>OU963911.1:5017500-10017500 GCA_902850365.2 Chilo suppressalis
TAAGGAGAATCATAGATGAATGTCATTGTGTATAATACAAGCCTGAGAACAAAAACTGTATTTTACACTTCAGCTCTACACCGAAGCGAAGCGAGGGCGGGCCGCTAGTGATTAAATAAAACACAATAAATAAGGTCAAGATACGTTTAGCAATTAATCTACGGCGGCAGTGGATGCCTCATCTAATGAAGCCGTTGCTGCGAGACCGGTCACTCGCGGATAATTGCCGAGTTCGTTAGCGAGTGCCGATTGATACACGACATGCCCCAATTATGAACTTGTTGAGGGTAAGACGTCTTAATTTAAGTTCTGGGTACCTACAGAACAAGTGTATAGTTATAATTTTTTGAGCATTTAACTGCTCGATTTTATATATAAAGAAAATATTACTAGAAAAAATTCCATGCGGACCAGGCAGAAGACGGGACCCGAACCCGTACCCCTTGCCATCCGGGCGACTGCACCGACCAATTATGCTGCCGCGGCCCTGACGGCGGTGTCGAACTTTTTCCAGCCTTTTTTAAGCTGCAAGGCAGCGCCATCTCTTCGCATTGTGGGTGACCCACAATGTCAAATTGTATGGTTTTGGAATAAGTGTATAGTTATAGGAATTTTATATGCGACACACATACGTATTTGACGTTGAATCAAAACTAGATTTCTCATAATTTGAATTAAAAAAATTAGTGTTTTATAACACTCGGTTGGAACGAAGATAATAGTTAATTATGCAACTGTAGAATGAGGGGTATTAAATCTCGGATGTAGGTTTATCACGAAGCAAAGCCGAGTGTGATAATAGTATCACATGAGTGTTTTATTACCTAGATCGCGATGATCGCGTCGCAGTAAGATAGACAAAACCGTAATAAATTTATAGAAGAAGATCCCAAGGGATATAAATATCTCCCGTAACATAGTTATATGAAAGCTATTCATTACTATCTTACTATAATTAGGAATATAATTATAAAACGGCTCAAGATTAGTGATATAATATACTTGATTCAGTTTAGTGAATTAACTATATTATGGATTTAAATATCTTATCGCGACACATACAAGACTCTATCTGCACCCATGATTTTTATTATTGATGACCTCTGTGGCCGAGTGGTTTATACGCCGGGTTTCATGGTGTCGCCGACTAGAGAGGGGTTCGAATCCCGGTGGGATGAATACGAGCATTTGTACTCCTGTCATAGATGTTTAATATGTATTTCTATATAAACATACTTAAATATGTACTGTATATGTATTCTATCCGTTACCTAGCATCCCATAACACAAGCCTTACAGCGCTTACTTTGTGGCCAGGCTAATTGGTGTGAGTGTTGGAAATATTTATTTATTTATGATATGAATCCTCTTTGAAAGATTCCGAAAGCATGGGGCGTTCTAAGATCATTAAATTAATGAAAATTTTTTCGGCGCTGTGGTAGCGCATTTCAGCCCGTGAATGACAATGTTTTTTTTTAATTCATATTACCACACATAGAGTAGTGAAAATTGTAGCTGTCTGATGAGTAAGCCCTTGGCGTGGAAGGGATTTAAACAGCGAAAGAGTGTTATTATGAAATTTAGTACAACATTATAACACCCGCTTGGATGTTACAATTTTCAATGTTTTCTTTTTAGTTTAACATTGGATGTTTTAATGTCTGCAATAAGCTAACTGTTATAGAATCTTTAATAGAGGTTTAAAAGCATGAGTGTAGATAATAATATTTATACACCACCCACCAAACCGCAGTGGGCTGGCGTAGCGAGTCATGACCCAATATCCCTATTTCATTAAAAAAAAGGTATCCTACACACTAATCCCGCACTGGGCCCAGTGCGGAATGGACCAAATGTGGAATGGGGCCCAGTGCAGAAAGCGTAATGCGTGTTCTATTTCTCTACAAAATGACTCCATTCTGACTTCTAACTCCGCTCTTCGTTTACAAATTTCTATTTCAGCTGAATAAAATAGTATGTTCTTATTTAAAAAAAATACATTTTTGGCCAACCAAAATACTTACTTATACATTAAAATCGGTTTAACAGGTCACTAACACTCACCGCCCTAACCGGTCCACTGCAAAAATTATCGCCAACACCATAAAAAAAAATTGTACGCACAAGAATAATTCTCCAACGCGTTGTTTCATTCATGCCGATTAAAATTTACGGCCGGTCTGATGGAAACTGGGTGGCGGCCGCTCGTAAAGTAAGTACTCCAATATGAACCGTGGCCAGATATTCACTCGGTAAACTGTACTCGGTGCAGCTAAATAAATAGCCATTTCTTCCTTTAAGTAGGAACATAAAGTTTTAAATTAAAACTTGTATTTAGCTCAATGTTTTATATATAATTTGATCTGTTGGTACGTGAAAGAAAACGCCTAGGATTGACGGTGCCTAAAATGACGTCACCTGCTTGTAAACATGCTATCGAAATGGCCGTCTGATGGCAACTGCCTATAAGACGCCATATTTTCTAGAGAATCAGTTCCGCGGCGTTATTAAAAAAAGATTTTTTATTTTTGTTTTTTCACCAATATACGCTACAAATCATATTTATCCACTTTTTAGGGAGTTAATATACACTAATAAATAACGTAAAAACGTTATCAAAAACCTGACAAATTGCTATTTAAAATAGTGACGTGTTGTTGGTGTGAGCTAGATAAATATTGCCCCCGTACAGTTGAGAGTTATTGAGGATTCCAGAGTCCACAATCGTAAATTCAGTGAAAACAGACCATCAGTTAACTGAGAACGTAGTGCTAAAATACCCAGAGAACATATGGAATTTAAGTTAAAACTATAATTCTAAACGCTGATTATGTTAACGGTGCTTTATAGGTTTAGGTAATCCACGTTGATTTAAAAATGGAGGTTCTTAATTTAGGAGCTGGCGAACAAATCGGTATCTGGTAAAACTACTTTTTGTTACAGTCCGTAGGTTGCAGGCCCGTTGAATTTGAATCTCAAATAATTTTCAATTAAAACCACCTAAAACAGTGTTAAAATTACTATATTCATAAATTAAAAACCATGCCAAAAGCTCACTGTAGGTATGTCATACGGTTTTATACAGCTCCAGTAAAATTTAATTTTATGTAATTATACCGATCCTCAATTCATAGTAAGTTATTTTTTTTTACAGGCATATCTCCATAATGTGTGGACCGACATGATTTTGAAAATTTATTATTACTTCAGGAATCAGAAAGGCTCGTTCACTTAATTCCTTTAGCGACCAAGTCAAAAGCTATTTCCTTTCCGTTTCTTAAATTGATTTAGCATCCCATTTCTTTGCTTCTCTTGATTATTTAAGTAAGGATTATCTCCCGTATTTACTTTTGCACCTTTCTATATTTATCTATATTATTATTCCTCTTCCACCATAGGTTGCCTGGAAGAGATTGCTGTTTAGCAATAAGGCCGCCTATTGTACTCTTTCTTCTGTTTTATTTGTTTATGTCTTGTGTCCTTTTGTTGTGTGCAATAAGAGAGAGAGAGAGAGAGAGAGAGAGAGAGAATCATTTTTACTGACCACATTATAAATTTACAAAACAACATACAAAAAAAATAAGAAAATATACATAATGGAGAAAAGAAGAAAAGAAATAAAGTACCATTTGTGGTCAATCAGGACCCTGCCTCAGCGTAATGCTGCCGCAACACGCTATAAAACGTGTCACAGCAGCGCTGGTATTCTGGCAGGGCCTGTTATGCCAGAACCTCACATGGCCAATCGCATCCGCCTCGATAGCAGTTCCTTCCTCTCACTGCCCGTTATGGATACATATCTATCAAATAGCAAACACGATTAGCCACATGACGTGCCAGCACAAGGTGCGAAAGAATGCAATTTCTGAATTCTGCGCTCCGTAATCTGTGTATATTAAGAATAAAGAATATTTATTATTGTCAGGCAGGCCCTGCCAGAATACCAGCGCTGTTGTCACTCGCATAGTAACGTGTGGCAACAGCATCATGCAGAGGCAGGGTCCTGGTTAACCATTAATTTACTTTTATAGTTTTAAGTTTGTTTTTAATTTTGTTTTTTATGTTAATGTTTATGTGTTCTTTCATTGTTGTTGTAATACTCGTGTTACAATTAATGGTTAATAAAAAATCTCTCTCTCTATTATTATTATTACTTTTTATTGATTTTGTTTTTAATCAGTCAGTTTTTATTTTTGTTAAAAAACTTTTTTAATGCTGTGCACTAATCAACCCTACTATCAAAATGCCGCTGCTGAATTTGGCAAATTTATTTTTTATTGCGTACTATAATCATCAGGCCTTATATGCACATTAAAAAGTAATTTATACATGTTTCTCTTAAAAATACTCGCAATTTGTTTTTCACAAAAATTTGGCGTTTGATGTATGTATCTATAACACTATCGAAAGTGTTAGGTTAAAGTTCAGCTCCTGTTCCACTAATTTTAAATTTGGAACCACTGTGAGGCAGTTTGAGTAATTTGACCTGTTGCTGGCTGTACAAATCTTGCGAAAAGCTGTGCGAAAAAATGCCAAATGCGTATCGGCCCAACAATTTCCATTAATTTTAATTGAAAGGGTTCCTTTTTTCTTTTCACAGCAGAATAGTCATGAGTACGGCAGCTTTGTGGATCTATTAAGGTGGAACAAAAAGTAAGCAGAGTCCTCTGGTGGAATTTACGAGAATTTCTTTAGGATACGGGGTTAGGTTACGCATCTACGCGACTTCGCGCGAACCCGAAGGCGATTACGTTTTTTGTCATTCGACAAAATACGTTATTGAATATTTAATGTTCTAAATAGATAAAGAAAGCGGAGCTCGATGGCGCAGGTGGTTAGCGCGTGCGAATGCGATTGTTGAAGTTAAGCAACTTTCGCAGTAGCCGATGGGTGACCAAAGATCTTCTATCTCGAGTTCCTCCGTGCTTCGGAAGGCACGTAAAGCCGTTGGTCGCGGCTACACCTGGAGTCGTTAGCACCCGCCAATTCACACTGGGCCCACCTAGTGGGTCATGACCCAATCTCCCCATTCCATCTATAGGGAAGGCTTGTGCCCCAGCAGTGGGGACATTAATAGGCTGATGCCTACTAATGACGGGTGCTAACGACTATAGATGCAGCCGGGACCAACGGCTTAACGTGCCTTCCGAAGCACGGAGGAACGCTATAGACGCTTGCGAAACACAAAATATCACTCGCACCGTTGCCTACCCTGATCTGAAAGATTACTGAGGTCTTCTGTAAGGTGAAGATTACTTCCCCAGTCAGGCGCTCCAATTCGAGACTCACGGGTCACGGTTACTTCAACAGTCATCAACATCAACAGCCTATCCTAGTCCACTGCTGGACATAGGCCTCTCCAATTGGACGCCATTAAAATCAATCTTTGGGCTACTCGCATCCAGCTCCCGCCAGCCGTCCAGCGCCAGCGCCCTTGCGCAAATCGTCACTCCATCGTGCTTCGCTTCAACAAACACCTTTGTAATATAGGTATTTCAGACAGCCCTCTGTGCAGAGCCTGCTTGAGGGTGGAGGCCTAGTGCCTGACCTGGTGTTTATGTTCTGCTGGAGTGCTGAGGCATTGCAAGACAAAGGACTTCTCTAACAGGAAGTCCGCGGACACTAGTAGAGGCCTAGAGGCCAGCAGCAACATCCGGGGACTGCTGACCTTTATGGAGGAGCTGAGATTGCAGGACTGATGCCAATTCCCACGCAAAATAGGCACTGGGTGTCGAGTTGCGGAAATAGCCCGCCGAACTACTATTCGAGCGGAAAATCTGCTTTGCTCTACTTCTCCTAAATTTTATTGATCATAAGGTATGACAGCGAAATTTACTTAACTTTCAGGCTTGGAGACTGTCTTCTTCGACTTCTTCCGTTCCTGTTCCCGTTTTGGGCCGGGTCTCCTTCTACGGCGCCAATTGATCTGTCCTGGGTTAGCGGTTTTGGCAATTGGGTTTTCTTAAGGTCTTTTTCGATGTTTGACCACCAGGTCGATGGCGGGCGGCCTATACCTCTCAGGCTAGACTAGTCTCAGGCTTGTAGACTGTAACTCCTAAAATGTTTCCTATTTCTTATTAGGTAAAATGTGTATATAGAAGGCGTTGACTATGATATTGCTCACTTGGCACCAGCAATGGTATCGCACGTGTTTGTGTAGTTTGCACGGCTTTTCTGGGACGAAAACTTGGCACGGGCCTCGCGTAGGCATTGCCCACTGCCTGCCTTATTTTACAACTGCGACACTTAGATCCATTACCGGCAATTTTGCAAAATCTCAGTTTAACTTTAGACATTTATTACCTATTAAGTTGGATGCAATTTTATCAACATTTTAAATTACGCTCTATGATACTGTTTAATGTGTTCAGTTTTTCCTGGTGTTTGCAACCTCAAATCCTACTTTTTTATTGTAGTTTGCAACCCTAACCTAGGTTCCTAATAGAGTTGCGTTTTCACCCTTTGTTTACGGAAAACCGGAAACTGATTTCTGTAAGTAAGTAGTTTTTGTGTGCAACCTACTTTGGTTGCATTGTTTTCACATAGATCTAGTTTCAAAGAATTTCATAAATCGTATCTGACTAGAAAGCTAGTAATCTGATGAAAAAGTTAAAACACAATTTTCAAATAAATTTTAAATCACACTGGCGAAATACGCGTTGAAAAGTTAATTGGTTCTTACAGTACCCTTAGTACGAACCAATATCACATACGTTAGATTTGCGAGTACGAAATGACAGTATAACATTTTGCAAGTCAACTTGAACGGCAATGCCACAACGGACGTAACGAGAACTTAAAATCAGTACCCTTAGCACGAACCAATATCGAATTCGTAACGTTTGCCAGTCCGAAATGACATTGTCAAATGTGTATTGATATTTAGTTCTCGTTACGTACTTTGAGGCGCTGCTGTTCAAGTTTCCATACAAAATTTGACATTGTCATTTCGCAGTCGCAAACTATTCGAATTCGACAATGGTTCGTGCACGGGGTACAGTACACATTTGACGCATATCTTGATCGAATTCAACTATTCGAATTCGATTATGGGTACAGAATTACTTATTGTTATTAGAAGAACCAAAAATTAAAAGTAAATTTAGTTTATATATACATAGATAATGAGTATAAAATGTAGAAATTATAGATTAGTTCACAATATTTAAAAGAATGAAGATGTAAATAATAGCAAAAAAAAAATTGTATTTTCTTTATTATGTAAGTAGAAGTGTTTCAGTAAACATAAATTATAAGATAGATATAATTTTTATTTTAATAAGCATGTAACTTCTTAATGTTTAGTAAGTAGTATTCTCTTTGTTAAATATAATTTAAAGCATTAAATTGGTATTTATAAAATGGAAATAGCGCAACGCCTACAAACTGTGAAAGCAGTAATTTACGAATTTAGATTCAAGCAAACTCAAACACCAATTTACTAGTTATGTAAGTACGTTTGTGCGCAGTTTATTGTCTGACCTGCAGTCAGTCAGTATCGAACGAGAAATTGATAAATAAATATTAAACTTCTATTATCCTCTTAACCATAGCCATGACTGCACAATGACTTAGGGTAAAATTAATAACAGCTGAGAGATTGAAATCGGGCCACGCCAGGTGGACGAGTCATTACAACAGTGTCTGTCTACTGGAGACTACAGAATAATGGAACTACAAAAGCACAGATTATAGAATAACAAATTAATTGGAAGTTAAACATTGGTAGATATCTTGCTCGTTTAGTAAAATTTTCTGCGGACTTTAAACATCTGTAAGTCGCACAGAACACAGTAACAGGTTAGAAGGGTGATCATAGACCGTTTGTACGGGAACCGATGTCGCCGACTCGCCCGTGGGGGCAAGCCGGCGACATCGGTTCCCGTACCAACCCGTGCAACTTCCTTCAGAACATAGAAAGAGGTTAGAACGGCATTGTGGGCTAGGCGGGCGCGCCGCAGTTATGGGTAAGCAAATGCTCATAACTTGACCAAAACTTGGTTCTGATTGCGTCGTTGCTCCCGGGTGTGATCGCTAATTGGTTTGATTGTTTAATGTCGCGTCGTTTGATTGGCTGTTATCTATTAGTTGTTATTAGTTCGCCCGTGGGGGCAAGCCGGCGACATCGGTTCCCGTACCAACGGTCAACCGTAACAATGGTCGGAAGTGTAATGGTACACTTCCAACTAATAGATAACAGCCAATCAAACGACGCGACATTAAACAATCAAACCAATTAGCGATCACACCCGGGAGCAACGACGCAATCAGAACCAAGTTTTGGTCAAGTTATGAGCATTTGCTTACCCATAACTGCGGCGCGCCCGCCTCACCCACAATGCCGTTCTAACCTCTTTCTATGTTCTGGAGGAAGTTTCATAATCTCAGGCATACACATTATATTAACAGTTGTCTGTATCTATTGCTGTTCATAAGCTACAATCATCAATGTATTTTCTTTATACGGGGCGCAACTATTTAGGTAACCCACCCCACCTGATGCTTAGTGTAAGTGGAATCCAGCTGCGAAGATAGATCTATGATAATAGAGAGTATGTCGCTCCAGCGCCCTAACCCTGCGGCCTAAAACCCGGTCCCCTACTCTACGAAGCCCTGGAAACCTACTGGCCAACAGAAACACAACATCACCAAATAAAAAGCGAGTGTGCTTATGACCACACGACTGAAGTGAAACTTCTTTAGTTCCAATGATCTGAAAATCATTAACCTAACCTAACCTAACCTGAAGATTTGTTGATAGAAAAAAAAACCACCAGTCCGCGCTGTGTCCTTTATCACCCTCCAATCTGCACTGGGTGCATTATCACCCACCAATCTGCACTGGGTACATTATCACCCACCAATCCGCGCTGGGTCCGTTATCATCCACCAATCCGCGCTGGGTCCGTTATCATCCATCAATCCGTACTGGGTCCGTTATCACCCACCCAAGCACTAGCTTTATGTATTTTGTGACGGGCATTGTTTATGGTTTACCGGTAGTCACCGATGACACAAATCGTAATGCAACAATCGTAACACATTCGCCAGTTTACTCCCCAAGTCAAGCGTGCCAAAGGAAGTTTCACTTCAGAAGTAGTGTTATTTTACTGTGGTCTCCTGTATGGTGGACAGGGCCGTCTTTAACCTATTGGAGGCCCTGGGCATATTAGAATAATGAGGCCCCTATGACTTTGATGTGGATTATGACTTGAAATGGAGCAAGTCATACAGATGAGTGAGATGAGATGAGAGAGAAGCGCATACACATTTTAAAGAAAAATCATCAGTAGTACACTGATGATTTTTCTTTAAAATGTGTATGCGCTTAGTATACCATTATATGTAAGTATATTTAAATTTATCTAAGCATGCTGAAGTCGGAAAGCGAGAGTAGAATAGCTTCGCTTATGTAAAAGCTAGTAAGTTGGTATTGTAGTCAGTAATTTAGGTTCGATTTCATCGAGTTATATAAGTTTGTTGGCAATAAATATTGGTTATCGTTTGGTGATCTGAAAGCAATTAGGGACTTTGTATTTGATCTGAGGGGCTCCCCTATCGGTCGCGGGGCCCTGGGCACTTGCTCATAGTGCCCACTGGGAAAGAGGGGCCTGATGGTGGAGCTTTCTTCCCCAGACGGGTGCTCCAAATCGAGCTGGAAATCCGCTGTGCTCTACCTTCCTTAATATACACACAAACAGCGGATGCTGGGTAATCCGTTCTTTTATTTTTTTTATTTTATTTATAAAGGTACATTAAACAGCCAAAGGCCAGCAAAAATGTACACAGCTTAAACACATAAGTAAACCTTAGGTACCAAAAAGAAATTATATAAAGAAAAAAAACATTGATGAAATAGTATTTAATCTTAGGTGATGAAACAAAGCGGGCGAAAGGAATGAAAACTTGATTTTACCAGAGAAAAGTCACTAATTGGTCACAGAAGGGTATTTGTTATTTATTTATTCTTACAAAGATCTGTAGATTTTGAGCAGAAAAAGCACCTAAGTGGGTTAGTACTTTGCAAGCTGCGCAGATAAGAACCTCCAAACTAGATATCCAGACGCTGAAAGTTTTAAAACACGCTCTTTCGACAATGTTTGCATTCTGAAGAGCCATTCGCTTGCCGACTCCTCTAAGTGGGGAATATGCTATCGGATCGAAGTAGACCACGAAGAGGGATAATGCAAAAGCTTTACGGTTAGTGATTGAAACACGAGATTGATGGAAAATCTTAAATCGTATGGATGTCCTGAATTAGTTCTTAAGGACTCTAGTATTTTTGAAGTTATAGGTACTTCTTTAGGTGCGTTTTTTAAATTCACTGTAACACAAAAGTAACACCATGAAGTTGACCGCTAAACCGCAAATTATGTGTCGAAAAAAACTACCAACAAAATAAAAATAGAATCTCTTCGCGCATGTTGGCACGCTCGTCGCCTCTGATCACTGTTTTCATATTAATAATATTTATTCACATGTTTCTAGTTTCTATATTCACAACACGTGTTTTAGTTTCATACAAGTGCGAATCAATTACGTGCTAATAAATTATATTCAATAGTGATTTAAATTGAATATTTTGATTATTTATTTAATTTCTCAAATCGAAACTAAATTTTTTGACTATGTTGACTATGCTCTTCCAGTTCTTTTATTGTAATTAATTATTTGCATGCAATTAAACACAAATTTTAAATTATGCCAAAGAAGTACCTATAACTTCTCACGCGCGTACATAAGTACACGCACTCATATTTTTTTTGTTTAGTTAATAGCACCGAACAAATGATTCCAATACACCAGCTGATGTAGGAAAAATTATATACCAGACGAAGAAGCGGTTATCGCAAGGCATCGGACATCGCTTCTGTGTTCTTTACCATGGTATTTACTTTTACTATAGAATCTGTTTTTTTGAAAACAACAGAGTATAATCACAAATAGATAGCACAGACGGTCATCTCGTGTATGTATGTATTTCACTTTTCATAGATATGTTCGGCGGTCACGCCAGGGGGCCAATCGCCTAACTGGATTGCTTTGGAAAACGCTATCGCTTACGATTTCATTTTGTTATTTCTAGCCCCCTGAGGTTTTCAAATGACTCGCGCTCTTTTTTTTTCTTTTGCATTGGTAATAACAATGTTAAAGAAAATGAGCGTGAGGTATTTCGGCGGTTAGAAATAACAAAATGAAATCGTAAGCGATAGCGTTTTCCAAAACAATCCAGTTAGGCGATTGGCCCCCAGGATTGTTAACTTTAGCTGGTGCGTGCAAAAAAACGTGGTAATGGCACCCACACGCATATAAATATGAACCAATAATAACTAAAGTATTGAAATTTTAATGTTACTGTTATAATAATTAGGTACACATTAAAGAAAAGAAAATGCACTGTTTAATGTATTAATTATTTATGTTTAATATTAACTTCCACTGAACAGTTATAATGAAATATTTTTTGTTTCTCCATTAATGCATAAAAATGTTCTCAGACGCCTGTCTCAAGCGGATGGAACTCGGGCTCGCACTAGTCCCAAGCGGTCTGAGATATCGTTTCCGTGAACAGTGTTTATGTGTGCGTTGCTCGAGCGCTGTTTTTATGTAGATTACCTTCTGTACTATCTATTTATATAAAAAATGGATGCGTGTAACTTATGTACGCGCGTGAGAAGTTATAGTTCTTAAGCATCATTAAAAATATTTTTTAATTGCATGCAAATAATTAATAATTACAAAACACATACTTCATATATGTATAAAAATTGATTGTTTTTCCTCACTTAATCTTAGTAAGTTTTTATTAAAAAATCTGATGGTTTGATTTGATGATTGATGTGTAGTTAGTGACCATGAAAGTTTAAAACTGATGGTTTTTACTGATGGTTTTTCTCATTTAATCTAAGTAAACAAGTTTTGTAACACCATAGTATTAAATATCATCACGCCGCCCGTTACTAGATGGCGCTGTACGCATGTGAATCGCGCTATCCTATACCGACACCGATTGTATGGCACATCATAGGATCAAATATCATCACGCCGACCGCTACTAGATGGCGCTGTACGCATGTGAATCGTGCTATACTATACTGACACCATTTGTATAAGGTGTTCTTGGGAAATTGACCAAGTCATCGCTTCGTAGGTAGGGCCTATTGTCTTGCACGCTATACGCTTCCACCACGTGGGACGTCTTAGTGTCTTGATAATAGTATACATGTACTTCCACCCTTGTGGGATACAGTAATACCCTTTCTCCTACATATATTGAATAGTAATCACAGTATAAGTTTTTTCTACCTACGCCTATCTTTATTTGACGTCAGTCTTCTCACACTCCCCCTTCGCCCTCCCGCACATTCTTACAGTTTTATTAAATAATAAATATTATAAATATCAAAACAGTGATCAGAGGCGACGAGCGTCCCAACATGTGCGACTAAGAGATCCTATTACTATTTTGTTGGAAGCTTTTTTTCGAGACTTACGAGTAATGTGCGGTTTAGCGGCCGACTTCATGGTGTTACTTTTCTGTTACAGTGTTGCGCGCGCATCTTAAAATTTCACTCTCATCATTTTATCATAACGCGCCCGCGGCTAACTTCATTATGTTACTTTTGTGTTACAGTGATGCGCGCGCATCTTAAAATTTCACTCTCATAATTTTTTCATAACGCGGCTAAAGAAGTATAACTTCAATATATTTTTATTTTATTGCCTCGCAAAATGAATTGAAAAGGTACAAGCGTAAAGGTTATTACGAATGCGTACCTATGTGATACTTATTCCAACACTTATTTATGACATAAATACCTATTATATTTCATGATTCTTAGTCTTATTATCAACTAAGTACTTTTTTGTCAGTATAATGAAATCGCTTAAAATATTTATGTTAAATGGGTATGGTGTGGTAATAGGTAAAAACCCATTACCTTATACCTGATTTCATTCTAAACACCATGGTTCTATACTGAATTTACGAATTTGTCATAAAAATTGGATTATTCTTATGTTCCTATTTTACACAATTTCCAACAGTTATACTCTTATAATTTTTATTATTTTTAATGCATGTAACTGCTTGATGTTTAAATCTAAAGAAATTATTATCTAAGTTATACTCTTTTTATGGAACAAATTACTTATAAAAATATCCATCTTGTATACACAGTTTTTGCACGCACTCAATACTAATATCGTATTTGACAACGAACAGCAAGTGCTTGGATTTAATTCAGGCCGTGTCGCAAGCTATTAGTTATTCGTACACAAACTGTTTCTGGCTCGTCGATAAAGCATGCCAGTACAGTTTTTGTCGCAAATACTCTGCAGTATTGCGATATAGGTTGAGCTTTGCTTCGTAACATTCAATTTCGCGCTGTGGCTTGATAGTTACACAAATATGTTGTTAACACGCACACACATTTTCTTTTATGACGTGACGACCTCCGTGGCCGAGTGGTTCGTACGCCGGGTTTCATGATGTCGTCTACTCGACAGGTCCCGGGTAAGAAACCCGGTGGGGGCAGATGTTTGTGCGACGAGCATTTGTATTCCAGTCATGGATGTTAAATATGTATTTCTATATAAATATACTTATATTATGTATCAGTATACGTATTCATCCGCTTCCCTAGTATCCCATAACACAAGCCTTTCATAGTGCTTACTTTGGGGCTACGCTAATTTTGTGTGTGTTAGAAATATTTATTATTAATATTTAATAAGACATTATAGATTAGATAGAGGAGCTCGATGGCGCAAGTGGTAAGCGTTCGGCTGCGGTCGTTGAAGTTAAGCAACTTTCGCAGTGGTCGGTCATTGGATGGGTGACCAAAAATTTACTATCTCGACCTACTCCGTGCTTCGGAAGGCACGTTAAGCCGTTGCATCCCGGCTGCATCTGCAGTCGTTAGCACCCACCAATCCGCACTGGGCCCGCGTGGTGGGTCAATGCCCCAATCTCCCTATTCCATCCATAGGGAAGGCCTGTGCCCCAACAGTGGGGACATTAATAGGCTGATGATGATGATGAAGACATTATTATCCATAATTCTAACGAAAAAATCGTACCTAAAGTTTACTAGAAAATCAGTCTAGCAATGGACTTAAAATATTACCGTTAAACGACGAAGAACTTAGAGCTCTTGCATGCTAAGCACCGCTGTGATGTATGGTTCGATCCATCAAGCGTTTTAAGTGTTCCTTGGAGACATAGTAAATAAAGCACTTGTAGGTTTTCGAAAGGTTCTCGTGAAAGTATTTTATTTATTCCTATAAAATATTTTTTAAATAATGATTTGGTTAATCTTAAATGCTTCTTAGTCTCAAAAATATTAACTAAAAGATTATAAAATGTCGTTGCTGTACATCTTCGATAATTTTTTTCGTATACTTTGGAACTGATAAATCTACAGGGTCAGGGTAGGCAACGTTGCGGGAGGAGCTCGATGGCGCGAGTGATTAGCGCGTTCGGTGCGATCGTTGAAGTTAAGCAACTTTCGCAGTGGTCGGTCATTGGATTGACCAAAAATCTTCTATCTCGAGTTCGTCCGTGCTTCGGAAGGCACGTTAAGCCATTGGTCCCAGCTGCATCTCCAGTCGTTAGCATCCGCCAATCCGCACTGGGCCCGCGTGGTGGGTCATAGCCCAATCTCCCTATTCCATCCATAGGGAAGGCCTGTGCCCCAGCAGTGGGGACATTAATAGGCTGATGATGATGATGATCATGACGATGATAAATCTACAAAAATGAATAATAAACTAAAAATGACTGAACAAGGTAGGGGAAACTATACGGCTACGTCACGATACGAACTACTGCATTGTGGACTTAGATTAAAACAAAAAGGGGTAGATACGGTACGCTCATACTAGCATCAAATAAAATATGATCCGACTCACTACATAAGCAACTCTCACACACGCACACGTCTGTATTCACAAACATTCAATCGAGCGAGCGAGACAAAACTATACGCTTCAATGCAGCGTATTGTCCTTTTCCTGATAACAAAATGGCGATTACGTAAATAACATTCACGACAACAAACCGTGATTTTTGAGAAAAAATGTTTTTTTCAGTTTTACGAATGAAAAGTGTTGCCGAGGCATTTGTTATTTGATTTTGAACTATTTGTGTTCCTTATAAAAGCATCGAAGGCATTGTTTTATCTTCATAACACAGAATATACGCAATATTGTTATATTGAGTGCATATGCAGCGTGTTTGAATGTCCAATTGTGACTAAAGCGAATTATGGTCATGCACCACAATTGAAACGGATCACTTTTGAGCCGCGAGTGCCGTGTCTTCCCTTTTTGTTTTAATCTAAGTTTGCGGAATTACATTAAATCGAAAACTAATAATTAATTTACTACAGACAAACAAATGAAGAATTCCGCTTAAGGAGCCAAACTTTGTATAATCTACCCTAGGTATCTTTAAAACTTAATGCAGATGGCGTTTATCAGACAAACACAAAAAAAAACTTGGCAATAGCTTGTACTAGCTTAAAACAGTTTCTTAAAAACTTAATCTGCGCCAAACACGCTCCCACCCGATGCCAGGAACTTTTTTTCATTCGTTCATTTTTTGGCGGGAAGTTTTTATGCAATCGCTTGGGCGGTCTCCAAATAGGTCGCGCGCGCTGCGTTTATCGGACCAAACTACGCATCCTGATTTATTGTGCTAGCCATATTTAATGCTTCATATTAAGTGCAGGAGCTTATGATTTACTTACCTCCATTTATCAAGAGCTGTGAAAAAATATAACTAAAAGAAAAGCCAGATTCTTTTTTATTAATGACTGTGAATATTTTATATCTTATGCTAGCACTTTGCATAGCTATTCGTATTTGGTGTTTGTACAACGCAGACGATAGTCAGAATCGTCTTTTGAAGGAATAAATTTAGCAGGTATTATAAATTGTATGAAAGAAATGTTATACTCATGTACGTCGGTTTAGCTTAACTATAAATTATAAGTAAGTAATTGGTATTTCCCGGGTTCGAATTCCGGTAGGGGCAGATGTTTGTGTGATGAATACGAGCATTTGTACTCTAATCATGGATTTTTATTATGTATTTCTATATAAATATACTTACATATGTACAATATATGTATTCTATCTACTAGTATCCCATAACACAAGCCTTACAGTGCTTACTTTGGGGCTAGACTAAAATCGATGTTGGAAATATTCATTATTATTATTATTTATTATTTTATACGTGAGATTATGTGTATGGACAGATGTTTATAAAGAATCTTACTCAATAGTCGTGGAATATAATGTGAAGCGGAATGGGGTCCATTAGTCTCACTTACTATTTTAGTGGGGCAAATGTCCGGGGTGGCTGCGGCGTAGCGGGGCGCGCCGATTTGATATCAAGTGACAAATGTCACCGATAGTCAGTGTCGCACGTTCAATTTAGCCTCAGTCCTTTCATTCGTTCAATTCACTCCTTGTGCGATTAGGAAAATAAGCTGCGTTCGGATATCGCGTTGCTTTGCTACGCGCAGTCGGGGCACGCTTTCAACGCGTTCATTTGATACGCGTTCAGCTCTTGTATAGTCTGTTCCAAACGAATTTAGACCAAAAGTAAACAAACATTTTACCTCTTAATTCTCACGCAGTGACTCGCTAAATTGATTTCTCAACACATTCATTTGCATTTCTAGGGGTTTGACTTACTAATTCACTGCCTTTTATAGCACTAATTTCTATTTAAATATATGAAAAAAATAATTTCATAAAATTAAACTTGAGTCGAAAAGTAAGGTTATTTTGAAAGATGGTAATTGTATGTTGTCTATGGTTGAACAGTGTTGCACCGAAAGTCTATTTAAAATGATTTCAATTGACGTAAGCAATCGAATAGTGAATCGATTATTTATTCGAACTGATAAGTATCATAATGAATAATACAGTTAATGGAACGTAATTTTTGTGTTATTGCAAATATGAGCAATTAAGTTAGTATTTTATTTTTTGTTTAAGGTTTTATTATTATCTTAATTCTTAATTACGGATGATGATCTTTAAATAAATAATAAGTTTTGGTATATAATGCAAGTAAATGTAATTAACAACATGAGAAGAACAATTTGATGATAATTTTATTTACTAGAAAATTCCACGCGGTCCAGGCATTAGTAGTGATGTACGAATATTCGCATTCGCGGATATTCGTATATATATATTCGTATTGCATATTCACATTCGCATTCGCAAAATCTCTGCGAATGTTTTGCGAATATGAATTTTATAAAAAAAACAATTTGAAGATGTTCATAAAATCAGAATGCATTCATTTCTCTTTTTTATAGCAAAAAAATTAATTTAACCTCGTTATCACATTATTGGCTTGACTTTAGCATTTGGCATTATTTATTTATTTTCTTTACTTTGGGAAATGAAGCCTTATAATTAACTTAAAAAACTAAATAAATAATGTTGGATTCTGCCACCTTTACAAAATCGGATAACATGTTATATAGCTGCGCTGTGTTTTAAAGTTTGACAGAGCTTCATTCAAATTTATAACATGATCAAGGCGCAGCGCACACCGGGAGAAGCCAAGAGCCCCGGACAGGCGCGCGGTGAGTTTGAGCACAGCCTAGCTAGAGCCACAGAGCGGAGTAGTTGCGTGCCGACTCTCGTCAAATGGGACCCATCACAGAACACAGAAAGAGGTTAAAAGGGCCTTTTGGGCTGGGCAGGCGCGCCACAGTTACGTGTGAGTAAATGCTCATAACTTGACCAAAACTTGGTTCTAATTGCGTCGTTGCTCTAGGCTGTGAGCGTTGATTGGTTCGATTGTTTGATGCTGTTATCTATTAGGTGTAAGTGTAGTAGAGGCGAGCCAGTGAAATCGGTTCCCATACAAACGGTCTATTATCACCCTTCTAACCTCTTTCTGTGTTCTGTGGTTAATGATAAGGCTGAATTTGGACAGACGACTGTGTAATGAAATTATAGATTTTGTGTTTCGACTGTATTTTTGCTTGGCATATGTAAATGACTGGAGACTGTTTAAATGTAGTGAGGAAATTTACAATTCATACATACTGTAACATATTATACAATGAAGATATGAAAAAACGTAAGAATATTAATATTGAATACAGTATATTTGGTGTTTTTTTTTTAAGCATTTAACTGCAAGATGTTTAAATAGTAAAAAGTACTAGAAGTTATTCCACGCGTACCAGTACCAGACTCAAACCCGCGCTCTCCGCTATCCGGCAGGGCCGCGTTAGTATAACGGTCAGTGCATCCGCCCGGATATCGGATTTAAAAATTGATGTTTTTTGGATACATTGAACAATTTATTTCCTTATGAGAATATTAGGTACTTATATGATTGTTTTATTTCTCTCTTTATTTTATGTTTCGTTATCAGAAAGTGCAAATGCATGCATTTTCTACTAGGTTGTTCCGCAATTTTGTTAAAAGGAGCTGAGAATACGAGACATAAAAATAGTGAATTCTACGAAGAAAATTGCGGTAAAAATATATTTACCATCTACATAATATTAACCAAAACGAGCGTGGAAAAATATATTATAATGCACACTATCTGTGGAGACAGGAAAAAATTCCATGCTCTAAGTACCTAACTACCTCTGTAGTTTCTTAAATTAACTTGCCCTATACTTACGGTCTTAGTTTATCGATTTAGAATTTAAATAGTACTCTTTATTTTAATTACACTGAAAAGAAAAAGAGTGAAAGAAAAATATATATTGTACATTTGTCAAAATCCATGAAATGCATCTAAACACCTATGTAGTTTCTTAAATTAACTCGCCTTTTAGTACTAAGGGTCTTGGGTGATCGATTTAGGATTTAAATATCTAAAAGTCTGTTTAAATTACAGATTATTTCATATAAAAAGTAGTGAATGTTTTCCTTCGAAGTGTGTTTGCCACACATTCTAAATATACTTTTTTTACTATACTTTTATTTTCTGCATAAAAGTATGTAGCAGTTAACTGCTACACTTATTTATAAGTGTTAAGTAAAAATACTAGAAAAAATTCTACTTGGTATAGGCATTAGATAGATTCGAACCCTGCAGCGTTCGCCCGGATATCGGAAAATGCAGAATCCTGTCTAATAGTGATGTAACGAATGTCATTTTTTGAACATTCCGACCTGTCGGTGTCGGTTCACATTCGCGAATGCGAATTCGAATATTTAGTTATTGTTCAAAATTGGCGCCAATTGTCTATGGCATGGTGGCAGTCTCGTTCGAATTGCCAAGTTGATATGAAGTCATCCGACTGAAGTGTCATTCTGCTCGCGCCGGTCGTATTGTTAACAAAACAAGTGAAATTTGAGGTTAGAGTTTGAATAATGATTTATCAACATGAGTAAATCAAATTCTAGTGAAATATGGACTTATTTCACACTTTGCGTCGCTGAACGAACTAAACGCAAGCTGTGTAACGGGTTATCTATTTCAGGAATTAATAATGTTATGGAAACCTCTAATAAAATTTTATACTGGGTCATACAGCTGCGATGTTCCTTGTAGAATTGTAGGCTTCGCAGTTCAAAACATATTTATCGGCCATTCGACTCCAGGAAAGTATAAATGTAACTAACTACCTACTCCTTTAAAAGCAGAAATTGATCATAGAACTGGCCACAAAGTGCCAATGGCCGTTAAACTGTCGGGTATAACTCAACTGTAAGAAAACTACCGCTGTTTTCATTAGGAATATAATAAGCGAAAACAAACTTGTCTTCTTTTTCAAAGATGGGGCGGCAGTCGCCATTTTATTATTTGTTGAGTTAATTTGAAGTAGGTACTTGTCTATAAAACGCGTTAACTTTTTTCTGAGAATTTTGGTAGAATTAGCCTCGTGGGATTGCTTTAAAAAGCATTTTATGACAGCGAACCTATTAAGTGTCATTTTATTACTTCAGAGTCTAATGAAATCTTAGTTTGCGACTTACAGTTTAGGGGACAATTTCCTCCTCTTCCAGGAAAATTATTTTTAAATATTAATAGTGCAAACTGAAAGATAATTAATCATAATCAAAATCATTTATTAAGTTTCGGCTGTTACAAGCACTTATGAATTCAGAAGCTACGCCACCGGTTCGTAAATCTACGGCGGGAGACCTTGTACTGAGAAGAACCGGCAAGAAACTCAGCAAGGGCTGTTTTTTCTCCCAGTTTTATTATTCACAAAGTCGTCAAGTTGAAAAATTACTTCAGAGATGATTCATCACCCATCAATACATAATGTGAAATTTCCATTAATTGTTCATCTGCATTTTGATTGCTGTGTCATACAGTATAAATACAAATAGTGTTATTTATATTAAGTAGGTACATTAAGATCTTCATTATCAAAGTAGTTATGGCAGACTCATCTCCGCTGGCAGCACCTGTTCACGAGTATGACGCATGAACCAGCCATCGTTTCGCTCAACCATATTTTAGGGAACGTAACGACCCGCCTAATTAATGAGATAGGTACTAGAAACGTTCAAAAAGTATAACACAGCTAAATTAAAAACTATATTACAATTGAGATCATGAAGAAATGTAAAAAAAAACGCTTACGAATATGGAATCAAAACGTACTATACAATACTGTGGTCTGAATCTGAAAATAATATAACGTTTCAAATCCGCTCCAATAACGGAACTGAGAAGAGAACGGACAGCCAGCACAATCGTACCGAATAACGTTCCGTTATATTATACGTGCAACTTTTCCTACGTAGCGAGGATATAAATCATTATTCGCGTTTCCACATCTGAAACGGAACGTGAAGCCGGCGAAGTTCGGCTCGCTTCGATGAATTCAGTTATACAGCAAAGAGATAAGTACAATGTTTGTGTTCAGCAGTGATTGTTTACTTACATTTTACCTATTATACTAACTACACTTAGTATACTGAATTTTGTTTAGAATATAGTTCATATCCCATCTATTTATAGGTTTTATTCAAAACCTGAACATGGATGTCGCTCCAGATGTAAACAAGCAATAAAAAGACTTGTAACAGAGAATTTCACGTCGTTTCTTTGAAGAAATCAAAATAAAAGCTCGAACAGCTGAACATAATATAATTTTCAAAATGCAGTTATGGGCAGTATAGAAAAGAGTAGTTATAAAAGAAAATTTTCTTAATATTGCCCTTATAAGATGTACGACGCTGCGATATTAGAAGCGTACGGTGTGGTGACGCAAAGCGTCTCCATAAACATAACTCGGAGGCGACATCGAGGAACTAGATTTACGACTTTTTTACGACAAAGATGCTCCAACATTGCTGCCGAGTTGCAAGGGACAGAGGCAACTCTGTTCATTACACAACAGCCGATAGTTAGCAACTATGTTGAATGTCCCGTGAGTTGTATGTAGTAACGCAGAGATTTCCGCTACTTTGTCGCATTCGTGAAGTATGGACGCTGGCTTATTTCGTACGTGTATAATGTTATGTACCAAATACAAATAGAATACTTACCACATACATATACACCACAGCAACGCACTGTACATCTTCTGTGTCAAGTATAAAATTGTTCAATACAACGCCACGTGGGCGCCATACAAATATATTCAAAGGCCCAAGCATGAATTTTTAAAGTTCCATAATCGTATCATCATCGTATCGCGACGATGCTCCCGTCGCACCCTTATCGTACGTATAAGTTGCGGCACGAAACTCTGGCGCTGACCGTTACTGCGCACATGTAAAAATTAAGATGCCTTAGGGTCACTAGTCAGGACTGACGCGATCAGGCCACGTGTCCTGACGCGAGTTTAACAGTTTTTACCCCTTACAAAAAAAGTGTACAACGCCGCTAAAGAAGTTTTCAGATCAAAAATATGCTTATCATTGTATAGATATGGAAAATTTGGTAGTCAGGCATTTCGTATGTTTTTTCTTTTTCTTTTTTTTTTTTTTTTTTTTTTATGCTAAATAGGCAATGCGTTTGACCACAATCTCACCTGATGGAAAGCGATGATGAGGCCTAGGATGGTACACGCCTGCCTAGAAGATGCCTGTTCACTCTGGCCTTGAAGATGTCCAGGTTATATTGGTCCGGGAAAACAGACCTCGGCAAGGAGTTCCACTCTCTAGCCGTTCGTATAATGAAGGCCGAAGCAAATCGCTTCGTGCGGATAGGAGGAACTTCGACAACATAAGGGTGGAAGCCCTCGCCGCGCCTGGTCGTCCGGTGGTGGAAAGGGGAAGGGGGGATCAAATTATGTAATACCTCCGCACACTCTCCGAAATGTAACCGATAAAACACCGAAAGGCAAGCTACACGTCTTCGGTGGTCGAGGCTCTGAAGATTAGCCTCAACGAGAGCGTCATTGCCTATGAGTCTCTTCGCACGGTGTTCCACCGAGTCCAGTGCATCCAGCTGATACCGAGCAGATCCGTCCCAAAGGTGACAACAGTACTCCAAGCAGGAGCGAACTTGGGCTCGGTAAAGGTTAAGGAGCTGCTCAGATGTAAAATATCGCCTGACCTTAGAAAGTATTCCAAGTTTTCTGGCAGCGGTTTTAGCAATGGACTCGATGTAGGGACCGAAATTGAGGCTGGATGAGATGTCCATACCCAAGAGCTCGAGATGGTCTTTAACCGGCACGGAGACATTTCGGAAAGTCGGAGTCAGATGGAATGGACTCCGTTTCGTCGAGAAGAGACAGGCCTGTGTTTTAGAGGGATTGAATCCAACCAAGTTGGCTTCACCCCAGAGGGAAACAGCTTCCAGGGTTGCATTCACTCCCTCCACCATCGCCTCCCTTAATGATCGGACATCTGCATCAGACTTCACATCAGGCAGATATCTCCCCGAAACTGTGCTGTCATCTGCATACCCAAAGATACCAGGAGTTAGGAGCAGATCATTGATGTGCAGCAAGAATAGAGTTGCGGAGAGGACAGATCCCTGGGGGACACCGGCATTAATACCAAGCAGATCCGACGATGTGCCATTAATGACCACTCGTATCGATCTGCCACTCAGAAAATCTGCAATCCAGTTGCAAAGTCCGACAGCGATTCCATATGAAGGAAGCTTGCCAATGAGACTTGCATGCCAGACCCTGTCAAAAGCCTTAGAAATATCAAGAGAAACGGCGAGAGCTTCGCCGCGTTTCTCTATGGCTTCACTCCATAAGTGGGTAGCATACACAAGAAGATCCCCAGTAGATCGCCCACGGCGGAAACCGAATTGGCAGTCACTGAGGAGATCGTTATCTTCGAGGTAAGCGAGGAGACGGTTGTTCAATACACGCTCCATAATCTTACAGAGTATGGAGGTGATTGCAATAGGTCGATAGTTGGCAGGGTCGGCACGACTACCCTTTTTGGGCACTGGTTGGACATTGGCAAGCTTCCAGGTTTTCGGAACTTGGCCAATCTCAAGGGATAAGCGATACAGGCGAGTCAGAATAGGAGACAACTCAGGGGCACAATTCCGCAGGACAATAGCTGGAATGCCATCGGGCCCACTGGCTTTATTCACGTCTAGAGTGCTTAGCGTTTTTAGTACCTCTTTCTGATGGATGTGAACTTCCAACATGGCAGAAGAACACTGAGGAAGCTTAGGTGGGTTTACGCCAGCAGCATCTAGCTGTGAGTTATTCGCAAATATAGAGGCAAACAAGTCAGCCTTCTCTTTGGAGGTGTGAGCCAGCGATCCGTCAGGTTTAATTAAAGGCGGCAGCGACGACCGGCAAAAATTGGCTTCGACTGTTTTGGCTAGGGACCAGAAAGCCCTGCTTCCGGATGGAAAGGAGGCTAATTTGGCTCCTATACGGCCAATGTGATCGAGGCGGGCCTTGCGGAGAACACCTTTACAGGACTTGGCGGCACTGTTAAAGGCCTTCTTCAGACTTCGAACATTTGGTGATTTGCGGGCTCGAGCATCCGCCCAGGAGCGATACGCAAAATGCTTAAGCGCCTCTGCTTTAGCACAGTCCGCGTCAAACCAAGGGCGGGCGCTAAACCGGCGTGGTACGTCAGAATATGGAATAAAGTACTCCATAGCCTGACGCACCACGTCAGCAATGGCATCCGCGCAGCAAGTCGGGTCGTCCGAAGAAAAGCAGGTGCGACGCCAAGGATAAGATGCAAAGAAATGCCGCATTTCATCCCAGTCTGCTGAACCATATCGCCAAACACGCCTAGTTCCGATAGGTTCCGGGTCGCTTGGAGAGTAGACTGATACGGTCTTCACCAGACAGTGGTCGGAACTCCCTAGAGGAGACGAAATTACCACCTGGTAACGGTCCGGGTCTGTTGACAGCAGAAGGTCCAGGCAGTTTGGTGTGTGGCTATCAATATCGGGTACACGTGTAGCGCCCTTCACAAGCTGGGAGAGACCTAGCGACATAGCGAATGTGTGCGCTAATCTCCCGGCATGGTCGGTTTTCTGGAACGGGAACAACCACTCATGGTGGTGTGCGTTAAAGTCCCCCAGAACGACTAGCTGCGCACTCGGGTACCTTTGCTGGGCTGTTTCAGGGGAGGCGCTGAGGTACTGAAAAAACCTGGTTGTCTCCATGTTCTCTGTGTGCGACCGATAAACACTGGCATAGAGTATTTGCTCTATACCTGTGTTGACCAGCACCCATAATGTAGAGAAACAATTTTTAACAATTCAGTAACAATAAGACATTATGTAATATCAACTTAATAGGCTATAATTCTGGCCAGTCTTCCAGACGGAAGACAACGCACTCCTTGAATTAATAGAGGTCAATAGTTTCATGAGCAACGCCAAATTGACGCACCAAGGCGAAATAAATTAGTCGCCAACGGGTCGCTTGTTTATCATAAGCTGTAACGACAAACTTTGATACTTCCTTTGAAGAAATTGAAAATTGTTTCAGTCAGTGCGATTCAAACTTAATGAAGGCTATTATTATACTATTGAAGTAAGAGCAAGTCACGGTACAGTTGAGAGAAAGAGAGAGAGATATTTTACCAGCCATCAACACACGCATATGTATGTAGGATGATGTGCACGCGCAAGATGAAGGCGGGATTTGTGTAAGTTTACCAGATCGAGAAATCTGAATATCGGGTTAGTATTTTTAAATGTCGGAATTTTTGGAATCGTTTTCGGGAGGATTACAACCCCCACATAACCTCATGTATGTACCCCCTTCGCTGGACGTGTCCTGTGAGCCCGAAACTGGATAAGGAAGACGCGGATAGTGCATGAACCCAATATTTTCAAATAATATTGTGGCACAGGGTAACCGATATGCTTCATGTTCATTTGGCGGAGATTTTTTTATTTGTCGGGAGTCTGGACATCCCAAGAAATATCGGAAGAATCCAGATGATTTCCGACCATCTGACAACCCGGGTATTACACTGAAATGAACCTGCGAACCCGCCAAAATATTTTTATAACTATAATTTTCTCGTTAACCGCTAATGTTGAGGTAAACGCTTCAGTACCATTCCATAGTTTTTTCAGTTCATAATTTGAATATAAAAGAACTGTAGTTCAAATCAAATCAATGATACGGGATGGTGATAGAATATTCGTAAATTGGCACACCGCTCTCTTATGCCTATAATTCATTGGTAACACATGACCTACTCGCTTCTCTGTCATTACTGTAATGAACCGTCCGAACACTGACAATTAACGCTTAACACCCGTCAAATTGGGCGTCATAGACTTAAAACCATCGACAAAGCCGATGAGGTCATATCGAATTTGAGTATGTTCACGAGTGAATTAAAGTTATTGTTGTTTTAAATTTTGGTCATGACGCGTTTAGTATAAAGCTCAGTAGTTTTTGGAACGAAGTTCTTTATCGTACGGTACGTACTTGAAGAATGGGGGCTAGACGGAAAAAAATGTAAGATTTTTCCGTCACGATCGTCAGCTGTTTAGTAGCTTATTGTGTGTAGTTGTTTACTTAAGTTTATTTTTAACTACATTCCAACCGAGAGTTCCACGACAGTCAAAAGTTTAAAAAAAGACGGAAAAGTGCTAGTTGGACTCGCCCACTAAGAGTTCCGTACGTATTTAAAGGTGAGCAACATAAACAGCCGTATCTCTTTTTTACGTTAACTTCGAAGTTTTTTTTAACAGCATTAATGGACTACTGACCCGAATATATTTAAAGGTTTAAATTTCAACGCGATACCTTTCCGCGTTCTCGAGAAAAAGAGAGTTTTAGGCCAAGACTCATGACAGACAGACAGACTTAAGCGTGATACTAGAAGGGTTTTGATTTCGTTCGGGTATATTATACTTCAAAAGTGTATAGGAATCAATAAGCATTTAATTCTTAAAATTACGTAATTGACGCTGCCGCCAACTTGGATTAATATCCCACAACTTACAAGTACCCACTGCAAATGTTAATTATTTTGACCAAATGTAAGTGTACCTTGAAAGCCAAACTGGAAGACTTGATTTGGGAAACCAATATTAGAATATTGTGATTTTAAAAAAACATCAACTAAATCAAAACTTTTGGTATCTTAAACACATCGGATGCCTATGTATTGTCATTAATAAAAAATATAATTGATTTAGATACTACTGGATTTGGTGTCATGTTTTATATTATACTAATTACTTAAAGATTGTAGCAATTTATCTTATTCAAATACATAATGAAATGTTGGTCTTAGCTTAAATAGCTTATAACCCAAGAGTGCCAGGTCCATGGTGTGGTAGAGAGAGAACATATGAGCAGTTCTCTGGACTTGCAAACCAGGTGTAGGTTAAAGGAGGCCTCCATTGGGATGCGCATCAACGCTCACCTTCACTGCTTGAGTTCCCGACCCGGCCTTTCTAGGGCCAAGGTCTTTTAGCAGGTTATTGAGAGATTTTGCTGGTATACCTCGCGCTCCTACTTCTCCTGCATGTAAATTAACTAAATAGCCAGTTTTGGTAAGTTCATTGGTTAGATCGTAATTAATATATATAGTAGGTATTCAATTTTATTGTGTGGTCTTTTGAATATTAAGTTTCCGACGGTATAGTAAGCTCTATTAGTAAGTATATATTTGATGTGCCTAACAAAGAGGAATTAGTCGTGCCTGAACCAACAGCCGTTGGTACTTTATAGTTTGTACAGGATTGCGAAAGGCTTCCTTTAAAAAGATAATTGGTTTTTCATTCATTGTGGTTAATCCTTTTTAGGCTCTAGCCACCGCAAGACTTGCTGCTTCATGTATGACTTCAAGTACTCCATCATGGCGACGTGAGTATTGACCCCTATCAAGGAGCACCTTATAACCTACCAATATGTGCCTAGCAGTACCAATTGCCCCACGACAAGTATAGCACGATTCCGAGGCTTTTCCCCATATTACTAGGTTAATCTGGTCTGGGTTAATTGAATGGCATTGAGTTAGAATTTTAGTAGAGCAGGAAACCAATCATGTAGTAATGTGCGCAACTTCAGAGCTAACGCAATGCAGTACTCACCTACGGTTAACCACTCACTTTGCATTTCAATGACCAACGGAAGCGAGACGTGGTCCTTTACTGCGGGTCTCATAAGAAGGCTCAAGGTCACTCAGCGAGCAATGGAGAGAGCGATGCTCGGTGTTTCCCTACACGATAGAATCAGAAATGAGGAAATCCGTAGGAGAACCAAAGTTACCGATATCGCTCGAACGATTGCTCTGCTGAAGTGGCAGTGGGCGGGACACGTAGTATGAAAAACCGATGGCCGTTGGGGCGAAAAGGTTCTGGAATGACGACCACGCGCCGGACGACGCTCAGGGAGCAGGCCCCCTACAAGGTGGACCGACGATCTTGTGAAGGTCGCGGGAAGCCGATGGATGCGAGTGGCGCAGGATCGATCGGTGTGGAGATCCTTGGGGGAGGCCTATGCTCAGCAGTGGGCGTCATACGGCTGACACGATGATGTTGATGATTGCATTTCTAAATTCATTGCGTGTACTTTTGTAGTTATCATTTTCGTAAGGAAAGATTGGAAAGATTTTATTATATCTCTGTCCTCCTTTTTCTTTGCGGAACCCAGCCCGACTCTTTTAGCCTGTAGGTACCTGCCATGATGACGACGAAACGAAGAGTCGCGAAACGTCAAGTCATGTAAAAATCATTGAGAAACGCATTTTAAACCCGTTAAAAAGTGGTTTTATTTAACAGTCCCACAATGCACTTGCACAGTATTACTGTAAAATCATTTTTAGCCTTAGTTCCTGTCTGTAATGTATAGTTTTATGGGCTCGTCTTAACGTGTTAAGTATGATTTTAAGCCGATACATAATGTGAATACGTATAGGGGTTAGTTCACGGACGAAATTGATGCCTGAGTATTGGAATATCGAGAACTATCCGGAATGTATATATACATTATTAATTCAATATCATAATATTAGAAGCACGGTATAGCGTAGACATACAATACATACTAAATTTTGCACGTGTTCAGAAGCCCATACAGAGTAAGATACCTATATATACATACTCATAGTTATAGGCGAATGAAGTAGTTTATCAAAGGAGATTGCTCAAATTAGCCTAAATGCACAAAAAATATTGACATACACGGTAATTCTTGGCGTAATTTATAATTCAATTTACAGTCATTAGATTTCAACGGACACCTTTGTATAATATATTTACTTTAAGAAGGACTTTTAATTTTACCGGTTTGGAAAACATGCGAATCATTTTTAATGGCTATGGGTGTAGTAACATTCAGCCAAAGACTGATCAAAGTTGTTTATCTATACTTATAATAAATCTGTAGAGATGTCAATTCTGTACATGAAATATATTTTTAAAATAACTATCAGGGGGTGATTAGTGATCGATACTGATGCCAAAAATGCAATCAGTAAATTTTTTGTCTGTCTGTCTGTCTGTCTGTCTGTCTGTGTGTATGTTCCTTATAGAAACAAAAACTACTCGACGGATTTTAACGAAACTTGGTACAATTATTCTTCATACTCCTGGGCAGGTTATAGTATACTTTTCATCACGCTACAATCAGTAGGAGCAGAGTAGTGAAGGGAAATGTTGGGAAAACGGGAGAAGTTACTCCATTTTTTAAGCTTCCGTCGCGTGTGCAGCCTTAATGATTAAAGTTACATAGAAATCATGTATGACGGAAATATTCTACATAAAATTGTCTAAAAAATATCCCGCAACAGCATATGTCTATCTTTTATGGTTGACTCACAATAACACGTGTAACTCTCGATAGCTTAGCAGTTCGGAGCATTCTGATCATATTTGTTTACTCTTACGTTTATAATACTCGGTATAGAAACACCAAACTTATACATGAAATAAGCCATCGCGCAGTCGCACGTGAATACTGAATCATGCTATAAGGATTATTTTTGTGTAACGGTTGCCGCGCTCGACACGGGTCGCGGCAGCGGTAGGGTATCAAAGGTCCGAGAGCGAGCTGTCTAAATCTGTTTTCTGCGTCGCTGCCCCCCCCCCCCCCCCCCTGGGGGACGATCGCTTCCGATGAAGCCTTAGAGGCCTTCCCGGCCAGAGGCAGCCCCTACGGGTGTTTTTTAGTCAGTACGAGTCTGACATAACCTTGCAGCCGGCTGTAGGGTATCCATGAGGATTTCTCATCTGCTCCCCCGCCTGGGAGACCGAAACCGTGCTTATCAGCGCGACTTTTAGTCTTTAAATAGTTTATTTGAATTTCTTTTGTTGTTATTTTGTAAAACAGGTATTAGTTGTTTTGGCAGTGTTTAAATATTCGTTCAAATTAAAAATTATTAAGCGTAGGTACTTTTATTAATTCAAGTAGTTATAAGTATTTATTTTTAAGTGAAGGAGGTATAATGATAGTATTGCACAGGCGTTTCAGCTTTATTTTCATTTCTTTTTTGTTGTGAGTTGTATATATTTCTGGTTATAATTCTATAAGAATATTTTAGTTCAAATAGTCACTTAGATTTTATGTGTAAGGTAGCTAAAGTTAGGACCACGTATTAGTTGTTTTGGTAGTGTTTAAATATTCGTTCAAAGTGTAATTTAATCATATAGGATGAATGTACGATGGCCCATCGAAAAGGAGTAGAAGCGGTAGACAGAACTTTAAGAGATATAAGACAAAATGATCGACCCATGGGCGGTATCACAGTTTTATTTTGTGGTGATTTCCGACAAACCTTAACGGTAATACCAAGGAGAACCCGAGCTGCTGAGGTTAGGGCTTGCCTGAAAAGCTCTTATTTGTGGCGTGATATACAATCGGTGCATTTGACTATAAACATGCGAGTGAGAACTGTAGATATCCCGGATGATCGTGAATTTTCTGATATATTATTAAAGAAAATACCTTCACCAAAGATACCTATCCACTGCTACACCAAGGAAAACTTATTCTGACGACTGAGTTATGTTGTATAGTGCAATCCCAACAACATCTTACATCGTCAGTTTACGGTGACGTAACAAATATATTAAATAAGAACAATTCTTGGCTATGCGAAAGGTCCATTTTAACTCCTTGCAATGACCAGGCATCTGAGATTAATAATAAAATACTGTCGAATATCCAGGGGGAAAGCAAAGTTTATAGTTCAATAAATAGAATGGCCGATGAACAAGAAGCCACTAATTACCCGATAGAATTTTTAAATTCTTTAAATATGCCCGTACTTCCTTCTCATGAAATTTGTTTAAAAATTGGCATTCCGATTATTCTGCTCTGAAATTTAAGACCACCACAAATTTGCAATGGAACTCGGCTTAAAGTAACCCAGTTGCAACAAAATGTAATCGAGGCCCAAATTTTAATAGGTTGCGGTGCATGAGAAACCATCTTTATTCCCAGAATTCCCATAATACCAAATAATTTTCCATTCCAATTTAAAAGAACGCAATTCCCAGTATCGGTGTGTTATGCAATGACAATAAATAAGGCTCAAGGGCAGACCTTTCGTGTTGTTGGAGTAGATCTCGGTGTCAGTTGTTCTTCACATGGTCAGTTATGTCGGTCTTTCCCGGGTTAGCAGTCCTAGAATTTTTTATGTTCACGTTCCGGACGAGTCAAATTTCAACGTAGTCTACTCGGAAGCTTTGCGCTGAAGTATTTTCATTCTATATGTACTTAAGACTCATGTGAAAGCGATCTAAACAATATTACCAATACATTAACATAATAACATACAAGGAGTTACACGCTGATGGTCTCGGGGCACAGTGATAATAATAATATTCTGCGGTTCCTTATTGCGATATTTTTAACAGTATTATATTTCCCTACTAAAATATCAGAAAAAATACGAAAGTTAATCTGTCTGTCACATCAAAACCACGGAACCCTGAGGAAGGACATATGCTACTTTTTTACGAAAAACGACGATAACGCGGACGAAGTCGCGGGCAAAAGCTAGTATAACATAAAAACAAATCTATTTTGTAAGGATCGATAAAATAAATCATTTTTTTTTATTACACTGTGGTATAAATATCCTACAACTATATTATCATTTTCACTAGATGCAAATGTGCTCAGACAATTATTATAGATGGTAGGCGACATCATAAAGTCTATTACCATACATTTTTCGCCAAACACCTCCATAAACACATTATAATCTGCATGGTCGGTGCATTCGCCCGGATAGCGAAGGGTGCGGGTTCGAGTCCCGTCCGCTGCCTGGTCCGCGTGGATTTTTTAGTAAACTTTTCTTTAGATTTAAACATCTAGCAGTAAAATGCTTAAAAATAAATAAAAACATAACATTATAATCTGTATATATGTTAGACTTTAAGGTATCTATCTATGGGTACGGCCAGAGTGCACTCAGATTCAGACTCAGAAAACAAGCGCGAGAAATAAATAGTGTAGTTAAAGCAAAGTGGCCATAGTGGCAGCAGGCAACCAGCTTAGACTACATTGTTTATTTCTCGCGCTTGTTTTCTGAGTCTGAATCTGAATCTGAATTTGAGTGCACTCTGGCCGTACCCTATGGGCCTACGTTCCCTGACTATAAATTAATAAATAAATAAAATTATAAGGTGTGATACACTAAAAATCTAAAATAAAGTTATCTTAAAAACATAACAAAAATAATTAAGCTACGGAATATATGGCTATAGAACCTAAATCTCTTAGCTTTCTTTGGTTAACGAGAGTTTAAAAATTCTCTCTAATCTGTGGCTCATTCACAATCATCACACAGTTTCTGTCACAGAGTACCTTATTATAACCGGAAACGACACCTGATTTTAAAAGTTACATTTATGCATTAACTTTAAAAACAGGCAACTATCTGTTAATCTACATTCTCTATATACCTGAATCTAATCCATAATTTCGGTACTTGGCTTGATTTCCCTAGTTTACTATATAACTTATTTGTTTTTTATTATTTTAATATGTTCAGTGTATATGGTTTATAGAAGGCGGATGCGCTGCCTAGCAGCCTAAGAAATACTAGAAGAAATTCGACAAGGCTCTTAAGGTCGTGGTAACATAATTGGTCAGTGCATCCGCCTGGACAGCGGAGGGCGCGAGTTTCAGATCTGTCTGCTGCCTGGATGGCGTTTTTCCTTCCGATGCCTTTTTCTAGTAAAATTTTCTTACAGCTACTAGAAGTGAAGTTTATCGCGAGATAGGACTTCCGTATTTCGTGACGACAAAACAATAACGAAAATTGAAGAATTTTATTTAAAAAGTTAGATCCAACCTTTTTTCTCCACTCTCCAGGGAATCAGCACTTACCTGAAAGAAAGAAAAAAGTTTGGTTAATTTATGGTAATTAAACGGAAAACACAATTTCACAGTTGATGATTAGAATGATAATGTACCCAAGATTACTCAAGTATAATTGTTGGTGAGAATTCTTTAATGCTCTCTCAATCAAATTAATTCGGAAACCAGTATTGAGGTACCTTTATTTTAATAAAAAAAATAATAATAAATAACTTTTAAATTATGAGGACAGCACCATCTCGGGTGCTGCTGCATGTGAACAGTAATCATCTTCGATCAAGACATTCGTATAATTAGATATCAAACTTCACAAAGTATAATGCGATTCAACTAAGAATAGGATCGACTGGGTGCCATATTGTGATGTCATAGCTGTCAATTCAAACCAAATAGGTAGAGTGAGCAAAAAAAGGTTTTATATAATAAAACTTATTTACTATGATAAAGTGAGAAAAAGCATCAGATTTTTTAATAACATTTATTTACTAAGATTGAGAAAAATAATGACTGATTTTTAATAATAATCATTTATTAAGACTGAGGAAAAAAGAAATCAGAATCTAGCTCTTCTATTACGCTCATCTCTGCATTACCGCCGGAGTAGTTATGAATAAACATGCACTCTTACTAGGTCACATACGAACATGCATCCTTTATGTAAACGAAAGTTTGAATTCGAGTTTCTGAACGCAACTTAAAGTGACATTTGGTTGACGATTTAGGTTATCAACCATTCATGGCCAAAGCTCATTAAAAGAAAAAAAAATCAACCAATATTAATTATCAATATTTGTTATCGTTGTTTACAAATGTTTGGTGTTTATTCTTGAATTAGCGGAGTGCTAAAAAAGGGTTCCAAGTTTTTTTGCAAACCGTACTTTTCAAGCGATATTTGCAAATAGAGGTCATTGGCTTACCTATTCTTATTAGAATCGCATTATAAGTGCGTTTGATTCTTAATTATAGAGATAGATTTGTATTTTTGTAGGTTTGTAACGTATAAACTAAAAACTACTACACCGATTTAAAAAATCTACGGTTGGAAAGCTATATTATACCCGAGTGACATAAGTTACAATAAATTTCGCCCTAGCATAGCCGAGACTAGCGTTGCCAGGCGTCCGGATCAAGCTGTACAAAGTAAGGCTTTTTCATTTCGTGTCCGGCCAAAATAAACGGCGTCCGACTTGTCCGGCTTTTGTTAGGCTTTTTTTGGTCCTTTCGATTACAATTCAAGCTAAAAATGCTCTTTGCCATAACCACCTCTCACACCAAAAAGAAATATGAATTTGAAACTACGCAGTGTTTTATTCACAACACTCAAACGTTTCGATCTCTCGAGACGCACATACACTCGTCAAACACTTAGGTGATTTGGTGTCTCATTTCTTTGTCGTACTGTTCTTTGCCCACGCACGTGTTTCCCTTCTTCCTGCAATCTGGGGTCCTTTAAGGGAGGCGTGAAGAAGCATTTTTGCAGGCCGGCAAGGTCAGGATAGTTGGTGTGACAGTTTATAACTGCTGTACCAGCTATCTTCGTGTTTGGACTTTATCACCACTTAACATCAGGAGGGGTAGAGTCATTTCTGGCTATATAAAAAAGGGTAGCGCATTTAACAGACCGATAATTTATATTAATTAAGTAAAGTTTTAGGATTTTTTGAATAATTTTATTTTTTGGTCCAAACTTTATTCTCCTACGGATTCCCCATAAAATATCCATCTTTAATGTGCAGTGACTTTCTATTCATTCATTTTACACCATTTACATTAAAGTCCGTTACTACGTCGGCGTCGGATTACGCCCAAAATTTTATGAGAAAAGACAAAACACTCTCTTCGTTAATGTATCATCGCCAAAATACAACTGCCTACGCGAAATACCAGAGATACTCAAGTTGAAATTGGCAGTTATTGTTTCCGCTAGCAAAACTCACTGACGGCAGCAATTAAATAGTAAAAGCGGTAATCGGAAATGGTATTGTTCCACCTTCGTCTGCTATCACAACAATGGAGAGAGCGAATTAAAGATAAGCACTACTCAGCGGATAGCGTGGGCAGCGTACGACGAATCGTCTAATAACAATACCGTAATGATAAGATGAAAAAAAAATTAAACAACAAACGAAGAAATGAAATCGTCCTGAATACAGCAACATAAGTTGAATTAATTGCGCTGTTTTACTGAAAATGAATGTAATGTCTATAGGTTTCTATATTGTAGTTTAGTATTATGTAAGTATACAAATAAAATAATAAATTCCCATGAAAGTGCATAGGAGACAAAGACATTGATTAATAGTCCTTCTTTACGGATAGGATATGGAGATTACGCCACTCACCAATCCTTCGATCGTCTAAGTACGAAAGGTTTAGTAAAAACAAGCAAGGCGCGTGTAACTTTTAATACATTTGGAATAAAAAAAGGGAATCGAACCGTAGCACGCGTGCTTTCTACCACTAAACCGCGGATGCTTGTTGATAAGGTTTGTTTTTTTTTCAATAATAATTAAAGACGTATTGCGACATGCTAAAGATGAACGAAATAAATTGTGACGATGTAATAAAACATTCACTTTATAAAAGAAGACGAGATATTTAGCTACATCCGTTTCCTTAGTAAAACGAGTAGTTTCTTCGTCGCCGCTTTTTATATTCCATTCCCGTAATAGAAAACGAAAAATGGACATGAACAAAGCGACACAATAGCCATTTCCATAGCCGTCCCATCTCGAAGATGGCTCTATTTGGGATGTTCCAATAGGCACAATATACCGGACAGTCCGCTGTTACGTCATCTTACACAAAGAAGATTCTACTTTGTCTGTGCTCGAACATCAGTAAAATTATAATCCAATATCTTCAACATGTACTTAAGAGCCCTAATACAAAATTTCGCCGCTGCCATACTGATCGGCGCGTAGGTAGATTTGCACTAGTATACATTGCATTTTACGGGTGATGTTTCGAGTCTTATAAAATAATTAATAATGAACAATTTATAAAAAATATATATATATTTCAGTAGTTCAATGATCCTAGATTAGTTTTATGAAAGTTATTGATAGTAATTCTATTTAATTCAATATCAAAATACGAGGTAAACCTGCATTATTTTTTGGGAAACCTCACGGAGGTTAGATGTTTTTTTTTTGATAATTATTAAGATGGAAATTCAAAATTCTAATACATTATGTTACAATATTCCTGATGTCGTTGTAATTAATTTGATCTAATTTATTGAACATTATTGAGAGATTGAGGCGTTTGAAGTTGTGCATATTATCGTTTTTTCCGTAAACTAGCTGCAGTAGAACGATCAGTACAAAAAAAGGAAAATAGTATTTGCAAATATTCTACATTAACTTGGAATAGGAAGAATAAATGTACTGTTTACTTTTATAGGAAATAGTCAAAATCTTTTCTAAGAAGGGGGTAAACGAGGCGCTCAAAAATTACGCTTTTTTGCAAAAAATGTGAAAGGGCTCTTAACTTGTTTATTATATACGACGCAAGCAAATATAACTGGTAAGGTGAAAATACGCCCATATATACAGATATAGTCTCGAGCCTCGAAAGATCGAAACGTTTGAGTGTTGTGAATAAAACACTGCGTAGTTCGAAACTTATTTTCTATTTGATGCGAGAGGTGCTTATGGGTATTTATAGCTTGAATTCTAATCAAAAGGACCACAAAAGGCCTCACAACAGCCGGACAAGCCGGACGCCGTTTATTTTGGCCGGACAGCCTCCTCTAGCCTACCCCATTTTATTTTTATGCAGGCAAACAAGCTGGCAGTCCACCTGATGGTAAGTGGTCACTGCCACTCATGGACACTTACAGCACCAAGAGTACCACTTATGCGTTGTTTGATCTAACGGAAAAGGTTTAGATACCCGTCTTTTGAAGACCGTCATATCATAACTGAGGAGCTCGATGGCGCAGGTGGTAAGCGCGTTCGGATGTGATCATTGAAGTTAAGCAACTTTCGCAGTGGTCGGTCATTGGATGGGTGACCAAAAATCTTCTATCTCGAGTTCCTACTGAGGACTTAACCAACGGCTGCATCTGCAGTCGTTAGCACAAGCCAATTCGCTCTGGGCCCGCGTGGTGGGTCATGGCCCAATCTCCCTATTCCATCCATAGGGAAGGCCTGTGCCCCAGCAGTGGGGACATTAATAGGCTGATGATGATGATGATATCATAACTAAGAAGGAAAACCACTGAGGGTAGTTCGTTCCAGATCTTTTTGGTACGCAAGAAAAAGAAACGTGTGTAACGCATATAACACCATCCAAAGGCGGACTATGGAAAATTCTTGTGACTGAATGAAATGAATTTGATTCAACTGTTAACACAATGAGGGGTCATGCTTAGTCTCTTCTCATTAATTCATCCATGGGAAAGCATTGTGACTAGATTGGTGACGAAGTTTTCCTTTATGAGAAAAAGGGAATTTCGCGATCGTACTAACATCCTTTTTTGAATGAATGTGTTGTGCATTTTCAAATAAACTTTTTATTTCAGTAAATAAAAGCGTGTTTTTAGTGTTTTAAACTATAAATTTTTAATATTCAATCAAAAGACCGTAACAAACAACAAAGCTGAACGCCAAATTCAAATTAACGTTTCCGATCAAGACAGTTGAGGTCGAAATGAACGCTAGCATTAAATGAATACAAAGTTAGTTTAAACCCCAAAACACCTCACGGAGCTCAGCCTGAACGCCTTCCATAAATTACGCATAGATATTAATTTATCGAGGCGTACATTAATCACACACGCTCCGAAAATGTACGCTACATCAAAAGACAAACACGGGAATCTATAAATTATACGATAAACATCACCCTTCAACACCGGAACTCGTAATAAAACGGTGATACAGTTCTGTGTGTTAATCTGATAACAGGCGCTTTTCAGGATTTACTAAACACATTGTGTACTATAGAACAAAGTGATTTCTGACACTATTGTCTGATGATTCGCTTAAAAATTATAAAACAGACAAGTTATCTTCTTTTAAGAATGTAAAATGCAAGGCTTGAAACCGGTTTCGAAAATACCGGTAAATAAAGGTTAATACCGGTATTTAGTAAAGGTTTCGTTCGGTGCGCGTCCGAAATGAAAGCGGTACCTAAAACCTTAATAAACCGGTTTAATCCAGAGCGACACGTGCACGCGTCGGCATCGCTTAAAGTTTGTTTTGTTTGAACTAATCAAGTCACAACTTGTTAATGCAGAGAGATTGGTGCATTTATTGACACGTTTGCTAGCGTCTGGTGAGTCAAGTTATTCATTTATTATTGATACCGTCAGAAAGAGCGAAATGGAACCCTTTAAAAACCGCTAAATCAATTCAAAACCTATTTTTTAAGGTTAAGATAGAGCCAAACCTAAATAAAACGCTCCTAATGTACTTGACACTGATTTAGGTTTGAAAATTAACCGGTAAACAAGCCCTGGTAAAATGCTTTTAAGAAATGCACTTAGGACCTACTAATAACAAGGAATATCTTTATATATATAATTCTTCTGTGAGTGTGTATGTCACTGAACTCCTCTTAAACGACTGGACCGATTTTGATGAAATTTTTTGTGTGTGTTCAAGGGGATCTGAGAATGGTTTAGATTCACAATTTTGTCCGCTGGACAACCCCTATTTTTTTAGGGCGGTACGAAGTTCGCTGGGTCAGCTAGTGTATTAATATGGATCAAATATCTTTGAAATTTAACTTTTGTTTTCAATGCAGCAGATCATCTTATAGATAAAATTGGAATAGCAGATTGAATGTCGAAGTCACTTTTAAAATCGTAAATCCAACAGAAACTCTTTGGATTTCTTGACATTAAGATAAACTTTGGTAAATTAAATTAATCAAGGAAATGGGCAAAACTCCAAATACAACGTCAACAATAAGACACAGGAGGCGGCAAAATCTGTCACGTCAAATAGGATTGTTCAGTAAATGACAAGTTTGTTTCCATGGATACGCACATTTAAGCGAAAATCTTCCTTATTGTTTTGCAATGGATGTAAGACATAAACATAAGTATATTAGTTTTTTCTCACGCTCTTACTGGTCGACTGGTAGAGAATGCCTTATGGCATTATGTCCGCCATTTGCGTTTTAATTTTGCAATAAAGTTTAAATAAATAAATAAGGTGGGTCACGAATCAACTTAGCTGATAGCCCCAAGATTCGCTCACATAAAGAGTTCTGTACCATCCGTAGAAGATTTAATACTAATTACAGGGATTGATAAAGGTAAAACAATACTATTTTTTCCTATCTCATGTTGAAAAGCTCTCGCTTTCTACTAAGAGCAGAGCAGTACCTCTAGCACGAACCAATATCGAATTCGTATCGTTTGCGAGTCCGAAATGTCATTGTCAAATGTGTACTGATTTTTAGTTCTCGTTACGTACTTTGTGCCGCTGCTGTTCAAGTTTCCATACAAAAGACATTGACATTTCGGTTTGCAAACTATTCGAATTCGATAATGGCTCTTGCTAAGGGTACAGTACCCCTTAGCACGAACCAATATCGAATTCGTATCGTTTGCGAGTCCGTAATGTCATTGTCAAATGTGTACTGATTTTTAGTTCTCGTTACGTACTTTGTGCCGCTGCTGTTCAAGTTTCCATACAAAATTAGACATTGCCATTTTGGTTTGCAAACTATTCGAATTCGATAATGGCTCGTGCTAAGGGTACAGAGCAGAAATCACAAAACAGTTTTTTCATTTTATATTATTTAATTGAAACACAGGCTACCTGACCAACATCCGTATTTAAAGGGTGATAACAATGAAATTAAACAATATTATATCTATTTCCCATTATTATCCCCAACCTACGGTTTCTGTATAACTTTTCATACTCAGTGGTTGTCTGGAAGAAATCGCTCTTAGCGATAAGACCGCCAATTATAACGCTTTCATTAAGTTTATTGTTTGTGAATGTTATATAACTATGTATTTTGTGTTATAATAAAGTGTTAATCTATCTATCTATTATATTCGCCTTATTTGTACGCCTTTCTTTGCAATTTCTTTTTTAGTTATAATTTTTATTATTTTTAAAGCATGTAACTGCTTGATGTTTAAATCTAAAAAAATATAACTAGAAAAAATTCCACGCGGACCAGGCAGCAGACGGGACTCGAACCCGCACCCTTCGCAATCCGGGCGAATGCACTGACCAATTATGCTACCGCGGCCCTCACGGACCGCGTCGAAGTTCTTTCTAGCTATTCTTAAGCTGCTATAATACTGTTATGTTTACCTATAATGCGAAGAGATGGCGCTGCCTTGCAGCTTAAGAATAGCTAGAAAGAATTTCGACGCGGTCCGTGAGGGCCGCGGTAGCATAATTGGCCAGTGCATTCGCCCGGATTGCGAAGGGTGCGGGTTCGAGTTCCGTCTGCTGCCTGGTCCGCGTGGAATTTCTTTTTTTTTTTAGAAAATGCCTAATTATTTTTTCCAAAATACAACAAATTCGCAGTATTATGACACCTATCTCAGCGTTCTCTTTTCGTGTAATTGCGAATAGCTTTCGAGTGTGCTGGATGGCGGTGTCTTATCCTGTAGCTTCATTAGCGGCCCGCCTGAATGACTGACAGCCAATTTGCTAGATGAATCGTACCCCAAAATCTTTCCACGTTGAAACGAGATGGCTTTTATTTCATTCGCCTAAATGTCTTAACCGCCTAATGAAGGAAAAGACAAACTGGCCAGTTTCTATGGATAATCCACTACGCCTCTCAGAAGATTGAGAAGTAATAATTAGGATTTATAAAGACTAGTGGCCCGCCCTCGCTTTGCTTCGGTGTAGAGCTGTAGTGTAGAGTCTACAAGTCTACACTGTAGACTATAGTTTTTGTTCAAAGGCTTGTATTATACACAATGACTTTCTTCATAATAATGATAAACCTTCCATTCCAAGTAAAAAGTTCGTTGCGTGGGTTTAGGACCAGTTGTACAGAATGCAACACTGCTCTGCCGTTCCGATTTGAAAAAATCTTTTTGTATTGGACAGTGCATTCGTCGAGGAAGGCTATAGGCTATATATTACCAGGCTACGACCAGTAGCAGCGGAGCATCGATGCAAAATGTTGCAAAAACGTTAAAAAAATTCTATTTGTGAGACTCCGTTGCGTCCGCTGGGTAAACGGTTAAAGTTACACAAAAATCATGTATGATAGTACAGTCAATCTGTAGGTTGAGTGGTGAAAAAAAAACCTAAAGGGTAACTCTTGTTTTTTCTGTTGCCAAATGACGTCAGTAAGCCACCTTGGCGATGGGCATGTTCAACTCGTAGGCGTTTTTCGAAAAACTCAAAAAAACCGTCAAAAATTTTTTGAAACGCATTTTTCTTGTTTTGTATGCATTTTAGAAACTTTTTTTTTACCATAATTGTAGAGGGCGTTGAGTACTACAATTTATGTCATTGTTGCAATCTCGTACAACAAAAAATACGCATTGTAGGTGGCGCTAAAGTCTCAAAAAAAGGGTTTTTTCACTTTTTCTCCCTGAAAATATCATTTTAATGGAAAACTTTAAATGGCAAAGTTGTTTCGTACATAATTACCAACAACTTTTGTATAACCAATTTTTTTGTATTACTTACCGTTTTCAAGTTATAAATTGCGCAGGTATGAAAAATCCAATAGAGCGGTTTTGGGCAGTTCAAGTACACAGTTGCAGTGCACATTTCAATGTACGTTTTTACTATTTTTTTTTAAATCATGAAAAAAAATAAAAATAAAACTATTTTTTTCTCATTTTTTTTTGTTTTTCAATCATGAAAAAAAATAAAAAATAGTAAAACGTACATTGAAATGTGCACTGCAAATGTGTACGTGAACTGCCCAAAACCGCTCTATTGGATTTTTCATACCTGCGCAATTTATAACTTGAAAACGGTAAGTAATACAAAAAAATTGGTTATACAAAAGTTGTTGGTAATTATGTACGAAACAACTTTGCCATTTAAAGTTTTCCATTAAAATGATATTTTCCGGGTGAAAAAGTGAAAAAACACTTTTTTGAGACTTAAGCGTCACCTACACTGAGCATTTTTTGTTGTACGAGATTGCAACAATGACATAAATTGTAGCACTCAACGCCCTCTACAATAATGGTCAAAAAAAAAGTTTCTGAAATGCATACAAAACAAGAAAAATGCGTTTCAAAAAAATTTTGACGGTTTTTTTGAGTTTTTCAAAAAACGCCTACGAGTTGAACATGCCCATCGCCAAGGTGGCTTACTGACGTCATTTGGCAACAGAATAACAACAAGACTTACCCTTTAGGTTTTTTTTTCACTCAAACGATATTTTTTTCGACAGATTGACTGTACTATGACGGAATTCTTCCCTTTTAATAGTTCTGTAAAAAAGTCCACAACAGCCTATATCCATATTTTAAGTTTGACAGTATATTTGTGTATGTGAGAGTGATGTGTGAGAATGAGTGAACACTAATATTTCTTTTGGCATGGGCGGAACTTTAAAGATATTGCCAATCGCCCGTTGTACTCTCACAGTCGCTTATGAATAGTCAAAGCTCAACGACAACAACAACGCCACATTTGACATTGGTTAGGCAAAGAACATTTAATTAATCCACAAACATATCGATGTACTCGTGTAAGGACAGGAATTGGAATAAAGGTAGGAAAGTGAGCGTAATAGGGACGTTGTAAAAAAACGAGTGTGCTTATGACCACAGGACTATATACACACATATATACAGGGTGTTACAGAATTCCGAAATAAAATTTGTAGGTATGTAGTATTCCGAAATAAAAATTTGTAGGTATCTGAGCGGGGCGCAGGGGCGCCTGGGGGAGAGGGGGGGGGTCTGTTTAGGTAGTAGTAATCGTACGCATTTATATGGTTGTCATAGGCAGCTGTAAAACGATATTTTTATTAATTTAATTAGCAAATAAAAGTGGTCTGAAAGACTGGTCAAACTTTCATAGGTAATTCTATACAAGGAACACAACCAAACCCTAAAGTTTTATTTCGGACTTTTGTCACACCCTGTATATATATATATATATATATATGTGTGTGTGTACAATATATAATATTACGCTCAAAGATCGAAAACGCTCAGTGAGCGGAAAAATAGCTCACAACGCGTGTGGTCACAGTAAAACATCCACATCGCGAAATTCGTGTTATGGCTATAATGAAAACGCGCACGACGCGTTGTGGCAATCACAGAAAGACCAAATAGCGAAATTCGTGTCGTGGCTGACATGCTATTCGATCTCAACGCGTTGTGGCTATGAAGAAAAGCCATGACGCGTATGGAATATTATTTAATTACGACGCACACTACTTTCCGATATGGATCCTACTAGGCCTAGGCTGGAAACGTTTTGGTAGATAGATGTCTTTAGAAAATATATTTTTATTTGAAATGTGAAAAATCCAACATTCGTTACATCACTAATATGTACAGTATATGTATTCTTTCCGTTACCCTAGTATCCCATAACACAAGCTTTACAGTGCTTACTTTGGGTCTAGGCTAATTGGTGTGTTGGAAATATTTATTTATTTATAACTTTATACTACAAAATTGGAGTTTACTTAATCGGACATCAAATGTGCCTAAGTACTTCGATTACTCAACAGCTCTCGTCTATGTTATTAGCACATTTTCAACCGGATTGAAGAAATTATGTTGCCTTCGAGTGACGTAAGCGGATGCGGCGGTTGTCTTTTGTTCTACTCGGATTGGGATGTCGTCTTTCGTAACTCTAATTACCTACATTTTACTACATAAGTAGTGAACGCAACCCCCAATTTTATATATAATGTCCTCTTGTCTGTTATAATCCATTCTAATTTTCTTTATGTCTGTCTGTCTGTCTTTTACCTTTTCACACTTGAACTACTGAACTGAATAAAATGAAATCTGGTATATACATAGTCTAAGTCTAGGGAAAGAATATAGGATCATTTTTATTCCTGAAATCATCCTTCAAGGGGTTGAAAAGGGGGGACACGAAGTCGCAGGCACTAGTACTAGTACACTCACCAATGAGCCTAGCCCCAAAGTAAGCACTGTAGGCTTGTCTTATGTAACGGATAGAATACATATACTGATACATATATAAGTATATTTATATAAAAACACATATTAAACATCCATGACTGGAGCACAAATACTCGTATTCATCACACGAACATCTGTCCTCTCACGGAGGTCGTCAAAAAAAATATATAAATAAAATTAATAGGCCGATAATGATTGAAAGTTTAAATGTATCCAGCAACGAAATCTAACTATGACGTCATCAAAGCCTCAAATTAAGCTCAGCTAGCATGATTATTAACCGCATGCCTAAACAGGCATATCCCGCTGAAAATTAACCCCTGTTTACCGGCGAGCCGGCTGAGCGATATCCGATTTAGAGACGTACCGACGAGGGTTGTATCGATAGGTTGACTCGACAAATTTCAATCAAAATGGAACTATATGAATTTGGAACTAATTATCATAATATGTTATTGATGAGAAAACAATTAGTGTATACCCACATCTCATTACACATCTGAAGTGAAACTTCTTTTCTTAAATAACCTAATATTAGGCGGTGCATAAGGCGAGGGGAATGGAGCAGCGCGCATCATATATATGTATGTACCAGGCCACTCAGAAAGTTTTGCGAAAAAAAGTTTTTATGCATAAGACACTGGCCACTTGTCATTATTTTGAAAACTTCGATTATTTAAAAGTAAAAATATCACTGTTCGATATTCAAATTTCCCTCCGCATTTTTTCGAGAGCCAATAAATTTTTTCTTGTCTCATTAAGAAATGGATCTGCATCGAGAACATTTTCTAGTTATGATCTTTTTACGATTTTAAATGTGGCTTAAAACCTGATGAGTCATTTTATCGATTTCGAACTGCTTTTATGGATGAAGGACCTTCAAAAGCAACCTACCGCTAATCTACCGCTGGTTATGCGAGTTCAAACAAAGGAGTGGTCGTCCTACGACGGCTGTCACCGAAGAAAGTGTGCTGGCAGTAAAAAAATAATTCGAGAAAACAGACGAATTACGTACGAAGAGATTCAGCATACTCTGCTTATTGGTTCAGGAAGTGTTCACATGATTTTGCACGAGCACCTTTGCGTAAGGAGGATAGTTTCCCGCTGGATGCCGCACAACCTCACCAAAAGCTTAGAAGCAGGCCGGTGTAGATTGGTGCAGTGATATTTTACAAAAATTTTATGCAGGTTCGTCACGGCGCGTTTAGCATATTGTGACAGGTGACGAATCCTGGTTTATCGATACGATCCGGAAACAAAGCGTCAGTTGACAGTTTGGCTGTTTTAAAACCTACGAAAGTGAAGCAATCGAGGAGCACAGGGAAAATTTTGATCGCTAGTGTCTTCATTTTGACGGGTACCTAATTTTAATTCCACTTCGAAACCAAACAAGCAGCATCAACGCCGAATGGTATAGCATAAAATGCCTGCCAGAAGTTTTTTCTGCAATGAGCAACAAGCGACCTAACACCGGGCTCCGCCAGGTTCTTCTTCACCACGACAACGCGCCCGCGCACTCTGCGATCAAAAAAAGGACTTCCTGGACTCCACACCAGTCAGAGTCTTGGGACACCCTCCTTAAAGTCATGATTTTGCTCCGTGTGACTTCTTTATATTCCCTAAAATAAAAAAATCAGCTCAAAGGGATACAGTTTTCATCGCCAGAAGAAGCGTTTGAGAAGGCCGTGGAAGAGGTGTCTGCGGAGGACTGGGAAAAATGTTTTGAAAATTGGTTCAGACGCAAGAAACTTTGTATAGAAGCTGATGGAGAGTTCTTTGAAAAGATTTAATAAAAATATTTTTTTCATAGAAGTTAGTTTTTTAGTTTCTCAAAACTTTCTGAGACGAGAATTAGATTTGATGCTCGTGACACTCTAAGATTCGTATCGATAAAAATACTCTTGGATTTATACGGCTAAAACATTTACAGTAAAGATGTTGTACTAATTATAAGCAGCACTAATTAATATTATTTTTTTAAAGTATATTGTGCTTTTACTTAAAAATTAACAACACGAATCAAAATCACTCTTTTGAGGCACATTTCATAATTGCGTTATATAGGCGAGATGTGTCATTCTCCTTTATATAAATCTTTTTTTTTTCGTAACATAATTATGCAAACATAGCGTTCAGCATTACCGTTTGGAGCTTAACTAATTGGTGTGAGTTTTAGAAGTAAGTATATATTTATTTTTACTTTAACGTTTCAATGACCGTAGAGACGCGGTCAGTCGATTATCGTATAACAGTAGTTCACAGAACGGTACCAAGGGGTCTGTGTAATCGACGAATTTCATTATTATCGGTCGAGGCGCAAATTGATTTGGCTAGCACTCAGCGTGTAGGAAGGTACTGGCAAACGATCGATTAATTTTTAATTTGAGCTCAGCAGCTCAGTAATTAGCGAGACGTACAGTCGGGTACGTAGATGGTGAATTAGTTGCAAGCTTATGTAAAATTAAACAAAATAATGTCTAGGCGAGATTTTTCTGGTAATATTTTCATAAGCTACGAATACATTATAAACATCTACCAGTTGAATTGCTTAAAACAGCAATGTAATAGATAAATTGAATATTTTAATATGTCTGCTTCATTTGAATTATTTGAAAATTTACATTTTTCTTTGTATCTGTATTTTTAAAAACCCACTTTCTGATAATAAGGTATTACGAGTTTCCATAAATGATGGACAAAAGCTATTTTTTTTTTACTAAGTGTAGATCGTCAGGTGTTTTTGTTTGATACTGTAGGTAATTTTAGGCAGTGACAACATATTGAATAATGAAACTGGTCAGATAAAAAACGAGTCACACGACTGAAGTGAAACTTCTTTAGCTCCATCTGTATGTATATATATGTATGTATATTTACATACATATATATACATACAATATATAGATGTATGTACATATACATATTTCACTTACTAGCTATAAGAGAAAGAGAGAAAGAAAATGTGCGCGCGTACAGCTTTCTCTTGCTTATATCCCCCACTCAACTTCCCTTTCGCCTCGCCCGAACACACTTTTCATAACGCGTAACGCGCTTCTTCAAAAACAATTAAATCGTCAAGTTTTATAGAAAACAAAAAGAGGTTAATATTTTAGGAAAGACAACTTATACAAAACTAGTTTAAAAGCAACAGCGAATCGTTATATAGTTAATTGAGCTAATATAAGCTATTAAACTGCTTCCGAAGTAGAAGTTAAACAGCACCGACTGTTAGTGTTTGGAAACTTTTGTCACGGACTGTACGTACAACACCACTAATAGGATTACATGCGGCGATGTTATGTGCTATGTATATAGCTTGTATATGAGCTGAAGCGGCGACTCATAACTGGATGCCGCAGTTATGCCTTTTGAAGTGAAACTTTTTGCCTGTAAAAGGAAAATCCTATGGAAAAGATGAAACGGAAATGCGTCACCAGTGTCACACGACTATATATGTATATACCCTATGCCTTATGCACCGCCTAATGTCAGAAAGATGTTCCACTTCAGAATGTGTGGTCCGTGCACACTATTTTTCTTATATTAGGGAAATGTAGCGTATTCCTTGCCTCCAGGTGAGAGAAGAGGTTATGTGTTACTTCCTCTCCCCCTAAATCCCACCCAGCTACTCAGCTAGCACATGGGGCCGGCTCAATGGCCGTTCACGATAAAGTGTGGCTCAACCCACTAAGAATCCCGCAGTTATGCCTGGGGAGTGAGGTAGATCGGTGAGTTACTTTACCTGGTAGGTACGTGAGCTAGTCGGCTGGCTAGCCGTTCTGATCAAGGTCCTTGTGCCCTATCAGTTGAGGCTATGAACGGAGAAGCCCAGGATCAGTTTAAGCAGCCGCGGACCGGGCTTGCTTGCTTGCTTGTCCGATGTGGGATGGTGTGACTTCTGCAAGCTTGGGTGAGTGGGCGTCCGAAGTCCAGACGCGAAGATAGCTGATACAGCAGTTCTACCTGCCACACCAGCCATCCTCACCCTGCCGGCCTGCATGTTGCTTCGTCACGCCTCTTTTAAAGGATCCCAGGTTATAAGAGGAAGGGAACACGTGAGCGGGCAGAGCATTCCATTTACGGATAGTGCGACAAAGAAATGAGTCACCAAATTTCTTTATACGCGTTGGAATTGTGGCCACAGTAAAACGGTGACAACGTAGGCCAGCGCGCGTGGTCCTCTGAAGGAAAGGGGAAGGTGAGATTTAAACTTATTTGTATTTTTTTGACATATTTTCTTTTTTACTTTTTAAGCTATGGGATATGACTGCAACGATAATCGTTTTAGCAGTTTTTTTGAGTTTAGGATTTAAATGATGGGTATGTCTGACAGTTAAGGATTATTATGGTATTTGGCTTAGGTAATGACTGACTTGTTAGATAAGTAAATACTCGAGCATATTTTATATTATGGTATTAACGATGGCTCGTTGATCTGATATTTATGATCAAAATTTATCATGAACATTTGCACATAAAGTCTTCATTTGTTATTTGCTCACTTTATTAAGTGTAAAGGGCATTGCAGTAGGTATTATTTTAAGCATTGCTATATTAACATACAATGTAGATACCTACATTTCAAATGAATTGGTCATTCAACTAAGACTGCACAACTGCCCGTCACATGTCAATGAACACTATAGGTAAGTCCCAGCAGTTAGAATCGACCCAATTTCGACAATACCACACCTTTAGGTTTTCATACTCATCTAGTTGCATCATTTCTAATGACGTAATAAGTTTTTTTTTAAAGTTTCTCTTTAAAACAAAAAAAAATCCCACCTATCCGATTGTCGGAAGGAATATGCATGATCTGTCGCAGCGTGTGGATGTGGCTATGGTGCTGAAGCCTTTCCAAAAAGAAAGAAAGGAGTTGCTCCTCATACATTCTTGTGTGTGCAGGTGATCTCTGCTTTCATAATATCGAGATTTGATGCAGTATAAGCTGACATCATAAACACATCTATTTTCGGTAGATTATCCGATTGTGATTGGACAAAAATCAGTTTCTGTCATGATCCTAGATTGGCTACAAATTAATATTTTTAAGTAATCGTACAGGAATACAGTTTTAAACAATTTTATTCGCAAACCCTACTAACACAGCATGAATATCGACGCCGATAAATCGTTACCATTTAAGTCATATTTCGTTTCGTCCAATGGTGACGCGTTTTGTAAGCATGAATTTCCCTCCCTCATTTTCGACATTGTTTATAAAATTTTCTGGGTTTTAAATAAAAACTAAAAATATATATTAAGCATAATGTAAAAACAATTAAGAATCTAGAAACAAATATTGGAGATAAATTTTAATTTTATGGATATTTCCTATTGCTGCATAACAACAGCAATAGGGATGATTACTATTTTTTTTTCTTGGTTAATCAGGTACTGTATTGGACACGTATTTTTTCTTTTTTGACATAATATAAACATTGCAGAGATATATTGATTTGAAAAGTCGCATGACGTCACGTTTTGGTACAATTTTCACTTAAAAGTGACGTCACGAGCCCCTACTCCCAAACTTTGACGCGCTATAACTTTGTCATTTTTTGGTTGATTGCCCAAAGAAAAAATACGTGTCCATTATTTTTTGATCATCTAACTGACGGACTAAATAGAATTTCGTTTACTGTACCCCGTCATCACCCTATTGTTGATCGGACGTACTTACTAAAAATATCACAATGTGACGAGAAAGTTAATTTAATCGTTTTTTTACCATACAGGGAAATGGAATAGCCATCGAATTTGTGACGCTCAGACATATTAGCAAAGAAAAAGTGAAAATATTCTGAGGTAATCATCAGTACCCTTCGGACGCGGAACAACACAATAATATTCGGTGACCAAATTAAAAAACGCATTCATACAATGTATCGTCATTTAGTTTCGTATCTTACGACATGAATTAACTCCCAACAAACACTTCATATGCCTAATGGCATTTGAAGAATGAAAGTTTCGTAGCCGAGTACTATGGACACCAGGTTTCAACTTGTCGCCTACTCGGGTTCGAATGCCGGTGGGGCTGATGCTAGTATGACGAATACGACGAGCATTTGTACCAAAGTCATGTTTTTTTTTATGGTGGTAAGCAGTCACCATAGCCTATTGAAGCCTGCGATACTAAAAATTAATAGTTTAAAAAAAACTAAAAACTCGCTTTTATTTACTGCACTAAAAAGCCAAAAATAAACAAAATATACTCTCTGTTTACTTCATTAGGGCCTTAGAGTTGGCCGTGTTTATAGTTAATTTTAACATACATATATAACTGAAAAAGCGTGGGACGCTATTCATTGCACTATTTATCAAATCAATTAATATATTATGTGATTCATAATGCTTAACAATTCAGTTAAAAAATTATAATGAATACCGATACACACGAATTGTTTTATTTATACATATATGTAAATATATATCAGTATCAGTATTCATATTCATGGGGACATTAATTAGGCTGATGATGATGATGATACATATTCTATCCGCATCCCTCATAACACAAGTCTTTCAGTGCTTATTTTGGGGCTAGGATAATTAGTGTGTGTTAAAAATAATGGGATTATATGGAACTAGAAATTCTACTTTTTCCTTTTATGTATAAATAAACAAAACAATTTAGGACATACGCTGCACAGGATATGTCTGTCGCAAAATCGATAATTTTTGATAAGAAATTTCTTTGTCAAATAAATTGAACAGTGTGGAAAATAGAAAAGATTAAGGCTGTACTTTAAACATTCACAATGATACATCCACAATATAAACTAAATATATTTTTCCAACTCACCATTTCTAGATATGACTCTCCGTAGGATGTGTCCGATGCGGCGAGCACCAAGACATATCCTCTGCTCGCGCGCAACTTCATCCAAGCAGTCGCTGTCAGTAGCTGTATCTTCACCACTGTCATCCTCTGACACGAGAGATCCACGCTTACTCCTAAAATTGTCCTCGTTGTAACTCAACGTCGGCTCGCTAGCCCCCAAACTCTTTGGCTCCGACCAATCACCGACGTCATCAAAAAGATCATCTAAATTTGTTTCTAATAAACCTTTGGCACTGCATATCACTTTATTTTTAATGTCATCGCGTGTTATAATAGCGTCCACACTGCTAGAGAGACACTTTTCTCGTCTAGCCGATTTGGTGTCATCAGTTTTCGTGCTGACGTCATCGTGCGTTTTTGTCCTATGCTTTATTCTCAGAGAACTCTGCGACGTCAATTCGCATTTCTTCATTTTATCCACAGCCAGCGCTTCAACGCCTCTGGGACCCACTTGATTTTGTGCACGAAACATATTTGACAGAACCAACATTTTCACTGTCTTCAATGCACCAACACTAGTTAAATATTCCATCACTGCATTCCTTTTCATTTCACTGTTGTGTCGCACTGCACTTAGAGAAGTAAAGGATTGGGTGTTGTGTTTGTTTTATGGACGTAAAACTGAAAATGGTGCAATGTATGCAAATGCATAGTTTACGGAGGACCAGGCATTATTCACCCTTGTAGAATATTCTGTGTGCCGCCTCAGGTGATATTTCGTCCAGCAAACCGACGGCTGTAGTGAATGAATAAAATATCAGCGGGACATCTCACCGCCTCTATCACGCTTCTAGACCTTTTACTACTTTCTTAATATAATATGATCAAGGGATGGGTAATAGACTCTCAACGGGAATTTAAATCAGACGAGCCAATTCTGCAGTTCGTGCTTTTTAATTGTGTTAAATGTACCTATTAGCTACTGTTGGAGAGAACTTGACTAATTGTTGACTATCAATATTTTTTTTTATAATTTTTCACACCGGATTCCGTAATCGGAGGTTTGACGAAAAAAAAATGCATTGATTACCCACCTTTTCCAGCTATTTTTATATTTAAAATATTTAAAACCCCTTCCTAAACAGGTTTACCTGCCAGCAAAGTATCAGCTTTAGGAAATTCCACAGTGGCTTAAAGAAAGCTCACGTTGAGCCCTAACGTTGGCTAGTAAACGTGTCATGATTAGCAAAATTTCAGAAACACTTTCAGCGCTTGTTTAGTGCTTGTATTAATATTGTTTTAAGCTGATCCTTATGTAATATGCTTATTTCTGCGATAAATAAACAATTCGGACATATTTAACTGTAAAATCTAAATTTAGAATACAATAGTATTCAAATATGAGAAACATTGGTCGGTTGTGGTAAAACGTTAGCTCCATAGCTACATCCAGAGGAGTTATGGTACTCTTCAAATCGAATGAACGATGATCGTGGTATCTCGAAAGCTAACTTAAAGAATGCAGACCCTGCATCACAACCCTCTTCAATAATACCATGTTAATTCGATGTAAATAGTTTTGGATGGATGCTATCAGTACCAAGTTTACAACTTGTCACCTATACTTGTACGCATTAAGTTTTGATTACGAATTGACTTGTAAGAACTTCTAGCTATGCCGTTTACATGCTTTTAACAACTTTAGCTGTTTTACATGTTTTAGCTAATAGCTTTAAATAACATTTAAACAATAACAATGCCGCAAATAATTCTATAAGAACTGGTCAAAAATTCACATCCCGGTTCACACAATTATGTTTTAATTTATATACAAGGAGGTTTAATATCCTTAAAGATCACGATAAAGCATTTCCTCTTCAAAAACAGTCAAGGTTGCTACAAGGTGAGGTGAGTTACATCACTAACCCTAATGCTCCATGCACACGGTCCGACCATAGACTTATATAATATAATAAAATTCCAAAACTATTTTATAAGAAAGGGGCCATTCATTTTTAATTTATTTTCAAAGTACCAATTCTTAGGAATATTTACAAAGGTGCTATTAATTTTTAATAATTTGTTAGTAATAAACTTTTTTAAATTATAATAATCTTTACTTTGCGCAATTTTTTTGATTTTACATAAGAACAATTAAGATACCACCCCACCTCATGCAAAAAAATATAAGACATGGTCAACACCCCTCTCCCCCTAAATCACCTTACGTTATAAATAAATAGCTCCAAAGCAGACGTGTGTTTAAAATGAAGTATGAAAGCAAAAACATTACAATTTTTAAACAGCAAACAATTTTTTAAGATGTTAACAAATAAAACAAGCGTTGGCGAATTTAGAGGTATTAAATACAACACAGAAAAGCATTGTGTTCTTTAAATGCAATCTTTTGTAGAACAAAGAATTTATTATTGTCTTAACAATTTGTAATTAGAACCTGGAATCCACAATTCCCGTTACCTCTAATATTAATAAAAAGTATGAAGTGCTATCTAAAAAAAATAAGAAAACAATGCTACAATCGGAAATTCAGTTTGATAGTTTTGTGTGTCGGTTTCAACGAGTTTATCCATTTACGTCTATGGAGTCAAAACAACAATAGTGTGTTGATCAAAAGTGGGTTACGCTGCAGACAGAGAAACTGTTGTCCGCTTGCGTAATCTGATTGGTCGATTGTTGCGGTAACTTAATGACATGCCTCTATTGAATGTCGACTTCTAAATAGAACGTTAGCAACACGCTTTTAACTGAATAACAAATACCTGATTTGGTTTTGTCAGTGACTTTGTTTGGAATTCGGAAGTGTCCGCATCCGCATCGTTAAAGATATGTGTACGTACGACAGAACCAACTGATATATTGATACTATAGTTATTGATATGTATATATATATATTGATGCAACTATATAATCTTTAATCCGCCAGAATCAGAATAGTGTTTGCTTCAGGCTTCAGTTCGAATGGGGATGACGACGAGGTAAATTAAACGAAATTCTATTAAGTCCGTCAGTTGGATTATCAAAAAACAATGGACACTTTTTTTCTTTTGTCAATTAATCACACTAATATTATAAAGGCGAAAGTTTGTGAGTGTGTGAGTATGTGAGAGTGTATGTTTGTTACTTCTTCACGTCTAAACGGTTGGAGCGATTTAAATAAAATTTGCTATGGAGTTAGCTGACACCCTAGAATAACACATAGGCTACTTTTATCCGGAAAAAATGCTAGGTTCCAGAGGGATTTTCAAGAAACTAAGACAACGCAGACGAAGTCACGGGCGACCTCTAGTTAAAAAATAAATAAGTAAGCAACAGGCTTGTGATATGGAATACTAGTGTAACGAAAAGAAAACATATAGTAATACATATATAAGTATTATATCGAAATAAATATAATATAATATAATATAAATAAATATTCATCACACAAACATTTGCCCCTACCGAGATTCAAAGCCGGGACCTCTCGAGTAGGCGATACCTTGAAACCCGGCGTACAAACCACTCAGTCGCGGAGGTCGTAAATAACAAAGTTAAGGGGTGCCAAGTACCAAGACGTGACGTCAAATGTCGCATTTCAAATCAATATATCGCTGTGATGTTTTGCATAAGTGAATAAAAAACGTGTCCAATTCTTCTCCATAGTCTAGCTAACAGACGCAGAAGATTAAGTTCTTCATCGTCCCCATTGCTGGTTAACACAGTCAAGCGAATGATTTTAAGCATCAACAAGACAGTATGGTATTAATACATTTTACTATAATGTCTCTAATGTATAAGGTTTTATTCAACCTAAATATTCAGCAAAACTTTCTAACATTTAAATACAGAATAGAATTTAGCATATTTGTCTTATTTTTGGGCAATCGTGTTTTGGGGCTTAATATTTATACAGGTTTTCGCATCGCAAGTCCCTAAGGAACCATAGACAACGGCTTACGACCTTCTATCCCGGTTTACGTCGTAACACGATTTAATGCTGAAGTATAAGTGATTTAAAACGTACCTGTGTTGTGATAGAGGTGACGAACATAAAAAAAGGGAAAATATTATTTTTCAATTTATTACATCAACAAATTTGAAGCGAATGAATATGCGCAAGTTAACGAGTGCATTAGATGAAGGAACCTGGACGGTAACGTAAATGATCAATGTCGTTAAAAAATAACCACTACCATAATTATTCACGAGTGTTACCTTAAATAAGTAAAATGTGCGAAGCTCGAAGCTTAAAATAAAGTATCCAAAACTAGATACCTACCAAGGTTGCCAACCATAGAATGAATGATTTTCCTCGCACTTCTGCAGCTAAAAATCTCGTGCTTTTGAACCTAGTTCACAATTTGCACAAACCATAGAATGGGTTAATTTATAGGCCAACGGGTGAACTAAACACAGACTGTAAAGAAATGTTTTTCCAGTAAAAATCATATTATAAATTTATCTAACAAAATCTGGTACATATATGTAGTGTTCTCGTACCTCGTACGGAAGACCAGAAATCTCGTATTTCTACAAGAATTCTCGTACGGTTAACAACCCTGATACCCAGGGCCGGATCTACCATATGGCTTTTTGGGCTTCAGCCCAGTGCCCCGTAAATTCAAGGGGCCCTAAAAATACATTGTTGAATATAACTCCATTGATATTACCCCTATCATGGGAGGAGCAAATTAAAGAATTTGCCATATCTGCTTTGTAGAAAGGTTTCTTTGTAATTTATTAACGATTGTATAACACTAAGGCATAATATATTATAATTTAAATTAAATAGTTTACTATATCATTTTTTCTATACTTTGAGTAATTAGGTGGGCCCCTAAGTACTATTAGCAAAGGGCCCCCTAAACTCACGGTCCGGCCCTGCTGGTACCTACAAAGCCTCCGTGTGCAGAGGAGAATGTAGTTAAAAGTGATACTGCAAAATCATGTAGTACCGAATGCGTAAATAATGTTTTATGATGTTATGTTCAAGCTATCTGTTAATTTCCATTTCCCTGGTTTGCATAGCAGGAAGCTTTGGAAACACAACTTCTCCGCCACTGCAGAAGTGCCGCAGTGTAAAGCAATCGAGGCAGTACATTATCCGCGTTATTAATAACTGATGCTACTAAGGGGAAAACGAAATTAAAAAAGTAAGAGATAAATAACATAATGGGTTGTTTTCGACACTAATTAAGTTTAATACGATACTAAATATTGTTGGTCGTTGATGGTTATGCTGTCCTTGAATAACAAAGTAATAAATAAATATTGAAATAAAATAAATAAATAAATTCCAAGTCGTCTTTATTTTACTATCTGATAGACTTTTTTGGATGAAAACTTAGCTACCATTGCAAATGGCACACACCTGTTTAAAAGTTTTTGAATACCGTTTTTAAATATTCTAAAAAAAATCCGATGAATTTGCTTTGAGAGCATATAATAGGGGTGATGACGGGGTACAGTAAACGAAATTCTATTTAGTCCGTCAGTTAGATGATCAAAAAATAATGGACACGTATTTTTTCTTTGGGCAATCAACCAAAAAATGACAGTTATAGCGCGTCAAAGTTTGGGAGTAGGGGCTCGTGACGTCACTTTTTAGTGAATTTTCACTTAAAAGTGTACTCAAACGTGATGTCATGCGACTTTGCAAATGAATATATCTCTGCAATTTTTATATTATGTGAAAAAGAAAAAATACGTGTCCAACACTTTTTGATAATCTACCTGATAAACGAAGAAAAAAAATTTTGTCATCATCCCTATTGTAACGATTTATTTCTACTTTTATAAACACCAAGTGTAACCTTTTATCTTGTATGTATAGGATAGCCACACTAACGATTACTAGAATTTACATAAACAAAAGGAAAACATGGGAGTCACCTGCCAAATTTTTAGTAAAGATTAAAATAACATTTTATTTTTACTGAGAATCATGTTTTTGTCATCAAAAATCACCAAAAAATCCAAACGTAATTTGGGTGTGTGAAGTTACCTGTAAGGACTTATATAGTAACAACAAATTAAGCTAAAGAAATAACAAACAGGACTTTGATTATTGCTTAGAAATGTCTCAATGAACATGCCTGCAGCAAACATACTTAAACATTGAAGTGTATTGTTCTGTCTAGCGATTTCCATTTGTTACAAAATTAATTTAATCATGGAAACCATAGCATATGCGGAAACGTGGATACTGGGGTAGCAATATCTTTTTATTATTTTTTTTCAACAAAGGCATAGAGCTAATGCGAGCGAAACGCGATTCGTGAATTATAATTATAACGTTCCGTTATCGCGAAACGTCGTAATATTTCCGTATATTCCATAATTATCATGAACATATTGATGTTCCCAGAATTAATTTGTATATTTGAAGAATGGACCATAAGATTCCATATATTTCATAATTATCACCAGCCTATTGACGTTCCCAGAATTAATTTGTATTTTTGAAGAACGAGCCAAAAGATTTCCCCCCATCATTTATAAGTTGCGTATTGTTGCTAACTAAGTAACAATAGAAATGAATGACAACTGGTTTCTACGTGCCTTCGAAACCACGGAATTGATGTGATCAATCTACTTTTTGAGAGCGAAAATAATCTGATTTTGAAAAATATAGCTATTTTTTTACTAGTTTAAAAGTAACACTAGAGAAATTGCCTTAGCACCATAGTTTTATCAGTACCATGGTGAAGGAACGAATTAAATCTCCACAAATACTTATATTAATTTTTAGCATATTTTTCTAACACTAAATTACAATCATCATACCTAACTGTGGCGTAATAACCGCTAAATTTGGGGCAAAAAACAGTTGCACTATTTGACGAGCGTTAAAAATTCAATCTCGTTCGAGTGAACGATGCGATGGAATGTAAATTAACGTGTCGATGTTCTTAATTTGAAAAACTCTTGAAGTTTATGTTTTTTATTTGATACGCGTATACGTTCATGAAGTTATATTATCTATGTTTACGAAATACGCAAGAAATTACACAACAATAAAAATAGTGTTTCTTATTTAAAAGTAATAAAATTATGCATAAGAACATCATAATATTACAGAAGCATATCTACAAAATACAATGTTATTTATTAACAATTATTATCATCTATAATTTAAATATATATGGTATGGTCATTGTTTATTTTGAAGGAAGTCGCCATATTGAGTCTAAATCAGCACAGTCGCTCGACCAATTGTAGTCAATTATCTCAGCAAACAGTAAAGTCAGGCACACATGATTCACAAGCAGCGATGCGCATAAGAAAATCATTTTTAATAGAATAAAAAAAAAACTTGAATATCCTTGACTTTGTATAGAAGAGAGCAAATCATGGACATGAAGTATCTTGTTTTGAAACTGAAAATTATAATAATTGCAATCTTTGCAAAGTCTACAAAAATAATAATTATATTCCTGCTAACGATCAAGCAACGATATCACTTGGCTTAGATTTCTAAATCCGATGTATCATGCATGATATATTTGACATCAAAGGGACATGGATATTTCTGAGGAGCGATTGCCGAGTAATGTACTTACTTAATTATTATATAATAAAATCTATTCAAAGCTTTACTTTGATTATACATTACACTCCGCCGAGTTTTGGTATGATCCTGTGTAGGTATGTTATTAAAATAATTATGTAAATTATGTAAACCAAATATAGAACGCCATATTTTACTTTAATTTCTGTGAACGTTAATCATAACAGTTATCATACATACTGCTCATTTCTCGTTAAATCAATTTTACCGAAGCGTAATACGTGATTACACGCTGATCGACGTTGATTTTAATACATTAGAAATCGTCAAACATTCCGCTGTGATATTATAACTGTGACAGACATTATGTATCTATAAGAATCTTCTAAATCTTAGGATTAGTTTTACTAAAACCCCATCAGTCCGATTGTTGTTTATTATTGAAAGAACTTAGTAGGCTATTCGACAAGTTTTTAAAAAGTTTCATTAGTTATTTATTTGTGTACAGTGACGGTGTTATCTTTATTCACATAATCAAAAAAATACAGAGATACATTTTTACTTTTTATGAATTTAACTGCTACATTTTAAAATCTAAAGAAAATTTTACTAGAAGGAATCCACGCGGACGAGTCATTCGCATTGTAGGTAACCCACTATGTTACCTACAATCCAAGAGATGGCGCTGGCTTGCAGCCTCAGAAATTCTAGAGAAAATTCAACACGGCTATAAAGACCGATGTAGCATAGTGGTCAGTACATTCCCCCGATAGCCAACAGAGTTATATTGTTTTGAAATGTCACATGACGTGACGTCACGAGCCAGTACTCCCAAACTTGAAGCGTTTCTTCGCCATTTCTTGGTGGATTGACATAAGAAATAATACTTGCCCATTATTTTTGATAATGTAACTGACAAACTAAATAGAGTTTACTTTACCCCGTCATTTATCCCTAATAAACAAAAATACACAGTATCTGATAAGTGTGTGTGAGGCAAGCCTTACGTCGGAAACAATTGTAGCACTGACTGCGCTTGCACTGATGGAGTGCGAATATTTCCCGCGTAATGTCCCGGTGACGTCATAATATCAATTAGGGTACGAACTAGGGTAGGTAACAGGAGCGATATTTTTATTAAGACATGATGGCCACTACAAAACTAATGTACATTGCCGACACTGCACTTGGATTATTTATATTTGCTATTTGTAAACTTGAGAACATACATACTTTATTAGGAATGAAAAGGACAGACTGACATCAAGTTTTAGCAAACACGAATAGCCAAGTGAAATTCCGGCATAAAAGACATGTCAAGTTTTATAAACGTTAGTACTTTAACACTAAATACCGACTTTCAAAACACATCATCAAGTACGCACAAAGTGATTATTTTGAAATAAAAACATCAATTAAGTACCTACATCTAGTATTATAACAATCATGTGAAGATTCCCACGAAAATATCAATCTTTTTGTGTACGTTAAGACGACTCATCATCTATAAGGCCACGGAAACATTTAAAAATTGTCTAATTTGTTTTTAAATCGCGTTGGGCATTATTTTTATCACGACTGGACTAATAGACCACTAGTACTAACGTCTAAATATGAAGTTTAATTACAATAATCGTAAAACCTTATTATATCTGCATTCGTTCTAATATTATAAATGCGAAAGTTTCTGTCTCTGTCTATCTGTTACATCTGCACCCTTGGACCGCTGAACCCATTAAGAGGAAATTTGGTATAGCGATAGTTTGAGTCCCGGGACATCATTATTTAAGGGAGTGAAAAGGAGCGTAGGTGTTTGTTGCAGACGAAGCCGGGGGCACCCACAAGTTTACCATAAAACAGTTGACAGAGATACAGTCACATGAGTAAAACTACGTACAGAGACAAAGCTTCAGACTTTACTAAGTAAATAGTAACTTTGCTGTGTAACACTATGATTTTTCTTATGTGGTTAATACACCTGTATGGATAGATTATAACTTTTACATACTTACTTCAACAGCGAAAAAAATTAATTAAAGCGAAAACTTCTTTAGCATCGTTGTGACTTGAGATTCGGTGAAACGGAAGTAGAGTATTTGACACAAGATAGGTTACCTAAACGGTTACGGATACCTCCGTAATTTTATCATTTACTTTAAGAGGCAGATAGCCGAACGGTAACGGTCTTAGGGTCGACACCAAATATTCGGTGGTTCAACAGAGAAAAAAAATGCAGATATCTCAAATCTTAAGTTAGTTAAGTTAATCTAGAGTCGGAAACGAGATCTTTTGCAGAAAAAGCACAAATAATCTTTGTAATTTATAACACAAAATAAATCTATTGAAAATACTTTCATGTTACAGCTATAAGACAAACTGATACTTTGCATAAATTAAAGTTCAAGAGGGTGCTCATCCAAAATGGAATTGACAGAAAGTGAGAGTAAGCAACATTACCATTATTATTAAACAAGATTAACATAACCTTATACCTCATAAATCACGATTATACCGAATTATATACAAGCATAGATAGCCGTGTGTACAAGGCTAAATAATTTAAAAAATAGCTGCTTGATACGATGCTTTAAACTTAAATAAACACGTCGCAGGTAGGGCCACCTGCAGTAAATTTGCTAAATCTCGATTGAACCAAAAAGTAAATTTAACCCATAGGAAAATGACAAAATGTCCATGTTAACTTAACATTATTGTATGGGCTAAATCTAGTCCCAGTTACATTGTTTTAAACTTTCATGGTCACTAACATTATAGTAATATATGTTATTAACGGGATTGTTACCATGTACCTTGTTTTTAGCGAGTTTCTGATATTTCGGCACTGTTGCAAGCGCCATGATCACGGAGTAAATCGCTAAAAAGAAGGTACATGGTAACAATCCCGTTAATATCATATAGTCCCAGTTAAATAGAAATTTAGCAAATTTGCTGCATGTGGCCCTGCCCGTAGACAGGAAAATATAAATAAATAGACCTAAAAGAGGTAATTATGCTTAAAAATCACGATCGCTCTCAGAAACTCGTTTACAAATGAAAAGGCAAAAGTAAAAAAGAGTATCTGTAACGGAATCAGAAAGTAAGAAAAAGTGAAAAACCTAAAAGGTCGTCCGTGCTGTGCAGACATAAAACTTGTTTCTATCCAAAGGAAATTTTACAAAGTAAAATCTATCAAGTAAACGAGAAATCCAGAAGAAGTCACATTTAAAGTATCAATCAACATAGTACTTTCACCCGGGATGTTGCTTACCGAGTGCGCACACGCGGCCATCTCTCTCTGTCACCGATAAATAAACATCATGCGAGAAAGTGACGCATGTATCGGCATGCATGACAACTCAAGCAGAACCGGAGACACCGATACAACGGTTATTTTCGGTGGCCGGTGAAAGTGCACGCTCGTTGCACTGATACTGAATGCATATGAATACAGTTTTGCCAATATCTTTATGGACTGGACCGCAGCTGGACAGCTGATCACAGAGAAGCGATGTTTTTTCTCTTTTGCCCTTTTTCGGTTCCGCGGTCACGAATCTATGGGCGTGGAGATTGTGAGAAATAGCAAATCTAGCATTGATTCGGTGTCGCAATAAAAAGTCGAAATATTTATAATGATCTGATTACTTAAAGAAAGGCATGAAAGTCTAGTTAGGGAGTTAAGTTAAACTTTTCACATGTTAAGTGTTCTAGATTTTACAAACTGGATGAAATGCACAAAAAAATAATGACTTCAGGCGACTAGTTAAACAATCTGCATTACCAGTTTTCGTATCTTTTATTACATCAAAAGTTACAAACATCACAAAGAATAAAGAGACATTTTTACAGTAATTGTACCACTAATTGGTATGACGTAAGACAGCTAGTTTCACTTTAATCCGGATCGAAATCACGATGGATTGACAAATTTCCTTCCTACTTTCTCAAAACGTACAATGGACCTTGTGAAATGTATTCGATGCAAGTGCGAATAAGTAAACAAAATATTACAGCATCTTGAAACCGTTCGAAAAATATAATGGAACAATTTAAAAAAATATACGAATTGGAACCACTGTCTTAGTAAAAGATAGTTGCAATACGAATGACAGTGTTTTTATCATGTCAGTATCAGTACAGAATAAATATTCAGTTACACTTGCCAAGGTCACCCACTTTAAAATTCACATTACATACAATTAAGACTCGACCAAATATATAGAATTTTTCATAACCATATTGTTATCAATATCTTTTCTTTTTTCGGCGCTAAAATAAGAACAGCGTAGTACGAATCGTATACGAATTTTACGAAAGAAACAATTTATAAATAATAATAAACAAAAGCGGACTTGCAATTGACCCCTGTGAAACGCCGGAAGTAAGAGATATATATGAAAGAGTTAATTTAATACATAGACAAATCAGCATCCTCGAATTAAGTAAATAGAACCGAATCGAAAAGATAAATTAATAAATTCAGAGAATTTAGTAGTAAACGGACGCGATTAAAAATGATAGCAGAAATTGACAATTTTAAACTTACATGTTAATTTGATAAAAAATATAAATTACCTACTCAAAATATTCGGACTGCTAGAAGAACACCATATACATTAATGTAGTAGTAAATCAAAGTCAAGTTCGCAATCAACAGAAATGATATTACCTACGATATGTAAATTAGTTGAATCTTTGTAATAAGCTTTGTATACTTAAAACACTGCATGCAGAGTTGCGTTTCTTATCTCGACTGTGTACTAAGAATTTAGTATCAACATATACAATTCCGATTACTATAAAGCTTGTTATAGCAAACCGGTTCTCTTTTTAGAGCTGCTGACTCATACAGCTGAGGGAATGAGGTTAGTTACCTTTAAAATTAATAGCGTTACCTACTTCAAGGAAAACGCGATTACCCTCTAGCACAGTAGACATGCCGAGATTGTTAATGCAAAAAAAAGCTTGACGCTAATTAATCAACTTTATTTTTCCTTTACTAAAGTAGTAATTATATCACCAAATATGCTAATAAGTATATCGTTTGCCCCTAATTTACATATTTATGTTGTATTTATTAACTTACTGCTTCAATTTTTAACGCTATTGAAAGGCACTCGTTGTCGACGATGAATCCTAGCATAATATTTGAGTTTATTACACTGCGTCCAGTTTCCTAATCGGATAAAAACATGTTTTATTTAGGTAGTTCGTTCGTACTCAGAGGCCGAACCGTCACCAGTTTTTTACTACACTTTTTGCTGTTTGTAAATGGACAAAGAATATAGCGCTCGAAACATGAACACACGGCTTGATAACAGAATAGAGAAATCCCTTTGTGTCATTAAAACAGACAAAGCACGTTTGTTTCATAAGTCGATACGATAACACTGGAATTCATCACATTCGAGCACAGTTGATCGTTATCCGAAAACACAGCAACAACTGTGCGTCTGCCTGCGATCCAAACACGCGCAGATTGGCTCTTATCGTCTAGGTAACAACATCCGTCGATCTCGAGTGAGATTTCTAAAACCCCAACTTGATTTGGGTCACTGCATTAACTCAGCGACACCGTATAAACAAAGAGTCGCGAATAAAAACAGAGGCGAACGGCCGAAAAGCACTGTCAAAAACAAACACAACACCTTCACGCCGTCTCTTGGCGAGGTCAACGCTTCCATTCTAGCCACACGTATTAACCAAAATACGTAAATGCCGGTACAACGTTCACTGCTGTTTCGAAATGCGAATTTGTCGCGTAGTCGCGAACGCGTGCACAGAACGCCGCGCCGCGCGAAAAACACGCGTGCGCGCATCGATTTCCACAATGCCACTGTTTCCCATGCGCCGGCGGCTGTGCGACTGCCAATTAGCCGTCACGGCCTCGCAGCCGATGATCGAAACGACAATAATCGCGAGCGGACACTCGCTCGAACAATGAACCACACCGAGATGAAACGGAGGAAAATTTACATAACATTGTCCTGTACTCGACCGCAGCATACCGTTTAAATGCAAAAACTTAGCGATGAATTTCTCATATCGGGTTCGAACCGAACTTTTACGACCACTTGCGTTTAGCGCGGGTGACGTCACAGAACGTTGCCCGTACAACTCGCTTGTCATATTCCTGAATTAAGATCTATTGCTCTGGGACATCGTTTGTCAAATACCCGAGGAATTCTAAATTAGGGCAACAGCTATTTCGCCGCCTATATTAAAATTAGGCATGCAAGTTTCACAGAAGTCATAACACAATGAGGTCAGGTAACTATTCCAATATCGGCCCGTCCTATGACCATTTCTGTTGAAGTGGAACAATTTGGCACACCCGCTGTTATAATATATCTAAAGGTGTAAGTAGGGCTTGTCCACACGCTATATTAAATTGAGTAAATCTAAAAATAATTCAATACCAAATTCCTAATTGGTCTATTATTTAATAAACCAAAGGACCGAAAAGATCACAACTTTTAAATTTAGGTTTCCTTCACTTATTGATGTCATTGGCGATGTCTTCGCTGTGCCCGAATTCGCACCATTAAAGCAGGTATGATACAGTAGACAACGAAATGTTCTTTAGTTCATTATTAACACAGTCCTTTAATTTTTGCCCTATTATGACAAAACCCAAAGAATGATTATATTATCATCTTCATTGCTTCATACTTCAATAACAATCATTCCAATTTTATTTATTTATTTTTTTAAATTCTTTGTGACTATGTAATTTACTTCATCATCATCATCATCATCAGCCTATTAATGTCCCCACTGCTGGGCCACAGACCTTCCCTATGGATGGAATAGGGAGATTGGGCCATGACCCACCACGCGGCCCAGTGCGGATTGGTGGGTGCTAACGACTGCAGATGCAGCCGGGACCAACGGCTTAACGTGCCTTCCGAAGCACGAAGGAGTTCGAGATACTAAATTTTGTGGTCAACCATCGAATGACCGACCACTGCGAAAGTTGCTTAACTTCAACGATCCCAGCCGATCGCCCTAACCACTTGCGCCATCGAGCTCCTCAATTTACTTCAATGATGAATAATGTTGTTTAATAAAATGTAAACTTATTTCTTATTATATAGTATTTTATTAAAACGCAAGAATTTTTATGTTTGATTATTTCATACAAGATGTTTTTTTATTTGGAATTACTATACGTTGTACTTACATTATACTCGTAGAATTATCACAAACGGATAATTACTGTTGACAAATGACCAAAATTAGGGAATAGACAGTTCAGTGCACAGGACAAGAATATTGACATTAGGATAAAACAAAGTATGATTATGAGTTATGTTGCTCGGAATAAATGAATTTTATTTTTTTTATTTATTTTATTATTTATTTAAAGGTTTGTTTTTGCTGTTTGCGTAGGAAAGATCAGGATATCCGTTGTTTTTTCATGTCCCGTATTTATAGTCCGTCGGAGTAAATTGAAACTACAACCCGCTAGAAATGATCGAGTGACGTCTAAAATATTGTAAAAAAAAGAGTGTAAACAACGAGAGGTTCGAAAAAAATAACAAGCTTTATCACAACTAGCAACTATTGGATCAACAGAGAAAATTCTAGTGTGATATTGTAGCAAATTTAGTTTAAAGTTTTAAAAAGGCACTATCGAAAAGAAGTCCTTCGGTTTTAATCTGCGGGCAAACGAGCTGGCAGTCGACCTGATGGCAAGTGGTCACTGCTGCCCATGGAAACTAGGGGCACCAAAGGTACCATTCTTGCGTTACCGGCTCAGAAGGAAATGTTTTCCTGTGGGCTAATCGCCTAACAGAATTGCTAACGCTAACGCTATCGCTTATGACATCATTCTATTTTTCTGACCGCCGAAGGCTTTCAAATGCTTCGCGCTATTTTTTATCCTTTGCGTGGGTAATAACAGGATTAAAGAAAATGACGGCGAGGTATTTGAGTACCTTTGGCAGTCAGAAATAGCAAAACGAAATCGTAATCGATAGCGATAACTATAGCAACCTGTTGGCAACTGTACCCCTATTCTTTTGAAGACTATAGCTAAGAGGGGGCAATCGCCGAAACTTGACTTTATTTTTAATTTTCGCGGTCTTTTAGAATTTTGAAATAGTTACGTGCGGCGCTCGAATTAACAAACTTGGATTATTCATTGGGCCAACATCGTAATAAAATCTGCAAAACTTCAGAAATACCGGATGTGACGCACAAGCTCTGTTGTATAAATAAACTAGACTAAAACTTTGAACAGCTTTACCAGGCCACTCAGAAAATTATGCGAAAAAATGTTTTTATGTATAAGACACTGGCTACTTTTAATTATTTTGAAAACTTCGATTATTTAAAAGTAAAAATACGACTGTTCGTTTTTCAAATTTCCCTCCGCAATATTTCGAGAGCATGTTCAATTTTTCTTGTCTCATTAAAAAATGGATCTGCATCGAGAACTTTTTCGTGCTATGATTTTTTACAATTTTAAATGTGGCCTGTGTAAATCTGATGAGTCATTTGATCGATTTCGAACTGCTTTTATGGATGAAGGACCTTCAAAAGCAAACATCTACCGCTGGCGTAGCGAGTTCAAACGCGGTCGCCTTACTTTGGGGGATGAACAAAGGAGTGGTCGTCCTACGACGGCTGTCACAGAAGAAAGTGTGCTGGCAGTAAAAAAAATAATTCAAGAAAACAGAATTGCTTTTTGCGTACGAAGAGATTCAGCTTACTCTGCAGATTGATTCAGAAAGTGTTCACAAGATTTTGCACGAGCACCTTTGCGTAAGGAGGATAGTTTCCCGCTGGGTGCCGCACAACCTCACCAAAGCTCAGAAGCAGGCCCGTATGGATTGGTGCAGTGATATGTTACAAAAATTTTATGCAGGCTCGGCGCACGGCGCGTTTACGATATTGTGACAGGTGACGAATCCTGGATTTATCAATACGATCCAGAAACAAAGTGTCAGTCGACAGTTTGGCTGTTTCAAAAAGAACCAACGCCTACGAAAGTGCTCGAGGCGGCTGAAAAGTGATCGAAAAACGCAGGGAAAATTTTGATCGCTAGTTTCTTCACTTTGACTTATGAAATGAGGTACCCAATTTCAATTCCATTTCGATACCAAAGCAGCATCAACGCCGAATGTTATAGCACAAAATGCCTACCAGAAGTTTTTTCTGCAATGAGCAACAAGCGACCTAACACCGAGCTCCGCGCCCGCGCACTCTGCGATCAAAACGAAGGACTTCCTTGACTCCACAGCAGTCAAAGTCTTGGGAAACCCACCTTACAGTCCTGATTTGGCTCCGTGTGACTTCTTTTTATTCCGTAAAATTAAAAATGAGCTCAAAGGGATACAGTTTTCATCGCCCGAAGAAGCGCTAGTAGCGTTTGAGAAGGCCGTGGAAGAGGTGTCTGCGGAGAACTGGTAAAAATGATTTGAAAATTGGTTCAGACGCATGAAAATTTGTATAGAGGCTGATGGAGATTTCTTTGAAAATATTTAATAAAAATATTTTTTTCATAGAAGTTAGTTTTTTAGATTCTCAAAACTTTCTGAGTATCCCACGTATTTCGGAAAGTTTCGGGTCTACAGAGATAATGCCATATTGTAGCAAATTTAGTTTTCTTTAAAAACGTCTTAAGAAGTTCCTATCAGTTATTCAGACCAAAATCTAAAAAACAAGACGAAATTTTCGCCGGTTTTTAACGATTATTGACAATGTTGCGTTCGGTGTTCGGGGTCACAAACTTAGTTTATTCATTAGGCCAACATTATGGTCTTCAAAAAATCAGAGCTACCAGTTATGGCGCAAACTAGCCCATACATTGAAATGATAATTTTACTGAACTATCACTGAAAGCAAGTTCATATATAACAAAAATATTCAGTGCAGAACTATTTACATAAAATAAAAGCAATTCGTTTGCCAATGAATTTTGTGATGTAAAACAGGTGCAGTTTATGGAGTGTTTTTGCTGTAATTAATATACTTATCAATAATGAAAGAGATGGAGCGTAACACTATATTATTGAAACACAAAAGAGCAAGAATATGCGGGCAAGCGGGCAAGATGAGTGTCAATTCAATAAACTCAGTATCGCCTTCTCAGGGATCCTATGCTTGATGCCACCAGCTTTCTATGAAAAAAAAACTTTCTTAAACTTAAATCCAGACAGAAAATTATGTGTGTCTCAAATTCCATTCAATGCCGTTGAGCTGCTTATCACGTTCATATAACCTTTTATCCTCCTTACTAGAATCTGCGGTCCTTTAAAAGAGGCGTGAAGCATTTTTGCAGGCCGGCAAGGTGAGGATGGTTGCACCAGTTTTCTTCGCGTCTGGGCTTTGCCACCACAGTGGGGAAGAATCATTTGCCTATTTATTGGGTTGATTATTTATTTACTAAAATTTAAATACCCATTCAAAGTGTTTTATTAACAACTAGCGGTCGCCCGCGACTTCGTTATCTTTAGTTTTTTGAGAATCCCACAAGAACCTAACATTTTTCCGTGATAAAAAGTATCATTTCTTTCAGTCCGGGTCATAATCATAATAATAATCATAATCTTTATTGCTTCATGTTGGCACATACATGGGTTCTTAAATTTAAAATAAAGATTCGCAACATGAGCCTTTCGCCAACGCAAGGGCATTGCAAAAAAATTCTTAATTTATAACAAAAATTTACAGTTACAAACATTCTATACAATATATGCGTATAATGTATCCATAAACTATGTGCGTACCAAATCCGTTTTAATGAACACTAAAGATTGATTGAGTACCAAACATACAAATGTGTAAGACATTTATGACATAAAACGACGCCCACTGCTGAGCAGAATCCTCCCTCAAGGATCTCCACATCGATTGCTCCTGTTCCATGCGCATCCTTCGGCTTCCCGCGATCTTCACCAAATCGTCGGTCCACCCGAGCGTCGCCCGGTGCGTGGTTGCCATTTGAGAGCCTTTCCGCCCCAACGACCATTGGTTCTCCTCGCTGTGTACCGCCCACTTCAGCTGAGCAATCCTTCGAGCGATTTTGGTTACTTTAGTTCTCCTTCGCATTTCCTCATTTCAGATTCTAACACGCAGGAAAATACCAAACATCGCTCCCTACATTTCCCGCTGTGCGACTTTGAGCCTTTTTATGAGACCCATAGTAAGTTAGTAATAGAAAACTTAAGTGTGTACATATAATTTCACTAAAAGCTAGCTTTAATGTTAATGTGTTTCCTATCATAATAAATGTAATGCGGTATGCAATGAATAAATAGACAAAGAGCCTTGTCCCATAGGCCCATGCCGTATCATAAGGAAAACATGCAAAAATAGAAGAAAACGATAAAAAAATTATATTGACAAAACAAATAGCCTTTCCTTTATTCATCTATTTCCTTTTCCAATATGATGGATCTAATATTTTAACCACAAAGCTGTTGAATACAAATAAGGATACCCCAAAACTATCATAGCCGCTTATAACGAGAGTTAGAACATTTTGAACGCAAATTGGGTACGAAAATACAATTACATAGTTTCTTCGGTGAATTACGCGTTTGAATGGTCACGGTAAAACTCATGTTTGTGAAATTATATTCATGACTATGAATTCCGTAGGGAAAAAATGTAGAATGATTTGATTATGTGCCTCTTTGTGTTACTTGAAGCGTTCACAGGATATGTACCTGGTAATATTGTGATATACATAAAGTTGACATGATCTTTTAACGACGCCTTTTTGTAAAATTCTGATAATTATATTCCCACGGAAATTATAATGATTACAAAAAAAAAAAAATGTTATTAATAGAACGTGTCTGCCCGATGTTAGGTATCAGAATGCCCGTTTCCTGGATTGTGTAAAACGTAATCGGCGATTAGTCACGGCGGTAGTAATTTTAGTAAATAAATTTTGAGTGTTGTAGGTACTTATAAAATATATCAAAATCATCAAAGATACTCCCTACCAAATGCAATGTGTGCAACCTGTTACCCAAAACAAGAAAAACACTAGACGACCTGGTAGAGTGGCTAGCACACCGGTTTTAACATCGTGTCAACAACACACAGAGGTCGCAAGTTCGAAACCAACACATTTCTATACTTTGTGGTAGAAGGGTGAAAATTTAGGGTTGCATATATTTTTTAAAGTCGCCCGTTTTAAAGTCGTATAAAAAAAATATTGTCCAAAAAATAAATGTTAGGGGTGAACAACCCTTATCACTTAGGGGTATGAAAAATAGATGGTAGACGATTCTCAGATCTTTAAAATTTCATAAAAATCGGTCAAGCCGTTTCAGAGGAGTATGGTAACTAACATTGTGACACGAAACTTTTTTTTATATACAAGATAACGTTGGGTGTCTTAGGAGGTTACGTGTTTTTGAATACGGCTAAGAACTCACGGAGCGGTTTTTATTTCAAAACTCATGAGACCGCAGTTTTCTGCGATCCCGCAGCCGCCGCGAACATGGAAAGATCGGTCGCAGCGGGTGTGAGTGATCGCGACTCGCATGTGCGCCTATACAGCTGCGCACTCAGCGGGCGTAAATTGCGTCAAGAAATTTGGTATTGCAATTTCATCATCATCGTCGTCATTAGCCTATTAATGTCCCCATTGCAGGGCCTTCACTGGCCTTCCTTATGGGTGGAAAAAGAACAATGTACCGTGACCCACCATGTATGTAAATGCGGAATGGTGAGTCTTAACGACTGCAGATTCAGCCGGGACCAACGGCTTAACGTGCCTCCCGAAGCACGGGGGAGCTCAAGAGAATAAGTTTATGGTTACCCATCCAGTGACCAACCATTGCGAAAGTTGCTTATTTTTCACGATCCCAGAATGCAGGTCGAATGCGCTAATCACCATCGAGCTCCTCCTGCGTTTTATGTACAATTTCACATTCCGCCGCAGCCGTGGCGGGCGCGGGCCTAAATCGCGCCGAGTTCTTAGCCTACCATGAAAATTAAATTTCGAGCATGTTGTGGTAATGTATGATGTTGTCCAGTATTCACAAGCTGGCATATACCAAGGAGCAGGCGCAGTCTGAAATTTTGGAGGAGGTCACTCACTACACTAATGAAAAAAAGATCCATCCATACCATTTTGGTATCTGGAATAAAATAAAAATTATTGCGAATATACGACGCATGTCGATTTTGATAGAATTACCAAAACTACGTAGTTCGGTTCCTTGGTTCTAAACTAGTACTATTATAGATGTCATTTCCAAGTTATTTTTGCCATCGTACGTAGATCATAAAAACACCACTAGATGTCAGCAAACTATAAATTTATCGCTGTTAGGGGATAGCTAAAAATTTCTTTTTATTATTTGGCAAATTTTTGAGATTTTCAATTTGACCTTAGATTATGTCCCCTGTGACCCCCCCCCCCCCCCCCCTCGGACCGCGCCTGCCAAGGAGTAACCAACAGTAAGAGCCTCTGACCGACTGCAGACTAATTATAGGCCCGTAGTTTACTCAGACTCTTGATCAGTCGATTTTGCTTGATCGATCAGTAAAAACGTTTACTATGAATATAATTGTGATAGTTAGAACTTTTCGAAGACAACCAAAAATTTTCAACGCCACATATAAGCAAGTTTCGGTAAGACTTAAAATTTCTACTGTTGTTTCCACTATAAATAATCACATAAGTCTTAATATCCATAAATAATTGGGTACGATTCCTTTCATCGAAGCAACAGTTACATTATAGTGGAACTCAAGTTTCCGCACTTAAAGTTTTGGTTATTAAGTTCGGCTCGTATATTGAATCATGTATGCCGCACGCCACGACGCGAGCAAAGCGACGAGACCATGAATTTAATATAGCCCTAGATGAGACTGGAGCGAGTGCTATCACGGGGGGATTAATTAACGAACGAGCCCGTGACTCTATCAGAGTGCGGTCGACGCCATGTGGCGTGAAGAGTGCATCGTCAACGAGTATAGCAGCCAAGAGCTTGTTACTTAAGTAAATGCATTTTTTTGGATTGTTTAATACATATGAATTGGAACATATTAAGCTCTCACGAGAAATTCAATAAACTATGTTCTAGATGAGGCTGGAGTGCTATCACGGCGGGGTTAATTAACGAGCGAGCCCGTGACTCTATCAGAGTGCGGTCGACGCCATGTGGCGTGAAGAGTGCATCGTCGACGAGTATAGCAGCCAAGAGCTTGTTACTTAAGTAAATGCAATTTCTTGGATTGTTTAATGCATATGAATTGGAACATATTAAGCTCTTACGGGAAATTCAATAAACTATGTTCTAGATGAGGCTGGAGTGCTATCACGGCGGGGTTAATTAACGAGCGAGCCCGTGACTCTATCAGAGTGCGGTCGACGCCATGTGGCGTGAAGAGTTCATCGTCAACGAGTATAGCAGCCAAGAGCTTGTTACTTAAGTAAATGCAATTTTTTGGATTCTTTAATACATATGAATTGGAACATATTAAGCTCTTACGGGAAATTCAATAAACTATGTTCTAGATGAGGCTGGAGTGCTATCACGGCGGGGTTAATTAACGAGCGAGCCCGTGACTATCAGAGTGCGGTCGACGCCATGAAGCGTGAAGAGTGCATCTCTTAGACAGTATAGCCAGCGCTTGTTCAGTAAATGTATTGTTTTGGATTTTTTAATATATATGAATTGAATCATATTAAGCTCCAACGTCAAATTCAATAAAATATGTTCCAGATGAGTTTGGAGTTAACACTCCCGAAGCGCATGATAACTCATGGCGCGATTAATTGACGAGTCATCCAGTGACTCACTGAGAGTGTGGTCGTCGCCACGTGGCGTGATGAGTGCATCTTCTACGAGTATAGCAGCTAGGTAGTGTTAGTTAAATAAATGCAATTTCTTGGATTATAAAATAAATATGAATTGGAACATAGTAAGCTCTTACGAGGAATTTAATAAAATATGCTCAAGATGAGGCTGAAGTGATATCACGGCGGAATTAATTAACAAGTTAGCCCGTGACTCTAGAGTACGGTCGCCAAACATGGTAGTTTGGTGTTGTCAGTGCTACTGAAGAATACGAAGATATTTCAATTAAGCTTGTAAGTGTTACACTTGCTTAGATTTATTTGTTTCGTAAAATGTAGAACACATTATTCTTATATATTATATACATATATATTATATACTAAGCTTTTTACTTAGGTAAATGCAATTTCTTCTGTTATCCAATAAAGATGAATTGAAACATATTAACCTTATACAAGGATATCAATAATAATAAGTTCACATGAAATATCAAATACTATTGATATATATACTCTATATGGCAGTGGATGAGGAGTAAACAACTTCTCATCCCTAAATTATTCAAATAAAAGGCAATATTTAAAGATTTTTGGGATGTTGTATAACTTAATTAAACATGTTCATAAATTGAATATTCATTTCTTTAAAAAAAAAGGGGGAGAAACATATCATTTAATGTGGTGATATGACAACAGATAAACACGCACAATGCAACGGAAGGGTTGACAAACAATGGTAATCTCATCGCGCCGTTCAGGCCACACATTCAATTAACAGAATAGGGGCCCGAATTGCCGTTCATAACGCCTGCAAAGTTAATTAAAATATACTTAATTGCGCAGCAGAAGCGAAACGCTACGACACACACCAGAATCTCATTTTATGGTCCAGGCGTATTTTCAAATGTAATAAAAAAGAATATATGTAAATCAATTTAGCAACAGGATAGTCACATTTTTCGAGTGTGTAATATTTACAAACTTACGATATTTAATAAAAATGGATAAATATTGCTATTGTTGTTTATCATATTTTATTTTTAAGCATTAAACGTTTTTATCTAAAGAAAATTTTACTAGAAAAAATAAATCCACGCGGTCCAGGCAGCAGATGGGATTATAACCTGCACATACCGCTATCCGGGCGGATGCGCTGACTAATTATGCTACCGCGACCTTAATGACCGTGTCGAATTTCTTTTAGTATTTTTCAGACTTCGAGGCAGCGCATCCGAAGAAATACTAGAAGAAATTGCTATATTGTTAACGTGAGTTACTGAAATACCGTTTATCTTGTGTGCCAAGGAAGTTCCACGTTGGACGCCAAATTGTGCCGCAATGTTTGTACTTTATTAGGACAGACCCACCCACTGTTTGTGTATAAGTTAGCGACGCTACTGTTTTATTTGTTCTGATTGTAACGCATTGTACAGTTGGTTGCTTAAACTTACTTCATGCTTTTTCTGTGAACGGAACTGTATTTGTGGAGAATCTTGGTAACAATAATGAAGGCACAAACATAAAACGTGTTGCAATTGGTTGGTTCCAATTGATATTATTGAATTGCAGTTGTCGGCACGAAATCACTTTGGAGTGGTGCCTTAAACCTTAATCTCTTTAATTAATGCTATCAATAAGGGCTGCCTACCCACGACCTACAATTTTACCTTTAGTCAATATAAACTTAAGCAATTAGGCCACATAAGACTCGAAAATGGTGAAACATTCCAGTCCTAAATCTAGAGACATTAACAATCTATAATATTTTATTTTGATACGGACGACTATAATTAGTTTTAATACTACTGTGAATGAAATTAATTTACAATAAATAATAAAATAATACTTATAAACTACAAAAATAATTAATTCGTTCATATTAAAATGTTAATCGATATCTATGTATATAATAGATAAGAATAATATATTCTACATTTTACGAAACCAATAAATCTAAGCAAGTGCAACACTTACAAGCTTAATTGAAATATCTTCGTATTCTACAGTAGCACTGGCAACACCAAACTACCACGTTGGGCGCCAGGCCATGCTTCAGAGTTTGTACTTTATCGGGACAAGTTTCGTGTTTGCACACAAGTTTGGCCTCCCATTTTATGTATCGGGAAACTTGAATAGACGCTCATTAAACCTTCTCATTAACTCACACGCAGCACAGTTTTAGAGAAAGGAGATTGTAATTTACAAACCTTTAAGTTAATTACATGACTGAACACTGGTACAAGAGTCTGAGGCCCAAGCATGAATTTGGACAGCTCCGTAATTGTATCTTCATCGTCTTTTGTATGGAAAGAGATAGTTTTTTCTTACGTCCAGGGGCGCTGTTTAGTTTTCATATAAACATTGACGATGTGATACGATTACGGAGCTGTCAAAATTCGTCCTTGAGCGTCTGATTCTTCAGAATGAGTCTAGAAGTAATTCTCTTGACCAGTGAGAGAGAAACTGTAAAAAAGGCACGGCGTAGCAATTCGAATATGAAATGGGCGCCAACCGGAATCACAACGCTCGCAGATAAGGTTTTATGGCGAAAACCTACAATGAGCCCGGCCGTGCAAACAGCGGGGGAGCATATGCAAAACGGCGTCGATAAGTGAACAAAATACAGTGTCATCGGAAAATGCGCTCGATAAGGTATTTCGACGTATCCGTAATCAGGCGGACGACAGAACTCGTTCAGCTACAGTCGCGAATAAATAATTTATTTGCAGATAAATTATTCATTTATGTTAATCTGTGAAACGTCGACGTGATCTGAATTTCGACATTTTATACATTTTCGGAGCGTCGACGGCGGCGCGGTGGCGGTGTCCAGCGACGGGACTGCCTTAGCGTATTAGTTACCAAGAATTAATTAGAAAAATCCGCAATATAATACGGTTGACTTAAAGACAAACCAAATTGCCCGATCGCAGCAGAAATATTTCGCCTTTAACATTACCAATTCACATTTTGTGAAGGTACTTACATTGCTTTGCAAATATGTAATATCTATCATTAAGACACCTACAATGACGACAACAGCTTAGCTATATAATTTTAGTTTTTGATAAAGGCGCTATTACTATGTACTACCCGACCAACCCATAACCGACCCATGCTGTAATAAAAATTCAGATCTTTCAACTTGCATGGAACCGACTCTAAATGTTAATGTTTATTTTCTGATCTTATTTTCTGATAACGCTTGGAAGCAGTCCTCTCTCCCTGTTCGTTTCGAAAAACTAGGTACTCGCCATAATTCGCACAATGGGATGAGCCACTCTGTTTTCGTCTTCAGAGTGATCTTTTAGCTTCCTCAGAAAACGCAGCTGAAAGTGCTCACCTCTGCTTTAGAGTTTGGATCTTCGAATCCATTGACCATTATAAGGAATTTTTTCCAGCAATCGGTGAACGTAGCGCTTAAACCTCTTTTGCGTCTGTTTTCGCGACTACTAGCAAATACACCCTGAAATAGATTTTCTGATACATTGTTAATTTCATCAATTCTTGAGTTTATAAAGGTTTTAACTGTGCTATATCGTTTACAACTTGTTTAATATCCGAAGACTGGAGAGAGGCGAATTGGGTATCGAAACTATAATATGTTAGCCAGTTTAACTTCACGCATCACCCATGTCAGTCCATATTCTGAACTTGATCTTCCTTTTGGCTCAATAGTTTTGCAGAAGAAATAAGTTTAGATTTGTCTTGGCACGATGAACACAACCAATACTTCCTATTTGACCTAAATCTCTCAAATACCCTCTCAGTGATTTCACTGCAGCCGAAATGAAATGTGTAGCACATTGCATGAAATGCATGAAAAACATTCTAGACCATGGCCCACGACTTCTTTGCTTTTTGCATAGCGAGAAGAAACAAATCCCGTTGCCAATTGTATTAGGTTCAATTCAATTTTGTCCAAATTCATCACGGCGGGACGGTGAGGGTTGTCAGGGAGCATTCTGCTCATAGCCGTCTAAGATTTCGGATGTTATTTATTATTACAAAAACTGCTAATTTGGAAGTTAAATAAACAATTTGCTGGTTTTCTAAAGGACTTTGATTACAAATGAGATTAACGTTCAATCGGAGAAATACTACTTCTGGCATAGAACACGTGTCTACCCAACGGAGTACCGCGCGTGAATGTTAGTAAATGTAAGCAAATGACTTCTTGATTGTTGATTTTAACATGATGCCATTTACTTTCGATTTATTTTTGATTACGTTCCTAATTCATACTCAAATAATCTTTCAATATCAAATTGTTATACTCAAATAAGAGGTTTTTTATAATATTTTTACAAAGTAATAATAATTTTAAATACTGAGTCGAAAAGAAAAATACGTATTTTAATGATTTTATTAATGTCCGAATTAAACATGTGTTCAATACCATGATCATGCGATCGCAGCATTGATCGTATTTATACCGGTATTGAAATAACTCAGTATTTGAAAGCCGTAGTCCACACAAGTCTCGGAGATATGTGCTAACAACGATAAAAATATATACTGACGAAATGAGAACCTCCTCCTATCTGAAGTCGTTTAAATAAAAAGTGGTAAACAATGCAGTAATAAGGTTTGCTGTCGTCTTTTGTGTATGGAACTCTAAAAATAAATAAAAGTATTCATAATGCATTTATATCTTCTGAAGTGATATAACTGATTTTAACACAAATATATTTATTGACGACTAAAGCATATGTGTATTAAACTGTGTAACATAAGTGCAACGAATGTCCACTCGTGATTCTGAAAATATGAAAATAGACATAAAAAATGATGTTTAGTTCAACGAATCAGAAATAATATGGAATACGAACTGCGCTAAAAAAATGGTTCCACGCTTACTGCGATCAAGTGGTCGGACCGTACAAACTGCGATCAACACGCAGATCATGCGATTGGTCGGGATTTCCGTTTACTATTATCTTACCCAATGAATGGATAGCCGAGTTCATTTGCAGATGTTTGATTTGTCAAAGTATTATATTTTGTCTGTTGCGTGTCGCGTTAGGATTGAACTTTAGTTGTATGAGTTTGGAATCATGTTTTAGCAGTCTTTGTTAGAGAATTATGATTCCATAATTATCATTTCTAGTTCGTTGGTTTAGTTCCATTTAGTTCCATAAAGACTTGTTACATTTTCTTCACGTTTGCAATGTTCAGGAATTGTCATGGAAAAGGTTCACAGGAGCAAGGATCGGGAATGGTTCTCATTCGGGAGTACAGGGTTTGGAACTGCAAGAAAAAAAATGTTTTATCACTGCTTAAAACATACAAGAGTACCAAAAGTGCTACACACAAATGACCCAAATTCCAATGATTCCAGTTTTAACTTTTGTTTCGACGTAACCTATATGACCTTACTAGCAACCGCCCGGGACTTCGTCCGCGTAAACTTTAGTTTCTTGATAATCACAGGAACCTTACATTTTTTTTTCGGGATAAAAAGTATCCTATGTGTGTCAATCCAGGTCACAAACTATATGCATGCCAAATTTCAACTTAATCCGTTCAGCAGTTTTTGCGTGATTGAGTAACAGACATACAAACTTTAACATGTGTTTTATTAGTGTGATATTGCATTCGTCTTTTAAAACTTTCTGCATGGGAATCCGACTCGCAAAATGGCAGCGAAAAAGCATTCGCCTCTCGAGAACAGAGGTCGTCATCCGAGTTGTAAGGTTATATTGATCAATATTTCATTGTTAGATAAATGCGACTAAACAACGGTCCATAAATATCAATAATGTACATAAATATCCAGGAATAGTAATCGGAACTGTTATGCCACAGCAATAGAGGTTACAATCGCAAATCGCTTCGAAAACGTAAAATTCACACAAGTAAGCAGTAAACAGATGCACATAGGGTTCCCAACTATACTGTACATAAAAATAAAAACAATATTATATAGTTTTTCACTATATTATACTTTTTGCTGTTCGACTGAAATAAAGATTATAAAATACTGTTTTAAACATCAACGCCTATGATGCTTTTTAAAATAATATTAAACTGATAAGTGGTGTGAGAAATAATAAAAATATATCTAGAAAACATTAAGGAAACAACATTCCTTCTCAGATCTAAATTATTCTTTAACACTACTGTTAACTTCGTAAATTTATCAGTAAATAAAAGACCTCATGGCTTTGTATAATTTATCATAGGGATTTACAATGCTCTAGTTTTTAGTGATATCGTAAGCCTTATCTGTATACATTACATCGTGTGTTGATTGTACAAAATCTTTGAAACCAACATGACTATATAAAGACCTGTTGGTACGTGTAAATTAATTAGATGCAACAAGTTATTTTCTAATCTTAAAAGAGTGGCAAACAAGCATTTGGTCCGCCTAATGGTAAGCCATAGCCTATAGTTGACGATTCGTCTTCATCATCAACCTATTAATGTCCCCACTGCTGGGGCACAGGCCTTCCCTATGAATGGAATATGACCCACTACGCGGGCCCATTGATAGACGATTGCGATACAAAAAATATAACTCGCGCCGCTGCCTTCCCTGAACTAATCCCCTGCCCCGTGGAACCTTGGAACCTTACTATCCGACAGAAACATAACATCATCAAAAAGTTAATGTTATTTTACTGTGGTCTTCTGAAAATTTGAAGTTAATTCCCCAGGCGGACTCAATTCGAGGGGTACAACTTACCTCTCTTGTGGTCGTATAAAATGTAGATTTCATCGCAAACATTTCCGTCATGTGTTTTAAAACAACGAAAATAATTTCGCAGTGGAAGTTTGCTAAATATAAAATCGGTCATAAAGGCACATGCGCATGTTGAAATATTCGGTATGTATCATCATCATCATCATCAGCCTGTTTATCCCCTCTGCTGGGGCTCAGGCCTTCCCTATAGGTGTATTGGGCCATGACCCACCACGCTGCCCCGGTGCGGATTGGTGAGCGCTAACGAATGCAGATGCAGCTGGGTTCATCAGCTTAGCCAGCCTTCCGAAGCACGTATGAGCTCATGGTAGTAAATTTTTGGTCACCCATCCAATAACCGATCACTGAAAAAGTTGCTTAACTTCAACGATCGCAGCCGTACTCGCTAACAACTTGCGCCATCGAGCTCCTTATTATAATGTATAATTATCTATCCGCCCACACATGACTAAGTATATGCATAAAGCAAAGCCTGCGGCCCTACAACGAACGGGCCATCTAGTGCAGAACTGTGTCTGTTTGTCCCAACTTCGCAACAGTTTAGTTCTCAACTATAAATTATGCGTCGGTACAGTACTGCACAATGAGCAGGTTCAGTTGGACAATTTAGAGTTAGTAAAGCAACTTTATGGATAGAAGGAAACATATATTGTTTTAAACTTTCATGGTCCCTAACATATTCAGTTATACTAAGGTAATTGCAGATAGATATTATTGGCCACTTACCAATAGTACGACAAAGAAATGAGTCGCCAAATTTCTTTGTTCGTGTAGGAATAGTGGCCACAGTAAGAAAGAAGTAAGTAGGAAGAAAACATCCTTGTTCGTAACTGGTTACGACCAAGGACGAATAATTCTTCATTTGCAAACTAATTACGAAACACGGTTACGATGGTAGCCGAAGGGAATCGTGTAAAGTTTTGTATTGTTAGACGTGATTTATAATTAACAAATATTTAAATGGACTCATAATTTATAGTAGATACCTACCGTTCGATGCCGCTACAATACGGCAGAAAAAACAAAGTTTCGGAGTACCCATGAAATATCTCAGTGGCGTGCAATTGGAGAGGCCTATGTCCAGCAGTGGACTAAAATAGGCTGTTGATGATAATAATGAAATATCATAGTAGAAGCGCGCACACCGCGGCAAAAAATCTCATGATATTTTGATACTTCACAATTTGCGATCCATCTGCCGTATAACAGTGCGCACTGGCCGATACATCATTAATTTGCATTAATAAGAACACTGGCATCAGTTTATCTCATATTTTTATCCCGGGACCTTCAATTTGGTATTAAGGTGGAAGTTTCCAGTATATTATAAAAAAAAAACTTGTTTTTTATCACAAGTTATGGTTCACTGCGCGCGTCATACATAAAATACGTCCGGTGATAATCCATCGGATCATAATAAAATTAGCGAAATTTACGATTACGATCTCAGGGGTGGCAAATAACATCGATAATCTTGCTGTCTTTCCTCTATAGATTAATATCCAATTTCTATAGAAAGTCGGCGATATTTTCTTACTTAAGTAACAAAAATAAACTCTTCACCATCTCAAAAGATTTAAAGTAGTTAGAATAATTTAGTCACAATAGGAAATTAGGGACTATCTAACTCAGGCAAAAAATAATTATTTATTTATCAGTCCCTATTGGTCAAATACGTGTTAGTATAATAGTTTATGCGACTGTCATATAAGAAGGGGTATAATACGAGTCTTGTTAATCGAAATAATATGTTGACTCGAGTGATTTTTTTTATAGGTATGGCCGACAAATGACTCCGCCTCACCTGATGTTAAGTGACGGTGAAGTACATATATATACATGAAGATAGCTGGTACAGCAGTTCTACCTGCCACATCAGCCATCCTCACCTTGTCGACCTGTATGTTGCCTGTTGAGTGTTTTAATACCTAAATTATATGCAGTTGCATACAATACTTTATCTTCACACATAGAAACAATTGAAATTAATAACAAAGTAACGAAGAATTTTGCAAGACTTTTCTGAAATCCTGAAAACAAAACACGATCTTCTTCTTCTTTGTCTTTTTTATGGCATGCACGGTTTGTGCGTTCAGCCAATGTGAAAAACACGATCGGCCCAAAATTGTATTGTAGGAAGCGAGGGAATTAAGAATTAAGTCCAAAGTACGAATGCGTGCGCTTCTCTCTGCATTCAGCCTAATATCATAGTTAATTAAACACTAATTTAATCATTTTAAAAATAAAAGTGTACTGTTATATTTTACGATACAGCTAGGAGTACTGTAATGATTTTAATTTTTAATTTTATGTATGTGTGTTTATAAAGTACGTCTTTTAAAACCATCTTTAATTTCCTTATGGAAAAAAGGTAGGGATACGAAAAAAATATCGATACTTTGTGGTATCGAGTACTTTTCCTTTCGATACCAATACTTTTGTACTCGATACTTTGTATTCGATACTTTTACTTATTGAGTACTTTTTGGCAAATATGATACGATACCTTTAAAAATTTGGATAAGCGCCTCATATTGATGGCAACGCCATCTTCTTAAATCATAGCAAACCTTCTAAAGCGTTCCATTGCGTTGTTATAAATTCAGTAACTGACATATTCAAATTCTTTCCAATCTGTAACTGTGTTTATTTTGCCCTTTGTTTTGTTTCATAGTTATTTATTTAGCGACCATATTATTAGAAACTTTGATTGATTCGCGGTTTATTGTGCTTTTCGCTTCATTGTATTTGATTTATTCAAGTGTAACACTATTATTCTTTCTGTGCTGTGTATACCTATTTGAAACCACGGCCCTGAAAAAAGACGGACGTAACCTCTTCTATAATTATAATCTTTAAGGAAGCATACCAATGGCCGCCGTTAACTGCGTGTCAGGTTCAAGTTAACATAAGTGGGTATAATGTTTTTTGATGATTAAAATTCAAGAAAAGTAAGTTTTATTTGTAACAAATCTGAAAAGTTACATACTTTAAAATTGTTTAAGATTTCGATCTTTTAATTAACATTTTAATTATGAATGTAATATTAATAAACATTTTTTAGTGTCAGAAATCACAGCTGTTTTCTTTTCATTATTTATTTAATTACGCACGTTTAGTTTTGTAATTGATTATATTAACAATACACATTTTCAAGAGTAGCTAGATAAATTCCTTTTTTTGTTTTTGATTATACGTACTATAATAAAATTTGATTGTTTATCTCTCAATTTTAAGCCGGGGGGGGGGGGGGGGGGGGGGGTTGCTCATCAGGCCACAAAGGATCAGGCCCTGTGAAATGTACTCGATACTTTGAAGTATCGAAGTACTTTCTATTCGATATCGTGTCTCTACACGATTTCTATACGAATTGAGATACTTTAATACAACGTTAAAATCTGCAATCACGCGCTACGTGACATAGCGCGCAGTGGATGAACCGCGTTACTTTAACTAGTTTCAAAAATTATTAACACCATTCAACTTATTATTACTACAAGTCATGCCAGTACTTACCATGAACAGTGAGCTCCGAGTCCCGGTTCAACTCGTACAGTCTCAACGCCTCGTCCAGCTCCAGTTGAGTCGAGATTGTACAGGGATCACCTTCTTCATCCACCCATTTCATAGTATACACCTGGAGATACAAAGGAAGTCTATATTATTTATATGTAGAAATACTACCAGCACGGAGCTTCATGGTGCAATGGTTTTCAAGACAGGCAGGGTATAGAAGATCACAGTAAAAATAACAATAGCTTTTGATGGTGCTGTATTTCTGTCCGTATGTAGGTCCCAGGGCTCTAAGAGGTAGGGGATTGGGTCTGTGCGAGTGATATTTTTGGTATTGCAAGCATCTATAGGCAATGGTGGCCTACATTCAACCTCCTGTCATCGAAGTTAAGCAATCTTGGCAAGGGTCAGAAATCAGATGGATGAAAAAAAAAATTACTTAAGTTCCTCTGTTTCAGAAGGCAAGTCATTGGTTTGAGACAGTTGTAACTATCCAATAATCCACACCAAGCCAACATAGCAGGTCTTTGTCCATTTTCCCTATTTTAAACACAGGGAAGAGCCTGTGCATAGCAGTGGCCACAATTATTGGCTGATGATTGGAAATTTTTCTAGTAAAATTTCCTTTAGTTCCAACAATCCTTTTTAGACACACTAACATCAGCATCATACTACTTGGCAACTGTCGCTAGTGACACTCAATAACAAGATGGAGTGGGTAATTTTTAATTGTAAAAAATAAAAACCTTTATAGGTTAATATAATACTTATTAAGTATTAAGTTCCCTATTCGTTTATAAAATATGGATAACTGGTAAAAAAAATAGTAAACTTAAACAGCTTAATCTAAAGAAAATTTTACTAGAAAAAAATCCTCGCAAGGCATCAGATGGGCAGACAACCTGCACCTTCCACATACCAAGTTCGACAATGTGTAATTTTTTCTAGTAAAATTTTCTTTGGATCTATAAATCTAGCAGTTAAATGTTTAAATATAATTGTACAGGTAATTTTTATTTAGCCCATGTTCTCCAATCAGTTCTCTTTTTCTTAAACTTTAAGCAGATTAGTTGCAAGATAGATCTATAAGTTATTGGCATAGTTAATGTATATCTATTAGTTCTTCACTGATTCTTACATTAAAGCTATAAGAATCAATCATTAATAATAATTGTGTTTGATAGTATACTACCAGGGTCACCTAAAATCGAAAAAAAAAAACAAAAATTTTTTTGGTGGTTTTTTTTGTAAATATTAATTTCTCATAAACTATCAAACAACCCATGGATTCCCACGATAGTCGCTAATTCATGGCTTTTACTTGGAATTTAATCTTACAAGAACTAACTTAACTAACACTACCTGATCAGGAGCAAAACGGCATATTGCAATCATCTCCTGTGTAAATTCTTCTAATGTTATATTATGGTTGATGTACGTTATCATCACATCACCGCTGTATACGGTCTTGACACGTATGTCATTGGCATGGTTATCCTGATTTACCAACTGAGTCGGCATCATGACAATTTCTCAGTCTTCTTTTAATTAATATGCAAATGGAATGTCTCAGCCAGGAATGTCTGAAAAAAGAAATAAAAACAATATGTTAATAACACAAATACATAAACAGCTTCACAACTTATGATTTCAGAGTCGCAGAAGCTTGATGGCAAATAAACATTGAAATAGGATAAACATTTTTTAGGATGTCCTAAAAAGATTATGACTACTGCTGAACTGAGCTTCACTAGGAATTAGGAAAATGTAAACATTAACAGTTATATCTAGGGTCGGATTTAAGGCAGGAGGAAAACAGAGATGAAAATAAACACATATTTCAATGGGTCTATATCGTTCATACAATATTCCCAATAATAGTTACATTAACACTAAAACTTTCAATGAACTCTTGAAGTACAGACAGTTCCTTTTTAACAAACATATTTCACCCTTATGATAAAAATTACGAGAAGGGTTTGGGTTTCAATAACTCGTAGTTTGTGAAAACAGTGGTCAAAGTGATATTAACTTTCATAACAGAATAAATATTTGCTTGTGCCCTAGCTATAAACAGCAGTATTATTAATTCTATATTTTTATCTGTTCTTCTGGACACTGCAATATCCATGCAAATTGCATGTAATCTGCACTTTCTATGGTTTCTGTAAGTCATAACTTTATTATAACCTATAGGATAATTGGTTTAATTATAAATACGTATTTATCCACAACAACAAACCAACCATTGTGTTTATAGGCACTTTACTTCCCGTTTTGGGTGCTAATGGGTCTTATAGTTATATTTCTGCACATTCCCTTAACGTGAATCACTGTAAGGTATCAACTATCAGACTAACAATACAGACCTTGATTAATAATTGCAGCACAAACGAACTAACTTCAGGAGCTGAAAAATGGGCTCATAGTCTCATTGATAAAAATGTAAAAGTAAATTAAATGAATGCCAAAGATATCAAAGTTTAAAAACAAAACTTTAGCAAAACATTTCAATAAAACTCAGACTGCTACACTGTCAAATTAGGCATGCGTCCGATATATCAAAACGAATCCAAAATCCGATTTCAAACACAAATCGATACCGAACGATTTCTCAACAAGAAAATCCGATTTCAGAAATCTAACCGAACCAAAACGCTAGCGATCTAATACCGTAAGTATCCAAATGTAAATCGGATTCGAAATTCGTGCTTTCGTTTTCGGAAGTCAGATTTCGTGCTCGGAAGTCCGATTTCGATTTGCTGTTTACGGAAATCTATTGCTCATCTCTGAGGCGGGATTATTTATCACTGAAAAGATATGTCGTCTAAAAACATCAAAAGTCGAGCAACTTACATTTTTGGACGCTAACCTGAAGTAATTAGGTTTGATTTTGTAAATGGTTTGAAAAATAATAAAAACAAACAGAAAAACAAAAAAAAATACTAAAAAAATATGTAAAAAGAAATCATTGTATATAAGTCGATTTTTAAATGCGCCGCAAAAGTTTTACTCTTAACCGTAAACATAACTTTTCTGCTAGTCCTAAGCGAAAATCTACGAGTATTCTTGCTTCCTACAATTAATTGTTTGTGATTGTCGTTAGCTAATAAAACCAAATCATAACACAAACTAGTGAATTGGCTAAGTTTGGCACATCTGAAATCGGATATCTAAAAACGGATTTTAAAATCGATTTTGAAATCTGAAATCCGATAAATATCCGTTTGCGTTCAAAACCAAAAACGCCCATGTCTATGTCAAATAGTGTCAAGCTCTGTCCTGTTCCTGTCAAGCTGTCTCAACTCTCAACTGACGTTTAACAGACAATCTTGGACGAAGATTCTCGCTAAAATCCAATAATGGTTTAAGAGTTGGATAATTATCTTTCTTTATATTATTCAAATTAATGCAAGATAAGTTATATTTTAAACGCACTGAGTTATAAAGTTAAAAGCTAATAGAATTACTTGGAAAAACTGGCTAAGTCACATTCATTACATTTTACAGTAAAAGCAATTAAAGTTACGACAGAATTTTATGACTAACTCAGAAAATCGTTTCCGTCATGTTAGCATGTTAGCGTACCCCACATCGCGTTCGCGGTTGTTACTTATGCCAATAAATAGGCTTGGATAGTATTATTTACTTGCGCTATTTATCGCACCATACATTTAAAAGTAGTTAAATCACTATCTACTGCTGAGGTAGAGCTTGCCACTATAGTGATAACGCTACCAATTTTAGAGGTCTAGAAAAGGTTTTCAGTTCGCTAGTTTCGAATGAAATTCTTTGCTCCTCCGCAAAAGCTAGAATCAAATAGCGATTCTTGCCTCCCAGCGCATCCTCGTATAGAAGGTTTTAAGAGCGCCTAATCAGGGATGTGGAGCAGATATTGCGCAGAGTTCTAGGACGTGCTTCAATCTCCTTATGTGAACTCAACACCATGCTTTGCGATTGTGAAGCTACTATTTACAGTAGACCGTTGACTTATGTCAGCAACAGCCAGGACGAGCTGCAACCTCTTACACCTACAATGTTTATGCGGCCTAGTAACACGTTGCAGATCTGGATGTGGCCGATAACAAATACCTCAACGCGTGTGCAACATATAGTCAGGCATTGCGAAATGCATTTCGGCAGCGGTTTAGGTGCAAATACTTGAGTGCTTTATTGCAGCCGAAGAAACATAGTTTACATCGCGAGCTCTGGCTTGGGGACATTGTGCTAACTGAAATCAATGACCGTAGAACTGGACCAACTGGCTGTTGGGTCTATTAGAAGAAGTTTACTCTGGAGTCGATGAAATTACAAGGATGGCAAAAGTCTGCACGGCTTCTGGCGAGAAGGTTAGACCGCTACAGCGATTATATCTTCTTGAGGTATCTTCTGATCAACCTGAACTTTCGAACCAGCCGACTGACACTGATCAACCCACGTCCATACCTGACATTGACATCTTCGATACTGAAAAGAGATAGACTGACTGAAAAGAGATACGTTCGGATAGACTTGTAAGGTTATCGGTGTATCTCAAGGATTTATTAAGTACTATTTAGGTTGTTACATTCATTACATTACATGTGTGGCGATTTCTACCGCATAAAAGTTGATCCATGTCACCATACAGCCAGTGTTTTTCACCATACGGACATTCCGTAGGCACTGGCACATTCGAAAATAAGTTTTTAATTGATTTTATAATGAGGTATGTTCTTTTTATATTTTCGGTTGGAATTTTATGTGGGTTTATAGTTGTCATTGTAAAAAGACATTTCAAGAGAATATTTCGTTCTTATATATTGTATTTTTGTAGTTGTGCATATTTCTGAATATAGTACTCATAAGTTAACCAAGTATTGCCGTGTTATTATTCCGCTAGTCAAAGATTTAAATCGTAAGATATACCCTGACACCGAAAAACTGTGGCCATATTTTGCAATGACCTTATGATGATGGCCGTTTTGACACATTACAATAGTGAAGTGAAAGTACTTATGTTACTCTTTGAGTGAAAGTCAATTTTTGAAGTTATACTTCTTTAGGCGCGTTATGAAAAAATGATGAGAGTGAAATTTTAAGATGCGCGCGCATCACTGTAACACAAAATTTTAACAGCATGAAGTTGGTCGCTAAAGCGACCAACTTCATGCGTTACTTTTGTGTTTACCGCACATTAAGAAAATCTACCAACAAAATAGAAATAGAATCTCTATTTAGTGGGTGCTAACGACTGCATTGTGAAGGCCTATCAAAAGTATTTATTAATCTGGAACAACGGAACCAAAGCGCAATTCAGGAGACTACAGCGCCATCTCTTGACCATTGGTGTAGTAGAACCAAAAACCACATCTTTATTTTTTGTAATAAAGTAACAGTTATAGGTATTCATATTTATAATATCAAAAGTATTTATTAATCTGGAACAACGGAACCAAAGCGCGATTCAGGAGACTACAGCGCCATCTCTTGACCATTGGTGTAGTAGAACCAAAAACCACATCTTTATTTTTTGTAATAAAGTAGCAGTTATAGGTATTCATATTTATAATATTTATCCACATGTTTCTAGTTTGTATATTCGGAATACGTGTTTGAGTTTCATACAAGTGCGAATCACATATGTTCTAATAAATTATATTCAGTAGCGATTTTAATTGAATATTTTGATTATTTATTTATTTTTTCAAATTAAAACTGAACTTTATTGACTGTGTCCTTTTCCAGACTTTTTATTAATTTATTGTAATTAATTATTTGCATGCAATTAAAAACTAATTTTAAACGATGCCAAAGAAGGATAACTTCTCACGCGCCTACATAAGTACACGCACCCATTTTTTGTTTATCGCAAAAATAAAGTAATGCTATTGAATGCGAGTCTCATCTATAGATATATTTTTTTGGGTATTTTAACCAACATTGCAAACAGTAGCTGATCAAAAGGATTGAATCAAACGAAAAATATAAATGTCTACATAAGCTCAGCGATCCTATGTGCGGCGATCGTTTTGATTTATTTATTATACATTTCGAATTTAGAAAAATACAAATGCTTACAACTAAGTTGTGAATAAGTACATTGCAATTATATTATCACTAGCTGACCAGGCGAACTGCGTACCGCCTTTATAACAGTCGATCTTGAATATCTAGCTTAATTAAATTTAGGGCTTTACAAACGAAATAAAACAAACAAATCTAAATATAAAACAAAGTCGTGCTAGTTAGAATACTTATAACTCAAGAATGGCTGGACCGATTTTTATGAGAATTATGATTTATTGGAATCCTCTCAGCCCCGAATAACAGAATAGCTATTTAAATGTAGGAAAAATCACAGAAGCAATGGCGGAAAATCGATTGTCATTATATAAATTAGGTTTGGTATTCGGCCTTCTTCCACAATTGAGAGATCCCGTCACAAAAACACAAAGCCTCTTTGTACCTTCTGCAAATCTGTTACTACAATAAAGATAGAAAATGATTGCTTTAGAGAGTGATATTGTGATTTAAAGAAAATACTGTAATCATAAGACAAGTTGCAATACTAGCCGATATTTTGGTAAGGAAACGATGGATATAAAATTCAACACTATACTGCATCAATCATGAATAAAAATATCAATATCGCAGTTTTCATTTCATTATAACATAAATTTTACTTCATTTGGTTGAATTTTCCAAAAACTAATTAAAACCTATCTTTATACAGTTTTCTATTGACCATAAATAATAAACAGTGACAATGGTGTCAATTCTGACACGATTCTCTAAACCTAAACTTAAATTTGACAACAGTGTATCCTTGTCATTTTCTATACAGAATGAAAAGGAGAGATTGATGTTAAATTAAGTTATAAGTTTAGAGAATCACGCCAGAATCGACACCAATAAAGTTACTTGCGTAGTTACCGAACCTGCCTTATAATTTTCACCTAAATTCTCAAAAGAAGTATATCATCATAAAACTAAAAATATCAGTCTCTCCTTTTCATTTGATAAACTGTTGTCAAATTAAGGTTTAGGTTTAGAGAATGGTGTCAGAATGGACACATATGTCTATGAGATGGACACTAAGGCAAATACTATAGAAACTCTACCGTGTTCTATAGTATTTGACTGGGGCGATGGTCCACTTTGAAAAAGGGTCCAACAAGCCTCGGTACTGTACCTCTCTCTAGGATCGTTTTGTTGGTTACAGTGATTAGTCTTTTTGAGTCCATGACTTCAATGAACTTCCGCTGTCAGTTCCGTTAAATCATCAAAGTCTGTATTCTGTGGTAGTGTCATTTTGTCAAATCGACGAATCTTTGCAATTCGCAATTTTGTGTGTTATTAATCACAAAAAAACAATTTGTTTCTCAGTTTGGTTCCATAATTTGTGAAGTTTTACAGAAATGGTAATATTTCTCCTTTTATGTGCGATCATGGCAAACTCCATCATCTTATTTATGATGGATGACTAATACTTAGTTCCCGTAGATTATGGCCTGGCTTATTTAAATTTTCAGACTGAACAACAAATGGATTGCGCTTTGGATCTTATGCGGAGGTTGCCGCCCCAACAAATAGAGAAAAACCTTACAGATTTAATAGATCTCGTTCCGAGTTTATGCGAAGATTTGTTGTCGTCTGTTGACCAGCCCCTGAAGATTGCGCAGGATCGAAGCAACGGCAAAGACTATTTACTTTGTGACTACAATCGTGATGGTGACTCGTATCGGTCTCCGTGGTCAAATACATATGATCCTCCCTTAGATGATGGATCAATGCCATCAGAGAAGCTGAGAAAGCTCGAAATCGAAGCTAACTATGCATTCGACCAATATAGAGAAATGTATTTCGAAGGTGGAGTGAGCTCTGTGTATTTATGGGACATGGATCATGGCTTTGCAGGTTTGTGAAATACTATGTTTCACATTATATGACTGTATTGTGTTATCTTTACTGAAAATGATTATCTTGCAATTTGTTTGTAAAGTGAAAGTATTGATTATTTAAAGTTATTATTTATTGTGACTTAATTAAAAGTTGTGAAATTTACAGTGTAGTAAAGTGAATGCTGTACTTTAACCAATGCTAATTGTCTAATGTGATCCATCGCTTTAGTTTACTATTTGTTAAGTGTTATCAATGATTAAGTCGTTTGTTAAAGAAAACAAGTTTTTGATGATTACATGTGTAATGCCCTCAGTCAGGAACTGGCATATTCTGTATTTATCTTCACTTTTCTGTTCAGCTTATAAGGTATCATTATCAACCTATTAAAGTCCCGACTGCAGGGGCACTGGCCTTCGCTATGTACAGAATAGGCAAATTGGGTTGTGTTTACCACGCAGGTGTGAGTGCTGATGACTGCAGATGCAGCAGGGACCAATGGCTTCCGAAGCACAGAGGAGCTAAATCCTTTGGCCAAACATTGCCAAAGTTGCTTAATTTTCACAATCACAGCCTGAATTTTTGGGATTGATTTCAATCCCAAATAAAGGTGTATTTCATGTCATGATAGCATAAACATATATTTATGATGCAGGTGTGATCTTGATCAAGAAAGCAGGTGATGGGTCTCAAAAAATCAAAGGCTGTTGGGATTCTATCCATGTAGTGGAAGTGGTGGAGAAGAGCTCTGGACGAAACGCCCATTACAAGTTGACCTCAACTGCTATGCTCTGGCTGCAGACAAACAAAGAGGGAAGTGGAACCATGAATTTGGGTGGCAGTCTGACACGTCAGGTCAGTTACACAAATTATGAGCTATAAATTTAGCTAATTGGATGTTGTTAAATGAAAAGGATCCAACCCACAACCTTATTGAAAATTATTTTAGTATACCAAAGTACTTCATAAGATCAATACTATTAAAACACAACAAAGATACAAGTCAAAAATTTAAGTGTCATATGATTTTGTATTTGTATTTCGTAAACAGATAAAGTTGAGAATCTAAGAAAAAATATAATCTGAAATTAAAAAAATGATATCTCAAAACTAAGTTTAGATAGGTTGGATCCTTTTCACTTAACAATGTCCAATTAAAAATTGAAAATCTGAGAAAAATTAAAATTAATAAATGTAACACTTCACACAATTTCAATATTGTTTCAAATAGCATTATGAGGATGGACCTTGAATGGATTAGCTACACCCTGGTGCTTATTTACAGTATATTTTTGTCAATTGATATGATTTAAATTCAAGTGGATCATAACTCTGTACATTGCAATTGTTTAAAGGTTATTGTGATAGCTTACTAATGCCTCCTCTACACGTCAACGGATACGTCCACAGACGTTGACAGGTGGATCACCACGAGCCGACTATATGTCTGATGACATCTGTAGGTTATTCCATCCATCCTTCCATCAGCCTTTCTCCGTCCACTGTAGGACATAGGCCTCCCCCATAGAACGCCACAATGCGCGGTCCTGCGCTATCCGCATCCAGCGGCTCCCAGCACATTTGACGATGTCGTCAGTCCACCGTGTTGGGGGCCGCCCCACGCTGCGTCGCCCGGTACGTGGTCGCCACTCGAGGACATTTCTTACCCAACGGTTGTCAGATCCTCGAGCGATTTGGCCTGCCCATTGCCACTTCAGCGTGCTAACTCTTTGGGCTATATCGTACACACCGGTCCTTCTACGAATGTCCGTATTTCGGATCTTATCACTTAGGGAAACAACGAGCATAGCCCTCTCCATAGCACGCTGCGCGACTTTTGACAAACCCAACTCATATAAAATTTCAAGCACCCATTAACTTTCATCTGCAACTTCAATATACTGATGCATCTTGAGACGTGTGGACAGAGGCCGGGCCTTTAGCAAACGGATTGGTGGCAGACGCATCTGCTGACATTAAATACTTACCAGAGATGAGCAAATAACCCCTTCTACATGTAGAAGAAAAAGTGAAGTTGGTATCTGTCGACGTGTAGAGAGGAGGCATTAGAGTTAAATTAATTTATTTATTGCTACCCCTTTTCACTTATAAAAAATATACAAATAATGCATTAGCTTCTTGATTTTCAATAATGCATTTGTGCATTTACAGGCAGAGCAGGACTCTGCAGTGAGCGATGTCACTCCACACATCATCAATATTGGCCGCATGGTTGAAGATATGGAGAACAAAATTAGGAATACACTCAATGACATTTACTTTGGTAAGTTTTAATTGACAAACTGTTGTTACAACTGTAGTGTTCCTTCCTTTTTCTCAAATGGTCTTGAGTGCGCCTGTAAGAACATCGCTAGGATTAACCTCTTTGTAACTACATTCAGTATTTACATCGCAGAGGAGACAGATTTTTGGTCACGTTATCACAGATTAGTCCAAGCAAATTTGTTTTTGTTTTATTAATGTTTTATATTTTTTTTATTTATGGTTTTGTCTATCCATATATGATATTTTGTTCCAAGGACTTAAAGAATGGAAAAATAAACATTTTATGTTTGTATAAAAACACAGGAGGTTATTGTGAAAAACACTATGAGACTACAACATGACAGTGTCATATTAAAAATAATAAAAAGGGCTTTTATTGTAGGAAAAGAAAAAAAAATATTTAAAACAATAGGTTTTAAAATAATATAAAATTAAAAAGTACTCGGGTGCCAGACCTACCTCAATAGACTCGCTGGAAGGGCATTCAACTATTAATGGGTTAAAATGAAACCCATACTCACTTTGAAATTTCTAACTGTTTGCCAATGATTTTTCTTGAATTTAGAAGCTAGCTCCAATTATCATATTATTTTTACCTGAATGTAATACATAATGGAATAATTTTCTCATACCCGTTGTTCGGTTTCAAACGTATTGAATGCGTTAGATATGATAATGTAATATTGCATCCGCTTACCCACCTTTTCCTATCCCTTGGACGATTTTTTATTGTAATACGAGGGTAGACAGGAAGTATCTGTCAGCTGTCTGTTACAACTACACTACCATGCGCCATAGCGATCGGTCGACTTCGAAAAACCTCCGAACCAAATTACCTAGCTTCGCGCGACCGTTGTTAAACTACCACAAAGGAAAATCAGCAAAATCACCAGATTACGTGAAGGAGAGTCAGGCCTAACTCAAGATCACATTCCCACAACATCCGGGAATCTTACGGAAATACAGACAGACCGGCACTTCTCAAAAAGCTATCGACAGCTAAAGCTAAGACAACAAAATTTCTTTCTGTCCCGCACACGGGATAAATTCCTTGTTATAATAAATTAACATGCGCTTATTGTCCCCGCTGTATCTTTGTAATGAGTAGAATATATGTAAAGGTAGAGGCCTCGCTTCCTTGGTATGACAACAGGTTATTTCATGGTCCAATATAAAATTTACAATAGTAAAAAAACGCCTATGGCTGAAAAGAAACAGTCCGCAGATTAGCACATGGCACAAAACAAAACGTATAAAAACAAAAGAAATTTCGAAGGTTCTTACTGTTTTTTAGAGAAATTAAACAAACATGCCGACAGCCGTCTCCACGGCAAACTATGTCTCCTGCTAAAACAAACTCTACATGTAAATTACAGAAATATTTCAAGGAAAACACATTTTGAATGAAGAAAAACACTTACCTTTAAAAATAATTGATAATGATCAAAAGGAGTAAAGAAAAATTTGATTAATAAATTACATGTTGTGGTTAAGAAATTGTATATGTCGTATGTGGTAGCACGCGCACTATCTATTTCCGACTCGGCATTGAAATGGTTAGAGATGTAACGACTCGACTTTTCAAACCGGTTCAAACCGGTTTGAGCATGGACCGAGTTGAATCGGTTAATGTCTTCGTAAACCGGTTCTACCGTGGCATTCGTTCGTATCGCGCTGCGCGCATGCGCGCCTGTCAATTCTTGTTTATGCCGCCATCCACAAATCGCGTGCGGCTCCTGACGTGCTTTACCGACCCTAATAAAACTTGACCGACCAATACGAACCGACTTACAGCAGCGGATACGGTTCGCTCGCATCGTCAATTTAAATACAACAGCCATAACCGACTTACCGACCGAACCGAAATGAAACGGACTCTGGTAGATTTGACTGACTTGACGGTGTAATTTTGTTTTCATTATTATGTAATATGCGACGTAATTGCCCAGCTTCTAAAAAATAGACCAAATATTATTCCTAAATAGTTGTAAGAAAACTTTTTAATTAAGTTGTTTGTACCAAATAAAGATTTTACAAAAATAAGTTACGTATTTATTATACTGTTGATTATTAAAATTGTATTTTATTCTCAAAGTTAAGAAGTACGGTTTTATGTAATTAATAGAGTTTATATATTTTTTTGTAATTTTTCAAACACGGTATTACATAGATATTTGTTTATTTTTATTTTGACATTTTTAATTCTGATTATTGTTATTTGTTTTCATATTTTAATTGTTATTTTTCAATTACCTTTAAATATTTGCACGATGTAATCTCAATAAAATATGTAGAATTAAAAAAAAAATAGCACCTGTTGTTTCGTAAGTTTCATTCGTCAACTCGTCAAACGGTTCAAACCGGTTCAAACCGCGGTTTACTGAAAATTTGGCGGTTCGGTTCGGAAACCGATTTGCATGTATTACTAACCGATCAAATCCGGTTTGTCAAAATTCAAGACCGTAACATCACTAGAAATGGTTGCTTTATTGTTTTAGGTAAAACGAAGGACATAGTGAACGGTCTCCGGTCTGTAGTGCCGGCCGATGTGGCCAGACGCACTGCAGCGCTGCAGCACGATTTAGCGTTAGCGCTGCAGCGCAGGCATGTCGCCCGCGCCGACTGAGCTGCAAACGCATGGAGTGTGCAATCGTGAGTCTTCTAGACTTTAAACTTACCTCTTCTATGCTCTATTCAACTTCCTGTAAGATAAAAGGTAAACGAACCATAAAAAGGTTTTTCAAAAGGTTGAATTTTATACTCATATAAAATTGTAATTAGAAAAAGTTTCACTGAAAAGACCTAAAACTAGCAATTCCCAAACTTTGAACGCATTTAAATACTACTAAATTGAAGGGTAGTGATGAAATTAATAATTTACGTGGAAATGTGATTTTTTATTATCAGCTTGGTCAAACTGGCCATCTTTACTTTCGATAAAAAAGTTTTAGGAACATTGGTTTATTTGTTTACCTTTTGTCTCAGTGCCAGAGTAAGTTTAATACAGTATAGTAAATAGATTAATAGCACTGCAGTGCTACAGCACGACTTAGCGTTAGTGGTGCAGCGTAGGCACGTCGCCCGCGCAGACTGAACTGCAAATGCATGGACTTTGCAATCGTGAGATTTTTTAACCGACTTCAAAAAAGGAGGAGGTTCTATGTTCAACTGTATGTTTTTTTAATGTATGTTCACCGATTTCTCCGTCAATTGTGGACCGATTTCCAAAATTCTTTTTTATTCGAAAGAGTGCACTTTCGAGGTGGTCCCATTGGAACCAAGCCAGGATCTGATGGTGGAATCCGGGGAAATCGAGGGAAGCCTTCAAATTTCAAAGGCACGCACGATGTTTTTTATGCATGTTCGCCGATTTCTCCGTCAATTGTGTTATTATTTACTTGGACGATGTAATTATCACTAAAATGGATGAAATAAAAATTTTTTAAACAAAAAATAAAACCGACTTCAAAATCGAAAATCGAACTAAAAAGTAATAGTTATTTATTATACAAGAGTGGAAAGTTCCTTTTTAACCGCGTGCTCGATTTGGATGACCGAGCAAGCGAAGGATTCTAAAGTTGAATCACGAGCGCAGCGAGTGATTCTAAATTAGAATCCTGAGCGTCAGCGAGGGAAACAAACGAGCACAAGGTGAAAAATCTTTCCACTCGAGTGCAATACGTAACTTTTCATCCCACCTCAGCGAGGAAATGACAAAATGAAAAAGAAAACAATTTATAATGACAAAATATTTTTATTTCAATTAAAACACATTAAGATAATCTATAAATTGAAGAAAATAATAAGAAGTAGAAAATAATTAAGAAATATTAAATGTAACGTTGCTACAGTTACTTATGTTAAGTTTAATATTTTTGTTAGGTAATGTTATGTTGGTGTTTGTGAATTGTGCGCTGTTTTGTGGTAAACTACTCGTATCAGTAATTTTAAATAGTTGTGCCGATTCATTGGATTCTATTGGCGTAAATGTTGGCGAGAGAGGGCTATTGTTTCCAATCTTATGGGGGCTCATTTTAGATGTAGAAGGGCGAGACCAAGAATCTGACAGAGGTTCTTTCAGCGTTATGGCCTCCACGATACTATTACAAATTTTTGATTTACTTTGGATTGAATCCTCTATGTATCCCTCTACAACCGAATTAGACTTCCAGCCTCCATGGCGCTTAAGCGATAGAAGATCAGCCCCTGATTCGGCCAAAAGTGTGGCTGAGGTTCTTCTAAAACAGTGACCGGTGTATAACGGGGGTTCTAAAAGTCCGAGAAAAGTTGCTATTTCTCGTGGAATACTGCCAATTTTATTCTGACCCATAGGTTGTCGGATACACTTTCCGTTGCGATATTGTAGAAAAAATCGTTCAATTGGGGTGTTAGAAGGACGTAAAGCTTGATATTTCTGAACAATGTTTACATATTCCTTGCGAATAACGAAGTTGCGGTCTTTTTTTGTCTTGGTATTTAGTACATTAATTAATAGCAATTCATCAGAATTATGAGAATATTTTGATACGTTATTGACATTAAGTAGTGTAAGTTCATTTGTTCGACATGCTCCGGTTATACCAATAATAAGAACAACCTGTAACAAAAGAAGTATTTATAATCGTAAATAAATTAATCAAATTAAAAATATTGTAAGTACTATGTACAATTTTATCAACAACAAAAAATTACACGTATTGACTTACTTTTGCCGCTAAATATACGGAATCAGGTGCTTCATTAATAAACTTTGCAATTTCAGATGCTGTGAAAACCTTCGATTTTTTTGGTTTATAACCAGATGAGGCTCTTTTTAAAAATGCCACTAATTTATGATAGGTGTCGATATGAACGTCTTTCTTCATCTTAATTGTTAATTTTAGCATTGAATACGTACTCCATAGCGTGCTTGCTTTCTTGGTCTCAGATAATTCTATAAAATATGCCAGCAAAACGTTTTCGGAGAAAGTTTTTGCTCCTTTAGCTAGTCGCCACATGTTAAATATATCGTACTGTTTCAAATACTTCTCTCGTGATTGCTGAGGGAGAAGGCTCATTTGCGCATTATTAACTGTTTCAGTTAACTCAGTTGGCGTTAGATAAACTTCATCGTCGCTAATGTCACTCATTTTAGTTGATTTTTTTGTACAGTTTTTAGGTTATGTTAATTATATTAAGCAATAAAACGTGAAAAACTAGAATGGCGCGAAGCACGCAAATAAAACAAAGAAACCAAGAAGGTTCCAAATTTAAATTTTTTCACAATTTAAAAAGTTCTAATCATAAATTTGGCACCATAGAGGTTACATTAAATAGGTTTAATGACGTTTTGAATTTACAATTATATTGAGTACTCATTATATGTGATGTTCTAAATTCAAATCTACTTTGCCGCTCAAGCGAATAAAATAGAATTTTCCAGCCAGATTTCGAAGCGCAAAATTACACTTTCCGAGGTGGTGGGATGAAAAAAATATTATCTGGTTCATGATTTGGAAGTCCGGCTGGTCAAGATTGAAAGACGTATTATTACCGATAAGAAACGTAAATCTATTTAAAATTTGAATCTTGACCCCGCCCGACTTCCAAATCATGAACCAGATATTATTTTTTAAATTTTAGTTCCATTTTCTATTTTGAAGTCGGTTTTATTTTTGGTTTATATATTTAAACTTACCCAGTAAATACATTGCAGCGCTGCAATCCTGCAACCTTAGACATATAAAATCGTTATTAAAACAAGTTACATTAAAAAGACGTAAAACTAGCTATTTGGGTCAACAAAACTCAAGAAAAAGAATGCAAAACAAAAACAAGTTAAAGATACCTCCAAGTCATCTGAAATTTATTACGAAAAATGTAGACATTTGTATGACAATTAAAATATATAATAAATTACCATTACACATTATGAGCATGCCTGCAGAAAATAATAAATTCAAAAATAATCTGAATAAGTGGCTCGTGGAACAAAATTTTAAATACTATGATAATGAATACTTTGATTATAAAGGTTAATATTATATGGATATGACATTTTACAATAAAAATTGACTCAGTTGCTACAAATTAATTATAAATACATTATTTAAAATCTGATACTATTTTTTATTAAAAATTGACTGCTATGTATTTAAAAAACGTTTAATAAAATGTAATTGATTGAATTATGAGATTCACTGTATTAAAATTAATGAGATTGATATTTAGTAGAATTACCTGTATTAAATTATTTGCATGCCTACATGATTAAGGTCAATACTGTTTGCTTTAATCACATAACCTAATCATCAATTGTACACAGTATTAGCAAATAAAGAATCATTGTATCCAAAATTTAAACGCATTATAATACATATTACTAACTAACTAAATTGAAGGGTAGCGATAAAATAAATAATTTACGTGGAAATGTGAACATTTGTTATCAGCCTGGTTGGTTACACTGCCCATCTTCTTTATTTACTCTCGATAAAAAAGATTTAGAAACATTGGTTTATTTGCTTACCCTTTGTCTCAGAGGAAGTTATATAACGCATAGTAAATAGATTGATAGCACTGCAGCAAGACTTAGCGTTGCTGACCGAACAGTATATGTTGCAAATATCATTCTTTTAACTAAAAGTCTGAGAAGAATAAATATACTTGCTTATAAATTGATAATACTTGTTTAGGGGTAATAAGGGAAGTGCGAAAGTTTGAGAAATGATTTTTTTATTTATTTTCCAGATGAGGTGGTACCACTGGGTCATAAACGAAGATCGAAATTCAATTAGAATAAACTAACTAAATAAGTAAATATTTATAATTACTCACTGATAACACAGTGAGACGATTCTAAATGCTCGTAAAGATTTGAATGAGAAATTCTAAAATTAATTTTATCTACTCAAGATTCGTTAGTAGGTATGCACAATGGTGCTTTATAAGAATGTCCATAGGTACTTTAAATTGTGATTCTTTACACATTATGCTCCAGATTTGGATACGTTTTATGTAATATGATCAAAATGTGCTTGTTTGAAAGAGGGTTTCTCAAATATAAATAAAACTTGGTTATTGAAGTTAAATAGAAGAAAGATTATTATATTTCAATAGGTTTCACACTTTAAAGATTAGGTGGTTCTCATTGGTCGTCAACGATTTATGTCATAACATGAGTTTTGTAGATGTGATCGAATTTAAATTCTGTATTTAGGTAAGCATAGAATGACATCTTAGTAGTTATTCTAGGTAGCCCTTATCAACTAGGTAACAGTATGTAACAAACAAACATTAACGAACATTTCAATGACGACTGCAGTGAAAGAGATTGACCATTTTAGGTGAAAATTTAACACACCTTACACTGGATTTTTTCAGTGCACACTTTGTTGAGCAGTATATTTACGCATTTCGATCAAAGATCCAAGATAATAGAAAATCATAATTTATAATTTACTAACGTTAATTTGAGATGTTTTTCGCCCAAGAAGCCCATCTCATCGATATGCCATTGTGTTATGTTTATGCTTTACTATTAATATTTTGTATTATTGTAAATTAAATACATTATTAGATATGTTGATGATTATTTCCTATCCCAAAGGGGTTTATAAGAAAACTATTTATTACAATTTGGCATACCAACTCTTATTCGAATTATATGTATTTTCTTATGCTGGAAATGTCTGGAAATAGATAAAGAACGTATAATTCGAACACAAATCCGATTATGTCGATTGTAAATAAGAAGATTAGGTGAATACCACAAATCAGATCCTTGTATTTTTTAATTTAGTGATGTTACTATAAGAGATCCAATAATTTATTCATACTAATATTTTGTTGTGAATGCAGCAAGCCAATAAATCTTGTATTTATTTCATAATAGCGAACAATCTAGATTGGCCTCTCTAAATAAATTTATATCTGTATAAGTTGGAGTTTCTTTTTATTACGATTGAAATATAGGTACCTCACGTAATATTCGTTTGGTTCCGAGTAGTAATCATTTTTCTACTTGAAAGAGATTGGTCTTTCTTAATGCTAAAACGACGACGCAGGCAAAAGCACAGAAGACAGCCTATCGATTTTTTTTGAGGGTGTATGCTGTTGGTCGGAGATGACCTTTACAGCGTTACCGGATTTGGGGACGATGCGATCCTAAGGGGACCTCAAGCCGACAATTGGCGAGTGCCTCTAGAACCTGGGGGTAATTACCCCTCCGGGAGTAAATCAGCCATACTTCGGGGGTAACAAAGAACCTAATTATTTGGTCAAATCTAAATAATAAGAAAATACTATATAATAATACTACTAAATAGAGCATGCGCTCCTTCTTGCTAGCGAGCCCGCGGGGTGCTGAGTGTGGGAAGCGGGGCGAGATTTTCTCCTGATGATGACATTATCAGAGACGAAGTTGTAGCGGCCAAATTGGAATTTCTTGGACTGATGATAACATTTTAAAGTCGGGGTAAAATCTGTTTTCCTAATAGGTTACAGGGGTAGCAGTATTGGAAAGGTTACGAAACACTGCTCTAGAAGTATTTTAGGCGGATAGCATCTCCCCATTAGGGAAGTCTACTCTCAGTCTGGCGCTTCTAGATCACTCGAACCTGAGGGGGTTGGCTCGACTAGTCGGCGTCTCTGAGACTCGGACCTCGGCTCTAGTTAACCGTTGTCTGCAGTGCTTCACGTAGCGCTGCTCTATGAAATGACATGAAACAGCATGCGAAGCGGACGTCCTCGGGGTTTAAACGGGGTGCAAAATAGTTGAAATTAAAAAAATCGTCTCTGTCCAAGTTTTTAGATGGGATTTTTCTTTACTACTTACTTAGATACATTTTTTTTTGTCTCCGATTAATAAGTAAGTCTAATTTTGTAAGGCTGCTGGCCACCCTGCCATAATTGATGTCATATTTTTAATGTGCGGCAGTTTTTATCGTTTACTCAATCGCTATGGTAAAGGTCAGTAAGTCCAGACATGCATGATATTCGTGAAATCGTGGTGAACTTATTTTACCAATTTATGATTGAATCTTCTTGAAATAAAATACCTAATATTGTAATGAAAGATGAACAGATTGATTATCACTGCTTTAGTTACCTATTGAAGAGAATATCTTTGATGCTTTGGCAACAAAGCATTCATAAATAAACTTGCCATTGCCAATCAGTAAATTATATTAGTAATTGTATATTATAACAATGAGGATCCGTAACGATTTCAGTTGAGAATGCAGATTTATAGAGCTAAGGATTCCATAAATTACAGTGGTAAAATTTTTGTTCTACGGCAAATATTAACGAAGTTATGACCAAATTGCTAAACGAATTTTCGGCGGGCCAGTTGACTATGACGTCACAGAGCTCTAGCGCTCGAGCGCGAAAAAATAAAATTAGTTATAAAATCGCAACGAATGTACCGATTTCGACGATTTAAAAAGTATATTAATTAAAAAGCTTATAAGATCATTATACTATTGATTTTGAGTTGATTTGCTGTCCTAGTAATGATCTTCACTATTAAAAGAAAGGTGATAATATAAATTCTAGGTTTTTGATAAAATATTTATAATAAAGTACCCTGCGTGTAACAAAAAATTGAGGTCTTCCAAATACTGACTACCTACCATAGAAATTTGAACCGTCTCCTTGGTATGGTAGTAGGTAAGTTGAGTATTGGGAGTATGACCTTAGTGTATCGTACCGAGAGTATTGACTGGGATGATGTAGTGAGTTTGTGTGTGTGTGATTGTAATGTATGAAGTGTGAGTGGTTGGGATGCAGGACGGCTGACGTGTGCCCAAGAGTGCGGTGTTGGGCAAGATGCGTCTACCGTCAAGTGTCACCCCTACGTCCACGTTTCGTGCATCCCGGTAATACTCGAATCTTTAACAGGCGCCGCACATAATCAGCACCCCCTGTGATTCGAGTAGCTGAAGGGAGTGATGCTACCTCGTCAGTGTACTCCGACACGACGGGAGATTCCTTATACCCCTCTTCCATGTTCCAAAATATCCCTAAATATTCCCATTTCCTCTATACCTTATCCTTCCAAACTCCCTTCATCCCATTTCCTCTTATACAGGCAACAGGTAGCCTTGGGCAGTTTAATTTGTCTCTAAAATACCTCCCTATCTAAGGTGTAATTCGTACCGTGCCGATGGATGCGTGGCCAAGGGGTCGCTTGGTCTCAAACGGTGTCTCTCCAGTGAGATGGCAATCCTGAAGTAGTAAGTTGCCTTACTCGAGCAAGCGGGGCTCTGTTCGAGTGGACTTTTTAGTACCCTTGCTACTCGTGGGACAACAATGGAACGTTACAATAAATCATTTTATTCTCTGGGCGAAGACTTTCGACCAGATCCAACTGAAGAAGAGGGAGATTCTCCAATCACCTCGGAGTCTGAGTTTGATGCACATGGATTAGTTTCTGGCTCAACGACCGAAACTCTTCCACGGAAACGACGACGTAACTTAACAGGGGCTCACCGAAAACATTTCAGACACCTCAGAGAGCAGGGAATGGAGCCGACTGATGCCTTTAAAATATGCTATGAGCGAATGATGAGATCTCAGGAACCGGAAGATAATCGTAATACTGCAAAACGAGTTCGATCTAATAATGAATCATACCAACAACACGTGAAATCAGAGATTGACGAAAGTTCTACTGCAGGCACGGTTCATACGCGCCACTATGACCCATACGCTGAGATGTTGCCTAGCACATCCACAGGAGGCACCAATAGACGTTTTAAAGAACCCCCTAATGATATTCGCGTACAGATTCGCAACATCGAACCCATGACGAATGACCAGTTGAGGCTAGTTAAACGCGCTATCCTTAGGTCGGTCATTGAAGCCCCAGACAATGAAGTATTTCCAAAATTAGAAGGTTGTATTTTTAAACCAGGATGGTTACTAATCATTCTTGAAGACGAGTACAGTCGTGATTGGCTTTGGCGGAAACTGAGAAATATCAAGCCTTGGCCTGAGGCTGAACTCTCACTCGTATGTGAAAATGAACAGCCAAAGACTAGGGTAGGTATTCTCGAAATCCCCAGATCTGAAGCTGATTCTACAAAAGACGCCCTACGTCTCTTGGAGAAACAAAACCTCCTGAGAACATACATGTGGGAGGTGCTCAATGTTAAGACTGAAAGAGATGTTATCACAGCCACCCTTTCAGTAGACGATGAGTCTATAGAGACCTTGCGCATGCTCGACTTCAGACCGCGTCTTGGATTTATGAGGGTTCTCATCCACATCAGAGGGGAGACTATCCCAACGGATGCAGATGAGGAACGTCCACACTACTCTGGCCACAATGAAAACCGTAGGTCTTGGAGCTCTAGTGACCAACCGAGCGACAGAAGACTTAGTTATCAAAATCGTCTCCCACGTGGACAGTATCAAGAGCCTAGAGCTCGAAATGATCGGCGGTGATAAGATCTATAAGAGAGGTAGGGCATAGCGGTTTATCCGCTTGAATTGGAGCGCCCGTCTGGGGAAGCAACCTCCACCTTACTAAAGACCACAGTAATATAACACTACCTTTTGGTGGCGTTGTGTTTCTGCTGGTGGGTAGGGTTCCAGGGCTCCACGGGGTAGGGGAATGGGGTCAGGCCGGGAAGGTGAGGATGACTGTAGCAGCTCTCCTACCGCATCATCAATCTTGGCAACTGGAGTGCACTTACACTTTAACATCAGGTGGGGTGTGTTAACTTGTTGCGCCTTGTAGATAAAAGCATTAAAGCTACAAGCTATCCCATAACCCCATAGCAGACAAATTACTCAAAACCGTTTTACCTACCCACATAAACATGAAAGACTCATGCACTACTCACCCACGCACTCACACTAATGCCACGGCCTGGTGTAATTTCAACAATACTTACTGGAAACAGACTGCAACAACCAACCAGGTAAGCAACGTACTAAAAAATGCTCATGCCGTAATATGTTACATTACAATATGTTCATTTCAAAAATACTACAAATCTATTTGTTGCAGCATTCGTAAACGACAACAGCAAAAAATTTACTTCCTGCTTGACTCGGCATTTTAGGATCAATCCATCTAAAACGTTGGCGAAAGTGGTCGACTTCCCAAACGACCCCAACGCTGAGCGTACAACACGTTAGCAATTTCAAAGGTGAGTTACCTACTGCAGCATTTGTAAATTTATCCTCGAATAGTTTTATTCTGTTAACGCAGGGCCGGATTTAAGGCAGCCTGCCCTGCCTTAAGGACTGTGGCCCCGGCGCAAATCGTATGCTAAGATTAGGAGCTCCTTCGTTGCCTTAGTTCCCTACATCTCCAAGTCCGGCCCTGTGTTAAACGTCAATATATATCTTTCCTATAATCAGTTTTATTATAGAGAGCCATTACTTTTGGCGCACCCTTTTACAAGAGTTACAATAATGCCCATTCCATAATTTATGAGTAAGTAGTTACTGGACACAGTCCAGTAACTGACTATATTACTAAAGGAGATGGTACAAAAGTGGTAGGCGGTTCCCGGCAGCGGCAAAATATATATCATTTGAACGTTTGCTTAATATTATAACATAAACAAATACTTTTATTTTTTGATGTGTAACATCTTTCCTCTAGCTTTCGTACAATTTGTGGGAGTGAATTCGTGAAATGGGACGGAAGTGTGTAACAACAATTTGATTTTAGAACATAATGTTCAAATGGCTTATTCCTTTTGGAGTAGGTTTTTTTTTTTTTTTTCTGATATAAGGTGAGGTTTCAAATGTTACACATCATAGCGACTACTGTAAGGTTCGCTCGTTTTTTTTATTGATCTTAGATTAATTTTATCGTGTTTAAAAATTTAATAATTTTGTAAGGATGCTGGCCACCCCGTTATTAGTTACGACATAATTTTAATTTGTGGCAGCATATAACGCCAACTCTAGCACTATAGCATTTATGTCAATTAGTCCAGTCATGCATCACATGCGTGAAATCGTGGTGAACCTATTATACCAATTTAAGATTGAAACTTATTGAAATAAAATACCCACAAATTACTTTAATGTAATGAAAGATGAACAGAGTAATTACCACTGCTTGAGTTACTTATTGAAAAGAATATATTTGATGCTTTGACAACAAAAATTACCAACCCATTTTGCTTATCAACAATAATTTCATAATAGCCCTACATCTCATAAAAATTTGAATTCTGGCGGAGACTCATTATTACCCTCCATATGAATTTGAACCGTCTCTTTTGACAATAATAGTAAGTCCTTATCGAGAATGATATTGAGAATATAATAATCGGCCTTCAAACGCTTGCGTCACCAGAATTACCAGAACTGGTAGATTCCAGTGTTCCACGGGGTAGGGGATTAGGTCAGGTCATATATTATGCTTGTTTGCCACCCTCTTAACATTAAAACCCTTCTTGCTTACCCTGATGCTATCCTGTCGAGGTCTGGTACTTTACCCACCGACGGAAACATTAAAATTTCTCGACAGAACGCCATTACACATACATACAAAGGTTGGATCGCCATTACACACACATACAAAGATTGGATCGCCATTACACATACAGGGAAGCGATTAAAATTACAAAACATAAAAACTTCAATCGTGAAGACGGGTTTAAATTGTCGAGTGTCTGGAGTCCTGTGGTTCGTATGTGTAAAAACCAGAAGAATCAAGTGTCGTGTCGCGATCCGATACTTTGAGTGTTGTGTGTCGAGAACAGTTTCGAGTAAATAGTGAAAACCCGCAATTACTTCAGTTACTCCGTGATCGATCATGGCGCATGCAACATGGTAAAATGTCCCCCCCCCCCCCCCTGTAACTTCTAAAATAAGAGAATGATCAAACTAAAAAAATATATGATGTACATTACCATGCCGACTTCCACACTTCTTCCGTAGTTTTTTTTAATACGTCATAAATCGTAAACCGCTATTTACCAGCATTCATTCAATCAAATCAAATAAAAAAAAACATTTAATTTCATAAACATAAACGATATACATAAACCGTGAACCATTATTGTCTAATAATAAATCTGTAATAGGTGCTTATGTAAATAATAATTATAATTCGCGCGGGGCGTGGCTTGATCGGTAGCGGGTGCAGAGCGTGCGGGGGGCAGGTTATATATTATGTTACCCTTCATGGGCGAGTCCGACTAGCATTTGGCCGCTTTTTTTTAAAATTTGATATTGCACACATGAAGAACAATTTGGTATTTTCTGTGCTCAGACTTAACTTTCGCGACTTGAGTCAGTCTAGTGAAATATCCAAGGACAACTAGTTTTATTACGTGAGCTGGCTCAATAGCGGGGGGAAATCGACAGAGGGGATCGCTGTGAATGCCTACCCTCTTCCTGGCCCCGTCAGCTGTATTGCGCTATGTAGGCGGTAGATGGATTAAACGCACTAAATTATAAATACCCGTTTCTATTAAAGAATTTTAGCAAGTTTATTTGGATGAAAATCTTCTTTCCCTTGCTGTACAGAATTAATAAAACAGTTTATTTTGAGGAGTTTTTGGCGGGATTTCAACGAGTGCAGTTGGCTATTCCGGTCAAGTGGACGTGAGAACTTTATCATAGTGTTGACTACCTCACAGAAGCTTATCCACACCCACATTCTAATGTAAAAAAAGGACAGTGAAGTTGCAGATTAGGCTGTATGGGCATTGTTCCCTTTGCCTTTTCTGAAATGAGGACGTTAAAAAAAACCTCGACATTTGACATTTCTTTTGACAATGTAATTTGTTATTTGTGTGGTTTTCCTCACATTTTGTTTTTTTTTCTTTATTTTATTCATTTGTTTTTTTAATTATGAATTAACATCGCAATAGCATTATTGTGAAAACTTATAATTAATGATTCCTCAATAACATAAAGCACAAAATACTTTCAAGGTAATTGTTACAAAAGATGTGTTAAATCTTCACTAAATTAAAAGTTACTTAGTAAATCCTAAAAAAAGCTGAAATTTTCTTGTTTAACAGTGGCTGTGATAGCTCATAATTTCGTACCATGGAATCTATCGTGATAGATGATGAACACGAAATCATAAATTTGACAGAAAATGATATTATTAATTTAGATGATGAACAAACTGATGATATAGAATTAATTGAGACACCCAATAATGGTTACAAATACCGTTTTGATGAGATCCACAAAGAAGATCCAGAGTTTGGTGACTTCATTGAAAAATGTTTAGGTGTGGACAATTCAACCGGAATGTTAAGAGTTATTAATAGAATTTTAGTGCCACTTTACTATGAAAATGGACGTATCTTTAAAAGTACATGGGATGCGAAAATTTTTAATAGAGCTCTCACCAAAGCGATGAAAAATATTGAAATGGATCCAAACCATACGTATTCTCATATCAAAGAATTTTGTGATGTACTTAAATCTTTAAAAAGAAAGAGAAAAGTTCCATTTACTACACTATCAAAGGCTGTAAAAGGTAAACTTTAGAACAATATTCATAAATAATGCTGTCAAGTTAGCATTTTGTTTTTTTAAGTACTTTTTTATTTTCCCCACCTGACGTTAAGTGTAAGTGAAATCTAGTTGTAATGATACCTGGAGTAGCAGAAAAGTGTGTCACTCCTGCCATTCAGTGCTGGTTTTACACCCAATCCCCTATGAATTCAGAGGCCCAAGAACTTTGACAGATTGTAATTGTATTGTCATCATCAATTGCATGAAAGGGACCAGTGTGTTCAGACATCAGGTAGAAGCGCTGCATAGTTTTAATAGAAACTTTGATGATGCAATACAAGCACAAGTGCCAATAATAATGTTATATATTTAAGGTTAATTATGTATAAGTATGTTTGTATGACAACCATATTGTTTGTGCATTTCTTTATTCAAACACTCTCTTTGTGTCTTTATTGCGCCACCTTGATATTTTGCTTTCTCACACTTCACTTGGTCCACTGGTAGAGAATTCCTTATGGCATTAAGTCCACCATTTGCAGATTTTTGCAACAAAGTATAAATATATAAATAAATTGTAATTTAATAATTAAATTGAAAATCACATTTTATTTTCAGTTCACAAAAAGAATAAATTAAAAATAGTTGGTAATGTCATACATCTAGATGACGATGATGAGGTTCCTATTAATACTGCAGTTACTAATTCTAACATTGTGACAGTCCCTGAAAAGGAGAATGCCAGTGGTAATGTTAACACCAATAATAAAGAAACAGATATAACTACAGAAGAACAGTATATTGAAATAGATCTCTCAACTTCAATATGTGATTCAGAACATCTTACCAATAAGGTTGTACAAAATAACCATAATAATCTGGAAGATGTAAGCAGTAGTACTGAAGTTGTACCACAAATTGATCTTGTAGACTCCGAAACAGTTGCTAACAATTGTCAGGAAGATGAAATTAGTGTCAGTACTATAAGTAGTAGCACAACACATTTGCAAGATAACATTGATGGTTCAGATAATCTATTTGTAAGAAGGCCAAATGTACAAGATATTTACTACGAGACTGAAATAGCTATGATTGAAAGAACTATTGCAACATACAAGAAAAAGGTAGATGCATACAGTGTGCAAGAGGTAACAGAGGACAATGATAAATCACCATATCTTCAGTGCGAATTGTAAGACTTCATTATATTATTATATTCACAAAGATCTTTTTTATCCATTAACAATTTTAACACTGCTTGTAAGCCTCAAGAGTATAAAAGAGTAGAAATGTAATATGTTACAAACTAATAATGCAATTCTTTGTTTATTCTTTTCAAAACACAGACAAATTCTCATTAATTAATAAAACTTGGTTAAATTTTATTGTTCATTTGCTACAGGCTGTGCTACATGTTTGAGTAAAAGTATAAAGGGCATCAAACTCAAGAAATCAGCTTGCCTCTTGTTACGAACTGGCCAGTATGCCATGAGATATTTTATAAGACAATTTTATATTGACTTTTGTTTATCTTTGGTTTGCTTGCCTTTTTTTGCTGTTGTGGACGACCTCCGTGGCCGAGTGGTTTGTACGCCGGGTTTCATGGTGTCGCCGACTCAAGAGGTCCCGGGTTCCAATCCCGATGGGGGCAGATGTTTGTATGATGAATACAAGCATTTGTACTCCAGTCATGGATGTTTAATATGTATTTCTATATAAATATACTTATATTTGTACAGTATATGTATTCTATCCGTTACCCTAGCATCCCATAACACAAGCCTTACAGTGCTTACTTTGGGGCTAGGCTAATTGGTGTGTGTTATAAAAAAAAAAAACTCCCTCGAAGGCAGTTAAGTTGCCAATACCTGTATGGATCTCTCCTTCCTCCTCCTCTTTGTCTCTCTCACACTTATTTTCCCAGTTTTATTATTATAGTTTAACAAGGAATCCTCAGTATTACCTCTATATACCTATCTAATATGGACTTGCACAACAGTGTGCTGAAAAGTGTTATCTATGACCTTTTGGATTAAAATATTGGCATTGATGACATGTTTAGTTACTTCAATATATTTTTAACTAAAAACCGTATAATAACTAAAATACATTATTAAAAGGAAAAGGCAATACTGGCAGCATTCCCCCTTTGAATAGCTAGACTAATTCTTTGTCCGAGGTAGCTGCCAGCTCTTCCGTCTTCTGTGATTTCGACTAACCTTTTTGCTATTTCCTTAAAAAGCCTTACAGCGCTAGGACCCCACGGACCGAGGGTCACGACACCGAACGGGACAAAATCATAATCGGATCCTAGACCCCTGTATTTGCATGCCTTAGCTTTTTTAGCCGCTTCGCAAGCCGCGCTAGCTCTGTTGTTGGTTCCATGTAGTTAGGAAGAGGCCAGCGTGTCTGACCAGGTTGCATCCCATACTAGCACCCGGCCCATCTTCCATGAAATGAAACTCATACTCTTTATATACTCAAGTCTCTTGCAATACCAGTCGGGTCAAGTAGACTTGGCACGTTGACGGTGGAAAGGGACCGGCGTATGATATCTTTAATTGCGCCATGTCGCTCGACATCACTGCCACAGGGATATGAAATGTCTAATAATTATTATATTTAAAGATTTCAGACAAAAATTGTTCAGCTTTACAAAAGACTGTGCCAAATCACTGGATCAGCAGCAGTGAAACGTCGGACAGTGCGGCTTCGTGCAATCGACTCGAGACCAGAACTGCCAATCAAAAAGTTAGAAGAACTCATTAATAAAAATATTGGACCAGATGGTTTACCACATTTCCCAGATTTCGAAGAAGTGGTTGAATGTGTCACAGATGCCAACTTTGAAGATAACTTGGGCTGGGACAATAAAAAAATCATGACTGAATGTAAGTTTTAACTTTGCATATAAATAAATATTTCCAACACTCACACCAATTAGCCTAGCCCCAAAACACTGTAGGCTTTTGTTATGAGATGCTAGGGTAACAGATAGAATACATATACTGTTACATATATAAGTATATTAATATAGAAAATACTTATTAAACATCCATGACTGGAGTGTAAATGCTCGTATTCATCACACAAACATCTACCCCCACCGGGATTTGAACCCGGGACCTCTCGAGTTGGCGACATCATGAAACCTGGCGTACATACCACTCGGCCACGGAGATCATCAATATATTAAAATTCAAAAAAAAACAAAATTCAATAATGTTTATTCAGTCTAGGCCCTAGGCTGTTAGAAGCACTTGAAAATGTCGAAAAGCTACGCCATCGGTTCGCAAATCTACGGCGGGAGACCTTGTACTGAGAAGAACCAGCAAGAAACAACAACAAACAAGGACTGTTGTTTTCTTCCTGTTTTATTTTATACAGTGTCGTCCAATTAAAAGTTGACATCAAACTTGCAAACATGTGTTGAGGTCAACTTCCATCACATAATGTCAAGTATGTAACAATAGACAATCAACAAATTTACAAAAAATAAGTGTAAAGAAAAGTCCCAAAATAGCAAGAAACAATCTTCAAAACAAATTGAACAAGTATGTGAAAGGGAGTAAGTGCAAGGTTCTTTTCATAACTCCTTTCTAAAGCCCCCAGTTTTAATATAACTTTTGAAAAATTAACTACAGGTAAAACTACAACCCGGCCGTTTTATCATTCAAATTAATATTGATTTACAGTATAATATCCTTTCTTAAGTAAGCAACTCTTAATGTGTAATTTTAATTTATGAAAAGGCAATCAAGAATATCATTAGGAATCTCATTATAGAAATGTACACCTTGATCTATAAATGATTTATGAACCTTCTGTAACCTGTAAGTTGGTATGTTGAGTTTATTTTTATAACTTGTATTAAAAGAATGTGTCACTGTGTTTGAGATAATAGTAAATATTGCTTCGAACAAAAAGTATACAATTATAAATGAATTGTGAATAACAGTCAAAATCCCAATTTCTTTAAATTTTTCTCTAAGAGATGTTCTACAACTAAGTTGATAAATAGCCCTTATAGCTCTTTTTTGCAAGATAAATACAGTTTCAATATCGGCTGCTGTTACCCAGAGAATAATACCATAGGGTACAATACTATGAAAGTAACTAAACTATACAGTTCTAGCAGTAGCTACATCAGTAAGTTGTCTTATTTTACGTATGGCATAGGCTGCTGAACTAAGTTTACCAGCTAGCAGAGAAATATGAGGATACCATTGCAATTTTGAGTCTATGAATGAATGAATGAATGAATGAATATATTCTTTATTGCACTATTACACACAATACAGAGAACATAAAACACAGAAACAAAAACACAAAAGGCGGCCTTATTGCTAAGGTAGCAATCTCTACCAGGCAACCTTTGGCTAAATGAAACCATACCATAAGAATAGTGGAATCAGCGGGCTAGTGCATTGTAAAAATAAATAAATAAACATAAATATAGTAATATACAATATAGTAAGTATGTAAGGAAGCTATAAAATACAATAAATAGTAATAAACAGATAAAAAGATCAGGCAGAGTCCAGCTTGAGGAAATATTCCTTAATTTTAATAGTAAAGGAGTCCCTCGTCTGTGCACGTTTAATATCCAAAGGCAAAGCGTTCCACAGTTTAACAGCTCTTACATAAAATGACTTGGCCACGAAATCAGTGGAGTGGGGTGGGATAACTAAGGATAAGTTATGAGAAGACCGAAGATCACGGACAGGATTAAAAGAGTGAAATGCGAAACGCTCCTTAAGATAGAGAGGAGTGTGCGGATGAAAGAGGATAGAATAAAGGAGTGTTAGGATGTGACAGTCTCTTCTACGAGAAATGGGTAGCCATTGAAGTTGGGAACGATAATGAGAAATATGGTCGTACTTACGTAGACCGAAAATGAATCGAATGCATAAATTCTGCAGACGCTCGAGTTTATTAAGAAGAACAACACTAAGGTCAGAGTAACACGCATCGGCATAGTCAAGCAACGGAAGAAGAAGGGACTGTGCAAGAGAAATTTTAGTCTTGGTCGGCAACATGTTTTTCAGGCGTTTCAGCGAGCCATACGCGCCAAATACCCTCCTACTAACTTCACCGACATGGTGGCTCCAAGACAAGTTATTGTCGAACAACACGCCAAGATTTTTTACAGTGTCCTGAAGTGGTATAGGGATGCCGTTTAACAGGATCGGTGGCAAAGCGCTTTTATTAATTCGAGCATTATACCAATGGCTTCCAATAATTATAGCCTGAGTTTTGCGCGGGTTAACCAACAGACCGTGTCGCCGACTCCAGTCATATATGTGTTCCAGGTCGTTGTTGGTAACTGCGATGGCTGTAGGAAGTTCATCGAAAGAAGTTTGTGTATATATTTGGAGATCGTCTGCATACATATGATAGGAAGAAGAGAGAGGAAGAGTTATTGAATTTATGAAAATAGAAAAGAGAAGAGGAGACATAACGCCACCCTGCGGTACGCCGGCTGTTGTGTCGCACCATGATGAAAAATATCCATCCACACATATGCGCTGCCGTCTCCCATGCAGGTAACTATGAAACCAAGCAATCACTGGTGGAGATACATTGAGAGAAACCAACATTGCCAATAAAATATCAAAATCAACCATATTAAATGCGTTACTAAAATCTAACAGCGTTAATACAGTGAGCTGCCGATTTTCCATACCCACACGTATATCATCTGCGATCTTGACAAGTGCAGTAGTCGTACTATGACCGGGACGGAAACCAGATTGAAATGGATTTAGAAGATTGTTCATGGAAAGGAATCTACTTAACTGTTGATGGACTAATTTTTCGAGGACTTTGGAAAGGAAAGGCAATATTGAAATAGGGCGATAATCATTGAAGGAATCAGGCTTGGATTTCTTAGGTATGGGAATAATATTAGCTTCTTTCCATGCTGAAGGATAAACAGATGACGAAATGGATTTATTAAGGATTTTAGTAATTACAGGAGTGAGGATATCTAGAAGAGGAATGATCATATTACGACTAATGCAGTCGCTACCCACGGCATTGGACGATACAGCAATGATGTTCCTCTCAACGTCACACTCAGTAAATTGCTTTATGATAAAAGGAGTAAAAGATGGTGTTGGCGACGAAGAAAGCGTATTCAAAGTATGACTTTTGATTATTCCATCCATGGACGCAGTTAAGGAAAAGTGAGCATTTAAAGCATTGATATCACAATTCGAAGGAGAGGTAGAGTTGCGTTTAGCTTTGCCAATACCAAGCTTATTGAGAAAGCGCCAAACTTTGGCGGAGTCACCATTTTCGACAGACGTATGAATGTGGCGTCTTTGTTTATTCCTAATCAATGTATTGCAGCGATTCCTTATTTCCCTGTATCTAGAACGATTGGCATCTGTTGGATTATTTTTGAATTTTGTTTTTGCGCGGGTCTTTTTTTCTATTATTGTGCGTATGTCCTCCGTAAGCCAAGGAGCAGGAACATGCTTGACGCGTACAGGTCGCACGGGAGCGTGAATATCCATTAAACGTATCAGTAAGGAATTAAATAACTCTATTTGTTCATCAATACTGTTGAGATCATCAATTGCCGACCAATTAACTTTACGAGCATCTTCTCGCAGAATATCGATATTCATTGCACTAAAATTACGCAATAGTTGGATTGACGCCTTACGTTTAGGGGGACGGATTCGATACGATAAATAAATTAAATCGTGATAGGAAAACTGATAGGCAGGTAATTGACCATGTTTCACAACATGGTCGGGAGATGATACCATTATAAGGTCTAGCAGAGAAGGGGTGCAGTTTGGAAATTTATGCGTCGCAGAGAGAGGAAGAATATGCATATTACAAGAATTAATTACCGAACGTAACTCTTTGCATCGGGAATCATTTTTAATCTGACAAGTGTTAAAGTCGCCCATTATAATTGAATGAGTATAATTATGAGAAAAATCTTCAAGGAGAAGCTCGAATGAATGAAAATAATCAATTTTAGAAGATGGGCTGTATAAAACACCTAGAAGAATCTTATTGTGGACTAAGTTGACCTCAATGAAGAGATGTTCAGCAGAATCCTGCGGAGGAGGTTGGGATGATTGACTTAATACAGTGAAAGAAAGATGTGCGCGGAGATAAATTGCTACCCCTCCATGAGAAGAGCTACTACGGTCATTACGGATCAAATGATAACCCGGAAGCGAGTAAGAAGAAGAAGGAATAGAAGGATGTAACCAAGTCTCAGATACTAAAATCGCATGAATATTATTATGGTCTAAATAAGTATATAATTCAGCATAATGTGCAGGGATACTTTGCGCGTTTATGTGGATTACGTTCAAATTTTTGGGTAAATCACCAAAAGTATCTTGCAGAAGTTCATCAAGGGACGCAGAGTCATCACTATGAATACTATCCTCAAGACTGGATTGAGAGGAGCAAGAATGAAATATATCAGAATTAATTGAAATATTCATAGTACATAGATAAATACAACACAAAAAAAAAAACTACTCAATTGGTATACATTTCAATTACCCATAGGCAGTCAATGTTAAATACAATCTAAGCTAAGCAGAACAAAAAAGCAAAAGCTAATAATATCAAGCGACTACAAACAGATAATACAATTAATAAAATATAAGTAACAATATGCAATCCACAGCAGATGTGTGTGGCGTTAGATTAAAAAAAAAACAAACTAAAAAAAGAAAAATAAGTATTTTTGGGAATTGCATGAAAGTTGAAAAAAAAGTGATACGGCAAGGCTGTATGAACTCAACATCTCATGCCTTTGTGTTAGGAAAATTTACAATAAAAAAAATGGTTATACCTAAGAATATCATTGATTCAACTAAATCTGGGTTTTCATTGTTTAATTTAATTCTAATGGTTTCGTTTCTAACATTAGGTAAAGTGCACTTAATGCATTTGGTTTTATTTGCATTTAATTTTAAGTTATTTACGTTAAACCAGTGCAACACTTGTGAGAGATTAGAACATTATTTACATCGTCAAAGTTATTCTTGTATCAGTCAACCTTAAATAATAAAGAGGTATCATCAGCAAACAATACGATAAATATTATTAAATACAGTATTTGTATAATATATATGTCACCGGAATATAATCCATTAAGTAAGTTTATCAATTTCCTAGTAAATTGATCAACTTTCGTAAGATAGTAAACGAGAGATAAAATGAAAATATTTGCACATGTCTGATCGTACCTAAGTCTATGGCGGCAAGCACCGAAGAAACAGCGACCAATCAGAAAGCTGAGATTGGTCACAGTACTTAGAATTTTAAGTTGATAGGTCTTGAAATTTGAAGTTAGTTTATCAATTTACCGCGAGAATACATAAATTGATCAATTTACGAAAATGTTCCCGTAAGATAATACATTTTATCTCTCGTTTATATTCTTACGTAAGTTGATCAATTTACTAGGAAACTGATTTGATTGATTTTTTATATCATTTTGAAGTTAAGGAACCTATATAGTCTTTGAATTGACTTAGAAGTCATTCAATTAGGCGAAAGTAGTTTTTTAATCTAAAATCAAGTACAAGAATATCATGAACACAATTTTTACGTTGTGATGAAAATTTCAAGTCATTGTTAGTTAGAATGTGGGCGTTTTGTATTTTTTTAGATAAATACACATCCTAACCACTAGACTGCCAAGAAAAAAAAACTAGGAAAGATCACTCAGAAAATGTTACAACCAAAACCAATAAAAATAAAAACAAATTGGAAAATAAAACAAGAAAAAATCATATCTTTAAAACTGTAACATTTCGCTGAACATATATAGGGGTCCAATCGATGGGTATTGGTGTCCTCTAGCCACAGACTTTCGCTGGTACAGGTTACATGGGACACCTTGTATAGGTATACAATATGGGCACTTCATATGGCAATTTTATTTGTTAATATGGCAACAACCTTTAATTTCCTATCAGTTTTTGGCGGGATTTCATCGAGAGCGGTTGGCGTCTTATTTCAATTATTCTTAAATTCGTTCATAGTGGTTATTGTGAAACAAAATTGGTGTGATTTTGTGTTACAACCATCTGCGCAACTGAAGAATTAGTGGAATCTTTAAAATATACGCTATTTCAGTCAAGTGGACGTGAGAACTTTATTGTAGTGTTGACTACCTCACAGAAGCTAATCGAAAAAACCTACTCGATACATTTCGTGCCAAACACTCCAAGAGACATTAGAATGCGTCACACCGACATTCTAATGTAAACAAGAAGATTAAGATTTGTATTTATGTATACGACTGAAGGACTTATATACATGTACATGAATTACTTAAAAAAAAATCCTATAGAGAACTACCTGCTGTCATAATGACAAATAACAACGGATACAGATTGTGTGAAGTGCCAGCATGATAACGTCAAGCTTCAAGTTCTATGGAATTTATATTAATTCATATCGCCACCAATACCACCATGTTAGTGTTCTGTAAGGTTACTTCAGATGGGCACTGCAATTCGAGAAGATTTATCCAGTAGGCCTTCCTATCTTAAAACACCATACACATATTGGTTTATATTGACAACCTTCGTGTTGCAAGAGTGGTATGTACGGCCGGTTTTCAAGGTGCCTTACTCGGATCTTAGGTTGGAATTTTGGTTAGGATAATGTTTGTATGATATAGTAGGTACGAGCATTTGTACCAAAGTTGTGGCTGTTTTTATATATTTCTAAAAAAATGTAAATATGTATTACTTATCCGTTAAACCTTCGTATTACAAACCTTAGTGTTTATTTAAGGGCTAGGCTACTAGGTGTGACTGTTACACAAATATTTATTACTCACAGCACCGTCACGTTTCGTGTGTTTAACTATATAATTTAAGAAAATTTTGCAAGAAAATAATCGGAAACAGAAAGACAAGAGACGGGACTCGAACCCACACCCTCCGCTATCCGGGCGGACGTACTGACTATTATGCTACCGCGGGCCTACCGGATATGGAGTATTTTTAGGCTGCAAGGCAGCGCCATCTTTTCGCATTGTAGGTAACCCACAACGTCAAATGAATACCGCGGTAGCATAATTGTAAGTACTTCCGCCCGGATAGCGGAGGGAGCCGGTTCGAGTCCCGTCTGCTACCTGGGATATTCGCCTAACGGAAATGCTTTGGAAAACGCTAACGCTTTCGATTTCATTTTGTTATTTCTGGCGGCCGAAGGCAGCGCCATCACATTAGCAGTTAAACTGCTGAAAAATTAAATTGCTGAAAAATTAAAAATATAACTAAGGATTTGTGGACAGCTCGGGCATTATTCATTCACTGCGGGCACGCCTTACAACGCACGCGTCAGAGGCGAGAATATCGTGATCTAATGAGTCTCGTTAAAGATGAGACGTTAGAAGATCCCGCAGAGAAGGACCCTGAGCTTCAGGCAAAACTCACGATGAACAGGATTATTGCTACGTCTAAAGAGACGGAAATATTAGACAAGTGAGTTTTTTATTTATATTAGTATATATATATGTATTTTTTTATACATAGGTTCGCTAAAAGACTCTACCCCACCTGATGCATATTGCTTCTTCACGCCTCTTTTAAAGCATCCCAGGGGGCCATTCGCCTAACGGAAGTGCTTTGGAAAACGCTAACGCTTACGATTTCATTTTGTTTAATTACCTACAATGTAGGTAAATCTTACTAGGTAGGTACTGTAGGGATCGTTTCATGCAAACTAATTATTGTCATTGAAACACTTTTATTTTCAAGAAATTACATTATTAATATACATCTTCTTCTTCTTCTTCTTGTTGCTACGGGCGTTTCCGCAACTCGACGTCCTTATGGCGCCTGTTTTGCGTGAGGAGGGTGTATGGCCGGAATCACTCCAGCCAGCCCAGCTCCCCCAGGAACGCCCCCAGGGCCTTCACATTGGTGACTGCCTCTTGAAGGTTTCCCGGTGAGCCGAGGTATTTCGCCCGGTATTCGGCCACTCCGTTGCATTCCAGCAGAACGTGAGTAGCTGTTTCTTCTGCCTCCATGCATCCTCTGCATAGGGGGCTGTCCGTGACACCTAAGTTAAAAAGATGTCTGTTAAAATGTGCATGTCCAGTGATAGCACCCGTTACCATGCGCAATGTAGGTTTGCTTAGCTGTAGGAGAGTTTTGGAGAAGGCAGCGTTCACCCGTGGCAAAGCGAGCTTTGGTCTGCCTGCACGTCTCCAGGTCGAGCCAGTATTGCTGGTGTAGTTCGGCAGTGTGCTCGCGGATTTTATTGACGAGACAGCTTACCGGTATTGGGACGATTGGTTCAGGACCTGTTGGGGTCGTGTCAGATCCCTTCCGGGCCAGCTCATCCGCAGCGTCGTTTCCGCGTGATCCACTGTGTCCCTTGATCCATTGGATGGTGATGGAATTGCTTGACCCTACCTTGTTTAAGGTTTGGTGGCATTCCTGTAGGAGGCTCGATCTGACTAAACAGGCATCTAGAGCTTGTAGGACTGATTTACTGTCGGACAGTATTCGTATTTCCTGACCTGTTACCTTTCTTGAAAGGATCGCTGTTGCCGCCAGTGTGATGCCCATACATTCAGCTTGGAACACTGTGTTGTATGGGCTTAAGGGGAACGCGATGTGTATGTTGAGGTCCTCAGAGAAAACACCCGCGCCCGTGCTCGATGAGGTTTTAGAGCCGTCGGTGTAGATCATGAGAGCCTTGTGTGTTACCTTTGGATCGTTGTCATCCAGTAGATGTATTCTATACTTTTTGTCAAATATGAAGGCGGGTATTATTTTGTCACATACAGCATCTATGAGCGGAGTGTTTACCCATTCCTTCAGTATACCGTTGAGATGCTTTGCTCTTTCGAACCTTACCAGTCCAAACTTTTGTAGTCTCAACGCTGTTTTAGCCGCTTCCTGTCTTATGTAGATATGGAGCGGTGTGATGTTTAAAATAACTTCCAGTGCTGCGGTTGGAGCTGTACTCATGCACCCGGTCACCGCGCTGCATATCTGCCGCTGGAAGCTTTGTAGTTTGTTGACACAAGTAGTCTGGATAGATCTCGGCCACCATATGATGGCGCCATAACTTACCATTGGTCGTATGACTGTGTAATATAACCATAGGAACAGTTTTGGTGCAAGACCCCAGCGCTTCCCTAACATTTGACGACATTGCCAAAGTGTTACGCTGGCTGTCTTGATTTTGTGTTCCACATGGTTACTCCAGTTTAGCTTACTGTCAAGTATAAGGCCTAGATACTTTACCTCCTTCGACAGTTGTAGTGTGATACCAAACAGCTTCGGCAAGTTGAAAGCACCTACGTCACGTTTGGTTGTAAAGATTACCAGCTCTGTTTTTGTTGGATTAACTGCGAGGTCGTATTTCCTGCACCAGCATTCAATCAGTTTCAAAGCACCTTGCATGGTGTTACAGGTAATGCTGGCGTGGGTGCCTAGGGTAAGTATAGTAATGTCATCTGCATACCCTATGGTGTAGTAGTGGTTCGAGTTTAGCTTGGTCAGCAGGTCGTCAACTACGAGGTTCCACAGAAGTGGCGAAAGGACCCCTCCTTGCGGACATCCTCGTGCCACCAGTGCTCCTCTGCTGTCATCACCTTTTACCCGAACTATTCTATTGCGAAGCATGTTAACTGTCCAGTCAATGATTTGTTGCTCTACTCCGTGTCTCCTGAGAGCAGACTCAATGCTGGTGAAGTTGGTCTTATCGAAAGCACCCTCTATATCGATGAAGGTTCCGAGGCAGATAAGTTTATTTTGAAGGGCTTCTTCTATCTTACCGACTAACTGATGGAGAGCCGATTCAGTAGATTTACCTGAACTGTAGGCATGTTGATGTTTGTGTAGTGGGGCATTGATTAATGCTCCACTGCGTAGGTATCTGTCACATAGCCTTTCCATTGTCTTAAGTAAGAAGGTTGTTAGGCTAATGGGCCTGAAGGATTTAGGGTTAGTATAGTCGGTTTTACCCGGTTTGGGTATGAATACTACCTTGACCTCCCTCCACAGATGTGGAGTGTACCGATGAGCCAGACATGATCTTAGTAAACGAGTAGCCGCATCGACCACGTCCTGTCCGCTCCATTGTAGTAGTGCTGGAAAGATGCCGTCAGAGCCAGCAGATTTGAAAGGCGCAAAGCAGTTGATAGCCCACTTTACTCCCTCAGGCGTAATTACCGTCTCTGCTAGTCTCCATCATCCTTCTGTTGTACTTGGAGGTTCATCTTGCCAAGTCACCTGCTCTGTAAGCTGGCAGTCCGGAAAGTGGGTTTCTAGGAGGATAGCGTCGCAGTCAGCACGATTGTGGGACAATGTGCCGTCAGGTCGACGCAGGCTTCCCAGCACGCCAGGGCCTTGCTTGGCCAGCAATTTCCTTACCCGGTTTGCCTGTTTGGTGGAGCTTATCTCCTCGGTGAAGTTCCTCCAGGAGGCTGTTCTCCAGTATCTAATACGTTTTTTGTACGTACTTAGCTTTGGTAGCTTTGTAGTTGTCCCAGTCTGTGTCGCTGCATGTATTCATTGCTCTGTTAAGGCACTTCCTCACCTTTCCTCTCAATCTCTCGAGCTCCGGCCCCCACCAGTGGTGTTTTCCGGATACTCTCGAGTTCGGGAGTCTAAGGGGGCAGGCCTCTTCGTAGCAACGCGTTATGTGTCTGTATTAATATACATAAACAAAATATTGTTTTTTAAACTCCGCACAAGTCTCCCTATTTTATTATTTTCCAGCAATCAATTCCTGTCAACAATCCGTCTCTTTTCAAAATTACCTAATAACCTGCCAGTATACACCAAAAATATCCGATCACTACAATACCTAGCATTTATTACTCTCGTAAATTATTTCATAATGATATTTCATTTAATTCAATAATGTATGTAGTTTAGTTATTCAATAATGTAAGTAGATAGTCTGGTCTAGGAAACTACCTACCTACCTATGTAGTTTTGTTTTTAACGCGAGTGTAGGTAGATTACTCGTTTGTCTCTTTTTTCACCCTATCCACTTATTTATATATTATTCCAGATATTTTGCCCGATGGAAAAATCGAAATACATACATACATAGGTTCGCTAAAAGACTCTACCCCACCTGATGCATGTTGCTTCTTCACGCCTCTTTTAAAGCATCCCAGGGGGCCATTCGCCTAACGGAAGTGCTTTGGAAAACGCTAACGCTTACGATTTCATTTTGTTATTTCTAGCCGCCTGACATGTTCAAATGCCTCGCGCTCTTTTTTTTTCTTTTGCATTGGTAATAACAATATTAAAGAAAATGAGCGTGAGGTATTTGAAAACCTTCGGCAGTCAGAAATAATAAAGTGAAATCGTAAGCGTTAGCGTTTTCCAAAGCATTTTCGTTAGGCGAATGGCCCCCAGGTTCTAGGACGGATGGAACACGTGAGCGGGCAGATCATTCCATTTGCGGATAGTGCGACTAAGAAATGAGCCACCAAATTTCTTAGTTCGCGTTGGAATAGCGACTGCAGTTAATCGGTGATAAATTTTAAAATCTTCGATTATATACACGCCTGGATACAGTGTTAACTGCATGGAAGTGCACAAAAAAATATCACATATGGTAGATAGGCTCGTCGCTACACACGCACAAATTGCGCGTAAAATGAGCCGTTATCGTTGCATGTTTTATTTGGGTTGCTTTGTCTAGGCGTGTACATAATACAAGTTTAGAATAAGCCTATTTCATCTTCACATAGCATAAAAAAGGTCGCGCCCGCGTTCAGAAGCCCAAGTACAAATTTTGACAGCTCCGTAATAGTATCGCATCGTCAAAGTTTCTATGAAAACTTAGCAGCACCCCCGCCGGACGTAAGACCAAACTAGCTTTTTTCACGGAATATTTGACGTTAACGATACTATTACGGACCTGTCAAAATCGTCGTGCTTGGGCCACTGCAACTCGAGCATGAAAAACTAGCGCGAAACATTCATCATGTAAGTCAACATCAACATGTAAGTTTCTATGGAAATTAAGCAGTGCGCCAACCGGACGTAAGAGCAAACTAACTCTTTCAATAGAAAGTTTGACGATGGCGATACTCTAATACCTCGGCAATATTATCTATACAGTATCGTGACTCGGCTTTGTCCTTGAAATAAATGCCTACGGCCGAGCGCTGCGTTAACACGTGATAGGGCCGCCCGCCTTCAGTATTTTAATTTCATCTACATAATTGAGTTTCTTTCTAGTTTTGTGATTGTAAATATTTTTTTTTATATGTAAAGATTCTCCGCAAGCCCATATATATACCCATATCGTAGGAATGCATTAAGGAATGCATTAAAAATAACTATTCCGCCATGTTGGATTTAGAATGACGTCACACAGCTACCCGTGCTTTTTAATCAAAACGTGTATAATACAAAATTTCAGCTCAACCGGTTCAAGATATCTGCTTCAAAATTGAGTTGCTAGATTCCACCCGAACACAAATAGTTACTAGTGATGTAACGAATGTCATATTTTGAACATTCGCGAATGCGAATGCGGATGCGAATGTCTGGTACCGACATTCGCGAATGCGAATATTTAGTTTTTTTTTAAATTGGCGCCAATTGTCTATTCTATGGCATGGTGGCAGTCTCGTTCGAATTGCCGAGATGATATGAACTCATCCGACTGAAGTGTCATTCCGCTCGCACCGATATTTCCGTAAACAAAACAAGTGAATTTTGAGGTTAGTGATTGTGAGTGGTAATAGTGATTTATTAACATGAGTAAATCGAATTCTAGTGAAACATGGACTTATTTCACACTTTGCGATGCTGAACGAGCTAAATGCAAACTGTGTAACAATGAATATTCAAGGAAAGGCAGAACTACAACTTCTTCAAATTGTTTTTTTCTAATATTCATATTCGCAAAACATTCGCAGAGATTTTGCGAATGCGAATGTGAATATTCAAAAATATGCGAATGCGAATATTCGTTACATCACTAATAGTTACATACCTACCTATATTGCAAGTTAATTAAAAGCTTGTAAAAAACCCGACTGCTGATTTTTATTCTTACATAATTTAATAAAAGAATATTATTTTAAACATACAAGTTTTATTTATTTGTAAGTCATGGCGCAGTCGGGTTAAAAGGAAATTACCTACAATGTAGGTAAATCTTACTAGGTAGGTACTGTAGGGATTGTCATTGAAACACTTTTATTTTCAAGAAATTACATTATTAATATACATGAACAAAATACTGTTTTTTAAACTCCGCACAAATCTCCCTATTTTATTATTTTCCAGCAATCAATTCCTGTCAACAATCCGTCTCTTTTCAAAATTACCTAATAACCTGCCAGTATACACCAAAAATATCCGATCACTACAATACCTAGCATTTATTACTCTCGTAAATTATTTCATAATGATATTTCATTTAATTCAATAATGTATGTAGTTTAGTTATTCAATAATGTAAGTAGATAGTCTGGTCTAGGAAACTACCTACCTATGTAGTTTTGTTTTTAACGCGAGTGTAGGTAGATTACTCGTTTGTCTCTTTTTTCACCCTATCCACTTATTTATATATTATTCCAGATATTTTGCCCGATGGAAAAATCGAAATACCTAAATATTAAAAACAAATTACGTACCAGTAGATAGGTATATAAAAAGTATTCTAAAGTCTTACCTTTCCAATATTTCAGGTAATTTAAAAAATGATATCTCTGGGTGCGTTATTGAAGAGTTCAAGCAAACAAAAACAGTACAATATCGTCGTTTGTTCTTTGCCATATTAAATTATGTAGGTATCTACTTAATTCAATCAAATATTTACAATACAAATCGCACGTTTAAGCACGGCTAACTGCATAAAAAACAATTCACACCGTTCGGTCGTCGCTGCGGCGCATTCGCGACTGGGTGTCCCCCGAGAGTCCCGCGAACTCGAGTGGCGTAGGTATGATTCGCTTTCCAACCTTGTATAAAGATAGAATACTGTATATAATATTACTTTGTCGCTATTTGTTCGTGCTGTAGGCGTACAGCAAATCTTTTAGTTGAATTTTAATGCAGTTTCAAGCAATACAAACGAAAGGCAATTTTATCATCATTAGTATATTAATGTAACTACTGCGGCACGAGCGATTTTCTCTTCTTTGAGCCTTTCGAATCCAATTTAATTGGTTAAGCTTTGTAGGTATAGGTACACTTCTAAACTCCCTATATCAAAGTTATATTAATTGTTTCAGGTATTCAAGCGTGCAGCAGCGTGTAGCAGCATTTAATGAAACGACAGGAGATAATGTTGTAGAAATGGAACAATATACTAATTCCATTAATCAAGAAAACGACGGAACAAACTTGGTAGGGCTTAATTACAATGATACCAGTAATATTGCTGATGACAACCAAATTAAAATTGTAGATGTTCATTCCTGTAAAGGAATTGTGAATGAAAAGTCATTGGTTACAGATGTAACCAATAATAGCAGTGGCACTATTGATGCATCAAGCATAATCAATGAACCTGCACTGCAGAATAAATCAGACAATCCTATAGAAAATAGTCCTAAGTTGCCCACAGGTACAAATGATAATAGCAGATCTACAACAGACACCGTAAACAACTCGGATGGACACAGTGAAATCTTATCATTATTTGGTTGTGGATCAACCAGTAAAATTCAAGTTCTAAGCATAGAAACTTGCGACGACGGTGACACGTTTAATGATATCAGAAATAATACAGAAAATCCTTCCAACAAAGATAACAATAAAGAAATAGATACGTCACAGCGTCAACAAAATACACCAGAAGACAATAGCTTAAACAATCAATGCGTTAAAATTTCGAATAACATCAAGGCAGAATTAAATTATGATTCAAGAAATTCTGAAAATATAATAGAAAACACAGATGCATCTCATAAAGAAAATGATAAACAACAGGAGGGAAGAGAAATTCTTACTGAAACACATTCATCACATACTGAAATAGAATCACAAAATAATGACAATAGCTTGACATCAGAGGGATCTTTAGAATGCGTAAAAAATAAAATTACAGAGAATAACAACTACTATGAAGCTAATAAAAATGTCACAAGCGTTAATAATACAGCTGTTTTGGACGGCCAAGAAACAGATATTGCAAATACGCAGAAATCACAGTGCCATTCAAATAAAGATGAGAAATGTGGTAGTTCCACGGTAGATGATACAGATAAGAATCTTGATACCAACATAAAGATCACAGAAAATATGGTCATTGTCAAATCTGAACAAACTATATCAGAATTAGACCAGTTAGGTGATGATTTCACAGTGACAATTTTAGGTGTGATTGATCCGTTCCTTGTTATAGAAATTTCTTCAGACAGCGATTCTGAAGATGATGATTTAAGGTGATAATGACTCGTAACAAACATCTCATAATACAGAACTCTTAGTTTTTATGTTATAAATGTTATTGTTGTTTGTAAGTATTATTTTATTTACGAACATTTTTATGCTAAATCTTTATGGTTAGGCTCGTATTTCAATGGTCATCAAAAGAAATCTAGGTTACCAAAATAATTTTTTTGGGTTATCATTTAAATACATATTTATACCAAAATTACTGTTTTCCGTCTTAGTAATAAGAGTTTATTAAATTTTTTGAACTGAAACTATAAAAATAGAAAATGATAAAACTCTATGGAAAGGATGAAACGGAAATTACGGGCGTCACACTACTATAGTAGTATATATATATATAGACATATATTTATATGTCTGTGTGTGTGGGATGCGTGCGCAGCTCGTACCGACGAGCATGAAAGTTGGAGGGTAACTTGGTGAAGGCTGAAACGCTACAAGCGTCACACGCGGCAAAATTTATACATATATACATATATGAGTGATGCGTGCGTTGCTACATTCCCCTTATGTGCCTTATGCACCGCCTAATGTTGGGTTATTCAAGAAAAGAAGTTTCACTTCAGATGTGTGGTCCGTGCATACTTATATTTTTATCATCATTGAATGTAAAAAAATACACTTTGGTGCTAAGATGAACATATGCAATGTAAGCAAAACGCAATGTTTATAAGAGTCATTTCAGATTTTACTTTTGTAAAGTGAAGTGCAAGGAGTACATATTTTTTTTAGGTACTAAACTAATATATGTAAATAATGGTTACAATTTTAGTTGGATTGAAACAAAAGTTGCATATTTGATATCGTTTGTGATAATGGAAAGCAAACTTTACCTCCGCTTCATAGTATTATTCTTATATGTGGCTTCTGTTTCTGTTCTTTTAAGTTTCTGCTCAGCTATCTATATATTATCGTTACCTTAGTTTTATATTACTAAAATCTGATAGGTATGTTATATGTATGAAAGTCTGATTTACTATTTGTGGGACATCAAAATAAATACCTATGTAAGGTATTTATATCAAAATAAATACCTTACATAGGTATTTATTTTGATGTCTCAGTAGGGACAACGGTAATTGCCTTGGTCAAAAGTACTTTGATCGCCGGATTGCTAATATTGCCGATAAAAAGAACATTATTATTAACGTTTTATAATAATGTTCTTTTCATCGGCAAAAAAGAATCTTAAACTTTCACAAAAGTTTAATATTCTTTTTGTAATCTATGAAAACAAAATTTCAGTACTCTTAGCACGAAATAATATCGAATGCGAATAGTTTGCGAGTGTGAAATGTCATTGTCAAATGTGTACTGATTTTTTGTTCTCGTTACGTCCGTTGTGACGCTGCTGTTCAAGTTTCCATACAAAATTTGACAATGACATTTCGGCCTCTGCAAACTATTCGAATTCGATATTGGTTCGTGATAGGGGTACTTTACCCTTGGCACGAATCATTATCGAATTTGAATAGTTGAATTCGATCTATTTTATACGTCAAATGGTTCATGCTAAGGGTACTCGAAGCTGCGAACCGAATGGGTATTGTATTTTGTTCACTGTCTTGTTGAGACGTAGTTTTTTCACGACGACTGAATGCGTTTCGGATCGTACGTTATTGGTCAATTTAGCCCTCCGTAGGCGAGTTATTATCGGTCGATAATATCGTATGCGTTTTGTGCTTGTTTTCAGTACTATATGTATGAGAACGGCTAAGAAGTTGCACACTGCTGCGATAATAATGACGCAATGGAAGTACGACAAAATATCGCATTATTATCGACCGATAATATCGCAAATATGGGCGGAAGGGCGCATCGAAGTGTCAATCAGAAATTTATCAAAGCAAATTCAACCTTACCCCTTCATCTTAATGCATCATATTCCTTTTGTGTAAAAAAGTAAACGCGCGAATCCGATTATCAGCTCTGAAGGAATATGTGCATTACGTTGCGGTGATAAGGGTGAATTTCCTAAGTTACTGTTTATAAGTCTAACTAAATGCTTACTGCTTTCCATACTATCCTGCTGTTTTGTATGGACAAATTGTTGAAGAGGGTGTCTTGCTTGGTCCTTAGAATATTAAATGCAACACACCTTAAAAAAATGTTGATTTGATTATTACTTATAAGTATAATTATGGTGGTCACGGGATGGCCTCACGCCTGTTCTTATTTTATGTTCTACCTTCAGAAACGGTTTATTATAAACGTATATTGTTCATAGTTCGTATGACAACACTTATTTTCAAATACATAAAATGTTGGTCAAGTTTTACAAGATCATCAGACCGACGAAAATAATGATTTTTATGTATACTTATGTCGTTTAATAATAAGTGATGTGGATGTTGATTCAGATATCGTCTATATACAATTGATAACTTGTATTTGATTTGCATTAAAGTCATAACCTACTAATTGAATTAAATAACATGATTACAACATCATTACTTCCTTCTTTGTTGTTTATAAAAAGTTTTCTAGCGTAAAAGCTATTAAAAAGAAGGTATGGTTATCAAGAATGAAATATTTTTATAACCGACCAACATTTGACTGAACTTAAATAAAATGTTTGTATAAAAATGTGTTTTTGTTCTTTGGAGAGTTAGAGCTGTTCATTAGTCTCGCTAAAACTCGAGAACGACTGAACGGATTTATCTTATCTAGGTCTCGAAATGTTCGTGGAGGTCTAGGCACTGCCGGATTTAGGGGAGGGCAACCGGGGCGAAAGCCCCGGGGCCTCCACAAACGAAGGGCCCCCACAACAGAGACTTCGGAAAAAAAATCTTTCAAATTACAACTAGTAAACAGTAGTAAACATCTTTTCGGTTCCGTTCGTTAACTCTAAAATTTAATTTCAGATAATTCTTGTTTCCGTTTATATTTATATGTGTTTGTTCAATACTAAGGGAATCTACAACTTGGTTCACAATAAATTATTTATTGAAAAACTCGACTGAAAAAAAATTGTTTACTTTATTTGGAAAATAATTTGAGGTGAGGGGGTCTCCGCTCCTCTATTGCCCCGAGGCCTCTGGACCTCTAAATCCGGCCCTGGGTCTAGGGAAGGTTTAAAAGGTGAGAAAAATAAGTACATAAAGAAATTCATTGCGTATAATACAAGCCTGAGAATAAAAACTATAGTCTACCTACACTACAGCAGCTCTACACCGAAGCGAAGCGAGGGCGGGCCACTAGTATCAAATACTAATTAATAATATTCTATGGAGGTCTCTGTGCGCACTTAGTCAGATCTGCGCGAGCCCACAGCCGGGCCGTTGCGGTTGTGAGAGCGCTCGGAAACTGCAGTCTCGTGAGTTTTAAAATAAAACAGCAGCTCTCCCGCCGCCGCGGCCTTATAGGTAATTAGTAGATTTTTTTGAAAATCTTGCAGGATCCTAACGTTTTTCCGGGATAAAGTCTCTTCAGGTGTGTGCTTAATTTCGTCCAAAACCATTTAGGCGTGTTATACGAGTGCGAGACATAAAAATTTTCAAATTTCGAAAATATACATATTTTTACCGTAACGTAATTGAAATTGTGTAGACATTGTTTTATAGAAAATATTATGAAGAATCCAAATATATATAGTTTGTTGTTGTATTCATACAAATAACAGAAAAAAATGCAACATAATTCTATCGTTCCCGCCCAGCGGGAGGACCCCCCGAAGTGCGGCCATAGTGGTATAAGAATAGAGTAGGGGAGATATGTACTCTACTACAAGTGGAAGTGTCCGTCTAGTAGAAAGAGAATGAAGATGAGAGACGGCTAGCTATCTCTCTCTCTTGCGATTAGCAATAAAGGGCTTCGGCGGGGATTGCCACCGGAGCCAAATGTGTATAAAAAAATCTGAAGTGACTATTTAAAACTACTATCTATTTAATAAATAAGATTTGGGTAACATGGATCTGGCATATGTTGATCAAACCTCCTAAACAAATCTATACTTATAATAAATCTGTAGAGAGGTCAATTCTGTACATGAAATATATTTTCAAAATAACTATCAGGGGGTCATTAGTGATCGATACTGATGCCAAAAATGCAATCAGTAAAATTTTTGTCTGTCTGTCTGTATGTTCCTTATAGAAACAAAAACTACTCGACGGATTTTAACGAAACTTGGTACAATTATTCTTCATACTCCTGGGCAGGTTATAGTATACTTTTCATCACGCTACAATCAATAGCAGCAGAGTAGTGAAGGGAAATGTTGGGGAAACGGGAGAAGTTAGGCTTGTGCTATAAAGCACAAGCCTGAGAACAAAAACTATAGTTTACACTGCAGCTCTACACAGAAGCGAAGCGAGGGCGGGCCACTTGTAAAGAATAAAAATAATATACTCCCTACTGCAACGCACACTAATCGGAATCATAACGTAACCGCATCGTCTCGGTAAAAGTTTCGCGGAAGCGCGGTGTGCGATCAACTTGTAGATCCCACGTTTACGTCTCTCCGTACCCTAGCTTACATCGGTAGTTTTCCAATTACAGCACTAGAGCGCATTATGCGACAATGCTCAACGTTGAATGTTTCAACTACAGCAACGCTTCGCACAATCGAGCACTCTCAAAAGTAAGGTCTTCGGTGGTGTTATTTCCAGCTCACTAAAAATGTAAAGCTCACATAGTCTTTCTTTATTTATTGCTTCTTCTACAATCTAAATAATGTAATGGAAGGTGACTTCTCATTTTTCAACTTGATGTCTCTGTATAAACAAAATAGGGAGGGAGCTTAGAGCATAAACCGAGGGTGAAAAAAAGTCCTCGCAGAGTATCTTCACGGTTCTCTTCTCGCAGATTTGCGAACGATACCACCAAATGATAAAAGTAATATTTAACCAGGCTTCTTCCCCAAGTCCTCTATTTGTAAAATTAGGATCACTTGCACTCCATAGCCAGGTGTTTACACCATAGAGATATTCATTTCAAACACTGATCTTTATTCATAATTATTACGCTCGACCGAGGCACAAAACAAAATACGTGAGTGTCCAGAGTGACGCAGTGAACGTGAACGCAGACGGCGGCGCGGGGCGATCAGCTCAGTCCGCGCCACGCGCTTATTAGTGATGGACTATTCACTAGAACGAACGTCCTGAACTGACCGCCTCTGCCCGTCGTGTGCTTTGTGTACGCGGCGCGGGCAGCCGCAGACATCGATGGGCCGACGCGGTCTTTATTGCATCGCGGACAAAATGCCCGCCCCGCCCCGTCGTCTGCTCAACGCCTTATTCGCGGCGAAATTGACCGGCCCGCCCCGCCCCGTCGTCTGCAAAGTGCCTTAAGAAACATTATTTTATGATCCACTATCTATTAAATTATTTTTGTGGCAATTTGATTTCGCCCTTTAAACCTACGTATGTACCTATGATTTAAAGATTTTTTTGGATTACATTAGATCCAATTCACACCGTAATGTGAGGCTGGCAGCGATACAGCACTGTGCTGTGTAAAATATTGTTTCAACTCCAATAACATAGGTACTTGAAAGCTGTCCGTTCGCGACATCATGGTAGGTGCCAGTTTTATTTATGATAAAGTTTTAAATTTCATTTTTTACATTCACATTGGAAGTGCTCGCCGTCGCTGCCATTCCGGTGAGAATCGGCATAAGGGTGCATTTATGCTTGCTTTGCATTACTCGCCCATGGTGACAGGCCAAACTGATGACAATGTCTTCTCTCCACACATTTTGGAAAGACATGCCACTGACATGACAGAAGGATTGACAAAACATGACTTGATCAAGCAGCATGATGTCGAGTGGCCACCATCACGTGTTTCAATTCAGGAGTCTGGGAGGTGAGAAGAAGCACTTAGCCCGCCGGCAAGATGAAGACGGCTGGTGTGGCAGGAACAGCTGTTGCACCAAATATTTCGCGCCGTATAGGACCCTTACCCTGACTAAGGGTGTTGTAATGGGAGTTAGGGAGTATGGGACCCTATCTAGGGCGATCGGCGCGGTATAGTAATTGTTACCACCCTTTTTTTTTTGACGAAGGCAAATGCATTTACGCACCGTACCGCGCGCTGGCTGGAATTGTTACCACCCTAGCCAGGGGCCACGCCTACCCTTTCAATAGGGCCCTTAAAATTGGGTAGTGTATATGCCGTTTTAATATCAGGTAGGGTACCTATAAAATTGATGGAAAAAATATGCTGGTCATATGTAGGGTTACCATCCGTCCAGAATTGTCTAGACTTATTGCCTTTTGTCCAGTTTTTTTTAATTAGCTTGAATATGAGTAAAACTACTTATTAAGTTATATCAAATAAGTGGAATAATCTTTATTAAGTTCTCATTAATTTAAAAAAAAAATGGGTGCGTGTACTTATGTAGGCGCGTGAGAAGTTATCCTTCTTTGGCATCGTTTAAAATTAGTTTTTAATTGCATGCAAATAATTAATTACAATAAATTTAAAAAAAGTCTGGAAAAGGACACAGTCAATAAAGTTCAGTTTTAATTTGAAAAAATAAATAAATAATCAAAATATTCAATTAAAATCGCTACTGAATATAATTTATTAGAACATATGTGATTTGCACTTGTATGAAACTCAAACACGTATTCCGAATATACAAACTAGAAACATGTGGATAAATATTATAAATATGAATACCTATAACTGTTACTTTATTACAAAAAATAAAGATGTGGTTTTTGGTTCTACTACACCAATGGTCAAGAAATGGCGCTGTAGTCTCCTGAATCGCGCTTTGGTTCCGTTGTTCCAGATTAATAAAATAAATACTTTTGATATTATAAATATGAATACCTATAACTGTTACTTTATTACAAAAAATAAAGATGTGGTTTTTGGTTCTACTACACCAATGGTCAAGAGATGGCGCTGTAGTCTCCTGAATCGCGCTTTGGTTCCGTTGTTCCAGATTAATAAATACTTTTGATAGGCCTTCACAATGCAGTCGTTAGCACCCACTAAATAGAGATTCTATTTCTATTTTGTTGGTAGATTTTCTTAATGTGCGGTAAACACAAAATTTCATTTCATGCTGTTAAAATTTTGTGTTACAGTGATGCGCGCGCATCTTAAAATTTCACTCTCATCATTTTTTCATAACGCGCCTAAAGAAGTATAACAAAAATATATAAATATTGAAAAATCAAAAACGAGATACCCCTCGCGATGGGAGCGTCTGCTACCACGCGTATATCACTGTAACTTAGTGGGTGATGTTTGCATTTTGTGACAAAAATAAAATGTCCAGACTTCTATCGAAATCTCCGGCTTTCTGTAAGACTTTTCCATTTTTAAATAGTAACCTTAGTCACGTGGCATAGCATATCGACACCTTATGAGAGTAAATTTAAGCTATATTGAGACCTCTGCCTCACAGCAACGCAGATGTGCAACTTTTGTCATAATATAAATCTTCAAATAAAATCTTGTACCGTTTAAGTAAAATGTTGATGAAGAAGCGCCATCTGGTGAAAGGCGCAGCGTATATATCTTATTGCGTTTAGCAGCTTAGAAGAGTTGTTTCAAATACAACTTTTGTTGCTAAGCGAAGTAAAAAAAAACGGGTTGAAAAACTAAAAAGTGACAATGAATCACAACGCACGATCATTAGTTTTGTACAGATTTAATTCGACAGACTGTTAAATACTTATTACTGCATTTACATTTATTTATTGGCCATTGCTATTTAAATTCGGTAGAAACTTTTGCACATTGACATAACACAGACGTCGGAAACTGCAACAGTGGGTAAATTACTAACAGTATGATATCCATGCATGTTCCGTCTTACGTATATACAGAGTTCTTTAAACTTCCACATCACTGTTATTAGACCTACTACTCTCCCCAATATAAAAAAATAATTTAAGTTTTCTAAATAAAAGATACAATATTGAAGTCCCATCTCTCATCACAAGGTCATTTAGCATGGCTCTCTAATAACACCAATTCTATTGCAATTAAAGTTAAAACCACGAGCTATATCAGAAGCGACCGATAAATAATATCAAGTTTTTTGAGTAAACGCAGTGCCAATAAATATGTGCACCAATTTAGAGTGCTAATAGCTCGTTTCACAAATATAGTCTGGAGAAAGCAGAAACAGACCGTGTGCAAGAGAGCGATCAATTCCTAATGATATAACTTATGGGTGCACCAACAATTAATTCTAAAATGGTATGAATATTTGTTTCACATTTAATGCGCGCAGTATCTTATGTAATAGATATACGGATATCCAACGCTATCTATAAGATCTCCATAGGGAACATCGACTAAACCGAACAAAGAAAAGTTTCTTTTTTTTACTAAATTATTTTATTTTACACCTCCCGATGTCTTTCTTTACACATACCTTAGGTTTTTTTTTCTCAAATCAAAAAGAAAAACCCGGATACAAGCTGCTAAGTATAAAAACTCGACCAACAATAACGATTATATGCAATTTCGACAAAAAATGTACAGTCGTACACCATAGTCGCGAGTCCATAAAACAGCCTAAAATTTAAGTCTACAACCTGCGATGTACGAATTTTGAATGCATAAAAAAATATCTCTCCATTAGGGCCTTACCTTACATTAATTTCGTATATCAATCGTCTTTGACAATATGATGTTAAAATAATTGCTGTTAAGTCAGACACAAGTGAACCTAGCCAGCCCCCGACGCAACACTTGCCGTTACGGTTTTCTTCCCTGAACACTATACTTACAAACATGGAATACAGGCAATACTAAGCCACTCGATTACATGTAACATTCATGTGTTCAAATAAAGAGAGCAAGGAAAGGCCGAGGTTAAGTCAAACTAAGCTGAAACTAACTATTTCATTAATATAAAATGCACATACAGTCTTCACTGAAGATATTCGTTTCACAAGTGACAGTTCATCAGTCTTAAACTATTTAAGCACACGTAGACAATGGTTCTAGGGTTTGTTCTACAACGGGCCGTGACATAGCGACGGTTTATTTGAACAGATGGCAAGTGTCACACACGAAGGGATATAACCACGACCGCAAGGACTAATCAATCACACACCACATTCAAGAATTTTCCTTTATTTCTATTTTTTTTTGTTTATTTATTTTTTCTCGATTTTTTTTAATATGTATCAATTAATTTTGCATTAAAATATGGTAATAACTTCAAGTTTGCGTCCATTTTTTCGTCAGATAATAAACCACTATTAACATTTTTTTTTAATTATTATCCACACCACATGGAATTTACACCGATTTCGATCAACAAACTGTTCGGCGGCTCGCGGAGTAACGTAACTCAACGTTAACGTGTAGTACTTCGTAAGCGAAAATTGACCAAACAAAACAAAACAAACATGAAGTTTGCAGACAGCGCGACGCGCGCGAGCCACGCGATCGCAGACGATACACGACACCGCCAGTTCTTACATAAAAAATACACCACATTCATATCAAAACTAAGCCGGAAAACCAAAGAAGTATAAGATAGAGTAGGGGAGATATAGACTCTACTACAAGAGGAAGTATCCCTCTAATAGAAAGAGAAAGAAGATGAGAGCCCTAGTCTTCTCTCTCTAATCGCGCATGCGCATTGGCATCCGTAGGCATCTTGCTATTTCGATGTGATGCCATGGGATGCCATGCGTCACAAGAGAGAGAGAGAGAGAGAGAGAGATAGCTAGCGTTCTCTTATCTTCTTTCTCTTTCTACTAGACGGACACTTTTAGAGCCGCCTTCCCCCGTCTATTCTTATACCTCTATGCGATAAACTGATCCGAAAAATAACTCTTTCCATCTTTATTGAATGGCTTGTTTGCGTTAACCACAATTCCGCCAATGAACACGAAAGGTGTTGATTGATATTAAAACACTCATTATATTTTTTTCAATGGCAACCCTCTTTTGTCGTTCTTTTTTCTCGAATGGCAACTCCTTTGTTAAGGTATACTCTTTGCCATATTGAGCAATAAAGTCGAAAAATACTGGAAATTTGCCACATTATACATCAAATTGGCTAAGATACACACATTTTATTAACCTACACATCTATTTACGTGGACTCGGGGTATAAATGCAACGGATTTCGTATCACAAAATCCACTTGATAACTATTTGTTATTAATAAAATGGGACCCCAACTCAATTTGACGCCTTGGTGACATTTCATTCTGTTCATGTGGCATTGTGCTTACGATTGAAGTTTCCGAACTTTGCTTAATTATTACTCTATAGGACTTCGACAAAATGAAACTAGCTTTCTTGAGGCATATACCCAACATTATCTATTAATATAATACAATAATATTGGATACGAAAATTCTTTTTCATTATTGGCGGTGCCCTTAGAGGGTTTCGCCGATACGATTAAAAAACTAATTTACCAGTTAAAACTGAACTGACTATTGTCTTATTTGAAAAGAGACAATGGAATAAAATGAGCAAACTTTTCACGAGGTCTTTGTGAAGATATATATAGATATATGTATTGTATATTGAGAATATAACTGCATCCCCTTCCTCATCATATTCTTCTAAAGGTCTTCATTATAACTTCCTATAGCTGCCCTTTTTACAGGATTTATTGGCACGCTAATTATGATATTTTGTCCTGCTCTTGTTGTGGTGTACAAATAATGATATGTCTCGTGTACCGTCTGCGTTACATACAACTTGTGCTCTAAACATCCAGCTACATTGTTTAAACTAGGGCTATTATTATTATTATATTTTAAATAAATTAATGTAGATGAGCTAGTTCATAAGTGACTATTTCATTTGTCTACAATAATCACACTCGTACCAACAAGCGGCCAGCTCACCCGAGCGCTGGAAATGTGATTTCATTCATATTTTCAGCGCAAGAATTACCAACTTACAATCACAATTATTTCTACAGAATAAGGTTTAAATTACGAAATCACAGCATATCAACTGAGGTGGTGTGTTCCGCCATTGAGCGTTGTTACGATTGCGAATATTATTGTTTGCTCGCAGAATGCATACGATGAAACACAACTGTAACGTATGGCATTCTTAAAATCAACAAATTGTGTTAGCCAAATGTCAAGTGGCTGCGGGCTCCGCGCCGTGCCGCGATATTTATACGTTAAATTATACATAATATTATGTTTACATTTATGTAAGAGTTTTTGATTGTAAAAAAATTATAGCTTGTTATATCCCTATAAATGCTGAGTTGGTTTATTTGTCGAGAGCTGTGTTTGCCTTAACTGCGATCACGCACTCCTCACCGCAAGACTTCAGCACGGTGCACTGAAACAAGAAAATTTTATGATGTTAATGTCACAATCAAAATCTATACAAAAATTACTATTTGCTAAAGGCAGTATAAGTCACCATTCTTTGTCTATTTTACTTGAAACATAGATAAAGAATGGAGTCGATTCTGGAATGATTCTCTAAACTTGACAATAGTGTATCCTTGTTATTCTAGAATGAAAAGGAGACTGACTTTAAATTTAGTTTTAAGTTTCAAGAAACACGCTAGAATGAACACCAGTGTCTGGCCATGAGAATGTCCTTGAAATCCATTAATCCATATAGCTAGCTACGAAACTAGCCCAGGTTAAGGACAAAGTTATACTTTTCGAGTGAATTTAGCACCAACACATTAATAAAATGCGCCAGTGACTCTATACTCGAACTTAAACGATTTGATGTCGGCATTTCACTTGGCTATTCGTAAACCTGAATCAGTCTGTCCTTTTCATTACTTGTAGAGGATAAGTACAGATGGATGTCAAGTTTACAAATAGCCAACACAAATAACCAAGTCAATTGCGGCAATGAGGCTTGCTGTTAAAGAAGATTGTTTGGTTTAATTTTACATACTCACACACTGTAGTGTGTATTAGGAATATATAGGTTATTAAAATTTTGCTAAGTATTTTTTTATAGTAAAAGAAGTGGTTTCAGTCTTTGAAAGAAAAGTCAATTTTCATCTTATCACAATACTAAAGAAATGTAAATAAACCTTAAGATTGACTTAGTTTCACCTAAGTAAATATTCTAATCTGTTATAGTATAAATTTACAATGTAAGCTATAGCACAAAGGAACTCGTAAGTAGAAAATTGGGTGATGTAACTGTGTATAATAGTAATTACCACGAGTGGTGATTAATTTTAAATCATGCATAAAAAATGTATTTGAGGAGCTGGCAAACAAAACAGTATAATTACATAGAATAAAATTTTACAGGAGCTGTATAAAACTGAATGACATACCTCCAGTGAGCTTTTGGCATGGTTTTTAATTTATAAATTTAGTAATTTTAGCACAGTTAGGCTGTTTTGATTGAATCAACTTCCGGAGTGTAAAAAATAGTAGTTTGACCAGATGTGTATTATACCGTTTTGTTCACTAGCTCCTCATTTAATATATCCTACCAATCAACAAACAAAATTTATTTAACACATCATACCATCTTTGTCAATAGTTTAAATTCTAATATTGATAGAATGAGCCTTAAAGTAGATCAAAGAATTTTGTTACAAGTGGACCTAAATGTTTCATTGTCAGCGGGAATAATGTAATGTAATTATTATGCATGCTTGTTCAAATCAAAACGAAATAGAAAAAAAAAACCTCATATTCTGACGTCTTAATTATTTGCATAGGTAATCATATAAAATCAACCTTGTTTTTAGCTGACAATGTTATACAATATATGAGATACACTATTAAGCAAATGTTTCACATCAGCATAAGTTTTGAGGAATGTCATTGTGTAATAATTTAAAATAAATACAAACTGTGCACTCAGACATAATAAAGATTACATATAAATTTTGCAGTAATACATTTATTATCATATTTAAAATTGTAAGGGGATCAACAAAAAAAGCAGACAACGGTGTATTGTATGCCGACAATTGTATGAATTTTATTCAGTTGCATGCAACCTTTTGAACTTGTTACAATACAGGGACTTTATATTATTCATTGGTACCTTTTAGCATCGGCTTTGTTTTTGAACTACGTAATTGAGCTAATAACCATTAGTATGTATTATTTAAGTTGCAATTTCATTTGCTGAAATCCTCGCTTTATCCAGTACTTAGGCATGATGGTAGGATAAATTAAAAACGATATTCTATTTAATGGTAGTTCACAAAATAATGGACACAATTTTTTTTCTTTTCCCGATTTACCAAAACAATGCAAAGATAAAGTCGTCGAAGTTTGGGAGCGGGGGCTGGTGACGTCATTTTTAAGTAAAAATAGGCTACTTGACAGTAAAATATAATACCAAATGTTGGCATCTGTATTAATTAAGGCCTAAGAAAAAGAGAAACAGTTGGGTGAGGTTCTGTAACGAAATGGCCCTTTTCAAAAGTTTGGAAACAAATAAAGAGGTTCTGCAGGGCCTCCAACCACCCTAATCCTACTTCAAATAACCCCGCAGAATGGATGGACTCTTTCGCAGTTGTTCCACCTATAGAATGTCTCCTCTCTGTCCGTATTTCGACCTCCGTTCTAGTCACCCCATGGATAAACCTTTTAATTTTAATAAACTTCACCAAGAGTCGATAGTATTCCCTACTCCTTAGTTAATTCCGCAGTACTACTTAAAAGTAGTAAACATCTTCTTTGAACAGGGCGTCATCCTTGAGTCATGGAACAAACAAATAGTTATTCCATTACTTAAATCGGGTAAGGATCCCCGGGACTCTAATTCTTATAGGCCAATTGCACTTTCCTCAACATTATTTATAATCATGGAGCACATGATAAACCGTTTGGAGTGGCTATTGGAGAGCCGAAACCTCCTAGCTAAATCGCAGTATGGTTTAAGGAAGGGTAGTAAAACTCTAGCTAATCTTAGCATCCTAACCATAGACATCTGGATAGTTTTTAAGAAAAAGGACTATTTCGACATTGCGTCCGCTTACGACAACGTTCTCTCCCGAACCTTACTAACTCCCGAAGCTATATGTTCAAACCAATTTCGGTCTAAATCTAAATTTGCGATTGTATTAAAAATTAGAGAATCATTGTTGAGATAACCTAAAAGGAATCAACGTAGCCCTAGCCTGGATTCCTGGTCATAATGGTATGGTATTCTGGCAACGAAACTGCTGATACTTGTGCTAAGCACGCTATTTCTTCTGGCCTCCTGAAGTATTCCAGGGTCCTCTACCACGACTTAAATTATTTAACACGTGAGCTTTTATTAAAATCATGGGAAACTCACTGGGTTCAGACTAAAGGTAGTGTTGGTAAATACTACGAGGGGAGGTCAAAAAGTTCGCGGAATAAGAGGGAAGGAGGTTGAAATTAAACATCAAAATATTTTTCATTTTCAATATATTCTCCCTTAACCCTAATACATTTCAGATCTCTCAAATAACTTGTTTATACCTTCGAAAAAAAAAATTGTCTTTGGTGTCAAAATAGGCCGAAATTGCGGACTTCACTTCTTCGTCGTCGTCAATTTTTTTTCCATGCAGCTCTTTCTTCATTTTTGGAAATAAATAATAGTCACTGGGTACCAAGTCTGGACTGTAGGGTGGGTGGTTCAATTGTTCGAAGCCGCATCGGTGAATAGCAGCCGTCGCAACATGTGACGTGTGAACGGGTGCATTGTCGTGCTGAAGTAGCTAACCTTTTGACAGCTTTCCTCTTCTTTTTTCCTTGATGGCTTCTTTCAATCTTTCCAGTAAAGAAGCTTAGTACTGTCCCGTTATAGTCACACCACGTTCTTTGTACTCTATCAGTAAAATACCTAATGTATCCCAAAAGACAGTCGCCATGATCTTGCCAGCCGATTGTGTCACTTTGAACTTCTTTGGAGGTGTGCCTTTTTTATGCCACTGCATCGACTCTTGCTTTGACTCAGGTTCATAGTGGTGAATCCAGGTTTCATCACCAGTAACGATTCGGGCCATAACTTCTTCCTTTCTCTCTCCACAGAGCTCCAAAAACTGGCGAGAACACTCGACACGCTCGCGTTTTTTAAGTGGCGTGGGCATTCTCGGAACCTAACTTGCACTGACCTTAGTCATCCCAAGATGATGATGTAGAATATTCAAAATACTTGTTTCGCATACTCCAATCATTGCTGCAAGCAGCTTCTACTTCATCCGGGCATCTTCCAATACACTTCTACTTTTTCGACGACGATTTTTGAAATTTCCGATATGGTAGCTTCAATTGGGCGTCCGGAGCGGGGGTCGTCTTCAATGGACTCTATTCCTTGTTTGAAGAGACCATGCCACTTGTAAACCATGGTTTTACCAGGGCAGAGTCCGCGTAAACCGCCAACAGCTCTTGAAAAATAATCTGAGCGGATTTTCCTTACTTGGTAAGAAACTTAATAATCGCGTAGTGTTCAATTTTCTCCATACTGCCTGACTTCTTTCCGATTCAGTAAACAACTGAAGGTGGATAACTCAAAAGTTAATGACCCGATTAGTTTCAAACTTGGTGTATGTACTCTTAATTATGTGCTCAACTGGTGCCTACCTGGACGAGTAAACCTACCCCCAACAACCCCTCCATTCCGCGAACTTATTGACCTCCCCTCGTACTTCGATATATATATCAGAATATTCCATCCAAACCATGGTTTTTTAAGGTGAAAAATCTTAATATAAAAGTGGTCTCTACAATTTTTAGATTACGAATAGGACACTCCACTACCCCTGTTCACTTGGCTAGGTTAAAAATATGTGACAGCCCCACATGTGATTGTGTAACCGAAGATGGTAAAGTGGATCATCTTTTTTTATCATCATCATCATCATCATCAGCCTATTAAAGTCCCCACTGCTGGGGCACAGGCCTTCCCTATGGATGGAATAGGGAGATTGGGCCATGACCCACCACGCGGGCCCAGTGCGGATTGGTGGGTGCCTTCCGAAGCACGGAGGAGCTGGAGATAGTAATTTTTGGTCACCCATCCAATGACCGACCACTGCTAAAGTTGATTAATTTCAACGATCGTAGCCGAACGCGCTAACCACTTGCGCCATCGAGCTCCTTTCTTTTTTTTTAACTGTTAATTATTTACTGTTGTTTGTTTTTAACCCCAAATTAAACATCTCTCTCTATAACATTTTACCTCTCACTATTCCTCGTCCTCTAAGCATGAAAGTTCTATGTTTATGAGATTAATCAATCAACCCTCAAGCTTTTGTCCAAATTTATTTCCCATAACAAACTAAATTGTAACATAGCTCTTCACTTCACTTGTTTTATGTTTGTGTTGTCCTGAATTTGACGTTTTTATTTACAGGTAAGTGCTTATAAAATAACCAAAATTATGATTTTTAACTATCATTCACTTACGTGTTACGTAATGGCTGATCACTTGACATTGGCTGGGCTGTGATAAGTCATAATGCAAGCCATCATAAAAAGAAGATCTGATTATGTAAATAAAGAAAAAAATATGTGTCCATCCATAACTTTTAAATAATCTATCTGATAGACGAAGACAAAAAACATAGTCATCATCCTTATTGTCACTACACATTTTTGTATAGAATCTTGTGTATACTCCATAGAGTGTATTTATGTTATTAATAATTTTGCGATGTACTCTTTAGGTATTGCTGTAAGCGTGCCTATACAATAAATAGATTAAGAGATAATAACTCACCAACAACTCTTTGCCGCTGTCGAAATCAGAGCGCAGTTGGGTGCCGAGGTCGCCGTCGGGTATCTTGAGGTCTTCGCGCAGGTCGCCGTTGTCGGCCATCAGGGTGAGGTAGCCGTCGTCCGAGATGTCAGTCAGTTGGTAGTCTTCGCGCTTCACGTGCGGCACGTCCATGTTGTGGGTGGAGGGGCAGATATCTTCGTATCTGGGTGAAGCAGTTTCAATATTGTAAGTTAGATGAGGAGGATAAATGACCTGTGTCAGCAGGACACGCTGATGTGTAGTAGTAGTATTTAAAGTGTCCCTATATCAGTAATAAAGGCTTTGAATTTGAAAGTAAGAGAAAAATTGTTTTCTATGATCTTATTTAGCTACCCCATAGCATGAGCACTGCGCTAGGATAAAGCTGTTTATCGAAACCCAACTGTTGTAGACAGTCAATATGTTTAGATGGTCATGCTAGGGAAGGGAGGCAGATATTTAATGACCGAGTATGCCTTGAACATTTATCAGTTATTTAACCCAGATAGAGATATTAAAATAACTAAATTTAATAATGAGTATAAGCATTGAAAATGGACCATAATCCCTATAGAACTGGGCAGATAAGTATAGAAGATGAAGCGATCGTGTGGTTACTAAATTCGTTTAAGTATTGTCTACATTATCGGTTTCTTTCAAGAGAATATTCATGAGTGTCGCTCAGTCCATTCCCTACGTCTATGACAGTAACAAAATGAGTTGTTTGTTTATCAAATATGTATATAAATGTGCCCCTGTACGGTGACCTCGAAATACAGTTGCATAACGAGACGCATAGTCGGGCCCGGATTATAATGTGCGAGTACCCGCAGCACGATCACGGTAAAGGACCGTAATCGCGACTCTATGGGCTCACATTGTTAGACTTTAACCCAGAATCATCAATTAATTTAATCATCAAAGCACCTAATGTCTTATTTTAATTGTATGGAAAGCGGAAGCACCACATAATAACTTAATGTGGGATCCTGAGTACAGCAGTTAGTGTCATAACCATGCAACTGTAAATTGAAAATAACAATGTAAGACTTTTGGAGACAGTCTTCCTCACACGTTATTTCTGACAGGATGTGCGACAGAGACAGAATGATTCTTTTCTATATTGGAGTGAGTTGTAGAAACTTAGGAACTTAAACAATAGCAGTACGTTGGATGGGTAAAATTTAGTCTATAAGAAAGTCCTAGGGTCCAGAAATAGTGCATTAGAATGATAAATTAGCTGTGGTCCTTATGGACTATGTCTGATATTGTAGTCTTCTATGTCATTATTGATGCTGAAACATAGCAAGTGTTTACTGAATAAGACCAGATTAAAAAAAGTGATACAGAGTACCAATAAATTACAAGAAGTAGTTTTATCACTGGACATACAAAAATAGAATTTATTAATAAAATAATCAGTACCTTCTGTTAACTGATGTTGCTATGTGATGATTACTCATTTTGTTAGATTATTATGTAGGTATATTGTTTTGGTGCTAACATTTAATCTGGTAATAATAGCGACATGTTACCTAGGGAAGTCTCTGTAAATTTGTATAATAATGTATAAATTATTCCCAAATTCTTTATCAAGAAAATTTACAGGTTTTATATGAATTTGACTGACAGAGGAACTTATCATCACAGAGGAATTTTTCGGTGACCCATCCTACAGCTGACAATGTGAAATTTGCATATTTACGATAATGAGACACAGGTATAAAAATGCTTAATTTATAATAATATTAACTTACTTCTTGCCATTGAATATGTCTATGCCAACCAAGTGGACTTTGGCGTGGCCGTGCTTCCCAGTTTTGGAGGTGGACATCTCAACAATCTTGCAGGGGCGTCCCTTGAGCATCACAAAGCCGTTCTTGCGCAGGGCGGAGCACTGCATGGGGAAGGTCGCCGAGGCGCCGGAGTCCCCGGTCTCGAAGTGTGTATCCTCAATGTCACCCATTGTGTTGTGGTGCTGGAGTTCAACTACGGTCAGGAGTGATCTGAGAAAGAAACAGTTTACATGTCATAATTGGTGTTAATAATCTCTATTTTCTTTATATTTCAGACTGCATAATTTTAAATTTGTGCAAGCTGTTTTACACTTTGGAGTGGAAACTGGCACTGGCAGATGATTTGACAATCAATAAAAGTGGAATTCAAAAATTCTACCTATCCTTGTAAGAGAGGATGATAAAGGGCTATTTTAAAACTCCTTTTTTCCCTGATTGTGGAGAGTGTAGTAACTTGATCATGGCATAGGTAACAAAAAAAAATGTTGTAACAATGACATACTTCTTTTATTTATAACACAACTTTTTTAAAGTAACCTCAATAACTACTGGTGAGAGCACTTATTGTTTTAGTGTTTAGACACATTCTTTAAACATTGCTTTGTATCTGCTTATTAAACATAATTCAAATCGAGTTTAAATTACAGAAAATGTATACCTAAATAGTTTTTTTAAGAATCATAACAATGTGCTGACAGTGTAAAACAAATAACAGGATGATTTACCCTTCAAATAGAGACAGTCAAAATATACATTTTGGGTTATTGATGATAATACACAAATAGAAAATAAAAACATACAGCAGTGAACTTAATGTTAGTGAATTGGCACATTTACCTACATGTATAGATAACATTCATCGGGCTAAACTGATATAAAGAAAATTGAAAGGAATTAGGTAATAATAAATAGTGAGTCTAGATAATCTAGACCACTGTAGGAATGCAAAATATACTAAATATAGGAAATCATGGTTGGCGATAATCAAATAAATACATTTTTTTGAAATGAATACCTACACAACAAAATTCTACAATCTTTTCCAGTTAATATGTATTAAATTAATAAAAAAAGATGCCCAACATGTTATGTTTAGTGACCATAGAAAATGGAAACATCTGAATAAAAATCATTAAAATTTTCCCCTTTTCCCCTTCACACTTAAATGTTGTAATTAAATGATTGTTGTACATGAAAACATAATAATAAGAATACTTCTAAATTATTATTAAAACATTAGAATGTAACAATTAAACAAAGAATGCAGAAACAGCAGAACATTTTGGGATGAAATTTGGCACACACTTATTCAACTGGAGAAAAAAGTTAAGATTTAAAAGAGACTACGTATCAAAAAATAATGTCCATAATTTAGTGACAAAATGGGCTGTTTATTTACCAAATTAGTATATAAATGTGCCCCTGTACGGTGATCTCGAAATACAGTTGCATAACGAGACGCATAGTCGGGCCTGTATTATAATGTGCGAGTACCCGCAGCACAATCACAGTATAGAACCGCAATTGCGACTCTATGGGCTCGCATTGTTAGACTTAACTCAGAATCCCCAATTATTTTAATGATCAAAGCGGTCATAACCATGTAACTGGCTTGGGACAGATGGATCTCTCGAACTGAGACCAAAGCACAAACTTTCGACAGTTCTGTAATCATATTGTAACTGTCGAATTTGGTATATAATGGTGCCAGTTTGTTCTTCCATCCTGTAGGGTAGCTGCTTTGTTTTCATAGTATCTTTGATGATGTGATATGATAACGGAGGTGTCAAAGTTCATGCTTGAGCCTCTGGATCCCATTGCATTTAAGTTCAAACTTCAGGCAGATGATGTTTAGTTACGTTTTATAAATATTTGTGAAACAACCTAAAAATATAAAGAAATGTTTTTATTTACATCAGTGACAGCAAACATGCTAAACGCTAGAACCTTGACAATTGTTATTATGAACATGAATCACACTTGGGTGAGAAAAATTATAGCTTGTGACTAACAATTTTAGGTCAATGAACCCTTTACCAGCATTGTACCCAAAAATGATCAATCATCCCAATCAAAGTAAGAGACCAACATGTACCTGATCTGCGAAGAAAAAGTAAATAAACACAGAAAAGAGGTTAATATAATAAAGAGGACAGAGGAATTTGCGGTTATTCCATTTCTACCATTTCACATAAACGTAAATCTTAAAAAAGAGAATTTAAATACTCTTCTTTCCTATGTGAAATGTATGTCAATATTATAATTAGTAATGAAGATTGAGGGTAGATACTGTAATAGAAGTTTACTATATGGTAGAATTAGATCTTTTTTCAATGAAATGATTAATTTACATTGAATTCTATCCCTTTGTACACTTTATTACTGCTGATAGATTTGCCCACAATAAAGACACCTTTTATACTTGAACGATTGTTCAAACTACAATTTGTAAGAAAATATGGAGTCACAATATGAGTTCATGTCTCTACCTGGAACAAGTTTTTAGAAAGGTCTCAACAATATAATTGTTTAACGCCAATCTTACCACGTGTATAGAGGAGAGCGCGAACTAATTTTAGCAAATTGTGTTATAAAATAGAAACAGCGTGTTTATTGCTAAAAATATGGCAATATGACATTTGAGAAAACACCATGCAAAGACTGCGCATAACCTTTCAATGAGTTTAATGATTTATTAGACATACATATGTTTTCAGAAATATGCATCCCACTGACTAACCCCACCTACGAAGGGCACACTTCCTTTGTAATATTAATTAAAACTAAGAAAAATTTAATGAGGAGACAAATGTAAAATATAAGAATTAATTAAAAGTAAAAACATAGTTTTCAAGCCTGTCATGAAGTGGTGGGAACACAAGAATGATGTGGTATTCGAACATGTGGCTTCTGTAGGGACATCTTGGACATGTCTTCAGACAACACTCGAAAATAACATTCACAAACTTGTATTACTTACAACTACACTTTAAATGAATCACCAATAATGGAAATTTAATTATATTAACTTGAATTTATTTAAAACTGAGCAAAAACGAGAAGAAAATAGTAGATTGTCAAACGTGCCGGCGCGGCGTTACAAAATTATTCTCTTCATTTATTACATAGTTTCCACATAACCGTGCGAAGGAATTTCACGAAAACTTGAATCACTATAGGAAATACTTACGAAAAAGCTACCAACAACTATTTATAAAAGAATCACTATAAAACCAGGATATTTATCGACACTCACATGTGACCGATGGGTTCTTCAACCGAAAGGTCAATTTGCGCCTGCGTAGCACCTAAAACACTCACTTCCTGTAGAGGGGTTCGCAAAATGGCATAAACGCCGCAAAATAATGGCGGTTAAATCAAATAATTTGCTAAATTTAATAGATTTCACTAATAAACAATGTATATATGTTGATAAATCGATATTTTTCTTTTAAATGCATAAATCTGAAATATTACTACTATTTCAAACATAAATAGTTCGTAAAATATTGTTTTAATAAATATTTTTCTTGATCTGTTTTACCGACACAAAGTTAAGTTACTATTACATTTGGTAGATGTCAGCACTGCGGAGACGCTGCCACAGATTAGGTGGTAAAGAAGAAATTGAAAATCATCGAATCATGAAATCATGGTTCTAGTCATATTTTAGTCGAAGATTTATATAATGAAATTATTGAAAATTTTATGCATAATACAGCATTTGAATTGGTATTTTTTATCACCATACATTTTCGTATGTTGTCAACCGACTTCAAAAAGAAGGAGGTTCTTATTTCGATTTTCTGTTGTTTGTCAATGGTTTCAATTCTGGCATGATTATCTAAATTTAAACTTAAAGACGACTGTGTATCCTTGTCATTCTCTATACAGAATGAAAAGGAGAGACTGTAGTTAAATTTAGTTTTAAGTTTAGAGAATCACGCCAGAATCGACACCAAGAGCCATGAAAAAAGGAGGTCGTCACCGTCGCTTACATGGTATCCCCGTTATACATTGACTAAATCGCTTTGATATTTGTTAGAACGTACTATTGTAAAATTATACAATTTCCATACATTTCATTATTATCCGAGTTTTTATCTTATCTTATCTTCATCTGAAATATTTTTCTGCACCTGCCTGATACTTTGCTGAAATAAAAAAAATAATGAAATTTATTCTAGTTAAAATTTTCTGTATATTTATAAATAGAGCAGATAAATTCTTAACAATAAAACTATGATAAAATTATCAAAAATTGTCATGCTTGACTTTCGAGTCAATACACTTATTGCCGGCCCATTTTTTCGGACACTTACTAAAGGTGGGAAACATAGTTATTAAAGTCAATATACCTATTATTATTAATCAGAGCGCAAATAAAATGAATATTCCTGCGTCATCAAGTTGCTGCCTGCCTATTAGGATTAACTGGACCTGTATTCATCGCCATCAGTACAGTTCCACCACAGACAAAATTTTCACATATTTTCCATTCTTGAGGAATTATTGCCTGAAATGCTTCTTTAGCCAAGTAATACCAGCGTTTTGCAGCAATAGGGAAGATGCATATATAATATTTATGAAAATTTCATGATTAAAATGTTAAAAAAATATAAAAGAATTGCCACTGCAACGTTTTTATTTTACATAATGTTGTTTTTTAACAATTATTACGAATTAAAAATTGAAACAGAACGTATTTTAAAACACCAATCAGCGTTTAGTGACGTCACTCCTGTTATGACAACTTTTTGAGGTTATAGTTGTTAAAGTAAATATTATTTTATGGGAATATTAATTGCGTTTTTTTACATTTAATAAAAATGGAAGTTGCGTTTATCAAAGCAGACTCCAGGAATTTACCAAGAGTTAATTTTTATTATATCTGTGGTTTATTCTACATGGAATTCTTTAAAATGAAAACAAAAATAAAAATATTGCATCTTCCCTATTGTTGAGAATCTGCCGTTCATAGCTAATAGTTTTTTTAGTTCTCTCGTATAAAAAATAACTTTAACGAACCAATGGCGCATAATATATATCCACTTCTGTGTTTTCTATCTCCATTATATTTCGGCCACTATGCGTCGAATTGTACTTTTGAAAACATCTGAAGCAAAGACAAGTTAGATGATAAAAACCATGTTCCCATTTAAATAATATTACAAAAGTATGAAATCTGAAGGCGTAGTATAAGTTGTAAGTGAATTTAATAACCTCATCACGAAGTAAACAATGCGTCAAATCAGACGAAATTCTGGATGAAAACAGAAATGATGGTCACGGGAGTAGAATTCATTCATTTCTTAATGTTTACTTACCGGCTAGCTTTGCTTTGTGGCTGTAACTTGTCAAATTCGTAAAATGACCTTCCCACTTGAAATATGGTCTCTAAGTTCTGAAAAACATAAAATATGATCTGCTTCGCGCTGCTTGTGTAGACAACCCGATTAAATATACACCAAAATTTTGGTGTCGATTCTGGCATGATTCTCTAATCTTAAAACTAAAAACATATATGGTGCCAATTCTGGCGTCATTCTCTAAACTTAAAACTAAATTTAACATCAGTCTCTCCTTTTCATTCTGTATGGAGAATGACAAGGATATACTGCTGTCAAATTTAAGCTTAGGTTTAGAGAATCACGCTAGAATCGACACCTATGTCTGTGTAAAAACATCAGTCTCTCCTTTTCTTTCTATATAGATAACCTACAGTTTGATCTGATGTACGCTAGTATGACGGACACACTTCAAAATAAAATTGAAATTTGAAAATGGAACTAAAAAGTAAAACATTATACTCGGTTCCTAACCTAGTATGATTTCGAAGTTGGGCGGGTTCAAGATTGAAAAACGATTACCAATTAGAAATGAAAATCTATAAGTAGTTATTTATGTATCTATATCATGTAGGTATGCATATCATTTACATTCCACGTTTGAATCTCGTTCTCACCCGACTTCCAAATCATACTAGGTACCCATTCGAACCTGTAAACCATATGTCGTTTTTTACGAACATCGTATTACAAATGAAAAAAGAACTGGGTACACATTATGTGGTAAGAATATTTTAATGCGAGATCCAAAGAGACATGCATATGGTACAAAATAATTCTGGACCCTCAAGATTCGAACCGAAAGCAAAAAGTGCCCATTGGACCAATTGGATAAATGGCAAATTCGACCTTCTTAAGATGTTTATATTCAATGTGTTCATTGGACCTTATCTTTTTGATACCCACGGATCCCTTAAGATTAGACCCTACTGAAACTGTACCCACTGGACCTTATTTGTATGTCCCATTCGAACTCTATAAAGAATTATATAGAAAGTAACCATAGGACCTCTTTATAACTAAGAATTATATAAATTTTAATGCGTTAGACATGCTGAAGATATTGAAAATTAAGCTTCAGACAAGCACATTTATGTGCAGACTTTTTTATAAACGTGGACAAATACAGTGACGATTAATCTGATGTAGGTATATTTATAAAGTACCTATGTTGTTAATTTTTTATAAAATACCTAAGTAGAAATAAAACTTTAATTTCCCTCAAAATACGATTTTTTAAATTACACATCCGTCCTCATAATATGCAACAAAATAAAACAAATGATCAAGTTTATATAGAACTGTGAAAATTATATATTAATGTATCAATAGTTCTTATCAGAAATCAGAAATCAATATATCTTTATTCAAATTGGATGTATAGTACAACTCTTTTGAATCGTCCAAAAATTTTTTTTCCCTACCACTCGTTATGGACATATTTTTTAGCTGTGGAGAAAAACGAGCGAAAAAAACTCCACAACATTAAAAGTCTAATGTAACAACATTTACAAATCATTATGTTGTTACAACGTCAATACAATTATGATTTATTTAATATAGAAAACCTGTTGGAATGATTGGAACAGTTCAAACCCAAGCATTTTTGTCTGTAATATAATCAGACACTTTGTAATAAACTTTTTTAATAAGTGTTTATTTAATATATTTAAATTTATTTATGGCTAACTCTTGGATATTGCTTGGGACTTTATTGTATAAACGAACACAAAGACCTTTAAATGAATTATTAATTTTGTGAAGCCTAGTAGCAGGTAAAGTTAGTTTATTTTTGTTTCTTGTATTAATTGTGTGAACATCACTGTTTTTAAGAAACAAATTAATATTTTTTCTTACAAGTAAGTAATAAATTTTCGTATATGTATTGTGATGCGACCGTCATTATTCCAAATTCTTTAAACTTATCTCTTAATGATTCTTTAACTTAAAGATTATAAATTGATCGAATAGCTCTCTTCTGCAGCACAAAAATTGTTTGAATGTCGGCGGCATTTCCCCACAATAAAATTCCGTACGACATTACACTATGGAAATAACTAAAGTACACTAATCTGGCCGTATCTACATCCGTTAACTGGCGTATCTTCATTACGGCATATGCTGCAGAGCTAAGTCTATTTGACAATTTATCAATATGTGGGCCCCATTGAAGCTTAGAATCTAAAGTTATCCCTAAGAATACTGTGGTGTCTACAAGGCCTACATTCCTATCCTTTACATTCACACTGGTTTTTACCTGTTTTACATTAGGTAATACAAATTTCATACATTTCGTTTTTCCTTCATTAAGTAATAAATTGTTAACATTGAACCAGTGGACTACCTTAGAGATACAATTGTTCACGTCGTCAATAACTTTTTCCTTGCGTTTAAGTTTAAATAAAAGTGATGTATCATCCGCGAACAATACTATCTCATGGTTATCTCTTACATAGTAAGGTAAGTCATTAATATAAATTAAAAATAAGAAAGGACCTAGGATTGAGCCCTGCGGAACACCCATCTTAACCGGCGAACCCGGAGACTTATTACCATTAATGTCAACGAACCATTATCGACAGCAGCAATGCACAACAAAAGGATGGCGTTTTTCATATGTGGGAGAGACAGCGAGAGAGAGAAATATTGCTGTCTCGTTTCCTATGTTGCAGCTAGAAAATAATCTTACTACATCAACTAAACAATATTTCTGTCACGTTCTTACTTCTGTTTACATCCTAAAAAACTACCTGAAAACCATAACTATAATTTAGTCAAAGCTAATTATTTATAAAAAATAGGTTATTTCTATTTCAAAGGTGCAAAAATCTGTGATTTGATTTTTATAACCAACTAGCCGTGCCCCGCGGTTTCACACGCGTTTTTCTCGTTTCCGTGGAAAAACCGAGTTAGAATATTGCCTATTTTATATTTTTATTTATTTGTTTATAGTCAGGCAACGTAGGTCCATAGATAAATACCTTATAGTCTAACATAAATACAGATATAGGTAATTCATTAAATGTTAGTAATTAAAAAATAATAATAACTATGTTAGTGGAAACCTAATTAACACGTATAGATTGCGACGTGTGACGCGGAGTGGTGTCAGGTAGCCGGCCTCGGAACCACCGAAACATCATCAAAAATCTTCTTTCATGAGCGTCGCCAGATGTTCGGTAGGCAGCCGCACCACCAAGGAATTAAAATTCACATTGTGACGGGACTCCAACCGTGCGACTTTGAGGGAGAATTTGGTCTTAATCCGCAGGTACTCCACGATCTCCTCTTCCTTCGTAGAGTAATGCAGTCGGGACACGTACAGCGGCGTCGTCGGTATTGCAGGACGCAGCAGATGGTTCGGTCCGGTCGGGGCGGCACCACACAGATTGCGGCGTATGGGCTTTCTCTTCTTCCTTTCCACTTTAATGAAACCCTCTTCGTCAGAAATCCGCTTTTGTGACGCTGCCGGAGTAGCACGTTGGATGCTGAGTTTGCTACTCTTCTCTGTTTGTTGTTTACTACGACGCTCGCAATTAGGAACCGCATCAACGGGTCGGCTGGCGGCTGCAGCTGCGTAGGCACGTTGCGGTGTAGACGTGCATGCGCGTGACGTCTCCGGTGTGACGGAGGGGCGGGCGGCGGCGGCGGGGCGCGAGGCATCGCTCGCGGTGATGGCGGCCGGTGACGCACTCGCAGGCGCCGACTCAATGCTGCCGATGGATGCATTTTGCGCCGCACGACGTGTATTCACGTTAGAGGCTGACGGGTGACCTACTTGCGCATGCATTGTTGCTTAATAAGTCTACCTGAGCTCGCAACTCACCGATGGTGTTATTGGCGTCCTCCAGCTTGCTCACTACATCAGCCAGGCTAGCTTTGAGGAAGTTGATGTCCTTCAGCAGCCTGGTGACATCGACGTGGTCGAACGTGACCGGGGGCAGCTTGTGCAGCTCCTTTGCCACGAATGTAGGCACGTCGTCCGGATCTGTCTCCTTTAGCAGGGTGATTATATCCTGCACACTCTTTTTTGTTCCATCCCTCCGTCGAGATGGCATCTTGTCGGCCTTGCCGACACACCGGAACAGCAGCGCCTTGCCACTGCAAACCTCATCCTCCTTGAAGTTGGACTTACAGATCTGCAGGATGCTGACCTCGTCCATGGTGTCAATGGCGTATTGTATAAACGCCAACAACTCGTTAGTTACGAGTTGATCGGAACTCATTGCTACCGACTCACGACGGCTGTTGCCGCGTGGAGCGCGAATTAAATTCGCATCGCACTGCATTGCATTATAGCCTGCATCAAGCGCGCGTGGATTTCCTTAGCAGAGTTATTTTAGAAATGTATTTATTATACTCTTCAAAGATGTTATACTTACAATTATCAACAAATATATTTCGAAAAAGATTATTACAGGATTTTATGTTGATAAAAAACTCTATGGCCCATAACTCATTAATAGGTACCAACTCTTAATATCTTACACACTTGATAACTTTTAAACGAAATATCCGATTGAGATGAAACAAAAAGTATTTTACTTCTACATAGTCTTGATAACATAATGCTAAATTTCGATAAAGATTAATATTACGATACATATTTAACGTAGATTTTTTTCTTCAGACGATTTAATAATTATTTTGAACACAAAATCGGTTATTGTGATTAAACAATGATAGTTAGATATAATTATGTTCTCGCGGACTTTTTTGTAGGTCTCAATGGGATCTACAAACCCGTAGTACATCATTTTGTTCTATTGACAATAGTTTTACAGAGCACGCAAAAATAGGTTTTCAATTTTACACCTTGTGTTACAAAATAGCAATTTTATTACGGATCCCTAATTTTGAAAAAAAAAAAAATATATAGCCTATTGCCTTCCTCGATAAATGGACTACCCAACACTGAGAGAATAATTCAAATCGGACCAGGAGTTCCAGAGATTAGCGCGTTCAAACAAACAAACAAACAAACTCTGCAGCTTTATAATATTAGTATAGATATACATATATACAGGGCGTCCCACGGGTTTGTCACACGGAGGATAAGTATATTAAATATTGAAGATAAGATATTTAACTGAACGAAAATATCATTTTATTTTTAATAGTAACTAGAACTGCATTCACAGTTTTAAAAAGATCGCCTACCAAAACCGGTCATCAAACTCGTGAAATGTGAAACACAAAACACATGTACTTTATTTTGTAACTTTACTACACGACTATTCTATACCGTTTCAAACGAATTAGTCAAATGGTCCAATGATATAAGAGCTCCTATAAGTCCTATTGTGTAGGTAATTAATACCTTTTTGAAGGTCCAGTGGGTACCATATTCTTGATAGGAGGTCGAATAGGTCCGGTCATGTTATCTAACGCTCATGTTCCGCTCCACCCGGTAATCATTGAGAACTCTGCACTCAAAATTGTCGACAAATATCTATCTATATATATCTAGGACGAGTAGTCAACTTGGGTAAGTCCAATTTCGAGAAAGAGGTAAACCACCGAATCCAATTCGGCTGGGCAACGTTCAGGAAACTTCGCGGTGTCTTCCCGTCCCAAATACCTCGGTGCCTGAAGACCAAGGCCTTCGAACAGTGCGTGTGGCCAGTGATGACATACGGAGCTGAGGCGTGGTTGTTGTCAATGGGCCTCATAAGTCAAAATATATTTTTTCAAATTAGATGTAAAATACAACTCTTTTGAATCGTCCATATTTGTTCCCCTACTGATGGTAGCCCATTGACATATTTGTTCCCCTACTGATGGTAGGGGAACAAATATGTCAGGGAGTGTATGTACTGATGGTATTTTACATCTAATTTGAAAAAATATATTTTGAATTAAGCTGTAAAGATAGCGATAGCCATAGCAATCCCGTTAGGCGATTGGCTCTCAGAGCTTATTGGGACCAGTGCGGATTGGGCTCAGTGCCCTCCATCTATCTCAATTCCCTGGTCCGAAAAACTTTTAGGATCAGATACACTTAACTTTAATAACACTGAAGCCTAATACTATAAAAACGGATCATTGAATAGATATAAAAGATTTTTTTGCTAAAAAAAAAGGATGCGTGTAACTTATGTACGCGCGTGAGAAGTTATACTTCTTTAGCATCATTAAAAATATTTTTTAATTGCATGCAAATAATTAATAATTACAATAAAATAATAAAAGGACTGGAAAAGGATAGTTAACACAGTCAATTAAGTTCAGTTTTAATTTGAAAAATTAAATAAGTATTCAAAATATTCAATTAAAATCACTACTGAATTTAAGTTATTAGTCCATATGTAATTAGCACTTGTAAGTAACTAAAACACGTTGTGTCCATATAGAAACTAGAAACATGTGGATAAATATTATAAATATGAAAACAGTGATCAGAGGCGACAAGCGTGCCAACATTGTTTTTGACAACGCGATCAAGGAGCTCCGTGGATCGTTCAAAGTACCTTTCGAACAGATGTGATAATGGTAACCACTAAGTGGTTAATAATCCACCATTATTAGACACTAACATTCATAATAACGCGCCCGCGGCCAACTTCATGGTGTTACTATTGTGTTACAGTGATGCGCGCGCATCTCGAAATTTCACTCACATGATTTTTTCATAACGCGCCCGCGGCCAACTTCATGCTGTTACTTTTGGGTTACAGTGATGCGCGCGCATCTAAAAATTTCACTCTCATTTTTTTTTCATAACGCGCCTAAAGAAGTATAACTTCAAAAAAGTTTAAAAGAAAATTGTACAAGGAAAAGTCCACTCGGTTTAGTTTATCTTTAAAGCTTAAAAAATATAATAAACTACAAAAAAATCTTAACATATAAAAATCAAGCAGCATTGCATAATATGAGGAATGTGATAAATCGTATTTTTGCAAAAACGCGGATAATTAGTAGATGGCGATGACATTGCTCTCTTACTGTTAAATATATTTTTTCTCTCGCTGCGCTCGCTTGGCTCGCGTGTCACAACACTAACCTAATGTAACATAGTGTGAACCCAAAAACTCAAGAATATTTATAATAAGAAGCCGACTCTTTTCGCAATCTTACTGAGGCAACTCGCGTTTTCGCAAAGAAATCCTATCTTTTCAGTAAGATTGCGAAATGTCATCGTTTGTAATATTATCGGCACTTTCGCAAAATCCCTAGGATTTTCGCGAAAATTCGATTTATAAATTCATCTTACGACACATATATAACATTTCTGGCAGTTACTAATAGTAAAGTATTAAGCAAAGCATGGCGTAATGCATATCAAACTAATGTCTAAAATGGCAGCTTACGAATTCGGAAGTAAGATTTTTATTTTACCGAATCGCCCTATTGCTTAGCTGCCATTTTAGACATTAGTTTTTTTTTTAGAAAAAAAGGTTACAAAATTTATGCTAAGTCTGCCTAACTGCAACACAGTTTGTCGGCAGCAGTTCCCTTACAACTTAAAAAATATAATAATCTATATATATATATGTATATATTTTAACACTAAGCTAGTAGTTGATTATAATGTATTATGCAACACATATATTGCGTTCTGTATTGTGACTGTGACTACATTGCACTGCACACATTATATATGTTATTATATATAAAAGGTACACACCACAGTAAACTATAACATTATATAAGCTACTAGCAAACCAGTGAACCAAATCTTCACCAAAACCTGATTTAAAAAATGTATTTGATTAATTGAGAACTTCGGAGATTTTGTGTGGTTTCGTTTGAAATAGAAATCACGTGATTTCTCGAAAACCGGAAGTGCTACGTTACTCAAATCCGGTTTGTAGTCTTATCAGACTATTCTTAACTTATAACTTAAATATTCTTTTTATCTATCTCTTACGGTTTGGCCGCTGAAACAGCACCACAGACAGACGGACGGACTTGTCTAATAGATAAGAGATTATAAACGGAAACGAGGTGGGTATCCAGCCCACCTCGCCTCCGTTCACAACATCGCAAGGATCATGGACAGAGGAATAGTAGTTTTTTTAGTCTACACTTTAAACTATTTTTAGACAAAACATCTTTTAATAAATTCTGCGCCAATTCGTTAATTAGAGTGGGAACCATATAGCGCAACTCACGTTTTCCATAATCTCTTATCTATTAGACAAGTCCGTCTGCCTGTGGTGCTGTTTAAGCGGCCAAACCGTAACAGATAGATAAAGAGAATATTTAAGTTATAAAATAAGAATAGTCTGATAAGACTACAAACCGGATTTGAGTAACGTAGCACTTCCGGTTTTCGAGAAATCAGGTTTTGGTGAACATTTGGTTCACTGGTTTGCTAGTAATTCTCTATTTTAGGAACAACCATGGTTACCTTTCTCGATAAGCGAGTTGAGTACGTACGTACTCTTTGTTCAATATATTCAGCTTTACCATATTGCTCACATAAAACTGCTAACATAACTTTCTACTCGATAGGCAAGATTTTACAAATACTAAATAATTTTTCATATTGTTTTTGTAACTCATTCTTTGTTTTGGTATTAACTAGAAGCTTTAATAATCGGATTTGTAACTGTTTTATTTTATTTGAATGAAATATAAGTCCGAACGCACCCAACACATACACTATAATAGCATCTGCCAATGCAAAACATAGCATAAGCTGAATGTTTTTACTAACTATATACTTAAGGTTAAATAACTTAACTACTATCGTTCGTAATTTATTTCAGACTGCTTCTATAAGCAAGTTCCACGAAAAATGAGTTTGATATGCATTACGCCATTATACGGTTAAATGTCGCTATATTTGTAGAAGCAGCTAGTATTATTATTTGATATTTGTTAGAAATCCGAATAAATGAAAATGAGCATTAGGCAGATGATTTATTAAAAAAACAAATATCATTGCTTTCTCTCATAATATAACTCTTGCTTTATTACGAAAACCAGTCAACATTATTCTCCAAATAAAGGAAATCTATCATGACTAGCGAAAATGGCTAATAGCAAAATAATAACTACATCAATGCTTGCGTAATTGTATCTGGCTTTTGTGGGAGTAAAAATCAACCCTCTAAGGCAGGGGGGGCTTTCGACCCCAAGTGATTTATTGAAGAACGCTTTTAAACCCTTCCTTTGGCTATTGTTGATTTGTCTTTTATTCGCCGGGGATCATTATGGTGTTGAGATTTGCGGTGAAGAACCATTGTTATGTTCATGTTTAGTGGCAGTTTTGTAAGTATATATTCTATACTAAAGTGGATGTGTTGTCTAATTCTTTTTCTATAGGAAATAAAGTGACTTCGTAAATTTCAACTAAACTTAGAAATAAATTGAAGGTTCGGCTTCCGACTTAATCTTATTTTTATTTTTAATGAAAAAGGATGTGTTCTATTATGATCTAAGAAAAAAAATACTCTTATTATGTACATATTAATTTTAATATTATAAGTCACGATTTAAATCTGTGAAGCGTCATATATTTGTTGTTTATTGTATACCTACAATCACGTACAATAGTGTCGATTCTGGCACGACTCTCTAAGCTAAGCCTTAACTTAAATTTGAGAACAGTGTATCCTTGTCATTCTCCATAGAATTAAAGGAGTGACTGATTTTAAATTTAATTTTAAGTTTAGAGAATCATGCTAGAATCGACACCAATGAATGAATAAATTTAATTTGGAAAAATCTAAAAAGCCGTTTGGCGATTTTTGAAATTTTCTTTTCCGGCGTTGTTATTTCCGACATTGCCATTTGTATTAAATTCTTTGTCATACTTGCAGCAATTTTGCTAATCTCGCTTAACCTAAAACTAGATATATCCCATAGAAAAGTGTCGAAACGTCAATACAATTTGATATTATTGCTAGATATTGTTTTGTTACATTAAGATTTAGCAAAATTCTTGCAAAGTGAGCATTAAATTAATTTGCTGAGTGGGCCTTATTGTGATAAAAAAAAACTATCTATTTAAAAAAAATATAGGTTTTTATATTATTCTTAATTTTATCTTAACTTATAAACTCGGTGGATAAGCGGGGTGGATCGCACTGAAAGTATCTTCAGGTTCTATAAGTATACTTAATCTACTGATATCAAAGACAGATTTCCAATAAGACTGATATGAATCCACGAAATTGCCATTCAGCCAATACCAGATTTCAAATCAAACTTGCAAACACAATATGTCGCAAAAATATTGTGCTTTGAATGTGTTCATAAATATTTATGGCGGACCACCCCCGGTATCGCGTAGCCGTCAATAAAATACTAACAGTGTCACAAACAGTGTATCAAACAGTTCCAATGTGAGACGCGGGACGCTGGGAGGACCATTGAATATGTATGGGCGAGCGTAAAGGGCAATAAAACTCAAGTATAGCAATAAAAGCTCGCAAAATAAATTCGGCGCGTAAATGAAAACGGCGGCAGCACTGACAATGGAGCGAGTCTTTCCATGGCTCATTACACGCCCCCGACGATTACGGCACAGTAGCAATTCAAATGAAATCATTTTACCATATTATTTTCATTTGCTCTGATGCCCCCCGCCCGCCCGGATGTATCCTCGCAAACTCCATTTTCCCGCCTAAACGGACTGGTACGGCGTCGGCGGCGCGGCGCGGCGTGGTAAGGCCAATTTTTTAAATGTGGCCGCTTAAAATAAATTATGTAGCTGGAAAGAAGACGCGTTGTGAACAAACAAGAAAATAAAACGCTGGAGCACGGCTCTGTGTGAAAGAGACGGATGTGTAGTGTTCTAGCGCGCGCGTGCTCGCCCCACCCCCTGCCTCGTCCCGCGCTCGTCCCGCACTCGTCGCGCCTGAAGAAACGGGCTCCGAGAACTAAGCTCCCGTTTTATTGTCACTTACACCACACCAACGACTTAAGTTGTCTCATTTACAAGCACCGTAACACTTCAGTCCACCGGCGTAAGACACAATGTGAATCATTTTTCGTTTCATGCAACTCCATTCAATAACTTTGTTACAGTCTCTACAAGACAAATAAATTTTGAATCACAGCACTGATTAAAGAATCAGACGTTGAAACGATTGCTTATAAAGTATTAAGATGCTTATTTTCGGTTGTCCGAGAATATTTGATAATAATATCTCATTGTTTCGACGAAATCTTCACGGGCTTTATGATTTAAATAATGTTTTTCCGAGAAACAGTATTTGCCCAAGATTATTTAATTCGAACAGACTGAAGACCATTGAAAATAATATATTTATTTATGATTTTATGTTTATTTTATAAAAAGGCAAATCATGATTTAATTCTGAGTTAAATACTTACATATAATATCAATCACACAGTAAGTGCGATATTCGTCCAGGGTAAAAAAGCAAATTCTGAATTTGAGCAGAGATGGAGAGGGTTAGCTGAAAATTAATAAAAAGAACACTATTTATAAGTGAACATAAAAGTACTTATTAATTGCTTTTACGAACACATGCATTGAATTATGTCTCTAGAGCCACTATCTCTTCCGAAATCTAATATAGTTTTGCAAAACTGCGCATTTACTCAACAGCTACAATATTTAGCAAGAAAGTTAGTTTGTCACTATATTCAGGCAGGTTTCAAATCAATTAAGGCCCTAATATATAAACTAAAATTATATACATATAAAGAGGAAAATTTGATTCTTTGCATTGAATAGGAATCAAAAATACTGAAACGATTTGAGTTTTTTTTTACATTAAGAACCCTACATTATCCAGATGAACATAAGCTAAAAAATATTGAAGTTATACTTCTTTAGGCGCGTTATGAAAAAATGATGAGAGTGAAATTTTTAGATGCGCGCGCATCACTGTAACCCAAAAGTAACAGCATGAAGTTGGCCGCGGGCGCGTTATGAAAAAATCATGTGAGTGAAATTTCGAGATGCGCGCGCATCACTGTAACACAATAGTAACACCATGAAGTTGGCCGCGGGCGCGTTATGAATGTTAGTGTCTAATAATGGTGGATTATTAACCACTTAGTGGTTAATAATCCACCATTATTAGACATCTGTTCGAAAGGTACTTTGAACGATCCACGGAGCTCCATAAGATGATCGCGTTGTCAAAAACAATGTTGGCATGCTCGTCGCCTCTGATCACTGTTTTCATATTTATAATATTTATCCACATGTTTCTAGTTTCTATATGGACACAACGTGTTTTAGTTACTTACAAGTGCTAATTACATATGGACTAATAACTTAAATTCAGTAGTGATTTTAATTGAATATTTTGAATATTTATTTAATTTTTCAAATTAAAACTGAACTTAATTGACTGTGTTAACTATCCTTTTCCAGTCCTTTTATTATTTTATTGTAATTATTAATTATTTGCATGCAATTAAAAAATATTTTTAATGATGCTAAAGAAGTATAACTTCTCACGCGCGTACATAAGTTACACGCATCCATTTTTTGAAGAAAAATTAGGTATCCATATTAAAACCTAGATAATTTAACTCAACTTGTCAAAAAAAAACTTGTATCCCGTATGCTGCAGAAATAATTGACAATATAGCAAAGTGATGTAGGTACAACCGTAATAAAGGACATCAATAACTACAAAAAAAGGTCTGAAATACCATATGTCTTATACTATTACAGTGATGTCACAAAGACATCCTTATTACGTAGATTGCAAGGTTATAAACTATATAAGTGCCAAATACGATCAGCCGTATTTGCGTGATTGAGCAAAAAGACACAACCATACAAACTTTCACATTTATAAGATTAGTAGGAAGTAGGATAAGTCTCATACAAATTAATTTATCCTCTATTTTAACCACGCTTGGCTCGTCTATACAACGATATCGCTAAAGAGTTGCCAGAGCTAGATATCCATTTTCAGAACTATTCTGAGTTTATGACACTGCTTAAAAGGGCTGACGCCCTTTAGCCGCTTATGCTTGTAGTTGGTGCTTCCATTTTTTTTATGCTGTTTTTGTGTATTTGTGTGTCTGCTTATTTTGTGTTTTTTTTAACTCATGCTGTGGCTACCTTGATTGTAAGTGCAGTAAGCTATAAGCAATTTGAGCTTTGTTTGTACCAAGAACTGCTGTAACTTATGTTGGTAGCCCATATATTAAATGAATAAACCAAATGAATTTCCTCAAATGTATCTGTAATCTTTTTTGATAGCTGTTAGCACGCGTAGAGAAAGCCTTTTTCTATGATAAAGACATTTACAAAGTTTCTGATAATTTCTTACAAAATCGATAATTTTTCATACAAAATATTCAATAACATTTTTAACTAAGTGCTGAAATGAAATGAATTAAATGGAATAAAATGAAATTATACTTTATTTAAATTGACTTATTGAGAGCTCTTTTGAATCGTCCAATATTTTCTTTCTTGTTTTTGCTGATATTTACTTATTTGTAAAGAAAAATATTGTATTTTTTTTGTTAAAAATAAGCTCATTGACTTATTTCTTGTATCTCAAAAATAATATGATTAGGGAAATATACTTCAAAAGATCTCTCAGTGCTCACTTTAGACATTAAAGAAAAATTTACGTAAAAAAATATGATTATACAGTCAGTTCATAGGTATTGTCACACAGTAAAAACTTTTCTTTTAGAATGCTGGCCACAAAAAAGTTAATTGGATTCGAATTTCGAATTGTTCATGAAAATAAAAATGTATACTTTTTAGAATTTTACTCATTTTTAAATATGGAGTGGATGCTTAAAGAAGACCGTGTTGCAGTTATTGCATTGCATCGATGCGGTTACGCGCCTATTCAAATTTTTGACATACTAAAAAATTTGAATATAGCCAAAAGATTCGTTTATCGTACCATCAAACGATACAATGAAGACTCTAGTATAGATGACAGGTCAAGAAGTGGTCGCCCTCGGTCTGTTAGGACTCCAGCAGTAATAAAAGCTGTGAAGGCGCGAATTCAAAGAAATCCCAAACGTAAGCAGAAACTGTTGGCCCTTCAGATGGGGTTAAGCATAACCACGGTAAAAAGGGTGTTAAATGAAGACTTAGGGCTTCGGGCATATCCAAGAAAAACAAGACATCGTTTGAATGCTCGTCTAATAGACCTGAGACTGAAGAGATGCCGCGCTTTGTTGAAGCGGTACGCGGGAAAAAAATATCGGGAAATTCTTTTTTTATATAAGAATAGACACACGTGTATGTTATTGAACTCCTCCAAGAAAGCTTTACCGATTTTTATGAGATTTTTGTGTATAAGTATTTGTAGATCTCAAAATTGGTCGTCTGCTATTTTTTATACCCTAAGTATCGCCTTAGGAGAGGTTCTCTCCAGATTTTTTGCAAGACATTTTTTCATAGGTTGGCATCGAAAAGTATCTACTCGTAGCCCTAAATTTTCCCCCTTCCACTACCACCAACTCCAATTTTTCTGGAGTGACAAAGTTGACTGCGGTAGATAGTATTAATTTTATCTAGATGGTTTGAATGAAACAAGTTTTTCAACGGGTTTGAAATACTTTTTTAAACCTTTTTTTTACGGAAATCAACGTTTCGCATCCTTTTCAGGATGCGTCGTCGAGGAATAAGTAACAAATAGATTGTTTAAATTCAATTACTATTGTTAGTGGTTAGCGCGTTCGGCTGCGATCGTTGAAGTTAAGCAACTTTCGCAGTGGTCGGTCATTGGATGGGTGACCAAAAATTTACAATCTCGTTCTTCTCCGTGCTTCGGAAGGAAAATTAAACAGTTGGTCCTACTATCTGTAGTCGTTAGCACCCACCAATCCGCACTGGGCCCGCGTTGTGGGTTATGGCACAATCCCCCTATTCCATCCATAGGGATGGCCTGTGCCCAGAGTGGGGTCATTAATAGAATGATGATGATGATTAATATTTTTATACTTAGGTACTTACGCAGATAAAGGATTTGGTTAATTATATAATTTTTTCCATATTAGCACAAACGATATCACATATCTCCACGCCGTATTCCGATTGAGGTAAGCATTATAAACGATGTTAGGAAAAACATTGACTCCCAAATAAATTACAGATAACACACGTAGTAGATCAAATATCAGCAATTAGTAAATAGAGAAACATTGAGTTACCACAGTACCAGGTAACTAACTCATTTTCGAGTAACCAATATCGGGCGAATTAGTTAATTACATCTTTGAGTAGGTTATAGGTGTTCTCCACTACCAAGAGTTTTCGAATGATTTTCTCTTCTTGAATTTTCATAAAAATATTTATCTCAAAAAAGAAAAAACAGATTAACCATTGCTTAATTTACAGACCATCAAATGTTGTTGATGTTCTGTTTGCTATATATATCTAGTTCTACCTCAGAAAGGTCTCCCAATTTTGGAACCGGTGGTAGTTTACGGTAGTTAGGGTCAAAAAAATAAGCTCAAAATTACAAAAAAGAATTTTAAATAAAGTACTTTATTAATTAAATTAATAAATTCATACATCTATATATAAAAGTCAAAGGTGATTGACTGACTGACATAGTGATCTATCAACGCACAGCCCAAACCACTGGACGGATCGGGCTAAAATTTGGCATGCAGATGTTATGACGTAGGCATCCGCTAAGAAAGGATTTTGATCAATTCTACCCTCAAGGGGATAAAATAGTAAATGAAAGTTTGTATGAAACTTTGTCAATTTTAAACCGATCGGGCTGAGACTTTGCATTCAGGTATAAGAAGAATCATAGATGAATGTCATTTTGTTTAATACAAGCCTGAGAACAAAAACTGTAGCCTACACTTTAGCTCTACACCGAAGCGAAACGAGGGCAGGCCGCTAGTAGACAATAAAGTTTTAAAAATCTTCCAATGATATATCCGAACGCTCAATAAAAGTCTTTCGAAGGTAGCTCGACAAAGTAAATAAAAAATCATTATTCTGACGATGCAGACCTGAAAAGGCTGCGAAACGTCAATAAATAAATAAAGTTCGTGCATTAATCCGGTAAAACTAGTTTTATTTAATGAGTGATGTGCGTGAAAACCTAAGAAACAAATATACACTTCTGGACACATCTATTGGCCCACCTTAGAGTTTAGGTTTCGATGGCCCCTACCGAAATATGATTGCTAGATTGAACAAAAACTGTTGATGCAGTTTTAAACCTGATACATTTTACCATCATTTTCGATCGTATTGTTTTAAATTTGAATTCAGAATACCATACGACATTTAGCTACGCCTAACAAGTCGGATATGCGCCTTGTTAAAGGCAATTGATTTTTGAACAAAAACATGTTTTATCAAATAAAGGTTTAATTTAATAACGCGTGTTGCCTCCATGGGCATCTACCATAGCTCTCATACGATTAGGCATAGAGTTTATCAACCGCTCTATGAAATTTTGAGGGATCATCTCCCATTCCTCTTCTATGGCAGTTTTCAACTCCTGCATCGTCTGGGCAACTGGTTGACGAGCCCTAACACGTCTTTTTAGCTCGTCCCACATGTGCTCAATGGGTTTCATGTCTGGGCTTCTGGCTGGCCAGTCCATAACTGTGATGTTCACATCCTGAAGATATTCCCTAACGATGCCGGCCGCATGGGCTCTTGCATTATCATGCATAAAAAGGAAATTTGGGCCCACATAGTCCGCGTATGGTATCACGTGAGGTTCTAAGCACTCACGAATGTACCTTTCAGCATTTAATGTTGGCAGCCGTGGTCCTGTAACAACCACAAGTTGAGTTTTGCCGCTCGCGGATATACCGCCCCAGACAGTCCATGAGCCACCGCCATAAGCAATCCTCTCTTCAAAGCAGCATTGTGCGAAACGCTCTCCCTTACGTCGGTAGACCTTCTTCCTTCCATCGTTGCCATGTAACACAATTTTAGACTCATCAGAAAAGAGCACACGGCTCCAATCTTGCTGTGTCCAATTTAAATGACTGCGTGCGAAATGATGGCGCGCTGTTCGGTGGGCTCGCGTTAGTTTGGGCCCATTAGCTGGCTTGTGTGGTACCATATCGCGTTCTTTTAACCTTCTCCGAACAGTTCGAGCGCTCACAGATACTCCGTGGAAGTCGCGAATTTGTTTTTGTATCTCAATGGAGGTAAGGTGACGATTTCTCAAGCTGGTCGTCACGATGAATCGATCCTGCCTTTCAGTTGTGACCCGAAATCGTGGCCTTCCTTGGCGACGAACAAAGCCGCCAGTCTCTAGGTACCTCCGATAAACATTTCGGACCGCAGATCGACTTAAATTAAGTTGAGCACTCACTTTTCTTTGGCTGTGTCTTACTTCAGGTATCCATAGATTATTGATAGAACCTCACCTTAATGTTAAGAATAAGTAATGTTTGTTGCAAAACCAAAGATATCAATAACTTTTTCAAGAATTAAATCCAAGTAAACCAATAAAACCAAGTTTTCTTAGTATTCGATTGTTTGATATCAACAAACAGGCTCCAAATTGTCTTTTGTTTCTTTAAATTCTGTGTTCGAAATTCAAAAAAAGACTATTGAATGAAATTGTGAATGTGCCAGGTTCAAAACTGCATAAAAACTTTTTGCTCGACCTAATATAAAATTTTAGCTAGGACCAAACGAAACTGAAAATACAAGGTGGGCCAATAGATGTGTCCAGAAGTGTATATATCTAAAAATTAATTGCTGTTCGTTAGTCTCGCTAAAATTCGAGAACGGCTGAACGGATTTATCTTATCTTGGTCTTGAAATATTCGTGGAGGTCTAGGGAAGGTTTAAAAGGTGAGAAAAAATCGAATGATTGCCTGGAAAACCCTAAAAACAAGTGAGCGAAGCCGCGGGCAAAAGCTAGTTACTTATATAATGATATAAGAAAAATCAGGATTATTCAAGTATCTCTACCTTTAATTTTAAAGTAAGTTATAGGCAGTTATTTTATTTTCCTTTCGATTCAGACAGATTGAACTAAGAATAGAAATACAAATTTATTCGTATTTGTTAGAAGGTACTTAACAGTACTCATATAAAAAATATTATCTTAAAAGTAGTTAGATATCCCCAAGAAAAAACAAAAAATAGATTCGAAAAACAGGCTAAGAGGCTTATCATATTGCCTATAAAACGTTGCAAGTCGAAGTTATGTTAGGTGCAAAAATTTTATGAAAATAATACCTACTAAATATAATTAAAACTGATAAAGTGACTGTATGTCTGTCTGCCTGCAGTTTTTAAGCCAACCTTATATAGAAGATAATTATGGGTTAGGGGACCGTGAAAAAAGATGGTGAAATAACGATAAAGGTTTATATGGGAAATTAATTATATTATCCAGGTGAAGTCGCGAACATCAGGTAGTATACGGTGTACTCATCGTACTGACATTTGTCCCACCGGAATTCGAACCCTGGACATCTCGAGTAGGCAACATCTTATAACTCGGAGTACCTACATACATACACTCGCGCCATGGAGATCGTCGATTGAACATATTTTGTTGCAAAATAAATTGCATGTTAGTCTTTCAGACAACTATTTGACATATTTTATTATTTTTTTTTCTTTATCACAATATGGCGCCCATTAGTCCCCCTATTGAATTTCAATTACTATCATGTCTTTAGTAGCACTATGTAATTAAGACGAATCTGATGACGTATATAAATCATAAAAATCGATCGCGTTTGGTCTCCAGTGTACCACAAAGGAACATACATAATAATAATAAAAAAAAAAAATTTCAACCTATTTTATACCTATTATTTAATTACGATACGCCACGAAAAATACCCCTTTGCTTAATTTTAGTCATCGCTGTAAATCCAATATCAAATCTTATAATTATGAAACGGAACTTTGTGTGCAAGTAGGTACAACTTGGCTGGATTTTCCTAAAGCCTTTTTTCTCGTTGTAGCCAATGGTAAAACTAGTTGGAAAAAGTAACTGAGCACCAATTGGGAATTAGGAAGGGGTCGCGCGCGGTGCTATTTAGCTAATGTTTGCAGGTAATGCGATGACATCTAATCGAATGGGGTTTATTGTGATAACAGTTTGGGAACCTTAGCGTACGGTAGAGTCGCGTTGGCATAAGAGAAGAAGAGCATTTTTAATTAGTTGAGGAAAACGATAACATAAATATTATTAAGGAAATTTCGTTTTTATTAAATTTAAAATTTCGGTAGGACTAAGTAATTCAATATTCAGAAAGTTTCGGTTGAGTTATTTTTTTTTGTTTTAGGGACTTTTGGACCAAAATGTCCATACCAGCCCCATCGTAACCTGACCATACAATTTTCTTAAAATTATTTATTTACTTAACTATTACTTACATAAAATTTTTGCTGCCATATTGCAAAGTACACTGGCCTCCTCCGATAGGGGTTTGGCTAGGATGCCCTGCAATATGCCAGTTTCAAACCTATAATTTTAAGGATCGAGAATGCATGTCTCTTTTCGGCTTCATTTTTGACGCATTCCATTAAAATGTGTTGCACATCCTCCACTTTTTCACAATTAGGGGTATTGTTTTTTTTAAAAGAAACAAGAATTTATTTAGTGGAATATGTCCAGAACGAAGTCGGTGCATATAACCAATCAATCAATCAAAATCATTTATTCAGTTTAGGCTGTAACAAGCACATATGAATGTCTAGAAGCTACGCCATCGGTTTGTAAATCTACGGCGGGAGACCTTGTACTGAGCAGAACCGGCAAGAAACTCAGCAAGGGCTGTAATCATATTATACATACGACCTATGTTAGGTTGAGTTTTTAGTAAAGTTGGTTGAAGCAACGTAAGAAAGTAATTAATAACAACGGTTGGTCCAATATGCTCAGAAATGAAACGGACTGAATAAAGTGAAACAAAGATTTTTTAAATTTTTAATTAGCGAAACTGCGATATTAATTTATATTGCCAGAAACAGGAAGATAAGGGTAATATGAATACTAAATAGGAGTGGTATAATTAATGCTAAATTTAATAATAATTAAATCAATCACTTTCACTACTACATATTTGGAAGACATACTTTTTACTCATTTACTGGACTCGATTCTGGCATAATTATCTAAACCTAAAATTTAATTTGACATTAGTGTATTCTTGTCATGCTTTATACCGAATGAAAAGCAGAGACTGCTGTTAAATTTAGTTTTAAGTTTAAAGAATCATGCCAGCATGAGGGCCATTACCTAATTACAAAGATTACAAGGTCATGCTGAAAACATTTTCACCGCCCAAGTACATAATCAAAGTGAGCCACCTGAAATTAGATTTTGTATGATCTTGTCCGCGGTAACCTGCCCGGCCGGTCACTTAATTCGACTCGTTTTAAAGCAATCTTTTTCCGAGCGTGCCGTTAAAAGTATTTCCAAATGTATAAATAATTTACGAAACGAGGACATAAAGTTTGCGGTGCGACCCCCGCATGCAAATCGAGTTGGAAAGAAGTGTCCGCTGCGGCAGGCTGTCTCTTTCTAACGCTCGGTTTTTGGGTACGTGTGATCGTGAGAGAAGATGAAAATAGGTGCGACAGAGAACGTCGGTGGTAGCGTTTCTAAGTGAATCAGTGCCCGCGCTCGGTATTAAATCAGGGCGCGGGAGGGAGGTGCGCGTGCTAAAATGCTCTTTACGGGTGGGGTTTTGTTTGCCGAGGGCGGTTTCAGAGCGGTTAGTCGCCAGTATTGAGTGCCACGCGAGTGCGAGTGGACGCGATGGCGCTAGTGTCGCGGTGACCGCGCTCTCTCGTTCGTGGATTTAGGCGGGAAAAGTTCCCGCCTTCAGCTAACAAAATATTTTCGGACGCTAATAAGGTAACTTATTATAAAATTGCGAGTTTACGTTATTATGCACGTCTGAAGTTACAGCGGTTTGTGGAAGTTGTAAAAACAAGTTTTGCTCAACTATTTGTGAGTTTATTTGAAATAAACTTTATCGGCGCTGAAGTTCCTACCGAACGAATATAAATTAAATGACAAGTATTTGTGATAAACTAATAATTTATCATCGGCAATGTATACGGCCGCTAAGGTTTCTAGCGGAAAAAAAACAAAGTATTTGTGATAAACTAGAAATTTATCAACTGTAGGTAATGTATAAGGAGTCAATTTAATATGAATTAACTTTTAAATAATTCAGATACATCAAGTAGGTTTTCGTTAAGTCGAGTAATTTATCAAAATAACATAAAATTATTATTCTCATGTTTTCCTTATCTTTTTAATTCTTGGCAATTCAATCCCGTGCATTGTAAAACTTTGTGAAATAAAAATAATAATATATATTTTTTTATAAATTAAAGATGATATGTAACTTAAAATAAGCAAATTATGAAGGATTTTCTAAGTTAGACTTTTTGCTGAGACGGGACAGCTTATTTTACTTTTAAAATGAGTAAATAAATATTTGAGAAATCAATAATAATTTTGAATAAACTTATTAAAATGTTATTTTTTAATATGAAAATATCCATGTTACATAAAAAGTTCACTTTGGGCGGTCCAGAATTTCTCAAACCTTTTTTAGCTTTTCGTTAATAAATAATAGATTATCGGTATTTTTTTTACTTCATTCATTAAAAAAAAATGTGAATTACTATAAAACAAAGCTAGTGCCACAGTACTATCTTACTAATTACATTGCTATTTTTTTTATTACTAGCACATCTAAATTCCACTTTTAGTTAGGTGGATAATAGTTAAAAATCACAATATTCACTAAGTTGAAAAAAAAACTTGTTCTTTAATGTTCCAAGAAAATTATAGAATATTCCAGATCATACCTGTGATAAAACTAAAGAAAAGTTCCTTATTCGGTAATTGTTGCAGACCAAAAGTTTGCATTCCATTAATGTTGTTCCCAAATAATGGCTTGAATAAAAAATATTTTAACAAGGTAGGTAGGTAAAACCATTGCCAATAGTGCCAACGTTGCGCCAGGTATTTATTTAATTTTGTCTCATTACATCTATGCATGTTAATCTACAACCGTGATTTAAAACCTCTATAAAAAATTAAACAGTTAGCTTCTTGCTAACATTGAAACATCAAATGTCCCAATAATCATAGTATTATCCAAACGGATGATATAATGTTGAACTTAATTTCGTAAAATAACACTCCTTCGCTTTTTTGATCCCTTCCGTGCAAAGGGTTTACTCATCAGACAGCCACAATTTTATACTGCACGCATCGAGGAGTCTCTGTATCTGTATGAATCTAGGATACTGATTCCACCACAAAATCGACCTTTTCTAGTCAGCGTGAATGTAAATTATTTTATAGAGATCAATAATTACTTACACTTTGATCGAAATGTTTTCATGAAAAGCGTATTTTTTTAAAAAACTTTTGCGTTAACGTTATAGCAAGTTACGCTATATTTATAATATACAAACTGCTTTATTTCAGAATACAGATAAAACGTCCGCTGTGTACGTCTATTTGTTTGTGGTTTTGTTCAAGAAGTTTACCGATACCCTTATAAGTAGTTTTCATTAGCTATTCTAATAACCTCTTTTTATTCTGTATTATGCTGACTTTTTTTCACGTTGCAAATTTGACTTGCAAAAAGTACTGCAAAATTTTAAGAGTTATCTTATCAAATTTTAAAGTGAAAAACTTTTCATAAGTCTTTTAATACGATATTCTTTTTCCAAACCCGGGTGTTTCAGAAAAAGAATATTGCATGAACAGGCAAAGAACCCAGGGTAGGTATTCTGTAAGATGCAATCTCATTTACACGGATTTTATAACAAATGTCAAATATTTAATACTGGCTGCTTCTACGGACATAGTGACATTTTGCCGTGTAATGGCGTAATGCATATAAAACTAATGTCTAAAAAAATGGCAGCTCCCGAAATTGGAAATGAGATTTTATTTTACACTAGTGGCCCGCCCTCGCTTCGCTTCGGTGTAGAGCTGTAGTGTAGATTTAAATGACTCTTCATATAAGTAATTATAAAAAAACTGAAAATGGTATATTTGCCTTTTCCAAACTTCTATTGACATCACGTCAATTGTTTTGCCTTCCCTGAATCTCTCCACTAACATTTGAAATTTATAGTATGGTATTAAAATTCAAATTGACTTTAGAACTTAAGTTTAAGAACCATCCTCGTACTTCAAGGAATATTCTAAAAAACAGAATTATCGAAATCGGTTCAGATGTTCTCGAGATTTGCGCTTAGCAACACATTCAGCGATTCATTTTTATATTATAGACAATAACTCTACTGGTTTGGAAAAGAACATCTCGTGATTTGTCAACACGATTGTGTTGTCAATTGTTTTATTAGACGCCTGATGAGAGATGCATCTTGTCGAGTAACGCAATAAAGCATAACAGTTGGCCGCCAATAAGCTCAATCAATAAATAAATATGAATCGTATTGAAATGCGATAGTAGACGGCGCCTCGACCAATTAAGTAGGTAGTAGAATGTATGATTGCATTTGTAAGAAGTGAAAATTCTTTGAGTCACCGCATTTTAACGCCGCAGTTACATTTGGTCGTTAACACGAAACATACTTGAATTCGGGTACTCGAAGCAATATTTACACTGGAATACGGGCTGGAAGACGGTGTCGGGCAAACAAAAGGATATCTACCTGAATACAGGCGTACTGTACCCCTAGCACGAACCATTATCGAATTCGTATAGTTTGCAAACCGAAATGTCAATGTCAAATTTTGTATGGAAACTTGAACAACAGCGGCACAAAGTACGTAACGAGAACTAAAAATCAGTACACATTTGACAATGACATTTCGGATTCGCAAACGATACGAATTCGATATTGGTTCGTGCTAGAGGTACTGGACTCCGTTCATTAACACAGCCCGTATTAGAGAATGACAACTAAGTTTTGATCTTTACTTGAGTACAGTTAGAAAGGGATGTCGCTATGTGCTGTATATACCTTTATCCCTTTCTGACTATGCTCAAGACTAGATTATGGTTTATGGTTTAAGACATTTATTTCTCAAAACAGAACACAAAATTCACTTACATCAGAAAACAAAAGAATAATTAATCCAGTACGTGTGTACGAAATCAACAAAGATAAACACGAGACGTACGAAATAAACAAAAAATTTAGTTGGACATACACACACTTATATCATAAATCACTTTTGAAAATTTTTTTTTTCTAAAGCTGTTGGTAATTAACGTTGGTAAGATTCATTACTGAGAATCTTTTTATAATACGGGCCTTAGACGTTCACCCGAATTCTACTGGCACCCGTATTCGGGCTAGCGACCAAGTAAGTGTAATCGCGCCATAAAAAGTGGAAATGTAAAATGTAGGTAACTATATATTGTGAATAGCTATTTTTAATTTGCTATAGTTTCCATATAACCTTTAAATGAATAATTGAAAATCTAGCTAGCAGTAATTTTATCACTAATGTCGTTTGCAGTAAGTATGTTGACATTAAACAAGCGCACTAAACAGAAATAAGGTGTAAACTTTCATTTATTACATGTACTGTGACTAGTATATGTTTGAGTTATTGAATTTTAAGTTACTAGCGAATTCAGGCAACGACATAGGTAATATTAAAGCAAAAAATATTTTTGACCTGCAACTATTTTTTCGAAAAATGTCTCTACGTTAACTCAATAGTTAATTGTGCAATTGTGAAACACCTACAATTCCAGCTGTCATAAATAAAACTAATTTTAGGATCTACGCACTTTAATGGATAATGGTGTCTGTTCTAGCATGACTCTCTTAATTTAAAACTAAATTTAACATCATTTCTCTCCTTTTCTTCTTTTGTCAAATTTAAGTTTAGGTTTAGAGGATCATGCCAGAATCGTCACCAATAAATCCATAAAGAACGGTTAATTACAAATGTGCGCCGTTTATAAGATATTATTTAAAAGATATAAATCAATATTTATGTATGTCATTATTGTTTATAATTGTTCTCACTATTTTTATTAATACGATATTTAGGTTTCGTAGATAAATAAAACAAGCTTTAACGATTCGCATTCTTTTCAGGCTGCGTCTTCAGTTTTTTTTTATATTAAAAGAAAAACCATTACAAGGATGCAAAACGTCAAAAAAGTGATAAAAAGAGGCATTTTGAACCCTTTTAAGCTTGTAACTTACTAACTATCTGTTTACTTAATAACTGGTGTGCGTGAAAATCTAAGAAACTTTCTTAGGTAACCTAAAATTAACGGTGTACCTAACACAAAATGCTAAGCAATATGCGCATTCAAAGCTAGTTAAAGAATTAAAGAGCGTTAAGCTCATAAAATATGTATTCTTATTAAAAACGAAGGTTTTTCTTCGTTTTCTTATAAGAGAAGGTAATTGTAGTTTTTTTTCTTAATATCATAGGGTGACTACTTGTTTGCACCATAAACAATGAAATTGAAAAGTACTAATCCTTCGTAAAAATATTTAATAAATTTTTTTAATCGTATGTCTTTGAAAAATGTTCTTCCTTAATAAATATGCGATTACCAGTCAAATAACTTGAGGAGTACCTATAGATTTTTTTCAGCTTTGAAATTCAATATTTTATGTGTATGCAATTAAAATGTGTATTAATAATTAAGTAATTCCTTATTTAATAGCATTCAATTTGCTATTCATACAATTATGTAATTCTACGAATGCGCTACGTTATACACTACAACGTCTACGGCGTAGCTTGCTACGGTAATATTCAAGTAATAATTTATACGATTGTTATATTCAACAAAAGAGGATAATAAATGATTATTATATTTATATTCCAACGTATTTAACTGTTAGATATTAAAATATAAGGAAAAAATTACGAGAAAAAATTCCACGCGGACTAGGCAGGAGTTGGGACTTGAACCCGCACCCTCCGCAATCCGGGCGGATGCACTGACCATTATGCTACCGCGGCCCTAATTGTCCGTGTTGAATTATTTCTAGCATTTTCTTGGCTGCATTGTAGTTAACCTATATTGATGCAGTATAATGATCAGTGCATTCGGATAGCTGGGGGTGCGGGTTCGAATCCCGTCTGCTGCCTGGTCCGTTTTTTTTAGTAATATTACCTTCCAAATAAATTCGACTCAATCCAGGTTTTAGACAGGATTCGATCTTCCGCATCCGCCCGGATAGCGGAGTGATTTTTTTATGTAATTTTTTCTTGAGATAAAAACGATAATCAGTGGATTTAAATGACTGTGCTTACGTAAATTTATTGTAGAGGAAAATGACTTATTGAGGTTCTTAAGGATGACAAATGCAGATGGCACGTTTATATGCCGCAACGGCTATCTCCTCAATTGAAGTGATTCTTAATATCACCTTTATTAGTAATAATTTGAGATTTGATATAATAATCGACCAAAAAAAAAAATGAGTGCGTGTACTTATGTAGGCGCGTGAGAAGTTATCCTTCTTTGGCATCGTTTAAAATTAGTTTTTAATTGCATGCAAATAATTAATAACAATAAATTAATAAAAAGTCTGGAAAAAGACACAGTCAATAAAGTTCAGTTTTAATTTGAAAAAATAAATAAATAATCAAAATATTCAATTAAAATCGCTACTGAATATAATTTATTAGAACATATGTGATTTGCACTTGTATGAAACTCAAACACGTATTCCGAATATACAAACTAGAAACATGTGGATAAATATTATAAATATGAATACCTATAACTGTTACTTTATTACAAAAAATAAAGATGTGGTTTTTTTGGTTCTACTACACCAATGGTCAAGAGATGGCGCTGTAGTCTCCTGAATCGCGCTTTGGTTCCGTTGTTCCAGATTAATAAATACTTTTGATAGGGGCCTTCACAATGCAGTCGTTAGCACCCACTAAATAGAGATTCTATTTCTATTTTGTTGGTAGATTTTCTTAATGTGCGGTAAACACAAAAGTAACGCATTTTTGTGTTACAGTGATGCGCGCGCATCTTAAAATTTCACTCTCATCATTTTTTCATAACGCGCCTAAAGAAGTATAACTTCAAAAAAACGAAAAACCACTTACTATATAATAATTAATAACGGTAGAAGTTTACCAGAACTTGATTTCGTTAATCATGCAGTTTTCATTAATACAATACCAAATGAGTTAGACAGCCAAAAAACATCGTGCATTTCTGTAGATTTCACCCGCACTATAGATGGCGCTGTCCCATTTTAGGAACACGCATGCAACTCTATTTGCGGCACTCGCGTATTCACAAACGGCGAATTACCAGCACTCTAGTCCGCCATCGACCATGGGATATTTCTAAGTAACGTGCGTATTTTATTGTCAGGCTGGCTGCTGGGATTGCGTTCTGTACCCCTAGCTCGAATCATTATCGAATTCGTATCGTTTGCGAGTCCGAAATGTCATTGTCAAATGTGTACTGTTTTTAGTTCTCGTTACGTACTTTGTGCCGCTACTGTTCAAGTTTCCATACAAAATTTGACATTGACATTTCGATTTGCAAACTATTCGAATTCGATAATGGTTCGTGTTAGGGGTACTGTTCCTACACTCCGGGCTCGGCTCTCGCTGTGTGGGCGCAAGGGTAACACTTGCGGCCTTAATATTAATTCATTATGAATTTAATAAACTATGTTTATTTATTTAACTAAGTTCATGTATTCTATTATAACTATATATATTTTAATACTATTTTGTAATTTTAGCTTTTATACTCTACCAATCATGTACAGGCCCTGCCAGAATACCAGCGCTGTTACAGTGGGAATATTCCCGTCCTGATTAGCTTTTCTTCTTTCTGCATATTGTTGTTCTCTGTTTGTTTTTTTTTATCGGGATATAATTTCTTATTGTTACATACTCGTCTTTTAAGGCTAATAAATGATTTTTCTTTCTTTCTTCTTTTATCCGCACTGTACTAGTGCTAATATGCAGGCAACTGTGGGAACAAAACGCAAGGAAACTAGTAAATATACCGAATTTGAAAGGAGAACATGGTATGCGTGCGATAACATGATTGTGATAAGTATGTTAGTGGCCATTAGAACTCTCGCCTCCTTATTAATAAACAAGGAATGAGGGCTACCGTTTTCTGCCTCACCAGATGGCGCCACTGTTGAGTGAGGTCCTAAATTGTAACTTTTAAAGTTTATTAATACGCACATGAAATCAAAGGTTACATTTAGATCGTATTTTAACACAAAAGAACCATGTCCTAAACATAATAGGCCATGCTACAGTGACGCGCAGTTCCATTTTATTCGGAAAAAATGGGAACATAATCATTTTTCTAAGCTCAAATTTTTAATAACTGACATTCATTGCCACATAACTCATATTTGCCATAATTAAGCCGAATTGTTACCAATTATTCACAACATTATTTTAATTAGAAATAAACCCGCGTAGTCAACCAACAAGCAATAACATTTGACATTTCGGAGACCTCACGCTACACTAGCGCCTCTAGCGGCGGATTCATACGCGATAGCCCTCATTAGCTTAGACTAATTACGCCGTGTTTTATTCGTATCACTCGAATGCCATTTGTCGTTCAATGAACAGATGCAAGGCATACAGTAACTGATCCAAGCTTAGTCTTTTTAGAAGAGTGCACCGCTCCATTCCCCTATGCCTTATGCATCGCGTAATGTTAGGTAAGGTACTCTATTTTTTTTCCCATGTCATTAATTTTTCATATGTGTATGTATCCGCTATTAAGTTTCTATACAACATCAAGTTTGAGACTACATATTACCGTCATTTAGTTTCGAGAGAAAATAATTTTACCGTGAATTGCCTAATTGTTTTATATTGTTTATCATAAGTGCCCCTTGATATTCTAGTTCACCCTATATTAGCAGAACAGTGGCGAACTTGTTAATTCATTCAACACCTTCTCGCAATTAAGTTCTAAGTACCAGCCGTATACAATTATGACGCACACAGCTAACTAGAAATGAATATACAACTCAATTTTGTACTAAGTACTCTGGTATTCACAAAAGCATGAACGACGCCGCACGGCAAGCTATATCTAGTTAGCTAGTGAATAGCTTAATGCCACTTAAATTCGGTTTGCATAACGTTACCATTCATTAAAGTCTATCCATGAGATATTATACGTGTTTTGTAATGTGACGCTTTTAAAGGGCGGGCTACTAATTTAATAACAAATTTTATGATACGGTTTATTAATATGTATTTAATACTAGTGCCCACCCGTGACCTCGTCCGCTAAAACTGTGGTTTTTGTAGAAGCCCACAGGAATCTTAATTTTTTTCCATTATAAAAAGTATTCTATGTTATGTTTTTATTTTTTTTAAGCATTTAGCTGCTAGATGTTTAAATCTAAATATCATTTGAGGGTTACCTACAATGCGAAGAGATGGCACTGCCTTGCAGCTTAAGGGTAGAAAAATTTCGACGCGGCCGTCAAGGCCGTGGTAGTATAATTGGTCAGTGCATTCGCCCGGATTACGGAGGGTGCGGGTTCGAGTCCCTTCCGCTGCCTGGTCGGCGTGGTTTTTTTTTCTAGTAAAACTTTCCCTTAGCTTTAAAGATCTAGCAGTTAAATTCTTAAAAAAATAAAAACATAACATAGAATACTTTTTATAATGTAAAATATTTTTTATTATATGATGTTAATTTTTCCTTTATCTGTACTATAAGACGTTACTTCCTATCAAATTTCAAGATTCTAAGTTCACGGGAAGTAGGTACCCTGTAGGTTTTGTTCCCGTGCGAGTTTCGAAAATTTGCGGCATAAACGGCTGTATCTTTTGATTGCTTCGGCTTAGGAGTTTGATTTTTTCACAGTTCCAAGGGACAGTAGACCAGAGAATTAGATATGAATTTTCAGTTTGATACCTCCACGCGTTCCTGAGAAAAACGGTTTTGACAGACGGACGGACGGACAACAAAGTGACCCTATAAGGGTTCCGTTTTTTCCTTTTGAGGTACGGAACCCTAAAAAGGACTGAATTTAATGAATGAATAATTTACTTTAGTTTAAAAGAAAGCTGATAAAATTCGCTATAATATGTGTTAATATAAAAACACATTTTAAATTTCTAACTTCTATAGTTAAGGAAATTTTTAAATTTTAAAAAATGTGATACTTAGTTTTACAGGGCAGTGTATTTATTACATGTGTACTTACAGTCAAAAGGAAAACTGAATTCATGCTGAAATTCACATATCGAGTTAGTTCCACGGCTCCAAAACCGGGTACATACACGTTGAACTGAAACTTGCATTAACTGAATCACTAACTCTATCGACTCTAGGTTCTTCATGGGGGGCTTACCCGAAATTGTGTTAGACGATGCTAAGTATCGCGTTTGCATCGTCGCAAAACCTATTGGTTGAAATTAAGTTATATGAGCTTTATAAGTTGAATAGTGGCCGCCCGCGACTACGTCCGCATTAACTTTAGTTTTTTCGAGAACCCCTCAGGAATCTCACAAATGTCTTTTGACTCAATCCAGGTTATATCCAGGCAATGTTTGCCAATTTTCATCCAAATCCTGATAACAAATGTTGTCCTTTTCTTGATAACAAATGGCGAAAAAGTAGAACTTTAATGACAAACCGTGATTTTCGAGAAAATAAATGTTTTCATAGTTTTACGAATGAAAAGTTGCCGTGTTTGTTATTTGATCTTGAACTATTTCTGCCGTCCTCAAACTAAAACGCGGCTAAATGACAAAAATAACTTGTGAGATATGGCCAAAAAACTGCACGTAAACTTTAAATTATTGCTATTTTGTAACCATTCATCACATGACGGATTTTTAGACTTAAACTATAAAAGATACGAATACTTGTTATAGACAGATCGATAGAGAATTAAAAACTGTGTACGATGCAATTTAAGACTGAAAAATCGGCCGCATTTTAGTTTGAGGACGGCAGTTTTGTTCTTTTGTGTTCTTTATAAAAGCATCGAAGGCATTGTATTATCTTTATAACACGGAATATACGTAATATTGTTATATTGTTTTAATCCAAGGGTAATTATGATGTTGTAGTTATTCTGTTTCCGCTTATTACGCGACCGCACCTCGATACACTGCTTTGCTTTAAACGCTTTAAGAAAAATTGTGAACATCTCTATTTATTTACTGCGCAGATTAACTTACTTAGTAATTTACTCAACGGTTGTGATTGGCCCTTAACAATATATTGTTTAAACTTTCATTGCCACTAACATTATAGTATTTTATGTTATTTACGAAATATCGGCCCAGTGCGGATTGGTGGGTGCTGACGACTGCAGATGCAGCCGGGATCAACGGCTTAACGTGCCTTCCGAAGCACGGAGGAGCTCGAGATAGTAATTTTTGGTCACCCATCCAATGACCGACCACTGCGAAAGTTGCTTAAGTTCAACGATCGCAGCCGAACGCGCTTACCACTTGCGCTATCGAGCTCCTCTCCTCTCAATCAGATCACTTCACTCATTCTTTTTAACACGTTTGACACTACAATAACAACTTTGTTGTTCTTAAATAGCTTTACCCATTTTGTAATACCTTTGACACCCACATATATTGATTTTTATTGAAGTTAGTGATACAAATAGTGCAGCAAATTGAATCAACCATCGTATGAATAGACCAGTATTGTCACGTTAGCTGATTAGAGGTCGTATAACCGCTAAACTATGAGTGACAAGTCCCTGACTAAGCTAGCTAGTCGGGCTAAAATGATTCGTTGAAGGGTTACGAATGACCAAGTAAAATGAATTGAGAAGCCGCTGCTCAATTTTCTTGATCCACGAATCCTTTCTAACTCTTGAGTACCCTAAGTTGGGTTTGACGTTTATTAAATAAAAAAACTGAGTGTATTGTTAGCTCGATGGCGCAGGTGATTAGCGCATTCGGCTGCGATCGTTGAAGCTATGCAACTTTCGCAGTGATGAGTCATTGGATAGGTGGCCAAAATCTTCTATCTCGAGTTCCTCCGTGCTTCGGAAGGCACCTTAAACCGTTGGTCCCGGCTGCATCTGCAGTCATGAGCACCCGCCAATCCGCACTGGGCCCGCGTGGTGGGTTATGATGGCCCAATCTCCCTATTCCATCCATAGGAAAGGGGATGTGCCCCAGCTGTGGGGACATTAATAGGCTGATGCTGCTGCTGAACATTGTTTTTTCGGCTAGTACCAAGTGTCCAGATTTCATACCACCAGTGACATTGAATGGCATTCCTCTTAGGAGAGTGCATCAGTTTAAGTACCTAGGATATTTGATGACCGACATACAGCAACACGGCCGACACGGCCAGGACGGGGGTAGGCATACATAGCTTTCCCCTCTGTCGCATTGGGCATAAAAATTGGGCATACTCATGATATATGTGTGCACGATTTGGCGGTGGATTGTCTCATTGTTTATGTGTGGATGTTGTAGCTACGGTTTTGTTTCTTACAGATGTACGTTAAACCGTATTTGACGAACTCGACTTGTTTCATGGTTTCGCCGACTCAAGAAGTCCCGGGTTCGAATCCCGGTGGGGGCAGATGTTTCTATGATGAATACGTTCATTTGTACTCCAGTCATGGATGTTTAATATGTATTTCTATATTAATATACTTTTATATGTACTGTAGGTATGTATTCTGTTACCCTATTATCCCATAACACAAGCCTTACAGTGCTTACTTTGGGGCTAGGCTAATTGTGTGCATACCCCCCCCCCCCCCCTCCTTCCGCAAAAAATGGCAAAATGATTTGGATTGTATTATGTCGCTATGGCTACCGATGCTGACCGATGACCTTAGGGACGATGCAGATATGGAGAGAGAGCGCAGGGCATTGTCGGGTTGTGCGAGTATGTTGTCCCGTAGATTCGCGCGATGTACTAAAGCAGTTAAAATAACATTTTTCAAAGCGTATTGCGTATCTTTCTACTTGGTGAGTGTGTGGTTCAATTATACCCAGCGGGCTAACAATGTTTTACGCATCCAATATAAGGGCCCTCTTACGACTCTTGCGACTTCCGCCTTTTTGTAGCGCTTCAACTATTTTTGCCGAGGCGCGTACAGATAGATGGTTTTGATGTGATTTGGCGTAAAAAGACTGCATCGCTGTTACGTAGAATACGCGAGAGTGGCAACAGTATCTTGAGCTTTTTTCTGGCAATTTTGATAGTCCTCTTGTGTGGAAATGTGATGAAATGAAGGTACGAAACCCTAATATTAAAAGGGTTTCGTAGCTCAAAAGAAAAAAAAACCTTTTGGGGATCATTTTGTTGTCCGTCTGACTGTCAAGACCCTTTATTTCGGGAACGTGGAGGCAGGTAACGTACACTTATGCTTAAATAAAAATAAAACTACAATTGCTATTTTTCCCCACAAATATTTAATAGTTTTAAAGGTTTTCATTTGCCGTTGTGGTTTACCTTGGATGAGAAGAGATGGTGGCGCCTTCTAGTCTAAGAAATACCTACTGGATAAAATACGACGCGGCCGCCAGGGCCGCGGTAGCATAATGGTCAGTGTATTCGCCCGGATAGCAAAGGGTGCAGGTTTGAGTCCCGTCTGCTGCCTGGTACGCGTGGAATGTTTTGTTTGTGTTTTAAAATCTTTCTTTAGAAAATATTCGTTTTTATTTTTATTGAAAAATCAACATTTACTAACCTGCAATTAGTTGCAATACTTAAAGCAATAAACGTATTATTACTAAAAATAATAAAGTAATTATATTATTAATTTTATTTATTTATAAAAAATATTTCGACCGTATTTTGTATTTAAGCATTAACAATACAATCAAAAGTTTTGCAATTTTTTGTTTTGACAAGACCTGGAATTATGACTTCTATACTCTTACAATTATTTCTCTGAACTGAATTAAGTAATATAAATATATCACTAATGTTTAACAGTTTTATAATTATATTCCTAGTAAGGTAGTAATGAATCGCTTTCGTATAATTATGTTACGGTATATAGTTATATCCCTAGGAATATACGTACCTATATGACGGATTTATCTATGTTACTGCAACAAATACTTGCTATTTGTCTGCTTACGACGCATAATGTGACTTCAATACTTTTGTATCGATCTCATTGTCGCGTGATTGAATCGTTGCGTGTTATTAATAGTTAATTTATACTGTTCAATTCATCTTGATTGCACTCTATTAGGGTAGGGTGGCGACGATAGCGGGCGTCAGTCAGTATTGTTTAATATATGCACGAAGGCATTGATTTTCTTATACCTATATCTACAACGGACATTAATAGGAATGCGAAAGAGATCCTTAAGGCATGCCTTGTCGCCAGTAATCAGTGAATTAAAAAGATTGCTGAAAAAATACTTGAGAATGCGAATATTTGTAGTTATTTTTCACTAATTCTCTAAACAATTGATTAAAAGAAATTGTAAAATAAAAATGTATATAGAGAATAATTAACACCCGTGCATATTCTATTATTTATAAAATATAAATAGGTTAACAACTTCCTGTGTAACTAAAAAATTAAAGGAACTCCGTACTCCTACGAAAGAATACTAAGCCATAGCCCACTTATGTATTATGTACTCTTCAACAGATTATTCAAATATAATGTATAAAGAAGAAGAAATATAAAAATGCAATATAAATGCTATCTATTTTTTGTTAAAGCCGGATATTTGATGTATCTGCAAATGTGAAATTTCACCCTGAAAACTTTGTTCACGCTTACATGTACGAGTAGCCCAAGATCGATCTGAGTAGCGTGCATTTGGAGAGGCCTATGTCCAGCAGTGGACTATGATAGGCTGTTGATGATGATGATGATGACATGTACAAATGTACAGCGTCCATAAATCTTCTTAGGACTTTTTTTAAGGGCAACCCTGACCAAAAATGGCCTCATTAACAGGTAATTAAGATGATGTTGTTATTCTTTGTCCGCTTATTACGCGACCGCACCTCAACACATTTTATTAGATATACCAGCTAGTGGCCCCGTGATCGAATCTATTCGATTGTTTAGTGGAACGGGTATCGTAAAATAATTTGTTTCAATTGCATTGAATGAATTTCCATAGAGTATCAGTGACTGCTTTGATATGATGCAATCAATGTTAGTTTAAATTATGAGCTCTTATAAAACTTTTAAATTTGAACAAATGAATTGAATAAAGTGGTACCAACATGATCATTTATTGGAGTCCCTCTGTTGAATGATTTATTAAAGTTAATAATATATTGCAGTGTGCAAGTTATACCTATAGTTGATCGTGCATTTGGATAGGTTTGATACCTACATACTTTTACAACTTTTTTTCAATATTCCTTAATAAGTTTTATTTGCCATTTACTGATTTAATTGAATCTGTTTGTCTTTGACAATTATTTTATTAGCTTAATAATTTATCCCATGTCTCGCCATCATTTCTTTCATTATGTATATCTTTGATTAGTTTTTTTCTAAATAACGCACCTATGTTTGGAGTGAGTAGAGATCGTATAATGCTGCTTAAGTTTCCAGAGATATTCGTAGTTCCAGATAATATACAGATAATAATTGGTTAAATACTTGTGATTGAAATAATAATAATAAAATATTTCAATTTAAAAAGTAAAAGCCAACGACGTAGCATTGCTTGTTAGCAGCCCCGTTATTACATTTGACTTTATTTTTTGTGCTGTGTTCGTTCTTTAGAGGAAAAAGAGGGGTTTTTTGGAATATTCAAACTAGAAACCACCAGACAATGCGGAAATCACGCGAAATCACGCCGGTTTCTAGTAAACATTTACATATTACTAGCTGACCCAGCGAACTTCGTACCGCCATAAAAATAGGGGCAGGTGGTAGAAGAGAAAATTTAGGGTTGTATGTATTTTTTAATTCCACATTAGAAAAAAATAAATTATTGTCCAAAAAAACAATTTTAGGGTGTGTAACGTAGTGTTCTATCAATTTCCTGGGATAATATTCCTCCTAACCCATATGAGAACACTACGTTACAATACCCAATAGTTTGAATTTTCGGGCGAAGGCGCATTGTAGGTTTCAGAACACTACATTACAGGTGGACAACCACTATCACTTAAGGATATGAAAAATTGATAGTAGCCGATTCTCAGACCCACGGAATATGCATATAAAATTTCATAACGTTCGGTCAGGCCATTTCGGAGGAGTATGGTAACTAACATTGTGACACGAGAATTTTATATATAAGATGTTAAAAGTGCGACAAAAGGTAGTGTTATTTTATAGTATCCCCAGATGGGCGCTCAAATCCGAGCGGGAAATCCGCTATGCCCTGCCTCTCCTAAACTTTTTGCAGAAAGATATTTGTGATAATTCTCTCTCCTTGTTAAAGTCGGATAACTTCATTACAAGATCACGGAACCGAATTAAACAGCCAACCTACCAACACTGAATCCGAATACCAATTTTGCCCGAATTGAATAATACCGAATTCCACATCGCCGTATTACATATTAAAATTTATTTCGCCCTTTATGACGCGCCGAGTATCAAATTATCGTTATTCCTAATTAATGTCATACCGTGTTCATGATATTGTCCAATTGGCTACAATTTTGTTTATGTGTTTTTTTATAATAATAATTTAATTTATTTGCGGAAATATAGTTCACAAGCTGATACATTTTATAGAAGTAAGTACATGTATTCTACCTGCAGGCAGGTGTGCAAATATTGCAGTCAGCTATTTTGTCACCTGTCATATATTCCATAATACTATAATAACATTTGTTTGTAACCATTTTGTCAATTTACTTATTTAAACATTGTTCCAGTTTCTAATTTTATATTGACGGGTAATTTATTATATATTATACATAATATAACATGTTGTAAGCATTATAACTCTATAAATATATGCGTGGCAAGGAGGCTGAAATCATAAGTTTATATATTGACATCTCGTGTGTCTATTGCTCATTTCTACGCGCTTCTCGAAATACTTGATGTGATCCCAGACAAAGAAACATGCTTCCTTTATGTATGTATATGCAGGGCAATGGAAGTATTTCAAAATTTTTAAATAAGGGTTTGCAGCTTTTAAGAAACCAAGCACCATCTAAGTGTCGCCGCACACGGGCCACCGACCACAACCACAAAACGCCGCCACCGGCATATTTCTTGTAGTTTCCATACATTTTATATGGACTCGCCACACACGGTACGCCGGTGGCCGCCAAACGCTACAAATCGTCGTTGCTCGATTCTTGTGGCCCGCACCTGCCACTTAATGCGCCGAAACAAAACGCCGCCACACGTCATTCGCGCGATTCCTCACCCCTCTCTCCCTTACCTTAGTCGGCCGCTGTCGCGCGCTTCAGCCACTTTAGTAACCGCTTCTAGCTTTTCGTGGCGGCGATTGTGGCTGTGGCGTGTGGCCCGTGTGCGGTGACACTAACATTCTAATGCATTTTTTGGCATCCTAAAAACCCTATCCATGTCTACTGAGTTACAACTTAAGAGCATAATTTAAAGTGGATGAAACATATCCGTGGTAAGTTTAATTAAGCGGCCGTTTATTTGTAATATTGATAGGCCTTGGGCTCAGTGGTGGACCCCTACGAGGTGGACCGTCAATCTTGTGAAGGTAGGTGACAGCCGATGGATCCGAATGGCGCAGGACCGATCAATCGGTGTGGAAATCCTTCAGTTTCCGCCAAAGATGCTCAGCAGTGGGCGTCGTACGGCTGGTATGATGATGATAATTCCGGTAGCACATCTGATCCCACAAAACTTAGACCTATAACAATATAATCACAGAAACAGTATAATATTTTTAAATATGGTTACATAATTATTTCACGCTGTGAAGTTTTTTCGCCAGTTTTTCTCCACAGCCAAAAAATGTCCTTTTTTGGTGGTAGGGGAAAAAATATTCACGAATAAAACTAGTTTTAACGGGTTAATGCACGAACTTTATTTATTTATTGACGTTTCGCAGCCTTTTCAGGTCTGCATCGTCAGAATAATGATCCTTTATTTTCACAAAACGATGTGCGTGAAAACCTAAGAAACAAATAAATTATGCCCGATTCAAAAGAGTTTTGTGCATCCACTTTGAATAAAGATTTTGACTTTGATAATGAATTTTGATGAAGCTGGATGTTTAATGTAGGATTTTCTTCGTAATATCAATGTTGTGTTAAATTGATTTGATGGTTATTTACACCTTTTCAAGTGACATACCAAAAAACTCCACAAGGCTTCACGGGGTAGAAGATTGGGTGAGGCCGACAAGGTGAAGATGGCTGGAGCGGCACACTAGCATGCCGCTTCAGCTATCTTCATTTCACATCAGCCGATAAGGGATATAAGTTATTGTAATTTAATTTAAATTTAATAAAATTACGATTACTTTTATCCTTTATCGGCTGATTTGTAAGTAATTTAATTGTAAATTAACTTTATTTCTCATAGTCCGAGTAATTTAATACGATAATTGCAAGCTAAATATATGGACGCTTGCGAATAGTGAGATGTTATATAGACTGATACGGATGATTATTTAAATTCGCTTAATTTAATTTATAATAGGTCTTTGATAAACCAGTATCTTATTGCAATAATCCAGTTATATGCTTATTAACTACCTATATACTTACATTTAACTTTCATTAATTCCTACTCATTCTCAAATTATGCCATAACCTAAGACCATTTTTGAAGTGAAACTTCTTTACGCACGCTTGACTTAGGGAGTAAGCTAGCGAATGCGTTACACGTTACGTAAAGTGTGATCGGGCAAGGCGAACGGGAGTTGAGGTGGGGATATAAGCAAGTGAAAGGAGTGCGCGCGCAAATTTTCTTTCTCTTTTTCTCTTACAGCTAGTAAATGAAATATGTATATGTACATACTTGTATATATTGTACACACACACACACACACATATACTTATATATACAGATGGAGCTAAAGAAGTTTCACTTCAGTCGTGTGGTCATAAGCACACTCGTTTTTTTTTTCAGAGTAACATGAAGTACTCAATGTTTTTTTATCTATACAGATGTCAGATACAATCATATTCAGCCAGTTAAACAGACAATACAAACAAAAATGGCATTCTTAATTCAATTTTATTTTTAATTTCTTTACGGCGCGTCTTGTTTTGCGCGACTGCATGGCATGATACGATCAACCTCTTTCAATATTTATTAAAAGCTTTTAATGGAGGCGCGGTAGTTGTCACTCGTACGACACTAATAGCGGAAAAAGGGTTCGCGTCGGTAGATTGTGGGAACTGATGTTGATATTAATCATAACCCATTATGTTCTGGCTATTTAAGAAGAATGGCATTAACAACAACAAGATTTGAGGGTAGAATATCCTGCCAAGAAATATCACTATCGAGGTTTTACTTATAGGGGAATAATAAAAAGAACTGCCTAATGGATAAAGTTTAAAAATTTAGACTTCAATCCTATTTTAACATACTACGTGCAAGTATATATTAGAGTAATATTTATTCTGAGAATAAGTAGCTCTATTTCAAGTCTAGTTTCAGTTACGAAAGTCTATGTCTCAGCTGTGGGCATACCTGCCTGTAACCAGATATGAACAATAAGTTAAAACGGAGTGGCTAATTTCTCTACGCAATAAGTACATAAATCAAAGCAAGTTTTACTCTGCAAAGAGTAAAAAGAGTCAGTAATTAAATAAAAAAGAATCTACCTCTACGATATGAAATAAAAACATTTCCCTCCGGCTTCAAATGAAAACTCAAAGGAGACTGCAAATCCCATCAACATGTTTATTCGACAAACACGAAGCTTCGCGTAACGAGCGCAAACACAATTTACTCCGAAATTATATTTGTATCAGTCGAGAATCGACTCCAATTAATCAGCTGTTTAATTCGGAGTAAATCGAGTAATTAACAGTATCGAGTACTTATAATCGATTAATGCTGTTCAAATTTTCGCTTGATGTTGCATTATCGACGACAGACGCAGGCACGTGAACATATCATTTCAATATTAGGCAAATGAATTTGCTTTGCAATGAAAAATTTGATGATATTGTTCATGTTTTGAAGTAGAATTGTAATGACCTTCGTGGCCGAGTGGTTTGTACGCCGGGTTTCATGGTGTCGCCTACTCGAGAGGTCCCGGGTTCGGATCCCGGTGGGGGCACATGTTTGTGTGATGAATACGAGCATTTGTACTACAGTCATATGGATGTTAAATATGTATTTCTATACAAATATACTTATACACATATATGTACTGTATGTATTCTTATCCGTTACCCTAGTATCCCATAACACAGGCCTTACAGTGCTAACTTTGGGGCTAGACTAATTGATGTGAGTGTTGGAAATATTTATTTATTATTATTTATTTATAGAATTTACCTTTCTACACCATACATTTTGAGTTTCCTGAGAAGCGAATTCAGACAGATTGTCATTTTTTTTTCGAAAAGTGTCTCCACCCACATAGTCCTCACTTGACGAATATATTAAGAAGGTAACATACAGAAGAGTTACTTTGACTCAAACTAAAATGAGCAAAACCAATGACGCCGGCACGCCGTATCAGCAATAAATGTCCATTACGCTAGACAGATTGGCTAGTATTGGCGCGTCCTGTCTGCATGCGTGGGGTCCCTATCCCGGCTATCCCGCTAATCCTATTATATTGCGTTATTACCGCATTACAACACCGCCCATCCGCTGCAACGACCTTGGTGTGGCACTTTTACGTGGGCCATGAAGCATGTGTCGTTTTCAATGTGCGAGAAGTCAGGCGAATTGCAAGAAATGCAGCAATCAATTTGTTTCCCAAAGGTTGCCAGGAGAGGAATACGTCCCTACAGACAGAGTTTTTTATTTGGGATCGTATAGTAAATAACTTTGCCAGTAGTGATGAATTCTTACTACAGGTCGCGTGATGTAAAAAGAACGTTGGCAAAAGTAAAGGTATTGTGTAATCGCCTCCTGCGCAGCCTAACCGCCAGCGTTCGTTTAACATGACGCGACCTGTACTTGCATGAACCAATAATACTACTGCAGTTATCTAGCTAAAGCCCTTAAAATATACTTGCCTATAGTTTGTTTACAGTTGGGTAGGACAACACTGTGACTTAACGATTTATCTCCACGACAACGGCTATCTAGAGCCGAGGTCCGAGTCTCAGAGACGCCCTCTAGTTGAGCCGACCCCCTCAGGTTCGAGTGGTCTTGACGGTGGAGGCTTCAGACGGAGAGGAGACTCCCCCCGTGGGGAGACGCCATCCGACTGGAATACCTCCAGAGGCACTCGCCAATTCTCGGCTTGAGGTCCCCTTAGGATCTCGCCGTCCCCAAACCCGGTGACGCTGTAAAAAAGTCATCTGCGACCAACAGCATAAACACTCAAAAAAAAGACAACGTTTTTATGTACAGAGTTAAGAGAGAGTAACCCTTAGACAAAACTGCCACTAATTTTGTATTCTGTAGTGTCTGGTGTCAGTGAGTATGGTTGCCAGAGCTTCATAAGAAAAGAGAATTTAATTAAATCCAGCTTCAAGATAGTGGTGGTTGGAACGGCATACTTTTTTTTTATAGATATTTCCGACAAATTACTCCACCCCACCCGATGTTAAGTGACGGTGAAGTCCAAATGCGAAGATAGCTGATACAGCAGTTCTACCTGCCAAACCAGCCATCCTCGCCCTGTCGGCCTACATGTTGCTTCTTCACGCCTCTTTTAAAGGATCCCAGGTTGTAAGAGGTAGGGAACACGTGAACGGGCAGAGCATTCCATTTACGGATAGTGCGACAAAGAAATGAGCCACCAAAGGACAATGTTAAAATTGGCCTAAGAACCAACACCAATTTGGCATTTATGATAATTCTTAGTATATTTTTTGCGATAATTATCAGTATTTAGATTGTGACGGACACTTCCAGTTAAGTAAGCTAAATTAAAAAGTTAAAAAATAATCTGAGACAATAAATACCATTTTATGTGTATAATCTATGGGCAGCGCTGCAAATAAAACACACTTTCTTCCTAATGCCGGCACTTCACTTGGCTATTCGTATTTGCTATTTTAAAACATGACATCAGTCTGTCTTTTTCATTCCTTATTAAGCATAACAAGGACAAACTGTTGTCAAGTGAAGGGCCGGCATAAAACTCGTTACTCTGTGGTTCTGGTGCATGCAGTTTGCATTCGTAGTAATCTGTGGCATTCGTGCATTCGAAACCATTTAGAGTGTCTGTGATTCCAAAGAGTAGTTTAATAAACCGAAAAGTGCATTCTCGTTTCGGATAACCTGTTGTGTGTGTTTATTTGCGATGTTTTTCCTTTAATTTAACTATTTCGGCTATCTAATATGCCATCGATGTTACCAAAGAGCAGAGCCTTTATTACTAAGTGCTAGTGAACCTGTGCCACAACATCCTGAGAGGATCATACTGCCAAATTGAACACCTGATACACATTCACGCTGCATATTTACACAATATACCTACATGTGATATACAAATAAATACAATAAACAATATGATACAACTATGTGAAAAATAGTCAGTAAATAAGAAGCAAAACTACAGTTTTTATTTTATTCATGATTCCTACCTAACCAAGTTTTTCCTAATAGTTATTCTTTAAAATCGTACCGAATAAAATGAATTAACTAGGTGTAATATTAATTCACTTCATACTGAGTTTATACTAAATTCATAGGTTGACCTATGTTTCATTGAATATTAAACATAACCTCAAAAAAAATTTAGTTTTCCTAATAATTGAAGTTCTCAGAAGTGTCCGTCAATAATCTTTGTTTTTACAGTCGTTTACTTACGATTTTGAACCTAGAAAATAATATTTCATGACTGTTGGTTCTTAGGCTAACTATGTATGGACGCTGAACAATGTCCTTTCTTTGTACCTACGTGTTAGAATAGTGGCCACAGTTAGTGGTTACACTTGGAATGACTTGACTTCAGCACAGGTAGAGAGGAGAAATCCGCTGTGCCTTGCATATAAAATAACAACAAATAGCATTTCAAATTAAATGATAAATCCCGCACCAAACAAGAATTAATACAAAAAACAATGCACGCATCCAACGGAACGGAATAAAGGTGCATAGAGTTAATAAGAAAAATAGTGTGGGCGCAAACTGATTCAGATTGGATTTAGGCTTGTTTCACTCCAACGCTAACAGACCGATAAACGATTGGTTAGCCTTTCTCATGGAGCACCCCTACTGGGGGTTACGATTTTTGTGTAACTTTTACCGTTTACCCAGCGCACGCTACGGAGGCTCACAAATGAACTATTTTTACCCGTTATTGCAACATTTTCATCGATGCTCCAATCCTACTGATCTTAGCATGAGTTATATAGCCTTTAGCCTTCCTCGTTAAATGCACTATCCAACACAAACATATTTTTTCAAATCGGACTATTATTTTTTTTAAACAAAAAAAAATCTGCCCAGTTTTATGAAATTAGTAAGTTTATCTTATTTTCACGGAAGGTATATAAATATATGAAGAAAGTAAATTGTGTATAATACAAGCTTGAGAACTAAAATTATAGTCTACACTACAGCTATACACCGAAGCGAAGCGAGGGCGGACCACTAGTGTGTCATGTTTTTGTATCTGTAGATAAATTAAAACACGCTGCTTTGAACAAACGAACATGGAATATTGCTTTACAATTATTTACATTGTTTTTTCACTTGATTTATTTGGTGACATAAATGATAGTGTATACCCGTGGTGTATACTATCTACTACTAGCGGATTGCGCGGGCGCATCTGCGGATCCATCGCTCCATTAGTCAGCCACACGTGGGTATGGCTGATGCATCCAATTGGATTCATTGCCATTTCCCTCCGTCACGTTCCTATATATGTATGTACAAATGATTTGTTTGTATGTCTGGGTGTCAGTTAATTGGGTTACATTGAACGGGATATGTTCATGAAACGAGGACATAATTTTGTTATGCGGTGCGTGGGTTGTTTAATTCTTGATTTTTGATCCTTCTTATCTGATATACTAATAAATTGCCGTATTTGGTTTAGTATTTTAGAAAAGTAAATAGTTTTATATTTAAACCTTTTATCTGTATTAGTAGAGTGGCCTCTATTAGATGTGAGTACCACTAATGACTTAGTCAATTTCTATGGTTGTTTAGCAATAGTTGAAGCATTAAGTCGGTGATAATGAAAGTATCGAAACAAAAGTATGGAAAGTATCGATACTAGTTTCGGCATCGGATAAAAAGTATCGAGTTACTCGGGTATTGAGAACGCACCGAAAAGACTTCTTTGCACCTTGCAAATAAGTCTTTTATATTTCCTATTAATCTTTCCAAGTTATTATAAATTACTAGCTGTCCCAGCGAAATGCGTACCGCCATAAAAAATAGGGGGTTGAAGAGTGAAAATTTAGGGCTGCATGTATTTTTGTATGATGTATCATAAAAAAATTAAAACAAAAAAAAAAATATAAAGGACCACCCTTAACATTTAGGGGGATGAAAAATAGATGTTGTCAGATTCTCAGACCTAGTGAATATGCATATAAAATTCCACGAAAATCGGTCGAGCCGTTTCGGAGTAGTTCAATTACGCACACCGTGACACGAGAAATTTATATACATTTAATAGATTAGATAACATTTCCTTTAGTAAGGAGATTTTACGTACTTCACCGAACTTTCTTCACCAGCAGCGTCCTCCTGTCAATGTCATAAAAAAGCCTTGAGATCTTGGTCGCACTCATTGCGCGCGCTGGCTTACGTTTAGGGATCTGTAAAAAGTATCGATACCTATATAGAGTATACTCGATACTTTTGTTACGCTACGTATTTCAGCACTCGATACTATTTAATGTGATACCGAGTAAGATTCGATACTTTTTAGATTACTCGATAGATTTTGGAATGCTTATGTTGACTTACTAGGGCAGCCAACCCAGCAACCCAAAAAGTATACGGATAATTCTAATGGTAAACTTTCTTCTATTTACATCACTAATACATATATGTATATATTGACTTTGTTCCGAGGGAAGTCCAGGTCAAAAATTGAGAAACTCAACTTGATAGTAGTCGATTAAACAAATTACGGTAGATAATTTAATTTGTGATTTGGAGAACTCGATCGTAAAATAAATTAATATTGTATAGTTTAATAAAGTCAATACAGTTTATGATTCAGATATTTTGATTTCGGCCTCGCGCCACAAGATTTTGTTAGCACTGTACTTTGTGTCACATGTTTGTGTGATTATGATAGGTTAGTGCAGTGACTGCATAGATCCATTCGCACGATGCGGTGATGCACTCCGGCAATTTAGTCATCGAAATTAATTGATTTATGTGCCTGGTGTCCTTTCGTGCACTTCTAGGGGGAAGTCGCTTCAATCCTGCAAAGTAATAGGTAGCTCTGATGAGCAAACGGCTTACTAAGTCCAAGATTACCATAAATGTATCTATATAATGTATGAATGACAAATTTTAAAGTAATATTATTCATAACTAACTAATTAGTTAACTGTTATTCATTTCTAAACATAATCAGACAATGCCTCTCAAATATGGAATTCATATTATCAAAAATATAGTGATCAACTTGAAACTGTTAAAAAAATACATACCCTACGTACTGTTAATTACAGGTGAACAGCTGAGTAAGTTCCCCTCACTTTGCTTAAGTTTGAGACGTTCTTTACTTGATTGTCAGTTTCATAAACAGATTTATATTCGAATTCCCAGTAGTTCAAACCGTATCAGAGATACCTATGCCCATAAACTGTAAGATGTTCTCTTGTGCCAGGGGTCCGTTCGCCTAACGAGATTGCTTTGGAAAACGCTATCGCTTACGATTTCATTTTGTTATTATTGACCGCCGAAGGTTTTCAAATACCTCATGCTCATTAACTTTAATATTGTTATTAACAATGCAAAAAAAAATGAGCGCGAGGCATTTGAAATCCTCAGGTGGCTAGAAATAACAAAATGAAATCGTAAGCGATAGCGTTTTCCTAAGCAATCGGGTTAGGCGAATGGCCCCCTGTTCTTGAATTAAATTAATGTCTCGAAACTGTGAAAGAAGGATATGCATACTCGTATTACAAGCCCATTCAAAGAGCGTTGAATAAGTCAATTTAAATTATAAAAATACTTTTGTTCATTTCAATACTTATCTGTAAATTGAGATTATCTTATAGTACATTTTGCACCAATCGACGATCTCCGTGGCCGATTGGTTTGTACGCCGGGTTTCATGGTGTCGCCGACTCGAGAGGTCCCGGGTTCGAATCCCGATGGGGGCAGATGTTTGTGTGATGAATACGAGCATTTGTACTCCAGTCATGGATGTTTAATATGTATTTCTATATAAATATGCTTTACCCTAGTATCCCATAACAAAAGCCTTTCAGTGCTTTTTTGGGGCTAATTGGTGTGTGTTTTAAAATAAAAAATAAAAAAAGAGGAAGGGTACAGCGGATTTTCCGCTTAAATTAGAGCGCCCGTCCGGGGAACTAACCTCCACCATATAGAAGACCACAGTTAAATAACTCTACCTTTTGGCGGTGTTGTGTTTCTGTCGATAAGTAAGTTTCCAGGGCTCTTCACTTAAATTTTATAAACTTTTTAGTAACTTTTATTTTTGGGTCTTTGGACAAAATCCCCTCAATTATGTATTGAGCTTTCATTTCTTTATCAGAGTCGTTTTCATGAGGAACTACGAGAACATTAGGCCCGATGCAACTGTCGTCGCACCACCATTTGCTGAGGCTGGGTTCTGAAATATTTACCGCCATTTATATCTCATAAAAATCCATAGGGCGTTTTTTTTTAATTCCACGTGAATGAAGTCGCGTACGTACTTATTTATATTATTTTAATTTGGTACAATCATAAAATACCATACGCGCCAGCTGTGACACAATTCCGGTACTTAATATTCAATAAAACTAAGCTCATTATCGATGATTGCGCGAATCGAGATCTCGCAATAACACCCCTTACGGGCGTTCGCATTCAGTGCGCGTGCGCATGTGCTCGCTCGGATCAAGGCCCTACCGCGTGCGCCTTATCATTACGCGGTGCCGTTTCTATGCTAATACACTGATAAGTATTAGATCTTTATAATGGCGAATGATTTCTAATGGCGAAGCGGTCCGATTGTGACATTATGGGAAAGCTGTTACGTCTGACATGTGTAATAATCGTTGAAATGGCCTTTGTGTATTCAGAAATTAATTAAGTAAAACTTACTTCAAGTAAGGTTTCAATACCGGACCTTTCGCTGTTCGAAATGCTGCTTGGGCAGTATTGATATTTTCTAGTTTTCGTTAGGTATTAAATTTAAAAGTTACTTAATTGAAAAATTATACTAGTAAAAATCCACGTTGAACAGGACAGCACTCGTACCCGCACCCTTCGCTATCCGGGCGAATGCACTGACCATCATCCTACCGGCCCTGATGGCCGTGGCTATTATAATGTTGATGATTATCTCAATGATCGTAATGCATGAACAAGTAATCTTTCATAACAGTAATATGATACTTATCTAATATCACTTCCTATATACTAAATATATATAATAATTTATTTATATTTATATAGAAATATGTAAAATTACAAAAGCTTAAAACTATTTAATTTCTAAAAACTTAAAAACCAGAAATAAGTCAGTACTTTAATTATATACAATTTACAAAATAAAACATATATCACACCCAGTGCCGCTGTCAGGAATGGTGCCCAATAGGCTGGCAGCATTTCTGCGTTAGATAGCAAAGCTAATCCGTTGACCAAGGTAGCTGCCAGCCTTTTCATCACCAGTCACCTCGGTGAGTCTCTTAGACAATTCCTTAAAGAAGGAACGAGCGCTTGGACCCCATGGTCCCATAGTCTCAACACCAAACGGCCCCAATATGTAGTTCTCAAGTTAAAGTTAACTATAAAATTTATTGTAATTATATATCTATATTCCAAAAGATTTAATGGAAAGTGACTTCAAAACTATCTCTGAAGTCATTTTTCAACTTGACGACTCTGTACAACAGAGAAAAAAACAGCCCTTGCAGATTTTCTTGCCGGTTCTTCTCAGTACAAGGTCTCCCGCCGTAGTTTTGCTTGTTATAGCCTAGACTGAATAAATGATTTTTGATTTTGATTCAATTTAATTCAAAATAGTATTGTAAAGCACAACACAACTCTTTTGAATCGTCCTGTAGAGATAAGACATAAGCACGTTACTAAAGTCTATAGTATAAACTGTAATCTTTATACATTATATTAGTCTCATACTATTCATCTCTCAAAAGAACAACGCCATATCGACATGAGCAAGAAAATTATGAGGGTAAACTTTAGTATTTTCTGAATCCCACATTAAAAGTATTGTAACTCTTAATTGAGGTCATAAACTATATGCATACCAAAATTTCATCTAAATCCGTTTAGTAGTTTTTGCGTGATTGAGTAACTAAAACTCACGATTATAATATTAGTTGCATCTGTTAGGAAATTATTTGCAGCCTGGTTTTAACGAACGCATGTTGTCTACAGCTGGCGAGCGGCGGCGGTGGCGGACGCGGCCTGTTCTGCTACCACTGCCCGCCGAGCTTGCCGCCCCACCAGCATCGCCTGCCTACCCTCGAGTACCCCTTCACGGCGTCACACCCATGTGAGTATATAACGGTAATGTCAACAGTCGCAGTAATTTGTAGACTGTTCTGCTACCACTGCCCGCCGAGCTTGCCGCCCCACCAGCATCGATTGCCTACCCTCGAGTACCCCTTCACGGCGTCACACCCATGTGAGTATATAACGGTAATGTCAACAGTCGCAGTTATTTGTAGACTGTTCTGCTACCACTTCCCGCCGAGCTTGCCGCCCCACCAGCATCGCCTGCCTACCCTCGAGTACCCCTTCACGGCGTCACACCCATGTGAGTATATAACGGTAATGTCAACAGTCGCAGTTATTTGTAGACTGTTCTGTTACCACTGCCTGCCGAGCTTGCCACCGCACCAGCATCGCCCGCCTACCTTAGAGTACCCCTTCACAGCGTCGCACCCATGCGAGTATGTAACGGTAATGTCCACAGTCTCAATAATCCGCGGATTGTTCTGCTACCACTGCCCGCGAAGTTTCCCACCAACATCGTTTGCCTACCCTCGAGTACCTCTTCATGGCGTCGCACCCATGTGGGTTACGTTACATTGCCCCAACGATATCTGAACCAATCCTGGGTTCTTAGTAGGCGAGCCTTGAAACCGGTGTATCTGATCTCATCACAAAGGTCGTCAGATGAGGTAATTAGCGTCTCAGATTGTGAATTATAGAGATGAATATTATGCCATAGATTTATCGAATATAGGTAAGTACCTATACATCGTTGCTAAGAAAAAGTAGCGAAATGATATTAACACAAACACTATACAATTCGTATTTTTTGTGTATTTTAAATATTTTTTTACGTAAAACTACCAAGTTTGCGCATAGTTGCTTTTATTTTCCTCTCAGTTCAGAACGAGAGTATAATTTGCTCGCTAAAAGATTATTTATATTAATTAATATTCCTTTAATATCTCAATTCGTCGCTGTCATTTCAAAATATCATATGTAAAATTGTATAACTTTAATTATTGATTTTATAATATTGTAAAAGGTCGTATTGTTAAAATTACTTGGGATCTATTTTGAATCTCTGTATAGAAGAAACAAAAATGAAGCCTTTTCAAATTAAAAAAAAAATAACTTGTTGATGTGGCATAGAAAAAAAACAATTTTTTGTGTTTCCTGAAATTAACCTATTTATACATACGACTTTTTGAAATTACAGCGACGAATTATTTTTCTTGTTAGAGTGAAACTTTAATTACATTGCTACAAAATTTTCATCTTAGTATGATGCATTACATTTTTATTTGTCATTTAAATATTTCGACCATTAACAAGCATCGGTGATTCAGTGTAGAGGACACTTCTTAATTAATGAAAAAAGTTATAAGTCAAAAGCTTGTTAAAAGTTAACAGTTAAATAAAAATATCAGGTAATTTGCATGGTTGAAAATATCAGATACTATTTTTATTCAAAAATATTTTTCACAAGTTGATTTAATGTAAATATTTTTATTAATATGATCTGTGATTGAAATTATTCATTGCGATAATTTTATCAGTCGGTTACATTTATCTTTACGAATTAATATTACTCTCGCGTTAAAATCAATATGAATATACAGGGCGTTCCACGGCAACCTCACACGGAGGGAAAGTATATTAAATATTGAAGATAGGATATTTTACTGAAAGAAGACACCATTTTATTTTTAATAATAAATAAAACTGCATTCACAGTTTTATTTTAAAATCGCCTGTTACAACTGGGAATCAAACTCGTGAAATTTCGAAAAAAAACACGACATATTTTAAGATAACCATCGAAAGGGTTAATCATAAGCATTATTTTTTGTTTATTACATAGCATTTTAAATTAAAGAAAAGTAATTAAATTGAACAGTTTATTTAAAATTATTTTACACACACTAACATTCGGATACGCCTCAAAGTAAGTTCAAATGTTGAGTTCATCATCGTTGGCGTTTATCATCCGCTGCTGTGGTTTCTGTAAGCGCATATCAAAACGTTCTAAATTTCAGTATCCACTAACCTTTTAAGCACATATCGAGAAGATACGTCTCCATCAGGATATCTTTTGCGGTACTACCGCAAAGCTAAATATGTCTTTGTGGTTCATAAAGTAAATCCATTTTATTTTGATACGCCATGGTAAGTAAAATAACAAAAAAAATACAAATAAACGAAAATGAAACCCAAAAAAAAGAACAGACGCTTGAAAATTTATGTGTTCCATTTTCGAATTATTATTTTTATAAATTTCAGCCAATCGCATTGTAACTGTGAGTTCAAAAAGAAAGCATACGTACTTCAGTTTGTATAACACTTTATTATTTTTATCACGTAATAAGACATTCCTTTCATTTAAAATGCTATGTTATTTAACAAAAAATAATGCTTATGATTAACTCTTTCGATAGTTATCATAAAATAAGTTGTGTTTTTTTTTTCGAAATTTCACGAGCTCGATTCCCAGTTATAACAGGCGATTTTAAAATAATCTGTGAATGCAGTTCTATTTATTATTAAAAATAAAATAATGTCTTCTTTCAGTAAAATATCCTATCTTCAATATTTAATATACTTTCCCTCCGTGTGAGGTTGCCGTGGGACGCCCTATATTCGTTATAGTTGAAAAAAATTATAGAATATATGTGTAACGGTTGAAAAATATATGCAACAATACACACTCAGTGGTAGATAGCTTGCCTGTCACGCGGGCGGCCCGGGTTCGCTTCCCAGCCGAGTAAGGATATTTTCTTATTGAAGCGAAACTTTTTTTCGGACTGGGTTGTAAATGGAAAAAACCTATGGGAAAGATGAAACGGAAATGCGCCACGAGCGTCACAAATATATATATATATATATAGATATAAATTTGTATATCTGATAATACGTGAGCAGCTCTTCCTGACGAGCATGAAAGTTGGAAGGTAACTCGGCGAAGGCAGAAACGCTACGAGCGTCACACGTGACAATATATACACATATATGTATATGAGTGACGCGTGCGCTGCTCCATTCTCCAATGCCTTTTGCACCGCCTAATGTTAGGTTATTTAAGAAAAGAGGTTTCACTTCAGATATGTGGTACTTGCACACAATTTTTTTCTTCGAATAAAAATACAAAACTTCGAATAATTTTCCGAAAATTTTCAGATAATGCCTACGATCCGATTTTTTTGACGATATAATACTCTTAAAATAGTTTATCTTTTTCTACATCTAAATTGCACGAGATAATTAATGTCTTGTGTGTTGTAAATATTTAATTCTTTTTAAATTATCTTAGGTTTCTGTGTTGTTTGATTTTCTCTGTCGCTAAGGTATTAAATATTCAGCCATTCGCAGAGTCCTTCTATTAGTTTCCGTATCGTTGGACAAACTCCCTAACTCGGTGGAGACTCGGTTAACGTCGTTAGCCAGTTAAACCTCTTGCCTTGTTTCCGTTAAGTTCAACTCGATTTTCAGTGCGAACTTGATTCGATTCACTCATTAATCGATTAGAATCTGCGAGAGTGGAATTACTAAGTTTGATACTTTAATCAGTAGGAAAGTTTTAACCATCGATCGCGTTACCGTTTCTATTGCGTAATAGATTCATCATGAAGGTTATTGAAATGTGATTTTTCATTGATTTTTATTGTTTTTTTTTATTTTATTTCGCAGAATGCCGGTATATATTCCATAACAATCTTATTTAGATGTAGGTTCTCCTGAGGTGGTCTGTTTGAATTCATAATTAAAGCGTCTTATAAATTATGTGCATACAAAACCCTAGTATAATTAATCGTCAAAAATTGAATGGCAGTGTATTCTATTTCAAATTTTAAAATGCTTTCATTATCACTACCACTTTAATTTTCTTATTAGAGTACTCATTTCCAATAGGAAAAACGTAATAATTAAAATAACTCGGTAACAGAAAATTCGATTACATGCAATTTTGTGTCTGAAATCGCGAATTATCCTACAGTTTAGTGTTCGGACGTCGCGAATCAGTTTCTTTGCCCGACTCTCACGGGGGGTGGTAATGTGGTAATGAATAGAAGGGGCGGGGGTCGCGGGAGACCGATGGGAGGGGGGGTCGGGCCGTGGGCGGGGCTCCCCGGGGATTGGCCGCCCCGACACCATCTATTATTCATAAAATAGTTTTTGAGTCGCACCGTTCGGTCGCCTTAACTCGGTTACTCCGTATAACTTAATAAGTATCATGCCACTTTTGATTAGTCCCTAAGCTTCGCGTATTTTTTTTTACTCAAACGATCAAAGCTCCAGCGCGCTCGTACTCGTAACATGGTTAGCGATTTATTTTATTTAAAACACGGCCCTCCGCCTTGTAATTGGGTAAATGTATTAATTTTTAAAATCTATTAACGAATGAAATCGCACCCCCCTCTTTTTATGGGCGGCCGTGGGGGGTTGTTTTTAAAGCGCGACCGCGGGTAGTGAATAAAAAAGCGGCTTAAGCGAATGTATTAAAAATGTAGAGGCCAATTTTCAGCGCCGTCGGCGGTGCTCATTAGCGGGCAATCTCATCGCCACGCGCTGAATTCTGTCGATGGACTCGATGCTTTAGGGTTGCGTATAAAAAATATTTATGTCATTAAGACACAAATTAAAATATCTGTCAGTTTGTTTAGTCTGTATTAATATCGTAGTTTTTTCCTGGATAGGAACATAGGATAACTTTTTATCCCAAATAAATATTAAGTTCTTGAGGGCTTCTCGAAAGTAAACGCGAACGAAGTCAGGGTCCGTCGCTAGTCAAAATATAAAATGAACTTGTACATTGCATTTGCTGACATAATTTTCTTTTAAATATATCAAACACTCGAATTACTTTTATAAATTATTATTCTGAGTTTAATACTATTATCATCATCATCATCATCATCAGCCTATTAATGTCCCCACTCCTGGGGCACAGGCCTTCCCTATGGATGGAATAGGGAGATTGGGCCATGACCCACCACGCGGGCCCAGTGCGGATTGGCGGGTGCTAACGACTGCAGATGCAACCGGGACCAAGGGCTTAACGTGCCTTCCGAAGCACGGAGGAACTCGAGATCGAACATTTTTGGTCACCCATCCAATGACGGACCATTGCGAGAGTTGCTTAACTTTCACGATCGCAGCCGAACGCGCTAACCACCTGCGCTAACAAGTTCCTCCTGAGTTTAATACTATATACCTATTTCATTATTATTTTTACTTATTATAAGTAAAAAGTTCAGCAAAACGTATTCTGTCAAAATTCTGAATTAAATAACTGATCGTAAAGCAGACTTCATTCTTTGTTAAACTTTTATTTATCCGGTGATCTCCTTGCCTATACATTGAAGCTAGTTAATCTACCCGGTTCCGCTCAACTTTTTCCACTGCACTCAAGCTCTGCCCGACTTCCGGCGGATGTGGCGCACTTTTTAATTTCCGGGCCGCCGAGGGATTTTTCTGGAGCCGAACTTGATGAAGACTCAATTATTAACATTCAATTAATGAAAATATTTACGATTCTACTGAATCCGTGAACTTGGTTTTGAGCGCTCATATTTAATATTTTTTGCCTCATTTACTTTTGGCTTATAATAGAGATTTTTTTTGTTCAAAATAAGGATTTCTTCATAAATGATATAAGTTAGAGGTATCTACGCAGTGTGAACGAAATAATATTTTAAACAGATTCCAGATCCAGTATTCTACTAGTTTTGTGTGAAACTAGTATGTGGCTAGTTTCTTGGTGTAAACGGGCTGTTATACCTACCTTAAAAAATATTTATATTATTATTTATTGATGTCATTATTTACACGCTTCTATTAATTCTAATGCCTCATTAATAAACGGAAAATAAACGTCCACGAAGTATTTTGTTCACATCCCTCAAATAAAAATTGGCATTCGATAAACAGAGACAATGGGCTAAGGGGGCTAAGTTTATTAAAACTCATTTGTTCATTACATAAACGTCACGGGTTTTGTATGAGCGACTGCCCTGGAAATGTATAAATATTGTACTTAGTAATATTTCATGGTAAATGGCTGAATATTTATAATATCTATCAAAAAAGGCTCAGGAACTTTTGATAAAGTCACAATCTTGAAATTTATGAGAACTCTTACTATGTAATTACCTTACCACAGTTGATAAAAGATGTTGCCAATCATTTACAGAGTCATCAGTTTCGCATTTTCTTTGAATCTTTCTTCCCATTTCTCTGATTAACTTTTCACACAAAGTTTTTTTAAAGCAAAAATAAATACAAAAAAATGGGTGCGTGTACTTATGTAGGCGCGTGAGAAGTTATCCTTCTTTGGCATCGTTTAAAATTAGTTTTTAATTGCATGCAATTAATTAATTACAATAAATTAATAAAAAGTCTGGAAAAGGACACAGTCAATAAAGTTCAGTTTTAATTTGAAAAAATAAATAAATAATCAAAATATTCAATTAAAATCGCTACTGAATATAATTTATTAGAGCATATGTGATTTGCACTTGTATGAAACTCAAACACGTATTCCGAATATACAAACTAGAAACATGTGGATAAATATTATAAATACGAATACCTATAACTGTTACTTTATTACAAAAAATAAAGATGTGGTTTTTGGTTCTACTACACCAATGGTCAAGAGATGGCGCTGTAGTCTCCTGAATTGCGCTTTGGTTCCGTTGTTCCAGATTAATAAATACTTTTGGTAGGCCTTCACAATGCAGTCGTTAGCACCCACTAAATAGAGATTCTATTTCTATTTTGTTGGTAGATTTTCTTAATGTGCGATAAACACAAGAGTAACGCATGAAGTTGGTCGCTAAAGCGATGCTGTTAAAATTTTGTGTTACAGTGATGCGCGCGCATCTTAAAATTTCACTCTCATCATTTTTTCATAACGCGCCTAAAGAAGTATAACTTCAATAATTTGTTATCTTCGGCCTGAAAGAAAATCTGTGAAGTTTTATTTTGTCATGATTTTGCCCATTTCCAAAAATTAAAGGATTAATTACCATACAGCCTTGTCCCAAGCCTGATCAGAATAATATAATCTATTATTTTAGGCCTTCAGTGATTTGTTATTATAAAACTTAGGGCCAAATATGTCATAGTTTGAAGGAGTTTAGAAATAATATTGGTAATTTCAATATACTTACACAAATATTTTTTGTGTACATTTATTTTGTTAAACAGAACATTTTGCTTTTGAAACAGACATGAAGTCAATTTTTATACTTTTAAATATTTGACTATTTCACGAAAGTTGTCTGAGAATAATAAACACGTAATAATTAAATATATATATTGCAAAGTTACGGGCTAATGCGAAATATTTATACACGTTAAGGGCAGTTTCTTAGCCATGTCCTTTGGTTTATGATGGATTGTGAAATCGATATTTGGAGTGGAATATGTCTTTAACAATCCGAGATCGCGCCGAGATGCATTCAGGGAGGTTGAGGTATAGTAGTATAGTAAAGAGAGAAAGAGGAGAAGATAGTTCATTAACAGTAAGAGAACATAGGAAAAAAAGAAGAAATAAAATAGAATAACATTATCTTTGCTACACATTTAATCACGTGGTCGAAGCAAGCCTAGCCATTAATTCTCAAATATAACATTTTAAAGACACCGCCTTCGAAACAGCAAAAAATTAAATCGAAAATAATCCAAAGAGTGAGTCGCACTGGCACAAATCGTTCCAATTAATTCACTCCATTAACCGTTCCGGCCCGTTTTAAAAATGGAACTCGATTTGACGGTAGCTTTTTAAATAAACGTCTGAAATCGTTTTCGATGGCCAGAACTTAAATAGCGTATTGACAGACAGATTTAATTAAACATTGAATAAAATAGCATTCTGTATCTGTAATGATTTATTTTAATATATAGAATGACTATTTTATAAGGTTTCGGCGATTTCTGAATACCATTTACAAATCGCCAAAACCTTATTAACAAGTCATCCTATTTTTGAACATTTTTCTAATTTATCTAGCCTCGTATTATTTAATTAATTCCACATTTACACAATGGGATTTATAGTTACTTATAACATACCTATAAGTTTAGAAGTTACAGTAAATTTAATAACAGTGTTAGAGTACAGAGCTTATTATTAAAATTTTGGAACATTCGCCGTAGTTTCAGAAGACTTATAAAATCCTACAGTATCAGAATGACAAAAAGTAGAAGAATCGTTTCATGGAAGACAAGAAAATTTATTACCACCCTTTTGAGAAGAAAAAAAAAAATTCTTCAGAATCGTGGTTTGTAATAGTGGCGGCTATTACGAGTAATTCTCATCTGGTGACAAATGGAATCACATTAGTAGGGATAATAGAAAAGTTAAGGGCTGGGGCGGGTGCCCTTGCATTTATCACTTAATCTATCGCATCATTTTGGGGTGACCAAATTGGCCGATCGATATTTTTTTATTATCTTTTATTATATTAATTTTCTACAGCTTCACGATTTGTATTTGATTTGAACTGCTTTTAACGAGTAAAACATGTAATACAATAATTCATTATGTTTATTTTTGAAGTGAAAACTTATTTATCGGCGCGGAGTTGTACATTTTTTTTGTATGGGTAAAAAATGTTAAACTCGCGTCAGGACTCGTGGGCTGATCGCGTCATGACACGTGGCCTGATCGGGGATCTGACGAAAACAATAAAATTGGAAAGGTTGTTGACTTTCAATATATTGAACGAAACATAGTAATATTTTATTTTATCGTATTATAATAATAAGTCTCTATCTAGGACGTCCAGGTGGCAGCTTTACTGCGAAGAAAATGCATTTTTTTTACAATAGATGTCGCTAGGTGCGCTTAAATGTGATTCATGTAAGTTGATTTTTTTACAATAGATGTCGCTAAGTGCGCTTAAACGTGATTCATGTAAGTTGATTTTCCTGACAGATAAACTTTTTAATGTAATATAAATTGTCGTGTTTGTGTACGATAGCGCAATAAATAAATATTGTATTCTATCACATAAATGATAGTACTTTTATACTGATAATTAAATCAATTCGTGCAAAATTAATTCCTAACCATTCCAAAATATCAAAAATGCACAACCTTAATATTCAAGTTTTTACTTCTGCCGGCTTAGCTCCAAAGTAAGCACTGTAAGACTTGTGTTATGAAATACTAGGGTAACGAATAGAATATTATCACACTAATATTATAAAGGCGAAAGTTTGTGAGTGTGTAAGTTTGTTACTTCTTCACGTCTAAACGGCTGGAGTGATGATTTAGTATAGAGTTAGCTGACACTCTGGATTAACACATAGGCTACGTTTTACTGCGGGAAAATATCCCTAACAAACAGCGGGTAACACCGCGTGGCACAGCTACTATATTAAAATATATGAAAAGCTAAAAAAGAATTTATCTACGAATGCTACGTAACGCTACGATTTTTATAGCACTAATTTCGTAGCTCTATAGGCAACGCGCTAAAAATATATACATTATGATGATCGTGTGTTAAATTTAGAAGTGTTGTGGTTGATTCATTTATGATTGTTTTTTATCTTTCAAAATATTGACGTAATAACGTGAATACGTAAATTTAAAAAACTAGTCAAATTAAGTAACTTTTTGAACTAACGAATAAGTAGATATCGTAATATATCTGTAGGTATTAACAAATGACAGACTCTGCACGGAATATCCACCATGGAAGCGGACGATCTCCGTGGCTCAAATGGTATGTACGCCGGTTTTCAAGGCGTCGCTTACTCAGAGTTCCTGGATTCGAATCCCGGTGAGGCAAATATTTGTCTAATGAATACGAGTATTTGTACCCAAGTGACATCAAGATGTTTATATGTATTTTATTAATAAAAATATACTTATATATGTATGAGTATATGTATTCTATCCGTTACCCTAGTTTCCCATAACACAACCCTTACAGTGCTTACTTTGGAGCTAGGCTGATTGATGTGTATGTTAGAATTTATTTTTTTATTTTTATCCTTGTTATTTTTTCCCAAAAGTTAGTCACCATAGCTGACAAGTAGATCCACCTCATCAATTCCCATAGTCGTTCCGATGGCCATAATAACTATGGGGTGGCGTTTGGCGCGCAATGGGCCGGTCTTCCGCTATCCTGCTCTTTGGTGCTCTATGGTCTATGGTGGCCATGGATTAACGGCTTTTATTTTCTATTGTTCCGAATTCCGCTGGTTTTTTTTAAGATGCGTTTTTTTTGGTTTGTTACATTTAGGGGAGATCTAATGGTCATTACGCGTGATCATAAGTGGTATTCTTACACGACAACGTTTACATTAACTAAAGTCATATTTAACTACGGATGACACGACGCGGCCTCAGGCTCTGTTGTTTGATACGAGTTTGATACATACTTAAATTTGACAATTAGTCAATGTCACGTCAAATATATTATAGTAGAATGTGTCAAATTTTGGGTTTTTAGAGTATTTTAACCATAGAGAAACACAGCCGACGCGGCTAGGAGGGCAGTAGCCATAATGACATAATACCACTGAAATCATTCTGCCGCTTTTTGCGGGGGGAGAAATATACACGCAAACAAATGCAGTCCAACATACTTTCGCGATAACGAAATTGTAATTACGACACTCACACATAAAAAATGACAGTTCTAAATCGGGCATAGATGAAATTAAGGTTTTTATCGACAGATCTGAATTTTATTTTTTATTATAGTCGATTGTTTTGTCAAACAAGTCCTAAGCTTGAATTTTAACAAAATACTAGGACTTTTGGGTTTAAAAGTGGTTAAATATAAATAACATGTTTAGTCTTAGTCTTAGTAGTACGGCGAGCTGTTTCCGCAACTCGACACCTAGTGCCTATTTTGCGTGGGGATTGGCATCAGTCCTGCCATCCCAGCTCCTCCAGAAAGCTCAGCAGTCCCCGAATGTTGCTGCAGGCCTCTACTATTGTCTTCGGGCTTCCCATTAGAGAAGTCCTTTGTCTTGCAACGCCCCTGCACTCCAGTAGGACATGGGCGCTCGTCTCATCCGCCTCCAGGCAGGCTCTGCACAGAGGGCTGTCAGAAATACCTATATTACAAAGGTGTTTGTTAAAGTAGCCGTGACCCGTGAGTATACCCACGATTTGTTTCAGGGCTTGTCTAGGTAGTCTGAGAAATGAAATGAAGATGAAATTAAGGTTTTTATCGACAGATCTGAATTTTATTTTTTATTATAGTCGATTGTTTTGTCAAACAAGTCCTAAGCTTGAATTTTAACAAAATACTATGACTTTTGGGTTTAAAAGTGGTTAAATATAAATAACATGTTAATGATTGCACCATTTGTTATTCCTACTAGGCTGGTAGCTGCCCAATTGATAGGTGGATTGTTGATTAATAATTCTCCTTATATGTGAATTTTAACATCATCTTTTTGTAAGTTTAATATTCCATATATGTTTTATAGCAAATTACATAAAATTTTGGCATTTTTGATATGTAAAATACACTTGCGCGACTTGACTCAGTCTAGTGAAATATCCGAGTGCAACTTAGTTTTGTTCGTGAGCTGACCCATCAACGGAGGAAAATCGACAGAAGGGAACGCTGTGAATGCCGACTCCTCTCCTGGCCGCGTCAGCCGCGTGGTTCTATGATTTTAACAAAAAAGGAACATTTAACCATGTAAGTGCAGCCGTAATTCAGAAAAATGTGGTAATTAATTTCATGGAAATTTTCAGGTTGGTTGAATAGATTCTTTTAAATCCAAAATTTACTTGTTGGATGATCTTGTAAGCGACGTGTACCATTTTTTTATAGAAAGGTCCGACAAATGACTTCACCCCACCTGATGTTAAGTGACGGTGAAGACCAGTTGTGAAGATAGCTGGTACAGCAGTTCTACCTGCCACTCAAGCCATCCTCATTTTGCCGGCCCGCATGTTGCTTCTTTACGCCTCTTTTAAAGAATCCCAGGTTGTAAGAAGGAGGGAACACGTGAGCAGGCATTGTATTCCATTTATGGATAGTGCGACAACAAAAAAATCTTAATGCTGTGTTTGACGACCTCCGTGGTCAAGTGATTTGTTTCATGGTGTCTGACTCGAGAGATCCCGGGTTCGCATCCCGGTGGCGGCAGATGTTTGTGTGATGAATACGAGCATTTGTACTCCGGTCATGGATGTTTAATATGTGATTCTATATAAATATACTTATACATGTACAGTATATGTATTCTGTCCGTTACCCTAGTATCCCATAACAAAAGCCTTACTTTGCTTACTTTGGGGCTAATTGGTGTGAGTGTTGGAAATATTTATTTATTTATATTTATTTATTTATTTGTTGCAGACACAAGTTATTCTTATCACCCGGCGATACACGATGACACGTTCGTCCGTCGCAAACAGAGGAGGAATCGTACCACGTTTACTTTACAACAAGTAAGTAGCGATCTTTAACTTTATTACATAGTCTTACTGTAACACAGCTTTCGCAATGACTATATCTGATGATCTTTCAATAGAATTGCTAGCATTATTAAAAAAACATATTAAACATAGAAGCTAAGCGGGCTACAATTCCATTAAAAATGAATTGCATTTGGTGAACTGGAATGTTGTCTTCTTAGGTGCAATGCTGTTGATTCTAATTTATCAGCTTTTTATCAAATATTGACGTTCCATTGTGCAATCAAATTGATATCGAAAAGTTTCCCTTTGGTATTCTCTTTCTCTTAGAAAATAAAATAAAGAAAACAAAACTCTAATAACTAGGACGTACGTAAAATAAAAAAATCGATCAGCTCACATTACAATTTATTAATAACAATAATATTATTTCTAAAGGAAGTGAAATAATCTGTGATGCATTTAATGATTATTTCCTATCCATTTTCGTCTAATCAACAAACTGATGATCTGAATAACATATATAATACAGCAATTGATAATACTTTAATTGATCTGGGACGTACACAAAAGCACTGGTTCTGATGGCACACACCCATATTTGCATCATCTGCCAAGAGTGCCTCAGCTCGTGTGTTTTTCCGAATTTAAGGGAAAAGGCGCTTATTTTTCCAATACCTAAAAATAAACCAAGGCATAATATTACACTATATTGCCATATTTCAAAATTATAAGTTCTTTGGTAAGCTACTGCAAAATATTTTTGCTTTTCACCTATCTTACTGTATTCGTTTTGGAAATTAGGTGTGCATGGATACTCATTTAGATGGTTTAATTTTTATATACCAAACTGTAGTCAAGCTATGCGTTTGAAAGAATACTTTCCCACATATCTTCATATTGCTTCTGGAGTTCCGCAAGGCTCACATCTTGGCCCTATATTGTTCTCTATATATAACTCTGATATCGGTGATTGGATCTCTAACTATTATCACCTCCGAAACGCAGGCGACATAAAAAAATCAAGGTAATAACAAGCACAGAGGACTGTCTTAAATTGCAATTTGATTTTAAAGAAAGAAAGAAAAGTCTGTGTATAATCAACATAATGTCTTTAACGTCGACTGCGAGCCGCGCGTTTAAATGAAGATTTAGAGTTCCTGTTCTATAAGCATGAACATCGCGATTTCAAATATATTATCAGCTTTTCATTATGTTCAATTGTTGAAATTCAATTGTCAGTACGTGATAGATAGGTACGTGCTATGATATCATATCGTGCTCATGCTACGGCTACAGCATTTCGAGTAGTGTTTAGTTATTACAAAGTTATCCTTTAAATACTTCTACAATTTATTAACTCAGCGTTTTTTCTTTAGTTGGAAGAGTTGGAGACGGCGTTTGCGCAGACACACTACCCCGACGTCTTCACTCGCGAGGACTTAGCATTGAAGATCAATCTGACTGAAGCGAGGGTACAAGTAAGTGACACGTATTTTACAAACTATGATCAACATTTTATGATAAATAACAAAATTTAATTGGACTGCCTTTCTAGAGAATGAAACTTCACGTTACAGAAGACCACAGTAAAATAACAGTACATTTTCTACGTGGTCAGAGTACGTTAGATGCGATTTATACATTCATACCAGCAATGCTATGTTTATTATATTATCTTAAGCTTATTTAAATATATTGCAATATTTTTAAACCGATTTCAAACAGGAAGAAATTCTCAATTCGTCAACATAAATATTTATTAGCTCGTTTCTATAGTTACACTTTAATTATTTTAATAAGATCTTCTCGATTTTCTCAAGATCTTTACTATAATGCTCCGGTAGACTGGTATAGAATGCCTAAGAATGGCCGATAAGTCCGCCACTTGTACACTCATTTGTGCAATAAAGTATAAATAAATAATTCGTACATATCTTAGTGGTGCGTGGGCCGATTTTGATGATTGCTAAATCTGTCATACCTCAGGAAATATGCTCGTCTGCCACTTGTACTCTGTAAAAATGGCTGTAAAAACCAGCAAGGAAAAAAGTATATTTTCAGTTAGCTACAAATATACTTAAAACATTGAAATTGAAAAATGTTAGTACTTTCTCTCTTAATTAATTAACAAAGAAAATGGTACCTATAGTTTTTTCTTGTTATATACAATTCGAAGAAAAAGTTATCCATTATCTATGAAATTTATAATTCTTCCTGTTAGCTACAAAAGCAAACCTTTTTAAATAAAAAGATTGTTTCTTACATTAATTAGGTATAAAAAATCAAAATCTGGTACAAAGACCCAAGAATCAAAATTAATGTTGTCTGATGATTTATTTAAATCTGACAACCCTTACCAAAGAAAGCTTCCAAACAAGGTTCCAATTTTGAGAAATAGGAAATTGCTTTACAGTTTAAGTAGTATTTTACGTAGGACCAAAATATGATATAAATACCAGTACCAAGAAAAGTAACAAATGCTTACATAAGCATAATAAGAAAAATAGCGAACGAAGTACAAAATTACTTTAGAAGGCGCTTACAAAGTAACTTATATAAGCCCGTTGCAAAATCTCATATTACCAGAAATTATGGCTCATTATATCAAAATTTCGCAATAAAAGTCAGTTGTTTCGTGCAACTTTAATGTTGTCGCGAACATTTGACGTCATGCGCTATAAAAATGTGGTTTACGATGTTTTTCTGGCTAGCGGGGGTGAGAAGGCGGGCGGGGCGAGGAGGTGGTTACCGTATTCTATGAGTATGTAAATTGACTTTTCTAATATTATGATATTTTTTTTTATATATGAAGAGGATATAATTTATTATTATTTTTATACTACACGCCAAAAAAATTACCTGATCCCATTTGATGTTAAGTGTAAGTGGAGTCCAGTCTCGAAGATAGATGATACGGCACAAAGTGTGCCGCTTCAGCCATCTTCACCTCGCCGGTCTAAAACCAATTCTCTACCCCGCGGACTAATAATACAAATTATGGAAATCTTATGGAAGAAACTACGGTTTAGTTGCATTAAATTAAAATCATTACGAAAATTTTCACCACGTTCGACGAAACTGTGGCATTGTCACCAGCAGTTTTTCCGGACCAATACGACCCGAAAACCTTCAGAAAAGAGCATACTCCTTCCTTTAGGCCGGCATCGCATTTTTTTATACTTCTGGAGTTGCAGGTGTCTATGGGCGACAGTGATCACTTCCCATCAGGTGAGCCGTCAGCTCGTATGTCTATAATATAAAAAAACTAAGTAAAGCTCATGCTTCACACAACACAATTGTGTAAGAGTATAAATTTGAGCGCCGTGGTTGCGTAATTTGCTGATATTTCATAACCAGAGTACAGACATCTTTTATCGTAATTTGAAAAGGAGTTGCTCTGTATTAAAAACTTAAAGAAGCAGATTGTAAAGGCTGAGACTCAGGTAACACTGTAACTTATCGTATTTTAATTGATTGTGTCATTCATATAACCAGAGTACAGGCATCTTTTATCGTAATTTGAAAAGGAGTTGCTTTGTATTAAAAACTTAAAGAAGTAGATTGCCATGGCTGAGACTCAGGTAACACTGTATCTTATCGTATTTTAATTGATTGTGTCATTCATATAAATCATTCATTCAATAATCATAGCTTGCCTGATTGGTTATGTGGCTTCGCTAATCAGATAATTCGCATGAATCTGAAAGCTATAATGCTTATCGATTGAATTTACTAAACTTTCGTGTAGGTTATACATAACGGATATAAAAATACCTTCTTCATAGTCAAAAACCCCGTGTTCTACCCTTCATCAGGATCTATTCTGCCTTTAAGACTATTTTATTTTAAACATCAAAAAATTAAAATCGTTTCCCAGCAGTAAGTTTTTATCGAGTTGCTGATTTTGATGTATACAATGCGTGGGCTTCGGCTGTGTCGAAAGGATTTCTAAAGCTTGTTTAAGCAGATATTTTTTACTTTCATTTCTACGTATTCTTTCTTTACCTTATCTTTTCCTTTGTGTACCTCTTACAGTAAAGACTTGTGATTTAAGTTAAAATTTTCTTCAGTTTTACTGGATTGTGGTTCCCCTTTTCCTTATGCGGTGTTCCCTGGAAGCACCCGTAGTGGTCCTCGAAGTACGAGTATACTACCTCTAAACGGAGGTAGAAGCCATTCACAGTCATTCGAATATGTCCTATATATTAATTTGATTTACTAATTCTACTTAAGGTGGTGCAAATCGTGGTCCGTAGACAGAAATTTTGATAAATTATCCCATCATCACGTAAAGTTTAGGAACTACTGGTATCACAGTGGATACTCTGTGACATATAATGAATACTGAACATAGTTTATTGCTTTATATAAGACGCTGTCTTTTGGCAAATTGTATCCACAGAAGTGACTCCTAGTGCGCTTGGCACCTCCCAATAAATAACTTAGGTAAACATATCAAAGTTAGCTCACGTCTCAAATTCTGAATTACACGATAAATTCGAAAGTACTACATCCCGACATAAAGGAGTGCCGCTATAAATAACATTAGTATTCAGCGTGGCGGCTGTTCACGTACTCGGATAACCGGATATACGGGCCGCACCCGGGCCGGAGTCATCGCCGCCCGGTTTTAGGCAAATTGCTTGGCGCAACCGCCCGTGTTTTATTTATGCTCAAATAAAAATTGCGCAATTCCGCCGCGGGAGCGCGAGTGAGCCACTGTGTGTAGCAATTTAGTGGCGCACGTCGTGCGAGCGAATTGCTTTTAAGAGTCGTATGTCGATTTGAAATCGGTTTTAGTGTTTGATGCTGTGAATGCTGTGGCGACTATTGCCTTACTGTTGCTGTATGTTTTCCCATTGCAAGCTTGGAGTGCGGTATATATATTATTATAATAAGCGACAAATTTATTGTTACTTAATTTCAAAAATCAACAAATGGCGCATTTAAATCTTAAAATATTATTTTTCTTCCAAAGTACCTACCATTTTTTAATGTAAAAAGGGTGGTTAGTAAATATAAACTCCGCGTAATGGTCAAAGCCTTTAGATGGTTGTGATAGAGCCTTGGAACCTTAGTTATAGAGAAAAACACAACACAAAAATTATAGCTATAATTGCTATTTCTTCTTTCAAATGTTTAATACTTGTAAAAGTATTCATTTGACATTGTTGGTTACCTACAGAAGAGAATGCGCTGCCTTGCAGCTTAAGTATGACTAGAGGAATTTCGACGCGGTCATAAGGGCCGTGGTAGCATAATTGGTCAGTGCATTCGCCCGGATAGCGAAGGGTGCGGGTTCGAGTCCCGTCTGCTGCCTGGTCCGCGTGGAATTTTTTGTAGTTATATTTTTTTAAAATTTAAATAAAAAGTATTGTTATTGCACTATGTTCTTCGGTTATGAAGGTTTATGTAGAAGTAAATTCATTTGTTATTTCGGTTCAAAAATATCAAATCAACTGTATTCTGAGAGACGATTCCAGATGCCTGTAGGTAGGTACACATCACATCAAACAGTCTGGACAGTCGCTCAAAGAAAATTAAACTCGTTCAGAAAGCAATCAAGCAAAAACGTTTCTACACACATCGGTGCCGTCTGCCGTCGGTTAACCTCATTCGACATAACGGACATTAAGGGAATATCAAATTTGTCGGCCGTCGATCGAAGCCTGGCCTCCATTAGTTAACAAGCATTGTCAAAATCCACTTCAGTTCGTTGGCTAAACCACCAAAATAGTGAATCGAACGATCGACATCCATTTCACGTTGGCCCGCGCGGACGGATGAGGATTCCACTTTTGTAGGTGAAGTTGCTAGAACAGCGTGAGGTGTACGGTGTCAAGTTCTGGTGGTTATCGGTAACGCGTTTAAGTCGTTCATCTCGGAATGGTATTACGGTGTGAGGCGGTTGCCCCCCCCCCCCCCCCCCCCCCCCGCCATCACCCTCCCCTCGCACCTTACGGCACGTGCTATCTGGATTAAGGGTTGCCAAGCGCTTGCTCGGATTAAGCTTGCCTCGCTTTAATTAATTGCAATCCATCATTTTGTTACGTAATTGATATGGTTCGGTTTCCCGTCGCCGTTTCAACGTTTCAGCTTCTACGTTGTTAAGTGTTTCAAATTAATTATTTGAAAGCTTTACTGAAACGGCTAAGAAATGACAATTATAAAATTAAACATAGTTGTTTTTACCGCGCTCAGTGAACACATATTACTCATACCTATACTAATCCAGTGCAATTTGCTTACCATACTAGTTATAAGATTCGAGTCGACGTCCTTAGTCGCACCTGCAGATGAAGACCAAAATCAATGATTATGTTACAATTTGATATTGTAAGCTCTTTTATAAACGTAAATATACTTACATTTATTTTAAAGCATGTAACTGCTCAATGTTTAAATCTAAAGACAATATAACTAGAAAAAAATCCACGCGGATCAGGCAGCAGACGGGACTCGAACCATATTTTTTCTAGTTATATTTTCTTTCGATTTAAACATCAAGCAGTTAGTTACATGCTTTAAATATATATATATATATATATATATATATATATATATATATATATATATATATATATATCTTTATATATATAATTCTTCTGTGAGTGTGTATGTCACTGAACTTCTCTTAAACGACTGGACCGATTTTGATGAAATTTTTTGTGTGTGTTCAAGGGGATCTGAGAATGGTTTAGATTAACAATTTTGTCCGCTGGACAACCCCTATTTTTTTAGGGCGGTACGAAGTTCGCTGGGTCAGCTAGTATATATATATATATATCATTATTTAATGTAAATATATATTTAACTATAATTGCTATTTCTTCTTTCAAATGTTTAATACTTGTAAAAGTATTTATTTGACATTGTGGGTTACCTATAATGCGAAGAGATGGCGCTGCCCTGCAGCTTAAGAATGGCTAGAGGAATTTCGACGCGGTCCGTGAGTGCCGCGGTAGCATAATTGGTAGCATTCGCCCGTATTGCGAAGGGTGCGGGTTCGAATCCCGTCTGCTGACTGGTCCGCGTGGAATTTCCTAGTTATTTTTTTTTCTAGTTATATTTTCTTTAGATGTATACTTACATTTATTTATATCGCCAATAAATAATTGTCTGCCGTATTAATCTTAGAATAAACTCCTTCACTCCGAGAATTCCAAACGAAGAACAGAGGTCATCACGAAATAGAACGTGACGTCACACTGCAAAATGATACGTCACCTCTGAAATGTAGAATCACAATCGGCGTTACACCGTACACCAACCCTGTAGAGCAGTACTAATATAATTGAGTCGGCTTTCAATTTGATTCGCATGCTCCGTCCAGCGAGTGTCGGTGATAATTCGCCCGAAAAATATAAAAAGGAAGCCTCAGAACGAACGGTCGACATATTGGATTACCGCGCCGCCCTGCGATATGGTCTTTTGGGAGTTTCGTCCACAATATAATGTATCGACCTTGTGTTCTCTGACGATTATTTATTGAATTATAATGCGGAATTCAAAAGTCTTGTTTTATGATAAGCGGTTAAAAGAACTAAAAAACTTCAATGTATTAATCCACAGGTGCTGTAATGAAAAAGCTTTTTTTCTGTTTGTGCTTAAAAGCTTAATTAAAATTAAAAAAAAAATGGGTGCGTGTACTTATGTAGGCGCGTGAGAAGTTATCCTTCTTTGGCATCGTTTAAAATTAGTTTTTAATTGCATGCAAATAATTAATTACAATAAATTAATAAAAAGTCTGGAAAAGGACACAGTCAATAAAGTTCAGTTTTAATTTGAAAAAATAAATAAATAATCAAAATATTCAATTAAAATCGCTACTGAATATAATTTATTAGAACATATGTGATTTGCACTTGTATGAAACTCAAACACGTATTCCGAATATACAAACTAGAAACATGTGGATAAATATTATAAATATGAATACCTATAACTGTTACTTTATTACAAAAAATAAAGATGTGGTTATTGGTTCTACTACACCAATGGTCAAGAAATGGCGCTGTAGTCTCCTGAATCGCGCTTTGGTTCCGTTGTTCCAGATTAATAAATACTTTTGATAGGCCTTCACAATGCAGTCGTTAGCACCCACTAAATAGAGATTCTATTTCTATTTTGTTGGTAGATTTTCTTAATGTGCGGTACACACAAAAGTAACTTAATTTTTTGTGTTACAGTGATGCGCGCGCATCTTAAAATTTCACTCTCATCATTTTTTCATAACGCGCCTAAAGAAGTATAACTTCAAAAATTACCATTATGCTATGCAAGTCAATTATAAACAATATTTGAAAACGCTAGCTTACTCATTATTAATTTTTAATAAGATATTAGTTTTTGAACGTATGTTGACTGAATTCAGTTGCATAATCTTGAGCACGGCCATAAATTGGGAGGCATTATAGCGGCTGGTCCCGGCTAGATTAGCAGTTGTTAGCACCTCTTCATCCCTGCTGGGCCCGCACGGGGAATGGCCCGTAGTTTACATAAAGATATTTTTTTTCTCTTTCTATCTAAAAGGTATAAGTTCTCTCTTCTGCTTACAAGTAAAAGTTTTATCATTTTAGTAGAAATAAAATACAATTACACTTCATCGTATTACAAAGGCTATTCGCTCATTATTATTTCATACTTCGTTATTGCAGACTCCAAAGAACAAGCACACTTGAGTGTGAATTGTGTTTTACGCCAATCATCGAGTTCACTTCAACCTGCAATGACATAAGGTTTCACCCGGTTAAAATAAAACAAAACACTAGGGTTGTCAAAGCTCACAAGGGCACTTGTGTTGCGCGGACAAAAGTTGCGAACTGGGGAGCTGCGAGCACTCGAGCCCCGCGGTGAGACGCGGGGTTAATTGACGGGAAATAAAACGAAGGAGAAAATATCTGGTGAATTAATTTCGTTTGTGATTTTGTAGACGGAGTGCGAGTGATGATCCGAAAGAAATTCGATAAAATACTCAAGCTAAGTTTAATAAGTAGAACTATTTTCGAATAAAAATAATTTTTAGTTGGGAAAAAAACATAAAAATAATAAGATTATTTGGTAGCACTTTTGATGTGTAACATCTTTCCTCTCATTTTCCTGCAATTTGTGGGAGTGATTACGTGAGGTGGGACGGATTTGTGTAATTTTACGTGATTTACTTTATTTTGGGAAGTGGGTTATGAAAATTCAAAACAGAATACTTGACTCCTAATTGGTGACAAGCGAGCTTTTCGCTCACTTTTCTGTTAATCAGGCATTAAAATAAAATTATCTATATTGTCCTTTTAGATTTGTATTTTTTTTATTAAACATCATATTAAAGATAACATTTAAGGTCCTCCTATAATAATTCATTAGACTGTTATGTAATTACCTTTCACAACAGCACAAAGCACACAGACAGAGGGTGACTGAGGAACTTAATTTAACATCTCCATAATAAATTGTAAAATTGTTTGTGGTTTGTATCGTTATCTGCGACATAATACTTACCGTTCAATTCCACTGTGAATAGAATGAGTCCCGGCGGATGGCGGTGCAACCCTATCGCCGTGTGATGTCACTGGTCTTATTCGTTTTCACAGTAATTAACACATGGTGTAATGATATTGTTAGCTATAGAAAATTTTAATTTATATATATAAATCAATTGTTGCCATATTACAAAAAAATGTATTCATATATTTAGTTTTAATATGTAATACAGTTTAAACAAACCAATTATTAATTTGCGCTTTTACATTGCGTACTTTATCCTATTAAAAAACAATTTTCAATGTACACACATAACCTCAAAACTATTGTTTTAAAAATAGAATCGAAATTTTTAAAATATGTTTGGTTTTAAATACCAGAATTTGCCAAAGGGAGATGGTGCATTCGGTATAACGGGAGAAAGACGTACTCGATTCTTGAGTGATAAAATAAATTCTGTTGTAAACGTTACCGTATAAGGTTTAAATTCAAATGTGTTTCTAAATCCCGCTTATTCGCACTCGGGCGCTCTCTTCATCAATGCTGTCTCCTCAGAAATCAAATCAGGGGTGAAAATGAAATATGTCGCCTGTATTTGTATTACAATTTGCGTTCCTTTATTGTGCCAATCATACTGGAGAGCACTCGCAATTTGATGGGTACTTTGGTAATATAGATTTAGGTTTATTTTAAAACATTGACGCGGGAAACGTAAGCTTAAATGTGAATTCAACAGTAAATGACTTTGTGTGATTATTTGGTAGGTACTACTTTTTCCAATCTGTATATGATTAGTCGACTGTAAAAAGCTGACTGAATGGAGAAAGTTACTTGCCAGTGAGTCGCCAGGTGTCCTGGTGGTGTAAATTACAAAACACAGAAAGAGGTTAGAAAGTTGATCATAGACCGTTTGTACGAGTACCGATGTCGCCGTCTCGCGCCCACTACACTTTCACAATAGATAATAGTCAATTAATCGACGCGACATCAAACAATCAGCGCTCTCATCCCAGAGCAACCACGCAATCAGAACCAAATTATGGTCAAATTATGAGCATTTGCTCACACATATCTGTGGCGCACCTGCCCGGCCCACAAGGCCTTTCTAACTTCTTTCTGTGTTCTGTGCTGTAAATTCATAAATAAAATATGTAGCTTTTCGACTAAAGGTTATTTATAGTTAAACCTTTATAAACGACTTAAGTACCCAACTGCTGTCAGAAGGAGAATCACTTTCTTTTCGTTAATATTATAAGTGGAGTTTATTATCACCAGCTACAGGCGCTTGCCAGAACTAAAGCTTTGCTATGCAGGTGACAGCACAGGTGATGCCTTATATACCAGACGTGCCAATAATTCACGGAAAAACGTAATCGAGCGCCGGAACAACCTTATGTCTGAAGTTGAGACTTTGCTGAGCCAAGTATCAAATTGGGGACGACTTAATCTAGTCCAATTTACCCCACGAAGACACAAGTATGCGTTTTTGCCGCAAAACAGGTAACATTTTTTGTATGGGAGTGTTCTTAAAGAGGGGGACTTTAAGAAAACTCCCACACGACAAATGGTATCTGTTTTGTGATAAAAAAGGGGGGGATTCCTTTTTAAGAACACTCCCTTTACTGCCTCAGCTAGTATCGGTATTCTTGGTGTTGACTTATCGAGTTTCGAGTTCTTCCGGAGGACAAGGCCATAGTAGCTTCCAAGAAGCTTGGTGTGCTCCAAAGATCGGGAAGGTATTTCACATCGGCCCATCGACTGTAACTTAAATAAGCACAGGTCTAATTAAGTTCGGTCTCACATGCAGTACTGTTCTCATCTTTGGACGGTGGTACCCCAGTACAAGCTTCTCCCTCTGGATCACAACCAGCGCCGAGCGGTTTAAATTTTCGACAGCAAAAACCTTTTCGATAAGTTGGATAAAATGGCTTTGCGTAGATATGTAGCTGCGGTTTAAATTGTCGACGAGCAGAACCGAAACGTCAATAAATAAATAAATTCTATACATGTAACCCGTTAAAACTGGTTTTATTTAATGAGTGATGTGCGTGAAACTAAGAAACGGAGACAAGAAAAATTTAATCAGCTCTCGAAAAAATGCGGAGGAAAATTTGAAAATCGAACAGTGGTATTTTTACTTTTAAATAATCGAAGTTTTGAAAATAATTACAAGTGGCCAGTGTCTTATACATAAAAACTTTTTTCGCAAAACTTGCTGAGTGGCCTAGTCACCCATCTTAGAACCGCCCAAGTGAAAGTTGCCTAACTTCCACATTCGTAAACAGAATTCGCTTGGCCCTATACTTTTAAAATTCTCAAAAACATTGGGCATCAAAACTCGATCCAACTTTTCAATTTAGCCAAACATCCAAAACAATATAATAATACTGTGAAGGCTCTAAAATATCGCATTTCAATTTGTCTAAAATTCATAACGACTGTAATTGGCGGGTAATTGGGTTATATGTCGTTTATAGTAATTTTATACGCGTGGGATGACAGTACCCCAACTAGCCCGTCGTGTGCTGTGACAGTTTTTGACAGGCCCGGGTGATTGTAATAGGGTTAAATTATTATAGTTGACTGCATTATATTATTATTAGTTTTACAAGGTGGCGCAAAAGTAATCGTCCAGTTTGGTTTATGTATACCTTCTTTAAAAAAAAATGGCATGTTACTAAGCCCTTTAAATAGGTATTTTTTTGTTAAGTGGAAAGAATGATGTGGTGTATTTGGCTGCCAGTGTTCCGTTTTATCACATTTTCAATGAAAACTGTTCGCATTCATGTCGAATGATTCTTTAAGGGCTGCGATTGTCTGAGGCTTGTTGGCATAAAGTCGAGACTTCAAGTAGCCTCAAGGACAAAAGACTAGGGTGGTTAAATCGGGCGATCTTGCTGGCCATGACAAATCGCCAAAATGAATACGTGCTCTGTGTACACAGTTGCACCGTCTTGTTAAACCACAATCATGTTCACGTGCCTGCGGAGTATCGTGCTTCATTGCTTGTCTGTATGTACTCTGCATTTGTCTAGTTCACAAATGACAAAATATGACCACCATTTGCAATAATTTTAACATCTGTCGATAGAGTGATTACTTTTGCTCCACCTGTAGATAAACTTTGAGATTGCAACCTCTTTGCTTCTGGTAATATAAATAAAATATTTTTAAAAAATGTTTAACGTTCATCTTTGCTGTCACAATTCGAAAAAAATACTTTGTATTTGTATGTATGTCCAGATTGTTCTCCTAGAAATAGCCATTGTATTCTAGCCTAGATCTGTTAAACTACATATTAACAATCTTACTTAAGAAAACAATCATGAATATAATATTTTCAGAAAGCTGTCCGTTCTAATTTCTCCAACGCACGATATTAATTAACGTTCACCGAGAGCGGCTTAAAAACCAACCTCTTAAAACATTGTGCATTAATTGGCAAATTAATTCGGCTGTAATACAACATGAATACTGTAGCAGCCTAGCAGCAGCCGACGGTGGCAACTCAAGACGGATAATTCTCCGGTAAACAAGTTAGCGATACATGTTCCATTTTGCGGGAATTACACCACTCTGTAAGTTGAATCTAATTAAGTACGTGCATACGTGAAACTGTGGATATGGTGATATTGTACACACATTAAAAAAGCGTGTGCATCTCGGGACGCACGACAGAAGTGATAACTTAAATCAATCTAAGCGGCGCTGCAGGTTAGAGTGGGAGAGGAGGAGCCTGCCTACTGCTGCCGTATGCATGAGGAGAGGGGAAGCCAGACAGACTGGAGCCGTAATGCGTTACGTAAAGAAGCGATTTACTCTCTCATAAGAAGTTATCACTTCAAAAGTATGACAGCGTTTGTTGTGCGATATTTGAAGGTAAAAAAGGAGCTCGGTGGCGCAGGTGGTGCTAATGCGCTAGCATTCGGACTGCGATCGTGGCAGTTTAGCAACTTTAGTCGGTCATTGGATGGGTGACCAAAAACTTTTTATTTGGTGTTCTACCGTGCTTACGTCACGTCACGTCCCCTATTCCATCCACAGGGTAGCCCTGTGTTCCAACAGTGGGGACTTTAATAGGCTGATGATGATGATATGTACGTAAGTATCTACATTACATGTATTATAATTATTTCAAATTTTTGGGGCTATTCAGTCACAGTAACACTGTAGTCACTGTGACCTGAAATATCTATTCAAGTTAAAGTACCTATCTCTTTTAGCCAGATATCTTCTAAGAAGCTCAAAACGTTTCTGGCTTTTAGAGATTTGATTTCCTCTGGGCGTATTGCCGCTGCACAGCCCCAAATGTGTCGTCCCAGACGAATAGTATGTTTGTGGATAACAGGCCAACATTCACATAGGTGTTTTGGTGTTTCTCATTCCTGATTGCAGTATCTGCAGACATCAGTGTCACAAAATTTCATTTGAAATTGGTGTCTTTTGAGTTTGTATTATCCAGTTAAGGTTTGGGTGTTTGAACTTCTTAATTAAAATAAGTCAGCAGTCCATATTTTCGATTAGGTAATGTTTAGTGTTTTAGTGCGCTTTGAAACTGGTTGATTTAACCACATTATTTTCTGTTCGCCTAGCGGTTCTTCCTTAAGAATACGAATTGCAAATAATGCAATTAGACATGACATGATCCTCTACATTACAAACTTCCAAAAAAATAAATCTAGTACCTATTGAAATTAACATAACAAAATATAAAAATTTACCATATCCAATTGAACTTTCGGTGCTCCGATGCAAGAGTTAAGAAAGCTCTTCGGCTCCTATCCGGGATAAAGAGAGATTTGCCGGATCCCAGGAGATGACGGGCAGGGTGGCCTCTGCAGAGAGGGAGAGAGAGGAGGAGGGGGGTGGCAATTTGCCCCTAATCATGTGATGAAAAACTTAACACAGCCAACTTCTATGCGATTATGTATTAACCACTCAAATGGGATTATATCGATTATCGCGGGGTGAAATTAGTTCTCTCTGATGGTATTCTGCGTAATTATATTTATGGTTCGTAAAATAGTTATTCTGTAATAATTTGGTTTATTAATTTATGCCTGAGAGACTAGAGTAATGTTATTTAATATACTTTGTTTAAACATTACATTACTAGAGTTTTATAAGCAGAGAACATTTTTCATTACATTCGTTAATATAATTCAGGGTTTCCTTTATATTTTAATTCTTATCTAAACTCCCAAAGGGTAACTTTATTTAGTCTCCGCTTGCTGTCCGTTCGTCTATATGTCTGTAAACGCGCTGTTACCTCACGAATCATAATTTATTGATTACTGAATTTGTATTTTTATTGATTCATAAAAACATAATCAAAATTAAATGGAATTGATCGGGATACACGAAACAAAAACAATTGTTATTTATTTGTTTCTTAGGTTTTCACGCACATCACTCATTAAATAAAACTAGTTTTTACGGGTTAATGCACGAAACTTTATTTATTTATTGACGTTTCGCAGCCTTTTCAGGTCTGCATCGTCAGAATAATGATTTTTTATTTAAAATTGTCGAGCTACCTTAAGGTAAATAAAGTTTCGTGCATTAACCCGTAAAAACTAGTTTTATTTATTTGTTATTTAATATTTACGAGGGTAATTAACGTACCGGATTTTATTCCGATTCAGCATTAAAACAAGTAGGATCTTGAGGGCCGATATCAAATCTTTCAATAATCATTATTTATATGAAAACAACAATAAATATATCGTTAAAATTAATTGCTGAACACAAAATATCAATATTTATCCATATGAAGCCGGATGAGTATATGTAGCCACTATACTTAGTTTTTGAGGACTTATAAAGTCTTTCTTTATATTTGGGAACTTGTTGTGTCTCCGGTCCGAGATATGACATATGAGTCGTATAGTATTAAAGGCGGCAAATTAGGGTGAACCAAATATTGGAAAATCAAAAAAAAAACTGTTTAGTCTCGACTTTAAGGGAGGATAAAATATTGACATTTCACTACGATTTGTAGTTAAGATGAATGTCAATTATAAAAATCCTCCCTTAAACACGAGACTAAATAGTTTTTTTTTTATTTGCCAAATATTTGGTTCGCCCTACTTTGCCGCCTTTGATACTATAAGACTCATATTACAACTTGTAGGTTTTGACGTACGTATTATACGTTTATACGAAAGCGACATCTTGTCAGTTACTTTCTGGGCCCCTGATGCAAAACCTATTCAGGTGCAGTTGGACTTTAGGCCTAGATTAACTAGCCATTGACATCTGTGGCAAATATCTTATTAACCTTCGATTCACTGTCGTGATTATAGAAAGCAAAGTCATTAGAAGAACTCGACACAATATTCGGCTTTGGTAGGATCTCTGAAGAAAAATCTTATTGAATATGGTCGAGACAAATCTAATATCAAACTCTGCAATGCTTCCGCAAAAAATATTTGTTATGTCGAAACAAAACCAAAGAGCAATTACAATTTGAGCCACCAAAAATTAGGAATTATCAAATGAAACGCCATCAAAAAGGGTTAATTACGTTATGGAAGGAAAATGCTGTGTACAATCACATTTCCAAATGTTTGAGTACAAGTAATGTAAGTGGGGTGTGAAATACGAGACCTCTCGCTTCATCCAGTAATAAGTTATGACTCGTTGAAATTTCGCCACTTAAGCTTACCATTTTTTTTCAATAGATAAAAATAAAAAAAAATCAAAAACATACTCCAACTAATTATTAATCAAAGGACACTTTTAGTAAAAAAAATGAAAATAATCAAGGCGAGTGCGTTTCCAGAAGAAGTAAGCTGAGACCCGCCAAAAACTTACATAGACCATATTTTCCTTTATAATAAAATAAATATTATTATTTATAAGAATCTGTTCATTTTTATTCTAGAAAAAATCTTACGACAAAATATGCACTTTACAAGGGCGTTATCAGCTTGGACATGCAAAAAATCCCCTTGGGATATTCACCCTTGAGTGGGATAGAATGAAGCAAAAGGTGTTTGCTAAATATTTGTTCTTTTGTGTCTTTTCGACGTCCTTAAGTGGATCGTACACCTGACATAATAAGGCACCTTTCAACAAATGCATTAGTTTAAAAAGTGAAAAGAATAAATAGTACAAAACGCAGAATTAAACTTGATGTCAACATGAGAAACGTTTAATCATGTGAAATACATTAGGAAAATCTTCGTTGAAGTCACTTAAGAACGAAAAATTTCAATATGTACTTCCCCCAAAGCTGTCACTTAAAGTTCACATTCCTCCCTCCTTAAGTCTCGCTCAGTATTCTTACAGGGTGGGGTTATAGGTGTCGCGATGCGACATACTTACTGCTTATTTTATAAACCTTAATTACGGCATAAGTCTAATCAGTAATTTTCGAAAAGATAATGGTCTTACAACAAAAGCCAACCATATGTTTTTGTAGTTAATTTATTCTAATTTAGCCTTCTGCTTTAAGAATCCTGGAGCCGCGCATCCCAGTAGAGTAATGTGTTTTCCTATAGTGAACAGTACAAATGTAATAACAGTGAACAGTACATATCTTCGCTTTATGCAGTATGTTAATAAATAAAATATTTTTGATTTAATCAAACTGGTAGTATATGATATAACTATAATTACTCTAACATATAATAATAATTTATTTACAGAATTATGGTTTCAAAAGGTTCATACATTTTAGTTGATTTGAATATCGCTTATAATGTTGTCGAAATCGGCAATATAATGTTGAATAGAGTATTCTTTAAAGTAAAAGTACAAGAATATTTTTTTCCGAACATATAATCTTTACTATCGACGCATGTGCGACAAAAATATGTTATTTTAAAGTGTTTTTCCTAAAGTTACATAATATTTGTAGTACCTAATACTTTTTAGTCGGTAACAGATGTCGCAACTCTACATTTCGTGTGCAGAGAAATAACAGAACCAAAATACAGAATGACGAACACGACTAAAGCTTTTAATAAACAATAATGAAAATCAGAGAATTTCTCACAGCCTCGCTGCAATTCCGCCCCGCTTGTCGCCGTTCACGCTAACACGCCCTAACGTTTTCACAGGTTATTAACGTTCTCCATAACGTCACGTTAACTTTTGCGTATGAAATGTTTTAAAACCTTACCCCGGGTTGACGTAATTATGCAACATGCGAACTTTTAAGTAGGTGATGAAGGTTTTAAGAAGTTTTGATGTGTGTTTAACTTTAAGTGGCGAGTTTACGAAAGGGATTTTAAAATTAATCTTGAGCGTCTGTTGTGGTAATATGATATATCAGGAGTAGAATAATAAATGTGTGGAGGTACCTATTTTTGTGATTTTATCAATGTAATAACTATAAAGCGTGTTAGATATGTAATTGGATAAGTATATCCTCTCATACTTTTCAGGACAACATTAAAATAAATTCACAGGTCTAATATCCCACCAAAACTTTGTGTATCAAGAAATAGCGTATATGGCTTTAATTTATTGCGAAATTCTAGATTCCTATCCAGTCCATGTTTGGAGGTGTTCTGATTAATTTTAATGGAATAATAAGTAATAAATATATTATGTTAAATCTAGCTACTTGCCCAGGCTTCTCGTTTGCGCAATGTTACAATGAAAAAAATGTGTATCATTTGATTCTCTAACAGGTTGCCCTTGGTGAGTTATGCAAAGATTTTATCAGACAGCGCACCATAATAGGGATGATGAATATTTTTTTTCTTCGTTTATCAGGTAGATTATCAAAAAGTATTGTATTTTTCTTTTTTCACATAATATAAACATTGCAGAGATATATTGATTTGAAAAGTCGCATGACGTCACGTTTTGGTACAATTTTCACTTAAAAGTGACGTCACGAGCCCCTACTCCCAAACTTTGACGCGCTATATAACTTTGTCATTTTTTGGTTGATTGTTCAAAGAAAAAATACGTGTCCATTATTTTTTGATCATCTAACTGACGGACTAAATAGAATTTCGTTTCCTGTACCCCGTTATCACCCCTATTCTAAAATGAAATATAATATGTCTTGTCTAAATTAATAAACAAATAAGTTAAGTACAGTAATCTTGTATATCTGCAGAGCAGGCATACCCTTTACTAACATACTTTAATAACGTAGCCGTATCTAAGAAATGCATCATAATACGTCATTGTATTAACTATATAAAAACACATATTTTACATAATAAATCAATGCTTTTCATGCGTTCAACAGTATCAGTTGTTTTCTTCTTTCATGCTAATATCACTATGTAGGGGGTCACCCCTACAGTTTGGTCCTTCGAGCCGGATTAATTTTAAATATTTATTGTCAAAAGTATTATTAATATTCACTTCAGAAATGTCGATATTCTTTTCACCTGTCATAATTACTGAAACATCATTAGCAAAAGAACCCAGTTACTCTTTATAACATTTGGTAAGTCATTACTTTAAAATAAAAATAGATTTGGTCAATTACCGCATTTTCTAGTTATTTCTAGACAGTTATTTTAATAAAATTTTATCAACAAACACGGAAAATGGATGAATAAATAATATTTCAGTCAATATTAAATATTTTTTACTATTAAATATGTATTAATTCTCCAAGAACACAAAATAATAAATTATCAACCTGCCAATTAACAGGCGTTCAAAATACCACCCTAAAATCGCTCAAGAGCTCAACAACAAAACGTTCAGGGAGCGGTAATTATGCGCGACCACTTCACACGAACAATATTTGTTATTCTTCTAAAGGGATAGCTTGTTACAATAACAATTGCCGTTTACCGAACAGTAGGTATGCTTAACTAAAGGTACCCCTTACTGTGCCAACCCTCGCCATATACAAAACTAATGTAACTTGACCTCCAGTGCAACTCTTGGCAACATGCTTTGTATGACACAGCGGGGGTGCGATCGCTCTTGGTTCGCTGGGCAGTCTGTTGAGATTGACAAGGTTGCATGATAACATGTGTTTCAGCGATGATGGGACCTTGTCAGCGATTGTAAAAATGTGTTTTCTTATTGTTATAGCTATTCAATGAGCTATCGAAGTGCTTACTTTGCGATGGTGTGTTTGGTTATATTGCCTACTCTAATGATGATTGTTTAACTCTGAGATTGTAGATTTTTTAAATGAGCTCTTGTTAGCACTTGAATAATATCCTCATCATTTTCTGATGGGAAATTATCTCATAGGTAAGAAATTTTGAAGATTACTTAATCTTCAAAGATATAGTATAAAAGCAGCATTTTGCGATGGATTGCTAGTTAAAGAAATACAATAAAATTCGTCAACAGAATAAAACTGCATTCTGCTTGGTAGTTGTAGTATATTTTGTTCTTGGACAGAGCAGTTCCAGCGACATTCTGATAATTTTATACAACACAACAAAGTTTTTGTTTTCGAGATCATTTGCTAAGTACTGCGGCGATCTTCCCTGAAAGGGGTAGGCCCTAGGAGCGTAGCAATAATAATTAAAATAACTTTGATTTTATATTTTGTTTTATTAGAAATCAGGCGAATATAATAATTGAGCTTAATCTATCAACGTATGGTTTGATGCCTGCAGTCTATCTTCTAGAATCTTCTATAAAACGACAGAAGATTCCCAATTTGAAATCTTTAAAAATCACGACATTACCTTTTTAATATGACTGCCAGCCGTAGGTATTACATGAAAAAAGAGTTTACCCAAATAAGGAGACTGTAACGCAACGGACGTTACAGTACCTACCGAGAAAGTATGCTTTCTTAGGTCAAATTTATATAATAATTGGTGTCGGTTTATTTGGTATTAACTTGCATGTCACCGACTCCAAATATTAATTTACCTTTCATGTAGTTTAGATATAAGTAAAGAATTGTATTATTTCTTACTTTTAGTGGTTTTGTTTTTATGAATTCGGTGTTTTTTATGTTTATTAACATATTATTTTCTAAAGATGTTTTAAAAGGATAAGGAAGGTTTTTTAAAATTGACTATAATTAAATAAACTACCATGGAATAACGATTATAATCATACTCAGTTATTTTAATCCTCATTTGCTTCGAACGAGTATTCCCTAGGGAATGTTAATCTGTCTAGGGACTAGAAATTTGACACTGAACCGTGGGGCAAGACTAGTTAGAAAGTATCGAAAGAAAAAAACAAAATGCTTACATCTAAAGCATTTTATGTAATTTTCTTTTATAGTTCAATATTTTTGATAGAAATAAAAAAAATACATAATTTATGTTTTTTTTTTATATTTGTGTACATTGTAGAGAAGATTTTTAAATCTTACTTAATACAATCAAGAAAAAAACAGAAAATGTGTCCCGTGTGATACGATCTTCGAAAAGTCTGTAATTCTATCCAAGTTACAATATTTTATTCAACTTAAGAAAATTTTGGTTCTGGTTACTGGCAATATTTAATATCTATGGATTTAGAGATACCTCTCTGGATCTTATATTTTTGAGTGATAGGGTTCAGAGGGGGAGAACATAAATAGAAAAACATGTCGGATTCGTCGATTAAGATTGGAGTTCCACAGGGCTTAATCCTCGGTCCTTTCTTTTTGAAGTTATACTTCTTTAGGCGCGTTATGAAAAAATGATGAGAGTGAAATTTTAAGATGCGCGCGCATCACTGTAACACAAAAATTAACAGCATGGTCGCTAAAGCGACCAACTTCATGCTGTTACTTTTGTGTTTACCGCACATTAAGAAAATCTACCAACAAAATAGAAATAGAATCTCTTTAGTGGGTGCTAACGACTGCATTGTGAAGGCCTATCAAAAGTATTTATTAATCTGGAACAACGGAACCAAAGCGCGATTCAGGAGACTACAGCGCCATCTCTTGACCATTGGTGTAGTAGAACCAAAAACCATATCTTTATTTTTTGTAATAAAGTAACAGTTATAGGTATTCATATTTATAATATCAAAAGTATTTATTAATCTGGAACAACGGAACCAAAGCGCGATTCAGGAGACTACAGCGCCATCTCTTGACCATTGGTGTAGTAGAACCAAAAAACCACATCTTTATTTTTTGTAATAAAGTAACAGTTATAGGTATTCATATTTATAATATTTATCCACATGTTTCTAGTTTGTATATTCGGAATACGTGTTTGAGTTTCATACAAGTGCAAATCACATATGTTCTAATAAATTATATTCAGTAGCGATTTTAATTGAATATTTTGATTATTTATTTATTTTTTCAAATTAAAACTGAACTTTATTGACTGTGTCCGTTTCCAGACTTTTTATTAATTTATTGTAATTAATTATTTGCATGCAATTAAAAACTAATTTTAAACGATGCCAAAGAAGGATAACTTCTCACGCGCCTACATCAGTACACGCACCCATTTTTTTTTAATTTATATCAATAATGTTTAGAGCCTAGAGTTTAAGCCCTATTTTGTAAAGAATAACCACGAAATAGTATTGTTTGCAGATGACACTTCACTTTTGTTTAAAATTAAACGTAGGCAGTCACAAATTGACGACGTGAACAAGTCTATTTCTAAGGTAGTCCACTGGTTCAATGTTAATAATTTACTTCCAAATGAAGGGAAAACTAAGTGTTTGAAATTTTTATTACCTAATGTAAAACAGGTAAAAACCAATGTAAATATAAAGGATCGAATTATGAGCCTTTTAGATACCTGAGTGTTCTTAGGAATTACACTAGATTCTAATCTGCAATGGGGCCCACATATTAAAAACAATAGTGAAACACTTAATACTAGAAGTAAAAATAATTTAACTTTACCTGCTTTTTTAAGCTTTACAAAATTAATAATTCGTTTAGAGGTCTCTGTGTTTGCTTTTATAATAAAGTCCAAAGCAATATTCAAGAGTTAAGCTTGACTTAATCTAAATCGACCATAAAACAAACACTTATTAAGAAAGCTTATTATAAAGTATCTGACTGAGATATTACAGACAAAAATGCTTGGGTTTGAACTGTTCCAATCGTTCCAACGGGTATTTCTATATTATATATATTATGAATCATATATGCGTAAAATATAAAGTGAACATTGGTCAATCATGATTTTTTTTAAATAGTTTTAATAACGGATCATTTAAATTATCTAAAATAAAGCATAGCCAACTTTACATTTTAACATAACAAACAACTGTACTAGACCGAGAAATATAGGGGAAGTATAACACGTTATCAAATATTAAATAAGCCGTCGTAAAGCAAGAGATAAAAAATATTAGGCCGTCTGGGGATTACTGTGGATTATTATTTTAACGAAATTAGCTTACGATCGTTGAGGGACCCGGCCGTAGGTACCAAAGAGTAGCTAGGAGAGAAGACGCGATGCGACATTTGAATGGTGGTTTTAAGGTGTTTCGTACACAAAAAGGTGACAATGAACCATATTATTATTGTATTCCTGCTGTCCGTCCTGTAAAAACAAAATAAAATTGAGATTTTAAGGTGGCTCTTATTTTTTTGGCGTTTTTATCCAACTTTAACCATCGCTGTCTTTCAAATGTAAATATAAATGTTACACGGAACTCTTCGCATAGCGCGTTCCAGAGTACACGCGTACCCTGAAATTCCTTATAAATACTTGTAGCTACGCGTACCCTCCCTCGAGTTGCTATGAGTATGTACAACTATCCGTATGCCGTTTTAGTGATACCTGAATCACACTTGACCGGCGCAAAATCAGATCACAGTACTTACAGCCCGTATTAAACACTCTCTAGGTAATGCCTATTTTCACTCAATTTTGCAGCGTAATAAGCACACCATTTTGAACGACCAATTGTTTTCTCCTACCTGGAAAATCGACAAATTTAAAATATTTATGGGACAATATTTCTATGCAATTTACAAAAAAGAAATACCTAATAATATTCATAATCTATTTTAGTAGGTAGGTATTTAAGTCGTATTGGTACACTTTTTGCCTACTGTCCTTTCTGCATAGAATAACCCGATAATCACCACAAGATTTCATAGCACTCCAACAACACGGGGTTTATTAAAAGTATATTGCGAAAATTGCGCCCAAATGTGGCCCTGTCGTGTTTCGGTAACCAGCTTACAACACCCTCTAAAACTTGGCCTGCCTTTTCGCATCGAATGTTTGGAAAAGGAGATCTTTATCATTGGTTGTAGACATACCAGTGGTCGTTGACCCACAATATTTGATGTTTCATTTCTGAAGGCGGTTCTTCTACGCTGGTCAGGACTCGGACAGTCCATTCTAAGTAGGACTCTCATACCGTTTGCTGTTTTAGTAATTAGAGGTCTTCTTAATCAGTTCTGGGGTGTCCCCTCGTACAGTAACTATGCAGAATGATCTCTAATCTTCGAGTTATGAGTTACAACGGGTACGAAATGGGGTGGTAATGACATGGCATAAAATTTTGGTGCGATGACAGCTTGGCAAGAGAGGATTATGTTTATTTATTATTTATTTAGACATTCTAGTCGTTATTAGAAAAATAACTATGCATAGACAGTATAAAATATTGAGAGTCGAAAATAACTTACAATAAACGGGTGAAATTTATTACACATTGTAGACAATATTTTATCTAGTAGTTCCATAACAAGTTAAATTTCTCTAAATGTTCTTTCTAAATTAATTATTTAGTGGTGTGGTTGTTCTTAGGTTTGGTTCCAAAACCGACGTGCGAAATGGCGGAAGGCGGAAAGATTAAAAGAGGAGCAGAGAAAGAGGGAGGGCACAGAGGTCCTCACTAAAAGGGACCCTGGCGATGATAAGGTACTGTAATATTTGATTTATCTAAATTCTTGGATATCATTCTAGAAGTGTTAGAAGATAAACTTAAAATGCGTAAAATTTGCTAACTTGACTTTTAAATAAATTTAAACCAACAGGGTTTTGCACACTAGTAAAAATAGAATTCAATTACGGTCTGCGATTGTGGAAGTAAAGCACCTTTTGCAATAGCCGGTCATTGAATGGGTAACCAAAAACTGGAAATCGGGAGGCTTTTTAAGTCGTTGGTATCAGCTCCATCTGTAGTCATTAGCACCTACCCATTCGCATTGGGCGGGCATGGTGTGTAATAACCCATTTCCCCTACCATATCCGTGGGGATATCAATAGGCTGATGATGATCAATACTAGAATATTTCATTTTAAGCAAGAAAGATAACATAGCCTATGACAAATAACCCTTCCCATGTTCTTAGGGTTCTTCCGAGTGCGGCATGTCTCGCGGGTCTGGTGAGGCGTCTCCCGTCTCAGCGACCGCTACCTCCCCTCGCGCCTCCCCTCCAGTCACTCCCGGTTCGCCCAGGAGATCGCCGCTGAGATCTCCCCGCCGGTCGCCCACCAGGTCGCCCAGAAACGAGAGGTAAGATGTTCGCCCAGGAGGTTACCGCTGATATCCTTCACCGGTCACCCACTAGGTTATGTAGAATCGCGAGGTAAGAGATTTATCTTGTCAACGAGCGCCGCCTCTCTATTAGTCATGCCTGGCTCACCCAGGAGGTCACCACTGTTTACTCCATATAGGTGGCCCACCGGGTCATTTAGAATCGAGAGGTAAGAGCTTGATCTTCCCACCAGGCTACCTAGAATCAAGTGGTAAGATATTTATCTTAACAAAACTCTTTTACGCTATTCATTTGTCGGTCTTACGGGTCTGGGGAGGCGTCTCCCGTTTCAGCGACCGCTACGTCCCCTTGCACCTCCTCCAGCACTACTAGGTAAGCAACCTTACCGGTTCTTCCCAATTTGTTGTTGAAATTTCATAATATTACTGAGATTTGTTCTAGAAAGTTACAACATTAATATTAAATATTTTATAACTTAAATCTAAAGAAAAGTTTACTAGAAAAAAATCCACGCGGACCAGGCAGCGGACGGGACTCGAACCCGCATCCTTCGCTATCCGGGTGAATGCACTGACCATTATGCTACCACGGCCCTATTAGCCGCGTCGAAATTTTTCGTAGGTTCGAGTCCCGTCCGCTGCCTGGTCCCCGTGGATTTTTCTAGTAAACTTTTCTTTAGATTTAAACATCTAGCAGTTAAATGCTTAAAAAATAAATAAAATCATATTTTATAACTTATTTTGGTTGGTGAAAGATATTATAAGATAAGACACGAATAAAGGATACACAATCATCAAAATGTTTTCCAAACATGTTGATCACAGCCAAAGATTGCCTCGGGTGTTCGAAAAAATAATTATTACTACAGACTAGTTAGTTAGTTCCCTATTCGTCAATGGTCGACGGTACCAGTTGATGTGCCTGTGTTTAGCCTGTGACGTCATTTTGTAGCGGTCATCTATGGCCAACTCGAAGGAGTGGTTATTGCTTTTTTTAAATATTTACTTACTTGCTTACTAGGTCAGAGGCAAGTCCATCACCAGCACCTTCAGTCGGCAGCGCGGGCTCCAGAGAAGCAGCACCAGAACAGAGGCCCACACATCACCTGTTCTCACCTTTCGACCAGTAAGTTAATTTCTGTTTTTCTCTCTCTTTTTTTAGTTTAAAGTATTTTGTAATACAAATATACCAACACGACAGTCCTATCGTGAATGTAGGATAGAGTACAACGATTTGTAAGTTTCTCGTAAATATGCACTGAAGTATTGAAAACGGGTCGGTTTTGGTGTCGATCGAACTTTCAAATAAATGAGAAACTATTTAGTATTTGTATGATTAATAAACTAAAATAGGGGTTACCCGGTTTAATTTTTCTAAAAGAGTCTCTATTGCACCAGTTACTAAAGCACTTTTATGAAAATTGCATACTCTACAATAAGACGTGTATAAAATGCTCTAATTAATTCTCGTGTTAATGTAATCTGACCTGAAGTCAAACTATTTATTATCTTTCTGTAACTTATTGTCTTTCTATCTACTTACAAAATGGCTTCTATCTAAGATCATATTTTTCGGTGTATCAATTACTAAAAGCAGTATTAATTATGATTAATTCTCAAGACCCTCAATTGGAGTTACTCGTAAGCACCATTTATATTGTGTTGCCAGTGATGAGAAACTGACAATTACTTCGTTAGCATGCGAGCTACTAATGAAGTGTAATTGCATTGCGTCCGCGCATCCACGCGGCTTGATGGGGTTAAGGCGGATCATTGTAGCTCAAGATTCTGGGAATAACATCGTCATTTTCATTATCAGCCTATTAATGTTCCCACTTCTGGGGCACAGGCCTTCCCTATTGATGGAATGGGGAGATAGGGCCATGACCCACCACGCGGGCCCAGTGCGGATTGGTGGGCGCTAACGACTGCAGATGCAGCCGGGACCAACGGCTTAACGTGCCTTCCGAAGCACGAAGGAGCTCGAGATAGTAATTTTTGGTCACCCATCCAATGACCGACCACTGCGAAAGTTACTTAAGTTTAACGATCGCAGCCGAACGCGCTTACCACTTGCGTCATCGATCTCCTCAATATCAAATAATCGTAAAAATAATAAATAATAATCTCAATAATATCGTGTCACGTGTTAAATTGTATGCTCAGTATATTTTATGTCTAATATTTGGTGTTGAGAATTCGTTAATACAATTAAAGCTTTTTACGGGATTGTTATCATGTACCTTGTTTTTATAAGTCTCTGATATTTCGGTACTGTTGCAAGTGCCATGATCACGGAGTTATAGTTATTCCGTGATCATGGCGCTTGTAACAGTGCCGAAATTAATATCGGAGACTCATAAAAAACAAGGTGCATGGTAACAATCGCGTTGATAGCTATAATGTTAGTGACCATGAAAGTTTAAAACAATATATCGTTAAAACAATCTCGAGACAGATACTTTTTCAATTGGTTTGAATGTATTTTTACGTTCATTCCGTAAATTTCGTCATTTAATACAAAACTGCCTAGTAATGTAGAACATGACTGTGTAAATGAGATTACCTACCTATTTTATTAAACAAATTGCAATCACATTTTTAGTTGGTAAGGTTAATAATAGCCTATATTACTTTAATATTTATGTATCTACCGTAGAAGTACTACTGCCTACTTAGTCAAAGTTCATAAAATTATGCTCTCTTTTCCAATAGGTTTTGAAGACAAATCGTGCATTCTGTTTTAACAATTGCAAAATTACTTGAGATAGGTACTTTATGTCCGGCGTCAGTCAGCCAGTAGACACTATTTGGAATTTTTCATATGCCGTTCAATTTCACACAAATGTATGTAATTTTGTTTTTTTTTTTTAATTTTTTAGAGTGTACACTAGATAATATCTTTATAAGAAGAAAATTGACACTTCTTTCGTGTTGTACTGTGTTATATGTAATTACTAGTGGCCCGCCCTCGCTTAGCTTCGGTGTAGAGCTGTAGTGTAGACTATAGTTTTTGTTCAAAGGCTTGTATTATACACAATGACTTTCTTCATAATAATTATAGACCTTCCATTCCAAGTAAAAAATTCGTTGCGTAGTTTAGGACCCGTTGTACCGAATGCAACATTGCTCTGCTGTTCCGATTTGAAAAATTATTTATGTATTGGACAGTGCATTTATCGAGGAAGGCTATAGGCTATACATTACCAGGCTAGGACCGGTAGCAGCGGAGCATCGATAAAAAAAAAGCAAAAACGGGTCAAAATATTACATTTGCTAGATTCCGTTGTGTGCGCTGGGTAAACGGTTAAAGTTACACAAAAATTACGTATGAAATGATATTCTTCCCCTTTAAAAGTTCTGTAAAAAAGTCCACCACAGCCTATTTCATACATCATCATTGTCAGCCTACATCATTTTGCTCTATTGTCAAAGACTTCAGCAGCGTACGGGATATAAGGCTATTTTACGGTATTTTTTACACACGTTGGGTTACATTATCGTAGTTTTCATACGGAACCCTAACTTTTTTGAAAATAGACTATGTTAATCAGTGATAATGCAGCATTCAAATGGTGAAAGAATTATTAAAATCGGTCCAGTACTTTTTGAGCCAATTCGTTACAAACATACTTAAAATACAAATCTTTCCTCTTTATAATATTAGTATAGATATGTATTCAATAACAATTGATTTCAATTTATTGTCATCATCATACATAATATAATTTGAATTGTTGTCCATTGAGTCTTCAATTCGGAAGAGTATTTGGGACATGTCTCATTGAGTGGACATGTTAATTTATTCTACAGGCCAAAAATTGCTGGGCACATTTCCATTATGGAATTGAGTTAAAGAAAAGATGGGGTAGGATTTATAGAGTTATGTTTAACCCGGCATTGGTGACTTGAATTTGACTTGAGTACATCACGCACCAGGGTTTCTGACAACCGAGTATTTTAATAATTTACTTTTCATAATATTACTTTTCATTGGAACATTCATCAAAAGATATTTTATCAACCACCTGATATTATAGATGAATTTTAATAAAACAAAGAAAAGGTTAATATTTGTATGCCAAAAGACGATTCTGTCTCAACTTTTGTGACATGTGATGATTCTGCTTTTTAATTATAGTGGATATTAAATTTATGCCTAAATATGATTCTGGCTTACTTAAAAAGTTATGCGTTTGAATGTGTGCTAAATGAGTGAACACCAAATGATTTTCTGAGAATTGAAGATTATGCCATCCGCTGATATGTATAATAATATTATGACATTAAAAGTTCTGCGATACAAGGTAGACCCCTTATGAACTACCAGCGTATAGACTTACAGAGGCCAAACACTACATACTGCAATCACTACTGAATTTTAAGCTCATTGTGTTTGTGACAAGGTGGGTTTTTACTCGTATACGCTGGCGCAGCGTTCAATATTGTTAGTGTCGATGCGGTAGAGCAATCTAATTGTTGAGGTCGTTTGAATTGATTTTAATTAGGACCGGGGATTGCGTCGTTAGGAAAAAATGTTTACCATTGTACTCGTAAGTACTTGCGAGTACTACGTGAATTTACTAAATTAAAAGCACAATTGATTATCATATCTACCTGATGGTTTGCCCTCAACTTCTTAGCGAAATATAGAGGTATACGTTTAATATACCATGACCAAATTTTAGATCAGCTAAATATAGTTAAATTGTTTAATCTTAGATTAAAACATAAAGGGAAGTTACTAAAAAACACTCGCGGCTAAAAAATGATCCGCTTAAATTGTGGTGCATGACCACAATTCACTTTAGTCACAATTGGACATTCAAACACGCTGCATGTGCACTCAATATAACAATATTTAAGTATGCGTAAACTATATTGCCTATATTCTGTGTTATATTAGATAAAACAATACCTTCGATTCTTTTACAAAAAACACAAATATTTCAAAACAAATAACAAACGCCTAGGCAACACTTCATTCATTTCATTCGTAAAACTGTAAAAAAAAATCTAAAAAATCACTGTTTGTCGTGAATGTTATTTACGTAATCGCCATTTGGTTATCAAGAAAAGGACTCGGACGCAAACTCGCCGTTTCGCTCGCGCTGCGTTGAATCGTATAGTTCTGTCTCGCTTGCTCGATGGAATGTTTATTACCAGACGTGAGCGTGTGTGAGAGTTGCTTATGTAGTTGAGTCGGAGCATATTTTATTTGATACTAGTATGAGCGTACCGTTTCTTCTCTTTTTGATTTAATCTAAGGGTTTAATTTAAAATTTTCTAAAACCAACCTATGTATGGGTCTGCAGAATGTCTTATATAGAATATGTGATGAACATAATAAAATCTGTAGCAGGTCCTTGGAAGGCGTTTACTTTTTTGGCTGCGTCTAGCGTTTGCAGGCGTCCGGATAAAGCCGGACATAGAAATTCCTTTCGATCGCGTGTCCGGCCAAAATAAGCGGTGTCCAGCGTTTTGCTTTTTACATTTCGCAAATTAGCGAGCGCCAAGCGTGGCCGAGAGCAAGCAAGATGAGTGTCGGTCGATTTTACATTTTTTTGCCGCACCTAATATTACTTACTGAGCCACAAAATTGTCAATAATGTAGGGTGTTCGGCCTTTTTACACAAATATTAACCGGCTAGCCGGTTTGGCTGGCTGGCCTGTCCGGCTATTAGGTTTGGCAATTTGGCAACCCTAGCTGCGTCACTGATTGCCTTTAGGAGGGCTTTGCTATCGAGTATTGATCATAAAACTTGATTATTATTGAGTTTCATGTTTATTTGTATACACAGTTTAGTTCATATTCACAAAATTATCAAAAATATGAGTTGAATAACCTGTAACTGTTTTTGCACAACTTTATGTATAAAAAGTATTATTTAATTATGTTGGATGTTAAAATGTTGGCATGCCGAAAATGTACAAAAATATAAAGTCTACAAATTTCAGTACCAAAATAATTAAGAAAGAGTCCAACAATTGAATTTGTTGACCCACCCGGCCTTTAACTTAATAATCGTCAAGTCAAAAGTTCCCAACTCTTGTGAAACTTTGCCAAGATTTGGGCAGTAATCGAGTCCCAGCTTAATTGCCAATAATAATGAGTAATTGATATTAACTTTGTGCCGGATGTAAATTAACTTCTCTTCAACTTTGATGTATAATTTGTACTATAATTAATTTACATTTTGAAAAACATTCTATGATTCCAATGAAGAAAAAAAGTGATTAACTGATTATTCAAAACTTTTAGGAAAAAGCGATAACTGATACCTTAACTGACTGACTGATAACTGATCTTGCTTTGTTTTTGGTCCCAACTACATTTGCAATTCGCTATGGGTTTGCGTGGGTGCCCATGGCCACATGGCTTCTTCCTATTCCATGCATGGGTAAGGCTCACAGAAATAAAACAGGAAGTCATGGGCAATTCTAGAATGAATTTATGAATCGATTTTATGTATATATATGCAAAACAGTTGATTTTGACTTGTTTCTCATCATGCAAATGGCAACTGAATCAGATTTCTGAATTACAGTAAAAAAAAATACGTATCGATGGCATAGTATGCCTCCAGGATACATTATGCTTATGGCTAACGTTTTTGCACTGAAGTATTTCTATTTTTTGTCACTATTCGTTCGTGTCGCCACCTCAATTGCAACTGATGCGTAAGTACCAGCACATATGCTAAGCTACGCATATCTAGGGTTGCCAGATCGCCAAACCTAATAGCCGGATAGACAAGGCAGTTTGGCCGGACATTTGGGTAAAAAGGCCGGACACCCTATGTTATTGAGGATTTTGTGGCTCAGTAATATTAGATACGAAAAAAAATGTATGTAAAAGCGACCGACAGTCAACTCGCTTGCGCTCGGCCACGCAAGGCGCTCGTTCTTTTGCGAAATGTAAAAAGCCTAACAGTAGCCGGACACCGCTTATTTTGGCCCGGAGACGCAATCAAAAAGTCTAACTATGTCCGGACGCCTGGCAACGCTACGCATATCCGAAGTTACGCGGGTGACGCGACGCCTACTTGCGACGTCTACTCTTTTTTTCTGTTCTGTGGGTAGGGCCTGTGCCCCAGCACTAGGTAAATTAATAAACTGATGGTGACGCTTTCTCGTAGCCTCAATAAACTATTTCTACTAATTTTAAGAGATCACTTTGACTTTACTAGCCTGCCTAAATCCCATATTCTGACCCCGTGGAACTCATGTTGCTGTGGGAAAATACTAGGATTTTGTAGACAAAATGATACGCACAATAGAAACACAAAGCATTATTTGTCTTAAATAATGGAACTGAGAACAAACTAGTTAATAGGTACATAAAGGCTTCCTCAATAATGAAAATAAAAACACCCATTAGTACATTATTTTCGCAAAGATCAGCCGAATCGAGATCTAATCTCTGCAACAGAATGGCTACCTTGCAGAACAAAATGGCGGCGTGTCCGACGGAAGCGGCGCTAATGCGATCCGAGCCGGGCTTATGCCGCCTACACTTATCGCACCGTGCGTGAAAACACAACCTATCGTTTTAATATAATGATACGAAGGATTTTGGTGTATCAGTATATCCTATACTATTATAAATGTGAGGTTTGTATGTTTGTTAGTCACACAAAATCGGCAGAATTGATTTGAATGAAATTCTGCACATAAACTTGACACAGAAAGCTTATAATCTGGAAAGAGGTAATGGATTTAAAGGAATTTAATCCTAGAAAAGCGTGAGGTTCCTGAGGGATTTTCAATAAACGCTACGTTAAACGTTAACGCGGACGAAGTCGCAGGCGGCTGCTATAGTAGCTACATATTTCAGTGTAGGCATTATAAGTTCAGTGGTTGTTGCGGTCTGCGATTGTGGAACTCAAACATTTTTCGTAAGAACGAAGAGCGGAAAGGTGAACTAATAATTAATTTGAAATTTCGAGTTACACTTATCGTAACACGCAAGGAAACGGAACCCACTTTATATTGTAAATATTGTAATGATACGAAAAATTTAGTGATTTCTTTTAGAAGTTTAGTGGTTGGTACGTCCTGCTATTGTGGAAGTTTTAAGCAACTATCGTAAGGCCGAATAGTGGAAAGGTGACTCAAAGATAACCAGTACCATTGGTACGAGTTTGAGCTCACGAAAACTATCATAGTTTTCGTAATTGTAAATTATGTTTCTATGTCCATTTTGGTGAAAACTAACCAAATATACTTAAAATTTAAGAAGATGCAAATGATTTAATGATAGAATTTAAACACACGAAAACAATAAAATCAGTACCCTTAGTACGAGTGTGAGCTAACGAAAACTATCATACTTTTCGTAATTGTAAAACTCGTACTAAGGGTACTGAAAATTGTGAGTTACACCGGTTTTGGAATACCTTTAGCAACATCTCATTGTGTAGTCGTTAGTACCTAGTTGGTACCCATCAGTCTAAAAAATACTTATAGTAAGGTGGTCACACTGTCCACTTATGTATAAGTTGTGAACCGTGTAAATATAATCTGTACAATATGCACCTAGGTATATTGCAATGCTTCAATCAGTGCTGTTGAAAACATCTCACTTAAACCGCTACGCAACTATTGTAAATTTGTCTATTAGCGAATTGTAGCGAATGATTGACGATGGCAAAGTTTCTATTTAGCTTGAATCATGTTATTAGTTCAAGACATAATTCAATTTAAAGCTGTTTTTATACTTTAATTTAAAAGATAATTTAATGAATGACGGAAAGAGACGTGCTGGGCGAAGAAGAAAGTCATGGCTCTGGAATATCCGGGAGTGGACTGGTACTGCCTCCGTCGCACAGCTATTCCGGCTGGCTGCTGACAGAACTACATACAGGAAGCTAACGGCCAACCTTCAGGATTGAAGAGGCACTGGAGAGAAGAAGAATGAATGGCGAAGCATTAAGGTGCCGCTACATACCTAATCTCAAAGCTCTTACACCACTATTCTACGTTAAATATTGCCGACGTTAAAAAATAGTAACAGGTTTATGATCCAACATTATTTTGAATATAATCTCTATCTATCGTAAAGTTCAGGTTTAAGTGATTTTAGCAAATACATCAACAGTCATTATATCTTTCGTCACCTATAGGAAGTTTATCTTTGTAACTGCTTGAAGAAGAATTAGATTAGAGAATGAGAGACAGAACAAAACTTGGACATTGGCATAATCGGCACGTAATGAGACGCAGCCATAATCAACAAAAAATTAATCGAATTGAGCCGGAATGCGGCCTATCCTGGGGTTATTTAAAATATTTTTTTACAAGTCGCCCCAAAATTTTACAAGAAAAAAGGAGTGGGCTATACCAATCGCATATAGATCCTAAAATTTATTTTGCATCAATATCGTCAAATCCGAAGTCAACGCGTTCTGAAACTACATGTTTTGGCAAAACGCTATATTGAATTAGGAATGCTCTACGCGTTGATGAAAACTCAATGAGTTTCAAGATGTAAACTCTAATTGACCACCAACGAGGTCACATGACAACTAAAAATCACTTGATATTAATACGCCCCAATACGATACTCTTATTACCGGCAGTCTTTCTCTATTTGTAGGGCAGTGCCCTTGTTACTCTAACCCCAATAACGATAGGTCTGCCGCGGAACAGTTATTATTCGTTATTTGAATTCCGAATGCAAGGAGTCAGCGGCGCGGACTCGTTGGCGCGTGCGTACTTACCTCAATTGTTTTGTGCGATGTAACAAAGAGTTTTGGAGACGGCTTTTTAAGTAACATGGATGATGACTAACTTTTTTCTTCGTCTATCAGGTAGATTTTTAAAAAGTAAAGGATTTTTTTTTTTAAATACTCTATAGCCTATATTCATCAGTGATAATGTAAGATTCTAAATGTGTAAGAATTTTTAAATTCGGTCCAGTAGTTTCAGAGCCTATTCAATACAAACAAACAAATCTTTCCTCTTTAGTATATTAGTATAGAAAAATACACAATTGTGTCATAAAGTTTATATTACCTACTGTAAAAAAAACATAATTATAATATTTGCTCCATCGTTGCCCATATTTAAACTTGTATTAGGTACCATATGATGTTTTAATACATTTATTGTATCAAACATATTTTTTTAGGAGGAAATGGATGAATCTTAAGAAAAATTTACTATAAAAAAATCCACGTGGAATAGGTAGCAGATGAGACTCGAATCCGTACCCTTCGCTATCCGAGCGAATGCACCGACTATTATGCTATCGCGGCCCTAATTGTCCGTGTCGAATTTTCTCTAGTATTTCGTAGGCTGCAAGACAGCGCCATCTCTTCGCATTGTAGGTTACATTGCAAATGAATATATGCACCTTTACAAGTTGTAAATATTTTTAAGAAAAAAAATTGAAGTGGGAATAATAAGTTTCTTTATATTTAAAGATCTAGCAGTTAATTGCTTAAAAAAATAAAATTTACCAGGAATTGGATGAGTTGGAAACCTAATAAGAGCGAACTTCTTTATTCGTATTGCGTAACATTGATTTTAAACGCGTTTTGCAATGCTGTACTGTTTAATTTGTAAAAAGTTGTTCAGCGTAGGTTCGCTTAAACGTAAAACTTAGCTATTAAACAATATTCCAAAGCAACTGCAAATATTTCATTTTCTTTTTGAGTTAATTTACCATCTCCAGACCGAATGTAGGTATTATTCCTAGGCGGGCTGGAACTTCAATACAGCCTATTTGTTAACACGAGCGATGCATTATCATAATAAATGCATAAATGTCTGTGCGCGCGCGCAAAACACACGCTTTAACTAGATATGAACTAATTTAGGCACTTCATTTTCATTGTGGAAAACGAGATTGACCTAAAACGAATTAGAAACGTAATTAACTTCTGTAATGTACGAGGAAATGTTAAAGGACTAGTTTTATTAATTTATTTATTGTAATAAAACATATTTTTACTAGTTTTATTTGGATCATGTCGTCCTTATTTGAACAGAAAATAAATTAATATGACGTTGAATATAAAATATTAAATTATTATATAAATTCACTTGAATTGTTTGACACTTAAGTACATTAAATTATATCACACGACATTTCAATGATATCACTTTAAATGTAGAATATTAATTAATTACATAAATTCATTTTGTTTGACATTTGGTTTAGATTACTTTTTATCTTCTATACTTATAATAAATCTGTAGAGAGGTCAATTCTGTACATGAAATATATTTTCAAAATAAATATCAGGGGGTGATTAATGATCGATACTGATGCCAAAAATGCAATAAGTAAATTTTTTGTCTGTCTGTCTGTCTGTCTGTCTGTCTGTCTGTCTGTCTGTCTGTCTGTGTGTATGTTCCTTATAGAAACAAAAACTACTCGACGCATTTTAACGAAACTTGGTACAATTATTCTTCATACTTCTAGGCAGGTTATAGTATACTTTTCATCATGCTACAATCAATAGAAGCAGAGTAGTGAAGGGAAATGTTGGGAAAACGGAAGAAGTTACTCCATATTTTAAGCTTCCGTCGCGTGTGCAGCCTTAATGGTTAAAATTACATAGAAATCATGTATGACGGAAATATTTTACATAAAATTGTCTAAAAAATATCCCGTAATAGCATATGTCTATCTTTTATGGTTGACTCACAATAACACGTGTAACTCCTCATAGCTTAGCAGTTCGGAGCATTCTGATTATATTTGTTTACTCTTACGTTTATAATACTCTCACTTATCCTAATTTTAAAAAGTTAACATTATTACCTATTCAATAAAAAAATAATCATAGAAATCGGTATAGAAACACCAAACTTATACATTAAATAAGCCATCGCGTCGTCGCACGTGAATACTAAATCATGCTATAAGGATTATTTTTGTGTAACGGTTGAAGCCCTCGACACGGGTCGCGGCGGCGGTAGGTATAAGAACAATGTCATTGTGTATAATACAAGCCTGAGAACAATAACTATAGTCTACACCGAAGCGAAGCGAGGGCGGGCCACTAGTAGTACATATAATACCATTTCAATATTTAAAAAACACACACTTAATCCTAAAAATAATATAAATACTAACATAGCATTTAAGTTAAATATTGTTACTAACGATTTGATGGACCATTTTGTTGTCTGTAATAAACAATTTGAATTTGAATTAAACTCTACATAATTGAATTGTATGACGGAGTTAATAATATTATTCAATCCATAGTAGAAATAATATTTTGTTATAGTCAAGTGCTGTATTACTATAGGCATATAGAATGGATGTCAGTAAGTAAGATTTCAGGGCTCCACGAGACAGGGGATTGAGTCAGGGTAGGCAAATAGGCCGATTGATATTTTTGGCATCACTCTGATGGCCGCTCACGACCAGGCCATACGATGGTTTTCTGCCTTTTTAACATAATAAATAAATAATGGACAACACTTTAGAATCGATAGTGCAGCCATTACCTATATGATCAAATGATCACACTTCTGAAACCAACTCCAAACGCCAAAAATCACGGCCGTATAAGGTGCCAAGCCATGAATGCAGTAGTAATAATTAAACTAGATTCCGGAACGTATAGACAATTTATTGCGAAATTATTTAAACCCTATAATATATCTCAAGTGAACTAAACCATACAGTGAATACAAATTCATACAGCTCCATCTTTGTGACAAATGGTGAAAGCATTTAATATAAGGTAACCCATTTGATGACTAAATAATCAAAGGGTACCACATTGGACAGGGGCTGTGGTAACTATTTTTTAAGGTTTCTTCATCAGCTCGTGTTTTAGAACGTACGTTTTGGCGGGCTCAGAATTCAGGATGTTGTCATGGACATGATGTAGTATTGTATTTGTCATTCCCCCTATTAAAAAGAAGTATTGGCATTGGACATGGACAACTTAACAAAATACTTTTTGAACATTTAAAAAAAAAGAGAAGCAATGGACGTCTGAAAACGAATACAAATTGTGAACAATCGTTGGGAAGTTATGTATTATGTCGTCGGGTGATTTAATAAATCGATTTTTTGCGATAATCCTAGGGATTTTTCGAAAACGCGGACATAAAATAATAAGACAATAGCGATGAATTTTTCTCAATGTTACTGAAAAAAGAGGAAGATTTTTGCGAAAACGGGAGTCGCCTCAGTAAGATGCTCATTATAAATATTTCTGAGTTTATGATTTCCTGGCATCACACTAAGTTAGGTTAGTATTGTAACCACGACGCGCGAGCCGAGCGAACGTAGCGAGCAGGCAAGCGCCAGAAAAAAAATCGTTAACAACAAGATTGAGCAATGACATTGCCATTGTCTAATTATCCGTGTTTTCGCAAAATTCCTAGAGTTTGCGCGAAAATAACACGTAGGTGTACATATATACATATATGTTTGAATTATGAAAAAAAGATGTCACATCGCGACTCTCTAACTTTTAAAATGCTCCCACAAACATTTAGTCATCATCCGTAAACACATTAATTATTACACTGGCCGCTCGCCGTTCATTTAGTTAATACACTTTTAAGAGCAGTATTGTCGTTAAATCTAATTAAAAGCGTCAATTAAACCGACAGACATTGCGTATGGCATTATGAACAAAAAATGTAGTATGATTAAATTGTGCTGAATTAGACGTTATGGCTTTTTGTTAAAGGCTATAATTGGATGAATCAATTCACGAGACGGGCATTACGATTGGCAAGAATAACAATTTTGTGGATGGAATTATGGCAAATAAATTATTGATTAAATATTCATATTAAACCATTGACATATAAAAACAAGCAAGCGAGTGGACGGATCTTTGGACCGTAGTACGTTGTAACTCCAACAAGTTAAACACTGTTTTACACTTTTACTATGATAAAGTAAATTTTCTATATATTTAAACTAGTGATGAACAACTGACTTAATTATTTTATGGTAAGACCATAAAACATTGTCCCCGTTCATTGAATTAACAATGACGTTGAAGAAACTATCTACGTCATTGTTAATTCGGGGACTATTACTACTACTACTAATGAATGGGGACAATGATGCGTAATAATTACCCAATTTTATCCTTTGATTTATTAAAAAGTATTTTCCTACTAATCTTTTTTTAACTAGCTTCCGCCCGTGTCTTGTCCGCATTAAATTTTGTTTTAAGCTAGATTTTTTTTCGTTTCCGTGATAAAAGATATGCCGTTTCACTAAAAAAGTCTTCTTATTTGCGACTGTTGCCTTTAATAAGTTTTCTTCTCATCGCCAACCCTGCTGGACGTCACTGGCGGGTGTAATGAACCCGTGGCGTCGTTTCGCGGCAACCCTTGCCCGCATGACGGCCTAATTGCCCACATTAATATGACAAATAGATTTACATCGGCGGCCTGCTGCACCCCGCACGCGTGTACTCGCTAAAACGCAACGGAATAAGATGCCGTTCATGATTTTACTAATTATTTAAAATAAACTTTTTTTGATAGGGTTCCGAAATAGTCTGGTGAATCTTAAATTGAACTTATTTTTGCTGTAACGAAGTGTAATGTATTTTTATTTTTTTATGTGTATTTTTATATTAATGATCTTATTGCCCGTCTTATTTGCTAATTTATCATGTTAAGTAATCACAACTAATCGTCTGTAATGTTACATTGATGTCGATTCTGGTATGATTCTTTAAGCCTAAAATTTAATTTGACACAGTATTCCTTGTCACTCTAAACAGAATGGAAAGGAGACTGATGTTAAATTTAGTTTTAACGACACCATGACAACATAGATATAATAAATAAGGGTTAATTTCGTAGGGAAAGACTTGCATAACGATTCACGTTTTCAAAGTTCTTAATAATAAATAATTATTACGTCTCGTTGTGCGTTTTTCAATGTTCTAATAAGACTTGGCTAGTGTTTTTATAATGAGGAATATGTTTTGTCTACGATATCGAAAAGATTAATTCTTGTAATCTATTACTGTCTCAAAAGCGTCGATCATACCGCGAATGCTTCCAGTGATCGGGATAAATTCGTTAAGAGCACATTTATCGACACCGTCCGACGAACGCGTACTAATTCAAGTACCTACGGCTGTGTTGTAATTGTATCACTTTCTGTTTAGTACTTTCTGAATTACCAAAGTGTATAGGAGCGCAGTTAGTGATTAAATAACAAACAATAATGCTGTTGCTCATCATCATATTGTATTACGTGCTCCCAACACAATGCACTCTCTCCAAATTTAAGAGCTATGCTCTTGTCGGTGCAGTCTATGGATCCCACGCCATCTCCCTCTGTCCTCCGCCAACTCTTTGAGCCCCCTGTACGACCCGACGCCAACCTTTTCCTTAATTTGCTTAGTGTAGGCTACCCTTGGCCTTCCCCTCTCTTTCCTTCCACTTTTCAGTCAATGATGTTCTTTATGAATTCGTTGTGTCGCACAAGGTGGCCAAACATTTTTCCCCTTCTGGGGGCCATTCTCCTAACGGAAATGTTGTGGAAAATGCTAACGCTTTCGATTTCATTTTGTTATTTCTGACCGCCGAAGCTTTTCAAATACCTCGCGCTCATTTTCTTCAATATTGTTATTACCAATGCAAAAAAAGCGCGAGGCATTTGAAAACCTCAGGCGGTTAGAAATAACAAAATGAAATCGTAAGCGTTAGCGTCTTCCAAAGCATTTCCGTTAGGCGAATTGCCCCCTGTTCTCCAGTGTGTCGAGCAAAGCTCTCAATTCATCCACAATACCCTTTCATTACGATAATAAACATCCAGGCTTAATTTAAGGCAATGTAGAACAGTACCCTTACCTCGAACCAATATCGAATTCGTAACGTTTGCGAATCCGCAATGTCACTGTCAAATGTGTACTGATTTTAAATTCTCGTTACGTACTTTGTGGCGCTGCTGTTCAAGTTTCCATACAAAATTTGACATTGACATTTCTCACTCGCAAACTATTCGAATTCGATAATAGTTCGTGCTAGGGGTACAATTCACTTACTACTTACACTGACTCGACTAGTAAGCGATCCCACGACTTCAGAAATGGCGACGATGCCCCATCGGCCATGTATAACATCTGAATGATGTTATTTGACGTAATGAATATTTTGTTGAAATTAAAACTCTTTAGTTTTTCTTATATTTTGAAATAAATGCTGTCAGACACCTTCTATAGGCAGTATCTATTGCCAGACACTTTAAATATCGAAAGCAAAAACACAACGTTTAGTTCAATGGCCAAAATATGAATATAATTCCTTCCAATCCTTTTTTTTAATTAAACGGTGTTCACAAGCAGTAAGTTGTCATATATGTGTAATAGGTACTACTCATAACGAATCCTGAGTTAATTACTCTTAAGTAACGGCTTGTCTATTAGTCAATTCTCTTTTAATTAATATAGTTAATGAAATGGCCCCGACGCACAATATTCTTTGCTAGCACGACCCATATTGGTGTTTGCATTTCAGTATAAACTCAAATTATCATGCTTCAAAGCTGCCGCTTGTGAAACAAAAATCTGAGCCTACTCCGAAAATATTAACCAATCAGCCAAGGTAAACCTAAGGCATGCCTAAAGATTAGGTCTTAGTTATAAAGGCATTCAAAAGATTATATCAATTTTCGTTTTTATTTTCTTGCAGGCTTTCTGACTAACATTGTTTGTTATTGTACTCCTTTTGATAACTGATAATTGATGTTGACTATTTTTGGCTGTTACTCTTTATACAAGCTTGAGGGTTAAACTAACCACTTAAGAGCCCTTTCACATTTTTTGCAAAAAATCGTAATTTTTGAGCGCCTTATTTTACCCCCTTAAAAAGATTTTGACTATTTTCAATAGAAGTAAACAGTAGAATTATTCTTCCTATTAAAAGTTAATTTAGAATATTTGAAAATACTATTTTTCTTTTTTTGTACTCATCGTTGTACTGCAGCTAGAATTAGCAGCAGCTATGATAATATGCACAACTTCAAACGCCTGAATCTCTCAATAATGTTCAATAAATTAGATCAAATTAATTACTACGACATCGGAAATATGTTTTTGTTGTAACGTACTTGTCAATGTTTTTTTTAATATCTCTACTAAGTACATTGTATTTGACGGCTCTAGACGGACTCTGGATCTCGATTTTCATTACCATGTCGATCAAAATTAACATTCCCACAAACTTTTCTGTCTGTAGTGCACCGTTTTGCGTATGATCTGAGCAAAAAGCGTTCATACCATATACATACCTACGTGTATGTGTATAACGATATAGTGTGGCCGGGATGCATGATCCAATTGTCGTCGCTAAATTGATACTCTATTTGGCTCAATTAAGCATTAATTAGTGCTCTAATGAAGAGCGAGCCGGTCTATTGTTCTGCGTTGTGACTCAGGCCCGCGATACAATAACTTTTGATATAAAGGTCTCTTGTTCATTCTCGTACTGAAAATTTGTTGGTGTTTAATCAAAATGGATTTTAAGAAAATATTACTAGAAAACATTCCATTCGGTCCCGTCAAAAACCTGCACGGAACGGAATTGTTTGTAGTAATACCTTATTTAGATTTAAACATCAAGCAGTTAAATGGCCGTAATAAAAAAATAAATATGATAATCTATGGATTTATTGACAGACTGTAAAACGCTAGTTTTTGGCTTATATTATTTTATTGACGTTTAATAGAATCCGGGGCCAAAAGACCTATTTAAATGGTTGGTATAGTTACATACGTGAAAACATAAGATAAAAATATTAAATCAACTACTTACTTACAATATTTTTATATAAATGACATATATATTATATTTTGTGTGTGATCTATAGTTATGACTTGAACGCAAACAGAACCGTACCGCTAGCACGAACCAATATCGAATTAGAATAGTTTGCAAACCGAAATGTTAATGTCAAATTTTGTATGGAAACTTGAACAGCAGCGGCACAAAGCGCGTAACGAGAACTAAAAAACAGTACACATTTGACAATGACATTCCGGACTCGCAAACGATACGAATTCGATATTAGTTCGTGCTAAGGGTATTGTATGTAGTTACTTTACCAATTTGTACTTCCAGTACTAACAGCTTGTGTTCATTTTTAAACAAATCATTTGTAAAATCATTAACCTTGATGTTTAGGTAAAATTTCAGAATTATATACTACAACTAAGAAAACACGAAGACGACAAAAGGTTCATCCCCTTCTGTAATATGAGAATAAATAAAAGTTGTCAACAACTCTTTATTAATGTGGTCATAAATGTCCAGAATAACGAAAGGTCATCAATAGATACCATTTATAATTTTAAAGGCCATTAATTCATTTTACAGAAGAAAAAAAATATAAACGTCACACAAATATCATTTTAATAGCGGAACTGATGCCAATCAGCGTTGGACGAACAATATGGTACGGGACAATAATATGAGACGACACACGCTGAGTGTGAAAAGATCGAGCGTATCCAAACATGGAGGGTTCTTTATAAAATAATAAAAAATAATAATATATTGTTCATGGTTTTAAAAATCTTCAAAAATATTGCAGGGTTCTATTCTAGTAATTAATAGTTCAGTAATGATTTTAATGAATTGGAGACATGTTGGTGTTTATTTTATACGCGGAGCAACAAATTATTCCACCCCAACTGATGTTAAGTGTAAGTGGAGTCTAGTCGCGAAGATATATGATGCGGCAGAAGGTGTGCATTCCCAGCCATCCTTGTCGGCCTGAATCGGAATAATAAAAAATGCTTATCGGAGTCAGCACTATAAAATATATTACCACATAGTGTATAAAATATATTACCATATAGTGTAATATATTTTAAAGACGTAGTGTAATACATTAAATACTTTGAGGCGCTGCGCAAACGTCGATATTTTTATGTCTTGTGTCGGCTACAAGCTACCAGTAAATATTTGATTTCTAGAACCAGTATGAAATCAGCCACTCCCTGCGCAGACGTAAACTTTTTTTTTGTGTTCAACTGCTTCCACTGTGCACATACTCGTTGACAATAATATGCGGAACCCAAAATCTTCTCAACAGCGTTAGGGGCGATTCACCCCCGGAGCGAAAGTACACCACTTATCGCTATGTCGGCGAATCTGTCGGGTAAACAAACGGCACGGCACGCGACCGACGCACGCGCACCTCCATTCGTGCTCAATGTACCGTCTATGGATCTTGATTTCCTGTTAGCTGCTTTGGTTGTTGTTTAAACGGCGTAAATGTTATATAATATTGAGATCTATTTTTATTAAATAAAAAAGTAGAGAGAACTTTTTTGATGAAAAATGTTTATTGGTAATATTATCAACAATTATGAATTCTTTATCAAAATAAGTAAATTTATCGTCTCAAGTGTTCAAAACAAAAGACTTTAAAAGATAATATAATTCGACATAAGTATGGAACCGCTTTTGATTGATATTTCTATTTGACGGTTTTTAGGGTTCCGTAGTCCTGACAAGGAACCCTTATAGTTTCGTCATGTCCGCCTGTCCGTCCCCGGTTTTACTTGAAGACTGTTAGCACTAGAGAGCTGTAATTTTGTGGAGATATGTTTATCGATCACGCCATCATAAATAAATATTACGAAAGAAACCTAAGATTAGAAAAACAAAAAAAAAAACAATAAAATTAAAATAGCTGGTAACAAATAAAACTTTTACGTGTTCAAATTTTTTTAGGTTTAGCCTACTACCTAAGGTGGTTACTTCAATCTTCAAATAATATACTAAATTAGTTATTATATAAATAAACGTCGACCGGTTTTTTTATAAAAATATGTAGTATATCCCTATCACAAATGTATTCATTACCAAAAACGATTTCTTTTGCCCAAAAGTAAGGACTAACAGTACACAATAACAGTCCTCCACCTCATTAAGAAGAAAAAAAACAAATGTCAAATCAAACAGTGGTATAGGGGTGATTGTTCACACTCGCCACGCGCGCCCGCTGCGCGCCGCGGGCGCAATCGTTCACTCATTGTGTGACTTGTGACGTCATAGGCGCGTGTGCAATGAGCGCGATCTAAAAGTCAAGCATATGAGGCGTGAAGAGCAATAAACAATGTGGGGATATCTTTAATCGGCATTTAACATAATATGGGGTTAGTTAAGTAAAATGTTGTGGCACGGTGATTTGGATAATCTTAGGACTTTGCCGTGATTTGTGATTTAGTCACACAGAAATGCAATGCTAGTAGTATGATTGTGGTAGAGGTTAAGTCCAAGCTTTCGGGTTTGGGGTTGGGTCCGGTTCGATGTCTGTTTTATTCAATTATTTTTTATTAAGAAACCAAAGAGCGTTCCAAACAATTTTCTTTCTTAAAATAAATTCTAACAGTAGGGCCCATGAAAGGGTCTCTTAGTATTAATATTATAAATAGATAGCAATCGAAATGACATCACTATTCAGAAAAGAATTTATATTGTTAATCATTGTTTCAGACACAAGTAATTTCCATCAACTTAAAGTACACGTCCGTGTCTAAATGTCTTTGCCTTGTCTATATTCCCCGATACATATAATATAGACACCTTAAAGGCAAAGAGTACATAGGCATTATTTGCGAGTTTGCGTGCTTCAGCTTAGACCACATCATCGTTGCCTAAAGTCAGGTGCAATTGTGGCTTAACGCACTTAAATCTTTTACGAGTATATAAAAAAAAATGTGTACCCGCTTACTCCTTCTAAACTTTGCAACGGTTTTTGATGCGACTTTCAATATTAGCTAGACAATTTTTCACAAAAGATAATAAAAAATAAAAAAAAAACATGGGAACAAAAACTACAGTTTACCCTAATTCCAGCAAGGGCGGGTCATTAGCACTTATCTTATACCACAAACAAATCGTAGAAACGTTTACACAACTAACATTGATATTGAAATAAAGATCTTTAAACTAATTGAATGGGATTAGTGACGCCTGCATGTTCCATGGGAGCGTTTAGTCCACCATAAAAAAATAAATCGGATAGATTGCGGCGAGAGGATTGGAAAGGATTGAGTGGTAACGTGACCTCCCATTGTGGTGAACTCGGAACCCTCGGGTGACCGATGCGGGTAAACAGAAAATTTGTAAATGCCAAGTATTAACTGTAAATAAATACAAATGTACAACAATATTTATTCTCTTTATTATTTTCCTTACATTGTTATTTGAAACGTATAGATTGAGATTCATTCTTCTAAGTTGTATAACCTGTATACCAAAAAGATTTAAGTAGAAATGGCTGCCTTATTCAAATTTTTAACCAATTTTTTCGTTGGTCAAAGACGGAAAATGACAAAGTAAAAAGGAAAATATGGAAATGGTCCTCAAAAAGTAGTAAGTAATAACCTAACCTGTAGGTACCATAACCAATTTTATTTTTGAAGTTATACTTCTTTAGGCGCGTTATGAAAAAATGATGAGAGTGAAATTTTAAGATGCGCGCGCATCACTGTAACACAAAATTTTAACAGCATGAAGTTGGCTTTAGCGACCAACTTCATGCGTTACTTTTGTGTTTACCGCACATTAAGAAAATCTACCAACAAAATAGAAATAGAATCTCTATTTAGTGGGTGCTAACGACTGCATTGTGAAGGCCTATCAAAAGTATTTATTAATCTGGAACAACGGAACCAAAGCGCGATTCAGGAGACTACAGCGCCATCTCTTGACCATTGGTGTAGTAGAACCAAAAACCACATCTTTATTTTTTGTAATAAAGTAACACTTATAGGTATTCATATTTATAATATCAAAAGTATTTATTAATCTGGAACAACGGAACCAAAGCGCGATTCAGGAGACTACAGCGCCATCTCTTGACCATTGGTGTAGTAGAACCAAAAACCACATCTTTATTTTTTGTAATAAAGTAACAGTTATAAGTATTCATATTTATAATATTTATCCACATGTTTCTAGTTTGTATATTCGGAATACGTGTTTGAGTTTCATACAAGTGCAAATCACATATGTTCTAATAAATTATATTCAGTAGCGATTTTAATTGAATATTTTGATTATTTATTTATTTTTTCAAATTAAAACTGAACTTTATTGACTGTGTCCTTTTCCAGACTTTTTATTAATTTATTGTAATTAATTATTTGCATGCAATTAAAAACTAATTTTTAACGATGCCAAAGAAGGATAACTTCTCACGCGCCTACATAAGTACACGCACCCATTTTTTGAATATCAATTACTAATTACTACTGAGAAGCTCGATGGCGCAACTGAGTATCGCGTTCGGCTGCAATCGTTGAAGTTAAGCAACTTTCGCAGTGGTCGGTCATTGGATGGGTGACCAAAAATTTACTATCTCGAGCTCCTCCGTGCTTCGGGAGGCACGTTAAGCCGTTGGTCCCGGTTGCATCTGCAGTCGTTAGCACCCACCAATCCGCACTGGGCCCGCGTGGTGGGTCATGGCCCAATCTATTCCATCCATAGGGAAGGCCTGTGCCCCAGCAGTGGGGACATTAATAGGCTGATGATGATGATGATTACTACTACTTTGGTGAACATTTAAATATCAGCCAGTTAAGAGTAAGTGCACAATTTTGTACTTTAAATATCGGAAAGTGGGTATGCCGCCTGATCCCGACCTCGTTGCTTGCGTCAAATTATTACAATTATCACATCTCATTTGCATGAATAATTTCACGTAATGCGATATCGAAACAAAAGAATAGCAATTAAGAGAGGTAAAACATAGCTGATTTTTCGCTGGAATTGGTGCTCCCGTGTAGGGAAGTAACCTCAGCCTTACAGAAAGCTACAGCAAAATACAGGTCGCGGCACGTAACTCTAGCGCTGGACAAAATGCGGAGAGGGTAGCTGCGCATGGGTACGACTGGAGAGCCAATCGGCGCAACGCACGCCCACCCGCGCACTTCTTTTCCCCCCAAGACATCTTAATTTTTGTGCAATAACTATCAGTACTAGAGTTTCGTGCCGTGACTTATAACATTTCCTTATTAATAGTGATGCTGTGTTGCTGTCGGTGAGTAAGGTTCGAGGCCTCTACGGGGCAGGGGATTGGGCCAGGGTAGGCAACAAATCCCACCAACCACCCATGGCCTGGCGAACCTTCTTGGTTATGCAGGCCGAAGCAGCGGGAGATACGCGCGGAATGGCCTCCACCGCGCGTACTTTCTTGACTCCCTACAAATTATTCTTTATCTATCTCCTTGTCCCTATGTTTCCTCACCCCTTTCTGGGGCGGGCGTACACGAAACGCCTTCGTCGCCATCCCAGCAATCCCGTGCCCACTCTGAAGTGGTACCCCTGGCTCCAATTGTCTCTTCTCTCTTCGCCTCGCGTCTTCTTTCTTCAACTCTCGAGTCCACTCCAAATCCTGTGCCATCTACGCGCGAAATCCCGCAGCTGCCTGAACTTCGCTTCCGATCCCACAAGGTCGCAATAGTAGACCGGCCCAACGTCGAGCACCTTCACACTGTCCAGAAGTTCCCTACGCGCCTCCCCGTTTAGCTGACACTCCCACAGAGCGTGGTATGCGTCCTCTACTTCTCTCTCCCCACAGTAGCACGGGTAGGCAACAATGCGAGTGCTATTATTGGTATCGCAAGCGTCTATAAGGGATGGTGACAGCTTACCATCAGGCGGGCTTTAAATTATGACTGTTTGTCACCCCTTTAACAACAAAAAAAATAAGTGTGCTTATGACCACACGTCTGAGGTGAAACTTCCTTAGCTCCATCTGTATGTTTATATAATATACGTGTACAATAAATACATGTATGTACATATACATATTTCATTTACTAGCTATAAGAGAACGAGAGAAAGAAAATGTGCGCGCGCACTGCTTTCTCTTCCTTATTTCCCTCACTCAGATCCCGTTCGCCTCGCCCAAACACACTTTTCGTAACGCGTAACGCATTCGCCAGCTTACCCCCCAAGTCAAGCATGCGTAAAGAAGTTTCACTTAAAAAAGACGCGCTTTGAAGGGGTAAGAGCGCCAGCCCTAACTGGCGGGCTCAATCGAGTCGGCTTCGTTAACCTAACGAAACTAACGGCCGCGCTAACGAAACTAACTACAACGCCGAGTAAAGGCACGTTACGACAGTAACGACGTTACGGCTACCGCTTGTTGGGCGAAAACTCTTTTTGGGGCTGTTTGAGCCAATTTGCGCTTTATCGCGCCCGTGATAGGGTTTCGTATTATAGTCCTATGTTCTATAGTGTGTACTTTGTAAGTTTGGTAAGGGTTACCAGGCAAGGTGATTACAACGGCCGTGGGGTTTTTCTTCCATTGCTAAAAACATTGCTTTCTTAAAATTTCTATTGAATTTCCTTAATATAAATACTAAAATTTGAGAACTGAATAAGTATCATCATCATCAGCCTATTAATGTTAGGGCACAGGCTTTCGCTATGGATGAAACAGGGAGATTCTGCCATGACACACAACGCGGACCCAGTGCGGATTGGTGGGTGATAATGACTGCAAATGCAGCCGGGACTAACGCCTTAACTTGCCTTCCGAAGTACGGAGGAGCTATCACAATAAAGTTTTGGTCAGCCATCCAATGACCTACCACTGCGAAAGTTGCTTAACTTCAACGATCGCAGCCGAACGCGCTAACTACTTGCGCCATTGAGCTCCGAATGTTGGACTAAGTATAAGTAGTTTCTTATTCGATGGATATATTCTTGTTGAAGTAAAAAAAAAATGGTGATCTTATAGGTTAGCTGAACTCAAAGGGTCTGGTGCGGATAGCATTGAAAGATTTTTAATTGTATTTCTTAAAGTCTAAAAATATTTATGAAAAATTCATTTTTCGTTTACGGACTCTATACACATATATTACTCTACCCAAAAACTTAACTGCCTGGATGGATGGATCGACGGACAGACGGAAAACGGCGATTTATTTAAAGGATCCTGATGACGAACCTCTTCGCTATCGTACTTACATCGCCACAAAAATTTCATCCCCATCATCTTGATGCGAGACTGTCCACAACCTTGCGATTTTGATGAAAAGTTTTACAACGTACCTACGACAAAACTGTGGAATACATTGTCACTAGCAGTGCTTCAGGACTAATACAACCCGAAAACTTTCAAAAGAGAGCATACTTCTGCGGCCTACATCGCATTTGTTATAAGTACTCTTGATGTTGCAGGTGTCGAAGGTGATCACTTACCAACGGGTAAACCATCGCCTCGTATGCCCAAAAAAACCTAACAATAATTTGCTAATGTTTTCTTTTCTAACAAAATATATTTCTCTGTCGCAAATGAAATATTCATAATTCCCGTAAATTAAAACGCAATTTCATGTCGTTGCGAGACAGCTAATTGTGGAGGATCCAAATAACAAATTAAAATTTTCTCCAAGTAATTTGTAAGGGAACTGCGCTATCATTCCCCACAATTTGCATCGCAATGCTATTCCACTAGGGAGACCACCATTCATTGCTTTTAATGGAGAAAATAAGGAACCAATTGGACCAGGAATTAGGATGCAATCAGATATTTAAACCAACAATCAAGGCTATTATATTGATGAAGATGGGGTTATGATGAGTTTAGTAAGATAGACTGATCGACCACGAACTTCTGGCACACGTTCTGGGTCATTTGAACAAATATTGCTGCCTTCCTACCTATCATCTAAGATAACGTTTTTGTATAAGACACAGCAAATTAACTACCCCATTAATTTAAAGTGTTAGTGAAATCCAGTTTCAAAACTAGCTTATGATGCCAGTCTGTACCCAATTCTCTGCCCTGTGGAGCCCTGGATCCTAATTGACAGTAACACGATACCGCCAAGGCCTTGTTACACTAATGGTTTATACACACAGACGGTATTACTCAATACATTTACTTTAAAGCGAGTAAAAATTAACGCATGGCGTCCTACGAACGAGCGTCAGAGTCGTGAGCTTTTCGTCCACGTGTTGATTTTTACTCGGTTTAAGGTAAAATTCATCATAATCAGTCTACTAGTGTTCCCACTGCTTAGGCACAGTTCTTCCCTAAGGATGGAATAGGGAGATTGGGCCATGACCCACCACGCGGGCTCAGTGCGGATCGGTGGGTGCTAACGACTGCAGATGCAGCTGGCTCCAACGACTTAACGTGCCTTGCGTTTCGAAGTATGGAGTAGCTCGAGATAGTATTTTTTTTTGGTCACCCATCCAATGACCAACATTGCGAAAGTTACTTAACTTCAACGATTGCTGCTGAACGCGCTAACCACTTGCGCTATCGAGCTCCTCTAAGGTGTAAAACTATTGAGTAATAATAAGAAAGAAAGACCATAAGATAACATACCTCGGTGAAAAGTAGTAGAGAGCTGTAGCTATCATCTTTTATCCATCATTTTGCAAATTAATGGTGTCCGTACATTTGGAGCGGGAGAGCGAGCCATTCCCAAACTTGCCACGTTCTCGTTGTAATAATTCGACTCGAAGTGATTTACCTAATAAAAATTATTATGCTGATCCATTTACAACTTTTATCATTCCGCCGCGCGATTCTCCACGCCTTATTAGCTCGCTTTAATACGAAATGTATGACGGATGAATGGAGTTTTCTTCGCGATGAAACTCCATTGTGTTGTTTGATGGTTTATTAGTTTAAATAATTAGTTTTTCTTCTTCTTATATATTGGTAGAGATACGAGTACAATGGTGGATTATTCTTGAAGTTCAAGTCATTGTTTTGTCATTTATGTATATTACGGATATGCTGGAAATAATTAGTAGGTACCGTTATTTTATATAATATTAATTTTATCTTCTATGCAAAAATAAAAATGGGAGTTTTATTGTCGTACCATAGACATTAGGAGCAAAAATATCATTTTAGCTGGGTAATGCTAGCTAATAACAGAAAATCTATAGACTTTCTATAGACCATGACTAAACAGACTTCTAAAATTAATAGGAACTTATGTCATTTTACTTATTCTATTCTAAGTCAATTTTCGTTTCTAATTATTCTCTAACTGACTAAAAACATTTCGTTATTAGCCACATTTTAATCTTCTTTTTAAATATAGGCAAACTAAGCTCCGTTATCAAGCGTGGTAACTTATTATAGATTTTTATGGCGATCGTTGAAGTTTAGCAACTTTTGCAGTGGTCGGGCATCGGATGGGTGACCGAAAATTTACTATCTCGAGCTCCAGCTTGCTTCGAAGGGCACGTTAAGCCGTTGTTTCCGCTGTATCTGCAGTAGTTAGCACCCACCAGGCCGCAGTGGGCCCGCGCGATAGGTCATGGCCCAATCTCCCAATTCCATCCATAGAGAAGGCCTGTGCACCAACAGTGGGAACATTAATAGGCTGATGATGATGATGTAAAGGTAAACAAAAATATAAATACCTAAGCATGAAACATATTTAGTAACCAATTACGACAAGACAAAACGATATCATACTGAAAAATGATATGACTACAATCTTTGAATTAAATTAAACGGATAGAATACACAGAAATACCTTTGTAAGATATCTTTTGTGACAACAGTAAACTTTTCATAGTGTTTTTCGTGCGCAAAAGATTGTACTACCTATTGGTCAATGTCCTACCCCGTTCGGCGTTCACATTTTAGCGTGTCGCGCGTAAACATGATACACATCTACCTATCTGCAAAGGGAAACAAGCAAATCCACCGTTCCAGTCGCCGTCAAAGAGGAGAGCGATTCCTAGCAAATTGCATTTACGCGTCCCGAGGCGCCCCCTTATCGAGTTTCCTCTCAAAGAGCCACCATTTTTAAAACTTCCATCGAGTCAGGTACGGGGTTCAGTTCCAATTGTGGTTCCGCTTTGTTCTTGCTCTGACGAAGTTACAGAGTTTCGGCTCACGAATAATTTGTGTTCCCGGCCGCGCGATCTGATTACGTACTTCCACGGAATCCGGTCCGACTGTTGGCGAATCGAATCGAATCGAATTCGGCCGCCCCCGAGTCGCAACGAGTTGTTGAAACTGAACCGATTATGAAAACCGCTTAGTTTGATTATATATTGGAAGACTGATCGTCTACTTCTGAGACGCGTTCTGCTTGATTGCGTAATTATTGTTGTTATCACACTTAATATAGAAAAATAAGATGTGATGAATAAAGCAAAGCGGACTTTTTTACTTAGATAATCGATTATGATAGTTTTATTGGAAAAAAAACTTGTAGTTACTTATCTAATAAAAACTTCATTGTTTTTTTTGCTTTGTTTTTTTTTGATTACTTAATATTTCATATTTGGGTGAATATCCCAAGGTAATTTTTTGCTTGTCCAAGCTGAGAATGCCAGTGTAAACTTTATTTTTTTACTAGCGTGCTACAACTAAGTTGTTAGTTGGCTAAATTAACAGCTTACTTCTTCTGGAAGATGCACTCGCTTACACCAGTCATTCATTCACATGTTCATTCTATTATTATATATATTCTAAGTTTTTTAACTAAAACTGAACATTAAATATTAACTTCAGTAGTTGGAGTATCCTAATGTTTTAATTATTTTCACTTTTAACTATTGAAACACAAATGATTTGGCATCAAAGTTTGTCTAAGCAAAATGGTAAGCTTAGGTGGCGAAATTTCAACCTGTCATCAATCATTGCGGAGTTTGATATTAGATTTGTCTTGCTCACATACATTTAAAAAAATTTGTTCAGAGACCCTATTAAACTCTTCGAATATTGTGCCGAGGTCCTCTTACGACTTTGCTATCTATAATCACGACAATGAATCGAAGGTTAATGAGATATTTGCTATAGGTGTTAATACCAAGTTCATCTAGGCCAGAAGTTGGAAGGCATCTTCTGAACGGCAGTGAATTCAGCTTCACTTCCCACTGCACTTGAATAGGTTTTGCATCAGGGGTCCAGATAGTAACTGACATTTTCGTATAAATATATAATAGGTATATCAAAACCTACAAGTTAATAATATGTCATTTCTCGGATCGAAGTCACAGCAAGTTCCCAAATACAATCAAAGAAAGTCCTCAAAAGTTAAGTATATTGTCTAAATATACTCATACGGCTTCATATGAATTAATTTTAAAATTTCGTCTTCAGCAAATAATTATAACGACATTTTTATTTGTTTTTTCATATAATTATTTTAAGATTGCATTTGTATTAGATGCAGTTTTGGTTTAAACTTGGTGGACAAATTTCAATTTTGGTGGCTTTTACTTTGGATGCAAATTACTCGGTGATTATTGCTACAATTCTCTTAGAAATAAGAAAATATGCAATTACTTGCTCTATTTTATAGTATTTTAGCTTTGTTTGTTTAAAAATTAAAAAAAAAATCTCGTCTCTAAATCTTACAAAAAATGCATATTATGTTTATCAAACCCAATTGTATTTACATGAACAGAAAAGAAAAGAGGTAATGCAAACTGTAGCAACATTGTTTTGGTCATAAATTTTGTTAATTAAAATCAAATCCAAATAAAAATATTATTAAGCATTTCACTTAATCATCATTGTACAAATGAACGGCGCACATCGTCCTAAATAAATAAAAATGCTAAATAAAATAAAAACTCATTTACTTCTCATATATTATTCGCGTGTAAAACACGAATGGAAAACAGGAGCGTGAAATGAGCTCATTTCTATTCCACGAATAAACAAATTCATAACTCGACGAAACTCACAAAATCGCGGAACACACTTTTAATAAGCGAAAACAGCTAACGCGGTCCGCGCATAAGTTAACATAACATTTTCGTTGCTTGTTAAAAGATAATTTGGAGCGTCTGCCTTACTATGTGCGCGTATTTCTAGCGCCGGTTCCAAGCCCCCGGCGGCGGCACTCTAATTGCTTAAGAGAAAAATCCAAATGAGAAATGAAAAGGGATTCCCTTTTTCTGAGTAAAAATTATATAATTGAATATCTCTCCTCGTAAGTATTATGAGGTATAAAATATGATAATTGAGTTTTTCGCTTACTGCGAACAGCGTGCAGAGCGAGCGTCAGCTTTACGAGCTTCAGCCGGTGATGTGATGACTCACGCGCGCTCCTTAATAAATGAGATATTAAAACGTACGTTTTAACTCATTTAATTACTTTTTCCATTAATCATAATGAGGCAGATAGGGTACAGCGTATTTTATACTCAAATTGAAGCAGTCGCTGTAGTTAATGTTGTTAATAATAATATCTGTTTACTCGTGAATTTCATAAAGCAGGTAAAAGTGTAATTTAAAATTCCAAATACAATTTAAGAAGAACCTTTGATGTTTATATAAATTGCTTTTATTTAAATAAAATCGAGACACGTCGTTTCAAATATTTTCTATCTATTAGTCATCTTAATAAGGGCCGTATTTTATATCATTAATCACTCTACTGATCTCCTTTATTATAAAGATAATTCTGTAAACATTGCATCAAAACAATCCGAGAAGGTTAGCAGCGACAAACACGAGTGTCGCCTGCGGGTGTCGGCGACGTTCTGCAGTCGAGTCACGCGCCGCGCGGCTAACATGCTTACACCCTGATTGCTAACGACGGGTGGGGGAAATCACATTGAATTTCCACGGATAAGTGTCGGGATCATGATTTTTGTGATGACTACATTGAATTATTGGCTACTTTGGATTTTTTGTCGTGACTGTTGGGACTATAATTAGCCGTGGATGGAGCTTTCGTGAGATGTTTGTTAAGTATTATAGTTGTCTTTACACACTCGTTTTGGTGAATTCATTTGTAAAATTAAAGATGCATTTTAAAGTGAAATACTGAATCAACCACAGAAAAGAAAATTCAAAATGTAAGTATTTTCAGATGAAATTATAAGTAATTCGATATTTTGTATTAAAGTTTACAATTGCTTACAATATGGTAATGTGGAATATTAAAAGCTATGAATAAAAGGATATCATCCGCATCAATATGAGTTTAATGTTTCTTTATATTTCTGTTCGTCTCTTAATACAAATATGTAAGATTGCTGTTTGGGGAGACCTTTGATCGTCGTCGTCCTGTGAACTTGAGAATATTTAAAACAAAAAGTTTTAAATATTCTCAAGTTCACAACCAAATTGTGATTAACATAGACAAGGCGGGTTCCTTCTGTGTAGGTATATTATTCGTTTCTTTTTTAATGCATTATTTAAATGTAAGCTTTCCATAGTGGATAAACACTGCGCACACCTTTATAGTAAACAAGATCATTTCCCATGCAGCAAAGAAATTGCCAAATTTAACCCTCACTTGATCGAATATTCAGAGTCGTTTTATGTAAAACGGAAAGGAATAATTTACCTAACTTTTTACACATCGCATGGGGCGGAGCCCCCGCAGGTAACTGTTACCGTCCGGAACGCGTATAAATAACAGCTCAGTATCTAAGGAGCAGTAGCAATTCCTCTTATGAATAATACATGAGCGTCCGCCCAGTAAACGCGTTACGATTTTTCATAATAGCTCCTTTTGATGTTCCCGCCGCGCCTGTTATACAAAATTTCGCCTTTTATGTTATACTGTTTAGTTTTATCTCCTTTATGTGAATTGCTTTTGGGAATAGTTCGATTTGTTTTTTTTATTAGACTCAACGACGGCATAATGTAGGTAAATACTTACCTACATTTAATCTCTTTCGATTTTGTAACTAAATAACATTTTTATTAGAAAAAAAATGACAGCCCTGATATCAATATCAAGGGCTGCAATATCAACCTTCTGCGCTATCCGGCGCATAAACGGACCATTCATTATACTAGCGAGCCAATATTGCTACTTATGATGCGAATAAAATGTATTACATTGTATAGGTATGTATTTATATTTATTACAAAACTTAAGGGCGTCCACTGGACGGAGCGGACTTCCGTCGTGGACAAATTCAACCTGCCGCCGCGAGACCTGCGACGGACTCTCACTTCTCGCAGCGCCACAGTCAAAAATGGATTATTTTTGTTGATAATAAATACTACTATAGCCAAAAGACGACGCAGACAAGAACACAGAATTATAGTCAATCGAGCGTGCCCCAGCGCCTGTGGTGCGACGGGAAACCCGCCATGAAATGAAACTGTACGCGGGGCGGATGTCTGTTCCATACTCCCGTTTAAAGCAGCGGAGGCCCTTAGAGTTGTTCGAGTCACGGTTGTTCCCTACAAATAATAGCGACAGATTAAACTAATCCTAATGAGTTCTATGTAATAAAAAATTATAACAATTATAGAAATCAATTCCAACTCATTCATTAAACAAACATTATAAGAAGCGTCGAAATATGAAGAAGAATACGGATCCATTTATATGTATGATTAATATTATTATTTTAATTTTCCTCTTTGTAGTAGACAATTAAAAGCTTATATCAATTTAAATTAAGTTGCCCTTATTAAGACTATTAAAGTCAACAATAACAATTAATAAATTCGAAAAGAAATGCATATTACCCTCATATCGGTGACACCACTCGTGTACAATGACGGATGGAGTTCCACAGGCGGAGCGTAATAGCGTTTAATTTGACGGAACCCTTTCATGAGTGCGCACTAATTAATACAATTTACGTGCGTAATTAGAGTACCACGTGTGGCTCTGCTGTAGAGATGTACTCGCTCACATTGTTGTGTCTTATGTCGATGAACTAGATGTTAGATATAGTTTAGATATAACTTTATTATTATTGGTGTGGATATTGTTTTATGTATTTGGAACATATTATTATGGCAATGAATTTTGTAAAGGTTAAAAATATAAAAACTAAGAAAAATTGCGATGTAAAATTAGTGCGTGGTAAAAGACTGTAGCTGCCAGAATATATTGGAATAAACTTACTATTTCCCAAAAAAAAAACTTTTATGTTGTTTCATATACATATCAAATAATTATTGAGGTAATTTATAATAAACGTGCCATTCCAGTTACACAATGATAATATTGTTAAATAAAATCATATTCACAACTATTCCACATTTCATAAGCTAACACTGCTAAAGTAAACTTATATTACTTACGTATTAAAACTTTTGTTTTATTATTTTTGCGAAATATGTTATAAAGTACTCAATCATTCATTCGTAAAGTCAAATAGGGGTTATAAAAATACCTGATATTAAAACAAATCATCGTGACATCCGATCCGTCCCGTCGCATCGCACCCCACCCTACTCTTGACAATTACACGAATTGGCGCGCAACCCGCTTGATTTTTTTATTTCACCTACGTTCCGTAGCACGCATTAATTTATGCTTTTTTTACGCAATAAACTTTAATTGGACTTTATTTATCACTTTTAATTTTTCTAATTTGATAACACGCTGGTGTTTCATTGATATTTATGGGGTGGTGCGGCGGGCGACTGTCGCGTCTCAATTCATATGCGTAATTCGAACAAATGTGTTTCGATTATTGTTATGACAACGATATCACTTTACCGCGTCTCGCCGGTGAAGTACACGGTTGTGTTTCGTGTTACGCAATGAGTTCAAATAATTCATAATTAATCATTTTAAATTTTTTCCTAAAATCATATACTTTTTAAGGTTCTCAGGGCTAAAACTAATTTTTCATAATATTGTAGAAAAAATAAGTCATATCAAAAAAGCACTCCTAGTCTTAATTTCTTTATCAACTACAATTTCAGAGTGATGCAGAAACAACTTGATCTAATGCTCATCCCACACCTGCGTGACGAAGTGTTCGTACTAAAATGCGCTAAAATAAGTGAATTACGTGCTTACGTTCCATCAGCTACACATACAAATTTATCTTCTCCCACAACCTCTTTTATGCGGTCAAATTAGTGTCAGTCAAGCTATCATCTGGCATCTATGGACACGCAGATCTATAATAATTTATTACGGCAGAACTAACTCAAATTTCGGACGCTAATTTAAGCGCATTTATTACTAAAGCCAACCAAAACTTCGTCGAACAGGTGTGTGTGGGAGAACCATAATGCTTTTACCCTTTACTTACAATATAATAATTTTCTGGTCACCTATCTGAGGAACGCTGTCATTAAGTTGCTCAATTTCATAACATTACCTAAATCTATGAACATATAATATTTATATTTTGGTCCAACTAAAAATTTACTTACTACTACTTAAAACTGTAAAGCGATTTCCTATGTCTCAAAATTGGAATCCTGAGTTGGAAGTTTTTTTGTAAGGGTTGTCAGATTGAAACAAATATTCTCCCCTTACATTTTGAATCTAGGAGATTACGGACTCTACGTTGTAATGTGAGATACGTGATGGGGAGAATAAGTCCAAGTTTACCCTGACAAATGACCACGACAGATCTATTGGACGTTTCGATTTATCTTGAAAAATCACTTATTATATATACCTAGTGCCTATTTTGTTTTTATTTAATTAACTACCTACGTAAATAAAGCTATGAATATATGCAATTTTCATTTTTTACAAACAATTTTTTTACTTATGACAGGGTGGCCAGCATGCTTAAAAAATTGTTAAATTTTTAAACACGACATTAAATTAATGGGGGATAAATAAAAAAAGTACCTGTTCATGTCAAAAACAAGATTTTAAATTTTATATGCTTCTTCAGAAAACAGAAATCAATATATCTTTATTCAAATTGGATGTATGGTACAACTCATTTGAATCGTCCAAATTTTTTTTCCTTACCACTCGTTATTGGACAAATTTTTAAATGTGGAAAAAAACGAGCGAAGAATACTCCACAACATTAAAAGTATAATGCGACAACATTTACAAATTACATTATATTGTTACAACGTCAATACAATAATGATTTATTTAATATAGAAAACCTGTTGGAATGATTGGAACAGTTCAAACCCAAGCATTTTTGTCTGTAATATAATCAGACACTTTGTAATCAGCTTTTTTAATAAGTGCTTTTTTTATAATATCTTTGAATTTATTTATGGTTAACTCTTGGATATTGCTTGGGACTTTATTATATAAGCGAACACAAAGACCTTTAAATAAATTATTGATTTTGTGAAGCCTAGTAGCAGGTAAATTTAATTTATTTTTGTTTATTGTATTAAGTGTTTTTCACTTCACTTCACTGCCGGACACTGACTACCACTTAGGACCATATCCGTTCACATATTTTTTGCAGCAAACAAAAATCTTTGGACGATTGTAAAGAGTTACACCTATTCTGCAATTAATTCAAATATTAGACATTATTGCTTCCTTTTTATATAGTGACGACCGTTCACCTTCTAGAACCCGGTGGACGTAGAGCAAAGACCCGCAAGATCCCGCATTCAATCCGCAGTAATCCCACACCGAAAATAATAACATTTGCTCAAATCCGCGCCCGCTAATGTACCCGCCTCCCAGCGGAGTTTAAACTGCTTAGTGCTCAAAAATCCCGGTTAAGAGGTTTGAAAACAATGCCACGTGAGCCGACGGGCTTCTTTCTGTAGAGTTATAAATACACCGCCAAGAAAGACTGATAGATTATTCCATTTAGGAATTGATTTAGTCTACTTTTGTTTTGTTACAAGATCGCTTGGCTGTAGCTAAACTAAACGATAACAACTTTTCAGCCCTGAGGTTGATAATTTGGTGTTAGCCAGCGACTTTTGTTCAACTTAAATGGGGTAATATGTAAAATTTACGTCATTTTAAATATATAAATATTATCGATATTCAATTACAAATTGTATGTAATTATCTTAATCTCATTCTTATTTAACTGATGTCAGCAACTGACAAAGATATTGTATATAGATTTAGCCTAAACTTAATTGAGGATTATTGGTGTCGGTCGGCCTTAAATCTATTAATATTTCCAATAACGCGTCCTCTTAAAATTTCTTATGATTTTCTTTGAAGTAGTAGGTATGGCTCATAATATATTTCCCAACACCACACTATTTTTCCCGTTTCTGACACTAACTCGAGATCTAAATATGTAAGAAGCTACCATATAAAGTTAAGGACAGTCGGTAGGTACATAGTGCATCCAATCTCGCAAATGTCGCGAAGAACTATCTCTCGCTCTCGAGTCCCGCGGGCATCCCGGGCCCCGGCCTTCATACATAATGCTTGCGTATAAATTTCAATTTTAAACCCAACGTATAAAGTTACCCCATTTGCGGATTACGAGGGTTACTGTCTCTTAATCAGGTAATGGGACTTCTTTCGTATGTGTTTTTGATGTTGAAAATAATAATAATAAATATTTATTGATGTGAAAGAAAGTTACAAGTTTTCTATCACAGAGACGCAAAAAGAGAAAAAAATATTTGGCACTGTCTATAATATTGAACAAAAAGGAAATTTGAGTGTATGCATAAAATATATGAATACAATATCGACAGCGGAAAAGCAAAATTGCTTATACGCCACTTTGGTGATGCTTAAAAATGAGCCTAATTTCACTTTTTATTTAATGTTATTTTTAAACAGCATCAAAGTGGAGTTTTAGCAACTTTGCTTTTCCACTGTCGATATGGTAATTTAAGTTTTAGTCTACAGGATACAGGTTTTCGGAGTAACGCAAATGTTTGTTGTAAAATATTTCTTCGATTTATCTTCTTTTACCTAAGTCTTGTGAATCACTTTCAAAACCGTCTATCTATGTAACTATACCTAAGCCTAAGACTTTTTTGCTTAATTTAAAATTAATAACCTATGATGATACACTATCTAAAGTGAGTAAAAGTTTCTTAAACGACTTACGAGAAAAACTATAATTTAAAAGATTCAAGATCATTACGATAAACAAACTTTCTCCTGTTTTCGTTTTAACCGTGTAGGTATCAAAACGAATAAATATTTTTTTAAAATCATTTCTTAGATCATCACTAATTCATAAGAGCATAGATTACTTATAGTACCTCGTGAGGTTCTAAGCTCCTTACGCAAAAGTTGCAACAACTTAACTCGTTGCACAAAACTGTTGTTTTCAAAGTGGTCATCTAAAAATCATATAACTATTCTGTTGAATTCTAATTCAGACTCACGATTGCGAATAAACCCTCAAAACCTCCAGAGATTCCGACGAAATCAATACGAAAAACTTACAGAGGCGAGCAGAGCTGTAGACACAGGCGAAAAAAAATGGTGGCCCATAATTTCGTGAGGGAGAGAGGCGATTACAGCTATTAAATATGCATTAACGAATTTTTCTCCTTTTAAAAAGCTGAAAAACCCGGAGTAAAGAGAAAATTGGAAATTACCACCCGCTGCCTTCCCGCGCATCTACCTTTACAGATAAAATTAGATTTGCTCCTTAAAGATACACAAAGTGGGTGTTAGGACGTTTTAATATTTTCTCTTTAAGGATAAGCTGTAAATTACGTAATTTAAATGTATACAGTCTGTGTGCAAAATTAATTTTCACTGGGGATATTACGACGTTTTGTTTTTCATATGACTTTGTTATAGCTGTGTTTTGAGACTGTAGTTATACATATTTTGAGACTTGAGAAGAATTCATCATCAGCCTATTAATGTCCCCCCAGCTGGGGCAGAGGCCTTCTCTATAGATGGAATAGGGAGATTGGGCCATGACCCACCACGCGGGCCCAGTGCGGATTGGCGGGTGCTAACGACTGCAGATGCAGCCGGGACCAACGGCTTAACGTGCCTTCCGATGCACGGAGGAACTCGAGGTAGAAGATTTTTGGTCACCCATCCAATGACCGACCACTGCGAAAGTTGCTTAACTACAACGATCGCAGCCGAACGCGCTAACCACCCGCGCCATCGAGCTCCTCTGAGAGCTGAGAAGAATTATTTGTGTATTATTGAGGTATACTTACGCGGTTACTTTAACAATTAGGCTTTATTTATTTAAACTGCATTGCCATACATATGCAAACGGCGGACTTAAGAGGCATTCTCTACCAGTCAACCTGAACGAGTGTTAGAGACAAATGGTATGGCGATAGGGCAAAATGCTATATAATAAAACATTAAGAAAATAACAACGATTAAAATATATACACGTAGTAGTTTGGTAGTAACCTGCAGTGCGTCTAGACGTCCGATGGTAGACTGACCATGGTATCATGATAATTGAAATAGAGTAGAGAGGGAATTGATATTCCCTCTCTACGCAGTGATCTGCTGCGAACTGCGATTGTTGACCAGATAACCCCACCTCGTATTGTTCCTTCTAGAAATTTTAGTCTTTGACAATACCCCAACATTACCAAAAGGATTTTGATTTCGGCCTGTAAGATGGAAGTTGAGTCCATAAATAAAATAATTTAATAAATAAAGATTAAAAATTAAAGGTTAAACACACCATAGCTATACTCTATTTAATTGCCTATGAGACAAAGGGTAAACAAACCATTTTTTTTCAATTGACCGAATTTTATACGTAACTATATAAAATCTTTAAAAAAAAGCATCAGTCTGGTTACACCACCCACACGGCCATCTTTGCTGTCGATAAAAAATAAATCTTTGTTTTTTAGAAACATTGTTTTACGTGTCTCAGAGAAGGTTGAATAAATAAATAAAAAAATATTGCCAAAACACACACCAATTAGCCTAGCCCCAAAGTAAGCACTGTAAGGCTTTTGTTACGGGATAATAGGGTAACGGATAGAATACATATATGTATGACTGGAGTGGAAATGCTCGTATTCATCATACAAACATTTGCCTCCACCGGGATTCGAACCCGGGACCTTTCGATTAGGTGACACCTTGAAACCCGGCTTTCATACCACTCAACCACGGAGGTCGTCGTGTATTCGCTATGTGCACGACAGAAGCGCCACCTACAATGCGCAACTTTCCGGGATTATGCCAAATAATAACATCAGTTTGTATTTTATTGATTTCTAGTAAATATAGTAAGGTAAAGATAAATAAAAATTATTATATATTGTATAATAATTTAAATAATGTCGGATTTCAATTCGGAATTCAGTACAGTCAATAATAACTCTTGTATTGATGTAATCTGGACTGAAACACTTGGGCATTGGTGCTTGTACGGTGGCTCTATTCGGCCAAAAGATTAAATTAGCAGTTGAACAAGCTAGATTTTGTAAGATCGAATGAAATATACGTGAGATTGTGGTTTTTTTGTACACCAAATAACACACTCAATGCTGAAAATGTCAAGCCAGTTTTCATTTTTATCAAAAAAATCAGAAGTCGGTCTTTAGTGGAAACTGTACATTTTCTCATAGTTAATCTTGTTAATAAAAACTCAAAATTGCTAAATGACACACCAGAAGGATCTAGGAGTTCTTGATCATTTGTTATTGATGAAATACCAACAAATTCTTGACTTTTTGTTTCGGTAGATTGATCCTCATACGATTTTTTGTCAGTGCCACAGCTTTTATCTTTCTTTCTTGAATTATTTGTCATTAAAATTCTTGATGTTGGATCACAGTGATCACTGTAAATTAATCTAATACAAATAAAAGTTGTATCTCTTAATTTCGATTCAGAAAACATATTGACTTGACATCCTTGATCGATCATAAAAGGTTGAGTTTGATTTAATTCACTCCCTTCTTCAATTATTATTTGACTTGATGTGGTATCTGAGACTTTTGTGGTTCTTCGTTTTGTCAAGCGTGTATATCTAGCTAGGACCTGTGAATCATTAACCTTCCTCTTTCGATATATTTCAGGGAATATCGTAGGAGCATAACTCGGATTTTCTTCCTCGTCTGATTTTTTGTTTCCCATAAAATGTTCACTACAAATTGTGTCGTCAGGTTTGGGATACCATGGCGACCCATCAACACTAAAATAATAAAGACAATAATGAATATCACATAAAATATATAGCGCAAATAAAATTGATCATAATTTAAGGTTATTTCGCTTACTTATTTCTTTTTATGGCATCTATCCATTTATTTCTTTGATTTAATTTCCAGTCCAATGTAGGAAATATATACACAGACTATTTGTGCCCTTATTTTTGCAATTCACAACACAACAACATCTATTAATAGGCATTTTAAAAAATTTTTGTTTATTACGAACTCCGTGCAAATTGACTTTACTTTCCCGGATTGTTGCGTATTTCTGCCACTATAAGCGCTGCGATCGCTTCACTATACCCCCACCATGTACTTCGCACATAGCGAATAGAGTATAGATAGGAGTCCATTTAGAAACAACGTGATATTTTCGTTGAATTTTGTAAGCAAAAATTAAGTTAGCTATGTGCTCTATCCTATACTAATAAGTAATATAAGTATATAGTATGAATAAAAAAATTTAAGTTAACGAAAAAACTTCAAAATGCTTAGTGTCTCAAGTGCACAAGTGTATCCAGTGTAGGTAGGTACATATATCGGTACATACCAAACAAACAAACCACTTACAAGTGAATGCCTAGAGTCACAAGTTAGGGGGTGTGAGCCCCGCCTGAAGGGGAAAGGGGGATGGGGGCGTAGTGTCGCTATAATCAGTTAATTGCATGAATAATTGAACGCGTCATTACAGGCAACGCCATCTAGTAGCGAGCTTTAAAGTTGGGTACGTACGGGTAAACTATGAAATGGGTAATTAATTTTCCGTGTTAGAATGTTGCGGATACTCTGGTCTTTATTAATGAAGGTACAGAATACAGACTTTTAATAATGTTTTAAGTGGAAAGATGTTTATGTAAGTACTTAATTATCAGTTTTTCTCCATGTGTTAAGTTCACTGTGAATTTATTTATTTATATAACAAAGTTTGTACAGAGATTTTTGTGGATGTAAGTAGTACAATAAAGTATAAATACGTACAAACTTAAGGCCAATTACAGAAACTTACTAAGTATACATTAGATACTAACAGCGTTATTATAGAATAAAATTTTTTTTATAAGTTGGACCCAGAAGCGAAGACGGCTCATGTACCTTTTTGCTCATTCTTTTCTCGAAAGTTTTGTAATACTTTGAGGTTTGTCATACCCGGATTTAGAGGTTTGCTGCATCCCTTACATCATGTAAATGACTCTCTTAGACCCGTATAGATCACTCACAACTCTGAGAATACGATCTTGAGATACTGTTTTATTACAAAGATCGTACTCAAGATCAAAAACTATTTCAAAAAGTCTTTTTTAAATCTACAAATCGATTGTCATTCGTATGTAAATCTATATGGAGGGGTATACTTTCATGTAGACTCCAGCACGACTAGCGTTTATCTACGCCGCGTTATTGTATATTAATACGATCGCATGTGAACCCTTGCTGATTCGATTGCCTTTGATATTCCGCCGTCATGAAATGGCTGACACGTCGTCGTGAATATTTGATGGTACGCATAGTTGGCACTAACTCTATACACACTTGGTGTACGCTAATGAAAATTAATTATGTATAAGCGATAAATTGACAGTAATTGTACAGCGCAAGCGTATGTGACGCGTTGAAAGAGCTGTGCGTGCGACCAGGATTTGGTCCTGCAACTAAACTGGACAGGCTTAAAATAAACAAATATTTCTAACACTCTCACGATGTCTTTAAGCAGCTTATGTTATGGGATACTAAGGTACTCTGGTTACTTAGTGTCCCATAGAAATAAGGGAAGTTATATAGGAGCAGTTTTTACTTATACGTCAAGATTTCATTTACCTGGTACCTACAAAAAGCCTTACGCATAACGACTATTACAATTATAGTTTTTATATCTTGGCTATGACTTAAAAACAAAGTTGCTCTCTTAGGTTGTATTTAAGGTAAGTACTCAATTTTTTTTTTGTAGATGTGCTAACGGTACAATTTGGGCATTTAGTTGTTAAAATCGTACCTCAAGCACTTTGGTGAGTGTGGCGTCCAGAATGTGTAGTGGATCATGTTTAGGCTGGCGAAGTGAAGTTGGTTAAAGCAACTTTTCATATCAATATTCTTTTCGTACCTACAAATTATTGAAAATTGTATTTTGGTTGATAAATGATGTTTCAGAAATAATAGTCAGCTATATTTCATAGTCACTTTTATTTATTTACAATATTATAATATAGAGAAAATTCATTATAACAACTTAAAACTACCGAATGTATTAAATTTTAATCAAAATTACCTCAACCTATTTACGAATAATATCTAATTTACAAAATAAAAAATATGTCATCCCCAGCGCCACCGTCAGAAATAGTTCCCAATAGGCTGGCAGTATTGCCACATTGAATAGCAAGGATGATCCGTTCACCAAGATAGCTACCAGCCTTTTGGTCACCTGTCACCACGGTGAGTCTCTTTGATAATTTCTTAAAAAAGGTATGAGCGCTTGGACTTCATGGGCCCATAGTCTCAACACCAAACGGCACAAATATGTAGTTCTCATTGGCAGCTCAATCAAACTCGTACTAAACGGTTTGCTTCCACCAAATCGTCAGAACAGCTAGGTTGTGGAACTCTTTGCCGGAATCTCTGTTTCCAGTCACCTACCACCTGGGGCTCTTCAAGTCGCGAGTGAATCGGTTTCTTCTAGGCAAAAAAAGCTCTATTCTTTAGTTACGAAAACAAATGTTTATTTCAGTATACAATAAATAACAAAATCACATATTTATGCCGTTTGATTTTGAGACTTAGGGCCCATGGGGACCAAGCGCCTCACCGAAATGACTGGTGATCAAAAGGCTGGCAGCTATCTTGGTCAACGGATCAGCCTTGCCATCCATCGGGGCAATGCTGCCAGCCTATTGGGCACCATTAGGGATGAAACGATACGAGTAAATACAAGTAACTACTCGATACTTTTCTTTCGTACCGAGTACTTTTGGCATCGATACTTTAGAACTGAGTAACAAGTAGTATCGTGAAGTAAGTACTTGTGTCGGTACTCGGTCGGTCACTCACTGGGAACTATCAAAAAAACTTATAGGCAGACTATTTACTCTATGGTAAGTTGTCTAGTTGGAATTTTTGTTGCGGATGATTTATATTTATTCCAATTTATTCAGTCTGTCAGTCAGTATTCGTTCATTGAGCAGATATTTTGTTTTCGTTAAATGAAAACTGTGACTGAATTCGTAATTTTAATATCGTTCGTTTTATCGATACAAGTAAGTATCGATACTTTTCATTCGATACCGATTAGGCATCGATACCTACTTTATGACCGATACAGTATCGAGTAAAAGTATCGATCGAAAACCTAGATGGTATCGTTTTATCCCTAGGCACCATCCCTGATGGCGGCGCTGGGGTTGATATATTTTTTATTTTGTAATTTATTTATTAATGTAGGTAAGTAGGTTAAGCTATATAGTTTTTAAGTTTGTGTTAGTAGTTTTTAAGTTTGTGTTATTTAAGTGTTTCAAAATTACTTATACCTAGTTATCTACAAAACCACAAAGCTTTCCATTTTGAAATAGACAGTTAGTTTATCTATCCAGCAGCAGCTACCTTTGATCAGTCACAATTAAATATGACAAGTGACGTCATCCAAAGCCTACTAGCTCCCAGTATGCAAATACAAATTCCATTATACGGTAGGGTCAAGCTCGGCCTGTAATAAGGCGCCCCGTTAATTGATTTGCGAGTTGACGACTCCTTAATATTCAGTATTTTAGGTACACCCGGCACAAAGGGAATTAATGTTATACTCAGCGACGATAATGTTGTTTTGATTAACAATACGGCGGCGTTATTAAAGTTTCACAATGTTGGAGATGCTCAGCTCCGTTTGAGATGTATATTTTTCTTCTTTTGCTGTAGAAATAGTCAGTTTCGTTGTTTACTTATTGCTATGGCAAGCAGACTTATTTGATTATTTATTAGTGCTGGGTTATGCGCAGAGCACTTTGTTAAGACCTGTTGGTACTATAACGTGCTCCAGCTGCAGAGAACGTCCTCTAAGGCCCGTATTATAGAAAGATTCTCAGTGATTGATCTAGTCCTGAGCATAGTTGGAAAGGGATGTCGCTATATATAGCACATAGCGACATCCCTTTCTAACTGTACTCAAGTAAAGATCAACACTTAGTTGTCATTCTGTAATACGAGCCTTAGATTTAATTTAACTGAAAATGAAACACTGGATATTCGATATTTTTCTGTATCGACTTCTCTCAACTACAATATGTATGTATGTAGTCTATTCTACGTCCGTTTCTAGATTTAATTTAACTGAAAATGAAACACTGGATATTCGATATTTTTCTGTATCGACTTCTCTCAACTACAATATGTATGTATGTAGTCTATTCTACGTCCGTTTCTAGAATGCCGTCTCTCGAAATGGGACAGAAGCCACCACATTCTTTGAGTTTGAATCTTTTACTTTATTTTTTATTTCTAAATTCTCTTGAATGCTAGCCGTTGGCACTAGAAAATAAATACGAAAAGAATGGCAATGTGCAGGCGTTACAGTACCTATTGCCAGGTAGCGGAGGTGTAGGTACAGAGTCCGTGTGATATTGAAGAAATGATGATTTGGAGGAGGAGCTCGATGGCGCGGGTTTTGATCGTTGAAGTTAAGCAACTTTAGCAGTGGTCGATCATTGGATGGGTGACCAAAAATCTTCTATCTCGAGTTCTTCCGTGCTTCGGAAGGCACGCTAAGCTGTTGGTCCCGGCTGCATCTGCTGTCGTTAGCACCCGCCAATCCGCACTGGGCCCGCGTGGTGGGTTATGGCTCAATCTCCCTATTCCATCCATAGGGAAGGCCTGTGCTTCAGCAGTGGGAATGATTAGGCTGATGATGATAATGATTTGAAGTTTAATTGCAGTATTCGAAAAGAGTAATTAAGTTGTAGTTCATTATATAGTTTTAAGATCTTTACGTACACTTAATTAGCAAACAAAATTTTAATTTCAGTTAAGTTGTGACAGTCATAAAAATGAATAAAATTTTAATATATGTTACGTAATTTGTAAATTGTTTTCCCAAATGTAGTCTTTATTTTCGTATACAATGATTCAATCTTACCGCCACACCTTTCTTTTGATTTCGTTTATTAAATCCAAAATGTTAGAAATAAAAAATATTTTTAACATTCAGATTCGCTCCAAGTTACATTTTACAACCTAACATTAACTGCATCACGATAATCATTAGAGCTCTTGAGCGAAAATTCCTTTCCGTTCCTTCATCGCTTGCAAAAGGGAAGCGTAGGTGGGTACTTTTTGTATCGATTGTCGAAAAGCTATTATTTTCAAGGGTAAAAGAATCAGGGTGTAATAAAGTTAACGGTATCAGAAGTGACAGTGGCATCTGGTGCGGTGCGACGACGGTGCGACGCTGCGGTGGCGCGCCGCGCGACGCATCAATTATTACCGCTTGTAATGAACACAAATCCTTTGATTCCATTGAACGAGCGGCAGGGGGAGGTGTGGCGCAAGTCACGAGCGACGAACTACCCTCTTTTTTATATTTATCATCATCAGCCTATTATTAAGGGGCACAAGCCTTCCCTATGGATGGAATGGGGAGATTGGACCATGGCCCACCACGCGGGCCCAGTGCGCATTGGCGGGTGCTGACAACTGCAGATGCAGCCGGGACCAACGGCTTAACGTGCCTTCCGAAGCACGGAGGAGCTCGAGATAGTAAATTTTTAGTTACCCATCTATTCCTGTTTATCTATTCCTATCCCCGGGTTCGAATCGCGGTGGGGCAATAGGGGTGATGACGGGGGAGAGGAAACGAAATTCTATTTAGTCCGTCAGTTAGATGATCAAAAAATAATGGATACGTATTTTTTCTTCGGGCAATCAACCAAAAAATGACAAAGTTATAGCGCGTCAAAGTTTAGGAGTAGTGGCTCGTGACGTCACTTTTAAGTGAAAATTGTACCAAAACGTGACGTCATGCGACTTTTCAAATCAATATATCTCTGCAATGTTTATTGTTTATTTAATTATGTGAAAAAATACGTGTCCAATACTTTTTGATAATCGACTTGATAAACGATGAAAAAAAATAGTCATCATTTTTACGTAAGTTATGGATGTTTATATGTATTTCTTATAAAAAAGTTCTTTATCCGTTACCCTTGTATCCCATAACCCAAGCCTTACAGTGCTTCCTTTGGGGCTAGGCTAAAATTGGTATGTGTGCTAGAAATATCTATTTATATATGTCTATGTTATCAATACACTGGCTGCCGCTCCCGCGTCCGCTCATGGTCTAGCCCATACGCCCCGGTACATCAAGTATGCACTAAGAGAATGTCGGAGCGTCGCGACACCTAGCTCTCATTTCATTGTCTCACTGCGAAGCTATGTGCCGATGAATTTTGCAGCCCCAACCCAACCTAGTACAGAGTGACACGGTACGCCAATTTTGTTTGTAAAATTGGAATATATAGTTTTCCTACTTTGATGTCCATCTTCCGATAGAGAGCGGTATATGGCACATAAATAAAATTATATCATTTACGAATTGATATGATGTGCTTTGAAATTCGTTTTTCAATTATTGACGACCTCCGTGGCCGAGTGGTTTGTACGCCGGGTTTCATGGTGTTGCCGACTCGAGAGGTCCCGGGTTTGAATCCCGATGGGGGCAGTTGTTTGTGTGATGAATACGTGCATTTGTACTCCAGTCGTGGATGTTTAATATGTATTTCTATATAAATATACTTATGTATGTACAATATATGTATTCTATCCGTTACCCTAGTATTCCATAACACAAGCCTTATAGTCCTTACTTTGGGGCTAGGCTAATTGGTGTGAAAACAAAAATATAAATCACATCGATGATCTTACAGAATAGCACTGCAGCTGCGCAATCCACGGTGTGATTTCAAATGGAATACGAATTTCAAATCAAATCATAGAAAAATTATATACTAATTTGCGGTAAAAAGTGGGTTTGTTACAGATTTTGTATTTAACGATCCCAATCGTAATAGGTTTTAATATAAAAAAAAAGTTTATTCTATTGTTGACACAATTAATACCATATACACAATATGTACTGTGTTTTATTTTTCTGTTTTTTTGCTTGAATGTAACAAATTGTTGTATTTCGAATGTTTCTCGTTTAACGATGATTTTGAACATTCCTCATTCAGCGCCATGTTTCACCTTGATGTCGCTTCGCAAAAGGAGGAATACCATTAACTTTCAACAATCTTAAAAATAAATGATATCTAAGGTGCCACTAACAATATCAGTTCCGACGGTACTGAGTTTTAGTATACTGTGACACGGCAGCAAGCATTAACATCTTAAGTCTCTCGCAAAACTGCATTGTAATTCTGGACGCCCTTAGTTCTAGCTTACACTTAACTATGTTTATGAAAAAACAATGACACAAGAGCAGCGTAGAGTGGGGCTTTAGTTGAACTCAACTACGGATTTGAGTAGACAATTTTTATTATACACAGTAGGTACTGTGGATCTGATGTCCTTTAATTTCATCAATTTAAGGTTATTACTTAATTTGAACGATAAACTATCAAATTGAAGCTTTCTTTGAGTAGGCTTAGAAGATCTACACCTGAATCCAAATTCCGACAACGAATATTACTTATAATTAAAAACGAACCAGAAACATAGTAAGAAAAGTGCGAAGTTACGATCGAAATTTAGTTTTTCGTTGAATTAAAGTAGGCTTCCAGGTCTTGAATTATTATCATAGCGTCAAGATATTTACCAGATTCGTTGGTAAATGGCATTGCGGATACGTTTGGTTATGGTCCCTTTAAGATTTTTAATGATATGAACAAAATACAATGTTAATTACAAACAAGCATTTTCTCTGATGCGCGAGCAATGTGTTTGTCCTAGAAGATTTGGTAAATCAAATTCACTCGAAAACCCTAAGGATTTTACGAAAACGCGGATAATTAGAGAGTGGCGATGACATTTCTCAATATTACTGAAAATACATAGGTTTTTTGTGAAAAAGAGAGTCGCCTCCAGTAAGATTGCGAAAAGAATCGTTGGCTTATTATAAATATGGGTTTTTGGGTTCTTAGGTTCACACTAGGTTAGGTTAGTGTTGTGACCATGAAAACAAATAGAGCCGTAGCACTTAAGGCAAAGGCTGGCGAAACGCCAGAAAAAAAAAATCGTGAACAGTAAGATACAGAAATGTCTTCGAATTTGACCAATTATCTGTGTTTCTGCAAAATCTCTAGGGTTTTCACGAAAATTCTATTAATCATGTCATCCTACAACATTATTAAAGATTTTAAACTCAACTAAAGGCGCAATTACACTTGGTCGTTATCCCGTATTCCGGTGCACGAAAGATATTACTCGATTTCGGGCACTCGAAGTAATAATTACATTGTTTTACTCACGTTCGGGTACTGGAACACGAGCAAACGCTACGTAACTGCTAGCGCGTTCTAGTTGAAACGTACCTTAGTGATGCCAGATTGGGGGGAACCAAAACGAATGACTTCATGAGTTATCTCATATAGAAGTCATTTTTCATTTTTCATTTGACGACTCTCTATATAATACAGGGAGAAAATAACAGCCCTTGCTGAGTTTCTTGCCGGTTCTTCTCAGTATAAGGTCTCCCGCCGTAGTCGTTTATCCGAATTCCTTCGGCAATTGTATACGGGCTAACGACTATACTCGATCTCCCTTATTAATAAACAAGGAATAAGCTTTGACTAGTTACGCAGTGTTTTGCCCATGTCACTCAAATGTCATTGGTCATTTTGACGACCTCCGTGGCCGAGTGGTTTATACGCCGGGTTTCATGGTGTCGCCGACTCGAGTGGTCCCGGGTTCGAATCCCGGTAGGGGCAGATGTTTGTATGATGAATACAAGCATTTGTACTCCAGTCATGGATGTTTTATATGTATTTCTCATTCTTTCTGTACAGTATATGTATTCTATCCGTTTCCCTAGTATCCCATAACACAAGCCTACAGTGCTTACTTTGGGGCTAGGCTAATTGGTGTGTGTTGGAAATATTTATTTATTCAATAGACAGAGACAAAACGCGGAGTAACTAATCCAAACGTAGTCTTCGTTTATTAATAAGGGCGGATAAGATTAGCCATAGACTGCTACGAACGGACTGCTGCTACGGTCGTAAACGGCTTCTGCTACGGTTGCAGCAACAGTAGCCAGCGGTTGCTACGATTTGTGCCGCTTGCAATGTAAAATTGACAAAATACTCGTATGTTTTTAGAAAGAAATAAAACAAACTAAGTAAGCCAGCTCAAAGTAAACGTGTCTTGAGGTATACGCTCATAAGGAAAGCATATCGGTTTAAATTAATATAATGTATCTCTTCTCTATACTCTTCCATTTCCAGGGGCGACGCACCCTAGGGTATATATGTTTATGGTTTTAAAATTAAACAGATTAATATAAATAAATAGAAAATGATCTTGTGCAGGAACTATATATTCAGTTTAAAAGAAATGAAGTATGTATGTGTGATGAATACGAGTATTTGTACTTCAGTCATGGATGTTTTTTTTTATAGCGATGTAGGCAAATGACTCTACCCCACCTGATGTTAAGTGGTGATAAAGTCAAACGCGAAGATAGCTGGTACTGCCGTTATAAGCTGCTACATCAACCATCCGCACCTTGCCGGTCTGCAAAAATGCTTCTTCACGCCTCTCTTAAAGGACCCCAGATTATAGGAATTAGGGGACACGTGCGCGGGTAAAGAATTCCACTTACGAATAGTACGACAAAGAAATGAGTCACCAAATTTCTTTGTTCGTGTAGGAATAGTGGCCACAGTAAGTCGGTGGTAACGTAGGCCAGCGCGCGTGGTCCTCTGAAGAAAAGGTGTAATATGTATTTCTATAAAAATATACTTTATATGTAAAGTATATGTATTCTATCTATTACCCTAGCATCCCATAACACAAGCCTTAAAGTGCTTACTTTGGGGCTAGAGTAATTGGTGTGAGTGTCGGAAATATTTATTTTTTCGTCTTTAAACAATTAGGCCTCAACAAAACACGGGTAGAGAAGCGTTATTAACATTATTAACAGATGAAAGAAAGTTTCGATTGAGGATAGTTTGTTTGTCCTCAGCTCGGGCGCGTTCCGCTCGTCGCCAGGCTCGAGCGAGCCGCCGCCCGGCCCGCCGCCGCCGCTGTTCCTGCCGCCGCACCTTTCGCATCTCTCGCAACACCTCAACCATCTGTCGCAACCCTTCTTCCCACTGAAAGGTGCGTTGCTAACTGTACACCATGTCTATTAGATATGTAATTGTCATAAGACACGTGCAGGCGCCACCACTGTTCCTGCCGCCGCACCTTTCGCAGCACCTCAACCATCAGTCGCAACCGTTCTTCCCGTTGGAAGGTGCGTTGCTAACTGTACACCATGTCTATTAGATATGTAATTGTCATAAAACACGTGCAGGAGCCACCACTGTTCCTGTCGCCGCACCTCTCGCACCTCTCGCAGCACCTAAACCATCTGTCGCAACCGTTCTTCCCGCTGAAAGGTGCGTTGCTAACTGTACACCATATCTATTAGATATGTAATTGTCATAAGACACGTGCAGGCGCCACCACTGTTCCTGCCGCCACACCTCTCGCATCTCTCGCAGCTTCCTCAACCATCTGTCGCAACCTTTCTTCCCACTGAAAGGTGCGTTGCTAACTGTACACCATATCTATTAGATATGTAATTGTCATAAGACACGTGCAGGCGCCACCACTGTTCCTGTCGCCGCACCTCTCGCATCTCTCGCAGCACCTCAACTATCTGTCGCAACCGTTCTTCCCGCTGAAAGGTGCGTTGCTAACTGTACACCATGTCTATTAGATATGTAATTGTCATAAAACACGTGCAGGAGCCACCACTGTTCCTGTCGCCGCACCTCTCGCATCTCTCGCAGCACCTCAACTATCTGTCGCAACCGTTCTTCCCGCTGAAAGGTGCGTTGCTAACTGTACACCATGTCTATTAGATATGTAATTGTCATAAGACACGTGCAGGCGCCACCACTGTTCCTGTCGCCACACCTCTCGCATATCTCGCAGCACCTCAACCATCTGTCGCAACCCTTCTTCCCACTGAAAGGTGCGTTGCTAACTGTACACCATGTCTATTAGATATGTAATTGTCATAAAACACGTGCAGGAGCCACCACTGTTCCTGTCGCCGCACATCTCGTATCTTTCGCAGCACCTCAACCATCTGTCGCAACCGTTCTTCCCGCTGAAAGGTCTGTTGCTAACTATACACCATGTCTATTAGATATGTAATTGTCATAAAATAAAACACATGCAGGAGCCACCACTGTTCCTGTCGCCGCACCTCTCGCATCTCTCGCAGCACCTCAACCATCTGTCGCAACCATTCTTCCCACTGAAAGGTCCGTCGTTAACTGTACACCATATCTGTTAGATATGTAATTGCAATAAGACACGTGCAGGCCGCCACCACTGTTCCTGCCGCCGCACCTCTCGCATCTCTCGCAAAACCTCAACCATCTGTCGCAACCGTTCTTCCCGCTGAAAGGTGCGTTGCTAACTGTACACCATATCTATTAGATATGTAATTGTCATAAGACACGTGCAGGCGCCACCACTGTTCCTGCCGCCACACCTCTCGCATCTCTCGCAGCTTCCTCAACCATCTGTCGCAACCTTTCTTCCCACTGAAAGGTGCGTTGCTAACTGTACACCATATCTATTAGATATGTAATTGTCATAAGACACGTGCAGGCGCCACCACTGTTCCTGTCGCCGCACCTCTCGCATCTCTCGCAGCACCTCAACTATCTGTCGCAACCGTTCTTCCCGCTGAAAGGTGCGTTGCTAACTGTACACCATGTCTATTAGATATGTAATTGTCATAAAACACGTGCAGGAGCCACCACTGTTCCTGTCGCCGCACCTCTCGCATCTCTCGCAGCACCTCAACTATCTGTCGCAACCGTTCTTCCCGCTGAAAGGTGCGTTGCTAACTGTACACCATGTCTATTAGATATGTAATTGCAATAAGACACGTGCAGGAGCCACCACTGTTCCTGTCGCCGCACCTTTCGCAGCACCTCAACCATCAGTCGCAACCGTTCTTCCCGTTGGAAGGTGCGTTGCTAACTGTACACCATGTCTATTAGATATGTAATTGTCATAAAACACGTGCAGGCGCCACCACTGTTCCTGTCGCCGCACATCTCGTATCTTTCGCAGCACCTCAACCATCTGTCGCAACCGTTCTTCCCGCTGAAAGGTCCGTTGCTAACTATACACCATGTCTATTAGATATGTAATTGTCATAAAATAAAACACATGCAGGCGCCACCACTGTTCCTGTCGCCGCACCTCTCGCATCTCTCGCAGCACCTCAACCATCTGTCGCAACCATTCTTCCCGCTGAAAGGTCCGTTGCTTACTGTACACCATATCTATTAGATATGTAATTGCAATAAGACACGTGCAGGCCGCCACCACTGTTCCTGCCGCCGCATCCCTCGCATTTCTTGCAGCACCTCAACCATCTATCGCAAACGTTCCTCTCGCTGAAAGGTGCGTACGAGTAAATTTATTATTATTGCCATACTCTACATAGTAACCTACTACCACCCGCGAATTCGTCTGCGTTATTGTAAGGAAAATTTTTGGAGAATCCAACAGGAACCTAACGTTCTCCGAACTCAAAAGTACCCTTTATTCCGATCCAAGTAATAAACAATATGTGTCTCAATTTTTCTCCACTACCGTTCAGTCCATTTTGGAATGGTACTAGTTGATTAAGTTAAAAAAATCCTATAGTAGACCTTTTAAAAAGTTAGTCATGCATCCATCAGCCTTTCTCCGTCCACTGCTGGACATAGGTCTCCCCCATAGAACGCGACAATGCGCGGTCCTGCGCTATCCGCATCCAGCGGTTAAAAAGTTAGTACCTATCTCAATCTAAATTGTTATCAGACCGTAACAATTGTCGTTGTATTTTCAAATTAACGACTGCAATTGTTTGATATATTATACACAATTTAGAAAAGAAGCTCTTAGCCAAAGTATCAGTCTATCGACCTCCGTGATTTCCCACTAAATTATAACGAATACATACTTATATCTAACAGGTTGGGGTGCGCCATGTCCGTGCTGTCCCAAGGAAGAAGCGCGGTCCTCCAGCGTGGCAGAACTAAGGCGTAAGGCACATGAGCACTCTGCGGCGCTCCTACATTCGCTAGCAAGCTTCCAGTCGCGCGCGCTGCTGCCGTTGCCACTGCATCTGCCACCGCTGCCGCTGTCACTTCTACCGCACGACTCCCAACCAGCGCCAGCGCCTCCAGACCCGCCGAAACATCTCGAATAAATGACGTCTCAATAGTTTTTTGTGTAAAATAAACATAACTGTGTGGAAATTCCATCTGGCAACAATGCATACAAAGAGCGGAACTAAGGACATTCCAGTCGGGCGCGTTACTGCCGCCGCCACTTCATCTGCCACCGCTGCCGCTGTCACTTCTACCGCACGACTCCCAACCAGCGCCAGCGCCTCCAGACCCGCCGAAACATCTCGAATAAATGACGTCTCAATAGTTTTTTGTGTAAAATAAACATAACTGTGTGGAAATTCCATCTGGCAACAATGCATACAAAGAGCGGAACTAAGGACATTCCAGTCGGGCGCGTTACTGCCGCCGCCACTTCATCTGCCACTGCTGCCGCTGTCACTTCTACCGCACGACTCCCAACCAGCGTCGGCACTTCAAGACCCGCCGAAATATCTCGAATAAATGACGACTCCATAGTTTTTGTGTAAAATAAACCCAACTGTGTGGAAATTCCATCTGACAACAATGCATACAAAGAGCGGAACTAAGGACATTCCAGTCGGGCGCGTTACTGCCGCCGCCACTTCATCTGCCACTGCTGCCGCTGTCACTTCTACCGCACGACTCCCAACCAGCGCCGGCACCTCCAGACCCGCTGAAACATCTTGAATAAATGACGACTCCATAGTTTTAGTGTAAAATAATCCCAACTGTGTGGAAATTCCATATGGTAACAATGCATACAAAGAGCAGAACTAACGAACTTCCAGTCGCGCGGTTTACTGCCGCCGCCACTACATCTGCCACTGCTGCCGCTGTCAGTTCTACCACACGACTCACAACCAGCGCCGACACCTGCAGACCTGCCGAAAAATCTTGAATAATGACGACTTCCCAGTTTCATATTCTCAACGTTACTATTTGTGTAAAATAAACCCATCTGCATGGCAATGCCATCTTGGTAACAACTCGTACAAAGAGCAGAATTAAGTAGCTTCTAGTCGCGTGTGCTGCTGCCTATGTAATTATTACTGCACGACTCTCAATTAGTCCCACACTCCGAAACACCTGGAATAAATGACAACCTCGTAACTTATTGTTGCATTCTTCAACCAATGAGAAACAAATCTGTGTGGAAATGCTATGGGCTTATTTTGCATTACAAGGAGCAGTACCCTTAGCACGAACCAATATCGAATTCGTAACGTTTGCGAGTTCGAATTGTCATTGTCAAATGTGTACTGATGTTTAGTTCTTGTTACGTACTTTGTGGCGGTGCTGTTCAAGTTTCCATACAAAATTTGACATTGACATTTCGAACTCGCAAACGTTACGAATTCGATAATGGTTCGTGCTAGGGGTACAGTACCGCTATTCTACTATTCGGACAGTTTGCGAGTGCGAAATTTCAATGTGAAATTTTGTATGAAAACTTGAACAGCAGCGCCACAAAGTACGTAACGAGAACATTAAAATTAATACACATTTGACAATGACATTTCGGACTCGCAAACGATACGAATTCGATATTGGTTCGTGCTAGGGGTACTGTACTAAGGCATAAGGCACACGCAACTACCGTATTGGCGCTCAATTTCCATTGTTCATGCGCCGGTAGTCCTACCTTTTCATCTCGATTACATAATGACTTCATAATTTATTGATCTCTAATTTAATACTTTTTTTAGGTAGTATGGTATAAAATACTTCGTTTTGTATTAACTTAAACAACTGCTCCGAAAATGCTTTTTAGGAATGTTGAGTGTGACATGTGACGAAGTAAATTTCAAAATTGAACAATATAATAGCCCTATATGATAAATACAACCAGTTGTTTTAGATTTTAAATAATTTTCAATAACAAATATTTTTATAGATAATTGGTATGAAGTCATATTCCATATTTATTACACAGAATCTCGTTGAAGTCTTTTCTTCAAATATTATACCAGCAGAATACCAGTTCTTAAATATTTTTAACCTAATAAGTGAATTCGTATGTGCCATTAATGATTTGTGCCAATTTATCGTGCCATATTTATTTTTATTAAACCTTAGTCTTAGTTTTATTTGTTTAGAACATAGTTAAGTATTTCCAATCAACCTAGGCATTGATACTTTACTGTGATCTGCAAAATAAAGTTTTAATATTGATGATTTTTACGAAGATGAAAGGCAAAATTTTATGTTGATAAATTTAAAGAATGAGAGGTATTTCAATGTGCAGTTAACTGATGCATTATATTATTAAAAGAGTTATTTGTAAATAGTTAATTTAACCAATGCACTGTTTGACCAAAACTGTTGTGAATATTTCCAATCTAATAAGTGTCATTTAGTTAATAAATAAATAATGTATATACTGAATTGATTGTATGAAAATTCACAGTATTATTCATAGCAAATTGGTGTTCGTAAGATGTCTGTAGTACTATTATAATTATTGTATATAAAACGTGGTTTTTAACATTTAATAAAAAGAGGCATTAATATCGTTGCAAACAACAATTTTAATTTAGTTTTCTACTCGTGTACAGACTATCAAGTATCACAATACTTAGTTACTGCTAAGCAAATCTAAGTTTTTATGTGCTTAAAAAATTAATTGATAATAATTTTATTTAAGTGTTATTTTTTATCTGGTATTCACAGTTGAATTGTCCTCAGACAGAGATGATGACAGGGTGCAATTTTGTCAGTCAGTTAGATTACAACACGTATTTTCACTTTTGTTAGTCAATTCAAAAATTACTAAGATATAGCGCGTCAAATTTTGAGTCGGTGCTCGTGACGTCACTTCTCAGTAAAAATTTTGCCAAGACGTGCCGTCATGTGACATTTTAAATCAATATATGAGGAGCTGGCGAACAAAACGGTATAATTATATAAAAATATATTTTTTACAGGAGCTGTGTAAAACTAAATGACAGGGATGATGACGGGATGCAATTTAGTCCGTCAGTTAGATTACAACACGTATTTTCACTTTTGTCAGTCAACCCAAAATTAGTAAAAAAAAAACAAAAACCAAACCAACTCCAGCGAACTTTTGAGATGGTTTTTAATATATAAATTTAGTAATTTTAACACTGTTTTAGGCGGTTTTCATTGAAAATTAATTGAGATTCAAATTCAACGCGGCCGAATCCTCCAGACTAGATGCATAATTATACCGTTTTCTTCGCCAGTTTCTCATATATCGGCAATGTTTTGCTTTTGTGAAAAAAAATACAGGTGTCCAATACTTTATGATAATCTTTTTGATAGACGAATAAAAAAAAGGTAATCGTCTCTAACCACAATTAATATTTTATCATGGATTAAATGGTGTGTTGTCCTCTTTTGCAATGAAAATTAAAGCATAATCCTAAATCAAACTTAAAAGTTAAATCACATCTCTGAGTCTAAGCATTTTTTTAATTATTTAATTTGTTTTCCCTCATCAACAATCAGGACACCTTCGCACATTTACCCCTCAAATGATTTCAGAAGACTACATCAAATGTATGCTTTGTCAATTTGTAACCCATTTGGAATCATACTTGTGTAAATTATAACGACTTATGTATTTTAATATAAATAAGAATAAATCACTTAAAATGTATTAAGCTATATGATGAAAAAATAAGTATTGTTTTGCAGAGAAAAAGTATATTAGTTGGATATTTAGTCAGAAATTTCAAAATATTTATCTACCTGCATAATGATACCTTTTTGTGTCTGAGAAATGTCCTCTTCATCCAGACGATACCCTTGCACCGGTCACCAGCCAGCCTATTCTCCAACTTTTCTGACATTTACAGTTTGTAACTAAAGAGAAAATTGCATATCCATAGATGCTTTTCAGATCAAGTATCTTAGTGCCGTTATAATAAAGCAGTAGTGGATCACTAAATAGCACGGTGATTATTGCTACCATCTGTCAAAAGCAGTTAGCGAATAGGCCCACTGGTATACACTTCACGGACTAAGGGCCCCAGGTGCGAATGTGATCGTGGGGCACCCAGTTAAGACTGGCAATGCTTGCCCAGTTAAGATTGTCCCACTCCGATGAAGATACCCTGGGGTAAAAGGGGCATCAAGATCCAGATAGCTTGTGCAATGCCAGCGTGCACCCTGTGTGGGGCACCACACCAAGGTAGACTCGCGGTACTCGCGTGAAGTGGGAGGGAGAGCGGTGTTCTCTCCCTTCCACTCCCGCCCCCTAATGATTGCACCACAGAACACAGAAAGAGGTTAGAAGGGTGATCATAAACTGCTTGTATGCGAACCGATGTCGCCGTCTGCCCCCCACTACTTGGTAGACATTTAGTAGACAATAGCCAATCAAACGACGCGACAACAAACAATCGCACCAATCAGCGCTCACACCCGAGAGCAACGGTGCAATCAGAACAAAGTTTTGGTCAATTTAACAGTATTTGCTCACACATTAATGTGGCGCGCCTGCCCCGTCCACAATGCCGTTTTAACTTTTTTCTGTGTTCTGTGAATTGCTCCGAATGAGCCATCTAGCGAAGTTATAGCAAAAATACATTTTATATCCAATTACAGTAAATAATATAAAGAAATATGAACCTGTACAGTTATGTTACTTACACGCCGCGCCTGTATATAAGTGTGACAGATAGAGGTATATAACCACTGCACCATGCACGAAACGTGGAATTGTAGGCGTGGGCGCAATGTAAAGTATTATAAATAAATAGATGTAATGTAACTTAATGCAATACGTACCTTAGTTACACGTGGTTAGTTGTTTTAATTATTATGAAATAAAAACAATATGTATGTAACACTGAGAAAAGTTGTTTTATTATTCACTGATTTTTTTGCCCCTTCATTATCCTGTCATTGCACCATTAACACGCTAATATTTTAAAGGCGAAAGTTTGTGTGTTAGTGTATATGTTTGTTACTCCTTCACTTCTAAACGGTTGGAGCGATTTTAATAAAATTTGGTATTGAGTTAGCTGATACCCTGGATTAACACATAGGCTACGTTATACTGCGGGAAAAAAATCATAATAAGCCGTGGGTAACACGGCGGGGCACAGTTAGGTTCAAATAATAGTGGTAAACGCATGAAGCAAGAAAGACAGACATGACCCAGAAGAATAGCCAAATATAAAGAATAGCCATAGCAATATGTTACCATTAAAATCGTTCTGAAAAATTTTTCGGGGAAAAAGTGCACAAAAGTGTTGTTACACACATAATAAAAGAGATTGTCATTGTATTATTTACATAAAAACTAAAAATACACTACAAAGTCTTGCACACTTCTTTACAACATACATATTAATAGAACATATTTTGACAGAGACGGAAAATGCGTATGGCTACTCCCCTCCTGGCTACCCCATCCGTCTATAAGTAATCATAGTATGCGACCACAGACCAGGAGGCCTACTCTAATTCAACGAAAAATTCTTACTATTTTTCTTATTCGTCTCTAATTATAATAATATTCGTTCTCCCGAAAATACTTTGAGGTTTATATTCTCTAAGCCTACTCAATGAAAAATAGAATTTGATAGTTTATCGTTCAAATGAAGTATAACTTTCGTTGACGAAATTAAATTTCGTTTGAACTTCGTTACCGAAAGTTCGTTTCGGTGAAAGACAGTAGACTCCCTGGGATATGCAAACTACGGTTTGCGTTGTATCTCCGGCTCTGAAACAGTTGATTTCCTTCCCGACCTTCACACTGAAGTCGAAGGCAAATCCTATTCATAACTCCATCGACCAAAAAAGTTGTATATACCATTTTGACACATGTTCTGACTTAGGACCGTCCCGCTGCCAAACCTGTAGAGCGATTCTGAAAAATAAAAACTCACTTCCGATTTCGGTAGCTGCCATTTTAGACATTAGTTTGATATGCATTACGCTATTACGCGGCAAAATGACGCCTGTAGAAGCAGCTAGTATTATATATTTGACATTTGTTAGAAATCTGAAAAAGAATACATCGTAAGTGAGATTGCATCTTACGGAATACCATGGTGGTAATGACTTCGCAGCAAACTTATAATGCTGATTAAAAATAATTTTGAAATGCCCACCAATTACTGTTATTTCAAAGAAAAAAGCAGTCAAAAATGAAAATTACTGACCCGCTATGGATTTTGATAGTATGTAAGTAGTTTGGCCATCATTAATCACTAAGCCTAGATGCTTGTGATACTAGAGTCCCGATTATTATCAGTTTTTTGGGCTATGTAGTCCTTAATGTGGCTATTTATATGGGTTAACCGATTGACTGAGACCTCGCCTGAGGAGTACAGGGTGTGGGGGAGGACGAGAACCGTGAGAAGTGCGGGCAGATATGACTTTTACAGCGTCACCGGGTTTGAAGACGCTGTCCATTGTAGTGTTTGTTTTTAAACAGAGCGTGACACTGACACACGTAGGACAGCTGTTTTGTCTATGATAGCGAACCGCTTACGTCAGCGTAGCTGTCAAACTTCATTGATTGGGTTGGTAGCCTTGAGGGAAGAGTCGATTTTCCTATTCGACTAAAATATTCGCCTTGAGACTTATAAAAAAAAAAAAAAAAAAAAAAAAAAAAAGTAATCAGGCGGGGAATCTCTGTGGGGCGCGTGGATGAATGGATGGAGTTTGACAGTTGTTGAATTTTGAATAGTCTTTCCCAGATCGATTTGAGTCCTCCTTATCGGGTGCTGTTTTTTAATCGATTTTGAATTTTACTCGAAATTGAATTTCCTCGCTGATTTGGGTAGGTATTCCCTTTTCCTCAGCTTACGGCGAGCGTAGGTATATAGTTTTGAGTTTATTCTTCGGTTCGTCTCGAATGCGGCGGCTGTCTGTTTGACTGTGGCCTTTGCCTTCAGTTGAAGTGGGAAACAAATCATCGACACATGTTTGGGAGAGGACGATCCGTCTATCATCTATGAGCAATTGTCAAAACAACTTTTAAAAATTTCACAATCTGTTTGTGGTACAGTTAACTTTTCATCTTTTCTTCTGCCCAAAGTATAATAAACGGCATATTACTGTCGTCGGAGTCGTGAGATAGATCCGAAAAGTTTATATCCCGAAGGATATTGGCGGAAAAAGCGCGGAGTCGCTAACCGAACTGAGTTTCGTAGGTGGACGAACACGAACCTTCGCAAGGCGATTGCAATAATAAGGCGGTAACTTGTGATAGGAAACAAAATACTTACGGATAGTTTCATATTTCGAACGGCTTGTACGTTCCCCTCAAGAAATACTGGAGGACTAACAAGGAGACTTTTGTTCTGTGCACGGACCAGAAGGGGCGCGGGAGTTTATTTGCCAGCCGCTCTCCGGTTTTATGTAACCCGGCCGAACAGCAGACAGATTATACACAGCTTAACCTATCATAATCAAGGTATTTCTCTACTAACCCCGGGTGAACGTGAACAGGAACTGAAAGTGAATTTACATATACCTATATAACTGGTTATCTCACTGAGAACTAGAATTAACTAAGTTTGTCACCAATATCGATCAAACGAGCCGTAGAACCTCTGAAATCCACTCAATAGCTTATTCAGTCTAGTCTATGTGGTATTTGTGGATAAAATATATTAGTAAGGATTATATGGTAAGTACATGGTAAAGTGTTATGAATGTCTGATATTCATATAATTATAACCTTTCATGACAACTTGTTGGTTTATATACACCTTAACTTTGAACTACTGTATTCAGCTTAGATATTTATAATTAGTGAAACATAGTTATTATATAAATAATAAACATAGTTAGACTTGTTGATTTATATAAGCAATAACTTAAAACTACTGAATTCCTATGCTTTGGTATCTAAAGTGGATAAAATATACTTATAACGTTATCTTAATTTTTTTGGTTTTCTTTTATTGTTCCCCCGGTGCTCTGAGTGGGCGAAGAGAGGGCAGTAGAGGGGAATTTAACATCACACCATGAATCGCCGCTGCGAATAAATACGCTAGCCGCACCTGCAGTTAACCGCTGGTGCATAGGAGCGCTCACACAGGCGAGGACTCAATTAAGCGGTCTACTTATAGTCGATTACTGTGATACCAGAGTACTGTAACGTCCGCAGCGTTACAGCCTCTTTGCTTGTCTAGCGCCTACGACTGGCATTCATATTTATACTATAAGATATATTTATAATATATAAATTGGTTGCCTTTTGTCTCGATTCGATGAATGGCAGTATGAAAACGGGCGTAGAAGTAAAATCATACTGATAATAGCGTGTAATTCTTTGAAATACAATATAAAACGTGATACCAATCTTTTATTGCATTAAACGTAGCAAAGTTACGTTGCCCTGGGCTGCCTTTCGGAGCCTTAGATTACCTATCACACACATGTTGTTTACCCTGCCCTTTTTTGCTGCACCGTTGAACTATGTAAGGCGAATCTGTAATATATTCGTGTTTGCTATTTGAAACTTGACATCATCATTATCAGCCTATTAATGTTCCCTCTGCTGGGGCACCCCTATGGATGGAATAGGGAGTTGGGCCATGACCCACCAAGCGGGCCCAGTGCGAATTGGTGGGTGCTAACGATTGCCGATGCAGCCGGGACCAACGGCTTAACGTGTCTTTCAAAGCATAGAGGAGCTCGAGAACGTAAATTTTTGCTCACCCATCCAAATACCGACCACTGCGAAAGTTGCTTAACTTCAACGGTCGCAGTCCTGACCTAACCTAGTATGAACTGAAGAACCCAAAACCTTATTTATAAGAAGCTTACGATTCTTTTCGCAATCTTACCGAGGCGCGTATTCGCAAAAATCCTGTCTTTTCCCAGTAAGATTGAGAAATCTCCATTGTCTAATTATTCGCGTTTTCGTAAAATCCTCAAGTCACCTTACGACACACACATATAATAATTTTGATATTAAATATCTCTTGAAATGCATTTCCGTAAATCTTTTCTCCACATACAAATCAGCAAAGCAATAATGCTAAAACCACTTTGTTAAAACTCGAAATATATTTCTGAGTGCGTCTACTGTGGAACGTCGTCAAATTCCATGATTAACTGTTTAAGTTGAGAATAAAAGGGTGCATGAATCATTCGCAGACGTGAAATATGGCGTAAATACGCAGAAACTTTCAGAAAATACTGCTGATTGTTTTCATAGAACTTTTGTTACAATTGAAAAGCACTTGGATACTTTATTACACAGTCTTAGCGTGATCCAAACTTTGAAAATAAACAATATATTACATACAATACTTTTAAAGAGTTTTTAATGATGTGATTTTGTTTTTTTTTATTAATTTCTTAAGTCCACAAAGCTGGTATGGAAGTGAAATAAAAACATACGCTTACCGCCAATTGCGAATAATTTCTTCCAGTTGCCAAGAGCTCTCCGCATGAAATATTTACTTACATGAAAATTTGCAGTCTATAGTTAGAAACACAAAATCATAAAAGTGAGAAGCTTGCAGTCATTACAAAGAGCTTCACATATCTTCAATAGATGTAGTGACCAGTACCGTATCAACGGCATAGCTCAGCTTAGATTCAATGCGTATATTGCCAATTACGAATCATTTCTTCCAGTTGCCAAGAGTTCTCCGCATGATGTTTTCACTTACGTGATTTTTTAAATTTCCTTCCCTCCTTTACTCGCAACTCCGAAACGTACACAAAAGACACGCGTAGCGCTTCCAGTCTATATGTAGAAACACATAATTATTAAAGTGGGAAGCTTGCAGTCATTACAAGGAGCTTCATATCTTCAATAGATGAGGTGATCAGTACCGTATCAACGGCATAGCTCAGCTTAGATTCAATGCTTATATTGCCAATTACGAATCATTTCTTCCAGTTCCCAAGAGTTCTTCGCATGATGTATTCACTTAGGTGAAAATTTGTAATTTTCTTTCCAACTCCGAAACCTACACAAAAGACACGCGTAGCGCTTGCAGTCTATATGTAGAAACACAAAATTATAAAAGTGGGTAGCTTGCAGTCATTACAAGAAGCTTCATATCTTCAATAGATGTGGGGCCCGTACCGTATCAAAGGCATAGCTCAGATTAGATTCAATGCGCTTACCGCCAATTTCGAATCATTTCTTCCAGTTGCCAAGAGTTTTTCGCATGGTGTATTCACTTTCGTGAAAATTTGTAATTTCCTTGCCTCCTTTACGTGCAATTCCGAAACCTACACAAAACACACGTGTAGCGCTTGTAATCTTTGTAGAAACGCAAAATTATAAAAGTGAGAAGCATGCATTTATTAGAAGGAGTTTCATATCTTCAATAGATATGGTGACCAGTACCGTATCAGAATAGCTCAGATTAGATTCAATGCGTTTACCGCCAATTACTTATCACTTTTCCAGTTGCCAAGAGTTCTCCGCATGATGTATTTATTTACTTTTGTGAAAATTTGTAATTTTCCATTCCTCCCTTAATCGCATTTCCAAAACCTACACAAAAGACACGCGTAGCGCTTGCAGTTTATTCGTAGAAACACAAAATTATAAAAGTGGGAAGCTTGCATTCATTAGGTATGCAAGCTCCGAGATTTATGTTCCAAGTTGCGGTAAGAGCAGGTGGACCTGCGGCGAAGCGGTGGTGCCTAACTGACGCAAGTTTACAATTTACGGCTTCAATTGTGTGTGCACTGATAACACTTTAGGCTTATTGGAAAACAACTTTAAAATCTAAAGAAAAATTTACTACAAAATAAACAAGCGGTCCAGGTTTTAGATAGAGGGATATATTTAAACATCTAGCAGTTAAATGCTTAAAATAAAAAAATGAATAACTTTAGAATCTGTATCATTAGCACGGACCGATATCGAATTTGAATATGCATCAAATATCAAGAAGTTTTGTATAAGGTACAAACTTCTTGAATACAAATCCAAACTGTTAAAAATTACATTACTGAAAATTGACTTGTCCAAGAATATTCGTTTTAAAGTCTTTCGTCTTTGAAGTCCTTTAAAATAAAGAAAGAAAGAAAATATTTTTTATTTATACTTAAAAAAACAACATGTTAAAAGGAACTTATACAGTAAGGGCTAACCAGGACCCTGCCTCAGCATTAGCTGATAAGACATTGTGTAGCACCAACGCTGATATTCTGGCAGGGCCTGCTTGGAGTTATATACACACTTTATTAATAAAATAATGAAATGAAATCTATCGAGATAGGTGATTCTCTTTCATTTTTATCATGTTAGTATGTATGGATTGATATGGATAGATGATACAGGTGAGTTTTTCTACTTTCTTACTCCACATCTTTCACAAAACAGTGATGATATCAACACTATAGCCTGTATACTTTATGGTCGTCTTATTAGAAAAAGATTAACGGTCTTTGTTTTATATCTCTCCCTTATCCCGTTTCATCGGTAAAAGTACTCGGCCTTAGTTATATACACTTCTGGACACATCTATTGGCCCACCTTGCATTTTCAGTTTCGTTTGGTCCTAGCTAAAATTTTATATTACGTCGAGCAAAAAGTTTTTATGCAGTTTTGAACCTGGCACATTCACAATTTCATTCAATAGTCTTTTTTTGAATTTCGAACACAGAATTTAAAGAAACAAAAGACAATTTGGAGCCTGTTTGTTGATATCAAACAATCGAATACTAAGAAAACTTGGTTTTAATTCTTAAAAAAGGTATTGATATCTTTGGTTTTGCAACAAACATTACTTATTCTTAACATTAAGGTGAGGTTCTATCAATAATCTATGGATACTTCACCTGAAGTCGCCGCCCAAGCTGTGGCACTTATTCAGGCCGGACACAGCCAAAGAAACGTGAGTGCTCAACTTTATTTAAGTCGATCTGCGGTCCGAAATGTTTATCGGAGGTACCTAGAGACTGGCGGCTTTGTTCGTCGCCAAGGAAGGTCACGATCTCGGGTCACAACTGAAAGGCAGGATCGATTCATCGTGACGACCAGCTTGAGAAATCGTCACCTTACCTCCATTGAGATACAAAAACAAATTCGCGACTTCCACGGAGTATCTGTGAGCGCTCGAACTGTTCGGAGAAGGTTAAAAGAACGCGATATGGTACCACACAAGCCAGCTAATGGGCCCAAACTAACGCGAGCCCACCGAACAGCGCGCCTTCATTTCGCACGCAGTCATTTAAATTGGACACAGCAAGATTGGAGCCGTGTACTCCTTTCTGATGAGTCTAAAATTGTGTTACATGGCAATGATGGAAGGAAGAAGGTCTACCGACGTAAAGGAGAGCGTTTCGCACAATGCTGCTTTGAAGAGAGGGTTGCTTATGGCGGTGGCTCATGGACTGTCTGGGGCGGTATATCCGCGAGCGACAAAACTCAACTTGAGGTTGTTACAGGACCACGGCTGCCAACATTAAATGCTGAAAGGTACATTCGTGAGTGCTTAGAACCTCACGTGATACCATACGCGGACTATGTGGGCCCAAATTTCCTTTTTATGCATGATAATGCAAGAGCCCATGCGGCCGGCATCGTCAGGGAATATCTTCGGGATGTGAACATCACAGTAATGGACTAGCCAGCCAGAAGCCCAGACATGAACCCCATTGAGCACATGTGGGACGAGCTAAAAAGACGTGTTAGGGCTCGTCAGCCAGTTGCCCAGACGATGCAGGAGTTGAAAACTGCCATAGAAGAGGAATGGGAGATGATCCCTCAAAATTTCATAGAGCGGTTGATAAACTCTATGCCTAATCGTATGAGAGCTGTGGTAGATGCCCATGGAGGCAACACGCGTTATTAAATTAAACTAAATTTTATTTTTATTCAATCTAGCAATCATATTTCGGTAGGGGCCATCGAAACCTAAACTCTAAGGTGGGCCAATAGATGTGTCCAGAAGTGTAGTATGTCCATGGGTACGAGACTTTTCAAAAATCGATACAATTTTTGGTATTCCGTCCAGTTTTCGAGACAATTAAAATTATATCGATTTAAAAAAAACCATCTGAATCGTACTGCTGCAATGGGTAATTTTTTTATTACGCCATACTTACTTTTTTGGGGAATTTTGTAATGAGACACTGACATCACTTTGCAAATGTCAAGATGAAGTCGTAATTTTTTTAACTAATATGATGATATAGTTTTTTTTAAGGTGAATAATGAGTTACTTAGCGATGGTAAGTGACTTTGTGGGTTGTTTTTATGCGTCGTTTATAATTTCGACAAACTTTTATCGCGCATCTCGGCATTACAAAGCAATAATTTCAACAAAAACTCTGTAATTATCTTAGTATCGCTCAACGTTACATTGAACACTAAAGTGACGGGAAACGACTTAGCAGTCGACTCATATTTTTTTCAAAGTCATCTGCGCTGCCACGTTCTATCTAGAAGTAAATAATCACTGGAGTACGAGTGCTCGTATGTACCACACAAACATCTGCTCCCACTGGGATTCGAACCTGGGACCTCTCGAGTAGGCGACACCTAGAAACCCGGCGTACAAACCACTTTGCCACGGAGGTCCTCATGATTAGATTAGTGAGTATACTATGTTTTAGTGACGGGTCGCCTAAAAAAGAGTTGTTACAGAATAATATATAAGCTAATCACAGCTTAGGGTGATAGTAATTGAAGCATTCGACATTTTAGGGGTTACAAAAACACATCGTTTATGCAATATATATTTTTATTAATAAATATAAAATGAGCTTATATTCCTAACAACATTCGATACTTAACAAGATAAACCTACAATTACTGTTTTGTATCAAAACAATGTATCAAAATTCACGTTGTTTCTTGTAACAATTTTACAACCACTAAATCGTGGTAATGTGATCTGAAATACCAATATTTATCGCGTCTTATTAGAATACAGTCAGAATTCAGTCTACTAAACTGAAATTAAAAGCTTGAGAAGTGCTTGAGTTGAGTTCAAGCACTTCTTGATTGAAATTCACGTGGGTTATATATAATCATTGTGATACGGTAGCGATCACTTTTTGTTTATTTTTTTTCTCAGTTCTATTTTTATGTAACAAAACTGCATTCGTATGATGCTTAGATTCCATACAAAACACGTTTTTAAGTAGATCTTGTAGTATAGTAAATAGCCATCAGCCACCATCAGTGTTTATCTGTCTGTGACAAAGTTGATAACACACAAGTTTATAGACAAATTCCTATGAGCTTTCGATCCTAAACTTAAAAACACTTAACAGATTTTAAAACTCCTACTTGTATTTTAATTTGTACACAATTTCAACTCCGGGTTCTATGACCACCTGCACTTAAATGCTTAGATGCCATACAAAACGTTTTTAAGTAGATCTTTTTGTATAGTAAATAGCTATCAGCCAACATCAGTGTTTATCTGTGACAACGTTGATAAGACACGAGTTTATAGACAAATTAATATGAGCTTTCGATCCTAAACTTAAAAACACTTAACAGATTGTAAAACTCCTACTTGTATTTTTAATTTTTACACAATTTCAACTCCCGAGTTCTATGACCACCTGCACTTAATAGTAATATAAGTTATTTACGGGATTTATACCGTGTACCTTGTTTTAAGCGAGTTTCCGATATTTCGGCACTGTTGCAAGCGCCATGATCACGAAGTTACTGACAATCCCGTAAATAACTTACATTACTATGTTAGTGAACATTAAAGTTTAAAACACCTGATTTTTTTTTGTAAAACCATATGAGGATACAGTTAAAGGTAAACGTTAAAAAATAGAGTACAATAAACGTAAAAAATAAGTTTTTAAAACATTAGAAATATCGTTTATTAATTGTTAAACTAACAGGTAACATACAAGAATTATATAAAGCTAAAATTTAAAAGTTATCAGCCGTACCGCAAAAACGTTACGTCAGGCTTTCAACATGAGATTAAGAACAAAATGCCATAAAAAATTGGCAAAACACAGTTAAACCTTCCGCCCATAGGCGTGTTATATCGTCGTATTGCGTCGTTATTATCGCAGTAGTGTGTAGCCGTTCACATACATAATGTACTAAGAACAGATATCGAAATTACGCATCCGGCATTATCGACCGATAGTAACGCGCCTAAAGGGGGAGACCTCATTGTCTAACTTATTATGGTAAAACTCTTAAAACTATAAGGGATGATACGGTACGCTCATACTAGCATCATATAAAATATGAAAGCAACTCTCACACACGCACACTTCTGTAAATAAACATTTAATTGAGCGAGCGAGACAGAATTGTACGCTTCAACGCTGCGCGAGCGAAACGGCGCGAGTCCGCGTCGCTTTACAGCCGACTGCGTTTTCTTTTACCTCTCTCCAGACGGCTGAGTTGTATTGTTGTCCTTTTCTTGATAAGAAATGACGAATCAGTAACTATTTGGTCATTATTTGATCTTGAACTATTTGTGTTCTTTATAAAAGCATCGAACGCATTATTATCTTTATAACACAGAACATACGCAATCTTGTTATATTGAGTGCACATGCATCGTGTGTTTGGATGTCCAATTGTGACTAAAGCGAATTGTGGTCATGCACCACAATTTAAGCGGATCACTTTTGACCCGCGAGTGCCGTATCTTCCCTTTTTGTTTTAAACTAAGGCAAAACCAAAAAGTTTTCCTTGGCTTGATTAGTAGATTTAACCATTATGGTTATAATAAGTCACGCATCCTTACGTTTCTGCGCACTGCGTTGTTAAACCCCTCCCGGTACTGGTAAAACACGTTAGCAGATGATATCACGTCGGGTACCGCGTCTGTAATAAATGGAACAAGTGAAACAATGGCACACCAAACCGTAATCGTGTCAGGAAAATGGTCAATTCGAAAACCGTAACAGTAAACCATAACACATTTAATGGACTGAACTTGCGTGCCCAACTGGGGAAGAAATGGACAGAAAAGTGTGGGAAAGCTGGACTGGACCATAGGGGTGAGGACGGGGTAAAGTAAACGAAATTCTATTTAGTCAGTCAGTTAGATTTTAAAAAAATAATGGACACGTATTTTTTCTTTGGGAAATCAACCAAAAAATTACAATGATAAAGCGTGTCAAAGTTTGGGAGTAGGGGCGCGTGACGTCACTTTTAAGTAAAAATTGTATCTAAACGTGACGTCATGCGATATTTCAAATCAATATATGTCTGTAATGTTTTGCTTATGTGAAACAAGAAAAAATACGTGTCCAATACTTTCTAATAATCTACCTTATACACGAAGAAAAAAAAGTTAGTCGTCATCCCTATTGCATGGTAGGTAAAATGAGAATACTGTAATATGACTGTTATGTTTTAATATGTTAGATTTTTTTGCATGCTAATATTAAATGATGCAATGATTATATGGCTAAATAGGTTGAAGATTCTCAGCTTTTACTTTTAACATATGCTTTATATGCAAAACACCCTTTGTCAACCCTATTTAATGCAAATAAAGAGTATTCTATTCTATTCGCTTTCTCTCTTTCTAGAGCGTGTCCCATTCTCTATGCCTGTTGTGTCTGGACTGGGCACTTTTTGGAGCAATTTTGGATAAAAGCAACTTGTGTGAACTATACTCGCATACAAAATAAAGTCTATTCTATCTTTTGTGTTGTTCTCAACTTTAATTTAAAAAGTATCCATATCTCACGTGTCTTTATCTGTGCCAAATAATTGTTTTGAATTGATTAGACTTTGATTTGGCATCCAATTTCCAAGCTGCATCACCTTTTAGCCTATTACTACCCTCACTGATAAGGCAGAGACCTTAGTTATGGACGGAGGACTTAGTAAATCTATGCAAGTTTTATTGCGAATTAATGGGAGCTAAAGACTGCATACCGTTTGGGAAAGTAACCTCCACCTCACAGAAGATCACAGTAAAAAAACACTACATTTTGGTGGATTTGCGTTTCTGACGGTGAGTAGTGTTCCTGGGCTTGACGCGGTAACGGTGCGAGTAATACAGGGTGTAAAAAAACCTATAACGAAGTCGAAGGCCACGTATTTTCCACATCATGACGATCATTTTTTCTTCTGGATCATCATCACCTCACCTGAGAAATTTATGGTTTTGGAGATATTGAAGGTCAAAGCCAAAACATTTTTTTCAAGATTTATACATTAATATTTTCAAAACGTTATTTAGAAACTTTTTTATCGACGCACTTAGACACACGCACACATATACATACACAGGCACATTCTTTGCGTAGCGCCACAGTAGCGCGCCGCGCTAAACATTGCGTACTGGAAAAAATATGTATTTTTTTAACTTTAAAAAAAATTTTCCCCACCTATAATATTTGTTTATATGATTTGTTTGGGTGTACAGAATGCGTAGTTTAAGTCTTTTTCATAGGTTTTTTTACACACTGTATTTTGGTAGAGCAAGTGTCTACACATAGACTATGGTGACCGCCTTTCGAAGCAAGGGAGAGTTTTTCGAAGCACGGGAGAGTTTTCGAAGCAAGGGATATTTGCAAGCAAGCGAGAGATCGAGATAGTAAGTTTTTGATTATGTTACACATTTATATGTCGCATCAATTAACAGCACAATTCGGATCGAGACAATTTTGCTTAAGCAAACTGTTTTAAAACCATAAATAATCGTAATAAATTTTCAGTGTTGGCGACACAAACTTTATAATGTAGGTGTGCGATTACTCAGGACCCAGATGCGTGCGGACGGTCGACGGTGCAGTACATTTCAATTACAGTACAGTATTCACAATTACAAAGTAATATATGAACGTAACTCGCATGTGTTGTGTGGCGGTAATTATATTGGTTTGTAGCTATTTAACGTTGGATGGAAGTGATCTCAAAACGAGCTTCACGCTGAATAGACATTAAGGAATAAGCAGAACATAACAGGTACAACTGATTCCACGAATGTTAATTTTTTTGGAGGAACTCAATATCGCGGGTGGTTAGCGCGTTCGGCTGCAATCGTTAAAGTTAAGCAACTTTCGTAGCGGGCGGTTATTGGATGGATGACCAAAAATTACTATCTCGAGCTCCTTCGTGCTTCAGAAGGCACGTTAAGCCGTTGGTCCCGGCTACATCTGCAGTCGTTAGCACCCACCAATCCGCACTGGGCCCGCGTGGTGGGTCATGGCCCTATCTCCCCATTCCATCCATAGGGAAGGCCTGTGCCCCAGCAGTGGGAACATTAATAGGCTTGATGATGATGAATCTGGGATTCATCATTCATCTGGATTGAAGTAAACGCCGTATGTACTTCAAATCGTATGGAGACCGAGAGTGTCAGATTTGGGAGTACTCACGAGAACTAATTAAAAGTGGTGAAAAGCATGGACGCTGCTCACGTATTTCAATTATATCGTTGTTACAGCTTAGTATGACATAGTAGCGAGAGGTTTACCAGTAAAATCTCTAGATAGCCTTCTCCTCGAAAGACCTCGGCCAGTCGAGAACTGCAGGCAGTTCAATTTTGGAATGAGTAACTAAGGCTGCACTAACAGGCTCCTATCAAATTTGAGTAGGAAGGGCGGGCCACTCGAGCGTTGATACGCATCTCAAAGATGGCCTCTTTAAACCTACACCTGGGTCACAAGTCCCGAGAACTGCTCAGAGTTTCTCTCTCTTCTGCACTAAGGACCCTGCACCTGCACGGCGAATCCATAGATAGCTAAGAAGTTCGTCTCTCACCTTTTTTAAATTTTACGATTACCCTCCGGTGACGCGAACTGTGATGCGAAGAAATAAATTAGCGTAAAATAATGACCATATTGGGCTCCCTTCTGGCACGCGAAGTACTTTATAGAAGAAGAACACTTCCGTTACAGACTTAGATCGAAATAGGTATCCTTAACTTTGTAAACAATTTCGTACGATAATACCCACATCAAAAAAGTCGAAGCTACACGGAACAATATACAGAAATTGTATGAATTATTAGTTTATGTATTTTTTCTTAGAAAGTAGATTGGTATATAATATTTTGTGTTCTCGAAAATATAGCTGGCTGATTTAAAAAATAGAAACTTTTCCTCTGGGTTTATAATAGTATTAAATAAAAATATTACAATAGGTAGTTAAAATCGTTCAAAAGTTAAAAACCGTTTTTTCTACGCAAAATAGGCACTTGATGTCGAGTTGCGGAATTAGCCCGCCGTACTACTACTAAGTACAAAACCGTACAATATTACAGTAATTCATATTATTTACGGGATTATTAACATGTTCTTGTTTTTAAGGGAGTTTTCTATATTACGGCACTGTTGCAAACGCCATGATCACGGAGTCCCGTAAATAACATAACAGTTTAAAACAATACACCGTACAACATGTCGCTTAGACTTTTCTGATAAGTATTTACATAAGTATTTTCTGATGATTTATTACAATTGATTAAGTCCATTACGGTTGCTAGCTCAATAATGAGGGATGAGAAGGGACAATGCCGTCGCGAACTATCAGTGAAATCAAACAGCAAAGTCGATTTCTCGCCGCCGCCGGCAGCGGGCGCGCGCGCGGGCTCCCATTCAACAATTAGTTTAAACAACCCGCTTCATTATAACTTGCGCCGCCCGATGTACCGTCAGCCACTCAGTTGTATTTCACTCAATTTTTTATTTAACGCTGAAGTCATGTAATTTTTTTTTGACACGCGCAAAATAGTATCTGGTATAATAGGGATGATGACTATTTTTTTTCTTCGTTTATCAGGTACGTTATCAAAAAGTATTGGACACGTATTTTTTCTTTTTTCACATAATATAAACATTGCAGAGATATATTGATTTAAAAAGTCCCGTCATGGACGTTTGAATACACTTTTAAGTGAAAATTCACTCAAAAGTGACGTCACAAGCCCCTACTCCCAAACTTTGACGCGCTATAACTTTGTAATTTTTTGGTTGATTGCTCAAAGAAAAAATACGTGTCCATTATTTTTTGATCATCTAACTGACGGACTAAATAGAATTTCGTTTACTGTACCCCGTCATCACCCCTATTCAATCTGTTTACTGACAGCTAGGTCTATCCCACTAAAGCCTCAATGACACGGGGCCGGTTTACAGTTTGTAAACTTGCCCCGTGTCATCGGCTTTTTTACCATCTGCTACTCGATGATACGGGGCGAGTTTACAAGCTACTAGCGAACTCGCTGGTTTGTAGCTTGTAAACTCGCCCCGTGTCATCGGCTTAATATAATGAATTTGAAATTTGGAAGTTTGTATGTTTGTACTTAAGCATGCAAAACTACTGGACTGGTTTGGAAGAAATTTAGTACGCATTTAGTTTATAAGGATCGAGACATAGGATACCTTTTATCCCGAAAATATTATAGGTTCTAGGTTTCTTTCTGATAGGAAGTCGCGGTCGAGCGCTAGTTACTATATAAAATTGAAAAGCATAAGTAACGGTATTTCTATCACACACGTTAAAGTGTCTGGTATAATTCAAGTTGTTTACTGTCAGCTTGATTTATTGTTATAAATAAATAAAATTGGCGGTCCACCGAAACGCAGTGTAAATTTCTAATTGGCTACAAAGTGTTTGGCTATTGTAAATTGTTAACTGTATGTATTATAATATTTCCCATATTTGTAACTTTTGTGTTAAGTGTTAAAGGTACATGACACAAAATAATCTCACATGTCAACAGTATTCAAGAAATTTATGAAAAGATAATGAATTTGTAACATCTGCAATTGCTTTAGCTACGACACCTATACAGGTGCTACAGTACAGGTTGCTTGCTACGTCCGTAGCATCGAAGGAGCTGGCGAACAAAACGGTATTATTACGCATCTGATCAAACTTTTTTTTTACAGTCCAGGGGTTTCGGGCTCGTTGTATTTGAATCTCAAATAATTTTCAATCAAAACCACCCAAAACAGTGTTAAAATTATTATTAAAAACCATGCCAAAAGCTCACTGGAGCTATGTCATTTAGTTTTATACAGCTCCTGTAAAATTTAATTCTATGTAATTATACCGTTTTGTTCGCCAGCTTCTTATTTCTATCTTGTTTATAACTTTTGCCGTTTTAGGTGCCTTTAGAGCGGTAATGAAATATAAATAAATATGAGTTATGTCTGTATTCCCAGGTCCATATAATATACGGATCTTCAATTTTATATCTTCAAGAATAAATAGGCATTATTTGAGTTTGCGTGCTTCACGTTAGACAATATTCATTGCTTAACATCAGGCACGATTGTGATCAAATGCACTCAAATCTTTTATACAAAAAGAGTTCGGAATTGTTAATAACCTCAACTATATATTTAGTATCGCGATATTGTTTAGAAGCATTTAGAACCAAAATCATTTAAAGATAAACTTACTGGTATAAAGCTGTACTTTAAACAAATAAGTACTTTAAATCAAATAAAATTAAAACGATTTGTTCTTCTGTCCGTACCGGGGTATAACAATATGGATTCAGAGACGGCGAGTGAATTTCCACTCAATCCCATTAGAAATCGCGTTGAGATTATTAAACAGTCACCTTAACGAGAATTGTGGAGGAGCGGGGGCGGACTTTACATAAGGGGATGTTTATATGTGCGAGCTTCGACTACTTTATAAATACCTACAATTGTTATATGCCTACAGTTTTTGTACACCCGTAAACCCTTGTTTCCACCAAGAAACAAGTCACATACTAGTTTTAAACAAAACTTGTAGATTACTTGTTGTGACTGTTTAAAACATTGTTTCGTTTACACTGCAAAGACAACTTAGTATCTTACAAGTCATCATCATCATCAGCCTATACATGTCCCTACTGCTAGGGCACAGACCTTCCCTATGGATGGAATAGAGAGATTGGGTCATGACCCACCCACGCGGGCCCAGTACGGATTGGCGGGTGCTAACGACAGCAGATGGAGCCGGGACCAACGGCTTAACGTACCTTCCGAAGGACGAAGGAACTCGAGATAGAAGATTTTTGGTCACCCATCCAATGACCGACCACTGCGAAAGTTGCTTAACTTCAACGATCGCACCCGAACTATCTAACCACCCGCACCATCGGGTTCCTCATCTTACAAGTATAAATCACTTATCTACTTCACATATTTTGTTTATCCAACAAGTTTGATGCAAGTATTGTATACTACATGTTTTACAGATGTATGTAAGTGTAAAAAATATTAAGGCATTGTATAAAATGTATTTAACATGTATTATATCTTGGTGTAAACGAGTATTATTGACTCTTTAAGGGACATATTATTTATATAAAACTCGCTGACCCGGCGAACTATTAATTCAATATCAAGTCAGTGATAAGACAGATGTTAGTAACTTGGGAAAATTAAATGAAAGTGCACTCAGCACTGAGGCTTTCTTTGGAACTTAATATTTACGATTTAAAAATGTATTCTTATCTAGACTTTTATGGGCTGATCACGTTCTTGTTAGGTTTTACTTTACAGTTTTTTTTTGTTTAAATAGTCTTGAGCCTGTGAATTGACAGATTTTTTGTTCTAATTGGTTTTTGCGTAATTATTGACGCCGTTAGCGTAATTATTTCCTTACTTACAAAAAGAGGAGCAGCTCGATGACACAGGTGGTTAGCGCATTCGGCTTGCGATCGTGAAAGTTAAGCAACTTTCGCAGTGGTCGGTCATTGGATGGGTGACCAAAAACTTATTATCACGAGCTCCTCCGTGATTCGGAAGGCATGTCAAGCCTTTGATCCCGGCAGTATCAACAGTCGTTAACACCCACTATTCCGAAATGTACCCGCGTGGTGGGTCCCGGCCCAAACCAACTAATCCATTCTTAATAAGGCCTTTTACCCTGCAGTGGGGACATTAATAGGCTAATGATGATTACAAACTGTAGTCAAATAGCTCATTCCTGATGTTATTTATAAAACGAGAGAAACTCCTGCCCCCTAGCATGAGCACCGCGATATGATATATAACGCGTTGTTATCACACTCAATTGTCAAATTACTATGTAGTTATATAGTTAAGCTTCGATACGGGGCGAGTCTACAAGCTACTAACGAACTCGCTGGCTTGTAGCTTGTAAACTCGCGCCGTGTCATCGAGGCTTTAGACGCGATAAAAACCGTGATATAAGTAAATTGTGGTCCTCATGCTACTGGGAGTCGTTTTGTAAATTTCATCTATTTAGGCAGTCCTAACATAAATCGAGAATTGAAACTGAAAGAGCTTATAAGCTATACTTTAATGTATTTTATTAATATAAGTTATCTTCAAAAAAACGGCCACGTCTAACCTAATCCTTAGTTAACAAAACACAATTCGGGAATTTCTATTAAAACAGCCTGGTCGCAACGAAATTATACGCGATTAATATCAGAACGTTAGGCAATCGGCGAGGCGGTGCGATGTGGGGTGGAGAGATCAGGTGTTTTGTTCCCGGGAGGCACCGGAATGAATATTAACAACCCTTTCGAGTGGGGTACTGGTAATTGAAAATAATAGGCCGCGCGTAACTCGACGTGTGATTAACGTTACACGATCATAGTCGGGAGCAATTTGTGCGATTGTTGTACTTGTATTGATGTAACACTTCTTCGGTTCAGTTGGGACGGTGATTAGTGACGCAAATAAGTAGTAATAGCTTCGTTTTGCGGTTAAGGTTTGGGGAGACAGAGAGCGGGGCGGGACGGCAACGCGACGCTGGCTGGCGCGATAAAAACAGTTGTAATGTATCAGTTATTATGTAACACGTCACACAGCGCTGTTGCGGCCGGCGTGTCGCATCCCTCCAGCGTCGCGCCAGCCGTGAATACAACAAGCAGTGATGCAAAGGTTCCCGATTAATAGGGAGATCTACTGATTTTTGCTTTTCCCTCCCGATATCCCGATTTAGCGACCCTGTCTCCCGATTTTTACATTGTATACTTAAGTATCGATTAAATATAGTATTATTTAGCATTCTAAAGACGACAACAGCGAAAGTGACCTGGTCACACTAAACCAATTCACGAGTAGGTAAAAATTATATTCTCTTTGGCAAGGGGTTTCCCAAAAATCTTAAGTAGCCTGTCAAACTCTCAAAACACACAAAATATATTACACCCAAATGCCCTATAATAGAGTTTATTATTGTTTGATGAAGAATTTCTTCGGGTTGTTTGGCGTATCTACTGTACTGTACCGAGATGACTGTGAGAGAAGTGGTAAGAAAATGAATATTTAGCAATCACTTTACCTTGTTATGTTTTTAATAATTTATTTTAATTAGTAGCTTAAAATACTGTTGTATTATTTTGCCAAAAAATCTCCCGATTTCTCCCGATTAATACAAGAAATTTTACCCGATTTTTAAATTTTCACTTTGCAACACTGACAACAAGCAAGAGTGTAACGGTACTCAGCGTGAATGCGACGTCGGCGTATCGTAACAGGTCGCGGCACGTAACTCTACTCTGGTGAAGGTTACTTCAAACTCGAGCGGAAATTCTATATACATTACATAAATAAATAAATATTATACAAGAACACTTATGAAGATGAGATATGTGAATAAAATACCTGAACGTTGTACTTGCGACAGTGGAACGATGCGTCCGAAAAAGTCTTTGTGTACCTGTAACAATGATAAATCGGGTTGAATTTCAAATATATTCTTAGGATTCCATTTTAGTCTTCCGTGCCCAAAGGGTAGAGACGGAACCCTATTGCTGTCACCCTGTTTTCCGTCTGTCCGTATGTCACGGGTTTCTGGATCGTAAGAAAAATGAGTTCATCGTAAAATCGTAAGAAGAATGGGAGAAGAAAATTTTGTATTTCATGTAGAATGCCTGCCAAAAACCGAATATTTAGTTAAATATTCAATTAAATTATTTTTCATGGCATCACACATACATCTACATACATGAAAAGGAGACGATTATTCTTTTTTTTACCCGAAAATGTGATACATCATTATTTATAGCTCGGTGAGTAGGATATAAACATAATTTTTATTAGGGTTCCGTACCCAAACGGTAAAAACGTGCCCCTTTTACTAAGGCTGTCTCTCATGAACCGTGTTGCTAGATCGTTGCAATTTTCGCAGATTTTGTATTTCTGTTGCCGCTATAAAGATAAATACTAAGGAGTCCCCTAAAATAATTATTTAAGGGTCCCCCATATAACAAACCTGATTTTTGCCGTATTTTGCTCTAAACTAATAACGGCAACAGGTAGACACTTGAAATACTCAGAGACTATTTATTTTAAATAATCAAATTAATATTAAATAAAGATTTAAACCCCCATTCAATATTTATTAACCATATAATAGACATAATTGCTTATTTTCCGTTTTTGCGATATTAAAATTGGTGTCTAATGTTGTACACCTAAATAGTGGCACGGAACCCGTCGCGCGTGAGTTCGACCCGCACTTGTCTTTTCTTTTTTGTTTTAAATATATTTTTCAATCATAAAGAAATGGCATCCGTCAAAGTTTTCATTTTTGTTACCACAATTTCGAAACTAAACGAATGTCGAATTTCGGTATATGACGTCCCATATATGCCGTATTTAAACAAAAAATACTGAAACCCCGATTCATAATGTATTGTGTTAGTTGTGACGAAAACAAACAAATCATTTTTGCTTTCGTGGTTTGTTCCCATCCTCTATACAACATACGTAATTTTTTTCTATGACAGTCCCCATATTTTTTTTATTTTAATTATTTTATTAATTTTTAAAGTGCATACACAACTGGATATTCTATGAATATTTCAACCTATTGTCTTTTCTAATACAGACCAAAAACACATAAAAGAAAACACGTTTGTTGTGTGGAGGCCCCCTTAAATATTTATTTTATTTAGTATTTTGTACCTGTTGAAATAGCGGCAACGGAAATACATTCAACTCTCTGTCTAGCTATCACAGCTCATAAGATAGAGCTTGGTGACAGACAGAAAGACGGGCTGTGGAGTTTTAGTAATAGGGTCCCGTTTTTATTCTTTAGGTAAGGAACCTTTAAAAGCGTGCTAGTCTCTCTCTGTGATAAAAGTTGGCAGTAGACAGAAGTATATGTGAATCTTAGCGATTTGCCCATTAGCGAGTTGTTTCTTCTAGCGTTAGACTTCTCCAGACCTGTCACATGTGGCATATGAGTTAAGAAATCATAGAGGCAAAGTTTCACACAGTCTACGTGTGTGAACAAGCACGACGTCCTGGCCACGAAAAAAAACATAACAGAAGGTAATCTACATACAAAATTTGCTCGAGTTACGTACACACAAACACCTCTCACAGACACGATATATCGAACCAGTTCAGACCACTGCGAGCGCAAGGTCCGCCCGCTTGAGACACGACTGTGAACTTTGTTAGTCTAAAATGAAGGAACAAAAAATCAAGTTAATATATCTGTTCGGTAGACGATTGATTGGATTCAACATTAAGCAATCAATTGTCATTTTTTATTATTTGTAATATAACAACATTGTATTTGAATTATTTTAATTAATATTAGTTTATATTGCCGTTCTTTCTGTTTCATTATCGACATTTAATGAAATAAATAGATACGAGTGCCGCTACCGCGATAGTATTTTTAACATAAGCGAATGTTGACAATCCTAGCGCGACCGCCGAGGGTAGGTATGCAAAGTGAAGTACATATACATGAGATTACCTTCTGATATATATATATATTGAGGAGCTCGATGGCGCAAGTGGTATAGTAAGCGCGTTCGGCTGCGATCGTTGAAATTAAGCAACTTTTGCAGTGGGCTGTCATTGGATGGGTGACAAAAAATTTACTATCTCAAGTTCCTCCGTGCTTCGGAAGGCACGTTAAGCCTTTGGTCCCGGCTGGTTTGCAGTCGGTAGTACCCACGAATTGGCACTCGGCCCGTGTAGTGGGTCATGGCCCAATCTCCCTATTCCATCCATTGGGAAGGCATGTGTCCCAGCAATAGGGACATTAATAGGCTGATGATGATGTATGTATATTATGTGGCCTGGTGCCGCAATAGCCAAAGGTACAGTAAAGGTACAAGTCAGGGATGAGCTGCAGACGCAGGGGACACTACGGCTAGCGGCTACGGTCGACTGCTTCTTATCCATTGCTAAAGTCGCAGCGTACGTTAAATGTATTGAACAAACAATGTTCTGTTCAAAACATGGCGCAGCAGACGCGCCTTCACGTAACCGATAGGCCAGTGCTCACTCACACACGCGCAATTGTGTAAAAATTTGACTCTGTGTCTCCTTTACTGTGGCTGGTGCAAAGTCGTTAGTCGACAATTAGTCGCTAGGCGTTGTTAGTGACGAGTCGACTCGAGCGCCCTCTACAGTGCGTGTCGCATTACCCACTGCGGTTAAGCGATAATTGGATGGAACTTGTATGATTCTTTGTTTACAAAGCCAAGCGAGGTTGAAAGTGTGATCTGAGAAAATAATTGGACATAAATTTTTTTCATCTTTGGTCAACGTTGAAAATATGTGTGAAATACTTGAGGCGTGGTATAATTGTAGACGAGCAATCTTCAAAGATCTATGGGTCACTATTAAGGGATTATAAAATTGATTTCTATATAAGAAAATGTAGGAGGTATAAAAATTAAGAATCTTAAATTGAACCTCGTAGCAACTACACACACTGTGTGCTACGTCGTCAAAGTTCATTTCATATTGTAACACTTAGTTCAGTATGAATTTCTTAAAAAAACAGTAACCCTTTATTGATATCTCACAGTATATTATTATGATACTAGTATTATAAATGTGAAAGTTTATATGTTTGTTACTAAATCACGCCAATACTACTGAAAGGATTTTGATGATATTTGGTACGCATATAATTTATGGCCTTTTTTTTATAACGCAGGTAAAAAATGCGACGGCACCTTTAAGAGGCACGCCGCCGAACGGACCTCACACCTGGCTCCCGCAAGTCTTACGGACCCCCCAGTGGCTGCCCACCGAGGACCCCGCAGCTCTTACGGGCGCTTTACGGCATAATATCCGCTAAAAACGTCCTGCGAATACCTTCTACACTGCTTAATGCGAAGCCGCGGGGTCCCCGTTTAGGAATTCTACCACGACTCCGCATTCATATAGTTTATGGCTGGATTGAGACATAGGATACTTTTTATCCTGGAAAAGTGATAGGTTCCTGCGGGGTTTAAAAAAAACTAAAGTTAACCGCGTTAAGTAACGTGAAATCGCGGCGGCCGCTAGTAATTAAATAATAATCCCATATTTTTCCATTGCTGCTATTTTATTCGCATTAAGCGGGAAGATATCTTCTCTTTAGGGACAACGAGTAAAGAGGAGATATTCTCTCTGGAGGGCACACTCATTGTACGACAAAAAAAACACTATTTCCAACGCATTTGCTGAAAGCTAGGAGCTGATTGCAAATAAACCTAAGAAAAAAATTATTTCCAAAGAAGATGGTACGAGGTGTCACAAACATTTGTATTACTCCTATAACTCAATCAAATGAGGATGATGACGGGCTGAACTGAAGAAAATTATATTTAGTCCGGCAGTTATATCATCAAAAAATAATGGACACGTATTATTTTATTTTGTAAATCAACCAATAAATAACAAAGATAAAGCGTGTCAAAGTTTGGGAGTGGGAGCTCGTGACGCAATTTTTAAGTAAAAATTGTACCAATACGTGACGTCATGCGACATTTTAAATCAATATATCTTCAAGAGGGTTTAATAATGCGAATAAAGAGAAAATACGTGTCCAATACTTTTTGATAATCTACCTGATAGACGAAGGAAAAAAAAGATTGCCATCATCCCTATTACCAAATGTGAAATATCCCTGAAATTGTATCATATACGAATGGCAATGCCTTGTAAATTGAACGATTGATCAGAAACAATTTCTATCATATTCATATCAATCAATGGCAGAACGAATAATAACGATATCGGCGAGGGTGGGCAATAGCAAATCAATTACTTGTTTGTTACGCGGCTGTCGGCGCTGTGATCGGGAATAACATCGCAGTACGCTTAGATTGAACGTGTGGTGCAAGTTACTAGACGTAGTGGCACCGTGGGCTTAATATAATAGACTAAGTCGTTATACTTCGCGTCCGTTGTCGAAGAATCTTGCTACTCAATACTGACAAGGCTACCACGAACAACTACAGTGAGAAACCCGCGAGCGGACACCAGATTCCTCCAGTTTCACAACTTTCTTGACCTGATGCCGCCGACGTCCAAGAAGCCGTCTACTCAGCTCAAAGTACGTGGTGCTTCATTCAGTGTTTGACGCCGTTATTGCAAATTTACGATTGTCGGTCTTTAGCGATAAAACTCGGGATTACTTCCTAGTGAAGCAATCTACCCTGGATGTGTAGGACAGTCATCCATCTTCCTTCGGACTCACACACTTTCTATAGTTCCGTTTATCCTTTATATATATGATATTTTTTTATTTAATAATCACTATTTTTATATTATTTCCATTTGTAATGGAAAGTGACTTCATTAGTGACTTCATATTGAAGTCATTTTTGACGACTGTATATAATACAGGGAGAAAAAAACAGCTGCTGAGTTTCTTGCCGGTTCTTCTCAGTACAAGGTCTCCCACCGTAGATTTTCGAACCGATGGCGTAGCTTTACGCCATTCACATGTGCTTGTATCAGCCTAGACTGAATAAACGATATTGTATTTTTTTTTGATAGTCGCTTCGTTGCCGGGCCGCAATCCGACAACTGCCTATAACTATTAACACGCTACAGCAACAAGTACATGACTTAGACCATACGCTAACTTCGTTTTTTCGCAATATTTCCGATTACCCAAGTCTCACAGCGGCAGCGGCGGCGGCGGTAAATCAGCGATACCGTAGCATCGTATAAACACAATTCCGCGCTCATAAAAGTTATCGCGTGTGACATTACCGCCAGCCAATAGGTGATACAAGAGATTGTTATCGACGTAACGGAACGTAACGCGGTTTGGTTTGCGAGTGCCGGTGGTGAGGGTAAGGGTAGGCCGGTGATTTGATGGGTGGGATATCGGTAACGATACATTGCGTTTAGGTTTTACTTTACGAGTTTGGGCGGTTTGTGACGAAGCAGGTGGGAAGACAATGTTTTATGTGAGGATTCTTTGAGGAGGCTTTGTATGAATTTTGCGCCGAGAACTTTTTCTTATATTGGACCGTGAGCAAGTGGATATAAATTATAATGATAAAGTGACTATATGTTTGGGGGTGTTTTTAATCAGATGATACAAATGATACAGGAAGTAACTGAAAATGGACTTATTTTGCTAACTTTTTAAAGAAAAGAAAAACAAATGTGGGAGGTGATTTTGATAGTCCAAGTCAAAACAAAGTCCTTTCATCGACTTGGCCATTTTAATTCAGCTTTACACCTATAGAAATATTAATAGTTAATTATTATTTTCATGTATATAGAACGCGAAAAAATATTACCCCTTATCACATTGAACAGATCAACCGAAAACTAAATCCCAAAGCTGATTACCTAGTGAACCTAAAAGGTTGGTCGCAAAAACAATCGGCCGGAAAACAACTTTAAACATTCATTCTGCTCTCAAATATTTATCGCAAACATATCTACCATATTTCACATAGATAACATTTTTCCGGTCGGGTGGGCAAGCTTGGTGGGGCGGAGGCGGTCATAATAGATGAAGGAAGAGTAGGAAAACTGGTAAATAAAAACGCGACCAGTTTCTTGAAAGATTTCTTTTGCAAAAGTTAGCTTTGTAAGATGAGAGAAATTATGCGAAAAATTTAGAAGCAAGTGAACGATACTAAGTTATGATTTGAGGATTATTATTAAATATATGGGTAACTTGTAAAAATATTCAATAAAAAATGTTTAAAGTAACTTAAATAACTTTCTATTGTCATATTTTTTGTCTTATAATGTTACTCGAACATTTAAGTATTACCGTAACTTCCTCACTCACAATATTCACCTCCCGAGTTTTGTCAACATATTGTAATGCGAACCATTTAGAAAAACTGAAATATTAGGTCTTTGCGTTGCGAGCTCAGCTCAGTGCAAAAACCACTGTTTAATTGTAAGCTAAGTTAAAATGTTGTATTGGTGAATAAATATATTTTTGATATTTTTATGATTTTGATACACATCCTCCTTCCTACGTGACCATAAAAGCATACTTCAAATTTCTTTTAAATTATCAATACAAGAGAGTATGAGTTATACTTAAACTATGGCTAGAGACTTTTTATTATATTATTACCAATAACCTCCCTAATTTAACACACTGAAGGTTGAAATCGTTCCATTACGATAAGTTGCAAGTTTAAGAGCAATTTACAAAATTCTAACTACCTAATAGTGTAAATGCGAGTTCGTTTTGTTTGTAACTCAATCACGCAAAAGCTACTGAGCGGATTTGGATGAAATTTGATACGCATACAGTTTATGACCTGGATCGAGACATAGAATACTTTTAATCCCAGAAAAAATTAGGTTCCTGTAGTATTCTCAAAAAAAACACACACTAATATATATTTTTTATGAAAAATGTGGTAAGCATTAACACTACCATTCACCAGCTTAAAGTAAAGTCCTTTTTATAGAGAGCTGAATGCGTCTGCAACGCTTGTTTCGCAAGAGTTGTCACACCGAGGCAATGTGTACTACGGGGTAGGTATAAACTCGCCCCGCCCAACAAACAATACAATCAGAGCCAATCTGCCGCGCAAATAGGAAAATAGAGTGCGACACGACACAGGGCCGCCTCAGGCGACGCCGACATGACGCCGACGACATGACAGACACATAGTTGATATCTACGTGTTATCTTGAAAATTGTATCATGGTAATTTCGGTTCCGACATTGTGTTAATTTCTGTGAATGTACTTGATGAATTTACATTATATTGCAATTATGAATGCAATTAAACAGGCAACACGTATATTCCTAAGTTTTCTTATATGTAAATAAAATTTGATGTATTCTTTTAACTCTTACGTAGAGAATTTCAATAATAAGTAAAAACTAGTGCAATATACAAATAACAGAACACAAGCTATGTAATGCTACAAATAAATTTTATTATAAATGTGACAGTTTGTATTTTTGTTACTCTATCACGCAAAAAGGGCTGAACGGATTTATATGAAATTTGGTATACATATATAGTTTATTAACCTTGAGTGCGACATAGGATATTTTTTATACCGGAAAATGTTAGATTCCTGTGGGATTCTTAAAAAAACTAAAGTAAACGTGTTTTATCTACAATTAAATATGTACTCTAATTTGAAATGTACACAAGTATCCGATTACTTCTATTCGCATATACATTTTTAATAAACATTTACTCCACCAAAGTACACTTTGTCAAACCCAATGCATGTTTATTCCATATCGATAACTAGAACATTTCTTCAAACCCAGTACATATTTAGTCCACACTGAGCCCTAGTCCATCCCTCTGGTCCGCATTTCGTCCTCACCCGGATTCCGTTCGGATCGCAGCAATTTCACGGCGGTCATTTTTCATTGTTCAAAGTCGAAGCCCGCCGTGACCCCCGCACCCGCACCCCACTTATTTGTTCGCGCCCGTAAATACGGACCTGTGTAAGTAGTTACACGGGTTTCTGTTTACGCTTCAAACTATTCAAGTTTCGTATTAAGGGTTTGGTAAAGGAAAAATTGGAAAATGAAAATAGTTGTGCGAGATTTATTATTTATTTGCGTGCGAGAGATTTTTGTACCAATAAAAACGTAATATGGCAAGTTTGATAGCATATTGTTTGTGCGCGTTTGAGTATCGATGGTTGGAAGGAAGTTTTTGGAAGTGAGCGAAGGCCGGTCATCGGCTGGGTAGTCAATGATTTCATATCTCCAACTCTTCTATATAGTCATTCGTAGGTATACGCAATGGGCTCTCGGGTGGTGAATTATGGCCCATTTTCTCTTTCGCCTAAGTTGCACATAAAAACAAGATGCATCAACCCTCATTCATCAGATGATGAAAGAGATGGATACATAATATCAGTACGTCTATGAAATACTAGCGGCCGCCCGCGACTTCGTTCGCCGTAGGAGACTTTATACTGAGAAGAACCGGCAAGAAACTCAGCAAGGGCTGTTTTTTCTCCCTGCTTTTTTATTTACAGAGTCGTCAAGTCCAAAAAATTATTTCAGAGATGATTCATGAAGTCACCTTTCCTTACATAATGATTAAATAAACATAAAGTGTTTACCTGCATTTTGATTGCTGTGTCATACAGTATAAATACAAATAGTGGTATTAAGTGTAAGTAAACATTAACATCTATCGAAAGGGAAAGCTCCACATGAAATCACCGTAAAAGCCTCAAGTAACAATAACAAATCACCCGAGTAATAGCGTACGATAAGTCACGGGACAAAGCGGATTCTCCAGTGTACGATGTACGTACCTACACGGATCGGTAACATCGGCAAATTGGCCATTTACAACATAATACCAACTACCCCATACGTCATACCTACCAACCACTAACCGCCTATATTTATCCACTTCGGAGAAACATCAGATATTTATTAACCTATAAGTTCGGCGAAGCTTAAGTGGACAGATAGCATAATGGCATTGTAATAGCTTCTGGGAAGTTCCATTCGGGTAATTAGAGTAGAAATCTAAGCATTCACTGTTACATTTTTACAAAAAACAGTACGTACGGATATATTTACAAAAACTGAACAATTGAAGTTGTTCTTTAAATTAAAATTGTTGATGGTATTGTTCTTTAGGGGAACAAGAATATAGGTTTTTCCCATTTAAGTAGTCTTGGAACATTAAATGCAAATGATACGGGCACAAAAGGACAGTTGAAGTAAGAGCATTAGGCCATTTTACCGCGAAGGAGGTTCCTCTCATGAATAGTTAATTGCTTAGAACATCATTTGGTGCTCCGTCGACCAAGCCGTTGTGCAGCACAAGGCGATTTGTGTTCGGAAACTTTATTATTATTAATAGATACTTTGTTTTTCTTTCTTGTACTTAGTATATTATACATAAGGCTTATTTAGTACCTAATTCATACAAGACGAGGGACTTTTGTCCGCCGCGCTGAGGATATGTCACGGACTAAACGCACACGGTGTGCGGAAATTTGGAGAACCGCACGCTATGGAAAACAATATCTGAGATTACGTGGTGTTGTAATTAAAATTAAGTTTAAGAAAAAGATAAAACTTAAAATTGAATATACTTATATATAAAATTAGAATATATATAAAATCGTCCATTCCTTTAAATCAGATCGATGAGTGCATTGCTGTGATGATAAAATATACTTACTTATAAAGGCAACCACTTTGAGCCCTGATAATATTGACAGTTGCAAACCGTTCTTAACTTATGGGTTTCTGGGGTCGCCACAGGACCAGAAAGCTATTGAAAAGTGTTTGTTACTTTGTAATTTTTCTGAAGATGAAAGTCATTTCCTATGACAAGATATCTAAGTGCCACAACGCATGAGCCGCGAACCGTGGCGGATGACAGTCGGGCGGATGTTAATTTGTATGGGCATAAAGGTACGAACAACACACTGGGATCCGCGTAACCGCACGGATGAGCGGACGCCGAAATCGAGCGCGGCGCACGCGAAGGCCGCGCGTCCCCGCGATTTTTAATGTGTTCAGACTTGTAGAGAGACCACGCACGAAACCGCAGATACGGGTAGTTCTTTGTTCAAAATTTTACTGCCGAGAAACCAAAAATACTGCTAGCGACAAAACCTTCATGCGGTTTCCGAAAAGGCATCCACGCAGCATCGCTCCTCCGCCATCCGCCACGATTGGCTCATGCGTTGTTCTCCTAAAAGCATAAAGGTACGACAATGCATTGGCATCCGCGTAACCGCGCGGGTGACCATAAAAATTACATGCGCGTAACCGCCATTCGCTGCGGTTCGCGGCTCGGGCGTTGTGTCACTAAAACTTATTATTATACCCGATCTAGGCTTAGTATAATTACCAACTAGTATAACAAACGGGTCCTTGCCAGCACAATGTTAAATTGGTTCGAAGTCGATAACTTTGGCCGGAGTAAACCCGAGTTTAAAAAAGTACTTCACAATTTTCACAACCTCATTGTAATAAACTCAATATGAGCGCTCTCACGCAAATTACATTGCCCAACAACGATTTGTTATTCGATACTAGATGAGTAATCGACACGTCACTCGCTAACTCGATGATCGATCAGAGTATCGCCTCCAATAAACTTATTAAACATTCATTTCCTGCGAGATGTGCCTTGGCGTCTATGAAACAAAATATAGGTAATAATCGCTAACAATATGAAATATTACAATATAAATTTTCAGTAAACAACCTGTTAACTGTTATTAACTACTAAACGTGAGTTGCATCAACTTTCTATTTACTATCATGTTATGTTATATTAAAGTCTTAGTAAAATTTAAGTCTAACCGTCCTCGCTTGGACAGTAATTGTCAATGTCAAAAGATGACCTCATTTTGACTACCGTCAAATCAAACAACCCATTTTTATAATTTTTATTTTTTAAGCATGTAACTGCTTGATGTTTAATCAGAAGAAAATATAACTGGAAAAAAATCCACGCGGACCAGGCAACAGACGGGACTCGAATCCGCGCCCTTCACTATTCGGGCGAATGCACTGACCAATTATGCTACCGCGGCCCTGATGGCCGCGTCGAAATACCTCTAGCCATTCTTAAGCTGCAAGGCAGCGCCATCTCTTCGCATTGTTGTAACCGACAATGTCAATTGAATACTTTTACAAGTATTAAACATTTGAAAGAAGAAATAGCAATTATAGTTATAATTTTTATTTTTTAAGCATGTAACTGCTTGATGTTTGAATTTTTTCTAGGTATATTTTGTTCTGATTTAAACCCATTTTTATCTTGTCATGAACTACTGCTCAAGTTAAAGTATTTTGGCGCAGCTCGCGCTCACTTAGTATCTTTACGTTTTTTGCCTTTTCAGTGTTCCGTACCTCGAAAGGAAAATGGAACCCTTAAGTTCACTTTGTTGTCCGTCCGTCCGTCTGTCAAGACCCAATTTCTCAAGAATGCATGGAGGTATTAAGCTGAAATTTATATCAAATACTCCGTTTATGCCGCCAATTTCCGCAAAATTTTAAAACTCGTAAGGGAATCAAAACCTACAGGGTACTTCCCGTGAACTCGGAATCTTGAAATTTGGTACAACGTTACGTCTTATAGCACAGATAAAGGAAAAATTGTGAAAACCGTGAATTTTTAGTTACATAATTTTTTTAATAATTTTTATATACCTACAGGTTAGTACGAAACCCTCGGTGCGCGAGTCAGGCTCGCAGTTGGCTTGGCTGGCTTGGTTTTTCTTTCCAAAGAAATGAGGTTAAGACATTTTAATTATATTCTTTTCATGACAGTATTGTATGAGAAATAAAAGAATTTCATGAAACGTTTAAAACGAAACTTGACGAAAACAATTAATAGGCTAAACAAAACGAAACGTCATCTGCGCTAGCAATTATAACAACCGCTCATAAGAATTCAAAAAAAGAATTTAACCAACATCTGTATCTATTCACTGAGCAAATAGGCCGCCCCGGGGGCGGTCGGTGGGCCGTTCGTTTTCCAAATTCAAATAATGGTGTAACGAGCTCGCGGCGAGAGGGCGGCAGCGTCGCGGTGCAATCAGGCCGGTAATATGCATCGACACCGCGCATTCAGACAGGAAGGAATCCGCGCTTTACTTTTTAAATTAACCAAGGGGTTGCTACGTCTGCTACTTTCAAAGTTTAAGGCAAAGATTACTAAAAAAAATTGGTTCAGGTATCAGACAGGACTCGAACCTGCGCCTTTGGAGCGGATAACGGAAGGCGCAGTTTAGAGCCAAACTTTAGTAAAGTAAAATTTTCTTTAGATTTATAAATCTAATTGATTTCGCTTTCTAAGAAAACCGGTTTTTTAAGGTTAAGGTAGAGCCAAACCTATATAAAACGCTCCTAATGTACTTGATACTGATTTAGGTTTGAAAATTACACGGTAAACAAGCCCTGATACCGTATGTGAAAACGGACTATAAAACATGCTATGACAGTCTACCTGTCTATGCTAACCTTGAACAACTAACACTTTGACGTTAAATTATTAAATAGCTAACACATTATCATTTTCGTTTCACTCTGCATTACCGGAATTACTGTCCTAATTTCCAACCCCATTATTGTAGTTAATCTTGTCACTAATCCTAGTCCGATTTATATTATTATACCGTGGTCGGATTACTGTGTGCGGTCCAAATTCAAACAAGCTTAAATGATGTCGTTTCGAATTCAAACGGGCTTAAATAATGTGGTACCAAATTTAAACACGCATGTAATTTTTGAATTAGACTCAGTCCGCCATATGCGTAGCCGGAGGCTGTGTAAGGGTATCACTAAAAATGTAAGCACCTATTGGTTCATGTAAATCGAGTGTAGCTGCTGGGTAGCAATATGGTGTGCTCGTAAAAAGTACCCTAAGAAATTACTTTATTAAATTGTTCTAAAATTTAAAACATGGTTTTTGCTATTTCTCGTACATAACCGAAGCGCTATTGGTACTCGTTTGTTTTTAATGACCTATATTAAAACACTGCTAGCCCGCACTCGCTTCGCCTCGTTGTAAAGCTGTAGTGTAGACTATAGTTTTTGTTTTCAGGCTTGTATTATATACAATGACTTTCTTCGTATATAATTATAAACCTTTCGTGGAGCTTTATTTAACTGATCGTATGGCATTGATGAAAAATGTTGCAAAAACGGGTTAAAAATATTCCAATTGTTAGCTTCCGCTGCGTGTGCTGGGTAAACGGTTAAAGTTACACAAAAATCATGTATGACGGAATTGTTCCCCTTTAAAAGTTCTATAAGAAAGTACGCGACAGCATATGTCTGTTTTTTAAATTTCACTCCCTATAACCTTTTCCTCAAGTTAACGCGGGCGAAACTGCAGAGGACTTCTAGTTGTGACATAACTGTACTGTTAGACATATGACATTGCGGCCTTTTTTTTGTAGATATTGATGTCCTCTATAAAACTTCTCTATTTTCAATGACTTCCGCAGCGTACGCGATATCAGGTTATTCTTTAGTATTTTTTCACACATTTGGTTACATTATCGAAGTTTTCATACGGAACCCTCACTTTTTTGAAAATATTTTTTAGCCTACATTCTTTAGGAATAATGTAGGATTCTTATATATATGTAAAAAATATATGTGATATGTATATATATATATGTAAAAAAATCAAACTTCTAAGGGGACGCAATCAAAAGATACAGCCGTTCATACCGCAAATTTTCGAAACTCGCACGGGATCAAAACCTATAGGGTACTTCTCATGAACTAAGAATCTTGTTTTTTTTTGAATCGCAAGCAATTTTATTGTGGCCGCTTACCATCAGGCGTGGTAAGACCGACAGACCACAGACCCAGACAAGGGTCTGGGTGATAATTCATCTTATATCTACTGTTTGTACTTTAACCATATCTGTAAAAGTCGAGAATTTACATTCTCGGCACTTTCGTAAATTAGACTTTGGAGAAACAATAGTGAATTATTTACTCATTTGCAACATAATTTCATTACTTTAATTTTTCAAATATTTGACTACCTACCAAATTTTTCTCAAACTAGGTATCACTGCTGTACAGATGAAAAAAATATTTTTCCACTGTAACCTCAATGGAACAGATAAGCGGCTATTACTAGACATCCCTACTTCGCAAGTTACCTTTTCCTAATTATAGTCTGAATGATATTTTTTTTAGGAAATTCTATTCAAAACTAAACCGCATACAAGCAGCTTGTGTCGTTAAACAAATTGCAATTAACCCGTCTATTATGCGACGGGTCACTTGGCCCCGAGCTTCAAAGCGCCGGCTACTCTTTCAGACTTGTTTGCGGTAATCAGATAGGGGTCGAATGCACCACATGTTCTGACGCGACTCACCCCCAAGCCAAAAGACGCTTTTTGTGGTTAGACAGTTTTGTTACTTAAATGACAAGTATCTTTTACACCCTAGAGCTTTTTTTTAACGCTCTTGGCTCCAGAAGGTTTTGAGATCTTACCCTATAGTGAGACCGGAAAGCTACAAAATATTTTGTCAGTTTTCTGTAACAACAAGATAAGGTCTTTCATCAAGCAAATCTGTTGGTTTCCTTACATAAGCCTGTAAAGTACGAATTTGAGAACCAATAGTAAATAGGAGGAAATTTTTTAACCACCAAAATCAAGAAATATCTTATTATAGGTACTTATAATATTCAAAACTAAAGCATTTAAAATTTCCAAAGCGCAAACTAGGAGAGTATATACAATTCACCGAAACTGATCTCGCCGGCAACAAAGACGGAATCTTTATAACAATCTCAACTGTGGGGCGTCTAAATAACCAACTCTCGCGGTGTGGCCGCCAACTAGCGTGCATTGATGCAATTCCGCGCTCAAAGGGTGCAGCGTAAAAACGTAAACTAGCTAACAAGCCACAGCTCTAATTCGAAATTTGCCTGCAGCGCCGCGCCGCTCCGCGCCAACCAACGGGGAGCTCTTCTAAATTCAAATTTTCAAATTCAACCTCTCGTCCGAAACGAATGCTTTCGGTTCGGGAAGGATAATAAATTTGCTGCGCGCGCTATATTCCGTTTCCCGCTCTTTGAACGGGGGTTTGTTTTCAATGAAATGCCCGATTTGATTTTCGTTAATATATTAATTCAAATCAGATTAGTAGTACATAAAGTACTTTAGTAACATAATTTACCATAATGTGAATCAAGATATCAAGATAAATTTAACTTTACCTACGGTAAACAAAAAAGTTCACGGTAGTTAGGGTCAAATAAATAAACTCCAACTTATTAAAAAGAATTAAATAAAGTACTTTATTAAATAAATTAGTTAATAAATTCATTAATAGACAAGAAAGTTTTAAAAATCTTCCAATGAAATAACCGAACTTTCAATAAAAGTCTTTCGAATGTATCTCGGCAAAGTAAATAAAATCATAATTCTGACGATGTAGCCTGAAAACGATGCGAAACGACATAAATAAATAAATCAGTGCATCTATACCGCTGAAACTTGTTTTATTTAATGAGTGATGTGCGTGAAAACCTAAAAAACAAATATTATCAAGATAACTTAAATAATTAAGTGATTGATGTTGTGTCATTAAGTAATATATAAAGCGTATCGTAATTCGAAAGCGGCGATATACCCAACCCAATTGCCTATAACCACCCGCAGCATCAACGCATCGCTGAAAGCAGGAAAAACAAAACAACATCGCCCGGTCCAATCCAAAACTAATTCTTGCATCGCAACCCGCTCGTCATAATAAATAATTCAGCGTCCAAACCGCCGCGTCACCGTCGCATCACGGCTCACGGGTGAGCCGCGAGCGAGCCGCACGACGCGCGAGGCACGCGGAAAAATCTCGCCCTAACCGAATAACCCTAACGGGGTGGTGGGGGCGCGCGCGCTTCCGATTGGCCGAGCGCCGGAAGGATATGACCTATAGTTTTTCTTCTTAAGAACTTCCTTCGGCCATTGTGCGCTTGATTTACGACCGGGCGGGCGGCGGGGGCGTAGATTGATGATTCCGTATCCGGGTCTCGCAATCACATCTGCCTTCGCTCCTTGCAATTCCCCCGCATATTCGTTTACCCGGCCCATTATGGGGGGCACTCTTTCCGAGTCTGAGTGTTATTGCGTCTATTATGAGCTGGAACTTAATGTTGGAAGTCGGGAGTGATAAAGGAACGCTCCGGTTTTATACTGTTAGCGGAATGGGATTACGGTTTCGCTCGTCCGTGTTAACAGCGTAAGGCTGAATATCAATGTTGTGGAGAGACGAGACGCGTGCTTTGCTAATGCGTCATTATTGGGATTGCCTTTTAATCTATTTCATTATTAAGTGATTCGATTTTATAAGTAAGCAAATGAGATTACTAAGAGAGCAGCAAAACGAATTTAAAAAGTAATAGATTATTTTGATATGAATATGAGATCAGTCGCCTATTGTAAGGAAGGACCAATATAATGTAGTGCACATACAAATTAAACTAAAACATATTAATAACGAACAACGACTAGGTATTATTGATCAATTAGAACTTTTATAAAATGTTGAATAAAATATTTGTTAATTTTCATCAAACACAAATCTTTCTTAAGTGTTAAAACCAATTTCAACTTTAAAGACACACAGCATTTTTGCTAGCAATAATTAGCGCAACTAAAGAGAGCAGGAAACTTTAGGGCTAGAATCTAATGTTGGATCAAGCAATTAATCGTGTCTTTAAAAGACTTCTCTTTGCCATTTAAGTAATATGTGGATTTCAACAGACGTTCGTTTTATAAGATCCCTGGCTTCCCTTGGATTGGAAAACTTAATAAAAGTCTGTAATACGTTTGGATGATTCAATGCCATGATGTCTTGTGCAATGTATTTGATAATTGCCTCTTGAGAAAAATGATTTGCAATTCCGACAACTCTTTGGTAGTTACCATTGGCAACAAAAGTAGAGCACACAGTATCTAAAAATAAAAGTATACTTTCATTAAATATCAAGAATTTAAAGTAAAGTAAGGGAGCATAGTTACTCTTTAAGCTTTGTTTTATTTTTTATTATCGCTTGATATAGTGCTGTAGTAGATAGTACACTTGTATCGATACTAATATTCTAAGACCTAATTTGACCAAACTTCGTTAAATCGTTGATTAGCTAATGTTTCTTTAAAACTAACAAGGCTGTTAAATTAATTTACGTCCTATAATGAAAATGAAACAGACTATTACTAAATCAAACATTAAGAGAATGATTTGAAAAACATTTATTGGTATTTTAAAACGACTAAAAAATGACATTTTTGTTTGGCATAAAAATATGATAACAGGTCCTATTTTAATAGGAAGCGTAATAAGGTAAGGTGACTAAAACAAAAATTACATTCAATTGATACACAACCACTTGTGTTTTTGTTTGCGCCTTATCTTTTCTCGTTGAAATGTCAAAAAATCTGTGATAAATCACAGATTTTCGTTTCGGTTCGTTGTTTTGATTGTCTGTGGTCAATAATGTTTCATACCTTTTCTATTTGATTGGTTAGTATAAAAATGCATACACCACGGTATTCATTCAAAATTGATTTAAAAATTGTCGGAAGGCGTAATATGCTTTCCAAATTATTTATATTATCTAAAACATTTTAATCTTTGAAAATAGCATTTCAATTAATTGCAAATTAGCCTTCGGCACTAGGCCCGCGTAGTGGGTCAAGGCCCAATCACGTTATTCCAAGCATAGGAAAGGCCTGTGCCCCAGCAATAGGGACACTAATAGGCTGATGATGATGTGTACGGTCATAAGAAAAGCAAAACTTCAAAAAAACACGAAAATATAAAATGCTGATTTTAAACTTAAACATCTACACAAAAGTTCCTGATAAATTTATCCTGGTGCCAACGCGTGCAGTGAATTAACGGACATTAAATTTATTAGGTGGGCGTGTATACCCATTTTTGTTCTCGCCACTGTAAACCGAGGGCTCGTTCGTGTACTACAGTGTAAGTAATCGCATGTTTAGCACATTTTCCACTTTATTAATTCCTCTTGGTGGAACTTATAATGAATTTTGATCGATACTATCGTTAGCTTATATCATCGGTTTATGTTTGAGACACTGCTGCTAGTGGAGCCATCTTTCGTATTATTATGTGTGTCAATGGACTTTGCTAGCTGATCATCATCATCAGCCTATTAATGTCCCCACTGTTGGGGCACAGGCCTTCCCTATGGATGGAATAGGGAGATTGGGCCATGACCACCCATCCAATGACCGACCACTGCGAAAGTTGCTTAATTTCAACGATCGCTGCCGAACGCGCTAACCAATTGCGCCATCGAGCTCGCCAGCTGATGGCCTAATAGATTCTTGGCTTAAATTAAGTACCCTTCAGGCTCCACGTTAAAGACAATTTCAGGCATTAATATTATTCTTTACCTATGTGTGTAAGGTCCACAATATTTAGGGTACACAAAGAGTATGTGATATTTTCAAAAAAACATTTAACTCATCGAAAAAACTTGTTACGTCAGTAGGTTGTTGAAGGAAAGCTTTGTCTATATACAAACAAGACAGTTTCTCAAACTGGAGCGATGTAGAAGTATCATCAAGACACCACTTAAAAGAAAATTACAGAATTTATATTATTCTGTGCCTATACTGTTGTTTAAGATACACAAATAGGCCTAGGGAGTAGGTCCATATTCATAAATTGACCGTGTAAAGGTATGTTATCAGTTGGGATGTGAATTCATTTGAGTTTCGACGTGCAGGAAGTAGAAATTTTTGCTCAGGCAAGCAAGTCAAATGAGCAAACTAAGGAGTTTGGACGCTTTACATTAGGCATTTTTTTATATTTCGGGAAGGGGAAACCTTACACAACAGTATAGGCACAGAATAATATAAATTCTGCAATCTTCTTTAAGGTGGAGTCTGCATGATACTTCTATATCGCTCCAGTTTGAGATACTGTCTTGTTTGTATATAGACAAAGCTTTCCCGCAACCTACTGAGGCCACAAGTTTTTTTGCTGAATTAAAAGAATATTTCGAAAAAATCACATAGATACTATTTGTGTACTCTAAATGTTGTGTACCTTACACATGATAAAGAATAATATTAATGCCTGCAATCCTCTTTAATAAGTGAGCCTGGAGGGTACAATCTGCATCGCTCCAATTTAAGCGGAGAATCTATTTACTCCACCTTATCAAATAGTAAGACGAGAGAGATTGACTAGAGTAATCCTGGGAAACAAATCGTGCGGGTGGTTGGGTTATATCAAGTCACGCGCCACGGAAAAGTTAATTTAAAAAAGATTCCCTCGAAAGCTTTAAAAAGTGTAGTAGGTACGACCGTTCCCATTGGCCGATCCAACCCTAAACCGATACATAAGTCGTAAAGGCACTTAGAGCCGGCGGCGAGCGCGGGTAAATTTATTAGATGGGCGTGAAACCCATTTTTGCGCTCGCCGCTGTAATGGTCGGAGTAATACACGCTAATATATCTTGAACGGCGGCGTTTAGTTTTTCCGCTCTCTTAATTCTTTTAGCCTTCACTGTAACTATTGCGAAAGATGCGAAATATCAGTTTTATATTTATAGTAGATGTGAAGAAAGCTCTTTTATGTTTTCTGCTGCCGGAATAATATATATTATTAAATATATTTTATCTATCTTGATGCTCTCTCTAGTTTATCCAGGGGTTTTTTATTTGCTTTTATTTAGGAGCTTTTGTTTAATGACAGCTCCATCGAAACAAATTAACCAAGTAACTAATTAACTATTAACCCTGGGGTACATATAAAAAACTATATGTTAAAGTTAAATGTATGCTAATGTGTGCTGACCGTAAAATAATAAATACAAAATCAACCCGACCTATATAAGTTGAAATGTAAATCTAAAATATAATTTTCTACGAAGTTATATCATAGTCCATACAGTCATTAATACCGTTGTAAAATATGGGCCTTGTACCTAATACAAATGCTCTCAGATTACAGAACAAAAAGCAGATGGCAGAAGCGCACCGAACACGGAATGCGTGGCACCAAAGCAAATACGAACTCAAAAGTAGACTTTTTGTCTTTGTGAACAGCTTTTACAATGTTTGAACAAGTTGGCACAGTTTTGATAAAAATCTGATATTCGCGGGATGTATTCACAGCACGATGCGTTGCAGTGTACGAATCGATATTCACTTATGACTTCGTTTTGCTATGGTGTCACGAACTGCGTGTTCCGTACGTTCAATCTGCCTTTTTTTGTTGTTTGTTTGTGTGTTTATATTTTTTTTAATAAGACAGGAAGGCAAATGACTCTACCCCACCTGATGTTAAGTGGTGATAAAGCCAAAACGCGAAGATAGCTCGTACAGCAGCTATAAACTGCCACACCAACCATCCTCACGTTGCCGGCCCGCAAAAATACTTCTTCACACCTCTCTGAAAGGCCCCAGATTTTAGGAAGGAGGGAATACGTGCTCGGGCATAGAATTCCTCTTACGAATAGTACGACAAAGAAATGAGTCACCAGTGACAGATTATAGTAGATGTGAAGAAAACTCTTAGGTATATGTTTTCTGCTGCCGAAATGATAAATATCAGAGGAACAACGATAAAAGCTCGATGAAGAATGGTTATTCGGATAAAATATTAAATATTTATTTGTATAAATACCGAGCAATCTCTCTCATATCGTGTCTCTCTCAGTACGGGACTTTGGCGAAATTTCTGTGTAAAAACGGAAACAGCCACAGAACAACAAAAAAAATGGCAGCATTATTTAATTTATTTTATCTATCTTGATGCTCACTCTGGTTTGTCCAGGAGTATTTTTATTTGCTTTAATTTAGGAGCTATGGTTTATTGACATGACAGCTCCATCAAAACAATCAGTCTGTTTCAAACGAGCTGACAGTCCACTTGATGGTTGGTGGTCATTGCCACCCATGGACCCTTATAGCACCAAGGGTACCACGCATACGTTGCCGGCTTTGAAGGAAAAGGTTTAAGTACATTTAGTTTTAACGAAGGCGAAAAAATCTGCAAGGAATGAACAGACGGATGACAATATTGTATAACAAATTGCTGAATTGACGAGCTCAGCCTCGCTGCCATTAGCGGGGTAATCATTTTGTAAAGAAAATATTGTAAGGAACACCGCACATTAGGGTATAGATATATTTTTTTAAGGCAATAAGTAAGAATTCTTAAGTAAGGAAGAGTAACTTTAAAAAGTTGTTTATAAACAAGAAAAAGACGTTACTTATGCTGAAGTAATAACGTAAGTGACATTTTTCGTTTCCTTCTTTAGAAATTGATCAAAGTAAGAACTGGCAGAAATGAGAATTCTTATAACTCATGTCATTTAAGAAACAAGAAAACAACAAGACATTCTGTTTTATGTCAGTTGTTTTTTGCTAAGAAGTTTATCTCTCCCTTCGGCACCTAACGTAATTAAAACGTCAAATACTGTAATTTGTGCAGGTGAAAATATAAATAACTGATTATTTTTATGAAATCCTGATTGCTAGTCCTTAAATGGAAATAAGAATTCAATTATTATAACGGGAATAACAATAGAATTTTTCGTGGTTGCCAGCGCACTTGCTAATGTGCGCAACTTTTTGCCGGGAGGCGTCTTATGCAGGCTGTCAAGGACTGCACATTAAAGTTTAAATAATATTATAATAAATACGGTAGAAATAAAATACCGTGTATGATGTATTTTTTTAGAATCATAGACTCAGTGGGCGTTGCCCCTAACAAACCCCTTGATGGAATTCTTACTGAGTTTTTAATAGAGTAGCTGCCGCAACCCTTTTATTGTGATTAGTTATTGCATTTACGAGGGCGAGACGGACAGGCGGACGGAACAAGCCTAAGAGCAGTAGAGAACAGAACCTTTTCTTCTAACAAAAAAAACTCATTATCAAGAATTTCGTATGCATGTACTTATTTACTTTTTTTATATTAGTGCAAACTTATGGGCGGTAGAGAATAGCGGATTGTCCGCCCGAATTGGAGCGTGCGCACCGAGAAAGAAGTCATATACTAGTTTTAAACAAAACTTGTTGAATGCCTACTTAAATCATTCTTTCTTTACACTGCATAGACAACTAGTATCTGACAAGTATAAATCACTTATTTACTTCACATAATATTTTGTTCATCCAACAAGTTGGAATGCAAATATTGTTTACTACATGTTTTATACATGTATGTTAGTGTAAACAAAAAATTAAGACATTGTATAAACTTTGTCAAATACATTTATTATATCTTGGTGTAAACGAGGGGTTCATAGTGAAATAACACTTTCTTTAAATCTAAAGAAAATTTTACTAAAAAAAAATCACGCGGCAGACGGGACTCCAACCCGCACCCTTCGCTATGCGGGCGAACGCACCGAACATTATGCTACCGCGGCCCTGATGGATGTGTCGAATTCTTTCTAGCCTTTTTAAGCTGCAAGGCAGCGCCATCTCTTCGCATTGTAGGTAACCCACAAACAAAACAACAAAAACACTAGTTTTGTTATGTTTCTGTCAAGTAGCCAACGCGCAAGGTATACTTTGTATAGCGAGCATATACCGGCTGTATGGTAGATGTAATCCATCATACATTAAATGCCCGTTTGCCATTCTTTATTTTTTCATTTTGTAAAAAAAAACCCACTAAACTGCTAAAAATCAGGTGGATTCTTAAAAGTTTAATTATGACACCTCAAAATATTTTGTTCTGCAATAGTTGGACTAATTTATTAACTTGAAAAGGATCTCGTTTAAACTTACCATATTAATTATACAGGTAATTAAAATTTTTGAATGAAGTTAACACCAACTATGTAGGCCCGGTAAAGGCATTTTTAAGATTATTTGATATAATATCACAAGCTCCTCCGTGCTTCGGAAGGCACGTTAAGCCGTTGGTCCCGGCTGCATCTGCAGTCGTTAGCACCCACCAATCCGCACTGGGCCCGCGTGGTGGGTCATGGCCCAATCTCCCTGTTCCATCCATAGGGAAGGCCTGTGCCCCAGCAGTGGGGACATTAATAGGCTGATGATGATGATGATGATGATGATATATCACAACAGCATGCAATATTTGCGCGCTTTTATTTCTAGTTTTCATTTATAAAAAAATACAATTGTAGGTACTGAACTGTTCATTGTAACATTATTTTGCAAATAACAGAGATACCTACTTACTGAGTTTCCATTTACTCGGCATAATCAAGCTATATTGACAAAGTGTGCCCCCTGCTTCCGAAGTAAAAACTCCTTCTTTAATGGGAATTAAAAATCACGAACCGAGACAGAAATTGTCAGTCGTTAATGATTTACGAGATTTTTGCCAAGTTTTTTGCTGATATTAATGGGGGATAGTAATTAGCTGAATGACTTTTACAACACCGTGATCAAGCTTCAAAGCTTAATAATTATGTTTTTCAATATTAATATTGAGATATGCACTCTGGCAACAGGGGCAACTCATAGCAATTAGATATTTATTCTTAATAAAAATAAATTTAATTAAAACAGGCATAATGGATACAATTTCATTTAGCTCGTTGAATACTGTTAGTTACCTAATTTAAAAACTGTGTTACAGTATCAACGCCTAACGCCGGTGGAAATCACAATTACAGCCATAATAAAAAAAGTAAATAAAAATTTAAAGCAACAAAATATAAGATAATATCATAACTTAAATGTTATAGCTTTGAAATAACAATTGTGCTGTTGAAACAAGTATGATGATCTACACTTTTGTGGCAGTCACTATATTGCCAAAGATATAGAAGATCTAATCTTTTTTTCTTTTTATCGGTAGGTCTGACAAATTAATCCACCCCACCTGATGTTAAGTGACGGTGAAGTCCAGACGCGAAGATAGCTGATACAGCAGTTCTACCTGGCACACCAGCCGCAGCCATCCTCACCCTGCTGGCCTGCTTGTTGCTTCTTCACGCCTCTTTTAAAGGATACCAGGTTGTAATAGGGAGGGAACAAGACAAAGAAATTAGTCACCAAATTTCTTTGTACGGGTTGGGATTGTGGCCACAGTTAGACCGGACATGCCAGTGTTTGGAGCAAAGACAGGATCGCATATAGATATAAAAAAAACACGCATTAATTCATGCTTATGTACACCCTTTTCAGTGTACCTAAGTATGAATTAATGCGTGATTTAACTATCATTTGTTTAAAATTAAAAGAGTCAAATAGGGCAGTCCCTAACTGACATAACTATTTTTTAAATCTCTTTGGGAACGCCACCATGGATTGACCTTAAGGCAGTTGTCCGACCGCCGGCGACGAAGCGACTACCTATCGGCTATTTACTCGCACAAAAAACGTACATAGATATACATTCCGTATAAACAAAAGATATGCACATTATAATAGATGATCGCTATAAGTGTAAACACTGCCAGCAAAAACTCTCTCCACTATTTTGTCGCTGAGCGACAAGAGCTATCCTTTGATAGCTCTAGATTAACTCAAAACGCACACGCATGCATTTTTGCTCAGGATTTTCACCGCGATTGAGTGGATCCAGTAATCGCCGTCGTACTCGCACACTCGCTTATACTCCACCCGTTAAACTATCGGAACTAGACACTCGCTTCTCGCCAACTCGTTTCTAGTTTCTGACTCTACTCGCTGTTTGCTCATCAGCGGCGGTGTAACAAATGCCTAAAATTTTAATTCATGAACCAGATTCGCTAACTACGTAAGATTTTACAGAGATAACCTTCAATGCAATAGCAATGTTTACACAGAAAGTGAATGCAGTGACATTCATTTTTACGTATACGACCGAACAAAAAGTCGCCAAAGCATACAGCACGGTAAAACAGACGTGACAAGTGTGAACGACGGAGGTTAATTATTTCTTTTTGTGCGCCCCTGTCGCATGTCGGCGGGAGATTGCCATGATTACGTGACTGAGCGCCACAAACTTTGATCAAGAATAGATTATGAGGACGCTAGTTAAATGCCTACAACGATAACAGCTCTTAGAGAAGTGTTTCTGTTGACAATGTTGTTTATTTAGCTTTCGTCTATTCATATAATATAATATTTATAACTATCAGTATTCATAGCCAAACCTTTTTATTCAACACGCGAACAAAATTGTTACACAGTATATCAGTAGATGTTTACACTTCGTATGCCACTATTAGTTTTCCAAGAAATTAACACACATTTTAGACGAGGTACAAGTCTCTATCACACGATTGTTTCAAGATTATGCACATAAAATTATTTATTTATTTTACATTGCCAAGTATATTATATATTAAAATTAAGACCTCAATTTAAATAGTGAATGGCATGACCCCGTTTGGGTGTTGCAACAAACTTAAGCTTAAATTATATTCATTATTTTATTAACAGTTAAAGGTAATAAATAACTGCAAAATTTGGCGCAAAAATGTAAAAATCAAATCAACTCAAACTAAAATAAATTAAGCCAAGCCAAATCGTATAGAAACAAATAAAACAAGTCAAATGAAATTAAATCATTTTTTTTTATTAAATTAATTGATTTCGTCTGATATTTTTATTACAGTTTATTTTTGCTTGTTAATCGCTACATAGCTTCTATGTATCTTTTCTTAAATATGTAAAAATACTCGTTTAATTCGTTTCAGTGCCGCCACCTATCGAGAAATTAAGCATTTTCTTATACGATTACGGCAGTGCTTTTGTAGCAAGACTAGCATATAAGTATGCGTGCTTTTGTATGCTTAAAATTCCGTAGAAGCGTGCGATCGCAAGTACATTTATGAAACTTGATTTCTAAGCAATAAAGCTTATTTTTGTTTGCGAAAAATATAACTTCAATAGAATAGTATATCAATGTTTCATTTAAAGTGATAATGTCTTTAAACATAACGCACATTTTAATTTTTTTCTTTTATTAAGCTATTATTTATTTTTCGAAACAATTTAAGTATAAAATATTTAATTTTGACTTAGAGAGTTGAATTTAAGACAGGTTTTGTCTTTAAGACCGAGTGTGAAGGACCTTACGTGTACAAATTTTTGTAAGTCTCACTTCTATCGCATGTAAACAGCACATGCCCGTTTTTTATTATTAGTAGACAATAGGTTGTAACATTACGATAGAGGCACAAATGCACCAAAGTTTAATTCATATTATGACTTATTCCTATTTAAGACATTATTCTGCCTTTACCAATCTTCAGAAGTCAAATAGAGATAGAATGAGGCTTAAGTATGATTAGCTTTTAAAATTGAATTAATAACTACACTGCATATGGGCCCTAAATATAGAGATTTAACTTCAAAGAAGTTTCTATTCTGTTGAACATGTTTAGTCTATGACGAATGTTACGGGGCGCTTTCACGCTCTCACAATACTCTGTGCAGATTTCGCAAACACGGTTTTAATTAGGGAGATTCGTAGAGTGCACCGACGCTACAGGCTGTTGTATCGCGCTGTTATTTCGTGCATGGAGGGATCGAATGAGTATATCTACGACAAACTAGAACCTAAATTGCATGTTGCCTAATGCCAATACCATGACAATTCAAAACTATACTCTACAATAAATATTAAATTAAATAAGTAATTAATTCATAGCATAGGTGTGTTAATACAATCACTCGTAAAAAGTATATATACCTTGTCAATATAGGCGCGCAAAGTTTATCATAGAATAATCGTTAAATAAATAACGATTTTTAAATATTATTTAAAAAATGAAGGCAAGAAAATAACAAACAATAAAATATTGAATAATTTCAAATACTTATTTGTAGTAATTCACCCGAGTAGGTATCGATTAAACAAAAAAAATGACTCAATTACTTAATAGTGTCGTCAACCTTAGGCCCTGTCAAAATATGTCAGAATATCAGCATCATTATGCTGAGACAGGGACTTAGTTGGCCTTTTTTTCTTCTCTTTGTTTGTTAATGTCATCTTGTGCATAATGTTGATAAAATTTTATCTGCCTTTCTTTCTTTCAACGATTGCAAAATTATTACATAATTGAGTCGTATAGTATCAAAGGCGGCAAAGTAGGGCGAACCAAATATTTGGCAAATCAAAAAAAAACTGTTTAGTCTCGTCTTTAATGCCAGCCATACACACTACGAGAAATCGTTACGATCAGACTGTACAGTTCGAACGGAACAGTTTATCGGACGTGGCATACGTATAGAAAACTGTGCAGTTTTACAACTACGATTTGTAGTAATGATGAATGTCAATTATAAAAATCCTCCCTTAAACACGAGACTAAACAGTTCTTTTTGATTTGCCAAATATTTGGTTCGCCCTACTTTGCCGCCTTTGATACTATACGACTCAATTACCAATTTTCATGAACATCATTTCCTATAAGCAGCGGCCATAGTACGAAACACACCCCGTATACCAGGGCGGCGGATCTAACCGTTAATATATTCCATCAGGAGAGTAAACCGCAATCTGCGCGCCGCCCATTCACGCGGTAACGAACTCCTTTGGTATAGCATTAGCGGCCACTGTCGAACATTCCGTATCTCGACTCATTAAAACAGATGGCCCCTTCAATGCAGTCCCAGTTCCACCTGCCTTTATGACAGTATGACGGGGTGATGCTATCGCGATGATGAAATAATACGTTCTGGTGAAACATTAATGAGATTGTGGGATGTTTTTTTCTATGTTGGATATGACTTATTCGTCAGATATTGTATTTGTCAGCGGAGAAAAAAGTGCGTTACGCAATACTAAGAGATCTAGGAGCCGTGCAGCACCTCATCGGACACTTGTGTTGACAAATAATTGAAATGGTTTTTTTATGTGTTACTGCTAAAATTTGTAAGGATACCTAACACACGAAACAGTTTCTTTAATAACCATGGTTGTTGTAATCATTGTTATTTCTGACTCCTAACTAAGATACGGTAAAAATAAAAAGTTGTGTAATTATTTATGCTGCGGAGGACTTATTAGGCATGCGTCCGATATATCAAAACGAATCCAAAATCCGATTTCAAATACAAATCGATACCGAACGATTTCTCAACAAGAAAATCCGATTTTAGAAATCTAACCGAACCAAAACCAAATACCACAAGTATCCAAATGTAAATCGGATTCGAAATTCGTGCTTTCGTTTTCGGAACTCCGATTTCGGTTTGCTGTTTACGGAAATCTATTGCTGTTCTCTGAGGCGGGATTATTTATCACTGAAAAGATATGTCGTCCAAAAACATCAAAAGTCGAGCAACTTACATTTTTGGACGCTATCCTGAAGTAATTAGGTTTGATTTTGTAAATGGTTTGAAAAATAATAAAAACAAACAGAATAACAAATAAAAATACTAAAAAATATGTAAAAAGAAATCATTGTATAAAAGCCGATTTTTAAATGCGCCGCAAAAGTTTTACTCTTTAATAACTTTTCTGCTAGTCCTAAGCCTAGATTTAAAGCATGAAGGAAAATCGCGAATATCTACGAGTATCCTTGCTTCCTACAATTAATTGTTTGTGATTGTCGTTAGCTAATAAAACCAAATCATAACACAAACTAGTGAATTGGCTAAGTTCAGCACATCTGAAATCGGATATCTAAAAACGGATTTTAAAATCGATTTTGAAATCTGAAATCCGATAAATATCCGTTTGCGTTCAAAACCAAAAACGCCCATGTCTAGGACTTATCTTTTTCCGGGTTTGGTAACCATAGCCCTGGGTTAATTATATGGCTGTGTTAGCCTCCAGATTTCCTTAGCGTGATGTAAGCTTTCCATACTATCCATCGCTTTCGTATGGGCATTGAATGCTATGCCAATAGCGCTATCTGTTGTCAGGGAGTGTGAAGCAGGGCTTGTTTAAAGGTTAATTTTCAAATCAGTATCAAGTACATTAGGAGCGTTTTATTTAGGTTTGGCTCTACCGTAACCTTAAAAAAACCGGTTTTCCTAAAAAGCTAAATCAAATAGGTTTTGAATCAATTTAGCGGTTTTTAAAGGGTTTCATTTCGCTCTTACTGACGGCATCGTCTTCGCCGTTTCAATTCAAATTTATAATGATTTTATGTCAGTTTCTTTCCAACTACAGAGCAAGTTAGTGAAGTAGTGTGTCAGTACACAACTACAAAATGAATAACTTGGTTCACTAGACGCTAGCAAACGTGACAATAAATGCATCAATCTCTGAGCATTAACAAGTTGTGTCTTGATTAGTTCAAACAAAACAAACTTCAAGCGATACAGACATGTGCACGTGTCGCTCTGGATTAAACCGGTTTATTAAGGTTTTAGGTATCGCTTTCATTCCGGACGCGCTCCGAACGAAAACTTTACTAAAAACTGATATTAACCTTTATTTACCGGTATTTTCGAAACCGGTTACATGCTCTGGTGTGAAGACTTGCTCCCTTTTTGTTATTTGTGGGTCGTGTAGATGTAACCGCCACATTGGACAATAATTTATTCGGCTGTGAAGATTAACCCGAGTATCGAAAAAACAGATTTGGTGGTGGAGGTTTGGTGATTCTTTAAATTATAAACGAAAAAATATTATAATTTTTAAAATTGAAATTTTACCGGTACGTTGTCTTTAAAATAATGTGCACTGTTACAAAATAACAAAATCAACTGGTATGCGGATATTGAACCGTACAGTGGTGTCGATCCTGGCGTGATTCTCTAAACTTAAAACTAAATTTAACATCAGTCTCTCCTTTTCATTCTGTATAGAGAATGACAGGGATGCACTGTTGTCAAATTTAAGTTTAGCTTTAGAGAATCATGCCAGAATCGACATCAATATCTTATTAAAACACAGCGGACCTCTTTTCCCTTATTAATAAATGAAGAATAAGCTGGAATAAGTTATTCCATGTTTTGTTTCTGTTCATTGAACGATAAATGGCATTTATGTGATATGAACAAAACACGGCGAACCTATCAAGCTTATACCTCGTTTATTATTAAGGGCGCATATGCTTCGTATACCTAAATAGTAATTTTCTAATGAAGTATTTTTTTAATTACAATATCAAAGAACTACTTACTTGGGGAGCTGCTTTAACAACTTCTTTGGGCTGTAGCCGCTGCAAATGGTTCGGTATTCGGACCTCTTTTGCGGCAACGGTTGAACTCTTCTTATCGTCCTTGGATTTTGCTTCTGTGGTGCCAGGCTTGTTTTTGTTAGTCCTATTAGTCTGATAAGAATGAAAAGAAAATTACAATTTAAATATTAATCATTCAACTACTACGTAATGTAAGTTTATATCAAGATATTTAACCACAATACATTTTGACTTCAGATATCCGACGAAACCGAAACCGGTAACCTTTCGTTCATTTTCTTTCTAATCTTTTAATTGGGCTAAAGATCACATCGATCGAATTGATGTTAAAAGTGGAAGCCATAACAACTGACAATATAGCTATCTGTCATTAACATCATAGCGTCCCTTACAAAGCGTAGATTACCTCGAGATATTAAATTTTAGTTCACCACTAATCGCCGTCCTTTGCAAATCTGCTTGCCTTTTTTGTCGCTAATATAACTATACCCTTATCCTAAACAATCCTAATAAACATCAAGAAAATAGGTTATTTGACAGTATGAAAATTAAAGTATCAATTAATGGCATGTGTAGGTATTTGTTTCGTAACGTTTTCGCGACAAATTTTACAACATACTTTTTATTTTGATTATTTTTTCATTTTTATATATAGAGATCAGATCATCGGATGCATATTTACCTAAAGTTGAGATGTTGGCTATTATGAAGTGCCTTTATGCACAATGCACTTTTTAATCGAACAAATCCCGCGATTCCGGGTTATTCTAATTTAAGTGTAGGTATACTCCGTGAGATCTAATTCACCCAGATTGACACAAACGCCAGTTGCCCTGTGTGTATAACATAATAATACTGTGTAAGATGTCGTTACTTTACCTTTCGTCTGCGGAAGCAGCCCTTGTAACCCTTGTGTGCTAAAACTTTCAGCGCGGGCGGAAAGCTGGGAGCGTTGCCAATATTAGAAATCTTTAAAAACCTCCATATAATTCTTTGACACACACTAAACCAACAATTGTTTGTTGATACTAAATAGCAATAGCAGGGAAATTTATTATCTGTTATTATTTGTTTCATTTTGTATGTATAATTTTTTAAAGGCAATTGAAGTTGTTTTCAATAAAGAACAAATTTTATGTTTTTAATTCTTATACCCAAAAGTTTAGACTTTGCGCTATCCATTGATATAACAATAAGGTATAACTTCAAAGATTGGTTAACGCACTCATTTTATTTTGTAATTACTGATCATCTAAGTTTGAAAAAATGCATATTTCTCGTAAATAAACTAAGTTTTTTCACTTATAAGAAAATATTTCTTTATTTCAATTCAAATAATGTCGTATTTTATTTAAATTTATTTGATTTTGATTTGATTCTTTATAAATACACAGCTCCTCATAACTGTACTGTTGTAAGTGGAAACTTTGTTAATGTATTTTATTTAATTAATCTAAATGTAATAAAATATTGTTTGTTTCTCCAAATTTAAAAAATTATAAAAAATAATGTGAATAGCATTCATTATTAATTAAATAACACTACTTTTTTCACAATTAAATAAAGATAGCACTTAGTAACGATATGTTTTTTTTCTTCGCTCTCATTTCACTAATTTACTAATCTGAGCGACATTTTATTGAAATTGTTGCAATGTATAAAAACTGAACTTTCTTGCCTTGTGTCACTTAAGTATATTAAAGTTCTCATAGATAATATTTCCGAATTATATCATAAATAATAACTTTTACTGCAATTTCCCACAGTCGCTTTGGTCTCCTTTTTGCATGTGTGTGTGCGCCTTTTATTTTTATTAAATTTGGTCGTTAGCCCGTATTCGGGTGCACGAAAGACATTACTCGAATTCGAGCCCCCGAAGCAATATCTGAGTGTGAAAATTGTATATTAATATCTATAGTTTTTAAATTGTAAAATATATGTATTTTTTAATTTTGGTAAGATGCATGTTTAATAATTGAATTGAATTTTATTATAATATATTTGATTGTTTGTTTAATTAATAATAATAATTTAAGTAAAATTGCAACGCCCTTGCAGGGTGTCACATGTTTGTACAGGTTATGATAATGTTGTTTTTTGTACTATCTGTGGCATGCAATAAAGAATAAATAAATAAATATTTACCCTGGAATACGGGCTGAAAACGAAAGCTACCGGAATACGGGCGTACTCGACTCCGTTCTTTTACACTTTACCCGAATTTCATTGGCACCCGTATTCGGGCTAACGACCAAGTGTAATCAATAAGATCTGATATTGAGTTTGTACGGCTATCTGCTTAGTCAAAGATCTGTCCACAGTTTGAAGGCTGTACACATTTTGTAGGGACTAGGGAATAAAACTAGTTTTATAAATATGTTTTTTTTTTATTTGTACATCATCCGCGGCCGCTTGCCACGCAAAGTATTTTTGCCCTAAATGTAAACACTTTATATTTAAATTACATAAAATTATATTTTATAGTATAAAACAAAGTCGCGTTACCTAAGAGCTAGTAAACAAATAACATTTTGCTCCCGTTACTGTATTCGACACGTGTGCTCCGGACAATGGCATCGCCGGCTGTCTTTGATGTCCCATAATATAACAAATATAAAAAATGTTTTTTTCTATATTGTTTCAATGCTAGTTGGTTAGTTGCATTTTTACATTTCAGGATCAGTACCCTTAGCACGAACCATTATCGAATTCGGATAGTTGAATTCGATGTAGATGTACGTCAAATGTGTACTGATTTTTAATTCCCGCGCGTGGCGCTGCTGTTCAAGTTTCCATATAAAATTTGGCAATGACATTTCGTACTCGCAAACGTTACCAATTCGATATTGGTTCGTGCTAAGGGTAGGGTAATATGTTCAATGTGTAAGTGTGTTTCTTCCTCCCTGTTCACGTTTTAGTACCTCCACCAATGGGCATTTTTGTATGTTCGATATTTGTGATTCGATCACGTAGGGAAATTCCAAACATGATTATTATTGACGACGCGTCAGTATCTACCATAAGCCTTTTTTTATTGTGTATAATGTTGGACGCAGATGACCTTTACAGCGTCACCGGGTTTGTGGACAGCGAAATCCTAAAGGGACCTTGAGCCGAGAATTGGCGAGTGCCTCTAGAGATATTCCAGGCGGATGGCGTCGGCCCTTGGGAGTCGCCTTTCCGTCTGGAGTTCTAGACCACTCGATCCTGAGGGGGACGGCTCAACTCAACAAAAGGGCGTCTCTGAGACTCGGACCTTGGTTCTAGATAGCCGTTGTCGTGAGGGGTGGGGGGCGGAGAAAAACACCCAGATACATATCTGTACATGGTATAACGCGTTGTGTGTAGACCAGGTCTTCGCACTCTTATCCTACGGGTGCGATGTCTTCCTAATGCTCAGCTAATGTGCAAGTTTGATAGCTGTGTAGTGTTGGTGTTTGTGGCCTGTGTGGGAGGAGTCAGGGGCGCGTTAGGGGTATTCTAAGACGTGCTTAATCAGACGGAATTGGGAGAGATCTACGAGTAGAGGGCGGGCGTGCAAAGGTGTGATAACAAAAGGATTTAACTAATAGGGGGTTCCGGTGGTGTGCGGCTTTATCGAAGTAACGTCTCGAGGTATCCTTCATGTATTTCGCGATGGGATCTAACTTAAGGTCACAATGCAAATAAATAATGCAAACAAACGTGCGTACGTGTATCGTGGCACCACGTATTACACGATTTTGCAGCGTTTATAGGGGTTTAAGACGCGACGGGGGTACGCAGGCGAAGGAGACACTCGCGTAGATAAGGATGCCCTATCCTATGCGAGTATGCGAGTTTTGTAAATTGTCATCTTATGCCTAAGTGGCATTTGACTCCGCTTCCCTATGACACGGCCCCATAGCCTACCGCGATAAATGCTACACGATTACAAATTATCTTGCGATGAGATGCAATCTTAAATCGGTTATCTAACGAGACTCCCAGGTATTTGACCCGGTTCTACCAGGGGATTACCTGGTCAAATAATTGGATGCTCGGAAGAGAGCAGGTGGGAAGGGGTGTCGCACGGAGAGGATCTCGACGCTTTATTCCGCATTAACCTCGATACGCCATCTACGGAACCAGTTACCAAAGGTGTTAGCGGCTGATTGAAGTCTACGAGTATTACAGACTGTTCCAAGACGCCTATCGGGGGTGAGGAGATTTCAGTCTTCAGACAGCGGCAACGGGATACGATAATTCTACATCAAAATTTAGAGGTGGCATTTACATGTATATATTATTATTTTATTTCAGATTTTTGGAACTATGCAGTCCCAGTTGAAATGTAGTCACTGCGACTAAGGGTCGTATTAATAATACATATATACTTTATTAATACAACTAGCGGCCCGCCCTCGCATCGCTTCGGTGTAGAGCTGAAGTGTAGACTACAGTTTTTATTCTCAGGCTTGTATTATACACAATGACATTCATCTATGATTCTTCTATACCTGCATGCAGAGTCTCAGCCCGATCGGTTTAAAATTGACAATGTTTCATACAAACTTTCATTCCCTATTTTATCCCCTTGGTGGTAGAATTGATCAAAATCCTTTCTTAGCGGGTGCCTACGACATAACATCTACCTGCATGCCAAATTTCAGCCCGATCCGTCTAGTAGTTTGGGCTGTGCGTTGATAGATCACTATGTCAGTCAGTCAGTCAGTCACCTTAGAGTTTTATATATAAAAGATACATAGATATAAACAGATTTCAACAATTACAATATATAAATATACTAGAACTGCTCTATATTATGATACTCTTTCCAACATGAGCCAACACAAAGAAATACTTTGCACTGTGAACAAACAATATTGGTCATCTTATTCATTTTTCTTATGTTGCATCGTACACAACGCCCTCTTTTGTAACGCGCGTCCTGCTTTGAGGTGCGCTCCGTGGTGACTTCTATGTGGTCTGGATAGTGGTCCAGACTTTTATTCAGCCTAGCACATGAGACACCATGGCGATCCCTCACTTTTGTAGTGATATCTTGCCCGTATAGATCATACAGCTCCTCTACGAGCTGATACCTAAAATCACGGTGCGTCAGTTTTTTCTTTTGGCCCATGTTGGAACAATAAATTATGTAAGAATTTAAAACTGTAATGTTTAGCAACCGTCTGAAAACTTTGATATACCATTTATAGCCTCTTTTTCTCTCTAGTAAATACATGGATAATTTTTGATCTTTTAGATCAACGCCACCCATATATTTATTATAGTCGTGGACAACTATGGGCTTGTTCACGTCGTTGCCCGCTCTCTTGCCTGGCGCCATGTCCGCATTGTGGTAAGTCGAGACCATGGTGACGAGCTTCACGTCTGCCCAAGACGTTACAGATACGTCACCACAATGCCGGCTTACCACAGAGCCTCTAACTATCGCCCTCTCATTTAAATTTCTAACGTCCAAAGGGGTGTCAGTCTTTCTTCTGTTCAGAGTACCCACAACATCGGTCTTATGCATTTTTAAAAATCTTGCCAGGGTCACGGAGTTATAGAAGTTATCCATGAAAAGTGCATATCCTTTACCAAGATAGTCCTTTATCATATTTAGGACTATCTTGGCTGTCGCCGAAGTAAACCCAAAAAGGGAGTCAGTGGAGGTCGTCCCCTTGCCCCCATATATTACTATTTTCAGCACAAATCCGCTTCCAGCCTCACAGAGTTCATAACTTTTTATTCCGAATCGCGCTGCTTTGGAACGTATGCACTGACTGCAGCTTAAATTGCCTTTCCAAAGCAGTAGCGATTCATCTATACATATTTCCCTGCGCGGCGTGTAAACGGATTGGAACTTCAAATTCAAATATTCCAATATGGGTGCAATTTTGGCAAGCCTTCGTTCGGCACCTTCGGCGTTTACTTCGTTGTTATTGGAAAAGTGTAGGAATCTCAACAGTATGAGAAACCTGTCCTTTGTCATAATGCGCCTAAAATCAGGCATCGCTATGCGCCCTGTGCTCCAATACTCATCAACGCGGCCCCTGACGCACATCCCCATTAAAATCATAACCGAAATCAATCTGTATAACTCAGCAACGGTAGGTTCAACCCATTGGTGGAGTCGCGAACGCGGTGGGAGACCAGCTTCGGTTTCAAAATGCGGCGCAATGTTCTGAAACGCGTATTCATTAGTTTCTCTTTGAATTAATTTCATTAGATGCTCGTCCCAAATTTGAGTGAACAAGCCTGACGGACTCGTCCCCTTAATTTTGGGGCCAGCATCCTCTAAAAATGGTTCCGGAGCACCGTGAAAAGTGTCGTAGTTAGGAGACCAATCAAAAGTGCCTAACTCCGACACTTCATCCTCCTCCTCTTCCAAGATATCTTCCGTTGCTAACGTCTCGGGTTCTTCCTCTTCCTCACTCCCAGAGTCAACTGCAAGGGTCTTCCTGAGAGGGACAACCAAGACGGTGTCTTCTTCCTATCAATAAAAATGCAATGTTCAGCAACTCCACACACTAGCAAAACTTTGATTTAAATTGCCTGCATCATATAAAAACATTTCATTATTCCGAAGCTAACTCTCAGCAGTGCTGATATTTTTTTTAATGTTGATAAGTTAATTAGAACAGTTAAGTTAGTTTAGCGATAATCAATATATACGATTTGAATTTATTATTAACTAAGTATAATACATACAAAATCTTGTGAACTTTGTGGGAAAAGTGCACATGAAGTTGCTCCTTGAGGTTCCACCATATCCATCTCCTGGATATTCTCCACAATCTCAATCCCTTCACCCACGTCCAATCGTTGGGGGCACCAAGGCTAAAAGTCAGCATAACAAAACATACTTTCTTGTGATCGATATCCAAAAATATGAACAACATTTTTCGTTCACATAATATAGCTGAATAACATACTAGTAATATTCCCGAGGAACTCTTCACGAGTAGAACTCGTTCGTTGCTGACCGTCAGGATCCCTTGTGGTGTCGTGACCACCTCCACAGCGGTTACTAGTGGTAGACCACTGGTGCTTGGCGTGGAAGCGGAAATTGGATCCATAATATAGCTAAAAAACAGTATATCGGTCTTCATTTATGTTTTCTTATTAACCACACTACCATTTCTCTTATACCTTACACACACACATAGTTAAATGGAGAGGTAAAATTTAACTAATTAAATATACATCATATTAGTTATGCGATCCCGGAATCCCGGGATTTTATTTTTAATAATAATATCGTAATAAACCGCTTCCTTACCTAATTTGTTAGCCAAAAAATCACTTTAGGTACATAAGCATCCGATTATCCGATCTCTAGTTATATGCAACATAATTATACACTTAATGGGGTTTCTACACACTTAAAAAATAACGTATAAACGTTTTCGAAAACAAATAGCCTATTGATGACTAGATCTACAACTAGTGGCAATTTTTTTACCAAAACCACAGACAAATAAAATTGCTACTGCGCAGGCTCCGTTGTCCATAGTTGATATATAAACCGGGATTTATACCAAAGGACATTCCAAAAAACTTTTAAATGCACTTCAATCTTACCATTAGTTCGTTCCGTCTTATAGCTTCTAGCTGTTGCTCTCTCGCTATCGCCTGTCGAACGGGGGGAGGTGGCTTTACTTTCTCTTCGTTACCTAAAATGATTATTTTTTCTGAAATTTCTGGTATAAGTGATGTAGTGACCGTACTATGTTGATCTCCACTATTTTAAATACACTGCTGAATGAATGCTAGCACTAATCTAAAATTCAAAAGTTATTATAATGAATAAGAATATTTGTACCAAAGTCACTGATGTTTATATATATTTTTAAATAAAAATATACTTATGTATATTATAGTATATTATGTATTCTATCCGTTACCCTAATATCAAATTACACAAGCTTTTCACTATACTCTTTACAGTGCTTACTTCGGGGCTGGGCTGATTGGAAGTTTATATGTATTTTAATAAACTTATACGTATCAGTATATGTATTCTATCCGTTAGCCTAGTATCCCATAACGCAAGCTTTACATTGCTTAAGCGCGTATTCCACCTGACTAAATTCAGACGTCTTAGTAAGGATCGTAAAAAGAAAGCTAATTAGAAGCTTCTGATTACACCTGACTAATTTAGTTACTGATTCAGTCAGTTGCAAGTGCGCAGCGAATTGAGTCGGACTTTTTCGTAATGGCTCTAGTCCTGTTAAAGCAACAAAAACGAGTCTTCCGTAGGCCTGGCCGTAAGCTCAATAAAAATAAAATAAAGTAAAAAACGTGGGTGAAAGAATATTAATATTATTTTTATCGTTTTTGTTCCAAAGATACGGCATATGTTTATACAATTGGATTATGTTACTCATAACTTCTTTTTCTTTTACCGCCGACATCGCGCACTTGCATAATTCGTCATCATAGACAAATTAACGTCCACACGCATTGACGCCTGCCGTGCGAATGAAGCATCTAAACCCTATCACACGTTCCTAAATCACATTCTAATTAGGATACTTAATGATTTAGTCAGCCAGAAGCGACACTTCTTCCGATTTAGGATGCTAATTAGGATCCTAACTTCCTAGAATTACTTGCTGAATGATTAAGAACGTCTGAATTTAGTCAGGTGGAATACGTCCTTTACTTTGGGCCTAGCCCCAATGTAATAAGAATTGGTGCGTATGTTAGAAATATTTATTTATTTATTTTACCTATAAACGCAGCGCGGTATATGTCAGGCTCCAGTACGAACGCGTACAGTGAGTCCGCGGTGCGTTGCTGCAAGTACTGTAGTCCATAATCGCACATAGCGGCTGCGATCGTTCGAACGCAACCCCGTTCCCATTCGCTGCATAACTGGAGAAATATCATAAATAACAAAAAAATGTTTGATGATAATGATGATGAATATAGATTTTTTTTGGGGTAAGGTCCCAAATGACCTTTTCAATACAAAGTCGAAAGTTCAAAATTACAGGCCATACAACGGAGCGTGCGGTAATACGTTTTACCGCACGCGCCCATATATGGTACCGTGCGTATCCTTTACGGTTATATTTTTATTATTAGGATTGAACCGCTTTAAAAGAACTTTCAATCTATACCTTTGTCTCACTTTAATTCTAAAAAGAAAAGCGAGTTTAATTTTCACCACCCGCACGTGGCTCCAATTGGAAATGCATGCCATTTTCTTATTAGAAAGCCATTTTCAATTATAAAAGTTTAGAAAAAGTCTGCTTCATTACTTAATTAGTTAAAGGTACTGTTTTCTCGCAAATGTGTTGAAAAAGTGCGAAGAACTGGTATGTACAAACTTGTGACCATGGTAAGTTACATTCATCTACTCGTTTGTAATAACCAACTTACCACACTAATATCACAAATAACGAGATCCTAGAGCCGTAAACCGTAAATCTTTTCTGAGTAAAATAAATTTTATTTATTTTATATAACAAAGTAATTGAATATAGTTGTGTCTAAACTTTACATTTTGAAATAAATTCATATTCTGTTGGCAATAATTATCATCACATGCCTTTAGAAAAATCTTGAGTGTGCTAACCCGTCAGTGTCAACAGCTACTGCTATCAGCATTACTTCACTGCACTATTGTATGTTGCTTTTATTTCTGGAGTCCATTATTTTTGCATTAAGAATGCACTAAGTATTGCAGCTGCATTAGAGAACCAAAAGGCCATTGAGGAAACACTCATTGGCAGGATATGGCCAACTTTAAAAAACATTTGATGGCCTCTTATACATCTTCTTCACCAGCTGTTAATCTCATAAATTAATGTCTTGGACTGCAGCATCAACAATATTCAGGCTAGACACTGTAGAAAGACACAAAGTGGGTGATGTGGAGATGGAAGATGAGGATCTGCATTTAACTATTGTTAACAACTGCCATGATAAACTCGGGCTGAATAATATCACGAAGCTTAGTTTTTTTGCTTGTCACAGACTTGGTTTAAAATCACAAGAGCGGTTATGGTCTCTATTGGTACTCTTCACTATACTGACTACTAAATCTGAAGTCGGGGCCCCCAAGACCAGGCTAGTTTCTAAGTCGTTGCTTCCAGTTCTTTGTTGCACTTTGGAGTTCGAAGGGTCTGGTTGAGTGATGGCATTATTCTCATCAAGCAGTCCACCGGCACGTTGTGTCGTGTATACGCCATACGGGAGTTAAATAAGTTGATTGCCATGAACACTGCATCAGTATCACACACGGAGGCGGCGTTTGAGGCAGAGTTTAAACCCACTGCAGATTCAGAATGGACTGCTAACTCAAGGCTGGTTACTAAGGAGGCAACAATCAAGGCGACTTACGCAAAATCTAAACGTGTCATACGAAAGTGAGAACTTTGCTTGTTTGTTTAATCGACATTATAAATAAATAAATACTGATTTCCAACACACACCAATTAGCCTAGACCCAAAGTAAGCACTGCAAAGGCTTGTGATATAGGATGCTAGGGTAGCAATGTTTTTTATTTATTTTAGTGTTTCTCTTTGCCGGTACTTTGTTTTTGATGAGCACTTAGTGAAACTTTGTACACATTCCTATTGGATACGTAGCAATTGAGGAACTGGAAGTATTATTTGTCAAGTAAAAACATATACAAACTTAGATAATATTTCCTTAGTGATCAGTGATGATGAATGGGCTCCGTTGGGATTTGGGCTAATATCCGGTGTTTGTGTCTAAAATGTCTTGTCTTTATCTTACACTTTTAGATTAGATCAGCAGATCTATTCCAAGATTTCCAAGCCAAGCCAAGTCTGTCTGTTTACATTTATTTGAGAATCATTTTTTTAAATTACGTTCTTCCCTATTGGGAAAGGCAAAGGAAAAAGCCATGCAGCCATCATCTTATTAATCTGCCTTTTTTTTACATTAGAATGCGGGTGTGACGCATTCTAATGTTTCTTGGAGTGTTTGACACGAAATGTATCGAGAAGGCTTTTTCGATAAGTGTCTCTGAGGTAATCCACACTATACTTGACCGGAATAGCGTATATTTTAAAGATTCCACTAATAAGCTCGTTGACTCATGTCGAATTGTATTAAATAAATGTTTATTTCTTAAAGTATTTGGTCTAAGGAACCTAAATATATCGATTTCACTTCATAAAAGCAGAAGATTGCTGTAGAAATTTTATTTAGTCAATAAAAAAAATAAGAAAATATAATTTTAGTCTATATTTTTTAAACACTAAAAACGCTGTTCGCCACATCCGCCATGATTGTGACGTCTCTTGTAGTAAACAACTAAATGTCATTCGCGTGTTACTGTGGGTGGATTCTTTCATCTGACTAAATTTATCTTAAAACACTTTTAACTTTAGAAAAGTTTCCGTTTACTGTTATTTTTTTGACAAAACTAATTATGAATACTAGCTTTGTGAAAGCAGTAAGCACAAATCTGCCAAGAATTGACGCATTGATGGTTGGTGAATTTTTTGCACTAAACCCTGATTTCTGTTCTGCTGAGCAGAGAAACGACAAGGCATCTATGTAAGTACAGTGCATTTAGTATAATATTTAGTAATAAACTTAAAACTGATACAACATATGAATAAGTGTAATAAAGTTGCGTAGGTTAATTTCTTTCGGCACTTTAATCCACAACTTTACTGGAGTCTTCAAGGATGTGTTTTTATATTCTCGTACAATACAATAATGATAATTACTTTATGTTTCGTGGTATTTATTAGAAATCATGTTTTTTTTATTATAAACTCAGATTTATGTTATTTTCTACGTGCTTACGAGTTTTTGTTTACTATAGTTGACGTCATAGCATAGATAGTCTATAGACTAAAATGGCCGACAGCGTTTTTGTATGTCCATGAAAAGTCTATTTTAAAATTAAAGATTTGTAGCTAGATTGTAGCTAGGTCTCAAAAAAAACTTTTTTTTTCGGTCTAATAGAACATTTAAAACCTTTTTCCAATGAGGGTCAACTAGCCTATTCTTCAGTTACGCAGACTGTTGAAACACAAAATTACAACAATTTTATTTCACCATATGTATCTAATAAGAACGAATTTAAAATTAGACGCCACCCGCACTCGATGAAATCCCGCCAAAAATTGTTTTTTTTATTAACCACTATGATGACAAAGAAACTACGTTCATACAGCCATATTTATTATTTTTCTTTGTATTTTATCGATTAATGTCAATAAATATTGTAAAAACAGAACAGAAAAAGAGATTGTAATCCTGTATTTCGTTTGTGAATTTAAAAGTTTTGTTTGTATATTTCTTTTGTTTTGTTTCAATTAAAATTATTACACTTGACCGGCGGGTATTTTGTTTGTAATAATTGATAGCTGTGAATTGATTTGTTATAGTTTTAAAGTATTTATATTTTATAGTAAATTATGACAGATTTTGTGGATGTTGCAGATTTTGTATCATGTGTGAGTTCTGATTCTGACACGTCGTTTAATTCTTTGGATGATGTGCAAGTGAATGATTGTTGTATTTGAAACTTTTACAAGGAACTTAAATGTTTGTCACAATTTTTTTAATGCACAGCACAGAGCATATGTAGTCACCATACCGAATTGCTTAATAATTTCACCATCAACACTATTAATGCGGTTTTGACATCTGAAAGTTGGTTCAAGCCTTGCCGTAGCTCCAAGACTTATGCTTTACCCGGGTATGCTCTCGTACGTCACAACAGACTATTGAAGGGGGGTGGTGTTGTTGCCATCTACTGCGAACTAGCATCTCATATAAAATCCTTTTTTGGTCTGATCAGCTTGCAAATGGCGTGGAGTATCCTTTTCTGGAGATCTTGGTACTTGATTCCAAAGCTGTTTTCGGAGTCGTTAGTATATTGCCCACCTGCTGTCGATTATATTCCATCCCTTACCTCTATCTTTGGTACACTTGCAGCTGATTACGCACATTACGCACATCACAGTATCATGGGTGATTTCAATACAGACCTTCTGTAGGACACTCTCGTTTCTAGTTCTCTTGAATCAATCATTGAGTCATACAATTTCTCTTTTCTGCCCCTTAATGCTACTTACCACAACATCGAAAGTAACGACTCGTGGATTAATCACATAACTTTTACCTCTCCTGACTTTGTCTCTCTTCATGGCCAATTCTCGGTTCCTGGTTTCTCCCGGCATGACCTTATTTTCCTCTCTAATAAAATAAAGCCCCCCTAGCATGTCCCTGAGTTAGTAAAAATGCGGATCTTTGCTCGCCTGGACTCTGAGATATTATTTCGGGGAGCCTCGATCATTGATTGGATCGGTCTTTTATCTGCTGCCAAAACTGTCGTAATGGTAAATGCTTATAATGGAGTCTTATTATCATTTTTCACGCCATGCACCAATTTGCACAGTAAGAGTTAAAAAACCTCTTGCACCTTGGATAACTCCTCTGGTCTGCATTGCGATAAGGAGACGTAAAAGAGATTTTAGTAAATTTAAAAACTGTAGGACTGAAGAGAACTTCTCCTGTTTCAAGACCAAGAGGAACCGCTGTAATCAGATGCTAGAGGCCGCAATTTTCATGATAATATTTATCACGCATCTCATGCAAATATTTGGAAATTTCTTCGCTCTCTTGAGTTGATTAAGTCAATTGGTTTTCGTGCAATACAAGCAATTTCTATGAGAATTAATAGAGCAAAGATCCATAATAAGTCGGATATAATCAAGAAATTTAAAAAAGCATTTCGGCCAATGGTTTCCGAGAAATTGAATAGGTTTGGTAGCGTGGCTAGACACGTCGTAATCAAATCTTGAGCTAGAGCGATTTTAATAAAATTTGGTACGGAGTTAGCTGACACCCTGGATTAACACATTGGCTACGTTTTACTGGCGGGAAAGTATCCCTAGTGAACCGCGGATAACACCGCTGGGCACAGCTAGTATTTTATAATATCGTTATGAAATATTTTATTGCATTTGCATAATTTATTCAAACTTTTTCTTGCTTTAGTCACTAATAACTCAAATTAGTTATTATTATGTACAAAATAATACAAGTAAATATTTTACATATGAAAAATCGGTCAAAAGTATAATAGTAATAAATAGTCCATATTGCTTCGACTTTTTGGATGAGTATAATATAGAACTGACAATAGTCCGATATTTGTTTTAGAATAAATCTTAATATGTATATAAATGACGCGTCACGTTGTTTGTCCGGGATGGACACCTAAACTACTTAACTGATTTTTATCTTTGCTCACCGTGTGCAGTTTGATCCAACTTGAAAGATAGGATAGCTTACATCTCTATATAGTCGCATTATTATTTTATTCGCACAAATAGCAAATTATTACTTTTGGGCAGTACGAAGTTCGACGGGTCAGCTAGTATTACCATATATTTATTCCTTATTATTGCCGTGTACGAAGTATCCTAAGTTACCTAGCCCCCGACACCAAATATATAAAATTTCTCGGAATCCTATGGGCGGCATTTTTAAATTTCTCGACAAAAACCGGCATTTAGTGAAGACTTCTATTCTGCATAAATTTAAAATTACCTGTACATTGGCGGATCGGAGCGTCGGACTCAATAGGTACGGCAACATTGGTATCAAGTCCAGTCGAAGCGGCGTCATCGTGAGAAGCACAGAAGGAGCGCTGCCCCGCAACACAGATCTCACAATACTCTCTATCTCATTCTTCTTTTTATAAACCTACAAATGTTCCTCCATTTAAGAAGTTAACTTATTGAAGTTGGAGAACTTTTGCAATGACCTGTTATTGGGTCATTTACTTATTATTCAAGCTCCTCCGTGCTTCAGAAGGCACGCTAAGCCGCTAGGCCCATCTTTATCTGCAGTCGTTAGCACCCAACAATCCGCACTGGGCCCGCGTGGTGGGTCAAGACCCAGTAATCATCTCATTCCGGGAAGACCTGTGTCCCGTAAGCGAGGATTCATAGGCTGATGATAATAATTTTATTTATTATTCAAAATACATTACACCATTATAACAGGTATATACCTAATTCAATAGTGTAGTCGTCCTTTCAAGCTAACTATAAATTCTTATAAAATTACATTAATTATTAACAATATTATTTCAATGTTGTAAATTATATATAAATGTCAATAAAAATAAATAAAAGAAAAAACAATGTCAATGTAAGCAAATGTCAATTAAAAATCTATAAAAATAAAAAAAAATAACTTCAATTTAGGATGCATTACAAATATTGTCCATAAAATCTAAAATTCATAATACATTTCTCAAAATAAATAAAAATATATTCCAGTAAAAAAGTCAATAATGTTATTTATAGCACAACACTTTTAAAGTTACTTTCGTAAACTCGCCAATCGAACAGGTGAACAAATCGATAGACTCGGCAACTACATTGAGCGTGTGTATTGTTCGCGTCAGAGGTGCGGTGGCCAGCAGGCGAGTGCGGGCGCGCGGCACCGCGAGAAGCTGCGGCCGCCGGCGCCGCCACACGTATCTATCAGGCACGCATAAATTTAGCAATCCTAATATATTTGGGTTGCAGGTAATGCCTCGCAACACCCTGACTATGTAATCAGCGATAATAATAGGTTAGGTTCGTGCTCCATCTATAAAGTCTGTATTAAAGTGACATGATACTTCAGGTATACAATCAAAGTTGGTAAAGTCCGCAAAATTTCAAAAGTGAGATTTAAATTACACAACATATTCATTTCCGTATCTATATTTATCCCGTAGAATAATTTTATACAAATTCTAGAAATATCGACTGTTATTTCAAATTGAAAATTGACATAACAAACAAACGTAGCAAAGTCCAAGTGAGTTGAGTTTCAATTTGCGTAAAGTCCTTTTCGACCAATAGGAAGGCTCCATTGCCTCCATTTCACTGACAGCTGTCATGGCCGCCTTTGATGTTGTATTGTAATGACCTTTTGTTGTGTTGCAGTTAGAAATTTAGTAAAGTCCAAAACTTAGTTACGAAATTGAGAAAGTCCATTACTGAAGGTTTTACTCAAAAGTATTGAACTGAACGTGATGAACACTTGTATTTCCATAATGTATTACATTCTGCATATAAATAATGTTTAACATTAGAATAGTTACCTGTAATTAATAAAATAATCGTTTTTATCGTTTACTGAACATTTTGGCAATGTGGACTTTACCAAGTTTGATTGTATACCCCTCACTTACTTCTTGAGCTTGCATAGGGAACTTTAGCTGTCCGTACTGAGTCCACGTTTGAACTAAGTCGTACAATCTGAGCCAGGACAACTTCTCGCAGGCGAGGCGGAGACGAGAGTCTACCTGGGCCGACAGGAAGTTCTCGAATATACTTATTATTCTGAAAGGTCATGACACTCACTTCTTAAGCTTGCATAAGGAACTTCAGCTGCGTCGGGACCTTAGTAGCTAGCAGAGTGTGACACCTCGCTATGCACATCGGCAGTAATCCGTACTACGAGTTGTTCTGTCCGCGCTGAGTCCACGCCTGAACTAAGTAGTACATTCCGAGCCAGGAAAACTTCTCGCAGGCGAGGCGGGGACGAGAGTCCACCCAGGCCGACATGAAGTTCTCGAATATAATTATTATTCTGAAAGGACATGATACTCACTTCTTGAGATTGCATAGGAAACTTCAGCTTCGTCGGGGCCTTAGTAGCTAGCAAAGTGTGACACCTCGCTATGCACATCGGCATTAATCCGTACAATGAGTAGTTCTGGCCGCGCTGAGTCCACGCCTGTACCAAGTCATAAAGTCTCAGCCAGGACAACGTCTCGCAAGCGAGGCGGAGACGAGAGTCCACCCGGGCCGACATATAGTTCTCGAATATACCGTCCATTAATCTGAAAATCATTTTTTAAGCTAAATATTTGTATTAATATAAACATTTATCTAGCTAAGCTTTTACCCACAATGCAAAAAAATAGCCTTAGGCTACGGCAAAGAACTCACGGTGCGAGTTTCTGCCGCGCCCGCCGTCGCTGTGGGAGTGTAACTCGAGTAGAATGTGAAATATATAACGCAAAAAGCTAAACTCACGGCAAGATTTGCGCCCGCAGGCACTGTGATTTTTATGCGGGTGATCAAAAGGCTCGTTCTGAATTTTATGTTTATTTATTTATTTGACACACCCTTAACAATATCACAATTATTATATGAAAAGAAAATCAAATAGGTATTACAAGTCTATGTGAATTATTTTTAAGGAGCATACAGCAATATCTATACATCATTGGCACAATATTTGTCTTTAAAGTTGAATTCTTTGAAACAATTCAAAGAATTCAAAGACAAAAACTGTGGTCTCGTCAATTTTGAAATAAAACAGCTTTCCGTGCAAAATAGGCGTCGTGAATTCCTAACCTAAGAAATACTAGAAGAAACAACCATTAGCGGGAGACGAAAGTAGGTTTGAATCCTGTCTGCTACATATTTCTAACACTCACACCAATTATCCTAGTCCCAAAGTATGCACTGTAGGCTTGTATATGGGATACTAGGGTAATGTATAGAATACATATACTGATGACATATATAAGTATATTTATTATAGAAATACATATTAAACATCCATGACTGGAGTACAAACGCTCGTATTCATCACACAAACATCTGCCCCCACCGGGATTCAAACCCGGGACCTCTCGAGTCGGCGACGATATGAAACCCAGCGTACAAACCACGCGCCCACGGAGGTCGTTAATAAAAAATAGTTTTTAAATGATTTCATAGATCATAGATTCATGATTGAACAGATACAGCGATTTAGCGATGTCATATTGAGCTACGGTGGACGAAATTATTCTATATAAGTACCTATAAATAATCTACTCATACTTTCAAGCTTCCTAGAGCACAAGTACAAGTTTTTTGGACCCACGACGGCACAAAGAAAGATACGCGTATGAAATTGAGCTAATGATCTCAGGAATTTGATAATAAAATTGGCGTATTCATTTTAGTCGCGCTGCAAAATAAAGTGAATAGAAAGTAGCTGTGACATTTGACTTAGATGGATAATTAGACCTTTTTGTCTGTACCTGTCATACTCCCCAGCCGCTTGTATGGTCTTCATGATGTCTCTCCCGCCGGCTGTGAAAATGGCGACCAGCGCTTGCATCAGGCTTTTACTACAATCGTTGTCTCCTATTGAAAGCTTCTCGACATCTTCCATTTTTAACTGGAACAATAATAAATATAAAATAATTAACACCTTATTCAAGAGAGTGCACAAAGCGTATATCCATTTCAATCAAAGTGGCCGTATGAGGATCTTCCTCCTCAAGAAAAATGCCGCCAAAGTTTATTTTAACACTTGCTATGCTCTTGCCTAAAGTAGTACCTAAGTAGCCAGTGCTCCATAGAGTTTAATATAGATTCAGGGTAAGCTGCGCGCAAGGGTCTTTAAAATATATCAGATCTGGTAATGACTTCCGCCTACATTCACGAAGAGACGACACCGCCATAACACGCGGAGCTGGTGCGACACTAAGTATAAAATAGACAGGGTGCTTAAAATCAGCAAAGTCTTTAATACATAGCACCCGCATTCCCATGTACAAAAAAAACTTAAGACGAGGATGTGTGGTCCTTCGCTGACCTATATAGGAATTCTTTCTCAAAAAAAAAGTCTTGCATTATTATAGGGAAGAAGTGAACCTTGAAGTTGAACATTCGATCGAACAATAACTAGATATGTAGCCCAATCATGAACCATTATCGAATTCGAATAGTTTGCAAACCGAAATGTCAATGTCTTTTGTATGGCAATTTGAACAGCAGCGGCACAAAGTACGTAACGAGAATTAAAAATCAGTACACATTTGACAATGACATTTCGGACTCGCAAACGTTACGAATTCGATTTTGGTTCGTGCTAAGGGTACTGAACATTGTTGATTCGATACATCAATATATATGTATACATAAAAGACACACATTTATAAATATATATACCTATACATAAATACCTATTTACACACCATAAGTCTTCATTAATAAAGCATAAATCCAACTCCTATTAATAGTTTAATTAGCGACTAACGTAAAACGGAATGAACTATTCGGTGACTTTATTGAATCGTACGTGACACCGACAGCAATAATAATCAGTATATATATTTTTAATTGTCTTTTGTATTGAAGGTTTTCCCGCAGTTCTTTTTAAATTCAAATTTTTTTACCGTCACGGAATTAGGTTTAGCACGGTCCCTCTCTAAAACTCAGGTTTAGCCATATGGTTTAGCTTTAAAATATAACGTAGATCTATGGATTTTTAGAGGCAATCTACGGACGTTTGCAGATTTTTGAGCGCCGCCCTACGCATTTTAACAATTGGATCTGGCAACACTGCCTGACAATACAGACCGATAATCAGATCTTTCTCGTTGGTCAAAATACTTCAAGCAAACAGATTTACATCGCACTTATCTGAGCGGAATAAACGAACGATTCCGACTAAATAGATTGATCGGACAAATAAAGAACGCAGCTAATGCAGCGCACGCTGTTTTGTTTTCACTGACATGACAATCATTAACTCTAACTTCGAGAACTGTAACTTTAGAAGATATACATTGTTAAAAATAACGAAAAAGAAAAATTAGGCAGTATGGCTCAATCGCCTTCGCCTGTCCTAATGGACGAATAAGAATACTACTGATATGACAGTGACCACAGATTACTGAAATTTCTGTGTAAAACGGAAACAGCTACAGAACAAAAAAAAAAAGGTTTTTTGGCGGGATTTCATCGAGTGTGGTTGGCGTCTTATTTTAATTATTCTTAAATTCGTTCATAGTGGATATTGTGAAATAAAATTGGTGTGATTTTGTGTTACAACTGTCTGCGTAACTGAAGAATTAGTAGAATCGTCAAAATATACGCTATTCCGGTCAAGTGGACGTGAGAATTTTATTGTAGTATTGACTACCTCACAGAAGCTTATCGAAAAAGCCAGCTCGATACATTTCGTGCCAAACACTTCAAGAAACATTAATGCGTCACACTGACATTCTAATGTAAATAGAAAAACAGAATAATTTAACTTAAGACTAGGCTGTATGGGCATTGTTCCCCTTGCCTTCCCTGAAAAGGGAGAACGTACACAAAAAAAAAGTACAGTGACAAGAAGGATAACAAGCTATCAATAACTTTATCGTATTATTTATTTACGATATTACTTCCAGGTCCACAAAAGAACAGAGTTCATTAATAAAATTGAGCCCAATACTCAGTTCTACTCATGTGACATCAGAAGACCACCACAACAATTTACAAAAAGAAGAAGTTTATATTTTGATTGTAACTACTCTCGGCGGCAAATTAATTTTTGGATAAGTGCATTTCAGTGAGATAAAAGTAAGTATTTCAATTCAAAGAACAAAATAATTCAAAGAAATGTGTGGTGTAAGAAGTATGATTTAAATTCTAGTTAGTACTTCATAAATCTATTTAATTACATTATGGTGTAGTGTTACTTATAAAGTTAGTAATATATGCAATTTTTCTATGTATTCTTGCACTAGTTTTGTAGACACATAAGTAATTAATAATGTTTTAGTATGCCAGCTCACAAAGTGGTGAGCGACCAACAATTAGAGATGCTCGTGGACTTTGTGGAGCAGGACCCCTACTTCACTAGTGGCCGACTAAACAGTTGTTCAATAGAAAAACGTAAGGTTGCACAAAAATGGGACTACATGGCCTCCCAATTGAATGCAGTAGATCGTGGTGCCAATAAAAGTGGTAATCAGTGGCGAATTGTAAGTAAATTTTATATTTTATTATGTCCTATGCTGTATTTTTCTATTTTTCTTGTGAAGAATGACAGCATCAACTTAATCAAACCTAAAAGTTGTGTTGACTTCTCATAGTGTTGAAAAAAATAAAGAAAATAAAAGGTATCTAACATTACATTTATTTATTGGAAATATTTTTAATTAAGTATAAATTTATTTTAATTATTTTCTTTATCTATATATATAAAAATGAAACCCGTTTTCCGTTGTCACGACATAACATGAAAACGGCTTGACCCATTTCGCTGATTTTTTTTTTGTAGTTTTCTAATACTATGTACAAGGTTCTTACGGAAAAATATAAAGAAAATCTCTCAGAAAGATTGAAAAATATAACGTAACGAATTCAACGTCATTCAATTTAAAACAAAAAATCTGTGGTAATCTGTGACAGGAACAAACAATTATTAGCAAACAAAAAACTTCTTAGTCTTTAAAACAAAACGAAATTATTTATCAATAACTTAATAAAATTATTGTTAGCGCGGTTATGGACTAGCTGACCCGGCGAACTTCGTACCGTATAGTTTATCAAAAAGCATTAGAATAGAGAGAAGCAGTGAAGGGTATAGAGGCTATTAGTTGCTTTCAAGAGCGCGCGTGGTGTTGAGCTCAGTGTTTACTTCAAAATGCAAAGTTGTTCAATAGCGATTTGTAAAAATATGAGTGAAATTGAACCCTATGGAATAAACACTATTATGAAAATATATATGTTGTTTTTTATTTAATAAAAATTAGTAAAGTCCTCAGGTATGGTGAGACCAGGGAAATAAGGATTCATTTTTATATGGAGGATATTATAGATTCCAGTTCAAATTGAATAGGTACTCATACATAAGATAGGTCAGCTATACAAAATAAAGTAGTGCATCAAAGCTACGCTAAGGCGGTACGAAGTTCGCCGGGTCAGCTAGTTATTATATATATATTATTATTATTCACATTTTCATAAAGGAATTTGTTTTGGAGGATGAGGAAAGAGGGTTTATGACTTTGTTGCAAAGTTGTTGGAGATGCCTAGTTATTTTATAATGGGATATTTTTAAATGCACAGCAAATAACTTATTAACCATTAAGTTATTTATAGAAATTAAATACTTTTTACATCAAAATAATTATTTTACTGCAAACAAAACATTTATTAAACAAAACTATTGCTGAAAATAATTCAAAAATATACATCTAATCTGTAGTAACAAAAAACTTTTTTAACTGTACAGAAATATGATTTTCATATCAAATATACTGATTGCACAGTATATATACTGATTGCACAGCAAATATACAGATTGTGCAGAAAATTAACCAGGGCTTTGACGCAAAATACTCACACTCATAACAATACAACAATTTTTGCAACAGGTTTCCCATTAAGCATTTCAAAACTTGCTCAACATTGGGACACTTGATGGTTATAAAAAAAAGCGAGTGTGCTTATGACCATACGACTGAAGTGAAACTTCTTTAGCTCCAATGAGCTGAAACTCATAAACGTAACCTGAAGATTTGTTGATAGTAATAAAAAACACCAATCTGTGCTGGGTCCGTATCACCCTTCAATTCGCATTGGGTCCATTATCACCCACCAATCCGCGCTGAGTCACCAGTTTACCTCCCAAGTCAAGAGTTCCTAAAGAAGTTTCTCTTCAATAATTAGATTCTCATGTCAATTAAAATTGCGTAACTTTGTTATATGTAAACTGCTGTATGAGATAACAATATGGCAGCGTTGTTTAAAAAAAAATATGTAATATATATTGTTGTGTGGTGGTTATTAGCTATGCATTCTTAAAAAAAAGCTTTAGTTTTAAATAAATAGAGATGCATCATGAGCTTAAATTGTTACTAATATAACAATATTTTGAGGTGACTATTTTGCTGTGCAGTAAGTATTTTTGCTTAGGATTGGGACTTATTTTATTCATACAAAAAGTATTTTTTTTTTCGATTTGCAGTTAAATACCAGCCTTTCATAATTGGTAATTTGAGTAAACAAACATACAAAAAGTGACTAATTGACACTTTTCTCTCTGAGTTTTTGTGAACATAACATATCTATATTTCATATCATAGTTTTCCTTTGTATAAATCATCATCATCAGCCTATTAATGTCCCCACTGCTGGGGCACAGGCCTTCCCTATGGATGGAATAGGGAGATTGGGCCATGACCCACCACGCGGGTCCAGTGCGGATTGGCGGGTGCTAACGACTGCAGATGTAGCCGGGACCAACGGCTTAACGTGCCTTCCGAAGCACGGAGGAACTCGAGATAGATGTTTTTGGTCACCCAATGACCGACCACTGCGAAAGTTGTTTAACTTCAACCATCGCAGCCCAACGCGCTATCCACCTGCACCATCGAGCTCCTCATGAGAGTTTGTATAAATGTTTAAATCTAAAACTTTTTTTACCAGTACTGGACAGATGTAAAATGTAAGGTGCGCAGAAAGGCACAACAGAAAAATCCGTTACAAAGCTCAGGTGATGGTCAAATCAAGAAAATCGTCTTTTTGTCCCCTATGGAAGAAAGGATACTCTCCGTAATGGCGCATACGGCTATAGAGGGAAATACTTCAGTGAAGATTCCGTTTGAGGTTAGATTTTACATTTTTGCAAAAAACCTGCAATGTTATCACTTGAGTAATATTCATGGATGTAGCTCAAATTCTAGGGTGGACCAGTGCACACCCTAGAATTTGAGTTTCATAAAATTTGAAAATTTATGTAAGAAGGAAAGTAAATTTAACTGGACGCCATGTTGTTCTTAGAAATAGGTAGAATATAGGTAACAACAGTAAAACGATGCACTTGTGTGAGTGAGCAAGCGACAGTAAGCCAGTGCTCACTCACACACGCGCATTTCATGAAGCTTTGAATCTGTGCTTAAGCTTTGGAAAATCTGAATAAGGTTCCTAATATGACAGTTTTTATGATCAAATAAAATTCTTGATGAAACATGCAGGAGAGTACAGAGGATCTTGAAACCGCTCCATCACCACAAGCACCAGCTTCACCACAATCAGGGCAAGCTTCACCTCCAGTGCCATCATCACCATCAATTGACATCACACCGTCCATGGGTCAATCTACGGGTTCTTTTCCAGAATTATTGTATCCACTCTCTGACACCATAAAGACCCGTCAGACTACAAGCTCTTCAGGTATCTTTTCTATACTTATGCAAAGACATTATTCTGATTAATTAGAATATGATTTATTTATTATTAAGTCACATATCAAATGTATGAGTTTATTTTTTATGTCTTTGGAAATCATGTAGATAAATTTCATAATGTTTATACAATGTTTAACAAAAAATATTTCTGTAGATATATTTTTAACACAAATAAAATTGTGCTTGCTGAACTGCATTTGGAATATAAAGGTATTTTTTTGCAGTCAAGTTACTGAAATAGCTATTATTCAAGTAAATTGACTACAAAAAATTACCTTTGAAAAGAGAAGTTTAAAGTTATATTAGCCGTAACTTCATTTGCATTAATTATTCTAGATAATCCTTTCGTAACTTCGAAAATTGCTTTATTAGGACCTGCACCACCCCAATGGGTCTTAGAGTTTGAGGAACGAAACGCGGCCTCTATAGAACGGCAAACGGCTATCCTTGAACAGATGGCGCGAGATGTATCGCGATCTGCAGACGTCATGGAACGTATGGCGCAGGAAATGGCGACTGTTAGACAACTATTGAGTAAGGTTTGTGTATATAATCATCAGACTATTAATTCGTCTAACTGTGGCCACAATTCCAACACGTACAAAGAAATATGGTGACTCAATTCTTTATTGCATTATCCGTAAATGGAATGCTCTGCCTGCTCACGTGTTCCCTCCTTCTTACAACCTGGGATCCTTTAAAAGAGGCGTGAAGAAGCAACATGCCGGCCGGCAAGGTGAGGATGGCTGGTGTGGCAGGTAGAACTGCTGTACCAGCTATCTTCACTTCACCATTAACATCAGGTGCGGTGAAGTCATTTGTCGGACCTATCTATAAAAAAACCCCTCACTCATAGACAATACTGGACCAGTTGGTTCTAGAAACGGCAAACGGCTATCCTTGATCAGATGGCGCGTGATATGTCGCAATCTGCGGACGCTATCGCGCGTATGGCGCAGAAATGGCGGCCGTTCGACAATTATTCAGTAAGATTTGTGTATATAATCATCAAGCTTAACGACCTCCGTGGCCGAGTGGTATGTACGCCGGGTTTCATGGTGTCGCTAACTCGAGAGGTCCCGGGTTCAAATCCCGGTGGGGGCAGATGTTTGTGTGATGAATACGAGCATTTGTACTCCAGTCATGAATGTTTAATATGTATTTTCTTTATAAAACTTCTTATATATGTATCAGTATATGTATTTTATCCGTTATCCTAGCATCCCATAACACAAGCCTACAGTGCTTACTTTGGGGCTAGGCTAATTGGTGTGAGTGTTGGAAATATTTATTTATTATTTGTTAACCTATTAATGGCTACTCATAGACTGAGAATATTGGGCCAATTGGTCATAGAAACGGCAAAGGGTTACCCTTGAACAGACGGCGAGGGATATGTTGCGATCTGCAAACGCCATGGCGCGTATGACGCAGGAAATGGCGGCCGTTCGACTACTACCGAGTAAGGTTTGTGTATATAATCATCAACCTATTAGTGTCCCACTCATAGACAGAGAATATTGGGCGAATTGGTCCTAGAAACGACAAGCGGCTATCCTTGAACAGATGGCGCGGGATAAGTCGCAATCTGCAAACGCCATGGAACGTATGGCGCAGGAAATGGCGGCCTTTCGACTACTACCGAGTAAGGTTTGTGCATATAATCACCAGCATAATGTTCCACTCATAGTCACAGAATACTGGCCCAAATTGTCCTAGAAACGGCGAACAGCTATCCTTGAACAGATAGCGCGGCACATGTCGCGCTCTGCAGACGCCATGGAGCGTATGGCGCAGGAAATGGCGGCCCTTCGACAACTATTGAGTAAGGTTCAGCCAGGTAGTTTTCGCCTTCATCCATAAGCACTCATCCTGAGAGCGATCTTAAGTACGATCTTGAGATGCTGTTTTGTATGAAAACATTATCTCAAGATGGTAGTCGCAGAGTTGAGAGCTATCTATTAATACGGGTCCTAATGGGTTAAGAATTATTATTTATTGTTTCAAACTTTCATGGTCACTAACAGTATAGTAATATAAGTTATTTACGTGATTGTTACCATGTACTTTGTTTATAGCGAGTTTCAGATATTTCGGCACTGTTGTAAGCGCCATGATCACGGAGTAACTGAAGTAATTGTGGGCAGGCCGTTATTGGCAGACATATAGGTCTTCCCTCCGACGAAGTCTTGTTCACATTCTCACTATTCACTCGAAACTGTTTTCGACACACAACAGTGTCGGATCGCGACACGACACATTTTTGATTATTTCGGTGTTTACACATACCAATCACAGGATTCCAGACACTCGACATATTTTTGATTCTTTCGGTGTTTACACATACCAATCACAGTATTCCAGGCACTCGACAATTTGAAACCCGTCCTCGCGATTGTTTTTTTATGTTTTGTTTTTTTAATAGCTTCCCTGACCAATCTTGGTATGTAGTTCTGACGAGATAGTCTGTCATGGAACTCAATCCGATATATTGGAAACTCGCTAAAAACAAGGTACATGGTAACAATCCCTTAAAATAACTTATATTACTATAAGAATTATTATTGTACAGTACACATCACATCTTAAAACATTACAATCAATTATGTCCTCAATATTCCGTTGCACAAATAGACATTTATTGAATTTATTAAAGAAAAAAGATTGTGACTAAGAACTCACGGAGCTATTTTTTTCCCCGTCGAGCGCAGATTAATTTTAAAACTCTCTAGATAGCAGTTTTCTGCGGTCCCGCAGTCGCCGCGCGAGATTGGGCGAAGCCACGGCACGATTTACACCTGCAGAGCGCGCGGGTGTTTGTGACACCTGCTGAGGGCGTAAATCGCGCATGAAATTTGCTTTTGCGTTATACCTATAATTTTAAATTTGTTGCGGTCCTGCAGCCGCGGCGAGCGGGGGAGAACATCGCCTTTATTCCCATTAGTTCTATTAACAGAACAAATAGGATTTGAGTTCCCACTAGTTCTGTGAATAACTTTGCCTATAAAAAACTAAGTTTGGAAATGAAAATAATCCGGTTAAATTAGTTCAGTCAACAGAACTGTAAGTTCTTAGCCTAAAAGTCATTTAAAAAACTAAATGAGATTATTTTCTTACAGGACCGCCATGATGATAGTGGGGGCAGACTGGCCACGCAATCAGAGGAGTCGAAAGACAGAAATTTAACCAGACGGTTTGAAATGGCGGAGGAGAAGCATTTCTTGGAAATGGAAACTCACAAAGAAAACCTCAAACATGCTCAATTGGAACGTAAAATCTCCGAAGAAAAGTTACGAAGGATATTATTAACTAATAAGATTGACAAAACAGAAAAATAAAACATGCGTTTTAAAAATTTATTCTGATTTGCACCCAAACATTCTCATCCTCATCATCTTCCATCGTCTGGATGCGAATGTCACTGGTTCGAATCGAGTCTGATCCCTTGACTCAGTAGATTTTATTTTGCCAGTAAGGTAAAAACCCTGCTCGTATGCATTTAATAGTCGGCTTACATGCAGTTTTGATAATCTCCAGAAGGAAGAAGTTGGGCCAATTCAATGATAGTACGTGCAGTACAGCGCTGCCGTATTAATAGGGCTTATTCGATTTTTTTTATTGCCATTTTACCAGAAAACACATATTGATAAATTGTCGAAGAGACTTAGCTCTGCAGCCTACACAGCAGTGAAGATACGCCAATTAACTGACGTAGATACTGCTCGATTAGTATATTTCAGTTTTTATCATAGTTTGATGTCGTACAGTATTTAGCTGTGGGGAAATGCTGCAGACATTCAAACTATTTTTGTGCTGTAAAAGCAGGCTGTTCGATCAATTTACGATCTTAAGACTGGAGACTCTTTTAGAGAAAATTTTAAAGAAATCGATATAATGAATGTTCAGTACGTTTATAAAAAAAAATATGTATGTTCTAAAAATATTACATTATTTCCCATAAATAGTGACAAGCACTCGCTTAATACTAGAAATAAAAGTAAATTTGCTGTACCAATTACAATGCTCCACAAAATCAATAATTCATATAAAGGTCTTTGTGTACGCTTCTACAATAAAGTCCCTAGTAGTATCAAAAATCAAGCGTCAATCATTTTTAAGCTTGCATTAAAAGAGTTCTTATTAATAAAGCCTAATATAAAGTGTCTGATTTATATTTCAGTCAAAATGCTTGGGTTCAAACCGTTCCAAACGTTCCGGCAGGCTTTTTCTATAATTATGAAGCTGATATGATTTCGTATTGACACCGAAACAATATAATATTTTGTAAATATGTTAACATAATTATTTAACGCTGTGAAGTTTTTTCGTCAGCTTTTTTCTGGTGGTAGGGAAAAAATATGGACGATTCAAAAGAGTTTTATTGTGTATCTAATCTGAATAAAGATATTTTGAGTTTTTGACTTTTGAATAATATTATATCATATATATAGCTCGAAAGAGATACCGCAAGTGTTACCTATATATTTCGCATACCACAAACCTGTCAAAAGGGTCACCAACAGCTCCATTATTTCTTCGCGACACCATTCTCGTCACTGGATGACAATTGCAATTTCTAAAAAAATTGTCTAATTGTGCCAAACAAGAGGTACAAATAATAGAATTGAAACGGATGTCCTGAGTCCATGCTTTTCCGCTACCAATCTTTTTCTCAAGATATAACTTGTTTTCATAAAAGCTAAACCAGATGAGTCTGCTTAAATCTAGATCTGTTTATGTTATTGCCCCCACTTCAGTTTTTATTATTCCCTTTTGCCTCCGGTCCGGTGGCAGTCCCCGCGGGGAGGACTAGGAATAAAGGTCACTAAAAAGGAGAATCTCAAAGGCGCGGGTGCCTAGCGCCTTCGGTTGTGATCGTTTAAATTATGCAACTTTCGCAGTGGTCGGTCATTGGATGAGTGACCAAAAATCTTCTATCACGAGTTCCTCCGTGCTTCAGAAGACACGTTAAGCCGTTGGTCCCGGCTGCATCTGCAGTCGTTAGCACCCGCTAATCCGTTGGACCCGCGTGGTGGGTCATGGCCCTATCTCCCTATTCCAACCATAGGGAAGGCCTGTGCCTCAGCAGTGGGGACATTAATAGGCTGATGATGATGAAAAAGGTGTGAAGATAGCCACGTACCTGCGCGCGGCCAGTGAAGTGAAGCGCGTGCAAGGCGGCCCGCACGTCGCCGCGGGCGCGCGTCGCTAATGCGGCCAGAACGTGCGGCGCCGCGGCTATGTTTTCGCTGGCGGCCACGCGGGACAAGCGTGAAGATAGCCGCGATAGAGACACCCCGCCCACTTGCACTACCAGCGCCACCGGCCTGGTGAACGAATAATTTGTTCGTTTGATTCATGGTGGCCTATTCGCTAACTTTTTTGACATTTACAGTGTGAAGCTAAAGAGAAAATTGCATATCAATCGATGTTTTCCAAGACAATTAGTTTAAATTGATACAGTAGCTGGCGACAGTCCAGCTGGCATGGCAGCACTGGATCCATGTAAACATTTTTTGGCGCCAAGACTGGCATGGAGTAGCAGGCCTTCCTAACATTCCCCTGTTTAAACACGTTCACGCCAGTTGCTGGCGCCGCCGCTATATGTCACCGAAGTGCTTGAGTGAGTTCAAGCACTTCTTGATTGGGACACATTTTGAGCCTCGTGGTGTATCTAGGGTATTTAATATCGTTGTGAGAGACTGACAATATAAAAGCTAAAATTTAATTTGATCAAACAGTTTTGAAACTACAGAAGGTATATTGCCAAGTGAGAAAAGATCTTACCGTAAAGGCCTTAACGATGTTGCATACAAATCGTTGCATATGGCGATCACTGGCCTCTTCAAAGGTTGAGATTTAGTTTTCTTCTTGCCCTCAGCCACTGCCACAGTGCACCATTTCACTAACAACTCGACTGTGGGCAGCGGCGCACCGTCTATTTCATCTGTCAGTATTAAATAAATCAATGTTAAAATTTATTAAATGAAATGGACTTCATAAAGTATTTCGTTATTAAACCAATGTTTCAATTTGACATCTCTGTACATAACAATCTACACATATAATCAAATGGTAGGAAATTCAAATGTTTTTAAAAGAATACTGGGTCAAAAATATAGTTTTTAGAATTTTTGTCTGTTTGTCTGTATGTATGTCCGGGATAAACTCAAAAAGTACTGCATGGATTTACTTCAAATTTGGCACGAATATTATTAAGAAGTTGCGTTCAACATATAGGCTATATATTATTACGCTATCACCTATTGGGAACGAGCAGTGAACCTGTATTTCTAACTAACTCCACGCGTACGAAGTCGCGGGCGGCCGCTAGTAATACAATAAGAAAAAAGCAGCCCTTGCCGCTTCTTTACAGTACAAGGTCTCCACCGTAGATTTTTATAATTGCATGTAACAGCCTAAGCTGTATAAACGATATTGAATTGAATTTGATAATCCAACATAATGATAGTATATAATAGAAAAAAGTGGTGTGACTTTATAAATCTAAAAGTTGAATGCATAAAATAAAAAGTAAGTATTTTAAATTAATAGAAAGGATCTTAAAGTAAGTCAACCGCGAAACCGCGAAATATTTGACCTCTGTATTAGATTACCCCTCTCTTGACTTTATGTTCAAAGGTAGTATGTGACAAAACTGATCTGTGTTCGATCCCAGCCTGACAATGTAAGGATTTCTTTAATCCTGAAAAATCATGTAATTTAAAGCTTGAGCTTAATGAAAATAAGGGCTTACCTAAAATAAGACAGTTTGGTCTCTTATCGGCGTCGAGCACGGATCGCATGAGTGTAGCATTCTGCAGAGCTGTCCTAAACGCTTCGGTGCTTCTCTCGTCCGAAGCGTTTAACTCCACGGGCCTATAACCTAGGGAATAATGTTATCTTAGTAATATAACTCTTTTATATAACTTCTAGCAATTATATATCAAACCAAGTGTTTTTTGGAGGTTATTTTCCCTTACTCCAACTTTCTGCTTGTAAATGACAACGCGCCTTTTTAAAGTATTCACTTAAAACATAAGGATAATTATTATTAAAAAAATGTCTACCTCAACAGCCTATAGTGAATTTCTTGTCGACCCATCTCAGAACTTGATCGCTTTCCAAGAAAACCAGCTTCTATATGACCTAGGGTAAGTGTTTGTGGTAGCTTTGTTTTTTTTATTACTGAACAGTGAAATGAAGAAGAGCAGAGTATGCTTTGATTATATACACCTAGATACCGTATTAACTACACGGAAGAGGCACAAAAAATATCTACTACATATTATTATGGTAGATATATTCGTCGATACCCACGCACCCATTGATAGATTTAGTATAATCTGATATTAGAGTCACGCACTCATTGCGAGTAACATGAGCCGTTTTCTTTGCCTGATTTATTAGGATTGCTCTATTTAGGTGTATATATAAATCTTATTATATAAATTCTCGTGTCACAATGTTAGTTACCATACTTCTCCAAAACGGTTTGACCGATTTTTATAAAAAAATATATGCATATTCAGTACGTCTGAGAATCAGACAACATTTATTTTTCATTCCCCTAAATGTTAAGGATGGTCCATCATTAAATTTTTGTTTTGACATTATTTTTGTTTTTATTTTTTTATGATACATCATACAAAAATACATACAACCCTAAATTGTCATCCTTCTACCACCCATATTTTTATGGCGATACGAAGCTCGCTGGCTCAGCTAGTCTTATATATAAAATTCTCGTGACACAATGTTAGTTACCATACTCTTCCGATTTTTTTATGAAATATATGTGCCACTGAATATAGTGGGTATGAGAATCTGCTACTATTAATTTTTCATAGCCCTAAGTGATGTGAGTTGTCCACCCCTAACATTTTCAAACCCCAAATATAAAAATTTTTGGACTATATTTTTTATATTGTGGCATTAAAAAATACTTATAACCCTTTTATGGCGATACGAAGTTCGCTGGGTCAGCTAGTAATATATATAAATAACCAAAGAGAGAGAAGCTCGATGGCCTAGGTGGTTAGCGCGTTCGGCTGCGATCATTGAAGTTAAGCAACTTTCGCAGTGGTTGTTCATTGAATGGGTGACCAAAAATCTTCTATCTCGAGTTCCTCCGTGCTTCGGAAGGTACGCTAAGCCGTTGGTCCCCGCGGCATCTGCCGTCTTTAGCAACCGCCAATCCGCACTGGGCCCGCGTGGTGGGTCATGGCTCAATCTCCCTATTCCATCCATAGGGAAGGCCTGCCCCAGCAGTGGGGACATTAATAGGCTGATGATGAACCAAAGATTGTATGAGATGTATTCCAGTAATTAAACTACTTACCAGCGATTCTAGCCAGCAAATGTGCAAGTGTAGTCTTCCCGACACCAGGAGGACCGCATAGTAGCGCCACCTGTTGAATTAATTAATTAGTGGTTTTATAATACACTCATTCACACATCAATTTCCCTAAAAATTTCGAATTTTCTCAACAGATAAACGTAACCAAAACTAGATAAAGCTCAAAATCGGATGGCAAAAATGTTCAGTTGTAAGCAACTTGACGAGGCTGCTTGTTCATATTTGAAAAGTTCAAAAATACAACCAGTAACTTTAGCTCTAATGTGTTTGACATTTGTGCAGTCGACCATAGATTTATATTATACATTAAAGTACGTTAATGTATTGTAATGAGTAGTAAAAGGTTACACAAAGAAAGTACATTTTTAAACCTTTTTTTCATTTAAGTATAATTATGTGTCGTGTCTTCGTTAGTGTGTAGAGTAATATGGCAAATCATTTTTTTTTAAATCCTATGGATTTTGCGAAAACGCGCATAATTAGACAATGGCAATAACATTTCACAATCTTACCGAAAAGATAGTTTTTGCGAAAACGCAAGTCGCCTCAGGATAATAATTTATTCTTGTTTTTTTAGGTTCTTGAATTCACACTTGGTTAGATTAGGTTGGTGTCGTAACCATGACGCGCGAACCGAGCGAGCTTAGCGAACGTCATCGCCATTGTTTAATTATCTGCGTTTTCGCAAAATGCCTAGGATTTTCACGAAAAAAAACGATTAATCGAATCATCCTACGACATATGCACCTTGTGGTGAGGGCGACCATCTTCATCCAACTCAGGTTCCAAGTCGCGTTTGCCTCGCCAATTATTACTCAGTTGGAATTGCCCGGTGCGTTTGCTGAAACTATTTCGTTGCTGAGGCTCGGCTGTCTTCACTTCTTTCTTGAACACTACCTGGATTTTATTACATTATTTTATGAATTACACACATAAGAGTTATAACAATATATTAAACTTATTTTTTATTTTTTTTAAAGCATCTAACTGCTTGATGTTTCAATCTAAAGAAAATATAACTAGAAAAAATTCCACGCGGACCAGGCAGCAGACGGGACTCGAACCCGCACCCTTCGCTATCCGGGCGAATGCACTGACCAATTATGCTACCGCAGCCCTAACGGACCGCGTTGAAATTTTTCTAGCAATTCTTAAGCTGCAAGGCAGCACCATCTCTTCACATTATAGGTAACCCACAATGTCACCCACAAATATATTAAACTAATAAAATTCAAAGGTTAAATTACAATTTCACAGATATGTTCTACACAAACCTAGTATTTAGTTACACAAACAGATGCAATTTTATTAGATTTTCATCATTTATTTATTTTATAACTAATTTAGTATACACATCCTAACTGCCAAATAAATAAATGACAAAGTGAGTTTGTTTACGCTTTCACGCAAAAACGAATGAACGGATTTCGATGAAATTTGGTACGCATATAGTTTATGACCTGGATTGAGACATAGGATCCTTTGTAGAGGAAAAATTTTATCCGTGCGGTGACGGAGAAAGAATACCACTCACCGCCCCTTCACTTCCCGCGGGTGTCGTAAGAAGCGACTGAGGGATATCAGAGCTTCCATCTGCTCTCTTGGTGGTAGGGTGCCTAACACCCGCCTGGTTTGTTACCACCGTACGCATGGTGAAAAACCCGTGAAGTGCTTCACGCGCGTTTCGGGATCAGCCAGCGTACAACCAGAGCTCGAGTGGAGATTGCCGCGACAGATTCGGTCCAGTGGAGGCATCCGTCGAACCGATGCCGGGAGGACTGCATCGACCCACCGGCCAGGGAGACCCGTAGAAACGGCTGTCCCGCTGGCCGCCCGTGGCACAGTACAGGGGCCCGAGCGTTCCTAACCAGTTCGTGAGGCTGCCCTATCATGTCACGCATAATCTCGGGGTGGACCGTCGTGCCGGTTGGTGACCGGGGCGTGGGGTCCCGGCGGCCACTCCCGGGAGGGTGCGGGGGCCCTTCCGTCCGTTGGGTCGGCGTATCTCTTTCGCAGGCAGTTACTCGGGAAAACGTGCCTCCATATATTTGCCTGTCTTTGTCGCGACTAACTCCACTCGATTCACGTCTCTCAACTTTTTTCTCATGATGGCAGCCCGTAAAATAAAGTTTGGTTGTACAGCGGTGCACACCCCCACGCCTTCCGCGCTGTTTGAGGTTGAGTTCTGTAATATACGCGGACTCCACTCTAACCTCAATGCTGTCCACCACCATCTTGAGACAGCACGGCCAGCACTATTGTTTCTCACGGAGACACAAATACTTCCGCCCGCTGACACAGGCTACCTTAAATATCCCGGCTACGCGCTTGAAGAATCCTTCAAAGCAAAAGCCGGCGTATGCCTGTATGTTCGGGCGGATGTTTGTTGTCGCCGTTTGAGCTGCCTGGAAGACCCCTCCTTTTCCATGTTGGCGGTACATGTAGACTCTGGTCCTTTGGCCAGAGTCTACGTGTGCCTCTACAGATCTCACACCGGCGACGCTGAGACAACTCGACTGTTTGACCACCTCAGTAGGGTAGCAGATGATGCCCAGGCGCAATTTCCCAACGCAGAACTGGTGTTTTTGGGAGACTTTAACGCCCACCACGGTTTGTGGCTTGGCTCTTCCAAAACTGACCATGCAGGGATCTCTGCCCATGCATTCGCTCTCACGCACGACCTGACACAACTGGTTGATCAGCCCACCAGGATCCCAGATATAGCAAGTCAAGCGCCTTCTTTACTAGACCTTCTGCTTACGACCCATCCGCAGGAGTATCAGATTGTGGTTCGAGCCCCACTGGGTTCATCAGACCATTGCCTGATATCTGTCAAGGTGCCACAGGCCAAAACCCCTCGACCATTGGTGGTCAAACGCAGGGTCTGGCACTATGGGTCGGCAGATTGGGATGGTATGCGCGATTACTTTGCGTCTGTCCCTTGGAAGCAGCGCTGCTTCAATGAAAAGGACCTATCATCCAGTGCCGTTGCCATTACTGAGGAGATCGTAATGGGAATGGAGTATTACATTCCACATTCTGATCTCATCAGTAAGGGCACACGTAACCGCTGGTTCAATCGCGATTGTGCCGATGCTGTTTCTCGTAAGCAGGCGGCATATCGCGCTTGGATCAGAGGCCGCGCTCTTAAGGATCCCGGGGTTAACTCACTGAAAGCTGCCTATAATAGTGCTTCCAAGTCTTGTAAGAAGGCTTACATCAGAGCGGATGCCCAACGTGTAGCACGTACTGGCCACGAATTGTTAACGCACCCTACGGGCTCCCGTAGTTTTTGGCGTTTGGCTAAGGCCGTGCAACACAACTTTTGCCAGCCCTCGCTGCCACCTCTGCGATGTCCAGATGGGTCACTAGCTCATGAGCCGCAAGAGAAAGCCGATTTGTTGGCAAAGCTCTTTGCGGCTAACTCCCGAATCAGTGATTGCAATGCACTGCCACCTACACTACCCCATTGTGGCACTACGATGCCTGACATTAAAATCAGGCAGCGTGATGTTCGTGCGGAATTGCAATCACTCGACGTCCGGAAAGCTAGTGGACCCGATGGCATCCCAGCAGTTGTTCTAAAACATTGTGCAGCGGAGTTGTCTCCCGTGCTTACGCGACTGTACCAACTCTCTTACTCTTTGGGGCGTGTGCCGGAAGCTTGGAGAGACGCCAATGTGCAACCGGTGCCCAAAAAAGGGGACCGCTCAGACCCGGCCAACTATCGGCCGATAGCTGTCACCTCAGTGTTGTGTAAAGTCTTAGAAAGGGTCCTTAACAACCATCTGACCCGCTACCTAGAAGATTACTCTCTAATTCACGATCGTCAATACGGATTTAGGCCGAATCGATCGACGGGTGACCTTCTAGCGTACGTGACACACATCTGGGGTGAAGCTATAGACAAGCGGGGAGAGTCTCTGGCTATTAGCCTTGACATCGCCAAGGCTTTTGACAGGGTCTGGCACAAGAGCCTTCTCTCCAAGCTTCCTGCATACGGTCTGCCTGCTCAGCTCTGCGCCTGGGTAGCTGACTTCCTGCGTGAGCGTAGAATTCGCGTCCTTACGGACGGATGTAGTTCGCAGTTCATGTCAGTGAATGCCGGTGTTCCTCAGGGTTCCGTTCTATCCCCCACACTCTTTCTGCTGCATATCAATGATTTGATTCCACTTGCGAATATTCATTGCTATGCAGACGATAGCACAGTGCATGCGAGATACTTTGGACACGCGGCGGCTGGACAGGTAGAAACCATGGAGAAACGGGAGAATCTTGTCGTTGAACTCAATCGGGCTTTGGACCACATTTCCGAATGGGGTACTAGGAACTTGGTTGAGTTCAATGCCAAGAAAACTCAGGCTTGCGCTTTCACGGCAAAAACATCGCCATTCCTTCCCCTTCCCTCTCTTCAGGGCACAACACTGGCGCTACAGAGCAATATTACCATGCTCGGTATGGAAGTTCGCTCAGACCTGAATCCCTCAAATTCACGCAAACTCGGAGTCCTGAACAAGGTGCGGCGTTTTTTCACGCCCGATCAACTGTGCTTGTTGTACAAAACACAAGTGCGGTCCTGTGTGGAATATTGCTCGCACCTCTGGGATGGCTCCGCAAAGTACTTACTCGATGCCTTGGATAGGTTGCAGCGGCGCGCTGCCCGCATCATTGGCGATGAAGAGGCAACTAAGAAACTCGAGTCTCTACAATTACGCCGTGATGTGGCATCATTAAGCGCATTCTACCGAATATACCACGGCGAGTGTTCTGAGGAGCTATTCTTGCTTATCCCTCCATCACCTTTTCTTCAGAGGACCACGCGCGCTGGCCTACGTTGCCATCGACTTACTGTGGCCACTATTCCTACACGAACAAAGAAATTTGGCGACTCATTTCTTTGTCGTACTATTCGTAAGTGGAATTCTTTACCCGCGCACGTGTTCCCTCCTTCCTATAATCTGGGGTCCTTTAAGAGAGGCGTGAAGAAGCATTTTTGCGGGCCGGCAAGGTGAGGATGGTTGGTGTAGCAGTTAATAACTGCTGTACCAGCTATCTTCGCGTTTGGACTTTATCACCACTTAACATCAGGTGGGGTAGAGTCATTTGCCTACCTAGTAATATAAAGAAAAAAAAAAAAAAAACAATAGGTTTAGGGATTTGAAAATAATTAAGTTAACGCGGACGAAGTCGCGGTCGGCCGCTAGTAATAAAATAAACAAGGAATAGTGGATGGAGTTTGGTCCCATGTACCAATCTCTTGTCTTACTGCTTATTTCACACTAAAATAAAATTTCGTTATTAAATATAATTGCCTATAATCTCCACTTATAAATATCCCCACTGCTCTAAACACAGGCCTTCCCTATGGAACTTTATAGAAGACTGCCTCTTTTATTTTCAGTGCTTTAAAATATTTAAATAACTGCCTTTAAAATATTTTCCAGTAATAAAGTATAAGATGAAACTTGATTTAATTCAGTCTATGTTGAAGTTAAAATGATGTACATATATACATAGCTACTAAATATATGGAAACATCAAAAACAGAAATACCAACTTTATCCCACAAATGCAGCCAATGTAAGAGTGCTCTGTTAACGGGCTCCTCAGATAACAGATCTTTGTATGACTTTGGTTTATATTTCTCCACCCATAGGTTATTGCTGTTGACATCAACTATGACTTCAGGTAGGAATTCCTGGGACTGTTGTATCTGTTCATTCTCTAGTTTCCTTTCTAACTAAAATTTAAAAAAGAAAAAATCCATTATTAACATTTTATTAATTTACAATACAATTTTCTAATAGAAGAATACAATTTGATATAATCTAATAGAAGTTGTAATAGAAACAAACATTTACCTTTTTAGTCATAATTTTTATTTATTAAGCATGTAACTGCTCGATGTTTAAAAGCCAATTTTGAGGAATAAACATGCATATATACTTGTTCAAAACAACCTTTCGCATATATGCAAACAACCATTGCATTAGCGGGTAAAAAGGTAAATTTAAATCATGAAGCTGTAATAGCTGTGGTTTTATTTGCAACTTTTGATAGTTTATGCAGAGCAAAAACAAATGAACTTATTTTATTGCTAATTTTATTTATATGTTCCTTCCAATTTAAAAATGGTTCTATTATTAATCCTAGGAAAAACATTATTTACATGTCAAATTATTTTATCTTTAGTGTCAACTGTTTTATTTTTATAATTATTAAAATACATTAAATTAGTTTTGTCCAAGTTAAATTGTAAATTACTTTCTCAATGCCATTTGACTATAGTTATCAGTATGTTCATAATTTCAGTTTGATGTACCTTTAAGGAAGCGCCTTTATCCGACGTTACAATAACTGATACATCAGCAGCAAAGAGTATTGTCTTATGCTTTATAATTTTAGAAATCATTTATGAACAGCAAAAATATACGCGGTCCAAGAACACTTCCTTGAGGAAGGCCCGAACATTTTTCTTCTAAATCGGACTTATAAAGTGTGTTCTACTTGTTTCAAATCCAGTTGTTTTGTCTCTACAAATTGAGTACGATTTTTTAAATATATCTCTATCCAACTTAAAGCGGGACTCCTAATCCCATGGTTTTTAATTTATAAATTTAGTAATTTTCGCACTGAATTGGGCAGTTTTGATTGAAAATTAAAAAAATGTAATTTGAGTGAATGCTTAATTATACTGTTTTGTTCGCCAGCTACTCATATATTGTTACAATGTTTTACTAACCATTTGTCTAGCTTCTTCCCATGTTTTGATGTACAGGGAATGCAAATTACGATGATCTGTTGATATATCCAAGCATTGATCCCATGCATCTTCTGATTCAAGCTTTACATAAACTCTGTCTCCATCTGAATTTGTAAGGGGCATAAAAGCCCACCTGAAAATGAAATTTTGAAATTTGGTAATTAACGTAAAGCATCTAAGTAAAATAACTCTACCTGTTAGAGGGTAGGGGATTGGTACAAGGTAGGGGATTGGTACAGGGTAGGCAAGGGTGTGATATTTTTGGTATTGCAAGAACCTATAGGCTATGGTGGCCGCTTAACATCAGGCAGACCATACACTTGTTTGCCACCCTTTAAACATAAAAATAATAATAACCAATGATAACTTTTGACCATGAATATGAGGATTAGAATTTTATTTAAGTTATAATGATCTTTTTTGTTTATTCTATTTACTTTTAGGCAAGAATACAGAGGTAAACAATAACCACATATCATGATAGGTTTCAAAGTCACTAAGCAAGAACAACATAGGTATATTTAAGTCAATAAGGTCCCAAGTCATTTACTATGAATTGAATAAAATTTGAATTAATATGTATACATACCTTGGTATATCTAAAGATAAGTTATCTTTATAATTAAACACTGGTTGGACTTTTCTTTGAGTGTTAGAAGGTTCCAACAACATTTGCCTAAGTTTTCTACTCTCCACAATTTTATTAATCAGATCTAAATCATTCTCTTCCTCAGTTTTTTGCCTTTTACTTGGCAGTTCTATTGTGTCAAAGTCTATGTCATTTATGTCCCCAAACAGTTCATCAGCAGTTCTTTTATTTGTCTGTACAGGGGTTAAGAGAGATTCCATAGGCTGAAGATCTGGAGTTAGTTGTATTTGGCTTAACTGTCCATTGCTCTCCACTGATGTTGAACTAGGAGGTACAGGAAGCTTTTTAGTAATAGGACTTGAGAAATCTAAACTTCTTTTTGCTGGCATTGGTTTCTTTCTAACAACATTAGGCTCTGTAAAAAACAATAGACATTCTAGTAGCTCAATAGGTTTAATTCAGGTATGATTCTCAAGCAGTGATTCTTAACATTTTAGTGATGTTAGCATTGGTTCTTAACATTTTAGTAATTTTAGTGATGAGGTTTGTTTGTCAAAATTTCCCTCTTGAAACAGTAACTTAATTCAAAGTCTAGGTCAGTAGCAAATACCTGTACATGGATACCACTGCCCCCAGATGGCCATCTGATCCTAAGGTAAATAAGCCCCTGATTGTGTGAGGTAGTACACAGTACATTCTTACTAATGTTGTAATATTATTTTGAATGGATTTGTGGACTACTTCAGAACCAGAAACCATCAGTTAAGTTTTTTAAATTTAAAAGAAGTGGTTCCACTTCTTCACACACATTTTGCAGCAGTACATCATTAATATGACTTTTTATAGATTAAACTCAGCTTTCATATTTAGTTTTAACTTTCTAAAATTTAGCCCAATACATCTTTTTCAATTCAACATTTATTGCAGACCATAATGGAGATGCAATTGTGGTTATTTTAAACAAACAAAACATACATTATGGGCCCTGTAGGGTATTGCAATTGGAAGAGGAGAGGACATCCTTATAATTCCTTACAGTGACGTAATTTGTAATATCTCGTGTTTAAAACTTAAAAAAAAATATATTAATACTACTCCAATAAGATATTGTATAATGATATTTATGATTGATGTACAATTATTTATTTATACAAGTATTATTTTATATCATATTATAATAAAAATAATTTATTATTTATTATATCTATCCCATAATTGTTTTATCATTTAGGTATTCCTGGAGGCTATAATAGCATTTATTCAATAACATTTAAGTATTTTTTTTAATAAATAAATAGTGTTCTTTCTCATTTTTAAATTTTCAGGTAATATTATCAGCCCTACCCGAGGTCAAAAGCACGAGGTTTTCCTTATTTACAGCATAAAATGGTGAATGAAGACTGTGACAGCTAAAACAACCAGGAAGAGAGGATTTGGAAGTTTCCCGACGCAAATAAGAATTTGGGAAGATTTCTTTTAAGTCACACATACAACGAGTTAGTAAATAAGTTTATAGAAGGTAAGTCACCTATGTCTTCTTCATGGTCTTGCAATAATTCAAGATCGTCGGCATACATAAGCTCGTATTCTTCATCAGGATCGGGATAATCACCCATTTTGCTTAATGCAAGTATTTTTTACTTTTATTAAAGAGGCTTCAATGTAAATTTATTGCGGAAACAAGATTGGAGTAAATCTGATTAGTGCCTTCAAATGAAATAACGTAAAATAAGTTATTGTTTTGTAAACATAACCTAAAAATACGTGAACCTACGGTTGGATTTTGACATTGACACTTTTTTTTAGCTATATTCCCTATTGGGAAAGGCAAAGGCAAAACCATACGGCTGTATGGCTGTATCGTCTTATTTTTGTATTAATCTTCGTGACGCATTCTAATGTTTCTTGAAGTGTGATGTATTAATCTCTATTACTATTTCATCTTTAATTTTATGTAATAATCTCTTAGGTAATGTTTACCTCTGTCATTGACGTATTTTATGCTTTATGTCAGTGCGCAGTCTTTTATGCTGAATAATTTTCCTCTTTATTTATAACAATTTATTCAACATAAAATGTGAAAGATAATTAAATAAAAATGTCTACGCAAGAAAATAAAATGTCCCGCTATCTGCGACCGGATCGTTTCGACTTGGAACCTAATTCGACAGAGGCCGATTTGAAATGGTCGCACTGGCGATTTACTTACGAAAATTTTCTTACTGCAGAATGCACTACCGAAACCATGAATTCCATGAAGCTAAACGTCCTGGTAAATCATTTATCTCCGACAGTGTTCTCGTACATTCGAGGTGTCAAATCGTATGATATCGCTATGAAAACTTTAGAAGAGATCTATGTCAAACCTAAGAATGAAATTCTCTCAAGACATTTACTTACAACCCGCACACAAAAACCTGAAGAAACTGAGTGAGTATTTGAAAGCACTAAATCTTTTGTCACATGAATGTAACTATACCACAGTGACGGCGGAAGAGCACCGAAGTCAATTCATACGTGGCGCATTTATCGCAGGGATCGTCTCACAAAAGATCAAAGAAAGACTTTTAGAAAAGTTGACCTTAAATTTAGATGAAGCTGTCAATTTGGCGATTTCTTTAGAAAGCGCTGTGAAGAATACTCACATAATATCCAATACAGCATTATCTCTAAATGCCTCAACTGGAAATGAATTCGACCTTAACGCAACCACAAGTTCAAGAGTTCCGAACCGGCGTTGTTTCTTTTGCGGCAGTAAATTTCTACATCAGAGGACTAAATGTCCAGCATTCAAAGTTAATTGTCAATTGTGCTCGAGGAAGGGACATTTTGCAAGTGTATGCAGAAGCAAGGAACCACTGACGATCAATACTATGAACGTTGATAGGATATTATCTACTGATTCGGAAAATTCATCTGCAATATTAGCCACTTCCCCGAGTAGTTTGAAGAAGGCCACTATCCCTATCATTATAAATGAATATAAGGCTGATGCACTTATTGATACTGGGAGTTCGGTGAGTTTCATAGATAGAAACCTAGCTCAATCGCTTAAACTAAAAGTAAAGCCGTGTCAACAAACAATTTCGTCAGCATCACTAAGTCATGTATCTTTTGTTGAAGGACTCTGCCATGCTACACTCAAAATAGACGAAAATCAATATCAACAACAACCTCTTCTAATTGTCAACAATATTTGCGCGGGTGTTATTGTGGGTCATCATATACTCAAAACCCATTCCAAGTTAGAATTAAAATTCGGAGGCAGCCGGCAACCCTTACGGATTTGCAATGTGATGGAAGCCTCTCTACCTCCTGCTACTCTTTTTAGTAATTTATCGTATGATATCAGACCGATAGCAATACGCTCGCGCCGATATAGCAAAGATGATGAAGAATTCATAGAATTAGAGGTAAATAAATTACTTGAAGATGGGGTTATTGAACCAAGTACTTCGCCGTGGCGAGCCCAAGTCCTTGTTGCAGGAGGAGGTCATCATAGAAAAAGAATGGTCATTAATTATGCGCAGACCATTAATAGATTTACGGAACTCGATGCTTTCCCGTTGCCTAATATGGAGTCCATAGTAGCTAAAGTAGCGAAATATAATCACTTTAGTCAAATTGACTTAAAAAGTGCATATCATCAAATAAGCATTCTTTCAAGAGAAAATCCATTTACAATTTTTGAAGCGAACGGTAAACTTTACCAATTTACTCGTATCCCATTTGGTGTAACAAATGGGGTAGCTGCCTTTCAACGAGCTCTTAGCTACGTGATCGAAACTGAAAAATAGAAAGGAACATTTGCGTATATAGATGACGTCACAGTTTGCGGCAAAACAAAGAAGGATAATGACGAGAATTTGTCGAATTTCATGAAAGCGGCAGCTAAATATAAACTTACGTTAAATGAGCAAAAATGTAAATTTAATACTAATGTTATTAATCTTATTGGATACAATATGCAAAATAATGTCATCAAACCTGATCCCGTCCGCCTGAAACCATTGATGGATCTCCCCCTTCCAGAAAATGCCGCGGAGTTAAAAAGGGCACTAGGTCTCTTTGCTCATTACTCAAGGTGGATACCAAAAATTTCTGACAAAATCAAACCATTATTAGAAATTTGTACGTTCCCTCTAACTGGAGTATCTATTACTTCTTTCGAAAGTCTGAAGAAGGATATTCTCAAAGCGTGTCTAGCGGCAATAGATGAAAAAGCAACCTTCACTGTCGAGGCTGATGCCTCAGAATATGCTATTGCTGCAACACTGTCTCAAAATGGTCAACCTGTAGCTTTCTTTTCTCGCTCTTTAACACATTCTGAGAAACGACACGCAGCTATAGAAAAAGAAGCTGCTGCAATTGTAGAGTCATTGCGTAAATGGCGCGACTATCTTATTGGACGCTACTTTAATTTAATCAGGGATCAACAATCCGTTTCATTTATGTTCGATCAACGACACTCTAGTAAAATCAAGAATGAGAAAATAGAACGTTGGCGCCTGGAATTATCCTGTTTTAAATACGATATAATTTATAGAGCAGGAAAAGAAAATAAAGCAGCAGATGCACTCTCTAAAGTGCGCTAATAAGTAATAATACTGATTCTTTGAAAGCCCTACATGTAAGGCTCTGCCACCCTGGCATAACAAGAATGGTACACTGGGTGCGCTCAAAAAATCTTCCTTATTCGATTAACGATGTTAGAGAAATAACTGAGAACTGTCACATATGCGCTGAAATTAAACCCAGATATGTACGCTGTAAAGGAAATTTAATCAAGGCTACAGCTCCTTTCGAACGACTAAATATAGATTTTAAGGTGCCGTTATCTTCAAAAACACCAAATAAATATATATTGACTGTCGTCGATGAATACAGCATATTTCCTTTTGCGTTTCCCTGTAAAGATGTTACCTCCAGCACCGTCATAAAGTGCCTTCATGAAATTTTTAGCCTTTTTGGCACGCCTATGTATATACATTCGGACAGGGGATCAGCCTTTATGTCACAAGAATTTTTGCAACATTTGATTTCTTTGGATATAGCCTCCAGTAAAACTACTCCATACAATCCTCAAGGGAACAGACAAGTTGAACGTATGAACGGTACATTGTGGAAAACTATTCTCCTAAGCCTCCGCTCCCAAGGATTGGAAACTCCTGATTGGGAAAAGGTATTGCCTAACGCTCTACACGTCAATACGTTCTTTACTTTGTACTAGTACAAATACCACACCCCATGAAAGAATGTTTCTCCACCAACGTCGTAGTCCTAATGGAGTCTCCTTACCTGGATGGATGATGTCTCCTGGCCCGGTACTTATTAAAAGAACAGTTCGAACTCAAAATTTGATCCCTTGGTACAAGAAGGACAGCTGCTGCAAACTAATCCAACCTACTCATACATAAGATACTCAGATGGCAGAGAAGGAACCATATCCAACAGATATCTGGCACCATTGCCACCCACTAACAGAGATAGTTCAGATTCAGAATCAGAAGTTGAAAATGAAAATGACATGCCAATCGAAGATGAACAGCAAGACTCTGCTCAACCTAATGAGAGCGACGCTGGTGTACGCCGCTCCACAAGACTAAGGCAAATCCCTGCTTACCTACAAGATTACGATCTAGGAGGGGGGTGAATGATGTATTAATCTCTATTAATATTTCATCTTTAATTTAATGTAATAATCTCTTTGGTAATATTTACGTCTGTCATTGACGTCTTTTATGCTTTATGTCAGTGCGCAGTCTTTTATGCTGAATAAAGCCTAGTTTTCTCAAGGCTTTGTTTTTATTTAGAACAGAGTGTTTGGCACAAAATGTATCGAGTCAGCTTTTTCGACAAGCTTCTGTGAGCTAGTCAACACTACAATAATGTCTCACATCCACTTGGCCGATATAGTGAATATGATAAAATTAAGACCTGTTAATTCTTCAGTTGCGCAGACGTTTGTAACACAAAATAACACCTATTGTATTTCACAATATCCACTATGAACGAATTTAAAGAAGAATTAAAATATGACGCCAACTCGATGAAATCCCGCCAATAACTCTTGACAATGGTATTCTGACATGATTCTCTAAACCTAAACTTAAATTTGACAAAAGTTCATCCATTGTCATTCTCTATACAGAATGAAAAGGAAAGACTGATGTTAAATTTAGTTTTAAGTTTAGAGAATCACGCCTGAATCGGCACCATTGACACTTAGGGTGCGGCCAGAGTGCACTCAGATTCAGAGTCAGATTCAGATTCTGAAAACAAGCGCGAGAAATAAACAGTGTAGTCTAAGCAGGTTGCTTGCTTTTTCTCGCGCTTTGTTTTCTGAGTCTGAATCTGAATCTGAATCAGGAGTGCAATCTGGCCGTACCCTTCGACTACACTGTTTATTTCTCGCGCTTGTTTTCAGAATCTGAATCTGACTCTGAATCTGAGTGCACTCTGGCCGCACCCTTATGCTCTTATTCTGACAGGAGTACAGAACACACTGATTTTTTTTGTCTATTTGTCCCTTTTGGGACGGGCAAAGGATTCTAAGTGCACACAGCATTGTTAATTTTTTTATTAGTATTTTTATGGCCGTAGTTTTCACCATTTTGGTCTTTCCTCAGTATAGTAGTTCTTCAATTCCCATTTATATATCTTCGAAAGTGTTAATCACGTTGTTGGACAGGATAGGATATGTATTGGTGTTTTTTAACAAAGGCAATTGGTTAGGAATGCTGGATTTTTGGTATATCTGAGTTAAGCCTTGATGGCTTAACAAAATCCTCTGTAGATTGAAAGGTGGGCAGCCCAAGACCAGATGTTGTAGAGATTCAACATGATTTGTTTGACAGTTAGCGGCATCCATTTAAGTCTTCTAATTTGATTCTGTGTATGTCTTCACGAAACCTTCCGTGACCAATTCTCAGTTGGTTTATTGCGGTAATAAACTTTTTTGTTGGATTTTTTAATTCGTGGTGCCACATAAATTCAATATGATTTCCAAGATCTGTTAGTTCTTTCAAAGCTTCTTTTATGGAATCTTCTTCTTTTATTTTATGACTTATAATTGTGCCTTCTCAATTCCGCTAGCTTTTGTGTAATATATATTAGACTTGCAACGAATATTCGGTATTCGGCCTATTCGGCTGCTTTTATTATATTCGGCTGAATACCGAATACCTACATATTATTCGGCCAAATACCGAATACTTAAATAATATATTTTGTCATAGAGAAATAATTGGTAAAATTAAAAATTAAAATCGATTGATTACGTATATATTCATATTTTTGACGTGACAACGTCTTAAATTAGGTTGCGGCTGGGAGTCACTTATGAAAAAGTGTAACGCTCGGTAACGTTACGATGAGTCTCTCGTGTTAAGTTTAAGTTTACATGTACAATGTTTTAGTAAACAAAATATATTTCTATAGTTAAAATTTGTGCAATTCTTATTTTCATTCAATTCCTTGTTCCTATTGTGCAATTTAATTATATTCATATCAATAAATATTCTACCGAGAAAAAGACGTTGTCACGTAAAATCTTCGCCCGTAAAACCGACTTTACAGGCAACTATTTTTTTTATCATATTCATCATCATCATATTTCTGTTATATATAATAATCATTTAAATAGTCATTGGTACATAACACAGGTACATAATCATCTTCTGAATTGGAAAAATGGAGGATCCTATGTATTTGAATTATTGTGGTAATCAAAATTTAAATGGGTAAGGTTCTCATTTCTTTTATAATCATTTATTAAGTAGTCATTGGTACATAAAACAGGTACATAATTTAATCATTTTCTGTATTAAACAAGTTAAAAAAAAATCTATGCATTTGAATTATTTTCATAATCAAATTTTAGAAGGGGAAGGTTATGGTGCAGAAAGACTAACTACTTATTCTGCATTTTTAGGAAGTAGTTTACTTCTTTTTTTCTCGTAGACCATCCCAGCTTCAGAGAAAAGGCGCTCTGAATAAACACTACTTCCTGGCGCCGACAAATATTTTGCTGCAATCTTAAACAAACACGGAAATTCAAATTTCCTTGTAGTACAGTCAATCTGTCGAAAAAAATATCGTTTCAGTGAAAAAAAAACCTAAAGGGTAAGTCTTGTTTTTTCTGTTGCCAAATGACGTCAGTAAGCTACCTTGGCGATGGGCATGTTCAACTCGTAGGCGTTTTTTGCAAAACTCAATAAAACCGTCAAATTTTTTTTGAAACGCATTTTTCTTGTTTTGTATGCATTTTAGAAACTTTTTTTTTGACCATAATTGTAGAGGGCGTTAAGTGCTACAATTTATGTCATTGTTGCAATCTCGTACAACAAAAAATGCGCATTGTAGGTGGCACTAAAGTCTCAAAAAAGTGTTTTCACTTTTTCACCCTGAAAATATCATTTTAATGGAAAACTTTAAATGGCAAAGTTGTTTCGTACATAATTACCAACAACTTTTGTAAAAACAATTTTTTTGTATTACTTACCGGTTTCAAGTTATAAATTGCGCAGGTATGAAAAATCCAATAGAGCGGTTTTGGGCAGTTCACGTACACATTTGCAGCGCACATTTCAATGTACGTTTTAGTATTTTTATTTTTTTTCATGATTGAAAAACAACAAAAAATGAAATAAAATAAAAAATAAATTGTTTTATTTTTATTTTTTTTCATGATTGAAAAAAAAATTAGTAAAAACGTACATTTAAATGTGCACTGCAAATGTGTACTTGAACTGCCCAAAACCGCTCTATTGGATTTTTCATACCTGCGCAATTTATAACTTGAAAACGGTAAGTAATACAAAAAAATTGTTTATGCAAAAGTTGTTGGTAATTATGTACGAAACAACTTTGCCATTTAAAGTTTTCCATTAAAATGATATTTTCAGGGTGAAAAAGTGAAAATACACTTTTTTGAGACTTTAGCGCCACCTACAATGCGCATTTTTTGTTGTACGAGATTGCAACAATGACATAAATTGTAGAACTCAATGCCCTCTACAATTATGGTCAAAAAAATAGTTTCTAAAATGCATACAAAACAAGAAAAATGCGTTTCAAGAATTTTTTGACGGTTTTTTTGAGTTTTTCAAAAAACGCCTACGAGTTGAACATGCCCATCGCCAAGGTGGCTTACTGACGTCATTTGGCAACAGAAAAAACAAGACTTACCCTTTAGGTTTTTTTTTCACCACTCAACCTACAGATTGACTGTACTATTGCTGCTACCATGTATACGGGTTGTCATGACGTGATATATTACTAATATTTAAGAAAAGATCCATTTCTGTTGAAATTGCATTTGACCGAATTGCACTGCAAACAAAGGAGCGCGAAACAATCACGTCTGTACAAGTTTTTGGCGCTAAAATCCAGCCGAATACTTTTGTCTAATATTCGGCTATTCGGTCAGGGGCCTCGCTGAACATTCGGTATTCGGTATACTGCCGAATATACTATTCGTTGCAAATCTAATATATATAAATGTTTTACTTGTATGACAGTTTGCAGTTTTCTAAACATCTCAGTACACTCAGGGAATCAGTAATTATTAGGTATTTAAGTGGTTACAAATTCTTAGCATATTTTAAAGCTTCATATATGGCATAAGCTTCTGTCGAAGAAATAGAAGAGTTATTACACAAACAGAAACAGAGGCCAATTTTTAGAGTAGAACCAGCGTAGGTACGTGCAAACCCTTTTTTTATTTTTTTATTCGGTAATAGGTAAGCGCTTGACCATAATTCGTCTGATGGAAAGCAATATTATGGTCTACGATGGAGCGCGCTTACCTAATAAAAACCGGTTCACTCTTGCTTTGAAGACCGCTAGATTGTAGTGCTCGGGGAACAAGGGTTCAGGCAAGGAATTCCACAGTTCCTTTAGTGACATGGCCGCCATTAAATTAATTTACTGTGCTTATGTTCGCAGTACATTAGGATACTCTAGTCCAATTTTGTCACCCCAATATAGTATACACAAAGCTAATCTCGAGTGAATAAAAAAAATGTTGACTATCTTAACTATCGACTACGTATTTTCCCTGATTCATATCTAGCGGAAGTCATCATCATGGCCTCTTGAGCTTAGAGGAGAAGCGGAACTGTTCGACACCTTAAATGGGAAGTTGAATTGCGCGGATTCAGTAGCGGGTATCGGGTTGTACTCTTAAGCGACGCACACGCCATACTCCCTCGCTGCGTAAGTCTGTTCACTAGATATGCTAGTAACAATGTTCTCATTCGTATAGCACGGACTTATAATACGAAATTTACCGAACTTGAAAGGACATTGTTCTGCGTCCATACATTGTTGGCCTAAGAACCAACAATCATGAAATATTATATTCTAGGTTCGAAATTGCAAGTAAATGACTGTAAAAACAAATATTATTGACGGACACTTCTGAGAACTTAAATTATCAGGAAAACTAAATATTTTTTGAGGTTATGTTTAATATTAAATGAAACATAGGTCAACCTATGAACTTAGTATGAATTGAATTAATATTACAACTAATTCATTATTATTCGGTGCGATTTTAAAAAATAACTATTAGGAAAAACTTGGTTAGGTAGGAATCATGAATAAAATAAAAACTAGTTTTGCATCTTATTTTTTGACTATTTTTCACTTAATTGTATCATATTGTTTTTTATTTGTTTAACACATGTATATTGTGTAAATATGCAGCGTGAATGTGTATCAGCTGCTCTTGAATAATTTGGCAGTATGATCCTCTCAGGATGTTGTGGCACAGGTTTTCTAGCACTTGGTAACAAAGTCTCTGCTATTTGGTAACATCGATAGCAAATTATTTGGTATACGAAATAGTTAAATTAAAAGAAAAACAATCGCAAGTAAACACACACAACAGGAAATCCGAAACGATAATCCACGAATGCCACAGATTACTACGAATGCAAACTGCCTGCACCACAACCACAGAGTATCGAGTTTTATGCCGGCCCTTCACTTGACAACAGCCTGTTCTTGTCATGCTTAATATGGAATAAAAAGGACAGTAGTTTTCCAATTACAGAACTACAGCGCACTATGCGGCATAATGCCTATTCTTGAATGTTTCAACAACAGCAACGCTTCGCACAATCGAGCACTCTCAAAAGTAATGTTTTCGTGTGATGCGTGCAATCGTACCAACTCGGTGAGAGAAAATTAACAATTGTTTTTTCTTTAAGTAGGCATTGATTGAAATGTTTTATTTATTTAATATCGTTAGTAATATTATTTATTTTTGAAAGCTTTCCTTTCATTGTTGTTTTTTTTAAATAATCATAGTTAATTCAAACTGTATTAAAAAATAAATATAAGTATGGATGAAGGTACAAACATTGACTTTTTTTTCAACACTGAACTTAGCGCACTCTGCTGGTGCAATTGAAAACTAATTTTCGTTCCAATTAAGCATCAGCATAATTCGGCATTGTGCGCCACTGAGTCGCATTATGTTCTGTAATTGGAAAACTACCACTGATGCCAAGTCTTCAAAAAGCAAACACGAATAGCCAAGTGAAGTGCCGGCATTAAGGAGAAAGTGTTTTGTTTGCAGCGCTGCCATAGATTATACGCATAAAATGGTAGTCTCAGATTATTCTTTAACTTTTTAGTATAGCTTTCTTAACTAGAAGTGTCCGTCACAATCTAAATACTGATAATTATCGCAAAAAATATACTAAGAATTATCATAAATGCCAAATTGGTGTTGGTTCTTAGGCCAAATTTAACATTGTCCTTTACGGGATATCGAAACATACATTTAAACAGCGAGTTTTGCAGTATTTCATACCTATAATACGTTTCTTTTTTTTCAGTAAGTGCAGTTCGGTGCATTCACAAAAACGTTCCTTTCCTGATGATTATGAGTTTTTTCTTGATATTTTATGAGTACCTTTTATAAATCTTCTTTGAAAGCCTCGAGACTCAAAAACAGTCGAGAATTTAGCTTCGAGAACGAAAATAGTTCGAGATATCAGAAACCCTATCCCTACCTGACTACATCATAAATAAAAAAGTCATAATAATAATATATTGGTTTAAAAATATGTTAGCAAACTACTCCTACATAATATATCTTCTTAATACAATACAATACAAAACGCTTTATTGTACACCACAGAAAACATAACATTTAGTACAAAACCAATTAAAACTAGTGTATCAATGGGCGGCCTTATCGCTAAGAGCGATCTCTTCCAGGCTACCTTTGGATGGAGAGGACTAGAAGGAAGTTGGAGAGAAGGCGGCGTAAATCACTTGAGTGATATAGGTAATAATATATACATACATATACTCTAATATAAATATATACATACACAACAATAAACAAACCTAGTTCAGTAGGTAGTAATCACGAAAATGGTTATAATCGAAAGTTTTATAAGGACAGATAACAGGACTTAACAAGGTTTTTAAAAGCGTGAATGGATTCCGCACGTCTTATAGTAAGTGGAAGAGAGTTCCACAGATGTACGGCACGTACTGCAAACGAACGGCTATGAAAAGATGTGCCGTGTACAGGAGTCATGAGAGTAAGATTTTCTGATGACCTAAGGGATAACGTGTTAGAAGTATGAAGGAAATTAAAACATTCCTTAAGATAGCGCGGGGACTTAGGATTGAACAATATGTTGTAAAGGAGAGCAAGAATATAAGTATTCCGGCGAAGACTAATAGGTAGCCACTTGAGCTGCGAACGAAAATGAGAAACGTGATCATATTTGCGCAAGCTAAATATGAAGCGGATACAAAAGTTTTGAAGTCGCTCAAGTTTATTTAGTTGGTCCTCCATAAGATCAAGATAGCAGACGTCAGCATAAACAAAAATGGGTAGCAACAAAGACTGCTAAGGTAATTTTGGTAGTGATGGGTAGGAAATTACGTAGTCTCCTAAGCGACGCAGCTGAGGCAAACGATTTGCGGCTGACCACTTGCATCTGTGGACCCCAGCTCAATAATTGTCGAATATTAACCCCAAGTTTTTTACCGACGCGCTAAAAGGAACATTATTACCAGCCAGGTAATTAATATAGGTAAACAGATTGGTCTGTACTCATACATCATATTCTGCAGAGTATATAATGTGATCGAATACAGACTATGGTAGTGATACACGTTATGAGTGGAAGTCCTAAGCTAAGCCTCTGTTTTTGAAAAGGTCACAAAAAGGCCATGGTGTCTCGGGTGATATATAGGGCGCAAGTTGGTTTAAATGTTTATTAGAACGATTTGTTTTTGTCTCTAGTCACCTTATGCTATACTAAGTCCACAATATTACCGCAAGAGTAAGGAAACGTACAGTCTCTTCGCTCATGTAATATCATACTCTGTAGAGGAGGCACGTGTATTTTGTTAAAAAACGAATTAGAAACGAAACCTTTAACCATTCCTTCTGATATAACAACTGTATTATATTTTGAATGCTGTGGAGTTGAATTATGCGCATATAATATTATTGTAATATGTATATATAGGATACCAGAGCAAAGTAAAAGCAGTATAGGTATTTTTCTACACAAACTTGACAAACTACTTTTTTTCCTTACAGAGAAATATAAAAGGAAAAAAATAATAATTTGCGGGGATTGGAATTTAGACACTTTGAAACAAACGCCGCATATAAAAGAACTTTTCAGTTTATTAGAATCTTATAATTTGAAATCTCATATTAAGTTACCGACTAGATTAAATGCTTGCATCGATCAAATTGCCAGTAATATAGACCAGTCCGTATCAGAATTGCTTTATTTAGGACTTTCGGATCACGAGACCGCACAAATTATAAAAATAAGAACTAATATATCTGTGTCGAAAAAGTCTTTTTCAACTTGGTTTGAACATAAGAGAGACTATAGTCAAGAAAATATAATTAAGTTTTGCAAACACATAGCGGCTTTACCGTTCATAGAAGTTTTCGATTCAAACGATGTAAGAGAAGCATTTAATCTTTTCTATGAATTATTTCGGTTGCTCTATGATTTATGTTTCCCAATAATAAGAGTTAAAGTGAATAATCGACCGCTTAAAACAAAATGGCTAACTAAAGGGTTGAAAAAATCAAGTAAAACTAAACGTAATTTTTACCTAAAATATAAAACTACTAGCATTAATAAAAAAGAAAATAAGGATATATATTACAGGTATAATAAATGTTTTAAAATATGTATTAATAAAGCACACACACACACGTAATAAAAATAAATGTAAAGCTACTTGGAACATTATATCGGCGAATCAGATGCCTAAATCATATCAAGATGACATAGATAAATTAAATTTCAATAATAAGACATATACTGACCCCACTGACATTTCCAATTTATGTAATAATAATTTTATTAATACTACGAACATTCGGACATCTAATACGTATGACATTAATTTAAATTTTAATAAATTTTCAAGTAATCCATATACTATTTACCTTAATCCAACCAATGAAAAGGAAATCTATAGAATTATTATGAACCTAAACAACAGTAATGCGACTGGCTACGATGACATTCATACGAAGGTCATAAAAGCATGTGCGAAATATATTTCTTTGCCCCTGTCACATATTATAAACCTGAGTTTTGTTGATGGAATTTTTCCTGACGAACTAAAGCTGTCCGTAATTCGACCTATTTTTAAAAAAGGTGACAAGTCCGATCTTAATAACTACAGACCTATAACTAAAATACCTATTATCTCAAAAATATTTGAAAAAGCCTTTCTTTGTAGAATGAATAATTTTTTGGATAAGCATGATATTTTAACAGAGGAGCAATGTGGGTTTCGTAAAGGGTGATCAACTACACTTGCCGGTTTTAAATTAATTAAGTGTATTACTGAAAATCTAAATCGTAATATACCAGTAATGACAGTATTTCTTGACATGTCCCGAGCATTCGATTTTGTTGACCACTCAATACTACTAAAAAAGATTGAATTATATGGCATTAGAGGTAAAGCATATGACTGGATTCATAGTTATTTAAAGGGCAGAATACAATGCACTGAAATACAGAAAGTCGTTAAGGAATCAAATAACAAAATTTATAAGAAGAATTTCAGATCGGAAATATTGTTAAATGAAAGGGGTGTGCCGCAGGGCAGCATTATTGGTCCATCATTTTTTATATTATTTATTAACGATTTTCCTAAAATGATAAGCAATGACTGCGTACTTTTTGCTAACGATATCACTTTAGCTGTAAAATGTGACAATAAAGAGATAGCTGAGACTCAAATTAATAAAGCATTGTCTGAGGCTAATACCTGGCTAGTCGCAAACCGACTTAATATCAACATGGAAAAAACTACGATCGTGCAATTTCATTCTTACCAAAGTAAACCTCTGTCTGTTAAACCATGTCATAATAAGGTTCTTATTGAAAGAGTTGAATCTTTTAAATTTCTTGGTACAATTGTTGATAAGAATTTAAACTGGAAATGTCATATCGATTGTGTCTGTTCGAAAATAGAAAAAATCGTTTTTGCCTTAAAAAGGTTGAGACAAACAGTATCGACAGAGGCTGCGCAAATGGCTTACCACGGATATGTTTCATCCGCCTTAAGTTATGGACTGCTCTTATGGGGTAACTCAGTAGATATCGATAGGGTTTTTAGGATGCAAAAAAAATGCATTAGAATGTTAGATAGTGCTTGGTTTCTCGAAAGCTGCAAACCCTTATTTAAAAAATTTGAAATACTTCCATTGCCCTGCATGTACATAAAGGAAGCATGTTTATTTATCAGGGATCACAGCATGTATTTCGAGAAGCGCGAAGAAATGAGCAATAGACACACGAGATGTCAATATAGATACTTATTATATCAGCCTCCTTGCCACGCATATATTTATAAAGTTAATGCTTATAACATGTTAATATGTATATATAATAAATTACCTGACAATATAAAATTAGAAACTGGGACACTGTTTAGAAGTAAGTTGACAAAATGGTTACAAAAAAAATGTTATTATAGTATTAAGGAATATATGACAGATGAAAAAAATAACTGACTGCAATATTTGCACACCTGCCTGCAGGTAGAATACACGCACTTACTTAATATGTATCAACTTGTGAACTGTATTTTGGCAAATAAATTAAATTATTATTATTATTCTGTTTATTTATTGTATACCATATTGATTACATTTTTAAATATTGATATAAAAATAAAAACATTTAAAAATATAAAAAATAGAAGCCAACCGGCAGCGGGAACAGGGTCCTAGCTACCGGTGGTTAGGGCCCCAGAGAGAGGAACCTCCTTACTATGCGAGCCGTGTCAAGGAGCACTGCCTTCTGTATGAGGCCCTTGATCCAGTCACCCAACTCGAGCCTCCGCAGATGACAGTCGAAGCTCTTAGCTATCAGGCCATTGACTGTCACAACTATCGGCACAATGATAGCCGAGTCAACATCCCACATGGCGACAACCTCATGAGCCAAGTCAAGATATTTTATTTGTTTATCTTTCTCGGCTTTCATGAGGTTCTCGTCATGAGGGATGGCCACATCAACTATCATTGCGAGGCGCTTTTCCCGATCTATCATCACTATATCAGGCTTATTAGCAACAATAGTCCTGTCAGTGATGATAGATCGGTCCCAGTACAGCGTGATATGACCACTTTCGAGAACTGGGTCGGGCACATACCTGTAATATGGCACCTCAGAAGCAACAAGGTTGTATTTCAGGGCAAGCTGCTGATGGATAATCCTGGCCACTTGGTTGTGTCTGTGCAAGTACTCGCCGTTAGCTAGACGAGAACAACCCGAAAAAATATGCCTAATCGATTCACCAGGACAGTGACATGCCCCACATATGTCAACCGTCCCATCTTTCAGTATATACTTTCGGTAATTGTTCGTCATTATAACTTCGTCTGCAATTGCACAAACAAAACCTTCGGTCTCTCCAAATAGATTACCGAATCGAAGCCAGGCCATGGACGCTTTGAGATCTACTTCGGGTCTATGTAGCGCCCGGAAAAAGCATCCATGAAGCTCTTTGCCCTGCCATACCTCCCTGCGTTCATCTGTTGTCATTATTACAGGTTTGCGCCAGTTCTCTTTAGCTAAGGATAGAGGGGTCAAGCCCGAGTCCACTGCGACCACATCCCGATGCATACCTACGTCAGCTTTTAAAAAGTATTCCCTAAGGCTGCACACCTCATGGTTGTGGAGAGTCTTGGCATTTAAAAAGCCACGACCTCCACACTTCCGTGGAATGTACAGCCTCATGACCGATGAACGTGGGTGATGCATTCGGTTTGCAGTCAACAGTGTGCGAACTCTTCTGTCCAGGGCGTTCAATTCTGTCTGAGTCCACTTGAGTATGCCAAAGGAGTACATCAGGACCGGCATGACCCAACCGTTGAAGGCGCGCACCTTATTGCCACCTGACAAAACACTTTTCAGTACTTTGTTCAGGTGACCAAAGAAGCGCTCCTGCACCGATTGTTTCATGTCAGCCCCATTGATGCCTAACCCCTCGGACATTCCCAAATACTTGTAGGTCTCGTCTGCGGAGAGGGATCTGATATTTATAGAATCCGAAAGTTGCAATCCTTCGGATTCGACAATCTCTCCCCTCTTTACATGCATAACTGCACATTTGTCCACACCAAATTCCATATTGATATCTTTACTAAAAGTTTTTGTTACTTTCAGTAACTCCATCAATTGCAATTTAGTAGGAGCAAACAATTTTAGGTCATCCATGTAAAGAAGGTGAGATATTATCTGACCTCCTCTTCGCAAAGAGAAACCCAGCCCTGAAGCTTCCAGCAATGTGCTGAGGGGATTCATGGCTAGGCAGAACCACAATGGACTCAGACTATCACCCTGGAATATTCCCCGCTCAATCCTTATCAGTTCGTCGTTCTCCCGAATTGGTCGACATCCTGGATAGCAAAGAACCGTCCTCCATTGCCCCATACATGACATCAGGAAGGTGCGTAGAGTTGTATCCACTTTGTACAACTCCAGCACCCTCATGAGCCATGTATGTGGCACAGAGTCATAGGCCTTCTTGTAGTCTATCCAACATGTCGATAAATTCTTTCGAGAACGCCGAGCCTGTTGGCTAATGGCCATATCGATGAGGAGAAGCTCCTTAGTACCACGGGACCCATTCCTACATCCATTTTGAGTAGCATTCATTACAGAATTTTGTAAAATATGGTTTAAAATTTTTGCCCTCAAAATGGATGTAAGAAGCTTATAGACCGTTGGTAAGCATGTAATCGGTCTATAGTTTTTGGGTTCCATGGTACTACCTGATTTGTGGAGCAAGTGGGTAATACCAGTCGTGAGCAACTGCGGGAGCGAACCACTGTCTAAGCAGGACTGAAACTGCGATGCCAAGCAAGCGTGTGACGTACGTGGCCATTTCAACCAGAAGTTGTGTAGACCGTCTGGCCCCGGAGACTTCCAATTCGGGACCGAACTGACTGCACAGGTCACGTCTTCCAGCGTAATGGTGATGGGCTCCATTGGGGAAATTCCATCACACGCCTGCTCAACATCGCCCATCCAGTCACCCTCGATGTGGCTGACAGGTGCAGACCAGATGCTACGCCAGAATGAATTCGTAGCACTATCATCCGGCCGGCCCCCGTCAGCCACACCCTGGATTGGTTGCTCCCATGCTCTATATACCCACTTTTCATCACACTGAAACATGCGATTCAGATTATAGCGCTCCACCCGACGCTTATACCGCCTAATACGGCTTGCCCATGCACAGACCCTTTGCTTCAGGAAGTCGATGCGCTCTGTGGCGCATGATAAATAATCCCGAGGACTGATATCAGTCCCCAAGAACGCCCGCCTCACAAAGCGCATCAATCTTGGCCTAGTGTTACCCTCCCTGAAGCAAATGAGTTTACCTATAAGTGTCCTAGCTTCGGCGATACGACGTTCAATCCTGCACTGCCAGACCGGTAAGGCTTGTTTCGGTCGTGCAGTCATGTCTGGGAACTTGACATTGGCTACACGACACGCCGCAACGGCCGCGCAGTACAAAATCGAATGTGTATCACCGATATTTTGACTGCTTTCAAAACAACTACTAAGCAGCGAATCCAAGACACCTACTAAGGCTTTATTTTTTTTATGCATGGGCAAGCGAGGTAATCGCGGTCTAAGTTCGGGAGGAGCCATTCTATACTCTCGAATCGCATCCTCCAGAGCACTCCTCACTCTATCACTGTACTGTGTACTTACTGTAGCAGCCCTACCTACCTCCTCCACATCACTATCCTCATACCGCGGCAGGATTGCACGTGCTGGTGTTTTCACCGCGGTCAGTGACGGGACAGGGCCGACACGGCTGCTCAGCATCTCTAAGCGTAGCCTATCAAGCACGGTGTCATCCAACCTATGACTACGTTGAATGACCCGCATCTGATCCGAAAGTCGCTGGGCCGAAACGTTGAGGGCTGGTTCCAGTTCCTGAAACAGAGCATGCATCTTTACACGGTACGCGGTGAGATTAGTTCCTCCCTCTGTAGACCCATAGTATGCGCGCATGACGTTCTCATTTATTGTCTGAGTCCATCGCATGCGCGGCACACAACCACCGGCAGCGGGGGCCCGGTTCGGAACCGGGTGGCTCCTGGACCCTAAGCTTGCTGGTGGCCGGGGTCTCCCCGGCCGGCGCACAGGTGTTGGCGACGTCGGCGGGGAGAAGTACTCGTTGCTTGAGCTCGACGCTGTCGTAGCCACCGACGGGGTTTCTTCGGTCGGCGGGGGCGGCTGCAAGGCGGAGCTGAGCGACGAGTCCGGAGATGGAGGGCGTGTTTTTCTTGTTCGTCGTGGTCTTAAAATCATTGTTTGTCTCGTGAAATAGCCATCAGAATTATATTGACAGGTGTCATCACATCAGCACTTTTTTCATTTTCTTGAAATACATGTTTTCTAAAATTTTGAATAATAAACATTTTAAATATGACTTAAGCACAATTTAAAACTGTTTATCGTGTATATAACGACGTATTTAATATGTGAAATTTAATTTTTTATCGGATTGACATTTCTTGAGACGTTTTTCTTTTGGGGGTTGCCACGTTATTATTATTATTATTATTATTATATAGAGATCAGCGGGCGTAGTCATATGAACGCATCGAATGAAGAAGCAACATGCAGGCCGGCAGGGTGAGGATGGCTGATGTGGCAGGTAGAACTGCTGTACCAGCTATCTTCGCGTCTGGACTTCACTGTCACTTAACAACAAGTGTGAGCCATTTGTCGGACCTATCTAAAAATATCACTCATAGTCCGTGTATTCCCATTGACGACGGTGCAGTCGTTTTTGTTTGAGTTTTTTTATGTTATCGGCTCCAGGGAAGCCATACGCTACCCTTTATTGGTGTTGTGTTTTTGTTGGTGAGTAAAGTTTTAGGGCTCCACGGGGTAGAACAGGAAAGGCAACGATGCGAGTGATATTTTTGGCATCGCAAGCGTCTATTGGAAGTGGTGGCCATTTACCATCAGGGGCTCAAGCACGAATTTTTGAGAGAGATTTTTGGTGTCCAAAAATATTACTCGCGTCGTTGCTTTTCCTGACCTACCCCGTGGAGCCCTAAAACTTTCATCATCATCATCATCATCATGTCAGCCGTACGACGCCCACTGCTGAGCATAGGCCTCCCCCAAGGATCTCCACACCGATCGGTCCTGCGCCACTCGCGTCCATCAGCTTCCCGCGACCTTCATAAGATCGTCGGTCCACCTTGTAGGGAAAACTTTACTAAAACTTTACTCACCAACAAAAACACAACTCCACCAAAGGGTAATGTTTTTTTACTGTAGTATTCTGTAAGGTGGAGGACTTACGCGATGCTAACAAAAACAATAGCTCTTTTTCCATTTCAGTATTACTAAAAGCTTTTTCAAAAAAAAAACGCTTCAAGATAGAGGCTGCAACGAAATGAAATAAAACTACAAATGGTATATATACGAAAGTTTTTTTTTTAATAATTGGGTATATTTACAATAGACTAATTAACAAACGTGAGTTACATGAATATTGTAAGAAGAGGCCTGGCCGACGACGGCCGAAACCACCGGTACGGTACGCACATTCACACCAAATATCAAATACTCTATAATATCAGCGATCATCGGATCGGACTTAGATCAGTATGTATCAATTATTTCTAATCAATCAATGGAATGTAAGCCTTTCTTAAACTGCGCCTTACTTTTTTAGAAACCACAAAACTTTTGATTATATATACACCTAGATATCGTATCAACTGCGCGGAAGTTCTTAAAAAATATCTACTACATATGGTAGATAAGCTCGTCGCTACACAAGCACACCTTGACTGTTTTTAAAAAATCTGACATTAGATTCGCGCAAACATTGCGCGTACATGACCCTCTTTCTTTGCGTGGTTAATTTAGAAGGCTCTGTCTAGGCGTGTATGTAATCAAAACACAGAACAAATTAAGATCTTTCTCGTTCTGTGACATTAACAAAGAAAATAGCCCAAACAAAACAAATTATAATAAATTCAACAGCCATTTGACTAGGAATACAGTCGGTAACAAAAACAAATGCTTATTCGAATATAGTTACATCATTGCATTAGAAATTTTGTTAGATAAAAATATCATTTCAATAGATGCAGCAGACGGAATTATGTATACTTAATTTCTAAAGTCAAAAATATATTGTTGGATTCTATCGTATCACTGCAAGAGCTTTAAAAGCTGCGTACGGAACGCGTTCCATTGTACGCGTAAGCGATTACGCGTACCTTGGAAAGCCATATAAATACTTGTAGCTTCGCGCACCCTCCACGACATGCTCTGATGATTTTAATCGCTGTTATTTTCTAAATGTGTTATTACAAAGCATTTTGCCCTATCGCCATACCAGTTGTCTCTAACACTCGTTCAGGTTGACTGGTAGAGAATGCCTATGGCATTAAGTCCGCCGTTTGCATATGTATGGCAATGAAGTTTAAATAAATAAATGAGTATGGATAGAGCAGTCCAGGGCATGTGTAGAATACAGCTTGAATCTATGGTTACCGACTGTTTATTACAATAATAAATTACACAATACAAAATAATGGGTAGTTGACTAGACAATTTTGTTGTTTAATTAACTCAACTAGAAAAGTTACTCAGTTAAGTAGGTACCTACACGGAGACTGCGTTGAAATACTGTTACAATAATTTAATCAAAGACTTTTGGGCTAGGTAAATATTAAATCGTTATTTGAAAGTGTTTTTTTAAACTCAAACGGGTATTTCACTTTTTGTAAAGTCTTCAGAAAATATTCTACAGATCTTACAAATAGGAAGGTACTAACTATCGCGATACGAATTGAATTAGTGGATCTGAAAAGAAAACATAATTAAATTACGTGCCAAAGTAGTATGTTCAAGACTTTGGTACGTAATTTAATTATGTTTTCTTTAATATAATAATATAGTTAAGGTCTGCACTTTCTTGAAAATATATATTACTCATTCATTTAAGGAGTTTGTAGGATTTTAGTATCTTAATGTAGCCTCGCTTGCGGTGTCAGAGTGCAGGCAATGTAAAATGCGTATCATTGTCACGTCATACTATCAATAAAACACTACATGAATGCATGGAAACCAGATAAGTGCGGTAGACATCTGTTCTAATGCAGTGTTAGTACCTACATGCGTAGGTTTGATGACATTATTACTTCAAAAGTCAATGTCAAATCTAGATAACTTCTCCGCTCGGTAAACTCCCTCGAGATTTATTATATATATTATAAGTATAGATTACTAATTTAAGCATTGGTCAGCTTAAATTCTGAAGCACTCCTTGAAACATTTACATAGACATCTCTTTCCATTAAGTGTGATAACTTGGTACTCATAATGCATGATTTGGTTCAAGAATAAGATAGGTAGTAAATTATGAAATATTCTGTGTCTCATTTTCGTGTATATGTGTACACTTGACCTGTTAAAAACATCTCAGTCAACTACCCTGGCAAACATAACAAATAAGAGAGAACAAGATTATCGTAATATTAAAAAAGACGGCATCGGAAATCTTTCATCTAAAAGACTCGGTTAATCCGGGACTAGATTATTGCCTTACAATACTAACCACTTTAATTATGACTTAGATTAACAACAATCACGGAGTTAAATAATAAATAAAATGTTAACTCGAAACGTAATAATTATGTAGGTTAGTAAGTAATCACATAACACAAAGCTAATCCAGAAATGTACATCACAGAAATCTACTTCATATAACTTGTATTAGACATGAGAACATTTGAGATTCCAAAGTTAACTGTAAGTACATATACATCCATCCATTCACATTACATGCTAAACATTTATCACGGCACTCGGTGCTAACTCAAGCCTTTATGATTACATAGTTACTTAAATTAATTAATTAAAAACGGAAAACTGAGTTTTTTTTACACTATAATTTATACATAAATCGGTTAGTTCAAATTATAAATGACAAATATAACGTTTCGTTTTATTTTTCATTTGCTTTTATTTTTTTTTATCACTAGCGAATACCTTTACAATTCGTGTCTCTATAAAAAAAAATATCAATATTCATGAAAACTTATAAACTGTCAAAATACTTTATTATTATAATTATGTTGAAAGTTACTGAAATAATCGAGCACACTCCTCGCACGAAAAGATAATATAATTAATTTCACAAAAGTAAACAAAATTAATGTTGCAAGGCTACCCGTTTACGAGTTGCCGAAATGTATGAAATACTTATAAATATTGTATGAAGAATTTAAACAAGAATTTTCACAATCCATACTAAGTACTTATTCAATAATCTGTTTTAAATAAGTTATTTTGGTATAATTTTCACTAACTGAGATCGCTTTTTCCCATTTATACTAAAGTAAAATAAATTTTTATTTCAATCACGTGCCAACTAACTCTTTAGAGTCTTGCAGACTAACTTAGTGCAGCAGACCGCAACACTTGGGGCGAACATGTCCGAGTGCCGGCAACCCATCGTATCTATAATTAAACTACATGCTTTCATACTTAAAATGTAATATTTTTAATTCGACATTACTGTACAAAACGCTTATTCATTTTCGCAAAATTTGACCTATTATTTAATTTTTTTATATATTAAATTATTATTATATCAATGCGTCGTCGATCCCGTGCTTACAGCTCGCTTTTTACGTACACTTCATTGAAGGGTTCACCGGGGTGATACTATATATTTTATTGCACCCTCCCGCCTGCCACACATTTCGCTATTACATAATCATCTAACTATAATGGCGATACGATCATTTACCTACGTTATGAAACTCTTATCTAGCTAACCGCTGCACTATTGGACTAAGACCACCGGACAGCGCAAGAATTATAACTTACACCAGACATTTACCTACTATACGACAGACAGGTGCAATATAAGTTGCAGAGTTGGGTGTCTCGAAGGAGGCAATCGACCTGATTGCGGTGAAAAGAGAACCCAATTAAATAACATATTTTACTCATACAGTAAAACGTGGTTCGAAGATCCATTTCCTATTGTAAGATCAGGGTCCTTAGGCGTCGCGTCGTCATAATTGGCAACGGTCATACGATGACTTATAGGTCATATGAAGTGTCCTAATACAGCACGTAAGCCCGTCGCACAAGCTACATTATATTCATAACGATGAGATCGTATCGTGTCATCGTATCTTCTTTACCAATACGGACGATCGGATCGTATCGATATATCGTTGTGCTGTGTCCTACTCTACGTCATTTAAACCATGTAAGTTGAAGTAGGATGGACGACGTTAACAATATATCAACCTTAAGAGTACAGGCGCAGACCACTTCACGTTTTCTTCTTTGGCATGAATAATGAAATGCTAGATCGTTACAGACTAACATTTTATTAGAATCATTCCCTTATTTTAATTGATTTCTAATCTTTGTGTTTGTTACTCAATTTGGAAATAACAATATATAAAGCATATACCAATCCGTTTCCGTCAATGTACCCTTGCGTGCCTAATTCAAGTGTTCCAAGGTCTTCAAATCCAAATTGTTCGGAATCACGCTACTGTTTTGCTGGAATGCCAGAAAGTCAAATATCAACTGGTCTATTAATGGAATTATTCGTCTTATCACTTTCTATCTAATATTTTAACGATGTAACAGTGACATCGAATGCGCGTTAGCGTCGCTTTAACTTTGGTTCTCTTGTACTCGAGTATTATAACTTGACTCTGAACAAGCACTTGGTCAAACATCATTAGTGATCTAAGAGTTAATTTAAAGTTGATGGCCATTGAGCAAATTGTATTTATGTAGGTAAACTATCATCTTTAAAAAAATTAAACAGCATAAAGCAGGTAAGTAGATTTTTTAAGCCATTATCATACTAATTTCATACGAAAAGGTTTAGTCAGCACATAAATCGGATCTACGGATATACATTACCGAGCTGATAAGAGTAGAGTAAAGTGAGGGACTGTGTAAGAAGGGGCACAGTGTTAAATAAGGAAATTCTCTGCCCTACTCTTATTTGGGTATGGTCTGTCTTGAAGTCTTTTATTAATTTCATATGCTGCATCTTAAGCAGCTGTCATCAGACGTCAAATGGCCGCGTGTAAAACACAGATGTTCCTTATGTTACAATGTGCCGCTTGTTACACTGTACCCCAATTGACGCTACAATTCAGCACGGAACTTCAAACAAAGAACACTGAATGCTTCTCTCCGTTTCCGATCCAACATATATGTTGCAACCTTTAATGAGGCAAACTTGTGAGTATTTATTGCGCTTCTTTTATGAAGCATTTTATTTTCAGTAAGTTTTCTATTCAATAGACAAATTTCATAATTATTATCAAACTCATGAGTTTCATGAAATGAAGGCTTTTATTAATTTCTATAAAAAATGACTTTAGTCATAAACTGGTCAAAGATTTATAGAAAGGAGGGCAATTATCTCACTATACCTACTTATTGCCGAACTTTTTTCAAATAGACGATGATTGACCAAGCACTTCAGTCATGTAAAGCCGACATCAGACCCGGCTGGGGCGGTCGGCTAGAGCGAGTCTGAGGACCGCTACCTCCGTGTGTCAGGCGGCGGTGAGGGCGTGAGGGGGGGCAGGCGCGGGGTGCGCCGGCGCGGGAGGGGGTGACTCCACCCCGCAGGCCTTCAGCTCCGTAAAGACCTCCGTGAAGAACCCAGGCTCCGAGTTAATCCTTAACATGTTGAACGATAGCCTGTCGACGATCAGAAGGCAGCGGTCCCAGAATTTGTCTTTGGAGTCTTCTACGAGGAACGGCTTGAGGGGATAGGAGATCTCGTTGCCCATGTAAGAGTAGGAGAGGTACAGGCAGGTGAGCACGACCGCCTGCAGGTCCTGGGGGCGTGCTATTCGTTCCCCGTCCACTAGCTCGCGGACCAGCATGTACACGAACACCACGTTCGCTGGATTGATGAAAGCCACGTCCTGGGAAAAAGAGCAAGAAAAGATAAATCAATAAAAGTATTTACTATTTCATCTTATAAGAAACTGGTTGGCGTTAGTTGTCGGCGGGTTCGGTATGAGATCGTGGAAGTAAAACAACTTTAGTAATAGCCAGCCAAAAGAGAGGCATAGCGAATTTTCCGCTCGAATTGACCACCCGTCTGGGGAAGTTACCTCCACCTTTCAGAAGACCACAGTAAGTGTCGCCGCACACGGGCCACACGCTACAACAAACGCCGCCACGGGAAGCTACTCGTAGAAGCGGCTACTAAAATGGCTGAAGCACGCGACAGCGGCCGACTAAGGTAAGGGAGAAAGGGGTGGAGAATCGCGCGAGTGACTTTGGCGGCGTTTTGTGCGCATTAAGTGGCCGGTGCGGACCACAAGAAGCGAGCAACGATGATTTGAAGCGTATGGCGGCCACCGGCGTACCGTGTGTGGCGATTTCATATAAAATGTATGAAAACTTCAAGAAATATGCCGGTGGCGGCGTTTCGTGGTTGTGTAACCAAACACTAAAGCTCCTCCGTGCTTTGGAAGGCACGTTCAGTCGTTGGTCTCGACTTCATTTGCAGTTGTTAGCCCGTGTGGATGGATCACGTTCTATATTCACTGGGTGCCCCAGCAATGGGGACGTCAATTAGCTAATGATGTTTCCCATGAGAATTGTTGGTTTCATGATATAGATAGCGAACTAAATTACACGCATCAAAAAGACTGAACAACAAGCATCATTTACAGAAACTGTATGTTTTATTAACTGATGTTTTTTCTTAGCAAAGTAGATTAGTATACAATCTTTTTTGTTCCCAAAATATAATTGACTTATCTTAAAAAGAGATACTTTTAGATTGTTTTCGTAATGCTATAGTATTAATAGTTATATTGCAATAGTAAAAATCGCCAAAAATTCAAATCCGTACATGTTGCTTAGACTTTTTTGATGAGTGTATCTTTCAAACTTCACGACGAATCGCGTTGTTCTAATGACATTGTAACTTTCTTCCAAGTACCACCTTTAATATTGATTTTAATATACCTTCAGCAAACACTAGGTTTTCAGGTCAAGGAGTGTATTTTTATCGCTGACATGTATTAGTGTATATTCGCTCGTGACCTTCTTTAATGACGTTCTACATATGTCTATTTCATATTTTGATGACGAAGTTGAGAAAACTTGATTTATTTTATGCCTAAGTTGTTCGTTTCTGTTAAGTTTGCCAAGAACTGATCACAATTTTAAACAAAATAAATACTGCCAACGTGTGGCTCTACCTTATGTGTTTAAAGTTCAAGGTAGGTGGAGCCGGCATACATCCTTAATATTGGATAAAAGCCTCTATATCAATAAGATAAAAAAAAAATAAGTACCTAATTCTAATTACTGGATGCCTTGAAAATTCTGGACTTTCTGACTATGTTTTAGTTTAATTTAGTTCCGGTCAAGCTTAAACTAATCGGAGTAACGTATTACAGTACGAAACAAACACATCCTCACCAGATTCCCACATAACCTTCTGTCCATTTAATTGGAAAAATGTCTTCAATGCTAGAATTCATAAAGTTACATCATGGAAAATCTTCATGTCAAATTCTACCGAGTACTTTTTTTCGAAAAAGTTTTAATTATCTAATATCGATTTATGTCAGTTGAAGCACAATACATACAAGAGCAGTAGCGTAACTCAGCCGTTTTCTTGTAATAGATACCTACGACCACAGATCACTATATTATTAGTAGCAAGCTACCTACGACTGAGCGGAGCGCTAGGGTTGGTAGTACCTACAAAATGTAAAACATATTTGTGTAGATTTTTATTGTATGTGTATAGTTACTATTGCCACGTTACGGAATCGAAACGGAGGCAGACGGCGCGGACGGCGCGGCGCGGCGTAGCTAACTTAACACGGCTAACGACAAGTCTCGGAGCGCGCGACGTGGCACTGAGTAGTGGGCTTGTTGAAAATATATCGATGTATCGATATTTTTGGTTCGATATATCGATATTTTTTGCCGATATATTTTGATTCGATATATCGATACATCGATACAAAATAACCAATATCGAAATTCGTATCAAAAACGATATTTTTTTAATTATTAGCGGCATATCACGATCTAACTAAATTCGTATCTGGAAAAATCGTAACTGGATCTCAGATTAATGATATTCAACATATCTATGATCTGTGCTGTATTTAGTATTGTCTATGTCATCATTGGAAAATAGGATCTATTTTTAGGGAGATAATTTTCGTTCCATTATTATTCCGCGTGTCATATTTCGTGAGCTACTGTACGATATTTTTGGGAAAATTGCTCCGATATATCGATATATCGATGTTTTTTTCGCGATATATCGAAGCCGATATTGATATTTTTTAAAATATCGATGTATCGATATGTCGATATTTTTTCCAACTTTCGACATCCCTACTGCGTAGATTTGTCTTGGCAAGATTAGTTAGCGGCCGAGTAAATGACGTTTGTCTGTGTACGTGCGTCGATTCGGGCGCCAGTATGAAGTCGGAGTACTGCTCTTGTATGTATTGTGGTTGAAGCAAGTTTCACTTCATTGACTTAAGACAACTCAACGCCGCTCACACAATGCGGAAAACCTTCAACCTTGTGAACTTAGCCGTAGGTTAACGAAATAAAACGTTATTTTAGCTAATAAAGATTCCATTGATACCTAACGTTTAACACGAAAACGAATGCTGAAATTAAAAGTATAATACTGGAAATAGCTACAGGCACGCACGTTGTGTAATTTATTGATGTAAAAGGGAAATACCACTCAATGAAACAGTCACTAGATTTATTCCTATAACCAGTTCTGGTTAATGGGACATTGAAAAATGTCCCTTTTAGCTTTTCCTTCATTTTATTATTATCTACGAAAGAAGAATATTTAAAAACATTTTCCTTTTGCTAACTGGTTTTCTTAACTAATAGGGTATTTGACAAGTTTTAGAAAACGATCTCACGTTATTGACTATTGTTTATTGAATCTATAAAAAGTTGATATTTATCATCCTGTTGTGTATTACAATAAAAAAACTAAATCAAAATTAATGGCTACCGCGAAAACGTTTCTCCGGTCATTTTTTTGAGTCTGTGGCTTTCTCCGTTTTACACAGAAATTTCGCCAATGTCCAATCGTCAGAGAGATACGAGAAAGACTGCTCGGAAGAAACAGATTATGGTGGTAGAAAGTCTATATATAAATAATATATATAAATAACCGAATATCCGTTCTTCCTTGAGCTTTTCACGTTCTTTATTTTCCATACTGAAAAATAGTCTATTGCGATTGGATTCACATACTTCGGTAACTCGAGGAAGTATAATCCTTATCAATATGTGAAAAAATGAGTTTGTCTTTAAAAACGCGTAATTATTTACGAAGTTGAAGTTGCGTCATTGATAAAATTAAGCAACTATAAAAAGATACAGCAATTTTGAGCTTGATTAAATATTTATAATGTGCGTCATAACAACAAGTGTATTTCGTCCTACCGATATTATAAATGTGAAAGTTTGTATGTAAGTTTGTGTTAGTTTGTTTGTCACTCAATCACGCAAAAACTACTGAACAGATTTGGATGATATTTGGTACGCATGTAGTTGACGATCTGGATTGAAACATAGGATATTTTTTGTCCCGCAAGGCTGTTAGGTTCTTTTGGGATTCTCAATAAAAATACACTACATATTATAAAGTTGCTGCCGCTGTCTGTACGTTTACATTATCTTTTTCATTGTTTAACGTTCGTATGCTATGTTATATTAATATGGTTTTATAAACTTTAAGTCAACATACGAACAATTACAAAAAAACTACAAATTCCGACATTTCACGTAGATAGCTGTTATTATAATTATTATTTTATTATAGACAAATAAAGTGAGCTTGAAACTATTATTAATTAAACTTCCATTATTCGGAAAACAACATTGCTTAAAGCTCTTTTAGTCCATTTGATTAACCGTTTTTCTTAACTATCTACGAAAGAAGAATTTCCATTCACTTTTTCTTACTGGTTGAGAAAAAAGAACATTGAATCCTGTTTTCATAACAGGCTTTTTGGCAGTGTGATAAATAAAGTACCAATTGAGGAGCGTCTGTTCAAAGGGGGCTATTTACGTATTTACTGATTTATGTTTTTTTTTTCGTGAATTCTACTGGTATTCTAAGATCCTATCACAGCCTGTGTTTATTCTTGATCGAAAGTGATAACTTCCCCTTCAAATTTGAACTTAAATTCGCGGTTCTATTCAAACGGTGCCATTTTTAGCTCATTTAAAAGTTGTTGTTCGACACATAATATTTTTTTATCAAAATTTTTAAAGATTTTTTTTAATTTGAAGCTACATTTATGCCAAATATATAAAACAACTTGGCATTAATTCATTGTCATTACTTCTAAAGATAAAAAAAAACATGCATTATGGCAAACTATATCACATTTGTATATTTTTTTATCTAAAAAAGTAATGACAATTAATCGATGCCAAGTTGTTTTAAATATTTTGGCATAAATGTAGCTTCCAATAAAAAAAAATCTTCAAAAAGTTTATTTGTTGATGCTATTTATTATCATTCCTGATCAAAAGACGCTATTTTCCGAATATCCGACCAAAAAGTGCTATTTCCATTTTTAAATTTCTTAATTCTGTTCTTTTTAATAATAACAATAATAAATAATTTTACCCTAAAAATAAGTGACCTCATGGATATTTGACAGTGTTAAAAATAAAGTGCCAATTGTTAGCATGTGTTTTGAATGAATATTAACAGGGGTTTTTAATATTGTTACAAAAAAAAACATAATTTTACTAAAAACTTAAGAAAAAGATAATAGTTTTCTTATCTATTGTCACGTGATCCAAAACGCTTGGGATTGGCGGAGCCTAAAATGACGTCACACGCAATTAAACTTCCAGTTAGAGTGACATTACATTGTATCGTCTGATGTTTTAATAATAGTCGTGTGACGTCACACACTAGTAAGACGCCATATTGTCCAGAGAAACGTTTTCGCGACAACTTGAAAATGGAGTTTTTGATTTGGTTATTTTTACTGACACAACAATTTAATACACAACAGAATGATGAATATCAACTTTTTACGGACTCCATAAATATTAGTCAATAACGTGAGATCGTTTTCTAAAACTTGTCAAATACCCTATTCATTGGTATTTTTAACAAACTCTTATATGCTAATAGGGTATATGGAAATTCTTCTTTCGTAGATAGTTAAGAAAAACGGTTAATCAAATGGACTAAAAGAGCTTTAAGCAATGTTGTTTTCCGAATAATGGAAGTTTAATTAATAATAGTTTCAAGCTCACTTTATTTGTCTATAATAAAATAATAATTATAATAACAGCTATCTACGTGAAATGTCGGAATTTGTAGTTTTTTTGTAATTGTTCGTATGTTGACTTAAAGTTTATAAAACCATATTAATATAACATAGCATACGAACGTTAAACAATGAAAAAGATAATGTAAACGTACAGACAGCGGCAGCAACTTTATAATATGTAGTGTATTTTTATTGAGAATCCCAAAAGAACCTAACAGCCTTGCGGGACAAAAAATATCCTATGTTTCAATCCAGATCGTCAACTACATGCGTACCAAATATCATCCAAATCTGTTCAGTAGTTTTTGCGTGATTGAGTGACAAACAAACTAACACAAACTTACATACAAACTTTCACATTTATAATATCGGTAGGACGAAATACACTTGTTGTTATGACGCACATTATAAATATTTAATCAAGCTCAAAATTGCTGTATCTTTTTATAGTTGCTTAATTTTATCAATGACGCAACTTCAACTTCGTAAATAATTACGCGTTTTTAAAGACAAACTCATTTTTTCACATATTGATAAGGATTATACTTCCTCGAGTTACCGAAGTATGTGAATCCAATCGCAATAGACTATTTTTCAGTATGGAAAATAAAGAACCAATTATTTTGCATGTGTATTTAACATGAATATTCCTACACGAACAAAGAAGTTTGGTGGCTCATTTCTTTGTCGTAGGTACTATACGTAAGTGGAATTCTTTGCCTACGCACGCGTTCCCTCCTTTCTACAATCTGGGGTCCTTTAAGAGAGGCGTGAAGAAGCATTTTGCAGGCCGGCAAGGTGAGCATGGTTGGTGTGGCAGTTTATAACTGTTGTACCAGCTATCTTCGCGTTTGGACTTTATCACCACTTAACATGAGCAGGGGTAGTCATAATATGCCTACCTGGCTATAAAATAAATATGTATTGGGAGTTTTTCCAGTATTCTGACAAAAAAATATTTGATAATATCACTAAAAATCATGAAATAGTTAAGTACGACATCACTTGTACTGTTTGACGTTTTAATGAAAGCCGTGTGGCGTCACCTGCGTGTAAGACGCCATAATAGAAAAGCGTTACCGCGGCATATTTGAAAACATAATTATTTTTTTATTTTCGTTTTTTACTGATATACGCAACAGAATTATAAATAACCACTTTATATGGAGTTACTATATACTGATAAATAGTGTATGATAGTTATGTTGTTTTGTGTTTTGTAACTTGTTAAATAGCGTATTAGTTATCGGATAAATTTGTCTATAATATTTAAGGTTTCGCAAAGCGATGGCAGTTTTATGCGTCATGGTCGTGAACGAGTGCTGCCAGCGAGGATGAGTCTTCTCTATACTGCTTAACTATAGATATGTTATCTATTATACCTAATATGAAACTGTTTGTATTTATCATGGAGGGTACTCTACCCTTACCATGAACCAATATCGAATTCTAATCGTTTGCGAGTCCGAAATGTCATTGTCAAATGTGTACTAATTTTTAGTTTTCAATACGTCCTTTGTGGCGTTTTTGTGCTGTTCAGGTTTCCATACAAAAGTTGACAATGACATTTCCGACTCGCAAACTGTTCCAATTCGATATTGGTTCGTGCTAGGGGTACTGATAAAAAAGTCTGCATATGCTTACATACAAGGATAAGAAATAAGGTTTATTTGAAGCGTTAGAAACATCATCGAAAAAAGTGCTTCTACGAACGATCCCTTTTGTTATTTATTTTAGTGATATTTATCACAATTGTAGATATATATTTATAGCGCCCTTCATTATACCGGTAACTCTACAAGGGTCGATGTTTGTTTCGATGTATGATGATGTTACTAATCCAAAATGTTTGTATAATGTAATGTACCTGTAATGTGTGGCACCCTCGACTTCGTTCGCGTTTATTTTAGTTTATGGTCATAAACTATGTGCGTACCATATTTTATACAAATCCGTTCCGAAGTTTAAGAGTGTTTGAGTAACAAATATACAAACTTTTTCATTTGCAATTTTAGTAGAAAGAGGAAGAAAATCACTACCTTCAAATTATGTATTTGAGGAGCTGGCGAACAAAACGGTATAATTACATACAATTAACTTTTCATAGGAGCTGTATAAAACTGAATGACATACCTACAGTAAGATTTTGGCATGGTTTTTAATTTAGTAATTTTAACACTGTTTTAGGCGGTTTTGATTGAAAATTAGGAGGAATTAATTATAATTAATTAGGAGCTCGATGGTACAAGTGGTTAGCGCGTTCAGCTGCGATCGTTGAACTTAAGCAACTTTCGCAGTGGTCGGTCATTGGATGCGTGACCAAAAATTACTATCTCAAGCTCCTCCGTACTTCGGAAGGCACGTTAAGCCGTTGGTCCCGGCTGCATCTGCAGTCGTTAGCACCCACCAATCCGCACTGGACCCGCGTGGTGGGCCCAATCTCCCTATTCCATCCATAGGGAAGGCCTGTGCCCCAGCAGTGGGGACATTAATAGGCTGATGATGATGATAACGATGATTGAAAATTATTTGAGATTCAAATTCAACGGGCCTGAAACCTCCGGACTGTAAAAATAATGTAATTTGACCCGATGCATAATTACACCGTTTTGTTCGCCAGCTCCTCACATATCATTCACATACTGCTACCATATGAAGTCTATTATTCAAAACTATTCAGGTGTTAAGACTCAGGTTATAAAATCTATACTATAATATTATAAAGCTGCAGAGTTTGTTTGTTTGTATGTTTGAACGCGCTAATCTCTGGAACTACTGGTTCGATTTGAATGATTCTTTCAGTGTTGGGTAGTCCATTTATCGAGGAAGGCTATAGGCTTATATTTTTTTTTTCAAAATTAGGGATCCGTAATAAAATTGCTATTTTGTAACACAAGATGTAAAATCGAAAACCTATTTTTGCGTGCGCTGCAAAAACTATTGACAATAGAACAAAATGATGTACTACGGGTTTGTAGATCTCATTAAGACCTACAAAAAAATCTGCAAAAACATATATCTAGCTGTCATGGTTTAATCACAATAACCGATTTTGTGTTCAAAATAATTACTAAATCGTATGAAGAAAAAAAACTACGTTAAATATGTATCGTAATATTAATCTTTATCGAAATTAAGCATTATGTTATCAAGAGTATTTATGTTGAAGTAAAATACTTTCTGTTTCATCTCAATCGGATATTTCGTTTAAAAGTTATCACGTGTGTAAGAGTTGGTACCTATTAATGAGTTATGGGCCATAGAGTTTTTTATCAACATAAAATCCTGTAATAATCTTTTTCGAAATATATTTGTTAATGATTGTAAGTATAAGATCTTTGAAGAGTATAATAAATATATTTCTAAAATAACTGTGCTAAGGAAATCCAGGCGCGCTTGATGCAAGCAAGACAAGACGCTGGCGGCGCGGCGGCAGGCGAGACGAGGAGGCGGAGCTTCCTGGCCACGACTGTTTTTCGCACGGCCAACTATATGTCGCGTTGTCAAGATCAGGTTGCGGAAACAATCAATATATTTTTCTGCCACAAGAAAATAAAATGAAAAATATAATTTACTCCGAAGTACTTTAAAATAATATTTTAACCCGGTTTAAAGTGGACAGACACTCCCGCCTGTAGTCGTAATTCTAATATGTCTGGCTGAATGTCGAACAGATAGACAGCTATTGCCTGCAACTTATACAATTCAACTTAATCTATATTTTTATTATTTTTCTTAATATTATAAAGCTGAAAAGTTTGGTTGTTTGTTATGAACGCGGTAATCTCGGGAAATACTGATCTGATAGGAAAACTGTTTAAATATTCAATAGTCCATTTATTGAGGGAGGCTATAATATAGGCAATATTTTATCTCGGTATTTCCACGGAAACGAGAAAAACGCGGGTGAAACCGCGGGGCACGGCTAGTAGAATAATATGCGGTAGAAGCAGGAGCGTGAGTTATACCAGCAAAATCTCTCTATAACCTTCTAAAAGACCTAGGCTTGTCGAGACTTCAGGCAGTTCAATTTTGGAACGAGTAACTTAGACTGCACTAACAGGCTCCTTTCAAATTTGACTAGGAAGGGCGGGCCACTCGAGCAGTGAAGGTGAGGGCACATCTCAAAGGCTCTCCCTCCTTAAACCTACACCTTTTTTTTAACGCAGGTAAAAAACCTTTTTACAGACGACGGCGCCTCTAAGAGGCACACCGCCGAACGGACCTCACACCTGGCTCCCGCACCTCTTACGAACGCTTTACGGCATAATATCCGCTAAAAAAAGTCCTGCGAATACCTTCAACACTGCTTAATGTGGAGCCGCGAGATCCCCTGGTGTGGGATTTCTCCGCATCCCCGCACCCAGCAGCTTCCCATCCTCGCCGAGGCTCCACGGCAGGAGTCTCCCGAGGTATTGCGGGGACCCGTCAGACGTGCGCAGGTAGGCCCGCGCTTGGGAGCTGAGTACGCGGCCTAGTGTCCACCGTACCGCCCCCCCTTTGTAGGACAAAGCTACAAGGGGGCGAGGCGCCGTCCAGGGGAGCGGGAGCGGGAGGGGGAGAATAGTTCTCCCCGGTCCTCTCCCCCCTCCCGGTTCCTTAAACCTACAACTAGGTCGCAAGTCCCGGGAACTGCTCAGAGTTTCTCTCTCTCCCACATGATGGACCCGGCCGCGGCACCGGCACGATGAATCCACGGATTGCTAAGAAATTCGTCTCTCTATTTAAATATTTCAAAAAAATACTTGTTATATATAAATCGCAAAACGTTAAAGATAAACAACTGCTGAGTATGTAATACCAAACACCCATATATTGTGATGTAAACGATATCAAGATATGGCTCGATCCATTTTCCGCACTGTAGCGTATTGACTACGAGATTCGTAGCGTTATCGTAGCGAGCGTAGAAATGATTTATTTTTCTCTCTGTTCATTATTATTTTTCTCTTTGAATCGGAGTTTATATGAACGTTCGTAACCTTATTATATCAAAAGATTTTATGAAATAGAACACTTCCCATTAGTTCTGTTTGAGATTTATCTTCCCGCTAGTACTGTTAATAACTATATAATGATAGATATAAGTATTTGATATAAATAAATAAATAAACTTGTCCAGCGGAACTAATGGGAATAAGGGCAAATACTGACTAAATTTAATTACAGGCAAAACTTTCATGTTTATTTAATATAAGTTATTAAATTAAATTGTAGGTACTGGATTGTTCACTCCTTCATTTTTAATTGAAACAAATATAAAATGGCATGATTCTCTAAACTTAAAATTAAATTTGACAACAATGTATCGTTGTCATTCTCTAAACGTAATGGAATATCTAAACGTAAGAGACCATGTTAAATTTAAGGTTTAGATAATCATAATATGACACCAATGTCTAACCATAGCCTAAAAGCCATAGACAACATTAAAAGACATTAACATTAAAATTAAATTTGACAACAATGTATCGTTGTCATTCTCTAAACGTAATGGAATATCTAAACGTAAGAGACGATGTTAAATTTAAGGATTAGATAATCATAATATGACACCAATGTCTAACCATATCCTAAAAGCCGTAGACAACATTAAAAGACTCGCTTGGTGCTATCATCATCATGAGTATATAATCCGAAAGACACCCATTACTGGACATAGGCCTCCCCCAAGGGATTCCAAACCGACCGGTCTTGCTCTGCCCGCATCCAGCGGCTTCCCACGGCCTTTACCAGATCGTCAGTCCACCTTCTGGAGGACGCTGCGTCTCTCGGTACGCGGCCGCCACTCCAGGAACTTTCCGCCCCAATGGCCGTCAGCCCTCCTTATAATGTACCCTACGCACTGCCACTTAAGGCTCGCAATTCTTTGGGTTATGACGCCGTCCTTAGTTCTTCTGTGGAACTAATCATTTCTGATTCGATAGCGCAGAAAAACCTCGAGCATAGCCCTCTCCATTGGCCTTTGGGTGACTTTGAGTCTTCTTATAAACCCCATTGTTCGGGGCAAGGTTTCGGTTCCATAAGTCATCCTTGAGAGAGAAGATGAGGTAGCTTGGATCCCGTGAGCTGTTTGACCCCGAGAGGTGTACCTCTGACTTGGTGCTAAGAGCAAAGCAAATCGCTTTATTAGTAAACAAACTCATTGGCAAGTGACCACATTGCAAGCTTCGTGCTTACGTATTAGCCTCAGGTAAAGTAATCTAAAATTGACTTACTCCAATAGGGATCATAAGAAAAATCTGTTTTTGTTAGTCTTCTACATAAATATTACGTAAAGAACATTTTATTAAAGAAAATCCACTTGGTTCAGCTAGAGAACTGTAATATTTGATGGCTGGTTCATTTTGGTTACTTGTGTGTGACTCCAAGAAGGCCGTTATCAGATGAGGCTTCAAGCCTTATTACAATAATTGAGTCGAACTTAATTAAAATTTATAAACTAATCATGTTTAAACCTCATGTCATCTCTATTTGATTTAAAACAATAGATAAGGACAATATGATGTACTAAACGCGACGAAACCTTAATTTGAATTAAGGACTTTGGTACAAGTGGGCCTGAATGTAATGAGTTTATTAAATATTATGTCATTCATTATAATGAAAATATATCTTCATACATATTTATTAAATTACCATAGCAATAAATGCTCGAAATATAGATAATTATTGTTCGTGCTGTAAGTTCAAACATGCATTAGAAACTGACGATCACACTTGAGACTTCAATGATATTGAATGATTTTCGAATTGGTTGCCTTACTCTTTTTCGACTCGTTTCTTTGTCACACTAAATGGAATGCTTCTCTCTCTGAAATAGTACCTGGGATCCTTTAAAAGAGTCGTGAAGAAGCAATATGCAGGCCGGCAAGGTGAGCATGGCTGGTGTGGCAGGTAGCACTACTGTACCAGCTACGCTTTTCGCGTCTGGACTCCACCGCCACTTAACATCAGGTGGGGTAGAGTATCGGACCTATTTATAAAAAAAAACTATTTTTTTCACCCTTAAAACGGTACTGATCACAAAATATGTGGCAGCATTCTAGTCAAATTATCATACCTAATGTGCCCGACACACGAACCTTACACGCTGCGCATGCACCCACCCCGCGCGTACTTCGCTTGATAGACAGCGTGCTCGCTCAGTGCGACCAAATAGATGTGCCGACCATTTCGAACATATTATTAAAGAAGGTTGTAAATGCCTAGTTAGTAAATATTGACATTGGACTAAAATCAATTAATTTTATTGTATTTATTAATTTAATTTTGATTTTATTGTTATGTCTAATTTGTTTTTGATTTATAATTTTAATTAATGTGACCTGCTGTTGCGTTAGTTTCAATTAATTTTGTGGTATTTATTAATTTAATTTTTTATTTTATTGTAATGTATAATTTGTATTTTATTTATAAATTGAAGTAATGTGACCTGCTGGTGCGTTGGAACTAGTTCTGTAAATCAGCATGTTTATTGAATAAATAAATAAATACCTAAACCGGACCAATGACCAGCATAGGTATACTGTAAAATGCAATCTCACTTATTCGGGGTCGATTCGGACTACGATCTTATTTATTCGGATTTCTGACAAATGTCACATATCTAATTCTGACTTTTTCTACAGACATATCGAAATTTTGCTGTGTAATGGCGTAATGCATATCAAGCTAATGTCTAAAATTGCAGCTACCGAAATCGGAATTAAGGTTTTATTTTACAGAATTGTCCTACTGATGGTATTTTATTTAAAATACTCCATGTCAGGATCTTCAGGTGAGTCGTGGGCAGCAAGATAAAATGAGTTTTATGGAAGAAATTAAATTTATTCGTGGAGACACGTTAAACACAAAACCGCCATTACACGTGAGAGCGAGAGTCTAGTAACAAGGACAAAAAATTAATTCTTGTTGGTGTTGCCAACACTCCATTTACCTAACCAATCAAGGAAATAGGATTTCACTAACAAATTGTAGTTTTTGGGAACGGTCTTCCGTTAATGTCGAAACTACATGGTTAAGCCGATAATCCAATAACCGAGCTCTACGAACATTGCGTTCCTATAACTTAAAAACTTCCATAAGTTGCACCACAGAGTCAGTTAAACTTAAATTTCACTATACGTTTGACTGACCTCGCCTCAAGTCAAAAAAATCAAAAAGTAAAACAAGTTTCAACTGCAAAGGATGTGAAAAGGAAAAAGAAATATGAGTGGTGTGCGTGAAAACCTAAGAAACAAATAAGTCAAAAAATCTTTATTGACATTGGATGCACAATACAGCTGTTTTGAATCGTCCATATTTTTCCCCTGCATACGTTCCCTTACTACTAACAATATTTACAAAATCTTATATATAAAATTCTCGTGTCACAATGTTAGTTACCATACTGCTCCGAAACGGCCTGACCGATTTTTATGAAATTTTATATGCATATTCCGTGGGTCTGAGAATCGGCTTCTATCTATTTTTCATATCCTTAAGTGATAATGGTTGTCCACCTGTAACGTAGTGTTATGAAACCTACAATGCCTAAATTCTAACTATTGGGTATTGCAACGTAGTGTTCTCATATGGGTTAGGAGGAATGTTATCCCAGGAAATTGATAGAACACTACGTTACATACCCCTAAAAATTTTTTTGGACAATATTTTTTTTATAATGTGGTATTAAAAATACATACATACAACCCTACATTTTCTTTTCTTGCACCTGCCCCTATTTTTATGGCGGTACGAAGTTCACTGGGTCAGCTAGTATTATATATATTGTTACGGTGTCAATACAAATCATATCATCGTCATTATAATTATAGAAAAACCTCAAATTATTACCTCATTTTGAACTATCATGGAATGGTGAAACACGTTTTTTAATTAACCAGTACTTTATCTGAACAGTTGGTGCAACTCACGCTGAATTCTACAGGTATTCTGTGCTCTCTTTTTATCATTGTATCGAGGCAACAAGGGCAATTAAGCTTCCTTTGTGGTATGATGTATTGCCGACCCATTATTTAAGGGAACGAATAAAATTGTGTTATGATAAATAAATTTACGCCACCCGACGCGGACGAGACAAATGGGCATCTTTTGTGTGTCACGTTTTATTGTACCCGCGACGCGAAGTTGGTAACGTTTATGGAAGCCATTACATTACACAGTATATTGTTTTAAACTGTCATTGTCCCAAAGTAAAAAATGGAAGTTTTTGACGTGACAACGTCTTAAATTAGGTTGCGGCTGGGAGTCACTTATGAAAAAGTGTAACGCTCGGTAACGTTACGATGAGTTTAAGTTTACATGTACAATGTTTTAGTAAACAAAATATATTTCTATAGTTAAAATTTGTGCAATTCTTATTTTCATTCAATTCCTTGTTCCTATTGTGCAATTTAATTATATTCATATCAATAAATATTCTACCGAGAAAAAGACGTTGTCACGTAAAATCTTCGCCCGTAAAACCGACTTTACAGGCAACCATTTTTTTTTGCAAGGTCCCGTTAATTCGGCACTGTTGCAACTGAAAAGTCGGAACCTGTACCCCTAGGAAATGCCATTGTCAAATGTGTACTGATTTTTAGTTCTCGTTACGTACTTTGTGCCGCTGCTGTTCAAGATTCCATACAAAATTTGACATTGACATTTCGGTTTGCAAACTATTCGAATTCGATAATGGTTAGTGCTAGAGAAAGCTTCAATTCGATAGTTTATCGATCAAATTAATATAGTATAAACCTTAAATTGTCGCAATAAAATTTCGTTTGAACTTCGTTATTGAAAGTTCGTTTCGGAAAGAAAGAGCAGACAGACCCCCAGAAGCGCGCTCGAATTCGGAAGGAAAAAAAGTCATAATTTTTCCTACATAATTTGTAATACGAACAATATTTTGGAAAAGCTACGTTTCTTGATATTAATTTGTTCGAAGTAATTCAAAATTGTAAAAAGATGAGGATGGAATCTGAAAAGTCTATAATACAAAAGGCGACGCGAAGGGCCCCCAAAAAAGGGCAAAATTTCGATAAGTCAAGAATTAAGTAGATACTAAATAAAAAAAAACGATTTGTACGCGATTGTTTTAAGGTTTAATTAAAAATCAAAGTTTTAGTGTCAAGTTTTGTAAAATCAATTACAAACCTTATACCTACCTACTTTACTCGAATAATGTAATGTAATCAGACACAACTGAAGAAATTTTATTGTTTTGAGGAACTTGACCTGTGGTTTTACTCGTAATGAAATTTTCACGCACACCAACCACTGTGAACTGGTATAAAGCGGCGTGCTTCAAGAAATTTACTTTGTGTATGTACCTCATGAGAATTTTGAGAAATTAGGCAATCAATAAATAACTAACTATTAAAAAGATAACCAGCATTCAGTCTTATGTAAAGGATGCGAAACGACAACAAATGTGTTTGGCAGCAGCCCCAAAGGCGCGTCATCTGTCCATAATATCGGATACGGTATTGAGATATCTGTTTTTAGTACATTATGTATTAGGATCGAAGTTACACACTGTCGCTATAGTAACATCATCATCATCATCAGCCTATTAATGTCCCCACAGCTGGGGCACTGGCCTTCCAGGATTAGGCCATGACCCACCACGCGGGCCCAGCGCGGATTGGTGGGTGCTAACGACTGCAGATGCAGCCGGGACCGACGTGCCTTCTGAATCACAGAGAAGCTCGAGATAGTAAATTTTTGGTCACCCATCCAATGACCGACCACTGCGAATGTTGCTTAACTTTAACGATCGCAGCCGAACGCGCTAACCACTTGCGCCATCGAGCTTCTCAAAAGTCTAATCTTATTCTTCTTTTATCAATAAGGGGGCGAAAGTTTTACAGAAATAATTAACAAAGACAAATGAAAAACGGGAAATATTATTTCAATTTTAGCTTAAAGAAGTTATTAATATAAGTAAGTAAATATTATATTCATGGACGAATAATACAAAACGGCTGAGTGTAAGGGATAAATAGTTAATGCTGTTGGTGAGCTGTTAAGCAAATATTGTAACTTTTGTTCCCACGGGTGAAGTTTGCGGTCTTAGTTTAATCGAAAAGAGTGGCTTCTGAGGCTCAGTTAGTTAAGACGAAGGCATCAAACTTCTCCAAGATAATTTCATAACAAACTTGTCTTTGATCAATCACTTGAGCTGATGTAACCATAGAGACAACGATATTAAATACCTATCGTTGCATAGAGATAGTAATCACTCCGTTTGATGTAACAACAAGTTTATGGTACTTTAATGGGACTTTCGTACCCTGTGTAAAAGTCTTTAAATTAAGAAAAGAAATACAACAGCAGTGCTTTTCTGCCCCTGTAGCATGAGCACTACAATTTACATTATATCACGTTTTTTATCGCGTCTAACTGTCAAACTCTATAGTAATTTGACAATAGGGATGATGACTATTTTTTTTTTCTTCGTTTATCAGGTAGATTATCAAAAAGTAAAAAGTGACGTCACGAGCCCCTACTCCCAAACTTTGACGCGCTATAACTTTGTCGTGTCAATACGTGTCCATTATTTTTTTTTCATCTAACTGACGGACCAAATAGAATTTCGTTTACTGTACCCCGTCATCATCCCTATTGAGCGTGATAAAAACGCGTTATATATCATATCGCGATGCTCATGCTGTTCTGCTGCTGAATGCTGCTCAGGCTGTATGAACAAACTCACTTTTACCGTAGAATCCGCGCCGGGGATTTGAAATTTGTATTCCAATTTCAAATCACACGCGAATTTTGCAGTGGAAAGTGGGAAGATAGTCGCTTCAGTATTTGTCGAACAACAAAGCCCACCCGTAGTAATTCCTGCCGGAGATTCGTCGACACGTACGTCTTTTACTGCCCGGCTGTGCCGATTAATGCCGACCTGATTATGTGTGTACCTACGCAGACGATTTATTTCCTAAGATTATTAAAGTTCGTCAGAAATATGGCATCATGTTTTTGTCTCCTAGTGAATTCGTCAGCTGTAAATTCTGTGCTCGGCGTGTTCGCACAAATTATATAAGCTCATAGTTATCAAACAGCCAGTGTAAGCAACTGGCTGTTTAAGAGCTGATAACTATTTAAGAGCGTATTTAATTTGTATTCACATCTTATATACTATTTTTCTTAACTAACATTGATGTGTGTCAGCTGTTAATTCTGTGCTCGGCGTGTTCCAGATACAAAGTACACGCTGGCGCTGCAATGTTTACATACTTTTTGGCACAAAAACCAAAAAAACCGGGTATTTTCCGCATTTTTGGGGAATTTTAAACTTTGTAGTTAGTCTTATCGTTCAATGAACTTCTATGTTCCAAGAATAGTAAGAAAGCCGGTTGTTAAGGCATTGCCCCACCGCTGACGATTAACGAAAAGCGAGTAGAGCTAGAAACTAGAACCGAGTTGGCGAGCAGCGGGAAGCGAGTGTGTAGTTCCGATAGTTTTATCGCTCGCCTAAAAACGAGTGTGCGAGTACGACGGGTGATTGCTCGTGCCACTCACTCGTGGAGATGGAGAGAGAGCATAGCTTGCTCAATGTTTTATATAGTTACAGGTTTTCGTTATTAAATAAACTATGCCAGCCCCTCTAGCATGACCACCGAAACGGGATATGATAAAGCGATATATCGACATTAACTGTCAGACTACTGTCAAACTCCATAGTATCATATCATCTCCATGCTAGAGGGGCTGGTGTACATAAAATCAAAACATTGTAAAAAAAACTGGTAAAATTTTATGTAAAACTAGTGACCCGCCCTCGCTTCGCTTCGGGGTAGAATTGATCAATATCCTTTCTTAGCGGATGCCTACGTCATAATATCTACCTGCATGCCAAATTTCAGCCCGATTCATCCAGTAGTTTGGGCTGTGTGTTGAGATAGATCACTATGTCAGTCAGTCACCTTTGAGTTTTATTTTATCTATATAGATTAGGTACTAATCTGTTACAAAAAAAACGATGGCAATATGAGCTCGAATCAGCCAAAAAACGAATTATCTGTAGACCAGTGAGAAGTTTCTAAATATGTCCATTCATGCATACATAAATAGTAGCTGGCATATTCTGTTTCTCGCACAGGAGATTCTTTTATTTATATTTTATTTTTATCATACCTCCTATAAGAAAAATATAATAAGAATCTCCTATGAAAGAACCACAAAATTAAAAGAGAATAAATGAAAATTCAACAACAACTTCCATAAAAAAGGCATAATCGTAACATAAAGAAATCAGGAGATGTAAAATGATATTCAAATACGCACTTTATCGCAATTCATCTTTGCGCACCAACCTCGTTTCGTTACAATATAACGTTCGCTCTCTAGAAAAAGGTAAAGTAATCTTTTACGCTGAAACAGCAATTTCTCGATTTACCCGACTTTCATTCAATATAGATGGGCCCGAAACATACCTACGTCAGACATCAAAATCGATAGTCACGGTCGCACAAGACATGAATCGGGTTTTGTTTAGAAAGGGACGGAGCGATCGAGGGTAGCTCGCCCCTTCAGTGTCTGTGCATTACGTAAATTGCGATAGTGTAACCGTTCCTTACTGGGTAGGTACATGTTTTATAGAGGGTGCCGAAACACGAAGACTTTTTTGCCTTTTAAGAGGATGCTTCAGGCAACAAAACGTCCCTTATACACGTTTAAATCCATAGCTCAAATCACTTATGTCTCCCGACAATTTTATCTACAATTTTAAGAATAACAAATGATTCAGACAAAATATAACAAGCAAACAATTTTTAAATAGGCTATTTTTTGCTCGTATTAAGAAATAGTCCTCCAAGTTTACGCAAGTTTTTAATTTATGGTAGCGTTCCAGTTACGTTACAGGTTTAAAAATAGCATAGCCCTTTATTTTCACCTTTTCTAAAAATATATAAACGTGCATAGGTGAATTCAAAATTTACATAATCAACAATAAATTAGTCATAAGTATAAACCAAATTATGATACTAGAGAACCGCCTTCACTTCACTTTGACGTAGACAAATAGTTGTTGTTTTGTATAAAAATACATAGTATGTAGGTATAGTACAGAACAAAAAGAAGTCTCTTAGGCACCTTATTATTTGTTAAACACCCTTTTCTTATTTACCTTTCATGAAAAATTATCCAACTTTAATGAAAACCACATCAAAATCCGTCTCAAATAATTTTACGGATAAGCAAAAGCTACTTGCTAGCTCAGTGATCGCTATCCCTTGTTGCTGAAAGTTATCAGTTTTTTCCAATATATGTACAAAAAGTTCGCATTCGGGCATTGTTTTGGTCATTAACGCCAGTACGCGTAAGCGCAGTGTTTGATTTACAGATACGATGGAATGGATAATATTATTGTCTTTTTTTACAAACAAACTTATGTGTTTCCTCAAAGGTTACATGTCGATATTTGCATCGGGTGACTTACGGTTGTTTAACTGTAGGTAACATTGGTCGTAAACTATATTTAAATACAAGGCAATAGAACACGCGAAGACGTTATACCTATAAAAGTAAGAGCACGCACTTTGTTTAAAAACAAAACATAGAGACATGTAAGTACAGTACATCGTTTTAACATGTTCTATTCTTTGGTTATGCCTTTAAAGTTAGAAATCTGCAAATTAACATTCTATCGAACGGAAAATAAATAATATACTCCAACGCGTTAGCCTTAATGGTCAGTGCATCCGCCCGGATAGCGGAGGAAGTGGGTTTAGTCCCGTCTGCTGCTTTGCCCGCGTGAAATTTTTTCTAGTAAATTTTTCATTAGATTTAAAAGTTACGAACGAATAAAAAGAATGTCACTTCTCTAAGCCCCATGTCTGATCTTCTTTAATTTTTTCGATGATTGGGGACAGCAACAGTTTAAATATACTATTCATTGACATTAGCAAACATGTGGTATTGCCCATTGCTTTTAAAAATCTTGGAAACATTAAGTGAATCAATAAGAAAACACTACACTCTTTGAATTGGGCAGTCATGTAAATATTAGACACTTCTAATTAATCATGTATTAATTATGATACAAGATAATATAGGCACAATGTTCCTACTTTTTCGGATTACACTTTCGTTCACAATACAGTTCATTTGATTATATTATTAGCTTCGATGAGTTATAAAGCGATTTCAAATTATAACATCATTACAGAATATTGATTGAACAAATTAAAGCACACAATTTGGCACTGTTAAAATTTAAGTTAAAAAGCTGGTTATTAAATAATGTTTTCTATAGTCTTGATGAATATTACACTTGTAAAACTAAATATAATTTAGGCTCTTAAATGTACTTTTAAAATTAAGATAGTTTTAAGTTATAAATGTTATTTTAAGTTATTACCATTGCATGCCCGTTGTGAGTTCACTGTTGTGACTTTGTTATTATTGCAATTCCAACTGCAAAATTGTACACAGTTTTTTTAGCAATAAAGTTATTATTATATTATTATTATATATTATATTATTTATTGATTACATTATGAACAATGAGCAAAACACCGTTAAGTATTTATTTGTAATCAAATTAATACAAAGTAGTAATGTAAACTCTTTTGCTACCAAAGGGGTAGGTACACGTCCCCACAGTAGACCAAAACCAAATAGCTTAAACTACATTTGTCGACACAATTTGAAGTCTTAATTTTATACCGAATATAAGGTCGACGTTAATCCTAAAGTAAACCATCACTGTACGTCGGTGAAAGAGTTTTGAAATATGTACCTACATTTTTACGAGCAGACGCAAACAACGGTCGCCTTTTATGTAGTTATTTATAATTTCATTCATCCCTAAAGTTTATGACTTTTATTGTATAGACAATTTGAAAGCGGTTTTATTTATACCCTTAAGGGCAAAACAAACTTGTGAGTCAATAATATTACAAAACAATTAAGTTTTGAGGAATTAATGTCTGGGAATAGCCCATCTATTCCCATCCCTGCTCATTAAAGTTATTTATCACAATAATGCAATGTTGAATATTCTAGATCTGTGTAACACATAAAAAATGATATTTTCTTATAATAATTATATTGATAATTGTTCAACAGGGCCTGGATCGAATGCAGCAGCGTGGGACTGTTATATTGATGTGAAATGAAAAATTGTATGATGGCGGCACACGTTTATTGTTACACAGCACAAGGTGGAAAAAGGGTCGACAGTCACAGGTTAGGCAAAGAGTTAGATAGACCGACCATTACTTACTTCCTTCATAGACAAACCTTTACACTCTTTTTCCATAAAAAGTAAAGCAAAGGAATATACAACCACAGAGTATATAGTGTACTTAATTTCAACGTATAAATATTAGACGTGAAGAAGTTACAAACATTCACACTCACACACTCACAAACTTTCGGCTTTATAATATTAGTGTGATAGTCCAGGAAATGAAGCTCAAAAACTGGCAAAGCCTCGCAATTTTTTCGTCTTGCATCGATTTGCATAAAAATTTGGAATTAGGCTCATTTTACCCTCTAATTTAAAATCTTAATATGAGTAAAATTTGGTTTGGAATAGTGAAATGATTTTTGTTTTATGCTTTGGTATTCCAAAGCAGCAATACAATTTCAGAATTTTTTAACACTTAAAAATAAAGGGTTTATTTTTAAGTTTGTTGGAGTTTAATGAAAAAGAATATTCACACCTTTTGTACGTTATTATTTAAGTTGTGTATTTTTTTTGTACAATAAATTATTAAATAAAAATAATTAAATATTCGCCTCTCCGTTGAACCGTTTTTGTTATGTTTAGGCAAATATTACATTTACGCGGTTGTGCGTTTTAGTAGCTTCCTACCGTCTCGGTGTTCCGCGAGCCGCAGCGTCAATCACCCTTACGGAGGTGCTCGGGCTCAACGGACCCCGCGCGACTAATAAATAACAAAAGGTATAACTTATATGTTACCAAAAAGTACCAACACAACCGTCCCTTCACAATATAGACCAATGACTTGCCTCCCGACAATTTATAAAATTATTACATCATGTCTAACAATTACGATAAAAAAACATTTAAGAGTTGTATAATGTACTTGTTGAGGAGCAAAAAGGCTGTCGACAAAATCACAGAGGATGCAAAGAGCAACTAACGATAGATTCTACTGTATTAAAACATGCAAATAAATACAAATGAAATATACATCTGGCATATTATATAGATTATAAGAAAGCTTTTGATAGTGTTATATATAAAACTAACCCAACTATATTTACATTCTGAGAAATTGCTATGGCTGATTAGAAAACTACACTGCATCTTTCTTCGAATATAGAAAAGATAGTAACAAACGATATAATATCAATAACGGCATATTTCAAGGTGATTCTTTAAGTTCTCTGAGGTTTTGTCTTGCTCTTAATCCATTATCTAGAATACTTAACCAATCAGGTAGGGGATATATATTAACAAGAAATATGGATGATATCAAGCTTTTTACTACCTCAAAGAAGACAATGGAGTACCTCGTCAATAAAACAACGCTATTATGCAGAGACATACAAATGATTTTTGGATTTGATATAAACATTACATATAAATAAAGGCAAAATTTATTGTAGAAGGAGCATTATTAGTGAGAACGAAAAGATAGAAGCCATGGAAAGTCAAGATACTTACAAATATTTAGGTTTGGATCAAAATAAAAAAAATATCATACACATACTAAAAAGGAACTAAAATACTTCAAAAGAATAAATTTATTGTGTATGACAAGCTAAATTCGAGAAATTTACACACTCACAAATAAAATTTACAATTTACACTTACGCGGTGCCCTACCTAACTTACTCATTTGAACTTGTAAAATTGAGTTGTACAGATATAAATAATTTTGATATTAAAACTAGGTCAATACTGACAAAACAGAACTATTTACATCCAAAATCCGCAATTGAAAGAATAAACACTAAAAGAGAATTAGGGGGTAGGGGTTTGATTGACCTGAAAATATTGTGGGATTGACACAGGAATTATACCAAAACAACTACACATTACCTACTCTTAAAACGTTAAACCTCCCAAAAAATACATACTAATTAATAGTTAGAAAGTTTTTAAGTGAGGAATAAACAATTTAATCATTAACAATTATCTTTTGTGGAAATTTCAAATAAATCCATGCAGGACAAAAAAATGCGACCTAAAATGCTCCATATCCTGGACTAACAGTCAATCTTGTCATGATTGTAAGATCAATGTAGCAATATTTATTTCAGCTTCTAAATTATAAGAATACATATAAATTATAGATTTTATATCATGCTCGTTGTTCTTTACATGCTTTTTTAAGTTCTCTATATGTAAGTATGGATTGGACATTATTTTTTTTTTAATCAGAATTGTAATATAATGTTGACTAATTCATTTCTATTCTCAAACGAAATGAATAATTTATTATAAGCTCTCTCGGTCGGTCCGCATTCTTGATATTTTATAAGTAAAGTTAATATGTTGTACTTTACGAAATGAGATCTACAGGATTCCATTTGATCAATATTACCCAGTATTCGTAAAGAATTTTTCTACAAAATAAATACTTTCCCAATGTCACAAGACTTTTCCTCAAATTCCATACGAAAGTATTGAATACGCGTACGTATACATGATAAAAGCTACAATAGCGGACTGAAAATCGCTGCCCGTTTGGTATGATTTATTTAATTAGTGGAGTCGCATGACAAACTCTATCATATGCCTTACTTAGGTGAAGGAGAAGCCCAACTGATATTTTTTTGCTTTCAATTGTTTGTAATACATGTTTCATGAATTAATTAGTAGCCAATTTGGTGGAGTGATTCTTTCTAAAGCTAATGCAGCTTTTCACTAAAAAAGTAAAAAAAAACATAACTTTTTTGTTGGTTATATTCATAGCTTGAAAATAACTTTCACCCGTGCAAAGAAGGGCGGTTCGGGTAGTTATTAATAAGTATGGATTATTGCACTTGTTATGTAATAATATGTTTAAAGTAGTTTAATCAGTGAGGAGCACGTTTTCGACATATAATAATATACACTTAATATTATAAAGGCGAAAGTTTTTGAGTGTGAATGTTTGTTACTTCTTCACGTCTAAACGGCTGGAGCGATTTTAATAAAATTTGGTATGGATTTAACTGATACCCTGCATTAACACATAGGCTACGTTTTACTGCGGGAACACCGGGTGACACCGCGGAGCACAGCTACTATATAATACTGATAAGAGAAGCAGGCATAGAGATTTTCTGCTCGGATTGGAGCGCCCGTCTGGGAAAGTAACCTACACTTTATAGAAGATCACAGTAAAATAACACAATGTTGTGTTTCTGTCGGCGAGTAAGAGGTTCCAGGGCTCCACGGGGTAGGGGAATGTGGTCAGGTTAGGCAACGGTGCGAGTGATATTTTTGGTATCGCAAGTGTCTAAGTCTAAGCTATGGTGGCTATGACTGATTTTCAGCTTTGTGTTACTTTATTAAGATTTTCTAACGATATGAGATTTATTTTTCTCGTATATTTCTATGCAATTATATATTCACACTAGCTGATCCAGCGAACTTTATACCGCCATAAAATTAGGGTTTGATGGTAGAAGGCTGAAAATTTAGGGTGGACCTATCTATTTTTAAATGCCAAACAATAAAAAAAATTGTCCCAAAAAATAAAAAAATAATGTTAGGGGTGGACAACCCTTAACACTTAGGGGTATGAAAAATAGGTAGTAGCCGATTCTCAGACCTATTGAATATGCATGTAAAATTATGTTTTTATTTATTTTTAAGCATTTAACTGCTAGATGTTTAAATCTAGCAATCTAGTCCCGTCCGCTGCCTGGTCCGCGTGGATTTTTTTCTAGTAAACTTTTCTTTAGATGCATATAAAATTTCATAAAAATCGGTTAAGCCGTTTCGGAGGAGTATGGTAACTAACATTGTGACACGAGAATATTATATATAAGATAACATTAACTAACTAAACAGTAAGATCGATATTAACATCGCCAGTGTGTCCATTGACACACTGGCCACGAAGCCTTGACTATACAAATCGGCCTAAGTCTGGGATTAAATAATTACTGTGCTAATTTATTAGTGTTCGTTTGTATTCGTTTTTAAAACACTTTTTAAATAGATTCAAGTGATTGTACTGATGATGACAGATGTTGAATCAACAAGTAAATGCATGGAATCAACATTGTTTTTTATAGTTGTATTAAAACTGATTCATGAAATGCGTCATCATAATCATCATCATCACAGCCTATTAATGTCCCCACTGCTGAGGCACAGACCTTCCGTATGGATGAAATTGGTAGATTGGGCCATGACTCCCCAAGCGGGCACAGTGAGGTTTGGTGGTTGCTAACGACTGCAGGTGCAGCCAGGACCAACGGATTAATGTGCCTTGCGAAGTACGGAGGAGCCCAAAATAATAAATTTTTGGTCACCCATCCAATGACCGACTGTTGAAAATGTTGCTTAACTTTCACAATTCCAGGCCGAACGCACTAACCACCCCTGCCATTAAAGTCTTCATGAAATGCTTACCTACAAACAAGCGTTGTAAATAAATTAGGAAAATTCCAAAGGCCTTAAAGTTTCCGAATCTCCAATAAAGTAAATTATGATAATACCGAGCTCATAAGCTTTTAAGTGCCATGAAAACTTATAGTAATAGATAGGTTAAAATAAGTGAGGTATGACTAAGGGTTGCTTGTATAACGTAGTGATTACTATGGTTACATATGACGAAGTGAACATTCGCTTTCGCTTAGAGCTAAATTAATAAGGCTTCAAAAAGATCATAATTCCAAAAATAAGCCCCAACTGCATAGGCGCGTTATTATCCGTCGATAATATCTGATGCGTTATTGCGATATCTATTTTAAGTACAAATATAAGCACGGCTACAAAGTCACACACTGCTGCGATAATAACGACACGCAATAGAAGTATGATGAAACGTTCCGGCAGGCTTTTTCAATAATTATGATGAAGACGAAATTATTTTGTATTGACACCGTAGCAATATAATATTTTGTAAATATTGTTTGTTTTTCCACAGCTAAAAAAATGTCCTTAACTGGTGGTAGGGGAAAAATATGGGCAATTCCAAAGAGGTGTGTTTCCAAAGACTTTTGATGAATTATCGCGATAACGCATCAGGGGGCTTAGACAAAGTTACATCGTTTCGTAGCGAAACGATATCTAAATTCGTCATCGTTTCTGAGATAACGAAAACAATTTCCTAGCCAAGGTAACACTCTTGTCGTTATCGTCGTGGCGAATTGTTTTTTCGCTAAGAAAACGAAAATTGTCTATGGTATCGAAAATTTCTGCTGCCAGTTAGTCAAGAAGAGCCCGCGAATCGGAAACTTATTTAATTATGTTGCGATGTGAATGTAAGGTTTATTAATAAACGAATCTCTGTAATGCCTCAGCATCGTGTTAGATTAAGATCACCATTAATGTTGTGTATCGTTTCTCAGAGCTCATGTTGCTCAGCTTGTTTATACAAAAGTAATACGAGTAAAATAGCGTCCTGTGTGTGGTACAATGCTTTGTTTTGTTCATGTTTTAATTGTATTTCGAATAAAAGATTAGGACCCAGAGGCTCAGGCAGTCCAGTTAAGGAACAAGAGAGCAAGTTAACTAACGTGTATTATATTAAAACAAGTGTGAATTTGTGTTTCAGTATAGAAAACAACAGTAAGTAAATAGTGTTATTAATTACTTAAAAATGGTCCTTGAAACATAATGGAGTGGAGAATAAACGATAGTGGAGTAATCTGTATGTTCATTTTTAGTAATAATCATGGAATCAAGAGTGCGAGCAAGTCCCGAACAATTGTCAACGCTGCTAGAGTTTATGGAAAGGTAGGTAAATCCAAGTTTTAGTCATGAGATTTTCGAATTCGAGATTTTAATCATACAAATACTTGATACCAGCTTCGGTCCATGCATACCTAAACACTCATAATGAAGCTTTGTTTGTTTATGTTACAGTCATGGTACCCTGGCTAGGCCTCTTGCTGGAGCACAAGGTCGAGTAAGATCAGACCGACTATGGGCTGATCTTACTAATATTTTAAATGCTGTTGGTGGTGGTGTCAATAAGACAACAGACAAGTGGAAAAAAGTAAGTACCTATTGAATAGTTTTGGAATGACTGGTTTGATGGAACCCTATACTCAGTTATATGGTTAGTACTTACTAAGACAGATCTATATTCATTTATTTAAATTATTCAATAAAGGTGTGGGCGGATTGGAAATCCAAGACCAAGAAGAAAGGGCTAACAATTAGGAGTCATGCAAGAGGGACCGGTGGTGGGCCAGCAAGCCGGCAAATCTTGTCGGCTCTTGATGAAAGGGTGCTGGCCATTATGGGCCCTTTAGCAGTGGAAGGACAAGCCTCTGTACAAGAGCTTGGATTTAATGTAAGTATTTTATATTCAAGTTTCTACTTACAATGGTCAATAATACATATTAAATAAATAAATTAGATTACTAAATGTAAACAAAAGGTACCTACTTAGTTATAATGAAGAAACAGACCCATTTTTATATTATGATAGGTAAATCAGTTAAAACTGGTTAGTGATAAAGTACATAATAATATATGTGTATTCTAGTTTATATATTAAAAAGCGGTTATCTCCCTATTCCATTCATAGGGAAGGCCTGTGCCCTAGCAGTGGGGACATTAATAGGCTGCTGATGATGATATTTGTAATAATTACTTATTCTGTAGTGTTAAACCTATTATTATGTACCAATTTTTTTCAGAAGTCCCAATCAGCTGCACCCACACAATTATCTCCACCTATCATCCAAGATAATCCAATCTATTTGGAAATTGTAAATGGTACGTCTTTTCTATTTATTTTATAATAAATGTTAATGTAATTATGCAAATTCAATTCTATGATATTAATGAATGTCCTGGATTCTCTAAATTTACTAGGCAACCTCAGTTTCATGATTTCTTTAGATTAAATTAGAAATCCTTCCTTCCTTATCATTTTAAATGAAAGGAGGAATTTTGTTTCTTTGAGCACTTTAATTCAGACCTTTGAACTATCCTAATATAATTTTTATTTTTTAAGCATTTAACTGCTTGATGTTTAAGAAAAGTATAACTACCTGTCTGTCTGACTAGTGCCTGGTCCGCGTGGATTTTTTATAGATATATTTTATTAAGATTTAAATACAAATTTTGGTTATATGTATATTTTTTAGGCATTTAACTGGTAGATGTTTAACACTAAATAAAATAATACTAGAAAAAAATCCACGCGGTATTCCTGCTGCCTGGCCTGCTTTTTTCTAGTATTTTTTTTTTATATTTATATCACTAATTTTGTTTTTCTAGAAAACGCCGGATCTGGCCTACATCACCACAACCTTCCACATCATCCCAGGTCCGAAGCACCATCCCGCCCTCGACGGGGGCGGAGCTGGGCGGAGGCGGCCACCTACCCCCGGCGCATCTGCTACTCTCCCGACTGCCGGGCGTCGTCCGCGGATGAGATCGCCGGCGACATCGCAGTCTACTGCTTCTCCCGGCCGCCCGCGTTTGCGCGCCCGCCGTAGACTAGCCCCGACTCCCCTTGAGAGAGCGGCGAGCGAGTTTGCGGCCATCGAGTTACGACGCCTGGAGCTGGAGGACACCCGGACCAGGCTCCAGCACGAGCGTTAAGCGGTTCTGTTGTCCTTGTGATAGAAGGCAAACCACAAAACACACAAGCGTGAAGCTTGTAAGGCCCTTCAGGCCATAAGCATGTACTACGGGTATGTTTTAGTCAGTAGGAGTCTGAAATAACCTTGCAGCCGGCTGTAGGGTATCCATGAGGATTTCACACTCGCTCCCCCGCCTGGGAGGAACCAAAAAAAAACGCGCCGCAGTTATATTTTTGTTTTACTGTACCACTTCCTACTAATATTATAAACGCAAAGTTGGTATGGATGTATGTGTCGATGTTTGTTTATGTTAATAAAAACACTATATTAGTTAACAGTAATTTTATTTATACATTTACATCCTTCTCTCTCTTTATTTCAGTTTCTTACAAAATTAATATAATGTATTTTTTTTTCTTTTAAGAAACAACATCGAGGTTATTACATTAATTTTACTGTCACAGTCGAAGATGCATGAATTGACAATCTAAATTCAGTTTTTTGAACCACAGCATAAACACATCTATAGGAAATAAGTTATATTTCTAGAAGCTATATTAAAAGCGCTGAATAAATAATATTTTTATGACTAAAAACAGCACATAAAGATCATTTAAATATTTATAATTTTTATTTTTAAGCATGTAACTGCTTGATGTTTAAATCTAAAGAAAATATAGGCGCTACCTTGCAGCTTAAGAATGGCTAGAAGAATTTCGACGCGGCCATCAGGGCCATGGTAGCATAATTGGTCAGTGCATTCGCCCGGATTGCGAAGGATGCTGGTTCGAATCCCGTCTGCTGCATTGTCCGCGTGGAATTTTTTCTAGTTATATTTTCTTAAGATTTAATAATTTAAATAATTAACTATTTTTATATTTAAACAATTACATTATGTAGTCCGGTCAATTTAGACATTCGAAGCTACCTAGCTAGCTTGGTGGGAATTCAGGTAGCTTTACTCTTATCTTTTGGTCTAATTTGACCGGACTAATTGTTTGGAATGTTCTTAAAACAAATAACTATAAGAAATATTAAAAATTCTTATACATAATTGTTTCTAACTTTAATAGAAGAATTATATACGAAAAAAATATCAAGCTAATAGGACAATCCAGATGATGTATGTAAATAATAAATATGATATCAGAGGTTTCCACGGATACAACTACATCCTACTTATTAAGCAACTACCCATAGCCCTGCCTCGGATTAACTCATTTTCATTATCATTGGTGGAGATGCTTTGTAGCATAGAAGGTTCTTCACCAGCTTCTAGACCTCCGATTGGTGCATCACTTGGCGGTGGTATTCTAGCATCTAATGCAATGTTATGCAGCACACAACATGCATTAGTGATTTTGCTAGCCATGTTAGGGTGATAGTGAAGAACTCTATCTCGAAGCATACACCTCCAACGAGCCTTGAGTAATCCAAAACAGGGTTCAATACGAGACCTGGCTTGGACATGACGTCGTGTGTAACTGTCTTCCTGGGATCCTGGTTCAGCATTTAATACAGGCGCCATTAACCAGGGCCTCTGTGGATACCCAGAATCTCCTGAAAAATAAATAATTTCCAGATTATGTATATTTATATTGTATCTATAAATGAATTTATGTGCATATAATTTTTACCACGGGTTAAGGCAGAGAATAATTCAGTATTAAATCCACCTTTTGAGTTGTTTTTAAAGGTCAGGAAAGTTTTATGCATAAATAAACAATGTATTACCTAATAACCAAACATGTTCACCATTTTCATGAAGCCCATGCATGTATGTCTCCACGTGGCTTGCAGACCATATGTGGGATTCATGTGTAGCTCCACCAAATTTGGAGTTAACATTTATTATTTTTAAATCATAATCACATATCTGGTATGAAAAACAAATAAAAATAAGAGAATTAGGTCCACTTTAAAATACTTAATCTGATATAATATTTTTCTTCACATTATAAAATAAGCCAAATATTATTTTATTAATAAGTGAAAAATAGAAATAAATAATATAATAATAATAGAAAAATAGGGAATTAAAGGGAAACTATAAACAACATTAATTCAAGTTTCATTCTTTCTTATATAAATGATTAGAGATTATCTAGCTGCTTACCATTTGCACATTTAAGGAATGATATCCTTTTCTATTAAAAAATATGTGTTCTTCCTCGCTTGGTTTGGTTATAGCAATATGGGTACAGTCAATGCTTTGTCAATGTTTCCTTTGAAATCTGTAAATAAGGTACGTATTTACCAATTTTACAACAAAAGTTAGCTTTAGGAAAGTTATAAATTATTTAACCTATTTAAATAAAAATATGTTTGTACTTCTCTTTGATAAGTGATCTCTCGTGTGGTGTTTGTGGAAACACTATCCACCTGTTGGTTGTCCAATTGTGATTAAGGGCGTTCACAACCTCTCTGATGCAACGACTTGTAGTTCGTTGTGTCAAATACTGACCCACACCCACAATCCTTTGGTATGACCCTGTAGCTAAAAAGCTAAGAGTACACAGCACCTGGAAATAGAATAGTGCATTGTGATTTATTTTAAATTAGTACTTACGAGGTTTTATTTTAATTTAGGTACAGCAGTTAAAAACTACATTATACCATCAAATATACTATCAAATGTTTGTACGAAGTTAAGAAAATCAAGATACTTTGAAGATAGGTTATAAAGTGCAATGACTTATTTTTCAAGTACAATTTAATTAAATAAGTTAATGTGAAATTTCTTACCTTTATCTCCAGAGGAATTTCAGAGGAACCACTTAATCTAGCATGACCTTTTAGGTCGTCACATAACCGCCTAAATGTGATTTTATTAAGCCTGAAATGTTGGATAAACAACAACTCAGGCATATCTTCAATTTTTTCTAATTAAAGTCTCAATCATAAACGCATTTGGCGTCTCTTCCAGATGGTTTCATTATGTGCTGCCCACAGTAAACGTAGTGAATGCATTTTAAATACTTTGATTTACGATTATTTGATATAACTTAAACAAAATCACAGCTGATGAACAAAGTCGGCCATGTTGTTGTGTTATCTACAGCGTCTTAGCATTCGTTTCGTTAACGATTTCGAAGATCGCGATCGCAGCGAAGACGAACGTCAAAAGTGCAGCTTGTCTACGCATTTGTATGGGATTAAGCGTTCAAACAATTCATTATTATAACGTTTCGTTACGAATTGTAACTTTGTCTACCAACTTTCGATGACGATGACGATTGACCACGTGATTTAGCGAGGCTTATGTCAGTTTCATACATTTTATTAATTTCGAACTTCGTTATCGTTTTTAAATTGTTACTTTGTCTAAGCCCCCAGATATTATCGGCAGATAACGCGCCTATGGGGGGAAGGCTTTAAGGTGATATTACGAAGCTAAATTATAAACTGCGACCATACAGGCAGCATTAGTCGAAGAATCATATTGGCTGATAATACTTCGACATAAGGTCAATGTATGCATTCATGAGACTTATGTTGGCCGAATTTCGTTTTTTTCGGATACAATAATAACAGTAATCGTATTTGGCACCGGCAGGGATCTTCGAATCAGCACCTTAACTTTTTTGAATCTATCAAAGAGTTTCATTGAAAATTTATGTAAGGAAAGTCGTAAAATAGGTAAACATACGACTCAATCACATAAGTAGAAGTAAGTAGGTAAGTATTGTTTCACAGTTTGTGCCGCATTTAACGTTGGTTGGCTTGTCAAAATGTCGGAAGAAAATGCCCGTTTTCTGTAATGACCTTAATGAGATTCAAATTAGAACCTCAGAGATGGCAACGCCAAATTGAGCATCATCACCTCACAAACAGAAATTGTTACTGTTAATTACTATTTTAATAAATTTCGAGATCTAAACGATGTGAATAATATTTGACATAAGGTTGGGTAGTTTTCAATACCTAACTTTTTTCAGATTTCTAAAGACAATATTCTGTAAATGTTTATTGTCTCGTCTTTAATTAAATAAATGAATTATTCATATCTTGGCATGATCGTGATATTAACAAATACGAGAAATCCATAAAATTATTCGTCATTCCTTCTGCCTGAAAGAGCAAAAATTTGTATGTTCAATAATATACTAATTTTGTTCTTGTCGTCTTAGAGCGGTCATACATAAACTGCTCGAGCAGTTAGCAGTTAGTTTCAAGCGTGTGTGTCCGTAGAAGACTGTAGTTCACTATGCAGTCACAGCTGGAGCGTAAACATGCAAGTAATCCAAAATATAGAAAGAAAGAAAAACATTTTATTAGCCTTCACAGCATTAATTTACAAATAACAAGAAACATAGATTTAAGGATAAAAGATAAAAATATAGGGTTACCAGGACCTTATTCTGTCGCAACCGGTTAAAAATCCAGATTTTAGGACCAAAGTTCAGTCTTTTATTAGAACTAATAACTATTCCTGAAAAACAAACGGCCTAGAATAAAATAAAAAAAAAACTTTAAAGATAAGTGTAGATAAGTAAGAGTTGCATTTTATATGTATATTTCACTGCTCTCATCTCATCTCCGCCAATTTTATTAAGAAAGTCTTCACAAGACGTTTCTTGGAGAAGTAACACTGCGGGGTGTAACTTACACTTATTTGTACAGCGCGGTAATGACAGTGTAAAGCGCGATGATGACGAAAAATCCGGTGTCGAATAAAATCCATTCAGAATCTGGTCTAAGCTCTTAAAATCCGGTCAAAATCAAATTTATTCGGTCTGATGGTTACGTCCTATCCAATTATCCAGGCTCCCTTGATGACAAATGTAAATCATATCCAAACTAAACTCGAAGAAAATTATTAGTTCATTAATTATTTTAAGTAGGTATATCTAGTGAACGAAAACTCAATAAGAAAAAATAAAAGTATTAGCTGTCGGAAGGAAATCAAGATTCTATTAAACGTTGAGAAAAAGGCAGATATTAACTTTGGGCAGCAGCGAAATTGATTCGGTGGAAAACAATTTCCTGAATCACTTCTACGGACAATATGGCCGGTCATTTATCTTGTTTATGGCCTGTCTTAACAGCTAAATAGCCAATGTTTGGCAGATGTGTATACGTCGCAGTTCAAGTACTGTTATCATGATTTTATAATTGTGATTTTTTTGTAAGGTACTATTTTGCAAGTATGACTTCAGCCAAATCAATGCACGATCTCTAACATCGTTGTGTTCTAGCTACAACGGTTTCCATACGGAACCAATCAATAGTACCTATCCATGTATCAGTGCACATAATCTCAAAAAGCTCTAATTGATGCCAACTCTGTAAAACTTTTATATAAACCTTTCTCAATAAAAATATATAATAAGCATCAAACTGTGATAGAGATATTGTAATATTTCAATGTTGTTAAATTTACAATTATTTTTGTGATTATAAACAAATTAAACATCCAATCCAAAGTACCTACTAATAAACAAATTACCGGAAAGAAGTCTTAAGTAAAGTTATGACAAAAATGCTAAAGAAAAGCTGCATCGCAATGCATACGTATGCATAAGTGTCAATAAAGAAAACTGCGCAATGTTCAATGCGTTTTCTATATAATGTTTGTATAGACATTGTTTATAGGGGTAAGGACTAAAAGATGTTGATTTATCATTATATTTGCTTACCTGCCATCCCTGCAGGAGCAGTGAGCGATCGACGGTCCGCAGCCACATAACCGCATCCCCCGCTTGGAAGTCACGCAAGCGGTGGCAGCGGGTATGCAGGAACATGCCCAGGCACTTTAGCAGCTCCGACGTAGACGCTTGGATGACTGTCTTGCGCGGCGCGACCACCGGCCCGACCACGCCTGTCGGCAGCTTCTCATAGCACACGTTATTGTTGAGTGCGTTCGCCCGAGCTACCTCCGTGGGCGGCAGAGGCGCGGGCAGCGGCGTCGGCCTATACACACCCTGAACGCTCACATTCTTGTTCCGGTCCAGGGGCGCGTTGTCCGTCAACGGCGCCCGGAACGTGCTCACACTTTTGCTCTTGCATTCCAATTTCTTTTTGTTGTTGTTCGCCGTAGAAAACCGCTTCCACGACAGCGCGTTTATGAATAGCGAGTGTTTCTTCAAGTTTTTCTCTAGGGCCGTTTTTTCGGAGATTATTTTGGCAGCGTCGTCGAGCGTGGCGCGGCGCTCGTCGCGCGGCAGCTCCCTGTTCTCGCGGTTCTTGGCGTTGTTGAGGCGCTCGTAGGAGTAAGCGAGCGCGGCGCGGTCGGGCTGCGGCGCGGCGGCGGGCGGGCGCCGCTCTCGCGGGCTGAAGCTCAGCACGGTGCCCATTAGGCCCGCGCGCGTGCAGCTAGGTGCCCGCATGCATCACGTGCGCGGCCGTCGGCGGCGGCGGCGGCGGTGTGTGTGTGGTCTCGATAGCCGCGCGCACGCGTGCCGCCCGCCTGTATCGACCGCGGCGCGCGCACCCAGCTGACTCTCCGCCCGCGCACCACCCTTACGGCCCCGGTAAACAAACCCTCGGCTGAGCCGTGGATACAGATCGACTTATTAATTTCAATTAAGTCTCGCCCCGATGACCGTTGCCACATAATCGATAGATCATCTTAATCTGTAATTACGCGGACCGCTTCTCGCCTGTTTGCAGATGCATGGATGACTACAGTTATATAATAATGCGGCACGGCGGCCGACCGCTCGCACCCCGAACGTAATAGAATTCGAGTCGAGTTACTTCCATTGTGATCGCGTACGATTTTTCCCGTCGAGCTTTGCGCGTCGAATGTAGGTTGACTCTCTCACCGGCGTGACCCGAATACAATTTTCATTAAAAAGCTCTGTGCTGTTATAAAAACATCCGCACGGCGAGAGCTTAAAAGCTTTATGGTCATGAATTTGAATCCGGTACAATTATTTCTTTAATTAACGTTTTTCTTACTTCGATAGCTACGTTATCATGCTTATGTCTACTTTTATTAGAGCATTGTGATTTGCAATATAAAAAGATGGTTACCCCAATTTAACTCAACACCTTCCTCAAACGAAAGTCTTAGGCGTAACTTATGTCGACATGTCTATTCCCACACAATGTCTGCAACTTAATTTAAAAACAATATCTAATTTAAAGGGAATAAATGTTTTTTTTGTGGTGTTTTAAAACATCCAGACAGGTTTGTTTTTGAAAGAAACAAGAGCTTTAATTCTAAGACTCGCAAAACAACTCAGATACAATCTTGAACTTTTTATTAACCTTTCGTGACTCATAAAAGTCTTGACAATCGAAGTCTGCCGATGACGTTTTGCTTTGAAGATAAAAAAGGAACTATAAAGAAAATTACAGTAGAAGTGCTTAAAGCAATCTCTGTGTTCCAAATACCAATTTACGATTGTCATTTCCTTACGTGAAATGACTACCACTTAACATTGTATATATTTGCATTGCTGTTGTATATATACTTACAGAACAAAGTCATTCATTAAAAGATATTCTGTATCTTCCGTCGATGAAAATAATTCGTATATTTTTAACTGCTATTTTTCTACTATCATTAATTGCAATTGTTTACAAACATCCTGACGTTTGCTGGCGATTAAGAAAAAAAACTGTTTGAAACTTATGAAAAATCACTTCTATAAATACATTTGAAAGAGGTGTATTTTGCACCCGCCACGATAAATAAAATAAAATTATAATTTTTGTTTGTTCCAACTATAAACAATTTTAATTTTCAAAGACTGAATTTCATAAAGTCATGTATGCGAAAGATACTCCGCCTTCCTTTCCGCGTGTTGCTAGGTCTTATATATGTATTATATAGAATACATATATAAGTATATTTATATAGACATACCTATAAAACATCCATGACTGGAGTACAAGTGCTCGTATTCATTACACAAACATCTGCCCCCACCGGCATTCAAACCCGGGACCTCTCGAGTCGGAGACACCGTGAAACTCGGCGTACAAACCACTAGGCCACGGAGGTCGTCTAAACACAACCTACTTTTGGTGGTGTTATGTTTCCGTCAGTGGGTAAGGTTCCAGTGCCCCACGAGGTAGGGGACTGGGTCCAGGCAGGCCACGGAGCAAGTGATATTTTTGGTATCGCAAGCGTCTGTAGCAGCGGCACTCAAACTTTTTTTTACTCGGGCTATACGTCCGAGTACCAAACTATGCCTGTCGTCTGGCTTAAACCATTCTTCCCCAAACATATACATGCGAAAATTCGTAGTCAAAAACTTAATGCTTATATATCAAAAACAACATGACGACTCCGTGGCCGAGTGGTTTGTACGCCGGGTTTCATGGTGTCGCCGACTCGAGAGGTCCCGGGTTCGAATCTCGGTGGGGGCAGATGTTTGTGTGATGAACACCAGCATTCGTACTCCAGTCATGAATGTTTAATATGTGTTTCTATATAAATATACTTATATATGTATAGTATATGTATTCCATCCGTTACCCTAGTATCCCATAACACAAGCCTTACAGTGCTTACTTTGGGGCTAGGCTAATCGGTGTGAGTGTTGAAAAATATTTATTATTACATTTACAAAATTCGATTGAAAGATAAATAGCTCGATGATATCATCAAATAGCATGTCGCAAGAGAAGCTTCATTTAAGTAAAACAAGAATATTGCTCTTCGATACCTGTCTCAATTATTACTTCTTTAAATTTTTGAGTATTTACTAAAAGTGATCAAAATGAATTTAGTTTATTTAATTTGACTTATATGTAAAAAAAAGTATAACTTTATTTACTTCAATTTACAATTTGAGAAGAAACTGTTATAATTTTTCCCAACCCGGCAATGGTAGTGGCTGTGTAAAAGTGAACGCAGACTTGGCCGCACCGCACGCGCCGCAGTCTTCGCATTCGAATTCTTTATATGAAGTTCTATGCATCCTCGCATACCCACCCGCGTCGCCGCAGTCCCTGAAACAACCGAACTCCCCAAGCCGCAGCTGATGACGTCACCAACGCCGGCCCGCACGCAGCGGACGCTGCGGCTAGCGCGTCGCGGATGACGTCATTCGCAGCAATTGAATAAATGAAATCAAGTGCGATGCGTGCGGCGACAAGAACGAACGTATATTAAGCTAGCAGACCATGGTCGCAACGCGCACATCTAACCTACTGGGTATTTAGTTGCTAATTAGTTGCTAATTAGTTACACTATTCCCGATTTAGTTGCTCAACACCTGTAAAAGATACATGCGATCTGCTAGCTTAAGTCTTAACCTAGCAGACCACAATACTGTATCTTCGGTTCTCGTAAAGATATCGAAGTTCTGCAAACGGCATATTTAGTTGCTAATTAGTTGCTAATTAGTTACATTATTCCCGATTTAGTTGCTCAACACCTGTAAAAGATACATGCGATCTGCTAGCTTAAGTCTTAACCTAGCAGACCACAATACTGTATCTTCGGTTCTCGTAAAGATACCGAAGTTCTGCAAACGGCATATTTAGTTGCTAATTAGTTGCTGTAGGACAGCATTATTTGTTTTATCCCCCCATCATCCCTTAATTGCCGAACCAGCACCCACACTACCCCCGAAATACGAAAAATTTAAAAAGGGCTCATCAGAGAATATAAACTACGGCGTATTTCGTTGCTAATTAGTTGCTGCAAAATAGCGTTGCTTATAGTATTTAACTATCAACCCTTAACTCCAAATCAGCACTGCAACCACCCCCGAATAGGACGATATCGGAAAATTCTCGTAGGTGGAAAATAGACGCGGCATATTTAGTTGCTAATTAGTTGCTCGTCAAAAACGCAGATAAGAGTATTCTACAAACATCCCCTAACCTCAGATGCAACCCCTCTACTCACTTAGAAACAGTAGATAGTTGGAATTCGCACGCGGATGTTTAAAACTGCTGGATGTTCTGTTGCTAATTAGTTGCTCGCCAAAAACGCAGATAAGAGTATCAACCCTTAACTCCAAATCATCCCTGCAACCACCCCAGAATAGGACGATATCGGAAAATTCTCGTAGGTGGAAAATAGACGCGGCATATTTAGTTGCTAATTAGTTGCTCGTCAAAAACGCAGATAAGAGTATTCTACAAACATCTCCTAACCTCAGATGCAACCCCTCTACTCACTTAGAAACAGTAGATGGTTGGAATTCGCACGCGGATGTTTAAAACTGCTGGATGTTCTGTTGCTAATTAGTTGCTCGCCAAAAACGCAGATAAGAGTATCAACCCTTAACTCCAAATCATCCCTGCAACCACCCCAGAATAGGACGATATCGGAAAATTCTCGTAGGTGGAAAATAGACGCGGCATATTTAGTTGCTAATTAGTTGCTCGTCAAAAACGCAGATAAGAGTATTCTACAAACATCTCCTAACCTCAGATGCAACCCCTCTACTCACTTAGAAACAGTAGATGGTTGGAATTCGCACGCGGATGTTTAAAACTGCTGGATGTTCTGTTGCTAATTAGTTGCTCGCCAAAAACGCAGATAAGAGTATCAACCCTTAACTCCAGATCATCCCTGCAACCACCCCAGAATAGGACGATATCGGAAAATTCTCGTATGTGGAAAATAGACGCGGCATATTTAGTTGCTAATTAGTTGCTCGTCAAAAACGCAGATAAGAGTATTCTACAAACATCCCCTAACCTCAGATGCAACCCCTCTACTCACTTAGAAACAGTAGATGGTTGGAATTCGCACGCGGATGTTTAAAACTGCTGTGTGTGCAACTAATTAGCAACAGAACATCTGTTGCTAATTAGTTGCTCGCCAGAAACGCAGATAAGAGTATCCTACAATCATCCCCTAACCTCAGATCCACCCCCTCTGAGTAGTGCAACTAAATATCCCGCGTCTTTTTTCCACCTACGAGAATTTTCCGATATCGTCCTATTCTGGGGTAGGTGCAGGGATGATCTGGAGTTAAGGGTTGATAATCAAATATTATAAGCAACGATATTTTTCAGCAACTAATTAACAACAAAACATCCAGCAGTCTTAAACATCTGCGTGCGAATTTTAACCATCTACTGTTTCTAAGTGAGTAGAGTAGTTGCATCTGAGGTTAGGGGATGATTGTAGAATACTCATAACTGCGTTTTTGGCGAGCAACTAATTAGCAACTAAATATCCCGCGTCTTTTTTCCACCTACGAGAATTTTCCGATATCGTCCTATTCTGGGGTGGTTGCAGTGCTGATCTGGAGTTAAGGGTTGATAGTTAAATACTATAAGCAACGCTTTTTCGCAGCAACTAATTAGCAATAAAATATCCAGCAGTTCTAAACATCTGCGTTTGAATTCGAACCATCTACTATTTTTAAGTGAGTAGAGGGGATGGATCTGAGGTTAGGGGATGATTGTAGGATACTCTTATCTGCGTTTTTGGCGAGCAACTAATTAGCAACAGAACATCCAGCAGTTTTAAACATCCGCGTGCGAATTCCAACCATCTACTGTTTCTAAGTGAGTAGACGGGTTGCATCTGAGGTTAGGGAATGTTTGTAGAATACTCTTATCTGCGTTTTTGACGAGCAACTAATTAGCAACTAAATATGCCGCGTCTATTTTCCACCTACGAGAATTTTCCGATATCGTCCTATTCTGGGGTGGTTGCAGGGATGATCTGGAGTTAAGGGTTGATAATCAAATATTATAAGCAACGCTATTTTTCAGCAACTAATTAAAAACAAAACATCCAGCAGTCTTAAACATCTGCGTGCGAATTTTAACCATCTACTGTTTCTAAGTGAGTAGAGGGGTTGCATCTGAGGTTAGGGGATGATTGTAGAATACTCTTTAACTGCGTTATTGGCGAGCAACTAATTAGCAACTAAATATGCCGCGTCTTTTTTCCACCTACGAGAATTTTCCGATATCGTCCTATTCTGGGGTGGTTGCAGGGATGATCTGGAGTTAAGGGTTGATAGTTAAATACTATAAGCAACGCTTTTTCGCAGCAACTAATTAGCAACAAAATATCCAGCAGTTTTAAACGTCTGCGTTTGAATTCGAACCATCTACTATTTTTAAGTGAGTAGAGGGGATGGATCTGAGGTTAGGGGATGATTGTAGAATACTCTTAATTGTGTTTTTGGCGAGCAACTAATTAGCAACAAAATATCCAGCAGTTTTAAACATCTGCGTGCGAATTCGAACCATCTACTATTTTTAAGTGAGTAGAGGGGTTGGATCTGAGGTTAGGGGATGATTGTAGTATACTCTTAACTGCGTTTTGGCGAGCAACTAATTAGCAACTAAATATGCCGCGTCTATTTTCCACCTACGAGAATTTTCCGATATCGTTCTATTCTGGGGTGGTTGCAGGGATGATCTGGAGTTAAGGGTTGATAATCAAATATTATAAGCAACGCTATTTTTCAGCAACTAATTAACAAAAAAACATCCAGCAGTCTTAAACAACTGCGTGAGAATTTTAACCATCTACTGTTTCTAAGTGAGTAGAGGGGTTGCATCTGAGGTTAGGGGATGATTGTAGAATACTCTTAACTGCGTTTTTGGCAAACAACTAATTAGCAACTAAATATGCCGCGTCTTTTTCCACCTACGAGAATTTTCCGATATCGTCCTATTCGGGGGTGGTTGCCGTGCTGATTTGTAGTTAAGGGTTGATAGTTAAATACTATAAGCAACGCTATTTTGCAGCAACTAATTAGCAACGAAATACGCCGTAGTTTATATTCTCTGATGAGCCCTTTTTAAATTTTTCGTATTTCGGGGGTAGTGTGGGTGCTGGTTCGGCAATTAAGGGATGATGGGGGGATAAAACAAATAATGCTGTCCTACAGCAACTAATTAGCAACTAAATATGCCGTTTGCAGAACTTCGGTATCTTTACGAGAACCGAAGATACAGTATTGTGGTCTGCTAGGTTAAGACTTAAGCTAGCAGATCGCATGTATCTTTTACAGGTGTTGAGCATCTAAATCGGGAATAGTGTAACTAATTAGCAACTAATTAGCAACTAAATATGCCGTTTGCAGAACTTCGATATCTTTACGAGAACCGAAGATACAGTATTGTGGTCTGCTAGGTTAAGACTTAAGCTAGCAGATCGCATGTATCTTTTACAGGTGTTGAGCAACTAAATCGGGAATAGTGTAACTAATTAGCAACTAATTAGCAACTAAATACCCAGTAGGTTAGATGTGCGCGTTGCGACCATGGTCTGCTAGCTTAATATACGTCAAGAACGACTGCAGTGACTACGGTGACTGCGGTGCGGATAGATGTGCGAGGCCATTAACACAAAGCGACGACTGCGACGACTGCGGAGACTGCGGTGCGGCCAAGTCTGCATTCACCTTAACGGGCCATATCGTAAGGGCTAGAGGGCTGCATGCGGCCCGCGGGCTGCAGTTTGAGTACAGCTGTACTCTACAGGCTATGGTGACCGCTTACCAACAGGCTGGTCATACGCTTATTTGACACCCTTTAACATAAAGGAGAAATTTGTATGGAAAACTATTTTACGATAACGAAATCCCAGGTAAATAATTTGCTTACATTATATGGTACATATACACAATATACAATACTTTATTGAAAACACCACAACACAGAACAGAAATGAGGGAAATTACAATTTTAAAAGAGTGCTTCAATGGGCGGTCTTATCGCTAAAAGCGACCAGCGGTAAGAGCAACCTTTGTATGAAGAGGATTGAAATAAACGAGTCGGTGGTGCTATAAAAGAAAAAGGGATATAAAAATGTTTATAACTTTATATATTAAATATATATACATACTGTACATACATAATATTACGATATGATATATACATATATCACATATACATACATAGACTATATAAGTTTAAGTTTAAGTCCAGTCAGAGAAAAAAAAAATGCAGTTACATCGACAAATAATGGTTGAAAACAAGATTTTTGAAAATATGGATAGATTGTGCTCGTTTTATGGATACTGGAAGAGAATTCCACAGGCGAACAGCTTGGACGGCAAAAGAACGACCATAGAAGGTTGTGTCATATAAATAGTTCTTAATATTTTGCTTACGTATATGCCGCCCCTCTAGCATGACCACCGAAGCGGGATATGACAAAGCTTTTTATCGAATCTCAACTGTCAAACTCCACTATAGTCTGACAGTTAATGCCGATATATCGCTTTATCTTAACCCGTTTCGGTGGTCATGCTAGAGGGGCTGGTACATATAAAATATTCACGTTTACCATTTCTTCGTCAGTTTTGCGCTTTTCGAGCTTCTCAAGTCGCCTCTTCATTTAACAACCTCTTGACTTTCAATTTTCCTCAACAATCTTCTGAGTAACCTTTGAATTTGAACAACGTTCTCATTTTCAAATTAATTCCTATCTTTTTTTATTTTTATCCTGAAGTTTATGAATTAGACATAAATGAATTAGATGAGAGAGCAAAACAGTGTTTTCACCATATAAAAAGATCATTAATTTTAAAGAGGTATGGAGCATATAATATAGCCCATCTGAACACAGAGTTCGCCGAATAAATAAAAAAGTTATGAAAAAATATGAGCACACGCGCAATATACGAACATTCCGCCTTCGTCTTTTATTATTAAGCAACTCAAATTCAGATTTATTTGATTTTATAAAAATGAGTGTCATTCTCGAGTAGTTACAATATAAGTATGCTAAAAATGTGATACAAAGTCCTTTTTTACCTACAAAATGTGTGTGTCGAGCGACTCCCTTACTCGCTTATTAAACAATCTTCTATTTATCTCTGTTTTTTTCTGAATTCTCTACCTATTACTAAAATTTGCTTTAAATATACTTATCTGTACAAATTACTTATTTTTTTATAAGAAAAAATAAGTAAGGACGAGTGTCTCCATATAACAAGTAGTGTCGAGAGTAGGCTCGGAAGCTGTTTCCGAGTGACAAAGAAATTTAATCAATACTAATAACTCAGTGGTCAGTACTGTCGTCTTTAAAATAGGAATTACTTTCATCACGAAATGCACTCAAGATAAGTTAATGTATCATCATAAACCTTTTTTTTATAATAATTTAGTATAATTTAAGATCTTTTTTTTTATTTAAGTATTAACGTTACACATCCTGTTGCTCATACGTCTAGAAATGTAACACACTATGCATTAGAGTATGTTTAAGGTTCCGCGTATATTTATAATATGGCCAGTCATTGGATGGGTGACCAAAAATTTACTCTTTCAAGCTCCTCCGTGCTTCAGAAGGCACGTTAAGCCGTTGGTCCCTGCTGCATCTGCAGTCCTTAGCACCCACCAATCCGCACTAGGCCCGCGTAGTGGGTCATAGCCCAATCTCCCTATTTCATCCATAGGGAAGGCCTGTGCCCCCGCAGTGGGGACATTAATAGGCTGATGATAATGATGACATAAATACCTATTTGCCTATTGGAAAATGTTTGTCTAAAAATCCTGCAAAGTATAAGTCGAACTCGCAAACGACGAGTTATACGTACGGATTATTGGGTACTAACAAAAAATTTAAAAGAACAGCCCTAGTAATAGTAGCACACAAGTGATAATGTCATGATACACATCCCTCTGATTAATGGACCGACGAACAGTATAGCTTTAGTGATAGATTTATTAGTCACTCTTTGCATACATCATTGTCATCAGCTTGCATAGGGGTGCAGCGCACTTCAGCTAAATAGCGTACAAGATACTACGCGACTCCGAGCGTTACCAAGAGCTACGGACTGGAATAGCCGCGTGCTACCAAGAGCTACGGACTGGAATAGCCGCGCTACCAAGAGCTACGGACTGGAATAGCCGCGCGCTACCAAGAGCTACGGACTGGAATAGCCGCGCGCTACCAAGAGCTACGGATTGGAATAGCCGCGCGCCGGCCCTCGTAGTCGCTTTACAGCGCTGTAAGCTGTTTGCTCTTTTCCATTTTTGTAGTGAAATATTTAAACTTATGATGTAGTATTTAGGGTTAAACTTAAATTCTTAGTATCTTCGCCGTGCCTTTCCTGGTGTGCGCTGCACCTTAGCTCACTGTTGGGAATATCTTTCTGTGAATTAAAGTCTTTGTTCCAAGTTCGATAGTCCCAATTTAGATATAATTAAAACTTGCATTACGTTATTAGACGGTAAAGTGTCCCAATGACTGTAGAAGCAACCAGTTCGGATATTTGTCAATTGACAAAATTCGAGATAACGCATTTGATAGTGATTTTGCAACTAAATCGACGCGTAGATCTCCTCATCCAGTTAGATCCAGTCATTGCGCACTTCTTTCAGATGTCAGCGCTCCATCTAGTTGCAGGATGCTCCACAATACGTTTGCCGATTAGCGATCTCCAGTCCGAACCCTTCCGACCGTCCGTCCGTCGTTCGGAACAGAACCCTTCTGACCCAGCGGCCAACGGTTCCACGGCATATAACCCCACTACAATAGCTTACTAACTCGGTGAAATATGTCAGTAAATCAGTTTAGTTCTTTGGCGAATCGCTGCGATTTATTCAGATATCTGATATCCATTTATTCGATACTTTGAGGACGGAACCCATAAAAAAGTTAATTGCTAGATTTCTTCACCGAAAACTCAAACCTGCTCATTCCATTATGACAGCAAACAAATTCTAATTTAAACAAAAAGAATAGGTGCTATATTTAAAAAAATGTCACAATTAAACCACAGAAGTTGCTATTTTAGAGAATTTCGTAAAGAAAACAAAATGAATATATAATGAATGTTGCTTTGACTCCGAAGAGTTTTCGTAAGTTATTATTATGTCACGAAAGCCTACAGTCGCACGCCAAGTAAATTTTCCATTTCACGTTTTGTTTCTATTGTGAGTTTGAACACAATTAAATCTCCAAAGTGATGAAAGAGAAACGAAAAAGGAAGCGTGGGCGGGAATCAGGAAAATAACCTTTTTTAATGTCCTTTATTATATTGAGTTCTAAATATAAAAAAGTGTTACGCAAATGAAACCTTTTTTGATTTCCTCAAAATTTATTTATTTATTTTAAATGTGACAAGAGGATGGTTTATCAGTTTATTCGACTCCCGTCTGCTGCCTGGTCCGCGTGGAATTTTTTCTAGTTATATTTTCTATAGATTTAAACATCAAGCAATTACATGCTTTAAAAATAATAAAAATTATAACTATAATTGCTATTTCTTCTTTCAAATGTTTAATACTTGTAAAAGTATTTATTTGACATTGTGGGTTGCCTATAATGCGAAGAGATGGCGCTGCATTGCAGCTTAAGAATGGCTAGAAGAATTTCGACGCGGTCCGTGAGGGCCGCGGTAGCATAATTGGTCAGTGTATTCGCCCGGATTGCGAAGGGTGCGGGTTCGAGTCCCGTCTGCTGCCTGGTCCGCGTGGAATTTTTTCTAGTTATATTTCCTTATGGTTTATCAAGTTAAGGTTTAGATCATCTATTTAGTTTGTACCTTATACTATTATCCGGGGTGAAAAGGTGGAAATTAATATGGGAACTAATTTCCCAGGCTGACAAAATGAAGGTCATGCACTAGTTTATAATAATTTTCACAAAAATATTCGAATTGCTTTGATGACTTAAATATTTCCCTGCAAAAAAACAAGCATAATCTCCTACGCAGGTTTTTGAAAGGTCAGTTATGTTGATAATTTATATACATGTTATTTTGTTTAATTTACTATCTCTGCACGTGTAAAACTTAAGTTTTTTTTATATTTTTGGAATGTGCCTTTAGAAATATAATACCCCCAAATAATAGAAAAAAAAATCACCGTCAATTCGCAATTTTTCAAAAAATGTGATCTGGATTTGGTAATGCACAGTTTTGAACTATTAGGCCAAAGAGACAATTCGATACTTTGGAAATATAGTTTCCAAGACATACATGCTTGATCGCCAGCATTTAGTAACAAAATAGCATAGCAACAAAATAGATAGTAGAGAAGGTTTACTTCACTTTTCATATCTTAGTACGCTCGGCAGTTGCGCTAGGATTGTCAACTTTGGCTTATGCACAGAGTGTCAGACAGTGTACGAAGCCGGGACCTCTCGAGTCGGCGACACCATGAAACCCAGCGTATAAACCACTTGGCCACGGAGGTCGTCTACCAATAATAACAAAAACATTTCAATTACAACCGTTTACACGCGCCCACAGTGGTTCCAATCGGGCCGACATAGCGCATCCGTGAGCGGTCTCTATGTCTTAGATTAAAACAAAAAGGGTAGATACGGTACGCTCATACTTGAATCAAAAACAAAAACTGATCCCACGACAGCGCGAACGGGACGGCGAGATCCGCGTCACTGCATTACCGAATAATCAGGCGACCAGTACTTGACGACACTACCGAATAAGATTCCAAACAAACAACAATTTTTATGAAAACATATATTTTATAGTACTTACGAATGAATAGTGATGTCGTGGGTTTTATTTTTAGTTCTTGAGCAATTTGAGCACTTTTTAAAAACACACTCAGGGATTGTTTTATCATATAAACACAAAATATTAGCAATATTTCTTTTTGGCGTTCACATGTACGTCGTTTGCATGTCAAGTTGTGACTAAAGCGATTAGGGTCGTGGACCACAATTGGTGCGGATCACTTTTGTGAGGCTAGTGCCGTATCTACCCTTTTTGTTTTAATCTAAGGTCTATGTGTAAGTTGCTCAAACGCACTTTATATGTAAATTACCTTCTGTTCTTCTGTATTTTGTGGTGATAGTCACCCCACACACCAAGTGGTCACGTTTCTGCGCGAGCTCGTGCAATGTGTTCAGCGAAGCCCCGGCCGCCCCCGCGCTGCGCACGCGACAAACCCCTGCCTACCTATTTGCTTATCGACTAATGCACGTAATATGATAGACTATTGACACTACAGATGGAAACGTCCACAATAGAGCCTTTATTTTGACACCGAATCCGCAGAGAGTGTTTGATCGTGGTGAACGATCATCATGTTGATATGAAGACTTGACCTCGGCTTTCGATCGGCTTATGGATTATTTTTTTCTGTTTGTTGCGACCGAGCCAGTTTCGCTACATAATGTGAGATCACCGAAAATTATTAAATATGGAAGTAAAGTATTTTCTGCTATGGCTTGTTACTGGATGGATGACCAAAAAATTGATTAGCTCGAGCTCCTCCGTGCTTCTGAAGGTAAATTAAACCTTTGGTCCTGGCTGCATCTAAAGCCGTACGATGAAATATTGACGCCAAGTAAAAAAGTTTTAAACAAAAAAATAAAACCGACTTCAAAAAAAAATATACAGTCGAACACAGAACCTCCTTCTTTTTAGAAGTCGGTTAAAAATGGAACTAAAAAGTAGAGAGAAATAGCGAAAAGGTTGGTCGACATCACAGGAGACCGAAGAGCTGGCAGCTACCTCGGACAAAGAATAATTAGTCTAGCTATTCAAAGGGGGAACGCTGCCAGTATCTTTGGAACCTTGCCGAAAGGGACTCCTTTTAATAATGTATTTTAGTTATTATATATAAGGTTTTTAGTTATAAATATCTTACTGTTTGTTCTTTAGTTAAATGTACATACATCTATATATTTAAAAAAAAACCGGTTCTTAATTTGGAAGTCGGGCGGGGCCCAGATTGAAACATGAAATAGATTTTCTTTTGTAGTAGGTTTACGATACGCGAGTCCAAGAATGGCGTAAATCGGAAATTGGAAAACTTGGCGTAATTGGTGTACATACATAAAAAAACATACCGGCCTAATTGAGAACGAGAGAACGAGAGAAAAGATGAAGAAGAAGACCGACTATATACTGCCACCAACTCATTGCGTCATGACGTAACTCCACAACCATTTATCGTCTCACATGTGGACTCTAGGTCCCTGAACAAAATAATGAACTACCTGAATTAGCATGTGCATAAGGATGACAACCATTAGTCGTATTTGTCACTGTCTAGCTGCCACCCGAGACTTCCATATATTTGTCAATAAATTAATTGTAGAAACCCGTGAGAACAACTTTGTGCGTCGGTCTGTTTAAAATACGTTTTCAAGACTTAACCACAAGGGAATATGATTTGAAAGAATTGAAAGATTAGATAAAAGTTTGTATGGGAAATCAAATTCATTTGAGTACGTAGAAAAAAATCATAGGTACAATTACGTACATTTTAAATCTAAAGAAGCCGTCTACTCTATCAATCTAATGGTAGCCATACATACTACGAGAAATCGTTACGATCAGACTGTACAGTTCGAACGGAACAGTTTATCGTACGTGGCGTACTGTTATAACCTGCCTACCTAATGCCTACTACAGAAATGTTGCTGACTTAGGAAAACTATAATGAATAATTATTTCCAATATTAAATTTGTGATCAGCAATATTTTTTGTATAAAAACCCGCGATTTCAATATTACAGTTAGTCTTGTTCTGATTTGTGGAATTGCTGCCCAACAACGGACCTGGTTTCTGCCTGCCGGTTGGCCTTCAGCAAGGAAACTCTGAGGAACTATTCAACGGCCTAGTAAACTAGCCCGTCGCGAGTCGTTATCCTTAAAACTAAAAGGAAGTAGTAGTGAACAATAAAGTGATAGCAGTGTTATAACAAACATAAATATATAAATAAAGTGATTGTGAGCAAATAAAGTTTTTTTTTTAAATTAAACTAAGTGCTCCGTCTAACATTTGGTGTCAGAAGAAAGCAGGGATTTACTCCCTGATGGTCGCCTACTCCTGACGACGACCAGGTTCACTGCCGTCGACATAAGCCCATCCCGTGGGTTTGCTTGAGCTGCCAGCCTGCCGCCCGACCGTCTCTCTGACATAGAGGTGTGTCAACCACTCCAGCTACAACCATCGACGATCATCATCACTACTGACTGACTTCGCGTTGATGTGCCGAGGGTTCTTTGCCCAGCGCATCACACAGAAGAAGGCTCCGCACCACTTAGAAGAAGACTCCGCTTCAACCGTGCTAACACATAGCACGACTTCGTTTACGCATCGAGCATTAACTGCATAACTCCGGATAGCCGGCGCTAAGCCGTCTGACCTACTTATCGCCGCACCGTGAAAAACGCTGTATCAACAAATGACCGCGATACTATTTCTGTGAGTGCATAATAATAACGTTATATTTTAATCAACTTATTCTCTCTTAATTGGATTAATTTTTTGTTCTAATCTTAATAAAAAGTGATCATGGCTAACGAAAAAGTAAAATTAGAACTATCTGGGTTGTCTAGCGTAACTGTACCGGGTGAAAAAGAAAACACATCTGTAAGTTTTCTTACAAAATTTATAAAGCCCTTCGATGGGGATAGAAATAAATTATCGTCATTTTTACGTTACTGTGACAATGCATTAAACCTCGCGTCCAGCGCACAATGCGATATTCTCTTTAAATATATTTTATCGCAGTTAGAGGGGAAAGCCGAAACGGCTTGCTCTCTGAAAATTTTTGACAGTTGGGTTGAACTAAAATCATTCCTTAAGACTACATTCGGGGAAACTAAACATAAAGATCACTTATTATTAGATTTACAGAGCTGCAAACAAAAACCTAACGAATCCATATCACAGTATAGCTTACGGTTAGAGACATATTTAACTAGATTAAAAAACAGATATCACGCATTCTACCGTGGACCAGAGTGAACTGAAAGGGCGAATAGCAAATACTGAAGACCTAGCCTTACATACATTTTTATTAGGAGTACCTAGTCATATCTCCAACATATTAAGATGTAGGAACCCGTCTACCTTGGGTGAGGCAATAAATTTAGCCATTCAAGAAGAAAAACTTTATAACCTTGTCCAATCTACAAAAATTCTTGATATAAGACCTAGGTGTCGAACCTGTGGCCGCATAGGTCACATTGACAGAAACTGTCTGTTAAATAGGCAGCGCCCAATTCACAACGTTTCTTTCGATAGACCTTCCACTTCGCAACCACCACCAACTAATATTTGTCGCTATTGCAAACACCCTGGCCATGATATAAAAGACTGCCGTAAAAGACAATACAACAACTCACGGCAGAATCAGAATAGACAAATACATAATATATCAGGGGAATATATTAACAATACTAATTATAACGACAACTTTTCACAGCCTTTTAATAATAATTCTTACTATTCCGAGTCTTTAAACTAAAAAGAGTTCCGCCTGAGCGTCGTCATACGGAACCATTGAACTATAACGACGCCATTTACCATGTCAATGATCAATCTATCATAAGTCCTCCTATATCCAATAACTATAATAAATTTATCAATTTTACTAAGTCCACTGTATCCGCTAACTCCGCTGTATCTACTATTCCCAATGAACCTACAATCTCTATTTTACCTACTATTTCCACTGAATCTACTAACTCCGCTGTATCTACTAACTCCACTGTATCTACTAAATCCGCTGTATATACTAATTCCGCTGTATCTACTAACTCCGCTGTACCTACTAAATCCGCTGTATCTACTAACTCCGCTGTATCTGCTAATTCCAGTAAACCTATGTACTCCACTGTATCTACCATTTCCGCTGAACCTAGTACCTCCACTGTATCCACTTTCTCCACTGAATCAACCAATCCCGCTGTATCTACTAGCTCCACTGTATCTATCACTCCTAGTGTATCTACCAATTCCACTGTGCATACTACCATTTCTTCCGAACTTATTAAACCCTTTCAACTTAACACTACTGCTAGCAACTTAGATACATTTACTAATTCCAATATTCCTTGTAAATCTACCGAACCCCCTAACTCAACTAAAATCTCTAAACCCACTGCATCTTCTAACTCTGGCCTACCCCGCATTTCTAGTAAACAAACTAATCCTGCTAAATCCCGTAAAAATCCTATACCCCGACATAGAAAATCGAACTCAACTACTGAATCTGTCAAAGCTTCTTGTCCTAAGCCAAAGAAAACCCAGAAACCTAAAAGACACACAGAAACCGAAGAACAATCCAATACTAACTCGCAACCATTATACATACACGAAATAAATTACAATTCCAATACACATTTGCCTCATATATATATAAACTCTCAGTACTCTTCTAAACCCCTAATACTTCTGGTCGATTCTGGTTCCACTGTATCCTTACTTAAGAAATCTTCACTAGAAAAGCAACCTACCTTAGTAAAAGAAATTATCAAATTCAAAGGTATAGATAAAGATGCCGATCATTCTATTAGTTTAGGTCATTTCCAATTAGATATTATTCTGTCAAATTCCGAAACCATATATGGAACTTTCCATCTAATTCCAGACTCCGTTGAGATTAATTTTGATGGTATAGTAGGAAACGATTTCCTTAGATTATATACCTCCAGCATTGATTACAAAAATGATTGCTTATTGATAAATAATAGTAAAGTAAAACTACATTTTACCAAACCTCATTATGTAATACCAGCTCGTTCTGAAATGATAATAGAATGTGAAGCGTCTAATCCCGAAGTTTTATTAGGTTATGTAGATAAAAAGGAAATACAACAAGGTGTATACTTATCTAATTGTCTTGTATCTGTTAAAAGAAATAAACATATTAACGTCTCTATACTCAATACCACAGATGATAATATTACTATACACTCCCTCAATGTAGAATTAAACCCTTGCCATATCTTAAACGAATCATTTCCAAATCCAGTATCAAATTCACAGATTAACACTATTATTCCACCAAATAGGATATACAAAGTAAAAGAGCAAATTAGAACTTCCCATCTTAATGTCGAAGAATCCAAGGTACTCCTGGAACTATGTTCAGAATACTCAGACCTTTTCTATCTAGAAGGAGACCAACTAACATGTACCGATACTTTGACTCATGAGATTAAAACTACTAATTCCCAACCGATTCATGCCAAAACTTACAGGTACCCTGAGTGTCACAAAGAGGAAGTCAATAGACAGATTCAAAAGATGTTAAAAGAAAACATCATCAAACCTTCAAATTCCCCGTGGTCTTCTCCTATCTGGGTTGTCCCTAAAAAACAGGATGCCTCCGGTCAAAAGAAATGGCGTATAGTTGTCGACTACAGAAAATTGAATGATGTTACTATCGGAAACGCGTATCCAATACCTAATATTACAGAAATATTAGACCAATTAGGGCATAGTAAATATTTTAGTACTCTAGATCTTGCCTCTGGTTTCCATCAGATTAAAATGCACGAAGGTGATGCATCTAAAACTGCTTTCTCTGTTCCCAACGGTCACTACGAGTACACTCGAATGCCGTTTGGCTTGAAAAATGCGCCAGCTACATTTCAGAGGTTAATGAATACGGTGCTATCTGGTCTTCAAGGCCTTCACTGCTTTATTTATCTTGATGACGTAATCATCTATTCCCACGATCTAACATCCCATATTCAGAAACTCAAACTCGTCTTTGATGCTCTCAGAAAACATACCCTTAAGTTACAACCGGATAAATGTGAGTTCTTGAGAAATGAAGTTGCTTATCTTGGACATATTATCACTAATAAAGGTGTATCCCCCAATCCTGATAAAGTCAAAGCCGTGTCTTCTTATCCTATGCCTAGAAATCCCAAAGACATTAAATCCTTCCTAGGTTTAATAGGGTACTATAGGAAATTCATTAAAGACTTCTCAAAGATAACTAAACCTTTAACATCCCTGTTACGTAAAGATACTGAATTTATCTGGACCGAAGAACAAAATTTAGCGTTTAACAATTTGAAACATATGCTTACCAATGCCCCAATTCTACAATATCCCGATTTTTCGAAAGAATTTATTCTAACTACAGATGCATCCAATTATGCGCTTGGTGCCGTTTTATCTCAAGGTGAGATAGGTAAAGACCTTCCAATCGCTTACGCCTCCAGAACCTTGAATAAAGCTGAAGGTAACTATAGCACGATCGAAAAGGAATTGTTAGGCATTATTTTCGGTACCAAAACTTTTAGACCTTATCTCTATGGTCGCAAATTCAAAATTGTGACTGACCATCGCCCTCTATGTTGGCTATTCAAATGCACCGATCCAAGTTCCAAACTAGTTCGTTGGCGCCTCAAGTTAGAAGAATTCGACTATGAAATAGTCTACAAATCAGGCAGAATGAACTCTAACGCCGACGCTCTATCCCGTCCACCAATACACAATATTCATAACATCGACACGACTGATAACCTGACTTATGACTCTTTCCTAAAAACTCGATCTTCACCAACTAACTTCGATACCCAAATAGTAGAACATAACAAAAGCCTTTTAGATAGCCCATGTCAACTCATAATTTGTCCAACGTCTATTGATCTAGATCCTTCAAATCCTTACTGTGATACCATCCTTAACCTCCTAGAAGATAGACAGTTATTTGAATCTACTGAACGAGAACTTTATGAATCAAGTTCAGTTATAAAAAATAATAAAACTTATTTCCTCTTGTTCTTCAAGATTCATCACTATGAATCCGCCTCGTATAAGGATATATTTGAATCAATCAAAAGACTTCGAAATAACCTTGTAATTTTCTTTAATGATAAACAAGAAATTTCTATATCAGATTTTAATAACCCTTATGACAGACTTCAATTTATGCTTATATACGAAATTATTGCTTTCCTTTTTCATAAAACAAAAATCAAGGTTAATATATATCACAATAACATAATTTATCCTACCCCTGTAGATATCCCAACCATCCTGAAGGACAATCATGATTCCCCTATTGGTGGTCATATTGGTGCTACTCGTTTGTACAACAAATTAAAAGAATTGTATTATTGGAAAGGAATGAAATCAGATATCGAAAACTATACTAAAACTTGCCGCCAGTGTCAACAAAATAAGGCACTGAGAGCAACAAACAAAGCTCCAATGGAAATTACTTCCACATCTCGTGAACCTTTAGAAAGGATATCCACCGACATAGTTGGTCCACTTCCGAATTCTGGCCCAACAGAATATAGATATATTGTCACCTTCCAGGACGACCTTACAAAATATTCCATGGCATACCCTATTACACAAGCTACTGCCCAAGAAACAGCAGAAGCACTTATAACTTTTATGAGCCATTTTGGCATTCCTAAAATTATTCTTTCAGATCAAGGTGTCCATTTCATAGCCGATGTTTACAAACAAGTAACCTCTCTATTTAAAATAAAACATCTGTTTTCATCTCCTTACCATCCACAAACAAATGGAGCTCTTGAACGTAGCCATGGTACTCTTAAAGAATACTTAAAATCTTACGTTAACGAAAACCAAAACGATTGGCACAAATATCTCCCTACGGCATTAATATCATACAACACTAGCATTCACTCATCTACTAATTTTTCCCCACACGAACTTTTATTCGGCTGTAAGCCACATATACCCAGCTCCATTTACGACATTCACCCTAATGCAACCTATAATGACCTCATCAAAACATTGAAACTTAAACTAAATACTTCACGTAATATAGCACGAGAAAACATTCTTCGTAGTAAAGAAAAGGCTAAACAATATTATGATAAAAGAACCAAAGCCGTAAACTATAACGTTGGAGACATGGTGTATGTAAAATATCACCACAGATTACGTAAAGCACTATCGCCAATCTGGAAAGGTCCCTTTCAAATCACTCAAGTTCATAATAATAATAACGTCACGATTCTTATGAACCGCAAACAAATTAGATATCACTTTGACGAAATAAAATTGGCTCATGATAATTCTCTTCCAGGGCCATCGTGCCAGGACTCATCTCGGCAAACATAACAACGCCAATCGTGAACAGTCCCGGTATCTACTTCGACTCCCTAGGAATATTAAAATTCTATAATGATCATTGGAACATTCTAACCTATTCTGATTTTTCTTATATTAAACCACATATAGATAATGTTAAGCAAGCAATAGATACTTCTAAGGACATTTGTAACAAATATCCTTCTTTCGAAATGCATATTGATTGTGCTAATGTATTAAGTCCTTTGGAAAGTTTGTATGTCAACGTAAATAACAACTTTATCTCATTATCTCATTTAACTTCCTTGGAGTCCCATCGTAAACAGAAAAGATCAGCATGGTTTGGTGTCGGAGGTCCTATCCTAAAACAGCTCTTTGGTTCCCTAGACGATGATGATGCAAAAACATTCACCGATGCTATAAACGCCGTTCAAGATGACCAAAGGCATTTAGCATCCCTAATGAAAGATAATATTCATATTATTTCTTCTACTATATCTACTTTTAATAATACTATACAAAAACTTAACGCTAATGAAATTACGTTGAATAACAACGTGGAAAAGTTGCATAAAATATTAGATACTGTTTCAAAAAACACTAATAAGATAGAAGTTAATACTCATCTTGCCATGACTTTCAGTGCAATAGAAAGTTCCTTGATGATCCTTAATTTTAGTTTAAAAGACCTGATAGATGCTATTCTTTTTGGGAAACAGAATGTAGTTCATCCTTCTGTTCTAAACCCCATTCTGCTATATAAAGAACTAAGTTCAAATAACGATTTAGTAGCTCGTAACTTTCCGCTTCCTATAAGTTTAGATAATGCTCACATTCTCTTAGATTTAGCCGACATTTCTTCATTTCTTAGCGATAACAAGTTAATTTTTAATATAAGAATACCTTTAACTTTATTAACTGACTATAAGCTCTATCACGTTTATGCTCTGCCTACACCCCATGATATACACAACCCTAATTCATTCGCCATGATTAATCCTACAACTAAATATTTAGCCTTAACAGAGGATAAGTTGACATACTCTTTATTAGACAACCTAAGTGAATGCAAAGTGGTAAAAGACAATTACAATCTGTGTAAACTTAATAGTGTCCATTCCTCAGTGTCAAATCCAATCTGTGAAGTGACTATCTTATCGGAATACGTGAACCAAATACCCGCGACGTGTGATTATAAGGTGCTTGTAGGTAATATAGATGTTTGGCAAAAACTAACTAGTAATAGGTGGATTTATGTACTAAGTGATATTTCTAAGCTATCGGTTAATTGTAATAATATGTTAACAGACTATGATGTAGTTGGAACAGGAATCCTTCAGTTGCAGAAAGGCTGCAAAGCTTATCATAAATTGCTACAGTTTATTGCTGCAAATGAATACCATTCTAGTATACATTTGCCATCTACTCATTTCAATATCATAGAGGATGATTGCTGTTCCAAAAAGACAATAAATAGCAGTATTCCATATCTGACACCTGTAAGGCTATCTCATATAAATCTAGATTCGTTGCAATACGCTTCTCATAAACTTAATCAAGCCACAGAAGAGCTTGACCGAATACAAACTCAGCCATATCATATCAAATATGGAAACTACTTTAGTATAATTACCACAATAGCCTCTGTATGTATGTTTAGTTTCATATTTTATAAGTTATATAAATGTATTTGCTGTAGAAATAGACATAGGCGTAATCGTAGTAACTCTACAAGTACTAGTTGTTGTATAAAAATATTTAATTCATGTTATACTAAACCTAATAACAATACTTCAGTAACTCATTCAAGTTCTAATAATATACTTGATAGAACTGTATCCAACTTTGAAATGTCTAGCGTTAATTCTGATTCTAACTCTTCTATTAATTCACCTAAACGTAATTTAGACTTCCAATAAATGTGTAATAATTATATCTTACATTATAAGTATTGTTTTTTCTCTTAAACTGCATAATTTTTCAATTTTATTTTTCCTATAATTTTTATGCTACTTTGATTCTAAGAATGTCTTGTAATTAAGTAACTGTTTATACAATATTGATGTTCTACTACTTTTTTCTTTTTTTTTCTCTATCTTACTTTTTTTCTACTACTCGCATCCCTCTCTCGGATGCTGCGTTTTAATGGGGGGAGGTGTTATAACCTGCCTACCTAATGCCTACTACAGAAATGTTGCTGACTTAGGAAAACTATAATGAATAATTATTTCCAATATTAAATTTGTGATCAGCAATATTTTTTGTATAAAAACCCGCGATTTCAATATTACAGTTAGTCTTGTTCTGATTTGTGGAATTGCTGCCCAACAACGGACCTGGTTTCTGCCTGCCGGTTGGCCTTCAGCAAGGAAACTCTGAGGAACTATTCAACGGCCTAGTAAACTAGCCCGTCGCGAGTCGTTATCCTTAAAACTAAAAGGAAGTAGTAGTGAACAATAAAGTGATAGCAGTGTTATAACAAACATAAATATATAAATAAAGTGATTGTGAGCAAATAAAGTTTTTTTTTTAAATTAAACTAAGTGCTCCGTCTAACAGTACGTATAGGAAACTGTGCAGTTTTATAACATACACGCTACGATGTATCGGTACCGTTCGGACGGTACAGTCTAATCGTAACGATTTCTCGTAGTGTGTATGGCTGGTATAATAGTTTTATAGTTACCTTGTACATGTTCTGGTTTTTTTTTAAATTTTATAGAAGAAATGGCACATGAAACTCTTGGTAGAACAATCAGTCGGAAAGATATAACAACCCCAACTTCAGCAACAGTTAAAATCCTCAATCGAACATACTGCCCGCGTTCCAAGCCTAATATAAAATCGAATTATGCTCCTATAAGCCTCAAGAAACCCGAGGTCAATAGAGTGATCTGAGCTATCATTATTTAGTCATACGAATTCCACAGCTCACTTCATCGCCTTCCAGCAACCAGTCGAATCCAATTAATGTCTCACACCGAACCAACATCAGTAGCGATTAGATCCAGACAGATTACACGCCATTCAGTGTTGCCAGATCGTACCATTTTTTCGGTTTTTCTACTGCCTTTTTGGCAACGGATCCACGTTCCGCTTTTTCGAATTAACAAGTATAGCCTCTGTTTCACTCATTCATGGCGATTGTATCATGTATTTTCTACATATGAACATATTTATTAAAAATGAAATTTAATTTGGGAGCAAGAGGCTACAAATCATTAAGTGACCGATGTAATACCGCTTTTTTGTTTGAATATCCGCTTTTTTGTAAAACACTTACCGCGTTTTAATATCCTCATCTGGTCACACTGCATGCTATCGAGGGGAGAGGGTGCGAAAGGGGATAGTCACGATATGCTTACCACCACAAACCGATATTAAACTTTAAGCTTCCGGGTTTATAGATTATTTTTGAGTGCACATGGATTTTTGTAATACGCACCGAGGTTGAATGACCTCCTTGATTGAGGCGTAAACAAACATGAGTGATTGCGGCGTCGCCGTGCAAATGTTTGTTATTTTCGCAGAAATCAGTCATTATATTATAAGCTGATTATTATTTGAAAAAATATTTTAATTCTTTTAGAGGATGAATTATCAGTCTATTCGTCGAAGTCGTCAGTTCAGCTTGATATCCTAGTCGCGAAGATTTTATTTTATGTTAAGAGCACTTTCACATTTTTTGCAAAAAACCGTAATTTTTGAGCGACTCGTTTACCCTTTTAAAAAATATTTTGACTATTTCCAATATAAGTAAACAGCAGATTTATTCTTCCTATTGTAAGTTAATGTAGAATATTTGCAAATACTACGAGTATTTTCCTTTTTTTGTACTGATCGTTCTACTGCAGTTAGTTCACGGAAAAAACGATAATATGCACAACTTCAAACGCCACAATCTCTCAATAATGTTCAGTAAATTAGATCAAATTAATTACTACGACATTAGAAATGTTTTTTTGTTGTAATATAATGTATTACAATTTTGATTTTCTATTTCATTAATTATCAAAAGAAACATCTAACCTCCGTGAGTTTCACCAAAACATAATGCAGGTTTACCTCGTATTTTGATATTGAATTAAATAGAATTACTATCAAAAACTTTCATAAAACTAATCTACCATCATTGAACTACTGAAATATGTATATATTTTTATAATTAGTTCATTAATAATTATTTTATAAGACTCGAAACGTCACCCGTAAAATGCAATATATACTAGAGCAAATCTACCTACGCGCCGATCAGTACGGCAGCGGTGCAATTTTGTAAAAGGGCTCTTAAAGGGTGCCAACTTTACGAGCGTATGACCCTCCTGATGGTCAGTGGCACCATAGCTTGTAGACGCTTGCGATACCAAAAATATCACTCGCTTCGTTGCCTACCCTGGCCCAATCCCCTACCCGTAGAGCCTTGGAACCAAACACAACACCGCCAAAAGATACTGTGATCTTTTGTAAGGTTCCCCAGACAGGCACTCCAATTCGAGCGGAAAACCTGCTATTGTTCCCCTTTTGTTCGTCGCCTGACGCTTGTTCGGAAGGAATAATTCTAAATCTTTATTATATGTTTATTTTTTAAGTGTTTAATTACTAGATGTTTAAATGTAAAGGAAATGTTTTCTAGCAATATTTTCTTTATATTAAAATTCTGAATCCTACAATGTGAAATTCAATTTTTGTTTTTGTTTTTGTTTCAGAGGTAAATCTGATAAATCACAATTTCATACAACACACTCATCATCGTAATAGCAGATATAAATTTTTCGAAACTTAAATACAACATTAAATCTGGAGCCTACAAGAAGTGCTGTGGAAGATGTAATGGTGTGATGGTGAAATTATTGTTAATTTAATTTTTGATGTACAGGTAAGTTCTTTAGATTGAAGATTGAATGATATAGTAGGTACATTACTGCGGTGGCCAGCAGAAGAGGCATTGATGGAGTAAGTATTTATGCCTCGCCGAATTGAGAAAAGATATTTTAAATCTAAAGCAAATATTACTAGGAAAAAATCCACGTGGACTAGGCAGCTATCCGGGCGAATGCACTGTCCATTAAGCTGATGGCCGTGTCGAATTCTTTCTAGCCTTTCTTAAGCTGCAAGGCAGCGCCATCTCTTCGCATTGTAGGTAACCCACAATGTTTTTTTCTAGTAATATTTTCTGTAGTTTTAAACATCGAATAGTTAGTTAAATGCTTAAAAATAAAAATAATGAAAGACATTTTTTTTGATTTGGGGTTGTTTTGCCTATATGAAGGCGGTTTAATTTTTTTAAAAACATTTTTACTCTTCAATTTTTATAAGTTAGATTGAGCAACATCAGCTCAGTTTATTAACTTGACTCTCAGTCAAGCTATTGTAACTCCAGCTATTGTAACTCAGCTGGAGTTACAATAGCCTAATGTGTGCCTTTAATTTTTGATGAGTTATCCGATTTCTCCATGAAAAATGAGTATTCTGGCGCCATATTATGGAATTTGTTTAGAGTAGATACCATTTCATCAATGAAAATATTTTTAAGTCATTAAAGTTGTTACAACGTGGTTTTTGTCGTGTACAAGCAGTGCAATTAATGTCTTAATTAATAGACAACGAAGGAGCACTCGTGATTTTCTTAATTGACTTACAGCTTAATTGACAATCGTTTAATAGGATATTAGAGGAATAGTAATAAGGTTAATGGATTTTATCCTCAGATTACATAATAAAAAAAGGCAGATGGACCGCAAGAAAAACGCAAGTGCGGCCTCCAAAGCTAACACTAAGTCTAAACCGAATACAAACTCACATTAGTACATTACAATGCATCGTGTTGTGAATACGTCCCGTGAATAATAAGTTTTTATCAAAACTGTGCCGCCTTGTTCAAACATTGTAAAAACTTAAAGAAAAGCTATACTAGAAAAAAATCCAATCCAAAAACCAGGCAGTGGACGGGACTCGAACCCGCACCCTTCGCAATCCGGGCGAATGCACTGACCAATTATGCTACCACGGCCCTGATGACCGCGTCGAAATTTTCCTAGCTTTAGGCTTTTTTTCTAGTAAAACTTTTCTTTAGATTTAAACACATAGCAGTCAAATAATTAAAAATAAATAAAAAACATATCTATAATTGCCATTTCTTTCAAATGTTTAATACTTGAAAAAGTATTCATTTGACATTGTGGGTTACCTACAATGGATGATGGCGATGGCGCTGCCTTGCAGCTTAAGGCTAGGAAAATTTCGACGCGACCATCAGGGCCGTGATAGCATAATTGGTCAGTGCATTCGCCCGGATTGCAAAGGGTGCGGGTTCGAGTCCCGTCCGCTGCCTGGTCCGCGTGGATTTTTTTCTAGTAAAACTTTTCTTTAGATTTAGACATCTAGCAGTCCAATGCTTAAAAATAAATAAAAAAACATAATTGTAAAAACTGTTCATAAAGACAAAAAGTCTTTACTTTTGACTTTGTATTTGCTTTGGAGCACTTGCGTGTTCCGTGCGTTCCATCTGCCTTTTGTTCTGTAATTTGAAATTGTATCTTTAACGTTTTATAATGCTTCAATAGAAAACATTGAAAATGCGAAAGTGTATTTTTGTTTGTTACCTTTTTAAGCTCAGACCGCTGAATTTAGATGAAATTTGGTATAAGAGAATTAGAATAATGGGAAAGGACATAGGATAGTTTTTGCCCTAGAAATCAACCTTTGAGGGGGTGAAAAGAGGGTACTTAAGTAAAATAAAAGAGCATTAAATCATTTCACGTTTTTTAATGCTGGCAGGTGCGAAACTCCAAACATCTTCAAGATAGCTCAGCTCCTCATACAAACATAACATATTCACAATCTCATTCTCACAACATATATGTATCAGAGAGTCTAAGTAATATTTCCTATTTTACATACTTAAGACACAACAGTAAATGCTTTGGAACATGATAAATTATTTATATTCAACATACAATTAAAATTACTTTTATCACGCGACAAGTTAACAAACATAATGTAGTATTTTTTTTTCATTGTCATAATTCGTAGAATCTATGTAGAATGGTATACACCCCGGCCAACTCCTTGAGCAACGAGCATAGACAAGAAAATCTGCGCAGTAGCAATTTTACATACAAAAACGTCTACTGCGCAAGTTTGGTTACTCTTTGCCGCGACCTAAAGTTATTGTACTATTAAATTGAAAATTTATAAATTATGTAAGTATTCAATCATTCACTGACATAAATTATTTTATTTAAAAATTATATAATGTGTTTTTTGTAATGTTATAGGTTGTACATTGATATGTTGTCATAACATTGGTAATATCATCTGATAACATGCAAAGAAAAACATATCAAAATGCCTAACTTCTCTCAAATGATTAGCCGTAAAAATTTGAGATTGCACATAATAATAATCTTGCAATACCATATACGAAGAAAATCAGTCGCATAATTCACTTCCGTTTTATGGCACTTGCTTCCTTAAAAATACAAAATATTATAATTAAAAATACTAAACACCTAAGCATTTAGGTAATGTGCGTCAAACGCCCTAAAACTAGAATATTTACAATTAATCCTTTGCCACTTTTATTTGAACAGTAACAATCACATCCATTCCATTAAAAATTGGTTGTTTTTTTTTTTGTATAAAAGTATTTATGTTATTTTGTTTATTTTTTTTTATATTTTTGATGGTTTGCAGCAAAGGATTGCGTTTTTAACGCGGGTTCAGTCGCGCTTTAAACACTAAAGTTTAACTCGCCAAACTAATAACAATTTTAGCAGTCTTCTCTAACTCTAATAAGATGAATTAATAAAAAAGCACAATACGACCCTAAATTGTACGTTCTGAAATCAAATGAATTGAAAAAAACTAATTCTATGTTTTAAATCTTTGCTAAATTGTTATAGACAATTTGATATTTTCTTTTTTTTAAGAGACTAGTTATACGTTTATTTAGCCATTGTAAACTTTTTTTTTATTGCATACTATTAAGGTATTTTTGAGAACGGCAAACACTTATAAGTACTTATAACTAAGATTTAGAGATCCATACTGAAGGTTTCCTGCGACTCGTCGAAGGAGATTGAATTCGAGCGTGCTTTATTCTTCTGCACTGGGCTGGGCTGAGACACAGGAGGTACGGAACTGTGGTTTTTCAACAGCGCCGCAGGCAAAGAACACTTCGGTGGGGTCTGTGAGATCGGGGACTGCCTCAATGACATCATGAAGGACCTCTCATAGACAATCCTTGTGCCTGAAATGAAAGAAAATAAGAAATAAATAAATGACATAGTTGTATTTTTTTATCTAAAGCTACCGGGAATATACGAAGACGTGACTTAAAGGACGAATATCCAAACCTTAATTTTTTCTAAAAAAAATTGTTTTTTTTTATTTCCAATATGTAGCAAAGAATAATAAGGTTTAATATTATGCGGACATCTGTAGATGCCTGCGTTATAATATCCTTCACTCAACGTCTTTGTGAGTTCGTTCGTAAAAAAAACATAATATGTAAGTCATAACGTGCAGTGGCCTATGGCACTCTGCCATAGATTGCAAAACAATAAGCTGTTCGGTATTTAGCCTCACCGGCCAATGACAAGAGTAACCTACTTCCCTGGCATTAGGCATCATATTGTGACCACTTTATTCGTGATAATATTAATAGGTAAATTGTACGGTAATTTAAATAAAATGAGCGAGGTCGTTGTCCGAGTTCAATTTTTTTAACATCACGCCTATGCCTTATCGCAATGTTTATGAAATTTGTAATCGCGTAACGAATTAAAAACTGATGAGTTTAATACACCTAGGTACCTACCCATATAGGAACTGTTTTTAAAGTGTAGGAAATACTTTTTTTTCTTTTTTATAGCGAGGTAGGCAAATGACTCTACCCCACCTGATGATAAGTGGTGATAAAGTCCAAACACGAAGATAGCTGGTACAGCAGTTATAAACTGCTACACCAACCATCCTCACCTTGTCGGCCTGCAAAAATGTTTCTGCATGCCTCTCTTAAAGCAAAGAATTTCACTTACGTGTAGTACGACAAAGAACTTTCTTAAACTTTAGAACAATTTATACCTATACAAAAGTATAGGTGCAGTCTGCATTAATTAAAATAAAGACCTACTTAGCCTCTTCAAGATATTAAGAGTTAACCACGTGCCACCAACAACTACCACCCATAATTAACTTAAAGAAAGGAATTATTTATTACGTATTCAGCATGCCAAAAATCAAACCCAGGACTTCAGAGAAGACAACTTCAAATAATCGCCATGCTCTCCGTTCCTACTAAATATCATGAATATGAAGGTTTGTATCTCTATTACTCAACTAGCTGTGCCCGGCGGTGTTACTCGCGGTTTTTAGGGATATTTTCTCACAGAAAACCGTAGCCTATGTGTTAATCCAGAGTGTCAACTAACTCTATACCAGATTTTATTATAATCGCTTGTGATGTTTAAAAGTGAAGAAGTAACAAACATACATACTCACACACTTGTGATATTAGTGTGAATACACAAAAACTACTCAACGAATTTGGACGACATTTTGGTTTAGTAGTAAGGTATAGTTTTATGACCTAATACTACAATTTTTATCCCGGAATAATGTTAAGTTCCTGTCGTATACTTAAAGAGCTTAAGTTAACGCGTAGTAATGTCGAAGTAAAATAAAAGCGCGAGTCGAACTCAAATATACGAAGAATTCCATAATAATGTACGAGATTTAAAAACTTAAATTTTAGAACATTTATACCACAGACCTATTAACTTTTGTAATAGGTAGTTACGTATAGTCTTAAATTAAAACATTGCTTTTATTCTTCTGACACCTGTAAATGTCTGCAACTGTCTCTTAGATTAAAACATTTGTTTCAATCTAAACTTATAGCCAGTGTCTTATGCAGAGTTCATAGACTCGATGTATGACGGCATGGCTAATATTATCTAGGCAATATTCGCCACACGCACTTACAAATCTTAATTAAAATCATTCTTCGTAGGTCTTCGCGCTTTTGTAAAAGAAATACTTCTTATCCGGTATTCTATCGAGTTACTCGTATGTTTTTTCTCCAATCATTTTTAAATAGACTTACTTATATAAATACTAGCGGCCGACCGTGTATTCCACAGGAATCCCACAGGAACCTCACATTTTTGCGGCATAAAAGTATTCTATGTCTCAATCCAGGTCAAAAACTATATGCGTACCAAATTTTCATCCAAATCCGTTTAATGGTTTTTGCATGATTGAGTTACATACAAACTCCCTTCCGCATTTACAGTTAGGAGGATTGCAATAAATATATTATGTATATAAGAATGCTTATGTAGGACAAAATATCCTATGTGCCACATGCCTCATTCTCAAAGCTATTTTAAGCTAGGGAAGCATTCGAAGAATCTACACATCACAGCTTCGATGACCTTGAATATAAATGAAGCAAAGTTCAAACGTCAAATGATAATAAAACCAGATAGAGTCAACTGACACAATTCAATATGTAGCTTGGTTGCGGCGTTCAGTCTGCGCCTGTAGAGGTTAAGGAACTTTTACAAAGGCTGGTTATCAGATTGGTGACCAAAAAATTTTAATACTAATTTGAAGCACCTCACCACCCTTTGCACCTCAATAGTAAACACCTATAACTATAACCGCATGGTCAACTTCAACAAAAAGATTATAAATGTATTTTTTTCCAAATCGGTTATTCGCAACGCTTTTATTACGTTTTAAATGCAGCACTGTTTATTGAAAACCGTATTATAGAAAAATTCATGTAATACATACGTAATAGAACAAATTAAGTAAATCAGACAACCACAATTTAAGTATCATTAAATTATTATAGGTTAGATAACGTCCACATGTTATGAAGTAATATGTAGTATGATGAGAATTACGTAACTGATAAAACGAATAACAAGATAAGTGTCAAATCAATTTTAAGTCGATAATAACATTCGCAAACATAGATACACAATATAATCCATATTGCAATAGTTGACTGTTGCTACGAAAACTTCTTCTTTTGTGTAAACATTGAAGTTTCTGATGAGAACACATTAGGAACCTTGGTATGATGTGTTTTAAAATGTAAGTAAGTGGGTTTCTCAGCAGATAGAGACACGCGAATATTGATGTAACCTATTTAATTTTATTAAGTAATTAAAGGACACCGCAATCAATCCTATTCCATGTCAAGAATTTTATTAGTAGCAATGAAAGCTTTTTTTATTTTCGTTTAGCCCTAAATTTATGAAAACTTTTTTTTTATTTATTTTATACGTAGGTCAAACATACTTCTAATGTTTTGAATACATACATATCTCAATATTTTTTTGTTGTTTTAGTGAATTACATTTCCGTTTTTACTTTAGTTCCAAAAAAATATTAACTTAGGTTGGATTTAGACGTTACGTAGCTACATAGATATATTTATTAATTGCTTAACCGGTTGGGAAAGTACGTATAATTTTTAAACCATTAAAAATATTAAACTAAAATTTTGAGAGTAAACATCGATCGTTTTGCTTAATTAGGGTACGTATCAGTACATATTCAATTATAGCGTGTTGCGATTTTAACTTTATAGCTATTTTATTATTTGTATTAAACTCCTAAGTCGATAACCGAGAAAACCGGCGCGCGGCTGCGATGTGACATAATCGTCACCAAGACTCCGGGTTCGATACTCGGGCCAGCCAATATGCGACACCAAAGTCTCTACAATGTATCTAATTTCCATTTCAGTGCTTCAACTACCGTGAGACAAGTTTAATATAAATCTGTATGTAGAACTGACCAATACTCAATGTTAATATTGATATACCCTTACAAGGTCAGCCGCAGAGCAATAAAAATGTTGTATAATTCATATATCGGAAGGTAGGTATTTTAGTATAAGATTCATGCTATAACCACAACTCAATCGTTTCAATTGAGCCCAAGTTTTTCGGTTCATTACAATCATCACTGTATACGACCAACTGCATGTATATTTTCAGACAAAGTGCTTTGTAATTTATTTGAACAAGTGCTTCACGAATTTTAATCTGACTCACAGTATAAGCTTTTCGGTTGCAAAGAGGTCGTTGTGTCGTCTATGGGTCTATAATTAACGATGTTAAACATTTTATGAGGCGCATGTCGAGGCTAGCCACTTTTAAACACCACATATTGATGTTAATTGACTGTTGACTGCGCAAAAACTCGAAAGAATTTGAAATGTTCAGAGGTTTTCATTTTAATTTTCAATTTTTGGAATTTACTTGGATTATTAACACAGATTATAGTCTCGTGATTACGCTGTAGGTTATTTTTAAAAGATTTTCTTCAATAAAGTTTTTGTATTGAAGTTGAACTGCCGATGTAAAAACTGTTTTCTCTGATTAAAAATCTAATCATTATAAAAAACCAATAAATTACTTGATTTGTGTTTTTTGAAATTATCACCTTTATATAAAAAATCGCAAGTTTATTTTTAACAAGCAGCACGTGCTAGCTCTACTATCTAGCGGGTACCTAGTTCCTACTTAAAGCCACTATGATTTGAAAAAAAGATTGACTAATTGGCCGCGTGTTGTCTTATTCTATAGTTATCGTAAAGAAAGGGGCTGCATTATCATACTTAAAATTAAATGTCGTCGTGTGTACTAATCAAAAATTGCGAGATTTTACCTCCAGGCGTGGTGGAGTACAAGGTGCCTCCAGGGGTACTCGAGTATACATCAGGCATCTGCGTAGGGTCCGTAATGAGAACCCTCCTGGACGGAATCGCCTGCGTGTGGGTCGCCTGCCTTGCAATGGGTGAAGCCGACATTCTGAACCTTGTTCCTCTGACTTTAACGTCCAAACACAATCACTGACACGGCTCGCTTGAAGAGGCAAGAAGGACTGAGCCGGGTGAAGCGAGTGCCTAAAATAAATACGTTTACCGACGACTCGCACACACACACGCGTGCCTGCGTTGTAATAACACGCAACACACAGCACACAGTGCCACTTTACATCAAAACAAACATAGATTAGGCGTGTAGATAGGTTGCGCGCCGCGGAGAGCGATAAATTTTTATCGTTAGCCTCACCGAGGCATTCCTGATACGCATTATAGTATCAGTTAATTTTACTTGTAGGACGATAAATAGTTTCTTGAGTTATTTTCCATTAGTAATCCGATGAAATTGCTCCAAAAATAATCTAAAGTTTCGCTAACTATATCTTCAAATAGTTTCTGGCTTATGACTCATTAAGGAAAGATAGCATATTTTCAATTTTGACTCAAATTTGAACAGAACAACTTCGTTACTTCTTTTAACACTAACAGTGTCTAAAAGCAAAGCCATGTTGTGTTAATACGTAGGTTAGTTGAACATTCAGACAACAGAAAACCAAAAATAACATTGATAAGGGCAAAAAGATTCCTAAACAAATGGGGAGGACTTCAACTACGAAGTCAAAAAAATAAAAAATAAGAAATAAGTAGAAGCCCAAAAAGTCAGTCAAAACCACATGTTACATTTTCATAACATCTCTTATCGCGAGGTTAATCTATGCACTCACACAAGCTCATAGGCATACGAGATTCTGTCACGTACTCATGTGCACACACGCACGTTTACGATCGTACCCGCCGGCTATATGCGTAGTTTTTGTAGTATTCAAAACGTTCGACTAATTTATATTCTTGAATTGTTTATCTTCCCGAATGGTTGCTGTGAGAGATCGGTAGCCGGAAGGCTGCTTGAAAAAAAGTAACAACGCCCACATCTCACATACACTTGCACACGCTATTGACAGTTTGAAATTCGGGTTACCCTACATTTATTTTTGTTAACTGTGGTCAAGGTTTTCTTAGTCAAAAGCATTAGTTAAATACAATATTGTTTTTTACAACAGCGTTCTTAGTTTCCTGTGAGTTTTTTCGGTACAAGCTTAAAGAAACAGTTTTTATGCGTATCTCTGATTAATAAGTAGTTTAATTGGACTGCGAGTTTTTCAACCTCATAGAAATCTTCAGAACGCTTCCCAAATACTTTTATAATGCGTATAGCGAATTAGTGGAATTGCCTGCCTCCGTCTGTGTGTGTTTCTGAGTATCTACATTATAATCCGACTGTTTTTAAAGCCAGCATGAATAGGCGCCTTCTGGGTAAGATCGCTATACCATAGATCCCATCTTTGCTCTCAGGCCGAAAAGAGCGTCAAGAGCTTACCCGTTAAAACTAAATAATATTATAATAAATTTAATATGAGATTTAAGTTTCTAACCGAAATTTTATGGAAATTTTGCAAACAATATTAAAAAGATGGCTCTCCTATTGAAACTCTACCATCATCTGTTTATTTTTCGGAAAAGTGCGGAAAAGTAATACGTCTTTTCTGCTATGATGTGATATCGATGTGTCGAAGATCCAAAAACGAACAAAAGCTTATACCTCCTTGCGGGAATAAGACCCCTTATACGCATGTGTAATCGCTACGTTGGCCGCATATATTTATCAGGCAGGCTATAATATTTAACTGTTGTATGTATCTTAGTATATGACCAACTCGATGTCATAGTGGCACGCACGTTCTATCTACGAAAGGCCGTGACAGGATGGTGACCAGAACTGTAAGAATTTGAGCAGCTCTGTACTTCGGCGGGTACGTCACCCACCCACCCACAAATCTGTAGTAGGCGCGCTTGATAGATTTCTCCTTTTCCACCCATTAGAAAAAGCTGTGTCCCAGTAGTTGGGAAGTGGAGACATATAAATAGACTAATTATAACTTTGCCACAATTTTTACAGTTATTTTAAAGAACCAATCTCTCACATTAGTTTCTTTAATGGCCACGAAAGTTCTTTATTTAGACTCTAAATGGAACAAATCTTTAAAAATTCTCATTAAACTTTTTCATGATTCTCTAATAAATAAGATGTACATAATCAGGTATTTATGCACATATTTTTTTATTGAATATAATCTTAGATTAAATCAATCAAAGAATACAACTTTTCCTCGGTTTAAATTAAATACGCATAATTTAAGTCACATCCATTATTCACGTGACCTTTTTGATAACTGTCTACACCTGATACTCAATGTTATCAAGTGGATTTAGCGTATATCTGTCAATATTGGCGAGTGATGCGATGTTTTAATTTTTTTGCACACATCAAGGCAAGTCTGTCTCGATTCACCACGGACAGCGTGTAACAACGCAGTTTGCTATAAATATACAACGAGCAGAGCACACCATCACCGGTTTGGTGATAGCTAAACTAGTTAATGAGACAAGTCAGTTCCGATTTTTTTGCGTGAATAAATGATAAATATTTCGAACACTCACACCAATTAGCCTAGCCCCAAAGTAAGCACTGTAGGCTTGTGTTTTGGGATACTAGGGAAACGGATAGAATATATATACTGATATATATATTAGTATATTTATATAGAAATACATTAAACATCCATGACTGGAGTACAAATGCTCGTATTCATTTCACAAACATCTGCCCCCTGGGTTCGAACCCGGGACGTTCTCGAGTAAAGGACACCTTAGAACCCGGCGTACAAACCACTCGGCCACGGAGGTCGTCGATGAATAAGATAACAAATGGTTGGTAAACCTAAAGAAAATTTTACTAGAAAGATGTGGGTTGGAATCCTACTCGAAATCTGGGCCGCGTGGTATTATTTCTAGATTTTTTTTAGATTTAAAAATCTAGCAGTTATGTGCCTAAAATATAAATATGAAAATGCTCGGTGTACTAAAAACCTCTACAGTCGCATAAAAAGCGAAATAGGTACCTATTTATTTGTATTATTTTGTAATTTTCTTAAAAAAAACTAGATGCACTAACTCTATATACGGCAACGGGTGTCGGCCATCTGAGTTTTTTAAGAGTTAGAATGAGCATATAATTTTTTGAATTCTTCACTAAGCAAGTTATTTTTTCTCAGCTTGTAGGTAATTAAGTATGGTTACTTACCTTGGCATTATTTTTTACTCATCGAACTTTTATAACTTTACACCCACAGGAATAAACAGTAGTTATAAATAAAAATCGACTTGATTGTGTTTTTATGATTGTTAAAAAAAACATTTATTTTTTGTCAGTCCTGAATAAAAATTGTTATGAAAGCTCCGCGCATTTTGTGCTACATATTGGTAGTCTTCCAATTACAGCACTAGAGCGCATTATGCTGCATAATACTTAACGTTGAATGTTTCAATTACAGCAACACAATCGAGCACTCTCAAAAGTAATGTTTTCATGTGATGCGTGCAATCGTGCCAACGCAGTGACAGAAAATTAACAAGTGTTTTTTCTATAAGTTGGCATTGATCGAAATGTTTTATTTATATATCGTTAGTTATATTATTTATTGTTGAATTTTTTTAAAGCTTTCGTTTCATTGTAGTTTTATTTTAAATAATCAAAGTTAATTCAAACTGTGTTAATAAAATAAATATAAGTATGGATGAAGGTACAAACATTGATTTTTTTTTCAACACAACTTAGCGCACTCTGCTGGTGCATTTGAAAACTAATTCACGTTCCAATTAAGCATCAGCATATTCGGCGTTGTGCGCCATTGAGTCGCATTATGCTCTGTAATTGGAATACTACCAATAGCAAAATTGTAAATGTAGAATGAACGCAATTTTAAACAACATTAATTGATCTAGTAACACTTGCCAACAACCATAGAGTCGCATTAAACTTGTTCTTCCTTACATTTATAGCTTCCCTGTTAAAGTCTTGCACACTTCCTACAATCCTTGTTCAATTATTTATGCAAATGTTGGAAATGGGATCATTTGAATTTGTAGCGAGGTAACACTAATGCAAGCTATTACAGTTAAATTGTAAATCATTTTCATTTGCACATTTTTGTCATGCTCCATATATTTGAAGTTCCTATGTATAGAGTGAAAATATATATATTCAAAAAAATGCTGAAATTAAATAAAACTTAAGCAGAAAGTTAGTATACACCTCGATTATATATTTATCTTCCGCTTCCAATCAGAAATGCGTGATTTATCTTTTAATTATGTAATATATAAATGTTCTGATAAAGTAATCAAGAAATATATGACCAATAGCGACCTGAACCGGCTTTACACAAGGAACATTTATTACTTACTAGTGGCCCGCCCTCGCTTCGCTTCGGTGTAGAGCTGTAGTGTAAACTATAGTTTTTGTTCTCAGGATTGTGCTATAAAGAATGACTTTATTTATATAATTACACGTGTTATTGTGAGTCAACCATAAAAGATAGACATATGCTGTTGCGGGATATTTTTTAGACAATTTTATGTAGAATATTTCCGTCATACATGATTTCTATGTAACATTAACCATTAAGGCTGCACCCGCGACGGAAGCTTAAAAAATGGAGTAACTTCTCCCGTTTTCCCAACATTTCCGTTCACTACTCTGCTGCTATTGATTGTAGCGTGATGAAAAGTATACTATAACCTGCCCAGGAGTATGAAGAATAATTGTACCAAGTTTCGTTAAAATCCGTTGAGTAGTTTTTGTTTCTATAAGGAACATACACACAGACAGACAGACAGACAGACAGACAAAAAATTTACTGATTGCATTTTTGGCATCAGTATCGATCACTAATCACCCCCTGATAGTTATTTTAAAAATATATTTCATGTACAGAATTGACATCTCTACAGATTTATTATAAGTATAGATTGGAACGCTATAAAATATAAACGCCTTTGTCACAAAAGAAAAAATAATGTAGGTTTTCACTGATGAAAGAATTTTCAAAAAAGGTTTCTTGTTCAGAGTAACATACAAACAACTTTCTTTTTAAAAATTCAAGTATTAATCATAATGATTTTTTATGCGGGCTAGTAATACGTTTTACACAGTGATTCATTAAATAAATTTTTATGGTTTTATTTTCAACATCGAATCTGATTTTAAATTTCTTGCTTGTTTTTTGCGTACGCGTATAAATTGAGATTACATTGTTATGGCGTTTAAATTTCACAGAGTCGATATGCAAGTGGTTTTTGTATTTCAAAACAAATCTCATCGTTATTATGTTTCTGTATGACGCAATACAACACAGTGTTGCGATGATGGTGTGCGAAATGCGAATAATATTATTTTCGTATCAAAGATATTTTTTATTTTCAGTTTCCCTTGACCACCGCCGCGATCCGCTGGACGCTGATCATAAAATTTGTGTCGTATTAATAGATTCTACGTGAGGAAACCTCGTGCGTTTACCTCTTGTCTATACGACAAGATTATATTTATATAAATACATACAGATATAACAGTATACATATACTTTATTATTTATATAAAATACATAGACCCATCTATCGTCCTACCTAACATTTTAAGTTTTGACAGGCCCTAGCTAAGTATAACCACGGTATGATATTATTACCGTGGTATAACTGTTACTTTGGGCGAACAGAATACCTACGGATTTTAGAACCTGATCTAATATCTATCTTTTCGGGTGTTTTTAAAATTATCGTTCAACCATAAACATATATTTTATATATTTTTGCTACAGACCGCTGGAACTCTAATTGAACCGATACATGTGTCCCAAAGTATAGTTTCAAGAAATAAAAATATCCTTTGCTGGAGTGGCTGGTAGCTTCAAAGAAACGAAATTCTCATGCATATTGTTTTATCATCATGAATTAACCGAACCCTTAACGCTTAAACAATGGTGCCAATTCTGGCGAGATTCTCTAAACTTAAAACTAAATTTAACATCAGTCTCTCCTTTTCATTCTGTATAGAGAATGACAAGGATATACTGCTGTCAAATTTAAGTTTAGGTTTAGAGAATCATGCTAGAATCGACACCAATATTATATCTAACACTAATGAGACGTCTTCGCGTCGCTTGGTAGATACTTTATATATTATTAGATGTTGACTTAAGGAATTTAACTGATAAATATATCTAGGTGGGTAGCGGTAGTTGCAGGCTCGAATCCCGTCCGAACCCTGGGCCGAGTGGATTATATTCTAGTAAAATTTTCTTTAGTTTAAATCTATCATCATTCCAAGTATTTTTTTAACTGTCTCAGAACTCAAAACATATTTACGAGATCGAATAGCATCTTTTAATTGACGACGTTGTATGAAATATAAAACCGGGAGAAAAAGCAGCTTTTCTCAGATCTGCTCAGTACCTACAATGATGTCTTAGTTTTACGAATTCCACAATATACATACTTGCAGTGATGTGCAAAAACATTATGAAATATATTTAATTACAAAAAAGTTTTTTATTTTATATTTAAAATACAAAATACATATTTCCAAAACACCAGGCCACTCAGAAAGTTCTGCGAAAAAAACCTTTTTATTTATAAGACACTGGCCACTTGTAATTATTTTAAAAACTTCCATTATTTAAAATAAATACCACTGTTTGATTTGCAAATTTACCTCCGCATTTTTTCGAGAGCCAATTAAATTTTTCCCCTCTCCAAATGCACGCCACTCATATCGAAAAAAAATCTTGTCTCATTAAAAAATAGAGCATCGAGAACATTTTCGTGCTATGATTTTTACGATTTAAATGTGGCTTTAAACCAGATAAGTCATTTGATCGATTTAGAACTGCTTTTATGGATAAAGGACCTTCAAAAGCAACCATCTACCGCTGGTGTAGCGAGTTCAAACGCGGTCGTCTTACTTTGGGGGATGAATAAAGGAGTGGTCGTCCTACGACGGCTGTCACCGAAGAAAGTGTGCTGGCAGTAAAAAATTTAATTGAAGAATACAGACGAATTACGTATAAAGAGATTCAGCATACTCTGCTGATTGGTTCAGGAAGTGTTCATAAGATTTTGCTCGAGCAACTTTGCGTAAGGAAGTTTCCCGCTGGGTGCCGCACAACCTTACCGAAGCTCAGAAGCAGGTCCTTGTGGATTGGTGCAGTGATATGGGCGCGTTTATGATATTGTGACAGGTGACGAATCCTGGATTTATCAATACGATCCAGAAACAAAGCGTCAGTCGACAGTTTGGCTGTTTTTAAACGAACTAACGCCTACGAAAGTAAAGCGATCGAGGAGCGCAGGGAAAATTATGATCGCTAGTTTCTTCACTTTGACGGGGTACCTAATTTCAATTCCACTTTGAGACCAAGCAGCAACAACGTTTTTTCTGATCACGATCACATCACGAAGTTTTTTCTGCAATGAGCAACAAGCGACCTAACACCAGGCTCCGCGGGGTCCTTCTTCACGACGACACTTCCTGGATTCCACACCAGTCAGAGTCTTGGGACACCCTTCTTACAATCCTGATTTGGCTCAATGTGACTTCTTTTTATTCCCTAAAATAAAAAATCAGCTCAAAGAGATACAGTTTTCATCGCCGGAAGAAGCGCTAGCAGCGTTTGAGAAGGTCGTGGAAGAGGTGTCTGCAAAAAATGTTTTGAAAATTAGTTCAGACGCAAGAAACTTTGTATAGAGGCTAGTGGAGAATTCTTTGAAAAGATTTAATAAAAAAATTGTATTCATAGAAGTTAGTTTTTTAGTTTCTCTAAACTTTTTGAGTGACCCACGTACTTCATTAAAATAAAATAACTTTAATTTAAAGTTGTGTTTGTTGTATTGTCTTTTTTTAGTTTAGTGGCCCAAAAACAAAGCAGTTCAGTTCAGTGTTGCTATTGTGAGAAAAAAGATATCGCATTAAATTGGTATTGTAGTCCAGTCTTTTTTTTTACTGTTTTTAATCAGAATTGTATGAATGATATTTATGTTTGCGAGGGTACTAAATCCGAGTATGAGGTCCGAATTTAATTTCGACTGTGGTGCTTCGAGTAATTAGCCAATATATGGTGTTCCTAAGTACCCCACTTCAGGTTTTAATTATCAATAAATATAAATCTTTAGTAATTTTTATTTTCTTTTGAAGGAAAAATTGTATTTTTATATTTGCAATGCGATTGCAAATATAAAAATATTTAAATAAATCTTAATTTGGTGATTGCGGTGCAAAAGATGGGTTTATGGAGAAAAACCAAAATGCAAATAAAAGATTTTTATGCTTTTAAGTTCCTAGCAGTTTGCATTTCAATTATACTGTTATTTTTAAAATGTCATATCTCTGTTTTTGTCAAAGCCTAAACTAAGTAACTCAATTTGAGTTTAAAATTTGAGTTGAATCAGCCATATGCAGGCATATAAAAGTCTTTATTCTTATATATCCACGTGAAAAGTTACAACATCAATTTTGACAAAATAATAAAATCTTTGAGTGGGGATTCGTTAGCTTAGACCATTTTGTAAAAATAACTATTATTGCTCCCTAGTACTAACACACTCATCCTTTACTGAAATGAATATTGTTTGAAAACACATGCTAATTTTATTTTAAAATAAAATTATGTCGCTTATTAAGAATAATAACTACTTATTATTTTAAAATTTTCGAACCGCTGTTTACTCTAAACACATATTACTGTTTGTAAGAGTACTAGCAAACAAATAATACTGTACTATCTGTTATTTTGAGCCATTACCTACATACCTTCTATCACACGCCTATCACACGGATATTATCAAGCTAAATGTTGATTTCAAAACAGACCAGTCGGCAAATAAATACCTAAAACTGGTTTTGAGGTATTCCAACTAACAATGCCGTCAAATTAGGATTGCTGCAAGGTGGGACACAATTGAACTGTGTAGCTGACTGTTCACAGTGGCGGTTATTGACGCCCGCGCCTATTTGATTTTTCCGTAGTCTGTAATGCTAATGAGCATACTTTAGAAAGATGTGGCAAAGCATAGAATATAAACTCTTACTGCCGAGACGAGTTAAATAACACCAAACTTTGAGGGTGTGTTTAGTAGATGGTGATTTGATTTGCTTATTTAATAAATGCCTATTTAAAATATATTTTTTAAACACACACCAATTAGCCTAGCCCCAAAGTAAACACTATAACGCTTGTGTTATAGGATACTAGGGTGACGGATAGAATACATATACTGTACATATATAAGAATATGTTTATAGAAATACATATTAAACATCCATGACTGGGGTACAAATGCTCGTATTCTCACACAAACATCTGCCCCCACCTGGAGTTGAACCCGGGACCTCTCCAGTACCATGAGTAGAGCGACACCATGAAATACGGCGTATAAACCACTCGGCCACGTAGGTCGCCAAATTCAAACCTATAGTTCGTCTAATTGTCGCTGGGCTTGACAAAGTCTAAGTCGTTCTCAATGCTATACTTTTTGTAAGTTTCACATCCGCGCATTAGGAATGTGTTGTGTCGATAGTTGGTGTGAGCAAAGGGTACATTGAGCAACGAGCGACGACGCAGACTTACTGCATTAGTACGAAGACTATTTCTTTTTTATATAGTGTTTGTATTATTCTATAGTGTTAGTGACCATGATATTTCCATTTTTTTTAACATGGGGATGATCCCACGTCACGCTTCTTTATAGGGCTTATACGATTAGTAATCGCTAGTGTGAACGAGGTCGGAGCAAGCAGTCCAGTCAGCGTAGTCGATAAGATAATTATTCATCATTATTCAAACTGGGTTAACAGCTGGATTTAGTCTGAATTACCCTTAATACTGTTTATGATAAAGACGTAATCTAGCTATGATCTAAGATCTAAATATACTTACGCGAATGTTGTAATCAATGATTTATCAAGGCCATATTTTACTGATATGATTTTGCATCCGCGTTATCATGCTAATAAAGAGCCATCTGTCTGTGCATAATATAAATGTGTAAATAAACAGCACATTAAGTATAATAAAAACAGGCCAAGTGCGTGTCGTGCCAGGCGCAGTGTAGTGTTCCGTCGTTGCCTGTAGTTACCACAATAAATTTGAGTCTTTATTTTCTGTATCGGGAATTAAAAAAATCAATGAATATCAAACTATGTATCTCAACTAAAATATCTACATATATCAAAGTCAAACTGCGTCTCAAACTCTAAATCAATTCGATTTTTTTTAATACGAATGATAACCGGCGATATTTTCAAGTGCTTGAATATGTCACCTGAATATAATACATTATGTAAAGATAGCGCGATTCAGAAGCCATTGCCGTAGATACTCGCGTCGCAGAAGCTTTGTGAAACGAAATAATATTTTATTGTGGGTTCTAAATATTTTCTTTTTGATGAGTTTGTTTTTTAATGCAAGGTTTTACGCTACAATCACTTCATGTATGGTTAATTTTTTCTTCTTCTTCTTCTTCATTAATGTTTTCTTCTAAGGAATTTACAATAGGTAAGAAACTTTCTATAACCAAAATTGAACAACTTTTACTCTTAAACTAACGAATATATCTCAATCGTTAAAATTTTCCTTAAAAATTACATGAAAAGGACTACTAAAACCTAAAAAAATCGTGAATTTTTCCAGGTTTTTAAGCCCATAGTTTAGCTTTTAAAGGGGGAGGGGGGCGAACTACTCTACTCGAATAAAATATAACACTTTAAAGTTCAATATTTTTCAAACGATTCCCTACACATGAAAAAATAATTTTAAAGGAGCTATTTAACACTACCCCAAACGATAGGGTAGACGACGAAAAAAAATCATCACCGGGTTACATTACATATATCGTAGAGGAGCTAACCTAAAATAAATATGACAGACGGACATGACAAAACTATAAGGGTTTCTTGCCAGGACGACTACTTCTTTAATAATTTACTTCTTTAGTCTTTTTGGCCTTATAAATATTAAGCTTTATTACTACTGAATGTTCGGATCCGATGAGCGGAGCCTGGTGACCTGTAATACTATTTCTATCTCAGGCATCAGAGTCCCACATATTATTTAAGTTTTTTTCCACCTTAGCGTCCCAATAAATATCTCACACTTCAAAATGCCAACATAAATATTGTTATGTTATTTCTGTAAACAATAAGCAGTACTAATACATAATTCATTGGTTCTGTTATTTCCCTGTGTGCCCTTGACTGTTCCCTTAAGATAACAGTGGAATATAAATTTAAATATTTTTTTGTCCATTTGCCAGCTTCAATCACCTTAGTTCCTAATGCCCCGATCCATTGATAGAATTTTACAACAAGCGCAGGGAAAGTTAACACCTAGAGGAAGTTTTTGACTTGTATGAACATTTGGACACTAATACAAACATTTTTCTTCTGAAGAGATTGCAAAAGCACTACTGACGGTTTAAGATTTTAAACAAAATGACCACAGACTACTATAAGTCCAGTCTGATCTACTATAAATAAAGAATTAATATCTCTGCAATGTTTATATTATGTAAAAAAAGATAAAATACGTGTCCAATACTTTTTGATAATCTACCTGATAAACGAAGAAAAAAAAATAGTCACCATCCCTATTGTTGATATAAATGGTTTAAAAATTTGTCATTACAATACTTGATATTTTATATAATACTAGTGGCCCGCCCTAGCTTTGCTTCGATGTAGAGCTGTAGTGTAGACTATAGTTTTGGTTCAAAGGCTTGTATGATGATGACTTTCTTCATAATAATTATAAACCTTCCATTCCAAGTAAAATTCGTTGCGTAGTTTAGGATCCGTTGTACCGAATGCAACATTGCTCCTCTGCTGTTCAGATTTGAAAAATTGTTTTTGCATTAGACAGTTCGTTTATCGAGGAAGGCTATAGGCTTTATATTACCAGGCTATGACCAGTAGCAGCGGAGCATTGATGAAAAATGTTGCAAAAACGGGTAAAAATATTCCATTTGTGAGATTCCGTTGCGTGCGTTGGGTAAACGGTTAAAGTTACACAAAAATCGTGTATAACGGAATTCTTCCACTTTAAAAGTTCTGTAAAAAAGTACACGACAGCCTACATAGGCTGTATGGACATCCATATTTTAAGTTTGACTCTCTATAAACCTTTTACTTCAAATTAACTGTAATAGTTAGACATTGATATTGCGAACTTTTTTGTAGATAGGTATTGGTATCCTCTATAAAACTTTAGTACATCACTTTGCTCTATTGCCAATGACTTCCGCAGCAAACGCAATATAAGGCAATTTTTTGGTATTTTTTACACACATTGGGTTACATTATCTAAGTTTTCATACGGAACCCTAACTTTTTTGAAAATACACTATAGCCTATATTAATTAGTGATAATGTAGCATTCAAATGGTGAACGAAATTTTAAAATGGGTCCAGTTCTATTTGAGCCAATTCGTTACAAACATACTTACATACAAATCTTTCCTTTTTATCATATTAGTATAGACAACTTACTTTAAAGTTGTATTAAATAAGTAACTATGTTAATACAGCTTTACCTTTGCATACCAGAACTTGCACACGTATCAATAATGCTCTTACTGTAACTCATATCGAACTGATCATAGCACATATTAATTTCAACCTTATATTAGGCATGATAAAGCTAAAAGTCCGTTAATCTTTTAGATAACCGATTTTTGAAGTTATACTTCTTTAGGCGCGTTATGAAAAAATGATGAGAGTGAAATTTTAAGATGCGCGCGCATCACTGTAACACAAAAAATTAACAGCATGAAGTTGGTCGCTTTAGCGTCGCTTTAGCGACCAACTTCATGCTGTTACTTTTGTGTTTACCGCACATTAAGAAAATCTACCAACAAAATAGAAATAGAATCTCTATTTTGTGGGTGCTAACGACTGCATTGTGAAGGCCTATCAAAAGTATTTATTAATCTGGAACAACGGAACCAAAGCGCGATTCAGGAGACTACAGCGCCATCTCTTGACCATTGGTGTAGTAGAACCAAAAACCACATCTTTATTTTTTGTAATAAAGTAACAGTTACAGGTATTCATATTTATAATATTTATACACATGTTTCTAGTTTGTATATTCGGAATACGTGTTTGAGTTTCATACAAGTGCAAATCACATAATTATGTTCTAATAAATTATATTCAGTAGCGATTTTATTTGAATATTTTGATTATTTATTTATTTTTTCAAATTAAAACTGAACTTTATTGACTGTGTCCTTTTCCAGACTTTTTATTAATTGATTGTAATTAATTATTTGCATGCAATTAAAAACTAATTTTAAACGATGCCAAAGAAGGATAACTTCTCACGCGCCTACATAAGTACACGCACCCATTTTTTTTTATAGATTTAATATTTCGAATTAATTACTTACAAGATATATCTTGTATATAAAATTCCACAATGTTAGTTACCATACTCCTCCGAAACAGCTTAACCGATTTTTATGAAATTTTATATGCATATTCAGAAGGTCTGAGACAAGGCTAATATCTATTTTTCGTACCCCTATGTGACAAGGGTTGTCCTCCCCAAACATTTCTTTTTTAAGTTTTGGACATTTCTTTATAACGTTACATTAAAAAAAACTTATAACCCTGAATATTCACCCTTCTCCCGCCAACCCCTAATTTTATGGCGGTACAAAGTTCGCTGGGTCAGCTAGTAACTGCTAGATGTTATGTGCGCATTTACAACTTAAAATTAAAACATGTCAAGGAATACATATTGCTGAGATAAGCTACTTATTACCTGCTTACTTACAAAATAAATCGGTCTTTGATAAGTTATATGACACCTTATCTTTGTATAAGAAATGATGCTAAAACACTTTGCCGGCTAACTTTGAACATACAGCGTGGTCTTGTGAAAAAATAATCACGAACGGCAGCCGCTTGCTATCAGGCGATACATACGCTTGTTTCCCATCCTTTAAAAATTAAAATAAAACGACGGGTTGCACTCCGGAAGTGCCGGCAGAAGTGAAAATTTGATCTTTAACGTTATGCATTTTTGATAGTTTGGAATGGTCAGGGAATAATTTTGCACGAATTGCTTTAATTATCAGTATAAAAGTACTATCATTAATGTGGTAGAATACAATATTTATTTATTGCGCTGTCGTACACAAACATGACAATTTATATTACTTACATTAAAAAGTTTATCTCTTAGAAAACTCAACTTACATGAACCACATTTAAGCGGACCTAACGACATCTTTTGTAAAAAAATGCATTTTCTTCGCAATAAAGCTGCCACCTGGACGTCCTAGATAGAGACTTATTATTATAATACGATAAAATAAAATATTACTATGTTTCCTCCAATATATTGAAATTCTTTTCAATTTTATTGTTTTCATCATACGAATTTTCGATTAGGTCACATGTCCTGACGCGATCAGGCCACGTGTCCTGACGCGAGTTTAACATTTTTTCCCATTACAAAAAAGGTGTACAACGCCGCTAAAGAAGTTTTCACTTCAAAAATTGACAAAAGTCCTCATTGCTCGGGTCTTGAAATGGATAGAATAACTAAAGAAGAATTTCCAGCGGCTTAGGGAAGAAGGAATAGGGAGGTTGCTAATCTCTGCAATAGCAGCCATGACGAAGGAGACGAGACGATAGAGTTTAAAGTTCTGGTAACCAATACTGGCTGTCTAAGTTGATTTTGTAGACAGACAAAGAAAAACAAGTTTATTTTGACTCCAAAACTTTTAACGTTTCCAAACAATTTTTTTCCATGTAAATAAATATATTTCATTGGAAAATTATAAATAATCTCAAAATTAAAATGACAGTTTAATTTACTTTAATCATTCACAACTGAACGATTTGTCGGATTACACCAAGACAGTGGGGATAAAACCAAAAAAAATCATACCAGGTAGCACTACTGCACTATTAATTATATGTATTTGTAAAAAAATATTAAATATTATATATATAAAAAGATATTTTCCAAAATTTACGTAGAAAGACATTTAATTTGGGGTGCATATGACTTAATCCAAGCTATTAAACTGTTTTCTTTTTATTTAAAAGAATAAATCAGGGTCCACTCCACTCTTTGCTGTCTGGGTAAGTAGGTACCTAATAATCTTTGTGCATGGCAAATGTACTGACATTTACGCTATGCTAATTACCCATTTTCAAATAAAAATATGCAAAATAATTAATGATTGATGATGCTATATTTATGTAATTATTTTTTTAAATAGATAACTGCTAGGTGTGTAAATCTAAAGAAAATTTTACCAGAAAAAAAATTAACGCGGACAAGACGGCGGACCATTATGCTACCGCGATGCCGCCCTGATGACCGCGACGATCAGGGCCGCGGTAGCACAATGGTCAGTGCATTCACCCGCATAGCGAAGGGTGCGGGTTCGAGTCCCGTCTGCTGCCTGGTCCGCGTGATTTTTTTTCTGGTATCATTTTCCTTAGAAGCTATATTTGTCACGCCTAACTGTATCTAAACCCCTTCAGACGTTATCGTGTAATTTAAGAACAAACACTTTTCATTATCAATAGCATAGAAGAAACGCTAATCTGTACATAGGTATAATAAAAGTCATCCGTTACTGACTGATCTATCATGTACAGCTCGGACCACTGAACGGATTGCATTGAAATTTGGCATACATATACACATAGCTGTTTTGATGTAGGCATACGCTAAGAAAGAATTTTCCAAAACTCACCCCCCCCAAAGGAGTAAAGTGGAGGTGGAAGTTTGTATTGGAAATATTTTTTTCCACGCAGACGAAGACACGGGCACCCACTAATATTTTTTTTAAGATAATATTTTAATTTATTTTATCGTAAAAAAAACGTTCCGAAGCTAAATTTTTTGGCATTGAGAGCTTGTTGGCATCGTTTGATACAAATAAAAAATTATGATAAAGATTTTATGCTTTCAGGTTATTCTTATTTACATTCAGGGTATAAAATGCGCATGAGTAAGTATTTTTACACAAATTTAGGGCCCATGAGAATTTGTGTTCTGTCTTTGGAAAACATAAGTAACGTAGTAATAAATTTCTTTGAATGGGAACATAGAGTAAGTTTAAGAAATTCTTCGCAGACCAAACCATTTAAATAGGTAAGACTGTGCACTTAGTTATTAGTCGAGTACTTAATTAGTTATATTTAAAAATATGAAACAAAATTTCTTTAGAACGACACTTATTAAAAATTTAAACTTCCTCGGTTCATAATAGTCTATTATTCCTTTCTTTCAGACTATGTAGAATTCAGAATATAGGTACTCTCGGAGTCTCAATAACTTGAAGAATACTCAAAACTATAACAAATCGTCCACCGATACAGGATTGTCCTTGAGCACCGATGTGGGTCATGTAATCTTGTTAAAGTAAGTACATAGTAACTACCAAAAAATACAGACATAAATAAGCTTCCCACAATTAGAATACCTAACTCTTATAAAATAAAGACCAAATTTGATTGACAGTGATTCATTATTTTAAAACATGTGCTCAGTCGACCATAGATAAAAACAGACAGTATGTAAATATTGAAACGATATGGGTTGAGAGTACATTAAAAGTTTCAACGTCAATGTTTCTGGCGTTTTTTATTCAATTTACGTACAAGCGAATTGTGATACACCCACAATATGTTATTTTCGTTAATGGTATATTATATTAAAATATGTAACAGTTTTAACTAGCCTGTTTGTGTAGTTTTTATCTCAGTCACGTGTGCGGTAACGTAGACTCGTGGCAGATTGTGTTACGTGTGGTTCAGAAACAGCAAAAAAGCGATAGCGTATATCTTGTAATGAATCACTTGATGATCTATTTAAAAAGAATGCAGCGTGAAAATTTTGTAAAAAAACTCTTGTTATTTAATGTAACTTGCTAACTCTCAATTTTGATAATATTTTTCACTTTAAATCTCTGTATTTAGTACATTATATGTTGTGTGTGTATTAGTGTATATGTATTTTATAATTCTATGCTTTTTAGGTACTGTCGAGCTTCTAAAACTGTTCTTTATTTAATAGATTGTAAGTAAGTATGTACTTAGCACATCTCAACGGTTTATTACCCGCATTTTTATTCTTGTCAGAATAAAGTTTTAACCTGATTCAATTTGTCTCTTTCCTCCATTAATCCTTTATCGTCAGTTCACACCGAGACGCCACGCGGCGCGACGGTGCGCGCACATTTTGAATAGAGAAAAGATACACATTTCCTTGTGAGAATTCAGAATACGTTGCACGACGCAGCACTGCGCCTCGAGATGCCTCGCGGCATAGCGCGACGTATCTCGACGCAGCGGCTCATCGCCGGTACGCGCGTCATGCAAGAGCCGCGCGACGCAGCCCGACGCTACGAGGCGCAACCTGAGGCCGCTGTGGCGACTTGTCTACTATACATTGCGGATTGCGCGGGCGGGCGGTCGCCCGCGGCCAGCAGACTTGCTGCGCAGCGAGACGTCGAGCTGCTACGATTATACGATGCGACTCGCGACGTAGGGATGCGTCGGCGCGCGGCGCAGCACTAAATCATTGGCCTCTTCGAGTGTCGTCGTCGCGACGCGTCTCGGTGTGAACTGACCCTTATAGGTAGCCCTTTTTTATATTTTGTATCATGTTTTCTTTCTTCCTTCTCCCACTATTATGAAGCATGCTCTTCTTTGGCTCTTTCTCTCTCTCCTATTCAGCTCTCGTTATTGACATGAATTTGATTTCACCTGTAGACCTGGATGTCGTTGAGCTCCTTTCATTCCTTCTAACAAACGCTAATAGTTAGATTGTTACAGAATATTAACGATCATCAAAATCATTGTTACTTTACGTAGGTATACTTTATCTTTATTTTTTACGAAAAACTCTCTCTCTTTTAACTTACGACGCACCTCACATTGACATCAAGTAAGTATAATAATGTGTTTTTATTTTATATCGCGCGCGCGAATTGCGCAGTACAATATGTTAGTAGGTACGATATACTTTTATCTACCTAGAGTTAATGCTTATCTCGTTTCTGTGTGGAATCTAGTGTGAACCAGACGGTGTCACCCCCTCGCACCACTTTGCCCCCTCTGAAGTAGCCAGCGAAGACAAGTGGCAGACAAGAAGACACCACACACAAAAGCAAATAAATATTTTCTTCTACATACAAGTTTCTTCACATAATGAGAATATTTATTTTTATACTTAAATAATATACAATTTACAAAATAATAAATATATTACCCCCAGCGCCGCCGTCAGGAATGGTGCCCAATAGGCTGGCAGCATTTCCACGTTGGTTAGCAAGGCTAATCGTTGACCAAGTTAGCTGCCAGCCTTTTAATCTCCAGTCACATCGGAGAACCTCTTAGACAATTCCTTAAAGAACGAACGAGCGATTGGACCCCGTGGTCCCATAGGCTCAACACCAAAAGGCACAAATATATAGTTCCCATTGAGAGCTGAGAATATTTGCTCCGCTTGGAGCACTCGGTACACCATCACGCCTGCAGCAAGGGAGGTACTAACTGTATGGCTCGGAGCAAGCATATTCACGCAAGTTGCGTTCCTTACAAGAGGGCGATCCTGCTTCCAAGGAATGAGCGTCATTCTGTCAGATCTCTTACCATCGCCTTGGAAGATGCCGCTAGGCTCTAGAACCATTGGCACATTGACTGCGACAAGAGCTCATCGGATGACGTCATTGATGCAGACGTGGCGGGAGACTCGACCAGCGATCATTTGGCATGAGCGACCATAGTGTCGCAACTCACCGACGCGAGTTCCGCAACGACAGCGATGGGGATGATCGGTCTTGACGCCAAGTCTAAGTGAAATGGCAAGTGACAGAGTGCTCCTGTCAAGCAAAGTCCCGATATTGGCTGAAGGAAAAGCTTGCAGCCAGTAACCAGACTCTGCCAGAAAGACCCCTAGGAGGCGAGCACGCTTAGCACCGTTTTCAGAGGAAGCTAAAAGATCACTCTGAAGACGCAAACACAGCGGTTCGTCCCATTGCCTCTGTGAAAATAAAGAGGATGCTGCGTCTACTCCCCGGCATGCACTACACCAAGCATTTCTGGCCTCTGCAAGGTAAGCCAGCTCCCCTACGCCTAAAGAATGACATAGTATTTTATTAAAGAGCTCGGCTATACCATTTGCAAGAGACAGAAGAGCAGAAAGGGCAATGTGTGAAATATCGCGAATACCTAAACAAACTTCCTCGGAAACGTACAGGGTGAGGCCTGCTTCCAAGCGCTATCAGAAAATGAACAATTTAGAATTTTGGAAAATGTCTCCCTGAGCGAACTGTCAATCGATGCCAGTAGCCCTCAGAAAAGCCAAAAATGAGTACTAAGTAAAAATATATATATGAATTTTGTTTAAAAAGTTATTAGCAAGCAACTCTAATATTGGTATCATTATACACAGGTATTAACAATTTCCCATCTGGATGTAAAACACTTTGACCACGAGTAAATGTTGACTTCATTCTTCTAATTTATATAATTTTCAAGCGTTAAATGTTGGATGCAGATAAATAAGAATAGTCATGCTATTATTGAAGGTGAATTGGATTGGGCTATATTTAGGTTTCATAAAGGTTTTTCCTTTTCTTTGCGGAAGTAGGTATATTTGCATATATTAAATAATTAGGTGCACATTTGGGATCGAATTAGCGACTGGACATTATCAAATTCATGAAAGTAATCAAAACATCGTCTATTAAACTGTGCAAACCAGCTGATAAGAAAACAATGTGAGCATGGGGTAATATAACATTAATTATGTGAACATTATGTGGAACAAGGACACACGGACATCCTGCCTCACGACTAATTATCAGCTTAAATTATGCGACACACTTGCTAATATTATTATCTATCTGTATGGCGTGTCCTTACATAAACTTATAATTATGTTGATCTAAATGAATAGAGCCGTTGTTGCTATCTCGAAATAAATCTATCTATTATAGTTCGTATCTCTTTCCTTTTGGCCCTACAATGTCTAATCTCGGTGAGAGTGATATGGACTAAAAGTTTTTAATTTTATTGAATGCCTGTATCTGCTGCTTCTTTGCATCAACTTCTGAGTCGTCTAAGGCTTCAAATATAGGAGCAGCTCGCAGCCGACGAAACCGCAACTAAAGCCGTCGCCACCTTTCGGCGGCAGTCTTCGACCCATCGACGTGGTGACGACCGCCGCCGATGAGCCGTTCGCCATCAACCCGCCGACCGCAGCCGCCGAACTCTGCCTTTGACGTGGTGACGACCACCGTCGACGAGACGTCAGCCGCTGCCGACGACGAGCCGTTAGCCATCAACCCACCGATGGCAGCCGTCGAGCTGTGAGCCGCTCATATATATTTGTATGAAGCCTAAGTCAACATGCTGAGAACGAGGAAAAAATGAAGAAAAAAAGAAATGATACAGATGACCTCGAAAAAACTTGCCCTAGAAGTTAGATCATTTAGCTCTACAAAAGATTAAATCATAAAGAGTATTCGTTTTCAAATTGTATTTTAAACAAAACCAAAAAAAACTTAATAAAACACACGCGCGCTTATTTACCGATATTCAAGACCTCAAATAAGTTAACCGCTTGCGCGTTTTTTTTCCACTTCCAGAAAAGTTTAACGTGAAAATTAAAATAGGAATATGACGTACATATTTTGTTATTTCTTCGATGAACATCGTATAGTCAATGATACAGCGACGCACTACTTAACCTCGTAAGTCCCGTGTTTTTTTAACAGCAGTAGTCATATCTGACGGATGTACTATAGCAAGTACAAATCAAGAATAGTACTTCAGACCGAGACAAGAAAAAACGCTTATACGTAATTTTTGAAGTGAGGTCTTGTTGTCTGTATTTTTTACGGTATGTTTATTATGTAAAGCACCTTTTTAAGAAGAAATTTATTGAAAATATTTTGTACTTGTGTGAGTACATTAGGTTTTTACACCGTGTAATAAAACAATGTTATAAAAGTTAAAAAAAATATTTAGTATCAAAACAAAACATATTTTTTCTCTTAACATCATTTTATTACAACGTAAACAATCTTCATTAAAAAAAACAATTAAAAACTCAGCCTCAATGACAATTTAGGCCATTATCTTATCTTAATCAGAGAATAACGGCATCACTATAACTACTTATTAAATAAAATAGAAAACGCTGAAATTTGCAAACAATCTTCCTTACGTACTACTTATATGACATTATATAGCGAAATCACAGTCAAGTATAAGAGATCAAAATAAATGTTAATAGGCTATAATTTAACATTTTTGTCAACTGAACACGTCAAAAATAGTTTTTATTTTAATTTTCTAGGAGGTGAACTTGTAATATAGACCGAACGTACCGCCACAAGTACAAATATTTATGTAACAAACACCTAACGTACCACGTCAAGTACATACTATTTTGACCGATCAGAAATCTCCTTAAAATTACAGTCATCTTTTAAATTTTGTTCATTTTAAAATATTCAGAATTTATATACACTAATTCATTTATAAAACAAAAGAAAAAACAAATGATTTATTGGATATAAACAGATAATCTTACCTCGTGCTGGTCGTCGTCCCGACCGCGTAGCCATCTTGCGAAAAAGTGACACTGACACTGTCAGTTGACGTTACCTGTCAAACAGGGCGGAATCGACCATGGAATATAGAATGAGAATGACTGTGTCTGTGTTGCCGTTATAAAAAAACTACCCGGTAAAGGGGGAATTAAAAATTTGTACTTCGGCAAGTACATTAGGTACGCACTCCATATATGTAGTTAAAATATCAGGTCTGAACTACTATCCTTTATTTGTACTTATACAAGTACGCGGGGACTTACGAGGTTAAATTAAATGTCTTTTTCCTTAAAAATCGTATCGAACGAAAATTATCCTCAAACATAAATTTTCACCACAACCTAATGACATTATATATAAGTAACCGGTTAGTAACAGAGTACTTTTTCATTTAATCGGTTAATTACTACTTAAAGATCAATTTTCTAACGTAGTGTCAAACTATTTTTCTAACAGTTCCTTTACTTTTAATTATTAACCTTGTTTTAATTTAGGAATAAACTGTTTGTAATGATTGTAAATGGAAAATACTTTAATTACTTCAAATTTCCTTAATGCAATCTTTAAACTTTAATGTTAATATTCTAGTATAATTTCAATATCATTATACATGACACCAACACACACACACACAGATAGAGAGAGAGAGAGAGAGAAAGAGAACCATTTTATTGACCAATAAAAACACACAAACATATACTTAACAGCTGAAATAAAAACATATACATATAAAAAGTGAGCATCACAAACATTGATGAACCTAACAGTAATTGGTCATTCAGGACCCTGCCACAGCATAATGCTGCCGTGGCATGTAACTTAACGTGTCACGACAACGCTGGTATTCCGACAAGGCCTGTAAATAAAGTATTTTCTGTTCTTCACCATTGATTAATACACACATCAAAAGTGTCTAGGGATCAAGCATTTTTATGCGGATTTCTTGAGATTGAGATGTGGCTTTGTAATAAATTTATGATTTTATAAATTTATATGGATCCTTTTTGGTGCATTTCATAATTTGAATCAGGAACTGTGAATCAAATTCGAGTAAAAGATGAAAATCAGCTGTCAATATTTTCCCTATAAAAACATACAACGCATTGAAGACATTATTAGTGCTACTGTTTCCCTACTACTGATTAAAACCAACGTTATTATGGAGCGGCGACATCATTTAAGCAGGGAAGAAATGCTCAGAGCCGTGGGAATGATAGAAGCTGGTTCCCGGCAACGTACTGTGGCTTTAGCTCTGAATACAAGTCAGAGTGTTATCAGTCGACTTTGGACACGATACCGAAGCACTGGTACCGTGGCTGAGCGCCATGGAGGACGGTATCGCTGCACCACACGGAGACAAGACCGATACATTCAAATCTTAACTCGAAGAGCTCCAACAATAACCGCCATGATGTTAGCCGTGAGGCTTCATCACTCTTCAGGGAACTTAATTAGCGACCAAACAGTCAGAAACCGCTTGCATGAAGTGAACCTTCATTCCCGAAGACCGCTACGGGTACCACCTATAGCAATGCACAATCGTAGGATTCGATATCAATGGGCTCTTGAACACAGAAATTGGGCAGAAGAACAATGGCGTTTCGTGTGCTTTTCTGATGAGTCTCGTTTTGGTATGAGACCGGATACAAGACGTATACGACACTGGAGAACCCCTGGACGCCAACAGCGATTAAAATCCTGCCAGGAAGTCCATCCTTATAGTGGTGGAACCATCATGGTATGGGCGGGTATTTATATCGGCGGAAGAACTGAGTTGATTTGGATCAGAGGCAACCTCAACGCTCAAATTTATGCTGAGACGATTGTATCAGACGTCATCGTTCCTCTACAAGTGCAAATCGGTCCCTTATTTCAGTTAATGCATGATAATGCACGACCGCACACCGCAAGAGTTGTAAGACAGACTCTCGCCGCAGCTAACATCAATGTCCTGCCCTGGCCTGCTCAGTCGCCAGACTTGAACCCGATTGAGCATGCATGGGATATGCTACAGAGAAGAGCTCTGCCGAATATGGAGGGTATCCAGTCGCAAGAAGACCTTTTTTTTTTGTTGCAACGAACATGGGCGGCCATTCCACAGCGTGATTTGGATGAACTCATTTTGAGTATGCCAAACCGATGTTCTTGTGTTGTTAGTGTTCGCGGTAGAAATACGGATTATTAATTGTTTAAGTTACCCAATAAAATTTTAGAGAAAACTGTTATTTCAGTCTTTTTTTCGAACTTTTGTGTTAGTGGTTCAAATGTCAAAAATCCCTTTATTAGGAAAATGGCAAATTTCTTTATTAATGCAAAGGTGACTTGGTTTATCGTTACTGTGACAAACGAAAACACTTTATTTGATGAATCCTTAAAGAAAATTTTAATTAATATCAATCAGGAGAAAAGTTATTGCAAAAATATATGTTGATCCCTAGACACTTTTGATGTGTGTATATTTTTTTATTAAGATTTTATTTACATTACCTAATAAATTATTTTAAAATTTTCCCTGCTATTTTTTTTTCGAGAAAGAGATCGAGACTGAGGGGCTTTTAAATAAGTATTTAAATATCTATATTCATATTCATTTATTGCATTCTTGTTAACATGCTGTTACAATATATATTATATATAAACACATACATAACCATAACATAACAAATTTTCAATCCTGTATAACATATTGTAAAAATTAATTCAATTGTCCAAAATATAATGCAAATGTCAAAATTTTAAAGTTAAAGTAGGTAGATCTAAAATCATAATTTTAAAACGTTCCAACATAACAAATTTTTAATCTTGTATAACCATTTAAAAATTAATTAATATAATTAAACTATATTATACTTAGCTAGTAGGTGATTAGAATAATTTTCAATACTCGTTTGCGATAGCATGGCGGTCAATGCACTAGTCAGGATTGCGTAATGTGAGACGCTAGTGCGTCAGAGAATTCAGTCTGTCTGAGTAAATTATTTCTAGTTAATAATTCTTTTAGATAAAAATCTAGTAGTAATTTAGTAAGAAATAATAGTTTTTGGACCGAGTAGATATTTTTCTAGTATTTTTCTTTTAAATTATAGTTTTATGAATCAATTTATTTATATTTACATATTAATATTAAAAATTACAAAAGCTTAAGACTTCTTAATGTCTAAAAACTTAAAAACCAGAAATAACTAAGTACTTAAATAATATACAATTTACAAAATAAAATATCACATATATCACCCCCAGCGCCGCTGTTAGGAATGGTGCCCAATAGGCTGGCAGCATTTCCACGTTGATAGCAAGGCTCATCCGTTGACCAAGGTAGCTGCCAGCCTTTGATCAACGGTCATATTATAGTTTTATTATATTTTTAAAAAACACAATTAAACTATTATAAATAACTTAAATAACTACAGCATAATACAACAACTGATATCAACAAGGAAATTCAACCAAACTTGTTTTATTTACTTTTCAGTGTACTTGTATAACACCGTGTAATTCTGTTTATATTAACCTGCCTAACACATGCTATTCGCATGTTTGATATCCCACTATCCGGTAAAGAACATTAAACGCTGTGATGTATGTATGTACGTCTTAATTATGCAAAAACGTCATTATCACGGAAGCAAAGGTCATGAGACATCTTTCAGCGTGACCATCTAAAACAAATTGATAATTTACCTATATTTTAAATTCAATATCTATTTATTCAGTTTAGACTTTTATAAGCACATGTGAAAGACGAAAGCTATACGTCATCGGTTCGCAAATCTATAGCGGGAGAGCTTGTGAGAAGAACCGGCAAGAAACACAGCAAGGTGAGTAAGGGCTGCTTTTTTCTCCCTGTTTTATTTCATACAGAGTCGTTAAATTTAAAGTTGATCAAAATTAGAAACATGTATTGAGATCAACTTCCATTACAATGTTAAATAGGTATCAATAAATATACAAGTAACCAATTTACAAAATAAATATAAAAGACTCTAAATGCAAGGTTCACTTCAATACTCCTCTTGAGGTGACGAGTTTAATATAACTGTGAACAATTTCCGAAGGTAAAAATACAACGGCGGTTTTATCATTCAAATATTGTTTAACAGTATAATATCCTTTCTTAAGCAAGCAATTTGTAATGGGTGTTTTAAATTAATTTAGAGACAAATTCATTTAAAAGCTTCTATCTTTGTAAACGTCTGACAATCGTTTTGCTACCAATAAACTTTGACCTTATAAAGTTGTATAACAACTACTTAATAACTTAGATAACGACATATGTATGTAAATGCTTACATCTGTTACCGATTGCATCAGGTTAAATTTATTTACTGAATACAATGACGTGCAATTATTAACCAGTTATAACAGTCGCACGCAGGGATGTTACGTTATTAAATGAGTTTGATTAAAGTTCACATAGGCATTATTGTTAAACTTAAATCTAAATTTGTAATTAAAACAGTACATTCTATGATCTTTATCTCCTTTACATAGTTTAAAAACAAAGTCTCCTGCTCCTTTTGTCTGTACGCTCAGATATTTAAAACCACACAACGGATTTTGATGCAGTTTACAGCAATACGTGCATAGAATGATTGAAAAGGAATTATAATACATTCATAATATTGCACTGTGCTCTTTATAGAATGAAAAGAAGATACTGCTGTGGCCGGGGTTGACATCCTTTTTAACTGAAAATCAAATTGTATAAAATAACGTCGCCTGCATACTTAACGTTTCAATTACTTTTTTATAATACAGAATTGTCATTCTCAAATTTCATATCACATTAAAAGCACGGTCAAGGGCAAGGTTGACGCGTTGAATACTGTATGGCAATTTGGACTCGCTCGAGTTCTCGACTATCTACTGCGGCTCTTGTAACTGGCGTATATGAGCACTTAAGTTTCAAAAAGTGTTTATAAAGGTATCAACCTGAACCTAAAATAATGACACGATTTCATGATAATTTACATAAATACCCCTTATTTCTTAATTTAATGATATTTAATAATAAAACTAGGTAAATAACTAATCTATCATTTTATATAATATTGTCGGCAAGTATTCAATTGTCATATAATATATTATTTTTACCATAGCAAAGGTGATAAAATGTAATTGTTACAACGTAATCAATCAAAACCATAAATTTAGGTGTTTAATATTATTAACCTCCATTTTACAACCTTACATAATATAGGTACATTCATACGTCGTCTAGAATTTCGATTATGCATATAAATAAATCTTTAATACCACATGAAAAATACCATAATAAAATAGCAATGCGTAACAAATTAACAATAGGGTATATGAAAGTATTAAAAATAAAGTTCTAATTGTTAGCATCTGTATTTAGAATGAATATTGGCAGGGCTTTTTACTATTATTACAGAAAAAATATTCATAATTTTACTAATAGTTTTCATATCTATTGTCACGTGATTGAAAACGCCTGGGATTGGCGGAGCCTAAAATGACGTCACACACTAGTAAACTTCCGGTCAAAGTGACAGTACATTGTATCGTTTGACGTTTTGATGACAGTCGTGTGACGTCACACACCAGTAGACGCCATATTGCCCAGAGAAACGTTTTGGCGGCAACTTGAAAATTGAGTTTTTGAATCAGTTATTTTTACTATAATACATACCTACACAAGAGAATGATGAATATCTAATTCTTTTGGACTCCATATACATTGGTAAGTAACGTGAGATCGTTTTCAAAAGCTTGTCAAATACCCTATTAGCATATAAGAGTTTGTTTCTCAATCACTAAGTAATTACTAGTATTTATTAGTAAACTACTGAAAGACTTGCTTACTGAACAGTTATGTCCGAAGTATCTCACTTAGAACTTTATTTAAAAAGCAATACCATAAACCTAATTGAGTAAATTAGTCAAAATCATAACCCTGGCGTAACTATTTAATTATTATTCCATCTTATCTGTGCCCTGGATAGGAAGTTAGTCTAAATCTACAATATTATAAAGACTAGCGGCCGGCCGCCCACGACTTCGTACGCAAGGAATTAGTTAGAAGTAAAGGTTCACTGCTTGTTCCCCGTAGGTGATAGTGTGATAATATGTAGCCTATATGTTGACCCGACTTCTCAATAATATTCGTACTAAATTTGAAGTAAATCCATGCAGTACTCTTTGAGTTTATCCCGGACATACATACAGAAAAACAGACAAAAATTCTAAAAACAATATTTTAAGCTATGGTATCGAGTGTAGATCACACCCCAAGTATTCTTTAAAAACAAATATTCAATGTACAGTTTTAACTGTCCTACCATTTTATTATATGTATAGATTACCTACCATAATATTTGGTAGGTAAGAACTTCATTTTAAAAATAACAGTGTGTTTAATGCGCGAATACAAATGAGTTTTTCGGAACTGCCTACAATACTTATGTGGAATTTAAATTTTGTGGAACATATTGCGTGGAACTAAACGAAATTAAAATTCTGAGCGTTGCGAATCGAAAACAATGGCCTGCGCTGCGCCTGCGCGACCGCGATTGTAATATTATTAAATAAGTAAATTAATAATATTGAATACAAAAGGAAAGTTTGTATGTATACATTGTTGAGTTTAGAACTGATAACGTATATTTTTCATAGTTATTCTCTGTTCATTGAGAATTATCATTATCATCATCAGCCTATTAATGTCCCCACTGCTGAGGCACAGCCCTTCCCTATGGATGGAATAGGGAGTTTGGGCCATGACCCACCACGCGGGCCCAGTGCGGATCGGCGGGTGCTAACGACTGCAGATGCAGCCGGGACCAACGGCTTAACATGCCTTCCGAAGCACGGAGGAAGTCGAGATAGAAGATTTTTGGTCACCCATCCAATGACCGACCACTGCGAAAGTTGCTTAGACATTGAGACTTTATTGGGTGAATATTTGGAATTACATTTAGCTATTTGTAAATTCACGTCCACCCGAAGCTCTGCGATACCAGATATATCTCTAGCGCCCCATTGACTACCCTGGCCCAAGCCTAGGGGATTGGGCCAGGGTAGTCAAGTCAGGGTAGGCCCCAGCCCTGGAACTTTACTTACCGACAGAAACACAACATCACCAAGAGTAGTGTTGCTTTAATGTAGTCTTCTGTAAGCTGGAGGTTACTTCCCCAGACGGGTGCTCCAATTCGACCGGAAATTCCGCTATGCCATACCTCTCTTAAATACCCACATACTACATACTATTTAAAGAGAACTTTGGAATAAAAAGTTATTACATATTAACATTTTTCTATAGCTTTATTTTTTTTTACTGGGATGCGGTATCCGGTAAAACTCTGAACACGGTAATATTATCTATTACCGTGTTCTGAATTTCCAAATGAAATTCTGTAAGATTCTTATGCACCACTTTTGACTGAGTTGATCATTAACCATCAAACTGTGAGACACTTAATATTGAATGTATTTCGTCAATAGCTGTATTTCATTCAAGATTGTTAAATCTCATCTCTTACGCTGTTCTTAATCCCATCCTTTATATCTTTTATTTATTTTCCGTTTTGTTTCCTCTCCTCTTCCTTTCGCCTCTCATTCTCTCTCATCATTCTTCTCTCTTCCTTCTATTAATAAATCCACCATCCTCTCCTCTCCCAGTCTTTCCCACCCATTCGACCTTCCTGGCTGCATCTCGACGCGGCCTCGGATTCTGATGGGTCTACTCTATCAACTATCGAATCTCTACATCACAATATAACATAACCCATCATCAACTAAATATGTTAAAATAAATAAGTGTTTAAAAAAACAGGTCATATTATCCTTGTTTGAATTCATAGGCAAATGTGTTGACCGATTTGTCTTCTATTGTACCTATTTGTTTGTGTTTGTAACATATACCAACTTTAGATAAAGAGCATACTATATTATTATCTTTCTTCAAATTAAAAGGTGCCAGACAGTTTCTTCTTATCTTAATAACATACATTGGTAATAAAGTTATGATAATAAGATATAAATAAAATTTTATTACTTCCATCACGTATTTACATGAAGCGTCTTCTAAAGGAGCAAACTTAAGAGATTGTCCCCGATTTATTACTTACTTAATTGAAGACCGGGTTTTTCTTATATTTTCAAATGTTTGTTATTTGTTGGAAAACGAATGTATTTTCAAATGAATCCCACTTGAATATGTACAATAATTACAATTATTATAAAAAGAGAAAAACTTTAAACTGTTACATGGTACTAGAACAAAAGTTGGACATTCACAAGCGAGTTTATAAAAAAGAGTACAATAAACTGAAAAAAACTTATAATACCTACCATAAAGCCTCTTTTAACATATTTATTGACCCATTTGAATGAAAATAGCTTTTTTCTTACCGATTTGTTAAAATCTCATTTGAATTGTATTGACATTCAATCAGATAGGTAATAGAGAACTTATAATAAATTTGTCATAAAATTAGATCCAATTTTTCTCCTCTTGTGTTGCAATTTGATTGGCTACCCTAACTTTAGTTGATAAAGCGTAATTTCACAAAAAAAGTCATCTTCGTCATCAGATTTTTTGTTTTCATTAATATTTGTAATATACCTAGTATTGGGTATACGGGACTTTTCTATAAGTATAAACACTGTGTAAAATGAACAGGTCATCGTTCCGAAATGTGACAAAAGTGCCACTTAAATGTGCCAATCATTTTTTAGTTCCATAATCGCAAAACGAATGCACTAACTGCGTCATCAAACTCCTAACATCATACCCAACTAGCACACTGGCTGCTTTTATAAACACTTTTTAACAAAAAAAAATGGTTGCCTGTAAAGTCGGTTTTACGGGCGAAGATTTTACGTGACAACGTCTTTTTCTCGGTAGAATATTTATTGATATGAATATAATTAAATTGCACAATAGGAACAAGGAATTGAATGAAAATAAGAATTGCACAAATTTTAACTATAGAAATATATTTTGTTTACTAAAACATTGTACATGTAAACTTAAACTCATCGTAACGTTACCGAGCGTTACACTTTTTCATAAGTGACTCCCAGCCGCAACCTAATTTAAGACGTTGTCACGTCAAAAATGGTTGCCTGTAAAGTCGGTTTTACGGGCGAAGATTTTACGTGACAACGTCTTTTTCTCGGTAGAATATTTATTGATATGAATATAATTAAATTGCACAATAGGAACAAGGAATTGAATGAAAATAAGAATTGCACAAATTTTAACTATAGAAATATATTTTGTTTACTAAAACATTGTACATGTAAACTTAAACTTAACACGAGAGACTCATCGTAACGTTACCGAGCGTTACACTTTTTCATAAGTGACTCCCAGCCGCAACCTAATTTAAGACGTTGTCACGTCAAAAATAAACCACCTAAAAGCATAAACTAATACTAAAACTTAAAGATAAAGATAATCTTTAGTCAAATAAACATTTGGAATCGGTGCCATGCCAACCCAAGTAGTAAATGAAATCAAATCTATCAGACATTCATGGCACCGACTCCAAATATTTATTTAAAAAAAGATAAAAAAAATGTTTGTTTTCGGCGGGTTTTTTTTTAATTATTTTTTATTTTATAATTTATGAGGCTATAATTTTTGTAATATACAAAATCTGTAAGTAAGAAATAACTTCTATTTTTTTCACGCTTAGGGTAGGATTTTTGTTTCCAAATTTATCTGGCACCAATTTGAGGTATTAGGTAGGTATAGGGTATTCAATAAAAAAAGAATCATCAAAATCGGACTTCTGCGTAATAAGTTATACAAATTGAGAACCTTGTCCGTTTTTTTTTTCGTCGGTTGAAAACAGCAATACAAGAGCCGGCTAATGAATACTGGCGACAGTTTTAGCTATATAAAGAAGCTCCATAGTATTTGTATAAGCGGCTGCATAGCTTTCGTACCTTCAAATTGGGCACAAATTATACAGCTTATAACTCTGCAAACGCTCTATAGTGGCAGTTATAACTACCTAAGTAGGTACTCAAATAACCTAAGTATAAATATGTAATTTTTCCGTGTCGGAATAGCGTTAGGGTCGATGCATCTATTAAAACTCACCATTCGCAACCTCGTAACGTAATCCATTTAAGGCATTACTTACTGTGATGTATGACTAATCATAGACTTTATCGGAGCAAAACAATACAAAACTAGCAAAACAGTCCTTGAAACTGTTTACAGTTTTGAATTGCGCTTAAAAAAATATGTAATTCCAATAATAATGAGTCACTTGTGGACACACCCCCTTGTTATGTTAGCAAATAGTACACTTACATAACTACTACAGACTTTTTATTGTTTGTTGTGTAAGGAAAATGTTTGACTCATAACTCGCCGGCCGGGATATACCTACTAACGCGGTTACATGCAACTACAGTGCACGGAATGTGTTGGCAATGTCCACGGTCTGGATTAACCGAAAACCTGACTGATAATTCCCTAATTTCAGGAAAATTTGTGACATTAAAAACGATCATCGAAGAATTAGAAATAATAAAAATCTTTAGTTAGTTGGCGTAACATTTGAAACATGTTAGACTTGACCTTAAAGTACTTTTTACCCTCGACTCTAAAGACACTGCTTTGTTCTTATATAAAACCTCTATCCAGATTGTAGTCATCATTAAAACTAGGTATTGAAGTGTCAGTGAATAGGCAAACGCTAAATACGAAAGGATCCACGAAATGTTACTGTTCGGTGCTTATGGTAATGAAGACAGGCCCACACTGCCTAACCGTGTATCTACTTTGTCCATAGGGTCATAGGGAAGCGTAGTGAAATGTCACTTAGGCATAAGTTGACAATTTACAAAACTTACATCATGCCCTATCATGACCTACGCGAGTGTTTGCTACGCCCACGTACCTCCGTCGCGTCTTAAGCCATTACAAACGCTGCAAAATCATGTGTTGCGCGATGCCACGGGTTGCCCGTGGTACGTGCGCAACATCGATCTGCATCGCGATCTCAAGTTTGACTTCATCGCGAAGTATATGAAGGATGCCTCGAGACGTTACTTGGATAAAGCCGCGCATCATCCGAATCCCTCAGTGGTTAAAGCCTCTAGTTATCACACGTCCGGCCTCCCGTCCGCTAATCGTAGGTCCCTCCGATTCCGTCGGCCTAGGCACGTCTTAGAGAACCCTGACGACGAAATTTCCCGCACCGACGCGCCTGCGACTCCTCCCACACAGGCCACAAGCACCAACACTACACAGCTAGCATACTTGCACAGGTCTATACACGACACGCTATACCCGGAATTGGTACGTACCTGGGCGTTTTTTCCCGCCCCCCACTACAACGGCTGACTAGAGCCGAGGTACAAGTCTCAGAGACACCCTCTAGTTGAGCCGCCCCCTCTGGTTCGAATGGTCTAGAAGCTCCAGACGGAGAGGAGACTCCCCCGTGGGGAGATGCCATCCGACTGGAATGCCTCTAGAGGCACTCGCCAATTCGAGAATTGAGGTCCCTTTAGGATCTCGCCGTCCCCAAACCCAGAGACACTGTAAAGGCTGAGACCAACAGCATAAATACTCAAAAAAGAAGAAACTAATTATTACCAAAAAAAACAATCATCTTAATTCGTACAACATTTATATAGTAATTTACTCTTTGGATAAGATTGGAATGTACCCAGGTGTATTTTTTTAATTAAAGACCGTGTCATTTACTCCACAGTTCTACACAACCTGATTACCTATATGAATTGAGTCCAAGTTTCGAAGACTGCTGATGCGGTGATGATTATGTGCCGTTCCGGGACTAATTAACCTCACCGGCTTAACCATATTCCCCGATAAAATGTAAGGTAGAACGAGATTATCTTTATCGCCGATGGTCGACACTCACTTCTTGTAAATTCTATTTTATGCTGTAAAATAGATTTTTCGATTTGGCAATATACGTCGAGATGCCAAAAAGCTGTTTTTTTTCTATCGCGAATAAAACATGAAAAACGTGTTTTATTTCTTGAGGATCATTACTAGGTCAGCAAATCAACACAAAATCAACAGTATAATGATCTACTAACCTTTTTTATTAATATACTTTTTAAATCATAGAAAACGGTTGATTCGTTGCGATATTATAACCAATTATATGGTAGACAATATTCACCGGCGGCCGAAACGTGTGACGTCACAGAGCTCGATCGTGGTTCACTTCAGTCGAACTTCAGTAGTGTCTCTAAACATGCTCGCGCCCGCTAGAGCTCTGTGACGTCACAGCCACCTAGCGGCCAGCCGAAAATTCGTATAGTAATTTGGTTATAAATTCGTAAATATTTGTCGTAGAACAAAAATGTAACCACTGTATTTGAGGGAATCCTTAGTTCTATGAATCTGCATTCTTAACTAAAATCGTTACAGATCCTCATTCTAAATTATTAAGGAAGTTTCCCATAAAGATTAAAACTCATGATTTTATATTAAAGTATTCTGTTTATTTTAAAACCTACCACACATTTTCGATTAAAAATTACTAAATAAGCTTGCAACAATTGGCAAATAGCAATACTCACGACGTACGGGAAAATGCTCGAATTTTCCATTCGGTTTATGTTTATTTGAAGTATGAACGTAGTTAACAGAGCGCATTCAAAGAATGTAATTTTAACAAAGCAATATGTGTGAAATCTGACATAATATAGCATAATAAAACTATTTGTTAAAGATTTTTCTAATGAAACATCATAATTTTTTTTTTTTTTTGAAAATGCAACGTTCCTGAGTTTTGTTATTTTCGTGTTTTTTGTTAAATGATGAAAAAAAATTTTTTCGCGTCGCATCACTAATTTTAGACGCTACCTGCCACATGGCTTTAGACCTCTAAAGTCATTTTAAAGATCACAAAGCCTCTCAGAATTATAATAATTATTATTTATTTCGAATAATAACTTTGCGCCGCGTCCGTCGTTCTCTTTGCCCTGTGAGAAGCTACGAAACCCTAGAAAGCGTAGAAATATCGAAACAACAAACAAATACATCAAATCGAGAAGCGAAAAATGATCATCATTTTAGATAAACGTAGTTGTTTAACGAACGAGTGCAAACTATAATAAACAGATTAACTATCAAGGTTAACGAACGTCAGTGTGGCGTGATCCCACGTCAGTAGTAAGGGATCTACTACAAAAATAAAACGAAAATCAGCTCAAAGTCTGTCCTTTTTAATATTTAGACTTTTACCATTACTAGCTGAGCCAGCAAACTTCGTATCGCCATAAATATAGGTGGTAGAAGGGAGAAAATTTAGGGTTGTATGTATTTTTGTATGATGTATCAAAAAAAACCAAAAAAATTTGTAAAAAAAAATTTATGGTGGGGATGAAAAATAGATGTTGTCCGATTCTCAGACCTACTGAATATGCATATAAAATTTCTCGGAAATCGGTCGAGCCGTTTCGGAGGAGTTCAATTACACACACCGTGACACGAGAATTTTATGTATTAGATGGTATGCATGGTGCAATATACATTATATATTTAAATACTAGCGGACGCCCGTTAACACTTTTTCGGGATAAAAAAAACATCGTATCTCTTCCTTTTTCACCCATTCCAGGTGGTAACCTGTCTGTGACTTTTACATTCTACTACTCCTACTATCCTCCATCCATCCATCCATCAGCCTTTCTCCGTCCACTGCTGGACATAGGCCTCCCCCATAGAACGCCACAATGCGCGGTCCTGCGCTATCCGCATCCAGCGGCTCCCAGCACCTACTATCCTACTTTATTATAAATGTGAAAGTTGGTATATTTGTACGTTTATTGCTCAGTCATGCAAATGCTGAACGGATTTGGATTAAATTTGGCACACAGTTTATTATCCTGGTTGAAACGTAGGATTCTTTTTTGCCCGAAAAAAAATTTGAATCCTAAGATATTTTCAAAAAACTAAAGTTTTAGTATACCATAGCGACATCTTATAATGTTAATATCTTATAATGTGAAGAAGTTAGCGACTTTATTTTAAAGAGCGAGAGATTTAATTTAAAAAAATCGCACTGAAGATATAAAGAAATTGAGAATGTGTGTTACAGAAGCGACGCGACGTGCAGGAACGAACATATTTAGGCTACATATTTTCGTACGACGAACTTCGGTCGATATTCGTTTTTTAGTTTTATAGTAGGCCCTCTGACACTCACCCAGCACGGTACGCAGATGGCGCCTGCGCAGCCCACGGTTAACAATAGCTCATTAATTCATTAAACTATCTGAAAATTATGCGCGAAAAACATGTTTACGTCATTCATGTGGATATGTCTGTGTACATCGACATGTCCAACATATCATTAATTTTGACAATAACTTGTGAAATTAAATCAATTTTATTAGTACCTACTCTTTACGCAAAAATAAATTAAGTTTTGTCTAAAAAATTTATGACACAAAATTATTAGAAAAATTTTAAGCGAAGCAGAACGGACAGATTTTAAGTGATACGTGTGTACGGCATAACTTAAGTTTAGAATATTAATATCAGCTTCTCAGAATTATAATGATGATATAATTCGGAGATGCTGATAATTTGATTAACATATAAAATTAGTGATGCAAAATGAAAAAAAAAGTTTTTTCACCATTTAACAAAAACCATGAAAGTAACAAAAGTCAGGACAGTTGTTTTTTTCCTAAGTTGTACTTATTTTCACGTTTGTACTTATTTTATTTCAGTGAAATACTCCATATTAGTATAATTCATCAAAATATTGTGTGCAGGGAAGTATACAATTTACAAATACACAAAGTCATGTATGTATATAAAATATATTATAAATATATATATATATATCAATGGTAGGTAGCTATAAATATACTCGGCAACTATGTGCTATGCTATTAAGCTATAAATCACTGAAAATCTTGCGTCATCAGTCACAGCAAGGAGCTTGGCTTGATTCCATAAAAATCATTGAACTGGGTACATTTTAGCAACGCATAAAAACTTTGACGAAATCACATCTAACAGGGATAGGTATATCATTATTTAAAAAAACAAAGTTTTCTCATACTAAAGATTCCAAATCATACTATAACGGCATTATGCAACGTCTTTTGCGTTATTCCTGAACTGTTACGAACGTTTTCTAAAAAAAGAATTCTTGCTTAATCTTAGAGAGTAAGCTAATTGTTAGGGCTTCTTTCACCCTCCCCTTCATCTTAAGCAACTGAGTTAAGAGCATTATAAGTGTGAAGCTTCATGTAGAATTATGTAAAATTACATATGTGTAAAAATACATAAAACATCTTATATATTAAATTCTCGTGTCACAATGTTACCATACTCCTCCGAACCGGCCTGATCGATTTTTATGATATTGTATATGCATATTCCGTGGGTCTGAGAATCGGCTACTATCTATTTTTCATATCCTTAAGTGATAATGGTTGTCCACCTGTAACGTAGTGTTCTAAAACCTACAATGCCAAACCTTCGTGCCAAAATTCAAACTATTGGGTATTGTAACGTAGTGTTCTTATATGGGTTAGGAGGAATGTTATCCCAGGAAATTTAAAGAACACTACGTTACACACCCCTAAAATTTTTTGACGTGACAACGTCTTAAATTAGGTTGCGGCTGGGAGTCACTTATGAAAAAGTGTAACGCTCGGTAACGTTACGATGAGTCTCTCGTGTTAAGTTTAAGTTTACATGTACAATGTTTTAGTAAACAAAATATATTTCTATAGTTAAAATTTGTGCAATTCTTATTTTCATTCAATTCCTTGTTCCTTTTGTGCAATTTAATTATATTCATATCAATAAATATTCTACCGAGAAAAAGACGTTGTCACGTAAAATCTTCGCCCGTAAAACCGACTTTACAGGCAACCATTTTTTTGGACAATATTTTTTCTGTATATGTATAGTACTATGTAAAATTACAGAGCATGTACTTTTACGTAGCATACATGTAAAATTACATTCAAAAAATAAGTAAATTTCCGATTATGTTAATTTACATTGCTGTGCTAAATCACATAATCTACGGGAAAACTAAATCTAACAGTGGACACGTGGAGAGCTCAATACTTAATTACTCAGAATACTGACTAATCGATACACGAGACACTTGCGAGGAACGTAGGTATTATTGTAATATGGAGATAACATCTATTGTTCAGCGAACAAAAAAAACAGATATTAAAAGATTATTTATTTATATTTCTATAAGACGCCTAATAAATAAATTAATGAATTGTTTTGTATTAATTTATTTAATTATCGGGAATTTTGAGTTACCTGAGAAACTTTACTAGCTAATTCAGACAACGATGAAGTAAGGTTATATTTTTTGGCAAAACAAATGTAATGTAAATATTTATGTGTGTATGTAGTGTTTGTGTATATTTGTATGAATATATATTTATATATGCAGTCTTATACATATAATCAATACAAGTACCTGTTTTAATCTACGACAAGTACCCATCACCTCACCCCCTTACATTCGTCTTTCACTAAATCTTGGTTGGCCAGAAGAGATCCTTAATACTCATTTGCCCACATATTTATGTATTAAACCATCGGACCTACGGTTTGAGAATGCATAATCGATGACGCCAAATTTAGCATTCTTTGGCTCTAAGCAAAGATACATGGTCCAGAAACAACAGGGGCTTGTTGCCAGCCCATCGCATCACAATAAATTTACGAATATGGGCACAGTTCCGTTATAGGCTTTCACTATGTGTACAGGAAAATAGAAGATCGCGCATTTTATAGTTTTCAATTACTCCCAGTCCAGCATCGGAGCTGCTCTCTGTACTCATAGTTAACTAAGTAGATATATTTGACGAGTTAAATTTTCCGTATAATCACTATTTAATATTTAGTAATACATAATTATATTAAGTATAAAAGTTGAAATTGAGCCACCACCGCACCGTGAAATAAACGGAATTTTTTCTCAATAGACGGAGTCTTGTCAAAAAACCATCGTGTTCGTATTCGACTGTGAATTTACCTGTAATTAAATTTCATGAGTACATAATTATGTTCCATTACTCCCATAAAAAAAACATTAGTTTGAATTGAAGAAAGTAGTTAATATACAATTTTCTTTAATTTAAATAGCTATCGATCACTACATTCTTTCATACATTGTAGTGACCTTCAAAAGACATTTATGAATCACGATAAGGCTTTGTATACACTTTCAGAAGAAAAGAGAAGAATAAATCTCCGGCTGTAAGTACCTTCAGAAATAACGAGGTATTTGACAAGTTTTAGAAAACAATTTCACGTTATTGACTAATGTTTATGGAGTCCGTAAAATTTTGGATATTCATCATTCTGTTATGTATTTCAGTAAACATAACCAAATCAAAATCTCCATTTTCAAATTGCCGCGAAAACGTTTCTCTGGACAATATGGCGTCTTACTAGTGTATGACGTCACACGACTGTTATTAAAACGTCAAACGATACAATGTAATGTCACTTTAACCGGAAGTTTACTTGCGTGTGACGTCATTTTAGGCTCCACCTATCCCAAACGTTTTGGGGGCACGTGCCAATAGATAAGAAAACTATTATCTTTTTCGTGGGTTTTTAGTAAAATTATGAATATTTTTCTTTGTATAAATAGTAAAAACCCTTGCCAATATTCATTCTAAACACAGATGCATCTTACAGAATACCTATGCTGGACAATGAGGTTACCCCATAGTCCCCAAACCACGTAATATATATAAAAAATCACCAACTCCGGAGAGGAAGCGACTAACTATTGCTATTTTCTCACTCAAGAAACGTACAACGTATATATACATACATATATATATATATAAATATATTTATAGCGGCCACCTGCGACTTCGTACGCGTGGAATTAGTTAGAAATAAAGGTTCACTGCTCGTTCCCCGTAGGTGATAGCATGATAATATGTAGCCTATAATAATATGTTGACCTGACTGACTTCTTAATAATATTCGTGTCAAATTTGAAGTAAATCCATGCAGTACTTTTTGAGTTTATCCCGGACATACATACAGACAAACATACAAAATTTCTAAAAACTATATTTTTGGGTTCGCTTTCGATTGTAGATCACATCCCAAGTATTCTTTTTAAAAAATATTCAATGTACAGTTTTGATTTTGCTGCCATTTTATTATATGTATATAGATGATCGCTGTCTGTTCACACTGCCGACAAGACTCGGTCCACTAGTTTGTCGCTGAGTGACAAGAGCTATCAATGAAAATACTCGCTTAGGGATGCTCGTCCAGAGATACTCGCTCAATGACGCTCGCTTGGCTTACAAAACACACGCGCGTTCATTTCAGAATAGCTCTGCTTAGAACTGCCTCCACGAGCGGTTGGCGCGAGTAATCGCCCGTCGTATTCGCACACTCGCTTAAAGCGATTAAAACTATAGTAACTACACACACGCTGCCCGCCAATCGTCAACTCGTTCTAGTTTCTAGCTGTATTCGTTTCTCGTTCATCGTGTGTGTGAATAAAAAATATTGCAATGTTACAAAATGAAAATAGCGCATTCACAGACGGACAGGCTAGTAGACTGAAAGACTAATAGTTACAGGTAAATATCAGACAGATATAGATTTTAAGGTTTGTTAGCGATATTTTCCGCAGTTATCGTATGTGTTAGTCCAGGGTGTCAGCTAACTCCATACCAAATTTTATTAAAATCACTCCAGCCATTTAGATGTGAAGAAGTAACAAATATACACACTCACACACTCACAAACTTTCGCCTTTATAATATTAGTGTGATAGGCTCCCAGACTAACATCAGAATTTAGAAAAAAACCCCTTGAATTTGTGAACAATATTACCTATTGCTGGTCGCAAGTGTGTACCCATCCTTGTAATGTTAGTAAGGAGCGTGTTGTATCGGCAATGCGACACTAATGCACTTTTGTTGCGTAATTCAAGGGCAAGGTTACACACTTCACGGTTATCGCCAATGGACCATTGGTTTATAGGTAGGTACCAAAACAAAATAAAACGAACAATTCCCAAGCAATTTCACTCTGAGATTATATAGAACACGTGACTTTACGTTCGATTCGAATTCCGTTTATGCTGCTTGATTTGAGACAGTTTTTTTTCGATTAAATTTAGTTTTCACACTAAGTTATGAAACAGTTGAAATTCGAATTTGTTGCTTAAATAATGTTCCTGGGTACACTAGACACGACTTTGATAGTGATTTTTCATATCCCAGGAGAAAGCCATACTGCTACACAGCTTGGTGCGCGCTAACGACTGCAGAATCCAGTCGGAAACTATTTGACTTCCCAATTACGCAGTAGCTCAAAACAACTTTTGGAACCAAGTTCCTATTTAGAAACAAAGTGTAAAAAAAACGTCACGGCAGCTTTGCTAGATTAAAATAGAAATATTTTTATTGATCTCACAGTAATACATAGTACAATGTTATATGACAGCGTGAAGAGGAAATGGATGTGGCTCAGCATAAACTGCTTCGTTACGGAAGCTCTCGGTCAGAGCTGGTTTTCCGTCACACCAGAAGAGAAGTTCTTTAGATAAAAAGCGAGACATGCAAAAGAGATCCAGCAAAAGTAGACCCAAGAACAGAAGACCCAACAAAAGTAGGTGGTTGATAGATTGGGGTAACTCGCCATTTGGTGAGGAAATTTATTGTAGTTTTGCCTCCACCTGTGGTAGTTTTCAGTAGTAGTTTTCTACCACTATCTATGGTGATATGTAACGGTATTTCCTTGTGGTAGTTTTTTCGCCCATGATAGTTTGCTCCTAACCATGGTACTTTTGTTTAGTAATTTCCTATGATAGTTTTCCCTTCCCCGCCCGTAGTGTCGCCCCCAGATGTCCTTGCATGTTTCAAAGCTAGTTCTAATCAACCAGTTTTCCGAAATTGTATGTTTTGAAGCTAAAGGTTTTCTCCGATATTCTAATATTGTATTTGATTTAAGGCGTTTAAATATTGCAATGTACAAAATAACATACTTAACGCATTTACAGACGGACAGGCTAGTAGACTAATAGACTAATAATTACTACCTTTTGAGTATAGAATCCAAAAAGTGATGTTTTTCTATGATAGTGGTAGTGCCCCCAAATGTCCTTGCATATGTTTCAAAGCTACTTCCAATCATCCAATGTGTCCAAACGACCTCTTGTATGTTTTAAACCTAAAGTTTTTCTCCCATTTTCAAATAATGTATTTAATTTAATCCGTTTAAAGGTTATATATTTACTAGGCAGACGCAACAACAATGATTTCGTAAAATTCGCGGATTGTTGAGAGAATCAAATGTAAATTTAAGGCGAATAATTTAAATTCCAGATCGCATCTGTTACATTCATCCGTGTCTTTATTTTAAAGTATTTTGCCATGCGGAGAAGTTTGCTAACACAATTTCTGTGTCCGTAATTTATTGGCCATCTGACTTTTACTCTTTTTGTGATCCATTTCAATGGGTTTTACGCAGATAAAGATGTAAGTTAAGTTTTTGGGCTGGGTGAAATGAGTAGAGATATCCTCGTCGCAGGAAGGCGTCAAGCCTTTCCCAAAAATTTATACAAACTTAGTACTTCTTAGTTAGTAAAGTGTATGTATGTGTTAAGGTACTTCTCTTTATACAAAGTATTTATACCTATATCACTCACTTTTCTAATCACAATGTTTTTAAATGCTAGATAGCCGGATTTTTTTTATTATTTTCATTCAATGTCCTTGATTTTACTGCTCAGATCAAAATATTTGTCGACTACAAACCTGCGCAATTAATACAACTCATGGTTTCACCCAACTTTTTTTTGTTGTGTTTGTTCAACATCAAAGATTTACATAACGCCGCGAACGGATGTCATAGGCAAACAAACATCATATGTGTAGGTATATTTAAATAAGTATATATAGTAATAGGTATGTTAGCTATTAACCATTAAATTTAAAAAAAAACCGCGTATGTAAGTTACTTACACATTGATTTTTTATTTATTTCGGGGTTTTTTATATTTATATTTTGTTAATACTTAATTTGTCTCCCTAGAACCCACAATTCCAGATAGTTGAAGTTGTAGCAAAAAACACTGAATATATATTTCTATGGCCATTATTACAAAACGGATTATTTCCAAAATAAAATATATAAATGAATGAGGTGCCTACCTCAAAAAAATAGGCCCCATTTTTTATCTTCTTTCTTTTTCTTCCCTTAATCTGCTACTTCGCTCATCCGACAATCTTCTTAATTTCAAGGTCATTCCTTTACCATACTTGCAATCCAACTATGGAATTCTCAAACTATAGACTGTTTTAAAACTTATTGGCGGTCATTTCTATTATTTATGAGCATTGCATTATATTGTGAAGTATGTAAATCATTTTATAACTCTCATAAGACTTTTGTCTTGATTCCGCATAACCTTCTTTATTTTCCTTTCTTTCTATTATTTCCCTTGTCTTGTCTCGTCTCGTCTTCCTCACCTCACCTCACTTATTTCACTTTATCTTATCACTGACTTATTATTGTGGCTACCGTTCAGACTTTGTTGACTATTTTCTTATCATGCTATTCTGAAATGGAATTTTCTGTCCGCATACGTGTTCTCTACATGCAAATCGGAGTACTTTCACAGACACGCTAAATTCTTAGACACTAGCAAAGGAATAGACTAGATTGATAATAGAAGAAAGACAAGCCAATGGTGTCAAGTCAGCTAAACAAAATCTACATTCACTAAAATCATCTACAGGCTGATTAACATTTTACAAAAAAACATTATATGCGTGATATATGTAGTCAAAAAATTTTTGACAATACATAGTAAAATCTTGATAAATCCGGAGTACCTACCCAACTAACTATAAAGTACCTAGAAAATGTTAAATTATAGAAAGTTCGTTCAAACTAAGATTATGGCTCACACAATATTACTTACACGCTCGTGTACTTTCAAAATAAGGTTTCACTATACATGTAGCTCTATTACATACTTACGCGTAAGTATTCGTGTCTTTCTACGCAATAAGGAAACGATATCGCGTTAGAGCGAGTTCAAAGCCAAGGTTGCGCCGGCGCGGCCTCAGTCGGCCAAGGTCTGTGACACAAGTTCGATGGGTCACGAACGAGTCAAAGGGTAGTTAGTTACTCTTCTAATCTACGTTTTTTTTTATATGAATCGCAACAAATTATCCCCATCTCACCTGATGTTAAGTGGAAGTGGATTCCAGTCGACATGATTAGTATGCCGCTCCAGCCATCCTTAGCTCGCCGGCTTGAAACCAATCCAATACCCGGTGCAACCCTGGAATCCTACTCACCAGGTTTTCAGCTGATGAACCAACAAAAGGTAGTGTTATTTTACTGTGGTCTTTTGTAAGTCTTCCGTGAGGTAGGTTAAGGTGGAGGTTGCTGAGAACATCAGCGCCGCAGCGGCCATGGTTCTAGTTGACCTTATTCTGTGTTTTTATTTATACTTTTATTTCCATTTTTTAATGTTTGTGGTCAATAAGCTATTTCTTTCTTTGCTTCCCCAGACAGGTGCTCCAAGACGAGCAGAATTTTCCGATCCGATCCGATCCAATCCTCTTACAACCTGGGATCCTTTAAAAGAGGCGTGAAGAAGCAACTTGCTGGCCGGCAGGGTGAGAATGCCTGGTGTGCCAGGTAGAACTGCTGTATCAGCTATCTACGCGTCTGGACTTCACCTTCACTTAACATCAGGTGGAGTGGAATCATTTGTCGGACCTACCTATCTATAAAAAAATTCATTGTATCGTATACTCCATCGAATGTCCTACTCTTTGGCTTTAAAAACTAGCTGTATAGGTTATATGTTGGAGCTTACTCCAGCTTACATTGTAAGGGGATTTATAGACGATGTTGACTAATACATTACAAAAGAGAACGTACTCTAGGCCGAGGTCGGAAGTAACTGGTAGGTTCGGATGGGCATTTACAAAAAAATATTTTCCATAATTTATTCATTTAGGCTGTTACAATACAAGCACTTGTAAAAGATGAAAAGCTACGCGATCAGTTAAAAATCTAAGACGTCAGACCTTGAACCGGGAAAAATCGGCAAGAAACTCAGCGAGGGCTGTTTTTCCTCCTTGTTTTATTTTATATGCATTAAAAAAAGACTTCAATATCTACCATCCTTTTTTTTTTTTTTTTTTTTTAATGTCTAGAAAATGCATTACGCATACTTCGCCAACAAGTGCTCCGAGAAGCAAGCGGGGCCCTACCTCGCCAAGAAGGCGACCCGCCCCGATGAACATGCCCCGGAGTATGAGGGGCATCAACATCCAGAGAGCTTGTGCAATGCAAGCCTGGCCCCCTCAGGACAGACTCGCGGCCCTCATGAGAGTGGGAGGGAGAGCGTAGTTCTCTCCGTCCCTCTCTCGTCCCCCCTTGGCCCTGAAAAGGGCCTTTTGAGCATCGACCAGCCACTAGCAGTGATTGCTAAGAATCACTGTGGGGTGATGCTCCTACCCCCTGGCCCTGAATAGGGCCGTTTCCCCGCTCTGAGCCCTAAAGGGACTCAGCAACCCCCGGCCCTAAAAAGGACCTTTTCTCAATATCTACCACCTTACCGAAACTACTGAATACGTAATTGGCGAAACATACCTTACCGAACTCTCTAGAAGAAAGGTCTAGCCTTTTTCGGTTAATCCCTTAGATTAAAACAATGTTTTAATCTAAGGTTAATCCCGATATAGACGAAGCTCTCTCTCTATTTATTTCTGTGGTCATCACTCATCAGAAATTAACAAGAAAATCTTACATGAAAGAAGATGATAATGCGTTTAACGCATTCTTAGGTAATATTCTTTAGTTAGGTGTATACGTATTTTAGAAACATTACCTATAACACTTAACCTTACTAACATATAATATTTAGATTAACTTTTATTTTTTAGGTTGCTAACGAGATATTTTAAAGATACCTACGTTTATCCAAGAAAAGATAAGGCTCTTATATAAATCGGAGGGACGGGACCCTTGGCACGAACCAATATCGAATTCGTAACGTTTGCGAGTCCGGAATTTCATTGTCAAATGTGTACTAATTTTTTGTTCCCGTTACGTACTTTGTGGCGCAGCTGTTCAAGTTTCTATACAAAATTAGACATTGACATTTCGCACTCGCAAACTATTCGAATTCGTTAATGGTTAGTGGCAGATTTAAAAAGTATTTTTGAAGCAACTTTCGCATTGGTCGGTCATTGGATTGGTGACCAAAAACTTATTACCTTGAGCTCCTATGTGCTTTGGAAGGCATTAAGACGTTGGTCCCGGCTTCAACTTCAGACGTTAGCACCCACTACTTCGCACTGGGCCCACGTGGTGGTTCATAGCCCAATCTCGCTATTCCATCCGTAGGGAAGACCTGTGCCCCAACAGTGGGGACATTAATAGGCTAATGATGATGATGACTATCTAGTAAGTAGGTCACCTATTTATGTATTTAAAAATAATATACACGACTTTTCCTGTAAGAGTTTCTAAAATCAGCAAAATTAAAATCACCAAAATAGATAAGGAATCACCTGATGTAAATCTTAATTAACGATAAAAATATTATTAATATTATGTCTACGGGACATAGTCTAAATAAATACTTTTAAAATTATCTAATCTAAGAAATACAGACGGTGTTTTTAATAATCATTTTGGTCTCATGCGATTGGAACGTGACAAGATTACTGACTGAAAATCAACAAGGTTTTTATTTACAAACATAAAGTATGTTTGTTCTTAGAAATCATCATATTATGATTTTTTGAATATGAAATCAATCGTGTTTACAGGAATAAGCAAAAGTAAACAGCAACAAAAACATCAGCCTTGTAAGAATATAACTGTAGGTACTACTGTACCCCTAGCACGAACCAATATCGAATTCGTATCGTTTGCGATTCCGAAATGTTATTGTCAAATGTGTACTGATTTTTAGTTCCCGTTCCCGTACATGTGGCGCTGCTGTTCAAGTTTCCATACAAAATTTGACATTGACATTACGGTTTGCAAACTATTCGAATTCGATAATGGTTCGTACTACGGTTCAACTGAATAATGCAGAATTATTTTTTTTCTTTTCTCATTTGAAAAGGTAGCATCATACAAGAGTTTTCACATTGAAGAGTACGATACGAATTTCGTCAATTTTATTCTTTATATATCTTCTAGGTACAAGGTACTGTTCAGTTTTTGGCCGACTTTAAAAAAGGAGGAAGTTTGCAAATTTGGTCGGTATGTTTTTTTTTGTAAGTATGTACGCCGCGATATCTCCGAGATTTCTCATCCGATTTACGTGATTCTTTTTTTGTCCGATGCAGAGATATATTTGCCTTCTGGACCTATAAAAAAATTATTGAGTTTGGCCAAGTAGTTTTTATTTTATGAGCAACTTGGACGATCAAATTTTGCCGATACTTTGTTTATATGGGCATCGATTACGTTAACATTTCTGTTAAATTTTGAGTTATCCTTTTTTTGTTCGATGGGAGATACTTGTCATTTAGTGCCATAATTTTTTTATTCATTCTATGAACATTTTTTTAAGGACGATATGACTTTCTCTTTTTATTTATGTGTGTTTAAGCGCTTTACACTAAAATGGATGAAATAAAAAATATTTTTAAACAAAAAAACCGACTTCAAACTCTAAACTGGGACTAAAAAATAATATCCAGTAAACTCTTTAAAATATAATTTAAAAAGTACTTACCTACATTGAAATAAACAAAGACATTAAAATACAATAACATTATTGTAATCGATGTCTATTATATAAAATCAACTCCTCCACTCCATTAACAACTTTATGTAATACTTAAATAACATTTCATCAGCTATTTGTAATTTATTCAAATTTACGTCAACAGTTCGCTTACACCGCTCTTCGATTATGGGTATTAACATAATCATGCCTTTAAAAAACTTCAATCAACTACAAACATTATCAAGTAGTTGTACCACAAATGTGAAGCTTCATTTGGGAACTACGCACTATAATTAGATGAAGTGAAGGTCATGTGATAAATGAATCATTTATTGTGTTGCTAACTTGCTATTATTCAGGTTACAATGATTACAAACAAAAAGTGAGAACTGTACAGAAAAATATGTATCCTTATATAAAACGCAGTACTGCAAAATATTTTTACTTCTAATATCCTAAATTAATATTAGAAATGGTAAAGTGAGTTTGTTTGTTACTCAATCACGCAAAAACGGCTTAACGGATTTGAATTAAATTTGACATAATAATTTATTACCTTGTATTAAGCCGTAGGATACTTTCTATCCCGATGTTGGGTTGCTGAAGGATTCTCAAAAAAGTAAAGAGCGTAGACGACGTCGCGGACGACCGCTTGTATTATAATATTAATGCAAAAGCTTGTCTGTCTGGTACCTCTTCATTTATAAAGATGATAGTTTGTGTACCGGAAAAGAACATAGGATAGTTTTCATCCCAGAAATCATATTTTACGGGGGTGATAGGAAGGAAGGGGGGGGTTGTAACTTTGTAACCATTATCCACGCAGTATAAGACTAGTCACTAATATTATAAAGGCGAAAGTTTGTGAGTGTGTATGTTTGTTACTTCTTCACGTCTAAACGGCTGGAACGATTTTAATAAAATTTGGTGTGGAGGTTACCGACACCCTGGATTAACACATAGCCTACATTTTACTGCGGGAAAATATCCCTAATACATGCGGGTAACGCCGCGGGGCACAGCTAGTATAGAATATTAGTCATTAGTTCAACTCGTCTAAAATACACACAATGATAATGAGCTGTATCTCTTTGTAATTAGTTTAGTCATAGTGTGCGGAACACGCGATACCTGTTATTTTAGATGCGTGAGATGCGTGCGCGCGTACGTGCAGTAAGTGAGTGACCGCATGCGCTAGCATCACTTTATAGTTTGTGGTGACCGCTGTGCGTATGCGTACGTGCCGTTCTGCAGCTCACCGGCACTTGGCATTCAAATATGAATCAACAACTATGTTAATGAAGCTATATGTTAATGCCAAATATCATTTAATAATGCGTTTCCGTATTTTTGTTGTTGATGCTATGAAAAAAGTAAACGACTGCATCGATCAAGGCCGCGTTGTTTCATCGATGATAAAATTTGACTATGGTCAATGACACGTCAAATACATAGTACATATGTCAAATTTTGACAACTAGTCATTATTTTCTGTAGGATTTTTATATATGGATGATGAAACAACGTGTCCTAAGTGAACAAGACCACCTGAGATTCTAAACCGGGATCTTATGCTCTCACGCTGTGCGCTGTATACCCAAGTCGTCGTATTTTTGTAAAATTATTTTAAACTTTACCACTGAAGACATGTTAACTGTAATACTACTTTGTTATATTTGTTATAGTTCTTCCCCACAGCTTAAAAAAAGTTCTAGACATGGTAGGAAAAAGAAATTGGACTAGTATTCAACAGAGTTATTTTAAATTCTATCTTCGCGTCTGGACTTTATTACCACTTAACATCGGGTAGGGTAGTCATTTGCCTACCTGGCTATCAAAAATGCCTACTATGACGCCCTGTGAATACAACTATTTTAGATTTATTTATTATATGACATATTTTTCTGGGATAAAATATCTCAATCCAGGTCATAAACTACAAACTACATGTGTTGACGAACTCCGTGGCCGAGTTGTTTGTACGCTGGGTTTCATGGTGTCGCCGACTCGAGAGGTACCGGGTTCGAATCCCGGTGGGGGCAGATGTTTGTGTGATTAATACGAGCATTTGTACTCCAGTCATGTATGTTCAATATATATTTTCTATCTAAAAATACTCACGGCCGCTAGTTATTAATAAATACATTATCCTTTATTAATGTCAACAAAAGGTAGAACAATAATTACAAATTAAATATTTCATTGAGTTCCTGTGCGGGGCACGGTCCCCAGAAGACTGGCAGCGTTGCCCCGCTGTATCGCTAAACTAATTATTTGAGCAAAAAAGCTAGATATACTAATATATGTACAGTATTATGTATTCTATCCGTTACCCTAGCATCCCATAACACAAGCCTTACATTGCTGACTTTGGGGCTAGGCTAATTGGTGTGTGTTGGAAATATTTATTTATTTATTTATGTGTACCAAATTCCATCCAAATCCATGCAAATTTTATTACCTGTGGTCTTTTGTAAATTGTAAGTTTCGTAAGCTCCCGTCTGGGGAACGTGAGCTCCAATTCTAGCGGAAAATTTTACATCATGAGATAGAGAGAAAATCGCTTTGCCCTTCCTCCTTTGATGTTTGACAATGATGTCATGAGAGCCTAAATTATCAATATCCGAAAAGATGAGAGTTTGATTCCCATCTGTTACCAAAACTAGAGTCTGTGCGGAAAGAGAATGGGCGTGGCGAAAAACGGAACTAACATTAAGATTTTTATTTGGCAATCCAACCCAGCAATCTGTAAAACGTCAAAGTTTTGTATTAATACGGATTTGTTTGTTATTGTGATTTCTTGCGGTTTTTTGTATTTAATCATGTCCAAAAAGGGTAAAACCTTACAAATACTGTAGAAAAGCACTACAGTGCCCTCCAAGCTAAATCGCATTCTCTTTCCGCACAGACTATAAGAGGATTTTGCTTTATTATAATTTCTATCGCTGTTTAAAAAAATATCAAGGCCGCGACATTCAACTTGACATTGAAACTTATAACAATAAAACTTGTAAACATTACAAAGCATGAATGGAATGCATCGTTAATGTGGAAAAATGTTTGCACTTGTCACGCGTAGGTACATTAATCTATAATATCAACATTTTCCGGTGGAAACATGAATCACCCGCAAGTGCTGGTGAAGAGAAACAAAGGCAAGTTGACAACTGAACAGATATTTACATTACATACACTATAGATGCAAAGATATGTAGGCACCTCCTATAAATCCAAATAGTACAATAGTACACTAGGTATAAGTATCAATAATGAATAAGAAAACTTCTTTGTGCGAATAAAAAATCATCCAGATTAAATGTGTTTAGAAAACCAATCGAAGTCATTTTTTTTCTCAAGCATTTGTTATTTAAGTACGCAAAAACGACTAATCGACTCTGAACTATGACATAGGTTCTTTTTTATCCAAGAAAATTATTAGTAGAAAACATTAAAAGTGACAGACGAAGTATAGGGTAGTGGCACCAAAACATGAACGACCCCCAATAGATGAACGTTCGACCGAAATTTAAAGATATTAAAAAATCTGCCGCTTACTTTTGTGTAATATTTTTTTATGTAATATGGCAACACTTTTTCTGCTCGATGCCATTAAAATATTAACATTAATGTCAACGACGCGCTCACAGTCCCGCGCCGCGCAAGCTCCTTCCTCCAAAAATCAGTTTTCTATGGAAACCTACTTAAGGTAAGTAGCTTCCACATTTAAGCATAACGTCAAACTAAACATATAATTATAGCTTTGTTTTGTTGGTTATAGTTGCAATAACATCTTGATATATTTGGCTTTGATTACGTAGTGTCAGGTTTATGCACAATTTATTGTATTTTAGAGAAATACTCTGTTCAAGTAATGGATTATATTTTGTAAGTAAAATCCAATAAATGAACGGCGTTCAACTATTGGAAATAGTGCAAATATTCGCAGACATCAATAATCTATATAATGATTCGTATAGTCAAACCAAAACAACTCAAATTTATTTTAAATAATATTATGAAGCTAGTTACCAAAAGTTGAACATAATTTGTAAAGGATTTTGTTTATTTTTACGTCTTTTATTTTAGTATGAAATCATTTACTGTTCAATTTTAGGATTCATTCCTAAAACTTGAACCAAACAATTATGTTCAAATTATATTCGTTCAACTTTTGGGTATCGGTTTTTAAGTTGAACGCTTAAGTAATTTTGTTTTTCAAATTTTCAATTCAAAGTTGATGTGTCGAATAATCAAGGAACATCCCAGAACCTTGACGTTGCTCCGATTATTCAGGATTTATCACAGCAAGAAGACTTGCTCAACAATGAAAAAGGTGCCCAAAGCCCTGACTTTACATGTGAAAAAAGTCAATGTACGTCTGATCGAACTCCTGAAACTAATTAACCGGTCTGTACCAAAGTAATAAAATATAAGATTGATGAGTCGCTGAAAGTTCCTTAATCCAAAGTAGATACAAAGCGAAAACAATTACAATCACCAGTTCCTCTAGCAATAACTTCTAAAAAATTTAAAGAATACCTGGAACTCAAGATAATGAGCAGAAAAAGAAAGAAGATAAAAGGAATAGAAAAATCCAGCGAGAACAAGCAAAAGCAGAAAAGGATAAAACTATTAAAGTAAAGAAATCTTAGTAAAGAAAGTAAATACTAAGGTCAGTAAAGCTAAAGTTTGTGCTGCTGCAAAAGAAAGAAACGACAGTTCAAAGTCAATTAACTAAAATCGAGAAACGTAGAACTGCTACTACTAGTTTAGATGTAAGTACCGAAGAGACTGAAATGATCAATGAAAATAACAAAAGTCTGATTAGAGTTATGGATAAGAACATAAGTTTTGGAGATTACGTTATGTTGTGGTTTGAGACTAATAAAAGAAATCGCTACTATGTCGAACAAGTCCTGAAAATTGACTTTGACAATGACTTCGTTACAGTTAAATGTTTAAGGAAGGAGGCCAGCACATTTGACAATTTGACATATTTCAATGAGCCCTCCACTGCTGATTTAACAGAAGTATCGATATCAGCTGTCATAAATGTTTTACAGTCTCCCCGAATTGGAAGAGAGATTGATTACATTTGAAAAAACCTCAGCCACAACACAACAATGATCTCAATTTGTGTGAATAACTTAACTACAGACCTATCTGTAGTTATTACATTACATAGGTAATACATTTGTTTCACCCAGATTAGTGGTGTAAATTTAATAACTTATTTTTGCTTACAGTTGGCTCCTGCTATTGTTAAATTTATTAGTCAGGTCCAGCTATTGTTTAGTTTACTTTTTGTGACGAGGGGAAATGCAGTTACGCACCATACCGTGACGCTGACTAGGCGCACGGCGTGTGCGGGACTCGCCGGCACGGGAAACAGTGCCGACCCTACTCAAGCAGGACCAGTGCGGAAGGCCACACTGATCCTACTCCACTAAAACCCCCCGGTACCCTCCTACGCCCATATGGGGGCGTCTCAGGATCGACGCACCTTAGCGTGCGCCACTTCACTAGGACGCCCCCGGAATTGTTTAGTTTACTAGTGAGGTTGTGATTGTGATCTCAATTATTAGGTTCTAATTGTATTACTTCGTTGATTAATTCGATAATTGGGTAAATAATATTGTACTTAAATAAAATTAATACGGGTACTTCTTGAGACTGTGTAATATTTAGGTGTATTAATTAGTATAAATAATATTTTTTTTGTTAAAAGTTGATTAGTTTATGTAACGAGTCAATTGATCTCGCAAAGACAAAAAATATTAATAGAAAAGAATGTGATTTTTGAATATAAAGAGATAAAAGAATTTATTCGCAAATAATGCTTTTTATTCAGAAATTGAAAAATTAAATAAAATAGCATCCTATTCCAATCAAAATGTTAATTCAACTATTGGGTTCTAAACGTTCATAATTAAGACACGTCGTTCAAGTATAGGGGTAAAACCACAAATTTTACACAAATAGTTATTTTATCAAAAAACTGGTAGCCTAGGAAATTATTTTCTTAAATTACTAAAATCTTGAGGATAATCTGGAATCATAAAAAATATCAGCAAGCGCCAATAGTTTCAAAAAAGCCGAGGAAAAGGGATTCAAAGTTGCAAAAACCTCTTAATCGTTCATTTATTGGTGCCACTACCCTATTTGTTCAAAATACTTATATACATATACTCTTTCCAAAATATATTGTGGTGACGACGAGCAACTACGGAACCCTACACTGAGTTCCGTAGCCAAATGGCAACTGTCTCTGTCTGTCCGTCCCAATGTTACAGCCACTTTTTTCAGAAACTATAAGAACTAGTCTGTTGAAACTTGGTAAGTAGATGTATTCTGTGAACCGCATTAAGATTATCACACAAAAATAGAAAAAAAATACAAAAAATTTTGGGGGTTCCCCATAAAACTTTCATCATACGTGTGGGGGTTAGTGACTTCTAAAATAAAAGAATGATAAAAATAAAAAAAAAATATGATGTCATGCAAACTTCCATCGAAAATTGGTTCGATCGATCTAGTAAGTAGTTTTTTTAAGTCATTAATCGTAAACAGCAATTTACCTTTCATTCAATCAACTCAAATAAAAAAAAACATTTATTATGTCACTTGCTGCTACGGAACACTTCATGTGCGAGTCCCATTCGCACTTGGCTCCTTTTTTATCTCTGTTGTGGGGCTCCTCTCTCGTGGAGGGCCCTGGGCCACAGCCCCACCTGCCCTGCCCTAAAAGTCTGCAGGGAATGAAAAAGAAAAATGTTTTGCAAGTTAACAAATAGCAATTTCGAAAAGCCACGTAAAGTGCTACCATAAAAATAAGTAAGTTTTGATGTAATTTGCCAGAGTCCCACTCTCAAGAGATGACACATTTATTTGAATCATGAATCACTGAAAGTTTTTTGTTTAAATCGAGCAGCAATCGGTTTCATATAAAAAATCCTCTTTTAATTTCGTGCCAAACAGAGCGCAAATTAAGTTATGATTATAGTTTTCCTAGAAAGAGAATTATGGCCGAAACAGGCTTATGATACGCGACGCCACGCCACGTCACGTGTGTTGAGTCAAATCAAAATGTAGGTACTATTTTCTATGATCAGAATCACATTAGTGACATCCGACGCGACGCGATGCGCTAAAGAAAAAACTAGTCTCGTGGCGTGGGGTGGCGTTGCGTTTCATAAGTCTGTTTCTGCCTCTACGCGTTCTATTTTCAGGAACAAGTGGGGGGGGGGGGAGACCGGGGCTGAAAGTTCCGATTTTCAAATAACATGGAATTATATTTTGAAAGGGATAAGTTTTATTTTTGATATTCTATTAAAGAATCTTAATCGGTATTTTTAATAGTACAGTAATTTCTGCCGATATCTTAATAGTTTTTTTTTTACAAACGACGACGACGTTGTACGACGCACTTCACGTGTATTGATATCTTTTTCCTTTACAAAGTTATAACTGTCGGAACAATTTACCCCGGAAACTTCCAGCCCCGGCCTCCCCTAACTCAATGATTGCGCTCGTTTGACTATACCTTTAGATATTGAATGAGTGACCAAAATCTTCGTTATTATCTCTAGCTCCGTGTTATTGAAGGTACATCAAACTGTTTGCCCTGGCTGCTACTGTAGTGGTTTGTATATACTCCCAATCCAATTCACTTTGAACGCGAGGTTATCATGCCTTATTCTTCCTATACCATCCATAGGGAAGTTCTGTCTCCCACAGTGGGGATATTAATAGGCTGATGATGATTGATGATAAATGTGTTCTCGTGCTCCTACCAGTAGGAGTCTAGCAGGAAGGGGCAAAAGTACACAGAGCTCTAAGGCCCAAGCACGAACTATCATCATCATCATCATCCCATTATCAAAGTTTCAATGATAAAATGCCCCTACCGGATGTCAGAACAAACTGGCTCCTTCCACACAAAATTTGACGATGAAGATCCGATTACGGATCTGGAATTCGTACTTGAGCCTCTGACCAAAGGCTTGATTCTCTTACAACCGTACGCAGAAACGTCAAATTTAATCTTATACATATTTCATTGAGTCACTTGTAGTTTCAATTTATTATTATCGCAAAGGAAGTGACATAATCAATTACTTCACTAAGTGCAGCTGTAAGGCTGCCTGTCGGAGAAACGGAGAAATATTAACCAATAGGATTGCACAAAATCTATCTACTGAAGAGATGCGGATATTTTGTGCAAATCCTATTGGTTAATATTTCTACGCTCCGCAGCCTCGCTCCGCACCAGTGGACAGACAGCCTTAAACTTAAAACTGAATTTGACAGCAGTCTCTCCTTTTCATTGAGTTCATAAAATATAAGCATATTTTTATGTACTTAAAAATATGCTTCGGAATCTTTCTATTTCATGTATAGGAACGCCTGTGGCCCAGCAGTGGGGACATTAATAGGCTGTAATTCAGATGATCTATTTAGTTTTATGGTTTGTAAGAATTAATGATAAAGTGTAAATAAAAGAAAATCTAAAAGATCGTCAAAAAATACAAATATTTTAGTAAAAATATTGGAGTAAATGCTATAAGGTAATAAAAAAAACTTTTACAATTTCGACAATTTATTTGTTTGTGTCCATAAGTGTAGTCATTTTTGTATGTGAATCAGGCAACTTTAACAATATAAAGTTAGCCCTCATGTATTTTGACGATATATTGACAATAAAATTAAGTCGTATAATTTACATTCCTCTCTTGAAAAATGCAATACAACAGGTACATTTTAATACTATTCATCATAAATCACATAATATTCTTCATTTCGAATTTATAAACGATATTCCATTTGCATAAATAAATTTATGGTCCTAAAATTAATCATTAAATAAATTAGGAATTTATACAATAAAAGGTCCAGTCTCAAAAGTTTCTGATTAAGGATATGTTAATTCCAAATATGTCTAAAAACCACTAATAAACGAGGAATAAGCTAAGACTAGTTACGCCATTCATATTATATGAAGTCAGAAGTTCATATGAAGTCACAAAGCTAATAAAGAAATACAAGCACAGGATTTTTTGTAGTTTTATAAAACTCGTAATCCGGAAACATTATCTGAAAATACATCCTGGTGTATCATAAGTTATCCAAGGCCAGATCTCTAAAGACATTAGACTTAAGCCAAAGTCTTATCATGTCTCAAAGAATCGCAGGGCGCACGCAGCTACATCCATGTAAGTTAATGTAGCCGATCTCTTCAGATGGAGCTGGAATCAATGCAGATGCTTATTGACGATAATACTAAGGATCCCCAGACTGCTGATAAATAAACTCAAATTCACAATCAGAGAATACAGATAAAATTAGAATATTAGATGGTGATCAGTGTTTAAATACTATTAATGATATATTTTCTCCAGACTCCATTTCGGATATTGATGCTGCCCGATTATTCATCCAAGCACTGGTTGTGGTGTTTGAGAAGAGCCTCATAACTACCACACAAGTAAGTAAACATCTAGGAAGGAGGTATTAAGCTAATTGTTCCCCTCAGGTTCGAGTGGTCTAGAGGAGAGGAGACTCCCCCGTAGGAAGATGCCATCCGCCTGGAATACCTCTAGAGGCACTCGCTAATTCTCGGCTTGAGGTAGGATCTCGCCGTACTCCCCTAACCCGGTGACGCTGTAAAGCTCATCAAACCAAAACCTTACAGAGAGACCGGTTTATATTGCTGACAGATGCTGATGCAGTGGGGAGCCATCTACATTCATTATTTGCCAACTACTAGGGAGATACGGTAGGAAATCTCGGGCAATCCATCAAGAAAACAGTTACAGAATATCTCATCAGCTTAGAAGCGTCGGGCTCATCCTTTGTAAAATCTGCACAATATACTGTGAACGAAAAACAAATTATAGACAATATTATTCCTGCTTCCTAAGTGTTCGACAGGGATTATGCAGAAGCAGGAGAGGAAGTTGAAGAGGTTCTAAGAACCTAATTTATTATATTATTGAAGTGAAAACTTCTTTAGCAGCGTTTTTTTACAATAAATGTTGCTAGGTGCGCTAAAATGTGATTCATGTAAGTTGATTTCTTTACAATGGATGTCGCTAAGTGCGCTTAAACGTTATTCATGTAAGTTGATTTTTCTGAGAGATAAACTTTATAAATGTAATATAAATTGCCATGTTTGTGTACGATAGCGCAATAAATAAATATTGTATTCTACCACATACATGATAGTTCTTTTATACTGATAATTAAAGCAATTCGTGCAAAATTATTCCCTGACCATTCCACAACATCAAAAATGCACAACGTTAATATTCAAGTTTTCACTACCGGCACTCCCGGAGTGCAACTCGTCGTTTTTTTTTCTTTGAGCACATCCCACCGACCTTTTATCTAGTAATATCACTCAAGTGCCGTTTGTAATTCAATGAAAAGAGACAAAACATGGAGTAACTAATCCAAGCTTATTCTTTGTTTAATTAAAAAAGGGATTATAGAATAAAGGAGAATGTATATGAATAAAGATATGTTTACAATAATAGACAACCAATTTTAAGTACTTACTTACGTAAAAGTAAAATCTAAGAGGAGATCACTTAACCTATAACTAAAATATAATTAATTAAATACAGTAAAGGCTTAAAGGATAGAATTTCAATAAATACGAGATCTAATCAGGTCACGGAATATCAAAATAGAAAATTAAATTACAGCAATTTTTCAGTAATGGCGACATCGAAAATATTGCCTTTTGCATTTTTAAAAACTATAATTAAAAACTAGGTACTGGAGTGTACGCGATTTTTTCTCAATTTTAAATGCTTACATTTGTCAAATCGCAACAACTTGTTTAAAGATTTCGAATATAAGTATGGCATCATCGTCAACATTATTTTATAACTGCATGAAAACAATAAAAATAACGTGTTTTAGGATGTTTTTGGTTAATCTAAAAATATGGCCACGGTAAGAACGAAATATTTGCAAAATTAACCAACGAATCACAACTGATTGTAACGTATTTTATTTAAAAATGCTTTCACTTTAATTTTATCAAATACTTCGTTCTGTTTTTGGATAATTAATTTTTTGCGAAACAGTTGTAGTTTTCATAAAGCAAAATAACTTATACACATAGAAAGTTACAGGGCTTGAAACAACCATTCATTGAATTAATGCTTCGAAGACCTTTATCATACCCAGTCCCCGTAGCATCAGCACCTTAATTTACGTTAAATCACGTTATTTATCGCGTCTAACTGTCAATTTGCATAGTAATTTGACAATTGAGCGTGATAAATCCGAGTTATATATCATATAGGGGTGCTCATGCTCATCAGATCGTTTAAAATGATAAGATACAATGGCACCTTATATTGCATGCAAATCATAATGTTTACCCTCAGATTAAAACAATAAGGGAAGATACAGCAATCGCGGCTCAAAGTATTGAAGCGTACAATTCTGTCTTGCTCGCTCGATTTAATGTTTATTCACAGAAGTGTGCGTGTGTGAAAGTTGCTTATGTAGTTGAGTCGGATCATATTTTATTTCATGATAGTATGAGCGTACTGTATCTTCCCTTTTTCTTTTAATCAAAGTGTTTACCCTAATGGTGGTTGTTTCATTTACTTCATTGCGAATTTAATATTTGAACGTGTATATAAAATCCAAATGTAATTCAACAGGTGATATTTTGCATAGCTAATTGTAAATGGCACAAATTAATATCAGAGTTTTAAACAACAATAGAACTTCGTTAGATATGTTTCATACTGCCATACGTTGCGCACGCATCTTTGTAATTACTGACGTTGAACGGTGCGAAATAATCGTCATGTATAAATCTGACAATGCTTTCTATGGGGCAGAGGTAAGTTTTATGCATTGTCTCCTCAGCGGGGTCAACGACCTCCATCACAACAATCTGGCGCGGTTTACAGAAGCTCAGCTTATTAGTAACATCTTCCCCGTTGTAAACGACGCGGAAGTAGAAATCTTGCGCAACAGCTTTCCTTTTGGTAAATTTAAATTCATCTCTCAAATCACGCTTCCTGTAAACTTCGAATATCATTCTCGACGCGTACTGTATGTTGTAGTGCTGGTAATTGTTCAGTCCCAAAGCTAATATCAACGCTTGCAATGTCTTATCGTGGCCGGAATACAAGACGAACTTTGGTTTATTCTCCGATATCATTCGTATCATATTCTGGACTATGTTGTGTATCAGACCGTACGCTACGAGCAAGCCCCGTCTCCTGTTATGGACGTTCTTGATTTCTTGCCGATAACTCCATTCTAGATACGCGAACAGTGACATCACATGATCTTTGCCAATGCAAAAGTCTTCAGTGTTCTCCGGGGTTGGTTCTCTGTAATCTTCATCGAAGTCGGTGTCCATTCTCGCGTCATTGGGAAAATTGAAATCGGCATCCAGATTCTTCTTAACTATAACAACGTCGTCGTACGTGTCGCCGCTGTCCATATACCTCTGCTGGTAGTACAATAGCTTCTCTCTTTCCATTTGCGCGTCGAAATCTAAGGGGGCTTTTTGCTTATCTCTATTGTCGTAATACTTACCTATGATGTCCCTGGCTTTCCTCCCGATTTCGTTGTTGAAATCCAGCTGGTTGTTTATATAGTCCAGCTCCATGTTTAAGGTGTCAATGTCGACGTCTAGCAAGCTCCTGAGTGGGGCGTTATCTTCTCGCAATTTCCTGGATTTGTGCATTTTAATGTTTGGTTTTTTAGGTTTCTCGTTGCAGGGTAAGGGAGCGTCGTGGCACATGTAAGCTAGAAGAGCGTCTCTTACTACGTCTGCGTCTGTATGCTCTTGGGACTCGAATAAGACTTTAGAAAGTTTGATAATCAATTCCTTAATAGCTGGATGTGATTCTAGACGGTTTTTCGCTTGCGTATTAATTTTTCTGTAATACAAAATAGGTTGGTGGTTAAAATTTGTGATAACTTTAAAATACCATTTATGAAATTACAAATGAAATTTTCTGTTATGAAATCGTCTAAATCAATAAAAAAAAATAAAAAAAATCTTCGGAAAAGAATCTTTTTCGAATACAAAATGAAGCAAGCAAGTTAATGCTGAAATAAAACTAGAATGTATTATATGAGTATGTGTAGGAGCTGAAAGTAAGCCCTTATTGAGACGCGATGCAAACATAGTAACGTGATGCAAACACAGCGGTATCATATAGGGTTTGCAGATAGTATATCCAGACATCGTTGGATCTACAAAGAAAAAGAAAAAGCAAAAATAAGTGATGAAGTGTAATGCAAAAAGATCATCAAATGACAACTCCATTTTCTTTCCCCAACGCAAAAAAATCTTGGACCTACTACAAATCGGTGATACAACAGAGAACGTTTTAAAAATGGTGATAGTGATATGCTCTAGTGAGGGCCGAATTTAGATGTTGCCCTATGGTAACGAAGGAGTTTAGGCCCCTAATTCAAGGCCGGAACCGACGATTGCGATTTTCTCTCTTTTGTGTTTGAGCCACAGCCACGCCTAAAATCCGGCCCTGGCTAAAGTGTTGTGTGCACTGGAACTATGTTACAATGTATTAAGTACATGAATGGTATGTTGCTGAAATATACATAGGTATATTTTTATTTTTTGAGCTTTTAAGTTAAGTCTAGAGAAAATTCCACGCGGACCAGGCAGCAGACGGGGCTCGAACCCGTACTCTCCGCTATGCGGGCGGATGAACTGACCATTATGCTACCGCGGCGCTAATGGCCGTGTCGAATTTTCTTTAGTATTTCTTAAGCTGCAAGGCAGCGCCATCTCTTCTCTTTGTAGATAACCGACAATAAGCCTCGTTGGTCCACGTGAAAATGATACTAGATTTCTTTTTCAACTCCATTTTTTTATTATTATTATTTTGACAACAAACAGTCATATATTTTACAAAAGGAGCTTATGTTAAACATTTTTTATGAAATAGACCTAACAATGCCTAAACGCAATATGAAAACAGATCTGAAGTTAGGACATGGTCAGCTAATGAAAATCCAAACTAAACCATTACAGTACAAAATTGTATGACGAAATATTTATATCACACTAGCTGACCCAGCAAACTTCGTACCGCCATAAAAATAGGGGCAGGTGGTAGAAGAGAAAATTTAGGGTTGTATGTATTTTTTAATACCACATTATAAAAAAAATATTGTCCAGTAAAATTTTAGGGGTGTGTAACATAGTGTTCTATCAATTTCCTGGGATAACATTCCTCCTAACCCATATGAGAACACTACGTTACAATACCCAATAGTTTGAATATTGGCGCGTAGGCTCATTGTGGGTTTCAGAACACTGTGTTACAGATGGACAACCATTATCACTTAAGGATATGAAAAATAGATAGTAGCCGATTCTCAGAACGACGGAATATGCATATAAAATTTCATAAAAATCGGTCAGGCCGTTTCGGAATAATCCATAGAAAAAATCCATAGTTCAGGTCCACAAATAAACGCAATAAAAAAATATAACAAATTACCTAAATATATAATCGTAGAACAAAACGTTAAAAAGTTTGCACAAATTTTGAAACAATATTTATTGAATAAAACCTTCTATAGTATGCAAGAGTTTTTGTTGAAAGGTAAAAGCTGGTACTTGTAATCTAAAATTTTAATGTGATTGATTATAATTATGTGTATTTTGTTTATTTTATGTATATTGATATTGTAGTGCCCTTACAGGGTTCATGTTTGGATCCGACTCTAAATCTAAGAAATTGTCATTACCACATGAAACAATAAATATATTGAATTGAAGAGTTTGGTAACTAACATTGTGACACGAGAATTATATATATTAGATAAGATATTAAAGAGATCAAATTCAGAGGATTCCTCGTTGTACATAAACATTATAAACATACTTGTTAAGATGCGGATGCGCAGGACAGGCGCAGTCTCGGAAGCAGAAAGAGACGCTGTGAGCCTCTCGGGCGGCCGCGGCCCTACCACCCGCGCCCCGGGCCCCCGCAGCCCCCCACCACACTCCCACCAACGACTGGAACGTGCGTCTGTACCGCGTGCTGTACGACACCACCACGCCTACGCGACGAACACAATAGCTCATCATCAGCCCATTAATGTCCCCACTGCTGGGGCACAGGCCCTCCCTATGAATGGAATAGGGAGATTGGGCCATGACTAGGGTTGCCAAGTATTGTACGTTATTTTGGGTAATTGTAGTCTATACTTTATGCCAACAATAAAGTACGCGAAAATACTTTATTTAATGTGATTTGATAACTTACAAAAAGAGGTTGATAGGATTTTTTTTTGCGTAAAACGGACAGAAAGTATGAATATGATGCCCTTAGTTAATTCCTGCAACATTTTCGTGGCTGTGTTCCTTTGTATCATGACTTTTCATCACAGCCTTGTATCACAGTAGCCGCAAATTATTTATTAAAAGTTGCTAGTAGCAACGTAAAATATATTTTTAAGCTTACTAATAAAGTGGAATAGAAAGTACTTTATTTTGGACACAATATACTTTTCTTTCTACCTTTAATATCCAATGTACTTTATTTCGACAAAAATAAAAGGTGGCAACCCTAGCCATGACCCACCACGCGGGCCCAGTGCGGATTGATGGGTGCTGACGACTGCAGATGCAGCCGGGACTAACAGCTTAACTTGCCTTCCGAAGCAAGGAGGAGCTCGAGATGGTAAATTTTTGGTCACCCATCCAATGACCGACCACTGCGAAAGTTACTTAACTTCAACGATCGCAGCCGAACGCCCTAACCACCTGCGCCATCGAGCTCCTCAATACAATAGGTCAAATCACACCAACCACCCATTGCCTGGCGAACCTTCCTAGGGGCCAATCGCCTATCGGGATTGCTATAGATTATGATTTCATTTCGGTATTTCTGACCGCCGAAGGTTTTGAAATCCCTCACGCTCATTTTCTTTTATATAGTTACTAACTGTCCCAGCGAACTTCGTACTGCCATAAAAAATAGGGGTTGGTGGTAGAAGGGTGAAAATTTAGAGTTGTATATTTATATTGTAAAAATAACAAAAAAATTTGTTCAAAAAAAATTATGGGTATTTTTATTTTTACCCTTAACATTTAGGGGGATACAAAATAGATGTTGTCCGATTGTCAGACCTACTGAATATGCATAACAATTTTACGAAAATCGGTCGAGCCATTTTGGAGTAGTTCAATTACGCACACCGTGACACGAGAATTTTATATATTAGCAAGATTAAAAATGTAAAAGAAAAAAAAGAGCGCGAGGTTAAATTACAAGATACCTTGTTCTGTTCTCTAGATAAGTTTTTTTTACATATGGGAAAGCGCTAATTATTATTTTAAAATTAAATTCAAATTGAATTTGCAATAAGTGCTCAATACTTTTTATAGTTAATATATAATTAGTATAACTATCCACATTATGGTGGCAACGATATCAAATACCTTAGATACACCAACACGAACAAAATCATGCCCGAAACCTGTCCAAAAGGTACATTGGACGATCCACGGAGCCCCGTGAGATGATTGCGTAGTCTAAACAATATAAGGCATTATTTAAACATTGAAAATCACCTTTAAAGCACACTGTATAAGGTTTTAATTAAAACGCATGCAGAGTTATGGCAGTGCGAGACTAAAGTTAGTAAAATTTTACGACTTAAAGCTATATTTGGAAGAATATAGACCTTATTTCTTTGTCTCTAGGCGCAATTCTGAATGCGCTGTTAGCAATATAGCAGGTACGAACTGGAGAACGAGGAAAAGAGACGACTATATTACCGACCATGCATTTAAATATCACAAATAATTTTTATTAAATCAGTTTATAGTAAGTATTAAAACAAAATTTGCTTCAAATGCGTTAAATTAACAAACATTGATTAGATATCTGTCGAAAAAGGACAATATACGTACTATAAGTATTTTATTTGGCATTTTTTCACGGAGCTCTGCGGCATCTTGACTTTTCAACGGTCCACCCGTGACTGTGAACCAAGAAGTGCTTGAGTGGAGTTCAAGCACTACTTGATAGGAACACATTTTTAGCGCACGTGGTGTATCTAGGGTATTTAATATTGTTATATGGTGGGTCAAGTTATTTACGATGTCATTAAATGGTTTTCCTGGCGTACAGTAGACCAATTATTTATCTATGACAATATTAAAATAAAATATTAAATACAAAAGTATATCTGTATAAATCGATTTTCTAATGAAAATAAATGGGATCTTGAATACAAAATAAAGTCCTTTTTACCGCGAAAATAATACTTAATGTGGGTGAAATAGCGTATGATATTATGTATGGAAAACAAAATTAATCTGTGCAGGCTAAGTCGTGGGCACCTACCTGCCTAGTATTAATAAGTTGAAATACAAATACGACCTAAGGTCGTCGTAGTCGTCAACTTACATAGAAGTCTACCTATACACTTTATTTATTGACAGACTTACATAGGTCATATTATAGAAAACATCATTCCAAAATATATTTAATAAAACTTACCTGTATCTTTTTTTCCTTGCTCTACATTCTCCAAATTCAACTTATCTCCATAAGCTTCTCGCAGAATATTACCTGAAAATATAAATAAATAGTTTACGGTGAGAACTTTAATGCATAATAAAGTTAAAATGTAGATATAAATTAGAATGGATTGCTCTACCCGCTCACGTATTCCCTCCCTCTTACAACCTGGGATCATTTAAAAGAGCCGTAAAGAACCAACATGCAGGCCGGAAGGGGAAGGATGGCTGGTGTGGCAGGTAGAACTGCTGTACCAGCTATCTTCACGTCTGGACTTCACCGTCACTTAACATCAGGTGGGGCGGAATCATTTATCGGACCTATATAAAAAAAACCTAATAGACCTAATAAAAAAAAACTGCTTTTAGTTATTTATCATAAGTCTTCGGTAACACGGAGAATGGTTATCCCCGATTGAAAATCACTTTTAATGCATTTAACATAAGCTCTTAATTAAAACGCATGCGTCAAAGAGTTATGACAATTCGAAATGCAATTTTATATAAAATTTACGTCTTATTGCTATATGCGGAAGAATATAGACCTTATTTCTTTATCTCTACGCGCAATTCTGAATGCGCTGTTAGCAAAATAGCAGGTACGGATCACGAGGAATAGAGACGGCTATATTACCGACAGTGCATTTGAATATCACAAATATTTTCTATTTAATCAGTTTATAGTAAGTACAGTCGCCATCAGATATATCTGAGCATACAAGATGACCAAATACATCTGAACAGTTAAAATGTCAGTAAGTTCTATACACTACAAGTGACCATAAATATCTCATCATTCATTACTTCAATAATATCTGAGCAGATGCCTGTCAATAATATCTGAACATACAACTTTTCAAAAATATCTGAACAATTTAAATAGGACCTCTTAATTATTTATTTATAATAAGATGACGCTGGCAGTTAAACACTTTCCGGTTTTTATTCTTATCACCTCTGTCATGTGTCATGCACAAATAAATTCAAGCAGCTTGCTTACGTATTAGTTCATACCATAAATTAACTATAATTAATATGAGTTCGTACCGTATTGATGCGGAAATGAAACATAAAATAATACAACTAAAAAATGATGGTTTATCCGTAAAAGATATCGCCGATGAGCTAGGGATAGCCGTAAGTATCACGGAGAAAAATGCTAAAAATCAATTGCCCACAAAACATGAAACTTTATTCACAAAGTATAAAATTGTATTTATTTCAGAGAAATACTGTATATTTATGGCTAGAAAGATGGCAGCAAGAAGAAACATTAAATAATCATGTTTCATTTGGTCGCCCGCGTACTACAAATAACCAAGACATAGCTATTATAGATAAAGCCAAAAATGACAGATTTATAAACACTACACAATTTTCAAGCACATTCGAAATATCCACTAGCACCATTAGAAGACGATTAAAAGAAGGAGGTTTAAATAATAGAGTACCGGCAAGAAAACCAACTCTCACGCCAAGGCACAAAATGCAGCGGCTACAATTTGCAGCTAATTATTTAAATTTTAATTTTTAAACGTTATTTTCATGGACGAAAAGGTTTTCTGCTGATGATTTCTGAGAAAATGGGCGATTAAGTTTGTGGCGACCCGAAAACACACGTTACTTAGAACAAAATGTGCTGCCTAATCGCCGGAGTGGACGTATTTCAATTGGATTTTGGGGATGGATGTGCAAAGATGGTCCTGGTGAGCTTGTGGAAATAAGTGGACGAATGAATGCAATGAATTATAAGGAACTTCTGGAAGATACTTTTCTTCCTACAGCTCAAGTTTCTTATCCAGAACAACAAATTACATTCCTTCAAGACAACAGCTCAGTACATAATGCTCGTACAGTACAGACATGGATTAATGAACAGAGAGAACTAACTTTAATCAAACTACCACCAAAAAGTCCAGACCTCAATCCCATCGAAAACCTTTGGGGTAAAATGGTGCAAGAGTGGGATGGGAATCAATGTCGAACAACAGAAGCCTTAAGGCGACATGCAAATGATGTTTGGGAATCGTTCAGAGGTCGAGGTTTTTGTGAGAAGGTAGTTGGTTCCATGAGGAAACGTTTACAAGACGTATTAAATGCAGAAGGAGGTTACACAAAATACTAATGTTTCATGAGAAGTATATAATTGGTCAGCCTTTAAATAATTTGGTCGGCACAAAAAGATTTTGTAAGCAATTTAAAAAATCAGGCAGCAATCCTTGTTCGGCAAATAATTATATAATGGTCAAAAATTTAATATGAGAGTATACAAGATGGCTCATTTAAATGGGTCAGTATGGGAAAGTCTGAACTATAATATATACAAAGATCTGTTCTTAGGAACTATGTCATCGATTTTAATAAAAATTAAAACTGCATTCATACATTTAAGAAAAACCCTGTGGTCAGCTCGGGAATCGAACCCGGTCGTTTTGAAAAAAAAAACTAACACTATTTTCTATTTCTATTTATTAGTAAGTTACCTATACGTGTTAAATTTTGTATTAAAAAAACGGTGGTCACTTAGAACAAGTCGACAATATACGTTACGACCGTCTACGTCTGTTAGAAATTCCCGTCTAAACGGGCATTGATAATATTGGGAAATTATTAAGCTAATAATAATACGCTAATTTTAAGAACCTTACTAATTGCCTGATAACTTTTTGATTTGATCTCATGTATCATTATACTAATTATAAGAATAAAACATTTTGTTACTATTTAATTTTAAACTCATTGTATCAGAAGTTGCTTTTTTTTATTTCGATCTCGATTATAATTTTATTATAATAATAAATACTTAAGCTTAAGCATCTACTGAGGTAGGTACCAAGTTAATTCGTTTACATTTTTTGATTATTTAACTGAATAAAAAATTATAAGAATTAAAATTGTTTTTTATTAATTTTCACTTTTATAAATAATACATACCCAAACCAAACAAACACATCCACTCAGAGAGTAAATAAAATTTCTGTAAGAATGGCGCCCAGTTTGAGCATGATAAGTACAGAATTCCATTTTCCACTGCAATGGAAATAGTGGGACAAATGTTTCCTCCAAATTATTACTTATTTCTATTGCGGTTAAAAAACGCAGTTGTCTTATTTTGAAATAAATTTCTAAGGAGATATTGAGAATTTAATCTATAGAATAAAATAAAAACATAACTTCTCGTTAATTTTAAAAAATAAATAGAGAAAAAATTAGGCATCTTCCATTTCTACTACTCGTGGTGACCCTACACGAATGATTTTCTGATAGATTTTTATTCCCTTCTCATCGTATTTATTCCTTATATTTAGCCTTTGTTTTTAGTTCATCCTTTCAATCACGCAGTAACAAAATATGTAAGCCCAGTGCATGATCTGCGTAGATACATAATCATTGACGTGTTCAGATATTTTTGAAAAGTTGTATGTTCAGATATTATTGACAGGCATCTGCTCAGATATTATTGAAGTAATGAATGTTCAGATTTTTATGGTCACTTGTAGCGTATAGAACTTAATGACATTTTAACTGTTCAGATGTATTTGGTCACCTTGTATGCTCAGATATATCTGATGGCGACTGTACTAGAACAAAATTGGCTTCAAATAGTGTTAAATTAACAAAGATTTGATTAGATACGTGTGGAAAAAAGGACACTTTACGTATTATAAGTGTTATTTTCGCACTTTTGAAAGGAACTTTCCGGCCTCTTGACTTTTCAACGGTCCGCGCGTGACTGTGAACCAAGAAGTACTTGAGTGGTGTACAAGCACTTCTTGATTGAGACACATTTTGAGCGCACGTGTATGTGTATCTAGGGTATTTTATTGTTTTAATGTTATATCTGAGAAAACTGGCATTGATTTGTTTTATACAAGCGTTCCATCACTGAGGCGGGTATTGAGCAGTGCATTTGACGAATAGGCAATTGTACAATGTTCTTCTTTGTAATTATTATGTTAAAAGTGTGCTCAATTATGTTGTAATTGTTTTTATTGGTGAAGACCTGTAATTGGCTTTTTGTTATTATTTAAGTTTTTATTATTTTTAATAATAGCTGTTGGTCTTCCAAAAACAAAAAAATAAATAAATATCGTTGTGAGGAGCTTACCGACGATGATCATCTGCAGTAGGCCGCGTGCGGTGAGCTGTCCGAGCGCACAGTGAGTGCCGGCAGCACGAGGAGGTAATGAAGGGAAGTTGTGGAACGGTCCCGCACCCCCCACCCACCACGCGCGACCGGAAGTGCTCGCGTTCATCACGAACTCCTCGTAACTGCACGATACCACAGTATATAGCTGGGTATACGCTAGACGAGCCCAGCACGAGCGGAGCACGAGCGGAGCACTAGCGGAGCCGAAATTCGTGTAGTGTGGACTAGCTTACGAGCCTCGAACGAGCGCGCTTCGAGCGTTCGGCTCGTGCTCGACCCGTTGTCGGTTTTTTGACGAACACAAAGGGATTTGCGTAGCACTCGCAGTGCGCTCGAGGAGAGTGATTGTTGTAGGCTCGTTGCACGTCCACACTTGAGACTGCGAGCGAGCGGCTCGGCTTGCGCTCCGCTCGTGCTCGGCTCGTCTAGTATATACGCAGCTTAAGGACTCATTCATGGGTGTGCGTGTGTACTGTAATGTCCGATTCGAACTTAATGGCGACCGTGATGTTAGTAAAGTGCGGCCAACGAGAAGCGATACAAAAGTTCATTCGCTTTAAACGAGACTGGGACTGACAGTTTAATAACTATCTCTTTCATCTCATATATAAGATATTAGGTCTTATTTAGGCCGAGGCGTCGAGTTCGCCAACATTCGGGCGCCCATTTTACAGTAAAAAAATAAAGACATATTTTCATATCCATTCATGTCTTTCCGATACTACTCATGGTAGTAACAAATGAATAATGTTTGTTTTTTGGACCATTGTGATTTTCTGTTTTGACAATATGAATGCAGTTTTCTGACAAACATCCTAAATTAATTTTTGCACCTACATTTCGTTACAGCTAATCTTCTTCTATGAATATTTATCAAAGTTACAAAATAATAAATAAACACACTAAAATACCACCATATTATAATTTAATGGACATTGAAAATTCTGAAAGAACTGAAGTCTGAACTACAATACAATAAAAAATACAATAAAATGTTTAAGCCATACATAGAGCTATAGGATAAATGTTTTATTTGACAGAAGCAAGATCATATTACCTCTTCAAAAGTGGTGATTCTGGTTTTGTATCACATGGTAGTTTGTCACCACCTTTTAGATGAGTGAGGGGCCCACGATCGCCGTGTCTGGTCGCCACTAGCACACCCTGAAGCAGCCAAGTCTCGCTATCCACTATTCCTGAAAATGTCACCACTCTTTTTAAGTTTTCCTTTTACAATTTTAGTAATATGTAGTTATAAACTTATTTAATTGGTGCTTTAGTCTTGAGTTAGATATCCCTGTTTTGTAATTTGATATTAGTGGTGACTCTCCAGATAAAATTATTTAGCTACATTTAGCTATTCTTTTTAATTATTAAATAATTGTCAATTATATTAACATGTTGAATTTTGTCTTTTGATGAACTCTTTAAATTTCATCAGTATTCAACTCGGTTCATTACCAGACTGTGTTTATTGATTGGTAGATTTTTTTTATATTTTTTTGCTATTTTTTGCATCATTGTCAGCCATTGTCATGCTTCTGATGCTGAATGCAAGCTACCTACTTTAAGTTTCTAGAATATGTATCAACATAATAATTTCTGATATAAAAAACATGATTACCCTCAGCTCCTCGCACAATAGTTTCAGGTGGAGTGCAGGCTTTAATGTATATCCTTCGGAACTTCAGATCACTTTTTGATATGTATTCAGTTTGTGCCACTTTTTTGACAGATACTGTGTCTTCCCCTACTGCCATATACTTGTACATAACTGCAATTAGACAAAAAATTGTAGTGTAGTCTATATGATAAAAAGGAGTAATAAATTAGTGTTGCACTGAATGTGGGTCCTGCCAAATACTGAATTAAGCCAAATATTCAGTTTGAATATTTGCCAAAGTCGAATGTCGGAAATTCCATTAAATTTCACGTACTCTGGCTCAATGGACAAAATTTTATATATTATTTTGTTACATTAAATAAATACTAAAATTCTAATTATTATTATCTAAAATAAGTTACAAAGAAGTAAGTATGTTATGTTACCTTGCTAATTATTACAATACATAATTTAATACAAATCATATTTTGATACTTCACGTTTCTATTGTTTAGTGCAATAAAAACAAACACTAAAGATCATCCAAGTTATACCTATTTGCTTACAAATCATCATTTGATCAAGATTTCATTTTGAAATACATTTCTTTTCACTTGTATTCTTTCTGCTAACACTCATGATATATAACCAAAATTTGGCCAAAAACAAAGTTCAGTAAAAGTTGCTGAACTTCGGTAATACCAAATGTGAAACTAATTTCAGAGATCTCTAGTAAAAATGTATTTCTTGTACCAAGAGTCGGCACTTTACATTTTTTGTTATAAAGGTTTATGATTTTTTTTTCAGGGAAAACAGTTGTTCTAGTAACTAACCTAACCCAACATAGTGTGAAGTGTTAATTCCCAGGCTCACAAAGTACAGTTGTAAGCTAAATAATTAATAACACTCATTGTTCTGAAGAGTATTTAATAACAATTTTAAGGTTTATACACTTTTTACTAAGAAGCTAGCTGAGCAACACAGGTAGTGTTGCTCAGCAAACTTCACAAGGGATATAAATGGCATGAAGATTTTCTGGGAAGAATGTGAAAATATATCTAGCACACACACAATCTATTAAAATTTATGATGATACAAACATGAATTTAGGATATTTAAGCTGTCATAAAATTATATTGACTTCAATGTTGTTGTTTCAGAGCTTACCTGTTATAAGAATGAAAATCCACAAACTCATACCAAGATAGCAATAAAAAGCCCTGTGGTGAAAGGAGAACTTCATCATTTCAGTTAAAATTTTACTTTTATTGCTTATAGACATTATGAGAATTAAAACTAGTTTATCTATTAAAACTAGTTTATTTATTAAAAAGTGATTAACACTATTGTTAACTAGATTTTTTTAATTTTTAAAACTTCTCAACTCGTGATCGGTATAAGTAATGGATTTGTTTAGTTTTTGTTTGGTTTGTGTAAATAAAAATAAACCTACACCACACAAAGTGACTGACTGTTTTTTTTTTTTGTTATGTTCTCCCTATTTAGGGAAGGCAAGGGGAACAATGCCCATACAGCCTAGTCTTAAGTTAAATTATTCTGTTTTTCTTTTTACATTATAATGTCGGTGTGACGCATTCTATGGTACCTTGAAGTGTTTGGCACGAAATGTATCGAGCTGGCTTTTTCGATAAGCTTCTCTGAGTCAATACTGCAATAAAATTCTCACGTCCACTTGACCGGAATAGCGTATATTTTGACGATTCTACTAATTCTTCAGTTACGCAGACAGTTGTAACACAAAATCACACTAATTTTATTTCACAGTATCCACTATGAACGAATTTAAGAATAATTAAAATAAGACGCCAACCACACTCGATGAAATCCCGCCAAAAACTCCCACACTCCCAGTGACTGACTGATTGCCTTGCCACAAATGCCACAGACTAGGACTTTTAGGACTACTTAGATACTACGTACGTACCTACGTACTGATTGCTGACTGACTAAAGCGGCCTACTGACATGCCTGCCGCAGGGACAATTTAGGGTGTAAGAGTGGGAATAACCCTTATTTGCCTCCTGAATTGTGATGTGTGTAGGCAAGCAGGGCCAATTTTCCAAATTGGCCCTGCGGCATGGCGGCAGATCATAATGAGCATGAAGTTGGGTCTCGAGTGATAGAAGTACAGTAGGACGCCGATTATCCGAATTAATTGGGACCGGGGTCGATTCGGATAATCGAAAATACGGATAATCGGACATAGACAAGTAATAAAGAAAAACGAACTGCCACACATAGAATAAACTTTATTACGTTTAACAAACACAGTTCTACAATACTAGATACAATAATAGAGGTACATAGTAGCAAAACAAAATTAAGAACAGTAAAACATGTAGTGTCTTGCCTCTAGCTTTCAACCATTAACAGTTGATATAAATATATATAGGTATTTAACATACTCGCTGGACTTTAGCGAGTTCCAACTTATTAGAACAAAACAAAAATGACTTGGTTTTAATTTTTTATATTACGCTTAGGACCGATTCGAATAATTGGCGATTCGGTTAATCGGCGTTCGGATAATCGGCGTTCTACTGTATATAAATACCGGAACCACTTATGGGATAAAAAAAACAAACATTATTTATTTACAATACATTTCTTTCTGTTGCCAATGCTGCACCGAGTATTTCCTTTTTTGTGCTAACACCATAGAAAGACCCAAGGCCCTACCTACCTGTCATTTGATTTTTTGATGATACTGGGGCCATTATCAACACGTATGTTTAGCTCAACTTAACCCGAACACTGAATAGCAGACATGTGATTGTGTGTAAAGACAAGCCAATATTGCCCCTACCACCGTGCACCCTAGATTGGCCCTGCGTAGGGATGCGGCAATCCGATCCAATCCTTTGAAAGATCGGATCGGAAGGCATATGATCCGTTCGAAGCCATAAGATTTTTTGCCGGATCGTTACAAAACTTGAAAGATCGGATCGCTTGGATCGTATGAACTAAAACGCGGTTGGTTTACAATAAAATCAGAAATCAATATATCTTTATTCAAATTGGATGTATAGTACAACACTTTTGAATCGTCCAAACATTTTTTTTCCCGACCACTCGTTATTGGACATATTTTTTAGCTGCGGAGAAAAACGAGCGAAAAAAACTCCACGACATTAAAAGCATAATGTAACAACATTTACAAATCATTATGTTGTTACAACGTCAATACAATCATGATTTATTTAATATAGAAAATCTGTTGGAATGATTGGAACAGTTCAAACCCAACATTTTTGTCTGTAATATAATCAGACACTTTGTAATAAGCTTTTTTAATAAGTGCTTTTTTTATACTATCTTTGAATTTATTTATGCTTAACTCTTAGATATTACTTGGGACTTTATTGTATAAGCGAACACAAAGACCTTTAAATGAATTCTTGGCTTTGTGAAGCCTAGTAGCAGGTAGTCCGATCCGCGGATCGGATCGTGCCATTACGATCCGAAAAATCGGATCGACGACCCGGATCGCACATCCTTAGCCCTGTGGCAGGGATGTCAGTAGTCTGCTTTAAACTAGGGATGTGTTATTGTACATAAAAAATCGATTTTTAATTAATCAGTTTTTTCTTAGCATGAAAAAATCGATTAATAAATAATTGATTTTTCTTCAGAAAATAATCGATTATTTATAATAATCGATTTTTCCGTAATTTGCCAATCAATTTCAAAATAAACGTCATAAATACTGAATCAGTATATTTATTAATGAAAAATAAGTAACAGAAAAAGTAAGGTCTCATATAATAACACAAATTTAAGATTTTTTAGAATAATCAAATTATAAAAGGGGAAAATTTAAATGTTTTTCACATAAATCAACAAAATTATAGTATAGAAATAAATAGAAAATAAATGTATTTTGAATTTTAGCTCTTAATTTCAGTTACCGATAGGCTTAATTCGTTCGACACGGATAAATCAAGCATTTAACATAACACAAGGAAACGAATGAATGAATTGAATGAATTTACGTTCTATTTATTTAGTTATTTTTCTCAGTCAACGCAACGCAACGAAAATCGGAATCCTTTTTTCGCGAAAAATATTAGCCGATTCTTAGTTGATTTTTGTTTTAGGTAAATAATCAAAATTAAAAGTTAAATTAATGTTGGTGTAATAATTGTAAATATTAAAAGACAGAGACTTTTGACAGTGCAAATAGATGAAAATTACAGTTAAATTTATTTAGTGTATGTAAATAAAATATTATCAATATGTTGAGAAACGGGAATACCAAAATTTAGAAATTTTTAGAAAAAGACAATGTAACCAAAACAGCGGAGTGCAATTTTTATAAAAATCATTTTCATATAAAAACAACGAAAATAAAATTTGTTATAATTTTTAAAAACCAAAAAAAAAAATTCTAAACATGTAAAAAACATGCCTTAAAGGCTTATAAGTTTTTAACACTTAAATGACGTAAAGCAAAGCTATTTCTTGTAACGAACCCTCACATTAAGCAAATATGCTTAGAAAAACTTTTAAGCATTTAAGGCAACGTCATTTTTCTTTAAGTTCAACTTATTTAAGGTTGTGAGATTTAAGAAGTTTAGATAAGAACGAGTCTACTCATTTGTACTTCGTTCCGGACTCCGGGCCAGGAAACCAAACTTTTTTTTCATAATCGATTTTTTTTCACATCCCTACTTTAAACTATCAAACTATCAAAACAAGTTCATTCTTGTTTGTTGGTTTACTTCTGTGAGTTCTGTGTACATAAAGTTTAAACCTGTGTAGAAGCCGGAGATACCTTATTTTATAAAGTAAGTGCATTGCTAATGTAAAGTTTCGAGTTCTGTGGTTAATATATTTGCAGCTTCGCACTGTTACTGTGTTACTCACTTTTAAAGTTGTAAACTTCTCAAGAATGGCACCAAGGGTATGCGATGGTGCAATAATTATCCTGGATATTGGAAAGAACGTCTCCCAAAAAGAAGAAAAAGACGAGAAGAGTTTCTTCATTGAAGCAAGGGAATTTGTCAGCCGATTAATCGAACGAAAAATTCTGAGTCAGGGGAAGAACCTCGTTGGGTTACTACTGCTGGGGTCTAAGAAAACTCACAATAGAATGGCAGAAGAGTGTGATGATGCTTTTCGCCACTTAGATATGATATTAGAACTGCAAGAACCAACATGGGAAATGATACGAAATTTACCTGAAACAGTAAGAAACCAATTTTAATATTGTTATGTTTATCCCCATAAATCTACTTATTTCTGAACTGATTTAATGACTACTTAGTGTTCTCCATCATTGACAACTTTTCAATTTGAATAGGTAGACCTAAATATATTTGTTTGTGCAGTATATTCTTGAGTCCTGGTTTATTAGTTTACCTACTAAACTCTGACCAAACAGTCTAAACAATATACTGTGGAACTTATGGCGCGATTACATTCGGTTGTTAGCCCAAATACGAGTGCCAATGGAATTTGGGTAAATAACAAACAAGTATGCCTGTATTCAGGTAGATTTTTTACCTTTTGTTTACCTGACAGTCTCCCAGCCCCAATTCCAGTGTAAATATCCTTGGTTGCCCAAATTCGAGCAATATCTTTCACACACCTGAATACAGGCTAAAAACCAAATCTAATTGCAGCAATATTTCTATTTGTTTGATTTCAGCCATCTAAATCTAGAGGAGATTGGATTGAAGCATTAATAGTAGCAGCTGACCATTTTAAAAATGGTATCAGTGGCATTAAATTTACCTCCAAGAAAATCATATTGGTTACAAATTTCATGTCAGCGACCTGCCTTGATGGTAGTGACATTGAGCAGGTAATGCTCAGCTTCAGATTTATTTGAGTTATATAGCCTGTTACAGTAGCAGACAAAAATATTTACTTTAAATTATTTCAGGAGAGAGTAATGGTATTTTATAAAATTGGAATTTATTTTCACAGGTGATGAATGGTTTCAAGGAGGACGACTTTGAATTGGATGTTATTGGTCCTGATCTCTCAGACAACTCACTGAAGGGAGAAGATATTGAAATGGCAAAAAAATTTATTGAAACAACTAATGGGGCTACAGCATCTTTTAAAGATGCTATGAGATATCTGCTCTTTCATAAAAAGAAAGTAGTGAATTCAATGCCATGGAATGTGGACTTGTCAATTGGACCCAACATCAAAATACCAGTTTCATCATATATTAGACTGAAAGATGAACCTGCAGTCAATAAATGGATGAAGGCAGTGAAAGATCCTGTTACCCTTACGTCAAGTACCACAGAGGCTATCATTAAAAACAAAATACACATGAATACTGAAAACCAAACAGTAGTTAATCATGACGCTGTTATATCTGGTTACCATTATGGGCAGCAAATTATTCCTTTTACAGAGTGTGATAAGTCTTTGCTGTACAATTCTGGAGAAAAATGCTTGTCGCTATACGGATTCACACACTCTTCAAACATTAGCTGGCAAAATTTACGTGGTGATGGTTTGTCTTATGTTTTTGGAAGAAAAGGAGATAAAAAAGCTCAACACACTATAAGATGTCTTGTTGAATGCCTCCATGAGATGAATCTTGTTGGTCTAGTACGTAGAGTATATAACAAAGGCTGTGCACCTAAAATGTATGCACTTATGCCTGTGATAGACAATGATAATTATATATGCCTATCTATGGCAGAGGTGTGTTATAGTGATGAAATAAAGTATATGACATTCCCTAGCACTAACCTCAAGAGATTTGAATGCTCCGATGAAGAAGTAAATGCTTTTAAAGATTTAATTGGTGCAATGGATTTAACTAAAGCTTATGATGACACATTTGATGATACTGAGGCATTCCCCATTGCAGAAACTGTGAGTCCAGCTGTCCAATATGTCTTAGACTGCATTGCCTTTAGAGCTATGAATCCAGGTAAACCTCTGCCAAAACCTAGGGATGACATAATGATGCTTTTCAAAGTACCTCCATTAGTTGAAAAAAGATCTAGGGAGCCATTGGAAAAGTTAAAAAATATGTTTTCTTTGGTCAAAATTCAAAAGAAAAGAAAACAGGAAGTCAAGCATACTGTTACTGAAGATAAAACTGCTCAAAATGATGAAAAACCAAATGGTCATGTATTAGAAGACAAGATACCTTTAATTAAGCTTCCAGTTGCAAACCCTACTCTTGTTACAAAAATTGGAACAAATACTCCAGTAGATGACTTCAAAACACTTGTTGATAATGGCAAAACTTTAACAGATTTATCAATAGGAATGACAGATGCAATAGAGAATCTTGTGTATTGTAATTTGGATGGCACATACAGTAAAGCTTTAACAACTATGAAATTTTTTAGAGCAGAATGTGTGAAGGCAGATCCTACTCCTTATAATGATTGGATAATTAAATTTAAAAAAACTCTTAATGAGCGTAAAATTGAGGATGTTATAGCCTTGATATGTAGCAATCAGTTAGATCTTATTCTGAAGGAAGAAAATAATTTGAGCACTTACGACAATCTAAATAGTTGTGAGAGTCAACTGTATGAGAATGATACTGTACCTGATGGTACTGAATTAACTATAGACCAGGAAATAAATGATTTGTTTGATGAAATGTGAATTAGGCTAAAGTAATGTTATTTAATTTTTAAAATAAAAATCTGTATTTTGAATGAAGAGTTTAATAAATGAATGATATTATTTATATAAATCTGTATTTTATTTCAAATAATAATATAAAACGCAATTGAATACATACTTTATAGGTAAAAACTTTCTCTCATTATTAAAATTGCTAATTCACTAGGCCTAAATTTTTGTTTTGAGATTTAATAAAATCTAATCTCATTTTCACACAATAAATTCATTTATGTAGTTATTTCTTACAGCTAAACTTTCGGAAAGCGATCATTGCACGCCACTCTGTGATATTTTATTTTGCGACTGGAGAAGCTCTAGAAACTCTTGTAAGGAAAGGTCTTCTTGGCAGTCAGTATCCAAATCATGCTCCAATTGTGCTTCCATGGAATTTGCTTCTGGGCTTAGGACGATGTTCTCGTCTAAGACAACGTGGTTGAGGCGCGATTTCAGGCTCTGAAGGATCTCTTCCAATTCCAAACACTTGTTTCGAATCGATGTACCGAGGTCTGACGATGGATCTATATCATCAAAAGTTGCGTTTTCGGAAAACGAATTAGCGGGTGTCCGCGTTCTTGGTGGCTGTATCATGCTAAATAAATTCTCAGGTACGACATTTCCATTTCGAGCGGAATCTGGAGTTAACGAATCTGTAAACTCTGCAAGAATCTCGTCAATAATGTCTTCAGCGTTTTGACGTGGATCAACAACTTCTTCTGGGGTATCCGCACCGCTTTCGTTGTTTATCATCTTGTTATTGGAATCCAGCTTCATGGCTTTAGATTTTTTGGTATCGATTGTTTAGGTACTTTCAAAGTAAATAAGAATTATTATCCAAATCAACAAAGATCAACACAACAAGATTATCACAAGAGCACAGACTATAGAGCACAAAAGTCAGAGATCAGATGATTGATCTAGTTCTATTGTCTATGATAATGATCAGTGCTGCCATGTAAAGGCTGAGAAATCGGTCATCCTCACGAGGCTTTTCTTCGTATAATTTCTTTCTCACGATTTTTAATCGTAAATATCTACATTAAAATCTTTATACCAATAGGCAAATTTGAAACAATTTACAAAGGCGATATGAAAAGAGTTTATTTTATATATTTGTATATAGTATATGAAAACAGCAGTATTATTAATTATCCAATACTAAAGTATTGGATATATGTAACAATATACTTTTTTGGGGTGACGAAAATTTGCTTCGCCAGGGACGGACTTTAGAGAATTGTTCAATTAATTATGAATTTCTGTTTTAATAAGACGTACATGAAAATTATCAACATACATAATCGTTATTCAGATGTAAATGGCCAAAAAAAAAACTAACCAGTAAATAACAAAAAATGGATGCGTGTAACTTATGTACGCGCGTGAGAAGTTATACTTCTTTAGCATGATTAAAAATATTTTTTAATTGTATGCAAATAATTACAATAAAATAATAAAAGGACCGGAAAAGGATAGTTAACACAGTCAATTAAGTTCAGTTTTTAAATATTCAATTAAAATCACTACTGAATTTAAGTTATTAGTCCATATGTAATTAGCACTTGTAAGTAACTAAAACACGTTGTGTCTATATAGAAACTAGAAACATGTGGATAAATATTATAAATATGAAAACAGTGATCAGAGGCGACGAGCGTGCCAACATTGTTTTTGACAACGCGATCATCTTATGGAGCTCCGTGGATCGTTCAAAGTACCTTTCGAACAGATGTCTAATAATGGTGGATTATTAACCACTAAGTGGTTTCACTAACATTCAACTTCATGGTGTTACTATTGTGTTACAGTGATGCGCGCGCATCTCGAAATTTCACTCAAATGATTTTTTCATAACGCGCCCGCGGCTAACTTCATTATGTTACTTTTGTGTTACAGTGATGCGCGCGCATCTTAAAATTTCACTCTCATAATTTTTTCATAACGCGGCTAAAGAAGTATAACTTCAAAAACATTCTCGGTAAAGGATCATACCATCAGCTCAGTCCAATCGAACTAATCAGCGCACTCAATGAAAACAAAAACGCAAACAGAACCAAGTTTTGGTCAAGTTTGGTCAACTGTGGCGCGCCTGCCCCGCCCACAAGGCCACTCTAACCTCTTTGAGCGCAGGTCACACCGCCAGCTGACGGACGGAGCGGGCGAAGCGAGCGAAGAAAACTGCACGAAATATTGGCGAGCCAAACTAAGGGTTCACGAAAACTGGCGGGATGAGCGGGCGAAGCGGACAAAGCGAACGGAACGGGCCGGGGGTGCGGATGGGAGAGCGAGAGGGTAGCGTTCTGTCCATTGTCACTCGCGCGCAGTTGCATAGTGCACGTCATTGTTGCAAGCGCCATGGAAGAATTTATCGCGAGTGTCCAACAATTTCCTTGTTTGTATAATGTAAAATGATCTAGCGAAGCGGGCGGGCGAGCGAAGCAGGCGAAACGAGATGAACGAGGACCTTCACTGGACGGATATTTCGTTAGCTTCGCTCACGTCGCTCGCATTGCTGACGTAGCTTAGCTCGTTAGTTAGCGGTGTGAACCCAAGTATGAAAAGACATGAAACGATGCCGTCCGCTTCGCCCGCCAGCTAGCGGTGTGGCCTGCGCTTTATTCTGCGAGTTTTACTTTGGACTCTGGTATAACATACCTGGGGATTTTTATTTTCTTTGTGGAGAAAAAACACCCAATTGTGAATTATCTTAAAAATTAAAAAAAATACTTACCTCTTTTTGACGGAATGTTCTCCGCATGCTAGAAACAGTAGAAAAAAACAGATTCTTGAAAGCTGTACTTAGGTATTGATGAATGGGGCAAGAGATATTTGAAGATATTATTTTGTGTTATGGTTGCTGCGTAATGCCTTATAATTATGTAGATTATTCTTCACAGCAGCGCACATTGTGTTATTTCACCTCAAAATGACCACTCCCTTGATTAAAGGTGAATCAGATAAAGCTCTTCATTCTAAGCGCAAGAGTAAAACTCCCACGATTCTAACTATAATAGTTTCGACGAAATCCCGGTTTTTCTTTTTTTGTACCACATTGTGAAAAAGAAATAAAAAAAAATATTTTGTCTAAACTATTACAGTTATTTTATTTTTTACATTGTATTTCAAAAGGTATTATTTTTATCCATATTATGAGTCTTCTATGGCTGCCCTAGAGCTTGTAGGAACCGAGAAATCGGTGATTTAGTGATTTTCGTTTTTAATTTTTTGTGCTCATGTTATGCAATATTAAAGTTTATAATTTAGTTCAAAATGTATTTAATAATGTAGACTATCAACTCAAAAAATAACAAGCTTTAACTCGGTGGTATATCGGAAATATTAAGAATTTAAATTTGTGGGACAATGTCCCACATTTTGAAGACTTAATTTTGAAAACGTAGTTATGCTACTTTTTAAATATTATACTATAATAACTATATAAATACGTTGTTATTATATTATTTACTATTTATATAAGATTATAAATGTGTTTGGTATGTTTGTTACATAATCATCCACTTTTGTGGGCCAACTTGTTTGGATGAAATGTGGCACACAGGCATTAAGTTCTTCCCTATTAAGTGCAAATAAACAAATTAATCTGTTTAAACATTATCTGTCGTAAACACATTGTCTTCGTTATGAAGAACAGTTGTGAATTCATTTTCTATGCATGCAGTTTCGACGTCGACATCACTGTTATCGTCATATAAACATCCCGAACTGTCTTTTTTTCGTTCTGCAGTAATTTGTCCTATGTCAGAATTTTTTATTACTCGCCACTGTCTGACTTTTGGGTCATTTTTTCACTTGGGATACAAAAATGACCCGAGAGTCAGACAGTGGCGAGTAATAAAAAATTCTGACATAGGACAAATTACTGCAGAACGAAAAAAAGAAATCCAAAATCAAATTAAGCAAAGTATGGGTCTATTGGTAGACGTTTTTAAGCCTAACTCAGGGACCACGAATGATGGTAATACGGCTCGTCGAGTATTCAAAAGTGAACAAAGCCGCCAGACGTTTGCCAATATACTTGATATTGAGAAATGGCTCTTAGATGATTTAAATGTAATTTTAATAGCCATCAATTCGGGATTACCAATAGACGCCCAAAAATTCGGTACTTTTTGTAAAAATATAGCTAAAAAATACGTAGAAAACTACAACTGGCACCCTATGACTACTACCCTTCACAAAATCCTAATTCACGGAGAGAAAATTATAGAGAACTAGCAAACCCAGCGAACTCCGTTTCGCCACCAGATAGCTTCGTTTTATGTAACATTTCGTTTTGTGATTAAAAGAAAACGATTTTTTTTTAATTTTTCCTGAATTTTCTTTGCTATAAACCTCACGGAGCCCGAGACCTTTCCAACGAATGCAAAACCGTGGAAATCGGTTCGTGCGTTCTGGAGTTATAGCGTCAGGAAGGAAAACCCGACTTATTTTTATATAGTAGATTCAGCGCTACCCATTGGACTACTCTCCGAACAGGCAGGAGAATCCAGGAACAAGTTTTGGCGTCAGGACAGAGAACATCACAGCCGGAAAGATTCTAAGGTTCATACCATGACAGACTTATTTCACAGGGCGCTCGAGTCATCCGACCCTGTGATATCGGCTATACGGCTAAAACATCGTGAAAATAACCGAATGAGAATGCCACTGCCACAGGCTGTAATAAATTTATTAAAACCGGACAGTTCGGGATGTTTATATGACGATAACAGTGATGTCGACGTCGAAACTGCATGCATAGAAAGTGAAGAAAATGAATTCACAACTTTCTTCATAACGAAGACAGTGTGTTTACGACAGATAATGTTTAAACAGATTTATTTGTTTATTTGCACTTAATAGGGAAGAACTTAATGCCTGTGTGCCACATTTCATCCAAACAAGTTGGCCCACAAAAGTGGATGATTATGTAACAAAAATACCAAAAACATTTATAATCTTATATAAATAGTAAATAATATAATAACAACGTATTTATATAGTTATTATAGTATAATATTTAAAAAGTAGCATAACTACGTTTTCAAAATTAAGTCTTCAAAATGTGGGACATTGTCCCACAAATTTAAATTCTTAATATTTCCGATATACCACCGAGTTAAAGCTTGTTATTTTTTGAGTTGATATTCTACATTATTAGCTACATTTTGAACTAAATTATAAGCTTTTATATTGCATAACATGAGCACAAAAAATTAAAAACGAAAATCACTAAATCGCCGATTTCTCGGTTCCTACAAGCTCTAGGGCAGCCATAGAAGACTCATAATATGGATAAAAATAATACCTTTTGAAATACAATGTAAAAAATAAAATAACTGTAATAGCTTAGACAAAATATTTTTTTTATTTCTTTTTCACAATGTGGTACAAAAAAAGAAAAACCGGGATTTCGTCGAAACTATTATAGTTAGAATCGTGGGAGTTTTACTCTTGCGCTTAGAATGAAGAGCTTTATCTGATTCATCTTTAATCAAGGGAGTGGTCATTTTGAGGTGAAATAACACAATGTGCAGCGCAATCAAAAAGAAAGCAAGCACTATTCGCTGTTCGAGGTTAAGGAGCCTATACATGCGTTTATGGCAGCAACCGGAAAGAAGATTTCCCCTGAGCCGTTAATATTTTTTGACTACATTTGTTTAAAAAATGAACAAAGACGAGGAAAACATTTCTAGAAAAAAATCCACTCGAGTCAAGTTTCAGACGGGATTCGGTTTCCCTAGACCGAGTTGGTTCATCTTAGTAGTATATACAAGATTTAAACACCAAGCATGCAGCAGCATTATGTACTTAAAAAAAATAATAAAATTAAATAATTATTTACTAATATTAAATAAAGTTTATTAATTTAAAAGTTACAGAAACGTCGTTGTGGAAAATACAGATCGAGATAGGCTTCTTTGCGTAATTTCTTCGCTATTTCTTCGCTCTTCATTATCTTGAGTGCGGCCTTGCAGCTGTTATGCGCATGAGCGAAGAAGCAGTCCCTCACCGACTATAGGAAATACATAAAAACATTTTACTGTTTTGAATCCTATGCTCCTTAATAGAGACAACCTTGCCTGAGCCTGAAATAAGAACTTTTAGCGCCAGTTCAGTACTGTTGTAAGACAGAGACCTCACATTACAGTAAAGGATCATCCTCTAACGGCCGGTTTCAATGATCAACCTCTGGTAAAGGGCAAGGATAATCTGATTCCGTTACTTAGCAAGTTGTTATTATAGTCCAATTAATAAAAATATCTTGGCAACAAAGCTCTAGAAAGCCTACATTATACTGGAGTTAATTATTGGAAGTGGCCGTAAAGGGCCATCCTGCTACAACCGCTATTTTAGCCTGGCGGTAAAAGTTCATATAATACAACTTCTGGAACCATTTCTACTGCTCCACTAGGATATTAAACCAAACTGAAATTTCATTTCAGATGGGATGCGACGTAGAATATCTTATCAGCTGCCAGTCACTCTGGCCATGCTAAATTGAATCATCATACCTTACCTAGTGGCGTTCAGGTTCTGTGGGAAAAGGGAATTTCAATTCTCATCCTACGGGACTTCAATACAACAAAAATATTAAACACGGTTTTTTAACCATGTTTTAACGAGCAATCACTTCTAGCAACTTTTAGATGGCAAAGTTTAGAAAGAATATGTTAGAAACATCCTTTGTTTATTTTTGCCAAGAAATAACAAAGAGGTTGGTCATAGCGGATTTGTCGTCCGGATTGGAGCGCCTGTCTGGGGATGTAATCACTAACCCTCCAGAAGACCATAGTAAAATAACATTATCTTTTAGTGGAGTCAGGTCAGGGCGCGAGTGATGTCAATTTTGGTATCGCATTCTACAGGCAGTCTAATGGCTATGGTGGCCGTTTACCATAAGCTGAGCCGTATGTTTGTTTGCCAACCTTGTAACATTTTTAAAAACAAAGTAATCGATCAATTGAAAATTATCTCAATCAATCTGAAGAAAATTCCTGGGCTGAGTTGAATTCGAACGTATAATTTTCTTCAAGTAGGCATAAACATCTAGCAGTTTCATTCTTTAAAATTAAACTAGGTATGGTAGGTACTTGGCTCAAAGGCGATTCATAAGTACGTTAAGGCAAGTTCTATTTAAATTTTATACATAAGTAGTTTTGAGGTTGTTGTTATTTTATATTCTGTAATTATCTTGTAATACTGTAAATAAAAAAGTAAAGAACTAGGTATTATCATAAAAAAGGAACCACTCACAATAAACTCTGTCTGTACTCTACCTTAAATTCCGCTAATTTTGCGCCTTGGAACTTAGAGAGGCAATGTTTGAAGAGCCTATTGTAATGCTTCCTGCAGAGGAAGATTCTGTTTTCGAATTGCCAGTAATCTCCCTGGGCAGAACATGAGCAACCACAAAAACCACACGCGTCCAGGTTGTAGGGCACGCATTTTATCTAAACAAACAAAACGTTAAGGGAAAGTCATTATATTTCTATCATTATTAACTTCCGCCCGCGACTTCAGCCACGTTATAGTTTTTTGTGACTCCAACAGGAACGTAACATTTTCCGAATAAAATTAAACCGGATGTCTCAGTCCAGGTAATAAACAATAATTTAAATAACATTCAAATCTGTTCAGCTGTTTTTTCGTGATTGAGTAACAAAACATTCAACAAACAACATTCATTTAATAACATAGTGTTATTTTTTATGTTTAGTTGTCCTGGTCCTGTGTCCATAAATGGTCCAAAACATCTGTAGAGCCCCAGGTTGTTGTTTGACTATCTGCATTCTCTGTCACGAAATCCTACATCAATCACGTTTTCTTGGAAAACCTCTTAGTATCCTAAATCTAGGTCCATTATGTGTGATGACCCTCACTCAACTCAACACTAACGTCATGAAAAATTCAAAAAGTTTGATGTCTTTGGACGTGGTGGTTGGGTCCCCTCTGGCACTTCCTGGGCTCCGCCGGCGTAGAAGTGCCGCTGCCTCTCAGCTCAGGAGGTGCTGGGGTAGGCTCAGTTTATAGTCTCGGCAATATCGGTTTTGTACTTTTGCCCAGATAGCAAGGGAGGCGATTTTCCACCCGCACTTAATTACTTAATGAGATCTTATAGCTATTAACGGGATTGTTACCATGTACCTTGTTTTTATGAGTCTCCGATATTTCGGCACTATTTTATCTCGACAGAACGCCACTACATACCAAGATTGGTCAGGGAAGCGATTGAAATAACCAAACACAAGAATCTCAATCGTGAAGATGGGTTTAAATTGTCAAGTGTCTGGAATCCAGTGGTTCGTATGTGTAAAAACCGCAAAAATCAAAAAAGTGTGGTCTGATAATGTGAGCATTGTGTGTCGGGAACAAGTGCGAGTGAATAGTGATAATGTGATTAGTGGTAGGGGTATCGAACGCAATAAAAGACGACGTCAGAGGGTAGACCGATATGTCTGCCAATAACATCTACCCGCAATTACTGCAGTTACTCCGTTATCATGGCGCTTGCAACAGTGTCGAAATATCGGGGACACATAAAAAACAAGGTACATGGTAACAATAATAGCTACAATGTTAGTGACCACGAAAGTTTAAAACAATATAATGAGATCTTCTTCTTTGTTCTGTGGATCTACTATTACCTCAACAGCACACCGCAACACCTTCTTTCCGGAGAAACTGTATGCGAATTTCATCTGTCGCTTTTTGTGCTCAGGACAGTAGTCACATGGGCTGGAAATAAAAAGGTTTTGTTATTCATTCCCCAGAGACAGAAACCTACCTATTTATTTTAAGAAATCACTATCTAGTTTGACTATGACGACTTATCTTAAAGGAAAATGCCTACTTCTAATAGGTACCTAAAGTAGTCACGGTTACGTTAATATTATAGACTTTAACAGACTATAGTGACTATACAGATTATAGTGGCCCGCCCTCGCTTCGCTTCAGTGTAGAGCTGTAGTGTAGAATTCGGATTTTTCTCACCTTTTAAACCTTCCCTAGACCTCCATGAAGATTTCAAGACTAAGATAAGATAAATCGGTTCAGCCGTTCTCGAGTTTTAGCGAGACTAACGAACAGGAATTGATTTTTATATACATAATATATAGATTACTTACGCAGGGAATTCACTGGCAACAAAGAGTGGCTTCCTACTGGCAGTGGAATTGAAGGGAGCGCAATTCTGAGAAGGGGGCTTTTGCTTTGGTCGCTCTCGTGGTGGGGGCTGATGCTCGTGACGCATCTTCCAACGATCTTCCTTGGCACCCAAGCCGTTTACGCTGTATTTCTACAAATTAATGATAGGCTTTCTTAAATAGTTACTCTTAAAGAAAATCTTGAGAATTCGTGAATACAACAAACTTTATCGAAACTGCTAAGAATTAAGAAACAAATGTTACATTGGAAAATAATTATATAAATCTATTTAAAAATCGTTTGCGCAGCAGCCGACATTATGATCTTTTTGGATTTTGGTAGCACAGAACACAGAAAGAGGTTAGAAGGGGGGTCATATACCGTCCGTACGGGAATGGATGTCGCCGGCTTGCCCCCACTAAACTTCCACCTAAAAGATAAGAACCAATCAAACGACGCGACATCAAATAATGTAACCAATGAACGCTCATATCTGAGAGCAACGAAGCAATCAGAACGAAGTTTTGGTGAAGTTCATGCATTTGCTCACACATAACTGTGGCGCGCCTGCCCCGCCCACAAGGCCCATCTAACCTCTTTCTGTGTTCTGTGTTTAAGAGTGTAGAATAATTTAAAATTGACCCGTACCCTATGCGTCAAATCGTAGAAAGCGTCTCGCTGACCGTCGTATCTGCCGGGCCCAAGGTTGGCCCTCGTTTCACCCGCAAGCCGTCTCATGAAAGGGCTCATCGCAGGCCCTTTAGTCGGCAGTACTTCGCGGTTCAAACCAGTCCCGAAACATATTCGGGGCGGTACTTTCTTTGTCACAACATATTCGAAGTCTGAAAATTCGATTATTTATAGTATTCATTGGATGACCTTGGTATTGCCTCCAGATTCAGAGATACGAGCTGAAATAACCACCATGAACATTATTCCTCTGTCTCGTAGAGCACTGGCAATCTTCCTTAAGTACTGCAGAAAAAAAACAGTCTTTTTTGTAAGGAGAAAGTTCACTCCAATAAATCCCAAATGAAAGTCTCGTATGTCTTATCTTACTTAAGTATCTACTATATTAATTTCAAGCTTGATCACGGAAACTGAACTAAAACTTTTTCAACTACATAAGTTATGAGCAATATTCCTACCAAGACAGGCTACATTATTGATTTCGGACCTAGCATACACAGTAAATACGTTACCGCCGTAACTCGGTTCGTGCATGTTGTTGGACTGAAGGTATCGACGCTTGTATGGGCGCTGCATGGTTGATCGACAGACTGACTGAAGCTCTGGCCCGATTCCATCCATTGGGTTACAACACAATGAAATTAAGCCAGTAGGCAAACAAGCAGAAGCAGCATAACAAACAGTATAATTATACCCGCGGCGATTCGAACCCAGAACCATTAGAGCAGAAGAATAAATAAAGAGAGGTAGCGCATAGCAGATTTTCCGCTCGAATTGGAGCGCCCGTCTGGGGAAGTAACTTCCACCATAAAGCAGATCATAGTAATATACAGGGTTAATTGGTGTTTTAAAATTAACCTTTTGGTGGCGTTGTTATTCTGTCGGTGTGTAAGGTTCCTGGGGCTCCACGGGGTAGGGGATGGAGTCAGAGTAGGCAACAGCGCGTGCGATATTGTTGTATCGATAGCGTCTATAGTCTATGGTGGCCGCTTGCCAGCAGGTGGACCATAAGCTTGATTGCAACCCCTTTAAACAACGGTCCAGCCTTTTAAGACGAGTTTAAATCAAATGCTTAAATCTGACAGCCCCTGATAAACGGACGGGTAACGAAAGTTTTGTGATGGGATTTCAATTTTCAGTGATTGGCGCAGCGCTCAACGTGCGGCGACTGTGAGCGGGCCAAGCGTAAGGTTTCAAAGCGACCGTCAGTGACGCCGCCACATAGCGTCAGATTGAATAGGGAAGATGCATATTTAATATTTATGAAAATTTTATGATTAAAATGTTAAAAAAATATAAAAGAAATGCTACTGCAACGTTTTCATTTTACATAATGTTGTTTTTTAACAATTATTACGAATTAAAAATACTTAAAACGGAACGTATTTTAAAACACCAATCAGCGTTTAGTGACGTCACTCCTGTTATGACAACTTCTTTGAGGTTATGGTTGTTAAAGTAAATATTATTTTATGGGAATATGTATTGCGTTTTTTTACATTTAATAAAAATGGAAGTTGCGTTTATCAAAACAGACTCCAGGAATTTACCAAGAGATAGTGTTGACATGGTTATAACTTTTTTTGTCCAAAATGCAGTTTTTAAGTGTAGAAATGAAAGGGACTAAATTACTACGGTATACTAAAATCGTAGTTGTTAAACTTCGTATTTTATTCAGCGGCTTCTACAAATCTTAAACGGCGATAATGCAATCGGCTATGTCCAAATTAAAAGACATGGAGAATTATGTACAGTAAAAGGTCGAGTTCTCCGGAGCATAAAGTACGTAAAGAAGGTTATCGTGTTACAGTTATTTTAAATGAAACGCAAAGCTTGGTTCAGTCCTGCCAATGTGAAGATTGTGCCACACATTTTAAACTTTATCTAATTTTCGACGTGATTCTGATTTTCCAACTGTAAAATTAAAAATATGTTATAGACAGGTTTTGTAAATATCAGGTACGTTACTAATGCGTTTTTACGTACATACAAGTAGATTAATTAAGCATATAACAAGTATATTCGCCGACTTACGTCAAAGTGATCTTCACAGCATCGAATAATGGTCTTTGGAGAATAATTGTCATTTCTCTTCGCAGCTTGAAACCACCTTTTTTCAGTTTTGGGTCAGTAGTTCCAGTCAAAAACAATTTATTTGGAAACTTTGTTGAAGTAGATTGGCACAAAACATGACACACGGCTTTTTTTCCGGAATATTAGTGGTATTGTTATGATCACATGATGTTGATGGATAGTCCAATTTAAATTTTTCAAAAAAATATTTCTAAAGTCGAAAAAATATGCAAAAGTAAGAAAATTTAAAGCCAGCGACGAACAAGTACGACCAGTGACAGACAGGAGTGACGTCATCGCAACCATAGGTTCGTTTTCGCGCGGAAATTTAAATTGTCAATTTAAAACCGCATTTTTTCCGATAAATCACAATGTTTTAATTTTTTAATATATCTGTGGTTTATTCTACATGGAATTCTTTAAAATGAAAACAAAAATAAAAATATTGCATCTTCCCTATTTCTATGCAAATGACATTGTCAATGCCGGTTTGACCGAAGCTGTCATTGACATTTGCATAGAAATTCTATCTGACGCTCTGTCGCGGCGTCGCTGACGCACGCTACGAAAGCCCACCTTTAGAGCCTCGTGGTGGAGTAGTCGCGCGCTGACTTTCGTGTTTGCTTCGCTGCGATGTGCGCCGGTTGTGTATTAACTTATTTTAAATGATTGAGGTTCAACATATATTGTTAAATTCTTAGTATTTTCGCCGCGCCCCTCTCCCGGTGTGCGCTGCGCAAGGGTACGGAGCCCTGAAAACTAGAAAATGTGTTGTGCTAAAGGGTACGGAGCCCACAAAACAAGAAAATGTGTTTTGCTGCCTATCGATTTTACTGTGCGCCGATTTTTCGTCCTTTCATGAGCATTCGCTGAACAATAAAAAATATGATGTTATACTACCATTACTGCTTATTGGGGAGAAGTGTAGGGTGCCCATAAAATACTTTGTCCCTATAAATGAATTAAATGTTTTATTACATTTTTGATGTGAAAACTTCTTTAGTATCTTTATCTCTATCGTATTTATTTTGAGATTCGATGAAACGAAAATTGAGTATTTGACACAAAATAGCGATCTGTTATTTTATCATTTAGGTACTTTAAGAGACGGATGGCCGAATGCAATCGGTATCTTGAGGTCGAGGCAAGTGGTCGGTGATTCGAAACCTGAGTTCGGATGTTATTTTTTTTTACTAAATAAAGCTATTATTTATTTTTGGAAACAATTTACAATACCTATAATTAAGTGTATCTTATGCTTTCAGGCCCGTATAAATAGATCGCTCTGAGACTACGATCTTGATATACTATTCGTATATAACAGCATCTCAAGATCGTACTCAAGATCGCTTTCAGAGTTGAGCTGAAAGCGATCTATTAACACGGGCCTAAGACAGCCAAAAATAGCTATAATGTTTTAAAGGCTCCAATCATAGCAAAATTGTATTTATTTGCTCCATAGCTGTGACTAAGTCTGACTTAAAACTATACTTGATCGATTTGATGTACAAAACCGGCGTTAATATGTCTTCGGCTGTCTTCAAGAAGACTTCAAGAAAAGATTCGTGTTTGTGTAAGATTACACAAACACGAATGAATCGTCAGTAGGTACCTATCTGCTGCATGTATATTGGTCCCAGTTAATTACTTAACCATGGTTACCCCTATCGTATTTCGAGATATTTCGTGCTCCGCTTAGCCTTTTACAATTTTCGAGGGAAAACCTACGTTGGTAGAAGCGTTCCACGAGTTTTAACCGAATCACGGTTGCGTATTGGGCGGTTATGTTCTATGGTTTATGTTTGAGAGAAATGTTCGGCTTGGGGAAGAACCTACACCTCCTTGCAGAATATTGCAGCTATAGGTACAAAGATGGTTTTTTTATATCGTTGCAGCGACAGCACTTTATTTTGTGGTGGTACGGAAAGGGGTGCAGTATTCAAATCGGCGAGATATTGATGTCATTTCTTCTGATAGTACCAAAAGGTTTTGTTTAAATTGAAGATAAGAGTCGCGCTATTGCTTTTGAGGATGCTATGTATTGCAGCCATGTGCGTAGTAGTAGGTGCTTAGGTAAACATGGAGGGAAATGGAAAAGGACAGGAAACAAGAAGTTCGTGGCAGTTTTCTTCGTAATCTCTGTAGCACCAGCAGCTATTGTTATATTACTAAGGATGCAATTTACACATAACAGAATGACTAGGTACATTTTTTTTATTTGAATAAAATTTGAATACCTACCTAAAGTTACATCCCAGGTCATCTTGCTCGAAGCTATATCAACATAGCAGTTTTCTTTTTATTCTGCTATAAGTTCCTGTTGAAGAAATAAGAAATTGCACTTATTTTTCAAAACCCCTAAATATTGTTATTATATTATTACCTACAGGTACATACTTAAACGTTAAAGCTATGGGAAAAAGCAATGTGTGGGAACAATTTGGGAAAATTGAGTTACACGAAAACCACGCGATCTGAAACTTCACGCCACTATCGGCACGCGATTTAAATTCAATATTTCTTCGTAGGTACTTTGTATGTGTAATTACGTCTTTCTAGAACGCTAAAGATAAAAAAAATGTGCAAAACACTATTTCAGAAATGAAAGTACAATATACTGATTTAAGATATCTTAATAATTATGTAGATCATTAAAGAAATACGCTAAGCTTTAAGAGAGGTAGGGCATAGCGGATTATTCGCTCGAAATGGAGCGCCCGTGTGGGGAAGTAACTAAAATGTTTACAAGTTAAATATGAAAATAAAAAAATGGTTGTTGACATTGAAAAGATCTTATTTTATTTTAAAAAATAAAAACAATGACTTATATGACAAAAGATGAGTAACATCACGAAAGACATTAATATAGGTTAAACGAGATTATAACATTCGTCGTCGTCGTAATAAGTCGCCGGGGTGGTGGTGACACTCGGCGTGCTGGCATAGGCACTGCTTCTAAGGTGGGTGTTGGCCAGTCGCCTATGTTAGTATCTAGTAATGGTGGATTTGCTGCCACTATCAGCTGCTTCGGCTGTCATAGGTGTCGTAGACACGGTGGATGTATTTGGGATAACTTCTGTTGGTGTTCTAGTCTCGATGATCGGGCCTTGTGATGGTGACGTTGATGATGCTCTCGATCGTATATGGTCTGCGTGTCTCGCATTTCAGTCCTCTCGGTGTTTCGATTATGTACGAATATTTTGCCTTTACGTTTGACTACGAAGCCAGTTTTTTTCAAGTATTGTTTTAGTGACTGCGTTGTGTTACTAAATAAAGATTTCAGAGCCTTCGCGACTTTTTTTTTTTTTTTTAACGCAGGTAAAAAATCTTTTTACAGACGACGGCGCCTTTAAGAGGCACACCGCCGAACGGACCTCACACCTGGCTCCCGCAAGTCTTACGAACCCCCCAGTGGCTACCCACCGAGGACCCCGCAACTCTTACGGGCGCTTTACAGCATAATATCCGCTAAAAAAGTCCTGCGAATACCTCTACACTGCTTAGTGCGGAGCCGCAGGGTCCCCGTTAGGGATTCTACCACGGCTCCGCTCCCAGCAGCTTCCCGGCCTCGCCAGGGCTCCACGGCAGGGGTCTCCCACGGTATTACGGGGACCCCGCAGACGTGCGCAGGTAGGCCCGCGCGTGGGGGCTGGATACGCGGCCTACTGCCCACCATACCGCCCCCCATCCGCTGCGGAGGGGACTCCTGGGCGTATCCGTCCAAGAACCCTCCGCCGCCCCCCTTTGTAGGACAGAACTACTACTGGGGAGGCCGCCGTTCCTGGGAGGGGAAGCGTAGTTCTTCCCGTCCCTCTCCCCTCCCGGTCGCCCACGTCTCCTAGCGTCTTCTCCTAGGAGAAGAGGAGGAAACGCGGGCGACAGAATTCATGGGGGGTCCGAGCGGCTCAGGCTATTCGGACATCGCCCCTTCTGAGGGTGCCCGTACGGGCGCCGACGCCTCAGAGGGCCCTTTCTCGGGAGGCTTGCCCCGGGTTACCGGAGGGTCGCAGCTCCTGCTCCCCATGACGTGGTCGGCAGGCCGACCACTGTCCGCACACACTGCGCATCGGGACGGGGCGGTGCATATTGCCGCCTTATGTCCCGTCTTCCTGCACCTGAAGCACAGGCCACTGCGATCCTCCCTTGACGGGCACCTGTCGGCAACGTGGCCCCTGCCCATGCACCTAAAGCAGTGCGTAGGCGGGGGGCCCAGGACCGTCACGCGTGCAAGGCTCCACCCCACCTTCAGGCTGTTGCCCTCCGCCACCTTTCTCGCGGCATCTACGGGGCACCTTATTTTGGCGAACCCGTTGCCTCCCGGTCCGGGGTGTATTTCCCCAACCTCCACCCTGCAGGCCTGGCAGCCCCCCTTTTCTACCATCGCCTGCACCAGCTCCTCCGTCGTGACGGACTCGTCGAGCCCGGAAATCCGCAGGTTGGCCATCCTCTCCGGCCTGCCGACCTCCACGAACTCTGACATCACCTCACTGATGCATTTCGCGAGGGCATCCGCTTTGGTGGGGCTGTCCGGGCCTGGGACCACCAGGAGTTTGGTCCCCACCCGGCTTTCCCGGATCTTAAGCCCTCCCTCTATGCCCACTTCCTGGAGCCTCATCTTCCCCCTGGCCATCTCCAACACCTTGGCGTAGGTGACCCCTCCCTCCTTCGCGGCCGGCGTTAGCCTCAGGGTCACAGCCGCGGTGTTCGGTACCCTCATTTTCGGCTTCCCGCCCTCCGGTCGCAGTGGCTTCTTCCGCTCTGGCGCTTTCTGCGCTGGCGCCTGCGCCCTCGTCACCTCTGGCACCAGAGCCACCCCAGGGCCCGCACCCTTCTTCTTGGCCTTCTTCCTGGCCACCACGCTCCAGGTCTCCACCTCTGCAGACGTCCCTGTCTTCAGACCACACCGGTCCGCCGCTAGGGGCGGTCTGATCCGCTCCGACGGGGCAGTCTTCCTTCCAGAGAGGCCAGCCGAGTGCTGACCATCTCCCCTATTGAAATCATAAGGGAGCGCTTCAGTTCCTCGACGGCCTCTTTCCACTCCGGTCCGTTGGTCCTGTCCTTGCCCATCACCTTTTCGTGGAGGACCCGCACCTCCCTGCGCAGCTCCTCCACCTCTCCCGCCAGAGAGGAGTTCTCCGCGCGGAGCCGACTCACTTCAGCGTCCGCATCCTCCAATCTCTCCCTGCACCGATCCCTCTCAACACGGTACCGGCGAGCTCTCTCCACATAGGAGCCTTCCACGCTAGCCCTGCTGAATATGCAAACCAGGCTCGCCTCCAAAGCCTCAAGGTTGTCAAAAATCCTGACATAGCGAGGCTTTTTCAGCTCTTTGGCATCCCTGGCCTCGTTTACCGCCTTTACCACTCCCTGTATGATGTCCATGGTATCATCGCTCACCTCCTTCCATGAGCGATTATCTTTCTCCTCCTCGTCGTCGTCCATGGTCGGTGGTTCTGGCTTACCACTTGTTTCCATCGGTCTAGTGGAAGCCGCCGCGCTTCTCATGCCTCGACGGGCCGTATGTACTTTGGCGGGGGAAGGCGTTATATCCCCGCCCTCATCCGCTCCGCCCCTCAGTCTCAAGACCTCTGCTCCAAACTCCTCGGTAACTAATTTAACACCAGGGGTACCGGAATCCCCCTGGCGCCGGTGGCCAACCGGAGCGCAAAGGCCGCTGCTAGCAAATTTCACACCCTGGGTAGGAGCTTCCCCAGGGCGCCCGGTGTCAGCGGGATCGCAGGACAAATAACACACATTGTCCGACATTTTCATACGATTTTCCCTCTTCCGGGCGAGGGAACCCTACCTGGCCTTCTTCAAAGGTGATTTTTGAAAAGGTTTTCTTCCTTGCAGCCCCCGCCCCGAAGGACGGCGGCCCCCGGCCCCACACCACGTGCGGGGTTACGGGTTGGCCGGAAGCGACGCGGAGTTCGCGCCGCAACCGCCCTCACCAATGGCGTTTCCGCCTCAACCTATGGAGTCTCGACCACCGCTACCCGGGCTACCCAGGGCGCCGGCCGAGAGACCCCTCGGGTGATTTTTTAAAGAGGTTGTCTTCCTCGCAGCCCCCGCCTCCAAAGGAAACAGTTCCTTTGCAGACGGCAGCCCTCGGCCCCGCACTATGTGCAGGGTTACGAGCTTGACTCGACTGCCGCTACCCGGGATACCCAGGGCGCCAGCCGAGACCACCACCGGGTAATTTTTTAGAGAGGTTGTCTTCCTCGCAGCCCCCGCCTCCAAAGGAAACAGTTCCTTTGCAGACGGCGGCCCTCGGCCCCACACTATGTGCAGGGTTACGAGTTTGACCCGACTGCCGCTACCTGGGATACCCAGGACGCCAGCCAGGTCTTCACAGCTGGGTATGGTCCACGCCGGCCGAAGCCGGTGCCTCCCATCCGCCACCCGAGAGGACGCGCCCGATAGCAGACCCAGCCACACTGCCACGGGAGAGCCTTCGCGACCTGAGAAATATGTTCGAAATATTACAATCTTAGATTAAAACAAAAAGGGAACATACGGCTACAGATATAGGATAGTTACAACCTCAACTGCTAAAAAGAAGTTTTTCAAAATTTAAACTGATAAAAAATTACCTAAGAACTTCGATGGGACATGAACGCCCGTCAGACTAATTACTATTGCTCATAGAAGCAGAAACTTTAGAAAAACAAAAGTCATCATCCATCAGCTATAAATGATTTAATAAATCAGCTTGCCAAAAAAGGCAAAGACAGTTCATATTTAATTTTAATTGCTTGTAAAAATTTTGGAAAATGTGACAGAAAGATAATTATGCTGAATAAATATTTATTTAATTTTATGCAAAAATTTTTTTTTCTTATGTGAAAAATCTTTATCCGTCCTAAGGGTCCCCAAACATTTATTTATACGGGGCCCCGCCAAGGCACGCTACGCCACTGGTGTTAATGGTATGGTTTCTGAAATGTTAGCTCTAATCTGTTTGTATTGCAAGTCTCTGCTATTATCCGGTCTGATGATAGGTAGATAGTAAGCAATTAAGTTGACGCCCAAACATCATCTGCACTGGTGATTTCCCAGTTGTCGTATGGGTCGCATTTCTGTATGTGAAGGGGAATTTCATGAAGCGTCGTCTTGATTTCGTATCCTCGTTTGCTGCAATCCTGGTTTTGAGGGTTCGCACAAACCTTTTAGCTAAGCCGTTGGTTCTTGGGTGGCAGGGAGACGAGGTTATATAACATTAATATCTAGTATTGTAGTCAATAACTCAATACTGACATGAATTGAGCAAGTTAATAGGCAAGTAAGCTTGCAATTTACTTGCCAATTAAAAAACCACCCTGACGTTAAAAATGCTGACCAATCAGAGCGATGTTCCATGGCCGTGCATTACTTGGCCGTATGTACATTATCGGTCCGTAGCAATAATGCACGACCACGGAATTGGATGCCAAAGTACTTGAATCCCATGGCCGTGCATTATCGGGTGGGGCATTATTGACACGAGCTAACAATGTACAGCCGCGGAAAGCACAGCCACGGAATGTCCGGCCGAGGAAATGGAAGTCATATACTTGAATACCATGGCCGTACATTATCGGGTCGGGCATTACTGAAACGGAGTGACAATGTACAGCCGCGGAAATCATGTACAAATATGGTGTTTTTGGTGGGATGTGATCGAGTGCGGTTGGCGTCTTATTTTAATTATTCTTAAATTCGTTCATAGTGGATATTGTGAAATAAAATTGGTGTGATTTTGTGTTACAACCGTCTGCGCAACTAAAGAATTAGTGGAATCTTTAAAGTATACGCTATTGCGGTCAAGTGGACTTGAGAAACTTTACTGTAGTGTTGACTACCTCACAGAAGCTTATCAAAAAAGCCAACTCGACAAATTTCATAGCAAACACTCCCAGAAACATTAGAATACTTCACACTGATATTCTAAATTTAAAAAAAAGGATAAAACTTAAGACTAGACTGCATGGGCATTGTTTCCTTTGCCTTCCCTGAAAGGAGAGAATCTTAAAAAAAGACAAAATATTTGAAAATGTCAGTGTCAATTTGACAGTTGTCTTGACTTTGTGAGCTAACTTTTTTTCGAACGCATTGAAAACTTCACAGAAATTTTCTAGTTTTCTCATAAAAGTAAAGTTTGGTAAAGTTATTTTGACGCTAATGCTTATTACTTAAAATCTGTTTAGTAAATTAAAAAGGAGCTACTACTTACCGTTGCTTTCATTATATGTAACAGGTATCATATTACTTTATGAAGTAATTTTTGTTCTTGTTATTATGTCATACTCGCTAATAGATTTCTGAGAGTTTAATATGCTTTTAAAAACATATCCCTAACTTATTACAGTCGCATTTAATTTAAATTTCCCTGTTATCATGCAAGTTAAACAGTTCACCTTGGGTGCCAGTTGCATTTTGTAGTTTTCTGTATCATAAATTTCAGTTATCATCAGTCACTTATATTTTGGTTTTTGATTCCTCAGCAATATGTCGCTTAATGCGAAACTTTTATTACCATTTGCACTTGGAGTCTCTCTGGTGTCAGTAACAGCTCTTGTTGTGTATTATGTCTTTAAAAAAGATGAAGAGGAAAATGATCAAAAAGTTAACAAGTCAGTTAAAACTGCAAGAGTTAATGTTATTGAGATCAACATCCCCAAGAGCATAGTTCCAGCTTTAATTGGTAAGTTGAATGATTTTTTGTGTTTTTATAAATTACCACAATTTACTATTTTTAGCTTTAAATATGTATAGGTTAAGTCATGGAACCATATCTACTTAATTTATAAAAAAGTCAGTAAATGACATGTTAAAAATCAAGTATTGTTCATGTGTAAATTATTTAATGCTAGTATTAATTTAAATATGATATCAATGATTTTAAAATTTATCCATATGTATAAAATTTTACCTAAAGAATTCATAGCTCAGAATTATTGCCTTAATTCTCTCAAAAGAAGACATACACTGTAGTATTATCGTTTAACTAAAAGTTCAGTCTAGTTATTGTAATATATGACTGAATTAAAATTACCCAAAGCAAAAAACTTCTAAGATTATTTTGGTCTCAAGTGATTCCAAATAAGTATCAATAAATAAAAATTACTAGATTTAGTAGGGATTGTCGTGTGCATAATTAAAGGAGATTATACTCTACTATACTTGTATTAACACACAATGCATTACAATAAATTCCTTACAATGTCAAATTGTGTGAAGTGGTTTCTTGATAAAAGGAGTTATTGTTATACTTAAACTGGTATTTACATTCCTTGTACCAAAAATATTTCAAAACAGTATTGCTTAACTTTCCTATCTATATACTTAAAAGTCATTAATTATTCAGACAAGAAATTTTGTTCTGTTAACTTCAGAAAACAACATAATAAAATAATCATCCCGTTTTTTCTTTTGTAAAATAGTGTTTAATTTTAAAATTATATCTAACACCAGTATAGATAAGTGGGCACTAAGGAGCTCAGATCTGATTTGCGCTGAGAAGTTTATACATAAAGTCAATTATTTGTTAATAGACTGTTAAAAAACAAAAATGACAAAAAGCTATTAGAAACCACTTTTAAATGAAAATCCTGCATGCACATTATTTTATCCAGTCAAGAAGCTTGCTATGAAAGTTTTAAATAAATTATCCTAATATAATATATACTATTCTGTTGGTCATGTTATTATGATTCATTAGTTTATTGTGGCTCTTATTTAGTATTTTCTGTGTATACTCAATGTCAAATAGAAATCTTATATTGGAGTTTCATGTTTCTAACATGCTCACCTTGGATTCTCTACTCAAATTTATCATTTTTTGCCACTTGAAGTTCCAAATAATACACTTACATTAAGGTCAATTTATAATCGTGAATAACAGAAGTGAAGTGGTTGTTTTGTTGACCAATATTGTATTTGGTTATGTAGTGGAGGCAGGAGGAGGCTTGTTAACATTATCAATTCACATTAAAAATATTTGTTAAATAATGTTATTTTATTTTGGTTATTTCGAAAGCAGTTAAATTTTTTACAGTAAAAGTTAACGTAAAAGGTACAGAACAGTAAAAGGTTTTTTACGGTATTCAAGTAACAGACTGGTACTTTTAAAGGTACCATTTACTTCTCCAGTGTTAATTTTAATGTTAATAAGTGATACTTAGCAGTAAAATAAAATATCATTGTTTTAGGCCGCAGTGGATCCAATATCAAAGAGATAGAGCGTAAAACGGGAGCTCTGATACATTTCAAGAAGTTCAGTGATCAGGACTACGATGTTTGTATCGTTCGCGGCCGAAGCGAGGCCAGTCAGTTGGCAGAGACCCTCATTCGTGACTTCATGAAGCAGCAACCTATTATAGTAGAAGACAACATGGAAGTTCCTGGATGGGCTTGTGGAAGGATTATTGGTCAGTGACATACTAATTAAATTTACTATCTTTCCAAGGGCCTAAATAAACAGATTTTTGATGTGGAAGCCTATTCCAAAAAATAATGAAGAGAATTAGCCAAACTTTTTATTACAAAAATCTTTAGCTTGATTGATTAAATTGGGCCAATCCACTATTATTTTCGCATTTTACAAGTAAACACAATTTGTACTACCTTGTAAGAATTGAAAGAATGTTGTCGGGACATTGGTAGCGATTTTACGGACAAGCAAGCGAATTTCTTTTACTTTAACTTAATGTAAATACAAGAAAAATCGATTTTAAATCATGGTATAGGCTCTGGTGGTGAGACAATCATCGACATAAGCCATCGCAGCGGCGCGCGCGTGAAGATCGAGGGCCCCGCCATAGCGGACCGCGCCGCCCAACGACAGGTCACTTTCCGCGGCACCAAGGAACAGATTGCCGTTGCTAAGGGTCTCATCGAAAACTGCGTAAGTTGAGCTTATAATAGCAGTTAAATAGCATTACTTAGTATTCTATTTAAATACTTTGAGAGGCCCAAGCGATGCGAAGCGATGGAATCTCATTACACAATATCTTATTGGAGTAGTATGAATAGATAATTTTTATGGGTTTTAATTTATTGGATATAACAAATTATGTCACAATAAGGAATTATGAATAAGACGTCCTCTCCTCTTCCAATTGCGATACCCTACAGGGTCCATAATGCACTTTTTATCTGTTAAAATTACCACCTTTGTATATCCGTTATGGTCTGCAATAAATGTTGAATTGAATGGAGTGACGGTATGCGCATGGTGGCTGGCAGGAGCTGGATGCGACTAGCCCAAGATCAATCTGAGTGACGTGCAATTGGAGAGGCCTATGTCCAGCAGTGGGCTAGGATACGCTGTTGATGAAGAGGCCCACTTTGACAGCTCCGAAATCGTATGGTCATCGTCTAATTTATGGAAGGTTTGTTCTTACATCTGGAAGGGGGCGCAGCTTAATTTTCATAGAAACTTTGTTGATGCCGTACGATTAAGGAACTGTCAAAATTCGTGCTCGGGCCTCTGATTATTTACCCAGATGGGTCCTGAAATTCATTCAAAAGTAAAATCGGCAATGCCTTACCTCTCTCAACCATATTCAGTGTAATATGTGAGGAGATTTTTAGCATCTGTTCTGCCAGATATAAAGGATAATGTCCTTTATTAGGAACATGGAGGAAGTGAACCATATTTTTATTTCAGTCAATTGATACAGATATTTCTTTTCAAATTATTTTCTTTCATTGGGAAGTACAGTTATTAATACAAGAAGACTAGTATACAAAGAAACGTCACTAAACAAAACAGTAGGGAGAGAGCTTAAGTGATTACTTAGCTTCAGGAAATATCTTTTTTTATGCATTTAATCCCTTTTATTAATAAACGAAGAATAAGTTTGTATTAGTTACTCCATGTTTTGTCTCTGTTCATGGAAATTCAAATGACATTTGAGTGATATCAACTTTTTCTACTATATTTTAATTTCTCTCACTGACTGGATTGTGGAATTAGTTTGGCGATGTTTGACTTTGGCAAAGCTGTATCTAATAATTCAAATTTTTGTTTTAAAATAGAAAAATGGTCAACTACAATATTAATGGAAACATAAGAATACCGAAAAATTAAGATTCAGATCATTTTATAAGTAAAGAGCTCGCGAAGAAAACGGTATAATTACATAAAATAAAATTTTACAGGAGCTGTATAAAACCGAATGACATACCTCCAATAAGCTTTTGCCACAGTATTTAATTTATAAATTTAGTAATTTTAACACTGTTTTGATTGAAAATTATTTGAGATTCAAATTCAACGGGCCCGAAATCTCCGGACTGTAAAAAAAAGTAGTTTGACCAGATGCGTAATTATACCGTTTTGTTTGCCAGCTCCTCAAGTGCTATCACTATTAAAATTCTTATATGGTAATAAAATCAAATAGAGAACGAACATCTTTATCTCGTCGATAAATCACTATGGTTGTTAAAGCGAAGTACAGCGTAAAGCCAAAGGACTATATACATACTCGCGTATTAGTGGTGGAGGACGCCCATTCTGCATCGCACCTCACCTCATCATTGTCCTGTCTAGACAACCGAGTTTCCTCACTATTAGATTTCGTTACGCTATGACATTACGCTGAGTTATATAAATATGTATGATGAATCCAATTGTCAAATGTTTTATGGAATCAAAATGATGTAACTAGAACGTGCTGAATTGTTCTCTGCTTCTGTCTTTTTATGCCCCATTTGAACAGATTAACACAATACTGAAATTTTGATTGGTTATGAACAAAACACGGCGTAACTAGTCTAAGCTTATTCCTCGTTTATAATTAAGGGGGTAAGGGTTGAAATTGAATGATGTAATTAGAGATTATCTTAAGATTTGTTTCTTATTTTTTCACGCACATCATTCATTAAATAAAACAAGTTTGAGCGGGTTAGATGCACTGATTTTATTTATTGACGTTTCGCACCCTTTACTTTAAAGTAAATAACAAAAAATGATTATTCTGACGGCGCATTCCTGCGAGGGTGCGAAACGTAAATAAATAAATAAAATCAGTGCATCTAACCCGTTGAAACTTGTTTTATCCTAAGATTTCCAGTAATTGAGTGGCATTAATATACAATATACTCAGGTGGCCCAAGAGAAGTGTCGGCGAGAGATTGAGCAGTCGAAGCGAAGCCCCCGGCACGCCCAGCCGACCGCCACCGACGCGCCGGAGTCCGACGAAGCCCTAGGTGACCACCAAGCGCACAAGCATGTCAAGTATAAGCGGCCTGGTAAGATTGGCTAACAGCATGTGCACTATATACCCAAAGAAGCATTCCTGCTAGAGACCATGTTACTTTTTTTTTAATTATTCATGACCATGGATACATGTCCTTTAGTCGTATACATAAATTCTTAATCTTCCTTTTTTACATTAGAATGTCGGTGTGACGCATTCTAATATTTCTTGGAGTGTTTGGTACAAAATGTATCGAGTCGGCTTTCTCGACAAGCTTCTGTGAGGTAGTCAACACTATAATATAGTTCTCACATCCACTTGACCTATATAGCGAATATTTTAAAGATTCCTTTAATTCTTCAGTTCCGCAGACCTTTGTAACACAGTATCACACCAATATTACTTCACAATGTCCACTATGAACGAATTTAAAGAATAATTAAAATATGACGCCAACCGCACTCGATGAAATCCTGCCAAAAACTCCAGACCGTGTTACTCAATTTTTGCTCGAAATTTGAACTCGAGGTTGCTAAAGTTGGCGGAGTGCGGGAGAGGGTAAGCCGCGTTTTGATTAGACACGTCAATTTTACGTCACAGTCGGACAACCAAAATTGTATCGCGATGTTTTTTGGCGAAGCTCATGCTGCTGTAGTATTACTACATAAGCTTGGCATAAGCGGGTGCCCTTGTATGTGGTCTCTAGTAGGGGTGTTCTGTGATGTCCCAATACATAAATAATATTTTTTATTCGTAAAACAACTTTAAAAACTACAAATTTTTAAGTTAGTTAAGCATAATTTCAGTCTTTGTCCGTTTTTTAAATAAAGGCTCATACTTTCGTAGAAAGAGATTTATCAGTATAGCTGACTCGACGAACTTCGTACCGCCCAAAAGTATTAAAATAATATTGCGACTATAAATTGAGATGTAAGCTATCCAATTAAGTTGTATCAAACTGCACACGGTCTCCAAACTTGATTAAAATCGGTAAAGTAGTTTAGGATATTAAGATGGACAATTTAAATAAGATTTTGGGTAGTAAATTTTTAATAAAATATCAGTTGCTCTACAACTTAACATTTGGGCCATTGTCAAATTAGTTAAAACTTAATAGAGATTCGCTTACGATTTTAAGAAAAATAAATTGATATTTATGAAAACTTTCGTGACTTTTCTGTTAGTATCAGAAGTACCTTAACATTTTCCGCAAACATTTTATATAGATCAAGGTGCATATGTGATATCAAGGCAATCCCAGATTTTTTAAGCAAATATCGTCAAGTATTAAGTATGTATGTTCTGCAAGTTTTGTGGCTAAGATATTATACATAAGATACATTATTGTTTTGTGTGATTATAGCGATAATACTATTATATATATATGTATATAATTTGACGACCTCCGCGACCGAGTGGTTTGTACGCCGGGTTTCACGGTGTCGCCGACTCGAGAGGTCCCGGGTTCGAAACCCGGTGGGAGCAGATGTTTGTGTGATGAATACGAGCAATTGTACTCCAGTCATGGATGTTTGATATGTATTTCTTTATAAATATACTTATATATGTTCGATATATGTATTCTATCCGTTACCCTAGATCCCATAACACAAGCCTTACAGTGCTTACTTTGGGGCTAGGCTAAAATTGGTGTGAGTAGTAGAAATATTTATTATTATATTATTATGAAGTGAATCAGAATATGTATGTATAGTTTGAATGCCTGACCATTGGGCTGCATTTAAGTAATATACTAGTGAACTAACCAACTTGAGTCATAATTGTTTATCGTTTGAGAGACCGTCAATCAAATAGCACTGTATACGCACTTAAATGCAACCCTAAAGCACTTGTCCCACTGCAATGTCTTACTAAAGCGAAAAGCAAATACAGCCAGAAACTGTTTGCGTATAACTTCACTGTGGGATGATACTCGATCTCACTGCGACAAACTATAGTGGTCATTTGATTGAAATAGGATATACGTTTTTAAACGAACAATCAGTGGTAAGTTGTTTTCCCGCTGACCCGGTGTGGTATGACAAGTGCCTTGTGTACGGTTTTCAACAATCGGCGCGATAATTCTTTAAAAATGTATGCTCATTATCATAGTTAAAAGAAACTACAGAAAGTAAATAACCTTAGTTTCAGTACAAAAACACTATTCCAATTCCTGGATTTTCTGGTGGTGTCTGATGTTTTTTTTTAATCAGTTTTTTTATACAAACTGTACTGAAAATCACAAATATGACAAATAAGAACTAATCGTTCGACTGTACACAAATCATCGTTCTGATTTTTATACATATTGAAGTAATCTTTTATAAAATTAAATTCATTCATTAATTCCACACAAACATGCGTCTAGGTAAACTACCTAATGCTCTGATTGCTGTTGAAAACAAAACGCTCATTTCGCTGAAAAAAATAAACGTGATAAAAATAACTGAAAATATTGTTTACCTTCTGCACAAAAAATAGACTATGGTATTCTTTGGCAGCCGATGGGCGCAGTGACTAATTTGTCTTTCATGCGAATACAAACTTTATTTGCTATGTATACTCTTCAAATTCTTTTTCGCGCCGACCTGTGGAAATCCGTCATTATTGTTCCTTCCCCAGTGTGATGTTTATAATATTTGTTGTTTTTCTTTGTGTGTGTGTCTTTTGATTTCGTAGTTTATTTTCATTGGTTTATATGTATTATTTTACTTACACGATATTGTATATTTTCGTTTATATACTGGAAATTGCGAGTTGATGGTGAAGGGGTGTGTGCAGAGAAAAGGTGACATTAAAATAGTGGTGATAGTTTTGTGAGTTTGCTTGAACGTCATATTCAAATATTTTTATTCGTCTCCGAGACGTGTAAGTCTCCGAGTTTAGTCGTAAGCATTGAACAAAGTTTGCAATTACATAGGAAATATAAAAAATGGAGAAATATCGATAACGAACGCGGTTATTTTTTTAAATAAAAAAAATGAAATAAATAAAATGAAAAATAATCAAAACCAATAGATTTGAAATTTCAATATGAAAGATGACTAACTTTTTTCTTTGTCTATCAGGTAGATTATCAAATAATATTGAATACGTATTTTCTTTACTCACATAAACAAAACATTACAAGGATAAATTAAATTGAAACTTAGCATGACGTCAATTCTTGGTACAAATTTTACTTAGAAGTAACGTCACGAGCCCCCATTCCCAAACTTTGAAGCAATTTATCTTTGTAATTTTTTGGTTGATTGACAAAAGAAAAAAATATGTGTCTATTCATTATCAGCCTATTAATGTCCCCACTGCTGGGGCACTGGCCTTCCCTATGGATGGACTAGGGAGATTGGGGCCCTGACCCACCACGCGGGCCCAGTGCGGATTGGCGGATGCTAACGACTGCAGATGCAGCCGGGACCAACGGCTTAACGTGCCTTCCGAAGTACGGAGGAACTCGAGATAGAAGATTTTTGGTTACCCATCCAATGACCGACCACTGCGAAAGTTGCTTACTTCAACTATAGCAGCCGAACGCGCTAGCCACCCGCGCCATTGAGCTCCTCAAATGTCTTTTATTTTTTGATAATCTAACTGACAGACTGAATAGAATCTCGTTTACTTTTTTTGTTTTCACATCATCATCACTATTGTATGAATCCCCGGATGTTGAACTTCGATTTCCTTCGTATCATGTAATGCCGTAAAGAACTAAAGCTAACTGAGATTGTAACCGGTTTAGAGACGAGCGGTGCGTCCATAGAAGTGTACGTGTCAGCGGTTTCTTCTCCGTCGCGGTTCTGGGTTCAATTCGTGGGGCCACAGGTAGCACAGCTGGACGAATTGGTGGCTCACATGACCCAGTATTACTCTGAGAGAGAAACCCGGGCCGCACATCAGGTATATATATTTATATATATCTCTATTTCTTTCAGCCTGTCTCGACGCTTAGCGTGTAGGCCTCCTTCAAATGGGGGTGTATAAGAAAAAGCACCTACCAATGGGGAAGAAAACGCAAATCTCATTACTGATGGCGCTTTGGCCGTTTGGCCCATAACAAGTAACCTGACACTTCTAGGCTGCATTATAAATCTTCGCTCTGAGTGCAACTCTTTACTTTGACGATTATATTTCGACATAAAATGTATGAAACTTATGTCAAACATGACATTTGTTGCACTTGAAGCGTAGGTTTGGAACGCAGCCAAGTCTTTCGGAATCTGTCGGTTTTGCTTGTGACTGACAGCTGTCTCGTTTATTTGTTATGGTCCATTCGACACCTGCGCATCTGGCGGGAACAATTTTCTTCCCCATTGGCGCCACTGTGGAATATGAAGTTTCTGGCGCGAACTCGTCGTGCAAGCATTTGAATTAGTCCACAGGCAATGACGACTTAAGATTTCACGGATGAGCGGACCTTACGACTCAGTGCAGTGCTGCCATCTGTCTGTCTTTTGGTCTTTTTATATAATTAGAAGGAGCTTGAGATAATACATTTTTGGGTAATCTCGAGCTCCGCCGTGCTTCGGAAGGCACGTTAACGCCGCAAATCCGCACTTAGTCTTAGTAGTACAGCGGGCTGTTTCTGCAACTCGACACCCAGTGCCTATTTTGCATGAGGATTGGCATCAGTCCTGCCATCCCAGCTCTTGCAGAAAGCTCATCAGTTCCCGGATGTTGCTGCAGGCCTCTACTATTGTCCTCGGGCTTCCCATTAGAGTAGTCATTTGTCTTGCAACTCCCCTGTACACCAGAATCCACACTGTGTCCGCGTGGTGGTTAATGGCCCATTCTGTCTTTTTCAACCACAGCGAGGCCTGTGTACCAGCAGTGCAGATCTTAATGGGCTCATGATGATTCTTAATCTTACTAGATAGCCGCGTTTTGTTTCTCGCATCGCGTGCAAACTAGGCCATAGTGGCCGGCTCCTTCCTGGCCGCCACCCACTAGCGGCTGCGATTGGTGGCTATGTCTAGTGGCTTGACTGAGCCACAAGCAGTCGCATTTAAGGTCTAAGCTCACTTATACGACTCTGTTCATATCCGACAAAAAAATATAATTCAAATTTGGGCTTTTAAGTATTGCCATTTGGATTTACTTTACATTGGCAACATAAATTAGCAGACAGTACGCTTACGATCGTCAGCATGCTCGGTAGTTAACGCCTCGCTTACCACGCGCTGCCAGCAAGCGGTATGCGCGGTGTCCGCGCGCTGATTGCTAGTATAAGTCGTGGCACGTAACTTAAGTGCTGACCGTTATTGCGCAGAAGTAAAAATTGAGATGTCTTGGGGGGAAACGAGGTGTGTGGGTGGACGTGCGTTGAGCCGATTGTCTCTCTAGTGGTACCAATGCGTAGATACCTCCTCCGCGTTTTGTTCAGCGCTTGAGTTATGTGCCGCGACCTGTAGGCCGTTCCCGTATTATCTACCAAGCAATTCGGTGACAGCTAGCTGTCAGCGCTTGGACAGCTGGGTGCCTGCTAGCTGTCCCCACGTGAACTGCGAGTAGTTCTCTGAAGCACTTATGTCTCAATATAAATAATAAGTTACTTAAAAAAAACAATGCTTACATTCATTCACGATTCATGCTTTCACCGATTGAACACCGTCATACTTATTCACTCACACTTAACCACACACACTGACACACACAAGCACACACACGCATGCACTTCACATCTATCCATTTATGTTTGAGATTTTAGTTCTTGTCTTTTTAGTAGTATTATAAATATTATTTTTGAATAAGCTATATTACTAATGTTCACATTCGATGAGCGCGGCCTGGTGACCTTTAACACAGGTATTGCCATACTCATTTCAGGCATCAGACTCTCACATCATAAGTAAGATTATTTTGTACCTTATGTAGCGTCCCATAATATGTCTTCGTCTTCTACGTTTGGGGCGGTGTTTTGTGGTGTCGTATAAGTGGGCTAAGAACTTTAGTGGCCACGACTTGTGGCTCAATGTGCGGGTGCTCTTAGGCACCACTGTATATATTTAGTCGACATATTGAGCTCTTCACATTGTTGCAGCTGAAGCAAGTGAGCGTGGGTCAGGTGGTAGCGGCTGTATTCAGACACGACGGCCGCTGGTACCGCGCCAGGGTTCACGACATACTGCCCAACGAGTATGACGCTACCAAGCAGGTAAATATGTTTATCTATACACTTGTCAACATATTCGAATTACGAATTTAAAGATGACATTAAATTAAAAATAAAACTCATTACAGTATTGCTACAATGCAACAAAGATTTTTATGAATGTGAGTGACAGCTCAGGGAGGGCGCCACTGTCTACGTAAATGACATACAAAATATGACATTTACAAATGCGGCGGCGTTAGTTCCAATTTCCGCTACATTCATAAAGATTTTGGTCGCACTGTAGCTGTATCGTAAAATAACTTTTTAGTCATTATTGTACATTTTTATTTTTTTTTAATCTAACGTAAAAGGTCATGATATTATGCTGAATGTGAAAAAGAGGCGCGCGCATTCGTAGTTTGAACTGCCCATGGTGTTTTGTTTTCGGGATTTCAGAACAGTTTTGCAAAATACTTCTTTTTTTGCTTTCTCAATTGTTCTTTTCTGAAAACGGGTAGAAATTGCAGACTTCACTTGTTCGTCATGAATATTTTCTAATGGAAGCTCTTTGTTAATTTTTGGAAATCTGATCTGGAACCATATTTACTTTTTTTTGGGGAATTTTGTAATGAGACACTGACGTCACTTTGAAAAACTCAAGATAGATTCGTAATTTTTTTAACTAATACGATGTTATCATTTTTTTTAAGGTGAATAATGAGTTAATCACCGTGACTTTGTTGGTTGTTTTATGCGTCCTTTATAATTTCGGAATTTTTTTATCGTGCAACTCGGCATTTTTAAGCAATAATTTCAACACGAAACGCGGTAATTGACGTGCGTATATGCTCAGCGTTGCATTGAACACTTAGTGACGGAAAACGACTTAGACCCCATCAGATGTGAGATATTTTTTTCAACGCATTTGCGCTACCACGCTCTATCTGGAGAGTAAATAATCAAAGGAACCAACGTATAAAATACTTAATTGAATTTCAATATATAACGTAGGTTGCCGACGTATTCTACGTGGATTACGGTGACAGCGAGTACGTGGCTGTGGAGGAGTTGTGCGAACTACGCGCAGACTTGTTGCGACTTCGATTCCAGGTCAGTCTTATTGCATAACATTCAGGAAACATGTTAGTTCTGATACCACGGTTTAGTTATGAAACCACAAAAAAAAACATGAAAAGAACCCAAATTGTCAAGAATTTTGTTATGTAAATTTTCTCACATTATTTTTAATTGAATTTTAGATTTATTTTCAATAAAGTTACATTAAATTATATATCTAAATAATGTAAAACCAAGCTGGTCTCTGAAATATGGTTCACCTAGATTCTTTGATTTTTTATGTTAAAATGATAGCAACCAAGCTTATGAGACTCTTGCGATATAATATACATATAATAAAATGGTAGAAAAGTCAAAACTGTACATTGAATATTTTTTTCAAAGAATCTTTGGGGTCTGATCTACAAACAATACCGAAGCCAAAATTATAGTTTTTAGAATTTTTGTCTGTTTGTCTGTATGATTTACTTCAAATTTGGCACGAATAATATTAAGAAGTCGGGTCAACATATAGGCTACATATTATCACGCTATCACCTACGGGGAACGAGCAGTGAACCTTTATTTCTAACTAACTCCACGCGTACGAAATTGCGGGCGGCTGCTAGTAAAGAATGTCACTCGCACCGTTGCCTACCCCTCCCCTACCCCGTGGAGCCCTGGAACCTTACTCACCAACAGAAACACCACATCACCATAAGGTAGTATTATTTTTAAGGTGGAGGTCAACTTCCCCAGACGGGCGCTCCAATTTAAACAGAAAAGCCGCTATGCCTCTTATTTAGAGTGCTTATATTAAAAATAAAAACAAAATTTAATATCATTTATTCAGTCTTGGCTGTTACAAGCACTTGTGAATGTCGAAAAGCTACGCCATCGGTTCGCAAATATACGGCGGGAGACCTTGTACTGAGAAGAACTGGCAAGAAACTCAGCTAGGGCTGTTTATTTCTCCCCGTATTATATACACAGTTGACAAATTGAAAAATGACTTAAAATTAAGATAACTCATGAAGTCACTTTCCATTACATATGTAAATTATATAAAAATTATGACTATGGAATAAAACATAAAAAAAAACTGATTAAACAAAGTTAATGAATGCCGTTCCGTACTGTTTAGGCATAATAAAAATTTACGATTGAAGTTAAATACAACGATTATATTAATAAACAATCAATGCTCTTTTCAAAACAGGCCATGGAATGTTTCCTGGCAGGCGTGAAGCCGGCAGGGAAGGAAGAAGAAGTGGTCGGAGTCACAGCTAACGGCCAACACTGGGACCGCTGGAATCCGCATGCTATAGAACGATTCGAGGAGCTAACGCAGGTAATAAATTAAACTTATATACGCCTGCACCCGAATCGTGAATTTACGTATCTATACATATAATAAAATGATAGGAAAGTCAAAACTGTACATAGAATATTTTTTTAAAAGAATACTTGGGGTGTGATCTACAATCGATACCGAAGCCAAAAATATAGTTTTTAGAATTTTTGTCTGTTTGTCTGTATGACTGTCCGGGATAAACTCAAAAAGTACTGCATTTAATTCAAATTTGGCACGAATATTATTAAGAAGTCGGGTCAACATAATTAGGCTACATATTATCACGCTATCACCTACGGGGAACGAGCAGTGAACCTTTATTTCTAACTAACTCCACGCGTACGAAGTCGCGGGCGGCCGCTAGTGTTTTAATAAGGTTAATGCTTGCACAAACAAATCGAAAATAATATAAAAAACGAACTGCGCCAAAATGTGGTTCCACGCAAACTGCGATCAAGGAGGCGGGGTCTAAAACCTCCGAACAACACGCCCATCATGGGATAGGTTGGGATTTCCATTTAAAATTATCTTACCCAATGAATGGGTAGCCGAATTCATTGGAGATATTTGATTTGTCAAAGTATTTCGTTTGGTCTGTGTGCGTGTCGCATTAGTGTTGAAGTTTAGTTGTATGAGTAAGAATCCATGTTTTAGTGGCCTTTGTTACAGAGTAATGCTTCCATATCATTTCTAATTCGTTGGCTTGCTCTCACTGACAAATAGTCTAAGATCCGAACCAACATCGACCTTCACCGAGCCGATAAAAGAATGAAACATATTTTATCATGAATTCAGTATATTTGAAAATATATTAAAAATGGGTTGCCTAAAAAAATATTATGTTTTTATTTGGTAAGTTATAATAGAATGTGCAAATAACCAAAAAATTTGGACATGAAATTTTGAAAATATACTCCATTTTACCCGTCTAAACGCCTTTTTTTTATCTTTCCCGAGTTTACCTTAACGTAATTAAAATAGATTATAGACATGACGCATTGTTTAGACACTGTTTTATAGTAAATTTTATGGAGAATCCAAATATATATAGTTTGTATAGGGTATTCATACAAAATAACAGAGATATCGGCAAAACAATGCAATCGTTCCCAACCCGCACGGGGCCTCATTTTTGTCGTGGCCGGTTGAGGGGGTGAGCGGCGTATGCACTTGACCATTGAAAAGGTTAACAGAGACATTTTTTTTAATATTTCTAAATTAAATGTTGCCACATCAAGATAATAAGAAAATGTTGTCCTGACTTACAGTATATAACGTATAAAATGTGCAGCCGTATTATTTACCTGGGCGAACTACTGGGATGCCAGGTATAAACAGGTGTGTCGATGCCAGTTACGTTATCCAACGGCTGCACATTCTATACGTTTTATTCATTAAGTCCGGACAACATTTTCTTATTGTCTTGATGTTGCAACATTTTTTTTAATTAATTAAAAGTAGTCTGTCCAGGATTTTTTTAGGCAAACTATTTTTAATATATTTTCTAATATACTAAATTCATGATAAAATATGTTTCATTCTATTATTAACTTGTAGTGAAGTTCGATGTAGGTTCGGATCTTCTACTAAAAGCACGACACCATCTAAAGATAGTGTTATTTCACTGTGATTTCAAATTTAATTCTTTAATTACAAATTCTGTACCCTTTACCTTTATTCGTTGACTAAATATTGACATAAAAGGGGGATGGGCCCGTTGCGCGGGCTCAGTGTGGAATGATGGCTCTAAAAAGCATAACATGCCATCCGAAATTAGAGGCGAGAGGGCTAGATTGATGCTAAAGATTGGGGTCCACTTGCAGTAATTTTTCTAAATCTGAATTTTACTAAAAGTAGTTAAAGCTCATACAACAATGCCTAATTGACATTGGCGTTTTGACGTTTTTCTATGGGTTAAATCTAGTTTTTGTTGAATTGATATTTATCATAATTGCTGCAAGTGGACTGAAGTTATTGAGTTTATGATGTCATACCAGCGTTTCGTACAGTCAATATAATCTATATTGCAATAATATGGTTAACTCATGATCATGGCTACAATACAAAGCTCTCTTTATAGTAATACTAGTAGAACCCGCGTACTTCGTACGGGTTAAAATAATTTGGAAAAAAAGACAGACTCGAGTCCGTACCAAAAGGAACGTCAAATGTTTGACAGGAGAGAAGATAGAATAGTTTATATGGAAAAATTAAATTAACGTTTTTACTATCTTCCTCGCAATTTTTCCATATTTTCTCACTCACCTTTTAAACCTTCCCTAGACCTCCACAAACATTTCAAGACCAAGATAAGATAAATCCGTTCAGCCGTTCTCGAGTTTTAGCAAGACCTAACGAACAGCAGTTGATTTTTATATATATAGAAGAAACAATGTATTATATTATTCGCCTACAGGTAGCTAGGTGGAAACCTCTAGTGTCAAGAACGTGTACATACAAGAAGACTTCCTCGGTCGAAGGAGAGAAAGAGAAGGAGATACCTGGCATTAAGTTGTACGATGTCACTGACGGTAAGTAACTTCGAATGTAAACTCAATTACAATGTCTTAAGATGTGGAATTGTATATTTGAGTTGATATTTTTTTTTAATTCAAGCTCTATTAATATGACCCTGGCAAATGGTAAACTTTGCACAATCGCTTAGTTTCAAGTAAATAAATAAACTATAAAGTTGCAGTCGTAAGCCAGTATTGTTTGTTTGTTAACATTTTTTGACATAATATTTGTAAACTTGACATCAGTCTGTCCTTTTCATTTCGTATAAAGCATGATTAGGAAAAGCTGTTGTCAGGTTTACAAATAGCAAATACGAAAAGCTAAGTTAAATGCCGGTAAAAAAGTGGCTGTATAAAATACGGACGGACATGATGAATCTATAAGAGTTCCGTTTTTTGCCATACTGCTATGGAACCCTAAAAAGGAAGCGAATTGATTTTACAATTTCAAGACCTTTCCAACTTTTTTTATTTACTCTGTAGTGTTTACGTTCATTATCAATCTAACAATGCCCCCACTGCTGGGCCAGAGGCCTTCCCTTGGGATGGAATAGGGAGATTGGGCCGTGACCCACCACGCGGGCCCATTGCGGATTGGTGGGTGCTAACGACTGGAGATGCAGCCGGGATTAGCTTAAGTGCCTTCCAAAGCACGGAGGAGGTCGAGATGATAAGTTTTTGGTCACCCATCTAATCACTGACTATTGCTTAAGTCGTTTAGTAGTCTTCCATGGCAGACCAAGCGTGCTTACTACTTTCGCCATTGAGCTCCATAGCTTTGTTATTTCCCATCTTGTAACTATACGACGGTTTCTATTGGCACTAGTTTTAGGTGCTATTCATTGCAAATTGTCCAACGTGGACGAATTCGTCATTCATCACCCTCAGCACGAACCAATATCAAATTCGAATAGTTGCATTCGATCTCGATACGCGTCAAATGTCTAGAAGTTTTGTACAATGGTATTTTATATTCCTAGATACGCCACGTGCACTCAAAATGTGTCCCAATAAAGAAGTGCTTGAACACGACTCAAGCACTTCTTGTTTCACAGTGACGCTCGGACCATTGCGAAGTAGGAAAACATGCCATTGAGCTCCAGAAAAAAATGCTTATAATACGTAGAGTATCGGTTTTTTGAAAGGTTTCTAATCAATGTTAGTTAATTTAATGCAATTTTATTTAATAAAGCAAATCGGGGCAGATAAGAACAGAATATACTATTTTATGGATGAAAACTAAGTCCAATTCACACCGGCGGTAAGGGAGAGAATTGAAGTGTTTCAACCTACGTCCATATGAACGTAGAATTCGTTTATTACCACAACGGGCACTTAGCAAGGGCATAAACTTAGAATGAATGGACTCAATTCGGTCTGAGTGCACCGCGTAAAAAGGGTCCCATATAGTTGAGCCATATTACAGGGCACTGCGTATAAGACAGTTGAAAAGGGTGATTAAGCTCTTTGGGTTTTTGAGATGTTTAGTTTGCCCTATTACAAAACCAAGCCTTCTTTTCGATTTCTTTATAATTGCGTCATAGTGACATCGGAAATCGGTTGGTCATCAAAATATACGCTCAAGTCCTTGAAAGTCAACATACGCGACATTTGAAAAGATTGGTGGTATTTTGTCAGGGCCAGAGCCCTTATTCTAATCAAGATGTTTTAGTTTATCTAATACTTCACGCTCGTTGAGTATAATTCCAGATAACCAGTAGGAGGTTACTTACCTTTGTTTTACTGGATGTCTTCGGAGAGTCGCGTTCATAGTCTTAATATACGGAACCAAAGTATTCAGAAAAAAGGTGACATATACCAACACAGCCCGAAGCTTCCTTGCTATTAAAAATCATGTTTTGTGGCAATGATGACTGATTACGCTTTTTCATGTTTATATGAGACAAAAATACGTTACTGTAACGTATATTTAAACCATTTTCGATGGAATTACTGTAATCCGAATAGAATTTTTTCATTAGCTTCTTAGAAGATTTTTATATATTTTAAAACATGTGTGATACTTATTTTTTTCTCGCAAACAGCGACTCAATGCTGGGCTAAACCACTTAGGATTTTTTCTATAGCGTTGTTTAACCAGCGGCGTGCATTCAGCAATTATCGCATTAGCATCACCATAAAATTTTGCAACAGCTTCATCATTAACATCGGTAGCACATAAAAGGTCTGGGTCAGACCTTAGCTTAGCATTGTCAACTGACAATGCTATGTTTCCGTTTAGTATGTTCATAATTATATTATACCTGCGAAAGTTCCTATACTCAAAAACATCTGTTTTTAGCTGCTTGTAGCATGATAAACTCAGCAAGAAGTGCGGGATGGTGCCTATCCTGTTTAAGGATTGACTGTTCTCTACTAATGCACGTCTTCCCAGTGTAATATTGCAAACAGCGCATTCAGAATTACGATATAGTATAGTATAGGAGTAAAGTCTTTAGTCATCCGCCTATAGCAATAAGTCGTAAAATTATACGAGCTTGCATTTCGAACAGTTATTACTGTTTGACGCATGCGTTTAAATTAATATCTTATTTGATATGCATTAATGGTGAATTTTCAAATAATGCCTTATATTGTTGTTGACTACGCAATTATCTTACGTGTATGTTTTATTTTGTGAAATAAATGTTCGCGCGTGGAGAGTAATCGCATTGTCACGAATAAAAACATACATTTTCAGCAGTGGCTGTGAAAAATATAAGGCGTTTGCTTTTGTAACTAGCGAAACTAGTGTCGTAAACATTGTCGGCCGATCATTCTTCCCATTACCGAGTATCGTGATCACTCGATATTGACAATCTTATGATTTGTCTGACTCCTCCGTTCTCTGTGACACGTAATACGGAGCTCCGTGCCCGTTTTCCGTTTCGGCCACAATTTTGTTCGTAATGTTTTATATAGGGTACTAGATGTCCCAGCAAACTTCGTACCGCCATAAAAAAATAGGGGTTGGTGGTAGACGAGTGAAAATTTTGGGTTGTATGTAATTTTGTATGATGTATCATAAAAAATATTAAAAAAAAATTATCTAAAATTGAAAAAGAAATTTAGGGGTGGATTACCCTTAACATTTAGGGGATGAAAATAGATGTTGTTCGATTCTCAGACCTACCCAATATGCACACAAAATTTCATGAGAATCGGGAAAGCCGTTTCGGAGGAGTTTAACCACAAATACCGCGACACGAGAATTTTATATATTAGATTAAACATCGTTGCTTTCGTATGGAAATTTGAAAAGCGCCACAACGGACCTAACGTGATTTAAAATCTTCCATACAAAACTTCTTGACATTTGAGGCGTATTGAGATAGATTTTAACAAAACGAATTCGATATTGTTTCGCGGAAATGCAACTACAATGTGTCCGTTTACGTACGCCTATTGGTAGGCAGCAAATAGGCAGAAGCCTCTAAAGCATTTCTTTTCAATCACCATCCGCGTAGTCATATGTACGCGAACGGACACATTGGTATGTTAATTGTTTAACGAGAGTTGTATTAGCACTGGTGTTATTGTCCCAGAGGGTGAGGTGGACATAGGCGGCATGTTGATAGCGGAGGGGTGGGCGGTGGAGGGGGAGTGTTGCCGCGCCCCGCCCGCCCCCCGCCCGCCCTACGGGGACCTGGGACACTCCAGGCGAGTATATTACACTATATTATACCATCCGCCCATCTTTTTGTTTATCCAACACGTTTGATGCAGGAATTGTATACTTATGATTTTATTTATTTTTTAAGCATTTAACTGCTAGATGTTTAAATCTAAAGAAAAGTTTACTAGATTTTTTTTTTCTAGTAAACTTTTCTTTAGATTTAAACATCTAGCAGTTAAATGCTTAAAAAATAAATAAAATCATAACTATAATTGCTATTTCTTCTTTCAAATGTTTAATACTTGAAAAAGTATTCATTTGACATTGTGGGTTACCTACAATGCGAAGAGATGGCGCTGCCTTGCAGCTTAAGGCTAGGAAAATTTCGACGCTGCTAAAAGGGCCATGGTAGCATAATGGTCAGTGCATTCGCCCGGATAGCGAAGGATGCGGGTTCGAGTCCCGTCCGCTGCCTGGTCCGCGTGGATTTTTTTTTTAGTAAACTTTTCTTTAGGTATTGTATACGTTTTATACATGTATTTGTATGTAGGTGTGAACAAAAAATGAATACATTGTATAAATTTTTTGTTAAAAGCTTTGTATTAAGACTTACTTCATACGACACATAGCTACCAGAAAAGACACCAAATATAATGCGTCACCAGCTGTTAAGACCAAAGTAATTTTTGTAGCGGGACTACAGGAGTGGTGCTTATACCAGTCAATATGGAAATGAATATTTAAGATTACTACCAATATCTATATTTTACGTGCATGAAATTAATAAATAATGTATTTGTCAAATTCCACTTGCAAGACATACATATGTTAAAATAAAAATTTATTTTTACCGCACCTCAGGAGGCAATAAAAAGGTAAACTTCTTTTAAAATTCATCAGTCTATATATTTTAATGTCCCCATTACCGAGGTACCACTCTACTATTTAAAATAGGGAGACTTGGCCGTGACCCACCACGCGGGCCCAGTGCGAATTGGTGGGTGGTAATGACTGCAGATGTAGCCGGGACCCACGGCTTAACGTGTCTTGCGAAGCACGGAGGAGTTCGAGAAAATAAGTTTTTGGTCACCCATCCAATAAAGCGCACGCCGAATGTGCTAACCACCTGAGCCATCAAACTCCGCAATAAGTATATCTATCTATCCAATGTCCCCACTGCTCGAGTATGGGCCTTCTCTATGGATGCAATGTCCCGCATCTTTATCGTGGTCAAACTAGTTTGTCCAACAGGAATAATATAATTGATCTCTGCTCATATACTCCCGTCGTGAAAGACAATTTGACTATCTAGAAAAAATATTCCTGTTGGACAAATTACTTCGACTACTCAGTTTGACTACGTGGATGATTTGAACACCTGGAACAATAATTCCTGTTGGACAAATCAGTTCTACACAGTTTGACCACGTGGAAAATTTGAACACCTGGAAAAATAATTCCTGTTGGAGAAATCAGTTTGACCACGTGGATAATTTGAACACCTGGAAAAATAATTACTGTTGGAAAAATTAGTTTGACCTCGTGGACAAATGCACGGGTCCTGTGTGAGTGGTGGGTGCTAACCACAGCAGATGCAATTGGGACCAACGGCTTAAGCATGGAGGATCTCGAGACAATACATTTTTAGTCACCCATCCTATGACTGACTATTGCGAAAGTTGCTTAACTTCGCTAACATTAAATACTGCGGTACTGAACTCCTCTTTGCCAAAATAAGGTAAACTTAGTTATTTTCAATCTATTACATAATCTATGTTAAATGTTTACAAAAAACTAGTCTCGGCGAAATTTCGTTACGTAATCCAATGACGCTGCGTATCGTCACCAGTGATTTATTAAATAAGATAGTGATCGAATCATTTAACTTTGTTACATGACTTTATAATATACTTTGCTAGGATTTCATCTTACATAGTATAAAACAAATCCGCACCCGTTGTCTGTACGTTTTAGATCTTTTAAATTACTCAGTGGATTTTAATGTTGTTTTCCGCAATAGATAGATTGATTCAAAAAGGTTTTTATGTATAATACATGCCTGAGAACAAAAACTGTACTTTTCGGGCACTTGTTAACGAAAGGAACCCCGGATCTTGGCACGGTTTAATACATATATGTATAATATACAAGTTTTACTCAAATATTTATAAGCGACCCGCGACCTCTTCGCTTCGGATAAGGGCACAGTTTACTAAACGGTTCTCCGCCGGGTCTAGGCACGATTTTAAGAGCGGATGCGAGCTGAGAGACTTTTCATAAATAGATATTTCAAAAAAACTATTGCTGTCACGTAAATACCGTGCGATAGGTATACGTTAAAGCTGAAAATTGTGTACGAGTCTCGTCGAGTTCCTCCTCCAAAATCAGATTTATGTAAAATTTATTTTACCCATAGAATAATGGTGTCGATTCTGGCGTGATTCTCTAAACTTAAAACTAAATTTAACATCAGTCTCTCCTTTTCATTCTGCATATAGAATGATAGGGATGCACTGTTGTCAAGTTTATGTTTAGCTTTAGAGAATCATGCCAGAATCGATATCAGTATGTAGTTATTCTATGCCTTTTTTTGTAAATAAATAAATAATAAATATTTCCAACACTCACACCAATTAGCCTAGCCCCAAAGTAAGCACTGTAAAGCCTTGTGTTATGGGATACTAGGGTAACGAATAGAATACATATATTATACATATATAAGTATATTTATATGAAATACATATTAAACATCCATGACTGGTGTACAAATGCTCGTATTCATCACACAAACATCTGCCCCCACCGGGATTCGAACCCGGGACCTCTCGAGTCGGCGACGCCATGAAACCCGGCGTATAAACCACTCGGCCACGGAGGTCGTCAAAAATGCTTATTAAATCTCCACACTTCAGACGTCTTAAGTGGTGATAACAATTTATTTATTTTTGGCATTTCTGAGGACTTCTTATTTCTTTAAAACACAAGTTATCGTAAAACGGAAGACATAGGAGCATAGAATGAGTAAAATTATATTTTATATATAACAATCAATTCCCTTTGTGATACAAATCAAGGAGGCATCAGTCGAGAAAAACCACTGCCCGACTCCCCTCTTAAACCATGTATTCGTCCGGTCGTTAAGTATAAACTGTGGAGTCATGTTAACGACATCGGCGCTTGCGACGGTTGGCCGGTCACTAGTAAATATATATGGTAAAATTTGTATATTTCTCTACATTGTAACCTTATTTCAGTTTAATAATGAGAGTTCATTATAATAGGGTCTTGAATATGATGAGTGGGCCAGGTGAACGAGCCTCTTCCCTGCCCAAGGATATGAAAGACAACACTGAAAAGGACCGACAGCCAACGAGCGAAGCCACAGGTAAAGCTATACAAGTTACATAATCATATTTTATATAGCCCTTACAATTATGTATTTATTTTATACTAGTGGCTGCCGGCGACTTCGTCTGTATGGAAAAATTGGCTTCTCATACATATTATGATGGTGTAAATCCCTTTAATGGTGATTTCTAGGATAAAAGCTATCGCATGTCCTTTCCCGGGACTCGAGCTATATCTATACCAAATTTCACTTAAATCGGTTCAGAGGTTTGAGTGTCAGGAGACATACAGACAGACATATAAAGTTTCGCATATATAATATTCGTTTATTTAAGTAGATAAGTAAAGTATAATAGTGATAATGTGACCATGATAGTTTAAAACAATATAAAACAGGCCCGCCTGAAAGAAACGGTCACCATAATTTAAAGACTGTTGCGATAGAGTATTACTCTCGCTTTTGCCTACTCTAATCCCACCCCCTTCTTCGTGGAGACCTGGGGGCCATTCGTCTAACGGAAATGCTTAAGAAAACGCTAACGCTTACGATTCCTATTTATTATTTCTAGCCGCCTGAGGTTTTCAAATGCCTCGCGCTCTTTTTTTTTCTTTTGCATTGGTAATAATAATATTAAAAAAAATGAGCGTGAGGTATTTGAAAACCTTCGGCGGTCAGAAATAACAAAATAAAATCGAAAGCGTTAACGTTTTCCAAAGCATTTTCATTAGGCGAATGGCCCCCTGGAAACTAACACGCCCACAAAAACAACACTACCAAAAGGTAATCCAATTTCACTGTGATCTTTTGTAAGGTGGCGATTATCATTAAAATTCAGAACTTATGCTTTTCCTCCGGTTTGCCATGGCAAGTTATCTCTTACCTAATTCCTAAAGAATAGATTATTCGATTTGAGGAAGACTAAATTGCATATAAAAATATGAATTTGTAAGTATAATTCATTATTAATTACTGAAATAACTTGAGATTACCTTAGCCGCTTCCGAATTCTTGCAAACGAAATATTTTACGTTAAGAATGAAATTAATTTAAATACGCAGTAAGTAATATTTCCATAACAGGGTATTTCAAACAATAACCTTTAACATATACCCAAAGAACCTTTTAGGGACAAAAAGTGCTCTTCTCAGAGATCCCTTTTTCAAAGTTCATCAAAATTCGTTCAATCTCAAGCGTGGAACAGAACAGATGAACAGTTACTTTCTCATTTACAAAAATCAGTATTAAAGTATGGATTCATAAATATACTTTTGCGAAATTCATAACAGAGAACGAACTACTTGCAACATTGGAAACTCACGCAACCGGTCTCGAAAAATCCAGTCCGAAAACGATATCGAATTTCGACCTATCGTATCCCGACTTCAAGGCGAAGCATGTCAACGGCAACCAAGAGGACTTCCTACAATCGGAGAGAGATACAACAGAAAATACCGGATCTACCGACACACTCGTTCCCAGTACACCCATCCATCAAAAAACACCACGAGATGAGTTCAAAGCCAACATAAACAGAATAGATTCGCACCATAACAACTTAGAGGCACTCGGCAGATCGCAAAACGAATTACATAAGTAATTGCGAACGATTTAAGTGTCTTCAAGATTGATTCCGTTGTGTAATCGTTACAAGATAGACAATCTGTCACAGTCTGGTTGATGAAAATCGGTGAAAACATCGTTCGATATTTTTGTAGAGAAAAAGAAATGAAACAAAAAATAAGTTTCTCCGAACACCGTCGTGTCTAACGCGGTTATAACACAAAATAGATAGTACAGAAGATAATCTACATACAAAGTGCGCTCGGGCAAAGCACACATTGACATCGCTCACGGCGACGATACCACTTGGGACTAGTGCCGCGAGTTCCATTAGCTTGAGACACGCGTCTGAACTTATTTTTACAAAAATGGATTAACAAAAGTAGTTATTGTAATTCTTCAGTAGACGGTCATTTAAATTCATCATAAAACGGTTAATTGCCTTTTTTATATGAACGTATGTACGTTATTATCGTTGAATTGTAAATACATTAATTAATATTGTTTAATATTTCCATTATTTCTGTTTCATTCTCAACAATAAATCAAACTAGTAGCCACAACTTCCACATTTTTGGTGGACAAGCCATAGTTGATCATTCTGGCGCGGTCGCCGAGCGTAGGAATTAAAATGAAGTACATACATGAGATTACCTTCTGTGCTATCTATTTTGTGGTTATATTGTAATCGGTTTAAAGGAAATTATTTTTAACTTGTGTAACAGTTTGATCATTTGTTGTATTATGATTAGTGGCCAAACGAAATCTTATACTATTACTGAACGGCTGGCGCGTCAGTGACCTCTTTTGTTGTAAATTTTTAAAACACCAAAAACTTACGTATCGTTCCATCCTAAATAATGAAACTTCTGTTCATTGATGTATCCAGTTCTTGTTCTAGTATGATAAAATCAGTAGTTACATTATAAATAGAAGCGAAACGCATTCTTTACCTTTAGAATTATTTACCTTTTTTTTCGATAACGCGAAATTTCTTTGACTCCAATGTTGTATGTTTGACATTCAAAGAGGTCAATAAAACCTAAATTTATTACTAAATGATTATTATATATTGTAAATAGGAGCACACTTAATAACGTATTCACCATGCAAACGTCTTATAAAACCCGATATATAAGTAAGCCCGATAAGTTCTCCACATCCAATCTGCAATAAGCTTTTTGCGGATTCCTCAGCTTTAATCTTAGTTAAGTAAAAAGTAACTGTTTTGTCTATGATCTGACCATTGGTGAAAGAAGACCTCAACTCAACTTTTTTTTGTATTCACTATGTTTTATAATTAATTTCTTTATTGACTCTGCACTAGTCTATTATGAAAGATATTTGTATTAGGTTGTGTATGATGTATCCATATTTATTTTGGTGTAAGCATTATAACATCTTAGTATTGGTGGTTGTGGTAATTTGTACTGTCCTAATAATGTGTACAACTCTTGTCGTTAAAGATAGGAATCGCTCACAAGACACGCTGTCTCTCTCGGACGTTACTTAGGATAGCATGTGCGAAAGGGATAGACAGAACGTCTTGCGTAGTCATTGAATCGCAAATTTCTCTAATGACACTTGTCAGAATATATTTTCAGTTTCCTTTTAAAATTAATTCATTCTTTTACTTCTATAGATTTAGAATTACAAGCAATTAAATGCTTAACATAAATATAAAAAACAGTATAATTATTTACAATGAAAATTGTTAAACACGGTTTTTATCACAATTGTTTGTTGAAAATACATTGTTACGGTTTTTTACATGAAAAATTCTGTTTAAGACACTGCAAATTAGTACAACCACGTTTTAGTCTGTGATTGGTGTGATTAACATCACCGCTTCTAGAATAGCTGTACGGAACTAACAAATTTGACATTTATTACAGTGTACTAAAGGACATTATTGAAAACTTGCATTATATACAGTGATACAGGTAAAAAAAGCTTTTAAAGTGCTGTCGACAAAACATAATACTATTGACTCATATCCTTATTCACTTGAATATAATGTTGGGCTATTACCATTGATCCCACCAACATGCTTCTCTGGTAGGTCCATGGGTAATTTGTTTATACCCGTTGTCCCACCCTTCTAAACAGTGTTCGACAATGGGTCTACGGGTAATTAATTTTTACCATGGTCCCACCGCACTAAAGACAGCCATCAAATATACAGTTCGTCCACTCGGACCCGTGGACCCACCAGGGGGACATGTTGGTGGGACCAGGAGTAATAGCCAATATTATTTCTATAAATGATTATATTTTTTATAATAAAAAGGTAACAAACAAGAATATGACCAGTCTGGTCGCAAGTGGCCCAAAAGTAACAAATGTTCTTACTTACATTTAATAAAACAGAGAAAACTTGTAGTTTTTAAACAGAATATATTCAACGAAATCTATAAACATTATATAAGAGAATGGTGCTAAAATCATTGAAACCGAAATGCAATTACTTAATTTATAATGAAGTTTTAATGCAACAAACCGGATATTAGGGTAGTCTATGATTTATAAATGTTAGTACTTAATGTAGAATAAGACCTTTTTAATTTCATCAGTATGAAATTTAAAATAATAAGTAGGTACACAACAAATTGCTTTAAAGCTGTAGCTTTTTAAAATGAGGCACATTATTCTGAAATTTCGAATCCTATCGTTTATAATTATATAGTGTTATTAACCTCCTTATAAACAAACGAAGAATAAGCTCGGATTAGTTACTCCATGTTTTGTCTCTGTTTATTGAATTACAACTTTGATCAACAATAGGGATGATGACTATTTTTTTTTCTTGGTTTATCAGGTAAATTATTAAATAGTAGTCGACACGTATTTTTCCTTTTTCCACATAATATAAACATTGGAGAGATATATTGATTTGAAAAGTCGCATGAAATCACGTTTTGGTACAATTTTCACTTAAAAGTGACATCACGAACTTTGAAGCGCTATAACTTTGTCATTTTTTGATTGATTGCCGAAAGAAAAAATACGTGTCCATTATTTTTTGATCATCTAACTGACGGACTAAATAGAATTTCGTTTACTGTACCCCGTCATCACCCCTATTCTATAGATAACGGGTTGCATACAAAATCAAAGCTAAAAACTGTCCGCGTCAGTACATACATACAGCTGCATTCGATCCCCAATGAACAAATACAAATGTTTTAAAACAGTTTAAGTTAAACCTAATAACAACCATGTCACAAAGGAATAAAGTTACAAATAACGAAATGTTATTTCGTACATACGGCCTTTTACCGATCGACCCATTGGCTGTGTATTAACCTAACGAAAATAAGATCTCACGCCTCAAGTGAGGCTTTATTTACCGAAACGGATTCTACGCGCTGACTATCTATAATATTGTTTGATTATTGATCGAAGAATTACAAATAGTATTAGTGTGATATTTACAAAAAAAATCGTGATTAGTCTAAACTTATTGTTTGTTTGTTAATAAGGGAGTTGAAGTATCTATTCCTCTTAGTTTTCTCTTAAAATCACCATTTGGATTAAATATTACTTATGGACATTATTCCTGTTTATGAATCTCTATTTTATTAATAAAAGCTTAAGCCAAGGCCATAACATGGATTCACTATTAAAGCAATAGTGCTTTTGTGGTTTACTTAAAGGCATTGTCAATACCAAATTGTATCCACCAAGTGGCCAGGATCTTTACTCTCTCTCTTCGAAACGAAATTTCGGTTAAGAACGATTTTTTAACGAAATTTCGCCAGTGACTCTACTCTATTTCATTTTCGAACACGCACATAAAGTTTGGTATCATAAACAATTTTTGTGAACGAATGGAATGAGTCATGTTTATGAGTTATTTTTATCTCCATTTTTTAGATTATCTACTTTTTTTTGCTTGGAAACAGAATTACTATACGACAAAAAATTTGTTGACATTGAAACAACCTTCATTGACAGTTTTAGCCGACTAATTTGTACAGTTGATACAATCGATTGTATGTGAACCTAAATTGGTCGTTTAATACTTTGAAGTATTGGAATTTACTTTGGAAATACAAAAAATAATTAAAAAAAAACTTAATTTAACAGGCTAAAAATTTTCCTCACGCTAAGCAACCATAATTAAAAATACTCTAGCAGTGATTTGAGGCTAAATTAAACCAAAAATCCCAAAACAAGATACAATGAAAAGGTAACACTTTTCATTCTGTCAATTTTAAGTTAAAATTTCGAACCATTATCTGTCAAATTCAACTTTTCGTTCGAAAGTTTTGTGAATTGGGATCTGACATGGAGGCGTGGCCTATTCAATATGGCGCCGACGGGGGTGCATTTGCCTAGTCAAACCGTGATGAAATACCGTAAAATAGTTAAATATCAATATTAGTGGTAGATAATGATAGTCTTAACAATTAATGATATTTGTGAATGGTCCGGTTCAACGCCCAGTAATCGCAATTTTCGAGAGGGTGAACGACTGGTAGCTGCGAAACATTTATTGAATTGTGGTATACACAAACATTTATTGAATTGTGGTAACTAAACCAAGGAAACTCTTTCATTTTAATGTTGTTGCCGTCCCATTCTTTTCTTAGTGGAATAATAATGAGATCTTGTAAAATGCTACTTCACACATGCTTAACCTCAAAAAACGAATTTGACTCACCTGGTAATATATAGTCGTCTTTCAGAAAATGCAATGAACACACTTTCATGTGAGGATTTATTTTACAGTCAATCTTCAAAGCGTTCTTCCATGCTGTGAATTGGTCCACTTTTTCCATTTGACCAAAATAATTTTTGATGTAAACACAACGCGCATTTTTTTTAGGAAACTTATGAAACGTTAATTCACGGTTTTTTTGAAAACTGCTTCCACATCCATACACACAACACTTTATTCTTTTTTTAGAAATCTTGCGAGGGTTAAATATTCCTAATTCTTCCGTCATTTTTTGTTTAATTTCTCAAAAGTACTAATGACACTAATGATAACTTATGTGTTTTGATGAGCGATGCACCCCGGTATTAGTTCCAAAATTGAACACCAGGTGTCTCACGAATTTTGTCAGATCCCAATTAGAGGGTTGGAGAATTTAATAGTCAAACTATTTTCGGACGAACGGACGACGACGTTCGAATGTGCGAAAATTGGATCGAAATTTCGTTTTTCGTTAAAATAGAGTAAGCCTCCTGATCTATGCAATAAATATCACATGAGGTTCCCACAATATAGAATTTGAACTGTATGTCAAATTAATTAAGGTTAAAATCTATTGGAGAAGCTGTAAGGGATTTTCTAACCGATTGTGATGTTGATTGTATCTAGGTAGGCATACATTCCGGCAAAAATCTTGAGTAAGGCTGCGCAGTAGCAGTTTTACATACAAAAACGTTTAATAAGCAAGCTGTTTGTCCATGATCTTACTTACTTAAGAAGTTTGCCGCTGTTTATGCATACTTTAATTTTACTATTGTATACTGTTTTGTTATTTTTTTACGGTGCCATACGATTTAAGTACAAATTCTTTATCTTTGTTTCGTTGAAATTTTGTTAACTATAAACTTTAGTGTGTAAGTTTCGCCCTTGTTTGATGTTATATTTTTTCATCATAATAATATTGGCAGCGCTCGAAAATATAGGTACTGCAGGCAAGTTTGTAAGAATTTACACTTTTTGTCTTCCTAGTAATAAATGTTTAAATATAAAAATAAGTTTTTTATTTTCACAAATCTCTAGTTTTTTTAAATGTGAATAATGACAATGGTTTTCTCCCTGATCCAAATGCGGACTACAATATGAATCGCCAAGTATGTAAAGATTCGAAATGAAATAAACTGAGAGCGTATCGCTCCAATATGGCTAACTAACGCTTTGGAGTATATCACCTAGAAAATCATAAATTATTAGGTTTAGTTAATAGATCTGATACTCAGCCAACGAGTATCAAAGATGCAATTTTAGAGTAAAAATTGCAAGTCCCGCACTGAGAGACGGCAATAAACTTTAAACTATGAATTGAGTTGGTGCTATCACTTTTGTGACATTATTAAATTAGCTTTTAGTCTTCCCTAGAAATATATAAATTACATTTCCGGACACATCTATCAGCCACTTTGTGTTTTAAGTTTCAACCTCTTTCTATGTTCTGTGGTTTCAACGGTCGATAGCAAAAATATGTGTTAATGGTTGAGCAATAATAAAAAAAACACGAAAAGATGGTTAGTGGGCTGTTTCCGCAACTCGACACCCAGTGCCTATTTTGCGTGGGGATTGGCACCAGTCCTGCCAACCCAGCTCCTCCAGAAAGCTCAGCAGACCCGGAATGTTACTGCAGGCCTCTACTATTGTCTTCGGGCTTCCCATTAGAGAAGTCCTTTGTCTTGCAACGCCCCTGCACGCCAGCAGCACATGGACGCTCGTCTCCTCGTCCTCCAGACAGGCTCTGCACAGAGGGCTAACAGAAATACCTATATTACAAAGGTGTTTGTTGAAGTAGCCGTGACCCATGAGTATACCCACGATTTGTTTTAGGGCTTGTCTTGGAAGTCTGATTAACTTACGTGTTAGCTGCAGGTTTACCTTGGGAACGGCTTCCCTAGCTTGCCTGCAGTCCGTGAGTTTTATCCAGTATTCGTCGTGTTGCCGTTGACAGCGCTCCCTTATCCAGGTTCGCAGCTGTCGATAGGGTATGTGTACAATAGGCTCCGGACCAATGGCCGTCCTGCTGGAACCTTCCCTGGCAAAGCAGTCCGCCGCATCGTTACCCCTTGAGCTGCTGTGTCCTTTAATCCACTGTAAAGTCAATCTATTATCGTTACCAATATTAGTCAACTTACAGTGGCATTCATTCACGAAAAGATGGTTAATAAATCAGCTTAAAACCAGCGTAGGTAAAAATTTCTTTTCTATGTATCTAACATTTATTTTTAGCTAAGTACCGTTAATACGAATAGATGTGTCCGGAAGGGTGTAACATTATACAACGTGTATATGGGTATAACGTTGGAAATAACGCACACCTTGAAATAAACTTATTTTGGAATTGGCTTCTAAATCGATTTCGATAAAAAATAGTATCTAAAAAAAAATATAAATTTAAAAAATCAAAAAACCCGACAGCTTAAATATTACTTGAAATAAAAACTGAAAATAAAAAAAACAAGTGCAGTAGGTAGTCTATAATTCTGTTAAGGAACAAAGCTACTTTAACATTCGGGACCCATTAGATATTCATGTATAGATAAAAATTTTCAATAATGGGTCCCGACTGTTAAAGTAGCTTTGTTCCTTACTTAACAGAATTATGGACTACCTACTGGACTTGTTTTTTTATTTTCAGTTTTTATTTCAAGTAATATTTAAGCTGTCGGGTTTTTTGATTTTTTAAATTTATCATTTTTATTTCACACTTTTTAGTTAGGATTATAAGACGGGATATACCGCAGTCTTGTCATTTTAGTAAGTGAATTAATATCGCAGGAATTATTAAGTACCTTGCGGTGGTCTATACGATTGATTTATTAAGCCATAGAGTATTTACCAGTAGGGTCAATTTCGCAAAAATGTGTTAAGTTAAATCAAGTCGTTACCTATATATCCAATGAATGTAAATTTTAAAGTTAAATATTACTGATTCAAAAAGTCATCTTTTGCTTATGTTCTTTTTAGTAGTTTAGAAATAAATTGAAATTCATTTACTTTTATTCGTCGACGATCTAAAATTGGCAGTGGCTGCATTATAATGTCAACGTCCGGCTCTAAGATTATGATATACACAAATACAGTCTTATAATTTGATATACCTACATAATTCACAGAAACCAAATATGTAGACGTCAGAGGTTAACTTCCAATGTTGTTGATCACCCTATATACAATACCAATCAATGACGTTAATGTCGCAGGTTGACGAAAGCAACAATTCCCGTCTGTTGTTTTGAACACTGGTGGAAACTGCCTTAGATCGCTAAATTAAATAATTATGCAATCTCTGAAAAACTCCAGTTTTCACTAAATTACAATAATCATACATACCTATTATGATAATTTATTTTTCATTATTTAATAAGAAAGAACTGTAGAATAGTTTTATTGTAAGTACTTCGTATAGGGATACTGCGAGTAGCCAATTTATTTCTTTTTCATCTAGGTTTTATCTACGTTTAAAAACACCAAAATTAAATTTCTTCCCACTATTCCCGCACTCTAATCGTGCATAGTACTCCGCGCTATCACTTTTTCATCGTTGTAACTTTTTAAATATTTGTCGAAATGACATAGTGTAAAAGGCAAAGTTTACTTTAAATATCAAAAGTGATAAAAGTATTTGTTTTGATAAAAAATAATTTGTTAATATAAAATGTGCATTTTAGAAATGGACATAAATATACTTTCTGAATCTAAAAGATTCACTATTTTAGCGATAATGGCTTGCATATTATAAATGGATATATGGTGTCGCGGACTTTCTTGTAGAACTATTCAAGAGATACATTTTCATTGTACTTTATATTCGTGTAACTTTTATTGTTTTAGAAATGCAGGCCAAAATGGCTCGCATATGGAAGATTTTTTCCGTCTTACGTGACACTTAATGTTATATTTTGGCCAATTCACTCAATGACTACATAAATTGTTATCTGTATATTATTATCATGTATGAGCTATATTATTGTAAAGTTTCATTAAAATCCATTGAGAATTTTTTAGGTAAAGGAGTAACAAAGATCCATACAAACGTAAGATTGAAATTAAAATCGTAAGTGGTTTATATACAACTTTAAATCGTTGTAGATCCTAAACAGTCACATAAAATGAAAAATGGTGTTAGGGACCTAAACATGATTTTCGATTATCTAGACCGTGATACCCAATTCGACATATTATGTCAACTTTTTTTTTTCTTCGTCACAATATGGCGCCTAATTTTGCCCATATTGAATTTTGATTACTATCATATCTTTAGTAGCACTTCCATGATTGAGACGAATCGATTGATGTATGAATCATCAAAATCGGTCCAGGCGTTTGGTCTCTAGTGTGCCACAAAGGAACAAACATACATATATTGACTGTTAAACACTATACCCTGTCTGCGCGTCGCGCTTCGCGCTCTTGCATTGCGCAGTCGAGTAAAAATGCAGTAAGTAATAATGATTGACATTAGTCATTATTAAACAAAAGAATATGGTACATAATTCTTATTAATAAGATCTATTTTTAAATACAACAGTACATGAAACAATTTTACAAAAACATGATATCTGTGGTTAAAGTGATAAATAAAAATTACTGTAATTGATTAATTTGTATATTTGTATCAAACAACTTTCAGGGTGTGCGTTATAATTCTGATAAACGTTGTTTTGATTTATCATTTCTGAGTTTGGCCGTTGGCTAATGACACACCCCTTCAATTACGCCACGCAGCATTGGTAGTTTTCCGATTACTTCAACAATTGCAACGCTTCGCACAATCGAGCACTCAAAAGTAATGTTTTCGTGTGATGCGTGCAATGATACCAACTCAGTGACAGAAAATTAACAAGTGTTTTTTCTTTAAGTTGGCATAGATCGAAATGTTTTATTTATATATTATCATTAGTAATATTATTTATTGTTGAATTTTCTTTTAAACTTTGGTTTCATTGTAGTTTTTTTTAAATAATCAAAGTTAATTCAAACTGTGAAAAACTTTTCAAAACAATATTGATGATAAAATGTTTCAAATGCCATGGACACATGAGGATCCTAATATTCTTTACGGCAATATGTTCACTTTGGTTAAGAAAGAATTCGATAAGGCTTTTCCGCTTAAAACTTTGAAATTAACTCAAAAGTTGAACTTCTGTGACTGGGCTACGTCTGGTATTTATAAGAGCAGAAATAAACTTTATGATTTGTACTACTTAAGGAAGTACAATCACTCTCAGGGTTTCATTGATTATGTTAAAAGGTACTCAAAAACATTCAAAAGTGTATGTGCAACAGCCAAATCCAATTACATAAAAAATAAAATCATAAAATCTAATAATAAAATTAAAACGACATGGAATGTTATTAATAGAGAAACTGGTAAAGAAAGAACCCTCGATGATGGGATCGCACTTAAAGTAGATAATATTCAAATTAAAACAAAAGAACAGATTGCCAATACTTTTAATGAATATTTCGTTAATATACCATTAATTACTACTTCTAATTTGAATTCGACGCCAGCGGGTGCTAAGAGTTTGCTAGAGACGTGTGTGCCTCGGTGTAATAACCTGTTTACGTTTAAACATGTTGATTTTATGGATATTATAAAATGCTTTAACTCACTTAAAAAGAAAAATACGTGTGATTTGTTTGGAATGTCTATAAAAATTACTAAAAGTATAATAACAGTTATCGCTCCTTATCTTGCAGATATATTCAATAAGTGTATTGATCAAGGTGATTTTCCAGACCTTATGAAATATAGTAAAGTTATCCCTCTCTTCAAAAACGGCATAAGAGATGATCCCGGTAATTACAGACCTATATCAATATTACCGGTATTAAGTAAAATATTCGAAAAAATTATTTTAGATCAATTATTATCGCATGTCAGTTTGAACAAACTGTTACATAATAATCAATTTGGCTTTACTAGGGGTAGATCAACAACGGATGCGGGTGTTGCACTTATTAGACATATAATGGAAGCCTGGGAGAAGTCGCAGAATGTTCTTGGGGTATTCTGTGACTTATCCAAGGCGTTTGACTGCGTTGAGCACCAGACGCTGGTGTTAAAATTAAATCACTATGGAATCAAAGGCGCAGCCCAAAACTTGCTACTATCGTATCTCAGTTCCAGAGTTCAAACTGTAGAGGTAAATGGTGTTAAGTCATCTGGATCTTATGTGAAAATGGGCGTTCCCCAGGGATCGATTTTAGGTCCGTTTCTATTTTTATTGTACATAAACGATTTGCCATTTTTTGTGGAAAAATTGTGTGAGATCGTATTGTTTGCTGATGATACTTCTTTATTATTTAAGGTTGACCGATACAAGAATAACTTTGACGATGTAAATAATGCTCTCTCACAAGTATTGCACTGGTTTAATGTAAATAACTTAAAATTAAATGCAAATAAAACCAAATGCATTAAATTCACTTTACCTAATGTTAGAAGCGAAACCATTAGAATTAAACTAAACAATGAAAACCTAGATTTAGTTGAGTCAACGATATTCTTAGGTATAACCATAGACTCGAAATTGCAATGGTATCCTCATATTTCTCTGCTAGCTGGTAAACTTAGTTCAGCAGCCTATGCCATACGTAAAATAAGACAACTTACTGATGTAGCTACTGCTAGAACTGTATACTTTAGTTACTTTCATAGTATTGTATCCTATGGTATTATTCTCTGGGGATCAGCAGCCGATATTGGAACTATATTTATCTTGCAAAAAAGAGCTATAAGGGCTATTTATCAACTTAGTTCTAGAACATCTCTTAGAGAAAAATTTAAAGAAATCGGGATTTTGACTGTTGCTTCTCAATTCATTTATAATTGCATACTTTTTGTTCGAAGCAATATTAACTATTATCTAAAACACAGTGACATACATTCTTTTAATACAAGGAATAAAAATAAACTCAAGATACCAAATTACAGGTTACAGAAGGTTCATAAATCATTTATGGGTCAAGGTATACATTTCTATAATAATATTCCTATTGATATCCTTGATTTGCCTCCTCATAAATTTAAAATACACATTAAGAATTGTTTACTTAAGAAAGGATATTATACTGTCAATCAATATTTGAATGATAAAACGGCCTGGTTGTAATTTTACCTGTAGATAATTTTTCAAAAGTTATATTAAAACTAAGGCTCCCAGGCTTAGAAAGAGTTTTGAAGAGAACCTTGCACTTACTCCCTTTCATATACTTGTTCATTTTATTTTGAAAATTGTTTCTTGCTATTTTTTGACTTATCTTTGCACTTATTGTTAGTAAATTCATTGATTGTTACATATTTGACATTATGTGATGGAAGTTGACCTCAACACATGTTTGCAAGTTTGATGTCAACTTTCAATTGGACGACACTGTATGAAATAAAACAGGGAGAAAAAAGCAGCCCTTGCTGAGTTTCTTGCCGGTTCTTCTCAGTACAAGGTCTCCCGCCGTAGTTTTGCGAACCGATGGCGTAGCTTTTCGACATTCACAAGTGCTTGTAACAGCCTAGACTGAATAAACGATATTGAATTTTGAATTTTGTGTTCAATTATTATGTATACCACTTTATTAACACATTAATGAGGTTATTGCTAACTCTATGTGTTTTTTTCAACACTGAACTTAGCGCACTCTGCTGGTGCATTTGAAAACTAATTCACGTACTAATTCGGTAGGTAATATAATAAAGTTAATACCTACTGTTGATTCGGTACCCTAAAAAGATTGGTTTGCATTTTATTCTTTTACTGACTTTGATTTTTGAAGTGAGAACTTCTTTAGCGGCGTTGTATATTTTTTTGTATGGGTTAAAAAATGTTAAACTCGCGTCAGGTTAAACACCTTAGCTGATCGCATCATAACATACAATAAAGTTGGAAAGGTTGTTGACTTCCAATATAATGAACTCAGCAACTAATAATTTTGCAAGAAAAAGTTTTATACAAAATTTGTAGAAAATTTCATGCTCTCCAACTTTAATTCAAACATTTTTTTCGTATCTCCAAAAATTATTGAGTTACTTTACAAAAACAAAAAAATTGGTTTTTTTACTTCAATATATCGGAAAATATCAACAATAGGGGGGAAAGTTTGGTATAAAAAAGATGGGAAATTTTGTTCTCTACAAAAAAGATCTCTTCGGTTTTTAACGTAAAACTTACCGTTTCCGAGATATATGCAAAAAAACGGTTTTCAAGATGGCGGCTAACGCTCGCAGTTTCGGGCGACAGAAACTCGGTTTTATACTTGGGGGGCACCCTCCGACATAATCCAATCGAAAAATAACGTAGAAGGATTTTATGCAGAGCGGACACCTAAAAATCTTGGACTAATGTCGCTAAGTGCGCTTAAATGTGGTTCATGTAAGTTGATTTTTCTGAGAGATAAACTTTTTTAATGTAATATTAATTGTCATGTTTGTGTACTATAGCGCAATAAATAAATATTGTATTCTACCACGTACATGATAGTACTTTTATACTGATAATAAAAGCAATTCGTGCAAAATTATTCCCTAACCATTCCAAAATATCAAAAATGCACAACGTTAATATTCAAGTTTTCACTTCTGCCGGAGTTCCCGGAGTGCAACCCGACTTTTTTTTTATATTTAATCTTGGAGAAGAGAAGTAGTCTTAGCTTATTAAACTGACCCTTTTATTTAGTTTTTAGTACAGATAAGAAAGTGTAATGTCATCGAGGCGAGTCTCACTTTCGACATGATATCCGAATAATTAGACGTAATCAGTGAGCGAACAATGCTGCAGTCAAACAATGCGTCACAGGCAGTCAACTGCCGAGCTCTCGGAACAAATTATTTAATACTATTTAGATTTGGAAACGGTCGGTAGCGAGCAAGTTGTCCGTTACGGCAACGGCTGGTTTTGTGCAAAACATAAAAGTTGTACAAACTTAAAAAATATATATTGTAATGAAAAGCATTGTTTAAGATATGCGAGAGGTGCAGTTGACTGCTTTTTGAGGGATGCACCCGCTCGATTCGGCGATTTGGGGCTCGTTCGCACACTATAGAACCAGTTTGGTGGCGTACCTACTGCGCTTTTCATAGCCACTTTCCTTCCAGATAATATTACGCCATGAAATGAGCTCCCCACACAGGGCCGGGATTTAAGGCAGGATAGGCGGGACTGTGCCCCACAACAGAGATAAAGAACCATCAGACCACATACAGGGGCCTCCGCTTCGTCGTTGCCCTAGGGCCCGCACACCTCTAAATCTAATCCGGAAGAAGTAGCTCTCTGTCAAGGTGTTTCAAAAGACGACTGGTTTTGCTTGATCTTGTTTTAAATAAATGCGAGTATTGTGCTATTTGAACTAGGTAATATTACGAGTGCCATATTAAATTATTCTCTAAATATAAAAATGAATCCTTATTTTCCTTGATCATCGGTTTTAATAACTAATGAATAACCATTGATTTCATCCATTTTTTTCAAGTTTTCTAATTCTTCGTACTAAGAAGATTCTTATGAAAAAAAGTGTAGATTTATGAAACCACGATCCAAGTGAAACTTTTTAAATAATTTATAAAAAAGTTCTTCCTCGGCTGGGAATCGAACCACGCGCGGCCCGTGTAACAGGTGAGCTTTCTACTACATAACCACCGATGTTTGTTGATAAGATATAAATAAAAAAATCAGTTCAGTTCAATAAAAAATAAAAGTAAAGCGACATGCTAAAACTGAACTAAAAATATTGTGGCGATGTAAAAAACAAAACAGTTGCGCGACGAAGTCACGGACGGAAGCTAGTATGCTGTAAAACATAGAGTATTGAAAATCGTTACCGCTTTTAACTTGACACCGTAGGGTTCACACAGATCTGTGCATTTCAGCGTGAATAATATTGCCACGGCAAAGGAGGATCGCTCGAAAGTACTCGTATTTTGTAAAAGTAACCACGCGTAACTGCAATTAGAAAAACATCAGTCTAATCTTCATAACTACCGGCTGTACAAAATCTAGCTGTGTCCATAATTCTGAAGTGCTACCTGGTAATGATAATCTTGCATAACATCATAACGTCTATTTTCAAAGTAAAATTACCTTCTCTCTGTTGTCATAATGTCTCATAGCGTTTTTAAACCTTTTACAAATATTTTGACAAAACTACGCATTGTTAATGTAGGTTGTTGTGTTAAATTCGAATAGGCAACAGCGACTCAGGGCCGGATTCAGAGGTGTGGGGGCCCTGGGGCAACAAAGGTGTAGAGGCCTCTAAATCTAGACCGGGCCACTTACTATTAGCACCCCACCTCCCTAATTGGTAACGCATCGACATTAAGGCCCCTAGGCCAACGTCCCGCCTGCCCTGCTCTAAATCCGGCCCTGGTCCCAATTGCTTTTTGTTTGGCATCATCAATCCGCACTATGTCCAATGTTCATTTGGTGTATTAAGACCCGTTCCCCAATTCTATCCGTAGGGAGGGAAGATGTGGGCCTTGCCCCAACAATGGGAAAATTAATAGTCTCATGATAATGACCCATGTAACTCTTCTTTTCATTTTTCATTGATTGATTTCATTGCATCGCAGATTGAGGTAATCAAAAATATCTAAGTAGGTAATTAAGTTAATTTAAAATTAAACTTCTTATTATTTTTGGATAACTTTCTCTTAGAGGGGTGTAATAATGTACTTATAAGTGGAAAGGTACCTATAACATAGAGTTCAGATAATGACAGGCTTTCTGGTTTGTCGAGCACTCACTTTCTCAGAATTGTATACTAGGAAATCTAGATATAGGGTGATATAAGCCGGTCGACTAGAACCGGACCCGGCGCGAAAGTAAATATATAAGCTCATTGCATATCATCAATTAACGTTAGTAATTTAATGATCAAGTTTAAAAATCTATCCTAGGTATTAATAAAATGCATGGAGACGATTTCCTATTGCTAAAAGGTGGGTGATAAAATAAAATGAAGAATTTCGGGGGCTTCCCCCCCCCCCAACACGCGGGCAATTTTTTAGTAATTATAAATTAATAACAAACATAAATGCTTTATCAAAATTTTTATGGAAATGTCAAAATCGATACTAATAAAGTATACTTAAGAAATTACCTTATCTTCTTACTTTACTAGTACCTACATAGTTTCGTATTCCTACAGCTTTTGATTAAAAAGTTTTTTTTTCAACCTATAAAATGATTACTGCATAAATTCGTTGCAGCATAAAAATTTGCATTTTAGTGTGGCACGACAATGTATTTAATTTTAATGCATCCATTAATGCAATGTTATGCTTACTTATCATATACCTAGTCAGGTCATAAGTATTGTCACACAGTAAAAACTTTTTTTCAGAATGCTGGGCACAAAAAAGTTTATTGAATTCGAATTTCGAATTGTTCATGAAAATAAAAATGTATACTTTTTAGAATTTTAGAAAGACACGGTCTGTGTTGCAGTTATTGCGTTGCATCGTTGCGGTTACGCGCCAATTTAATTTTTTGACACACTGAAAAATTTGAATATAACCAAAAGATTCGTTTATCGTACCATCAAACGATACAATTTAGACTCTAGTGTAGATGACAGGTCAAGAAGTGGTCGCCCTCGGTTTGTTAGGACTCCAGCAGTGATAAAAGCTGTGAAGGAAGGTTCAAAGAAATCCCAAACGTAAGCAAAAACTGTTGGCTCTTCAGATGGGGTTAAGCAGAACCACGGTGAAAAGGGTGTTAAATGAAGACTGAGGGCTTCGGCCATATCGAAGAAAAATAGGACATCGTTTGAATGCTCGTCTAATGGACCTGAGACTGAAGAGATGCCGCGCTTTGTTGAAGCGGTACGCGGGAAAAAAATATCGGAAAATTCTTTTTTCGGATGAAAAAATTTTTACCGTAGAAGAGAGCTACAACAAACAAAATGATAAGGTGTACGCACACAGTAGTGAAGAAGCGAGCAACCATATTCCGCGTGTCCAACGAGGACATTTTCCATCCTCGCTCAGGGTATGGTTGGGAGTTTCTTATTGGGGCTAAACAGAGGTACATATTTGTGAGAAAGGTGTAAAAACGATTGCAGTTGTGTATCAAAATACAGTCCTGACGAACCTTGTGGAACCTGTTTGTCATACTATGTTCAATAACAGGCACTGGGTATTCCAACAAGATTCGGCGCCAGCTCATAGAGCGAAGAGCACACAAGACTGGCTGGCGGCGCGTGAAATCGACTTCATCCGGCACGAAGACTGGCCCTCCTCCAGTCCAGATTTGAGTCCGTTAGATTACAAGATATGGCAACACTTGGAGGAAAAGGCGTGGTCGAAGCCTCATCCCAATTTAGAGTCACTTAAGACATCCTTGATTAAGGCAGCCGCCGATATTGACATGGACCTCGTTCGTGTTGCGATAGACGACTGGCCGCGCAGATTGAAGGCCTGTATTATACATAAGAATCTATGTTTTGTTAAGTTCATTTTGTTATATGGGTTACATAATGAATAAACTTGTTTCAATTATTTTATATTAAACATGTGGCAGAATTTATGACCTGACTGTGTACTTACCGTATACCACATAGACCATGATTGGCTATTAAATTCAAGTAAGCAATACTGACAAAAGCTAAAAAACGGTGCCTGCCTGTAGAATCTGTAGATACTTTGTGTACCTACTGTAACTTGGTTTTACTGACGAGAGTGTGTGCTAGAGTCATATTCAGAGGCATTTTTAGAGCCATCAAAAGACGCGGTGAAGTCCCTAAAAGGGGATCTCGCGGTCCCACACTTAACAGCGTAGAGGGTATCGCAGGGTCTTTTAGCCGATAGTATGCCGTAAGCACTCGTAAGCCGCGCGGACTGCTTAACAGCTTCTCCGTTTCGCACCCGTGAGACTTGCGAGAGGCTAGGTGTGACGTCCGTTCGTTGGTGTGCCCCTAAAGAGCGCCAAGGTCTTTAAAAAGAGGTTTTGGCTGCATAAAAAAGGACCATCAGAATGGCTGTGGCCCCGGGGTGGAAGACTGCGAGGTATGACTGAAGGCTGCGACGAGGGGCAGCCGTGACGTGGCGTCACTAAGCGCGTTCTATCGTTTGTACCACGGCGAGTGTTCTGAGGAGTTATTATCTCTTATCCCACCTTCCTTCCTTCAGAGGACCACGCGCGCTGGCCTACGTTGTCACCGTTTTACTGTGGCCACAATTCCAACGCGTACAAAGAAATTTGGTGACTCATTTCTTTGTCGCACTATCCGTAAATGGAATGCTTTGGTTGCTCATGTGTTCCCTCCTTCTTACAACCTGGGACCCTTTAAAAGAGGCCTGAAGAAGCAACATGCATGCCGGCTAGGTGAGGATAGCTGGTGTGGTAGGTAGAACTGCTGTACCAGCTATCTTCACCGTCTCTTAACATCAGGTGGGGTGGAGTCATTTGTCGGACCCATCTATTAAAAATAAGTTACTCAACTCGTTGTTACTCTTCTTGAGGCAGTCAACATATATTGTTTGGTTATTTTAAGAAATATGAAAGAAAGAATGCAGCCTAGGCATCAATCCAAATCCAATCAAAGTGAAAAATAAAACATGTTTAAACAAAAACCGAATTAAGAAATAATGCATTTTCTTTACTTAGGTTTTATGTGCTTTGAAGTCAAATTAATATTTGGTGACGGTGCCATCTCAACTCAAGTAGGAATGTATGGCACCGACTCCAAATATAATTTATCTGAAGTTTCTATAATTTGTTTTTATGTCGATTTTGTTTTTTTGTTAAAAAAGTTTTATTTTTCCCTTTTTATAAGCCAGAGCAACATCAAATTAATAAAAGGTGTCTGGAATGCAATCTCATTTTCATATTTCGTAAAATAACTAATCACGATATTTGTACTGTTCGTATTTGAGGGGTTCCATTGTTTATCTCCGAAAGTATTTATCAGATCTTAACCAAATTGCTGAAGCTGCATAGCAGGCTAAGCAGCCCTTCTGCAGCTGCTATAGCCCTCAGGTGGACACTGCTGCATTTTTCACTAGTGTGTAAGTTGGGATGCCCAAACAACAATAAAAAAAATACGAATTAAGAACCTTAGAAACAAAAACATCTCATGGTAAATTACATTTTTACAAGCTTTTATTAAGATTTTATTTTGCCACTTTGACGACTCGGCGTGACTTATATTCTCTCTGCTGAGCAAAGCTGCGGTCAGATGGACATAGTGAAACTACGGAGTGTATTTTTCTTTACTCATGTTTCACCACATCAGTAAAGAAAAATACACTCCTTTATAAGATTATTTATTTGTTCAGTACCCTTACCACGAACCAATATCGAATTCGAATAGTTTGCGAGTCCGTAATGTCATTGTCAAATGTATACTGATTCTTAGTTCTCGTTACGTCCTTTGTGGCGCTGCTGTTCAAGTTTCCATACAAAATTTGACAATGAAATCTCGGACTCGCAAACTATTTGAATTCGATATTGGTTCGTGCTAGGGGTACTGGTTTGCCTTATTCACCGCCGCCGTCACCAGGACGCCAATAAGAACGAGATGACGGCTCGCTGAGGTAGCTACACATACATTTATTATAGCTGCTTGTTCACCGCAAGCCTTGCACGTCATCTTGATCTCAGCCAGAAAATAATCTCGTTCCCAGTGCGGTCGTTGACGGGGGCGGTGGACAACCGGCCTAAGGCCTAAGGGTTCTTTGTCGATTCGGAAGGAACCACAAAAATCTTAAATATATCTTTTTAGCGGTATTTGCTTACCACCTATCAACTATATTAGATACTCGCTTAGATATAAATCTATATACATAAATATATATAAAACCTATAAAGGTTTCCATGGTTTAATGCGAGCTTTCTAAATATTGCGTAAACCGGTAGAGTTGAACGACGAAGTATAGCGTTTATATTCCTCTCACGGACTTGCACAGGCGGAGGCGGAGGCAAGGAACAGCACTTGTATTATACCAGAAAGCGTTGGCTAAATAATAAGAGTTACCTCTTATTATTAACCCACCTAGGCAGAGACACTGGGACAGTAACTCAGTCCCGGTGCAATCATTAAATATTTTACTCAATAAATGAGTACTGTATGTTTTCAAATACGTGTTTAACGTATAACGTACACGGTAAGTATATAACATACCTCAAACAGCCATGTTGCACTTGTACAAAATACTTTTTCTAGAGCTAACTAAGTATATCAACTTAATTGACCACATTAAGTTGATATAGTTAGCTCGAAGTAGAATGCAGAATCATTGCCGTTGAACCTTTGTGATATTTGACGAACAAACGACTTGTTACTTCAAACTGTGTTATTCTGTTGCAGGCTTCTCAAAATTATGGGATATATGACAAGCCATTACACTTTAAAAAATCTAATAACTTATGGGTAATTTATTAAAGTTGGACTTAATATTATATGAACTAAAAATACAACAAACAAGCATAATACGAACTTAGGGGTGCTAACTGCAGATACGGCTTGAATCAAAGGTTTAACGTACTACCTTCCAAAACCAAGAGGAGCTCGACATAATAAAATTCTGGTAACCCATTCTATGACCGGCCGTTGCGAATATTGTTAAACTTCCACAGTTTCACACGGTTCGCATTATCCCTGTGTCATCGAGCTTCTCGTCTAGAAAACGATTATTATATAACTTTATGTAGGTACCTACTACTTATATGACAAATGCGTGAATGAAACTACCGAGTGACGTAATAGTAGACGCATCGTAACCTTGGCTTCGGATTTCTACGAAGATGGTGGTAAACAATGATTATGCAGGTATACAATGGAAGAAAGTATGTAACTTATGCGTAAATCGCTTACATTCGAACTTTAAAACGACTTTAACCTTATGGACATTGAGGTCAAAGAATAATTTATACTTACGCCAAGAGGTTGACCTCAAACTTTTTCGAGCAAACCCACTTGGATTACTTTTCTGAAAGTGAACTAACCCTCATCCGTGAAGCGAATTTTTCCATATTTTACTATAGAACCAGAGTTACACTTTTCACCTAGTTTAATTTTATCGTCGTCAGTAAGTGAGTACCAAAGAATATCCTTCATTTTACTACTTAAAAAAATAATTTAATCGAACTAAAGATAGGTTTGATTTCTTTGGCCTTTGTCAACTTAAAAATAGAGTGCAACCGTAAGATTTTATATTACAAGATTTTTTTTTGTGTCTTAAGATATTTTTGCATTAAGTAAATACCAACCTAGTTACTTTCCTAACAAAGTTAAGTTTCAAAGAATAAAAAAAACCTTTTTCATATGCGAACTGTAATAATGTTGACATCACAGGTTGACATCAATTTGATTTGAGTTACGTTACGATCATTAGGGCTCTGTTGTTCTCATGATTGAAGAATAGCTGCTAAGTATGGGAACACGCGAAGAATACTCAACACTAATGCAATGTTGCTTTACTTTGGAAAATTGCGTAAAGTTGAAGGATGGAAGTTGATTTAAAAAAAATTGACCAACAAAAATTACCCTTCACAAATTATGTCGTAATGTTACACCATTAACAAAATTACCAATGTGTTTTATCTATCTATCGTCTATCCTACAACGGTGAATGTTCTGAGTAAATTTCCTACCATGTCGTTGCCTCTCCTTTTAAATGGCATAAGTGTTCTTTTCTGCTTTGCCACCATCCACCAATTTATAGTAAGCACTAATCTAATTACGCGAACAAAGAAAACTACCCAGATTGCTCTATAAAAGAAGTGTAAAAAAATATAATATTGCAAAACGCCAATGTAAGCCAAACAAAATACTGTCAAGGTTACAGTAGAGCTTTTTCCAAATTCGGTAAGTATTTGATTTATTTAACGAATTTTAACTATAGACGCTATCTTTTGACAAAATGTACTACGCCTACGCCTGGTTACTACTTACTGTAGACTAGAAAAAAATTAAACCGCCGAAAAGTAAAAAATAAGAAACCTTTTTATCTTTAGTTAAATTAATATTTGGAGTCGGTACCAGTGCAGGGCCAACCCAAGTAGTAAATGGGAACTTAGATCTATCAGACCTGCATGGCACCGACACCCAATATTAATTTGACTAAAGTTAAAAAAGGTTTATTATTTTTTACTTTTAGGCGGTTTAATTTTTTTGTTGAAAACTTTTGATTTTACATTTTTTTGTAGCTATAACTCGGCACCAAAATCTGTGAGTGGACAATCACCCCTATTTTCACACCCTTACGGTAGTTTTTTTCCAAATTTATGTGAGACTAACTCTGGGTATAACCTTTCCAATAAAAAAATAATTATAAAAATCAGACTACTCTGTAAAAAGTTATGTGTAGTCCATACATAACAATCAGTGAGTGAACAATCAATCATCCCCTGTTTTCGTACCCTTAAGGTTGTTTTTTTTCCAAATTTATATGGGATCAACTTCGAGGTATACCCTTACCAATAAAAAAAGAATTATCAAAATCAGACTATTCTGTAAAAAGTCAGTTGTGGTGGTCATACATAAAAAAATAAATATACGCGTCGACTTGAGAACCTCCTACATTTACTCGCTGGTTAAAAAAGCGTTAACGCTTTGCGTAGCCCGGATTGCGGAAAAATCCCGTCTGATACCGTGACCGCGTGTAATGTATTTTTTTTTCTAGTAAAATTTTCTATGGATTTCAAAGATCCTATTGAGTCTACAGTCTTCTACGAGGTGGAAGTCTTCTTCTGGCAGGCATTTCAGTTAGAGCGAAAATCCCTCGTGTCTATAGCATGTCTACCATTCTTAAAACCTTCAAAAATTTTTACCAATACCAAATACGGCTCATGTTTCCTTTCAGCAAAAATAAGCCGGATCTTATGTGATATATTTCTCTATTTAATCTTTTATTTCACAATCGCAGACCTCGCGATTACTAATTGGACTTAATGTAGCTATACATTTTACCTAGGCATTACTTATTCAGCACAATTTCTATCAGGATGTTACGAAAACCCGAGGCCATTATAATATTGTTTGGAACATGGTTGCTCTTTGTTTTATTACGCTTTAAATTGTTCCGGCGAGGGAATTGTTACGATGGACGATAAATTTGTTAAATGCAATAATTTTACAACAACCCATTGTTGCTGGTTGGTTGCGATAAACTTAACTGCTCTTTATACATTAGTGTGTTATTATTGACGACCTCCGTGGTCGAGTGGTGTGTAGGTGACGCCTACTTGAGAGGTCCCGTTCGAATCCTGGAGGAGTCTGGATATATTTCTGTGATGAATACGAGCATTTATACTCCATTCATGGATGTTTAATACGAATTTCTATATAAATATCTATAACTTATACTCATATATATTATATCCGTTACCTTAGTATCCCATAACACAAGCCTACAGTGCTTTCTTTGGGGCCAATTTGCCTAGCCGCTAGGCTAATTGGTGCAAGTTTTGTAAATATTTATTTATGGCGCAAGTGGTTAGCGCGTTCAATGGCGATCTTTGAATTGATAAGTGTCGAAAAATTTACTATCTCGAGCTCTGTGCCCCAAACAGTGGGGACATTAATAGGCTGATGATGATGAATATTTACCTTACTTTGCCCAATTCCTTAAAGGGTTGGCACTTTCGTATTGCTCGAACGCAAGAGTGCGATAAGACGTGATAAAAAATATAATAGTCTTAATCAATTTTTGTACGTAATCCGCGATGTGCAAGTCCAACTCTCTCTTGAGTAATTTTGTTGTTGAAATCTCATCAAAGAATTTTCTCCCTCCCGCTTCATCTCCATTATAAGAAGGTTTATGTTTTTTACCGATCAAAGTTTACTGTAACACTGTACTGTAATGTATACTGTAACATGAATAAAATTTTATTCTATTATATTGACCATACGTTGCAATATTAATAGAAGTCCCCAAAGATATCTGCATCTTTTTTAAAATCATTAATTTACTCCTCGAATTCTATCTGCATAATATAAAGAAAATTTACGCAAAAAAATGCTTAATTGGGGTTGAATTCTTTACGTTTACATTATTTCAGTTTTATTGACGACTTCTTCCAATGGGTCGTTGGAAATCTTTATATATATAATTCTTCTGTGAGTGTGTATGTCACTGAACTTCTCTTAAACGACTGGACCGATTTTGATGAATTTTTTTGTGTGTGTTCAAGGGGATCTGAGAATGGTTTAGATTCACAATTTTGTCCGCTGGACAATGTTTTTTTAATTAATTTTTTTTATGGCGGTACGAAGTTCGCTGGGTCAGCTAGTATTATATAAAATGAAAATAAATTGTCGATACCTATTCATAATTTCAGATTACAATAATAAAAGCACAAAACAAATGTGTTTTTAGAACGAAAATAGTGTCTATCACTTAAGGTAAGAATTCCTACTTTTAACTGTTGTTATACTATCTATTTCTTTGTTCTAACTTTGATCAATTTCTATGAAAAATAAAAAGTTTTGCTGAAGTATTTACTTGAGCAAATGTAATTAGTTTAACTGGTTTATATATTTTTTCTTTTTATTTATTTATAAAAATACATGATCAATATATTTTTACATTAAGACCACATCGAAAAACCACTTATGTTTGAATGATAACTTAATGATAAACGGTAAGCATAGTTTCAACAATATTCGCACAAGTATCTGCACTATCGATTGGTATGTCTCTTGTCTTGATATCATTTTCCTACCTACACATTTTATGTCGTTATTGTTTAACTTAACGCCCAACCTCGGTATTTATTCCAAGGCTAAACGAGTAAGCGTAACTTTACCGCCTGTAACATACAGGAAATGTTACAGAATTTTGATATTATCTGTGTAAAAATAGATGACCTTTTCGTAATTTCACCAAACGGTTTGCCAGTATTGAGGGATTTCTCATGCTAGACTGGAAATTGGAGAAAAACATAGAATACGCTTGCTGCTTACTTTCCTGTTCAGCCTATGAAAATTGTTTGAGTCTACTTGCTGGAAACTGTCCAGTAGAGCATTATTGTTTCCGAATTAGAAAAAAACTAACGTTTTTAATGTCTCGGGGCGCGGACATATTGAGTTTTTTTCTCAGAGGAGGAGGAAGGGTTGCTCAGCAGTTCGTTTAACGTTATCTGGTCACCTCATATACTTATGCAGCCAGTTCTTACTTGTACAGTTCATCCTCGTATGAAGAAAAGTAATACCACCATCAAGTGATTTGCATTAATAATACCTAAAATGCATTTAGTATGTACACAAATAGTTAAGTTATGTTTTTATTTTTCACTGGAATAAACTTTTAAAGGTAGGCATAGCCTAATAAAGCTGTAGGTAATACATGTTATGTTTATCTATATATATAAAACTCAAAGGTGACTGACTGACAAAGTGATCTATCAACGTACAGCCCAAACCACTGGACGGATCGGGCTGAAATTTGGCATGCAGGTAGATGTTATGACGTAGGCATCCGCTAAGAAAGGATTTTGATCAATTCTACCCCAAGGGGATAAAATAGGGAATGAAAGTTTGGCAATTTTAAACCGATCGGGCTGAGACTTTGCATGCAGGTATAAGAAGAATCATAGATGAATGTGACACTTCAGCTCTACACCGAAGCGAAGCGAGGGCGGGCCGATAGTTATTTTATAAAACTATTTCAAACATGAAATTGACAATAAAGAAATTTTGTAACAAAACAAATGTCTACAGGTGATAGAGTTAGTTTGAGTCCCGGTAGCTAAGCTTTTAACTCGAAGAAAAAATTAATTAGACTTTGTCTTAATCTGAATGAAGAAGGTTGTCACTGCTGGACGACGGTTGAACATACACTTGCTTTTACGGAAGTCGTAATTGTAGGTAATTGTATGTAATACCTATTAATATTGATACGCCCAAATTGCAGAAGGCGCTGGTTCGAATCCTGTCTGAAACCTGGATTTTTTTCTACTTAAAGTTTTCTTTTGATTTATAAATGTAACAGTTCATTGCTTAAATATATAATAACCTATAATACCCATTAAACTTATTATTTATGAAACTCTTTAAATGTATGCACACAATTAAAACTGTAAAAAAAGGTAACTCTTTTGTCTTCGTTATAATTTGATTGTGTCCATAATTCAGGTCTAGTAGGATAGATCTGGCCAATGGATCTACTAAAAGAAAAAAGGCTCCGTTGTTTCATAGCTCGAAGTCAGGATTGAATGGGTTTGAAACGTTAATATACCCGTTTGAAAAAAGAGTGTAATAATTGTGTTCGTGTTAAACCATGGTAAATGCTTTGGTGGGAAGCAAACCACCCCAAAACAAACAAGCGAAAGCAATTCATACATTGAAGGTCCAGTGAAATGCTTATTACGCAAGCGTAGAAACGGCTTTACAACTTTGAAAGTCATCTTTATGGTATGATGATTGTAGCCATCCATGCCAGCCATAGCCCACGAATAAGATATGTCGTACGGATATACAGCAACACCCAGGGGTGAAATGGGCCTTTGTTTACCTTTTAAAGTCAGAGTTATGGCAACCGTATAAAAGTGGATCACGTTCGACCAGAACCCGAGTAGAAAGTGAAACCGCTTTGTCGTAAGCGTGCTATAAAAATTGTTGCCGACAGTACAGCGAGTTCAGTCGAGGCGATCGCGCCAAAAGTATCGGTTGCCAGTGCTGCCATCACTGGAAAGAGACAATGGTCAGTTCTCAATTTGAATTTTCACTTTCGTTCTCGTGTTTGGTTTCTTTTTAATTAGTTTATTTTTAATTATCTATCCGGTTAAGTGACTTAAATACATCTTCCATTCTGGTGTTTTACTGTTCTGTGCTTTATTCTACTCTTTATAATACTTGGTGCAATTTCTTCTTCTTTTCTTATCTTTTAAATATATTAATCTACTTTTAATTAAGGATTTGAACAGCCTTTCAACCTTTGTGTCTGCATGTATAGTATATCCTAACTATATTCACCTATTCCATTCATCCTCATAATTTCTAAAGTAAGTATCTAAATAATAATGCGGTAACTTAATAGCCCCACTTATCACAGACGAAGTTAGCAGAGCGTGAAATGACCGAAATATACAAGGCCGTCTGTCCGGCCGCGGCGTGAAGTAAATTACACAATTTATTCACAGCATTGTTACTAATCATGTTTATTATACGAAGAAATCTGTTATATTTCACACTTTTCAATTTCATTGCCATAATTATTTCAAAACTAAGGTACCTTTTGTTTCATATTTTATGGTGAATAAATAAACAAAAATATAGTACTTAATTAAGATTAGCACACTTCATTTACAAAGAACGATAATCTTTTGGTTTATAAAATTAGCGAATTATCTTTACTGTAGTCAGTCGCACTATTTCCTTTTAAAGAAGGAAAGTTTTCGATATTAATTAGTTCTTAGTTACTTAAGTTTAATATATTAACTAACATTTTATAAATGTATTCTTTTATTATAGTTTGCGAAAGTTAAATATAAAAAGATAAAATTATAATATCGCATATAAATAAAAATATATTGTTAATAAATATTGTTTGTTTCCCAAATCTGAATTAAATATAAAACAGAATCCGTAACATAAGTTCATACATAAGTTGCATGAGGATTAAACGCATTATAATAAAAAAAAAACATCAGTTTTTCAATTTCAAGTATAATTATAAATTCGTTATTTAGATTTACTTTGACAAGAATTAACAAAAACACACAAGAAAAAATAGTAATAGCGACAACACCTTTAAATTTAAAGTAAAAATATTGCCAGTATGTAAAAAGATAAATAACATCTGAAGAAAATTCTACTAGAAATGTTCCACTCCGTTCTGGTGCCAGATGGGATTCGAACTCGTATCTTACGGAATCCAGGCGTTCATTTTCTTTACATTTAAACATCTAGCAGTTAAATAGGTACTTAAAATAAAATATAATATTAGCATAACATTATTAACCGCCATAGTACAGTATCTATAATGACATGTTTTATTAGATTTTATTTAAGCTGTATTAAAAACTTTACATTCAATCTTAACAAAAACAACTCTTTTTTGAACCGGAAATGCTCTGATACTACGCGCGTGTCAGCAAAAAGTCTATTAGCAATCTCTTTGCAATCTTTTTGAATGTGACCTTGGTATAATTATTTGGTAGCTACGCCTAAGATATTACCAGCGATATATTGTCAAGTAAAGGCATTGTCACCTTTCACATTACCGGACCAATAATTCTGAAGGCAAACGGGAACAGGCGTGATCGCAGACACAGCTTACAGCTGTCCAATATCGTAGTAATTATGTTTCTTTATTCGGTGACTCATTGGAAAAGGTCGAATTTTAAAACTAATATTTATTTAGTACTTTTTTTTGTGTGCAAAATATTGCTGATTGCATGTGCTCGTTGAGTTTTTCGATTAAGGAATCACACTAATATTATAAAGGCGAAAGTTTGTGAGTGTGTATCTTTGTTATTTCTTCACATCTAAATGGCTGATACCCTGGATTAACACATAAGCTACGTTTTACTGTGGGAAAATATCCCTAATAAGCCGCTGGTAACACCGCTAGTAGAGAATAATTACATAAATTAAGTAATATGCGTTTAAGACAATATAATAATAATAAATAAAGTTTATTTCTGAACAAAGTCAAATACAGTTTTCGGATCAGAATACCCAGTAAGTATTATAAATACTTGTAGTGGATTTTCTAGCCCCCCCTAGACAATTGACACAAAACTCATTTGTATAAGAAATAAACAGCTATAAAACTATAAACAAAGCCACTTGTATGTAAAAATAACAGTACTTTGAATATAAAATAGAGAGCACTAAACTTTGCCCATTCCCAAAAAACGGGCAATTTCATATACCTCCAATTCCAACGCGTACAAATGTGTTCCCTCCCTCTTACAAACTGGGATCCTTTAAAAGCAACAAGAAGTAACATGCAGGCCGGCAAGGTGAGGATGGCTGGTGTGGCAGGTAGAACTGCTGTACCAGCTATCTTCACGTCTGAACTTCACCATCATAAACATCAGGTGGGGTGGAGTCATTTGTCGGACCTAACTATAAAAAAAAAACGAAAATAAAAACTTTTACTGGCTTGTACATTTGACAATGCATAGTAATTCAAACCTCAGAGCGAAAAGTATAATATTTACAATTCCATTTTAGTTTTTAACAAAAAACAAAAGTGTTACGATGAGTGCATGGTTAGCACAAAATAAATACGTTTACAAAGTTAATTTCACACTTGAAGACATTTCGCCGAAACAGCAATTAACTATTCATTCAAAATTTTCGGCGATTTTGTTCGAGATCCGATCGTTAATATCAATTCGTTTCGTTACACAAGAGGCCCGGAATAATGAAATCTTATTTACTCTACTTTCTAAACGCAATTACAGACGTAACATTTGAAACAGCTTAAAATAGGGTTGTCGAGATAAAACAGAATCTCTTTTTTAATCAGAACAGTTTGTGAAAATACAAACGTTTGGTTGTATTTTTAGGATGCGTATCACAGAACACGCGTATCACGGTCTATGATGCGTATACATTTTATGCAAAAACAAAAATTGAACAAACACAATATATTTCATAACAGTTTTCGATTTCGTAATGGTTTTTTTACCTTATTTTCTTGTATGGTAACCCTGAAAGCGAGTATCGACGACATATTGGCCGGAAGCCGAGCGTGCGGGCGGAGGTTACGTAAAAGTTTCGCTTTTGAATGCTATTTGAAAGTACCTACGTACTCGTGCGCGTTCAAGCAAAAGTTCTCGCACTTCATAACAATAATAATATTATGTTTTCGTGAGTAAACACGTGGTCTTTTATACAAACTCATTTCTTACTATACAATTAGATAATATATCGGTCACGTGGAGGGGCTGCAAATAGTTTATTTTATTGTAACTATCGCGAAAATAGTAAAAATTGCATCCCAAATTATTCAATTATTAAATCGTCCGAGCGATAGTTAGAGTATATAAAGAATGCCTTTAAATAAATAAACATATATTAGTTTAGACATTCATATTTTTCACTCGCAGCCATGGGGATACTTAGAAAAAATAAGGAAGAAGGAATAAAGACGGAAATATAACCGATTCTTGCAACGGTAACGATTCTGTTACCGTTGCAAGAATCGTTTCAAGAATCGGTGTTCTGTTCCTGGGTTCGACTCCAGGCAGGGATCCGACACAGATTGAATTGATAAACTAATTTGTTAAAAAGTCGGTTAAAAAATAACCTCACCTGGAAAAGTATTTATAAAGTTAACAAGATATTATGGTCACAAAAACCTTTTGGTTATTCATTTATTATACCTAATGTGAACAACTTTATCTATGGCCTGAATACGTAGGTCGGGCCTTTGTTTGCCAGAACTAGATAGCCGCGACCTAATTTCGTAAGATTTCGTTTATCTGTCACGATCTTTATCGTTTATTATTACAAACGCAATTGAAAGGGCTATTCTGTGAGCGATCCGCCCACTTCTGACCTCGTCAACTATATCATATATACCCACTAAGGTAAAGTACGCCCACTTTTTCTAATAAGTAAGGTAAAATACTCATACCTATACTGTAAATGGTATAGAACTTTAATTTGTTTTAAAAATTTACACCACATTAACAAGTTTTTTCAAAAGAAAATTTTCATTCGCATTCGCCCGGAAAGCGGAGAGTCGAGTCCCGTGTGCTGCCTGGTCCCGTGGATTTTATACTAGTAAAATTTTCTTTAGATTTAAACGTCTAGCAGTTAAATACTTAAAAAAAAAATAAGTTTTTAAAATTTGTGTGATAAGCAAAATAAAAACTAAGCGTTCGTTGTACCAAATTACTTTAATGTTAACTAAATAAAATTTAACTTTACGTCTAACTAGCTCTGTGAAACAACTTACACTAAGGCCACTTTATTTTCAATAACCATTTGTCAAAATTTTACACATTTACTATGTATTTGACGTGACATTAACCATAGTTAAATTTAACTAGGTATCGTTGAAACAACGCGACCTGAGTTGAATTTACCGAAATTCACCCTAGCAGTACGTCGTAAATCAGTCAGAGGTGTCGATTCTGGCATGTTTCTCTAAACTTAAAACAAAATTTTACATCAGTTTCTTCCTTTCATTCTGTATAGGGAAAGTATACACTGTAGTTAAATTTAAATTTACTAACAATATTCTTGTCTTTCTCTATCTAAATCTTCTATATCTAAATGAAACTTAAGTTTAGGTTTAGAGAGTCATGTCAGAATCGACACCAGTATTAACACTTGAAAAAGTCTTACTTACCTAGACACAAATTTCACATAGAACAGTAAAACTTTAAATTGCTTGCACTTTCATCGGCCGCTCATTGTATTAACACGAAACGGGTGTACCGGAAAGAGAAGCAACCGATCTCATTTGTTTTACATAATAATACTTTCGGAGGTAGCCATTGTTTCTTTTTCACGCTATATTAAGTCCGACGCCTTTCGCCAAGTTCGTAAACAATGAACTTCGCGCCATATTGCACTCTGACGCAACCAGCGACTGCAATTAAATTACATTACACAACTTAAAACGCACGCGAAACATTATTTTGAATTGGATACACTCGTAGTGTAGCGCTTTATGTGGTAAAAGTAACATAAACGTAGCCAAGGTTAAGAAAGGATATTATACTACACTTGCGTGAAATATTTCATCATGTGGCGTATCTTAGTGTATTTACCCCTCTATAAAATCAAAAACGTTTGGATTGCTTGTTTATTTAGAACTGTTTGGGTATTTATAAATAGGTAGTCAAATCTTTAGCTAGTTGACAAAATTCAATAAAACAATTAAGTCAAACTAAAAAGTTTCCACCTTCATTGTACCAACCGAACGTCATAATCCATCAGTACCCTTAGTACTGATTTTATTGTTTTCGTTTCAATACAAATAAACAGTATTTAAATTCTATCATTAAATCATTTGCGTCTTCTTAAATTTTAAGTACATTTGGTTACTTTTCAGCAAAATGGGCATAGAAACATAATTTATAATTACGAAAACTATGATAGTTTTCGTGTGATCAAACTCGTACTAAGGGTACTGATGTATCATTCAAAACGAAATCATAAAACACATAACTAGATCAAACTCTGAAAACGTTCTATACTTCGTTTGTGTACTTTGAAGTTTCCTGTCGCAATATGTATCATGAAGCAATCTTAGCTCAGGTGCTCTTTAAGTATATCTATAGTATGTTAACAAATTGGTTATCTCTTACGGAGAAATGAGGTGAACAGTAATGTTGCAACGTGAGAACACGGAGCGCTTTGGAATCTTGTTCAATATGTGTTTAACATGAACCCAATTGCACGTGGAAATAAAAAAATAGGAGCACATATTCAGTTTATATTTTCTTACCCTTATTTTATAAATCACAAAGAGCAGATGTTTATTTAAAACGATTTGAGAAATTAAAAATGTAATGTATGTACGGTGTAATATTTAACAATGTCTGACGCGTTGATGTCTTTTGCACTGAACTTGGGACAAATCTATTTTACTTCTTAAAATATCATTTCATTTCTTAAAGGAGAGCACAGGGTGAAATCTGTAGGATTACTGAGGTAATACTATTTTTTATATTCTCTGCTGGCCGAAAAATCTATACGCGGTATTAATAAGCTTGGTTGGGTCTACATACGATATACGAATGGTTCACATAAACTGCATTCTTAGTGATCGTCATAGTATAAATCATCTTAGCACAGAAATACGCTTTGCACGTTAGTTGTCAGTCACATAGCTATTCATTATTTGCTCTTTGTCAATTTGATAGCAGTGTCTCCTTTTCGTTCCCTTTAAAAGTGTGGATAAGGATACATTAGACGAATAGGCATGTATATGGCAGCATAACGCGGCAGGAATATTCTTAAATTTGTTAATAATGATGTCGATTCTGGTGGATGATTAACTAAACATTAAATTAAATTAGGCAATAGTTTATCCTTCTTAAAAGGAAAAACTGACCTTAATTTTAGATTGAAGTTTAGAAAATCTTTTCAGAATGAACACCAATGTTACCGAATAGTATATTTCACTTATCATCATTTTATTTTGCTTTTATTTGTGAAGATGTTTGCGGGTGACCAATGCTCAGCAGAGGGTGTCGTATGGTTGAATGATGACGTTTCACCGTGCGGTTTTCTATTCTCTAGATACCTTATTGTGATCGTGTTTCGTTCCCCAGATCGTGCCAATGTTAGCGTCCGTTCTGTCGGTAGCGACCGCGATGCCCTCCTACATCGCGGTGCCGGCGGACCAGATAGCGTTCGTGGATCTATCAAACCTGCACGTGCGCCGGGTGCCGCGCCAGACACTCGCGCCGCCACCCCTCCCAAACCTGTACACTCAGGACTACCAACCAATACCGATACAGCAGTACGAGCAAGATCGTGAGTTCTCTTTATAAATCTTAGGGATTTCTGGGTCTTTACAAAGGAGATACTCCAATCACACACTGCAAGGTCACTGATGTTATAGACCGCGTAACTAGATTGCAATCTGAATGGCCGGGTCTTGTGTCACGCAAGACAGATTCGTGGAGCAAGTGGCTGCTTCAGTGGTTCAGACAGATCCTCCAGGAAGACCTCAGATGCTTAGTGACGCTGACCTTAAAATAACAGCAGGAAAATATTGGTCAAATCTTCCAGGTCGCACAAAATCGTGACAGGTGGAGTGATATAAAGGAGGCTTACACCCAAAGGGTTGAAACAAACTCACATACATAAAAGAAAGATATCATAAATAACATACGAGCAGATGGCCCAACTGTTTGTAAATGATCACCGTATATTAAGAGGTTCGAGGTAAAACCTGAAGCCGTGTGAAATAGGAATAAAGGTTGTATAAAAAAATCAATATCGCACAAACAAAGTCGCAGGCATGAGCTTGTTAACAACAATGAAAATGTTTATAAAACCTTTTTAAGTTAATAGTTAAAACGGTTTTATAAACTTTTTCATCACTTAATAGTGATTAACAATAACAGTTCGAAATCGAAAGCCTCTCTCTCACCTTTATAATAAAAGAAAGCGTCAAAGATGCAATCTCCGCCGCTCCAGCATCAATGTTACTTAACCGTGCCATTGTAAATGTCAAACGAGCGTTATGCATCCGTTAAATGTCAATCTTAAATCGTTCCATCAATCATTCGAGCCTGCGCGATCTATCGCTTTCTCTGCACCACAACACAAAGGATTACTTTCTATCCATTTTGCATATCGCCTGATTTATATTCAGATACCTATTTAATAAAGAAGATAACTCCATAGGTTATTTGTGTTTTCAATTGCAACAATATGAATATTATCTTAAGAGCTGCTCTCATTCACATATCACTTACGAGTTATGCTGCATTGGTATCTGACTTAGTCTACATATAATTAGATTTTAATGCGTAAAAAAACAACGAAAAGAAAACTACTAAATTAATATCTACTACTGATCATGGAGATTGTTGATAATTTATCACGGTTTACATATACAAATCCTTGACTTCGTTCTTGTTATGTCCTAAGATTTTGAGTGCTCAACTTATATTTTATTCGCAAGTTGTTTACAATGTTGATCAAGATATACTATCCACATTGATAAATGACTCGAATATTTTACCTAATTTGACCTAGTATGCACCGTTTTGCAATTATTATCGGTTCGGTAACGTTGCGTGTCAAACGAAGTCGGTATTCGGAGCTTGTGCACTACGTTTCTCAATGTTTCTTGCAATCACAAACAGACAATTAGTCAGGTTACGGTGTTAATTAATTGGCACAGCATCGACGGGTTGCTAATCGACGCTGACATTAATAGTGAGGTCGCGTGATACTTATTATCGTAACGAATTCAATTATTTGTTCTATTTTATTTTTTGTAGAATATTTACGATAGTTTCTATAATATGAAATAAGACACTTATTGAATATTTTTAACGTTATTCTTCCCAGATGATTATGAACCAAATGTTAAAATGTTACTTAATGGAATATGGCTAATTTAATCTCGCTATATTCAGATTAATATTATTAAATAATAATGGCAGTTTTTTTGAATTATTACAGCGTCGAGCATCCTCCTCCCCCCTGCACCTGAAGCACCTGCTAGGCTCGTTCGAATCCAGCAACTTCCCCAACAACAACAACCGTTACAGCAGCAACAACAACAGTTGCAGCAACAACAACTGCAGCAACAACAAGAATCTGCCCCGCAAGCAACGCAGGGGCAATCGGCACAACTAGCTGAGCGTCCCCCAGATTTCGGGGAATTCGTAGACTTTGGCGCCCACACTGGCGATAGTGGCGCCTTCGGGTGGTACGCCGACTTCCCAGTTAACAATCATCACGATGACCATTCAGGTTTCAGGAAGTAAAAGGATATTTAAGAAACAAAATCGCACACGATGCACTTGCCAAAATGCACTTGTTATAATTAATTTTAAAGAGTATTAACGTGGGTATTAGCGTAACTGACGTTTGCTCAGATCCCACTTGGCTAAGCTGTATTTTTTTTTCAACGTTTTAGCTGAGTTGTTTCAACGGAAGAAATGATGTCATCATCACGTAGTTTAATCAAAAGTTACGCTAATATTGTATACTTACCAAAGACATTATTATTTTCGATCGATTTTCATTAGATTGTTAGTTGAATTAAAAGCATATTCGCTGCACATTTGTTTCAAACGGCGAATTTTGCTAAAGCACTATTTTCAAATTAATTAACAGTTCCTCTAGTTATTAAGGTTTTAAAAGAACACTGTGATATGCACCAAGGCAGCTCATATTTTCTGAACGCATTTTCTTTATTACAGTAAAGAATTATAAGCTTTTATCTGCCTGTTCTAAACTTAGAGATGTCACTTTAATTTCCTTCTCTATTTCACTGCTTTTTTCACCATGCTCTCTATCTGTTTGCTTTCTTTAGTTATACTTCATCTGCTTTCTTGTATACTTATTTAGAATATTAATTTATTTTATACATATTATAATAAATCATAATCTTTTATAAAGTACCTATATCTTTTATTATCAGAGCTTACTTTTATAATCGCATCTCCTACTTCTTTCATTACTTTCTTCATCTTCATTAATTAAAAAATGTTTGCACTTCAGCTTTTTATTCTATTTTTCAACATCTATAATACATTATTATTCAATCTTATTATCTTGATCATTCTGGAAACCTCTCAAATCGCCTTTAATATTCACCTTAATATAAATGTTTGTATATGCTTATTATACTGCATACTATTTTTAAAATTCTATTTATTATTAATCGGTTATTCATCTAGTTGTGATTTCTATAAATTGTACCTATCATCGAAATTATGTTGATATATATTTTTCTCTTATATAACACCAGGGTATTTATCAAAAGTGAATATTCGGGTCAACCACCATAGAAACTACGATCAAACCTAATACTGAAGAATCTAAACTTTTCACATTTCTCTTCTTTCCTTTATGAGTAATAATCTATATTGTTTCTTATATATTCAACTTATTCTTCATCGTTCCTTACTACAACTACACTATTATTTTTCCTTATCTATGTAATGATTTCAAATTAGATTGCATTTAGTTGAAACCTCTTTATTATATACGTATATATTCTTTATCTTTCCTTATCTTTCATTTGCTTCACGCTATCTTTTCTATATTATTACGACAAAATCACTTTTCTACCACTGCTTCTTCACATTTCCTCTTAAATAGTTATTTCTACAAAAGTGAGGATTTGGGTGAATTACCGTACAACCTTTGCTCAAATTTAATACTCAATAAGCTTTTCTATTCTAAACTTTCCACATTTCTCTTCATTCCTTTATGAGTAATCATCTTATTGTTTCTCATATATTCAACTTATTCTTCATGGTTCTTTACTAAATCACATTATTACTTTTCCTTACATAGATTGCATTTAGTTTCAACCTCTTCATAATACATATATTCTTTATCTTTTCCTGTCTTTCATTTGCTTAACGTCTTTTCTTTATTATCACGACAAAATCGCTTTTCTATCACTGCTTCTTCACTTTCCTCTTAAAAGTTATTTCATCAAAAGTGATGATTTGGGTGGTACAACCTACGATCAAATCTAATACTCAATAGCTTTTCTATTTAAACTTTACACATTTCTCTTCATTCCTTTATGAGTAATCATCTTTATTGTTTATCATATATTCAACTTATTTTTCATCGTTCTTTACTATATCACATTATTACTTTTTCTTACATAGAATGCATTTAGTTGAAATCTCTTTATATATATTCTTTATCTCACCTTGTCTTTCATTTGCTTAACACTGTCTTTCTATATTATCACAACATAATCACTTTTCTATCACTGCTTCTTCACTTTCCTCTTAAATAGTTATTTCTACAAAAGTGAAGATTTGGGTGAATTACCGTACAACCTTTGCTCAAATTTAATACTCAATAAGCTTTTCTATTCTAAACTTTACACATTTCTCTTCATTCCTTTATGAGTAATCATCTTTATTGTTTATCATATATTCAACTTATTTTTCATCGTTCTTTACTATATCACATTATTACTTTTTCTTACATAGATTTGCACTAAGTTGAAATATCTTTATTATATATATATATATTCTTTATCTCACCTTGTCTTTCATTTGCTTAACGCTATCTTTCTATATTATCACAACAAAATCGCTTTTCTATCACTGCTTCTTCACTTTCCTCTTAAATAGTTATTTCATCAAAAGTGAAGATTTGGATGAACCACCGTACAACCTACGATCAAATCTCATATTCAAGAAGCTTTTCTATTCTAAACTTTACACATTTCTCTTCATTCCTTTATGAGTAATCAATCATCTTTATTGTTTCTGATATATTCAACTTATTCTTCATCGTTCTTTACTATATCACATTATTACTTTTCCTTACATAGTTTGCATTTAGTTGAAACCTCTTTATGATATTATTTCTCTTTCATTTGCTAGACGCTGTCTTTTCTATATTCTTCTTCAACCTTTATCCACCCACTGCTGGGTATAAGTCTCCTCCATGGTGCGCCAATTTGCTCGATGTTGTGCGATCCGGATGCTTTTCTTTTCTATATTATCACGACAAAATCGCTTTTCTACCACTGCTTCTTCACTTTCCTTTTTTAAATATATTTCATAATTCTTTAATAAAATTCACAATTACCTATTTACATTACTTCGTTAGTTTCTTTTAAAATAATACCTATTTGCTTTTTTGAAAAGTTCTATGGTACTGTATTCTATAATGGTCTTCACTCTTTTTACTCCTACTTATTTCTTATTTCGTACTTCTATTGTTATGAAACGACACGCATTTAAAGTAAACAAACTTAATCCCACACCACGGTCCCACACGCTATTCACTATCATTTCGGCAACTTATTTCTATTTTTATTGTATAACTTTGAATGCAGCCTAACAGGATGGTTCAACTTAGTGACCAAAAAAATTTACGTAGCAATCATATCAGTACTAAACGACATAAATGATATAAGAGGGAACCGTTTTGCTGAGAGAAAACAAACTGGGAACACCACGACACTCAGCATTGAACCATGACTGAAGGCACTTGGTCAATTTTCATTCATATCTTTTTTCATCTTTTCTTCCTTCTATTTTTATTATTTATTCTGTCTTACATACTTAATGAATTTCAATTTATATAATACAATATTATTCGCACTTCGTCTATCAAAACTCCCTCTTTGCTTTACTTTTCTATCTCATTTTCATCTTCAAATGTTTAAAGATAAAATATTTTCGACTTTAAATATTGATTATTTCCTTGACACAACTTTATTAACTTATTATTTGGGTCTTACAATATATTTCTAATCTATCATATCTATTCAAATTCTGCACACTCCACTTTATTTCAATTTCCACTCAATAATCTTATATTTATCTTTAATAAAAAGATTGTCACCGATGTTAATTAGCATAACACAGTCTTCATAATTTATTTCTTAACTCACGCGCAAATCATATTTCTTTTTATACTCTCCATACTAGGTACATGCTCTATTAAATATATTCTTATTTTCATTGCCTTTATTTGCACCTATTGGATTTCCAATTTTACCTAAAAAATATAATTTATTTCTTATTACCATTTCTATAATTTTCTCTGTTACATCATTTCATCTCCTTCATTTTTATTACATTTTTTTCTTTACATAAAAGAGAGAACAATTTTACATTTCTTTTTACATTTCTTACTTATGACATTTCTTTATCTCTTGACTAATTTAATGTTTTTCTTTACTACATCTTCTCATTTTATTTTATATACTATTTTCGCATTTTATAAGAAAAAAGAGAACGTCAACATCACACTCTTCATACTTTATCTTTTGGCTCATAAAAATATCTTTCTATTCAACAAATTTTCCTCATCTTATTACTTTACTCAGCCTTGTCATTTCATTGCCTTTCTTTTCTATATTTTCTTGTCTTTATTTCATTATTTATACTATATTTCTATCCTACACATTTCGCTACGTGTTTTTTCTTTTTTATTTTCATCTTTACATTAAAACGACAAAATGTTATCATAAATTCATTCCTATTTTGACTTTGCTATACTCCATACTTTACTGTGTCTTTACACAAACATTTCATAAAAAACACATCCTAATTTCATACTCTATCTCTTGACTCATACAATATCTTTAATTCTTTACTTATTTTTATATTTTTCATGCTTCGCTCTGACAACATTTTCCTTTCTCTTCTATTTATATTTTTCTATATTCCAATTTTCAAATTTATCTCTGGCTCATAAAATATGATCATATTTTACATATTTCCATATTCTTAATACTATGACACTTATCATTTTGTTCTATATTAATTAAAAAAAACACATACCTTTATTCAGTTATACTTAATGTAATATTTACATAAAAAAGTTAACCACATTATTTTAATTTATATAATTTTACCCTTGACTCATAAAATATCTTTCTATCCTACTTATTTTCACATTCTTCAGATTTAACTCTTAATAAAAAAACTATAATATCTTTTTCACAAAATATTATCATAGTTATCTCTTGGCTCATGAAATATCTCTTCCTTCTACTCCATACATGTTTACATTATTCATACTTCGCTCTGTTTAAACTATGGTTTACTCTTCATTTTTTCTTTGCCCTTATTTTCTATTTGTATTTACATCTGATCATAAATATAAAAACATGTTTTCATTTCTCATCTCATCATGATATCTTGCCCGCATAATAATCCTTTTCTGCACTTTGCTTGATCGTAGCTATGTCTATGTTCATTTACCTTGCTTTATAATTTTAATCTTTAATTCGATTCGATATTTCTATTCTAACAAATATTTTTCTTTTTAGCTTCAAAATATACCTATTTATCATATTCAACTTTGCTTTAATCTGCACTCTTCCTTTAATTTAAAATTTAAGTGTAACTATTACGCTATATTTCCATTTCATCTCTACAACAAAAAATAAAAATGTAGTCTCTCTTTACTATTTCCTATGATCTTATTTTTTCACACTATAAATACTTGTTAAAACTTATTATTATTATTACTATTACTCTGCATCCCTTGCGACATAAATCCAAGCTAAACAATTCTGCAACCTCAATCAAACTATTATTTCTCTCTTCATGCATAAAATTTCTTAAAGCATATTTTTGGAGTGATCATCAATGCTCAATCAGTTTACTTCATCATTTATAAAATAAAGACGGCTAAGTACTGCTGGAGTTCATTGTGTGGTTAAAAGTACTAGTATAACTTACTATAAGCCCTTAAAATTATTTTTGTTGACTAAAAGTTTATGCTTCTCAACTGACTTAAAAATAAGAGAAAATATTGTTAATTCGTCAGTAAAAATCTGTTTTTCTTATTCTTTTTCGTCTTCCTTCCACGCTTCATATATATATTTCTTGCTCTATCTACTGAACTCAGCTTAATTTATCTTGCTTTATCTTTTCTATCGCGATTCACTTCATCTATGCTTATCTTGCCTGTTTTACTTCTTTCACTACTTAGTTCTTTTATTTAAAGTGCTTGCGCTATTTAGCAATAAAATATTGCCTGGTGCACTATAGTTCAATTATAAGTTAAGTGTTGCACTTTATTGTTGTTTTTTTATTATGTTATTTGTTATTGTTGTAACTTTTCACATGAATTGTTATTCACCAAAAAAAGTGGAAAAAAATAATTAAAATATTTGGAAACTGTTTTTGACGCTTTTATTTCATACATTTAACATATAATCTCATACAATGATATTTAAAATAGATTTCTTTAGATCTCGTTAACAGCACAGAGTTGTAGAATATAGACTATCTAAAAAATCAACATACTCAGGTTTAATATCTGCTTAGTTTAGCCCTCATGCCGATTGATATTTGAGCTGTAGAAAGAGATACAAAATGTATCAACGCTCACTCTATTTTCAAATCCATCATTCGTTCTACCAAAGTAGGTTGCTTTTTTAGACAGAACCTTTTTGTCGTAGTAGATACACAAAGTCTAATAGACTAGACATTACAATAAAATATCTTTGTCACAAGATAGGTGCCTACTTTATATACATTTAACATTTAAAATGTAGTAGAATAGAAGTAGGCCAGTAGGTACAAAATTATTTGAAATATTAAAGAGTTTTCAGATAATGTAGGACACATCCATTATCGAAAAGTTATTACATTGAATATTATCTTTGATTAAGTAACATTTACTTACAATCCTATGGCAATTTTTAACTGAACTTTAACGATAGAACGCCAATCATTTGGCACATTCGTTGAACACTATTATTCGATACTTGTCCAGTATGTCAACGATTACATGGTAATTTTTTCAAATATGCTGGGGTATATACAATGTTAATATATAATACCGTATATAAACAATGAATATATGTTTTAAAATTGGATAAATATCAGAGTTCATTATAAATTGTTTGTTCGGTATATTATGATCAAGTTGGCTGTATACTATTTAAAAGCGAAATTCGCTTGAATTCAGTTCGATTTTATGACGAACTTCTAAGAGCTATTGCAATCGAGTACAAGCAATTTTCGCCTTTAAGGAACTACTTACGACACTTTTCCACATATTTATGGTGAGTAACACAAAGAAGTTCGGATAAATATATTTTATTACAATTTTACCGTAATTCGCCATTTTGTTACAACGCCCCATTAAAAATACATATCTAACAATACATTATAGAAACATTATACAATTGCAGTTATTAAAGGTTCCACCAATAGAAACGTAGTAGGCCGAATAGAGGTATAGAGTTAATATGATTACAAAAATAATTATTATAAAAAAGTGTCAAAAATAATACTGAGCAATCTCACTCTTAGATAAATAACAGAAATTAATCACAGAATCTTGATTTGAGTACAATCAACAGCACTTCCTGTTATAAGTACCTACCGCTAAAGTCTCTCAACCTGATATCCAATTTTATAGTGTCACGCATTAGGTTTAAAATAGATTACAATTACATACTTTGTGGTAATTTATCTAATGTGCTATTGACTGTATCATAATCAATAAAATACAATTAAATAGAATTGCCTGTATAAGTATACCCTCTAACGAACAAAACGCAAGATGAAGACAAACACGGTACAAATAGAAGAATCTTTCAAATAAGTATAGATGAACAGTAACTGTGATCGAAGCACTATGCCGCAACTGGTTCTTGCTAAATGTTGTTAGATCAACAAAAATACAAACACCAAATCTTTTCTCATATGCATAAGCAAAGGAGATGCAAACTTATTATGCTGAATGAAAGTAAAAAAAACATCATCATTATTTACTTTCATTTCATGGCATATTTATGTATTGTTTATAAGTACTAGGTACAGACACAGACAATTCTATAAACGACTTTGTAAATAAAATATTAAATCTAACTAAACCAACATCATGAACTAAGTATTCATCAGTACTACCAATCCAGATCCTTACGTTTCATAACTGCTCAGTGACCTACAAATGTGTTCCAATCAGCATCCTTATTCATAAACCACCGGTTAACTTATGCGACTTGGACGTATTGCTCTATCTTTATCTAATTCTGAATGAGTGAAAGTGACGGCCTATATTATAACACCGGTCGTTTTCGAATAAGGCGCTTCCACCTACGAGTTATCTACTTACAGTGATATGCCACTCCAAGTCACTTATAAATATTAACGAAGGTTTATTAAACCCATTCTAGTTCATATTAATAGCTGTTATAAAATTATATAATGAGCAACCTCATTTGCGTCACAATTTGGCGCCACTGTGACATGAGATCATAAAGATGACGATTTGGCGCGAATTAATCGAACCAGCATTTTTTTTTGTCTGTGGCTTTCTCCGTTTTACACAGAAATTTCACCAATGTCCCGTAGTGAGAGAGACACGAGAAAGACTGCTCGGTAGAAGATTTGACGTCATACGTGATTTGACGGATGAGTAAACCTTTTGGTCTCAGTGCTGCCACCTGGCGCCCGTCAGCTCATAAAAACCTCATTATCACGTACGCATCAAACACTTTTAAAATGTCATTATGACATATACTATAGTGTCTATGCATATATGTTAAAGGGTTCCTATATTTTCTGTAACTTTGATTATATTACTGATATGAGATTATAAGCCCGACTTAGACATTTGGATTAGTCGGAATTAATATACAGATGCACTCAATTTTCTTAACAACTCTAATCAGAACAAGATCTTGAGATGAAAAGCAATCCGTAAATATTTATAAGTGACTGCCTAAGTTACCTACATAATAGACTGGCCTATACATAACCTAATAAGACACTGCCGCACAATCTTATTGTAGGTCTGTTATACTTACTTAAACCCACGCTAAACTACATCACTTTCACGAAAATATTGATAAGGCGCATAATATGGCGATAGTGCTGCCATCTCATCATCATAAATAAGGGATAACAGTATAAGTACTTAGAGTACACTGAATTTTTTTTAGATAAATAAGACTAAATAATAATACTTACGATGCAGTTATTTTTTTACAATGTATATTCGCAATTAATAAAATTTTGATTCGCTTCTATTAAAAGCACACAGCAGTTCGACTATTCTTTCTTACGGACCTCTTCATTGGCTTCATGGAACGCATTCACATTTGTCTTTAAATTTTAGAAACAATAAAAAGTCACAGGGTCTGAGTTCCAACAGTAAGGTGGATATGTCCTCAGTTCTTCATTTGACGCTTTCAAACAAGTTACCGTTACCTTAGCGGAATGCGAGGATGTTAACGCGGTGAAGCGGGACCATTATACTTTTTTTATACGAGTCGCAACATATTACCCCACCTCACCAGATGTTAAGTCTAATTGGAGTCCAATCGCGAAGGTGGATGATGCGGCAGATGTGTCGCTCTAGCCTACCTCAACAGAAATACAACACCACCAAAAAGTAGTGTTATTTTACTGTGGTATTCTGTATGGTGGAGGTTCCTTCCTCAGACGGGCACTCCAATTCGAACAGCAAATCCATTGTGCTCTACCTCTCTTACGTAAGAAGTAAAAATGTAAGTTTCTCTGGGCAAGAAAATGTTTATGTACCAATCCGCATTTGCCAAAAAAAGAAGCAACCATTCTCTACCAATACTTCAACTTTGAAAATTCTCCGAAATTTAGCTTGTACTGATTGACTATATGGTGGAAGAGTCTGTGCGGAAAGAGAATGGGCGGTGGCGAAAAACGGAACTAACATTAAGTTTTTTATTTGGCAATCAAAACCCAGCAATCTGTAAAACGTCAAAGTTTTGTATTGATACGGATTTGTTTGTTGTTGTGATTTCTTGCGGTTTTTTGTATTTAATCATGTCTAAAAGGAGTAAAACCTTACAAATACGGTAGAAAATCACTACAGCGCCCTTCAATCTAAATCCCATTCTCTGTCCGCACAGACACTAGAATGTTATTAATTTGGTAAAAAAAGGTCAGCACCAACCGCGATATAATGCGCCTTAGTTAACTTAAAAAATATTAACTTACAAGAATAGAAAAATTCACAGGTACTTCCAAATCTGCTTGATTAGGCTGATGTGTGTGCGTTTTGTATTATGAATGTAGCAAAGAGCGAACAATCCGGAAGTTATCCATAAACTTTTTGAGCGCGTTATATTTATTATAAAAATAATTATTTGGTAGCAGAGATCAAGTTTACATCTAATGACTATTTTGTAGTATACAAAAGATATACATAACATAATACACATTGCTTGACTTTTTTAATTAAAAGGTTCCTAAGAAATTACATGCGAAATTGATATGCAAAACAGGTTACAAGGGCAGTGCATGATTTCACCACTAGGCGGCGCTAGTGATACAACCAATCAAATTCAATTACTTCGGCAACTGATGTTAATTACAATCATGCGATTGGTTAAAATTTGGAAGTAGCACAGCGACATCTGCGGTGATCCAATGAAACTGCCCCTTTTTTACATTCAAGTAAAAATATGTAATTTTTACTTCATTCTAGCAATCTATTTTTATTAAAATCTTTATCATTTAACATACAATCGAATGTTTACACGAGTGTAATATAATTTAATGAGAATATTGTATTCTGTATTAGCGTAATTAAGTAATCAAGCATTAAATCTCAAATTGGCATACAGTTTTAAAATAAGTATACAAGTACTTATGTAAATAAAATATTTTAAAAAAATACGGAAATCACAAAATACTCTAGAGCACCATAATTGAGAGAAGCATGAGCAAAAAAGAACTACTTACACACGAACCAAGTTTTCCAGTTCAAGTGTACAGTCAACGTCAAATACGCAGTACTCATTTTTAGCTTGGCTAGTAATTTTTCCAGTCCGTGAAAAACTATTTTACCAGTAAAGTGGCAAAATTTCAAGTTAATTTGACCATAAAATTATGGTAGTCTTATAATCTCTTCAATAACCACGTATTGATCAATGACTGAAAATCTGAGTACATTAAATTATTTGATGTTGACTGTACTCACTCGCAACAATAAATATGTCGCTATAGGGCTCTAAAACATCAATTCCTATCAAGTCTAACATCTAACACCGCAGTTTATATATTGACGACCTCCGTGGCCGAGTGGTTGGTACGCCGGGATTCAAGGTGTCGCCTACTCGATAAGTCCCGAGCTAGAATCCCGGTGGGGACAGATGTTTGTGTGATAAATACTCCTGTCATGGATGTGCAATATGTATTTCTATATAAATATACTTATATATGTATTCTATCTGTTACCCTAGTATCCCATCACACAAGCCTACAGTGCTTACTTTGGGGCTAGGCTAATTGGTGTGAGTATTGGAAATATTTATTTTGTTTATTTATATTTATAATAACAATTATGTTAGACAACATCACATTCAGTTTTCTGATCCCAAGGAAAGTAGCTCAAAACTTGCGTCATAGTAAGTATCAATTACACCGAAAACATCAGAGGCTGTATGCTTATATTTTAATTTATACAACAAGTTAAAGAAGAATAAGTTTTTAAGTAGTATTACAAAAATATTGCTAAGTTTTTAGCGATTTGGAAATATGAACTAAAACAGCTTTGTTAAAAAATATAGTTCAGAACAAACCCTGCTTCGATATGGTCCGTTGCAATAATGTTAATTTCATTGACATTTACGCTAAAATCAATTCGAGATCGAGCATGGAATCGTCTTCGGTTAAGGAAATCACGTAAATAGGGCTGTTGGTAAAATCCAAATGCAAACTGCAAGAAAAATCTCTTAAATTATACATAAAAGAGATTGAAACGGTCAATCTCTAATTAGCATCGCTTAAAATTGACATCTCCGTTGTCGTCTTATTTACCTTTATATAAACTACCATAATCATTTTACATAACTGCGGGTCATCATAATATATCATCATCATACAATTCTGATCTTAATCTCGATATATACTTAATTACTATATTCCTCTATAACCTTTATATGTTAACTATATGAAGGAAAGAGTAATAGAATCAGATTAAATGTAGGCATAAATTTATACACACTTACTATGCATTAAACTAGCCTAGACTATAACAGTGAACACGCATCCGAGTTTATGTCTTATTCCCATACATTAAAGATCATTTTTCAAGATTTATTCGAAAATGTTGTCTGCTTAAACTTCATAATTTATTTTGTAATAAGTATTTGTTTTTTTTTTAATATTTGTCCTTGAATAATAATTAATACTATAATATTAAATATATAATTATCATTAGAATTCATAGCGACACATTCTAAGTATAAATTAAGATTGTCAAGCTGTTTTAATTTTACATCAATATTTAGCAATATTTTTTTTGTGATTTTTGATTAATTAATGCAGAAATCTTTTGAGAAATATTTACCTTATTGAACTATGGTTATGTAACATTCGAACAGATAAAAAATCGCATGAAATTCACAACGTGCTGAAAAAAAACGTATAACATATAAAAACATAATTAGGCTTTGGTATTTTATAGAGTTAGGCCCGCGTCAAAAAGTTTCCAGACGCCTACTAACATTATTTTATTAGGGCCATAATAATCTCAGAACTTTGCGGTAACTCACAAATTGCTTGTGGTAGGATATATCAAATTATATTAATTTGTATATAATGTAATACATAACATATATTCTTTACAATTTATACATATTCACTACAGAACATTAGTGAACGAGATTTACCATTTCCGAAACACCTTAACAATTCATTTTCAAATGGTTTTATGGTTTTATATAAGGTTAAATACCTCGTGTTTTCAAAGGATTTTGTTCCTTATTCCTCGTAATTTATACATATTCAATTTAAAATGTTATTTAACAAATCACCAATTCCAAAACACTTTCATTTTTAGTTCAGGAGTATCTCGCAAAAGGTTACATACCTCGTGTCTCCAAAGGGTTTTCCTCCTTCTTCCTCGTAATTAAAGTTCAAATCCCTTGTTCAGTTAGCCCAGGCCATGACAACTTTCGAGAAGGGTACGAATAGCGCAGTGTAATGCGGTTGAGTGAGGAAGTATCGACGGCCGCGGTAGACTCCGTCGTTCCGCGGCAAACTTCCGATTCCTAGGGGGAATTCCCCGCCTACTACTACGCAACTGGTGGCCGCTGTACCTCCAGCTAGACCCACGTAGCTGAAAACAGAGACCTTGATTAGGGTTTGTTTTTAATGTGTAACATCTTTCCTCTCGTTTTCCTGCAATTTGAAATGGGACGGAAGTGTGTAACAGGAATTCGCGAAAGCGCGAGCTATTTGATTTGATTTTAGAACATAATGTTCAAATTGCTTAATGGCTAAAACCTACTACGGTTTTATTTATTTATTTTCTAATATAAGGTGAAGTTTCAAATGTTACACATCATACGAGACTATTGTAAGGCTCACTCGTTTTTTTATGAAGGATAGATGTTAAGTCAGAAAATCGGTGGCGTTAAAGAAGAAAACTTAATTGAAAACCTCTGGGGCGCTATAGGACCGATGTAAGCGTGGAACTTGGCGATTAAATTTATATCGTTACCTGTAGGCCTCTCATTACCTCTTCATTTAATATTAGCTACCGTTCAAAAGCTATTTATTCTCACGTGTATTTTTTAACTAATTTCAAATTGTTATTTGTATAAGGAATAAAGAAGGTTATATTTATAAGGAAGTACGGAAAGCCTTGTGACTGGCACAAGGCGGCGGATCATAGAAGTGGGTCGACAATTTATTTGTTATATCGAACTCCTGCGTGCTTTAGAAGGCACGTTGAGCCGTTCGTCCCGGCGGCTGCATCAGCAGTTTTAGCGCCTACCAATCTGCAATCTTCTTTGAGAACAATTACCAGAGCTCCACGGTTTAGGGATATGAGGCTATGACTCCATTGGGGCTCTATTTCATATTAGGTGGGGTGTAAATACATTACCGCACTTGACGACAAAGTCTTCTCACTGTTCACAATGTTCGAGCCCCCCAGCATCACAGCGCATCCTTCTTATCATTTAGCGTTCATACTCATGATCGCTCCATCGATCAGACAAGGTAGTATACATAGTAGGTAAGGTCTTTGCATTTGAAATCAGAAGAAATGAGAATACATTACCCCATCTTACGATGATTTTTTCTCGCGCTAATTTGATTCCAAAATGTGTGCAATATTTGAAGTCCCAGTATGAGAGTACTTCTTTCGTCGTTTAACGTCCATACTCATGACCGCATATACAATACATATACTCACCGCACTCGGCCCACGTGCAGACGGCCGCTGGGGGCGATGACCTTCACCGCGTGCCCCAGCCTCAGGTGGCGAGGCTCGCGCGGTATATAAGGCTTCCCCTCCACCCCACCCCCACTATTACTCCCATTTCCGGTACAAATGCCAGAGCACGGTTGAGGATCTGAGCGCGAACAACCGCACGTGCAACTAATACCGACTGCGGGAATAAATTATGATATATTTATAATTTATTTTAATTGATATTTTTTTAAGCTATTTTAAATGTTTTTCCTACCACTGATTTAGGACATCTTTCAGCTGATACAAATAATGGGCGTCAACTTAGATTAAAACAAAAAGGGAAGATACGGTACGCTCAGGCTAACATCAAATAAAATATGATCTGACTCATCTACATAAGCAACTCTCCGTTCATCTACATAAGGCACACGTCTGTATATAAACATTCAGTGGAGCGAGCGAGACAGATCTGTACGGCGAGTCCGCGTCCGAGTCCGTATGGCTGAGCTGTATTGTTGTCCTTTTCTTGATAACAATATGGAGACTACGTAAATAAAATTCACGACAAAACGTGATTTTTGAGAAAAAATGATTTTACGGTTTTACGGATGAAAAGTGTTGCCGAGGCATTTGTTTTTGATTTTATATAAAAGCACTAAAAACTATTCGTGTTGTTTATAAAAACCGCGAAGGCATTGTTTTAACTTTATAACACAGAATATACGCAATATTGTTATATTGAGTGCACCACAATTTAAGCGGATCACTTTTGAGCCGCGAGTGCGATTTATATCTATCTTCCCCTTTTGTTTTTATCTAAGCCAGTCAAGGATTGGAATGTTTTTCAGATTTTGTGGGTTTGTACTGTGTTGTGTGTCCTTTACGTTATTCGACCATGAATTCTGAATGCCTGAACAGATTTGATAATTAGGTTTGATTAGAATCATAAAATCACTAGGCGTGCCTTAAAATAGTGCAATACCTTATTTAATGTTAATGTTTAATACTTTAAAACACAAGATGCATGAGTAGTAACAATCCAATTGAAAGACCGCAATATTCTTTTCAGCAAATATGATTATCAGTCTATACAAAACTATAAACCAATCGATTTTAACATCAATTTCAGAAGTTCGACCTTTAGCTCTAGTAACTTAACGCTTTGTTATTCGAAACGAAGTGAAAAAATCTTTATGATGGCCATCATAGCAATAGAAAAGACAAATAAAGATAAATTTAAAAGAAACTTAACGTATGGCAAAAAATGGTACCTAATGATCTTTATAGATGGCCAACCAGGACCCTGCCTCAGCACACGCGGACAAAGCGATATAGTGAGAAAAGATAATACTTCTCTCACCGTGACAGCACTGGAATAGGGTATTTGACAAGTTTTAGAGAACGATCTCACGTTATTGACTAATGTTTATGGAGTCCATCCGAAGTGGATATTCATCATTCTGTTATGTATTTCAATAAAAATAACCAAAGCAAAAACATTTTAAAATTTTCGCGAAAACGTTTCTCTGGACAATATGGCATCTTACTAGTGTGTGACGTCACCCGACTGATCTTAAAACGTCAAACGATACAATGTAATGTCACTTTAACCGAAAGTTTACTTGCGTGTGACGTCATTTTAGGCTCCGCCAATCTCAAGCGTTTTGGGTCCCGTGACAATAGATGAGAAAACTATTATCTTTTTCGTGGGTTTTCAGTAAAATTATAAATATTTTTTTTTTAAAATAGTAAAAGCCCCTGCCAATATTCATTCTAAACACAGATGATAACAATTGACACTTTATTTTTAATACTGTCAAATACCCTATTCTAGCAGGGCCTGTGTACTGTGGCACCCCCGGTAATCCGACACGTTGATTTGCATATAAAATCAATTGAAATAGATTTTTAGATTTGTAATTTGTCGGATTACAAGGTATTCTTATTCCAAAAAATCCGGACTATAGAGGGTGGTCTTAGGCTACAACTCTGTAATCTGACAAATTCGATAATCCGACATCGCCCTGCAAAACGTTTGTCGGATTACCGCGGGTTTACTGTATTTGTATAATTTATACTTACAGTCAAGCGAGTTGTAGCGGAAGTTGTCTATGGAACGGCGCAAGAACACTTCAGCCTCGTGGACCAACTCATCAGTATCGTCATAACGAACATCCGGCAACGAACTACGCCACGCGCGGCAATCAGAGAAACCTGCCAATAAAGAACCATAAAGTACTTTTTTCTAGAAAGAATACCACGCAGACCAGGCAGCTGACGGGACTCGAACCCGCACCTTTCGCTATCCGGGCGAATGCACTGACCATTATGCTACCGCGGCTCTGACGGCCGTGTCGAATTTTCTCTAGCCTTAGGCTGCAATGCAGCGCCATCTATTCGCATTGTAGGTAACCCACAATGTCAAATGAATACCTTTACAAGTATAAGACATTTCAAAGAAGAAATAGCAATTATAGTTATATTTTTGGATTTTAAAGCATTTAAGTGCTAGATGTTTAAATCTAAAGAAACTTTTTACCGCGTGGAATTTTTTCTAGTAAAAGTTTTCCTTAGATATTGGTTCTTAGGTTTTCACGCACATCACTCATTAAATAAAACTAGTTTTTAAAGGGATAATGCACGAACTTTATTTACGGTAGTTAGGGTCAAATAAATAAACTCAAATTTACAAAAAGCATTTTAAATAAATTACTTTATTAACTAATAAATTCATACATAGACAATAAAGTTTTAAAAATCTCCCAATAAAATATTTGAACACTCAATAAAAGTCTTTCGAAGGTAGCTCGACAAAGTAAATAAAAAATCATTATTCTGACAATGCAGACCTGAAAAGGCTGCAAAACGTCAATAAATAAATAAAGTTCGTGCATTATCCCGTTAAAAACTAGTTTTATTTAGTTTTCTTTAGATAAAACATCAAGCAGTTAAATGTTTAAAAATGCAAAGATATATTAAAAAACCATGTTAAACACCCAAGCAAACTTCAACTCCCTTATTAATAAACGAGGAACAAGCTTAGACTAGTTACACCGTGTCTCTATGTAACTCGAGTGCCATTTGTAATTCAATGAACAGACAAAACATAACATAAACGAATCCAAGCTTATTCTTCGTTTATTAATAAGGGGGCTTGAGTATAGACCATTTACAGAACGAAGCTTGTTTACATACAAAAACGTCTACTGGCGCTAGTTCATTTCATTTAGTCTTTGGTTTTGCCCAAGAAGTTTGCGTTTAATAAAAAAAAATGTGAATTGTGCCATCAACCTTAAGCCTTACCAGAATTATCTGCGCAGCAGCAGCCCTGCTGCTGCTGTAGTATTAAGCTGAGGCAGGGACCTAGTTGGCCTACCTTGCTTTGTTTTATTTATGTTAATATTATTGTGTTTAAGGCTAAAAAAAATCTTTCTTTGTTTATTTCTATAATAGGTAGTGATACGTGATATACAACGATCCAAACTTTATGGAGGTCGTTAAGTTAGCAGCAAGCGCAACTCTGAAACCTGCGTTCAATTCAGTGACACCTATGTCATCTTGTATTTGGTATGCTGTGTCGTGACTTGCGCTAACTTCACAGTCGCCGTTAAGTTTTTATCGCACTTTACGTATACACCTATAAATACTATGTTCTTTTAAAAGCGAGTTAGACGTTATACTTCGTATAAAAAATAGTGCCAACTCGCGACATTCTTGTTTTACTGATCTGCCATCTAAATCGGAATTAAAAAAAATATTTAATAAAATCACTCTGTACTAAAAAGTTTAGTAATTTCAAAAGAGAAGTTGACTTGAAAAGAGAGTTTTACCTATAGTAGAAGAGTTTTAATTTTTATTCAAATCTACTAAACATAGTAGAACTAAAATAGCTGAATATAACACTGTCGAAGCATTATTGTTGTAATATAATAGCATTATAACAATAATGATTCCAGTGTTATATTCGGCTATTTTAGTTGAAAAACTATTCATCTGAATAATAGCCAGCGAGCGTTAAGTAAGGTAAAAATTCAAAAATTTTCATCAATCTTAATTTTATTCGTGTAATCAATGATCAGTTAGCTACATACCTCTAGAGACGTGCGTATATCCCAGGTTTGGGGTCCAATCAGTGCTTCGGTCGATACTGACACACGGCGAGCGGTATGAAGATCCACGCGACAAATACCTGAAACTATTTTACCCTGAACCTGATCTAATAATAAAAATAATATAACACTAGACGGTACAAAATGAGAAAAAAGCTTTGCAACAAAAAGAAATAGCCACCGAAAAGTATGAAATAATAAACTTTTTATCTTTAGTCAAATTAATATTTGAAGTCGGTACCAGTGCCAGCCCAATCCAAGTATTAAATGTGAACTCAGATCTATCAGACCTGCATGGCACCGACTCCAAATACTAATTATTTGACTAAAGATAAAAAAAAGTTTATTATTTTATTAGTTCTCGGCGGTTTAATTTTTTGGTAAGAAGTTTTTATTTCACAATTTTTTGTGGCTATATTTTTTGTAATATATAGCTTTGCATCAAAATGAATGAGTGAACAATCAATCACCCCCTGTTTTCATACCCTTAGGATTGTTTTTTTTCTAAATTCAATGGGACCAACTTAATAGCACCTATACGCTTTCCATAAAAAAAAATAATTATCAAAATCGGACTACTCTGTAAAAAGTTCTGCGTGGTCATACAAAAAAAACGCGTCGACTTGAGCTACGATATTTTGTCGGTAAAAAAAATGGACTGATCAACATGAAGAAGCAGACTAGACGAAAAGAAAGTGAGAAAGAAGAGATGGTGGAAGTAGATATCCTACTAATTCTTTAGTAATTTATGCTTTTTTTCTTTCTTCATTTATCTAGAGGCTTTCATTCCACGCATAGCTAGCCTCATCATACCCTAACCAAAACATACACAACTAATTTAATTTAAAACATTGGAGAGGGCGAGCTATTCCTCCTAGCGATAATTATTATAAATAATTATAATAAATAAAAATTAAATAATTTATGCTATTAACGGGATTGCTACCACGTTCCTTGTTTTTTACGAGTCCCGGATATTTTGGCACTGTTGCAAGCGCCGGAGTAACTAAGTTACTCTGTGATCAAGTTGTTAATGATCATGGAATTTTATAACAATCTATCCTACTAATATTAAAAATGTGATAGTTTGTTACTCAATCACGCAAAAACAACTGAACGGATTTGGATGAAATTCGGTTAGCATATACGGTACGTAGACTCTCCATTACACTCGCACTTATTGACCTCGTATTCCCATAAATAAAGTAGACTTCATTACTCCCAACCGCAAATAGAAAGAAGAGACCTCAATATACTGTTTTAAACTTTCATAGTCCCTAACATTATAGTAATTATATTATTTACGGGTTTGTTTGTTATCCGATATTTCGACACTGCAAATCGGAAAAAAACTAAAAACAAGGTACATGGTAACAATCACGTAAATAACATAAATTACTATAATATAGAACCTCAATGTTGATGATATCAACAAGAGTGATAGCTTTGCATTTTTTTCTAATTTTTTTGGAGATTTTTATGTCAGTCTCATCATACAGAGTGGTGTCTTAATCAACTTACTTAGAAGTAGACGTAGACACAGGGGATTCCCCATGCATGCGCTTTCCCATTGCCCACACAGGATCTGCGGAGCGGGACAATTCCGGAACCATTGACGTAAAACCTGGAAAAGAAAGACACATGGTTTAATAATACATAGCGAGGTCACTAAATAAAATTTTCTATCTACCTGGCGTATTTAAAGTACTTTCCTTGTATTTAAAGTACTTTCCTTTTCGTGTAGCAGTCTTTGGACACCCTGCTGTACCACCCTTGTTGTAATGTTACTGTATTAACAATCTTCTATCTTTATATATATAATTCTTCTGTGAGTGTGTATGTCACTGAACTTCGCTTAAACGACTGGACCGATTTTGATGAAATTTTTTGTGTGTGTTCAAGGGGATCTGAGAATGGTTTAGATTCACAATTTTGTCCGCTGGACAACCCCTATTTTTTTAGGGCGGTACGAAGTTCGCTGGGTCAGCTAGTATATATATATAAAACTCAAAGGTCTATCAACGCACAGCCCAAACCACTGGACGGATTGGGCTGAAATTTGGCATGCAGGTAGATGATATGACGTAGGCATCCGCTAAGAAAGGATTTTGATCAATTCTACCCCCAAGGGGATAAAATAGGGAATGAGAGTTTGTATGAAACTTTGTCAATTTTAAACCGATCGGGCTGAGACTTTGCATGTAGGTATAAGAAGAATCATAGATGAATGTCATTGTGTATAATACAAGCCTGCCTGTAGTCTTCACTTCAGTTCTACACCGAAGCGAAGCGAGGGCGGGCCGCTAGTTGTGTATAAAGTGATATTACATCATCTTACCGATATGGCTGAGCGGAACCCTAGCGGGGTGGTCGTGGGCAAGGGCGCGGGGCAGGAGTTAAATGAAGGAGGACGAGCTCCGTGGCCGAGTGGTTTGTACGCCGGGTTTCATGGTGTCGCCGACTCGAGAGGTCCCGGTTCGAATCCCGGTGGGGGCAGATATTTGTGTGATGAACACGAGCATTTGTACTCCAGTCATGGATGTTTAATATGATTTATATATAAATATACTTATATATGTGCAGTATATGTATTCTATCCGTTACCCTAGTACCTCATAACACAGCCTTATAGTGCTTATTTTGGGGCTAGGCTAATTGGTGTGAGTGTTGGAAATAATTATTTATTTATTTTAAATACCCAATGAAGACTTTACCACCTAAATATTACGCATAAACATTCGTGTACAAAGTGATTTTATATCGCCTTACCGATGTCGCTGAGCGGGACCCTAGCGGGGTGGTCGGGCGGCAGTGGCGCGGGGCGGGAGTTGGGGACTGTCAGCTTCCGCCCCGCCCCTGTACCCATTGAAGCCCCTACTCCCGACCCTGGCCCCATCCCAAGCCCCGATCGATGAGGCAACGTAGGCGGCGACAACCACATCTGATGCGAAAAAAACTTTTGTCACTTCTTATATAATCTAAAGTCACTATACATCCTACTAGTCCTACTTATATCATTAATATAAAAGTTTGTATGTTTGAGTATTAATATGTTTGTCACTCAAAAACTCACGCAAAAAGTACTTAAAGGATTTGGATGAAATTTGGTACGCATATAGTTTATGACCTGAATTGAGACAAAGGATACTTTTTATCCCGGAAAAATATTAGGTTACTACAAAGAAATAAATAATACTTTCCTTGTCGCAGCATAGCCAATTCAATCCTTTAATTCATTTATTAAATGAATTCTCAATTCAGGAATAACCATTTTTTTAATTAATTATGCCGTTATGACATTGCAACTAGCAGTAGTGCGTACAAATTTGTTTAGGGTAAACAACAAATTACTTCCTATTTAACACGAGAACACTACTAAAATATCAAAATAATGCACTTGATTTAGAACTTTAAACCCAACCAATAAGGTTGGGAACGATATTTAGGATTGATATATAAAAAACACTTTCTTAACAAAATAAAAAAAGTTTAATATATCTAATAACAATCATTCTTTACATACTAAAATAATAAAAGTTGTTGAATTAAATCCTAACTAATATTATAAATGTGAAAATAAGTTTGGTTGTTTGTTACGCTCTCAACGCCTAAAACACTTAACGAATTTGGATGAAATTGTACAGAAATTAGAGATTTTCCTAAAAACTAAAGTTAATGCAAACTAGTTTGATAATAAAGTCTCCATTTCATTAGCTTCTTTGAACTCACCTTGTGCGCAAGATAGCCATCGGAGCTCCATCGGTTGGGCAGCGCGCAAACGTCAGTCTGGGCCGCAGAGCTCCTACGCGGCGCGTTTCCCTCGCGCAACACCGGCCTAATGTGGCGACCGCCTATACCAAGACCACCCGCCTTCAATGGCCCGCTGGGGCGACTCGATACTCGGTACCCGGAAGGCCTATATAGTTACATATAAGACTATATAGACATATAAACCAGAAACACCAGGAAGTGAGAAATCTTTCAATTTAATGGAATAGTAAAACAGAAATAGCAGGAAGAACGATACGCAAATCGCGGCGCAGTAAACGATATGTAGTTTTATTTTTAATGTTTATGCAGGTAAACCAGCTAGCAGTCAACCTAATGGTAAGTGGTCTCTGCCCTCCATGGCACTTGCAGCATGGATACGCATACGTTGCTGGCTTTGAAGTTTCCTTCAACATTTTCAGGTTTACGCACCATTTGAAGACCCTTATATCATAGTTAAGAGGCGAAACCGCTGAGGGTACGGTGCTAGAACGCCAAGCGGTCAGATGGTGGAGCTGAAACTTCTCTCTGCGGCGTGTTCATTGCGGTGAAGGAACTGGGCCACTGGCACCACATTTAATATCTCCATTGTATACGCACAAAGACATCTCTGCGCAAGGGATTGCAACACGTCAGTGAGTTCAGGATCATCGATAAGTCGAACGATAAGCGTTTCAAGTAGATAGCAAACCTTAGGCACCGCAATAACGTCAGTCTGAACTGCCGAGTTTCTACGCTACTCTCTATTCTGTGAGCTAATGTAGCTGCTTCCTTTTAAAAAGGTCTTAAAATCTGTAATCATAGTGATTTGTTAACAACTTACCTATATTGGAATGGGTTGGGGCAAGTATTCCTCCTGACATTCAGATTCGTAGCCAGATCGTCTTCAGAAATGCCGCATTTTGATATATCTGCTTCCGCGAAAACCGAGAAACGATGTCCTAAATGGTGATGCGGCCTCTGGAAGCTGTCGACACTTTCTTCTCTATGCAAGATATCCATGCTGGAGCCGAGTTCGAAGCTAGACGACTTCGTATTATCGAAGCTTAGCCCTCTATTATACTCGCAGGTCAAACTGTCTACGCTATCCAATCGCCTAGTGCTTGTATTTGGACTCCTTTTATAAAGCATGTTATCAGACTTATTCTCGTAACTCTTTAGTATTCCGCGACCTGGTAAATCCAAGCTGCCTTTTCCATTGAAAGCGACATGACGAATATCTTTGTCGCTAGGAAGCGAAACTCTCTTGGTCCTTAAAGAAGACTCCGAGATAACTCCATGAAGACTGGTGTTTTCTTGGTTTTCGTTCACGGCATTGTCTTTTGTCTCCCCGCCCGGTTGGAAGTCTGGATCGAGGGTGTGGAACTTGATCAGCACTGGAGTGGAGTGGGTGGAGTGCGTGGAGATCGATGACGGGCCCCAGTGATCGGACTCTCGTATAGACACTAAGTCTTCCTGAAGGACCAATTAGAATTACGTTTAGTAATATCCCACTATCTTATACTACTAATTTATAAATGCGAAGAATAAATGCAGAAATGTTTGTTATTCTTCACATAAAAACGGCTGCTCGGATTTGGATGAAATTTTAAGAGCTTATAGTATATTGCCTGGATTGAGACAGGATAGTTTTTATCCCAGAAACCATCCTTCAGGTGGCAGGGGGGGACCATTTTTTCCATGCGGAAGAAGTCGCGCGCACCCACAAGTAATTTAATATTTTTAATAACAATTCTCCACTGTGCTTTAGGAGGCAGTATAACTTTTGGTCCCTGCTGTATCATCTCCCTCACCGGTCAAGTCTCTCTATTCCATTAAATAGAAAGGGCCTGTGTCTCAACCATAGATTTATTATTTGCTTCAGCAATGATTATGAAATCTAAAAATTTTTTTTTAACATTAAAATTAAAGTTAGTGCAAGTACCAATATTAAAAATTTCAATAGACTGACCTGCAAATTACTCATGTCCTTAGATTCATCAGTAGTAAATATAAGTTCTATATCGTCCACTTCCTCAGACTCATTTCCACTAGCATTTTCTTGATCCAACTTCTCATCTGTGCCGATACCAACATTCGGATCAATGGGAGTGGTGACACCTTCTGAGAAAACCGAGTTGTCTCCTTCAGACATAGACCTGAAATTAAACAAAGATACTTTAATTTTACTATATATCTCCAACAAGGTTGACAAAAAAAAGCATGAAGGGTGAAGGGTGAGTAAAACTAATTGTTTCTTAGGTTTTCACGCACATCACTCATGAAATAAAACTAGTTTTAGTTAAAACTAATTGTCTCATTTCATTATCACATAAAATCTATCCCCTGTCAGACCAGAAGGAGAAATACAGCTTGTCAATTGCAAGATTTGCAAATAAATGTCCACTTAGATAAAAATTTATAATAATCTTTATATTTCTTTAATTTATCTACTTATAATAAGCAAAATATGCAGGTATGCCTGACAAGATATATTTTACTACAAAAAATCTTACCTAAGACTCAAATCGTCTACATCTAAATTGAGGGTGTCTTTCCTTCTTGTTCTCTCAAAATTTTCTTTGACAACTAAGTTTTCTTCAGATGTAATTCTGACTTGTACATCAAACTTGTCCACTTTAGATTTGGCCTCTGCCTCATTCGGGACTGCCATTTTTACGTTTTCTGTGGTTGCAGTTTTAAGGTTCACTTTGTTCCCTTTTGAGTCAGCAAGATTTTCAAAATGATCTTTCTTCTCTTTAAATTGAAAAGTAGGTTTTATGTCTGAAGAATCACTATCAGGTTTTTTATCACCAGCAATAGAGTCAGTGTCAGATGTTGAACTGGAGGCAACGGCTCCCTCTTTCAATGTTCTAACTTTGATTCTAACATCAAATTTTGACAGCAACTCCAATTTAGTCCTATATGCTGGTTGATCTTCAGTTTCTTGTTGAAAACTGGTTACTTGACTATTCTGAAATTCCTCCTCTTCTGCATCAGTAGATGATGTTACATTTGTGCTACTCTTGGACTCAGCAGATTGGAGTTGTGTTTCTAGAGATTCATTTACTTTATCAGCAGAGCAAAACTGATCACCTTCTACTGTGTCAATAGCACAGGCATCTGAAGTGTGCAATGTTGTGTTTGCATCAGTTGTTGGAGTTTGTATAACAACTTCACTGCTATAATCTTCATTTGTCTGTGTTCTGGGACTGTATGTTACTTCCAATTTAATATTCTGTGAATCAATATCTTTTTCCTCATGACCAGAATCAATGATCTTCCTCCTGAGTATATGGTTCTCTATTGTTAGTTTTTCAATAACATCAGCGAACTCATTACACTGTGAGTGTTTTTCATACTTCTCCTTGAGCTCCTTTAATTCATTTTTAGATACTTCTAAAGCAGTCCTCAAGGATACCACAGTTTGGTGCAGGGACCTCACAGTGTCCAGATGCACAGCCCCGTTGGGGGCTGGCTCCAAAGCTCCACTGTCCATTCCACCTTATTTCTCACCAGTACTCCAATTTTCAACATCCAATACATGACTACTGCTCTTTCTGAGGGTTACTTCAATCTAAAGCAGCTGAATCCTTAAATAAATAAACAACAAATGAAATCTGGATCTATCGATAAAATACCATTTTCCTGTAGCCACTGTACCACTGACCTAATTTTTGAGCTTCACTGTCACAAATATAAACAGTCGTTCCATAGCGCATTTTTAAGATTATCATGCACCTTATGTTAAAAATGCCCGCGCGAATCACATAGGGCACGAAGGAGCTGCAATCGATAAAGCAACTCGACCAAAAGAGAGTTAATTTATGCTTTTAAGTCCTCGAAAGTTAGTTCGCGGCGCCGCTCAACTGGCACGAATCACTGATAAGAGCTTAACACGAAAGGTAGTAATTTAAGTAGGGATATTATCTTCTGGACGATTTGACAAGGTTGCAGGGTCTACATTTAGTATAGAATAGTTGAAAAATCTACGATGATGAACTACTTGTAAACAAATCAATACTTGGTTTTGCTATTCGCGGGCCTAAGTGCGAGCGAGAGATTATACTGCTATCTCTCTTTTTGTTTGTCACATTGACATTTGTTTCAACGTTCAGAAAGGCTTTATCTTGGAGTTTGGAGATAGTGGGTTCAGTATTCCCAAAAGGACTAAACCGCCATTGATAATTAAGTCATTAATTTGTATTTAATTGTAATAATTGGTAATGTCATGTAGATGATGTAATTTTTAGCACGTTTGTTCTTCTTGAGTTTTCTTATGAACTGAATCCTGTCGATCCATTTAATCCCAGTAAAGTATTTCCCTTAATCACCCTATATTATCACTTTGTTCGAAATAAAAAGAAAAACGAAGAAGATGAGATGAGATGAAAAGATTTTTTTAAATCATACTAGATTAGAACAAGACCAATAATTTTTAAACGAAGTATAAAAAATAAATTGGACGGTAATGTGGTCTTTTCCTTTGCTTTAAATTTAAAAATAACAAAATGACAACAGCAGCTGTCAAAAATCTAACCTAAAACAAAACTCAAGTCAAGAGAATAGAACAAAATATTATAAATATTCTTTAAAGGTTGCTGTTTTATTTTGAATTAATATTGCTAATATGTTCGCTATTACTGGTTCAGTTACCAGTTCTTGTTTCAAATCATCTTTATTGGTACAAGCTAGAAACAAGACGAAAGTTCACTGGGTTAGTAATGTAACTGGAATTTAACTAATAATTTATGACTGAGATATCATTTTAAGGGTTTTTCTTTTACAGGCTAAACTTAAAAGAAAAACAAGTCCAAAGTACAAAGCCCAAAATCATTTCGATGATTTCTATGGTTCTGTGTTTGGTGAAAAATGGGAACCAATGAAGGAAGCAATGCTACGCCGCCAAAAGTATGTGGCTGTTATTAACAACTATGGTGACCCTGAAGAAACAGCTGAATATCTTGCAAATAGAGGTAAGTTGTTGACAGTCTTATAAATTAATAGTCATTTACCAATTTGTTTTCTCTATTTAACAATAAAGTAAAATAAGGATGAAAATTTAAATAATATGTAATGGTTGTTCTTAGTCTTCAAAAGTATGTTTACCTTTTATAAATCAACTCAAGCTAAAGTCCAAATCTGTGTAGAACACCAAAGGTCTTATTTCTTATATATTAAATATTGTAATGACAAATGAGTGTCTATAAACTTCTTTTATATTTCAGGAGCACATTGTCTGAAAAACCTAATGACAGTTCAGCAAGCCTTCCATAAACAATACAATCCAGCTTCAGATATGCCTCCAAAATCTAATACAGACAATAAACTACAACAATACATTAGTAAAGTTCAATCGGATGATATAGCGGGCATATACCCACAGAAATTAGAGTTACCTGACACTTTGGAACATAGTGATATGTCCTTAAATAGTGTACAACATATTTCAACAAATCAAAGTAAAATGTAAGCTATTCCAAAAATATTTTAGGTTTGATTATTGTAATATTTTAGTAAGAATTTATTCATTACTATTTTCCACATATAAGAAAATCATAATATGCCTTTCTTTCACCAGTTAATCTCCAAAAGACAAAGATTCTTCCAACAGAATAAAAACTCATGTCTTTCAATTTGTTAAGGAAATGCAACATATTCATAAAACATTCAACTAACTACCTGTAAAGGTTTGCTTGCCAGGAATAAACTATAGTTTTGCTTACACTCATTGCCCTGATCATTATGTACCATGTGGAGGTACATTTTAGGAGTGTATAAGAATATGCGGCATGACAATAATATCACCATGATTGTCTCATGTGTGAATGTGGTGCTTTAAATGGATTATGATACAAGTATATTTGACGAAAATGGTATATCTTTAACCTTTTTTTGCAGGCAAAGTGAAAATAATCAATTAAACAGTTCACCAATAGATGAGTCTCGTATTATAGACCCAAGCTTAGGATTGTCAGCTACAGAGGCTCTCTTTCAATACATACCAGCCACCAAGCTCAAAGGCATGGATGATTGGTTGCCCGAGTCTGTACATTACTCATATTTGTCAAGTTAGTAAAATATATAATTTAATATTGCAACCTAAATAATACTAGAAGAAATTCGACATGGCTATTTAGGCCACAGTAGAATAATTGGTCTGTGCATCTGCTTTGATAGCGGAGGGTGCGGGTTTGAGTCCCATTATGCTGCATGGTCGTGTGGTTTATTTACTAATAAATAATAATAATATATTATTTCTATTTAATTTTATTGTATGTACTTAACTTTATACCCAAGCATTAAGATTCATAAATAACACATACAATCTGGATATTAAACAAAATTATTATTTTAGGCAATAAAGATTTTCCATTAGTGATAGATGTGGAAACTGAATTAAAATTCCCTGAACACCTTAAAGTATATACTTACGAAATGGACAGCGAGTGGACCATGTTCCCTGAACCAAAAAGATGTAATACAGGTTAGTGGAATGTAGATATCTAAAATCTGGAGTTTTAATGATAATATTAATCATAAAGTGCTACTGAACAATAAATAAAAGTCAATTGCATTTTTTCTTGTACTTTAATCTATAGTGTATGTCTCTCAATTTATGGTGTAGGTGTATACAACTACTATCCGTTAGACTGCGGCAGCGTGATATCCGTACTGGCACTATGCTTGGAGGGTGGCGACCGAGTGCTGGATTTATGCGCAGCTCCGGGAGGCAAAGCACTGCTAGCATTACAGACCCTTCTGCCTGACATTGTAGTCTGCAACGACTCCTCCATTTCACGATCCAACAGGTACAATATACAGACAGACCACGTGATGCCAGGGGGTAATCCACTGCTAGCGTTACGCTGCTGCCACAGTACAGTATTAGAATAATGATACTAAAGGCATATTTACACATGGACGTTAGCCTGTATTCGGATGCACGAAAGACATTATTCGAATTTAGGCAACGATGAAATATTTACATTGTTTTTATTCAAACACTAATCTGATGAAAACTGACTGAATACGGGTGTACTCGACTCCGTTCATTTACACTTAGTAGTTAGTCCGAATTCTATAGACAATCGTATTCAGGCTAACGACCAAATATAATTGCGCTATTAGGCTGCGTTGTTTCATCTATCGTTTAATTTGATTTTACCTATTTGAATCATATAGCAAAAAAAAAAATTTCTAAATATTATGTGATAGTATGAAAATAATTTAATAAATATGTATTAATAATACAACGCAACATTGAATGACACGAAAGTAGGCCACGTGAAATGCTGATGTTTTGTAATTTTATTGTGTGTTATATTTTATAAGTGTGTGTGTGTGTAACTACGTAGTGCACTAATATTATAAATAAGTATGTTTTGTACCATTAAGCCTTCTTCAATAAATGGACACCAACCTATCTACGTCTTTGTATTTATTATAACCTGCCGCCATCACCCAACATACCACATGGCGACCCTGCGAAATTTGGAAGAAAAATTATAGAAATAAATTGAAGAAAGAAGATATTGAAACTGAACTGAACGTCAAGTAAGAAGAAGTTTGAAGATTGAAAATTATTATGAAGAATCTTATTTTTGGGGCAGTCGCGCCAATTACCAATAACAATGTGCCGTAGCTCACAGTCCAAAGAAGAAATTATCATCGCTCAAAACGCCGGTGGAAGCGCTCAAGTAACGGAGACCAAGTTGAACCTTACCGAGATCCTGCTCATCACGCTATTCGTCATTCTGTTCGTCGGTGCCGCATACCTATTGTACAAGAAGTGCCGAAGAAATGCTATTCTTTCGTTGAGAAGGGAGCTCAACCACAGCACCTTAGAAATGCAAGCAAGACCATCAAACTAAGAAGTCCCCGTCCCGGCCGTCAACAGGAACAGCAGCACGGGCCACGTTGTTTGATGTCAGCAGAACGTGACCGCCACAAGAACGCCGCCCGCCGCAGCTCGTGACGTCAGCAAGTGAATTGGAAGAAAATATATGTAGGTACAATTTAGCTGCTATTTCTAGAAATCAATAATGAGTTATTTTATTAAATTAGAAGTAATAGATAGTTATGTCTCATAAATTAGTTGAATTATATAGTAAGTTACAGGAAATTAAAGTATATTTAAGTAAAATAGGCCCTGAACGTAGAAAGAAAGAAATCGGTCAAACTAAATTAAAAGAAGCCAATGTCATTTATTTGCAACTAGAGTATATTTTGTGTGAAATTAAAGCTAATATTAATAATTCTGAGATAAGTGCCGAAGATCTTATTAAAGTTAATTCTATAGTAAATAATATTCATTTAATTTATAGTGAAATAAATAAATTAGTTACTTTTTCAACTAGAAATCCCGATAGTTCTAAAACTACAAAAATGGCAGATACAATGGCCTTTGACTTTAAAACGGCTATTAGTTTACTTCCCATAATGACTGGTCAGGAACATGTCACCAAACAATTAATCGACGGTATAGAAATGTATAGTTCTAAACTTGATGAGACATCGAAAAATTGTCTTATAGATTTTGTTATAAAAACAAGATTATCTCCTAGCGCGAAACTTCGCTTACGTGGTAGCTATACTACAGTTGATTCATTGCTCAGTGACATGAAAAAGTATTTAGTACAAAAAAAATCGGCAGTCGCTCTCCAGTCTCGGTTACAAAATGTAAAACAGGGAAATAGGTCAATAGAAGCATTCGGTAATGAACTAGAAGATATCTTCTCTAATTTGACATTAGCACAGGCCGATGGCGATAGTTCAAAATATGACGTATTGCGACCAATTAATGAAAAGATCGCTATAAAACGCTTTGCCGATGGTTTGGCAAACTCTAGATTGAGTATTATTATTGCATCAAAGGAATTTCTTTCTCTTCCCGAGGCAATCCGTAGTGCTATAGACGAGCAAACGCTTTCTACCAGTGGGGAACAAGTTATGAATTTTCGTCACCACCCTAAGTCCACGAAAACACTTCATTTTATTAATAAAGGGTTCCGCGGTAGAAATATTGGCAATAATTATTATAGTAACTCGCGTGCTCAATACGCTAACCCGATCCAGTCGCATAATGTGAGCGCGCCGCGCACGTTTGTGCCGCGACGTGGTTCCGCTCGAGGTCGAGGTGCACCCTCCCCGGGCGCGCGCTGGTCAACGCCAGGCGTGCAGTATCAGCCCCGTACACGAGGCTATTCCCGTGTCCACCATACGTACTGCGACACTGAGGTAAGGCAGCCTCGAGCTCCAACCTCAACCATGAGTGAGAGTCAGTTTTTTCGTTCCTCAAACGAAAACAGAGCATGTAGTTCTCAATTATAATACTTCGAGTACGGTAGCTTTTAGTTTAGGAGATAGGATAATACATTTATTAATAGACACTGGTGCCAGTTTATGTGTAATTAAGTATGAATATTTAGCTAAGGTATTTAGTGATTTGAAAAATAAAATTGTTCCCGAAAGACTAACTATTAGAGGTGTTAGCGGTAGGTTAATATCAGAAGGTTACATTTATTTAGAATTAAGTAGTAACAGTATGACTTTTAGACATAAATTTTACGTATTTAAGAACCTGTCATGCTCTGCAGATGGAATAATAGGTGATAACTTTTTAAAACAATATTTAGCGTTAATTGATTATGGTAAAGGCATTTTAAGCCTAACTCAGTCGTCTAAATCGATAAGTATGTGTATAAATAACAGGTATAAACACAACATACCTGCGAGGTGTGAAACTATTAAGTTCATACCTACGAATATAACCGACGATTGTGTCGTCCTTGCGAATGAAATAAGAGAGGGAGTATTTATTGCAGGTGTTTGGTCGAGGCCTAGAAACGGGCTTATCCCGATTAGAATATTAAATACGACGAAAAATGACCTAATTTATGATTTTTCTCATTTAGAAGTACATAGTTTGCATCATTTCGATGTTTGTAATTTTTCGGAAAGGGAAATTTCAGTAAATCGTGTAAAAACATTATTTGAACTTCTTAACCTAGGTTATTTAAACAAAAATGAACATTTTCTAAGTATTTGCCGAGGTATTAACTATATAGTCATATTTTACTATCGCTGAAACAACGTGACCTTAGAGTCATAGGGGCAAGGCGCTGCTGATTCTGTAAACACTGCCAGTAATAGTGATCTGAAACAGTCCTTCAATTTCATGGTCTAACAGCTACCCTCAAAAAAGTTTTAAAAAAGTAGAGCACAGCTAAACCCTTCACCTTATTCTACTGTATTTATTATGTTCAGACTGTTAATTTCACCAATTCACCACTGTAAGGTATAGGCCATCCCCTTTGCAGACCTTTAAAAAATTTATTTCTTTGGTAGGACATTGTAGGAATTTGAATAATTAGATTCCATGCTTAATTATATACATGAAATTATCTAATGAGGAAGATATTATGTATAATAATATTACATATTTCAACAGAATGCAGAAGATGTTCAGTGATTATCTTATAGACTACAAAACGAGTAACAAGTGGCAAGAAAGGGTATTAATCACAAAGTTCGACGGAAGAGCTTTCATGGATGATCAAGGTTTCGATAAGGTATATTCTTTAAAAGTAACTCATTTAAATTCTCGAATATATTAGGAACAACATATCCCGCCACATGACGCGCAGCGCTCAATCTACGTCCGAAATAAGTATACACCTAGAACTAATCGCCACAGCCTCCTCGTGCGACTTTTCTATAAATGTTTCGGAGCGATAGCAAACAACATGTACTGCGTCACGCGAATGTGTCGCAAAATGTTGGAGGCAAATTGCGGGACGTTGCATCGTCCCCTTTGTCCCCTTATGTTTTGCAATATCTATGGGTCGGTCGCTTTCGTACACTTAAGAAGGTAAGTTGTACTTATGTACTTACTACAGCGAAAAACTTTCTTTGACAAAAATAAATAAGAGACTTTTCAAAAACAAATCTAAAAGGCAACCCTAGAGAGCTTTTACCGATTCCAAATTTTGTTAATTAAATCAAATTTTGCTAATTAAGTTATAATATCAGCGTCATAGCTTTAACAACTAATTATATAAGTACATTAATAATTACAGAACACACAATAATCCTAAATTCTATGTTCACTGAGTTTAAGAGAATGATATTAGAAATACTTTAATCATAAATAACCCAATTATTTGTTTGACTTTCTCTGTGAGTTGGCAGTTTTTAATTAAGGCCACACTACATATTATTATTGTACAAACATGGTAATTTTAACATGTTTTAGATGGTGTATTGTAAACTGTCCTTAAATAAATAAATAATTTATTGAAAAATATGTGATTTCAAGCTTTTCAGCCACTGAGTGCCTTTTTTCGACTTAAAATGTATGAAATATTTTTTAAACTTTAGGCAATGCTTTCGGGGACTGCAGGCTTGACACTATAATGTTAAATTTTTCATTTTTCACGACTACATAGCAACCGGTGAATGCAAAACTAGCTGACCCGGCGAACTTCGCACCGCTTACAATACAATTTATATGGAAAAAATAAATTGTTGTTTTTATTATCCTCCTCACAATTTTTGAATATTTTCTCACCATTTAAACTAGGGAAGTCTACGATAAAGATTTTAAAATCAAATCAGCTAAATTGGCCCAGTCGTTTTCGAGTTTTAGCGAGACAAACGAACCACAATTGATTTTTATATATATAGATAGATGGGTTGACTCGTCGCAAAATGTTAGGGGGCAAGTTGCGGGAGATTGCAGCGACATGAAGATTGTGCGTTGCGCATCAAGAAGGGGGAAATTTTGTCCACTCATGTATTCGAGGCTTAAAATAATAATAATAAAATATGCCAAGGAAGAGATATTATGATATATACATAGAATAAATGCCGTTATTATGCTGTTGACAGGTGTTAGTCGACGTGCCCTGTACTACTGATCGTGTCTCCATGAGGGAAGACGAAAACAATATCTTCAGACCGGATCGCATCAAAGAAAGGCTGCGACTACCCGAGATGCAATCACAGTTATTACTGTATGTTGAATAAATAATATAATACTTACTAATATTATAAATGCGAAAGTGAATCTGTTTGTTCGTTGCGCTTTGAAACCTAACGCGGAGTTGATTATAATGAATTTTGTCGTAGACATAAATGAGACCCTGGAGATGGTTATACATTGATTATATGCTACTTTTTTTCGCTAAAACATAATTTAAAAATAAGGAATGAAAGTTTGTGTGGGAAACCAACTTTTCCACCCAGACGAAGTCGCGGTCACCCGCTATTATGATTTTCAATTCAGTAGTTACCTAAATATTATCTTTAGAACACAAAACTTATTTTCCAAATTTTCTGTCATATTCATAACACGTATTATAATGTTAATATAACGCTAACAGGAACGCGTTACGCTGACAGTAATATACTCCACGTATTCGTTGGGCCCCACACAGAACGACAGAGTCGTGCTTATGGCACTCAAAGCTTTCACAATCATCACGATTTCGCACTATTTTACTGATATCGTTCATATATAGAGAATATAAAAAAGGACCCTGGTGGGAAACTTGAGGAGTCCTTGAAGGAATATTTAAGAATCTCGATCGGAAACCTTTGAGTGCAAAAGCCTGACTACATTACTGACATATGACGCAATCCATCTTGTTTAGCAGATCGCCAGGTATACAAATATATTTATTAAAATTTACATCATACAGTCAGCTTATAACCATGAGTCCCACACTAGGAGGTACTGTATCGTGGGCACCCAATGAATGTAAATAAGATTGCAACAGATGAAATAGTAAAATGACAGAATACAGAAAAATATCTTTGGAACTACATACGTTATAAATAGTGACCTCGAAAAGATTTTAACTATAATCCATCCATCTATCCATCGCAACCTATTAATGTCCCCACTGCTGGGGCACAGACCTTCCCTATGGATGCAATATGGAGATTGGGCCGTGACCCACCACGCGAGCCCAATGTGGATTAGTGGGTGCTAACAACTGCAGATGCAACAGCCGGGACTAACGGCTTAACGTGCGTTCCGAAGCACGAAAGAGCTCCAGGTAGGTAGGTAGGTAGTAATAAGTTCACCCATCCAATGACCGACTATTGCCAAAGTTGCTTAACTTCAACGATCGCAGCGGACGCGCTAACCACTTGCGCCATCAAGTTCCTCAATTTAAATCATTTTTTTAATTACTTTCGATGGATTGTGAATTGTGAATATTTTTATCTCATTTTACTTATCTTTCTAGTGAAAATACAGTTTGTTTGTTTTATTTATACATTGATAAGAAAACTGTATTCATATTAAACGGGAATGGTCGTTAATTCTGCAACACAGTTTTGTAAAACTATAGCAGATTTAACGTTTCATGATTTTATGTATTTTGCACTTGTTCCAAATAAAGTTATTATTATAATTATTTTAACTAATTAGACGCGCACAGACTATAGGAAAGTTTAAAAGTGAGGTAAAGGATTTTTTCCTTTTACACTAATTGTTTTTGTTGTTACTCCATCATTCATTAAATTTTGTCTCTCCATCCTGTGGTTGTCTGGAAGAAATGGCTACATAGCAATAAGACCGCCAATTGTCCACCTTTTTAAATTATTGTCCAAACTTTGTACTTTATAATGTGGTGTGTTCAATAAAGAATTATACATCTATCTATATATCTAATATAGAATGATTTAATATTGCCAATAGGAACGCTTTACGCTTGGTGCGCGTTGGTGGCGCAGTGGTATACTCCACTTGTTCGTTGAGCCCCATACAGAACGACGGGGTCGTACACATGGCACTCAAGCGGGCCTTCGAGGAGCACGGAATACAAGCCTGCGTTAGGTGAGACTTCGTTTATTTATTGATTTACTAATTTAGTGCACACGCAATAATAAAACAGATAAGAAGAACAGAAAAATTTAATGTAAAAGTTATTAAATTTCGGGTCATAATTAACTGACAGTGAAAGAAATACGACCTAAACTTTTATACACACTGTATTTTTTATTTCATTTCAATGATTGTCTTTAAGAGGTAATTATTCTTTTCTTTATTTTCTTTTAAGGGACTTTCGAACCAAATAGTCCATACCCAGCCGCATCGTAACCTGACCATACATTTTTTTTAAATCACTTAATTATTATGTTTAATTTTTGATACCATATTGCAAAGCACACCAACCTCTTCCGATAGGGAGTTGGGATGCCTTGCAATATACCAGTTTCAAACCTATTAATTTTAAGGAAGAAAAATGCATGTCTCCTTTCCGCGTTCATTTTTTACGCATTCCATTAATATGTGTTGCACATCCTCCACTTTTTAACATGTTTCACAATTAAGAGAATTGTTTTTTTTTAGAAGGAATAAGAATTTATTTAGTGGAATATGTCCAGAACAAAGTCGGTGCATAATCATAATATATTTACGACCTATATTATCAGTTGTTATTTTCAAATTATCGTTACGAAATGTAAAGTTTGTCCAAAGGTTTTTTTTGCTTTAGTTACTAATATAGCAAATTGGTTATTATTAACATAATAATATAATACATACATACATATAATAATTCGGACAAAAGTTCTAAAAAAGTTCATGTCGCTTAGACTCTTTTGAGGAGTGTATGTTTCCATGTAACTATTGTGTCCTCCTTTTCGTAAAACAGTACATGGCTCATACTCCCCAATACCAAGGTTATCATAGGTCCTTAACGGTTGTAGTCATATTATTGATATTATTTTGCATTCACTTCCTAAGTTCAAAAGAATATTGTCCCAAACATGGCAACAAACTGACTGATTTAGCTTGTTAGTTATATGAAAACTGTATTGTAATTTATAATTATAAAGAACAACGTCATGAGTTAGGAAATAAATAATAATAATATTGTGATGAACTTAATGCCTATTTTTAGCGTCTACTTTAATGCATGCGGTGTTTATCTCAATAGATTGTCTCACTAGAGTGCATAGTTAATCTTGTAAATAGTTTTAAGTAATATGTAAACAAACACAGATAAATCATTTAATAAATAAATAAACAAACTATCAAGTCGCCCTTCAAATTGCAGAGACTTCTCCGCCAGTGTAGCGGGTTTGAGTAGCACCCTCTGCCTCGCGTCGGGCGACTCGGCGCCGCAGTACGGGCAACTAGTCATTCCCTCTGTGTCCGCTAACTTCGGCCCTTCATACATATCGCGGTTAGTCAGACTTAAATGATACCTTACGAGTAGCTAGATGTCTGTTTTAATGTAGTATTGGTAAATAATGTGAAGGTAGTTCATTCGCACAAAATTAAACAACTATTAAACATTTTAAAGAAGAAATAGCAATGAAAGTTATATTAAATAAAACAAGTTTCAACGGGTTAGATGCACTGATTTTATTTATTTATTGACGTTTCGCACCCTTTGCAGGAATGCGTCATCAGAATAATGTTTTTCTTTTTTGCATCTAGCAGTTAATTGCTTAAAAAAATGAAATAGCAATTATAGTTATATTTTTGTCTTTTAAACATTCAACTGCTAGATGTTTAAATCTAAAGAAAAAAAATCTTCAGATTTTTAGATGTTTAGATCTAGCAGTTAAATGATTAAAAAATAAAATTATAACTAAAATTGCAATTCCTTTTTTCAATTGTTTAATAGTTGTAAAGGTTTTCATTTGACATTGTGGGTTACCCACAATGCGAAGAGATGGCGCTGCCTTGCAGCCTAAGAAATACTAGAGAAAATTCGACCCGCGGTAGCATAATGGTCAGTGCATCCGCCCGGAGAGCCGAGGGTGCGGGTTCGAGTCCCGTCTGCGGCTTCGTCCACGTGGATTTTAATGTGAAGTAGTAAAATGTGAATGTAATCCTTTAACAAGAACCATTAATCGATATTTCGTTCCGTGATCAATGAAAACAAGAGAAGACAACCGATCACCAAATATGGTAAAACCGAGGTAAAGGCGCTCGGTGATAAAATTTCGATCAATGGCTCCTGTCGGTCATTAGTGCTAACTTAAATATAATCTTTATTTGTCTGACGTGACTCGCCACCATTGTCTGTCTCGCAAGTGCGAAAGAGACAAAATGTCATTTTCGTTTCTTTATTGATGCGATTTATACATACTAGAAGGATTTAACTTTAAGTCTATATCTGGTACACAGAATATCAGACTTTCCTTAACCACATTTTATCAATTGATATTAAAGCTGACTGTTTCGAGTTAAAGTTAAAGATTGTTTATCTGTTGCGTTCTGTTTAAAGACACTGTGTTAAAAAAAATACACACATACAAGACGCCAATAATAATGATGTTTATTCACATTTCATATATACAAACATTAAAAAGTGCATTGAGAGAGATTAATTTTGTGCAAATGATGGTTAAAGAGCTATAAGTGGCCAAACTTCTGTACATTATTTAAAGCTTTATGGTGGTATTAGAATTAATAATGTACCTAAAATGTATGTGCAAGAGAAAGCAATGTTATGTAAAATTTTGTAAATATTGTAATAAATATTAAATTAATTCATTTAATACATCTTTTTTTTATATTTTAAGTACCTATGTCGGATGATTGATTTTCAAATAAAAGATCTTCATAGAAACACATTATTTATTTAAATAAGTACATCCATATAGAATAAGTACAGAATAATATGTCTTTGGTATGAGTTCTTCCAATAAAAAGGATAAATACATATATTATAACATACATAGTAAAACATGACGAAAATTAATATTTTTTTAGACAATAACAATTAAAACTATTATGATTATCTATATTTTAATGATTACATAAGTTTACCTAAACTACAAAATAAGGAATATTACACACAGACAGTCCAACAAAGCTAACTATACAATATTATAGTGAGGGGACTATGGTAGCAAGGTTTGCCTTACTGGAATTTTAACTCGTCTCATTAAAGAAAGGAATCCAAAATGCCAACGCAAGACATTCTGTCTCCCTTGCACGTTGCTTAGCATAGCATGTGGGAAAGGGACAGAATGTCTTACGTCGTGATTTGCAATTTCTTTTTTTAATGACATGAGTTATACTGATAATAGCCAAAATGAGATCTCATTGAACTCATTCATAACGTACGCGAGTGAAGGTGAATCATCTGCATTTGTCACTGAATCAAGGCGCCGTCGGATTACTGTTAGAATAATTCCTTATACTGTGCCTTAACACTATTATAATGCGGTTGAAAATAACACAATTATTATAACGTTATACTTTTTAGCTACACTTTCATATATTCTATTTTAAAATTTAACTTCGAATTAACATACTTTTATTTAAGACATTTAAAGCCAAAGATATATCATGGTATAGTAATTGCGCCGTATCAATATGCAAATTGTAAATAACTTTTTATAGACATTCATTTTTGTCTTAATACAATACCTACTACATTTTACAATACACTTAATTATTTTCAAATATATAATTTGACTTTGATATTTATTCCCAAATCAACTACCTCATACAAAGAAATTAACATTCTGATTCATTATTCCAATTGACAGGTCACAAAACAATAATCTCCTTTCATACAACGATCACGCAACAATGTTCCTACTATAATAATTGTCAATGTTCAACATTGCGAAACGACTCGTAGCTAAGAACAGAGTTTTAAACATAGATGTATAAGAATAGATTAGGGGAGATATAGACTCTAATACAAGTAGAAGTGTCCCTCTAATAGAAAGAAGATGAGAGACCGATAACTTTCTCTCTCTAACCGCGCATGCGCATTGGCAACCGTAAGCATCTTACTATTTCGATGTGATGCCATTGGATGCCATGCGTCACGTGAGAAAGAGATAGCTAGCGTTCTCTCATCTTCTTTCTCTTTCTACTAGACGGACACTTTTAGAGCCGCCTTCCCCACTCTATTCTTATACCTCTTTGGTTTTAAAACGAAGTCGTGAGTATTATACTTCAGGCAACATTTCATGCTAGTTCGGCATCATACATACAATGTGACAACTTTTCCATAGTGTTTAAAAATGTTCCACAAAATAAGAGGTAGTTAATTGATACTTGTTAAATTGTTGTTGATTTTATTTAGGAGATACATATTTTTTTACATTTTAGGATTGCGACAGCAAATGGTTGTGCTGCAGTTATGTATTGTAAATAGTCTTAATTAATTTCTACAAGGTGTAAAGCTTAATAAAAAAGTTATATAACTCTACACATATATCTATGACATATAATACTAAATGAATACAACAACAATTTATTAAATTTTCCATCGAGTTACTTTTATTCAGAAATTAAAGATTTTCGCCAAATCTACCGATTATTTAAAAGAAAAACAGTATGTATGCAATAGTTATTATACTTGTTAAAAATAAACTCTTACATAATATCTATACATAAAAATGCATAATAAGTACACGTACACGATCATATTTATGTAAGTAAATATTTAGAAACACTTATCTTCAACTGTAGTAATAAAATAAGTACATCAATGTTTTAAACAACGTAAGTACTAGGGTAAGTACATATATATGACCAAAACGGCAAAGTATAATAAATCTTTGTTTTACATATATTAACAATTAATAAAACACTACTAAACGCGAAGGTTATTACTATCTATTATTTAATTTTTTCATAACTATATTTTTTTAAGTCAAAATAATGTCAAACATGCCCTAGTTTAAGCGGTCAACTTTGTATATATGTGCTTGCGATACTGAGTATTACACAAACTTATGGCCCTACAGTGTGGAGCTCCGACATCCTTGGATTTTCGGCTAATTTTCGAATTTCGTGGTCACATCACACCCTCTTTATCTCTTTGAAGATCCCCAGTATATACAAAACATATAGGGTAACTTTTTAAAGTAAACTTTTGAAATAATTGAGGTAACTTATTTATTACTTGTTTAAGAGTGTTTTATCAGACGATCAAATAACGTTATAAGTATGTTTCAATCATTATAGAATAATACTTTTTTTTAGTCTACATATACTAAGTATGTCAATGCGTGAATATTTTACAGAGTACACATTCTAAAAGTGTCTATAACAATCCTACATTATGCAATAAATCTTGCTAGTTGTTAGAGTAATGAAATAGCCAACTAACTCAGAGCCATTATCGCAAACGATTTCAAGTCATCAAAGATGAAAATAATATTTCACTTACCTACCTTTCTCTTAAACAGATAAAGGTGGTACGTATAAAGAAAATACTCGCTCCTTATTACATTGTTAGGTAATTAATACTTTTAGTAGCAAACATAGATATAAGTACTTCATTATAAATATTTTACACGATTCAACATTAGGTTCATAATTGAACTACCTATCTAAATAACATGGATTTTTGCAATCACCCCAAGTCTATTGACTTTATAAAATTATTTTGTCTTAATATAACATATTTTTTAATACAGCAATTAGGGTGGATGCATTGACCGCCGCGGTAGCATAACGGTCAGTGCAACTGCCCGATACCGAAGGGTGCGGGTTCGGGTCCCGTCTGCTGCCTGGTCCGTGTGGATTATTTTCTAGTAAAATTTTCTTTATTTCGTCTTTTTTTGTCTTAATCTACTTATGGTGATAAAACTTCATCGATTCTCACTAAGGTAATGAGAGATACTCTAAAGGTTATGATGGAATATGTACCTTTCATAAATAATTTAGCAAATTAACTTCGGAACAAAGCTATATTATGTTATATAGTTTAATAAAAAATATATCTGTCCCCTACTCTAAAAAGTCATCTAAAAGCTATTCAGAATATAAGCATTTTAAGTATTTATAATACAGAATAATGCTGCCCCATTTTTGTCTGAGGCCTAAATAAGGTATATAATATAATAAAGTATAGGATAGGCATAGCCAATAAAGAACCAAAGTACTATGCTAATTGAGAGAGACGCCACGTCTAATATGTTTCTCTAAAATTGTATCGCCGCTTTATCCCTTTATAACTCAAGCAATCATATTCTTTTCTGAGCGAGAGATATTATAAAATGCGCACCCATGAAGCTCGAGCAAAAACCGACTTTACAAGACCAATCTGATCGGCTTTGTACATGCAAAATAACCTCTCTCAATACATGACACTTCTGTGGGTTAAATAGGGATGGAATGATGGAAGGTGCTTAATGAGTATAGGGCATATGTCCCAATGCCAATGTGATTAGCGAAAAGAGTAAACCAAGAAATCAGAAACGAGTTTGTGAAGAAATAATACTTTTATAGCTAAAGATCGCACGCACGAGCGAATTCAATAATACTCTCGGCTTGAATTTTCGACCTTACTTCCAACGCCCAATGATCAAATTCGTACGAGTGATATAAAACGTGCGTAGTTATAATAAAAAGCTATGTGAATCGTTAGAAATAACGCCAAGAAAAAGTGTTCCCGCCGACGCGATACCTTATCGCTACAACATAGAGAATTATCGATAGCAGTGTATGTTTATAATTATTATCTGTCTTATTGATCCTTAATCTATGTTTATACTGATAGATAAATCCTCACCTGTGGAAGTTTTCACTTTACATATTTACGTTGCTTAGTCGAAATTTAGTAGCATTTTCGTCGGCGCTTGGGACATAAGATGGATATGATATTAGATGGGATTGAGTACATTTAGATTGACTCTACTGCCTTCTCCTCTTTGTTTAGTGGTTTCGTTTCTACAATCTCGTTGTTGTCTGGTATGCGGTTCCAGGGTTGTTCTTCGCCCGATCCGAATATTGTGTAAGCCACGATCTCAATGATGTACAAAGCGATAGTCACGAAGAAAATCACTCGCCAAGCGCCTATGGTTTCCTATAGACATTGAGAAAGAAAAATTAGCAAAAAATCTGATATTAGATCGTTCGCTATTTAACAATATCTTCAATAACGCTCCAATCTTCAATGGAATAAATACATTTAGCTAGGTTTTTTAACTTACAAATCCGTAATCATCATTCTAAAATAAATACTATAGAATAAATAAACAAACTTACGTTGCCATGAGTGAGCACACCCACAAATATGGGCACCACTATGCCCGGAATCGTAGCCACTGTGTTGGTTATTGCCATCAAGGTACCTAGGAATGAAGAAATCCTTAAAAACAAAGTCATATAGTGCCTAATTCTGTACCATTTATTGACCCTTTTTTTCTATTTCATATTAATGGTAATTAAGTGTCTTCTTTGTCTGTTAAATCCAACGAACGAAAGAACGATAAAGATATTAAAAGAGCGTATGTATATATCTCTGATTCTTTCTATAGTATACAATCATTACTTATAAAAGTAAATATTCATTAATTTATACAATCAGAATTTATATAATTATGGAACTTAAATTATGCCACTTAATTCCTTAGCAAAGTTAGCTTTATAACACAGTACCCAACATCAAGAAAACTACTCCTATCTAGACTTGAGAGAAGCTAGAATATGCAGTTTAATCGTAGCAAAGAAACATGTTTTAATAACGGTTCCTTTAATGTTCTATAATTATATAAATATATACTTTATAAGTAATGATGGAAAAGAACAAGAGATATAACAAAAAAAACGTATATGACTCACCGGCGAAGTTAGGTGCGATATCGATGTGGTTGGAGAGGAAGCCGCAGAACATGCCGCCGATGCAGGTGACGCCGATCGCCATCAACGCCACCGCCGCACCGCGGTTACAACCGATGTAGCAAAGGGCGAGCAGGCAAATGGCGGGCACCACCGACGCTGTACCCAATACAAAATCACGTGATGTTTTTAAGCAATTTTTAACCCCTCCCCTAACCCTAGTTATGTGATAATAAAATGCATCTGGATTGAGGAGAGAAGAGGAGGATGAGAGGTACAAAATGCAACCAAGGTACTTTTTACACGGTAGCCCAAAACTTTGCCACATTGCTGGAAAATAGCTAAAATACTGAAAAAATAGAAAATATTGCTGAAAGAAGACTTAATTTTTTTATTTAAAAAATAATATGAAGTGCATTTAGAAAAAAAATGTCGGAGCGGAAATCGAACCCGTTAAATAGTTATTTATGATATTAGTGCGGTAAGTTGGTTATTACAAACGAGTAGACGAATGTAAGCCCAAAACGAAATCAAGGGTTAACCATAGTCAAAACATTTTTTAAAACATTTGCGAGAAATCAGTATAATATATAATTTAAAATTACGCAATTTTTTTGCTTACAATTTATTTTTTTATTTTGATAATGGCGTGCATTTCCATTGGCGCCATGTGCGGATGGTGATCATTAGAACTATATGTTTCGTCTCTTTTTCTTTTTACTATTAAAGTGAGATAAAGGTATAGATTAAAAGCGCTTCCAAGGAGGTTCGATCGTAATTTTACAAAACCCGTAAATAATACGCACTGTGCTTTGTATGGAAGCGTACGATCCGTAATTTTCAATTTTCGAACAATGTAAACAACCTCCGTAAATGCATTTTTGAGCAAATTTGTTTGAAAAATAAATTATCGGTAACTTTAGTGCCCCGATCGATTTTTTATTTCTCAATAAAAATGAATTCTTCCTTCAGCAAAACTTTCTATCTACAGAATTTAAGTACTTTCCCTCCATATGGCAAAGTTATTGAAACACCCTGTATATTTTCGTTTTTGAACTCAGGTTGTCCGTTTAATATGAGTCTTCGGCACATAAACGTATTTTTAAATACTCTAATAACTTTCACGCCTAAAAAAATCAATAATAGAAACAGGAATATACTAATAAATGCACCAATATGCGAACTATTTAGTTCTAATATGAATCTTAAGCTTACCGAATAGAGTTCCAATCTTCCTAGCAATGGTAGTTGTGATGATGCCTTTCCCTCTAAGCCAGTCCAGGGTCCTGCTGAGGACGATACTGAATATCCACAAGGACAGGAACGGCAAAGCAGTAGTCACTGCATTCTGTATACGAAGAATAGTTTTAATGGCTTTTGGTATTTAAGGAGAATACCATATCGCGGGTATCATGCAGCTGGCAAAAAACGCAAAAATGTTTTTTTTTTATTATTTAATTATTTCATTCGTCTTACCCGTAACCCTCAACACACAAATCGTCATATGATTGTATTATGTAGATATTAAAATAATTAAAAAAAACTAAAAGATATAAATTAAATATCATACGAGGAGCTGGCGAACAAAACAATACAATTACATAAAATTTAAATTTACAGGAGCTGTATAAAACTAAATGACATTCCTACAGTGAGCTTTTGGCATGGTTTTTAATTTATAAATTAAGTTGTTTTAACACTGTTTTGATTGAAAATTATTTGAGATTCAAATTCAACGGGCCTGAAACCTCAGGAATGTAAAAAAAAAGAGTTTGACCAAATACGTAATTATACCGTTTTGTTCGCCAGCTCCTCATATTATATTATTTAATATTATTAAAGACATATATTATATTATTATTATAGCACTTATAAATTTGTCGGGCAATAAAGGCATATAGAAAGTGTTAACGGAAAAAAATAAAGTTCGTCGAGAGCCTTTTCTTTCACGTAATCTATCTGATAATAAATTGAATTCTTTTCGTCTTTATATGTCGCTAAATCGCACGGTCCGTTGTTATTCCAGATACTTTATTTTATTAGTAGGTATGATGCAAAAGAGGCGTATAAAATATAGCTTTATTCGGAAAGTATTAAAAATTTCTTTTCGATAAATAAATAACTTTTCGTGGTATCGATTACTATTGTGTCCAAATGTAACAATCGAATTAAGAAAACTTGATTATTATCGGTATTGTCCGACTAAGTTTTTTTTTTTTTAAATACATTTTGGTCTCAGTAGCCTAGCAATTTCAGGGTGTAATAGGGGCGTAAATATCAAAACTACCGTTTATTAAATCTTAAATTAATTTTACTTCATACCACTTTTTATGCTTTCCTTTAATACGTATATTTTCATAGAAATACTTCAAATTCGTAACCGAGAACAACAATAATGAAGTGGCGCTGTCATGCAGCCTTAATTATACTTATTAAAAGAAGTTCCACTCGTTAGCATAGCATAGCTTAGTTTGGTAAACCTCTGCATCAGCCTATTAATGTCCGCACTGCTGAGACACGAACCTTCCTCATGGACGGATTAAGGAGGTTGGGCCATGACCCACCACGGGTGCCCAGTGCGGAGTGATAGGCGCTTACGACTGTAATTGCAGCCGGGACCCACGGTTTAATTGACCTTCCAAAGGAGCTCAAGATAAAAAAAATTTGGTCACCCATACTGACAGCGGCCTTTGCGAAAGTTGCTTAACTTTCACGATCATGGACTGCTAACTACTTGCGCCCTTGGGCTCAAACCACATCAGTTGGCTAACTATCTAAAAACTTAAGTCTTTTCGCTCGGTCTCCCATAAAACATTAATACAACAGTAAAATGACAAAGTGCAGAAAAGTTAGTCTAACCTCAGTCATGTTGAACTTCAGCACTTGTTTCATGTAGAAGGGCAGCTCGATGAGCAGCATGTAGCAGCCCCAGTTAGAGCAACTGTGCGATACCAGGATGGCTGGGAGTCTTAGTATAGAGAAATCGCTAGATCTCTTAAAAGACAAGGGTTATAAAAGTAAATCTGACCTCGGTCATGTTGAACTTGATCACTTGCTTCATGTAGAAGGGTAGCTCGATGAGCAGCATGTAGCAGCCCCAGTTAGAGCAACTGTGCGATACCAGGATGGCCGGGAGTCTTTGTATAGAGAAATCGCTAGATCTCTTAAAAGACAAGGGTTATAAAGGTAAGTCTGACCTCAGTCATGTTGAACTTGAGCACTTGCTTCATGTAGAAGGGCAGCTCGATGAGCAGCATGTACCAGCCCCAGTTGGAGCACGTGTGGGCTACCAAGATGGCCAGGAATGCAGGAGACGTGAGCACCGCACCCCACGGTACCGGCAGTTTCTGTACGCAACAAAAAAAATCCGTTATTGTAAAAGACATTACTGCCATAAACTGCACCCAGAATGAGGACCAAGTAACGTAGTAATGCACGCTGAGAAATGAAATGGTTGTATTAATCTCTAACAAAGGCCGCTAAAACATGTTTTCAAACTTAAAAACTAACGTGACATGCATACAGACCAAACAAAATACTTTGACAAATCAATTAACTGCAAATGAATTCGGCTATCTATTCATTGGGTAAGATAATGTTAAACGGAATTCCCAACCAATCCCGTGATCGGCGTTTCCCTTGATCACAGTTTGCATGAAACTACTTTTTATAGCGCAGACGGTTGCTGTTCTAGATAATTTATAGACAGCACCTTATGGCTCAATTACATTAAGTCGTTAGCCCGAATGCGATTGCCAATGGAATTCAGGTAAACGACTAAGTGTAAATGAACGGAGTCGAGTACGCCCGTATTCAGGTAGTTTTCGTTTTGGTTACCCGACACCGTCTACCATCCCGTAGTCCAGTGTAAATATTGCTTCGGGTGCCCGAATTCGAGTAATGTCTTTCGTGCACCCGAATACGAGCTAACGACCAGGTGTAGTTGAGCCATATCTCTCAGATGCTGTATAATATAATTAAGAGATATACCTAGGTTACTGCAACAGGTTAAGAGTCGTGGGCTTCCTACTATTTTGGTCATGATTTCAAGATTTCAGTCTACAATTTTTTACAAGAATCGCATTGAATTATTAATATCGCGTCTTAATTAAACATTAAGAGGTGACTGTTTTTTGCTTTATCTGGACTTAAACGAAATCCACAAGATTTAAAATACAATTTTTACTAATTTACAAATTGTGGTCTAGTTAGGTTCTATTGCATAATATTAAAGTAAAAACATTAATAGTTATGTATGTAACAATGTGGTTAAAGGTACTACATCAAAAAGTGGCTTGCAAATTCTGCATAGATTAACGTACGTCGTAAATTAGGAACGTTAGGGATAGGTTGTATAAAAACACAATGTTACCACTTTACTAAATGGGAATGGAAACATTAAATGATTACATAGCCGGACATGAACACACAATTTAGATATTGTGTGCATTACTCCCCCGGAGACCGGGTGTTGTGTCACTTGTTGATCGATTAGATGAGCAACAAGTTGGGTTAACAATATGTTGTATTAATACATGTATCTTCTATATTTGTAGATAGAGGCAGTCCTTTGATATAAGGCAAACAGCCAAGTTTGTACTACGAAAATCTCAAATTCACTACGGGTTCATTGAAAGGACATTGTTCTGCGTCCATACAATGTTAGCCTAAGAACCAACAATCATGAAATATTATTTTCTAAGTTCGAAATTGCAAGTAAATGACTGTAAAAACAAAGATTATTGACGGACACTTCTGAGAACTTAAATTATCAGGAAAACTAAATATTTTTTGAGGTTATGTATATTAAATGAAACATAGGTCAACCTTTGAACTTAGTATGGATTGAATTAATATTACAACTAATTCATTCTATTCGGTGTGATTTTAAAGAATAACTATTAGGAAAAACTTGGTTAGGTAGGAATCATGAATAAAATAAAAACTGTAATTTGCTTCTTATTTTTTGACTATTTTTCACATAGTTGTAACATATTGTATTTATTTGTATATCTTATGTATATTGTGTAAATATGCAGCGTGAAAGTGTATCAGCTGCTCTTGAATAATTTGGCAGTATGATCCTCTCAGGATGTTGTGGCACAGGTTCTCTAGCACTTGGTAATAATGTCTCTGCTATTTGGTTACATCAATGGCATATTAGATAGCCAAAATAGTTATATTAAAGGAAAAACAATCGCAAATAAACACACTACAGGTAATCCGAAACAAGAATGCACGAATGCCACAGATTACTACGAATGCAAACTGCCTGCACCACAACCACAGAGTATCGAGTTTTATGCCGGCCCTCCACTTGACAACACTCTGTCCTTGTTATGCTTAATATGGAATAAAAAGGACAGACTGATGTCAAGTTTTCAAAAAACAAACACGAATAGCCATGTGAAGTGCCGGCATTAGGAAGAAAGTGTTTTCTTTTCAGCGCTGTCGTAGATTATACACATAAAATGATAGTCTCAGATTATTTTTTAACTTTTTAATATAGCTTACTTAACTGGAAGTGTCCGTCACAATCTAAATACTGATAATTATCGCAAAAAATATACTAAAAATTATCATAAATGCCAAATCGGTGTTGGTTTTTAGGCCAAATATAACATTGTCCTTTGAATTATGATTGTAAAATAACACATGACAAGAAAGTAAGATATCTTACTTTCTTGAAATGGCGAGCTTAACAATTTATAACTATAAAATTATTTCCAAAATTACTATATAGTAATTTTGGAATCGTATGCCTTGCCCTATTCTGAAGCCCTGGACACGCCACTGTTTGTGGTTCGTATAACAAATTTTTGTATGTGTTGTAAGTAGGTATTAATAGTTTCTTTCTATCTGGTTAATATGACTAATTTATTTCTTTATCTACAATAAAACCAGGATCAAGAGATTGTTTACATAATGTGTGTACCTATAATAAACTTTAAGGTCTTTGAGGGCTTAAAAAGATATCTAATACTATTGGAGCTTTGAAAACAAGAACAAGTTATCAAACCGATTACCTCAGTAATTATCATGAAAATTAATGTTCAAACGGCAAACTGTGAAATATCGGAACCTGTTCTAAGCTGAGTATATATAATGAATGCCCTTCGGATCCTATTAAACTAGATAGTTGAATAAATGCATACTAAAGTGGGGAGAAAGTTGTTAATGATTGCAATCACATAAAAATTATTCAAATATTGCAATTCTCATCTATACTTATCACAGTGTTAAATAAACTGTGAGAAACAGAACTTATGTTAAGAATTATATTATTTATTGCTTTGAAAAAAAAATACTTATTCATTCATACCAGTGTCTAGAAAAAATAACTAGAGGCTACCAACTACCACTACCACTACCACATCAGTTCTCAAACTACTCGGGCTTTTTGTATGCATTTGCGAGGTAAAGATCATGTGCCTCTCCTCGTGACTAATGAGGAACTGCATCATCCATCCCGTATTATAGACCCTGCTAAACTTATATCGATACATAGAACTCACCTTATGGTGGGAATGGTTATCCGTATCACTGCCGCCCAGCGAAGTGACGATCATGTGCCTCTCTTCGTGACTGATCAGAGGCTGCTGCTGCGGTGAGTCCTGCACCAGGAACACCCACAGCACGCACCAGAGGCAGGACAGTCCACCCATCACGTAGAAAACGCTTTCCCAACCTGCCATTACCGATCAATATGCGTGAAAGCTAGAACTCCATAGAGACAAACAATGGGGGTGTCGAGTGCACGAATAAACTAATTTGAGATAGGTATGGACCCAAAATCATGATAGGTGTTCCACATAGGAACGAGCGATGCGGGTACATAAAAACGCAAATTAAAGGAGTGTTATGGTAAATTTCCTTTAGAGGCCTGGGTCAAATTCAAGCTACCAGATTAGTTTTAAGGTCGTTGTGTTCTTTCTTTTATTCATTTTATTAGAGCGATTTGTCTTAATGGGACGACCAGTACAGTAACTTAGAGGAACCAGTACTTATTTACGATGACAAATAAATAGGATTTTTTTTGAAATGCGATTTTTTTCGCACCCTACTCACATATTAACATTTAAAGTGATCATTTGATCACAGATGGTGTGATGATGACTTACATCAAACCTTGCGCGAGTATATATGAGTGATTCATTATCCTGTTCCTTTATGATTTGGTGTATCTGAATATACCTTTTACTCTCTAATAGTGGGCATCTTTAAGTATATGCGGCTGCATTAGTTATGGAACCATGGAATATTTGCTATCATGCGCAGCATCTTGTTTTGGAATCTTTCCATTATTTCCAAGTTAGAGTGCGAGATCCATGTGGGGTATCACGAGGTGATACGGTCAATGACACTTTATGGAGCCCCGGTTTGGACAGGTGCCTCAAACCCCGCACGGTGGCCCTGCTGCGACGACCGCAGAGGTCCATCGCGACCCGAGCCATGCGAGCATACCGCACGGTCAGCCACGGCGCCGCCTGCGTACTCGTCGGTTCGTAGCCAGGGGGCAGGGTGAAAGATTTGCCTCAACAGAGCTGCGGCAGATCCGTTTCATCGCGCAGGCAGAGGCCTTGCGGCGATGGGATGAGGCACTCGCCCATGTAAGCGCCGGCCACCGGACGATTGAGGCCATTCGTCCGGTGTTGGAGGAGTGGATGGGTCCCCGGCGCGGCGGCCTCTCGTTCCGCATGGTGCAGGTACTGACTGGACACGGGTGCTTCGGTCACTACCTGTACCGTGTCGCCCGTCGGGAGGAAACGCCGCAATGCCACCACTGCGGCACCCGGGACGATACGGCCGAGCTCACCTTGTTGGAGTGCTCGGCCTGGCGACAGCTGCGTCGCGACCTGATCGCGGATGACCTGATAACCCTCTCGCTGCGGAACATGCTAGGGGCCATGCACGGGGAGCGGTACGGTGGGCACAAGACCGCGTACACAGCCCCCACGCGCGGTCCATCCTGCGCACGTCAGCGGGGTTCCCACGATATCCCGGGAGACCCCTGCCATGGAGCCCCGGCTAGGCCGGGAGTCTACTGGGTGCGGAAACGCGGAAGAATCCTTAAATGGGGATCCGCGGCTTCGCACTAAGCAGCTGAGAGGGTATTCGCAGGGTGCGCAGGCAAAAAAAGGTGGGGTGGAGCCAGCCAGCCTACCTAGCTTTAAAAACAACCCTCGGACTTAGATAAGGAGCTTATTATCAAGAGACAGTTGAGATTTACTTCCCACAAGCCCAAAAAAAATCCTGAGTCCGTGGCTTATTTTTTTTCTTTTAAGCGAAGATACGAGTATATGTCGATTTTGGAATACCAAACCTAAAATAACGTTTGACAACAGTATATCCTTATCATTCTCTGTACAGAATGAAAAAAAGAGACTGATGTTAAATTTAGTTTTATGTTTAGAGAATTATGCCATAATCGACACCAGTTTGTCTCTGCCACTTTAAGCGCCGCTCTAAATGCAAAATGCATGTCTAGGTATCGCACGCATTCTGCACGGGATATTTCGACATATTTTGCAGTGAATAAAATAGTTGGAAAAGCTCCTCGGGCAACAAAGGCTACCCAATCAAATAAGAAGCGCCGGCGCAGCATTAGCACTACTGACGTGACTTGGCTTATTGATTTTTATCCAAATTTACATAGCACTGTGATCGCTATGTAAATTCACATCGTCACGTGACTATCATGACTCGCATTGACTTACCGCTTTAGTGAACAGTGTTTACTTACTAATTCTTGGCACGATGAACCATTATAAATACAGATCCACTGTACCTATTTTTACTGAGGTACAGACTAGACTCCAAATCCTCGTGCATAATTTGTAATACCATGAAGGAAGATCTTCTATCTAAAGCTATATACCATTATCTTATATAGTTATCTAGATTTTTAAGAGTAATGAAATGCACCACCTAATTTATGGACTAACCTACGTTAGCCGTGAGAACTCCAGCCATCAGCATAGATATGACCGACCCGAGAGAAGTTCCCGCGTAAACCAGGGCTGCCATTACGCTGCGCTCTGCTGGCGGCGCCCATTTTGACAGCAACACGTGCATAGCGGGGAATGTTACGCCCTTGAATAAAAAAAAATATGAACCCCTAAAAAAATATTGGAAACTTAATGGATCAGAATTTCTATACATGGCAAAAGTTGACAAAATAATCTTAAATTTTACTGCAGCTCTCCCTTACTGACTTTTGTATAGGTTCTACAAAACCAAGGTGCCCTAGATTTGGGAAACCGATATGGCACAACTTTTCAATAAACATGCGCTTTTATCAGCATAATCTAAATTGAAATTTTAATTTCGTCCTTCAGTTGATAGGTGATATTTCTTGTAAATTTTCATTATATAATCTAGCTATCGGCACTAGACATTGATAGCTGAGCTAACTTTGTTTTTACACTTTTTGTACACAAAACAGTAATCTTATCGTTCACAGTTTAGTATTGCACCGTTCTCAATAAATATTCCTAGTACTTAGATAATAAACAGGTATTACATTGTTATTAATACAAAGATTAGATCAAGTTATCAGACAGGATAGCAGTAGCAGATTTGACTGCTACTGCTATCCTGTCTGATAACTTATGACTAAAATATAATATAACATAACAACAATAGAAAGGACGACTACACTATTGAATTAGGTATATACCTGTTATAATGGTGTATTGTATTTTGAATAAATAAATAAAAATAAATAAATAAATAAAACATTTTCTTCCAACTAAATCTAACGTAGTCCTCGGGGCCAAGTGCCCGGAGGGTCAATTGGCAAGCACGTCTAAATCAGGGATCATTGCGAATTACGAGTTAATAATAATAACAAACTGGTTATAATTTTTTTTAAGCATGTAACTGCTTGATGTTTAAATCTAAAGAAAATATAAGTCAGTGCATTCGCCCGGATATCCCGTCTGCTGTCTGGTCCGCGTGGATTTTTTTCTAGTTATATTTGCTTTTGATTTAAACACACTGGTTGCTTTAATAGGTCGTAGGTAGGTATATACTGAAGTCCACAACTGTTCGTTTCCAGAGATATTTTATTCCACTGACAATAAAATTATGGAAGTAGTTCCCCTCCACGGTCGGTGATACTTCAGTACTATAACATGGACCTCTTCAAGAGAAGCTTAAAAAGAGTGTTCCACGAAAGCTGTCTACGCTGATCACTTAACATCAGATGGCCCGTCCGCTTGTCTACCTTCGAAGGCAATAAAAGAAATAGGTCCATTAAAAAGTAGGTCGTGGTCGGTGCTATACTTACTCCACCGATACCCTCCCCGATCCTCATGAAGATGACGGCGACATAATGCACCTGCGCCATCACCGGTGTGAGCAGAGTGCACACCACGTTGATGCCCACACTGAAGAACATCACATATTTAGCCGAGAACAGCTCTGCTACTCGGGCGCCTGGTGGTCAGAGAATCGATGTTCTGTTTTTGTCCAAAGCTTCTCCCACACGTGCGCGACGAAGCTTCGAGTGGCTTAAATGCGCTTAAATTAGAGTTCGAAATTTGAATTATGTGGATGACTTTCGTCACGCAGGTGTGGGATAATCATAAAAGTGAGAGAATCAAAGCTTTTACATCGGATTCGGAAATGGTACAGGGGACAGGGGATTTGAAGCCAGGACAAGAGGACAGCGCTGTTAAAAAAATCACGAAATATACCCGATTCTTTATGGATAAAGACAAGTGAAGTGAAAAACAAGAACATAACGTACATGTCAAGTTATCAAAAACTATCAGATTTCTCGGAATTACTGAGCTTTATCTTACTCGTAGTTACTTACTTGACCAAATATTCGTAAGACATTTCTGATAACTTGATGTTCATTTGAAAACCTTTATCCTATATCCGACTTAGTGTTGCCCAAATGCAAGAACAAGACGAGACTTAGCAAGTCTTGGTCTTGGTCTTGCGCCAATACACCTGGTCTTGCGCTCCCAGTCTTGGTCTTAGTCTTGCAAGTCTTGCAAGTACCTATTAGACTATTGCTATTTATTAAAGTTTACTTTAGATCTTAGAAAAACGTATTAGAATTAGAACATTGTGAGCTTGAATTAACATAGCCATAGTAAAGACCAATCATAATCCCATATAATCAATATTATAATATATACTTACTAGAATAAATTATTATGACATCTACTACCTATCCTTACCATTATCTAATCATAATACTACTTGCATGATCAGTATAATGCATTCGTTTCCATTCTAAGCACTCTGAAACTTATTTATTCTTTGGAACACCAGTAATCTAAAATTCGAAAATCGAAGTTCGTGTCGTCGTACCGTCTCGCTCGCTCATATATTAAATAGTATTAGCGTGAGTGGGACGGCACGACACGAAATTAGAATTTTGCATGAGTATACCTAGGCCCTGTGGCGGCAATCAAATAATGTCAAATGTTGTGATTTCGGCGCGGCGGCAACGATTGTTGTATGTGATTTCAATAGAAGCCGCCGGCGCGTGTATCATCACCATGTACTTCCGAAAAACTTACTACGTACTTCTTTGAGAAGTCAATACAAAACCTTGATGCCGCATTATCAAAGTGCCGATGGTTAAAACAAAACTATGCATGCACTCTGTTTGATTTTAATTGATATTTTTTTATTCGCTATGTATGTTTATGGTATTGGTCGTAATGCGCATAGATCCAGTTTTTCATATCCTTTGATACAGTTTTTTGCGTCTCATAGAATTCACAAGCGTACCTATACACCGAACTGTTATACCTAACTACTCCGTGAAATAGCGCTAAGTCCTAGCTGCAAGACGCAAGAGTCTTGCCGGATTAGTCTTGTTCTTGCTCAAGTCTTGCACGGTCAGTCTTGGTCTTGGTCTTGCTAAAAATACACGGTCTTGTTCTTGGTCTTAGTCTTGCAAAAATGCAAGAACAAGACCAAGACTGAATTTGGGCAACACTAATCCGACTGGTGCTGAAGAAGTCGCAGGTTCGGCTAGTTGATTTAAACGCTCAGTTTTGTATTATTTATATCGATCTGGCTAAGAGGAACAGTTGATGATGTATGTATTGACATAGTGTTAATTGATAACTTAATAAACGCGATACAAGTAAAAGCAAATTAAAAAGAAGTGCATCAGTTACAAAATTTGATACTTACCAGGCATTTGAGACACGAAATAGCCCCAGAAGTAACAACTCAACACGAGGCCTTGCACCTCCGTGGGCCATATGAATGGGCCGTCTAACTCGGCTGCCTGAGGTAAATAAATAGTATGTTTAGTAGAAGAATTTCCAGCCGCTTTTAGGTGATAAATCACGATAGTAAGATATGTGTTAAAACACACATAAAAATAGAGCGCTAGTGTCTACCGGCACCATAATTTTACACCATACACCATCAAAACGAATATTTGGCGATGGATCCGTCCCTTGCGTGTTGCCATTGAATTTAGGTTTTTTTTATTATTTTTGTATTAACATGATTAAATACCTACTTGCAGTCGCAGTCAACACACGACTCCGATTATTAGCACAAAATAGTATTATTAAGCACTCCAAAAGATAAGCGTCTTAGCGTTTTTTTTCTATCTAATTAGGTCCAAGTGGCTTACCTCGGCAACCTAGCCCATATTCCACTTGCTATATTTAACATTAAAAAGATCATATAAATTACTATGAACAAGCAGGTAGGAACCTAATACTTAATGTTCGGTAGAAAAAAATTAGAACTTTTATAAAAAACTGTCAGAAAGAGCTTCTTGCGACATTTCTTCTACAACCCATTTACCTACCCAAATCACGATGTCTCATAGTGATTGGTTCCAAGGTACGAATTTTATATTAATAGTGTGATGATGATAAATTCACGAATAGATGCTTGTCGATTGTTTTAATGGGCTCTATTTGCACAAGGTCACCTTCATCAAATCGTTCGGTGTGAAAAAATTACGAAGACTGAAAATAATTTCGGACTGTGTAATTATTAGAATTACTTTAAACACTACCCCACCAACAGTTAATTATGTGGCCACCGTTTAGAGGCGTCCCTGTTTGAAGATCATCGTCTGTAGCGTGTAACAACCCAAGGTTATTTCGATTTTGGACCGGCAATAAAACTATAATTATAGTGCGTGAGATAGCTGGGTTCTGTTACAATCTCATTAGGTAGGTAGTTATAGCAAAAATTTCAGACACTTAAGTGTTTAGGAAATAAACCTGCCTAATAAAAAGGTAGATCACATGATTCTTAAATTAAGCCAAGGAAAAGAATCGGGATAAAGATCCTTAATTACACCATAGGATGCGGAAAATTATAGAATTCTGAAATATTTCAGCAGACAACTATCCACAAACGACCAGTATCAACACTGAATCATCTTTATTTGTCATTTGCTTTGCAACTGTTGTTGCATCAGGAGCTAGTCACTATAAAAAATATAGTAAGGATGATACCCAAACGGATGCAAGAATAAACTTTACGTAGGTACGTACTATAACAAATAATATTAAAAAAAAAATAAGTATTCAAATGTAGATTTTGGATGTGAGAGGAAGTCCCTCGACTCAGTGTCACGCATCGAATGTTCGATTAAATTTATCCAAACCACAGATCCGAACACAAAAGGTTAATTAACTAGTACGTCGTCACATCCTTTTTCAAACTATCCGTTCATTAGCATTAAGTTATAATTGACAAAAGCGAAATGTCCGAACCACAAATTCATTGCTTTATGACTGCTAAACGAAATCAATGTGGAACTAGCTTTTAAAAAAAATTGCCACCTTATCCCTAATTTGCTAATTTAATAAACTTGTCTTAAGAGAGGTTTAATATAATATGGTAACTATTAACTTAGAATCGTAAAAAAACACCTTATTATTTTGATAGCCGTTGATTCGACTAAATGAATCACGGCCCGGGGCGTCTCATTACAATAATGGAACAACAGACGCGTCTAAATTTGCTGGCGACAATAACTACATCGATGGTAAATAGCTATTGGGAACAATTTCATAAAATCATCATCCGACTGTCTGCCTTCATTCGTTTTATTGATATTATTTATGTCATAATTGATCTAAAAGGGTTTTTAATTGAACACTAAGTTCGCAGCCCAGGCCTGTGCTGTGAGCTGTGACTGTGACACATCATACAAATACATACTGCTTTTAGTACATTTTTCTTTTATTATATAGTAGCAAGAACTGTAAAAGCAATTATAAAGCGCAGGTACTCCATAAGTTTTGTAGGAGAAAAATAAGTAAGTACCTACTTCCATTTTATTGTTAAGCTAATAAATTTCGGAAACTAAGCTAAGAAATTTTTGAAGGAGTTCAACCCAGACAGCGCCAAAGGTCCATCGCAGACTTCTATTATATGCGTTCACGCACCACGCGCGGACCGCATCGGCAAGTGGATGGACTACCTACTCGCTAACCACCGAGTCAGTGGTCAGTGGCACGTTGCATAAACATAAGATCGTATTTCAGATTCAGTAGACCATAATAGGTTCCAACATATCCACAACAATGGATCTCACTAAATTTTATTTGCTCATCGCAACAGAGCAGAATTTGGTAGCAAACTTTGCCAACGAAATTTGTAGTTCTATTCTATATCCGGTACTCTAGTAATCCATAATAGGAACCTTACAATGCTTTGTTTGGAACCAGGCTAATTAGTTAGTGTTAGAAATATTTGAATATTTACTTTATTAATGTAAGTACAATTACCGTATTGTTACCCCCAGTTCCTTCACATTCCACCTCTACCACAGGTTTCGGCGTAGTGTAGTTTTGGCCATGGTGTTTGTTATGTTCGTCGGCTGCCGCTTGTAGTCTGATGGCGGTGTGGTTCATCATGCCCACCATGGCCACGGACAGGTTCACCTTCAGCCCGTACACGATGGCCATGCCGATGGAGCCCAACACCGCCAAGATGTAGCGTGCCGGCACCACGCCTAAGTACAAATATAAGAATAACAATTTAAAGTTTCTAGAAAAAACAGTCTTTCCAGGCAACAGGCAGGATCCGAAGAGACCTTTCGCGATCCCAGCGGAACCTGGCTTTAAGAGTTTAATGCTTAATATAACAATGCAATAAAAAAGTATTATAGATAATAGAATTAAGAGTAATTCGTAGTTGAGAAACGAGAGAACGTCGGGTTTGGCGACGTCTGCACCATCTAGGAAGTCCCAGTCGGCCTATTCGCAATAAATACCTATATTGAATTGAATTCTTAGTTTTTAGAGTTATTTTCTTTTCTTTTCCAAATTTTTACATTTCTATTCATTCTTTTAAGCTGTAACGTTACAACTGGTAATGTTATCCAGTTTGGTCGGTGCATAACATGAGCTTTCTACTTGTTCTTGATGATGATGAACTTTGCTTGCGCTATGTTTTACCCTACGACGATTTTACGTACCTTAGTAGGTACCTAACTGAAAATCGTCGTTTTACTAAAACATTTAAGGATATCCCAACACAAACTGCTGATGTGACCAAATAAAACCGTCTACTATAAAAATAATAATTAAAAAGATCAAAAACTCTCTACTGCCCTGCCGGAAAATGAACTAAAAGTAAAAATAATTTATTAATATACTAATAATACTAACATAGGATAAGGTTAACATTGTTACTGACTTGTACTAATAATTCTATGGATGTTTATCTGAAATAAATGATTATTATTATAAAAAATGTGTTCAGAAAGTCGCTACAGTCGGGGGTCATGTTTTTAATGTTTGAGATGGATTTATTTTTGATTGGGTAAGAATTTATTTGCAAGATCATTTTTTTCTTAATAAAAAAGCTCTTATTTACTTAAACACCTGTAAGTAATCTTTTTAGCTCATATCACAATTAGATACCTCATATTACAGAATCTGAGACAATGACATGCTGTATATTCCCGATACGCATTGCTATATTATGGATGACAGCACGTATGACGCACTGTGTACCTGCGGCATACCGGCCACCTAACATCCCGAGGACTATAGTTTCAGAACGAAGATCTAAACTTATGACTCGCGCGACGTGGGCATTTGAACGAGTCTTCGATTGGGGAACTCTGAACCTTGTTTCGTTCTTTATAACAAGAATCAAGTTTGTGTATTCTCTGCGATAAAGTTCCATATGATAAGAACGATAAGAAGCTGTTAAACTACTGACCGACTTCGATAATTTAGGTTTCAATTCAATCGATTCGTTTGTTATGGTTCGGGTAACATAGGATATATTTGATAAGAGCATAAATCAATATACGAATATTGGATGTTATATTCAAATAAGTGGTGTTGCAAAAATGATGAATAGCAATCTTATTGAGTGATAAGACGACAGATCAGAATCTTAAGCGAACGGGGATCTCAAACGAAAGAAATAAAAACCAGTTAACAAACTAATTTTAAAGAATACCTAGTTGGATTAGGTTTTTAAACTTAAATTAAAAAAAAACATTCAGTTCAATTTATTAATAGCTTAACAATCACCTACAATAAACCACAAATATTCTACGACTCTACGTCTGTGCTTATATTAGCGGACGCTGAACGCCTCGGCTTAGCACGGGTCAAGTTTATTTTAACGTGATAAAATAGAGTGATTTAAGAGGCAGGTAGTGCAAAGCGGATTTGCCGCTCGAATCATAGCTCCGGTCTGGGGAGGTAACTTCTACCTTTCAGAAAACCGCAGTAGAATAACACTACCATTTGGTAGTGTAGTGTTGTGTTCTGTAGATAAGGAAGGTTCCAGGGCTCCACGAGGTAGGGAATAGGGTCCGGGTAGGCAATGGCGCGAATTACATTTTTTGTATCGCAAGCGTTTTTAAAGACTATGTGAAAATGTGAAGGCCGCTTACTATCAGGCTTGCCATATGCTTGCTTGCCACCCTTTTAATATAAAAAAAACCTATGTCACAAATATTCAGCAATAATGTAACATCGTCATAGTGATGAAAGACATTTTTAAAATAGATTAGTAATTTTTGAGTAAATTCGTTATAAACATACAAAAATACAAATCTTTCCTCATTACAATATTAATATAAATAATTGAAATGAATCAACTGCAAGAACGTATTTTCCTTTGTCTGCAATATTATTGAACTTTGGTATTGTACCTATGAATTTTATTTATTAAATATACATTGTGGCCAGTGTAACAGTACCTATAAATAAATCTATTAATTCCTTGGAAGGGATTAAGCAATAAATAGTTAAATTAGACTTTCGATTTGATCATCCATCCTACCTATTCTTAAATAAGTAAATTCTTTCCATATCCGTTGCGACATCTGACGACTGCGACATCTCCAGACGTGTAAAAACTTAGTTAAGAGCAAACATGTTAAAATAGAGACCGACAAGTTTAGTAGCTCTTCTAAATATTCGTCCAGTTGCAAGGACAAAGATTTGTAGAAGTGATATGAAAACGATGCAAGTAAGATGAATGGGCACCGCGTCCCGTTAGGAATTGACCGGGGTGGAAAGAAGAAGGAATGAATAGGCGAAAGTTGCGAATGAGAGATAGGATAGGAAAATAAGTTTAGTATGGGATCCTTGCTGAGATTCAGTGTAACGTGATTGCCACTCTTCCAGTACCCTGGTGCGAGAGATTGTTTTGGAGTGCATCTAAGGCGGATCGAGAATCGGACAGAATTAATGTGTCTCAGTATTCCCTTCCAGCGGCATATTCACAAGCTCTAAAGATGGTGTCAAGCTCGGCTTGGTAAACCGAACATAAGTTATGCAATTTGAGCTTGAGATTAGTGATTGGAGACGGAGAGTCTAGATCTACGCATACAATGGCTGCGCCCACGGGGCCGTCGTCCAATTTGCTACGATCCGTAAAAAATTGGATTGTGTTTAGGAGACATACTTCGTCGATATTTTGCTGGTCATTTAACTATTGCGTAATTGATTGAGACTTGGCAAGCAGGGTGTAATAGCTTGCCAACCGGGACAGGAGCCTCCCAGTGTACATCGTCAGGCAGGTAATGAGAGACATGAGTTACTACACTGTTCAATTTCATGCATACGTAGAACCTCGAGGTCTAAGAGTGGAAATTGAGCCAGAGCTAAAGAAGCAGTTGTTGACACAGTGCGGTAGTCCCTGATAGCACGTAGTGCAAACCTGCAATAAAGATGCTAATTTAATTTTATTAAGTAGACGCGTTGCTTGGCCCCAGATCCCAGCAGCATAGGTCACTGTAGGCACAATCAGATAATGGTAAATGGCTGCTATATTTTCTGGGAAGTCGCACTTGCAATATTTTATGGGAGGCCCCATGACGGCCTGGTGAATAGTCTTTGTGCCTTGGAAATTATGTGTTCGACGTGTTTGTTGAATCGTAGGCAATTATTTAACACAACCCCCAGAATGGTAATCTCCGAGCAAAAAGGATGGGTTTTGCATTATATCATCATTTTGTTTCTTTCTTTCTAAAACCTACATCAACAACTCAAAAAAGTAATGACAAATTATGTATTAATTACTTGAGTAAATAGTTGGTTTAATCACCCTTTTAACTTTCTTCCTATAAAACTTTCCGTAAGATAAGAATTTTAACAAAAAAAGTTTGATGTAATCCAGGCGTAATAATTTCTAATCTAAGAAACTATTAAGGTACCTACTCTCTCGATAAGTAGTAAGTACTAAGCTATTTTAACTTGCAACTAACTTGATAAAACTTTGGTGTACTTATTAAGAATGAAGGTATCTGCTTTGATTATAATCAAAGGGTTTCTGTTAAACTTGCTATTGCAAGAGATTGGCACACATATAGCAATTCGCGATACCTTTACAGTATTTTCGAGGACCACGGGATCACTATTATGAAATGTAACAAATCTACTTCTGGTTCGTTTACTTTATCTCGATAAGGAATTTGGTCCCACGTGGTTTCATGGTATGCAAAATGTAATGTTGGAACTGGAAGTTGGCGAAGGAGGTCTGTATGTAATAAAATTACGCAACCCGGGTCCGGTTGTTTAGTTCATCTTGACAAGTAGGCTAGGGTACCTTTATATGTAGGTATAATGTACATAAATACAATCTTGCAAATTAATAAGATACTTTTCAATAATCTGAATAATTTGCAAGAGCGAGTTCCCTTGAAGCGATAACATTTGAATATTCAACTATAAATCAAGCTTTGCTTATCACACGAAATTTAATAATCCGTTAGCGAAATCGAATCATGTCGTGTCGACATTATATAAATAAAATCACCTGTGCACACTGCGCTTTAAATTGAAGTAAATAAAGTAGTCGGTCAATGGAGCAAATATATGTAACAGTAGTTAGGGAGGTAGGTATTATTATGTAGGTACCAGTTTTGGCATAACTTATTCTATTCCAAAACCAAGTTTTAGATACTTAAATCCTACATGCGAAGATATAGTTTATTACTTTGATTTAATACGGTATAATCAATCGGACATATGCTATTGTAGAAATTGTATCAGAAGGAATACAGTACATAAAATAAGAAAGAAAGAATATCCCAATTTAACATACACTTGAAGAAGTTGGTGACCGGGCACTTGTAAGCCTTTGAATCTTTTAATTTGGTAGTTTTTTTTTTACGTAGTGGTTCCCCTCCCCTTACCCCCTCATTGTTAAACATATGTTATACAGTGTTTTATTCATATCACTGAAATGCCATATGTAACTAATCAAAGCTTATTCTTCGTTTATTAATAAGGGGGTAAAAGTTTTAACTTCGTTCCAACAGAGTGTTCCACGACACTCATTTTTATTTAATATGTTATGTGACACAAACTTGTGAAACAAAAAGATGATGAAATTAACGGTAATACCATTAATACCAAGTCGCATAGACCAGTAAGTTATACCTATGTTTATAAGTATCTAAGGCATATTAGACCTATTAGTGACCGACCGATAGGTGGGGATTACACCATGAATCTATATCGAAATTAGTTTAGACACCATGTTATAATATAGGACTGCGAAAACCACTTTTTTTTTCGTTTGGACATTTTTTGTATAGATGGTGCCATTGGGGGTATTAGTGATGCCGCAGGAAAATCTTAGGTCCATGGGCCCTGCATTCTTTTCTGTAGCTTTGCTGTTTTATTTTTATTGAAACTAGCACGTGGCGCAATAGTGACCTAGACCAGACGCTCTAGATACTTTTCTAAGGAGCTTTAATTGATGGCCTAAAGATGCAATATATTTTCGTCAATTGCGAACCATGGTCAATCTGAATTAATTCCTAGATACTGTCTGCCTTATTAATATAAAAACTTGTTTAAAGAGTCATGCAGTAACTTTTAGGTAATCTCCAACGATACCAATAGGGAAGATGCAATATTTTTATTTTTGTTTTCATTTTAAAGAATTCCATGTAGAATAAATCACAGATATATTAAAAAATTAAAACATTGTGATTTATCGGAAAAAATGCGGTTTTAAATTGACCATTTAAATTTTCGCGCGAAAACGAACCTATGGTTGCGATGACGTCACTCCTGTCTGTCACTGGTCGTAATTGTTTGTTGCTGGCTTTAAATTTTCATACTTTTGCATATTTTTTCGACTTTCGAAATATTTTTTTGAAAAATTTAAAATGGACTGAATGAATCAACATCATGTGATCATAACAATACCACTAATATTCCGAAAAAAAGCCGTGTTGACCTATGTTTTGTGCCAATCTACTTCAACAAAGTCCCAAATAAATTGTTTTTGACTGGAACTTCTGACCCAAAACTGAAAAAAAGTGGTTTCAAGCTGCGAAGAGAAATGACAATTATTCTCCAAAGACCTTTATTCGATGCTGAGAAGATCACTTTGATGTAAGTCGGCGTATATACTTGTTATATGCTTAATTAATCTGCTTGTACGTAAAAACGCATTAGTAACCTACCTAATACTTACAAAACCTATCTATAACATATTTTTAATTTTACAGTTGGAGAATGACGTCGAAAATTAGATAAAGTTTAAAATGTGTGGCACAATCTTCACATTGGCAGGACTGAACCAAGCTTTGCGTTTCATTTAAAATAACTGTAACACGATAACCTTCTTTACGTACTTTATGCTCCGGAGAACTCGACCTTTTACTGTACATAATTTTCCATCTCTTTTAATTTGGACATAGCCGATTGCATTATCGCCGTAAGATTTGTAGAAGCCGCTGAATAAAATACGAAGTTTAACAACTACGATTTTTACATACCGTAGTAACTTAGTCCCTTTCATTTCTACACTTAAAAACTCTGCACTTTGGACAAAAAAGTTATAACCATGTCAACGCTAACTCTTGGTAAATTCCTGGAGTCTGCTTTGATAAACGCAACTTCCATTTTTATTAAATGTAAAAAAACGCAATAAATATTCCCATAAAATAATATTTACTTTAACAACCATAACCTCAAAGAAGTTTTCATAACAGGAGTGACGTCACTAAACGCTGATTGGTGTTTTAAAATACGTTCCGTTTCAAGTATTTTTAATTCGTAATAATTGTTAAAAAACAACATTATGTAAAATAAAAACGTTGCAGTGACATTTCTTTTATATTTTTTTAACATTTTAATCATAAAATTTTCATAAATATTATATATGCATCTTCCCTATTTTGCGAATTGATTCCCTGTGGAGGCTTATTTTGTCCGATGGATGGATTCCCAAATTTTTTCTCGTAGACCGTTTTCTTAATTTTACTGGTTTGACTAAACCCCCTGCTACATTCTACTATATTTCCAGAATTCGTTAAAAATTGTGGAAAAAATTGATCTAATTATGGAAATTTTCGTCGCGGCTAAAACCCCAGGGGGTCCATCTTACTACGGACTATAGACTACTTAGGGAATCGCTAGGAGCATTGCCACAGTCATTAGATAGGTAGGTAGACTTTTTGTTTATTATTATATACCTACTCATTTGTCATTGTTTAACAAATGACTAAACGGTATTGGTATTTAAAGAAACTCAAATGATGATGCGCGTGATTTGACAATCCACTCAAATTCAAGCCTAACATAATAAAACTGGTATAGTAAATATATACTCCAAACAAATTTTTGATAATAACTTTTAAAATGTCGATACTATAGACCTACAGACTGATGAAGCTGCTAATGATAGGGATGATAACAGCTACCTTTTAGACATTATATTGAATTTATCCTTCTGAAAATAGCTGGGTTTAGGTTAATGCCCTTTCAAGGTCACATATGTTTAAAGAATGTACTTTATGTAACTCAACATTGAAACCCCGGCATTTAATTGCGTCCTCTTTTTAAAGACTATTTTAAAAATTCAATATTTGTACCGTGCCTTATCGTTACTAATAAAATGTCTGAAGACTTCCTGAACATCGCATTTTATTTTATTTTTAAATACCGTATTCTAATAACCGCTTTAAATAAATAACTAAGTAAATATACTACTGTCACATATTTTAAAGGTAAGTTTAGTTACTTTCAATATTCAACTTAAATATTACGCATGCAAACATTTATTAATGAATAGAAAATATTTACACCGGCCGGCGGCGCCGAGTTAACAAAATAATTTCTTACAATTATATTAAGAAACACTTACGGCCCAATACATTGCCTCTCGCCGGCACATCCATTTTCCGATGAATATCACAAATTACAAAACGTAAACTTAAAACACTTCGATATTCATTGAAGTTTAATTTATCACTGGCGCGCGAATTGTAAAATTGATGATTAGAATACTGCGTCCGTTCGTTCACACTACTACAACATGAGTGCACGAATAGTGTTGAAACTGTGTTGAAATATGCGGCATGTGTGTGTCGGAGACTCGAAACACCGTTTAATTTTTAACGTGCGTTTAAACACGTATATATCGGAGAGCAGCCGCGGCGCGTAGCTTCCTCAGTCAACCTATTTGAGCTTTCGCGCTTTTTCAAGGTGACCTTCAGAAGGAGAGATCGATGAAACCGTCAACCATTTTCCGAAAACTTGCGCAATAGGTAAGAATACTTAAGATATGCCGGAACAATTCAACAAATATTATACAAGTGTATAATACAGCAAATATTTAAATTAACACAAAATTTCAATCGAAAACACAGAATGTGTTCTTGAATTGCAAATGCAAATAGAAGGACCATTTCAAACTTTGAGTACCTAGTTAATAGATATACTCAAACATTTCAAAGCAAGTTACAATGAGGAAAAAAGTTAATCGGAAGTCAAAACATTTAAGTCGTATGATGATTCCTAATTCTAATCTAACATTTCGTATTTATAGTGGTATCATTCGCGGTGACGTAGTTCTACTGAAACCCTATCTATTAGTTAAGTCTGATTATATAACCTTTAAAATGTTGGCATTAATCATTATCATACTAGGTAAGCTAATTGATTATTCGTAGACTGCCATGCTGAAATGAATGCAAAAGAATGAAGAAGTGCTGATGAAATTAAAAGTCAACGGACAGAAAAGTTTTGAAAATATTGCATGTACTGGCTGACATCTTAGTAAAGATAATTTTCATGTTTCATGATTGAGATTGAATGAATCCTTAAATATACACACGTAAGATACCTATACGTAGATACGGATAATTAAATTTTACATACAACATACTTTATGGATAGAAGTGGCTGGAGCCCTAAATATTTTTTTGTTATCTACCCTCTACCACCACCTTTATCTGCGTGACTACAGGCGGAATTATACTTGGTCTTAATATTCGTGCTAGGTTTTGCCAACCCCTCCATGTCATAAGCTATGCCAAAAAACCCCTTGTTACCACCAATCTTACTACCAATAGCTTAGAGCAATGCAATGCTCTAATAGCTCCCGGAGACGATCTGACCAAGTCGACTTGTCAAGTTTACGTAATTGAAGCGAATATTGATTTCGGTTCCGTATCCAAAGGGTAAAAATAAGAAAGACCCTATTAAATCTAGCAGTTGAATGCTTAAAACAAAAAACATAAGACCCTATTACTAAGATTTCACTGTCCGCCTGGCAACAAACGATATTTTTTGCTCGATATTATAATATAATGCCAAATTTTGTATATATAATAAAGGACCCTTCGTACGTGAAGCTGACTCGCACTTCACTGTTTTTGCCAGGATGTTCGTTCATATCGCAGCATAGTTGGTAGACGACGACGTAGCGTGCGCATTTAATGGCACCATCAATGGGCGTCAAGTCGCTCATCAAATAAAACCTTTACAAGTCGAAATGATCGTCTCCGGGACCTATAAGAACAATAGCAACACCGTTAATTTTATTCCCTTCTTACTAATTCATACTGGAGTAGTAAGAAGGGCAATAAAAATTACCACTCCAGTGGTGTCGATTCTGGCATGATTCTCTATATATTTTTCTAGTTATATTTTCTTTAGATTTAAACATCAAACAGTTACATGCTTTAAAATAATAAAAATTATAAATATTAAAATTATATTCTCTATACTTAAAACTAAATTTAACATCAGTCTATCCTTTTCATTCTGTATAGTGATTCACAAAGTTACACTGTTGTTAAATTTAAGTTTAGGTTTAGAAAATCATGTCAGAATCGACACCAGTATAAATATTATTTCAAAATATATGTTATTCCGGTCAATTAGTGGACATGGGAACTTTATTGTAGTGTTGACTACCTCATAAAAGCTTATCGAGAAAGCTGACTCGATTTTAATTCCAAAAACTCCAAGAAACAATAAAATGCGTCACCTCATCCTACTGTAGAAAAAAAAGATTAATGAAAAAATAAGACTGACTGCATGGCTTTGCCTTTCCCAGGAAAAAAATATAAAAAAGGAAATGTTTAAAAAAAAGGGATTTTTTGGCGGGATTTCATCGAGTGCGGTTGGCGTCTTATTTTAATTATTCTTAAATGTGTTCATAGTGGATATTGTGAAATAAAATTGTTGTGATTTTGTGTTACAACCGTCTGCGCCACTGAAGAATTAGTAGAATCGTCAAAATATACGCTATTCCGGTCAAGTGGACGTGAGAACTTTATTGTAGTATTGACTACCTCACAGAAGCTTATCGAAAAAGCCAACTCGATACATTTCGTGCCAAACACTTCAAGAAATATTAGAATGCGTCACACCGACATTCTAATGTAAAAAGAAAAACAGAATAATTTACCTTAAGACTAGGCTGTATGGGCATTGTTCCCCTTGCCTTCCCTGAAAAGGGAGAATTTAACATCAAAAAAAGGTCGGGTGTCAGTTTGACATTGACATATTTTTCAAAAGTTCAAAACTCCGATTCAACTTGTCTTTTCGATTAGGTACTTTAATGAAATAATTACTGTTATACTGAAATCTTCTTTAGGCTGTGTTTAATAATTATATATATGTACGTATTGTCAAGAAATGAATGCTGCAAAACTTATTTTTTTATACCTTTTAAGTAACAGCTGAACAGCTGTAAATGTTTTGTTATTCCACTTCTAGTGTGTGGCCGTTTTCTTATAATCTGTATAAATTCGTTTCGCCTGTGTGGCACTGTACGGTACTCCGTCCGTACAGTACAGAGTGGCACTTCTGTCCGCTATCAGGTCGAGTGTGGTAGGAATTAAAGAAACGAGCATTTATGTCCGTTTTCAATTCACAGGTGAAAGTGGACTTAAATGTTGCTTGCAAATTTATGCCAAAATGTCTCCATTTGCGTGAATGACCCATAAAAAATATCGTCGAATCCTAAACATAGAAGAATTTGTTTAAACAAACATTTATTTGGTGATGTGAAGTTCCAATAGTGCTTGTAACTTTAAGCTTAAAGTAAAAATGGCCTTAAAAGTTGAAGAAAAGAATAATTATGATTTTATTCTCAAGAGCTTGTTGGCTGGGGGTAAGTATTTTAAATATTATTTCAATACATCGTTCAATAATGATTGTTACAAATTAGATGTGAGTAATAGTCATACTATGAATATTTTTCAGATTATTTACTGAAGTACTTACTTGCTATATGACATCCCTTTTAATTAACAGCATAAATTTACCTATAAATCAGTGAATTATCTAATAGAAATAATACCATTTTATATTTAATAGAAACAAAATAACTTTTATGTTAGCATAAATAACAGGTATTATATTATTGTAACTTTAAATACTAGTAACTATACAAAAATCAATATGGCCCAGATATCAGATTCAGAACCTTTGTTGACTATTATTTCTTCATTTGATTTAAGGAGTTGCTGGTATGTGTGCAAAAACAACAGTTGCCCCTCTGGACCGTATTAAAATTCTACTACAAGCACAGTCTTCACACTATAAGCATCATGGAGTATTTGGTGGTCTGACAGCTATGGTTAAGAAAGAGTCCCTCCTTGCTTTGTACAAGGGAAATGGTGCTCAGATGGTCAGGATTTTCCCCTATGCAGCAACACAATTCACAAGCTTCGAGATTTATAAAAAGGTAAGTTCTATCATATTTTTTTCAATAAAATTAGATGGAAATATGGCAACTTATGAACATACATTTTAAATGTGTCAACTTTAAAAAATATTCTTGCTTATTTAGTAGAAGAATCGATACATATATATACAATTTGTCAATTCAGTATTGAAAAACTGCTTTATATTAATTAATGGCAATGAAGATGCAGTTGGAAATAGCAATTTAAGGTAAGTTAAAGATTATAAATGGCACATTTAATAACGAGTTCAGCAGTTAAAACTAAGCAGTAAAATAAACAAAATTGAGTAATAAAAAATAATGAAATGGAATTAATATATAATTTTAAATGGGCTGTAAAAATATTCATCGAGTGGTTACATGTGGGCAGTAATAAATCGGAATTTGTCAGTAAAAAATCTCATTCTAAGCAATTCTATAAACAATGAGGTGGTAAAATAAAATGACAAAAAAACAGTACTTAAATAGTAATGAAAAATTAAATTTCTTTTACTTTGACTGAAGGAATTAAATAAAACAAATTGTATAATAAGAATAATAGGAACTTTTATTCGTAATTCGAAACATACTTATGTAATTAAAATGACATAGAATTTGCGTAGTAGCAGCTAAAATAAACTTATTGTATAATAAGAGCAGGCCACCCGCGCTAATAAGCTTCGCCCAACTAACATACATTTACCTCTCTTTTCAATGAATTTGAGTTCGGGTGTCACCGCTTGCTATGATCTGCTAAACTATTTATCGAACAGCTCATTCTATCATTTTTACCGCTCATTCAGTTATTGGACTGCTCAATTATTTTTAGAATTGACATTGTATGATAAAATAACTGACTAATTGATTATTTATTACTGTCCATGTTTTACTGTTGCAATAATTAATTACATTAAATTACTGCTCAATATGTTTTTCAACTGATCATAATAACATCTCGAATATTTAAATAACAGCTCAAAAAATTAATTCCTTTAATGAATGTGGTACAGATAAAAGCAATACTTCAGAAATATTTATGTGGACAGTAGCAACACAATTCCTTCCTATCTCTTACTGAAAACTATAATAAAATCCAGTAGTTTAAAAGATCTAAGAGTACATACAGCTAGAGTGTTTTTGTTTTAAACTATGTAAAGATTAAGCAATAATATCAAGAGACAAGAACTACTTAAAAAAAACGGTTGTCTGTAAAGTTAGTTTACTGACGATAGTTGAATGTGACAAGGTTTTTATTTTATTTTAATGATGAAAGCATGAATATTCGACAATATATCACTGAACATATATTTAATATCGAAAGAATCATTACCTTTATCGCCGCAATTATCGTTGCTATAAACATTTGCCACCACATTCACTTTTCACTGCACTTCATACTTGATAAAAACATGTAAATATATTATTGTATAGCAGCTGTCCACGCGGACGCATCGCTCATTCAAGTAGGAGAGAGACAGATGTCGAAGGCTGCCGAACACGGAGGCCGATTGTGCCTTTGTCGCTCGTTGCGCGCTCTCGCTTGCACTTCAAGCCTTAAATGGAACGCCTCAGAGCGAGGTAACGCCGCATGAGTCATGTTTTTTCGTGCGTGCAGCCGGCTCCATCGAATTATAAGACGTTGTCACGTCAAAACTTGCATTATACATATATGGCAATCTGTTTATTGGGACATTACACTGTGACTTTCATATTGTAGCATTTTTTTTTAAACAACAGTAAGGTAGTTTAATCAGTAGAAATTTCACTACAATAATGGTAATAGTTTATGTCTCAAAAAGTGTGTTTTTACAAATGTTACATTATTGAAATATGTATGTAGTACATTTATAAAAATTATCTATCAGCTAAACTTCAAAATCATTATTCACAGACATTTATGGATATTAACTTCTTCAACAATACTATTTACATAACCAGATTTAGGAAAAAAATATTCATTAGTATTTCACCAATTTGGTTGTAGGACTTTCCCTCTGTATCTATCTGTAACCTATACTGATACTTTCAGACTTAATCTTAATATAATCTATTTGTCTATGTAATAATCAATAGATGGTCTTAACTTTTGTTATCATAAGCTCTTTGTACTATATTAGCTGACCCATTTTCTTAGTTCTATTAATGTGTCTTTTTCTTATCTAACAATAGATAAGAAAACATAGACAGCATGATAAGACTATGCTGAAATGAAATTTGATTTTAGAAACTAAATATTTTGATAATTATAAATAATGATTTTTGTAACTATATAACTTAAATACTATGACAGTAGAGAACAACGTCTATTATATAATCTGCTTAGATTAAAACTAAAAGGGAAGATATGGTATGCTCATAATAGCATCAAATAAAATATGCTCCGACTCAATTATATAAGCAACTCTCACACATGAACACTTCTGTAAATAAACATACAATTGAGCGAGCGAGACAGAACTGTACGCTTCAACGCAGCGCGAGTGAAACGGCGACTCCGTCTACAAACGGCTAAAAACAATAAAACTGTATTGTTGTCCTTTTCTTGACAACAAATGGTGAATAAGTAAATAACATTCAGTGATTTATGAGAAAAAAATGTTTTTATAGTTTTATGAATGAAAAGTGCTGTCGTGGAATTAGTTATTTGATCTTGAACTACTTGTGTTCTTTTTAAAAGCATCGAAGGCATTGTTTTATCCTTATAACAGAATATGCTCAATATTGTTATATTGAGTGTACATGCAGCATATTTGGATGCCAAATTGTGACTAAAGTGAATTGTGTTCATGCACCACAATTTAATTGGTTCACTTTGAGCCGCGAGTGCCCTATCTTCTCTATTTGCTTTAATCTAAGATAATCTGTTAACAATGAGGACCCAGTTCCTCTAAAAAATCCCTATAAATAAACACTCGATTAATGATTGTTGGCGAATCTGGCTTAATTCACTAAACTTTAAAGTAAACATCTCTCCTTTTCATTCTCTATAGAGAATGACAAGGATACACTGTTGTCAATTTTAATTTTAGGTTTAGATTCTGACATGATTCTCTAAAGCTAAACTTAAATTTGACAAAAGTGTATCCCTGTCGTTCTCTATACAGAATGAAAAGGACAGACTGATCTTAAATTTATTTTTAAGTTTAGAGAATCCTGCCAGAATCGACACCATTGTCTCCTTTGTAATTTTTTCCGAATAAGAACATTAGGTACTTAAAATTAAAGAAGAGTAAAGTGTAAAATTGTGTAAGTCAACACGTAAGTAGAACCCATACCATAAAAGGTAACCAAAGTAAATAATTGAGCGGCGGCACGGCGGACGTATTGTCAATATTTCTTTTTCGGTACATAGGTATTGGAAATTTGACCGGAATTCGAAACCATACGAACTTGAAACATATCACGGAACCACGGTCAGATCAACAACGTGTTGAGGAAGTGGATCGTAGAAAGGAAAGACAATCAGCTCGTAATATTTAGTTTATGTAGTCCCAATCACATTACATTTTTATAGGTATACACCGTTGACGTATTTGCAAAAGTCCTAGAATGAAGTAACGGTGACATAGAGAACAGGCCATCGAGTCGCGCTAACAAGAAGGTTTTACATAAAATCATAACTTCAACACACCTCCTTGATTTTATAGAAAACAACAAAAACAACTTAATACCAATATAACAACTTAACATAATAAATAAATCACTTAACAAAAGACTATCTGTCATTAACATTTCATTTGACATTTGCTAGTTCTCTAAGTTTTATAAATTTATTTTTTCCTAATGCCTTGGTCAATATATCCGCTAATTGTTTTTCTGTATGAACCTTTACTATATTAATAATACCCTTTTTCTCATAGTCATATACGAAGTGGTAGCTTATGTCAATATGCTTAGAATTTTTACAAAGCTTTCCGTTCTTTGACAACGCAATAGCCCCGCTGTTGTCTTCGTAAATTTTTACTGGATCCCTAATCTCAACGCCTAAATCGCATAACACACCTATTAACGGAAGTACTTCTTCAACACAGTCTGCCAAAGCATAATACTCGGCATGAGTTGATGCTCTTGACACTATTTTCTGTTTATGTGACTTCCACATGATCGGATTATTAAAAACTCTTATAAGGATTCCTGTCGTCGACTTCCTATCCGATTTATCTGCGGCCCAATCAGCATCTACATAAGCGTCCAATTGTTCTTCGTAGTCGGCGTCAAAATTCATCTTTAAATGTCTCGTACAGTAAAGATATTTGAGAACTCGCAAGGCATATTTGAAATGCGTATCACTATAAGCATTTTGGAACCGACTCAAATAGTTTACGCTATAAGATACGTCTGGACGTGTTCCACTCGCAACATACAGAAGAGCTCCAATCAAGTTTCTATACTTTAACGTTGCACTGACATCTTGACTTGGTTCAATGCTTAAATTCATTTCCATTGGTGTCTCAAAGTTCTTTGATTCGATTACGTTATACTTTTCAGCTAAACTTACAATGTATTTTTCCTGGCTTAAAGTCATTCTGCCTTCTTTTGGTTCAAAAACTACATCTATTCCAAGATACTGTTTCACCTTTCCCAGATCTTTCATTCGGAATCTATTGTTCAATAGCCGTTTAACTTCGTCAATTGCCTCATTTTTCTCCCCACAAATCAAAATATCATCCACATACAGACATAGATATATATTTACATTATTTACACACCCTGTATACAAACAATAGTCATAGTCTGACCTATTGAAATTAATGCTTGACATGAATTCGTGAAAGCATTCATACCAATCACGTGGGCTTTCTCGCAATCCATAAAGAGCTTTTTGTAGTTTGCACACTTTATTATTCTCTGTACAATATCCATCAGGTGGGTAAATATAAACTTCAGACTTAATACTCCCATTCAAGAATGCTGTCTCAACGTCCATTTGTTCAATGTTCCATCCTCTTACACATGCAATTGATAATAAAGCTTTCATTGTCGTCATTCGCGCTACTGGTGAACAAATTTCCTCGTTTTCTTCATACATCTGTTGGAAACCTCGTGCGACTACTCTTGCCTTATACTTTCCATTCGACTTGATCCTAAAGATCCATTTAACATCTATTATTTTCTTATTTTCAGGTCTCTCAACTAAAATCCACGTTTCGTTCTTTTCCAAACTGTTCAATTCCTCTTTCATTGCATCTTTCCATTTATTTACATCCGGACTTTTTATTGCTTCATCATACGTATCTGGTACCAGTGCATCACTAAAATTTATATATACAACATGATCTTTATATTTCTCTGGCATTTTTCTATCTCTTTTTGGTCGGATATCCGTCACCTCCTCAGTCACAGCTCTACTTGATTTTTCCTTTGAGTCATCAACACTATCATAAAATTCTTCGTTTTCATCAGTTTCATCTTCAGTATTTACTATCTTTATTATCTGTTCTTCTTTCATACCTATAAATGTAACGTGACGACTAATGACTATTTTTTCATTTATTAATACTCTGTATCCCGTATCTGTGTATCCTACTAATATACCTTTTGTAGCCTTTGGGTTAAGTTTTGATGTGCGTAATTCGTCTGGAATTCGTACATAACACTGTGATCCGAAAATTTTTAAATTACTTACATTTGGCTTCCTCCCCATAAAAATTTCGTACGGTGTTTTTTTTTCATACGTATTTGTTAATATTCTATTACCTAGATATGCTGCAGTCATAACGCATTCAGGCCAATATTTCTTATTTATCTTTGCTTCTGTAAGCAGACACCTCGCTCTCTCCATTATGGTTCGGTTAAATCTTTCAGCTACACCGTTCAACTCGTGTGTATAAGCTGGCCCTGGTTTTAAATAAATACCTTTTTGCTTTGTGTAAGTGTAGAAATCGTTGTTAATATATTCTCCGCCATTGTCACATCTGATTTCTTTCACTCTCTTACCTGTTTGATTTTCCACCATATTTACATAATCTCTAAAACAATTAAAAACATCACTCTTGTTATTAATTAAGCATAGATAAGCTAACCTACTATAGTCATCTATGAATGACACAAAGTATCGTTGCCCCTTATATCCAGTGGGCGTAATCGGGCCTGCCACATCCGTGTGGATAATCTCTAACAAGTCTGTTGCCCGTCGTCTTTGATTTCCAAAAGGTAGATTTGTCATTTTGTTCATCAAACAAACTTCACATTGCACGTAACCCTCGCCTAAAGTGATAGGTAACCCATCTACAACCCTATGCCTGCACATTTCATTTAGTTTCTTAAAGTTAGGGTGCCCAAGTATTCTGTGCCATTTTTCTTTTTCTGACATAATGTTACCACTTGTGTATGCTACTGTACCTGCACCTAAATTAACTCTGCCATCTAATTCGTACAATTTATTTTTCTTGCGTGCGACGGCCATTAAACCTATATGTACATTATATATATTTGCTATTTCTCCTCTAAATTGAATTGTATTATTTCTATTTACAATGCATGAAACGCTTAATAAGTTCTTTTTCATATTTGGAACATAATATACATTGGAAACATCAATTTTATTTGACTTACCTCCTGCTTTACAGTACATTGTTACATTTCCTATTTTCTCCGACTTAAGACAAAATCCATCACCTACCTTAATATTCACAGGTGTTTCTAAAATTTTATAATCACCAAAGAATTTATCGTCATTTACGATGTGATCGCTACATCCGCTGTCCAATAACCATGTTATATCCGCTTTCGTTTCGGTAGCTCCTGTCATCGCTTCTACTTCTACGTTGAATCCAAATCCATCACTGGTGCTGCTACTTTGTCCTGTATTCACGCTTCTATTGTTGTATCCTCCTCTATATCCTCTGTGAGTTCCTCGTCGTCCGCCTCCATATCCGCGTCCTCTACCACGACCATGACCACGACGTGCTAACTTAGGACAATCCCTCCTGTAGTGTCCTGGGCGGTTGCATTCAAAGCAGTTATCATTATTCCTGGACCCATCTTGGTGTTGATTTGATCGAGAACTGAACGTATGAGCTTCTTGTTCGCTCTGTTTTCTTTTCATTTCAAGTAGTAATTTGGACTTCACGTACTCCACTGTCCGATCCTTTGTCGGCATCGCATCAACAATATTTACAATATGTGCAAAACTCTCAGGTAATGCAAGCAATAAATAGTTCAGTCTATCCTCTTCCGACACGACTTCTCCAGCATTTTTCAATTCATTGATTTGTTTTTCAAATGTTTGTATGAATTCTAGTATATCGTCGCCATCTTTGAATTTTGTTTCTAGTACTTTCCTTTTAATTAATAATTTATTAGCACTGCCTTTTACTAAATACATCTCGTCCAATTTTTTAATCATTTGGTAAGCCGTACTTTCATTCATTATTATATCGAGCTGAGTATTATTTACGCTATTCACTATAATATTTCTAGCCTTTAAATCAATTTTTCTCCATTCTGTGTCTGTCATACCTTCATGTTTCATATCATTTTCCACAGCTTCTTGGCATTCTTTCATTTGTAACAACAACTTTAATCTAAATTTCCATTTTTCATAATTTGCACCATCAAATATCTGAATGCCCGCTTCTCCTATCTTTACTTCCATTTTCGGTAGCTTACGTCTTCAATTGTTTCGGTACTGACCTTGTCAAATAATTTCCACTTATCTTCCTCTTTCTATTTATTTTATTCAACAACGCTCCTTTGCTACCATGTTGAGGAAGTGGATCGTAGAAAGGAAAGACAATCAGCTCGTAATATTTAGTTTATGTAGTCCCAATCACATTACATTTTTATAGGTATACACCGTTGACGTATTTGCAAAAGTCCTAGAATGAAGTAACGGTGACATAGAGAACAGGCCATCGAGTCGCGCTAACAAGAAGGTTTTACATAAAATCATAACTTCAACACAACGGGATATCCTGATTAGGCAATTAATATAATTTCTAATTTACATGATCCGTCAAATTATGAAATAAAACTTTAGACCAAGTGGCTGACACAACACGTCAGTGCTCGCGAACGTAACTGCCCATCTAGCTACCCACCCAGTTACATAGCTAGCTGCCTCGCTAGGTTGTGACGGAAAAATCTTACAAAGGACAATGCCAGAAGTTCTATAGAGGTTTAACCCACCCGGTAAAAATGGTGTACACGAATGCGATAAATGACATTTCATAGCTGTAATATTAGGAATTAAAATAGTAAAGTTGTAAATTCTCTAGAAGCTGTGGTTGCTGAATAATATACTTACAAAGAGTACAATTATCATGCGTTTCTCGAGCTGCAATTTGATCAGAAAATTGGATTTTTTTGTAAATTATTCAACAGTGTCCGTATTGTAGCTGATAGTGTATAAAGGACATGCCTTTGTATTCTATCGACACATAAATAACAATTTATGCATCTCAACATGGTTCCAAATCACAAACGACAATGTCGTCCAAATCCTTTTGTTTGACGGAAATGTCAATCAAAAGGATATCAATCCAGAATAACGTTTAGTTTCACATAGGTACTACTACTACATAATAATGTGTATGCGCATAAAAATACTAGGTACTATAATCGTTAAACTTTTTTATAAACACAAATTAATTATATTTATAACCGAAATGCTTATTTTATCCATAATATTAAAAAAGAGAACGATATTTTTCGAAAACTTGACTGGCATTTTATTGTTTGTCGTGAAACAAAACGCATATGCCATGTTTTCGTTCTTCTCCTAACGGAAACAGTAGATACAAATAATTTTAATATTTATTTCATATCCGCCGCTTTTACAAAGTAATAATTAAATCGGTACAAGAAAAAAAATCGTATATATTTTTTCATAAATTTAATATTACTGTATATGGTGGGTCAGAATCTGTCATTGTCATTTAAATATTATTACAATACCTATTGGTCTGTCATACATAATAGTATAAGTATCCCTTTTCTGTCGCATCAGCTACCTTCACGGCTGGATTCCAATTACACCTAATATCAGCTTCAGATAGGTATAAATATATAATAATAATTATTTTTCTACGCGACACTGTATATGAGCAGATTGAACGCTTTTTAGTAGATAAAAATAAATAAATTCTTTTTGATGACTATGTTTCGGTACTTGAGAAGGTAACGATTATTAGAATAAATAAAATAATATTAAATCATGGCCTTAGAGCTTTTTTTTTGTTTTTTCTTTGTTTCATTCGTAAATGCTCTAAGATAATGGCACAACATTTTATGCTACTCAATAGGGAACCGTTAACAAAAAACGAAGTTATTCATAATTAAGGTTCATCTTTTTCAATAGCTTTGTAATTTCAACATTTGCGTGTGATATAAAATTGAAAATCGTTTATGGAAATATTACAAATTGTTCTCTTGTATGTGCTGTACTTACTTCGTTAAATTGGTTTAAACTAGTAAACAGTTTAAAGGGTGACAAGGGTTCAGTAAATCCAGTACTAATTATATCGACAATTTGCATACAATTAAATTAGAAGTATCTATATCGTTACATATAACGCCTTGGTTAACAGTTTAAATTGGTGCCAAAGGTGCCACACCCAGAGGCATAGTTTCCGAAAGGCCAAACGGTGTCATGCATCAAGCAGTGACGGTCCTTTCATATTAGCCGGCTTTCCCTAAGAAAATCTCGAAGCCACAACTGGTTAATTAAAATTTATTATCACTACATCGTATAAAGCAAAGTCGCTTCCCGCTGTCTGTCCCTATGTATGCTTAGATCTTTAAAACTACGCAACGGATTTTGATGCGGTTTTTTTAATAGATAGAGTGATTCAAGAGGAAGGTTTATATGTATAATACATGCATAATATAATAGAGAAACACTGATAATTATAGAGGTTTTTTAATGTAAGGTCGTAAATAAACTCATTTTTTGTGCTTACATTGCAAACGCTGGCTGATCCCTACGAGATAGATCAAAATAATGTACTATAGTATTGTACACTTTAAAAAGATCTACAAATGTCTATCTCTTAGCCACCCACAATTAGCATTTTTATTCTTTACTTCCTTATTAATGAAGCGATTTTCAGCAATACAGCATTCATCCTTATCCAATTAAGTACCTTAAATACATTGTGCATATAGATCAATTTGGCCCTTTACAGCGTGTAATTTAAATGAATGTTTTCGAAGATTTTACAGATTTAAAATGCAGGGACATAGCGGTTCCGTCGGTAAAAGGGTATTGGGGTTAGGTATTAGAAGAATGTCTATAATACAAACCTGAGCAAAAACATTATAGTCTACACTACAGCTTTACACCTAAGCGAAGCGAGTGTGGGCTACTAGTTATTAATATAATAAAGATAAAAGAAATTTTTACTAGTTAAAAATCCACGCAGACCAGGCAGCAGACGGGACTCGGGACTTTAGATTTAACCATTTTTAGCAGTTAAATGCTTAAATATTAATACAAAATTAAATTTAATTTCTTATGGATATGTTAAATAATTGTTATTTTTTTTAAAAACATACGCAATGAATAAATTTTTCGATAAATAAATGTCTAAACTACAATTTAGAAGCTTCGGGCTTGTCCTTTTCTGAAGGCACCAGGGCTCACAAACTCAGGGGGCTCCCTCAGGCCCTGACCAGTAAAACTGAAACAATCAAATAAATCCTTTATTATTTATATATTATTCCATTGTTTAGAAAATACCACCTTCCTAGGTAATTTTTTTTAGAATGATTATTTGACTTTATATCAATTAGAGGGAGGTTAATGTATGATCTTGCGAATCTCCTCTCCTCAGACCACGCCTGACTCTCGTAAAGAGTAAAACTTAGACCACCTTATATCAAAACGCAGACTAAAGTTAAACCTGGACAACATTAGGTTTAAACCAAGACTTATTTTAGTCCGCGTTTTGAAATAAGGCGGGTAAACTTTAGATGACTCGGTAGTTGGTACTGACAATTGGTAGTCTTGCCTCTCCTACAGAACTTTATGAAAGGTAACATTTGCAGTTGACATTCTTATTTCATTCACTCCAAGTTTATCGTGGGATGTAATTGAAATTCTTCTTATATTGATGACACGAAATATATCCATTTGCTACAAGTGTGTTTGCGAAAATGTTTATTGAATTGATTGGTTTCTGTTAAGAGTAATAGTTGTTGATTTCGTTGCCTTGGAACTTGCTCTGAACGTAGGAAGAAACGTTTTATAGTAGTTCGTAACTTTTGTGAAGATATTAACCAAGGGTAACCCCCCCTTAAGGGTAATATTTAACCGACTTCAAAAAGGGGGAGATTCTCAATTCCTCAGTATATATATTTCGAAGTTGTTCACGCATATCTCTGATATGCGTTGACAGATATTGATGTTTTTTTTTTGTTCGAATTATTTGTTTGGCGAGATGGGCTTGTATTAATTTGGTGAAGATTTGATATTTAAGTATTTTCGGAAAAAAAAAACAATAGAACTTCTTAGTTACAAAAAGCACTCAATTCGTGTTTTGTTATTTTAAAAGATATAAATGAGATAATGCAGACCAGCAAACCTATACTTATCCATTGATTTTACTCTGACTTATAAAAAGTAAAAATTAAGATATTTTTTTAACAAAAATAAAAACCGACTTCTCTAAGACAAAACCACAAAAAGTAAGAAATAATACAATTATTTTTATTTTATATCTAAACTACATTTAAAGTCAAATTATATTAGGAGTCAGAGCCATGCATGTTGATAGATTTGAGTTACCATTTACTGTTTGGGTTGGCATGGCACCGACACCGAATGTTAATTTGACATTAAATGTAGTATAACATATAATAATATATAACCCCCTTTTCATTACGAAATATTGACTAAAGTCAAAAACGGGGCCTAATCGTCTATCTTTTCTCCTTCTGTAATACCTTTCATTGACACTGTGTTTTGCGACATAGACACACGTAGAAGGAGAAAGTAGATTCCTTACTGTAAGGAACCATAGCTGAGCATGCGACGTCTAGCGGTTCATTACATTACACGCACCGCGGCCGCGGTAGCATAATGGTCAGTGTCTCCACCCGAATAGGGTGCGGGTTCGAGTCCCGTCTGCTGCCTGATCCGCGTGGATATTTTTCTAGTAATTTTTTTTTTCTATATAAACCATTTCCATTAAGTTGATTGATGGTGATCTCGTGTGTCAATTACTTACAAGATACTAATAAGACCGTAAGATATACTTGAATCAAAATTCGATTTGACTTTACACCTAATATAATTAACCTATGCGCTTCACACATTTTCAGTCAAATTCAGTACAACTTGGTTTTTGGAGAAACAGATAAGAATTAAATTAAAGGGTTCGGTTAGGTAAAAATAAATTCCTAAGACCACGCCATGAACTAATTTAATTGTGATACACAACTTATTAAATGCGTTCACAATTTAAACAGAATAACTGTGTATTTTGTTTGACAACTGGTGGTAAAATTATTAACACAACACACATGCGCCACACCATGATAGCTTTGAAATAATTATCGTCTTCATCATCACCAATCTATTACTGTCCCCACTGCTGGGATAGATATAGGGAGATCTTTCTAAAGGAAATAATAGGCTAGTTGACTCATTTCGAATTGTATTAAATAAATGTTTATTTCTTAAAGTATTTGGTCTAAGGAACCTAAATATATCAATTTCACTTCATAAAAGCAGAAGATTGCTGTAGAAATTTAATTTAAAAAAATATTTATTAGTCTATACTTTTTAAACACTAAAAACGCTGTTCACCACACCCGCCATGATTGTGACGTCTCTTTGGTAGTAAACAACTAAATGTCATGCGCGTGTTACTGTTAATTTGTACTGCATATAATTTTCTATGTCGTTTTCCTACTGAAAGATATGTAAAGTAAGAATTTTAATATTTATTTTGCCCATTGATATAGTAAAAACATACCTCAAAACTTGTATTATTAAAACTGATTATAAATGAAGAGACTTAAAATATTATTCAATGAATACTAACATCAAAGTGATCTTCACAAAAATAAATTTTACTATGAGTCCATAAAGTTGCAGGATCCCTTTTGTAGGAGAACTTTTTTGTAGCCAGCATTCTAAAAGAAAAGTTTTTACTGTGTGACAATACTTATGACCTGACTGTGTAATTACCATTAAAGTGCAAATTGAACGATCGTGATTTATTTAAACAGCAAAGTAAGGTACCACTAATATTTTCAATTGCATAAGTTATTTGTATAAAAATAGAATATTTTGATTTAAACGATCTTTCATTTGATCCAATTTTGCATTAGCAACACTTGCAAGAGGCAAAAATCTTTTAAACAAATGAAATTAAACCTCCTAGAAGTAAAAAATAATACTTAAACCTTTTTTATCTTTAGTCAATCAATATTTGGAGTCGGTGCCATGCTAACGCAAGTAGTTAATGGGAACTCAGATCTATCAGACATGACTATATTTTTTGTAATATACAACTCTGCATCAACATCTGTAAGTGACCATTCACCCCTACTTTCCCGTAGCGTAGGATTGTTGTTTTTAAATTCATATGGGACCGACTTCGGGGTATATCCTTTCCAATAAAAAAAAAGAATTACAAAAATCAGACTACTCTGTAAGAAGTTATGTGTAGTAATAAATTACAATCAGTGTACAGTCAATGATCCCCTGTTTTCATACCCTTAGGGTTGTTTTTTTTCCAAATTCATATGGGACCAATCCGTTTTTTTCGTCGAATAAAATTAATCAAAACACTAACTTACTAAGTATTGTTATCATAATTCTAAAGTTTTTTTTACTAGAAAATAAACCATTTTGACTATGTTATCAAGGATTGAATCCTTGATATTCTTGATAATCGAGACCTTATCAACGCTACGTCCTATTCTAGTACCTCACCGATATTAACCCCCTTTAAGTATACATACTTTTAATAAATATACGTACGTAGATACCATTTAAAGTCCTATTAAAGTTTGTATACACTTAGCGGTCGACATCAATACTCCATTCTTTTCTAGTACCTTGCTGGCTTGCACATACCCGTCGTGCAACACGGAGACAAGTTCATAGCGGGGGCGGGGGCCGGCGTGACCGCAGTGACCCTCACCTACCCGCTGGACACCATCCGGGCGCGTCTCGCCTTCCAGATCACTGGCGAGCACCGCTACACAGGCATAGTGCATGCTGCAGCCACCATGTTCCGGACGGTGAGATGTTATTTTGCCTAACATTATATATTACCCCTGGTGTAAGGGACAAGTTCATTACAAGCACAAGGGCCGGCGTGACCAGTCACTCTTACCTACCTGCTTGACACCATACACGCTCGACTCACTTTCCAGATCGCGGGCGAGCACCGTTACACTGGCATAGTGCATGCCACGGCCACCATGTTCCGTACAGTGACTTGTTATAATCCAAGATCCTGATCTCCATTTGCCTATCTTAACATCATCAGCCAATTAATGTCCCCACTGCTGAGACACAGGCCTTCCCTATGGATTCAATAAGGAGATCCGTGATCCACCACCAGGTCCAGTACGAATTGGTGGGTGCTAACGACTGCAGTTGCAGCAGGGGCCAACGGCTTATTGTGCGGCCGCTGTACTGATAGGCATGATTCAGCTTCTACTGCTTGTAGTCGCCTCCTTACCTTTCACCCAAATCCCTCAATCACTAATATACTGTCTTTTTATTAAGTTCCAAATTAACGCGTGATTATCAGAATAACGACCACCAAATTAACACTACTTAAATTGCTGCTAGGAAGGCGGTATCTGTGCGCTGTACCGGTGTGCTTATCCTTCCCGAGTGTGGAAATTCTTCAATCACTCCTTTTTCTTTCACCCAGATCTCTCAAACTAAATTTATTGCCTTGTCCATTAGATTTAAATTATCGCGAGTTAAAAAGATCTTATTCCCTTGTCTATAAGTTCTCAATTAATCGGTTGTCAGGAAGGCGGTATCCGCGCGCTGTACCGCGGCTTCGTGCCGACCATGATGGGCATGGTTCCGTACGCTGGGTTCAGCTTCTACTGCTTCGAGTCGCTCAAGTTCTTCTGCATGAAGTACCTACCCAACTCGCTTTGCCGCAAGTGCGATAGGAATACAGGTCAGCACATATACATAGAGAATCATCATCGGACTATTAATATTATTACGCACAGGCCTCCCCTATGGATGGAATAGGGAGATTGGGCCATGATTCAGCACGCGACGATTGGTGGGTGCTAACAACTACTACTACTAATAATAAATAAATAAAATGCGTTAAATTAACAAACATTGATTAGATACCTGTCAAAAAAACGACATCTTATATTCTATAAGTATTTTCTTCGCATTTTTTCACAGAGCTCAGCGGCATGTTGACTTTTCAACGGTCCGCGCGTCACTGTGAACCAAGAAGTGCTTGAGTTGTGTTCAAGCACTTCTTGATTGGGACACATTTAGAGCGCACGTGGTGTATCTAGCGTATTTAATATCGTTGCTTGCCATACTAACTCTGACCCCAACTGCTAGCTCGTGGAGCTCTGGAAACCTCGAGACAGGTTTACACGGGGCCAAGGGCGTATTTACCCTAGGACCGAGGAAAAAGGCCTGGGGCGGCTGGCTGCAAGGTACGGCTGGAGGAACTGCAAGGGGTGGCAGTGGTGTAGGGGTTTTTATTTAATTTACTATTTATGGTGGGGGCGGGGTGGAAATAGTAAATGGCCCGTTGCGCTAGATTTAAAAATAGGGGCCAGTTGCTGACTCCAATTTTAAGTGAAGTGCTAAGGCTAACCCGATATTGGCGTAGTGTAAATAGATTTGGAGACAGCGAAGCCCTGTCGTGTCAATGGCAGTGCTGACTCAAATCATTCGCGCTTGAAGACTGCATGTAAACAGTGCGTACCACTTGTCGAATGCCAGCATTTTCCTATTAAAAGTCAATAATTGAACCGGTGTAAATCAGCCATTACTAGTACAATACAAGAATAGAATTGGGCAATATTTAAATGATCCTCAAAAAATTGTAAATTGTCACCCAAAAATACAATTATTGGTAACCTAAGGGGTTAGCGGCAAACTTTTTGACCAAAAACACAGACCAATAAACTTGCACTGTAGACGTCTTTGTATGTAAAGTTGCTACTGCCCAGGTTTCCTTGTCTATCATCGTTGCTCAAGAAGTTTGCCGGAGTGTATACCAATTGTATTTTTTTGAAGATCTTAAGGCGTCGTCCTAATTGGCAATGATCGTGCGATTGCGCGATGCGATCTCATCGTGCGATGAAAATAATGTACCTGTGCTCGTGCGACGGCTTACGAGCTGTATTAGGACACATCTGAAGAAATCTGTATGATTTAAGATCATCGCAGGACAAAAGCACATCATGTCATCATCGTGTTGCCAATTAGGACGACGCCTTAAAATATGACCCAATATAATTTGATTTATGTTGAAAGTCTTTATTCGTTTGAATCGTCAGGTGGTCTAGTTCTAACGGTGCCGGGTAAGCTTCTATGCGGTGGATTGGCAGGCGCGGTTGCCCAGTCCGTTTCCTACCCGCTCGACGTCACTCGGCGACGAATGCAGCTCGCCTGCATGGACCCACACACCGAGAAATTCGGGTGAGAATAGAAACCTTACGCACATACACTTAAAGCAACATTTGAACACACATACACAAAAAAAATGGAGTCAGAAAATACACCTTACGCACGTACACTTGAGATCTGTGGACACACACACTGAGAAATTCGGGTGAGAATATAAACCTTACGCATGTACACTTAAGATCTTTGGACGCACACACCGATAAATTCGGGTAAGAATATACTCCTTACGCATGTGCGTACTCTTAAGATCTTTGGACCCACACACCGAGAAATTTGCGTGAGAATATGAACCTTCAGACTTAAGATCTCCAGAGTCTGGACCCACCGAGAAATACGTGTAAGAAAATACACATTACGCTCATACATAAAATACTCAAAAATAAAACATCAGTAAAAAATATAGTAATTAGCGAGATTACTACTACGATACTGCGGCACGCAGTTACTTCGTGATCATATGGCGCTTGCAGTGCCAAAATATCGAAAACTCGAAAAAAACGGGTTTGCTTATAAAAACACCAGCAAAAAATATAGTAATTAGCGGGATTGCCTGTGCATGGAGTCACTCCGTGATCTTGATACTTGCAATAGTTGTGAATTGGAGACTCGCAAAAAATAGGGTACATATTAGCAATCCCATTAACTTATTATAATGTTAGTGACACCTATACAATATACATATACCGGTAAAAAGACTGCTCTCATGAATTCCCATACTACCTACTATATGTTCTGTAAATAATAACTACATACACTTTTGTATTTCCTTGTTTTATGTTATTGTTACGGGTCGGGTCGAGCAGAAACTAATTTATCAATAAATAACTATGATTAAATTTATGATAAACGAATATAATTATTGTAGCAATGTGATGACATAATAATTAATAAGTTATTAATGAAGATTTACACATAACAGTGGCTTTTGGAAACAGACAGCATCAGGCTCAACCAATGCCAAATGTTTGTCATCATTGTAATGTCTGTAGCAAAGTATTATTATTTGAAACCTAGTGTCACATCTTTGATGTTCTGCCAATTTCGTAATACTGTGCATTTAACACGTGTTAATATTCAAAGCTTATATTGCTAAAATTGGCAAAAAAAGTTTTTGATCTCCTTTGTACACGCTTAGGAAAGGCTTATGTACCAGCCAGCAGTAAGGTTGTGGTCTTAATCTTAGCTTATGATGTTATTGTGATTATTACCTACTTATTAATCATCTGCATTTATTTATTTTGATGACCTCCGTGGCCGAGTGGTTTGTACGCCTGGTTTCATGGTGTCTGTCGCCGACTCGAGAGGGTCCAATCCCGGTGGGGGGCATCTGCCCCCCACGTATTCGTCACACAAACATCTGTTTGTGTGACGAATACGAGCATTTGTACTCCAGTCATGGATGTTTAATATGTATTTCTATATAAATATACTTAACTGTACAGTATATGTATTCTAACCGTTACCCTAGCATTCCATAACACGAGCCTTATAGTGCTTACTTTGGGCTAGGCTAATTGGTGTGAGTGTTGGAAATATTTATTTATTTATTCTTTTATTATTCGAATCTTTATTCTCTTCCCTTTTATTAACAACTTATTTTTCGTACCTAAATAATTGTGTACTTACATTATTATTTCTAGCACTAATAAAGTATTTTTGTTCGCATGGATGCACATTATGGTGTTTGGCAACACTTACAGGAGGTGCGTTTCTAATTAAATATATCTTTGATCATTTCGTTCATACTTTCTTCACAGGTCATTTCATATCATGCTAATTAATATTACACGAGTGACAGCGTCATGTGATTGGCTAATAAACTGTTTTCTAAATTATTAAATTTTCCTCTCTTAAAAATATATACATTTATTGGAGCTCAAATTAAAAATTACTAACTCAAGTTTAAATATATACTACTTAGGAAACTCACTATACGTTTAAACTTTAAATGTAAAGTTAGCACAAGTCGCTACGCAGTTACGAAATAGGTGTACGGGGTGGCTCTGACTGCACCTGTGCGTAGATGCACTCGCTGCTAACTTCACAACCGATATTAAATTTTAGTCATACTATGCAACTTATTTATTATCGAGTTACTTTTGTTTCCAATAAGGGCATTTGATTCTGTTCAACATAAAGTAGCTGTGGCACTTAAAATACGTTTTTCGTTCCCTCATTTGTCCTAGACAAGTGGAAAACTTTCTTTAATTAATTTGAAAGTTAGTGCTATTTTAATTGGAAGTAAATAAGAAATCAGAAAACAAAAATTAAAAACCTTGCAACTACATTTAATAATATAAAGTATTGCTTCATTGGGAACTTTCAACCATTACAAAACGTGAATTTGTTTTATGCAAACCTAAATACAAAAATGCATAATAAAGTTAAGTTACCGTGTTATTAAGATTTTGCTTGTTAACGAAAACTTCAGCTCTATACAGTTTTAAAACTTCAACTATGAATATGATACCCTTTTAATTTTTTTATCCCATCCTTGAAGTTATCACTGAAATGTAAACAAAATATGTTTATCGCTATATCAGTATAATATCTATATCTAAATATAGAAATCTTTATCTATCTTATGATAGTAAACAACATAAACAAGGTTATGATAAACCCAAACAAGTAAATCAATCATTGTATGAAGTTACCGTAGAAATCTAAACCAATCATTCAACAACCATCAAATTCATTTCTATTGTACCATTCCATCTGTAATTCTTTTTTTTTAATTACATAATATTTAAGACGACTTGATCAGGCTATAAAGACGACTTTATCAGGCTATAAAGACGACTTAATCAGGCTATAAAGACGACTTTATGGCCTGCGCATGCAAACGATGTTTCCAAAGACAATTTTTAAAATGAATGTCCAAAATCTATTTTCTGTGAACTTTGGCCTTTTTATTTTTTATAAATCAGATATTTAAAGTAAGTAGGTGCTCAAAGCTCTTGTGTTATGGTAATCGAAACAGCGATAGCATCTCAACCATCCAGATCTAAGTATTTCTCCATTGACAACACCAATAATATTCGACTTCAGCAATGTTGTAAATTCTGAAAAAAGTTCCATAGAGATGAGACAAGACGTTGTGAGTAAATCGAAGGCTTTTGCTGAATGTAGGTACCGTATGATGTAATGGGTTCGAATCCCGGTTGGCCAAATGATTGTGATGAATACGAGCATTTGTACCTAAGTCGTAGGTATTTGAAAAAAAAAACTTATCTATGTATCATTATACGTATTTATAGCCGTTACGTTGTATACGTATTCATATCCGTTGAGGAGCTCGGTGGCGCAGGTGGTTAGCGCGTTCGGCTGCGATCGTTGAAGTTAAGCAACTTTCGTAGTGATCGGTCATTGGATGGGTGACCAAAAATCTTCTATCTCGAGTTCCTCCGTGCTTCGGAAGGCACGTTAAGCCGTTGGTCCCGGCTGCATATGCAGTCGTTAGCACCCGCCAATCCGCACTGGGCCCGCGTGGTGGGTCATGGCCCAATCTCCCTATTCCATTCATAGGGAAGGCCTTTGCCCCAGCAGTAAGGACATTAATAGACTGATGATGATGATATCCATTACCTTGTATCCCATAACACTAGCCTTACATGCTAACTTAAAGGTAGGCTCATTAGTGGGAGTGTTAGAAATATATATTATGCTTGTATGTATGTGCATTTCAGCACTGGCATGGTGAAGACATTGCAGCTGATCTACACTGAGAACGGCGTAGTACGCGGTCTATACCGAGGTATGAGCATTAATTACCTTCGAGCCATCCCCATGGTGGCAACTTCGTTCTCCACATACGAGCTGATGAAGCAGCTACTGCAGCTGGACACCGGCATGAAGATTTCCTAACCCCCCCTCTTACTCCCATCTCGGTTCCTCCCCTGTTTAATTTATCATTAACACTATGTCTTCCCCTCAATTCTTCGTAGCAACGCCGTCTCATTCTCATCATTATCACTTTAACACTCAAGATAGAAAAAAAACATGGGAAGAACCGAAGAAAAATATATAAACGGTTACGTTGGTAAGTGAAGATGACGTGACGCTGTGTACACAAAACATTCCAACCAGGGCCGTAGCTAGGGGCAATATGAGGCAATGCCCTACCTGTTATTACCGCTGCCCTATCTTAAATACAACTCTGGTGATGATTCCAACAAACAAAATAAAGGGCAGCACTTGGTGTATTATTCGATCAAATACAGGCAGTCCTCGATTTACGTCGTTTCAAGTTACGTCGAACAATGTTCTGACACTATTCATCGAGCATACGTCAATTGTTTCGATTTCCGGCATAGGAGAATTCACTTATCGCGAGTTGAATGGGGCCGGCGTTCGTGGGGATGTCTCGACTTACGTCGTTTCGCTTTACGTCGCGTATTTCGAGAACCTAACATGCCGTAAGTATGAGGACTGCCTGTACATTTTTTTTTACACTTGACTTATGGTAAGGTTATTGTTTTCTTTAAGACCACGCTATGATTGAGCTTACACAACTCGGCAATCCAATTCTCTTAATCTTTGATCGGCTATTACATTCAATGATTAGGGATACTCACAAGTCGTAAGACTGAGATGATGAAATATGATAGTAAGATATTGTGAAATAACAACCTAGAAAACTTTGCTACTGTTTGAAATTTTCAACGCTTAGGTAGAGGTGCTACACATAAACTGATTGTACGCCACATTATAAAATATTACATTTATAATACTATAGTATGTAAAATGATGTTAAGAGATTTTTTAACACCAACAGATATTACAGGGAGTTTGCAGATACTAGTAAACTAATTGTTTTAGTTATAGTAAAATTAATGTTAATATCTGGTAGTATTTTATGAACCGAAAGAAAAAAATAAATTTTCAAGGGAAAATTGAAGATCATAAGGGTCATCAAAATACTTTTATTATTTCCGAATCAGAAAACCGACCTCGAACCAAAAGAAAACTAAATTTTTCAAGGGAAAATTGTAGATTATGGTAGTCAAAATAACGAATTATTTGTTGCTCCCATTTTCAAGTTATCGATAGTTACGTAGTAAAGAAAAAATATTTTTTTATTTTTCTTCTTGATCTGTTATTTCTATTGACAGTACTGCAATCTTCACTTACTCCGTCTCGAAAAAAACAGTAAAATGACATTCTGAAGAAAGTATGACATTGTAATTTAGTATTAGAAAAATTTATCATTCCATGACAGACGAGTTGAAAGACAATGACTATTTAATTTATTCATTAAATGAATGCTTTAAGAAACCGTCAATCCATTATTCATAATGAACAATTGTAAAGGTGTCGGTTCAAGAGTGGTAGTCGGTTTCCGGCAGCGATAAAACATATTACATCATTTGAGAGCTTGTTTAATGTTAGGTATAACATGAACAAACAATTTTAGTTTTTATTTTTCCCCGATTAATTTTAAATTGTGTTTCAAAATTCAACAACTTCCTAAGGATGCTGACCATCCGATAACGTTCTATTTTTAGTCTGTGGCAGCTAATAACGTCATCTTAAACACTATGTCAAATGTCGATCATTCCAGTCATGCATATAGTGAAATCGTGGTGATATTATTATACCAATTTGTGATTGATTCTTCTTGAACTAAACTACCCACAAAATACCTAATAATTTAATGGGAGATGAAATAATGATCACTGGTTTACCTATTGAATATAATATAGTTGATGTTTTGGCAACAAGTAGTAGATAAATAGGTAAACTTGCCATTTGCCAATCAATAATTATGTAAATATAAGTAATTATTAAAACGGGGATAAAATAAATTCTATTTTTTTGTCAATCGATTTACAATTAAGTGCACTACATGTCATTAAAATTTGGCGTCTGCCGAAGACTCACTACCACCCTCGAAACAAATTTGAACCTGTGACCTTTGTTAAATAGTCTTACGGCGAGTTTCAATAATCAACCTCTAGTACAAAGTAAGGATAATTTGGTTCCGTTTCTTAGCAACGGTTATTATAATATTAATATCTTAGCAAAAAAGCTCGAGTAGTTCGGAAGAGGCAGCTCTTACTGGAGTTTGATTTATTGCAACTGGCTGTCAGCAAAGTAAGCTGGTCAAAGTGACTTTTTTAAAGTATTGATAAAAGAAAATTATAAATTTAATATAGGTAGTATAAATTATGATAATTACTCATTTGAATAATTTTGTTATTTATATCACAATTATTATTATTTTATACCAGAATGATATTGGTATATATTGTGTACTGGCAATTTGTTTCATTGCATAATTTGAATTAAGCAGTGAAAATCTTTTCGTATCTAATATACTCAATTTCTCACAAAGAGTTGTCCCTGTGATGCAATTTCAAGAATATGATTATAAAAAATTCTATTGTATCATGCTGATTTGTCTTATTTACATACGCGTTAATCTCATTTAGAATTTTAAATTCGGAGGTGAATCAGTATATTTTGCTCAGTACTAATTAAGAAAAATGACTTGACAGGCTAAAATAGAGACATCAGACATATCATTATCGATAATTAGTTTTTCAAATAATTTCACACGACCCCCTTACAAAGTGCTTATTGTGTACTCCTGACATCTGTTTATCAATTACAATCATGAGATAATAGGTATATTCCATTAATTATATCAGTGTCTCTATAAGAAGAGTATTTTTGCTTTATATTTAATAACAAAAGTATGATATTTCTATCTTTCTTCTTCTATCTGTATAGAAAAAACCTAGGCGCTGGTCTCGCCGTTCGATTAAATGTGGTTATAAAATTAAATTCACTGTATAAATAATGGATCCTTTGATTTATTTATAGGCCTAGATAGAGTAATCCAAATTAATCAAACAAAGGAAACGGCTCATGTTTCGTGCAATGTGTGCATGACTCTAATGTTAGATTGTATTAAAGCAGTCAATGTATTCGTGTGTAGCGACGAGCATATCTACCATATGTAGTAGATATTTCTTGTGCAGTCCGCTTCCGTGCACTTAATACGGTATCTAGGTTGTATATAATCAAAGACTGGATCGTTAGATTTAAAATTATCCTTACATAACGCCGGCACTTAATAAGGCTATTCGTGTTTGGTATTTGTCATTTTCACAGCAGTTTGTTCTTATCATACTCTTATAGACAATGAAAAGAAATACTTGTCAAGTTTGCAAATATCAAATACGAATAGCTCTGAAGTGCCGGCATAATATTATCGAAGATTATTTAGCTTTGTGTAACAAAAGTGTATTGATGCTTAATTTATTTTAATTTATAAACGCGGTTTCAAAATAATCATCAACAAAATAATCATTCATTGATGATTATTTTTTGTAGCATATTAATTATTTTATATAACTATAGCTATAGTATAAATATATGTATTTTCTGCTTTTTTAATGTGTTAGTTTAAAGAATTTTTGGAATGTGTACACACAGCAGCTTTTTCGGGTTTTACAACTGTCAAAATACTTAAATCTATTTTCATATTTAATGGTTGTGTTTAAGTTTTATGGCAGGATTATAATATTTTGTCGTAGCCCGAATTGCTCTTGCACATTGTACACCAAAACGCCTTTTCAAGCACAATTTTGCACAAGTACAATATATAAAGCATTATTATGGGCAAACCAATCAAATTTCTATAAAGCAATACTGTCTCTATACAGAAGCGCTTGCTGTTAGGATTACTTTGCTCAAATTACTTTTATCTTTATCAATGGCTCGTGTAGTAAGATATATTTTTAATTAGTCATTATGGTTTTCCATTACAAGTATTTATCACTTAATAGTGTCTTTTTTATCACAATTATTGTTTAAATTCTTGTAGCTTTAAATTATTGACAAGAATGAAAGACGTTATTATAAATTAACATTAGTGTAATAGAAAAATATATTAGCTTGTAGGCAATTTTTCATTCCATTTTTAAATAATGCCTTCACTTCAGTATCAATATCGTAAAACCCACCAAAAGTACATTGGTTTGAATGATTTTATAGTCTTAGGGTACGGCCAGAGTGCACTCAGATTCAGATTCCGAAAACAAGCGCGAGAAATAAACAGTGTAGTAGACTACAGGTTGCATGCTTTTTCTCGCGCTTGTTTTCTGAGTCTGAATCTGAATCAGGAGTGCACTCTGGCCGTACCCTTCGACTACACTGTTTATTTCTCGCGCTTGTTTTCGGAATCTGAATCTGAGTGCACTCTGGCCGTACCCTTAGGCATTGTCCTAATACAACGCGATAACGCGATCATCGCGCGTTTAAACGATGCGACCATCGCGTGATCGAGAACTGGGTGTCCTAATAGAAAGCGAATATGCGATCACGATTTACGCGAAAATATCATCGATCATCGCGCGAACTTCAGTTAGGACACTTATTCATCATTAATAGGTTTGATTGCGCGTTCTATTTTGATTACGAGAAAATCTATTTTCAATAAGTATGTAAGAAGAGAGAACTTAGTTCGCGCGAATAGATTTTTAAACATTTTAGTCGCGCGAATGCATCGCGCTATCGCCTATTAGGACACATATTCTAGATCAATATGTTTGATCGACGACTCGTACGATGATCGCATCGCTTATTCGCGTTATCGCGTTGTATTAGGACAATGCCTTAGGCATTGTCCTAATACAACACTATAACGCGATCATAGCGCGTTTAAACGATGCGACCATCGCGTGATCGCGAACTGGGTGTCCTAATAGAACGCGAATACGCGATCACGATTTACAAACAGTTTGGTCGGGTTAGCCCTGCATCTCTCCCCGCTTCCTATCGACGCGACGCGATCATCGCGCGAACTTCAGTTAGGACACCTATTCATCATTAATAGGTTTGATTGCGCGAATAGATTTTTAAAAATTTTAGTCGCGCGAATGCATCGCGTGATCGCCTATTAGGACACCTATTCTAAATCAATATGTTTGATCGTCGACTCGTACGATGATCGCATCGCTCATTCGCGTTATCGCGTTGTATTAGGACAATGCCTTAAGATGCTACAGTCGGACCACGATATCTTTGCAAACTGAATAATCTGGTCACACCAACAAAACTTGATCCGGCAGCCCTTTTAGGACGTCATTCATGAATGTCATGTTATGCGAAAATCTTTCGCATGCAGTTTTTTTTGTGCATAGAAAAGAAGAGAGAAATCTGGTACAGAGGCAATTATTTATAAAATAATAAATCAAAATAATTTGCAAAGGGACAAATGAAGTTGGTTCCTATGCAGAAAGAGCAATTTTATGAATAAACCTTAACGTCAACGAGTGTGTTTCAAATAATTATTGGTATTTTTACCATGTATCACATGTATAGGCCATGTATATACCATGGCCCCCTCAAAAAAAAAAATAATGAAATTGAATTTCAAACTAAATAATCCGCTTTGGGCAAACATTTTAACTCATTACGTTTACGATATAGAGACACCCGTGATGCCCGCAATAGGGTTCCGTTTTTACCCTTTGAGTGCGGAACCCTAAAACTAAATCACTGAAATGGGCTTATAAATGTGTGAATAACAATATAAATATAAACTTAATATATACATTCATATACAGGGTGTTTCTTCTAGGGTGTCAAGCCAGTGCGAGCTGATAGCGGAGTACCAGCTATCAATTGAACCCCCATGTATGTTCTACGATTTTGCGTAGTTTTCGAGTTAGAATTTTTTTTCGTTATTTTTTAAGTTCAACGATAAGACAACGTTAAAAAGTATAACTTCTTTTTGGGTCGATTTTTCTTCGAAATTCTTTTTTTAACAAAATGCCTAGTACTTACTTGTAGTTTTATAAGAAAAATAATCTCCTTCCTAACTTTAACCTAAGATATAAAAAATTTGATCGATACTAAATAAAAATGAATTAAGTAAAACAGAATGGATTTTCAATTGAAATAAAAAAAACTAAAATAGACGTTCCATAACATCCGACTAATTTTAAAAACTGTCCGACTAAATAAGCTTTAGTAAAAAAAACAAAAAAAACATTATGAATTTGAGTCGGTTAAAAATAAAACATCAGGGACAGTTAATTAAACTATAATCAGTATTGCCATGTAAAAAGTTTGAATTTTTCCTACTGTCAGTCCACTGCAGACTTATCGTGGTCCGACTGTATATAAAAACAATTTTTCTGATGGCAAATGAAGCTTTCGCATCTAAGTTGGTACTTAAAATGTTAGTTCTCAAAAATATTTTTTTGATTTGCTTTCTGGGAGCAATAAGTTGTATTTCACATAATTTATTTAAATTGAAATATCCATAACCTTCAATATGCAAAAGTAAACCAGCTTAGTATCACTTAGCTCCAAAGCAAATGTAGCCATAGTACTCTTTGGATTACGTGTAGCAAATACAACCGCCTTGCGAATTATTATATTAATTTTATAACCAATAGGGAATATGCATGATTATTTTTTATATTTTGTAATTAATAGTTTACATTTCTTTAATATGGTATACAATTTTTTGACGTCAACAAAAAATGTTTAAAAAAGGCACTGCACTGGCATTTTAAACGCATACTATTTGGAACTCTTGGTGATGATGTCATGATCTAAAGCAAACTGGCAACAAAATCAACAAGGATTAGAAGGTTGGATGCGCGCTATAAATGTTAAACAACCGATTTAAAACGTTTTAAACAAAATGTTGCCGTTTTAAACCCCAAATAAATCGTTTTAAACGGTTGAAAACTGGCATACAAAAATAAAAGAACTATGTTTTTTACACTTCATTAAAGTTAATTTTTGGTCACCTGACGTCATGTTTATGTTGCGAGTTAAAAAACTTTTGTGGGAAAAGCATACTTATACACTAGAAAAATATATGACGGATAAATTTTAAATTAATATTGTAGTTCATTTGTATTCCTAATTTGTTAAAAAAATCTTTATAATGTACTAGCTGACTCGGCGAACTTCGTACCGCCCAAAAGTAATAATTTGCAATAAATTAAAATTGCGACTATAATTTGAGATTTAAACTATCCTATCTCTCAAGTTGGATCGAACTGCACATGGTGTGCGAATTTTATTATAATCGGTTCAGTGGTTTAGGAGTCCATTGAGGACAAACATTGTGACACGAGATTTATATATATTAAGATAAATGAATATCTGATGGATAAGGACTTAATCGAGTTCTGATGGATAAGGACTTAAACAAATGATAAGAAGTTTAATTAAGATTACTGACAATTATTATTATGATGACATTTTATTTTGAATTGTAATTTAATTTTAATATTTTACCGTTATTAATTCTACATTTGTATGCCTGATGGCTGGTCGTAGTTGGACTGTATATTTAAGCAAAATAACCATGTATTACCTATGTACCACAAATAAATAAATAAATGAAAATGAAATAAATGAAGGTAATACCTATGCTTGGTCGCGGATGGACCAACTAGAACTGAACTCGCTAAGTATATCAATATCAGTAAGTATATCAAACATTTAAAAAATCTTTATACAGTTTATAGGTACTCCGTTATATTCCTACCTCGGTAAAATCAAGACAATGTAGTTATAATTAAGAAAAACATAGCCAACCAACCGTTTTAAATCGAAAAAATTGTTTATTTCGGCTTTAAACGGTTTTTTTCGTTTTAAACGGATTGGTTTTAAACCGGCCTTACATCTATAATGCGCGCGCACTAACTGACTCACACTAGGTCTCGTTGACTTATTTCCTGTGAACATGGTGCTTGTTTGTTGATTTGTTGTTATGTATCTCTACGTTACAGTATCTCTTAGATATTTAAATTTCCCACAATTTTTAATATTTAATTTCTTGCTCAAAAAGAAGCTATAAAAATACTGATTGAGGGACAATTCAAAAGTAAGAGTTTATATACAAAACATTAGAGTCTCTTTTGAATGACATGCATACTCCCTATTTGTAATACTTAAATATGTTAGTTGAATAAGGATAAGGCACATATTTTCATACTGCGATAAATAATGTTGAAACAATGTTTTTATAAGCGCTAAGGCCCCAAATTTTAACCAATTGTTTTATTGCATTAGGCAATTCTATTTTATTTTTGGTGGAGCCAAGCTTTCTTCCAATATATGTTCTTTAAAATACTCTGTTATTATTTACACATTCACTATTCCTTTGATGTGATGAAACATTTTATATTAATATTAGGTTCAATGATACAATTGTACACCCTAGTAAAATGTCTGAATGAATATTATTTAAATCTCTTTGGCTACACAAATATGTATAAATGTCAAAGAAAACAAATTGTATGTTGTGCTCATCTGTAAAGCTACCAGAGTACCAAAGATGACAAGGCAAAATGATAAAATGTTATAGATTTTCATGAAAAGCTATCAATTATACAAAACTATGAATGCTGAATAAATAATGAATAAATGATATTTTTTCCAATATGTTTTTCTATTATAACCAAAATCCTTCTAGCGTGAAAGAAACGCGGTTTCTGAGCGCAATTTACCAAGGGTAGGTTATTGGTATCGTCAACATTGAAATGAATTTGTGTAGTTCAAATTCAATTTGACTAATAAATCAATTCATACCAGTTCCCAGTCGTCACCTCTTCGTTCGCTTCGTTCCCACTGGGGACAATCGAGAAAAAAATACCATTTTTTGTCAGTGGGAACGAAGGCCATGGTGACGACTGGGAACAATAGATTCATACTAGCGCAGGGTCGAAGCGTCATTCAGAAACGCAACATACCAAATTCACCCTTATCTCCGCAATGTAATGCGCATATTCCTTCAGAGCTGATAAATCAGCGTTACTGACTCGCGTTTTCCGTGGAATGTTATGCTGCGTATTCATCAGGCAACATTTGTTGATAAACTGTTTATGAAGTTAATCACCTTTTTTTATAAACAAGTTTACCGTAAACACTGTTTCTAAAACTTTGCTGTCCACACTAGTTAGTTGTTGCTAGGATGTTGCCCGAGGCGGTATTGTTGCTCTGCTACTAACGTAGTCATGCATGAGAGTACTACAGACAAAAACAACCAAGTGCGTGTCGTGCCACGCGGAGTGTAGGGTTCCGTATTTGCCAGTCGTTACCACAATATATTTGAACAAGTCTTTATTTTCTGTATCGGAAATTGAAAAAACAAACGATTTTTAAAGTTATTTTCTAGATTTTTTTATAATGCAAGGTTTTAAGCTACAATAACTTCATCTATGTCACTATTAATGTTTTCTTCTAAGGGATTTTCTTTAACCAAAGTTGAACGGCTATTACTCTCTGAACTAACAAATCTACCTTAATCGTTATAATTTTCCTCAAAAGTTCACTATTATCACCAGTTTCGATGGCCAGTGTACTTATAGTACTTAATGTCGTTTTTTCGACAGGTAGGTATCTAATCAATGTTTATTAACACATTTGAAACAAAATTTGTTCGAATACTTACTATAAACTGATTTAATAGAAAATATTTCTAATATTCAAATGCACGGTCGGTCGGATAGCCGTCTCCTTTCAGACTCTGCTATATTGCTAACAGCGCATTCAAAATTGCCGTAGAGCCAAAGAAATAAGGTCTATATTCTTCCGCATATAGCAATAACTCATAAAATTTTACAAGCTTGTATTTCGAACTGTCGCAACTCTTTGACGCATGCGTTTTAATTAAGACCTTTTACAGTCTGCGTTAAAGGTGACTTTCAATTTTTAAATAATGCCTTATATTGTTTTTGAAAACGCGATCTTACGGAGCTCCGTGGATCCAATGTACCTTTTGGCCACGATTTTGTTCGTTTGTTGTATCCAGAGTATTTAATATCGTTGCTTGCTCTCTATTCAGAGAGGAGAACGCGGCAACCAATGTGGCATCACCTTTGTTTATAAAGTGTTTCTAGATTGTATACGGAGGTGATGCAACATTGACAAATACTGTTTATAAAGTGTTTGGGTATACACAAATGTTGCCTAATAAATACGCAGCTTTATACCGCGTCTTATTCATTTCAGATGGAATATGTGCATTACGTTGGCGAGACAGGCGTCAATTTAATTTATTAGGGTTTTGAGTGACACTTCGACTCTGTGATAGTATGAATTGACCATAAAACTATTTCGGTAATTGCGAAGGGAAGTTGTGTACTGAAGACGGGTTTAAGAGTTACTACACCGCCCGATGAGGTGCATATTTATTGCCTTTATAGTAGAACTTGTTGCTATCGTTACCCAAGCACAATTCATCAAAACTTATTGTAGTTTTTGGACAAAAACAAAACGATTTCTACATGAACTTGTATAGAAAATACAAGTTCAGGTATGTAGTAAGTATGTAGTTTTGTTAAATAACCATATTAAAAATGTAGGTGCATGCATTTTGAAAATGTATAACAAGAAAAAATAATAGGAGGAAGTTAGTGAGACAATAATAAAATCATTTTAAAAACAATGCATTTTGAACAGACTAACACAATAATGAGAACAAAAAGTTATGAAATAAAATCCATGTTTATTTTATAATTAATTTTATTTATTATCTTATCCTCCAACGGGCATAGTACAGTTGCAAGAATAAATTATTTTCAACGGTTTGTTTACATTATTGCCATATGCGTCGTGTCCACCGGGTCGGGATCTATCAAAATATAAACTGCACAATATGAACAGTTCGTATTCCTCTACACAGGTTAATCGTAAATGTTGGGTTGGAGAAGTCTATGCAGCTTACCGGGAAAGCCTTAAATTAGTTCGAGCTTCGATCGAGTGAAATAACACCAAGTAGAAAATGGCAAAATTCCAACTGCGAAGTTAGTTTTAACATTTTGAGCAGTGGAACGTAAGCAGTTAATTGAAAAATTGGACTAAAATACTCTGGAATTACTATTTAATCTAGGCAGCAAATTGTTAATGTAGATTACCTAACCGTTTCATTGAACTAAGGTGATCAGTCTGTTATCACGTGTTATCGAATGAAACTGGTCAACGTTACCGCTCAAGTTACAACTCCATTGTCCATGATTCAAACACTATTTCACACTAACGAAGCTCCGTTCATACATAATTTTTCTTTTTTTGTTTTTTCGGTATTATAATTATTTTTTTATCTATAACTTACATACTTAATACTTATATCAACGTAACGTGTGGCTTAAGATGTCATTGGTGGGTAGTCTTTGTATGTACACACGTTTTTTACAAATTATAGTGCAATTTGGAAATACAAAATCATAATTAACACTATAACAAGCCTGATGTTACCTATCCATATTTATAAATGTGATGGCACTGACAAAAGAAACATCTTCTTGTTTAATCTTTAACAATGCAAACTCCATTTCGATTACAATGTTATTTATTACTTTTGTCAGTATATTTAAGTAGAAAACTTCCGAATGGGTGAAAATATGCGTTATTATAATAATTAATAACATAATATTGCCACGTCTAGATTTTTAAAATATATTAATTACGATGTTACCAATCTGTATAAAACCTTTAAATTTTATAATAATCGCAGCCTATATGCACACTCATATAAAAAGGTTTTTTACTTACCTTGCCTTAAGTGAAATGAGTCAAGGAAGGGATGAACATTCTGACCTTTCTTTAAACGATAACAACCTATTTACTTCCTTGCATTTTTAGGTATTAGCAAATACCTAAAAATATATGAAAAAATTTAATTCAAAATCTCCACTCTTGTGAAACACTTTATTCCATGTCTAACAGGTACTGTGACACAAGAAAAGTAGAATTTTGAAAATAATATATCTCGAAATGCACTTTATAAACATTTTATGGCAGAAGGATCGCACTTTTAGTAACAACATTTCAATTAATACAGTCGCAATCCCCAATTGCCTGGCAGCCATTACAAATTTCCCCATTCACTATTCTGACATAAAATTAAATGCTCATATCATCATACTGCGTACGTCGTATCATTTATTCAGCTTGTACGCGCGTGAGGTTAATGGTCCATGTGTAAAAAAAAGATTAACTAGGTACTTATTATAAAACCGTAAAATTCATTTAAATCGGACATTGCAAGGGTCTTCCAGCACAGCAAAAATGAAAAATATACATAAAAATTACAAATTATAAATTTACTGCAACTTAAAAACACGAAGATAGACAAATGGGTTTTCATTTAACAATTTATTATCCTCAGAATTTTAGGAGTATCCAGTAAAAGTTTTGAAAGTATTCGACAACTGATTACCTCATCTCTCCAATATTTCACAGCAGCGCTGCTGTGAAATATATGGCGGCAGAATGAGTAGTGATTCGAAAACTATCAAAACTTATCTAAACTCGCAGTGGTGATTAATGCGTCTTTTCGCGCCGACACAAGCGATGCGATGTCGACCCACCCTGAGATTTAAACAAAATCATGATGGTATGTCCATTACGTGAAGTCTGAATGAAATAAAACTACCCTCGTTCGGCAAACTTCATTTTAATAATGTCTATATTAGTGTTTGATACATAATATATTGTTCGACGACCGGCCAATGAACATACCAGCATAACCGTCGGCTACTGCGACGTCCCTCTTCCAATCGAGAATGCAATTCTCGGCCACATATTACGGGTTCGATGCCCCGTCGAAAAAATTATAGATGAGTAGTATCAGAGGTCGTTTGCAAACGAGGTTATATATAGAACGCCACGTGGCAAGTGTGTATTATTCAATGATGTAAATACCCGAATTTTACTCAACGACTAGGCATCGGCAGGCAATTTATTTTTTATATCACACGTTCATTTAACACTATGAAATCGTAAAGATTTTAGACGTCGCAAGTAGCTTTCGGTCGTCTCGATTACAATTTCGAGACTGGATGTCCAATATTATACTCTGTTCACAACACAATTCAGCATTACTAAGATAACGGTGTCGATTCTGGCACGATTCTCTAAACTTTAAACTAAATTTATCATCAGCCTCTCCTTTTCATTCTAATTTTCTGTATAGAGAATGTCAAAAATACACACCGTTACCAAATTTAAGTTTAGGTTTAGAGAAACGTTTCAGAATCGACACCGTAACTAACTTTAAAATTTCACATTACAACGCTCGCGGTAACATTTACCGACGCAACTGTACTAAAAATTCAATGGCATCGACGATCGCGAACGTTCGGATATGAGAATCAAGACTCGACAGGCGTTATAACCTTTACCCCCTTAATAATGAACGAAGACTACGCATGGATTAGCTACTCTATGTTTTGTCTCTGTCTAATGAATGGCAAATGCCATTTGAGTGACATGAACAAAACACGGCGTAACTATTATAAGCTTATTCCTTGTTTATTAATAAGGCGGTTCCAGTAAAAAAATATGTTTAAACAATCCTGACTCCAATACGCATACATACTGATGTACGTAACGTATCGTGGTCATACAAAACAATATAAAGTAAGAAAATTTTTGTAGGTCTTCAAAAAATGTGATGGATAAGCTTCTTCTCCATACATAACGCCTGTAGGGAAAATCATGAATACTTCAAAATTTTTCCTCTAGCAACGAAGACAAGTAGCAACCTTTCTATCCGTTAGGGTAAACTCGAAAGTTGACAAATGTGCAATCATGATAACATTTTATATCGCAAGCTTATGTGAATCACATTTATTGAATTAAACTGACATTCAACATGTAATAATACACTTTATTTCTAATCGTTTATTTAGAATTAACATTGAAAAGCATTGAATTATTGCCACTTGTCCACGGCACTTTAAAATTCACACCGAAAAACGCTTGAACAAACGTAGAACCGAAAACGCTTGAATACGTCGACAAACATAGATACTGTATGCACGTATACGTGTACGTAGCTACGTGCAATACCCGGCAACAATAATACACATCAAACTTAAGAAATGTTCCCTACAAAGCCGAAGCAGACAACTGTCTCTTTCTAAATTATGTACTAGACACAGTACACTTACTAGAATTTGCATTACTCAATTGTTGATTGATATCAAAATGGCCAATGCTAAGGCATGCGGGGGAGGGGGGATGCCGCATTTAGTTTGGACCATAGAGGTATAAGAATAGAGTAGGGGAGATATAGGCTCTACTACAAGTGGAAGTGTCCCTCTAATAGAAAGAGAAAGAAGATGAGACAGCTCTCTTTTTTTGCTTTTCTCTCTAATCGCTTGCGCATTGGCAACTGTAAGCATCAACTATTTTGATGTGATGCCAATGGATGCCATGCGTCACAAGAAAGAGAGATAGCTAGCGGTCTCTCACCTTCTTTCTCTTCCTACTAGACGGACACTTTTAGAGCCGCCTTCCCCACTCTATTCTTATTCCTCTATGGTTTGAACACATCAGTGTGACGTCACAGTCGCATGAAAAATAAGGGGCAAACTTGTATCGCGACGTTTGGAGAGTCAAAAGCTTATGCAGTATTATTACACAAGCTTGGCACAAGCGAGTGCCTTTGCAAGCAGTCTCTACGAGCTCTGTGACTGACTAGTAATAATTTAGTAAGACGCAATCGCCAAGTTTATCGACTTCGTAAGGCATATTTTTCTAAAGTTTGACAAGTGATATTGATTGGAGGGCATTGTCCGTGTGTGTGTGTGTGTGAGTTAACCGTTTCTTGTCTGATATTTTCTGTCAACGAAGTGTGGTTGAATTGTGTGGTTTTGTGGGAACAGAGTAGATGCGGACGCAAGGGAACTACCCTCCCGCATGATAAACGCGAACGCTGAAACAATAGGTGAAAGGTAAAATCAAATCAAAATCATTTATTCAATTTAAACTGTTACAAGCACTCATAAATTTAAATTCTTCTGACATGTTTAAATTATAGTCGATTTATTTCAATTGTATGCTGCAATTTTAAATAATATTTAATTTTAATAATATTGCATAAAGTAGTTATTTAATTGTTAATTGTTTGAGAAATGACATTGAAATGTAATTATATAAGAATTATTGAAATTTTATGCTAATCATATTTAATTAGATTGTAATTTTAATTTAATCTAATAATTTAATTGTAAATTGTGATTTCCAATACGATGAAAATTGTTTAAGGACTATGACTATCATGAATGTCTAGAAGCTACGCCATCGGTTCGTGAATCTACGGCGGGAGACCTTGTACTGAGAAGAACCGTCAAGAAACTCAGAAAGTGCCGTTTTTTTCTCCCTCTTTTATTATTTACAGAGTCGTCAAATTCAAAAATGACTTCAGAGATGATTCAATGAGATGAAAATATACATTAATCGTTCACCTGCATTTTGATTGCTGTGTCATACAGTATAAAATACAAATAATAATGTTATTTGTATTAGGTGATACTAGCAATTGACATCTTCAATAACAAAGTAGTTAAGGCAGACTCATCTCCGCTGGCAGCACACATTCAGGAGCATATATTTTAATATACAAACCCAAGTTATAAACCCTGGCAAACTTCAAGCGTCAACCATACACAACGAAGCGTGCGCAGTAGCAATTTTACATACACCACAACATCAACTCTTGCGCAATTCCTTTGTTTGTGTTTTTTGCATAGAGGTATAAGAATAGAGTGGGGAAGGCGGCTCCAAAAGTTTCCGTCTTATAGAAAGAGAAAGAAGATTAGAGACCGCTAGCTATCTCTCTCTCTTGTGACGCATGGCATCCAATGGCATCACATCGAAATAGTAAGATGTCTACTTACGGTTGCCAATGCGCATGCGCGATTAGAGAGAGAAAGCTAGCGGTCTCCCATCTTCTTTCTCTTGCTATTAGAAGTACACTTCCACTTATAGTAGAGTCAATATATCCCCTACTCTATTCTTATACCTCTATGGTTTTTTGCTCAAGAAGTTTGACGCTTCCTATACTATTGTATATATACCATTGTCATAAGGAGTGAACTGGGCGTTCCCATTCCAACTGTAAAGTTAAAATAAGAGAAATACAAAAGCGATCAGGCAGTCAATAATTGGAATGGATCAATATAGTGTTTTCGCAGACAATTCTGTAGAATCATTCTCCCACTTTTTTGTGTGGCCACTTTTATGCAAGTCTCCCAGTGCGTTCTTTATATCTATAATGTATATTAATATTATGGTTCAATTACAATTGGTCATTAGCCCCAATACGATTGTCAATGGTATTACTAAGTAAACGACTAAGTTTAAATGAACGGGGTCGAGTACGCCAGTATCCGGGTAGTTTTCGTTATGGTAACGTCGTGGAATTCGAGTAATGTCTTTCGTGCACACGTAATTAAGCCATTATATATTTATATTTAGAAGTAAAACTAGTTTTTTCTTTATGATGATGGACCAGTTAATTGACGAAAACTAAGTCGCGGGTAGCTGCCTGATAAGAAAATATTGAAAGGAATCTCGAGAATCTTCACTAATTCTTAATGACCGATAAGAAAAAACGCACGTGAAGCCTACTCTAGTAAGAATATAGTAAGGAAAACTTCACATAAGGGGCCGTGCGATAATCACGTGATGTATTTTTTGACATTTTTAACATTTTGGTCAAAAATGATAGTTTCTTGGGAAAACTGACGGAGGTTACATGTTTATTTTGATAATAAATGAGATGGAAAATCAAAATTCGTATACATTATGTAACAATAAAAACATATTTGTGATGACGTAGTAATTAATTTGATCTAATTTATTTAGAGACAACATTATTGAGAGACTGAGGCGTTTGAAGTTGTGCATATTATCGATTTTTCCGTAAACTAGCGACAGTAGAACGATCAGTACAAAAAAAGGAAAATAGAGTTTGCAAATATTCTACATTAACTTACAATAGGAAGACATATAAATCGACTGTTTACTTCTATTGGAAATAGTCAAAATCTTTTCTAAAGGGGTAAACGAGGCGCTCAAAAATTACGATTTTTTACAAAAAATGTGAAAGGGCTTTTAATGGACAGCCCCTTACTGATAAAACTACTCACATGCAGTCTACATGAAGTAATCTGGCGTCCGCCGTGTGACGTGCGGTTCTCCGCGGCGCGGGGCCGGGTCGAACTGGAGGCTACAGACAGACGGACAAACAAACATATCAAACACATCGTTAAACATATGTATATACGAGAATATAGACACTATGCCAAGGTCATAAAACTTCGTTATCCATTGAGTGACAATCGACTGTGTCGATTCTGAAGCGAGATCTGGGTCTCGCTTCTTTTGTCATCACTTTGCGCTTCTAATCATACCAATTTTTGTAGTTATTGACTCGTGACGTATAAAAACAAGTAGACTTTTAATCGCCTAACTGCACTTTTGCATCAGCAAACGGCCGAGACGTTCTACTTCAACTTATACAGACAAAATTAACATATTTGTTCAGATAAACACGTTATGTTGTGGCAATAAGGTTCAAACATGCTTGTTGGAAAATTTCGCACAATAGACGAATACGGGTAATTTTGCTCTCGACACTTTGTAAGAGCAAGTGTGAGTCTACTTGTTTTTATATGTCAATACTCATGAGGCTACACACAGACAAACAAACAATCATATACCACATCGTTAAACATACTATAAACGAGAATATAGACGCTTTGCCAAGATCATAAAACTTTATTATCCATTGAGTGACAATCGACTGTGTCGATTCTGAAGCGAGATCTGTGTCTCCCTTCCTTTGTCATCACTTTGCGCTGCTAATCATACCAATTGTTATAGTTACTCTCTCATGACGTATAAAAAGTAGACTCACAGTATAGCTGTGCCCCGCGGTGTTACCCGCGGTTTATTAAGAATATTTTTCCACAGTAACCGTAGCCTATGTGTTAATCCAGGGCGGTGTCAGCTAACTTCATAACAAATTTTATTAAAATCGCTCCAGCCGTTTAGACATGAAGAAGCAACAAACATACTCACAAACTTTCGCCTTTATAATATTAGTGTGATTTCTTTGTTAATTTTCCCATATAGTATTTAGTATTACTAATATTCAAGGTTTTTGTTGCATAGGGTTTCGGTGCCATAACAAACGTAATAATATAACAATACGAACCCGAGCTTATGTAGACTATAAATTAACACACCAAAAAGGGTAGTCTCTAAAAGTACAAAGGCTATATTATCTAGTTTGTATTGTTTCTTAGCTTCTACATTTAAGGACACATAGATGACAAATATGGTATTGATGTGTATCTCGGTCATATAGTATGTAGAATAGCAATATTTTTTATTTGCATTCCCATACCGTTATTGCAGTGCAATAAATGCGCTATTTTGGCTAAATGAAGTTACGGTGTAAATCTTAAGGTTCGTAGGGAAGTCGGGTATAGTAAAGTTTATTATAGTCTTCATTTCGTAGCCCCTTATCTATAATACTCATATCTATATAGATAAAATTACTTACAATGAGTACTTAAGCGCATCATCCAATTCCATAATAGCAGCTTGATTGCCGCATCTGAAACAAAACATTTATGTTAATTTAATGGACTTTGAAGTACTTGCTTTTTTTTAGATATTAAACAGACACGGCACGCTCTGCAGTAAAACATCGACCCACGAAAACCCGGGCCATCGACACCTGCGTCCCTAGCGGGATATATTGTCAGTTTTCTTAGCCATTTAGTACACGACTCACCTGTAGCAGTAATTGGGCGCGGAGAATATGGTAACCACGTTCCGGTCGTGGCACCAGTTGTAGCCCTCCATGACGAGCTGGTGCGCGCGCGACACGAGCGTGAGTCCGTTGCTGTGGTTGAACGTCTCCGAGATGTCTTGCCCGAACGTGTAGCCGGCGCCTCGGGGAGATATGCCCCATCCGCCTCTGTTCACAAAACACAACACAATATATTAAAAATCATTTATTCACATTACAATTTGGGAACATTATTAATAGGGGTATACCGTTGCCGGAATGGTTTTGTGCTTTTGAAGTCGTCCCGCATTAAAAGTAAAGCGACAGTGGATATAAGAATTTTGAAGCATAGAGTACAGTTTCATTTTATATTAAATATTCTAGGTTTGTTGTTTCCGAGTAGGTAGGTAGTAGGTGTACGCGAAAAGACACAATGTATAATACACTTGAAATAATATAATATTTTCACAAATAGGTACGGACCAATATTTTTTATCTTACGGAAAGTGGAATGCCTCGATAACGCAGTGATAGACGCGTTCGGTTAGTGATCGTGGAATGCTTAAAGGAGATTGCTCAGCTTCCATACATGTTTGGCCTAAAGACTAATAATCATGAAAAATTGTTTCCTAGATTCGAAATTGTATATAAATTGCTGTAGAAACGAATATTATTGACGGACACCCCTGAGAACTTCTATAAACCATATACACTGAACATATTAAAATAATAAAAAACAAATAAGTTATATAGTAAACTAGAGAAATCAAGCCAAGTACCGAAATTATGGATTAGATTCAGGTATATAGAGCATGTAGATTAACAGATAGTTGCCTGTTTTTAAAGTTAATGCATAAGAGTAACTTATAAAATCAGGTGTCATCTATGCATTTCCGGTTATAATAAGGTACTCTGTGACAGAAACTGTGTGATGATTGTGAATGAGCCACAGATTAGAGAGAATTTTTAAACTCTCGTTAACCAAAGAAAGCTAAGAGATTTAGGTTATATAGCCATATATTCAGTAGCTTCATTATTTTTGTTATGTTTTTAATATAACCATATTTTAGATTTTTAGTGTATCACACCTTATAATTTTATTTATTTATTAATTTATAGTCAGGCAACGTAGGCCCATAGATAGACCTTAAAGTCTAACATATATACAGATTATAATATGTTTATGGAGGTGTTTGGCGAAAAATGTATGGCAATAGACTTTATGATGTCGCCTACCATCTATAATAATTGTCTGAGCACATTTGCGTGTAGTGAAAATGATAATATAGTTGTGGATATTAATACCATAGTGTAATAAAAAAAATGATATATTTTATCGATCTTTACAAAATAGATTTGTTTTTATGTTATATAAACAACTTTGATCAGTCTTTGGCTGAATGTTACTACACCCATAGCCATTAAAAATGATTCGTATGTTTTCCAAACCGGTAAAATTAAAAGTCCTTTTTAAAGTTAATATATTATACAAAGGTGTCCGTTGAAATCTAATGACTGTAAATTAAATTATAAATTACGCCAAGAATTACCATGTATGTCAATATTTTTTGTGCGTTTGGGGCAATTTGAGCAATCTCCTTTGCTTTGGCAATGGCCGGCCATAGGAAGAATGCTGTGAGCGATTGACCAAATACAATACAATACAATACAATACAAAATTCTTTATTGAAACACCACAGTACAGTACATAAATGGGTTAAATACATCATGTTTAAACAGTGATTCAATGGGCGGTCTTATCGCTAAAAGCGATTTCTTCCAGACAACCTTTGGATGGAGAGGATTGAATGAAATTGGAGTCGGTGGTGTTATAAAAGAAACAAAGGATATAAAAATGTATATAACTATATACATTAAATATATATACATACCATACATACACATAATATTACTATAAGATATATATATGTAATATAAATATATGACATATACATACATAGACTACACATATAAAAGTTTAATCCAGTCAGAAAAAAAAAAAAAAAAAAAAAAAGCAATTGCAGTTACGTCGACAAATAATGGTTGAAAACAAGTTTTTTGAAAGTATGAATAGATTGTGCTCGTCTTATGGATACTGGAAGAGAATTCCACAGGAGAACAGCTTGGACGGCAAAAGAACGACCATAGAAGGTTGTGTCATGAGTAGGAATTTTTAGGGTTAAATTCTCTGATGACCTAAGAGATAACGCGTTTGAGGTATGAAGGTAATTGAAGCATTCCTTGAGATAGCGCGGGGACAAAGGATTGAACAATATATTGTAGAGAAGTGTGAGGATATGAGTATTCCGGCGAAGTCGAATTGGTAGCCACTTGAGCTGTGATCGAAATTGCGACACATGATCATATTTGCGTAAGCAAAATATGAAACGAATACAGAAATTTTGAAGTCGCTCAAGCTTATTAAGCTGGTCTTCCGTGAGATCAAGATAGCAGGCGTCAGCGTAATCAAGAATAGGAAGCAGCAGAGACTGTGCTAGGGAAATTTTGGTGGCAGTAGGAAGGAAATTGCGAAGTCTCTTCAGCGAGGCTGCCGAAGCGAACAGTTTTTGGCTAACAGTTTGTAACTGTGGACCCCAACTCAAACAGTTATCGACAGTTAATCCTAAGTTTTTTACAGAAACACTGAATGGAATATTGGTGCCAGCAAGGGATATGGTAGGAAGTAACTGCCAGTTCACTCTGGCAATCAACCTTGAGCTACCAATGATAATGCACTGTGTTTTGGAGGGATTTACTTCTAGTCCGAAAGATTCGCTCCACTCTACAATGTGTCGCAGATCATTATTTGTTGCCAGTATTGCTTCGGATAATTGACCAAGAGAGGCTTGTCTATAAATTTGAAGATCATCTGCATACAGGTGGTAGGAAGAAGAAATATTATTGGAAATAGAATTAATAAATATAGCGAAGAGAAGAGGAGATAAAACGCCGCCTTGGGGAACACCAGCAGAAGTGTCGATCCACGAGGAAAAAACCTCATCGACGCGAACCCTCTGCCTGCGTCCCTGCAGATAACTGCGAAACCACTCAATTGCCGATGGAGATACGTTAAGAGAGCGCAGCAAAGCCAAAAGAATGTCAAAATTGACCGTATTAAAGGCATTGCTGAAATCTAGTAATGTCAATACTGTGAGATGACCCTGATCCATCCCAAGGCGTATGTCGTCTGTAATTTTCAGGAGGGTAGTCGTAGTACTATGCCCAGGACGGAAACCGGATTGAAGAGGATTAAAAAGATTATGACGAGACAGGAATGTATTGAATTGGTTAAGGACAAGACGTTCAAGGACTTTAGATAAGAAAGGAAGGATAGAAATAGGCCGAAAATCAGCAAGAAATTGAGGATTACATTTTTTGGGCAAAGGAACGATTTGGGCTTCTTTCCAAGCCGATGGAAAAACAGCATTTGTTATAGAGCTATTAAAAAGAAAGGTAAGGATAGGAAGGATCATATCTAAGATAGGTATCAGCATATTACGACTAATACTATCATTACCTACCGCATTGGAAGAAATGGACAGCATGCTCTTCTTAACGTCACATTCGGAAAATTGAGTAAAGACAAAAGGAGAGTAGTCTGGAACTGGTAAAGATGAAAGAACATTTATAGTACTAGCTTTGTGCAAATTACTGATACAGAGAAATGAACATTAAGTGAATTGATATCGATGTTACTAGGAAAAGACGTTTGACGAGGTTTACCAATTCCAAGTGATCTAAGGAAGTTCCACACTTTAGCAGGATCATTATTGCTGACAGATGCATGAATATGGCGACGTAAAGCATCCCTACACACCATGTTACAGTGATTGCGAGCCTTTGCATAGTTGTTTTTATTAGAGTCTGTCGGACGAATTTTATATTTACTCTTGGCCACATTCTTCTTGTGCATCAATACTTTTATCTCTGGTGTAAGCCAAGGTGCTGGATGGTGCTTAAGCTTAATAGGACGAAGCGGTGCATGTTTATCATAAAGCTTGGTTATAATATTGTTGAAAGTATGCACTTGTTCGTCCAATGTAGCCGCGCTAGTCACTAACGACCAGTCGACACCATGCAGGTCTTTGAGTAACGCCTCCTGATCCATACCACCAAAATTCCGCTGAAGAATGACTTTCGGCTTGGGCTTAGGAGGACGAATCTTGTACGATAAGAAAATCAAGTCATGGTATGAGAATGCATCTGCCGCACATTGACCGTGTTTCGTAGCACGTTGAGGAGAAGACACTATTAATAAGTCGAGAAGTGAGGGAGTAGTATTGGGGAAATGATGGGTAGCGCTAAGTGGAAGGATGTGTAAATTACATGAACTGACAACGGATTGAAGAGAGGTGGCACGAAAATCACCTTTCAAGAGACATGTGTTGAAGTCACCCATGATCAGGGAATGGTCATAAGAAGGGACTATATTTTCTAAAAGCTGTTCAAAAGAACTGAAAAAATTTACATTTAAGGAAGGGCTGTAATAGACTCCGAGGAGGATTTTGGTGTGGGAAAGGAGTACCTCAACGAACAAATGTTCACCAGCATTAGTTGGTGGAGGCTGTGGGGAGGAGCTAATGACATTAAAGGGAATACCAGTACGCAGGTAAATAGCAACTCCACCACCTCGCGAACCAGTACGGTCATTACGTATTAACTGGAAACCAGGTAAGGTATATGCAGTGGAAGGTAAAGAAGGTTTAAGCCAGGACTCGGAGACTAAAACAGCATGAAGATTTTTATTGTCAAGAGACGCCAACATATCGGTGTAGTGAGCCGGAATACTTTGCGCGTTGATATGAACCACGTTAAAATTTTTAGGTACATCAGAAAACTGGTTATCTAGGTATTCAGAAAGAGAAGGTATACTTATAAAACTACTGTCAGTGCTGCCGCTAGCAGGTGATAAAGATTGGAAAAAATCATCGTTACTATCTATTTCTGAACCGGACATAAAATTCAGACTTATATACTATTAATTATAAATATATAATATAAATCCAACAAATTATATATATATATATATATATACATCTTGCTGATCATGTTGCGTCTTATATGGCGATTTTTGCTATTGATCCTGCGTCCGACCGACTTGATGCGTCCGGTATACGGACGCAAGATTAACCTAGCCTCATTTTTGGTGTAAAGACGTCTTTTCATGCATAGAGTGCATGGGCAAAAATTTGGCGTGGACTCAATTTCATCACCAGAATGCTTTTTAACGTATTTCATAGTGCAACCATTGACCGTGCGGAATTTGGAGGGCGCTACCGTGCAGTGTATATTTTGCAATGTATATTTCGGGTTCAATTTACAGATTTTATTGCGTCTTCCTGTATATATTTAAAAAAGTTTTTATCAATTCTCTACGATGATTATCTTGCATCCAGTAGGCATCTTAATTTGCGAGAGCGCGCGACACCTGAGGGGCCCGTTTTGGGTGCATGGGAGAGACGAAACTGGGCGTCCTACGGGTCGCGTGTGTTTGTATACAGATCCGTGCTCCGTGGACGCAAACTTATTACCGGAGTGAAATTTATCGTATTATTTGATAGAAGTAAATAAACGTAAAACAATGAAGAGATTTTTTTTATTTTAGCAAATTTAATATTTTATACCATTGATAACTATTAGGATATTATTGTTTTGTTTCCGTTTTCGATTTTTTATAATGTAGATACATAATGAACCTACACGATTAATCGATATTAATGATCGAGAGAAGTTTAACAACGTTAATTATTAGCCCCTATTTTATTAAGAATGTGATTCATTTGTTATTTTGTGGTAATGTACCTACCTACAGAGAATTCTTGTGAGAACTGTTGCTTAAATTGTTAAGTATACAGTATTGTTCAGCCTTTGTTATGGTATTTATAATATCACATCTAGAAAACTTGTTAAATATGTCACTGAAGTTAACTCAAGCTTATTTCTATGCACTATTTGCTAATTTGTATCATTGATTTTTTTTGATATCCCAATTAACCTGACCTCTTCACTATCACTTAGTATGTATAAATTCAAAATTCGAATTCAATATCAACGCAACCGTGCCCCCCACCAACACGACAAGACGAGCCAAGCAAAGTGCAAGGGCTCCACGTAACTTTTCCTGAAGGGCTTCGTCATTTTAGTGGACCTTTATAAGTAGGGTTTGGATTATCCACATAAAAAAATCTCAAGTTATATAAGTAACGGTGAAGTCCAGACGCGATAGCTGAAACAGCAGTTCACCTGCCACACCAGCCATCCTCACCCTGCCGGCCTGCATGTTGCTTCTTCACGCCTCTTTTAAAGAATCCCAGGTTGTAAGAGGGAGGGAATACGTGAGCGGTCAGCGCATTCCATCTATGGATAGTGCAACAAAAAAATGAGTCAACAAATTTCTTTGTACGCGTTGGAATTGTGGCCACAGTTAGTCGGTGACAACGTAGGTCAGCGCGCGAGGTCCAATGAAGGAAAGGGGAAGGTGGGATAAGAGAGAATAACTCCTCAGAACACTCGCCGTGGTACGATAGCGTTCTATCGTCTGTACCACGGCGAGTGTTAGTGACGCCACGTCACGGCGTAATTGTAGAGGCTCTAGGTGTTTAGTCACCTCTTCATTGCCTATAATAAGGATCGCGCGCCGCTGTAACCCATCCAAGGTATCGACAAGTACTTGGTGGAGTCATCCCAGAGTTGCGAGCAATTTTCCACGCAAGACCGCACCTGCTCCTTATACAACAAGCACAGTTAAATTGCTCGGGCGTGAAAAAACGCCGAAAAAAACCTTGAAATAAACCTTGTTCAGGTCTCCAAGACATGAAAGGAATGGCAACGTTTTTGCCGTGAAAGCGCAGACCTGGGTTCCTCAACCAAACCTGGTACCCCATTCAGAAATATGGTCCAAAGCCTGAGCCTGAATTCAATGACAAGATTCTCCCGTTTCTTCTTGGTAACCGCCTGCCCAGCCGCTGCTTGTCCGAGATACCCCGCATGCACTGTACTATCGTATGCATCGCAATGAATATTCCCAAAAGGAATTTTAGTCATTGATATGCAGCAGAAAGATAGTGGGGAATAGGACGGAGCCCTGAGGAACGCCGTCATTCACTGACATGAACCGCGAACTGTTACCATTCGTAAGGACACGAATTCTACGTTCATGCAGGAGCTACCCAAGAACAGATCTGTGCCGGCAAACCGTATGCCGGAAGCTTGGAGAGAATGCTTCTGTGCTAGACCCTGACGAACGCCTTGGCTGTCATGTCAAGGCATGTCAAGGCTGATAACCAACGACTTGCCCCGCTTGTCGATAGCCTCACCCCAGATATGAGTCAAGTACGCTAGAAGATCACCCGTCGATAGTTTGGGTCTAAAACCATATTGAAGATCATTAATCAAGGATTCATCCTCTAGGTAGTGGGTCAGATGGTTGTTAAGAACCTTTTCTAGGACTTTATATAATACTGGGGTGACTGCTATTGGCCGGTAGTTTACCGGGTCTGAGGGATCCCCTTTTTTGGACACCGGTTGCACGTTGGCATCTCTCCAAGTCTCCGGCACACGCCCCAAAGAATACGAGTATTGGTACAAGCGCGTGAGAGCCGAAGACAACTCCGCTGCACATTTTTTTGGTACTACTAATGGGATGCCATCAGGTCCACCAGCTTTCCGGATGCCGAGTGATTGCAATTCGACACGAACCTCACGCTGCCTGATTTTAATATCAGGCATCGTTGTGCCACAATGAGGTAATGATGGTGGCAGTGCATTGCAAATATCGAGTCTGGAGTTAGCCGCAAAGAGTTTTGCCAGTAAATCGCCTTTCTCCCGTGGCTTATGAGCTAGTGTTCCGTCAGGGCATCTCAGAGGTGGCAGCGAGAGCTGGCAGAAGTTCTTTTGCACGGCGTTATAAGTTCGTGACCAACATGTGCAACGCGCTGGGCATCCGCTGTAATCCTTCTTACAGGTCTTGAAAGCAAAATTATAGGCTGCTTTTAGTGAATCACCCCGGGATCCTTAAGAGCACGGCCTCAGATCCAAGCACGATATGCCGCTTGCTTACGCGAAACAGCTTCAGCACAGTGGTGATTGAACCAGAGGTTACGTGTGTCCTTACTGAAGAGATTGGAATGAGTAATATAGTACCATTACAATCTCCTCAGAATAACAACGGCGCTGGCAGATAGGTTCTTGTCACTGAAGCAGCGCTGCTTCTAAGGGACGGACGCAAAGTTGTCACGCATACCGTTCGAATCTGCCGACCCATAGTGACAAATCCGGCGTTGTACCACCGTTGGACGCGCAGGCTTGGCCTGTGGCGCTTTGGTAGATAACGGGCAGTGATTCGAAGAGCCCAGAGACCGCTTACCACAACCTGACAGCTCTGTGGATGGGTCGTGAGCAGAAGGTCCAGTAATAAAGGTGATTGACTTGAAATATCTGGAATCCTGGTGGGCTGATCGACCAGTTGCTTCAAGTCATGCGTGAGCAGAGCCCTGCATGGTTGGTTTTCGAGGAACTTAACCACAACTTAAAATTGTGGTAAGCATTAAATTCCCCCAAAAATACCAATTCTGCTTTGGGAAATTGTTCTTGCGCGTCATCTGCTGCCCGACTAAGGTGTTCGAAAAGTCGTGTTGTCTCAATATCGCGAGTATGGGATCTGTAGAGGCACACGTAGATTTTGGCCTGGGGACCAGAGTCGACGTGTACCACCAGCATGGAGTAGGAGTGATCTTCCAAGCAGCGGAGACGGCGACAACAAACATTCGCCCGAACATACAGGCATACACCGGCTTTCGCTTTGAAGGACTCTTTAAACACGTAGCCGGGATAGTTAAGGTAGCCTGTGTCAGCAGGCAGAAGTATTTGTGTCTCCGTCAACAATGCTGGGCGTGCTCTTTCAAGATAGTGGTGGACAGCGTTGAGGTTAGAGTGGAGTCCGCGTATGTTGCCTGGGGGTATGCACCGCTATACTTAGTTGTTTTAGAGGCTGCCATGGTGGAATTGAAAAAGAGACGTGAAAATGAGCGGGCGGTGTCGCGAAGAGTCCTGGCAAATTAGGAAGATTTGTTTTCCCGATAGAAGCATTTCTGTACTTGCGATCTGATAACTTTTTGTCGTACGAGTGATACATGATCCCGTCTTGGCAACATTTTCCATGAAAATGTTTTGCAGAGATCTTTTATTCAGTTCAGGCTTTCAGGCACTTGTGTACGTACCCCATACAAATCTACGGCGGGGGGCCTTGTACTAAGAAGCGGCAAGAAACTCAGCAAGAGCTTGTTTTTTTACCCTGTAGGTTTCAGAGTCATCAAATTAAAAAATGAGGACAGAGATAATTCATGAAGTCTTTTTCCATTACATATTTTTATTCTTTATTTCGAGCTTGAGTTTCGAGCCTACCTACTTCGAATTAATCTATTTACACCAACTTTTCTTATTGTCTAACTATTATTATCTTTCCTAGGTACAACAAGGCTGGGTGGCTTGTATTGCTTTCAGATTACCTTTATACAAGGATTTATTATGGATACCCACATTAACCTGACTAACTTTTACATTGCGAAAATGAATAATACACCTAGACTTGCGGCCAATCTCAGTGTCTGATCATAAGCCTACCCACTAAAAACCTTACAGATCGCCATAGGACATCTCTTGGCAGTACCAGCATCAGGCAAGACACCGGAACAGACAGTATTCTAAGTTATCCTTGGTGGATCCCTTCGACTCCGTTGTCGACGATGTACACAGAGTACGACTATATGGTCGTTGGGCCCGTAAATTACAGGGTCAAAGGACAACCAAGCTCGAATCCCACCGGTACTCTTGAAATTCCAGACCAGCCGAGCTAAAAAAGTTATCTTAAATATGATCATGACTTTAATAAATAAAAATATAAAGACAAAAAGGTACGGACCAATGTAAACTTTAAAATATAATAAAAAAAGAACTTCCCTGTCTACCCGACTGATCTGTGTAAAACTCAAAAATAACGATCAAGCTTTGAACATAAATAAGTAATTGTAGGTACCTACAGGTACTACATAGGTATGTACTACTCCAAAGAGAAGAGTGCTGGTGTACCTGGAAGCCGGTGGACTAGCAGGATGAATATTATTGATATACAGTACCTACAGTATCCGGAACTAACATATCTCTTTTTAAATTTGAGGGACGTAACTTTGTAGAAATAAATCGTATTATGCAGAATCAATTTAAACATAAGTTTGGACGGAGGTAGGAGCATTTAAGCAGTGCATAGAAGGTATACGTAAATATTCAGTGTGCTGTATGGTTACGGTGGTGAACGGATGCGCCAAATTACCGGGAAATATTAAAATCGAATATTGGCATTTTATATTTTATTGCAATTTCGCGTAGACTCAAGGTATTATAATATTAATAGCTACTTAAATACGCATTTAAAACATTCAAAATCGCGTCGAGTACAGTGGACGCCGCAGGGTGGCAGTTTGTAAAGATGCAAGAAGTCTTAGAAGATGTAAATATATATATATATATATATATATATACCCAAAATATAAATATTTAAATAAATTTCATAAACTATCAGACAAAATTTAAACTACCTAGGCTCCACCTGCCGGTTGAGTGGAATAAAATTATAAAAAGAACACTGATTTCAACATCCATTACAACACAGAATCAAAACAGGCAACAAAGCTAGAAGATTACAACAGCATTTGATATTTAACATTGTCTGCTAATAAAAACCAAAGAAATAATAAAATCAAAATGGAAAAAAAAATAAAAACTAAAAAGGCTGTATGTAAGCAAAAACTTATGCTTTACGTTGATAAAGAACAAAAAGAAAAAAAAAAATTAAGTGTCACTGTCATAATGTCAATTACTACATTTAGATTTAAGTTTATCTTTTAAAATTACACCCTCGTTTGTGAAAGCAATAAGTATTATATAAGTTTGCATAGGAAATGGCTATTTACCGATGCAACAAGATGGTATGATATCATAGCCATAGAAGTAACGAACTTGTAAAATTACCAGAAATTGTAACAGACTTGAAAAACAACAAACAAACAAACAGTGACAATGAAGTTATTAGCTATTGAAAACCTCATGTTACTTCTTGCTTGCTGCATTGGCTGCACGTCTCGTCTTGGTGTTATTAGAAGATGTTGAAGCTGCAGGTTTAGGCGACTCGACTCTTGCCACTACTGGTGCTGAAATTTTATTCATTTCGGGCGACTCGACACTCGTCACTACTGGTGCTGGGGTTTTGTTCGGCACGGGTGACTCTGTTCTCACCAATATTGGAACTGGGATCTTTTGCAGCTCGTCAAGGTTGCTGATGCGGTGTCGCTTGCCATCACCTCCAATAACAAACACGAAGCCCATACGCGTGTAGCACTTGTTAATGCCAAACCGCTCTCGTGCAGCCATGAACGCATCATGCCTGTTCTTCGTAAGGAACTCTGTCAGTGTTAGACCAGTGCCCTTCAAAGTGGTTTTGCTGAACCACATTTTGTTTCTGACAGCTAATTCTCTCAGCTTTACTACAATTGGCCGTGGACGATGATTTGTAGAAGAGCGACCCATCCGATGACAACGACTGATGTCGCCAGAAGAGAAGGCTGACAGCCCCATCTTAGCTCTGATAGCCTGTACAACAGCTGCTGTAACATCCTCCTCTGATAGCTCTGGTAGACCGTGTAGGAGGAGGATTTTCCGCCGGCTATTCATTTCTAAGCTGTCAACTTGATGAGCCAGTAAGTTGATTTGTTCCTGCAGACTTTGAACGGAGGAAAGAATAAAACTCCTAAATGTTGCGAAGTCTGCTGTCAGATTGGAGACATTGGGAGATGGAGTAGCAGCTTGCAGCTCACTTTGATAGGCATCCATCCGCTTTACAAAAACATTCTGCAGTTGAGAAAGAGTTTCCTGTATGCTGTCCATTATGTTGATGACGAAAACAAGTGTTGGTGATAATAAATAATGAAGATAACACTCGCCGGCAGGTACTGTGCACTATTTATTAATTTGACATAAGAATTTCAATTCTTGATTTAATAATTGTAATTAATTAAATAATTAAAATTAAGAGACACTTAAAATCGACTTTCTTTTACAACTACCCACCGCGAAAAATATTTAATATCTCAAGCTCTTCTGTACTTTGGAAGACATATGAAGCCGGGTCTCGGCTGCATCTGCAGTCGTTAGCACCCAATAATATGCACAGTATTATTTCAACAGGTAGAAAACAAATTGTCTATCAAACTAATTTTAATTGTGATTTAGTATCTTAAATATGTAAAACATCAGTTTCTGTGAAATTTAAGCACACCTGTTCAACGATAAACGTGACGGTTTTACTGTTGTGTATTCAAGTTGTTTCTATAGGAAATTATTAATGGCTGAGCAATTACAGAGCTCACATCTCAACAATTACTTGACTTTTGTGTGCGACTTTTCCCATACATCGACCGAACTAACAGCATAATATTTAATTACATAGACAGATTTAATTAAAACTACTACCTTGAACAAGATCTTGTCTAGTAATAATTCTGTCTTTCAACACATTTTCTTCATAAAGAGAAAAATTCAAAAAAAATTAGATGTCATCTATAAGTATACATTTCTATAATATGATTCCTAATGATACTTGATTTGCCTCTTCATAAATTTTAAAAAACACATTATGAACAGTTTTCATAAGAAAGGAAATTATTCTGTTTTATGTGATGGAAGTTGACCTCAACTATGGCTGCCATCTCTAAAATGTGGCAACCAGGATAAGATGCATAATAACCCCGGATTTTGGTGCCCAGAACCCGGACAGACCAAAAAAAACAGTTAAAAATGTCACAAATCAACTTTTTTATGTTGATCTAGGCAAAAGAGCTAGCAGTCTACCTCATAATAAGTGGTCACTGCTGCCCATGGACACTTGCAGCACCAAGGGCCACTCATGCGTTGCCGTAATTTTTTAACCCGGACTACAAATAAAACCCCGCCCGGACACTCCCCGGACGCCCCGTAAACAAGGACAAATCCCGGACGGATGGCAGCCCTAGCCTCAACACATGCTTGCAAGTTTGATGTCAACTGTCAATTTGACGACACTAAGAAATAAAACAGGGAGAAAAAAGCCGCCCTTGCTGAGTTTCTTGCCGGTTCTTCTCAGTACAAGGTCTCCCGCCGTAGTTTTGCACACCGATGGCGTAGTTTTCGACTTTCACATGTGCTTCTAAAAGCCTAAACTGAATAAATGATTTTTGAATTTGAATTTAGTAGAAACGTTAATCATAGAATAGAGCAGGCCAAAAGAGCATTATATTATTAAATACTTTCATATCATAATCATGATTCATGATCCATTATGAAAGTATTAGATCAGATATATTTTAATATAAACAGCCCGATAATATTTTTATCAGTTCATAAGTTAAATAACCCGAATGTATCATATTATCCCAATGAAAGCAAATCAAACCACAATATAACTTATTTAATAATCAAAACGTTGTAGAAAGTGTAATCGGTTGACAAGCCATGAATCTTTTAATGTTAACATGAAATGGAATCAAAAGCAAACAAAGCAGCAGATGCAATGTAACCAAATATTACAAAATTAATTATTGAGACGGTTGAAAAATTTGTCTTATAAATTATCTCAATTATTGTGAATATTTAATTTATCCCAGACACAACAGCACAGCATACAATGAGCTATTAAATTAATTAATTAATTCACAAGTGGATGTCTGATAAATCTCAATGAAGCAAAAAGTGATTAGAGCTTTTATGTACTGCCAATCAAAGATATAAATAGTCCCACTGTAGTAGTTCAAAGAATTGGCATGCACGGCTACTAACAATTTTACTTGAAAAACTGAATATCTACTTTGAAGATATCCAGGAATCCGTAAGAAACGATAATGTTCATGTCATAAACATTTACATTGAGTAAAAATCTGGTCTAGACGGAGTTGGAATTTCAAGTCACTGGAACTGATTCTGACATGATTATCTAATTTAAAAATGAAATTTGCCAACAGTCTAGGCTTTTCATTCTATATGGAACATGATAAACAAAATTTATACTATTGTCGAATTTAGTATAAGGCTAAGCGAATCATGTCATAATCAGGCACTACCTACGCAGCCTAATGAAATGAGTACGCGTAAATGAGTGAACTAAACCTAAATCAATGCACTATCGTTCGTCCTGCACAGATAAATCAACAGAGACAAAACATTGCCGAGTTATGTCGTCACAACTAAGATAATTATTTGCTCGTATTGTAGTGATAATGACTCCATGAGTAAACATGAGTACATTCAACGTCCTTCATTGTTTTTTTATTACAATTTTTTACCACTTTCAATTTCAATTTATATTTTTTCATTATTTTAACTACAGTACGTTGGTAAATCTGCAGTCAGGAAAACAATATCTCACGAGGAAAAATATTATATTAAAAAAAGGTCACATGAATTTCTTGTTGTTATTGTACAGCCTATTAGTAATAATAATATTCCAAATAATTAGTTACGTTATTCGAAAATTATCGTACAACTAAAGTTCATTCAGATAATTGAGCAGACAGAGATAAGGCAGATGAATTTTGCAATGTTTTACATTATTGAAATTAAATACTGGTTTTAGAGCATGGACAGAGCTCAACATTTTTTTTTGCACACCCTTATGGGATAATGGGAGCATCCTTCATTTGGTACACGAAAGAAGACTGCAGGTAAACAAAACAACTTCACCCACTGTGTACCTCGATGTGTTATTTTAGCTATTTCCTGCTGTTAGCGTTCAATAGTTATCCATTTACTAGTTTACACAACCATGTTCTGAGCTGCAGCTGAGGAGCTCGATGGCGCAAGTGGTTAGCGCGTTCGGCTGCGATTATTGCAGTTAAGCAACTTTCGTAGAGGTTGGTCACTGGATAGGTGAAAAAACTAATAAATAGTCACTGGATGGGTAACCATCTCGAGCTATTCCGTGATTCGAAAGACACGCAAAGCCGTTGGCCCGGCTGCATCTGCAGTCCTTAGCACTCACCAATCAGTACTAGCCCAGCATGGTGGGTCATGGTCCAATTATTCCAACCATAGGGAAGGCCTGTGCCCCAGCAGTGGGGTCGGATAGGCTGATGATGATGACAACCATATTCTAGTTATTAGATAAAAATCCTGGATGGTATGTATGTTGCCAGTTTGAATAAAGACTTCAATTTGTTTATCGTGGAGGGTATCTACTACCTACAAAGTTAGCTGGTCAGGCCACATACCTGTCGTCGGGGTCGCTCCACAGCAGGTCGCACATGGGCCCCTCGTGCGGCACCTCCTGCAGGCGATCCAGCGCGCGGATGTGGTCCAGCGTGTCGATGGAGGGGCTCAGCCCGCCGTGCAGGCAGAATATCTGCCCGTCCACCAGCGCCGTCAGCGGCAGAAAGTCGAACAAGTCGGTGAAGTGCTTCCACACGGACGCGTTGCCGTACTTGCGCAGGCACTCGTCGTAGAAACCGTACACTTGGGTGATCTGACGGGACTCGTGGTTTCCGCGCAGGATGGTTATTCTTTCCCGGTATCTGACCTGGAGCAAGCGATTTAGGAATTTAGCACGGGTTCGCTGATGAGTTCCAGGCCACGTCGACCCGGCTGTAGAGGCGCTTTTATCTGTAGTGGAAGGTGTGTTGCACTCTTGACGCTTTTATCCTAGACACAGGTATAGTGCAGGTGGGGCTCTGGTTAACCTATGGTTACCTATGTCTATACATAGAAAATGGACTATGCATACCATATGCAACTGAGTAAATACAGACAAAATAGTGAGATATACAAAACACACGCTCGGCCAGAGGTTAGCAGTCAGTTAGTTAATGGTCGCAGTTCAATTCCATGTGTGTAACACTCAGTTCATTATCTAAACGACTATAGGTCATTCAGAATGAGAGCAAGCCTATTCGTAGTTACAATGAGCACAATAGACATAGGATTATAACCTCAAATCACAACAACGCGAGCTTTCGTATCGAGTGAGATCACAGATGTACTCTTAATCTATGCCCAGAAGCTAATAAGGTGAGGTGATGATTCTACCTCGCAATGTTATGTGAAACGATACTGCGCAACGCGCCTAGTGGCTGACTCGTCTCATGCTAGCACGCGCAGTGTAGCCGTATCATTATAATGTTAATAAACTAATATTGGGCAACGTCACGTACATTCGCTCTAATTAGCAGCGAGAGCCGCGTTGTGTTCATCGAATTCAAAAATAAATAGTCATACCTCAACATATTTTATACGTAGCTGACTAGGAATATAATCCAGTACTTCGGAAAAATCAAGCCATAACGGGTGGAGCGTTTTTTATCCTGACAGAAAACTACCCGTGTATAGAGTACCAGCACATGCACAGTCGACTTTTTGTTAATTAATTATAATTTGGTAAGTTAGGAGACCTAACCAAATGTAAATTAACTTTTTTACATTAAATGCAATCTGCAACTCATAGAGTACCTTTATTTAGGTAAAAACCGTGGTACAAATCATCTAGCAAATGTGTAATGTAAGAAACCATAACCTCTAAAAGATAGGCGGAGAAAATTAATAAATACATGAATGTCCTTATAAATAATTCCAAAGTACACTTGCGTAATATTTTACAGTACATACTTAGTTACTAATTTAGAAAGATAGGCGGAGAAAAATAATAAATACATGAATGACCTTATAAATAATTCCAAAGTCCACTTACGTAATATTTTACAGTACATACTTAGTAACTAATTTAGTTTAGTCGGAAAAATGCAATTAAGGATGTGGGTAACATTGTCTATAGCTTCAAAGAAGAAATTGAAAGACTATTTTTAAATATTTTCATCACATTCACGTCCTTATTCTAAAATATATTTAAATGATACCTTGTTATTAAAATACACCACATACTTATCCGTTTCGGGGTAAATGTAAATAGCTGCTTCAGATATAGACAAAGAATTAAATGCGCCGGTAACATTTAACATGACTAAGCGAAAACGTCATATACGGCCTAGACAATATGTACCAAGACACGTGAACTTATTTTGCTATAGATGAATAGTTTCGTGACTATAGCTTGTCATAATTTGCTAATCTATACTAATTATGAATGCAAAACTATCTGTCCATGTGTAAACTAAACAAATGAACCGATTTATCTTATCGACAAAATAAAACTAGAATTTTGTCCGGAAACAATAGTAACACTTCATCAGCCTATTTATGCCCCCACTGGAGGATCACTCAGATAGGCTTCCATTGCATGGAAGGCATAGTGAGAAAGGGTGATTTAGCCTAATGCGAATTAGTGGGTGTTCTGCCCGAATTAGTGGGTGTTCTGCCGGCACTTCACTTGGCTATTCGTATTTGATATTTGTAAACTTGACAGCAGTCTCTCCTTATCATGCTTTATAAGGAATGAAAAGGACGGACTGAAGTCAAGTTGATAAATAGCAAACACGAGTGTCGACGTTCTACAAAACAGTTGCTTTAACTGCCCTGGACGTTCATTGATTATGACGACAAAAAGAGCAGGAAAGTTTTTTTTTTTCATTTTAGCAATGGCTATTAAAAGCCCACTTAACAAAAAGATTAATTAAAACCGCCTACGTCTACAGAATATCTAAACGTTGATAAATTTATCTGATATGAGAGGTACCTATAACCTACTCTGTAACCTTGCCTTAATAATGTCGAATTACTAGTTTTTTTTTTTAATACATATATTGAACATGGAGTGAGTCATCTTTATTTAAATATACATATTTGCTCTTTTTCATATGAATATGGAAAAAAACATAGGACCGCATAAAAATTAAAAACCCAATTAACTTATATTTTTGTTTAATTTGGTTCAACGATGTATTTAATTATAAATAGTAAAATTACTGAGAGGACTTTTAGTAGATTAATTTAGTCTGGTTTATGACTTAAATATTTGGGTTAATAAAAGTAATAACAGTAGTAGTAACAGAATCCCTCAATCTTGTAAGCATAAACGTTCTAGATTCTTATAAAATCATAATTGTACTTAGCATCAATGGTTTCAATATAACCATAAGTTAAGTAGTAGTAGTGAAAACTACAAAATATACACTGCATAAAACGAGTCTCGCAATCAAAAAAAATATGATAACGTTGTCCAATAGAACAGCATGGACTCGGTGTAAAACAAGAAAAAATACGCAATTATAAGTTGTAAAGCGCCGTGCGGTGCGTTTAATACCATAGTTCGGTGAAAGTAACAAGAACGGTGATATAATCACAGTGATAAAGACGTAAACAGTGACCGTGTGTTATCGGATGACACTATCTCAGATAAGTACGAGATAACAAGCAGCTCTTCTCTCACGTACATAAAGAAATGGTATCATTATAAGAAAGAATTCGAGCGTTCCAATAAAGAAACAAAAATTATATAAATATGAATCCTTATTTCCTTTGGCCATGCCACACCTAGAGAACGACTTTACCCATCTCAATTTTTTTATAAGTTTTCTAAAACTGCAGGTTCTTAAAAAAAGATAGTTGCGCAGAACTTAAATTAACATGGACGAAGACAAGGGCGGAAGCTTGTTTGATAATGGCTACAAAAATTTTAATTTTCGAAGCGTTTATACGCACACTTTCGACATTGTACTTTTTTTCTTTTGTTGTTTTCATAATAAGTTCTTTCAATTACATTGTTTCCATAAAAAGATTTTTTCAGAACTAGTTTCTGCCTATAAAATAAAGTCGCTGCCGCTGTTGTCTTTTAAACTACGCAACGGATTTTAATGCAGTTTTCAGATAAAGATAGAGTGATTCAAGATGAAAGTTTAACTACCTACTTACTGTAAGTTTTACTCTCACTCTAGCAAAGATCGAAGCAAAACAAGAGCGTGTCGCTAGTCTTGCGAATATTATAAACGTGAAAGTTTGTATGTTAAAAATTACGGATTTGGATGAAATTTGGTACTCATATAATTTATGACTTGGATCGAGGCATAGGATACCTTTTATCCCAGTCCTACCTTAGATTTTAAGGTTCCTGTGCCATTCTCAAAAAACTAAAGCCAACGCGGACAGCCTCTATTTATAATAAAGAGAGTATTGGCATTGTGAAGAATTTCCGCTGCAGTGTTACCATACCATTTTATAATAGTGTAGGATGCTTTGTATGTAAGTTTTCAAGGTAACTTTTTAACTAAGCCTATGAATGTCATAGAATACGCATTGTCTGCAAATAGTTGTCGAAACTCAATGGACGAATATTGATTTATTATAAGTATGTCAATCATGACGAGATTGGGGAAATGGAATGTACACATAAGTATAGTCGAAGGAGGTAAAAACTACATTTCAAACTAAAAATTAAGGTAATTCCTAATAGTAAAATTGGTTTGCACTAAGCTTTAAGACGATCCTTACCCGCCAAGTTAATCCTTAATTTTACGAAGACGAATATGGAGCGAATTAATTTAGAAATGTCTTATATTTTCTCATAACTTACAATAACACATGTCATTTATATTTGCGTATTTTCAGGTAGGTATATAATTTATAAACTTTTGATTTTCTGTTTTAGTTCTTGAGAGTATTTAAAGTGCTGTCCGACGGCCTATTGTCGCGGGCGCGGCCGCACCGCGTAGTGTTGCCGTACATATGAGATTTAGCAGTCTCTATAGAATAGACGATACGAGGTAAATAGAAATCTTGTACACTTTGTGATGGCATAATGAAGCTGTACTTACTTAGTCGATCCTTTGTGAACTGGACATTTGTTTACTTTCTAATAATATTTTTGGTTTGTGTACATCACACAAACAGTCAACATTATTCAAATCTCATATCAAAGTGTACGAGATTACTATTTACCTCGTATCATGTAAAGAGACTGCTAAAACTCAAACGTACTCAAGAGTACTCACAATGCGCGTTCTCGCCCACGACAACACACATCGTGCAGCATCGGACAGCACCTTCAAAAACATCCTGCGACCTTTATGTTGGTACAAGCTAAAATACTCTTACTCTTGCGTCGCCTAAGTGCAGGTTGGTGCAAACGTGCATTAGTTGAGTAGAATTCGTCAAATAATTTTCATTATGTTACAACTCGAGTTCTTCTCGACGAGACCCTGTGATGTGACACTATGACTCGCGCGCGACTTTGCTCTGACTCGCGAGCATTTTAGTCAACTGAGCACTGCTAAATTGAAAACATTGTTCTAGGCTCAAATTTTTACAACGCTAAGCTGGTAGTATGCCGTTTATATACATCTTTACTTAAAACGCAACGCACATTTTCCACGTTAGTTTTCATTTTAAGGATAGTTCTTCTAAATGCCACCTGACATCAAAAGCGGACGCAGGCTGAGACATTTGAGAAATAGGTATTTGAAAAACTATTGCTGTCGCGCATTGGCAAATACCGTGCGATAAGGACAACAGTAGCTAAAGCTGACTTTTACTGAAGTGAAGAAACAATGAATTCAGAAACAAACGTTAAGCACTATGGCAGTTAACAGAGAAATAATAAGAAGCTGCACCAAACTACTACCTGCCCTGGATCTAAAACCCCATGCGTTATTATTAGTGCATTGTCATCTCTTTTTCTGCAACTTGAAATGACTTTCAACTTGGGTCGGAATGTTAAAGAGTAAACAAAATAAAGTGGGACGAAATAAGTATAAAAATCGGGACAAACCAAGAATAAAATAATCAAAAATATTTTTGGTACAAAGCTCAGTGGGATGAGCTGAGAATAAATCAATATGACTTACCTTAAGGGCGACGAGCAATGTGACTGTCTCGACGCTGTAATAACCGCGGTCGACATAATCCCCCATGAAAAGGTAGTTGGTGTCCGGCGACCGGCCGCCGATCCGGAACAACTCCATCAGGTCGTGGAACTGGCCGTGCACATCTCCACACACGGTCACAGGACATTTCACCTCTTGCACATTTGACTCTTTAGTCAGAATCTCCTTTGCCTGTGAAAAGGAATTACATTTAAATTTGGGAATGCAAATAGTAAAACGGAAGTAATGCTTTTGAATTTATCAAAAAAATGTATCCCCCTAAAATATTAAGTATAGAACCAATTTTGATATGTGTACCTATTGTGTTTTCTTTTAAAGAATGTTAATTTTAAGTGGATAGGATAGGTATAGTTAAGTACTCATGGGAGTTTAGAATTAAGACACTGACAGCGCTTTTATAACGAAGCATCAAGAGTGATATTCGCATGACAAGTGTGTCCATTGTCTGTAATCTTTACCCTCGACTGTACATACGCATTTTAAGACTAGAAACAACAAACATTGCGTAAAGTATTTGAGCGAATGTAGAGGCCACCTACAAGCCAATAAAGTATGTAGATACCAAATAAACTAATGTACTTATATATAGACACGTGGAAATGGCACATAACAGATCCCAATTTAAAAAGACAGACACAGACGATGACCTGGTGAAGGGGAAACCCGGTTTCAGGCAAGACTCAGAGACCGACAGACAACCGTCGTTGATCCTGGTGCAGGGGAAACCCGGTTTCAGGCCGACGGAGACAGACAATAGACCATCTACGTCCAGTGAGTTGGCAGACCTGGTGAAGGGGCAACCCGGTTTCAGGCAGCAACCACAGGACACGACAGACGAGCTTGACTCCTGGCAAGTCGCTACGCACCGACGTAAAAATCGGCGCGTGGAGGACAAAACCAGGAATCCAGCTCAGGACACCAAACCGAAGACGGGCCGACTGAAGCACGGTAAACGCGCTAGGAAGGCCCGCGACAGACTTCTCTCGGCGGAGACCACCAGACAAGCGGAAGCGGGTCAGGAAGGAACCCAGGACCAGGGACAGACAGACGGACAAAGGAAATGGACTGACAGACGGACAGAAAAAAGACAGACCAAGACCGGACAGACAGACAGACAGGAGGCCTCAAAGAGGCCCAGACTTGATGACACGGTGTCACCGAGGGGGCAATATAAAAAGCCCAAAAACGACGAACCGCGTCGCTCTTCTGGGAAGGTCTCCTTCGCCGACGCAGCTACTGCAGACCTGCTGGTGATTATCACCAGCAAAAAGACGGGACACATTAGTGCCACCCAGGCTGGGTTGGTCCTTAAGGCCCTGGAGGAGGCCGTTGTGGAGGAACTGCTAACAGCAGGATCCTCAACGGACGAAGCCCCAAACCTTAAGGGAAAACCCATCATTGGGGACGGCGCCCTGAGCCTCTGGTGCGAAACACCCAAAACACTGGAGTGGGTCAGGAAGGTAGTGGACAGCCTAAAAATACCGGGGCTAGACGACCTAGTAGTGCAGCGCCAGATCGACAGGCCGAAGAGAGTGGTTTGTGGCCTCCTCATACCGGGGACGCGAGAACCACACACAATCGCCAAGCTGCTGCGCTACCAGAACAAGTTCGCAGAGGTTGACCGATGGATCCTGCACAAGGCCATCGCAGGTGACGATAGCACCTTTTTGGTGTTCAGCACGACCAGGGACGTCGCGGAGGGGCTACTAGCTAGAGGCAGACGCCTCTGCTACTTGATGGGCTCTGTATACGTGAGGTTCAGGAACCAGGGTGGTCAGTACCTGGAGAGCCTGCCACCTCTAGAGGAAAAAACATCTACTCCGGTACAGAGCACGTCTAGACCAGCCGTGACACAACAGACCATCACAGACACTCCAGTTGTAATGGAGTCCACATCTGAGGAGAAGGGGGACACAGACGTGGTTGACGAGTGGGCGGACAAACTTGGGGGGATCGACATCAGTCAGGAGGTTGATGTCGATGTGCTTCTCGCCTCAGATGGCGCCCCAACAGACGACAATTAAGCTCCTGCAGACAAACCTCCAGCACAGTCGCACCGCAACGGCTCAACTAAGGAAGTGGCTGGAGGAGAACAACGACGGGGCTATCGCTCTGGTCCAGGAGCCGTGGATCAGATCCAACACCATATGTGGCCTCAACAACACCGGTGGTAAGAATTTTTACAACCCAGGTAACTGCGCACCGCGGACCTGCATTGTATGTTCAAGACACTTGCAGGCAAAAATAATGACACAATTTTGTTCTAGCGACATAACAACAATACAAATAATACAACAGCAAAATCCAAGTGTACCTGTCCTGGTAGTTGCCTCTGCCTACATGCCTGAGGGAGAGGAGGCTCCGTCAGGGGAACTGGCTGAGCTGGTGAGACACTGTGAACAAACTGACAAGGCGCTGATCATCGGCACCGACTCCAACGCCCACCATCAACTGTGGGGCATGACGAAAAGCAACAAACGAGGTGAGGAATTAGTAGATTACCTATTTACCACAAACCTTAACATAATAAACACAGGTTCTGAACCTACTTTCGTAACAAGAAGAGGTAGATCTATCATCGATCTTACTCTTGCATCAAGGAGAGCAGCGGGATTGATCTCTGACTGGCACGTCTCCCCAGAGGCATCCTGCTCTGACCACAGGTGGATTAGGTTCAACATCGCGGTACAGCGTGTTACCCAGTCACCAAGACGCATACCCAAGAAAACGAATAGAAGCCAATATCGCAGACAGGTAACACTATCACTGCAACATATGCAGGCTGAAAGCTTAGACGAAACCAATAAGATAGACGAAACAGCTGAGGAATTAACAAGGGTAATTATCTCATGCTATCAGACAGCCTGTCCTCTCAGTACACCATCATCCAACTCGGATGCCAGCCAGTCGTGGTGGGGCCCCGAGCTATACAAACTGAGGAAAAAGGTAAGAAGACTTTTTAACAGGGCCATGAACACATGTGACGACCAAGACTGGGATGCGTATAAAGATGCCAAGGCTCTTTATAAAAAACGCATCCGATACTGGAGCAATGGGTCTTGGAGGAAATTTTGTTCTGAAATAGACTCATGCACCAAGGCAAATAAGGTAAGGAAACTGCTTTCCAAAGACAGACAACAAGACCTTTCACAGCTCAGGAAAGCTGATGGCTCCCTCACAGAGACAGTGGAGGAGGCACAGAGGGTACTGCTCGAAACCCACTTTCCAGGCTGCATCATAGACACGACACACACCTGGAATGACACTTGCTGGACCCCCACGGAACAATCCTGGAACACTGCAATGAGGACAGTGTCCATGGACAAGTTAAGGTGGGCCATTAACAGCTTCCAGCCATTTAAAGCAGCCGGACCAGATGGCATCTTTCCGGCGTTGCTTCAATGGGCAGGTGAAGCGCTAATCCTTATCCTGGTGCCCCTCCTGAGAGCGTGTCTTGCATTCAGATACACGCCGAAGCCTTGGAGGGAGGTCAAGGTAATCTTCATACCAAAGCCAGGCAAGGCCGACTACAACGAAGCGAAATCTTTCAGGCCAATAAGTCTCTCATCATTTCTGCTAAAAACCTTAGAAAGACTGTGTGACAGAGAGCTGAGAGATAACCAATTAACCAGCTTTCCACTACATCTAAACCAACACGCCTATTGTCCAGGCAAGTCGACAGAATCTGCACTACATGCAGTCGTAAGTAAAATAGAGGATAGTCTCAGACGAAAAGAGCTATGTCTGGGCACCTTTATAGACATAGAAGGCGCGTTTGACAAAACAAGCTTCGCCAGTATTGTAAACGCACTTGGCAAACACGGAGTCGATGAGAACATTATATACTGGGTAAGTAACATGCTCCGTAACAGACTAATCAGATTACAAGACGACAACCATCTCAGAGCATTGGCGACTAAAGGATGTCCTCAAGGAGGAGTACTATCGCCTCTGCTATGGAATGTAGTCGTAAACGACTTAATTACCAAACTAAACAACCTTCACTTCCACACGGTGGGCTATGCGGATGACCTGGCAATCCTAATCCCGGGTAAGTTTGCGAGCACCGCTTGTGACATTACACGGGGGGCAATGAAGGTAGTTGAAAAATGGTGTGACGACTACGGCCTTAAGGTGAATCCAGTGAAGACAGAATTAGTCATGTTCACGAATAAAAGAGCCTTAGGCGACTATCGGCTACCGAAACTATTTAACACGACACTAAGGCTCTCCAACGAGGTAAAGTATCTAGGAATAACCCTAGATTCCAAACTGAACTGGGGTTCACACATAGACAAAACTACTACTAAGACCAACATCATTTTCTGGCAATGCCGCAAAATGATTAGCAAAACCTGGGGACTATCACCGCTCATTGTTAGGTGGCTGTACACGACCATAATTAGGCCCATCATCAGCTATGCAGCAGTAGTATGGTGGACAAAGACAAACCAGGTAACGACAATTAATAAGTTAAGACGTCTCCAGAGGCGGGCCTGCTGTGCAATCACTGGCTGCATGAAAACCACTCCCACATCAGCACTGGAGACTATACTTGACGTGAGACCACTACATTTGTTTATACAACAGGAAGCTGCTTGTACAGCCACACGACTAAGCATGCTGGGGCTATGGAGGGACAACAGCTCCCCACACACCAGCATTTTAGCAGACATATACAGGTACTTTCCGTACTTTGCTGCAGTAAACGACCTCATTCCAAAGACGTACGTATTCGACAAAAAATACAAAATTCAACTTTATGAAGACACTCCGGACCACTGTCTGCAAAAGGAGTTGAGGGTCTACACAGACGGCTCAAAAACCAACTACGGTACAGGTTCGGGTGTCTTCTCTGAAGACCTAAATATACACATCTCAACAGCATTGGGAGCCTATAACACGGTCTTCCAGGCAGAGTGTGTGGGCATCATCAAGGCCGCCGAAGCGATAGATTGTCGCAAGGTAAGAGGAAAACACATTCGTATTCTCTCTGACAGCGCTTCTGTCCTACAGGCACTGGACAACAATATAATGACATCAGGCTTAATTTATGAATGCCACTGTAAGTTGACTAATATTGCTAACGACAATAGATTGACTTTGCAGTGGATTAAAGGACACAGCGGCTCAAGGGGTAACGATGCGGCGGACTGCTTAGCCAGGGAAGGTTCTAGCAGGACGGCCATTGGTCCGGAGCCTATTGTACCCATACCCTATCGACAGCTGCGAACATGGATAAGGGAGCGCTGTCAACGACAACATAACGAATACTGGACAGAACTCACAGACTGCAGGCAAGCTAGGGAAGCCGTTCCCAAGGTAAACCTGCAGCTAACACGTAAGTTAATCAGACTTCCTAGACAAGCCTTAAAACAAATCGTGGGTATACTCACGGGTCACGGCTATTTCAACAAACACCTTTGTAATATAGGTATTTCTGACAGCCCTCTGTGCAGAGCCTGCCTGGAGGACGAGGAGACGAGCGCCCATGTGCTGCTGGAGTGCACGGGCGTTGCAAGACAAAGGATTTCTCTAATGGGAAGCCCGAAGACTATAGTAGAGGCCTGCAGTAACGTTCGGGGACTGCTGAGCTTTCTGGAGGAGCTGGGATGGCAGGACTGATGCCAATCCCCACGCAAAATAGGCACCAGATGTCGAGTTGCGGAAACAGCCCGCCGTTCTACTAAGACTAAGACTAATGTACTTATATAATCCGGAATGATAGGTCTTCAATTAAGGGAAAAAAACAAAATCTATTTTATCATTATCATTGTTTTGTTTTTGTGTAGACTTATAATTTTTGTTCTCTGGCTTGTATTATAAACCTTTTGTAAACAATTGTCTGCAAGACGTTAAAAACCTCATCAAAATCAGTTGTATAGTTTGTGGGTGGAGTCAGCAATATGAGGAAAGCCAGACAGATGAGGAAAGGAGCTTTATTGTTTATTTATAGAATAACATTTGATCACAGACTAATAAAATATGATATACTTAAGTCCTAGATCTAGTATCAACATAGTAGATCCAGTAATAATATTGAGAAGACAGCTACACCACAAATAAAGTACCTAACAAATACACTAAAAATACGTGACTAGAAAATAATATCTCAGCAACCTTTAAAAATATTTAAGAAACTGCCAGAACAAGTTATGATACCAATAAAAATATTTTACATGAATTAGCCTGCAACACATTATTGAAATATGTAGTGGGTCTAGTCTAGGTAATATGATAAACAGTTTACACGCCAGACATAATTAACAGCTCCATTGTTATGTGCTCCTGCATAACCAAAAGCAGCAAAGTAAGATGGCTTAACCCAGAATCAAGTTAATTTTTTTTGTTCTTTTTTATTACAAGGCATTATAACAAGCTAATGAGAGCTTATGTTATGACATAAGCTCTATCTATCCTAAGCTTGGGTGCGACTGTAAATATTTGAAATTACATGAACCCAGTCAATTCTAACCAAGCTTACTCCATATTCATCAAGAAGTCTCTATAGTTTTCTCTCTATGTTCCAGGGCTCCACAGGGTAGGGGATGGGTCAGGCTACCTATGCAATGCTGAGAGTTATATTTTTGGTATCACAAGTATCTATAGGCTCTGGCAGCCGCTTATCATTATACTGACCACCACCCATCACCATGGCTGAGTGGTTTGTACACCGGGTTTCAAAGTGTTCTCAAGAGTTCTCAGGTTTGAATCCCGGTGGTGGCAAATGTTTGTGTGATGAAAACGAGCATTTGTGCTCCAGTCATGAATGTTTAATATGTATTTCTATATAAATATACATAAACACAGTATATGTATTCTATCCGGCAACCTAGCATCCCATAACACAAGCCTCACAGCTCTTACTTTGGGGCTAGGCTAATTATTGTGAGTGTTTGAAATATTTATTTATTTATCATCACGCTGGTTATACACTTGTTAGCCCACTTTTAACATTAAGAAAAATTTACAAGGATTTTGAAATTCTTAGTGAAAACATTTGACATTGTTGTAAACAGCTGTACTTGAGGAGATGATAGAGGTCATTCATTTATTACGTAAGACGATTTAGGGGGGGAGGGAGGTCGACCATGTCTTATTTTTTCTCCAAGGGATTGGGAGGGAGTCTGGATAGTTCTTACGTAAGATCAGAAAAATGCGCAAAGTTAAAATTACACTTTGAAAAAGCGCGGGCAACCGCGCGAGTTCGGAGGTGCGCTCAGAATCTCGGATGCGTATTTAAACGATACCCATTTCCACGGCAACGGACCCCCCGCACCACTCACTACCAAAGTTTATTACTAGGTACCAAAACATTTCTAATAATTGTTAACCCCATACATACTGTTAAAAAATTAACATTCCAATTATTTAAAATTAAAAAATAATGAGAGAATAATAAGATTTTAATATTAAAGACTGTTAGCCCTACATAACCTACTTCACAATTAGGTCAATGAACTTAACCTTGATTATTTTTAGATAAGCAGATTTATGAGCTATGCTCATTTATCACACAATGTGGCATTAAGCAAAATTAATAAAATATTTATGTAATATTTTAAATCAGTCTAGAGCCCAAATTGTATAAGAAGAGCCTAGACTGACTATCTAGACACTGGGCAGTTACAAGCAATTCCTAAAGTCCAAAAGTCAATCATTGTTCAATTTGCTAAAATATGTAATACATTAACAAAAATATACTTGTGAATGAAACATGGACTGCCAGCAGATAGATCAGTTCTGTACTGTGTGTGATAAAAATCTAGGGTTACCATCATCATTAAGATGTATGACTTTTTTGGGTCTTGTCCACTAAAAACGAATGTGCCCACTTTTTCTGGCTCTGCTTGTTTGCATAGCTATTAAAAATATATGTTACTTAATGTCTGGCTTTCAAGAAAAAATGTCTTACCTATCTTAAAGCAAATTGCAGTTTTTATATTTTAGAAGATGGCAGCCCTACTTGTACCCATACTTCTTAAAAACTGAATGAAGTCTCTAATTGGTTGTTTCATATTTAAAAGAATTGTATCATTGCACTGGTTTGAATTAAATCTTATACACCTAACTGAACTGTAAAACTTATTTTACCGAGACTATAATATGCAATGATGGATACCTAAATCAATCACTTCAGTAGTTTAACCATATGCATAGTAGGACATAAAAAACAGTCTTTAAATTGCCATACCCTTCCTTTTTAATTTGTCATGGTCAGGTAAACTAAAACTACATAAGAATCACTGTAAAAGCTGTAAATATGTTTTTTTCCTGCGATTTACTTGTCATAAGTGTATTGCCATCAAGATTTTTGTTAAAAAATATTTTGTATTGGTTTCAAGCCAAGGATGCAGCAATGTTATTAAAAGACAACTGATTTCTGATGGAAAAAAATTAGTCATTATGAAGAAGATCAGCACAGTTAAATCACAATATACAAATGTTAAACATTTACAGCCTACTGAGATATACTTAACTAACTATAAAAAGTGCTCCTATATCCTGTCCACAAACAACATTACTGTCAGTATAGCTTGATTGTCAAAGATTTAGTTAAGATGCAATTGTGTGTAAAATAAATAAACAAATTGCATAGATTTAAAATACTCTACAAATCTAGATTATCATTCTATTATGGCAATAACTAGCTTGTTTGTCAACTGGTTGCGACTTATGTGTTAAATAGCTGAAGGTGTTTTTCTGATGTTATTCTCTCAACTTAAAACTAAATCTAACAGTATTAATATATAATGTTTGTTAGTCAGTTATTACTTAAAAAAACTAGTGGTAGTAAAAGCAACCTAAAACTTTTCTCTGTGCCGAGTTGCAACAACAATGTTACTTTTAATGATGCACTGTTTCGAATGTGTTTATCTCATAATGATAGAGTAAAGATTTGGATGTTTTCACAAAGTTTAAGGTCATTTATTAAAGTTATAAGAACGCTACATTGTAATTTTGAAAATGTTTAACTTGATCCTGATTGTAATTTAGTTTAAATGGAATATTTAAATACACAATCAATGCATATAATAAAAATAAAAGTTTGGTTCTATTTTCTAGTTAAATGTTGTGTGCAACATTTACTAGGATTAAAGATTGAAACTTAATTTAAGATATTATACAAACATATCAAGTTTTGTGTATAAATAAATAATGTTCACTTTTCAGGAAAATCCTTATGATGTAAAAGTCTTAGTTTAAGAGTAAGAGTACCTACTATTAATTGCTTATATTATTGCCATATTAAAATATGTAATAAGTAGGTACATACACACATTAGGAGTTTAACAGCTACTTGTTTATAGATTATTTTTTAAATCAATTTAAGATAAATTATCATGAAAATTATTTTATCTACATACTAATGTTAAGTTTCCTAATTTTGTTATTTATAATCATTAACCATGTTTCATTCAATTTGAAATGAACAATTGTTTTAAATGACAAGTTTGTTCAGTTTATGAAAGTACCAAATTGAAAAGTAAGTTTTAATGACAGTATGTACTATGTACACATGTCTATACATAAATATACATAGTACCAAAAACAACTGAACCAAAACATAGAAGCCCCAGCTTTAAAACAAATTGATTTAACAGTGCAATTGCTAAAATAGATAACAAGTTTTGACACTGTAGACTTTTTCAATTCTACAGTAAAATAGTATCAGTTGTTAAATGTATACCTAGCTGTGGCTTTCGAAGCACGTCTGTTTTATATAGGTAGGTAGTGTATCAAAAGATCAATGACAGTTACTTAACCAAAATTAAAATAAACAATGTCTGTACTTCTAAAAGAGTGTATAATTTGTCAGATAACATATTTCCGCAGAATCTATAAATACCTTTGAATCAATTATGGTAAGCTATCATGAAGCAGTAAAGCCGATTGGTGCTTGGGTGTGGTAGAATACATTACCTCCCAATTTAAAACCGGGAGTAATACTAATAGTGTAAAGAATTCAGTAGCTTCCAAATTATTCAACATTTACGATTACATTCAAGTTATGTTGGATGCTTTTTCACTTCGTTGTGACAAGATGTGAATCATACAACGTAGAGGAAATAACCCCAATGAATTACACATAACAACATTGAGTAGCGAAAATAATTATTATTGATTCAATTTAAAAGAATAAAATGTACATTACCTTATCGCATAACGTTTTTACTTGATTTTCTGTCAATTGCTTGCATTCATTTAGCTGTTCTATCCATTGATCCAGTTCTTTTAACGACGCCTTGTCCTCCATGATTTGAGTCTGTGATTTAACGTCCAAGACGTTAATTAGGTTGAGAAATGTCTTTTAATTTTATTGTACACAAAACCATGCGAATAAACTATTTCACACTTTGTCCAGAAAATTAACTTCGGCGAACACTTACAAAATGGCGTAGGTACCAATGGCGTGACGTCAATTTAGTGATGAGAGATCCACCAAGCGGTGGAATTAGGAACTATTATCATTATGCCAAATCCGATGCATTCACGAATAAAAAAAATCCAAATCTACCTACACGCTGAAGAAAAGAAACTACAATACATACTAATAAAACATCCTTACGTCTTTCAAGGCATTCGGGGATAACACCTTTGCTTTTGCCATGGTTTGCAAAGCTTCGATGTCGGTGTCCATTTAAGTTAATTATTGAAAAAATATGGTAACCTTACTACCAATGACTAAATGTACCTATGTATACCATACATTTGATGCACTTTCACGTTTTCGTCTAAATTAAATTTATGAAGCAATATTTAGAAATCAGTAAAATAAAATGTCAAAATAAGAGAAGTTCTATTTTGAATTTAGACGTTTGTCATTAATTTTAATAACGTTCAGGAATTTGTGTTCGATAGTACGATGCTTTAGCCAGGAACAAAATATATTTGTTTGTCGTGTTGTGTCGTGACCATAGTGGTGCTGGTGACCATAGACATAGTATCAAATGGACGGAGCCAGAAGTTTGACAGCCTGGATGACGGATGGAACTGTTTTCCATGCATCTCTGTCTAACCTGTACTTATGAGTGAAAGAGCAATTGCCACAGTGTCGTAAGTTTGTGAAGCTGTGTATCGGTGTAAATACCCGCCTCTACGAGAAATCGTTACGATCAGACTGTACAGTTCGAACGGTACAGTTTATACGATTTCGTTTAGTATAGGAAACTGTGCAGTTTTATAACATACATGCTACGATTTATCGGTACCGTTCGGACTGTACAGTCTAATCGTAACGATTTATCGTAGTGTGTATGGCGGGTATAAGCTTTTTGGTGTAAATTATGGCCTACGAGTGGCCGAATAATATGTTCACAACATTGCGGTGACGTGTGATAATTTCATAAATTGAAAAGAATTCATAGTGTTAAGCGTGAAAATTATAAACAAGTTTAAGATAATGCCGTGTTCAGCTGTGTTCTGTTCATCGAGTACGGTAAAAGAAAGAATCAAAAACTCGGAATTATCATTTCATGTGTAAGTCGTAGTCATGTCTTAGCAAACATTTTTGAACATATACTGGTATTTTTATGTGTCTGAATAATACTATCATTGGGATTTTACTATCATGACCAATTGTATTTATTCATGAAAATACCAATAAAATTGTATACAAAATTCGTATTGAAAAATAATATATTTTAGAGCTGTACTCTTATTGCTTACATAGTTTTATCGACAATCGATTAACATATATTAACAGTAGTATATTTTTATTTAAACAATTTGGCAGTTTTCCAATTACAGCATTATTTATTTATTTATTTATACTTTATTGCAGAAAGGTATGTACAAGTGGCGGACTTAATGCCATTAGGCATTCTCTACCAGTCAACCGGAGAATTTTAGCAAAAATCTTAAGGTAGTGCACAAAGAATTCATCAAATTACTTATTATATTTTTAATATCTATGGAAACAAGATACTGGTGCCAATTCTGACGTGATTCTCTAAACTTAAAACTAAATTTAACATCAGTCTCTCCTTTTCATTCTGTATAGAGAATGACAAGGATATACTGCTGTCAAATTTAAGTTTAGGTTTAGAGAATCATGCTAGAATCGACACCAATATATATATATACTAAATAAAATACATATCTATAAAAATACATAAATAATAATATATATATGTAAATATTTAGATATATACATACAAATATATATCATATCAGGAGGATGCGTAGGAGGAATCTAATAAATGATGACGTACGGAGCGTTTAAAAGCCAGTTTGTTCGGAGCATCTTGAATATGAGGAGGCAGTGCGTTCCAGAGTCGTATAGCTTGAAGAGAAAATGAGTTGGAAACAAAACCAGTATGGTGAGAGGGAAAAGCTAGAGTTTGTTTGCTGCTAGACCGAAGATTCAGATCATGGATACTGCCAAGATAGCGAAATTTACATTTCAAATATCCAGGAGCATTATAGCGCATTCGGGTACGGCCAGAGTGCACTCAGATTCAGATTCAGACTCAGAAAACAAGCGCGAGAAATATACAGTGTAGTTTAAGCAAGTTGCCTGCGGCCACAATGCCACCCTGCTTTAACTACACTGTTTATTTCTCGCGCTTGTTTTCGGAATCTGAATCTGAGTGCACTCTGGCCGTACCCTTATGCGGTATAATGCTTAACGTGGTAACTTAATGGCATTGATCGAAATGTTTTATTTATATGTTATCGTTAGTAATATTATTTATTGTTGAAAAATTATTAAAACTCTTTTCATCATAGTTTTTTTTTAAATAATCAAAGTTAATTCAAACTGTGTTAAAAATTAAATATAAATATGGATGAAGGTACAAACATTGACTTTTTTTTCAACACTGAACTTAGCGCACTCTACTGGTGCATTTGAAAACTAATTCACGTTCCAATTAAGCATCAGCATAATTCGGCATTGTGCGCCACTGAGTTGCATTATGCTCTGTAATTGGAAAACCACCATTGTAGTGTCGATTCTAGAGTCTGACAAGTGAGTCGTGGCACAAGAATTATTACGAATGGCAACACTGTTAACTGTCAGAGAGAGATGTCATTTTAAATTAACTTAACCTCTACGTCTTGCTGTGGTGTGATATTTATACGTTTTTTGGTTTGAAAAATGTCGAAACCTATTAAAAGCGGTGTTCGGAATTTGTTCTACAGTATGATAAACAAGTATGAACAAAGAAAAACTGAAACAAGCCGACGTGTGGAGGAAAAAATACGTCTTTTGGACAAAATTGTTTCGTCTGCAAGTAAGTATAGCCATCACATTTTGATACTTATATGTACATTCAAACAAGGAGAGGTGCTTTTCTTTTAAATAACTGTATAACTTTCGGGGCCGTAGGTATATTATTGCATTAAAGGTAAGAAGGTACTAAATATTTTTTTCCTGATTTGAAGGTATGTCGGATGACGAAGACAATAAACGCAAAATCAAAGATTTAGTCAAGGAGCTCAAAGATATTGAGAATAAAGATCTTATTACCTCTGAATCAAGTTATTTAACGCATTTATCTACTCTAACAGGTAATTTTCAATAAACATAATTGCACCATATTTTATACTTGTACATAGACTTGGCTAGCTAACCTAATTATACTTTTATAATTCCAGATGTTAGTGTAAATACAATGAGAAGAATAAAAAAGGAAGGTTCTTTAAACCAGGGTAAATGGAACACACCAGGAAAAAAACGCCCTCGTCAACCCCGTGTTTCAAACTTAGATGATTTTGACATATGCGCAATCCGGAGTAAAATAAATGAACTTTATTGTGTTAAAAAGCAAGTTCCAACCATAAAAACCCTATTAGAAGAACTGCGAGTATCCATTGGATTCATAGGATCCCGTGAAACATTAAGACAAATATTGTTAAAAAATGGTTTTGAATTCAAGAGCAATAAAAGCGAACGGTCTCTTCTAATTGAAAATTTTGAAATTTCGGCTTGGAGACACAAATACCTCAGAACTATTGATCAGAAACGGCACGAGGGAAACACAATAATTTATTTAGATGAAACGTATGTACATCAAAATTATAGACCAAAAAAATCTTGGCAAGGTCCAAGCACAAGTGGAGTAATTGACAAAATTTCTAAAGGTCATTTTTTGTATACTAAGTTTCTGACTTAATCTGGTTTCTTTCTTTGAAAATATGTTTAGATGAATGTAAGCATGCGTCAGTACCTTTAAAACTATTAACAAAATTGTTTGACTTATTGATGTTTTATTATTTATTAATTTTTTTATGTTTACAGGTAAAAGATACATCATAGTTCATGCTGGATCTGAGAAGGGTTTTGTGCCAAATGGGTTACTAGTGTTCAGCACAAAATCTAAAATGGCAGACTATCATGATGACATGAACCGTAACAACTTCATGAAATGGTTGGAAGAAAAACTGATACCTAATTTAACAGAACATTCCGTAATTGTTATGGATAATGCGAGTTACCACGTTACACAAATAAACAAGGCCCCAACGATGAGTAATGTAAAGGCTGATATTCAGAAGTGGCTCAGTGATGATGGCATTCCTTTTGAAGAAAGTTTCACAAAGGCTGAACCTTTGTGTATTGTTAAACAAAACAAACCTGCACCCTTGTATGAAGCTGAGGAACTTTTAAAAGAGCATGGACATGAGGTTTTGAAATTACCACCTTACCATTGCGACCTTAATGCAATTGAATTAATCTGGAGCTTAGTAAAAAGGAAAATAGCAAGTAAAAATTTAGGTGTGCCAGGTGCTCATACAGAAAAATTAATAAAAGAATGTTTTGCCACTGTGACAGCAGCTGATTGGAAGAAATGTACAGATCATGTAATTAATGTTGAAAATGAATATAAAGTTAAAGACCGAATAACAGAAGAGCAACTTGAACCATTTCTCATCAGGGTTTGTGATGATGAAAGTGAAAGTGATAAATCATCTGAAGGCATTGAATGTCTAGAGTCAGATTTTGATTATGGTTCAGAATAAATAAATGTTTTTTTTTATTCATTTTGTGTATATCCGTTTTTAATGTATTAATAAGGTGGAACGACTGGCATGCTAGCGCCGCTTAAAAATAAAGCTATTGATTATAATTTATTTTTCGAGACACTAAAGAGAATAATATTTTTAAATTGATGTGTTTTCATAGAAACATATATCACTTGTTTAGTTTTTTATTTCTTAAAAACTTTAATTATATTTTTGTCGGTTGGCGGCGTTAGAGTACGGATTGCTCCACATTAGTGATCACCGACATGTCTACACTGCAAGCCCTGGTGAATCAGGCATGAATGTCTCGGATAAATGACCAATTGAATCATTTGTTTATATGGTGCTATTCATAATAGATCTCTACATTATTATTTTGTTTTTCAAATAGCTATCATTAAATATTGAAAAATTCAAGTATCAACATGATTTTTCTCACTATATTCAGGGTTAACATATGAGAGATTTTTAAATTTACCGCCACGAGCTTGTGCCACGATTCGCTTGTCGGACTTTAGCATGATTCTCTAAACCTAAACTTAAATTTGACTACAGGGTATCCTTGTCATTCTTTATAAGAATGAAAAGGAGAGACAGTTTTAAATTTAGTTTTAAGTTTAGCGAATTATGCTAGAATCGACACCATTATGATACTGTCTATGGGTATCGGTTTCACATGGTTTCATATTTGTCTGCCGTGTTGTGTCATGTCATGACGCGTCAGAGATATATCGAAACTATACAATGCAAAGTACCGTTAGAGTAAAGCCAGAAACATTCCCCCCTCTGTAATTTAAGTAAATAAATGTTTATTTTGAAAAAATCTAGCTCTTTTTCAGGTATGATCTAGCTCTCTTTAAAGATCCAAGTTGGCTACATTAGTCTAAAGATTGAGGTTCTAATTATAATATTAATCATAACAAGTATGTGCCCGACCCAGTTCTCGAAAGTGGTCATATCACGCTGTACTGGGACCGATCTATCATCACTGACAGAACTATTGTTGCCAATAAGCCTGATATAGTGATGATAATAGATCAGGAATAGCGCCTCGCAATGATAGTTGATGTGACCGTCCCTCATGACGAGAACTTCATGAAAGTCAAGAAAGATAATCAAATAAAATATCTTGACTAGGCTCAAGAGGTTGTCGCCATGCGGGATGTTGACTCGGCTATCATTGTGCCGATAGTTGTGACAGTCAATGGCCTGATTGCCAAGAGCTTTGACTACCATCTGCTGAGGGTCGAGTTGGTTGACTGGGTCAAGGGCTTGATGCAGAAGGCAGTGCTAATTGACACTGCTTGCATAGTGAGGAGGTTCCTTTCTCTGGGGCCCTAACCACCGGTACTAGGACCCTGTTCCCGATGCCTGTTGGCTTCTATTTTTTATATTTTAAAATGATTTTATACACATAATTAACATTTAAAAATGTAATAAATATATTATACAAAAATAAAGAAATAATAATAAATTTAGGATCTGTTACACTATACTTTATCCGATGTCACCCGATAATTAGGATCAGATCGGATAGGATCGGAATGTGTAGTAGCATAAAGGCAGAAACATATTTTCGTGTCGTGACGTGCAAGAAGCACATCGGTTTCATACATAATGGTGGCGATTCTGTTCGGATTCTCTAAACTTAAAACGAAATTTAACATCAGAATGATGTCGATTCTGGCATGATTCTCTAAAGCTAAACTTAAATTTGACAACAGTGCATCTTTGTCCTTCTCTATACAGAATGAAAAGATGAGACTGATGTTAAATTTAGTTTTAAGTTTAGAGAATCACGCCAGAATCGACACCTCTATCCTCTTTATTCTGTATAGAGAACGACAAGTATAAAGTGGTGTCGATTCTAGTATGATTCTCTAAACCTAAACTTAAATTTGACAGCAGTACATCCTTGTCATTCGCTATACAGAAAGAAAAGGAGAGACTGAAGTTAAATTTAGGTTTAAGTTTAGAGACTCACGCCAGAATTGGCACCATTGTTGCTAAATTTAAGTTTAGCTTTAGAGAATCATGCCAGAATCGACACCAATGATGTCGATTCTGGCTTGATTCTCTAAACTTAAAACTAAATATAACATCACTCACCTTTTCATCTTGTATAGAGAATGACAATATGAATGGATACACTCCTGACAAATTTAAGTTTAGGTTTAGAGAATCATGTCAGAATCGACACCATTGTGGTTAAAATTCAATATCGTTTATTCAGTCTAAGCTGTTACAAGCAGTTGTGAATGTCAAAAAGCTACGCCATCAGTTCGCAAATCTACGGTGAGAGACCTTGTACTGAGAAGAACCGAGAACCAGCAAGAAACTCAGAAACGACTATTTTCAAATTGAAAAATGACTTCAATATGAGATAACTCATGAAGTCACTTTCCATTAAAGACATTTGTAGGTCGTGTCGTGTCGCCACGAACGACACGACGCCGACGACACGACTCTTATACCCGCCATACACAGTACGATAAATCGTTACGATTAGACTGTACAGTCCGAACGGTACCGATAAATCGTAGCGTGTATGTTATAAAACTGCACAGTTTCCTATACTAAATGAAATCGTATAAACTGTACCGTTCGAACTGTACAGTCTGATCGTAACGATTTCTCGTAGTGTGTATGGCGGGTATTACTTGTGTAAGAGGAAAAAAAAGAAACGGTTGGCAACCCTGAAAGTGCTGTTTCATTCAACACTGGTCACTGCGTCATTTCCGATTTTTCATTCTTTCTGAGTTTGGTTGGGTACCGTACGGTTGGTTGCTCGCCGACAAGTTTTCAATTAAAATGACTGAAACGTTAAAGTTAAGAGGCACTTTGTGTGGTCATAATGGATGGGTTACACAAATTGCCACAAATCCTAAATACCCTGATATGATATTGTCATCTTCTCGAGGTAAGATTTAGATTCCTAAATTTTGCGTATGTGCTTTAAATCTGTGTAAATCTTGATAATTTTAATGTACTTTGCTTAATCATGCGCTTATTTAAACATTCAGTGAGGTATTTTAGCTGATCAATGTAGTATTTTCAATAAACATGATGAACAAAACCTTTGCCACGCGAGTCCTGAGCGGCAAGCGGATATGGGGCTGACCATGTCTGTCTATATTTTGTACATTTTTTTATCTTGTTCAAGATTAATTTTAACTGTGTTGAATTACAGATAAAAGTCTCATTGTATGGAAGTTGACCAGGGATGAAACTAATTATGGTGTGCCGCAGAAGCGTTTGTATGGCCACTCTCACTTCATATCGGATGTGGTCTTGTCTAGTGATGGCAACTACGCTCTATCTGGATCTTGGGACAAGACTTTGCGTCTGTGGGATCTTGCCGCCGGCAAGACGACCAGGCGTTTTGAAGACCATACTAAGGTGTGACAGAACTTTACTTTTGTTTTGAGTTAGTGTCTGTATGATAGTGCTTGCGCCTATACGAGGCAGAAGACAAGTGTTGTGCCTTTGCGAGGCAGAAGATTCCTATGATGGAATGAGGTGCATCATATCCTTCAGGAATCTGTAAGTAGTTGTTATGGAAGGTATCAACTGTTGAAAATGCCATTTTGTTGCGCAATACACACTGATTCCGCCGGCCGCAGACTTATTCTCGGCTTAGTGATAACAATTCCTAAAACTTGTTGTGTGGTATGAGTTGAGCAACTTTATAATTTAATTTGCCGCTTGAGTCGCCAGGCATCTAAGCTGAACCTCGCAAGCCTCTGAAGTTATTCTTTTCCTAATTATAATTTCATGTTGGTGGGTGGTGTGTATTGGGCTAATAATTAGAGTACTTCTGTGTATAAGTCATTGTATTATTATTGTAACACTAATTCATATACCATTAACAGGATGTTCTGTCAGTCGCCTTCTCTGTTGACAATCGCCAAATCGTCTCTGGATCCCGTGATAAAACCATCAAGCTGTGGAACACGCTTGCTGAATGCAAATACACAATTCAAGATGATGGCCACACTGACTGGGTCTCCTGTGTGAGATTTTCACCAAACCATGCTAATCCTATCATTGTGTCTGCAGGATGGGACCGCACAGTGAAGGTTAGTCTCCTGTTATGAATGATTACTATGTTTTCATTTCAATAAAAAAAGTTTGTGTTTGCTCCAGGAATTTAGGGATTCTTTCTGAATTCAAGATTTTGAGAAAAAGAAAGATGAAAATACTATATAATAATTCCAAACTTATTACTTGTTTTTTTTTAATTGAGCTATTGTATTTATTAAACTAGCCTTCTTATTATTAAACTCTGAAAAAGTTATGCAGTGTTTAGTCTCTGTTCATAGAATTGAAACCATTGTATAAGAAATGATACAAAACCACAGCTTACATTAGTTACCTTCTATTTATAACTTTATCATCAAATGAGTAGGAGTATTAAGTTTTTCTGTAGTAAATATCTCAAAATAGTGCAGTAAGGCTCTCAATGCTGGAGTCCTGACATGGTTATCATGTATCACAGTTGTTATCTGTACCTTTATCATGGTAACTTATATAGCCCTAATAATTAAAGTAAAAATAAGTGGCTACTGTATTCCAATTTTACCTATAAAGTTGTGATAGCCTATCTCTGATATTATAAATATGACATGTCATACTGTGACCTAGTTATATCAAAGTAATAATTATCATTTTTCTCTTACAGGTGTGGCACTTGACCAACTGCAAACTAAAGATCAACCACTTGGGTCACTCTGGATACTTAAACACAGTGACTGTTTCTCCTGATGGTTCGCTGTGTGCTTCTGGAGGCAAGGATATGAAAGCAATGCTATGGGATCTTAATGATGGCAAACACCTTCACACTTTGGACCATAATGACATCATCACTGCTCTTTGCTTCTCACCAAACAGATACTGGCTGTGTGCAGCCTATGGACCCTCTATCAAAATTTGGGTTAGTATTTTGATATGGCTTTTTATTTCTAAATACAGTATAATCTCACTAATCCGGCACTATTCAAAACCGACGTTCCGATCTATCGTAGTGCCGGATTAGTGAGATTATACTGTACTCCAAACAAAAATGGACAATGTAAATTTTGCTTACTGAAAATTCTTTACTCTAAATAGAAGTTTGTCTGAGAAAGAAAATGTTATAAATGTTATTAATTTTTTTTCACAGGATTTGGAGAGCAAGGAAATGGTTGAAGAGCTCCGGCCAGAAATCATTAATCAGACTCAAACTTCCAAGTCTGACCCACCCCAATGCCTTTCTTTGGCATGGTCTACAGATGGTCAAACTCTTTTTGCTGGTTACTCTGATAATATTATTAGAGTCTGGCAGGTTTCAGTCTCTGCACGATAAGAAGTTTAAGTTGTCAGAAAGGGTTTCATTTATTTTTGTTCTAGTTATATTAACTGATAAAAATAAATGGAATTGTATGTAAAAATGTAAATTTTCATTTGATCTCCTTTTGAGGGTTACAATTATAATATGTTAGTTCATACTCAATAAGCTATTATGTTAAGGTTACTTATGCAAAGATTTGTTGCCTTTGTTGTGTAAATAAAATGACAGCAGCAAAGTTATTCAATAATGTATTATTTATCAAGTCTGCTTCTATATTCTAAATATCGTTTATACATATAGTTATTCAAGTATTGAAAACTGCAGCCCAGCAGTGCGACCCCATATCTCTCAGACCCTGAAGTAGGTACTATGTACCTTGCAATGTTGTTCCCAAACAGTGTCCAAGAAGAAAATCAAGCACTTATAATTTTCCAGAGTTACACACTTGTTAAGTGGGTGGTATGCCAGCCTAGCATACTCTTCACTTTCGGCACTATTTGAGAACATTTGTTGCCTTTTTTGTAATACCTACCAGAATGGTGGAGTTCTAGGCGACACTCTGAAACTACGTAACTGCGCTATCAGCACAGACAACCTTCGATTAAAATGAAAAGTTAATCTAAGGGCTATACGAATACTTCTCGTTAGTTGTTCGTCAAAGTATGTAGGAGCAACAAAAAGCGCCACAACGATAACAAATGAGGAGCTGGCGAAGATAAGAGAGTGGTATGATTATGCATCTGGTCTAACTTCTTTTTTTTACATTCAGGTTTTGGTTCTGTTGAATTTGAATCTCAAATAATTTTCAATCAAAACCGAATAAAACAGTTATAAATTACTAAATTTTTAAATTAAAAACCATGCCAAAAACTTCTGGAGGTATGTCATTCAGTTTTATACAGCTCTTGTAAAATTAGATTTTATGTAATTATACCTTATTGTTCGCCAGCTCCTCAAATATAAGTAGGTAAGTTATTATTACTTTCTAAACTTAAAGGCCTATCTATTGAATAGGTTAAAATTGAAAAGAGAGGGTTATTGATACTGGCCATTAATCTGCACTCGCGAGCAACCAAATCGACTCGAGCGCTAGCTCTACATTCAAACATTGGTGCCAATTCTGGCGTGATTCTCTAAACTTCATTCTGTATAAAGAATGACAAGGATATACTGCTGTTAAATTTAAGTTTAGGTTTAGAGAATCATGCTAGGATTGACACCAATGTTATGAATAAAGATATACAACATTTTAATAAACATGTCATTTGAAAGCTTGAAACCTAAGCTTTGAATAAAACAAGTAGGTACCAATATGTTCACTTGCGCAATTAGGGCGCATGGGACAAATTTCTCATGATAGACCCACCATACCCCTGGGGGTAGGGTGGGACTGAACCATACCACCGTTGTAGTGCTGGGATTTTATGGAAAAATAGATACCTAACAGATACAAATAATATTTAGTTTATTAAAAAAACCGAAATCCATTCTGGCAAAACCTAAAAATATAACAAACAGATAAACTTAAAAGATGTTAATTTATGTTCATAATTTGTCTAACGCATGCCCAATGGTGATTTCGTTTGCACTAACTGCATTTGGACTTCTGCTATAAAATCATTAATAAATTGTTCCGCTAGATGTTTTTAGGAGTAACTTTTGTTTTATGAATATTGTATAGAACATTTAACAGTCGCATTAAAGTTACTGTATTTTTATTTAGAATTTTATTAAATTTTGAATGAAACAACTAACCTATTTGTATTTAAATGTCACTCAATAAACAGTTTATCAACTTGTACAAGAAGTCTAAATATCAAGCTGGGTGAAGTTGAACCTATTGCAAGGGACAAAAGGATACTTGAAATAAATACACGATAACATTATTATTGAGAACAATTAAGTAAAAATGAATTATAAGTACATATTTATACTATGTCGTATGGGATGATATAGCACCAGGTACCTACGTAATATTCGGAAAAACAAAACCAGAAAGCACATAGTGCACAGCACTACAGGAGTATGGTTCAGTCCCACCCTACCCCTGGGGGTATGGTGGGTCTGTCATGAAATTTCTCACTGCGCTACCTCTACCCCTATAAAAACCCCCGTGACCCTTCAACCCTTACCAGTCTAAAAAAACATGTAACCTTCCTTTGGATAGCGTTTCGAACTCCTATTACCCATGCGACTGTCCCTGTCCCCCCCACCTACATTAAGTCCACCGCCTGCTCGCAGGTCGTTCACCGGGCCTCTCATGGGTCTCACCCGGTGGGCTTGACCGCACCGAGGGCGATGGTGAAAAGTAGGGTGGGGAGGGACGGACACCAAGGACCACTCCGTTGAAACGGAGCGCGCACTCGCTGCATCTAAAAAGGAATCAATCCTAAATTAGACTCCCGCACGCCGCGACGCCTCGAACCGTTGCCTATGGTGGCGGATGTGAGCTGGTATCTCCTTGGAGGGTAAAACCGAGCTCGTTTTCGTGCCTGGAGGAGGACTGGCAGCTGATGGGTATATTACAAATATTCCCCTGGAACATGTTGTGCCCTATGCAGGATTTGTTGGCAAAGACTTCATCCTAATGCACGACAATGTTCGATGCCACACAGCGCGCGTTACTCAGCAGTTCCTTCTAAAAGTCGATTTGCTCACAATGGACTGGCCTGCACTCAGTCCAGACCTAAATCCCATCGAGCATTTATGGGACGAGCTCAAACGAAGGGTACGAGCAAGAAATCCAGCCCCTTCAAGTCTAGAAGAATTGAAGGCAGGTTTGCTAGAGGAGTGGGAAGTTATTCCTCAAGACACCATGAAAAAATTAATAAGCTCAATGAAGAACTGACTATGGGCTGTAATTAGGTCTATGGGGGCATTACCAAATACTGAACCAATAAATTTTATACTTATTAGGGAAAAAACGTGTTTTATTTGTGTCAATTCTCCATTATCCATAATCCCATTTTTCACCCATTTAAGTTCAGACACCAATAATATAAGTATACATGGATATTAATAATGATGATATCTCATAAAAGCTGAAGTTTCAAGCTTTCAAATGACATATCATTTTTATTAAAATGTTGTAAACTTAAAACAAAGTTTGAATGCAGAGGTAGCGCTTGAGTCAATTTGGTTACTCACAAGTGTACATGTACAAATTAAAAGTTATTGAAAAGTGTCTTTCCTTAGGTCTATTTACATTGGAATCAAAAGATTTGTCAGGAATTGGTAGTTCTTCCTGATAAATAAAAATTGCTTGACTAATAGTAGCAATGTTTTTATTTTTAGGATATTATTTTTGTAACTTTCTCCTATACATATTTAAGCTTTTAAACAATGTTCTTTCCAAAATAATTTCAATTGCAGTAACTTTTTACGAAAAATTCCTTTAATATAAATTATACATTATTTATTAAATCTATGAACTAACAGCACCAGTCCTTACAAACATGTATTCAGCACTAATGTTTTGTCAATAAATATTTAGACTAAAATATCTCAATCATTAGTCCCATTTCTGTTTAGTCAATTACATTGAGTAATTTGTGTTGTGATTTTTCTTAAGTTATAATTGGGTTTATTGGCCAACCAGATTCATCCAACAAGTGACTACCATCAGTTACTTCAGCTGGTCCATCACCAACTTTAGTATGGATAACATATTTGACCAAATCCTTTTGGTTAGACTGTGCAAAAAGTTCAAGTAAATTAGTATTTATCATTTCACAATGAGTTGGCAATCCTGTAACAAATGTGTCAGGGTTTGATGATGGAAAAATATGTTGAATCAAAGGTAAAATCTTTGGTACTTCATTCTGAAGAAGGTATAAACAGGCATTTGGTCCAGCATCAAATGTATAAGCCACTTTAATTTCACCATGAAAATTATTGTACTTATGAATGAGTTCAATTATTTTGTTTGATATGTCATTCATGTATGTGATGGGAGGATATGAATCCAGACATATTGCATGAAATTGATTACTATCTTTCATAGTAATTTCACCAAATTTAACAAAATCCTTTGCTAAAATTGCTTCACATATGTCTTCAGTTCTCTTAGGTACACAATTCTGTATTCTATATTGAAACAAGTCTGAAGTTTTAGTTGATATTCTCATGCCTTTAGTAGAACTTATTTTCTTTTTTGTATCCCCAACTACAAGTATCAACGCATGCATCTCAGGCCAGTGAGATTTATCTGCAATTTGCACTGCAATTGAATCTGATCCATCGATTTTGACGCCAGAGTGCCACCGTACGAAGCCTCCATAAACACTGCGGCAAGCACTGCCTGAACCAAGCCTGGCTATAGAACTTACATCTGATTTGATTTTATAAACCTTGGCTAGCGCAGATACAAGACATGCATACCCGGCAGCTGATGATGCTAACCCAGCCGCAGTAGGAAAATTATTTTCCGAACAAACATGGATCTTCCATGATAGAAAAACATCGTCAACACTTTTTTCAACTGTTGCTCTAACTTTAATTTCTCTGAGGCAATTCTGCATACGTTCATTCGAAAAAGATTCTTTCACACCATTTAACCAAATCTCGTCTTCCAAAAAGTTAGGACTTACACAGACCGAAGTTTTGGCGCACATTACATTCGTATCCAAAGTAGCACTAACGGAATCATTTAACGGTAAAATTAACTCTTCGTTGCGTTTCCCCCAGTATTTTATAACAGCTATGTTAACTGGAGCTACCATAGTAATAATATCACTCATAATGTCTGATGAATCAAAAAAAATAATCAAAAGATGAGCCTGCTAAGGGATTTTTTTATCAAACTAAAATAAAAATTACAAACTTTGTTAACGTAACGTACACAACACAGCGAGCGACAGCGCAGGACTGCGTTCAAAACGTACTACCTTACCTACTCTTTATGTGCAACAAATGTCAAAGAAGACATTAGTTTCATACATAAGGGTACGGCCAGAGTGCACTCAGATTCAGACTCAGAAAACAAGCACGAGAAATATACAGTGTAGTTTAAGCAGGTTGCCTGCTGCCACTATGGCCACCCTGCTTTAACTACATTGTTTATTTCTCGCGCTTGTTTTCTGAGTCTGAATCTGAATCTGAGTGCATTCTGGCCGTACCCTATGGGTGCGGCCAGAGTGCACTCAGATTCAGAGTCAGATTCAGATTCTGAAAACAAGCGCGAGAAATAAACAGTGTAGTCGAAGGGTACGGCCAGATTGCACTCCTGATTCAGATTCAGATTCAGACTCAGAAAACAAAGCGCGAGAAAAAGCAAGCAACCTGCTTAGACTACACTGTTTATTTCTCGCGCTTGTTTTCGAAATCTGAATCTGAGTGCACTCTGGCCGCACCCTATGGGTGCGGCCAGAGTGCACTCAGATTCAGAGTCAGATTCAGATTCTGAAAACAAGCGCGAGAAATAAACAGTGTAGTCGAAGGGTACGGCCAGATTGCACTCCTGATTCAGATTCAGACTCAGAAAACAAAGCGCGAGAAAAAGCAAGCAACCTGCTTAGACTACATTGTTTATTTCTCGCGCTTGTTTTCGAAATCTGAATCTGAGTCTGAATCTGAGTGCACTCTGGCCGCACCCTATGTCAAAATATATATAGGAACAATGAACCAAGTACAACTAAAAACCTTAAAAAATATAATATAATAACTAAAATATATTATTAAAAGGAGTCCCTTTAGGCAAGGTTCGGAAGATACTGACAGCGTTCCCCCTTTGAATAGCTAAACTAATTCTTTGTCCGAGGTAGCTGCCAGCTCTTCGGTCTCCAGTGATGGCGACTAACCTTTTTGACATTTCCTTAAAAAACCTTATAGCGTTAGGACCCCACGGACCAAGGGTCTCGACACCGAATGGGACAAAATCATATTGTATTTGCATGCCTGCCTTTGCTTTTTCAGCCGCTTAAGTCAAAATTGAATCGTCAGATCAACGGTAAAAAGTTGCATTCATAGCGTAGGTATTGAACGTAGGTAGGCCAGAGCTGTTTACAAAGGTACGAAGACTGTTCAAAATTGTATGGAGTTTGAGGGTGGTAGCAGTCTTCGGTAGACTTAATTTTTTTTGACACGTAGGGCATATAAAGTAGCGGCACGCTATGTTATATGCCGTTTTGACGTTTGTGCGCCCATGAAGTTTCGTATTTGAAACAAATAATTATTGTTCCTCATTGATATCAGAGACGCGCATTTGCTCATAAAAATCGAATTGGTAATTTTAGAGCGTAGAGTTAAAATTTTATTTTCTACTGTATATCATGATGCCGAAAACCTTTTCGAGTTTAAAACAATGAAATATATTACCAGTATTAACATAAAAGAACCGGCCATTTGACAGAACCTTTAAAAAAATTAGCAAATTGAATTGTTTTATTGTTATTATCATTAAGAAATTATTATTAAGTATATCATACAATTAACGATATAATTTTATTATAGTGCATTTATTAACCATATAACGCGGAATTTGTATTTTTTCGAAATTTAAAATATAAAAACATGAAACCAATAAGATCGCTACATATAGGAGCGCAGAGCGTGAGTAAACATTTGTGTTTACTCACGCTCTTTATAGGAAGTTCTTAATAGGACAAACTCTACCTTTATAGGAAGTTCTTAATCAGAGAGTTCTTTCAATATTGGTTAAATTTAAAAAAAAACGAGATTTGACTCGGGTTTGTATATAATAGACTTTTTTCGTTAACAAATATACTTTTCTCCAAAGAGTAATATTTATCTGTGGTATTTATATTGCTTTTCTCGTCACTATTGCTATATGTCAAAACGGCCATCATAGCGTGCTGCGGCCATACGCCATTTTTTTTAAATAACTATTATAATATACAATTTTATAATTATTTATTGACTAATGGCAAGTTAATAATTCTGTTCATCTTTTATTACATTATAAGGTACTTTTTGGCTATTTTATTTCAAGAAGAATTAATTATAAATTGGTATAATAAGTTCACCACGATTTTACTACATGCTTGATGTTTCTAACTTTATTTGAAATTTGCCATAATGATTGAGCAGACATTGTATGCTGCCACACGCTAAAAATAGGACTTTATTTTTTTTCTTTTATTTATTGAATTTAAACGATATAAAATTAATTGGAGTGAAATAAAAACTAAAGTATCTGTAGGCCTATTCGCATTTTTTTACATCTACAGTGTGTAACCGAAGTAAAAATTGCATATATATTTATGTTTTTCAGGACGTACCTATCTTACTGGCTTTATGATAAAGCAGTAGTGGATCTGTAAATCATGTGAGATCATCACTTCCACCTGTCAAAAATTGTTAGCGAATAGGCCTACTGTTCATGTTATAAAACAAGCCTTCAAATGATAAATGTTTCGTCACAGTCACGTCACAATGTTTCGACCAACTACAAGTGTCTGATCAAACCAATTATCTGCTGAATAGATCAAACACTAACTTGCCTGATGCCGGTTCTTCACTTAGCTATTCGTATTTGCTATTTATAAACATGGCAACAGTCGGTCCTTATCATGTTTTATGAGGGATGAAATGGAAAGACTAATATCAATTTTACAAATATCGTGTATTATTTTCTAGTAAAATTTCCTTATGCATAGTTAAGTAGTTAAGTCCCATGACCCATCGATACATGGACCAAGTTTCAATCGCTCGTCTGCTCGCCCACAAAAGTGACACAAACAAAATAGATCTGTGGCGTTTCGTTCCATTTTTACAAGTTTTAATGAAAACTTTTATTTATTATTATTTTAATTAATTTGTTTCTTGTTTATATAAAAATTTGAGCTTGTGTTTTAGTTCATAAATATAGATTTAACTTGGTTTGAAACAATATGACTTAATATGGCGGACTTATGTCTGTATTGTAGAATATTTTTGAAGGAATCCTCTAGCGAACGGAAAAGCAGAGTGCATATAATCTGACCAATTAGAAGAGGTACCCTTACCATTAACGTTATTTGATCCAAGGAGTACTTTTTAAAGTGGTTGGAGTCTAATACACATTTCATTACGCGCTGCCATTTTCGTTTTGTGGCACGGTCGAGTAGAGGTATGATCTAAATTAAATTGTATTAAATACTGTAAACAATTCCCATTGCAAAGTGATTTCATTTGCTGTATCGACTTCGATTTCTGAAGATTACAAGAACGCTGTACTTAAAACGTGACGGAAATTGTTGACATTCTGGGCGGATAAGGTAAGTCCTTAGTTCAATATTATTTCTGCTTATTGGGAGGGAAGGATTAACACTACTGAGGTCTTAGTTTAGCGCTATATATGTTTACCTTCCTTAGGAACAAAACAAAGTTCAGATGAATGTCTTATTGTTTGAGATTGATGTTCCTGCAAAATGGAAAATGGGCGTTGCGAAGGTTTTATTATCATTCGCGACACAGTCACCGCGCCTAATTGTAACTACTAGTGTTTGTCGTATTAATATTGAGTAATTAACCTTGTTGGTTTTGATCTTTGTCTTGATTTAATAAAATTAGTAGGTATTCTAACGTAGTAACCTCTAAATTCGGCAAGTAAAAGTTAGGTACCTCATATAATTTTCTTATTTGAAAGTTCTCTTCTATAATTGTGCCATAATCATAATAAACTCAAGTAACTAGTTGGTTTTGTAAAGTTTTGAATGTTATTGTGATCTTATTCAGAACCTAACTTGAATAATATCTATGTATTTTTGAATATAATTAAAAAATATTTTTAAATAATTGTAGTTTGATATACTTGCCAATTATAAGAGGAAATTTTCATTAGTAGTTTACAAATTAAAGTCCGATAGTAACATGATTCTTTTTTAGTACTTAAAAATACACACAATAGTTAAGAAATGTTGTATAATCCCTCAGGCATTAATCACTATTACTTATTAGTACACATTCTGAAATGGCACACATCATGATAATTATATCCAAAACTAGAAAAATAATGTATATTTTTTTCTTAAAAAATCTTTAATGTTATTACTTTAATAAGATGTTGTTAATCAAGTGATTTAAAAAATGTTGATAACCACTTGTGGGTTTTATTTGTACTAGTGGTTACACTACTGAATGGAGTGTCATGTCATAATAATTATTTGTATTTAAATAGTTCACTAAACAAGCTCATGAAATTTGACCTTTGATGGAAAAAAAAATTATCAAATATTTTATGGAAGTACGTTATAACTAGACTTGCAACGAATAGTATATTTGGCAGTATACCGAATATTCGGCGAGGCCCCTGACCGAATAGCCGAATATTAGGCAAAAGTATTCGGCAGGATTTTAGAGCAAAACACCGAATAGTAACCGAATATTCGTTGCAAGTCTAGTTATAACCCAAACTTAAAATTTTAAATTCTTTTTTTTTAAGTATCCATATTATCAAACTCGTTCTTTGGAGATTGTCTTATTATTAGTTAGTTTTATTTACATCCTCAAGTATTCCAAAATGTTAATATCATTTAAAAATTATTTTTCAATACCTATTTTGGATATTTATGGTTCCAAACTGTTTCTTTTTTATTAATAAAAATAATAGTGGGTGACTGTTGGTGATTGGCCTCACATGTAATTGTAAAACCACAAACGGAAAATTTAATTGGTAGCTGTGGTTATCCCTAATAAATAAATAATAATAAGGTTTTATATTCTGTATAATGCTATACTAGCCGGACAACTATATATCATCTAATCAGTCATCTTAACTTAAAAGAGAAGTAGAAAGAATGAAAATTTATTGCGATATGAAGGAAAAGGATCAGAGGATCTGATTGTTGACTAAAAATCACGAAAGTTGGCGAAAGTATTTTTACAGTGGTAAGGTTGACAGCATAGAAAAATATTGTTAAGCATGATTTGTGTAAAAAATGAATATAAGTTTATGAACAATGTCATTATTTGATTGCCATAATGCATTCCATTGTTTGTCACACTGAAAAATTACACAAATAATAAATATTTCTAATATTCAACTGCATTACGCATACCTTGGCCCTGGGGAAGGCGACGAGGTTATGTGAGACTCCTCCCCCCACCTACTGCCAACCCATAAGGCTGGCTCAATGACTGCTCTGGGGGCCCTACCCACTTAAATTCCAGGATGTGCACTCTCCTCTCTACCTCAGCTATCTAGCTATATAGCTAGTAGATAAGGGCCCCTTGTTGGAAATCAACAGATCAATGACGGATGAACCAATTATCCTAACCCCAAAGTAAGAATATTAAGGCTTTTGCTAGATACATAAAATAATACACAGTCTTACTGAGCACCCTGTGGTTCCACCAGAATTGGAATCCAGGACCTCTGAGAAGGCGACACCTTGAAGACCGGTCTACATAACACCCCACCCACATCCCACACCATAGAGGTCGTCAAATTATTTGCCTACAATATTTACATGAATGGTTTTGCCCATCGTATTAGCCCTAGGTATCAGACATACCAGTATAGCTATGCTCCATCGAACCGCTAGAGCTATCTAGAGTCTAGATATTTTCGTGTCGATCACACATGTGGGCGCCGGGTCATGTGGTCATTTTATGCCCTAACTAAGCCCTACGTGTTGAGGTATCAGAGGCCCAATCACGAATTCTGACAGCTCCATAATCGTATCGAATTGTCAGTTTCTATGAAAACCAAGAAGCGCCCCTACCGGACGTAAGAACAAAGTGGCTCCTTCGCTGTGCGCATCCTCCCACTGAGTTGTTGATTAAAGCTGCGATATAACTAGCTACCTGCTTCGACCACCTGCAAGGATTCAATGCTGCACTTTATTTTTATATCAAAATTTAGAACAATGTGTAATGTAGCGTGGTACAGATTTCAGATACTTCAAATTTAAATGGATATTTGCTAATTTATCTATTAGTCGTATTGTACTTCTTGCATTACTCTTGTGAGATTTTGTTATACCCAAATAGCAATCAAACCAAGTAAGGACTGTTGCGGGTTTCACGCTATGTGGTTGTCAGGCCAAGGATGGATACCATGAATAGAATAGCGGAATCATAGTTTTCAAAAGCTTCGCAAAATTATAAGGTGTTCCCAAAATTTAAGTAGCATGTTAAGAAAAATAGCTCTTAAATTAAGGCTTCCATAAAAGAAGTAGGTATACGGTTTGATTCGATCGCATCTCGCACGCATGGCTTCTCGTGTTTGAAACGTAAAACTGTTAATTTCTATCGAGCCGTTACACCGACTTACTTTCAAGTCGAGTTTCATGTTTTTTCAGAGCATAATTGTATTGATTTAATTTTGCACCTCAATGATTTCATGAGAGATAAACAATTTGCATTAATAATATTTGGACCGTTTAACCGAATGTTACGAATGTAGAGTTGATAATATTAATTTCATTAATATAGGAGCGAGTTAGGTTTCTGACCGAGTAGCGAAACGGAATTACAGTGTCTCCTTTTTACGGATGGAAAATGCGTTACCTATAGGTAAACCGTTTCTGAGTGTTCGCCTGCGGGGTACAGGGTGTGGGGGAGGACGAGAACGGGGACTGTGAGAAGTGCGGGCGGCGGGCACTTGTACAGGTCGTGGCACGTAACTCTAGCGCTGAACAAAACGCGGAGGGGATACCTGCTCTTGGTTACGACTGGAGAGCCTACCAGCGCAACACACCACCCGTGCACCTCGTTTTCCCCCAAGACATCTTAATTTTTACTTCTGCGCAATAACGGTCATCGCTAGAGTTTCGTGTTGGGAATTATTATTTTACCCCGTTTTACACCACCACTTATAATTTTACACCATTTACCCCGCAGGCGCAGGCTCAGTTAGGCGGTCTACCTATAATTTGCGGCTTAAATTTTGTATTTTGTTGCTGCTCATACTCAAAAGCGCAGTCCATCTTGAGGTCAGAATTCTGCCAGGCCCCGTCAATGGGCTAACTCAGTAGAAGTATTCATACAGTTCTTGAATACCATGTATTAGCCAAGTAGAATTTCTACAATCTCAGGCGTAATATAGGGTTTACCGTATTCTTATAAGATGATGAAAAATTTCAATCATAAAAAATCGTCTTATTTACTATGATCTTACTTTATTTTGACAAAGCCTAACCCTAATAATATGAGCCATTTTTTCAGATAACATTTATTTATTGGTTTATCCAGACGCAGAAGTTTTACACGACGTATTGTGGTATTCGATTGCGCTGCGCTAACTCGACGGAAGTGTCAATTTGTTGCCACCGACGACCCACACACGTTGAGTGCTGTGCACTATTGATGCCAACAGTCTCTCTGCCTCGCCTCTTGTACTCATCCTAATTAGAGTACTCTTACCTTATTGGTTTTTCACCGTCCTCCCAATGCGTGTTTACGCGTAGCAGTAACATAAGTTTTACAGTAGTAGCGCTATTGATTTACGGAACGAAATTACAGTACTAAACAGTCACTTATCCAACTAGTATACGTACGTAACTGATAAAGTATTAATATAAATTGCGATAGACTAATTCATGTCATTGGTGATGGATGATATACTATTTATATTTTACATCTTAACGATGATTTGAAAATAAATTATTCAGAAACGTGAAAAATAATATAAACAACAATTCTTCTTATAATGAAGTAGAAAATGAAATTAGGGGAACCCTTTAGAAAAAAGCCTTTCATAGAACGATCGTACAATATATAGTCTTAATGCTGTGGAGCTGTCTTTGCTGGTTTTCCTCCGCAGCAAAAAAATATGTCCAATAACGTAGAAGAAAAATTGGGCGATTCAGAAGAGTTGTACGAGGGCGGGATGATAAGTAACTAGCCTCTGCTATTTAAAAAATATGTATGTCATTTTTAAATTCGTGTCTTTGGCCACCTGTGTTCTAAATTTGAATTTGGTGAAAATTTTATTGATTTTTTTGTCATTTAAAAATATATTTCGTCAACTGTTTTCAAAATGGATGAAATTGAACAAAGAGCGGTGATGAAGTTTCTTCATATAAAGGGCATGTAGGGGAAAGATATCTATGACGAGTTAAAAAATGTTTTGGGTGAATGTGTTCCTTCTTATGCCACAGTAAAAAACTGGGTGGCTGAGTTTAAACGCGGTCGTACATGTGTCCAAAATGAGGCCCGCCCCGAACGTCCAAAAAGCGTCACGACTCCGGAAATGGTCGTGAAAGTACATGATATGGTTTTAGCAGATCGACGATTCAAGTTATCTGAAATAGCTAACACTACAGGTATCTCAAAAGAACGGATACATCATATCCTAAGTGGGGAATTAAATATGAAAAAGTTATCGGCCTGTTGGGTGCCGCGATTGCTTACGCACGATCAAAAAAGGCTTCGCGTGCAAAACTCAAAAGAATGTCTGGACCGTTTCAGTTTCAACATGGGTTTATCATTACACGCCAGAATCAAAAATTCAATCAAAATAGTGGACTCAACGTTCAATTTCATCCATTTTGAAAACAGTTGACGAAATATATTTTCAAATGACAAAAAATCAATAGCATTTTCGCGCCACCAAATTCAAATTAGAACACAGGTGGTCAGAGATACGAATTTAAAAATGACATAAATATTTTTTAAATTTAGACTTTTTAAATAGCAGAGGCAAGTTACTTATCATCCCGCCCTCGTACTATGCAATGCATCCAATTTAAATAAAATATTTTGACTTTCACTTTGAAATTAATACAATAATAGCTGAATTTGCAACTTGTTTCTAATTGTGGTTGTTGATTCCTATTAATCAAATGAGCGATTCAACTGCAAGTTTTTTAATGTACTTGCGATGAAATTTTATGTTGTCAGGATAATCTTATCTCTGTCAGGATGTACCGGTTTTGACGTTCTGCACTAGAAATAGCTCAAATGAATGAACTAGCTAGACTATTGTATGATAGTTTATCAAGTACTATAAAGCGGAATAGATGTCTTATATTTATCATAAACTGGACAAGCACTTAATAGGCATGAACCACCTAATTCATGATTATAAAAATACCGATTGTTTCTGTAAAACTTTAACTTTGTTTAATTATGATAAACACAATCGATTAATAAATTAACTTACCGTACTGGTTGTTCTCTCTCACGTCACGACCGATTTGTTAGTGTTATATTTTCAAGTTATGTTTGCTTTTATTTAGACAAGGAAAAAACAATCTTGTTTGACTATTGTGTGTCCCGGCTTGAGTCATTCAAGTCATTTGTTATTAATAAAAAAAGGACAATTTTAACATTTCTTTAACGCTTTTGTAACAATATACACAGTAAATGTCCATGGCAATATTTATACAAATCATGGTGCTTTTTCTGATGATCATTTCGTATTTACGATTCATCATTATTTCGTATTGACGATTACTAAATCTTCAATACAAATTACTAAATTAGCGTAGCTCGAAATTAATGAAGTTATTCATTAGCGCAGTATAGATATCATAGATTCTTTTCTACGTCTATTCAGAGAGTGACGTAAGTATGTTATTGTAACTGGTGATGTCAATCCTTGTTCAGTTGTATGCCGGACGCCTTTCGAATGCAGATGCAGCCACGGTACAATACATTATTATACTATGGATGGAAGCAAGGAAGTGCCCATTACCATTATAATTCAACTGTCACTGTTTAGAATAATTTAGGTGAGATACAATTATTTAACCGCGGTAAAGGTTATCTTCGATGACACTACAAGTCTACAACTACAAATGTTTAAGATGATCTAATGTTATGTTTAATCTCGACATAGTCATCTCGTACGTAATGTGTTTTGAATACCACGTTTGTGTTGTTGAGTAAGTACAGTCAACATCGATTAACCAATAAAGCGTTAACATTTCTGTTTCCATTTTGAACTTCACTGGCCCATATCGTGACTAAATGCAGTTATTCAATACAGCAAAACATTATAAAACGCTAGATTCAATGGCTCGAGATTTAATTAATCAAAGAGCATGCAACATTGTCTGAAACGAGATCGTTACTTATATTATTCAGTATCGATCATACAGTTAATTTGTGTCTAAGACATTGCGGTATCAATCGACGAGCTGTAACACAGTCCAATTCACCAATTGCAATGTTTTGATTCAGCATGCCAATAGAATGGCTTGGCAATCGGCACTGACATTTATAACCTGCCTGTGTCATGCCATTCATTTTAATACCATCGCTTCTTGCATTGCATATAACTTTGGTATTACGGTTTCCATATTTTCATCAAGTAAAAATGTTTTGTATTCAATAAAATTTTATATTCTAAAACACCATGATGAATAAAGCTCATGATTTACCGAAGTCTGAAAGGAGTAGAAATTTCAATATTAAGTTAAAATTACACTTTGTAATCCATTGGGAGTGATTGAGATCAAGGCAGTGATTTATTAAACGGATTGTGCGTGTACTAGAAAGCGTATGAAACAATTACTTCGAAACCATAACTAAATATAGCCGAGGGTATTATCTAGGTAATATAAGCAAAGGATATTTCATTGGTAAATATGCCTAATCTTCTATTCTTAAAGCTGTAATTTAGTTTTAGCCCCGTTCGGTTGTTATTGTGCCCTTCCGATTAAATTTAATGTAACTTTTCCTGTTTGTAGTTAAGGAGAAGTCGGGGAACTGCCAGAGCCATTAATGACTTAACACTAAACACCAAATAAGTAATAACTACTCGAACTAATCACTAGTGGCGGTTTCACAGTGCGAAACATCAAAGTGCGAATAGGTTTTTAAAGCTGGTGGATAAAGTACCAGACCATAGAAGTACAGCGAAGGTAAACTTGGCTGTCATAGCGCGTATTACGAACATATTCAAGCGACTGGTATTCGTTAATGTTACATTATTTGACTTTCATATCTTAACTACTAACTCTAATGACTTTACTAGATGCTCGATGCCATTGTTAGGCTATTACTTTAGGCAGCTACTTTAAATTAAATTGTAATCTTGAATTGTTTAATGGCTTACATAAAAATCGTGTTAAACAAATTCTTGGCCACGTCGTCTCTGAACGTCTGAACGTATTATCATACAGTTTTCACTGTCAGTCAGCTATTTATTTACGGAACGTTTTCATGTAATTAAATTATTATAACGAAGCGAGGGCAGGTAACTTAGGAAAATAAAATAAAGTCGTATGAATGTGAATGCCTTCTGCTATTAATGTTTATGTCGTATAGCCAAATTAAGCGAAGTTACTTCATTATCGGTTAAACAGGGTTGACTTATCTTTATCAATTCTGTTGATGTACATAATGTACTTATAATCTGATTACTTAGAGAGGCCAGCTCTTACTGGTAATCGTTGTAATGTTATCTAAGTCTCAATGATAAGAGGAATTTATTTCAGTTGCCATTTATAAAAGTATGAAAATGTGATCTCATTTATATTTTAAAAAAATAATTCATAAAACAAATACGCAAGTCTACAAACACCGACTTCTAGATTTAATGAAGTTTTGCTTAAACATACAATTATGAATATCAGTCTCGCGGTGTCGTATGTTTTATGTTGTACCGCTACTCTTTGATAGCGTATAATTATTTATGTACTTGCTCGAGTATGTATTTTAAATTCTATTTTTATGAAGTACATATATATCACACACATACACATTAAATTAAAAATATTAGCCACATGTCAACATAGTCGGATATAAGCGTGTCCGCATACACTCTGTATGTCGTAAACGGTTACATTAAACGGAACGAAACGCCCAACCGTTTGTGTATTCACGCGTGGCGCCCGTCACGCGCTAATCCTTTTAATGAACAACAATTACGCATTTTGTAGGAAAAGGTGACGGAAGGTGGAGAAAACGCGGAAAAACTCGCCGACTCGTAACCCGCGAACCGTATCGGGCGAAAGGAATCTTGCCCGTGCGCACAGATTTCGTAGTCTATCTGTTCATAGCTTAGGTTTAGTTTTTATCTTGCAACTTTCCATATGAACTAGTTTAACTGCTCTAGTGCATATAAACTTCAACTTGTAATGTTATCTTAAAAATAAAGTTTTAGTCAAGTCAAGGTAAGATATTTCTGTGGGGGCCTGGCGACCTGAAGGTCTATTCGCTAACTGCGTTTGACAGATGGAAATGATAATCACCGAGCTATTTAGTGATCGACCATTGCTTTATTATAACGCCACTAAGATACTTGTTCTGAAAATCATCGATGGACATGCAATTTTCTCTTTAGTTCACAATGTAAATGTCAAAAAAGTTAGTAAATTGGCTGGCTGTACTATATATAGGCTTTTAATGCTAAGACAGAGACCAGTTTCTCACACTTTAATATAGTTGTTTTTGTTAATCTTTGTATGATGCTGTTTAACGGATTGCGTTGCAGTTAACCTATTTTTTAAGAAAAAGGAGTATAAATAAATATTATTATCGTTACCTACATTTTTCGATCAGTATATTAAATTTCGACAGTGTATATCGTTTGCACATGTTCATTCGTTCGAACGCATTCAAATCGCGTCCATGATTCATGTCATGAACTCCCAAAATGTATCCGAAACCACACGGGACAATGAATCACTGAAGCGGAAAGGGATATTGATAAACTGTATTAAGAAGCGACTGCCAAAGGGGATTTTGATTTTGAATTTTATTTCATGTAACAAATCCCCGTTTCAAAGATAAATTTATTGCCTTGTGGTTTCTGAAAATTTTCTTTTAATATTCGTTTATTAGAATTTTCCCTATCTATCTCACAATAAGATTGCTAACAAAGGCTAAGAACGAAATTTTGACGTATCGTATCGCATCGTAGTTTCTATGAAAACTAAGCGCGCCCCTACCAAACAACAACAAACTGGCTCCTTCCATACAAAAAATTACGATGACGATACGATCACGGAGCTGTCAAAATTAGTGCTTGGGCTTCAGGCATCGGACAGCCAAAATTAATGTTGGAAAAAATTCCTTATTATTTCATTTTATAGATCTCAAGACTATTTTAACCAACTTATAGCAATAAACAAATATTATGACTGTGATGATGTTTGTAAGCTATAACATAAATACTATCCCGTCCCAAGCACGGGAGTTCAGTGGCGAATATAGTTGACCATCGACAGAAACACGAATTACCACTAGATAGTGTTATTTTACTGTGATCTTTTGTACAGATTCCTAAAGCTCCTTTAAATATCTTCCAGTAAGTTAGCCAATTACTTATGGCACCTTAAGGTTCTCGAGCGCCACAGTAACTCGCTGTATAGTTCCTCATTTCATTTTAAATAAACCGTTGAGGAGCTCGATGGCGGAAGTGGTTAGCTCGGTAGTGGAAGTTAAGCAACTTTGGCAATGGCTGGACAAACCAAAAATGTATTATCTATGTGCTTTGGAAGGGTCGTTAAGCTGTTGGTCCAAGCTGCTTTTGTAAGCACCCTGCAATGCACCAATCTCCACTAATCTCCCAATTCCATATAGGGCCTGTATCCTAATAGTGAAGACGTTATCAGGTTGATGATGATGACCCTAATGCTCCGGCCATCCTCATCGGGGTGGGTCCGCCGCGGACAATCACCTTGCGGGTGCGCGGCCAGTCGGAGACGGTTTCCTCGACTACGTCTGCATGCCGAAAGGACATACATTAGGGGGACCTCGGTTCTCAGAATGTGTGCCGGATGACCGGTTCAGGAGTATTGTCTTGTTTTTACCGAGTAGGGCCCTATTCCGCGTCGCCGATCGTACTACGCTGGGCGAAGAAGGCAGAGAGGAGTCCGCAGATACCTTCTTCTCGCTCCCCCAGTGGCTGATGATGATGAGAAAGCATTGCGTTTGTTCCAGTAATGCAGAGCCGGTAGCCGCGGCGTGAGCAGCCATGCCGCTGCCGAAGCGCTGCGTGGAGCCGGTGCACGTGTCGCGGGGCACGGTGCCCGAGCGGCTCGCTGTCCCCTCCGAACTAGAGGCGGTTACCAATGGAACTCTCGCCCATACCGTCAGGTTTGTAGCTGGAACATTTGTCAGATTTTACTTTTGCCATGTGTGCTAAATTGATTTTTTAAGAAACCACTCTTCCCCATATGTCCTATAATTGAGTGTTAAGAATAAAGCGACCAGCTGGCATTTATGAAGTAAGCAAGTCGCTCTCTGTTTCGCACCGCTCAATTCATATCCATTCATGAGACCTTGTTTTCACACGAATGACAAAACATAGTTAAGATCATTATCGAGTTTTAATACTCGCAATCAGTTCACCTAATAAATCGATATTGCCTACCGAGTTTCCAGCTACTGTAATATCTGCAACAAAAAATACCATGTGTGAATGATTCTGTATTCCCTTGCAGGCAGCTATCTTCACTTTCCAAACATGCGGAGGATATGTTCGGAGAGTTAACACGGGAAGCCACCAACCTGGCGGAACGAACGAATGTGCTGCAGGCGAGGATAGATCGGCTAGCCATCAAGGTCACACAGCTTGACTCAGGGGTAGAGGAAGGTTAGTATTTAAGATTCACTCCTGAAAATCTTGAAATTAAAACGAAAAAAAATAAATTAAGAATGTTATTTGTTATCCATATTTTATTGTCAATATTATGTGTTTTGTCTCAATAGACAACATGATATATGATACTTGACATGGCGGTCCCGGCGGCCATTCGCCTAACGGGATTGCTTTGGAAAACGCTATCGCTTACGATTTCATTTTGTTATTTCTGCCCGTCGAAGGTTTTTAAATACCTCACGCTCATTTTCTTTAATATTGTTATTAACAATGCAAAAGAAAAAAAAGAGCGCGAGGCTTTTGAAAACCTCAGGTGGCTAGAAATAACAAAATGAAATCGTAAGCGAAAGCGTTTTCCATAGCAATCTGGTTAGGCGATTGTTCCCCTGATGTTAAATAGCATTTTATAAATTAGTAAATAAACTCTCATACCCGACAGATCGCCCAAAAACATCCGATTTGAAAAATCTTTTTAAATGGAAGTTTTTTTACTTTGACGCAGTATTAAAAGTAGAGCACTTTATAATGTTTTACTATAGTTTATTTATAAGAGTTCTTTCGATATGTCTCAAAACCGCTTGAACATTTTTCGCAGTGTCGCTCCAAGACATACAAATGCGGAAAGCGTTCCGCTCGTCGCGGGCGTTCCAGCAGCAGCTATTCTCGAGAAACTCGATGCCGTCTGCGATGCTCGCTACCTACGCTCGTTGCGATCGACCGCCGCCGCTCGAGCGACTCAACGAGTTCCGAGACGATGGTCGCGACGCGCGAAAGTTCTATACCGATCCAGATTACTTCTTCGAGCTGTGGCGACGAGAGATGCTGCAAGATACTGAGAGGATCCAGCATGATAGGGGGAAGAAGGTTAGTCTGCTGTATCTATTTCTATTTTACACGTTTGTCTAGGTCCGTCGCTGCTGTTCGAGCTACTCAACGAGTTCCGAGACGACGACCGCGACGCGAGAAAGTTCTATACAGACTCATGTTAGTATATTGTGTTCATTAGTGTTTACCACGCTCTTTTAGATTACGACCATGACACGAAGAAGTTCTTCACGGAGCCTGATTACTTCTTAGAGTTATGGCGAAGGCAGGACATCGCATACACAGGAGTCCTAGTAAAGGGGTCAGGGAATCGTTTTACTGGTGTTATCTCTATACTACCTGTATCCTAATTGTAACAGAAATTGGATATAAATTATTATTATTAGGATCCAGCATGATAGGGGAAGAAGTTTTGTCTAATGCCGGTTCTTCGGAAGTGCCGGCATAAAATGGTATTTTATCACGCTCGCTAAGAACGTTTATCCTCGCTTCACTAATTAAATGAGTTCCGGGTCACGGTTGCAACGTGAGAAAATCTTTAAAAATGTAGTGTTTAAAAAGCTAATGTTCTCAAATGTATCTTTCTATGGTGCGTTTAGTTTGTTTTCCTTATCGGTATGTGTCCAATAGTTCGACGATGAATTTTTATCGGTAATCGGATGATTTTTGTCAGGTACGAGCGCCACGGAGCGGCAGCGGCGCGGAAGGACGCGGCACGCGGCGAATACGCGCGCCGCACTCTACGCGCGAGCGGCAAAAGGCCGCGGCCGTGACGCGCGGCGAGCACATCATGCCCACCGCGCAGCTCAAGCACCTGGACGAGCACGTCGCGCACAACAAGCCCGACCCCGTCTACATATGTGAGTCACTGTGCCCCCCTCCCCATTCGCGCAGCTCAAGCACCTGGACGAGCACGTCGCGCACAACAAGCCCGACCCCGTCTACATATGTGAGTCACTGTGCCCCCCTCCCCATTCGCGCAGCTCAAGCACCTGGACGAGCACGTCGCGCACAACAAGCCCGACCCCGTCTACATATGTGAGTCACTGTGCCCCCCTCCCCATTCGCGCAGCTCAAGCACCTGGACGAGCACGTCGCGCACAACAAGCCCGACCCCGTCTACATATGTGAGTCACTGTGCCCCCCTCCCCATTCGCGCAGCTCAAGCACCTGGACGAGCACGTCGCGCACAACAAGCCCGACCCCGTCTACATATGTGAGTCACTGTGCCCCCCTCCCCATTCGCGCAGCTCAAGCACCTGGACGAGCACGTCGCGCACAACAAGCCCGACCCCGTCTACATATGTGAGTCACTGTGCCCCCCTCCCCATTCGCGCAGCTCAAGCACCTGGACGAGCACGTCGCGCACAACAAGCCCGACCCCGTCTACATATGTGAGTCACTGTGCCCCCCTCCCCATTCGCGCAGCTCAAGCACCTGGACGAGCACGTCGCGCACAACAAGCCCGACCCCGTCTACATATGTGAGTCACTGTGCCCCCCTCCCCATTCGCGCAGCTCAAGCACCTGGACGAGCACGTCGCGCACAACAAGCCCGACCCCGTCTACATATGTGAGTCACTGTGCCCCCCTCCCCATTCGCGCAGCTCAAGCACCTGGACGAGCACGTCGCGCACAACAAGCCCGACCCCGTCTACATATGTGAGTCACTGTGCCCCCCTTCCCATTCGCGCAGCTCAAGCACCTGGACGAGCACGTCGCGCACAACAAGCCCGACCCCGTCTACATATGTGAGTCACTGTGCCCCCCCCCCCCCCCCCCCCCGACCCCCTCCCCCGTTGCGCAGCTCAAGCACCTGGACGAGCACGTGTCACACAACAAGCCCGACCCCGTCTACATATGTGTGTCACTGTGCCTGAGCTTTGCCTGCAACGAGTCGCGCTCAAAAAGCGCTTATATTTAAAAGACACAAAAATCTAATCGAATTGTAAACAAACCAGGCTTTATTCCTACTCTTTATTGATGTGTCCAAATAAACCAAAATGCTAAAACACGATATGCTTGTCGCGATCTGTATTGAACACTAACGATATCAATAAAAATTAATTCACCAAGTTCACGTAAAAGTTGTGCGAAGACTGTGTTGTGAAGTTGAAATGTCGTGACTTTGTTCTAGATACAAGCGTGCCAGATGGAAATTACAAAACACCACAAAATCGACCGCCTTCGACGCAGCCTGCGAGACCCAACTCAATCGAAATCGAGAAACAACAAATCCGACAACCGCGACTTACAGGGAATGGACATGGTGAGATTCTTGTTTTTTTCACTTTACAAGTGACAACGTTATTTGTGTAGCACTGTGTTCACATAGTTTTGAAAGTTTAATAGTGTCTGTTGAAAGCGCTCGGACAAACGATCCGTTACGACGCAATTACACTTGGTCGTTAGCCCCAATACGAGTGCCAATGACGGCTAAACGACTAAGTGTAAATGAACGGAGTCGACTACGCTCGTATTCGGGTAGTTTTCGTTTTGGTCCCCCGACACCGTCTTTTAGCCCGTATTCCAGTGTAAATATTGCTTCGGGTGCCCGAATTCGAGTTATGTCTTTCGTGTAACCGAATACAGGCTTACGACCAAGTGTGCGTCCTGGTCATCACCACTGACCGACGATTGTAAAAATGCATTTACAGTAAATTTAGAAGGTCTGGAGAAAAGATGTGTAAGTAGGCCACTACTTAAATGTCTTTTCTCCGACACCGTTCCCATCTAACACCGCTATAAATTAAAGCAACTGCTGATAGTCTACGCGGCGACAACTAGCAGGCACCCAGCTGTCCACGCGGCGACAGCAAGCTGCTAACGAATTGCTTGGTAGATAATGCGTGCGAATGGCCTACTCCAGACACCGAGCAGCCCGTTTGCTTGTTACGAGTGGCAAGCGAGGTGCTAAACACCAATCAGTCTCACGGCGGTAAGCTCGCTGACAGCGAGCTGTATGCTAATATGATTGGCAATGTATATCTAAAGTGCACCACTTAAGCCCATATTTGAATTATATTCTTTTTACCGGGTGGGAGTGAAGTCGTGTATGGAGGTACTTTTAATATTATGTCGTTTCTTTGTAGTTCCCGAGGAAAGTCCCTACGGTACGGCGCCGGAGCCGATATACGGGGGCAGCATCGCGGGCACGCCTCGCCGCGCGCGCCCCTCCATTCCGCCGCCCGCCCCGCCCGCGCCCCTGCCGCCCGCCCACGCAGCGCCCTCCCTCACGCCCACCAGGTGCGTACTGTACACAGCCCCACAGCACAGTCCTCACGGCACGGCGTCGGGGCCTTTACGGGGGAGCAGCATTGCTGGCATACCTCGCCGCCCGCCCACGCCGCGCCGTCCCTCACGCCCACCAGGTGCGTACTGTACACAGCCTCACAGCACAGTCCTCACGGCACGGCGTCGGGGCCTTTACGGGGGAGCAGCAACGCTGGCATACCTCGCCGCCCGCCCACGCCGCCCGCCCATGCCGCGCCTTCCCTCACGCCCACCAGGTGCGTACTGTACACAGCCCCACAGCACAGTCCTCACGGCACTGCGTCGGGGCCTTTACGGGGGAGCAGCATCGCTGACATACCTCGCCGCCCGCCCACGCCGTGCCCTCTCACGCCCACCAGGTGCGTGCCGTAAACACAGCCCCACAGCACAGTCCTCACGGCACGGCGTTGGGGCCGATATGGGGGAGCAGCATCGCTGGCATACCTCGCCGCCCGCCCACGCCGCGCCTTCTCTCACGCCCACCAGGTGCGTGCTGTACACACAGCCCCACAGCGCAGTCCTCACGGCACGGCGTCGGGCCCGATATGGGGGAGCAGCATCGCGGGCACACCTCGATTGTGGAAGTTAAACAATTTTCGTTATGTCCGGTCATTGGATGGGTGATCAAAAATTTACTATCTCGACCTTCTCCCTGCTGTACAAGGCACATTAAGCCGTTGGTCCAGGCTGCATCTGCAATCGTTAGTATCCACCTATCTTCACTGGGGCCGAATGTACCAATTTCATCCATAGGCCTGTGCTTCGGCAGTGTGGACGTTTAGTAATAGCCTCCTGATGATGACGAAAGCTCTCCATATTATCTGTCGATATGATTTTGAAGTCATATAGTGTTATGAATAAATCTCATCTAAATTAGTAAATTTTAAAATGTAATAAGTACTGACATATAGTGACGCCGTTAGTATCTAATGTGTACGTAATGAGTTTCTGTAATTGGCCTTAAGATTGTTTTTATATTTTATTGTATTAAATCCACAAAAAACCGCTGTAGGAACTTTGTTAAGATAAATAAATAAATGTCGACTCGTCTCCAGGTCGTCCCTGCCCCCTCCCCCGCCGCCCCCGGAGGGCTCGCCCCCGCCGATGATGAACGGCGCCTCGCCCCCGCACCGCACTGCGCTAGACGCGCACTTAGACCACATGCATGCTGTTATTGGTGAGTTAATCATATTCATTAGTTTTCTTCGGAAAACTTACAGCTGTTATTTGTATAAATATACGTGGTATCTAATTTGATCCACTACTAGCCAAAAGTTTTCACACTTTTTTTTATGTGGCTAATCAATTTCTGAAAGTATAATAGGCAATGGCGAAAACAAATACAGACCCAAAACGAAACATACATAACCGCGTGGGATTTTTTCTAGTTATATTTTCTTTAGATTTAAACATCAAGCAGCTTATACATACATGCTTTAAAAAAAATAAAAATTGAAACTTACATAACTTGTAAAGCGCCGCTCGTGGGAATCCCCACTGAATGATTGTTCGAATTCTGTGTTTTATTTTTTATGTTAAATGGGTAAAGTATATGGCTCACCTGATGGTAAGAGGCCACCATAACCTATAAACGCTTGTGTACAAAAACTATCACTCGCGCCGCTGCCGAGCCCGACCAATCCCCTACGAATTATTCCCAATTGCCCCGGGTAGATTGCTGCCGGAGACAAATGGGAATGAAATCATTACTTGAGTATATTATTAATCTAGGGAAAAAAAACTGAGAATTCTAATAGAAGGTTACTCGAAAAAACGGACTTTTGAGTTAATAGAACTTAGCAGGCCGAACACACGTGCTATTATAAGAGCCTTAACTGGACTCTGCAAACTCAACAGAAACTAATTTCATATGAAAATAAGCGACACTGATGTTTGTAGATACTGCAACCAGGAGCGTGAAACATCAAAACACCTTCTATGTGAATGTGGGCCTCTTATCCAAAAACGTTGTATTAATTTGGGGCTACTTATAAACGCCCAGAGGAAATCAAATCTCTATAAGCTAGAATCGTTCTAAGCTTCGAAGTGATACTTTAACTTGGTGGCGAATCACAATAGATCTTCTAGGTCGCAGTGTTACAGTTACTAAAAATGTAAGATAATAATAATTATAATTTGTATTCATCCCCGCGGGGGCGCCGGGGAATAAAGATCCCCAACTCCATGGAGCCCTAGAACAATTCTTACCGACAGAAACAACACAACAAAAAGGTAGTGTTATTTTACTGTAGTATTCTGTAACAACAAACACTTAACGTATTTTTTTCGCATATTTCGCGGTCCGCGCCTGACTTGCTTGAGTGGAGCTCAAGCACTTCTTGATTGTGACACATTTTGAGCACATGTGGTGTATGTAGGGTATTTAATATCGTCGCTCTACCTTCTTGTTTTTATACGTCATTCAATGCTCGGAATACTAATGATATAATATTCTTGCATTAGGTATGATGTCATCGGAAGAAGGCGGGGTATCACCGCCCCCTCCCCCTCCCGCGCCGCCCGCTCCCCCCGCGCCGCCCCCTCCCGCGGACGTGACCGGGGCGGGGGTGACGGTAGGGGCAGGGGCGGGGGAGGACCGGCCCCGGCCTCCGTCCCCGGGAGCCCTGGCCCGCGGTGCCTCCGCCCTCAAACCGCCGCGCCCCGCCGCCGACCCGCAGCCCGACCCGCGCACCGACCTACTGAAGGCCATCCGCCTGGGTGAGATCTGTTGTACCTCTGTTAGACGGAGACAAGTAGGCTGCCATCCACACTGCCTGCACCGGGGGCTCTGGTCCGCGGCGCCTCCGTCCTCAAACAGACCCGCAGCCCGACCTACTGAAGGCCATCCGCCTGGGTGAGATCAGATCATGAACCGCTGCCGTACGGCGACCAGTAGTCTGCCAATACAGTTCCCGTAGCATAACCAGCACAATATGCATTATATCACATATTTTATCGCGTCTAACTGTCAAACACCGTAGTAATTTGATAACTGATCGTGATATGCTGTTTTGTCTATATCATGCTGTGAAGGAAGCTGCTTATCGCTCCTTTCAAAAGGGGTGCCATCGGACTGCGTGCTCTGAAAAATAATTTGTCCAAATCCTCTAAAAAAAGTGTTTTGTTTTTATATGATTCAAAACTTCACAGAATTATTGCTTTCTTTTTTTTCAATCTAAATGTTTATAAAGCTCAACACAAGGTTTTACAAGTATTTTTGATAAAATGGACTTTCAATCTGTCCATAAATAAATATTTTGTTTGTTCGCTGTTCTGGATAGAAATAATAATTCCTGAATCTATTTAAAAGAAGACTTAATACGTCAGGCATTTACTCTTAAATACTACTTTACTTCACACTTTAATTGCGAACCAACCCAGTTAAATTATTTTGCGGCCAGTTTAAATAATCAGACTCCAGTAAGAGCTAGACCTACTCGAGCTTTGTTGCTAGGCTAATAATAAATTATGACTATAATTACATCCGTTGCTAAGAAACCTAACCAGATTATCCTTACATTTTACTGGAGATTGATTATTGAATTTGGCCATTAATTGCATCGAACCATAGTACCTTCAAACGTCCAACTAACCATACCACCTCTCCCCTCAGGCATAAAACTGCGCAAAGTCGAGAAGCGTTGCGACGACACCACCGGACGCTACGACACGTTACGCGGCGCGCCCGCCTTCCACGACGTAGCTTCTATACTCGCCCGGCGAGTCGCCGTCGAGCTCAGCGACACAAGTTCCGGCGCCGATTCCGACTCCGACGACTCCGACCAGTGGACCGAGTCCCGTGCGTGACGTCGCGCCGTCCACCGACCGCCCGACCCTCCCCCCGACCCAGAGCCCAAACCCTCCCCCCAAAAAATCCCCCACGAAAGCTCCCCGCCCAAAAAAACTTTGACCTTTGAAACTTCTCAAGCAAACATTCTCCCATCCACCTTCAAAACCTCTCAAACCCAAATCGATATCGAATCCTCTCCACCTAAAAATATACCCTTCACCTTCAAAACAACAACACAAACGGTGTCTATAAAGCAATCCCCGCCGAGAAACGTGCCAGATCTGCTGCGGAATCAACCTCAGAACTCTTTTCGTGCGCCCAGAGAATCTTTCGATGCACCTTCACCTCCGCCATCGAAGGAAGCTCCGAATAAAGAGACTTTGAGTCCTCCGAAAACCGAATCCCCCCCTTTGAATATGCAAAAGAAGGAAGTCGTCTCACCTCCTCAGCGAGAATCGATGCCGCGCAAAAAGGAATACCCCTCTCCCCCGAAGCGACAGGATTCTATAAAAACGGAGCAGCAACCCCAGAAAGATTCCACGGAAATCGCTTCAACCCCGGTTTCAGCTTTCAAAAAAAACCGAACGGATTCGAAAGGCGATGAAAACAGAGTGAACACGAAAGCGATGGTTAAAGATGCGGCGGTAACGAAACAGGTGCCCATCAGGAATGAAAAGTTAGCCCCCGTAGTGAATAATCAAGTGGAAAAAGCGGCTGGTGAAAATGATACAGAAGAGTTGGAAGCGAAAAAAGAAAAGATCACCTTGAGCGAGGAATCTAACGGGGTGGGGGATAAGATTAAGAAGTTCGAGAAGGCCGCAGAAGATGCTAGCGCCACTTTGGGGCGGATGTCAAGGCCGGGATCGGTTCGAAGCCGCTCGCGTACCGAACGACTGGGCTCCGATAGCAAGGAGGATTTACCACCGCCAGCCACGCCTTTCAAAGACAACGTTCATTTCGATCTGTCAACCGCCACGGCCAGTCCAGTAGAGAAAGCAGTCACAATACTGGAAAGGCAACAAAGCTTAACCAAAAACAGCAACTCCAACTTGAAATGGCAAAAGAGCGACAGCAACGAAGTGGACAAAGTCAAACCTGAGCCGCAGAAGATCATCAAGCCGGAATTCAAGCCGATCGTATCGCCCGTCGAAGTGACCATCAGATCGCCCAGCTTAGGCACCAAACTGCCGGACCAGTTCCCGTCGCACGGCACCGCGTTCCGGAACGTCGCATCTCCTGATCCGGCACGCGCCACCGTTCATAAGTCCAGCGATGATGTGACCGCTCAGAATAACTTGAAGGCATGCAAATTGAAGAACAAAGAAAAGTACTCCGTCAGCAAGGGCTCAAGTTATTTCACGAGGGGTTCCGAGGAGATATGGCTAGTAAAGAAGAAGGATATCGAGGAGATCGAAGAAAGGGTGCTGGATTCGTTTAGGCGCGCGGGTGGCAATATTTGCATGAGGAGTGAATCGATGCGACCGTCCTCTGATAGCGGGCAAGGGGCATCGTTCACTCACGCGACTATGGGAAGGACCAAACGGCAGATGTACGCCAGGAGCGAATCCTTGGACCCCCAATGGGCTGGTGCTCGATCGCAGACCTTGAAGCGTCAGACTTCGGTAGCTTGCACGTGTGGCCATGATAAGAAGACGCGAGCTAAAAGCGCCGGAGCAAGCGATACAAGCGCGCGACCCCGGTCTCGCTCTCACGGCGACGACAACAACCAAGCGCACGTGCTTGATAAGTACGAAACGCTCGTGTAATATACCCAATACCTCCGTCTTTGTATTCCATGCACGAATAGGTAACGCTACAGACCCAGGTCTTGGTCTGTGTGCTTGAATACTTGAACAGGTAGGCCCAGTTATGCAGGTCAGTATTATGGTGCGGTGCATGGAATATGATTCTGTAGTAATTTATAGTGCATACACATAATCAGTGTGGTGTAACAATTCAATTTTATGTAACAATCGTATCTATTTAGTAAGGGGATGTAAGCTTATGAAGAAGGCTAGTCTAGTGCGAAGCGGGATTGAATTTAAAAGTGATGGATATATATATATCTTTTTAAACCAAAAATATATATCTGTACGAAGTAAATATTAGTGATGACAAGTTATGTTAGGTGTAGTTTCTGAATTCTTCCCTTCGTCGTTTTTATGAATGAATTGTATAATGTTGCCGTCTTAGTTTTCTTTTTGTTCATATTATGTGATGAAAAATACATTTACAATCTACAGAGTTGACTGCATCGCAGCATTGACTTCCTAAACAAAGCACAACCTACATTAATGGTGCTTTGCTTGTTGAATATATTTCACGAAAATCATAGAAGCTGTTTGAAGTTTAGTGGTTGTGAAAGTTATGTTTTGAGATTGTGTAACATATTCTGTTTATGAATTACTTTATAAATTAGGTCCCAATCTATTTGTCCGAAATCGGACAAATGTTGATGCAAAATAATACTCTACGAAATCTTTCTGTTCTCATCAATATTTCATTCTGTCAATACATTAAGGAAACAATAATAGTCTAATATGCTTTTGAATACAATTTTGTAATTTCATAATGAATGTGACCTCCATTTGTAGTGCCAACTAGTAATCATCATGTATAGTTTCATCAAAATACATAATTATATTACAAATACCGATAGCTTCCATTTTATATAATAAAAATTTTGTACTCATTCTGGTAGTTAAAAATATAATTATCTTAACAAATTAACTTGTAACCTTTCTTGTAACGAAAGGAAGCTGAGCATCTTTAAAATTTTTGCTTATTTCGAAACGAGCAATAATTTTGAGACTACAAAAATGTAAAGACCAACAAATTTTCCAAAAATTTGATAACCATAGGAATGGCTAAACGATTTCTTTTTATTTCTATTTGGAAGTTTCAAATGATTGATGTTTAAATCAACTGACTGATTAAAGAAATGCAAAGCTATATAATTTCTCCCCATTTCTTACTTACATTATTTATATGCATTCCAAAATATTTTGTTGCTCGTCAACTCTCATCTCATCTGTTATCAAATAATATTATGTTGAATTGTAAAAGAGCAACGAATATGTACCAAATTGTCTTAATAATTATGTAATGTACCTAGGTAGGGAATAAGTATTCAAACCTTTTTAATACTTTTATTGATGATGATGTGCATTTTGTTTTGTTTTTTTTTTATTATTATTTGAATGTGAAAACATTCTTATTGAAACTTATCTCAAACATTTTTTACAAATGTTTACCAATACATAAATGGTTTATTTTTAAACAATGTATTTTATGCTAAAATAAATTTATCCTGCCAATTTTTTGTTATATTGAATTTTGATAAAAGTCACATAAGTAATTGAGCCAATGGATAATTTTAGTTCATTTTTACTACAAACTATGGCATATGATGCGAACAAATTAAAATTGTGAAATATGATTATTAAACGCAAATCATGAATTATTATTTATTAGTAGATCACATTTTTTAAGTGATCCAGTTTCATTTCTTATTTTTGTTAAGTAATTGAAAAGTTAAATCATGATTTTTATATAAATATTGAAAAATACATACACTATAGCTATTTTGTAAAGTGCAGCAAGAGCGACTTTATTTTATCAATAACAGTTTCATTAGTAGTTTCAGAAAAAATCTTGAATTATAGTTCCGAAATTTTTATATCTATCTGAAAGTGTATGTATAATTTGAATGAATGTAGCATAGTCTTATAAAGTACGTATGGTAATATGAACATGATTAGTATTTAGTAAAAGTGTAAATTATAGCTGTAAGGGAATGAGTAAAGCATGTTTTATATTATGTAGATTACGTAAATGCCTCTTTGTTTTGCCCTTTTAAGGCAAAAAGCTGATTATTTATTTGCATTTTTTCTTAAATGTTTATAATTTTAAATATTGATTAAATGAAAAGCTAAGTTGTTGTATTTGCTAATAGAGTCCTCGAAATGACATCACTTGCTAATTTTAATGTGATTTATTATTTTGCCTTACCTATGCCACTAATATTAACAACAGTGGAGCAAAACTCTATGAATAATAAATCACGTTTTAATTACTAGAAAGGATAAAATGCACCCAATATGGACTTTAATGTCATGAGTAATAAGAGAGTATTTTATAAATTGTTTATTTGCTAATACAATTTAAGTTAACTATATCTTGTGTTTTATTTTATTAATAATCGAATATAATGGCCGTCATAGACGATTAAATAATTTGATTTTGTATATCAATGTAAAAAATCCTTTAGGAGTATCCATTGCATGCGGGATATTTTGTACATGCAGTGACTGGATAGCTAGTAACCAAGGAGAAACTATAGAATCTTGCCATTGATCTTAACGGAGTGTTAGGCCACATTTCCTTATGGAAAACATCAAGAACTTAAGTTCAATGCTAAGAAAACCGGGACAGCAAAAATGACGTAGTTCCTTCTCTTCAGGGCACAAAACTAGCGCTACAGCGCAGCAATACCATCACTTGGTATAGAAGTTCGCTGTGACCTGAATCCAAAGGACTATGAAAATGCGAACCCTGGGCCATGGCCCTTTTGGCCCTAGGGTTTACCCTACCCAAAATTTAATATGAATAAACTCCTGGCTGGGAGTCGTACTCGTAGAAGCGTGAATAACAAACCATGCTTATTGTATTTCATGTTACTGAGATGCATTTTGTTGCAATATTCATAAGATTTGATGAATAAACATAAATTATAAATAAGCTCGTATAATCTATTTATTTGCTAATACAAGTTTTGGCGGATTTTTGAAAAGGTATCATTTTTTTTCTCTTTTTTGTGGAAAGCACGGTTTGTGCTTTCAGGCAATGTCAAGTAAAAAGGTATCATTTTAGCGTAAAATATTTTTTAATCTGGCTGAAATTAAGCTCGAAACATATTTATCTGTAGTCTTGTGTTCGTGACCTGTCTGACAGGTATCGGTTTCTTACATTTTGGCATAGAGTTGACGTTCACAAGAGCTTGTAACTTGTAACAGCTTACAAGTCGCGCACGAAACTGTAACGCTAACCATATTGCGCAGATATAAAAATTAAAATGTCTTGGGGGGAAACGAGGTGCGCGGGTGGGCGTGCGTTGAGTCGATTGGCTCTCCAGTCGTGCGGATGCGAAAGACTGGCTCCCAAAGACTTTATATAATACCTAGACTGTGCACCATCGCGTAAAAAACGGTCCGGGCGAGAGGGCTTCCAATGGTAGTGTGTTCCTTTCTAATGAGGTGACCATATTCAAGCATAACGCGGGACAAAATTTGTTATTAGTATTATAGTAGTTGTTATTAAATATAGCTTGTAAAGAGGATTGTGTTTAGTATCTGCTACTGTCTAAACATGTAAGTAATTTGTGATGATAAGTTAAAATAAAAACAAAAAAAAGACAGACGACGAATCTAAAAACGCTCTAAAAAGTACCTACGAAACAAGGAAATAACCGCGACCGCGTTATTTAATAATTGATTCATTAAATTCGCACAACTCATGTTAAGAAAAAAAACTCATCTACCTCCAAAATTCATGGTTCAGATAATAAATATGATAGTAAGTTTTACTTACCCGTGAAAAGAAAAAGGGCTACCGGGATAAGATTCATTGTAGCACCCTGTTACACAACACAAGTTCACCATTTTAAAAAAATACACTTTAATAAGCAAATTTACAATATTTCAAATCAAAGCGGGTAAATCAATTTAACGATCAAGTGAACAAATCACCATCTTTTTTTTTTAATTTATTGTCAATGACAAATCACCATCTTACATTCAGCCCGGCTCAACCATTTAAATACTACTTTTACTCTGTATTTAGATTTATTTTAAAAATATCAATGATTATTTTATTATTTATAGGAACTGTAGAAATGTTTAAAATACGTTTCATAGTTTACGAATCGTTCGTATCGGTAATTAATCAGTAAATCACAAATAGAAAAGGATGACATTTTCTACCATTTCTACCAAACCCAATGATAAATTGAGCTGGCAAGACGTTAGAAAGGGACACACTCCCGTTGGGTGCTTTCTCACTCAGGACCGTTTTTACTAGCGACCGCTTATCAAGATAATAGTAATATAATGGTGCCAATTCTAGCGTGATCCTCTAAACTTAAAACTAAATTTAACATCAGTCTCTCCTTTTCATTCTGTATAGAGAATGACAAAGATATACTGCTGTCAAATTTAAGTTTAGGTTTAGAGAATCATGCTAGAATCGACACCAATATCCTATTACTACAGATATAAATGTTACTTTAGATTGACGATTTTTTTTCGTGTACAGTCTAGGTGTTATATAAAGTCTTTGTCCCCTCCGTGTTTTGTTCAGCGCTAGAGTTACGTACCGCGACTGAATAAATAATTTTAAATTTATAATAAATTCGTTAGTAATTGTAACTACTTGTGAGTCGCAATATGTCTCCTTACTCACTTTAACCGTAATAAATATATGATATTAATAGCCCACTGACGCGTTACGTCACGACACAACACGACATATAGGGTGATCAACCCAATTATCAGCACTTTAACGGCTATTGTAACTTCAATTAAAATTATTTAATTCTAATAGAAAGCTATACAACTTTTTATTATGTTAATTAGATTTAAAATATAATTATAAATGTTGTTTGAAAGACACTTTCACATTGATGTCAGGTATTTGAGTTTAACATTTGATTTATTGAATAATGAATCCACTCCCATTTATTAGCACTTCTATCACCAATCAATGGCACTTAGCAGCCCAATTATCAGCACCAATTATAAAACAGATTGAAAATAAAAGATTATGCAGGAAAAAGTATAGAAGAAACAAAATAAAACTGTTTTAAATATAATAATAATAAATATAACATAACAATTTTAATAAATTTGGTAACATTTCCATTGTAACATCTATTCAAGGCACTCAAAATTAGAATATAAACTTTTGAAAAAAAATACAGATAACTTAAAGAATAAGAATAGAGATCAAGTTGCGAGTCTTCTTAAAATCTTAAAGTCTAGTTGATAGCGTTCTAAGAGGAACGTTAATTACTATTTGTAGGTTTATATACTAACAAAGACATTAACACTTATAACCTATCTAAGAAATAGTACGTTGGTACGTCCTTATTTATCCGTTGTCACTTTAATTATCATTCAATATCTCTTCCAGTTCCTTGATTGAATAAACTTTTTTATTTGTATTTTTTGATATTTTGTCAAATACGTCATCATCTTTAGTATTGTGTTGTGTCATTTTAGCAGGATTTGGTATTTTAAAATTGACTTTAATGTCTGAAAGAACTTTGATTATTTTTTCTTTTGGTATCGTAGATTTCTTTGCAATTTTACTTTTCTGTGGTTCAATTTGAGAAGATTTTTCCTTTTTAGTACAATTCTGTTTAAATGTGCTCACTTTAGTTTTATCTATTAAGAATTGCTTATTGCTACATTTAGTGTAAATTTTCTCATCATTTAATTTGCTTTCATTATTTTCAGACAGGCATGTTTTAGCTGGTTTCTCATGAATTTCAACTATGTGGGACAATATAGCATGTTCTTGGACTTGAGAATCATTGTCATCTTGATCGACACATAACAATAGCGGAGTACAAATTTCTTGATCGCTTCTTACAGATATCTTGTTTTTATTTTCTAAAATCATTGTTTTTGTATTATGTTTACTGTTTCGATCATTTCTAGTGTTTCTTTTATTGACTTCTAATATATATTTTTTCTGTTCTTTTTTCTGGAGTCTTGCTTTTTTACGTGTTTCTATTTGTTCTTCCTTCAGCTTCTTTGCGTGATGTTTTTCTTCTTCTTTTTTTTGCCACTCGCCTGAGGTTAGTACAAAAGATATTCTTTCTGCAGATCGTACAGATTTTCTTTGTGGGGTCTTCTGTTTAACCAAGACATCTTGTATTTTGATTGGAGTCATGTACTGCTTATTCTGATGTTTATAACTCTTCTCTAAATTACTAGTTGCTTCTAGATCAACACAAAAAACATTATCATCTATAGAGTCTTGGTCGTCATTTTCAGGATTATCATAAATCATGTTGAATTCAGCATTTTTTGGTGTTTTATCGTCTAGGAATAATATTGGTAAGCTATTGATATTAATATACTCGGATGGATTGTTTTCTTTTAAAGCTTTTTGATTGGATGATGCAATATTTTCATATTGGTTATTGTTGAAAAAATTGTTAATATCTTTTAGGATTTTATCACTACCGGAAAGACTGTCCAATGCCATATTTTGTAATTTCAGCATGTTTTTTTCTCCCACCAATTTATGGAAAATATCCTTAGTCATGACATTCCCCGTGTCATTAGATTGTGTATGTGATACTATATTATTTGTGTTTGTTTTATCTTGTGAAACATTACCCAAGCATTTTTTATAATTAATAGCATCAGCATTCCAAGGATACAATCCTGTTGTTCTAAAACCGTTTATTACAGTGGATGGTTGTATCCCATTTTCTAATGCGTTTTTGAGCACTGGCACAAAATTGTTTTTTGTAAGTGTCTCTAACGGGTGATCTCTTCTCCATTGCAGCACACTAGCTTTCCATGCCACCTTGAGGGGTCTAAAGGCTGCGACATCAGCTGGTTGCAACAATCTTGTGGCATTTGGGTACAGCGCTATAAGCACAATACTTAGATTTTTGCATAGCTTACTGACTTCAAGGCTAAGATGAGTTTTATGACCATCAACATACAAAATTACAGGAAATTTTCTGTGTGTTTGCAGAAGATAAGGATGGAAAACGTTTTTAATGTAGTCATAAAAGAGTTCTGCTTTCATCCAACCTGAATCGCTTAAACCTATGCCCCATTCACGGGGAACTGACAACGCTATGTCTTTTGGAAGTCTTTTGTTGGGAAAGATCACTAGTGGAGGCGTGATGTCTCCATTAGCTCCAAAGGTAAATAGAACCGTCAAAGCCGATTTTGCAAGAGCATGGTCCACTTCATATACGTCTTTTTCCCCTCGTAAAGCAATGACTTTGCCACTTTTTGGGCATAGCTGAAAATTCGATTCATCGCCGTTGAAAACGCGACTTGGATCAAACAGAATTTCATAAAAACCGTTCTCCCTCAAGAAATTTTCTATTTTTGAAAACCAACCTCTAATATCTTTTTCCGAAATACTGGCACTAGCAGCTGTTACTGCCTCGGGTGTTCTTTCACTCAGTTCTGGGTGGCGGCGCATAAATAGCATATACCACTTTTTACCCGGTATGCCATTTTGAAAAGGGTTTTTACGACCCGATTTTTTTATGAAATTTGCAACACTTAGTTGTAAGTCTATCTTCCTTTTTGGGAAACCTTTATGGCAGCAGTCTTCCATCCACTTTATCAGTTCATCTTCTTCATCCTGAGACAATATGGGATTGGGCCCTGGAAGGTCTTTACAAGTTCTCTTTCTTAGCCGAGATTGTATTGTTCCCCTTGGTACGCTGAATGTTTTAGAAGCTAGTTTTTTAGACATTCCCTTCAGAACTGCTTCCAAAGCATTTTTTAAATTTTCTGAGCTATATTGTTTTCTCTTATATTTTTGCCTATTCTTGTTAAGACTATCCGTACTGGTTTTCTTCGGTTTCATGTTTAAGCCTATAAAATAAAGGGTGCTTATTCAGTGAAACCTATTATCAGCATACCTTAGAACCAATTGTCAGCAACATGCCGATATATGGTGAATGGATTTTCAGCACCATGCTGAAATTTGGAAAATGATGTTGTAATCACTGTTTACACTAAAATCAATACTTATTTATCAATAACTGAAAGTACAGTGAAAACAAAACATCAATTCACTTATAAGTAATTTTAACCAATTTTCAGCACCAGTGATGATAATATGGAAATCTAAAAAATCAGTACCCGGTTATTGGCACCCTATATAAACATAAAATATCTGATAACCTCTCAATGAATATTGAATAATAATACAGTAAAAGTTCATATAAATTCAATAAACACTATTATTTATTTAATGTACCCATAAAACATTTAAAATGCAACAATAAATTGAACCACATCCTTACCGCCAAATTGTAAAAATTCTAGAGAAGCACTCAAAATTGCAGATTGCTTACTTTGACTCAAAGATTTAGCGCCATTTTAAATTATGTCTTTGAACAGTGTTGCTAGTATTAAAATGTAAGAACAGATTTATTTATTTTAACACTTGGCAAACTTATAAACCACAAGCAATGTCTTATATTTTTAATTTTTCGCCAAGGTGCTGATAAACTGGGACAGTGCTAGCAATTGGGTGCTTCACCCTAAATATATATCCGGCGTTCGCGAACTTCATACCGCACTGCCACTAATCAAAAAGAACAAGTAGTCCTATAGACATAGTATCAAATGGACGGACCCAGAAGTTTGACAGTCTGAATGATGGACCCACTGTTTCCCATGCATCTTTGTCTAACCTGTAGAGTGTACCTACGAGTGAAAGAGCAGTTGCCGCAGTTGACGTAAGTTTGAAAATGCTGAGTATCGGTGTAAATTATGGCCTACGAGTGTAATATGCTCACAACATTGCGGTCTTTGCGGTGACGTATGGTATTTTCATAAATTGAAAAGAATTCATAACTTTAAGCGTGAAGAAGATATAAAATTTATAAAGAATTATATGATAATGTCGTGTTCAGCTGTGTTCTGTTCATCCAGAATGCTAAAAGAAAGAATCAAAAACTTGGAATTATCATTTCATGTGTAAGTCGTAGTTCGTAGTCGTATCTTAGCAAACGTTTTGAACATATACTGGTATTTTTTTAACAGAATAATACAATTATTAATTTCTATTGTCACAAAATTTGATGAGTTTTATCGATAATCTATTAACAGTAGTATATTTTTATTTTTTTTAGCATTTAGCAGCAAGATGATCGAATATTTTTTGTTTATTTTGTTCCATGTACTGGAACGATGGGGAATTTTGATATGTTATTTTTAATTATGTTTTGAACACAAATTGTTCTAACTCAATTTCAGCTTGATGGGAATTTGAGTTTGTTTTTCACTATTATTTTTCTTTCTAATTTGACTGGACTAAAGCCTTGGACTAAAGTTCGAAAATCACTTTTGGCAACCCTGTCGAATCGTTCGGCTGGTTTCGTTCGTTCATCCGGTTTATCTGTCGTCCGTGGTCCGACTGACTCCGACTTGTTGCTTTCCGTAGACGAGAAAATCAAGAAGATGCGTCTTTTCAATAGATTTTTTTACTGAGCAGTGCCTTTTCTTTAAATTAAAGCCGTAGTTTGCAACTTGTATTTAAAGTGGTGTTATGATTTAGAATTTTGTATTGACATATTGCCGTGTAAAATTGTTGCGCTTAATTTCATTTGTACTTTCATTTTTCAATTCGTTACGAAATATTACAAAATGACTTCAGCCCTTTACCTAGAGCACTATCTTGATAGTCTGCAGCATTTACCAATAGAATTGCAGAGGAACTTTAAACTGATGCGAGATCTCGACGACCGTGCCCACGGCCTAATGAGGACAATCGATCTCATGGCCGATGAGTTGCTGCCGAATATTCCAAAAATGGACGAGGAAACGAAGAAAGAGAAGGTGAACACTATACAGGGTCTATTCAACAAAGCAAAGGAATATGGAGATGATAAGGTTCAACTCGCAATTCAAACATATGAATTGGTAGACAAACACATACGGCGTCTAGATTCTGACCTTGCTAGGTTCGAATCCGAAATTCAAGAAAAGGTTATGAGTGCCAGAGCTGCACAACAGGCTGCCGCCGATCAGGAGACTAATAACACCACAGTTAAGAAAGGTAGGAAAAAACACAAGGGTAATGAAAAAGCCACAGCCACGACTGGCAAAAAGAAGCGTGCAGGGGCATCCAGTGAAGATGATGCTAATGCTTCAGGTAGGCCAGTAGCTAAGAAAAAGACTCAGAGAAAGGGTGCAACAGCTGCAGCAAATGCTGCTAAAGAACAAGAAGAGAATGCCGATTTAGATTCAGTTGCAGCGATGGCTCATCCCAGTGATGTTCTAGACATGCCTGTAGATCCAAATGAGCCAACATATTGCCTTTGTCATCAAGTGTCTTATGGTGAAATGATTGGCTGTGATAACCCTGATTGTCCCATAGAATGGTTCCACTTTGCCTGTGTTGACCTTAAGATCAAACCTAAAGGCAAATGGTATTGTCCGAAGTGTACACAGGATAGAAAGAAAAAATGATCCACAGTTAAAACACCTGCCAAACCTTCAGATAAGACTGTAAATGTTAAGAAAGAAGTGAAATGAAGTCCTTTAGGTAAACATTAGTATGTCCCAGATTAAAGTGTGAAAATGTATTTGTGTTGACTGTGACATTGTATATAATTGTGTAAATATTTCAAAAGTTTATTATGCTTCGATGTATTAATCATGCTTCATACAAATAAATTTTCTCATGTCATACTGTTTTGTAAAAGTGAGATATTGAATAATAATTGATACAGTTTATTATTATATAAAAGTATGTAATAAAAAGGCAAAGTTATTAATATCTTCAGGATTTATTGTTTTATGTATTATGGAAAAAATAACCATGTTTTTGATATATTAAATTTAACTATGTATCAAAACAATGCAGTTTAAGAGCTTGTTTTTTGATACATAGTTTAATGTGACTATAGTTAAAATATTTTAGTAAAAGTAACCATTTATCTAAATTTGATACATTTTACTAGTCTTTGATATGATATTGACTAATAGTGGCGTTCATTTGATTATGTACCAAACAATGGGACCTAAGATTCACTAAATGGGTTGATAAATGTTCCAAGGGCCTATTTCACAATCGCTGAATAAAGTTCTAAGTAAGCTAATCTGCTCAGTAAGGAATAGTGTTATAGAATTGTTTTGGAAAAGCGTTTAAAAGAAAGCAAAAGTGCCCTGTCAAAGTCAACATCCCTACTTGTTTACTGAGCAAATAAGTTCTAAGTAGCTTATTGAGAACTTTACTTAGCGATTGCGAAACAGGCCCTAAGTCTGTTTGACATAAACATGCAAGTATAGGAGTTCTGAATCATATTAACTTTTATTTATATTTCATAAGATATCTTGATTATGAATTGACATGGTTTGTTACAATGTAGGAATTATCATTTATAAGACTGTCATTAAAAAGCTAAGATATTTAGTGAAATACACAGTGCTATTTAAATATAATTTTTTATTTATTTTGTCTGTGAAGTTGGACAAATATTATCATTATTAATATTAGACAGCATTTAAGATAAATTGTTAATAAATGATAATTACAGATTCTTAATATATGTTCAAGATATAATATTTTTCACATCTAGAAAAAACACTAGCAATATTCTTTGGGTTTTGGTTATGCTTGTGAAATCAAACCATTATTGAAATAATTTGCATTATTTTATTGTACTTATAACAGATACATAACAAAACCCTTTAAATATTTATTGTAAATCAAGTTAATGAGAATTGGTTCTCGTCATAATGAAGTAATAGGCTTGAATTACATTAATTGTGTTTTTTCAATAGTTTGACAAATAATAGTATTAAACTCTTTAAGTAAAGTTTTGTTAAAGTTTCATAGATACAAAAGAAAACCTTTTAAATATTTATTGTAAATCGAGAGAATCATTGGTTCTTGACATAGTAGTCCTAGAATTACATTATTAGTGTTTTTTTCATAGTCTGACAAATGATAGTCTAAAACTCTTTAATTTAAGTATAGCCTATTAAATAAAAATAATATATTAAAAAGCTCTGGCAGTGGACAAACCATAATGATTGTAAAAATATTTGTTGTAGTATTTTAGATTTTTAAGTTAATAAAGATCTTTATGTGTTGCCACAGGCTGCCTGCTTTAAGTTTAAAGATAATAACTATTAATTATCATAATCTGTTGTGTAGCATTTAAATCAAATTTCATATATAAATTATGAAAATTATAAAAATACATAGCTTCACTGTTACTACTGTTACTTATTGAATTATGTTTTTTATTCTTTTTATTTTAGCAATTACTTATATAACACGATTGTTTCCAAAGGTAGGTAAATGATATGGATCATATTGTCACTCTTTTAATCTAAGATTTGTCAGTTTTTTCATTTTTTGAAAATAAATAGCAATAATTAAATATGAATGCATTTTATTGAATATTGTTGTTTCAGCAAGATTTTATACACAGACCCCTCTTTTCCAATGGGCATTTTGGGCAAGTGCCCAGGGCCCCGCGATCGATAGGGGCCTCCCTCAGATCAAATATAAAGTCCCTAGTTCCTAACGATAAAAACTATAACCAATATTTATAACCAAAAAACTTATATAATGAAATCGAACCTAAATTACTGACCACAATACCAACTTTACAAATTACTAGCTTTTACATAAGCGAAGCTCGCTCAAAAATTAGGCTTTTTGATTTCAGAATGCTTTGATAAATTTAAATATACATGTAATGGTATTCTATCTACATACACATTTAAAGAAAAATCACCAGTATGACTCGCTCCACATCAAAGTCATAGGGGGGCCCCATTATCCTAATATGCCGAGGGCCTCCAATAGGATATCACCCCGTTATGCTGATTATTTAAAAAAAGTGATATTGAATTGTTAGGGCTAGAGCTTCAAAGAACCTTCATACATTTTTTTTTCAGGTCTGGGGTGTAAATATTGAGTTTCGAGTTAATCGAATTATCGAAATGCACGTTAACATTCATTCATATAAAAACTTGGATTCCCGCTGCCGCGGTGGCGTGTGTTGTTGGCCATAAAGTTGAAACGTAAGGAACAATAAATGTTCTCTCCAACCCAATTATAAGACATAATACCAAGACTATATTTGTATAGCAACCCAGGGGCAAAAGGGCCCTGAGCTGTAGGCTGCGAGGGGTGGTAGAAGCCACATTTTGCCATTTTTATTGACCCTTAATTAGATTTTTGAAGTGAAAACTTCTTTAGAGGCGTTGTACGCTTTTTTTTGTATGGGTAAAAACAAACCGACCACTGCGAAAGTTGTTTAACATCCACGATCGCAGTACAATTCGAGCTTTTCATATCATACAGCTTTTTTCAAATATACCTCAGTACACATGTCACCTTATCTGCTCGAGCCGTTCAGTATTATTGAAGTGAAAACTTCTTAAGCGGCGTTGTACACTTTTTTTGTATGGGTAAAAGATGTTAAACTCGCGTCAGGACACGTGGGCTGATCGCATCACAGGCAAGACGAAAAAATAAAATTGGAAAGGTTGATGACTTTCAATATATTGGAAAAATCATAGTAATATTTTATTTTATCGTATTATAATAATAAGTCTGTATCTAGGACGTCCAGGTGGCAGCTTTTTGCGAAGAAAATGCATTTTTTAGGGTTCCGTACCTCAAAAGGAAAAACGGAACCCTTATAGGATCACTTTGTTGTCCGTCTGTCCGTCCGTCCGTCTGTCAAGACCCTTTTTCTCAGGAACACGTGGAGGTATGAAGCTGAAATTTATATCAATTACTCAGGTCTACTGTCCCTCGAAGCTGTGAAAAAATCAAACTTCTAAGCCAACGCAATCAAAAGATACAGCCGTTTATGCCGCAAATTTTCGACACTTGCAAGGGAATCAAAACCTACAGGGTGCTTCCCGTGAACTCAGAATCTTGAAATTTGGTACCAAGCAACGTCTTATAGCATAGATAAAGGAAAAATTACGAAAACCATAAATTTTTAGTTACATCACATAATATATTTTTTTTTAATAATTTTAACCTTACTACCCATTTCCTCATAAACGCATAGAGGTATTAAATTGAAATTCATACCAAATACTCAGGTCTATAATACCTTTAAGCTGTAACAAAATCAAACTTCTATGTCAACGCAATCAAAAGAAACAGCAATTTAAGCTGCATATTTTGAAACTCGCAAGTACTCGCAAGGGAATCAAAACCTAAAGGGTACTTCCAGTCGACCTAGAATCTTGAAATTTAGCATGAAGCAACGTTTTATAGCACACATAAAGGAAAAATTCCGAAAACCTTAAATTTTTAGTTACATTACAAAATATATATTTTTTAATAAATATAAACTTATTACTTTTTTCCTCATGAACGCGTAGAGCTATCAAGTTGAAATTCATATCAAATACTTAGATCTAATTGCCTTTAACCCGTGAAAAAAAAAAATCTAAGTCAACGCAAAAACGCAAAACGCAAAAGTACAACCATTGATACCGCATATTTTGAAACTCGCAACTACACGCAAGGGAATTAAAACCTAAAGACCACTTCCCGTTGACATAGAATCTCGAAATTTGGTAAGAAGCAATAGCTTACAGGACAGGTAACAGAAAAATTCCGAAAAGCTTAAAATTTTAAGTAGTTATACCACCAAAAAAATTGTGATTGTAAACATAATTGTAGTTACAGCAATGACCGCGAGTTATTATACTATGTATGGGGAGGGCAACATTTTTCAAACGGCAAAGACGACCTCACTCATCGTCATTTAATCCCGATGTTTTGGTGAATGTAGCTGTATAATCTAAATGCGTCCTAACTGCTTAAAGTGTTAATGTTGCAATAGAATGTATAAATACAACAATATTCGGCAGCAACCTCAATATGTACACTTCATCTTCTCGTCTGATTGTTGTGGGAGACTTCAATATAGATTTTAGAATGAATCCCCAAAATGGAATTTCCACATATTTTTCATCCATAAACATGTTTCCGTTAATAAACAGTAGCACTACACGAAGTTGTACAACTATTGATAACGTTTTTTCGAACTTCAATGTTCAATGTGGTACTATTCATAACTTTTTCAGTCACCATTTACAGGTCTGGTTCAAATTTAATACTTAATTAATATTTTTGAACCAGATTTCTAAATAGTGACTAAAAAACTTAGTAAATAAATAACTTTAATAAAAGAACTTTCGCAAGTCTGCTGCAAGGCTAAGTAGTAAGTATAAGTGTTTCAGTTATATTATAGATAAATGATATGTGTTAATATAAAATAAAGGATTACTTAAACGATAAAGAGATCTTTGTCTTAAATTTATGCTCCTCCATCTTTCCCCATGGTAATGTTATGAATTTCATTTTGCAATAAAAATACCATAGTTATGACTCGATTGTCGTAATGAACGAACTTTGTAAACCTTGCAGGTTTGTACGGAACCCTCGGTGCGCGAGTCCGACTCGCACTTGGCCGGTTTTTTACAATAGATGCCGCTAGGTGCGCTTAAATGAGAAATTTTGAGAGATAAATTTTTTAATGTAATATAAATTGTCATGTTTGTGTACGATAGCGCAATAAATAAATATTGTATTCTACCACATAAATGATAGTACTTTTATACTGATAATTAAAGAAATTCGTGCAAAATTATTCCCTAACCCTTCCAAAATATCAAAAATGCACAACGTTAATATTCAAGTTTTCACTTCTGCCGGCACTCCCGGATTGTAACCGTCGTTTGTTTTTTTAATAGGCATGTCCGACAAATGACTCCACCCCCCCTGATGTTAAGTGATGGTGAAGTCCAGACGTGAAAATAGCTGGTACAGCATTTCTACCTGCCACACTAGCCATCTTCACCTTGCCGGCCTGCATGTTCCTTCTTCACGCCTCTTTTAATAGATCCCAGGTTGTAAGAAGAAGGGAACACGTGATTCTGGCTTACAAATGTAGAATGACCCGGGGCACCAGATTCAAACCTATAAGTACAATTTCGTACATTGTAGTGTAGGTATATGGCCCATCGGGCTTGCTGAGTCCATAGACATTCGGGCGACGTTCACTACTTCGATGTTACACCTTGCCATTTCGAGGAAAGTTACTCAGTGGAAACATGCTGTTACTGTTTTTAGTCGTCAATACGTGTGTAAATTTGAAAACTAGTATTACCTATAGTTATGTACCGAGGCTGTACAGATTTTGATGAATTTAGGCATAAGATACGATCCGTTTTCAATGTAAATTTACTTCGGGCAAACAGAATCAGCATGTGAAGTGCTAGGCATATAGGTAAGTATCACAAAGGTTGCATTGTTTTGATTCCAGGTCAGGTTGCTCAGTGACAAAACTAAAATCCATGTAGACTGTCTGCCATCTATTGCAGATAAATACGAAGTTATGAACACATAACAAAAATCCAGAGATTAGAAATTGCTTCCCTTACTTAGAAATTGACGTTTTGAACAGTCATTTTATTATTCAATGTATGTAGGTAAATAAAGCAAGGCAGGGGTTGCCTTTTAATTATTATAAAGTACGCACTTGCCGCCGCCTTATGTAAACTTTACGGCAATACCTCAGTACTCATTTTAAAATGTAATTGCTTCGGCAGGGTTATATGTGGTATAGTGCTGTGAGCTGTGACACTGAGCACCGCAGTTTTTTTTAATCTCGCTTTTAATCAAAACCTACAGGGTATTTCTCGTGAACTTAGAATCTTGAAATTAGGGACCGAGGCAAGGTCTTATAGTACAGATAAAGTGAAAATTGCGAAAACCGTAAATTTTTAGTAACATCATATATTTACTAGAAAAAAATCCAGGCAGCGGACGGGACTCGAACCCGCATCCTTCGCTATCCGGGCGAATGCACTGACCATTATGCTACCACGGCCCTATTAGCCGCGTCGAAATTTTCCTAGCTTTAAGCTGCAAGGCAGCGCCATCTCTTCTTCGAAAAAAAATTTTTTCTAGTAAACTTTTCTTTAGATTTAAACATCTAGCAGTTAAATGCTTTAAAAATAAATAAAATCATAACTATAATTACTATTTCTTCTTTCAAATGTTTAATACTTGAAAAAGTATTCATTTGACATTGTGGGTTACCTACAATGCGAAGAGATGGCGCTGCCTTGCAGCTTAAAGCTAGGAAAATTTCGACTCGGCTAATAGGGCCGTGGTAGCATAATGGTCAGTGCATTCGCCCGGATAGCGAAGGATGCGGGTTCATGTCCCGTCCGCTGCCTGGTCCGCGTGGATTTTGTTGAAAGTAAACTTTTCTTTAGATTTAAACATCTAGCAGTTAAATGCTTTAAAAATAAATAAAATCATAACTATAATTACTATTTCTTCTTTCAAATGTTTAATACTTGAAAAAGTATTCATTTGACATTGTAGGTTACCTACAATGCAACGAGATGGCGCTGCCTTGCAGCTTAAAGCTAGGAAAATTTCGACTCGGCTAATAGGGCCGTGGTAGCATAATGGTCAGTGCATTCGCCCGGATAGCGAAGGATGCGGGTTCATGTCCCGTCCGCTGCCTGGTCCGCGTGGATTTTGTTGAAAGTAAACTTTTCTTTAGATTTAAACATCTAGCAGTTAAATGCTTTAAAAATAAATAAAATCATAACTATAATTACTATTTCTTCTTTCAAATGTTTAATACTTGAAAAAGTATTCATTTGACATTGTAGGTTACCTACAATGCGAAGAGATGGCGCTGCCTTGCAGCTTAAAGCTAGGAAAATTTTGACGCGGCTAAAGGGCCGTGGTAGCATAATGGTCAGTGCATTCGCCCGGATAGCGAAGGATGCGGGTTCGAGTCCCGTCCGCTGCCTGGTCCGCGTGGATTTTTTTCTAGTAAACTTTTCTTTAGATTTAAACATCTAGCAGTTAAATGCTTTAAAAATAAATAAAATCATAACATCATATATAATTAATTTTTTTTTTAAAAAATTCAGGTTTGTACGGAACCCTCTGTGCGCGAGTCCGACTCGCACTTGGCCTTTTTTTATTAGAATACTTATGTTTGATGTAAAGTTGTATGTACAGATGTGACGATTTATTCCAACCCATATAACACCCCAACCTAAAGTATCTGTATATTTTTTTATACTCAAGGCATGGACGTATAAACGTCCTTGACTCAAGGTTGTCTGAAAGAAATCGCCAATTATAATGCTTTTGTTAAGTTTATTGTTTGTTGATGTTATGTAATTATGTATTTGGTGTTATAATAATGTTTTAATATATCTATGTATAAAACATGTACCTACTATAGGGACAGAATGCATCAAACTTGTTGGATAAACAAAATATGTGAAATAGGTGATTTATACTTGTAAGATACTAGTTCGCTATACAGTGTAAACGAAAGAATGTTTTAAACAGCTACAACAACTATTCTAAAAGTTTTATTTATAACTAGTATATGACTTGTTTCTTGGTGGAAACGAGGTAAGTAGGTAACAATTTTGCTCTAAATTCAATTCAAGGATTAGATTAAACTAAATCTTTAAGCACCTGCCATGGAACGATGGCAATTCAACAATTTAACAACTTTGCCCTAATGTTATTAATAGGTTCAAAGGAATATAATATTTTCTTTCTTTCTTTCTTTGATTAAAGGCCGGCATCGCATTTGTGATACTAATGCATGATCCCGTAGCATGAGCACCGCGATATGGAATATAACGCATGTTTATCAGTAATCAGCTGAATTATCAAATTACTATGGAGTTTGACAGTTAAACGCGATAAAATGTTCATGCTACAGGGACTGGTGTTGCAGATGTGTATGGGCGACGGTGATGAATTATCATCAATGGGGCCTGTTCGTTATTGCTACCGCAACACTTCTGTGAAACACCTGCTTTTGACAAATGGAAGTAATCTAATCACCGAGCTATTTAGTGATCCACTACTGCTTTATTATAACGCCACTAAGATGACTTGTTCTGAAAAGCATCGATGGATTAGCAAATTTTCTCTTTAGTTATCACTGTAAATGTAAGCGAATAGGCTGGCTGGTGAGCGGTCCGCACGTATGCCCCCTGCTCGTATGACAAGTGCAAGTAGGACCCAGGTTGCCAACCTTAGATTTTTTTATAATTTTTTTTTTTTTTTTTTTATTATTTTTAAAGCATGTAACTGCTTGATGTTTAAATCTAAAGAGCTTAAGAAATTAGCATAATTGGTCAGTGCATTCGCCCGGATTGCGAAAGGTGCGGGTTCGAGTCCCGTCTGCTGCCTGGTCCGCGTGGAATTTTTTCTAGTTATATTTTCTTTAGAAAGCATAATTGGTCAGTGCATTCGCCCGGATTGCGAAGGGTGCGGGTTCGAGTCCCGTCTGCTGCCTGGTCCGCGTGGAATTTTTTCTAGTTATATTTTCTTTAGATTTAGATTTTTTTCCTCGTACTTCTGCAGCTAAAAATCTCGTTATCCTGCTTTCGAACCTCATAACCTCGAATTAGTAAATTTATAGGCCAACTGGTCTAATAAATCATAGACCGTCAAGAAATGTTTTTATAGTAAAAAAATGTTTAGATTCAAACCTCTAGCAGATAAATGCTTATAATACTGGTTCAGATACTTACGATTTATGCTCCAACATGTTGCCTACAATGAACAATAATGTTATTAATTTCTGACAAAATCACGTACATATGTGTAGTGTTCTCGCACCTCGTACGGAAGACCAGAAATTTCGTTTTTGTACGAGAATTCTGGTACGGTTAGCAATCCTGGGTAGGACTCACTCACCGAGTATTCTTTTTTTACTTTTTTTAGTAACTCTTTGTCCACGAATATCAAAATATATAAAAAAACAAAATCTGGAGACGGTACCATGCCAACAATCATACCAAATACTGAGTTGTCTGGCACAGACACCAAATATTATTATTTGTTTTACTATAAATTTAATTTAGAATTAAGAAGAGGTGAAGAATTGTTTCTTTTCATTATTAAATCTACTTTTAAAAGTTAAAACACATTAAAAATACTGCTCAAAGCCTATCGCTCTGGTATTAGGACTTTATCTCTGCATTCTTTTGTAAGCATCATATTCCTATAGTACTTGTTAATTGGTACAGGAGGCATCCCTCCAAAATCATTAGTCATTACTTATGTCGCCAGCAATAAAAGTAGCGTTATAAGTCACGCAATATTGAGTAAATTATTTGTCTTTGTAAGTACTATATTAGCTATGCTATTTGGATTAAGCGACAGAATTGACGAGCTTTTTGTGCCTATAAGTTCGCGAAAAGGAAAATTCGTCGAAATACGAAAATAAGTCGCACAATAACACACCTTTGGATGGCATGGATCGTTAATCGCTGCAATTTGGATTAAGCGACAGAGTTGACGAGCTTTTTGTGCCTATAAGTTCGCAAAAAGGAAAATTCGTCGAAATACGAAAATAAGTCGCACAATAACACACATTTGGATGGCATGGATCGTTAACAAGAAAAAACGCAAAGTGGGGAAGTTTGAAAACCTGATCTGAGCTTTAAATCGTGCGAATTGCGTCAGCAATGACTGGCGAAGTCTTTCGCTTGCATCATCCATACACTCTCCAGGTTCATAGTATACTGTAATTTGAAACAATTATGTTCTTAGTATTTAATATTTTGAAACGTTACATATTTACTTATTTTCCCATCACTCATTTCGCTACAGTGTATAATGTTTTTTAGTTTTATTTTTGTATGTGTGTGTAATCCCCGTTCCTGTTCTAGAGTATGTATTATACTCACATATAAAACTTTCATGAATAATATGTGGTGGAAGGTGAAAACCGCATGATAATCCATCCAGTAGTTTTGAATCCATTCAAAATTGTAAACATGCATCATACAGCGAGGACATAAGGCGACTGGCGTTATAAATTATGTAAGTAAGTAACTAAATGTTCCCTAAACGTGGTGATATAATAATATACTGATATCATAGTTTTTAACCTTTAAAGGAAGTAAATTTTTATGATAACTTCGAACGAAGTACGATTGCCTTGTCAAGATTGATTACGAGACCTAATTTGTGTTTTGTCCAAATCCAAATCATTTATTTGCCCAGATATTGCGTACAATTAAGGTGTTACATAAGTTTTTGGTCGACAATATTTATACCTTGAAAATGTAGGCGTGCAAATGTCTAGTGTCAATAACTTTATGCTTTTCATTTTGCACTTGCTTTCTGTTTCTTATTTAACAAAAAAAAAGTTTTATGATCTATTTACTGATTGATATGCTACACACTTTATTCTTATTAATTTCTTTCTTCATTAATTAGGATTTCAGTGTTTTCTTTAATATTATGTCAAATAAATTACTATGTAAAATTCAAAAATTACATTCATTCAAATAAGTTAAATTTTTTATTTGTGTTACTATTAAATTCAAATTGTTACTAGTATGAATAAAATACTTAGGTTCCTATATTTTTATTACTTCCTCATATATATATTTTTTATAAAAATAATGACGTCCGTGCCTTAGCAGAGTTGGGCGTAGATGAATTTAGTAGCGTAGGCAGTTTATGTCTGTAAATAAATTAAGTACTTTAAACTTATTTTTTTAAATAATGAATAAATTCTTAATATATAATTCATTCCAAGACTCTTTAGTGCGTTATCAATACCTACGCAACAAATAAAAATAAACCGCAGTTGTGACAATAACTTCAGTCTTTATCAATAATCGTCGTTTTATTGAAAACATTGAACTTGTTTTTAATTCCTCTTTTGATATGCGGACGTTTGTTTTAGTATTATACTTGCATTGTTATATATAATTAAGAAATTGCCATGTGTTTGTGGCCATGCAAATTAATTATAATCAAATCTGTTTTTTGCATAGTTTTCTATATTATCTTTTTGAATGCGTTTGAAGTGCAATGAAAAGATTTTTTACATAATTTTGCCCATTATAAGAAGCCTCATGGACACTATAGTACCTGTCGAAGACCGAAACAACTTCGAAACCACTAATTTTATGTGAAAATCACATATATAATCGCCGCACCAATGTGTTACACTTTAAGATAGGTGTTCATGGAAACATTGGAAACAAATCTTTTTACATAAAGAAAATAAAGTTTAATTGTTATTTTGTCATAGCTTTTATGCATTATGGTTCCTTCGTGGTGGTAATTGTAGCGAAAAACGGACTGTTTTTTACTAGTACACCGGACTCTTTAGATCAAGGTCAATAGAATTTTGAACTTTCTTTGAAAGTTGGCTATAAGTTCACAAGTAAGTAGATCGAGTGAGAAGTTCGACGCGGCGACGGAGCAATGTCTTATGCTTTCAGTCTCAAGCAACTTATGCAATGGCCAAACAAAGGCTGATTAACCGCATTTATTATATATATTTTTTATTAAAGATGTGCCATGCCTTTGATCGCAGTCGCACCTGATGTTAAGCAACAATGTGGTGCACGCAAACTCAAATAATGGTATCTATTCTGGCATGATTCTCTAAACTTAAAACTATATAATTAAATTCAGTCTCTCTTTATTCTCTATAGACTCTATACAAAATGAAAAGGATGCGCTGTTGTCAAATTTAAGTTTGCCATATCGACATCATTGCCTATTTATCATTGCGTATCGGGCATTACAGACACATGAAGAGAGTTTCATTCTCTAGCGGTTCGCATAATAAAGGAGGATCCGAGTCGTGAGGTGCGCAGGTAGGTAGATATATCAACCACGTTCAGTGAAGATCCTGTCCACGTCTCGTCGTCCGATGGTTAATAGGTGCAGTTGGAATTCGAATAGTTCTTCTGGACATTCCCCGAAATGTAGCTTGTAGAAAACACGCAGACACGCAACCAGGCGGCGATGCTTGAGGGTTCCTGTGGCCTGCGTGGCCCAGTGATGACGTTAAACAAACACCAACAACAACGAAAATTTTCATATTAAAAAGTACTTCAACTCTTCGCTTGATAACGCTTAGTTTACCTATATTTAAAAGAAAGCTTAAAAAGTGGTTAATAACGAAATGTTTTTACTAAGAGAATATTTAGAAACGACAATTGACTTAAAATAATAAATAAAATGAAATAAGTACATATAAAATTTACAATTAAATTAATAATCAAAATTACCATCAAAATGTATCTACTCTGTTTTGTGTGAATAAATAAATTTAATTTCATGCACATAAAAAGTGTCAAGGGATCTAATATACAAGTACTTTCGTGCGTAATTGACGCTGCCCGTAAACATTAACATCCCAAAACTGACAAATATGTATAACCATATTAATTTAAATGCACATAGAAATTAAAGTAAAAATCTAGTAGGCAGGTAAATGGGATACTGAAAATGTATCTAAAAAAAAATTTGATTGGCAAAAACATATTCCTTATCGAGATATTTTTTTGATACCGAGTCATTTTAATTCAATATCGATGCAATTTTTCCTGACTTTTTTAATTATGAATAGATTAGAAGTACTTTTTTTGTGACATTGCGTATAGGTATTATCTTTAAATTAATTTTATTTATTTTACGTCACTGAAAAACTATATAACTATAATATGTAATATTTGCACGTTGACATTCAACAAAATATGCTGGAAACTAAAAAGCTAACAACTATTGTAACCATATTTTGGCAAATAAATGATTATTATTATTATTTAACATAGAAATGGTGAATTGTCGTTTTTTTGGCTAAGTGCTTCTTTTTATATGTCGTCGGTTGTACATGGTTTATCGCACGTCCCGGCGAATGTATTCATGCGCAGATTGACAGCGTTCCTTCACCACAACGCGAAGGGTTGTAACTGAATGCGCGCGCGCCTGCTGCCGTTGAAGTGTAGCGCGGGAAAACTTTTCAAATCCTATAAGTGATAACCTCTGAAGAGTAATAAAAATTTTTGTTAACTTACGTACTTACTTGTTAATTAAGAAGGATTTATCTGAGATCAGTAACGACCTTTGTTCAGTAGTAGTAATATTTGTAGTAAACGAAAAATGACGACGTTGCTGAGGAAAATTTGGAAAAATCACACCAAACACCAAAGTAAGTACTTGATTTTTCAAAATAAATGTATCTGTATTGGGAAAGTGTGCCTTTCAGCAATGTAATAAATGAAACCTGAAACAGTAAAAAATATAATTAAATACTTCATTAAAAAAATATTTAAATATCAAACAAAATATACAATCTAGTTAAAACTAGTTAAAAAAAAGCATATAATAACAGTTTAATTTTAACATCCAGTTCAGGATTAAAAATCAATACATTATTGCGACAGTGGTATCGATTCTGGGATGATTCTCTAAACTTAAAACTAATTTTAACATTAGTGTCTCCTTTTCATTCAGTATAGTGAATGACTAGGTTACACTGTTGTCAAATTTAAGTTTAGGTTTAGAGAATCTTGCTAGAATCGACACTAGTAACTCTTATTTTAATCCTATGGCAACAAACCAAATGTGACTTGTAAGAGGACTTTGGAGGACTACTCTAACGCTTCTAAGTTTTATTTTCGAGATAAAAAAACCTGCGTTTGGTTTTTTTATCTCGAAAATAAAACTTAGAAGCGTTGATAGGCGATAAAATATTGTCTATGTGAAATCAGGTACTTATTTTTTGTTGATTCGATGCAGAAGATATGTAGTGTCAAAAATAACAAGATATTGTTAGGTTTTAGGAAAAAACGACAAACAAGTGTAACTTTTGATATCATTAATAAAGAAAGTCTTTCCTCGGCGGGGAATCGAACTCGAGCCACCCGCGTAACAGTCGACCTTTCTACCACTAAACCACCGATGCTGTTTGATAAGGCCTTTTTTATTATAATTAAAATTTTAATTCGACATGCTAATATGAACGAAAATTTATCGAATAAAACTAGTTTAAACGGGTTGGCACGAACTTTATTTATTGACGTTTTGCAGCCTTTTCAGGTCTGCATCGTCAGAAAATTTATGGGGCTGATGTAATAAAAAAATCATTTTAAAAAGCCTTTCGATGCAAGCCTAACAGTTTGGGTTTTTTCAATGAGTGTGGCAAAGCATCACACAAATAAACAAAGTACAATGACCACTCTTATAAGAGCCGAGTGAGATTGGCAAAAGTGATTGAACTTTATTGTAATACATTATATTGTTTATAATAGGATTATTGACTTTACCGATAGCTCGATTGAAATAAACGTTGTACCACTAATTATTAATTCATATACCTAGGTGGAATTAACGTTATTATTATAAATGCTGTTTTATAATTAAAACGAAACTTAACAGTACTTTTTTATAACAATAAATGATAAGTATTGAGATGTAACGTCAGTTACTGTGTGTAATAAAAATTCGGTATTTATATTTATTTTTTTATACTGAAGAAGAAATCAATAAAGGAAACAGGAAGAAAGTATATTGTTTCTGCAACGAACTGTAAAAATCTAGATGTGAAAGTAGGCAGTATACCTATTCATAGAGACTACACATATCTTTCTCTACGAACGGTTGCTACTGAATATTTGTTGTTACTTAGTTTTACAATTATCTTTTATTACTCAAATTATATGGTTTATCTAATATTAAATAATCTTTCCTGAATGTATTTAAGCCAATTTTATTTATAACTTAATATTTTCTATGGTAAGCAGTTGCTTCATTACCAGATTCCTAAATTAATAAATAAACTGCCAGAAATAATTATAGATATATGTTTGTTTTTTCATTAATTTAAGATTCAAGAACGGAAGCGTAACTATAGAGAAAATGTTGTTTCCTTTTACTTTCGCGAATTATGCTCGCATTATTTTCCTGATGCCATTTAATAGTTGGCGCTCTGTGGCAGTTAGACAGACAAACAGCGAGGGATTTAGAGGGAGAAGAGAGGGGTGGAGGCCCTGGGGCAACGAATGAGCCTTCTTCAGAGGCCGCTAAAATTGTTAAGAAAATTAGCAATTTCTAGTATTAATGTTGATTTAGTATATAAGATTTGGCTAAGATGGAGCTGGCATAATCCAAAGTTGTCGATCAAAGTTCCTAAAAAAATCAAGAATAAAAAATAAAAAGAGTGGAGTCCCTAATGGAGTGGGCCGCCACTTATGATATGCACCCCTTGGGTAGTTTTCTTTTTGAGGGGGCCACTAGGCCACAGCCGCGCCTGATCCACCTCGAATTCGTCCCTAAGCCGCATATTAACAGGGTTACGTTTGTCACCCTAAAAACTGAGGATTTATTCTCCCTTATCCTTCCATCACATTTTCTTCAGAGGACCACGCACGCTGGCCTATGTTGCCACTGACTTACTGTGAGTAGTGGCCACAGTTTCTACACGAACAAAAAAAGTTTGGTGACTCATTTCTTTGTCGTACAATTCGTAAGTGGACTTTGCCTGCGCACGTGTTCCCTCCTTCCTACAATCTGGGGTCCTTTAAGAGACGCGTGAAGAAGCACTTTTGCCTGCAAGGTGATGATGGTTGGTGTGAGTTTATAACTACTGTAGGTACGAGATATCTCGCGTTTGGACTTCATCACCACCTAACCTCAGGTGGGGTAGAGTCATTTGCCTACCTGGCTATAAAAAAAAAAACAGAGTTGGGAATGATAAAAGCACTTACATGGTATACTACGTTGTAACTCAAATGCTTTTTAAGAAACAATATCAAGAAAACGTATCCGTACTATATGCAGGTTCGCTATCAGAGCTGCGCAGTTACAGATCTAAGTTTTTACGTCTTCATTACACGTTCCAAGTTCGGAGTGAGGGGCAATGCGCATAAGGCCGACTCCGGCTGCTGGTTTCTCTTAATTATCTAGGAATTAGGAGCTCTCACTAAACTCGCCTTAAACGGTCTATCAGAAGGAAAAACTAGTCTTGACAGTTCTCTTGGAACGTGTACAGTAATAGCTTTGTATGTAGTACGTTGCTGGTTTGTGGGTGACGGCGAGCAGACAAGGCCACTCAGATGTAGCAACGTGTTTGAAATGGGTGTGCAATGAGAAATGTCACTTCTCGGCCCTTGGTACTTAGTGAAGTACTTACTCTTCGATAACGGGGATTTATTAGAAAGTTCTCTGTTACAATACAAAAAAAGTTATGTTTAAGATGCCTTTCTATTGCACTAAACTTCCATTTTATTTCTTTTACAGCTCTTCAAAAATTCCAAATCTTCGAAATAGAAGTATTTAAATAAAGAGTATAAAGATTTCTTTTATTTTATACAAAACGCAACTTCGTCTGCGTGGAAAAATTGGTATCCCATACAAACTTCCAACCACCCTTTGAAATTCCACCCCCTTAAAGGTTGCTTTCTAGGATAAAAACTATACCATGTCCTTCTCTCGGACTAAACTTATATCTCTACCAAATTTAATTTAAATCGGTCCAGCGATTTATGCGTAAAGAGGTAACAGACGGACAGACTTATAAGTCGCATTTATAATACAATGGCCTGCATAACTAAGTATCGCATACTATAAATAAAACTAGTTTTAACGGGTTAATGCACGAACTTTATTTATTTATTGACGTTTCGCAGCGTTTACAGGTCTGCATCGTCAGAATAATGATTTTTGATTTACTTTGTCGAGCTACTTTCGAGAGACTTTCATTGAGCTTTATTTTTATTTAATGAGTGATGTGCGTGAAAACCTAAGAAACAAATAAGAATCCCATTTTTGAATTTGCAATTTTTTCTAAACAATAAAAGTTAAAACTTAAAATAAAAAAAGTTTATACTTATATACAAAATAAACTCATTTTATTTCCTTACTACTTAATGTTTAACTCAGTTTTGTAGGCAGGTTTGATTATGCTGGTTGAAAATGTTCCTCGTTACATTTTATTTATGAAAAATTGAGCGGTCACGAAAATTTCAATGAAAAAGACATAAACGCGTTACCACCTCTTATGGAATAAACCTTAACACACACTTTAATATTTTGTTAGGTAAAATATAACTTTAAAGTTATCTTTCGTTTGATTTATTAATAAATAAATATTTCCAACGCTCACACCAATTAGCCTAGCCCCAAAGTAAGCACTACAAGGCTTGTGTTATGGAATACTAGGGTAACGGATAGAATACTATACTGTACATATATAAGTATATTTTTATAGAAATACATATTAAACATCTATGACTGGAGTACAAATGTTCGTATTTATCACACAAAAATCTGCCCCTACCGGGAATTGAACCCGGGACCTCTCGAGTCGGCGACAAATTTGAAACCCGGCGTACAAACCACTCGGCCACGGAGGTCGTCTAATCTAGCATGTATAAGAAATGAACTTATAAATTGATTTTATTTGTTTAATAAATGCTTTAATATTTATATTAATCTTAGTTCTTTTTTCCAAATTTTATTACTTTTAATACAATATTAATAAAAAAAAGCTAATAATTTACCAACTGGTCGACAAAGTGCGTCTAGAAAAGTTGTACCTGTACCTTGCGTTCGCGGTAAGCTTTTTGCCGTCCTCCCTCGATCAATCGATCGATATATAATTTCTTGAGAATGTCATAAATTATTAATCGGATGAAAGGCAATCGTCGAATAGGGACAGAGTGGTGGTAGTGGAATGACTGCGATCTTACGAAATGAGTCTTAGGTATTAATTTATGGTTTGTATTGCTTAAATGGTCGTGCCATAAAAATATAAACACGATGGACTAATTTTGGATGACACTTCTTATTCTTAAACTATTGAACTTTGTTGTGGTAAGTTTTTAAAGATTTTATTTTTGCTTGTTTCTCATTAAGTATATTATGTGCATAGGAGTATAAGCCGCGGCACGAAACTCAAGCGCTGACCGTTATTGCGCAGAAGTAAAAATTAAGATGTCTTGAGAGGGAAACGAGGTGCGCGGATGGGCGTGCGTTGCGCCGATTGGCTCTCCAGTCTTACCCATGCACAGCTATCCTCTCCGAGTTTTGTTCAGCACTAGAGTTACGTGCCGCGACCTGTAATAATCATTTAAGAGGTCGTAGCATACATATCAACGATTAGTTTGCGTTGCTGTAGGGAGGTTCATACAAAAAAACGCCGGGTTGCACTCCGGCAGTGCCGGCAGAAGTGAAAACTTGAATATTAACGTTGTGCATTTTTGATATTTTGGAATGGTTAGGGAATAATTTTGCACGAATTTCTTTAATTATCAGTATAAAAGTACTATCATTTATGTGGTAGAATACAATATTTATTTATTGCGCTAGCGTACATAAACATGACAATTTATATTGCATTAAAAAGTTTATCTCTCAGAATTTCTTATTTAAGCGCACCTAGCACACCTATTGTAAAAAAATGCATTTTCTTCGCAGTAAAGCTGCTACCTGGACGTCCTAGATACATACTTATTATTATAATACGATAAAATAAAATATTACTATGTTTCGTCCAATATATTGAAAGTCAACAACCTTTCAAATTTTATTGTTTTCGTCTTACGATCAGGACACGTGGCCTGTGATGCGATCAGCCCACGTGTCATGAAGCGAGTTTAACATTTTTTACCCATACAAAAAAAGTGTACAACGCCGCGCCGCTAAAGAAGTTTTCACTTCAATAATACTGAACGGCTCGAGCAGATAAGGTGACATGTGTACTGAGGTATATTTGAAAAAAGCTGTATGATATGAAAAGCTCGAATTGTACTGCGATTGTGGATGTTAAACAACTTTCGCAGTGGTCGGTTAGTATGGGTGACTAAAAGTTTAATATCAAAAACTCGTACGTGGCAGGCACGTTTTATGGTCTTGAGTCTGCTGACGAACGTTTGTTTCAGTGGCAGTGCTCTTGCCTTCTGCCCCAAAGGTCCAGGAGTTAATTATTTTCAGTTGTAAAAAGTTATCAATTATGTCAGTTAAACAAAACATCTCAAATAAACCAAGTTTTAACAGGTTAGATGTACTGATTTTATTTATTTATTGACGTTTGGCATCATTTGCACGAATGCATCGTCAGAAATGTATGTGTCCGAAACGTCAATATATATAAATAAATCAGTGCATCTAACCCGTTAAAACTTCTTTTATTTAATAAGTGATGTGTGTGAAATCCTAAGAAACAAATACAAAACATCTTTTTCAGTAAAATGCTTCAATAATAAACGTATATTTCGTCATTGCAATGTTTGCGGAAACGTCAAAAGTCATTTTATAAAATACATACGACACGCTTCTGATAATGATAATTGTTATTATTATTATTAACAAATGAAGAGCGACGCATATTAGTGACAGACAAAACGCGTACATGCCGGCCAATTGCGCCTAATACTGACCCGTGGCCTACTTGACAAATGTCTGACCTAGATAGTGCTTCTGATAGTGGTCACGCTTTGTACTCGCCGATAAATTAGTACGCAAATGTCGGGACCTTCACAACGTTAAGTTAATAATAGCATTGTCACTTTTGTTCATATATACTTAGATAAGTCAGTAGAGATAACTCTTTAGGCGCTTTCCTTACTGGATCGGTGCGGGCTCGTTTTGTTTTAGTACCCTTAGCACGAACCGATCTCGAATTCGAATAGTTTCGTAGTGCGAATTTTCAATATCAAATTTTTTATGGAAACTTGAACAGCAGCGCCACAAAGGACGTAACGAGAACTAATAATTAGTTAATATTTGACAATGACAATTCGGACTCGCAAACGTTACGTTAACTCTAATTTTATTGCATAACATCAAAAGTGATATAAGTTAACACCACATATATAAAAGGATTTTTGCCTAGATCTTGACAGAAAAGATACTTAGCTTGGTTGTTGGCTCAAAAAAACAGTGCATTGTATGGAATTTGGCGTAGAACTATGTATGTATTCATTACACAAGAAGCTGCAAATCAAGTTACAAAAAAAAATACCGACTTTAAGCAAAATTTTACCTTGTGGTAACTAATGAGCGGTTGTTGTACTATTTGTAGCACAAAATAAACAGTTTGATGATGAATATTATTTAAACTATCTATATACGATTAAGAGTCTGTGCGGAATGAGAATGGGCGTGGCGAAAAATGGAACTAACATTAAGATTTTTATTTGGCAATCAAACCCAGCAATCTGTAAAATGTCAAAGTTTTGTATTGATACGGATTTGTTTGTTGTTGTGATTTCTTGCGGTTTTTTGTATTTAATCATGTCTAAAAGGGGTAAAACCTCACAAATACGGTAGGAACGCACTACAGCGCCCTCCAATCTAAATCCCATTCTCTTTCCGCACAGACTCTACTATAGGTTAGATATGTATAATTGTATATAAATTAAACATTGGCCTTCTGATCTCATTATAAGCAAATGCGACGTATTATATTAATTACGAAATATTCTTGTCAATATAATCTTTGGGTCAGATCATATTGTTATTAAGATAGTCTTACTTTTAGGACTTATTTGAACTTTTATTTCCTTAGTTGAATATCAAATTAGATTTTGTATGGATAAACCGACTTTTTACTAACAAAAGCACTGAAAAAAAAATGGTTGCCTGTAAAGTCGGTTTTACGGGCGAAGATTTTACGTGACAACGTCTTTTTCTCGGTAGAATATTTATTGATATGAATATAATTAAATTGCACAATAGGAACAAGGAATTGAATGAAAATAAGAATTGCACAAATTTTAACTATAGAAATATATTTTGTTTACTAAAACATTGTACATGTAAACTTAAACTTAACACGAGAGACTCATCGTAACGTTACCGAGCGTTACACTTTTTCATAAGTGACTCCCAGCCGCAACCTAATTTAAGACGTTGTCACGTCAAAAAATCTTATCCTTCAATTAAATAAAGTCCATTTTAAGTAAAATTAACAATATTTGGAGTTAGCACCATCTCCAAATATTATTGTAAGAGCCCTAGTAGTAAACGGTAACTCAGATCTATTTATGTTTATTGCCGCGGCAGTAGTATACTCTGTCCGTTAACGAATTTTATAGCTTTGGATAACATTCTTAAAAAATAAATCTATAAGTAGGTACTATTAATAAATTGGTTATGTATATATAATAACTTGTGTATAATATAACGTATATAAAGTTCAAGTTTCATATAAATATCAGAAGATCTGTAATATTTTTAAACATTAATAGTAAATAAATTTGAATAATAAATCTAAATATTTTTTGTTACTAAAAAAAAAGTCCCTTTGGTCGGTATCAAAAAAGAAGAGAAAAACAAAAATCTTTAGATTTTTTTTTAAATCATAATGTCTGTATTAGTTTTGAAATAACTATTTTAGGAACCTATCTTGACTTTATGGTAACAATTTATGTTTTGCATAAAAACTCACGCGGTTTTGTGCACTCACACGAACTAACTGTAAGATAGAATTTTTACTGCCTTATAAGAGGACGTTTAAGATATCGTGGCTACCTACGATTAGAATTACTAGTTCCTCAAGTATCAGGTTTCTGAATCCAGATGATAAGCATTAGCTGTCGTAATTATCGCTAGTTTCTTCTTCAATCATAAAGATCCAGGTAGTTGATAGTCTATGATTATCGCCTGTAAGTTGTAGGGCAGCATTTGAATTTATAATAAAATGAAAGTTTACAAGAATACTAAATTAGAAAGGCTTTTTTAAACGAAAGAATCAGTTTGCGGTGAAAATTTTCTCTGCATTTTCTTATCTTTCAATTTCGATGTTTTACAGATATTTTTAGGTTCTGTGAAAAAGTGTAAATAAAAAAGTTATTGATCTTTCGATTACTTATAATTTTGCCTTTTTTATTTTTTTTAATAGAAGTTATAGTGTTTCCGGTAATCGCGATAAACCGTTTTCCCTCTTAAGAGGACCCACTTCCCGACCTCAAATAGCCGGTAATTTAATTTTCCTCTTTTTTATGTGTTGTTTTCCTCTTGTTTATGTGTTCTCGTCCTTTTGTTATGGGTTTCACCCTGTTCCGAATATTTTTCACTTTTCACGATTTCCAAAGGCTAACAGGCCTTGGTCTAAAAAGCTACAGTGCATTTTGCAAACTTTGTCTATTTTAGGTACGCTTACTAAACATTTAAATATTACGAAAATATGGAACAGGATACTTACTACGATCGACCAAAATGCCGGTTCAGTTCTCAATCAGAGGTTCTGCTTTATTTTCGTACTATGATCTCCATAACCAAAACAAATAAATAAATTATTAATATTTCCAACACTCACGCTTCCTCGCCTGGGAAGAAACAAAAAAACACTCGGCCATGGTAAACACTTAGGTGTTTACGACCTCCGTGGCCGAGTGTTTTTTTCTGAGTCAATCAGAAAGGGAATGAACGGAATGAATGATACACACAGCTTAAGTGCTAGTTGAAAAAAGTCTGTTATTGAATTATAGATATACATGTCTATGTATTGAATAGATTTTTTTTATTCATTCTGACCATGGATACAAATCATCCTTCAGTAGCACATATTTATTACAAAGCTCCAAAAACTACATGAAATCATAAACCTAACTTAAAAAGTATTAGAATTGTTCGGAAAACTCATAACTATATGACTTACTTATTTTACCTACTATTAATCCGGTTAAATTAGACAGACAAATTAGAGTAAGAGGAAGGAAGCTACATAAATTTACATCAAGCTATGAAGCTGGAAATGAGTAAAAATTATCAAAATATAATTAAAAATAACATTTCATATTCCCCACCGTTCCGGAACTTGGATAAAATTGACTCAAGGTTAAGGTTAAAAGAGTGGTTTTTTCGCTCTATTATCACCAAAACGGAACGTTTTATCGTAAAATAACCAAATAAAAATTGTAGGTCATAAAATTATCTATAAAAAAGGTATCAATATAACGCTTTAAAACTACTTGCTCGGATTGGTATAATATGTATACCAATCCGAGCAAGAAGTTTTAGTTTAGTAGCATGGTTTGTGAAAAACACTCGAAATAAAAAACAAGTGCAACTAGCTTGTCTTCAATCTATCAATAATAATCATATCCAACTCTTGCTTATATCAGTTATTATACAATAGTTTCCAATTAACCAAAATCACACCAAAATTACATTAAGAATTACGTGCTAAGTAGTATATTCTTAAATGTGTAAAGCTTTAGATTAATAATTAATACTCAAATAAATTAATCCTGGATTACTTATAATTATAACAAAGGTTTTCTTGGGGAACACACCTATCTTTGCAGAGAATGTATGTGAATATAGTCTATATGTTTATACTAAGAGTTAGTCTTTTTAGTCTAAGTCTCTGTAGGCTGTTTCAGCAACTCTACACCATGTGACTATTTTTCGCGAGGAATGGCATCAGTCCTGCTATCCCAACTCCAAAAAAGTAGTGTCTTTTTATTTATTGATAGCATGAGGCTTCATTCGGCACAATAGTCAGTTTAGGTGTGCTTTTTTGAAAGAACACTTTTCACCGCGGAAAATTGAAATTTATTTAAGATTCTTGTTCTAATTTTCAATCACACCACGGATTCCGAGGTGAAAAGTGAGTTGTTTTTACACAATAGTTCTGCAGGAGTCAGCATTCATGGTACACAGGATCATTCTCATGTGCCTGTTTATTGTACGTCTTTAAATAATGATACCTAGACATGCAGTAGCTTGCAGATTTTTCTTGGAGAAATGTAAACTTTAATTACCTCTAAGAGAGAGTAGCAGAAACTTCTCTTTGTTATACATCACATACTCGGCGTTCTACAAATATCAATAATGTTAAGATTGGGTTTATGAGATGGTGACACGACTCAATTTCTATTAGCTCATACGCTCCATTAGCCACCTCAATTAAAATTACAAAAATATGAAACTTATAAAGTGGTCACCTAGTATTATAAAAATCTATATTGAGAAAAAAGGAAAAGACTATTATTGACATACTTGAAGAGATAATAGCATTAAAGATTTGACATTCGATTGTGAAAATTAGAAATTCCCTTTGATAATGATGTATCATTAACATATATTCATTACAAAACTTCATTATTTATATTTTCTGAGAGAGAGATTAGAAAAGCTTCTAATGATAGCACATTTTGGAACTTTCACGCACTGTATTCCCTTAACGCAGCGCAGCCACTTTCTTCAGGCCTTTGGAAGCCGCAATCGGACTTTAGTTGCTAAGAAAATCATCCTGGCCTTGCTGAACTCAACCACGTGGAGCGCAAAACGTAGTAACGTGCCTTTTAGTGATTTTTTATTGTTACTCCTATTACTAGTTTTATTACACTTTGGTCTTTTCCAAGGTAGAGCTTAATGAATGAATGAATGAATGAATGAATGAATATATTCTTTATTGCACTATTACACACAATACAGAGAACATAAAACACAGAAACAAAAACACAAAAGGCGGCCTTATTGCTAAGGTAGCAATCTCTACCAGGCAACCTTTGGCTAAATGAAACCATACCATAAGAATAGTGGAATCAGCGGGCTAGTGCATTGTAAAAATAAATGAATAAACATAAATATAATAATATACAATATAGTAAGTATGTAAGGAAGCTATAAAATACAATAAATAGTAATAAACAGATAAAAAGATCAGGCAGAGTCCAGCTTGAGGAAATATTCCTTAATTTTAATAGTAAAGGATTCTCTCCTCCGATTCCAGATAATAAGCTTATTATCTGGAATCGGAGGAAAATTCGTCATACCCGATAGGGTATTAAGAAAACTTTAAAAGAGATACCTTTTAAAGTTTTCTTATGAAGCCTTACAGTAAAATAAAACTACCTTCTTGTGGTGTTGTGTTTCTGTCGGCGATTAAGGTTCCAGGGCACCATGGGGTAAGGGATTGGTTCAGGGTAGGCAACGGGGCGAGTGATATTTTTGATATCGAAAGCTTCTATAAGCTATGATGGTCACTAATTCCTTTAAAGGTCTTTGTGTTCGCTTATACAATAAAGTCCCAAGCAATATCCAAGAGTTAACCATAGATAAATTCAAATATAGTATAAAAAAAGCACAAAGCTTATTACAAAGTGTCTGCTTATATTACAGACAAAAATGCTTGGGTTTGAACTGTTCCAATCATTCCAACAGGTTTTCTATATTAAATAAATCATGATTGTATTGACGTTGTAACAACATAATGATTTGTAAATGTTGTTACATTATACTTTTAATGTTGTGGAGTTTTTTTTCGCTCGTTTTTCTCCGTAGCTCAAAAATATGTCCAATAACGAGTGGTAGGAAAAAAAATGTTTGGACGATTCAAAGTGTTGTACTATACATCCAATTTGAATAAAGATATATTGATTTCTGATTTCTGACTACCAACAGGTGGATCATCTGTTTGTTTGCTCCCCTTTTAAAAAAAAAGAAAGCTTCTATTCTCGACTGTAAGTTCTAGCTTACTTAATATCCGTTTGCGTATCAAACCGAAACCGCCCATGTCTAAATCACCTAACGCAAGTTTTATAGAGGGTGTGTCAACCCAGCGGACGTTGTCACCAACGATTATTACAGATTATTACCGATAATTTCCCGCCGTAACGTAGCCTCGGTAATTATCTTAGAGCTAGACTAGTTACCGAGACGGAATTTCGTAAGCTCGACTAGCGATCGTGCATGCTAATCGTTAAAAGCTCGAAATGGCAAACGATTTTCTTTTAGAAGTAAATACACACATCAAAAGTGTCTAGGGATCAAGCATTTTTATGCGGATTTCTTGAGATTGAGATGTGGCTTTGTAATAAATTTATGATTTTATAAATTTATATGGATCCTTTTTGGTGCATTTCATAATTTGAATCAGGAACTGTGAATCAAATTCGAGTAAAAGATGAAAATCAGCTGTCAATATTTTCCCTATAAAAACATACAACGCATTGAAGACATTATTAGTGCTACTGTTTCCCTACTACTGATTAAAACCAACGTTATTATGGAGCGGCGACGTCATTTAAGCAGGGAAGAAATGCTCAGAGCCGTGGGAGTGATAGAAGCTGGTTCCCGGCAACGTACTGTGGCTTTAGCTCTGAATACAAGTCAGAGTGTTATCAGTCGACTTTGGACACGATACCGAAGCACTGGTACCGTGGCTGAGCGCCATGGAGGACGGTATCGCTGCACCACACGGAGACAAGACCGATACATTCAAATCTTAACTCGAAGAGCTCCAACAATAACCGCCATGATGTTAGCCGTGAGGCTTCATCACTCTTCAGGGAACTTAATTAGCGACCAAACAGTCAGAAACCGCTTGCATGAAGTGAACCTTCATTCCCGAAGACCGCTACGGGTACCACCTATAGCAATGCACAATCGTAGGATTCGATATCAATGGGCTCTTGAACACAGAAATTGGGCAGAAGAACAATGGCGTTTCGTGTGCTTTTCTGATGAGTCTCGTTTTGGTATGAGACCGGATACAAGACGTATACGACACTGGAGAACCCCTGGACGCCAACAGCGATTAAAATCCTGCCAGGAAGTCCATCCTTATAGTGGTGGAACCATCATGGTATGGGCGGGTATTTGGATCGGCGGAAGAACTGAGTTGATTTGGATCAGAGGCAACCTCAACGCTCAAATTTATGCTGAGACGATTGTATCAGACGTCATCGTTCCTCTACAAGTGCAAATCGGTCCCTTATTTCAGTTAATGCATGATAATGCACGACCGCACACCGCAAGAGTTGTAAGACAGACTCTCGCCGCAGCTAACATCAATGTCCTGCCCTGGCCTGCTCAGTCGCCAGACTTGAACCCGATTGAGCATGCATGGGATATGCTACAGAGAAGAGCTCTGCCGAATATGGAGGGTATCCAGTCGCAAGAAGACCTTTTTTTGTTGTTGCAACGAACATGGGCGGCCATTCCGCAGCGTGATTTGGATGAACTCATTTTGAGTATGCCAAACCGATGTTCTTGTGTTGTTAGTGTTCGCGGTAGAAATACGGATTATTAATTGTTTAAGTTACCCAATAAAATTTTAGAGAAAACAGTTATTTCAGTCTTTTTTTCGAACTTTTGTGTTAGTGGTTCAAATGTCAAAAATCCCTTTATTAGGAAAATGGCAAATTTCTTTATTAATGCAAAGGTGACTTGGTTTATCGTTACTGTGACAAACGAAAACACTTTATTTGATGAATCCTTAAAGAAAATTTTAATTAATATCAATCAGGAGAAAAGTTATTGCAAAAATATATGTTGATCCCTAGACACTTGATGTGTGTAGTATATTTTCAGTTGTTATATTTTTATTTAAAATCTAAAGTTTATGATATTTTTATTTTAAATGTTTATATCTAAAGAAAAATAGTCTATATCAAGATTTTATAGGGATGGTTTATTGAAATACGTGTTTAGTATAGCTGTATTTATGTTAAGTTTATTACGAAAACGATGAAAGAAGTTCAATAGTTTTATTTTAATAATAGCTCCATGAGGATGAATGTCGATCAAAGAATGGTTCATCAAAGATTGGCATTAAAAAGCATAAATGAGAATAAATTATAAAAAAATAGGACCATATTTCCAAAATATACTTAGCTCAATATAAATTATTTCTGATTATCTTCAATTATAAGCTTCATTAGAGTCTAATAAGCTGGTAACTGGTAGAGTTAATAATAAGGTATCTATTAGAGAAATAAAATAGGTACTTACTGACTGGTGAGAAAAAAGATTTCTCTGTTCTGTGTTACTGACTCCCAGTCTACTGCCTATATAGTTTAGAGTTCAGTCTTCCATAGACACTTTAATGATTTTTTATAACCTATGTAGGTGTGATCCATGTAACTGTTTGTGGAGAGATATAAAAATAATGAATTATTAATATTTTGTTTTACAGAGCTATCAGAAGAATGGGCACTAGCGGAGTGCGAAGGGGAAGGATGGTGGAAGGAGGCGCGCGATTCGAGCCGCGACCACATCGACGTGCAGTACGCGGGCGTGGCGCCCGTGGAGCGAGCTTCCTCCGCGCCCGCCACCGCGCTCGCCGTGCGCGCCGCCTTAAACTCCGTCAAATGTAACTATGTGCCCATTGCTAGCTTTAAGCGGTGTATGAAAGGGAAGACTAGTACTCGAGCCACGACCACATCGACGTGCAGTACGCGGGCGTGGCACCCGTGGAGCGAGCTTCCTCCGCGCCCACCACCGCCCTCGCCGTGCGCGCCGCCTTAAACTCCGTCAAATGTAACTACATATGTGCCCACTGCTAGATTTATGCGAAGTGTGAAGGGAAAGGCTGGTGGACTCGAGCCGCGACCACAACGACTTGCAGTACGCGGGCGTGGCGCCCGTGGAGCGAGCTTCCTCCGCGCCCGCCACCGCCCTAGCCGTGCGCGCCGCCTTGAACTCCGTCAAATGTAACTATGTGCCCATTGCTAGCTTTAAGCGGTGTATGAAAGGGAAGACTATTACTCGAGCTATGACCACATCGACGTGCAGTACGCGGGCGTGGCACACGTGGAGCGAGCTTCCTCCGCGCCCGCCACCGGCCTCTCCGTGCGCGCCGCCCTAAACTCCGTCAAATGTAACTATGTGCCCACTGCTAGATTTAAGCGAAGCCTGAAGGGGAAGGCTGGTGGTCTCGAGTCGCGATCACATTGATGTGCAGAACGCGGGCGTGGCGCCCGTGGAGCGAGCGAGAAATTTGGCCATGACCCACTGGGCATGGGCACTCCCTTTCGTGTTGCTCTATTTCCTATTATGAAGTAAATTTTTATTTTTTGTTTTATAGCGTTCAACAAGAAAATGCAGAGGGTGAGCTTAGACATCAGCTCCAAGGGCATAGTTGTGAACGACGTCAGCGCACAGGAAGAAATATTAAGCATATCCATTTACAGGTATGATCATTAACACGCGATCATGAATTTCGCTTTTGTTTTTGCCTATGTTGCACAGAAAAAAAGATAACATTTGAATGAAAAGGGGAGGCAAACATGGTTTTGGTGTTATGGTTCCATAGTCTATGGAACCGAGAGACAAGATTATCACTTATGCTGTTGCTTACCCTGACGCAGTCCCATACCCTGCGGAGCCCTGGAACACAATACCTACAAAGTTAGTGTTATTTCAGTATGGTTTTTTGTCAGTTCTGGGTTATTCCCCCAGGCGGGTGATAAAATCAGAGCGGAAAATCCGCTATGCTACTTGTCCTAGAACACTTGATAGGTAACATTCAAAATAGTACTAAAATCGTGAACTGTAAAAGATTTCCTAAGTAACAAGGGACCAAGATAACATTCGTGTCATTCCATGATTTGTACATAAAAGGGAAACAATTAATTAATTCGTAATTTATTGCAAAAATATCGTCGTTAATTATGTCATGTAGGCTCGTTATCTGATGTCAGATCCATTCAGAGCAAACATCTCGTACCAGATTGGTGGCTGGCACCGATCATCCTTTGTGGTTTATTTATAATTCAGCGGAGATAACATTATCTAGGTCTTTGTACTGCATATTATCAACAAACATCACTGGCTTATTAGGCAGTTTTGACCTTCGGGTTGAGTTTGTGTTTTTGGTTAAGTTAGCATACAAGCGTATGCCTCGTTTGATGGTAAGAGCGATCACCGTTGACTTTAAGACAACGTTTACATCATCAAGAGTATTGCTCACACGTTGCCTCGCCTCTGATCCTTTCTCCTACCCCGTGGAGCTTTTCTCTTTCTTTATAATATTGAAATACTTTCCACCTCTTTATGATCGTTAATTACAACACTTTCACCAATCATTGATAAAGTTTTTTCATATCTCTCCGAAATTGGATGAAAGAGAGTTAGGGCACAGCGGATTTTCCGTTCGAATTGGAGCGCTCGTCTGCGGAAGCAACCTCCACCTTAAAGAGACCACAGTAAATTAACATTACCTTTTGGTGGTGTTGTCTGTATGTTGAGTAGGGTTCCAGGGCTCCGCGGGGTTGGGATTCATGCCGGCTAGATGAGGATGCTTGGAGCGGCACACTTTCTGCCGTGTCATCCAGCTTCGCGAATGGACTCCACTTACGCTTAACGTAAGGTGGAGTGCGGTAATTTTTTGAGCCTCATAAAAAAATGCTCTATTTCAGACGTCTCGAAGAGAAACCATAATCAATTAGTTTAAGTGTTTTTCTTTCTTCGCAGAATATCGTACTGCTCAGCGGATGCGGCGAATGCGCGCGTGTTCGCTGTGGTGGAAGGCAAGTCTACTGGCGGATCAGCTGAGACCCACGTAGTGCACGTGTTCGTGTGCGCGCGGAGAAAACATGCGCGAGCCCTGGCGCTGTCTCTCGCGCACGCCTTCAATGACGCGTACCAGGTAATATGCGATAGATATAAATGCTCGTATTCAAGATACAAACATTTGCCGCATCGGGAACGAAACCCAGCAGCTCCGAGTAGTGGTACTGCTCAACGAACACGGCGAAGGCAAGTCTACCTGCGCGAGCGGATCAGATCAGACCCGTGTAGTGCACGTTTTCGTGTGTGAGAAAACATGCGCGAGCTATACCGCTGTCTCTCGCGCACTCCTTCAATGATGCGTACCAGGTAATGTACGATATAAATACTCATATTCATGAGGAGCTCGATGGCGCAAGTGGTTAGCGAGTTCGGCTGCGATCGTTGAATTTAAGCATCTTTCGCAGTGGTCGGTCATTGGAAGGGTGACAAAAAATTATTATCTTGAGCTTCTCCGTGTTTCGGAAGGTACGTTAAGCCGTTGGTCCCGGCTGCATCTGCAGTCGTCAGTACCCACCAATCCGCATTGGGCTCGCATGGTGGGTTATAGTCCTATGGGACATAAATAGGCTGATGATACAAATATTTGCCCTACCGGGAATCAAATCAAACACAGGAGCTCTAAGAAGACGACAGCTTGAAACCCGGTGTACCTACATACCAATACCATCCCATCACGGAGGTCGTCAAGTTGTATAGCTTTTAGCTTTACTCCATTTATAAAAAGACTGAGATCATTAAATTATTTTCATATAAGATCCAATGCAACAAAATGCCCTGTTTATTTCATTGAACAATGTTTTCTCCCTCAGGCTTGGCAAGCAACACAACAAAGCAGTATGCAAGGCAGCGGGAAAGGACTTGCACCTTGGGTAAATTTCTTTTGAATATAACCATAATAACGTTATGGCATAGATAAATATGTATTTCTTTACGAAATTATATCAAAGGTGCATACACCACCGTGATATTATATATAGCTTATACAGTAGAGTTCTTAAACAGGCAGGTGATAGTGGACACAACCAGTACCCTTAGCACGTACTAATATCGAATTCGAATAGTTGAACTCGATCTAGATGAGTCAAATGTCAAGAAGTTTTTATGGAAGATTTGTATTTTTTTTTACGTCCGTCGGCCGCTGTTCTAATTTCCATGCAGACCTTGACAGTTATTTCGACGCGTATCGAGATCGAATTGAACTAGTCAAATTCGATATTGGTTCGTGCTAAAGGTACAGTTTATCATACATATAAAAAGGCTGGAAAATACATATGTTAAGTGGCCACCATAGAATGATAGTTTGGTATCAAAAACACCTTGCTGACTCCATCTTCTAATCCGTTGAATTCTGAATACGGTACTCCACCAAAAGATAGTTTTATTTTGTCGTGATCTTTTGCAAAAAGTTTCCTTCCTTCAGTACACGGGAGCTTCAGTTGGAGTGAAAATCTTAGTGGAAGGGCAGGTGGAAGTGCTGATGCTCTTCCACTCTTTAACCATCAGTTTTACCCAAAAAAAGTTTGGTATGCGTTTGACATGAGTTACATTTTACATTTTTTTGACGTGACCTATAACTTTTGGCACTCGAATACAACTCCCACTTTTTTTATTTGTGACATTTTAAATGTTGCTTTATATATCAGGTGCGATTTGCCGAAGAGTCAGACGATGAAGTCGACAATGAGCAGTGGCAAGAAGCAGCACCGCCGCTGGTCACGTTCGCCTGAAAATCTTTGGAAACATCTTTGGTTTTTGCTGCTTTTTGCTTCGCTTCTTAAATAAAATTACAAGTTGTCATTACGAACTTTTGGCATTCACATCACATTACTATAGACTAGGAGGAAGAATAAGGAACATGTGATTCTCGTGTATTAGTTGTATTGATAGAAGCAGGCCGAAATCCCATTGTAAAAATTGGTTGTCACCTATGATGTTTTAAAGTTATATTATACGTCATTGGTTATTGCTTAAAGCTAGAATAAGCTCTATTGACTCAAATTCATACTTGACATTACAAATCGATATCAAAAGACACCATAAATAAGACAAAATAAGATTTTTTTTTAATATTAATACAATTCAAAAATTCTTGCTAAAGATTATTACCAACATTTCACAAAAGGACCTACTTAATGTTTTTGATTGAAGTTAACATGAAGAGGAATAAAATTAATGTTAGTGCTAAAATCACTTAAAAATTAATTAAAAATGACATGTATTGATTTAGTTAAAGATGTATGAAGATATTAAGAATAGGTTAGGTACAATTCGACTGTTTAGTTTTAAAATTATTATAAAGGTGATGTTAAATAGGCTATGAATAGATTATAAGGTAGGTTAAAAAAATAATAAGAATCTGAATTTTATTTTATATTACAATAATGCATAATTCAATTCAATATGATTCAATGGAAGGGTTAATGATGATGTTCAATTTGTGGTAGGAAATATAATCAACTATATGAGTAGAGTGTTGAATTTAAACTTCCATATGTATAAGGCAGTTCTAGATATTTATCCCTTTTTTTGAGCGGGTGTGAAATCCTTATGGATACCCTACAGCAGGCTGCAGCCTCATGTGAGATTTTTTCTGACTAAAACACACCTTTGGGGGACGCCTGTGGCCATAAGTGTCTAACAGGGTTCATCTGATTTGATTCTGATTTTCCCCTGAGAAGGGGAAGATGCAAATACTTGAAGATGATGCAAGTAAGAGAAAATTCATTAAGACATTTACATTTTTATCAAAATAAAATACAGAAAAATATATTAAAAAAAATCACGTCGTATTCGTAGAATCCCACTTTATCCTGTGATGATGAAGATGTATATAAGAATCAGTCTTCTTAATACTTCTGAGTATCCCTTCTTCAGGATGTTGATCTTTAAATGATTGGGTGACGATGAGAGATCAGAAGGAATTATTTTTTACGTACTGGGATAAATCTACTCCTTACCACTCTTACTATGGATATATATGAGAACATTGGATTGGGGATGATTGACCATAGTCCTGCAGTGTTATTCTTTCTTTCATCTCGGAACTCACGGTGTCATTTTAAAATTAGAACACGAATTTCAAATCACACCGACGAAATCAGCGGCGAAAAGTGAGTTTGTTCTTGGAGAATGCTTCTTCTTAGTACTACTGGAAAACAATTATGTTTTGATAAACAAAAAAATCTTTCCTACGAAGTGAAAATGTTGAAAGTGGATTATAACAATGAATTGAAATGAGACTAGGTTAGGTATACATACTATTTATTGTTAAGGTCGTCGTAATAGAGATTTATTGTGAAGCTGATGTTAAAAAGAAGTAATAATTGGTTTTACGTACTGACTGCTTTGTCAAATGGTTTTGGTCATTAGCCTTACACAAACATTGTTTGTTTTAATTTGCTCAATTTATTTTTGTAAATGTCAATGTATCGGAAGGCCTGTTTGCATATTAAATCATACATACATATGTATGATTTAATATTCAATTAACGTATTACTTAAGCTGCCTTTATATTTGTATCTAATCATTTTGTGGAAGTAGTGACACAGTGTGCCATCAAACAAGATTTATTACAGTTGGTATTTTTGTATAATTATTTTGAAAATATGGTTTTGATTATTATAGAATTATTTCCATTTAATCATTCACATATCTAGAATTTTCCAAAGTTAAAAATATTATTGTGTAATTCTGTATGAGCAATAAAATAAAAATATAGAATTGTGTTAATACTTCGTATTATTTATTAAAATACAAGGAATTTAACAATAATAAATATTAAATGCTAAGCATAACGAAACTTTGCTTATGTTAAAAGTGTTTTTTTTTTCTTACATATTTAAAATGCTTTCTTTTCTATTTATAAACGGCACTAAAGAATAAAAATACAAAAATGAAATTCTTCGGTATTAGTGATATTTATTCTTTAAACGACAATTGAATATTATTTACCATTATACCTACTATTATTATTTTCTAAACTACTAATGAAGATTTTATTGGTTACCTATTCCAAGAGCTTTTATAAAGTACAATATAAGGAAGTTAATAGTATTTCGATTTTTAGAATATATCTGACATCAATACAACAATAAACAGAATAGATAAAAATAAATAAGCAGGTAAGGTCACCCGGGGCAGCTGTGCTACTAAAACATATGTCAAACTTGTGACTTTAATATTTTTACATTATTAATACAATTTACCAAATACAATTAATTCTTTATATTACACATGTATTAACCATAACGTGGACGAGTTCAGATTAATAGGAAGTCAATAAATTTATTTTAATTTGAAAATATTCCACTTTAAGCCGCTAATAGTTAAATTTGCCCCCGATCTGGGCTAAATATAGCTAACCATCTTATGTATTTGTTGTTGTAACTATAATTCTCAAACTAACAGTAAACGTCGGGCCCAACTCAATGTTACTAATTTTGTACTTCAATGCTCTGTATTACAGTTCAATTCATTTTTAATTTACTTGAAGTACCATCAGGGGTAAATGTATCTTTACCCATTTACATTAGTGCTCAGACATGTAGTTTGATAACTTTATCATATAATACGAGTAGAAACTGATATTATCAGCCAGTACAACAATATACTTAATAGAATCATATAAAATGTTAAAAATTAAATAAAACCATAAGAGCTACAGTTTTCCCAACTCACAATTTTGGAAATGGCAAACGTATAGCCGTCACAAAAAACTTGACTCTACTTAAGCGTAGGATAAAACAAATTAATGAAAATGACTAACCGTTAATCAAAACACCTTCCAATATTGCGTAAAAAAGGTTTTGGAAGTATTTTTGACTGCGGTCTATTTTTTTTTTTTTTTTTTTTTTTAAACACACACCAATTAGCCTAGCCCCAAAGTAAGCACAGTAAGGCTTGTGTTATGGGATGCTAGGGTAATGGATAGAATACATATACTGTACATATATAAGTATATTTATATAGAAATACATATTTAAACATCCATGACTGGAGTACAAATGCTCGTATTCATCACACAAACATCTGCCCCCACCGGGATTCGAACCCGGGACCTCTCGAGTCGGCGACACCATGAAACCTGGCGTACAAACCACTCGGCCACAGAGGTCGTCAAATTAGCTCTCACATGTGAAAAAATCGTGAAATAAAATATGTTTCGATAAATAAAATAGTTTACATGTTAATGTCAAAATCTATTTATATGTAGGTCAATGAAAGTTACTCTATCTGTACAGTAACAGATGTAACTTATTTTAAAAACGAAACAGTAACGAGTTATTTGAAACAGCTACATTTGCCGACTAGCTACAATTGCCCCCGGGGACCTTACTTCATTCTTATGACATTGAACTAACTTCAGTAGTGCTATGCTATAAGAATAAAGTCACCTTTCACCTCGGAATCCGAGGTGTGATTTAAAATTAGAACTCGAATTTCGAATCACACCGGCGAATGCTGCGTTAAAAAGTGAGTTTGTTCTTACAGAAAAGCACTAACAGATGCTTGTTGCAGGCAAGATGAGTCAAAAGTCATTTATAAAACTTAGAAAAAGAAGACATAGGATTTCAAAGAGTAAGTATGTATGGTCATTAGATCAATCACATATCAGTTAGAACCGACATTGCTGGAATTTTGCTAGCCATCTCATGCCGTGAGCGGTGAAGAACAGCGGTCCAGAACAGGATCCCGCCCCTCCGTGGTAGTTGATCATCATGTAGTCGAGACAGTTCGTCACACCGTCATCGTTGCAGTCCTGGAACCAATCATCATCATATGAATCTATTAATGTCCCCACTATTGGCGTAGCTAGGATTTTTTTCTAGGGGACAATCAGTCTATAGTTCAATTTACGTTTCAACAATAACAACTCTTTTCTGAAGTCATTATGCAACACTTGAATTTATAGGAAGAGCAAAGAGATTTCTAGCTAGCTGTCGATAAAATTTTGTCGATAGATGAGAGAGACCATAATCATATGGTCATCAGTACGAATCATCGTACTGTCAAAAAGTTATCAGATCTCATGTAGAGCCAAGCTTTTAACTCTACAAGCCTACTCTACACTAATTTCAAAAACTCAATACTTTAGTCAAAATACGTGGCTTGGCCTTTTGGCTATATTTACATAGGCGTAAGGTGAAACAAAATATATGAAACATTACTTTTTGAAGTTATACTTCTTTAGGCGCGTTATGAAAAAATGATGAGAGTGAAATTTTAAGACAAAAATTTAAAACACAAAAATTTCACATTAAGAAAATCTACCAACAAAATAGAAAGAAATAGAATCTCTATCTAGTGGGTGCTAACGACTGCATTGTGAAGGCCTATCAAAAGTATTTATTAATCTGGAACAACGGAACCAAAGCGCGATTCAGGAGACTACAGCGCCATCTCTTGACCATTGGTGTAGTAGAACCAAAAACCACATCTTTATTTTTTGTAATAAAGTAACAGTTATAGGTATTCATATTTATAATATTTATCCACATGTTTCTAGTTTGTATATTCGGAATACGTGTTTGAGTTTCATTTCATACAAGTGCAAATCACATATGTTCTAATAAATTATATTCAGTAGCGATTTTAATTGAATATTTTGATTATTTATTTATTTTTTCAAATTAAAACTGAACTTTATTGACTGTGTCCTTTTCAAGACTTTTTATTAATTATTTGCATGCAATTAAAAACTAATTTTAAACGATGCCAAAGAAGGATATAACTTCTCACGCGCCTACATAAGTACACGCACCCATTTTTTTTTGTTATTTAATAGTAGCTCACACATAACTGTGGCGTCTTCCCCGCCTACAAGGCCCTACTAACCTCATTCTGTGTTCTGGCATTACCTACCTACAGAACCTTGCGCATCGCTTGGTTCTTCTTGTTGTCTCGGCGAGATATTACAATCTCGAGCTCCTCTGTCCTTCGGAAGGCATAAGTATTATTATTCTATAAATCGCACCCCTGTCACCTCCCTCTCTAGCTTAGCCCATGGCCCCCGCTGTTGAGGCCACAGAACATGACTGTACTCTGTTGTTCAGACACAGGTTCTTCACTATGGCTAGAAAAGGGAGATTGGGCTATTATCCACTACGCCCAGTGCAGATTGGTGGGTGCTTACGACTGCAATGCAGCTAGGACCAACAGATCAAAAGCTCGTGCTTTTCGAAGCACAGAGGAGCTCAAAAGAATAAATCATTACACACATCCTTTAATTCACTACTGAGAAAAGTCTTAATTTTGAATTATCACCTGTTACGTGTCTAATGCTGATAACTAATTTAAATAAATTTATTTTTAAAGTTTTACTAGAAAAAATTCAACGCAGACCAGACAGCAGACGGGTCTCGAACTTGCACCCTTCGCTATCTGGGTGAATGCATTGACCATTATGTTACTGCGGCCCTGATGGCCGTGTAGAATCTTCTCTAACCTTTATTAGGCTGCAAGGTAGTGCCATCTCTTCGCATTGTAGGTAACCCTGTCTAGTAAAATTTTCTTTAGATTTAAACATCTAACAGTTAAATGCTTTAAAAAAAAATACTTTTCATCCCACCACCTCGGAAAGTGTAATTTTGCGCTTCGAAATCTGGCTGGAAAATTCTATTTTATTCGCTTGAGCGGCAAAGTAGATTTGAATTTAGAACATCACATATAATGAGTACTCAATATAATTGTAAATTCAAAACGTCATTAAACCTATTTAATGTAACCTCTATGGTGCCAAATTTATGATTAGAACTTTTTAAATTGTGAAAAAAATTAAATTTGGAACCTTCTTGGTTTCTTTGTTTTATTTGCGTGCTTCGCGCCATTCTAGTTTTTCACGTTTTATTGCTTAAATATTTTGTCATTATAAATTGTTTTCTTTTTCATTTTGTCATTTCCTCGCTGAGGTGGGATGAAAAGTTACGTATTGCACTCGAGTGGAAAGATTTTTCACCTTGTGCTCGTTTGTTTCCCTCGCTGACGCTCAGGATTCTAATTTAGAATCCTTCGCTTGCTCGGTCATCCAAATCGAGCACGCGGTTAAAAAGGAACTTTCCACTCTTGTATAATAAATAACTATTACCTTTCTCTTTCTTAATAAAAGCTTTTGATGCTTGTACTTCGCAAAAGGGCACAACTTAACGGTTTAGAGTATATTAAAAATGTCCAACTCCAAAACTAACGGTGATTCTGCTGATACGATTACGGTAACGGTTTTTCTTGCTGCAATGATCTATAACAATTGCTAGATAACGTCGTGAGATTGTTATATTGATAAACATTAGTTCATCAGATTATTCGGGCAATGACTTTAGACATAAAAAGAAATTAAGTAAGGTCCCTTACCCTTCCATATTTCGCCATGTAACTCTCTACAATCTTTTTCGAGCAGTAATAATCTCGTGCGCAGTCCTCGAATGCTGAAACAGATACAAACAGAAAAAATAGATCTTTAAACTTAACTAATATTATACGCGAAAGTGTCTTTGTTTGTTACGCTTTTACGCCTAAACTACTGAATGGATTATGCTGAATTTTGGTAGAGAGATAGGATAGTAGAAATAAAACTTGAAAAGGGCTAAAATATTTCACGGCCAGGCCATTATTTCACGCAGACGAAGAAGCGTGCATCCGCTTGTGATAAAGAACAAACAAAGAAGTTTAGATTATATTACTTTATTAAGTTCAATTTATTAAATCCAATGTCTTTTTGTATTTTACATAATATATGTATTGTATGTATTTTACATAATATATGTATTGTTATTTATATTTTATTTTGTTTTATATTTTGATGGCACATTACTCTTCTATCTCTGTTAAACTATCCTTCGACTTAATGGTTGTCTGGAAGAGATCGCTTTCAGCGATAAGACCGCCTTTACCCACCGTAGTTTACTATTTGTTTTGTAAGCCATTTAATTGTTATGTGTGAGTAATAAAGTGTATATCTATCTATCTAAATCCAATGTCACGTCTTCTTACAAATTTTAATGGAGCTGCAGTTCTTTTGCGATGCTTTAATTTTAAATTAGGGATTCAAGTGCTGTACGTAAATGTGAAGCATTGATTAATTGAATAAATTACTATTATCACTAAATAAACATTTGTTCTGCTGTCCGATTTAAAAGGAGATAGATGAAGTACGTGTATGGAATTCAAACAGAGTGTGTTTACTTATTTTTAACGAATAACAATCAAATCGAAGACAAAGGCCATCGAAGATTGGGATATTCAAATTATCAAGCTTTATTCCTCGTTGTTCTGGTAACAGCTGTTTTTACAAGTGAATACCACTGGCACTTAATGTCCGTGGTAGTCGAAGCAGAGCAGCAATTGCCTGAGCCTCATGAAAAAAAACATGGTACCTAATTTATTATGATTGATAAATCAGGTTTCATGCATTTTAACAAAGATTTTCAAATATTCAAAAGACCAACCCTGACCGCATCGGCCGTGTTGCTCTATGCTTTCATCTTTTACAGAAGATTATAGCCAAAAACTAGTGTGTTTCGGTAGTAAATGGGGTCTAAGAAATCTAAAGTGGATACATATGTGTATATGGGCTATGATAAATGAATGATAAAAAGAATGAGGATGTATGCACTATAATAACTACAATAAGTACTGGAAAATATAGGAGTATTCTGGGCATTATAAATCCAGTAAGTGCTACATTCGGTCCCTATCTTCTTTCCTGCTCGAGTCATCACAATATACATCCTGGATATGTAAAACGGGCTCCACATTATAAATCTAGTGTGCCTTTATATCTTCTTTTCCACTCGTGTCGTCGTCGGGTAGTGTCGGCTGGCCTGCAACCAGGGTGGTTACACTGGGATATCACAGTGGTTGATGCAGCCGAGACCCGTGTTGTAAACATCGTATAATACTTTCAGCTAATCCGTCTTCATACCTTCGATCTTGCTCGAGTCGGCTTGTTTGCGACCACTCTGGTGATGTATAACGCGCTGCAATGTTTTGCTCTATTGCAGTAGCCCTTGGTGCAGCCAAATCTCATGTTGTAAGCATGTGGTACATACGTGGCTAGTGTATCTTTATACCTTCTTTCGTACTCGGATCGTCGTCAGGTAGCGTCGGTTTGCCAGCATCCACCCAGGCAACTCTGGATGTGTAGGCCGTTAGGCACAGCCAAGGTCCATGTTATCATGTAACGTTAGCTAGTGTTTTCATTCCTTATTTTTTGCTAGGGTCGTGTAGCGTCGGTTTGAGTTTACCCACCCAGTAAACCCTAGAGATATAGAACGGCCCGCAGTAGCCGTTGGTGCAACCAAGACCCATGTCACCATGTTTTTTTTATACGAAGGCAACAAATTACCCCACCTCACATGTTGTCAAGTGTAGGTGGCGTCCAGTTACTAAGATAGACAATAGAGACGGTAGAAGGTATGCCGCTCCAGTCATTCTTACTTTGCCGACCCGAACCCAATTTTCTACCCCACGGAGCCCTGGAACCCTAATCACCAGTAGAAAGACATCACTACCAAAAGGTAGTGGTATTTTAGTGTGTATAAGGTGGAGGTTGCTGCCCCAGATGGGGGCGCTCCAATTTGAGCGGGAAATCCGCTATGTCCTACCTACCTCTCTAATGTAACACCAGCTAGTGTGTCTTTATACCTTCTTTCCTGCGCGGGTCGTCATCGGGTAGCGTCGGTTTGCCTGCGTCCACCCAGTACACCCTGGATATGTAGAATGGTCCACAGTAGCCGTTGGTGCAGCCGTGTCCAGTGTCGCAGCCGGCCACGTGACACAGGCAACGGAAGCACGCGTCGTTTAGGTTCGAAATGTACACTCCTGTGGTTTTAAAAGAATACATTCGATTAGGTATTAGGATTGCCAGTTTTTTGGATCTTGTAATATGCTCATTTAGAAAAAAAAAACCGGCCAAGTGCGAGTCGGACTCGCGCACCGAGGGTTCCGTACGAACCTTAATTTTCAAATATATTTTTTATTATATGATGTAACTAAATATATACGGGTTTCGCAATTTTTCCTGTATATGTACTATAAGACGTTATTTCGTACCCAAGATTCTAAGTGCACGGGAAGTACCCTGTAGGTTTTGATTCCCGTGCGAGTTTCGAAAATTTGCGGCATAAACGGCTGTATCTTTTGATTGTGTTGGCTTAAAAGTTTGATTTTTTCACAGCTCCAAGGGACAGTAGACCTGAGTATTAGATATGAATTTCAGTTTGATACCTCCACGCGTTCCTGAGTAAAACGGTCTTGACAAACGAACGGACGGACAACAAAGTGATTCTATAAGGGTTCCGTATTTTCCTTTTGAGGTAGGGAACCCTAAAAAAATCAATACAAATCTGGTGTCCCGGGCCCACTTACGATTTGGAGAATTGGGATAGCAACATATGCTATGTCCCGACTAAACAACATCTGGAAGAACAGAGGAATTGGTATCAAAACCAAGATATATTGATAAGAATTGGTTTTTGTGCTTTCTTTATGGAGTTGAAAAGTGAACAATCTTAGCCCGAGAAAGGCGAAAGATTCATGCATTCAAGATGTGGCGCATGAGGCGAATGCTGAGAATACCTTGGACGGCAAAACGCACCACACCAATGCATCAGTCCTGACATATCTTCATCTGACATAAAAACTCGTTTGTCTACTTTACGCCGACAGCGTATTTCGTTTCTTACTTCCGCCAAACACACAGTGTGCAGAGGCAATGGAAATTTGGAAAACCTTATTTTGCTTGGGAATATCAAAGGCAAAAGTGCGGTCGTTCTCCAACAAGATTGACCTAGTAGGGAGAATGGGTGGTGACCACAGACCTAGATTGAATAGACGATGCATTAACTTCAAATTAATTAAATTATCAAATTATTATGAATATGATAAGTTTGTTACAACCTTAAATGATTACCTTGTTAATAAATGTTTTTATAAATTATGTAAATACTATAGGACTATTAAATCAATAATTTCAAATATTAAAGATACCTGGACATGATTATTATTATAATTGTTCTTATTATATATATATATATTGTTAAAATTTACTTGATATTTATTTGATAATTGTTAATATACTTACTACTACTTATAATGTTAATATAGGTAAATTTAATTTTAGCTATAAGTTCAACATTGTTATGTCCTAACAGGACTCATGTGTTTGTACCTTATAATAATGTTAGACCTTTACACATGCAACGCAATAAAATTTCTGATTTCTGAATGTATGGAAAACCGAGCGTGTCAGATTTTCAGTATGTACTCACGAGAATAAATAAGTGGTGAAAAAGAATAGGCCTCGGTCACCTGATTCAATTGTGTGGTGTGTGTAGTAACTATATATCGATATATACACACTCCCACCTTCGCCCCATATATAAGCTCATTTAGAGCAATAATAAAGAGCCTTATAACCGCAGTCTGTCTATCATTCGTTGCGCCCTCAACCACCATCATCGCAATTGTTCCGTTTCTACACCTTAATATGACATAGATATTTTTTAAACCTAACGATTGACATCCGGTATCGAGAACGGTAACGCGAAGAAATATATTAGCGTAATTTGAAGACCATTGGTCTCCCTTTTGGCACGCGAAGTACATACACTTGCGTTATCTATTTCGATCTATGTGTGACCCATTCTGCAAGCCCAGTGTGGGTTTGCAGATGCAGCCGGAACTCTACGATTGCAAGCTGAACTTGCTGACCACTACGCCATAGAGCTCCTTGTGACCCCTCAGGTTCGAGTGGTCTAGAAGCTCCAGACGGAGAGGAGACTCCCCCTCACTCACACACAGAGGCACTCACGAATTCTCTCGCCGTCCCCGAGCCCAGTGACGCTGAAAAGGTCATCTGCGACCAACACACACTACAAAAAGTTCTTTATGAAGTTACTATACAGAGATAAATATTTAACTAATAAAAATTCTAGAGTAACATTATTAACATCATCTTGATGTTACATCAATGAAGATGATACTATTTCAATGACAAAAGTAAGGAAGCTTCCAATGAAATGAACGATGGCTTACCGGAACCCGGAACTTATATTATGATTTATGCACATGACTTCACTAACATTGCAGACATTGAGTTATTTCCAATTTATACTCACGACTCACGATTTTGAAAAAAAGTAGAAGTATTTACTTATAACACCACATTTAAGTCTGAATGAATTAATTAGCGATTGTTTGGTACTTTTAATAAACTAGTACGTACCAGTTATGATTTCAAGATATATTTTTTATCAAATATTACACACGCAACAAATAGCCAACTTCGATTACATAAGTTATTTATTACATACGTTACCTATTAAGATACATATACAAAAAACTTACCATTTATCAATGTAAACAAACACAACATCAAATACGGCACCCGCATCTTCCACGGCAGTTAATTATTTAACAACAAACGATCGACAGTAACTGAGCACCACATTATTCGGCCACTGTTATCCACTAACCGAAATGTTTAACCAATTTAACTTATTGGAGCGGTCCATAAGACACGGCGATTAAGCGAACAATCGCTTTTGGAATGAGTTACTTCATTATTCTTAGAAGTGTATAAAAAGGTGTAGCAAAAAATTTGATAACCACTAGCGGATTCTACATAATTGTGCGGTGTCTTTTAGAAAATAAATTTATTATTGTCATTGGATTCACTTGCGTTGATAATATTCTTTATTAGCTGCGGTAAGCGACTAGTGAATTCTTCATGAGAATACAACGTATCCTGTTTATCAAATTCTGAATAAACCATATTTATTTGTTTAAGCTTAAATTTAAAATTTGTTTGATCTTTGATTACTTATTGGTCCAAATTATTGAAAGCTCTATAAAATTTTTTGTGTCAGTTACGTCTACATTTCAGAGGGAGCACCTTATATTCCATAAGTTATAAATAAAATTATGCCAAAGAGCGTAAGGAAATTTCTTCCTCGTATAAATTTATTCAAGAACATCTAAGTGCTTTAATATATAAACTCATTACCTACTTTAATGTGCAATACGGATGTGGCTCGGGAAATACGCTGAATGTATGCATGTACGAGTATTTATGATTTATTCATGCCTTGATATAATGATCTGAACTTTACAAAGCATCCGGGATCTGACAGCCTCGCATATATATGCTATGCTCTACATAATGCTACAAGTCATGCAGAGGCTCCCTTTTCAATTTCTAATCTTGATCCGTAATGTGTTTTTGCTCCTAGAAACCTACTGAGAATATTATAAATGTGCGTAGTTATGTTAGTTACATAATCACGCAATAATGACTTTAGGGAAGCCAATGAAATTTTCACACATAATATATTTTATTAGCTGTGTCCCGCGGTTTATGAGAGATATTTTCCACAGTAAAACGTAGGCTTTATGTTAATCCAGCATGTCAGCTAACTCCATACCTAATATTAAAATCCCTCCAGCCGTTTAGACGTGAAGAAGTAACAAACATACACACTCACAAACTATCGCCTTTATAATATTATTAGTGTGATTAACTTGGATTGAGACATAGAATATATATCTCCCGGAAAAATATTATTCACCAAAATTCTTAGGAATTATTTTTATTCTCCAATTCTTCTGCATTTTTTATTTAATTGTAATTAAGTTAGTATGTGAAATAACGAAGTTGCTATGTTAGTTAAGTTTTACGCGTAACTTTTCTAAGGGGCTTAATAGACTGCATTATGGAAGTTAAGTTCGTTGGGCATATTTATCGTATGTCGCGAATTAAGTTTATTGATAAATACATACTTATAAAAGGTATTAGCTTATTATTAATGTTATTGGGTAATGTTTTGTAGGGTGACGTAAATAATAAAGTTTTGCAAAAGTTGTTAATTATGTTTAAACAAAATTACTTTTAAGTTTGTGTTAATAAATATGTTAAACATTATAGTACTAGAAGTTATATTAAATAAATGAAATAGAAGCCCACAAACTCACGTTTGTAATTTGAGTATTTCTTCAGGACTGTTTCCTAAAGCCTGTCTGAAGAATCCAGAGTTCGAATTCCCGTCAGAGTCATCTTTAGTCCTTGAAGTAGTGCTCGTGTGCGCAATCATTTACCTAGCACTATCTAGTAAGCTCGCGGTTCATAATGTAATAATAATAGTAAAAAATATTTCCAACACTCACGCCAATTAGCCTAGCCACAAAGTAAGCACTGTAGGCTTGTGATAACGGATATAATACATTTATAATATATATAAAATCTATATAAAATTCTCGTGTCACGGTGTGCGTAATTGAACTACTCCGAAACGGCTCGACCGATTTTCGTAAAATTTTATATGCATATTCAGTAGGTCTGAGAATCGGACAGCATCTATTTTACATCACCCTAAATGTTAATGGTGGTCCACCCTTAATTTTTATTTTCTGACAAAAATTTTTGTTTGTTTTTTTTTATGATACATCATACAAAAATACATACAACCCTAAATTTTCACCTTTCTACCATCTACCCCTATTTTTTATGCCGGTACGAAGTTCGCTGGGACAGCTAGTGTACGAGTTTACGAGTTACGAGTATTATTGAGTTATTTAATATCATTACCTTGCCGTAACACAGTCTTGTATTAGTACGGAAGGTACAGGATTGCGGTTTTGTTTCTACCTATATTCTTTCATTTATTTATAAGGGGACAATTGTGTGATAACGTGTTAAATCATTGTTTTTGTCATGTTATTAGATATAATTTCTATTATTTTCAAGCATGTAACTGCTTGATGTTTTAAATCTAAAGAAAATATAACCAGAAATGCAAATGCATTCGCCCGGATTGTGAAGGGTGCCGGTTCGAGTCCCGTCTGCTGCCTGATCCGCGTGGATTTTTTTCTAGTTATATTTTCTTTAGATGTTATCCGTACTCAGAGATGTGAACAAATATCTACGTTGATTGTTGTCACATGGCAATAGCAATAGAATGAGATACGTCATTTTAACAAGCTTTATATTTAATTGATTTGTTTAAGTGCAGTTGTGAATGTTATAAAAAGTCAATGAACTTCTATCTATTAAGTAAACAAAAAATGTTCTTCACTTTATTTGGAACTGCAGACTATACTGATTTAGTTAATACCTACGTTATTATAGTTTTTCCAATCAACTTTTTGACTACAAAATTAAAATAGCATTTGTACTAGCTGGATAGACATGTTTTATTTTTAAGTAGTCTTGGTTCAACTCATTATTGTAAGTGGCACATAAATCAAACCAAAAAAGTTTTATTTCTTAATATTTATCTTTAGAACATTTTTTTTAAGATGTTACATTTATTATGCTTAATATTTAAGAAAAAAAATAACATAAGTATTTTTTTAAAATATAAAGTAAAGCTGCATATTTTACAGAAAGTAAGTAAGATAAATATTTTGTAAAAAATGGTGTGGTTTTATGAAACCACGATACAAGTGAAACTTTTAAAATCTATACTACATATAAATAAAATTGGAGTGTCTGTTTGCAATATTGAAATAACCGCTTTTTACTACATACATATGAATATATATACGGTACATACACCAAAATAACATTTTTTACAATTTTTGTCTGTCTGTCTGTTCGTTCCGGCTAATCTCTGAAACGGCTGGACCGATTTTGACGGGACTTTTATTGGTAGGTAGCTGATGTAATAAGGAGTAACTTAGGCTACTTTTATTTTAGAAAAAAAAAACAAAGTTAACCCGGCAAAGTCGCGGGCGGCCGCTAGTCATTAATAAAAATGTTCTTCCTTGGCTGTAAATTGAACCCTGGCCTCCCGCGTAGCAGGCGAGCTTCTTACCACTGAACCATAGATGCTCGTAGACGAATACAGATTTTTTTAAAAACATTTAAAATAAATATGCGACATGCTAATATATGTAGCAGTACACCAAAAGTATCACTTTAATAAGAAAATAGAACCTATTCTAAAATTCCGGTTAGTGTCACGCTAGCATGAAGCCGAACTTCTTGCTGATCTTGTCTATGAGTTCCTGATGTTGTTATTTGCCGTACTCTTTGCCGGTGATCGTGTAGCAATACTGTTGCAGGATGGAAATGTCACACTCCTGGTTGCAACACATGTCTACGATGGATTCCGGTTTCGGCTGAGCTGGAACATAAACACATAGTTATACGCCTTCCTTAAAAATATCAGCTAATGAGTTGCCATTCCCTATATATATATATATATATATATATAAAATAACACACACCAATTAGCCTAGCCCCAAAGTAAGCACTGTAAGGCTAGTGTTATGGGATACTAAGGTAACGGATAGAGTACATACATAAGTTTAATTATTAAGAAATACATATTCAACATCCATGACTGGATTACAAATGCTCGTATTCATAACACAAACATCGGGATTCAAACCCGGGACCTCTCGAGTCGCCGTCACCATGAAATCCGGTGTATAAACCACTCGGCCACGTTGGTCGTCAATATATGAATTAATTGTTTTGATTAAGATTTAAGAAAAATAAATCAAGTCAAAATTTTTGTTATTGTAAGCTTTATAATAAGAAACTAAAAATAGTGTAACTGTAGGCACCGCCCTTTTATTAAAAACCACCTTTTTTCTCCAATTAAAGCGAACAATTGTAATTCTCACATTCTTTACTTGATGAAAACTTTTTATATTAATAAAATTAGTGTATCAGTAAGCACAATTAAAATCTTTATTAATTTACTATTTGTACTCGAGGGCATCAACATCGAACCATCTCAGATTATAATTTATGGACCGCATGCAAACAATAAACATTTTCTTCAATTGAATGAAACTATCAATAATTATTTAGTCTATGTTAAAGAAATACCAACATAAAAAATGGTGTAATTTTGTTACGAGAAGGGTACTCACGTTTCTTTTCAGGTAAGCAGACAGCTTCTAAGGTCCGTGCCAACTGCATGCCGCAAGCCCTAATGGGCTTATAATATGGATTCTCCTCGTAGCAAGAAGCCAGCGCCAAGATAGCAACGAGCACGATTAGAGATGTCTTCATAGTGGTCTGATAATTATGATCTGGAAGAATTTAATCTCAAAGTTAATACTTATTCCATACAAAAAGTAGGGATAAAATCTTGGCATTCCAGCCATTCTAACTTTTTTTTGACCTGAAATTGATTCTCTATCAATGTTAAGCCCTGAAATCCTACGCACGGACAAAAACCCAATACCAATACGCAACACCTTTTCTTTCACTGTAGGTGTTTTTGTACTTAATTGTGGATTTACTTGGAAAAGAGAAATAGGTACTGCTATTATTTTTATCTATGTATCTATTTATTATTGTTTCTAACATAAACAATACTTAGGTAAATATAAAAGTGAATATTGAAGGAATTTTATAGAATTCAACCAGGGGCTTATGATCTTTTTTCATTCAAATACATTGATTGAATCTATTGTTAATAAAACAAGGAAAGGTAGGTTAAAGGAATCTGTCGTTATTTCAAAACGATTACAATAGCAGCAGAAAATAAACAATATTATTAATAAAATATAAATCAAACTTACCAATAGTTATAAACAAACTGTTCTCATGGCGATGGAGTCCCTTCTTTTATAGGTGATTCCGCGGGCTCCCCTCGTGTTGTTTGATCATAATGATTGAAAGGAAATCATTATTTGACTGGCACCCAAACAATAAATTAACTCTTAAAGACATGAAGTTTACAAAAAATCTAATAAAGTTTTATAATTTTATGTTACATAAGGATAATGGTAAATGAAGAGAAATAAATCCAAAAACTTTTCCAAATCAATCCAGCAGAATCGGTAGAGCGAGTTAAGATGAAGGTTTTATAATTAACCCACATAGTTTTCTTATCAGCATAGATATTCCGTAATATGCAATCTCACTTACGATCTCATTAATTCAGTTTTCTATCAAATATCTAATACTGGCTGCTTCTACAGACATAGCGACATGTTGCCGTGTAATGGCGTAATGCATATCAAATTAATGCGGCAGCTACCGAAATCGGAAGTGAGACTTTATTTTACAGAATCGGGATGAGATTATCAGAAATCGTGGTATATGGAACTAGGATAGTACTGGTATTTGTATGCAAAAATCAAACATAGATTAGGTGAAATAGGGAGTGACAGTTGGCTTGGGCAATGCTCATCTACCTAGACGAAGTCGCATAAATCTAAGGTACCAAATAAAAAAAAACATAGAGTTAAACAATTAAAGGTTTTGTTCTTATATTTATCATTCATTGTAGGTTTTTAAGTAGTTCATTAAAACGCATCCGCATTCCACGTACGAGTATATTATGCAATGTTCATTGCATTGGAATTTCAATGAATTAATTCATTGTATGTATTACATTGTTAAAAGCTATTTATGATTCCCGACTTAGTTCTTTTGTTTCTGTAAGTTTTTAAAACTATAAGTGAATTAAAGCAGTATTTAGTCTACATGGGCAATTTTTAAATATTCTAATGTAGTTTATATTCATTATGGGATGAACTCTAGCCCCTAGTCTAGTATTTTTCTACAAAAAATGTATGTTGTTATTGATGACAACCATTAGGCGTCATGCCCGCATGACGCCTAATGGTACAGAACGCATACAGAAATCTTGTTATCATCAAAAGACAGTTTTGTTCGATTGATTTTTATATATACTTGGAATATTTTAGGGTTTAAAATTAATCGGCCAAATATTACCGCTTGGTAATATCTAAAAGGTCGTCGTGTATCTGAAGGTCCCATTTTTAGGTTTTTCGCATATATCTCGGAAACTATGCATCCCAGCGACATGAGACTTTGACAAAAGTGAAAGCTGATTAAATTTGCTACAATAAGTCTTATTCAATCAAAGTTTTTTGATATCTTGTATAGTTTTCGAGATATCCGCTCTTAAAAGTCTGTAATTATGGAAAAAAATAGACTTGTAGCAAATTTAATCAGCTTTCACTTTTGTCAAAGTTTCATGTCGCTAGGATGCATAGTTTCCGAGATATATGCGAAAAACCTAAAAATTTGACCTTCAATCCCCCCCCTTCCCCCCGGCTTAAGGGCTACGGGCGGGGACTTTTGATATGTTTATCTCCTAACTAGTCCTAACAAAATTACGAAGTCAAAAATTGTGTTCCAAGCATTTCCCTCTATACTTGTTTTTGAGCATTCGTTGCCTGGCCTAATATGTAAAGAAAATTTTACTAGAAAATATTATCTGCGAGATTATTATTCGACGAGAAAGGCAATATTCTTTCGTACAAGAAGTCTTAATAGAGCGCAGAGGACACGTGCAAACTTGCAGGAAGTTACTAGGATACAATTACTGTAACAATAAACAGTAAGTCCCGAGTAACAAAAAGGGATATATCCTGCAGACCCGGTTCATTAAATAGAAAATTAACAGGGGTTTATGTATTAGTTATCAAGGATTTTATGGCCTTTAAAGGTTCTTTGAGGATTTTGTTTTATATTATTGGGGGCATACGAGCTGACGGCTCACCTGATGGTAGTGATCACCGTCACTCATAGACACCTGCAACACCAGCGATAAGAAAAACAGATCCCAGAACCCTTCTTAAAACTTCCTGGAAAACCTACTAACATTTTATGACTAGCTGTGCCCGCGTCGTCGAACTTCGTTCGTGTGGACGTCGGAAAATAACAATATGTCGTACGCAGATGACATGATTTTTCTGATGAAGTGAAGCGCTCTTCTTGCATTTCTTTAAGCTGATACCTTCTTCCTTGTGAACTATATTAATTGATAGCCACTGGGGTCGGGCTAGCGGGTAGTAGTATCGGGGTACTGGTAGGATAAGGAAGATGAAGGTAAATGAAAAAGTGCCATATACAAACAATGTCTAACCCATTTCTACCATATAAATTGGGCTCATGCGGGAATCTCCATCCCCCATGGCATAATATATCGTTCTGGCACTTCGACGGCCGTAATACTGACCTAACTTAATTTCATCTGTTTGCTAAGGAACTTTCATCTTCAGGTACCCTGACCCAGGGTTACCATACATCTAAGTGCCCCCGACCCTTGATATACTCTACTCTTCAGGTGCCTCTGACCACCGGGAACGCTCACCCCGAAGCGATCCCGACACCCGCAATCCTACCCCTAGCTGCTCCTGGCTCCCATTCCGAGATGGTGCTCTTGACTTGACCACTTGGACTCAATCCCCAGAGCCAGACCAAGGGACAGGCCCTTTGGCCACTCCTGGGAAGTCTTCCTAAACTGACCCTGAAATGACCCCGTCCCCCTAGGAACCCTCAAACTCGTTTGCCCGAACTCATTGTTAAATTTTGTATTGTTAAATTTACTTGAACAGCAACGCCACAAATCGCGTAACGAGAACCAATTATGTACATACACAAGGGTACCCCTAGCACGAACCAATATCGAATTCGTAACGTTTGCGAGTCCAAAATGTCACTGTCAAATGTGTACTGACTTTTAGTTCTCGTTATGTACTTTGTGGCGCTACTGTTAAAGTTTCCATACAAAATTACGATATTGGTTCGTACTAAGGGTACAGCTCTCCTGCCTGGGAGAAAACAAAAAATAGTCCATCGGCCTTCATTAGCAATAATAGCTAACTTATTGTTTGTAACAGAAAAGAATTTCTTATTTTAAAAATAAAAATTATGTGAACTAAGAATTCTTAGCGAAAAAAATACTTTAAATAGTTCATACTATTTCATAGGTAACATGCTTTCAAAGCTTTTGTCCTTTCACAGAGTAATTTTCAAGGTAAGATCCTACTACCGGTTATTGACTGAGAGTCACGATTAGCATACAATAAGCACTTAAATGTAAAGTAGATTAGGCGAAAAATTAAGAGACAAAAAATATGGCGCGCAATTTTTTTCTATCATGAATGTAAAATTGCGATTACAATTCACATTATGACTTTGTGGTGTCATAAGTTATTGTGATTGCGAGATATGGTATAAGAAATATAATGTATAACCTTTATCTGTAATTTGATGATGATAAAGATTATAATTAGAAAATAATAATAAGTCGAGAAACTAGTGTAAGTAAGTACATATTTCTAATTTGCATGTATCAAGAAGTAATAGAATTTCTCCAAAATGAAAAACGAGACACAAGCCGTTGCAAAAAAAAATGTTTATATGAAAAAGTGACTGCTGATGAAAAATGGATTAGCTATGAACGGAACGTGTGATAAAGAAATTAAAGATCATGTTCAAAGGTCGGGCCAGCTCCACAGACTGTGGCGAAACCCAGATAAACACGCAATTTAATGATGCCGAATGTATGTGTATATGGTATGGGTTTGTTAGAGTATCATTTATTATGATCTTTTACAACAAAACCTTCAAATTCGGATATCTTCCCGTATTACAGGTGAGGAGATACAAACGAGTACAATTATGAAAAAAACGACCAGAAGCAATTAAAAGAAAGAGTAATCTTTCACCATGTTAAGCACATTTTTAGCCATTTGGTATATATTTTTTGGTAGAAAGAGTTTGGTTGGAAAGTGTCATTGTCCCATCAGATTTCCTAATAAACTTTTTATTTTATCCATTTGGTGTGATATTTTTCCGATTTTCCTAATACTTTCTATTAGGTTCAATTTTATTTTGTCCAAATTATTAATAAAATTATGTTTTTTATAAATTTAAAAGTAGTTTATCGATCACTGTATTAATATTAATTAAAACCGGAAGTGAGAGATGATGCGAATAAACTATGACCGACTGAATCATGACAGCTGACAGATTTATTCTGTTGATGGCCGTCGAAGTGTTCCACCGTGTCGTCTGTAATTATTATTATAAGGATTGCTAATTTGGAGTTGATTTTATAAGTTGCTGGTTACTGAAGGAGTTTTCTTACAAAAAAGGCTGGCTGTGGCTGGCCGGTGTTAATGTCCCATGTTCAGAATTGTTTTCCAAAAGTATTGCTGCACAGAGGAATGTATTGTATAATATGTAAAATTTAAAAGATATAGGTAATCATAAACTACTAATATTATGATGATTAATGTACTATTCAAGACATTAATCATCATAATATGAAAAAGAAGACAATTTTCTTGTTTTTTTCTATATTATCATGGCTGTTATTTTAGTTAAATGAAATAAAAATTTGTAACAAATATTTTTTATTTCAAATATCCAAATATAAATTTATATGTTGTGGAGATGTTTCAACGTCTATGATTTTTAATTGTGTGAACTGTTTACTAATTTTGATTTGATAAAGTTTACCCACTTTTTTGGGGAATGCGGCTTAACCTGCATGCGCACCGAGACAAAAATAATGACATTTTGTGAGTGTAAAATTTGTTGAGAGATTCGCGTGTTTTGTTTTGCGTGTCACACACACAAGTATATAAAAACTGGTCTGTTTTTATTTGTTTAAGAACGACCAACAATATATACACCAATACAAGATATTATAGGTCACCACCGCATGCATTACAAAACAAGGCATGGAACATTATTCTGCATAATCTTAATAGACCGGGAGCTGGTGACAGGTGACGTTCCACGATTTTGTCGTGCCTGCCTTTTTAAGGTTTGAGAACTAACCCTTAAATATCAATGATAGTCGGGGTTTTAGCCCCCCGCGCGTCCTCTTCATAAGGAAAAGCGCTTTTCTTTGTGTAGCGGATTTTGTATTTTTCTGTGATAGTATACTGCATGCCATTGTAATATACGGAAGTTTAAACAAATTAAAGCTATAATAATTTATGGCATGCACTCCGCAGTGGCCCAAGATGATGATAGGATTCTGAAAACCTGAACAAAATTAAAGGGCAATTCCGTGTTTTGAAATTGCATGCCGAATGGAAGGTTTTGTAATAAAAACACTCTGGAAAAATTGGCATGCACCCCTTGGTCATACCAACAGTGGTAAATTTCCGGATAACTCTGTAAAATTTGAACACAGATTTTCCGTGATTCTAAACTGCATGCCATTGAAAGGATACTTAATTTGTATCATTAATTAATAGTAGGAAAATTGGCATGCACACCAGGATGTTGCAAAATTGAGGCATGCGTGATGAAAAACACACTGCAAATTTAGGTGACTTGTTTTTGCATGCCGTTTTGTACTTCGTGAATTTACATTATTTTAAGCATGAATGTAAATGGCATGCATGTAGCTATAGCCCAATATACAAAATTGTGAAAAAATAGAATAAACATCAATTTCTCAATTGAAAAAAAAAACTGAAAAATGCCGTGCGTGACCTCTTCCTGCGTGCCGCTTTGTATTTTGTTAATAGATACTATTGTAAGCTGAAATGCGAAATGGCATGCATGTAGCTTCATGAAAATTGTTTAAATAAATAAAAAAAGAAGGCCCAATATTAGAATTCCTTTTTTTGTTTTTTTTTATGAAAAATTAAAGTACAGTATTATTAGCAGCATCATTATTTTAAACATTAAGTATTATTAATTATTGTTATCATCAATCGCTTCATCATCATCATCAACATTATCATCAACATCAGGACTGTTATTTACAACATTAAATAAAAACATGAGATCCAAAAATGGTTTCCAACTTGCTCATCCTGAAATGTCGCAGCCGTTCCTCATAACTAGGCATTTTTTTAGCAAGATGATGCTGGAAAGACAAATGCCACAAGAAGCGTTTTCGGACTAGTTCTATTCGTTTTGAGTACACATCGTAATGCGGATTCCACACTGGCGAGCAATATTCCAGGTAACTGCAATTACCTATTATGAAACTAAAAGACTTAAAATAGCGAGTTACTAAATGATCAATGTGGAGATGAATTATCGTCGTGTTTACAAGGTGACTATCTAGACTAGATAGTAAATAATGAAAAGTGCGTACATATATTTCGGCAAATTACTTTACTGACTTTACAGGATATATGTTCTGAAATAAAAAATGCTTTGTTTTCTGCTAGGATTCCACAATAAAAACATGCCTTTATTTTTTATATAATTTATTTTGATGTTTCATACGTTAAGTTTTAATTTCACAATCTTATTTTAACTAAGACTAGTGTTCTTACTTGAAGTAAAATGCAGAGTTATTGAAAATTCTCCAATTCGTCACAGAAAGAATATTATTTCATAATTTAAGCTTTGTGAACAAAAAGAAAAAGAGACATTGAGTATTTCAAATACAATTCAAAGATTCAATTCAATTTTATAAAGAAGAAAAGTATATAAAAAGTTGTACAAAAAATAAAAAGGAAATCAAAGATATTAGAATTAAAGCATAAGATAGGTTCTTATGATTTAGTTCTCAGTTAACTTTAATTAAACGAGTCTTAATATGAATGAAATTTTTTTCTTAGTATAAGTAATTACAAAACTGTCAAAGGACTCACACACAGTCAGTTTTAGAAGGGAGTCTTTTTAACAGAATATATGATATCATTATTTGATTTGTTGATAGATTGTTGAAAGTTAAGTTTATCCCTGGTGTGCCGCGACAGCCGCCACGCATTGGTTGAACTTGTTGACGTAATCAAACGGCAGGTCACCTGCACACCCGTATCCACCCTTCTTGTGGATGGCCATGTAATCGTAGCAGTTGATCTGGCCATCACCGTTGCAGTCCTGCAAATCAGAAAATGAAAATTTGTATGTGAAACCAATTATATCACGGGCACTCGCAGTATACAAAATATTACCCTAAACCAAGACACAGTGTGAAATATGAACAAAATATACAGAGGGCTTAGCGATTTTCTCTATCAAATAAGAGCAGACGTTTGGAGAAATAATTTCCATCATACAAAAAAACACGGAAATATAACACTACTTTTTGGTGCTGTTATGTTTGTAAGGTGCCAGCCAGGGCAACGGCGCAAGTGATACTTTGATTTGAATACTTTTGATGAACTACGCTCCTCCACAAACCCAGCGAGAGCCGTGAGTACATTGTGGGGGTCTAGGGATTGCGGTCCCCAAAATGCGGGTCAGGTGACCGGTGCAGAAGATTGTATGAGGTTTTAGTGGGTTAGGTTAGGTTCTGCTCAATTTCCCTGCGACGGGGGGTGTCCGTCGCCAAACGGATGCCCCATACCTCTGGCTCGGAGATGAGCCCGCGCAGACTACTGTGCGGGCACTGCCGTGTAGGCCTACGCGAGCCAGCGCCCTGCGAATGCTCGTGGCCCGCTCAATTATTACGAGGAGAAGTTCCTGGGAGTTTAGTGGAGTATTCCCGGCTATCTCTTTAGCCGGGAGAGTTCCATACACCCCCGCTCACTAGCCCAGTGGGCGGGGATGGTGTGTAAACGCATTCTACCCGTTAAAAAAAAAGGTTCTGCTCAATTTACAGAGCCCTAGGCTGGATGTATCTCACATATCTTTGAACAATCATCGGTGGCGAGAGGAAAGCGTCGTGCTTTTCCCAAACCAAAAAAGGTTTATACAGTAGTAACTGATGAAGCAGGTTTCTTAAATTTTTGGGTTTTATAAAAGTGTTTACGTTGATTCGCCTTGTTTTTATATACTACACACAATTTACATTTTTTATCTATCTTAATGCTGCATTAGCAAGCAATGCCAACCCACAAAATGATGTCAGAGCTATGAAATAATATGCAAATCACGATGACAACTAAGGCGAGTCACACCTACTTGCCCGCTATGAATACAAACAATAAATTAGGTATTACAAATGCATTATTATTTTGTTATCGATTTAATATCTGTGTACCTTACTAGTGGATGTTTCTAAGTAATGTTTTTAAGTCTCGCGTTAAACTTTTAAACGTAATCGATGTATGTACCGGGTTCGAATCCCGGTGGGGGCAGATGTTTGTGTGATGAATACGAGCATTTATACACCAGTCAAGTCAACCCGGCTAGAAGGACCAATGTTCGGGATGTACCGAAACTAAGATACTGATAAAATGATAAACTTGATTACTTGATAATAAAGTATATTTTGGTAACTAAACAAGAACTTAAAACAGTACTAATTAATATAAAAATGATTGTTAAGAATGATACGCGCACGGCTTACTTGATAGCTAATTGTGAATTAACTTGTAAGTAATTGGCGATTATTGAAAATAATAAAATAAGTTCAATTAGTAAAATGGTGAGCGAGCGAAATGTGCGTAGCTTGCTCGTGCATATGTTAAATATGTATTTCTATATAAATATACTTCAGTATATATATTCTCTCCGTTACTCTAGTATCGCTTAACACAAGCCTACAGTGCTTAATTTGGGGCTAGGCTAATTGGATTGAGTGTTGGAAATATTGATTAATTATTTTATTTAACCTCCATGGTTTTGCAATAGCGTTTTTTATTTGTTTCTTAATGTACAAAGGGTGAAAAACATTTATGGCACGCTTAATGGTAAGTGGCCGCGATACTTTTAAATAACCTAAGTGCTAGGTAAGTTATAATAAATAATATTTAGAAATATAAAGATCCGTCTGCCTGCCTGGTTTGCGTGGATTTTTTTTCTCGTAAAATTTTCTTTAGATTTAAACATTTATCAGTTAAATGCTTAAAAATGAAATAAAATATAAGGTGATAATATTTTTAAACACTTAACTGCAAAATTTATACAATTAAAGAAAATATTTACTAGAAAAGCAAAACAATCGTTCCTGGTTTCAGACAAGATTCAAACTCGCACCTTCCGCAATTCGGGCGGACGCACTAATCGATCTTATTAGCCGTGTCGAATTTCTTCTAGTAACTGCAAGGCATTTCCATTTCTCGCATTGCAGGCAACCCACAATAGTAGGTAGGTACTAAGTGTTTTAAGAGGGAGTGTGGATAACGTCAATGTAATTGTATTTTCCTCATTATAAAGTTATCTTAGATGCCTTCAGCACCAGATGACAGGATTAAACTGTCCCGGGGTTAAGTTGATTTAGTTCCTGTTTACTGAGGCTGTTTTTTTTTCGTCATGGAACAAGAGGAAAGTTTTTTATTTAATTTTTTATTTATAGCTATAAACTTATATAAGCCTACGATTCTTGAATACTATTCAAGAATCGTAGGCTTATATAAGTTTATAGCTTAGCATAGCATCTAACATAAATATGAAATATCAAAATAATTACAAATACTAAGTAACACGTTTATTCGGCGACGTATAGCGCGAAGTGGTGTCAGCTAGCCTAGCTTTGAAACGCCGGAACACCACACCTTTCGGCCAAAGCTCCTCTTTCAAAAGATATCTGTGCTTTTGTACTAAAGAATGCTATGGTTCAGGTTGGTATGGGAAACTCTGCAGAAAGCATCAATAATCCCATTAGAGATACGAAGCGAAATTGCGGATTTCGTTTTCCTCAGTAGAATCGCTTGTGGGGCTGTGGACTGCCAGGAACTCCTATCAAAGATGTCGCTTGGAGTTCTCCATAACCCCTTAGGATAGAATCCTCTTTTAAGTACCCCACACCCTAATTGTTAAAATTATAGGCATTTCTTTTAAGAATGCGAGGTAAGGATAGCAACAAGCAAACGGGCTTTAAGAGGATTTGAGCTTGGGTGTCGTAACACAGGTTTTGTAACCTAGTAAAATCTGCAACTCTCTCAAACAACTGCATTGTTTTTACAGTTATTGTCATTCAATACCCTTTTACTTAATTATAATGTTAATTTTTGAGAGAAAAATAAATCATTCACTCATTCATTCATGATACTCACCGTTATGGATCATTTCTGATTAATTTACCTATCGAGCGAATGTATAATTAGTGTTTTAATTTTAAGGTCTAAATGAATCCATACTTCCCTTGGTCACGCCATAACTTGAGAATTAAGTGAATCGATTTCAGCCATTTTTTAAAAAGTTATCTAACACTTATATTATAACTATTATAAGGTCCTTATTTATAAACATAAGACGGCTGCGCGAATCTAAAGTTAACGGGGACAAACTCGAGCGCAGAAATTATTTTTAATAGAATAAAAAATAATATATTAATTGCCTTTTACTTTGATCTGTTTGATCGGCTGTAAGTGAACCGTTTTATTTTTTCCTTTTAACACGCATTTAACTTTTGATTACTCTTATTGTGTTGTTATCAGTAAGCACTTATCAATCTTTGATAAGTGTACAAAGGAGAATGGGCAGGAATTTATGGGATATGTACCCGCCAACCAATAACGATCCGTGTAGCTATGTATTAGATAGCAATTCTCATGACTATGGTGTCGTATGAGGAGGGTAATTACGTTCCCTAAAATATAGTTGAACGAAGCGATGCGTCATGCTTGTGAACGGGTGCTGCCAGCGGAGATGAGTCTGTCCTAACTACTTTGATATTGAAGATGTTAATGTCTAGTTTAACCTAATATAAATAACACTAATTGAATTTATACTGTATGACACATCAATCAAAATGAAGATGAATAATTAATGTATATATCACATTATGTGATGAAAGGTGATTACATGATATAAAACAGGGAGAAAAAATCAGCCCTTGCTGGGTTTCTTGCCGGTTTTTCTCAGTACAAGGTTTCCCGCCGTAGGTTTACGAACTGATGGCGTAGCTTCTAGATATTCATAAGTGCTTGTAACAGCCTAAACGGAATAAATAAATAAATAATAAATGATTTATATCCTTTGTTACTGGGCCAGTCTCAACAAGCTGTGGGGAAAAAAATGTAGCAAAAAAAAACAGAAAGAAGAGACTTTTTATGGATATCATTTAGTTATAACTATTTTCCCACAGCGAAATGAGACCAGACTGCATAGTAATAAATAATAGCCGTGAAAAGAGCTTTCCGATGTCATGTTATGTCAGGTCATTATTGGTCGGTGGGCACAATTTGTAGTTTTCATGTCGTCGGTGAAAATACAGGCAAAGCTAATAAAAGCGTGCTTAAAAGAATTGTACTTACGTCTAACACGCACCTATACTTGCATTTTTTTAAGAGGTATTTTTTATATTAATCCGAAAATGAAGATCTTAGGTTCTTGAAACGGGTAAACACAGAGCTTTGGAGATTTTGGTTCGAGGTCGGAGTACTTACACTCTGATCAGTACTATTGATAGACAGCACGTAAAACCGGGTACTCATTAGCGAGCAGTAATCGTGACTTGTAGCTCAGTTGTAAACGTCGGCTCGCTGCAAACCGCACGCGTACAGCTCGCAGCAGGTTAGCGAACCACGTACACACTATGCTTTTTGGTTACAATGCATGCAACGGTTACGGTTACAGCTCGCTAATGAGTACCCGGCTTAGAGGGTTAGCACTTCATCAGGTTAGAAGAAAATTTGAAGCGCTTTCTCTCACGTCAATTTTGTTTTTCGCTGAAACTCGTTTTCTCTTTTAGCTTTTAGCGCCGCTCGCCACCCTCATACTACAGAGGGCAGGCGCTAATGATAAAATATAGGTTACTATGATTATATTCCGTAACATCACCAGAATGTATAGGCTTAAAAGCCTATATATATATATACATATATGATAAATCATGAATAGCCTATCAAGGCCCCCACATGTGGAGAAGGCCTCCCCGATGGATGTTATATGGAGATTGGATCATGGCCAACTACGTAGGCCTAGTGCTTAGGTGGGTGCTTACGACTGCTAATGCAGCCGAGACCAACAGCTTGGCGTGTCAACCGAAGCTAATTTAAACAAAGACAATTCTTTGGACAGACGCGGTGCGGCGGCCTTAGCCAAAATTTGTTTAAGTTCCACGTTCGCAGACCAATCCGCCGTCAAGCCGCTCATTTGTAGGTTCTCGTGGTTATAGTTTCTCGTAAGAACAATATAACATGTATGTAAAAGCTCGATAGCGTTAAGTTTAATTAACTATCATCAAGGAGCACGATGGCATAGGTGGTTAGCGCGTTCGGCTGCGATCGTTAAAGTTAAGCAACTTTCGCAATGGCCGATCATTGGATGGGTGACCAAAAATCTTCTATCTCGAGTTCTCCGTGCTTCGTAAGGCACGTTAAGCTGTTGGTCCCGGCTGCATCTGCAGTCGGTAGCACCCGCCAATTGGCACTGGGCTCGCGTGGTAGTTCTTGGCCCAATCTCCCTATTCCATCCATAGGGAAGGCCTGTGCTTCAGCAGTGGGGACATTAATAGGCTCGGCATCATCATGATGATGACGAAGCTTATTAGAGTGCAAAGACAAGGGGCATTCTTTTCATTAATTTAAAAGATAACGTAACAAAGTAACGCTTAGAAAAAATCTTTCCGTGAAAAATTAATTATCTAATTGATGGTGAAGGTCGCATCAAAATCCGTTGTGTGATTTAGGAAGGAGTTAGCGGATATACGGACGCGATAAACCATTCATTTTATACCATTATATGTATGTAGTAATTCAAGTTTTGAAATTAACTTTAGCGTTTGATGGAATAATAATAATGAATATTTCTGACACTCACACCAATTAGCCTAGCCCATAGTAAACACTGTACGGCTTGTTTTATGGGATACTAGGGTAACGGACAGAATACATCTTGTACATATATAAGTATATTTATATAGAAATACATACTAAATAATACACGACTAGAAACTGTGATTTTGTCTACAGTTCAACTTACTGCTTGAATGTATTCTTAGTTAAGTTTTTTTTTCAGTTTTAGTTATTTTAGATATATTTAATCAAAATATGCTCTTACCTGTCCGTATTTAGCCATGTAGCCCTGGACCGCCAGAGCAGCGCAGTAAGGGTCGTTGGTGCACGATGGGTATGCTGAAACGAAATAACAATTTCTGATCACAATTTTGCCCATGAGAAAACCTCAGTAGAAAAAAATTGTATGCACGAATCACACATCAGAAGTGAAATTTCTTTATAATTTTTATTATTTTAAAGCATGTAACTGCTTGATGTTTAAATCTAAAGAAAATATAACTAGAAAAAATTCCACGCGGACCAGGCAGCAGACGGGACTCGAACCCTTAAGAATGGCTAGAAGAATTTCGACGCGGTCCGTGAGGGCCGCGTTGCGTGGTCAGTGCATTCGCCCGGATTGCGAAGGGTGCGGATTCGAGTCCCGTCAGCTGCCTGGTCCGCGTGGAATTTTTTCTAGTTATATTTTCCTTAGATGAAATTTCTTTTCTTAAATAATCTTACATTAGGCGGTGCATAAGGCATAGGGCACTGGAGCAGCGCACGTATCACTCATATATATGTATTGTCGCGTGTGACGCTCGTGACGCTCATAGCGTTTCAGCCTTCACCGAGTTACCCTCCAAGTTTCATGCTCGCCGGGAAGAGCTGTGCATGCATCCCACACACATGTATATATAGTCGTCTTTACAACCAGTACAAAATGAATTTTCACTTCAAAAAAGTTTCAGTGATATCGTATGTGTCGTCATATAAATAAGTTCCTATTGAATACAGAATATTATGAAATGTTTCTTGTAAATGGAAAAAACATCAAACATATAAGGATATTGTATGAGAACCACTCTCGATGCTTTACTCCCACTTTCACGCCTACTCAGTGTAAATATGATCTTCTTTTGTCTAAATATATCTGTGATTTGTTCGTATTCTTAGTGTTTAACAAAAACATCAATGACCTTCTATATTTTTGTGTTGTGTCGCAGACATAAAGCCTTTTTTCTTTTTACTTATTTCGTGGTAAATTTTAATATCCTTTTCTTAGTAGTAAATACGTTAGGTACGGGACAAAAATGACAAGAGTTCAAACCAATAGTAAAAAATCTGGTAAGCATGTTGTAAACTTTTTATGCACTGATTATTACTTGATTAAAAAAAAAGTAAATTATTGTTAGTTTAGCCTTTTTATTAAATTATTATGAATGATTTCGTATAAATTTTGTGATGACGTGATAAGGATTTTTGTATACATATACAAGGGAATCCTCATTGACAAACAATATATTTATATATTGCTTAGTAGTAAAGTGGACGGTATTAGAATATTTGGTAGCTCACTGTCAATGTTTAGAAAAAAGGTATTGGAATCATTTTCCTTTTCCAGGGTAGAGAAATGCAATTCATAAAACATTGTTCTAATATTACTTTGAAATTTTTATCTACTGTAGTTATATTTTTATTTCAATTTATCATTATCATCAACAGCGTATCTTAGTCCACTGCTGGACATAGGCCTCTCCAATTGCACGCCACTCAGATCGATCTTGGGCTACTTGCATCCAGCTCCTGCTACCTTGCGCAAATCGTCACTCCATCTCGCCTGAGGACGTCCTACACTACGTTTGCCTAGACGCAATTTCAATAACATTTTAATAATTATTTAATGTGTTATGTTATCATCATTATACGTTAATTAGGCATTTATTTCTGAAAAAAAAACTGACTTTTGACATTGGAGAAATAGTAGGTTTATTTAAAATTTTAATTTATAATCTTATTTTGTAATGATGATTATGATTTTTTATTTCAATTATGATTTCTGACAAGTTCATTGAATGCTGTACACACTTATTAAAGGTGTACATAAGTGGACTGTATTATTATGAATTAATTTGTCAATGCTTGTTATGTATACTGTTGGTGTGTCTGAAATAAATAATAAATTACTTATTGTGTGAAATTTAAAATAAAAGGTAGGTCGGTCAGTTCTGAAAAAAATCTTTTTATTAAATAGCGCTACTACTTTATTTTTTTACCAATTATGAATGGCTAAGGAATTTCGTCGTAATATTATTAAACTAAGCCCGTTCGTCATTACAAATATGGAAATTTATCAAGAGTTGAGCAAAAGGTTAGCCTTACGAGCCATCGTGATTTCTTTCAATGTCAGATCCGCGTTATATCCTGTTACACGCCTGTTACTTACATAAACAAAACATATAAACGCGTAGGCATAATAAAATATACAACAATTTATATTTTTAGCTATTACCAATATTTTTAAGGCTTTATCTACAGGTATTCAATAATGCCTTTTGATTTATATGAATAGGTTAATCTATGCTAAGTGCAAGATTATATTGATTTATATCGCAGATTTTTTAACTAAAGGGTCTCTTAAAATAACAATTTAAGTGTACGTAGCTCTAAGACTTTGTTTTTATTATCTAAGTGTTTTAAAGTACCTTCAAGGGCGTTTACCCTAGGGCCAAAACGGCAATTGTACAGGGCGGCAAGCTGCGAGAGGCGTCTGCAAGAACTTCGAGGGGCGGCAAAAGCTATGTAAAGGCATTGACCTATATTTCGACGAGATTTCTAATTTAAGGGGGGTTGGTGGATGCAATTCGTAAATAGCCCAGGGTGCCAGATTTCAAAATACCCTCCTGGCCTGCTTGAATCCTGATATAGGATTTATATCAGGATTCATACTTCGGTCGAGTTTACCTTGCGGGTCTACGTGGGAGACTCCCATAAGTGAGGGTTTCCCGGCGTCAGCCCAGTAAGGCTAAGTGATGTGGAACAAGCCACAGAGGTCGCCCTGGCACTGGGTGCCTTGCTTGCACCATGATACAGTCTGGCAGATGCAGCCCAAGCACACTTCGGACAAGGTAGAATAGATTCTCACCTTGCGGATCTTCGGGAGAGAGTCCGTTGATGGTGGGTTTCCCGGCATCGGCCCAATAAGGCCACGTGATGTGGAACAAGCCGCAGTGGTCGCCCTCGCACTGTGTGCCCTGCTTGCACCCTGATACAGCCTGGCAGATGCATCCCAAGCACACTTCGGTCACGGGCGCCGCGCCTAGCTTCTTCACTCCTGGGAGCTCAGCTGGAACACGAAAAACGAATATTATGAAAATATGTTACTTTTTACGGAAAAAAAACAATTGCCAATGTAACCGAACCTAAAACTTTGCAAAGTTTGCTGTATGCCTATTCGAAAAAACATGTGTTTTTTTTATTATTGCAGGTGAAACTTCTGGGAAGAAAACTTCTAGTTCCCAGATGAAAGATGTTTTGTATTTTTTTTAATTTAATCATAGTCGTGAGCCCTCCAGTAGCCCCTATTCAAAAGACTGATGATTTGAACCAGACCAAAAGTCATGACCAATTGTTATTTTTTTTGGTGCTGCCCTAGACATTTGACCTTATATAAAGGGCACAGGTATGGTGGAAGTACTTCATAAGTTGCAAGGTTGCTCCCTTATCTTATTCTGCCACTCTAGAGTTAATCCCAAAATTCTCGCTTGGGCTAATAATTTGCCAGAATTGGTATACGATAGATCTATCGTCTAAAGATATCTATCTGTCTTTAATAACCAGTGATAAAAATAAGTCGATCCAATGAATACGTTCAGAATTTAAAACAATATTTCAATATTACTAAGGGTTCAAAATAGGTTATTAGTATTCAAGAACATGGGTACTTGCATCGAAATATTTATGCAAAATTTATTGACAACACGGCTAAACATAAATCTACGTCGTGGTCAGTCAAGGACTTTAGTTAGTCACAAAACCTTGAGTACATCCAACCTCAAAATGTACGAATAAACCGAACGAAGGTAACAGTTCATTGTCTTTTCAATAAAATGTTAAGTGGATAAAATAATTCTGCCAACACTACACTTAAAATTATGGGTTTCTACATACATATTTGGAAAACAGTATAAAAGGCTTATGGCAGGAGGAAGAGTATTCCAGAAGAGCAAAAAAAAAACCCCAATTGTTGAAGTAAGTGCTTTTTAAACTTCAATTGTTTTTGGTGGTTGTTCGTAAAAAAACAAAGTTTATGATGTTAATAGTAATGAAGTAGAACTTAATTAATGAAATAAAAAATAAACTATTACATTTCCGGAATTTCAAGATCATGTTTAATATTGTGCAAGTTAATTGCGGCTGTAGTGGAATGTGTGTCTTAGTTTTTAATGTCATAATCGATACACCATTATTGTGGTATCTATTAAGTTGTTATCTCATTAGAAGAACGGACAAGACTTAGGTTTTGCCAAGATATTATCGATAAGTTTTCCGCGAACTTTACTATAGGCTTCCGTCTCAAGTTATCTCTCGCCGTTAAGTTAAATTACAAGATAATGGATATACACGAAATTTGCTCTTATTGTATACGTTTATAAAGGCAGTGCCTGTTAAATTATATCTATCATAATGGCCTTCACTCTACGTATGTATTGTTATCATTGATGTAGAAACAAAAATAATGGTGTATTCAGGTATCTTTGTTATGAACTTAAGAATTATTAGAAGTTATTTGCTTACTAGCGGCCGCCCGCGACATCGTACGCGTGGAGTTAATTAGAAATAAAGGTTCACTGGTCGTACCCCATAGGTGATAGCGTGATAATATTTATATAGCCTATATGTTGACCCGACATCTTAATAATATTCGTGCCAAATTTGAAGTAAATCCATGCAGTACTTTTCGAGTTTATCCCGGACACACATACAGACAAGCACAAAAATTCTAAAAGCTATATTTTTGGCTTCGGTATCCATAGCACATTACACCCCAAGTATTCTTTAAAAAAATATACAATGTACAGTTTTGACTTTTCTACCATTTTGTTATTTATAGATAAAGAGAGTAAGTAGATATTAGTAGTTAGTTAGTTATGATTTAACATTAACTTGAAGAAAAAGATTATAGTGGGTCACCCTTAAAAGATATATAATTATATGCTGTGGCGGATTTTTTTGTAGATAATTTGAAAGGATACCAATTACGCAGCGCGCACAACAATGGAAGCTCTCAAATGGAACATATTTTCCTCCCTTTTGCTACATTTTTCTGTTTTCAGCAGACCGATTTAATGTTATTACTGCTAAATGTATCTGCTTTTTACACTATAAATTACGAGATAATTGAGAATATTGCTAAGTTAAAAATTAGCGTTTGGTAAAACAGAACATCTATGATTACATTATCATTATGTAGGCATACCAATATAAACAAATTCTGTCTTGCTTATCAAATCTTCACGCATTGACCTATTAACATAGAGGTAAGTATTTTATTAATATCAAGCAATGAAACCTATAAAGACTGTTTACAACAGTGGTTCGTGTTATTGTCTCTCCTTTTTAGGGTTCTGTAGTCCTGCAAAGGAACCCTTATAGTTTCTTCACGTTTGTCTGTTCGTCCCCGGTTTTGCTTGGAGACTATTAGCACTAGAGAGTGCCATGAGAGATTTTGTGGACATATATTGTATATCAATCATGCCAACAAAATGGTGATTTTTTTTTTATTTTTTTTTTGGATAGTGCCCCTACATGTAACCTGGAGATGATTTTATGATATTTTTTCATCGTCTACTCCATCATGTGGGGTATCGTTGAATAGTTCCTTTAGAATTATTTAGTGGTCCCAAAGACTTCTTTTCGATTTAGGGATCTTTTTGCAAAATATTGAACTTTAAAGTGCTAATTTTTTATCGTGTAGGATCCTCTAAAAGCTTAACTATTCGCTTGAAAAATCTGGAAAATTCATGGTAAGTATTAATGCTTTTTATGAACTTTTGAAGGAAAATTTTAACGCTTAGAATAGATTTGTTACTTTAAGAGTAATATCGTTCAACTTAGGGGGCGTCCATAAATTACGTGAGATGTTTAAGGGGGGGGAGGGGGTCGAGTCAAATCTCATCTAATCTTACGTTGGAGAGAGGAGGGGTCGAGTCAAATATCACGCAATTTTTTTTTCTGATTGAAACAAAAAAAATATACTATTTTGGTCCACTTAATCCAGATTGTTCATGCTTAAAATTTAATCTTAAGCGTAATCGTAATACGATTAAGATCATTCACTATTTCGTTCGAAAGAAATAACTCTCAGCAATATTGATTACTAGTCTTAACTAGTCGTAAATAAAAGCACGAAGCATTTTTTTTTCTTTTAACAATAACAATCCAACGCATTTAAGTAAGAAACCCACATTTTGAAAAATCTCACGTGAGATTGGGGGATGGCGTTGAAAAAAATCTCACGACATCTCATTAGAAAATTTCGGACCTAATAAAAATTCCTTATTAAAAGTGACTTACACGAAGTAATTGCTTAAAATATAGACTCTAAAACGAAAATATATTGTGGTGATGACGAGCAACTACGGAACCCTACACTGCGCGTGGCACGACACGCACTTGGTTGGTTTTTTAAACAATTTTCAGATTTACTAAGTATTGTATTTTCCTTTAAATTGTCGTTTATCTTTCGCCACTAGGCAAGTTATATGTGATGTTATATTAAAGTGAAGACCAACTAAGCAGTTTTTTTTATTTAAGGTTGATATTAATATCCATTCTTCTTAAATAAAACTAGTTTTTTACGGGTTAATGCACGAAACTTTATTTATTGAAGAAACGTCAATAAATAAATAAAGTTTCGTGCATTAACCAGTAAAAAACTAGTTTTATTTAATGAGTGATGTGCGTGAAAACCTAAGAAACAAATAACCATTCTTCTTGTTTAATGCTTATGAACAGCTATATTTATTGAAATGAGAATGCGAAATATGCCTCTAATTTACATAGATATCAAAATCCACTTGGCAACAAATTGAGAATGAATAAAACAGAAGTATTCTTTTAGGTATTAACGGATCTTCAGAGCAGACACAACTATTGTAATTTACCGTTTTATTGATTTTATTAAGCCAAGCAAGTTGTAGAGCTAGTCAATTATAATAAAGAAGTATTCGATGTTATATACGGCCTTTACTGCTGAATGGACCGGTCCTGGCCGGATGACAAGTTTATTCTTTTCTATTTTTCTCTGCAAACATGTTGTTAAATGAACTAAGTATTTTTATCGTTAAACGGAATTCTCATTTTAACTTTATTTTACAAACCTACCATGATGATCAGACCAGGCTTTAAAAAAGCTAAATAGTTTTTTAATGTTATACAAAATACATTAACTTTAAAGTTTTCTATATGGTTTTGTAGCGTTTTGTTTAAGTTATTTGATCTTCAATAAAATAAAATAAAATCGATGCTGTACAAAATTATGTTTATCTGCCAATAATAATCCTGATCAAAGTTTCAAAGGAAAAGATATAAATCGCAATATATTCGTTGGGAAACTCCAAAAATACATTGGTATGAGTCACATCCGCATTCTAATGTACTGTATTGCTATTTGTATTTAATTAATAAGATGAATAAATTTTAAGTAATTCTCTTATCCTGTTTTTAAATACGCGTGGCCTTAGGTAATGTCTTACCTTAACACTGTGTTGTAAACTGTTAACTTCGTATAATTAAGAAAATTGATCGAACGATTTAAAGACACTGAAATAGAAGCGAAGAAGCTAGAGATAGCTCTAGTCTGCAGATGCTTCTATGAAATAGCCGAGTACTTATGTAGTACTTATTAAATAGCTGAGTAAAGTATATTATTTTTATGATTATATTTGATGATTGCTGGTAAAGTTTTGATTACGATATAATAATATCATAGTTTTATTATGTACAAAAGTCCAGTACAATTAATAACTAGAAATGCACAAATTTAAAGTGGTTTTATTAAAGAGCTCAACTTTAATTTATCAACTCCCATCGCATCATTAAAAATTTGATCGCCTGTACAATCTATGGAACGATGCGAGGCTTTCTGAGGGCAAGTAAGCACAATAAATTTTAAATTGTATTATTCTATTGTCGGCTTTTGCAGTAGTGCAATTCAGTATAAATAAACTCACATTTCACAGCGAAATTTGCCGATGTGATTTTTTTTCTTTTATTTTGGCAACAAATTGGCATATATTTTACAAAAGTAACTTAAGTTAAGTATTTTTTTATGTAATAGACCTAACAGTGTACAAATACAGTATGAAAACAGACCTCAAGTTCCGACATAACCAATTAATAAAAATCCAAACTAAGCCGTTAAAGTAAACAAGTGTATGACGAAATATTTTTTTTTAAATTTGATTTGAAATTCGTGTTCTAATTTTAAGTCACACCGCGGATTCTGAGGTGATAATCTGTTGTTACAGAATAGCACTGTAGATTTGTAAAACAAAAGTTTTAAAGGTGCAATTTGGATTGTGATTGGAGGTTCATTCAACACGAGAGATGTTTAATTTTCCAAATACATTGTAAAAGCTCGATTATCCGGATTCACCATTCTCCATTTCCATGGAATGGAATGTCATCTGCGACAGTGCATGTGAATATCTTCAAGTTTTTATTGACTGAGTCTTTACCTACCTTATCGGTACAAACATAATGTTTCTCTAATATTATCGACAATGAATTCTGTTGTTTCTAATAAACAAAAAAGAAAAATAAATTTATTTTTCATAGTTTGACAATTAGCTTGCGTCCATTAATCACTAATCATAATCGAGTTATCACAGTAATATATTACCTTTAAAGTAACTATAACGATTTATTGTCTCTTCTACAATTTATAATTCAGATGAAAATATTAAACAGGATTTGAATGCAGAAACGAAGGATTTATTTTAAGGAATTTGATTATATCAAAAAACAATTAAGAAGCAAAAAAGATTTATAATTAAATTATTAAATATTAGAAACATTTGAATAACAAAAACTTAAAAACAACTTGATCTTAAATATCCTAAGCAAAATCCAAATTACCTAATTACTTATAAAAGTTATTTATCTTATATAGTAAAATTCCATAAAACTGAGATATTGAAATACTTTTTTTTATAAAATTAGGTGTTACTTATGTTATTCTTTGTTCTAAATTAGCAGAACGTTTGGTCATGTCATTGCGTGTCATTCTGTGATGCGACTCTTGCGTAAAATTACAAATAAGCTTCAATGCCAGCCACTTTACTGTAGGATTCGGATCGTATATGTACCTAAAAGTGTTACTTGACACACTTTGTCACCCATCAATTTACTTGTTTTACAAAGAACCTGAGTACTACGCAAAATAGTAAGGCTAGAAAAAACCTAATGATTAGGACAGGATAGGATGACGCTCATTAAAAGAGTCTTGTGTAGTTTGTAATTTAACTTCCAGTAAGTTATATATTTACAATCTTAGAGCATTTACGACAATTTATGCATTTACGTAAATGCCCTAAGATTTACAATATAAAGTAAATGTAACCAAATTGAAAACATACTCTACTATATCTACCTAATAATATTTCATATTATACTTATTAAAAAAAAGTTTTATCTACAATTCGATTAAAGTTTGCGTTATTGCAAAATATACCGCAATGCAATTAATTAAATCATTATTACCTATCATTGTCAGACAATAGCAATTAATAAAACGTCTCTTTAATTAAAAACGAATGATCCCATTAATATGTCGTTAGAAACGTAATCATGGCGATTAATCTGTCTTTGGAAGATGTAACTTAGATATTTATGGATATTTTATGCGTGTTTACTTTGTATGGTGTACTGGAATCATAATCTGTTATTATTTATTAGACGAACTACGTGGAAGAGGTTTTTTTAAGTTTTATAACCGAAGTGGCTGCTTTACACTTAAAGGATAAAATCTTCGTTGAGTTTTTTTGTTTTTTCCGTGTAATTATTGCAGGACCTAGGTGCTATATGTATACGACTCAATTTTGAACATTTGATTTAAAAAAAAATATCTAACTAATTTTTGGTTACCAAATTCAGCTATTTATTGCGACGTCGGAAAGGTATATGTATACTATTAAATTTTGAACATTTGATTTAAAAAAATAATAATACGTAACTAATTTTTGGTTAATAAATTCAGCTATTTATTGCGACGTCGGAAAGGTCTTCAAGAAAGAAGATTGAAAACCCATAATTAAGCGAAAATATACCTACCTAGTGTCCAATAGAAAAAAAATTAACGAAACGATTGTACATTCTACAAATAATATGCTTAGTTAGGTCATGCAACATAAGTACGAAAAATGGTATCTATTTAATATACTTACAAGTTTAAAACCGCAAAGCTAAGTTTGGATCACTACAGATTAAGTGTTAACAAGCATAAAGCCAAGTGATTTTCTGTTTAAAGTTCTTTTTACAAGGCTGATATAGGGATGATGACGGGGTATATTAAACAAATTTCTATTTAGTCCGTCAGTTCGGTTATCAAAAAATAATAGAAACATTTTTTTTCTTTTCCAATAAAGACAAGTATAAAGCGCGTCAAAGTTTGGCCTAGTGACGTCACTACATTGTAAAAATTGTACCAAGAGGTGACGTCATGCGGCATTTCAAATCAATATAAAATATCTCGATAATGTTTTGGTTGTGTGAATAAAGAAAAAATAGGTGTCCAATACGTTTTCATAATCTACCTGATACACGAAGAAAAAAAATCATACTTATTGTAGGCCTCTTTATTTTTATCTTAATTTTCAATATGGTGTTTGGAATAACTAATAAGCATTATATTTTAAATTTGAAGTTGATTAAACACTCCTTATTGCAAATGTAGCGTAAGTAGGAATAAATATTATTAAACTTTATGAAATATAAGAAAAACTACGTTTTACTTTGATATGTTGATATCGTTGAAGTTTTTTGTTAGTGAAAGATATACAGGAAACTCAGCAGCAACTGTAGGTATAATACATCACAAAAAGAATATTTGATTCTTAGAATACTTGAGACTAATAATGGCTGTAAAAACCTATACAAAACTCTTAGCAGAAACGAAATCGAAAAAGTTACCGATTCATGATAACTATTCAAATAAACTTAAAGTATTCCACGCTATTAATTATACGTCTTAAATAATAATAATAAAATAATGGATACTAACACACATCAGCGGCGCACAGGCAAATTAACATAAATATGGCACTGAACTTGATCACGGCTGACGCCATTTTGGCGGTAATAATAAAAATATATTAGTAAAAAAAAATAACAATAAGCTAAATACTAAAACCGGCAAACAACGTGTGCTTGCGCGCAGCGAGGTACAACTGGCATTGAACGCGACCTCAGCTTGGCTTATATGGACAGCGCGCGAGTGATCTGATTCATGATGTTCCGTGAAATATCATTTTATAATATATTACTTATCTTCTTTATTTTCAAAGAATTTTTATTAATTTATAAGTTATCCTCTATGATTTCTTTCCATAGGACCACTTGCACCAAAGGTCTTAAATGAAATTCACCTTATTATACCCAAGTACTATGTTTATTACCCTCATTCTATCTATATTGACTTCAAATAGTTGGGAAAGATACAGAACGTTTATGTTAGCGACTCTTAAATTCTCGCGGATACTTTAAAAGGAACACAAATTATTCAATAATCCTATATTTTTTAAACCCAGGCGGAAAAAGATGTTATAACTTTGTATTAAGAATTTGTGCTACAAACAGCGCAACGGCGTGCTATTTTGGAAATTGTTGGGGCATAAGATCATCTTTGGAAACAGTAGTGATAGATTACATGATACGAAACTTACCTACCTCTATCGTCATGTGCACTATTGCACTATACTACTAAGTTGGCGTATTCGATGTTTAGTTTTCCATTGGCGTAATTTTATGGGTTCGTATTGGTCCGATGGTTAAAGTCCCAATTTTGGGATCATTGACTTCTATGTATTGTTATGTTATGTATATTTAACATCAATATAAATTTAACATAAATAAAAGTTACCATAAATTTAACATAAATATAAATAACATAACAATACATAGAAGTCATTGATCCCAAAATTGGGACTTTACAGAGCTGATGTTGATATAGCTAGCGGTAACTCCGTTTTTTAGAACTAGTTTTTTTTACTTTCCTGTTTTTTTTCTATTAAACCAAGCAGATGCAGAATCAACAAATTTCGCTATGAGTTAGAATTTAATTTAGTTTAGTTATTTTCGTACGGTAGTTTTCTATGGTAGTTTTTATGGAGATTTTTTACGAGTACAGAATTGTATTCATAGTTTCCGTTAAAGATTAAGATAAAGCTCATGAGTTTATCATCTCATAAGTTTTACTACTAATTTTTGATTGAAAATTACCCACAAAGCTTTCAACAATTGCTAACAATCACGACGACATGCGGGAAAGTCTTCAAATTCCCCGTTCCGTTGTTTGTTTGAAGTATGAACGCAGAATTAATAGAGCGCATTTGAAGAATTTTAATTTTATAAAGTAACTAGCGGCCCGCCCTCGCTTCGCTTCGGTGTAGAGCTGAAGTGTAGACTACAGTTTTTGTTCTCAGGATTGTTTTATACACAATGACATTCATCTATGATTATTCTTATACCTGCATGCAAAGTCTCAGCCCGTTCTGTTTTAAAATTGACAAAGTTTCATACAAACTTTCATTCCCTATTTTATCCCCTTGGGGGTAGAATTGATCAAAATCCTTTCTTAGCGGATGCCTACGTCATAACATCTACCTGCATGCCAAATTTCAGCCCGATCCGTCCAGTGGTTTGGGCTGTGCGTTGATAGATTACTACGTCAGTCAGTCACCTTTGATTTTTATATATATAGATTATAAAATGAAGATGGTATATTTATCTTTTCCAAACTTCCATTGACATCACGTCGCTCAATTGTTTTGCCTTCCCAGAATCTCTCCACTAACATTTGAAATTTATGGCATCGTTTGTATGGGAGTAAAGAAAACTTTTGTTTTTTGACATTTTCAGGCATTTTTTTAAATATTTCTCTTCGTAAGAACCATCCTCGTACTTCAAGGAATATTCCAAAAAAAAATCAGCCAAATCGGTCAAGCCGTTTTCATGTTATGTCGTGACAACGGAAAACGGGTTTCATTTTTATATATATAGACTAGCGGCCCGCCCTCGCTTCGCTTCGGTGTAGAGCTGAAGTGTAGACTACAGTTTTTGTTCTCAGGCTTGTATTATACACAATGACATTCATCTATGATTCTTCTTATACCTGCATGCAAAGTCTCAGCCCGATCGGTTTAAAATTGATAAAGTTTCATACAAACTTTCATTCCTTATTTTATCCCCTTGGGATTTTCTTTATATTTTTTTCCGTAAGAACCTTGTACAGAGTATTAGAAAACTACAAAAAAAAAACAGCCAAATCGGTCAAGCCGTTTTCATGTTATGTCGTGACAACGGAAAACGGGTTTCATTTTTATATATATAGATATGTGAGAAATCAACAATAACATACCGTAATAAAACATTTATTTCCAAGGATTGTTATCCTGAAAAAAAAACTGCGGTCCTAAGTTTTTTCAAAATGGTAAAAAAACAAAGTTGTTTTTTTTTCATTTTACCGAACTAAGAAATAATTGTTGTAAATTATATGTTATTATAAAAAAGACTTGTAGATATTGAATACCAGTATCAAAAGGAAACCTTGCGTATAAAAACAATTCAAAAGTATTTATATGCGTTTAAATAAAATTTTCGGAAACTCCATAGTAATTTGACAATTGAGCATGATAAAAACAAACTATATCTAAAGAAAATCCACGCGGACCAGGCAGCAGACGGGACTCGAAGGTCCCGTCCGCTGCCTGGTCCGCGTATTCGCAGGTCGCGAGTATTCATTTGACTTTGTGAGTTACCTACAATGCGAAGAGATGGCGCTGCATTGCAGCTTAAGAATGGCTAGAAGAATTTCGACGCGGCCATCAGGGCCGCGGTAGCATAATTGGTCAGTGCATTCACCCGGATAGCGGGTTCGACTCCCGTCTGCTGTCTGGACCGCGTGGATTTTTTCTAGTTATATAAAGCTTTAATTTTTGGATGTCCAACCTTACCAAGTATTTGTTGGATGGGACCCTATTCAAGAAATGACAAACTTTCCGGAGTTTACATCATTGCTCTATTATAATCACAATAAAGATAATTGTTAAAATAATTGTTTAACGAATTATATACATACCTACTTACATAGGTAGGTGACAATCGCCTCCACCTCCACTCGTTCATTCTATGAAAGAACACGTTATATAAAGGTATATGCATAGATGAATGATTGGTCTCGCTTCACTCGAGAAGCGAGACCAATCATTTATCCATGGGTATATGTATTATTGTCAAAAAAGTTTAAAAGAAACGAAAGTAGAAATAGAGGAAAAAACTCAAAAATCTAAAAGTCTGAGTCCGAAGAAGCAGATATATATAGATATTTTACCTGTTTGTCCTTTTCGATAATAGATTTTATTACTTTGACCACGTTCGCGTGCGTATGAATGTAGTCTAAGCTGGAGAGCATCCTATATTTAATTTTGCATTGTAAATACCAATGTTCACCCATTTCCTCTGCGCTTTTGGAGTACCTATCTGTAAAGTTAAAAACAGAGTTTTATATTCAATTTTGTATTTAAACTGTATGATACGGTATTCTTATGATTAGTTTGACTATTCAATTATCTTAATTGAGTAAGATAGTTTAATATTCATTACGATTTATTGGTGAGCCGTCTCCTGTATTAGGTAACTTTATTTTCGTAATTGATTACAGTGTTCTTTCATCAGTTTCTAAAAATCATAAATGATTTTTATTTTAATAATATACATTATGTTGAAGTTTGGTATAGATGGTTATGTGTAGTCATACTCTCTTAAAAATCTCTTCGGTGGTATATCATTCAACACCTCACACAAGTGAGGCGGGTTGTTGCCTTCCCTAAAATATGGTTGAGAGAAGCGATGGCTGGTTCATGCGTCATACTCGTGAACGGGTGCTGCCAGCGGGGATGAGTCTGCACTATACTGCTTTATTCATGAGATGCTATCTATTATCTATACTTATAATAAATCTGTAGAGGGGTCAATTCTGTACATGAAATATATTTTCAAAATAACTATCAGGGGGTGATTAGTGATCAATACTGATGCCAAAAATGCAATCAGTAAAATTTTTGTCTGTCTGTCTGTCTGTCTGTCTGTGTGTATGTTCCTTATAGAAACAAAAACTACTCGACGGATTTTAACGAAACTTGGTACAATTATTCTTCATACTCCTGGGCAGGTTATAGTATACTTTTCATCACGCTACAATCAATAGGAGCAGAGTAATGAAGGGAAATGTTGGGAAAACGGGAGATGTTACTCCATTTTTTAAGCTTCCGTCGCGTGCGCAGCCTTGATGGTATACAAAAAAATGGTATATAAAAATAAAGTTACATAGAAATTATGTATGACGAAAATATTCTACATAAAATTTTCTAAAAAATATCCCGCAACAGCATATGTCTATCTTTTATGGTTGACTTACAATAACACGTGTAACTACTGATAGCTTAACAGTTCGGAGTATTCTGATTATATTTGTTTACTCTTACATTTATAATACTGTCACTCATCCCTAATTTAAAAAAGTTAACATTATTACCTATTCAATAAAAAAAGAATTATAGAAATCGGTATACAAACACCAAACTAATACATGAAATAAGCCATCGCGTCGTCGCACGTGAATACTGAATCCTGCTATAAGGATTTATTTTTGTGTAACGGATAAGACAAAATGATCGACCAATGGGCGGTATCACAGTTTAATTTTGTGGTGATTTCCGACAAACAATACCACGGGGAACCCGAGCTGATGAGGTTAGGGCTTGCCTGAAAAGCTCTTATTTGTGGCGTGATATACAATCGGTGCATTTGACTATAAACATGCGAGTGAGAACTGGAGATAACCCGGATGATCGTGAGTTTTCTGATATATTATTAAGGATTGGTGAAGGTACCTTTCCACTGCTACACCAAGGAAAACTTATTCTGACGCCTGAATTATGTTGTATAGTGCAATCCCAACAACATCTCATATCGTCAGTTTACGGTGACGTAACAAATATCTATATATATAAAACTCAAAGGTGACTGACTGCCATAGTGATCTATCAACGCACAGCCCAAACCACTGGACGGATCGGGCTGAAATTTGGCATGCAGGTAGATGTTATGACATAGGCATCCGCTAAGAAAGGATTTTGATCAATTCCACCCCCAAGAGGATAAAATAGGGAATGAAAGTTTGTATGAAATTTTAAAGCGATCGGGTTGAGACTTTGCATGCAGGTATAAGAAGAAACATAGATGAATGTCAATGTGTATAATACAAGCCTGAGAACAAAAACTGTAGTCTACACTTCAGCTCTACACCGAAGCGAAGCGAGGGCGGGCCACTAGTACCTAATATGAACATGGTTTGTATTTGTATAACACAGAAATTAAAATGTTAGTGCACGTTGGTTGTATTGGTAGCGACACTTTTTTTTTGTAAATGGTGCTTGCTACCTAGCTCTGTTAAATGCTAATGAGTTTCTTGCGCCCATTTTGTTAATCAGCTAAAAGATGTCCTGAATGGGTGGTAGAAAAAATATTGGACGATTCAAAAGATTTCATTTCATTTCAATATGACTGTGATCTGATCGAACCGAGTAGGTAATGTCAAGGATTTTCATTCATTGGCTCGGTAAATGCACACCTACTCTGTATGACTGTTGTTTACGATATGTGCTCTTACTAGTTATCTGTTGCAAATAGCCTAAATAAGCTGCGTAGTTATCTAGTCGTGCATGCCTATGTGGTTACTTAACATCAGATATAAATTTGTATCCTGTTACGAATATTCCTGCACTTAATAAATATTCTTTTATACCTACATGACGACCTCCGTGGCCGAGTGGTTTGTACGCCGGGTTTCATGGTGTCGCCTACTCGAGAGGTCCGAATCTCGGTGGGGGCAGATGTTCGTGTGATGATTACAAGCATATCCTTCAGTCATGGCTGTTTAATATGTATTTCTATATAAATATACTTATATACACAGTCAGGTCACACAGTAAAAACTTTTCTTTTAGAATGCAGGCCACAAAAAAGTTTATTGAATTCGAATTTCGAATTGTTCATGAAAATAAAAAAAATTTACTCATTTTTAAATATGGAGTGGACGCTTAAAGAAGACCGTGTTGCAGTTATTGCGTTGCATCGTTGCGGTTACGCGCCAATTATTATTTTTTTCATACTGAAAAATTTTAATATAACCAAAAGATTCGTGTATCGTACCATCAAACGATATGAAGACTCCAGTGGAGATGACAGATCAAGAAGTGGTCGTGGTGGATTTTTACGGATGAAAAAATTTTTACCTTAGAAGAGAGCTACAACAAACAAAATGATAAGGTGTACGCACACAGTAGTGAAGAAGCAAGAACCGTATTCCGCGTGTCCAACGAGGTCATTTTCCATCCTCGCTCATGGTATGGTTGGGAGTTTCTTAATGGGGCTAAATAGAGGTACATTTTTGTGAGAAAGGTGTAAAAACGAATGCAGTTGTGTATCAAAATACAGTCCTGACGAACCTTGTGGAACCTGTTTCTCATACCATGTTCAATAACAGGCTGGGCGGCGCGTGAAATCGACTTCATCCGGCACGAAGACTGGCCCTCCTCCAGTCCAGATTTGAGTCCGTTAGATTACAAGATACGGCAATACTTGGAGAAAAAGGCGTGCTCAAAGCCTCATCCCTATTTGGAGTCACTCAAGACATCCTTGATTAAGGCAGCCGCCGATATTGACATGGAACTCGTTCGTGCTGCGATAGACGACTGGCCACGCAGATTGAAGGCCTGTATTCAAAATCACGGAGGTCATTTTGAATAAACTTTATTGTCATAAGAATCTATGTTTTGTTAAGTTCATTTTGGTATATAAATGGTTACATAATGAACATACTTGTTAAAATTATTTTATTTTAAACATGTGACAGAATTTATATTGACTAGGTATATATTGCATATGTATTCTATCCGTAACCCCAGTATCCCATAACACAAGCCTTACAGTGCTTACTTTGGGGTTAGGCTAATTGGTGTGAGTGTTGGAAATATTTATTTATTTACTTAACTCAAGGCTAGGGTGGCAAACTTCGATCATCAATATTATAGTAACGGGTTGCATACAAAATCAAAGCTAAAAACTGTCCGCCTCAGTTCATACTTATGCAGTTGCATTCGATTCCCAATGACCAAAGACAAATGTTTTAAAACAGTTTAAGTTGAATCTCATGAGGAGCTCGATGGCGCAGGTGGTTAGTGTGTTCGACTGCGATCGTTGAAGTTAAGCAACTTTCTACCACCTCAAATTGGGCGAACTCATGGAGGTTTGGGAAAAGGAGAACTATCGCTACGTACTAAAGCATTAGCCCGCCTGACCCTGATAATTTGTAGAATTTATAAGTTCATTTTTCAGCCACCACCCGCGCTGCCATCGGTAAGTAGTATCTGTGAAGTTAGCTATTTATGAGTACAAGTAGATGAAGTTAGTTGAATATTGTACAATTTTTTTTCGCGGCATTGGTCATTTCAAATTATGCCGCTTTTATTGAGACAACTAGCGTGCATAAAGATCGCAGCGCCTCACTTATTTTCTCCGTATTTCTGGGACACTATTTTCTACAGCGATCGTTCTCCTTATCTCTAACCTCCATGGGCGAACTGTTGCTGACGTTTTTTTTGTGGTTTATGGCCAGGACTCTATGTATACTTGACGCATTACATCGTCGCATGGCTCACGCAACACATCGCAACGTCGCTCATCGATATAAAAATAATTGAAAGTGGTGATATGTCAAACTAATTAAAAAAATAGGTAGTTGTTTTAAGGTCTAGGGTGGTAGAAAGGTAGACTGAAGTGAAAAAAGTTGGTAGATTCAATGACATCACTGAGGTAGCTGTCATTTTAGACATTAGTTTGATATGCATTACGCTATTAAAAGGCAAAATGTCGCAATACCCGCGAAACATCTAGTAGGTAACAGATATTTGACAATTGTCAAAAATCTGATTAAATGAGAGCGTATGTGAGAAAGTAGCTCACAGAATGTAACTACTGATGATAATCTGCTACCATCATCATCGTCAACCTATTAATGTTACTGGGTTATAGGGCACAGACCTTCCCTCTGATGGAATAGGGAGATCGGGCCAGGAACTCACTATGCGGAACCAGTGATATGCGTTCTGCAATGCTATACTTTGAGAAAAAGCTCACTTTTCATCGCGGAATTTATCGGTGGGATATTTGAATTTAGTATTCCAATTTTAAGTTACACACGGATTTCGCAGCGTAAAGTGAGTATTACAGAATAGCACTGGTAATTATCATTGAGGACGTTGTTATTTTGAAGTGTATAAACAAGCACCTACTTATCTGCTTTCTGCTTGAACTTCTGCCTTGATAACACCGCTCCACCTTTGTGTATTTAAGAAAGAAACTATAATAATAATAAAGTTATTTATTTTCACTCCAAATTACAAGTGTTCCCTCGAAGCAATCAGTGGATGCATTAATTGTTTTTCTAATGTCAATAGGTTATCGTTAACAGCTGTAATAGTAAAAACTGTGGCACAGCTGCCAGCGCCCAAAGACAATTTTACATAATTTTGGATCTCAATAGAGAACTATATGCTTAAAACTATATAAACCAAAACCATAAAAGAAATTATATTGTAACAATTAAGTCGAATACAAAACAAATCTGTTTCAATGTTTATATTAAACAAAGAGTGATAATATGAGATCAGTTTTGAACAAGTTTAAAACTGGTGTCTAGAAGCGATAATGTTTGAGCTAAATTCCAGTAACTAGAGGAAGCTCTAATAACCAGTGGCTTAGCGTGCCGTGGCGGGGCCCCGTATAAAAATTTGTTTGCGGGCCCTTAGGAAGGGTAAATATTTCTCACAAAAGAAAAAAATGTTTGCATAAAATTAAAAGAAATATTTATTCATTATTATCTCTATCTCTATCTGTCACATTTTCCAAAATTTTTACAAACAATTCAAATTAAATTTACACTCTCCTTGCCTTTTTTTCGGCAAACTGATTTATTTACTCTATGGTTTATCATCGTATCGCATGTTCATCAATTATTGTAGGATTCATCCGTTCAAATAAATTCTGGCATATTTGTAAAAAAAAATTGGGATGTTTTTATTAAGAAAAGTTTACTAGAAAAAAAAAAAGTTTACTAGAAAAAAATCCACGCGGACCAGGCAGCGGACGGGACTGGTCTGCCTGGTCCGCGTGGATTTTTTTCTAGTAAACTTTTCTTTAGATTTAAACATCTAGCAGTTAAATGCTTAAAAAATAAATAAAATCATAAGTTTTTATTAATTTTTGCTTACGTCCGTTGGGGGCTCCCGTGGCCCGGGGGCCCCGTATAATTGATATGGCAGTATCTACGCCACTACTAATAACACCTATACATACAGGCAAACAACTGTTACCCAAATATTGTAGACTTTCAATTTCCTCGCTAAAAACATTGAAATAATAAAAAATGCGGTAGCAGTTACATTCACAATTTAATTAATAACGAGTATTAAATTGCTCGTACCAAATTATCTATCGCTCCACTGACTTGCTAAGTGGCGTTACGTGGTCGAAGGGTCTTTGTTTATCAGCAATAGACGTAGTTTTTATGGTTCCGTACCTAAAGGATAAAATGGAACCCTATTGCTGTCACTCTGTCGTCTGCTTGTCTTTCTGTCAGTCTGTCTGTCCGTATATCACGGGTCTCTAGATAGAAAACGGAATGAGTTACAGAACTGAAAATTTGGTATTTTATGTAATATATGAAAAGGAGACGAATTTTTGAAGTGGAAACTTCTTTAGTATCGTTGTGACTTGAGATTCGATGAAACGGAAGTAGAATATTTGACACAAGACAGGTATCCGTAAATGTTCGGTCGATGAACGTTTTGCTGTCTCCTTTTGTAAATGCTCTAAGTTTTTGCAATACCAAAAAATCCCTATTAAGAAGACTGAACTCGAACAGAGTTTACAGGGACACAAAAAATATTTTAATACTATCCTACCTATTAACGGAACACCGGTGTTCACATCATTTACTTTTTAGATACATTAATTCTCAATATAAATAAATGTTTACTTAAACTAGTGAACCGCCCTTGTTTTACTTCAGTGTAGGTTGAAATGTTTGTTGTCGGGCATATTATCGTACACAGTGCCGTCTTTGACCTATTGGAGGCCCTGGGCATATGTATTAGGATAATGGGGCCCCTATGACCCTCGTTTGGTGATTTAACAGGAACTAGGGACTTTGTATTTGATCTGACGGGGGGCCCTATCGATCGCGGGGCCCTGGACACCCAAAATGCCCACTGGGAAAGAGGGGTCTGATCCTACATGTATACGTATACCTTCCGTACCTATGTTTTACAATATGTGCACTTTTCCGTGGAATGTTATCAAGTACTTTTTTATACTAAGCGCAACAAATAAACCACCCTCCTGATGTTAAGTATAAGTAGAGTCCAGTCACGAATATAGATGATGAGGCCGAAGAAGTGCCGCTCCAGCCATCCTCACGTAGCCGGCCTAAACCCAGCCTCCTGCCCCACTGAGTCCTGGAACGCTACTCACCAGCAGCAACACAACGACACCAAAAGCACAATACACACAAGAGCAGTAGCGTAACTCAGCCGTTTTCTTGAAATAGATACCTACGACTGAGCGGAGCGCTAGGGTTGGTACCTACAAAATGTAAAACAGATTTGTGTTGATTTTTATTGTATGTGTATAGTTACTATTGCCACGTTACGGAATCGAAACAGAGGCAGACGGCGCGGGCGACGCGGCGCAGCTAACTTAACTCGGCCATTGGCCAGTCTCGGCGGCGCGCGACGTAGCACTGCGTAGATTTGTCTTGCCAAGATTGGTTAGCGACCATGTAAATGACGTTTGTCTGTGTGCGTGCGTCGCTTCGGGTGCTGGTATGAAGTCAAAGTACTGCTCTTGTATGTACTGTGCCGAAAGGTAGTTTTATTTTTCTGTTTCTTCTGTAAGGCGGAGGTTGCTTTCCTGGAAGGCCGTTCCAACACGAGCGTAAATCCGCTATGTCCCACTTCTCTTAAAATCTTAATGCTGATGGTAAAATCCGGTTCAAAATCCGTCATTAATATGTGGTTTAGGCGGAGTTACGAATAAAATTTACCTACAGATAGACGTGGAAAGTGCCTTAGTTATAGACCCAGGGGTGGGCAAATTACGGCCTGCGGGCCCTCTTCAGCCCTCGAATGGTTGAATTCCGTCCCGCGACCGTTAAAAAAAACAAGGGTACGTAAAACAAAAAGTACCATTTTGTCACATGCTGTCGAACTTGGTACCCTCATGTTGAGCTATATTTTAATTTCATTACTTATTATATCGGGTGTAATTATGTATATCTATAATCTGATTGTGAAAATTGGCACGTTAGTATGGAAAAACTTTGCTCATCCTTGTAGGTATAAAATAGATGTATGTGTAGATTCAATCAATTCAAGGATAGAAATCGATTTCCGATGAAACTGTATTATTTTACTTAAATCAACCTTTAAAACCCGTTTGGAACTAACCCCATCCACTCCAAGGTACTTGTTTATGGTAAGTACAGAATTTTTCACGTTCTCGTGGGAAATGGCTGAGGAGATAGTATGAGCCTAAGACCCGTTTGACCCCTTAAAAGGCATAGACGAGTCGCGATTAAATCGACGCGGAGTACCTAGATATTATCGGTATAATAAGATGGCGTTTTGGGTTCAGCACTGCTATACTCGAAGAATATTAAAACCCGATAGCTGTTCCAGGGTTTCGTAACCAAATGGCAATATATTTTTTTGGTGACAACAGAACCACTTAACCCACGTTGTACGTCCGTCATAAAGGAGCAACCAGCGAAATTCCTTTATTTATCGTTCCACCATCAATTATAATAATTACTTCAATAACATTGATCTATTTAATATTTCACATAGTAATTTAAACAAATTTCTTAAACTAAAATTAAAAGACAACATTTAAATTTAAAGATTTTTGCATGTTTATATGTTTTGTTTTCTTATGTATTTTTTTTAAGTATAATACTTGTTCTTTAATGTTTTTCTGTAACTAAGAAGTTAAATTGCTGGCACTGTAGGTCGTCTCTTATAATTTTACTGTAACCACAGAACAATTATATTCAAATGTATGACTGTTTGTTGCCACAAATAAAGGGGAAAAAAAGTCACGGCCGACGCGACCTGGGTCATGCGTGAAGAAGGCTGTTGACATTTTTATTCAATGTATAAGATGATGGATGATACTAAGGCCCTACTAAGTACTAACTAACTAAAAGGCTACGACTAAAAAAAAAACGAATAAGTACTTATTAAAATCAAATAAAAAACAAAGAAACCATTTTTTCAGCTTTATTTTGCTAGACCTAGTATTTATCTTGCATTATATTATATTATACCTATTTACGGAGCCCATTGTTTTCTTTTGTCTTTCCATTAAAAAGCTTTGAAATTTTCCATCATCCAATTAAGGCTCCACTTGAAAGGTTTTAACCGTGGCCCAAAAGACAAGAGAACATCATAATTATAACAAATTAAGATACATTATTCTGAATAATACGTAAATAATAATACGTTTTATGATCTAACTTTTAAATGATTTTTAATTATTAACTCAATTTTATTGTATCGAACATCCGGATTCAAAGCACCGACGCAAAGTTTTAATTTCCTTTTAATGATTTCCGGCTACCTTTACAGTTTTGAACCAAAGTAAGACGAGAGTCGCGAGTGAGAACCGAAATAAGACGACCTCCGTGGCCGAGTGGTTTATACGCCGGGTTTCATGGTGTCGCTGACTCGAGAGGTCCCGGGTGGGGGCAGATGTTTATGTGATGAATACGAGTATACAATAAATTGTACTCCAGTCATGGATGTATAATATGTATCTATATATAAATATACTTAATGTATATGTACAATACATGTATTCTATCCGTTACCCTAGTATCTCATAACACAAGCCTTACAGTGCTTACTTATAAGCTAAGCTGATTTGTATGAGCTATTTAAACAAAAAAAAAAATACCTATGTTCATTTGGTATACTAGCTAGGGTAGTCACATGTTGCCCTAGATAATATTAGTAGAGTCTGTGCGGAAAGAGAATGGGCGTGGTGAAAAACGGAACTAACATTAAGAATTTTATTTGGCAATCAAACCCAGCAATCTGTAAAATGTCAAAATTTGTATTGATACATTGTTTGTTGGTGTGATTTCTTGCGGTTTTTTGTATTTAATCATGTCTAAAAGGGGTAAAACCTTACAAATACGGTAGAAAAGCACTACAGCGCCCTCCAATCTAAATCCCATTCTCTTTTCGCACAGACTCTAGCTATTTTGTAACGTTGTGATAGACAGCAGAACTAAAATAATAGGTAAAGTTAACCGTTTTTTTCTGATGGAAAATAATATTTGGCTTTACGCAAATTCTGAAGTAGAAGACTCAGGATAAATTGGACAACGCAGAAAAATATCTACTCAAGTGGGTATGAAAGCAAAGACAATGACTAGGGCATTCATTGTCCCTGTTCATAAAAAACGCAAGAATCGCACAAATTGCGCGAATTTAGGTCGTATAAAGCTCCGATCATCTGATGAATGACATCCATGCACCAAATTGTTTTGTGTCAGATCAGACATACACATACATGGCACCGGCTCCAAAATAGCCCAAATTTACTTTAAATAAAAGGTAGTTTCCTACTTCATTGTAGTCTAAGGTCCGTATTACAGAATGACAACTAAGTGTTGATCTTTACTTGAGTACAGTTAGAAAGACATCCCTTTCTAACTATACTCAAGACTAGATCAATCACTGAGAATCTTTTTTTAATACGGGTCTTAGTCTGTAGTTCACATTCTGAGTAGGTATCTGTTTTCGCCAAACAACCGGTCGCCAATCGTAAGATAAATTGTTGACCGACAAAGTTAATTTTGCGACTTTATTGGGTAAAGTTGATGACTAGCTCACCAGCAAAAAAAAGGGGGCAGGAAAGATTTTCATATCAAGGATGAAATTAGGTGTACTTTTATTTTTACACTTTCGATTGTCTAACCAGTGCTCCTAGATTGTGGTTGCCTAGACATATTTGTTTTCCATCCATGGGGTAAGGTTATGGAGTAGTATAGACAACGTACAAGTGATAATTTTGGTTTGCAAGCCTCTTTAATCTACAGTAGTCGATTACCATTAGGCAGACCAGACCACATTCTTGATTGTCACACTTTTTACATAAATAAAAGCGAGTGTGCTTATGAGCACACGACTGAAGTGAAACTTCTTTAGCTCCAATGATCTGAAAAGCATAATCTTAACCTGAAGATTTGTTGATAGAAAAAAAAACCATCAAGCCGAGCTTGGTCCATTATCACTCACCAATCCGCGCTTGGTCCGTTATCACCCACCAATCTAAACTGGGTCCGTTATGACTCACCAATCCGCACTGGGTCCATTGTCACCCATCAATCCGCACTGGGTCCGTTATCACCCACCAATCCGCACTGGGTCCGTTATCACCCACCAATCAGCGGTGGGTCCGTTATCATCCACCAATCCGCACTGACTACGTTATCATAAACCAATTCGCGCTGGGTCCGTTATCTCCCATAAATCCGCATTGGGTCGATTGTCACCCACCAATCCACGTTGGGTCCGTTATCCCCCTTCAATCCGCACTGGATCCATTATCACCCATCAAGCCGCACTGGGTCCGTTATCATCCACCAATCCGTGTTGGGTCACCCACTAAGTAGTAGATTCATGTATTTTGTGACGGATATGGTTCATTGTTTGCCGATGAGTCACCGACGACACTAATCGTAACGCGATATCGTAACACATTCGCCAGTTTACCCCCCAAGTCAAGCGTGCGTGCCTAAAGAAGTTTCACAAAATTGGCGAAATACTTGGCAAAAAATTCGCCGGCAGCTTTGATCATTGGTGCTTTGTGCATAATATAAGGCGTCTTCTTAGTAGAATGCTAATACCTATCGATGGTTCGAGCCAGCTTTGATTGAATAGTACCACCCTTTGCCAAAGTTTTTATGGAAGCAGCCATTTGTTCTTACCTCTGGTAGGGGCGCTGCCTTGATTGCATAGAAACTCTGACGATGGCGATACGATGAACTACAGACTAAGACCCGTATTAAAAAAAGATTCTCAGTGATTGATCTAGTCTTGAGTATAGTTAGAAAGGGATGTCTTTCTAACTGTACTCAAGTAAAGATCAACACTTAGTTGTCGTTCTGTAATACGGACCTTAGACTACAATGAAGTAGGAAACTACCTTTTATTTAAAGTCAATTTGGGCTATTTTGGAGCCGGTGCCATGTATGTGTATGTCTGATCTGCCGGCCTATTCGTTACCTTGTTTTATATTTACAGTGGTGTCGATTCTAACAGGGTTCTCTAAACCTAAACTTAAAGACAACAGGGTATCCTTGGCAATCTCTATGCAGAATAAAAAGAAGAGACTACTTAATGTTAAATTTAGTTTTAAGTTTAGAAAGAAGATAGTGGGGGCGGAGGCTTACAGATGACTAAGAAGGAGGTCATCTCTAAACCTCTTTTTCGGCCAAAGTTTTTTTTATGATTCTGCATTAAATATAAAACGACTATCTTTACGGCGGTAAGTTTTCACTGGGTTACCTAGTTTTAATAAAAAAACAAAGTTATTTCTATAAAAAATAGGATGTACAGACCTAGAATCCTTTACTTTATTAAAATATAAGATTATTACAAATGTAATAGGTTTTTTTTGGCGGGATTTCATCGAGTGTGGTTGGCGTCTTATTTTAATTATTCTTAAATTCGTTCATAGTGGATATTGTGAAATAAAATTGGTGTGATTTTGTGTTACAACTGTCTGCGTAACCGAAGAATTAGTAGAATCATCAAAATATACGCTATTCCGGTCAAGTGGACGTGAGAATTTTATTGTAGTATTGACTACCTCACAGAAGCTTATCAAAAAAGCCAGCTCGATACATTTCGTGCCAAACACTTCAAGAAACATTAGAATGCGTCACACCGACATTCTAATGTAAAAAGAAAAAAGAATAATTTAACTTAAGACTATGCTGTATGGGCATTGTTCCCCTTGCCTTCCCTGAAAAGGGAGAACTTAACCAAAAAAAAAACAATGTAATAATGAATGACATGTGACATGACGTGCATTATTAAAAGTATGTTTTCACTTTACTATATTACGACGTTTCCTGTGATTGGTCAAAATAGTAAGCAGTCAAGCTCATGGCCAATAGGAAGGTGTCTAAGTTCTACCATTTTAATATAACTGGTAAAATAAAACGAACTAATTAATCAAGTCAAGAAGTTGAAGGGGTACGATTGTAATGGTTTTTTAAGATATTAATGTAATTATTAAGTTAATGCAGAAATTTATGTGATTTTAGTGAAATAGTAGACGTCCAGGTAATCAAAATATTTATTTTAATCTTCTGTTCTACTCGAAATACGTGAACAAATTCAATCATTTTCAAAAACCAACTACTTATTTTTGAAGACCTATTTTCGTACCATTTTGGTTATTTTCTAACTCGTGTGAAAATTCTCACGTTTCTCTAGTTACGTCTTTATTATTTTTACGCTGGCGCATTACCTATAATATTGGTTTTGATTCAAAATTTTCACGTATTTCATGACATGGGTTTGACCTTATTTTTGTACATTCAGCCTTCTCGTAGTAACTTCTCTACTTGTTACTATTAATACCAATTGTAAGCATTTGAAACCTTATAAGTCACTAAGATACAAACAAACATCTAAACATAACCTTGAAGATAAGATTACTTTCAGCACTCATTACTGATGTTTTTTGTGATTTCACTACTCTTATTGTTGTCTAATTAAATTAAATAGGTAGCTTAATTTATCTGACAATTAGTAGCATAAAACTTCAATACAATATTACATTTGGAGTCTTAATTTCATACCATTATATATTCTAATGAATCATATTTGTATAAACATAATTTGTTATTTTTCTTTGTTTTAGAATTGCCATGCGTCTGTTGGCATTATCCCTCTCACTGCTAATTTGCAGTGCATATATAGTCCGAGCTTATGAGGACAACACATTGGAGGATGATGATTTTGCTGAATTTGAACAATTTGATGCAGATGATGATGAGCCAATCAATGTTAAGATAGGTATGCTACCTCGAGTAGTTGAGAACTTTATTAAAATTATTCTAAAATTACCAGGGGCTTATTTTCTAATTTTATCGCTTTTGGCAATGAACTTCGAAGCTAAATAAAAGAGGTAATGTGACATATAATATCTTTACCAAATGAGACAAAAGAAAAAAAAATGCAGAGGAAAATAATGTACAATTAGGTTATCACTTTAAGTACTACAGATTTTAAATAAACTGCGTTTTAATAAATCATTTAACTCCCGGCTCAACTCTGTTTATGGGAATAATTATCAAGGAAACTATTTAAATTACTCTTGAATCAAGTAATTAACACATGGTATTTAGTGTTATTGTTAGCAGACATGCTTTTTGACATATCTAGATAAAAGAAAAAATGTATTAAATGTGATAAACAAAAGAATAGTGTTTTCTGTAATTTTTAGAATTCAATGAAGATGGCAAAGAAGTTCCTCCACTCAAGACTAAAGATAAGGATCAATTTGAAGCTCATGTAGAAACTGAAGACGACATGATAGTGGAGGCAAGTTACGGACCCGGAAAAAAATTACTTATGAAAATATTTCTTGTGCAAGTCAATTGTCTTTGGTTATTGTCAAAAAATTTACTACTATAAATACATAAAATTTACTGGTACCATTAGTAACGGTGTACCAGACACAGTAAATTTCATAAAGATAAGATTGGAAACAAATTTAATTTACAATACATAAAGTTTTCATTTTCTGTTATTGTTCATTATTTACAAGTTGATTTTATATAATTACAGGATGAAGATAATGAATTTGAACATTTCCAAGACCCGGAGGAGTTTGAAGGCTTTCAAGACAGCTCCACTCCCCATGCTTCTGAACAACCAAAAATCACAATTTCCAAGGTATTTAATAAAAGCTTGGTTATTTATTTAATAAAGGATTGGTATTTTTTTTAAATTGTTGTATGAGAAGTGTATTTTGTGTTGAGAATTCAACTTCTTATCCATTCGTAAGGAAACATGAATGACATTATGATAATGTCTCTTTTTTTGATTTTTTTTTTGGTTTTTTTACCTCAAAAGATCTCTGTGCTTTTAATTGGATTTGGAAGGCAGATATTTCTTTTATAGCATTTTAAAAATTCTTGTATGTATTTATTTTTATTATTTAAATTCTATTAAAGGTTCCTATAACAGTTCGGCCCCGGTGGGATGCATACTGGTTGGAAGGCATCCTGTGTTGTTTGCTAGTAGCTTACACACTTGGCTTTGCGGTGGGCCGTTCGAAGAATACTTCGATAGCTGTTAATTTCTTGAAGATGCATAAGCCGTTATTGGATGATAACTTCACACTAGTTGGTGAGTGTTCTTTTTAAACTCATTTCATCTAAACATATGACGTTATTTTATTTTAATACGTTTATTATTTAATTAAACATCAGCAAGTTTTCAAAATTATTCTCAATATAGCCAATATATAAAGCCAAATTTAGGGTAGATACACAGAAGAGCGGGCCAGTTTAGCCGGTTCGACGGTATTTGTCGAACAACAAATCCGACCTGAAGTAATTACTGCACATTCGGCTTCATTCGGGACGACACATCAATTGATTCGTCAGTATTTGGGGAACGAAAATGCAGAACTGTAGCAACTTCGAAATATGTTCAGCTTCAATCAGTTCAGTTTTTATTCGGTCATCGTCGTTTGGTTTTCAATCTTTATTGTCACGATTTTGAAGGTCACGTCGCACCCAAAATCTTTGGGGTTTTCATAGTAAAATCAAAAATCATTTATTTAGTTTAGGCTGCCTAGTTTAGTTTGGCCTGCTTGTGTCTTTAGCTACCCTTAGTGCCAATGTGACATGTTCCTTTCCCAAATATCAAATGAAAGGCAAGCATATAATTCTATCTATCTTCACACCTTCCGGGGAGGACTAGGTAGGGAAAATAGAATGCCCCAATACACGATCCGTACACACATCTTTCGCTTCATTTATCAGGATCACACGCGCTGGCCTTCGTTGTCACCGACTAATTGGGGCTACTATTCCAACGCGTACAAAGAAATTTGGTGACTCATTTCTTTGTCGCACTATCCGTAAATGCTCTGCCCGCTCACGTGTTCTCTCCTTCATACAACCTGGGATCCTTTAAAACAGGCGTAAAGAAGCAACGTGCAGGGCGTTAGGGTGTGGATGGCTGGTGTGGCAGGTAGAATTGCTGTATCAGCTATCTTCGCGTCTAGACTTCTCCGTCACTTTACATCAGGTTGGGTGGAGTCATTTGTCGGACCTGTGTTTAAAAAAAACATTACATATTCATACACGCCCGCCTAGTTCTAATTATTAATTCTTTTGTATTTCCTTTAAATGATTACTGTCTACGATTTTTGAAGGTGAGACAGGTTCGGACGTGGTGTCAATAGGCGAGGACCGCGGATGGAGACGGGAGGCGGAGCATTGTTTCACGATGTGGTGCAGCGGACGCGTCTGCTGCGAAGGAATGCTTCTCACACTCAAACTTATTAAGGTATCCGTAATTTTAAATTTGCGGCCAGTTGGAAACGGGTGCTGCAACACCGCTAGCACTCTCGGGTGATCGGTGCATGAGTTGTCGAGTCGTCTGGTTACTTTACATTTACTGGCTTTTTTCAGTACTCTTAGCACGAACCAATATCGTTTGCTTGACCGAAATGTTAATGTCAAATGTGCACTGATTTTTAGTTCTCGTTACGTTCATTGTGGCGCTGCTGTTCAAGTTTCCATACAAAAAGGACAATGGGAAGAAACGTCCCCACCCTCCAACAGATTTCAAACACGTGTCATTTGAATCGTCTAGTAGGATAGATAATTTTTTACTATGGCGACTTACTTCAAATATATGGGGTTTAGGTTTTATAAATACTAGAAGTGCCATGCAGTTCTACCCGCATTAATTTTAGGAAACAGGTTGTAGTGGGTCACCCTTAATTTTGCATTATGGCTGTTATAATTTCAAAGATAAGCGTTTTGAAGTACGTTTTGTTTATGTCTAGGGACTTAACGCACATGAGGATACTTAATAAGCTTTTTTTAAGTAAGCACTGCTCAATGTGGGTTCCATAAATGCGTCAGTATTCACTTTGGCCCTGTTTAATTCGCAACTAGGTATTTGCAACAGAGTACTTGTTATTGAAGATTGAAAACGCGGAATCATACAAATTGCCTGCGACTTATATAAGTGGAAAAAAAATTAAGAAAATGTATAAAATTTTTGGTTCACTTTCGATGGATCTCCAATTAATTCAGCATTTGTTGTTCTCACGGTCAGTCACAGACTGCAGCAAGTGAAAAAGGTTTTTGTTTGATCTCAATGATCCAACATTTCGTAATACAGTTAAAAAAAATCAAATTAACCAAGTTTGTGGGATTCGAACTAACCATTTTCACATTCCGGACGAATAACTTCCAGAATCATCAGCGCTGCAGCAGTCCTGGTGTTGCTGTAGTATTAAGCGGAGGCAGGGACCTAGTTGGCCTATTTTGGCTTCTTTTATTTATGTTAACATGTTGTATTAACATAAATTAAACAGTAATGTTTAAGGCTAATAAAATTTATTTCTTTCTTTGATATGCTACCGAGTTAGTTATGCTACCTAGTTCAAGTTCAGCCTGAAATTTAGCCGAAATGAATATTTTCCAATGAAATTTTATTTAAAAAACTTTTTGTGTTGTAGCGTCAAGACCTAGTGCACGTGTTACTGGGTGTAGTTCGACCCAGTCCGGACACGTTACTGATCCGGGTGGAGCTGGGCAAAGACGACAGCGATCCTTTCGTATTGTGTGTCGCGCAGAAGAAAATCGCCACGCGCTTCTCTAAAGAGATGCAGGATTTGGTGAGTATTCATGTGCTGTTATGTCTATTTCTACTTTTGACATTCTAAATACATTATTTTTCATACTTTTTGTTTTTTCATCATACCAATAATTAGTCCCAAAGTAAATATTGTAAAGCTTGTGTTATAGGATACTAGGGTAAGAAATAAAAATATGTATACATAGATGTGAGATAGATGAAGTGTATTTTTGTAGAAACCATGCTTTAGCTTCAAATACTTGTGTTCGTCAAAAAAACATTTGCTCCACCGGTATTCGAGCCTGAAACCACTGAGTAGGTGACACTTTTGAACCTGATCTAAAGTTGGACCACGATAATTTGCAGAGTCAATGGTCACACCAGAAAAACTAGATCTGGCAGTCCTTTTAAGATGTCATTCATAAATGTCAAAAATGTCATGTCTTATGAGAATCTTTCGTTAGAAGTTTTTATTTTTTGTTTGTGGAGAGAAAAGAAGACAGAAAAATGGAGTAAAAGTGAGATTTTATAAAATATTAAATCAGAATAAATGTGCAAAGGAACAAATGTAGTCGGTTCTTATGCAAAAAGAGCAATGTTATGAAGAAATCCTAACGTCAACGAGTTAGTTTCAATCAATTTCTTGATACTTGTTTGTTTTTGTAGTGGTATTTTTATTTACATTTCAACAGTTACATTCTATACCTATGACTAAAAAAAATGTTTTTACATAAGGTTAGATAATAAAGTATAGTTTTGATTATTTACGCATACTTGTTTTGTAGCATTTATTTATTAATTGTTCATAAAAATAATAATATTTGTAGTAGTAATTGTATTACCAACAGTATTACCACCAATATTTAATATTGAGGAATTAAAGTTGTTGATTTGGAATTTCAGGGATTTAAAGAGAAATTAACAATTTTTGAAAAAGAAATCGATCTTGGAAATATGCTCGAGAAATAACCAAACGAATTTAGACAAACAACGCAAAAAAACGTCGCCTTACTAAGCAAGGCATGCTAGAAGCAATTATTATTTGCTCCTAGCTGGAATGCATTATCCGTTTTATTTATATGTACTATCTGTAACTGAGGAGTTTCCTCGTTTCGTCTCCCAAAGTACTCAATAGACCCATACCTGATTAAAATGCAATGATTCCTGTAATTTAAGCTACCTTATATCACTGTTCAGTATTTGTTGTTTAAACACAGATTTCGAAACTGAAATTTTCACATTCTTAACTAGTTTAAATTATAGATATAATATAATTTTTAGATAGACCCCGTAGAAAATACGGTATTATAATTACAACTTTCACGGCTACCCTTTTCGATAGTGTGCAGTGAGTGCATTGTGACTAATATTGAGTGTTTACTGCGTGGATTGTATAGTGAATAAAGAATTGTCCAGAGTGAATTGGCATTATACTAGATATATATATATAAGTCAATTAAAAATAAAGTATCAGGGATAGTTAATTAAACTATAATCGGTACTGCCCTGTGCAAAGTTTTAATTTTTGCTATTGTCAGTCCTCTGCAGAGTTATCGTGGTCCAATAGTACGTAATCCATTCAGCATAGTCCTGACAATAACATATATTTATAATAAATACAATACATCAGCCGATATATCATTGATCATAAAGGAGCCAATGATCTACATTTTTTTTTGGTATCAATGAAAACAAGAGTGGGTAATCGATCGCTAAAGGTAACACCGAGCATCTGTCCATATGCTAAGTGTTACCATATTAAGTGATATGTTGCCTACTCTTTTTTCATTGAACACGGCACGAATGTCGATCATTGGTTCTTGTCGGTCATCGGTGCCACTAACTTATATTTATTTATTTATTTGTAGAGCGTATTCTGCCCCGATCGTAGGCCGGGCGATAAGCACTCTCTTCCCACGTCACTCTCCGTAATGTCGGAATGTGCAGAAGCGACGGGCGCCATATTGGACGCGAGAGTGGTAGCTGCTCTAAATCAGTACCACAACCACGTGCAGTACATACACATCTCCGACCGATACTCCGGCCCCAAGCAGATGGAGTGAGTATGAAAAAAGAGAAATTTTCCAATCTTGCAGCTAAGACAGCAGCCTGTATGATGCGGCGTAGTAATAGGTTCCTGTATTCAAATTTGAATCATATTGGAGGCGACTGTTTTCATATTAGACATGCGATTGGTGGCCGCTCTATAGACTACAACCACGTGCAGTAAATACAATATCCGACCGATACTGTGGCCCCAAGCAAATGGAGTGAGTATAGAATCAAAGAGATTGTATCTGCCCATCTTTCAATTAAGACAGCAGTCTGTAAAATGCAGCAACATTATAGGTTACTATATTCAAATTTGAACCATTTTAGAAGCAACAGCTTCCATATTGGACGCGTGAATAATGGCCGCACTAAATCAATACCACAACCACGTGCAGTATATACAAAGCTCGGACCGATACTCCGTCCCCAAGCAGATGGAGTAAGTACATATTATAAATAAATGAATGAAAATTCATTTATTCAGTCTAGGCTGTTACAAGCACTTGTGAAGGTCAAGAAGCTACGCCGGTACTGAGAAGAACCGGCAAGAAACTCAGCAAGGGCTGTTTTTTTATTCCCTGTATTGTATATACAGAGTCGTCAAGTTGAAAAATGACTTCAAAGATACGTCTTAAGTCACCTTCTATTACATCATTTAGAATAAAAATATATAGTTACAATAAATGTTATAGTTAACTTTATCTTAGTATATATGAAGCGGCATTAGATAGGTACTATATTACTGTTATGAAAAAGGACTAATACCCATCACATAACAAATTACAAGAAACACTATGTCCATGCATTATGATCATTTAGATAATAATCATCAACTTTATAATAGCCCTTATATATAAGAGTATTCTTGATCTGAGATTTAAATTTGCTCAGTGAAAGCTCAATCATATCTAGAGGAACTTTATTAAACAATGCAGTACTACAACCCAGAAATGAACCTCTTGTTTTTTTGAGTCTGAAACATGGAACAGTAAGCTTGTTCTTAAATCTCGTGTTAAAGTTATGGGTTTGACTTTTTTTCGCAAATGCATCATAGTTTTAAGCTATTGCATAGCTTTTATCGCGGGCTTAAGCGCGGCGACCGAATCAAGATATTCATTCACACGACAGTCTAAAGTAATACCCGAAACTTTGTAGCATCCACTAACTCTACAAGCTGGTCATTTATTTTTATACTAGTATTAACCTGCCTCACATTAGGTAGACTAAACTTAACACATTTTGTTTTACTGGTGTTAAGTTTTAAATTATTTATTGTAAACCAATGAAGCACTTCAGAGAGAGCACAATTTACTTCGTCATAACAATCATTTCCTCTTCTAGCTTTAAACACTAAAGAGGTGTCATCAGCAAATAGTACTGTCTCACACAAATCTCTTGTGAAGTGAGGAAGGTCATTGATATAAATAAGGAAAAGCAATGAGCCCAATATTGAACCCTGGAGCACACCCATAGAAATGGGTGCTCCTGTAGACTGCTTTATTTATAACTACTTTCTGAATCCTAGCAGAAAGATAAGACTGTATCAGACTTAGTGAAATATTTTTTTTACACTATAATGCTTCATTTTATTTAACAATGTTTCATGGCTAACGCAGCCAAACGCCTTTGATGAGTCGCAAAAAATGCCAATAGCATCGTGCTTACTCTCCCATACATCAAAAATGCAATGCAGTTCCAGCATCAGTAGTACTTTTGCCTCTAGTGAAACCAAACTGTTTTAAATGAAATAGCATATTCATAGAAAAGTGTGCTAGTAATTGGTTGTAAATTATTTTCTCAAGTACTTTACTTAGCGATGGTAATATAGATATAGGCCTAAAATTGCTGGGATCTGATTTGTCACCAGCCTAAAACATTATCATTATATAGCGTTTAGTTGAGTTATAGGCATTAAGCAACTAAATTGACCTGCCATCTGTATCACGGAGGAGTCCAACAACTACACTACTACACAGTAACCTTTAAAAAAGTTTTTTTCATAAGTCCCCATAACATAGTAAGAAAAAACAATACTAATTGTAATGTTTTCGTGCAGGGAACAAGCGGTAACCAAGCCACCGGAAACGGAAAGGGTCCTGTTAGTGAGCTTGGCTCTCGGCCCCGAGGGTGGTGGTGACGAAGTGAGGCCGCTGCTGTTACTTGTGTTCCACTTGCTGGACAAGCTCAAACGGCTGCGACTCAGCAAGGAGGTGAGATTTTAAGATTTATAAGTCGAGGCTATAAAGAGTAAATAAATAAAAAACTGTTTTTATTTATTTACTCTTTATTGTTGGTTTATTACAACAAATGGCGGACTGAATGCCACGTGGCATTCTCTACCAGTCAACCATCGGGCTAAGCAAAGAAACTAAGCGGTAAAGTAAACAAAAGCAAAAAGATAAAAGAGAAATTTATAAAACTACATGTTACTTAATATAATAATTAATTTTATGTGTCAACATCATCAGCCTATCAATGTCCCCACTGCTGGGGTACAGGCCTTTCCTATGGATGGAATATGGATATTCAGCCATACCCATCACGCAGGCCCAGTGCGGATTGGTGGGTGCTAACAAATGCAGCCGGGACCAATGGCTTAACGTGCCTTACGAAGCAAGGAGGAGCTCGAGAGTAAATTTTTGGTCACCCATCCATTGACTTCAACGATTGCAGCCGAACCGATCTAGCTCTTTCGCTTTTTTAACTACAGGTTTATCAATTTTTAACGTGAAAAGAGTGGAACAGAGTAGAAATAACCCGCCTAATAAGTTCCTAAAAATTTTAGTTATTCGTTCAACACAATTTTAAGAAAAAAAATCATACGAAATTTTACTGAACATGACTGAAACATTGTCTAATTTTTTGGTATTATACCCGTCTTTTAAGTTAAGGATTTTTTTTGGAAGGTTGGAAAGCATAATAGCATAATCTCATGATGGTCAGCGGCCACATAAACTTATAGATGTTTTATACCAGGGAGTGTTCTTTGGGTTGTATTTATTCCAAAATATCTCAGTTAATAGTTAAAATTTGTGTCTAAATATAATTGTAATAAGCAGTCACTAACTCGCATTGTAGGAGTACCTTTATGGGTTTAGTAATTTTTAATAGATTTAATTGTTTTTATTAATGTCCCCACTGCTGGGGTACAGGCCTTCCCTATGGATAGATTAGGGAGATAGGGCCATGACCCACCACGCGGGCCCAATGCGGATTGGCGGGTGCTAACGACTGCAGATGCAGCCGGGACCAACCCAAATAACGGGTTAACGTGCCTTCCGAAGCACGGAGGAACTCGAGATAGAAGAGTTTTGGTCACCCATCCAATGACCGACCACTGCGAAAGTTGCTTAAATTCAACGGTCGCAGCCGAACACGCTAACCACTTGCGCCATCGAGCTTGCGCGATCTTTATTGACAATAGAAAAAGTAAATTACAAAATTGAAATTAATTCAAAATTCAAAATTCAATATCATTTATTCAGTCTAGACTGTTACAAGCACTTGTGAATGTCGAAAAGCTACGCCATCGGTTCGCAAATCTACGGCGGGAGACCTTGTACTGAGAAGAACCGGCAAGAAACTCAGCAAGGGCTGTTTTTTTCTCCCTGTATTATATACAGAGTCGTCAATTTGAAAAATGAGTTCAATATGAGATAACCCATGAAGTCACTTTCCATTACAAATGTAAATAATAAAACAATTATGACTATAAAATAAAAAATATAAAAAACAGATTTAAAAATGAAAAAAAGTTTAGGAATGCCGTGTCCCACTGTTTAGGCATAAAAACAAATGTACCATTAAAGTTAAATACAACGATTAATAGTACCCAATGTAGCAAGAGCAGACTCATCTCCGCTGGCAGCACCCGTTCACGAGCATGACGCATGAACCAGCTATCGCTTCGCTCAACCATTTTTTAGGGAACGTAACGACCCACCTCACACGACACCGCCGAAGAGATTTTTAAGAGAGTATGACTACCCATAACCACATATGGATACTAGATAGCAAAATAGGGAAAAAAAAAAATTAAGTACCAGTGTACATTACTATAAAAAACTATAAACACAACTGTAGGACACATGCATGTGGTTACCTAAACACTAGTGTCGACTCTGCCACTACCCTCCAAACCCAAAACCAAACCCAACATCAGTGCCCCCCCTTCACTCTGTATAGAGAATGATAAGGATACACCGCTGCAAAACCAAAGTTCAGGTCTAGAGAACCATGCCAGAATCCACACCACCATTAAATCTTTATCTCAGAAATAATAAATGTTAACCTAAATTTTTTGTTTCTGATTGCCGTGCCATACAGTATAAATACAATTACAAATAAAATTTAACTTAAATAATTAATTATCATTATAATAATAATAAAGTAGTATAGAGCAGACTCATCTCCGCTGGCAGCACCCGTTCACGAGCATGACGCATGAACCAGCCATCGTTTCGCTCAACCATATTGTAGGGAACGCAACGACCCGCCTCACACGACACCGCCGAAGAGATTTTTAAGAGAGCATGACTACCCATAACCACTCAAACCAAGCAAAATAGTTACTTAGAATTCAGGTAATTTATCTGTACGACACTGCAAACAAATACAAAACAAATTTACAGTTACAGCCATGCAGTTTTGTCATTTAAGTATTCTTTAATAGTATAATAGCCTTTCTTAAGTAAACAATTTTTAATGTGGCACTTGAACTCATTTATGGGTAACTCAAGAATGGCATCAGGAATTTTATTATAAAAATGTATACCTTGACCCATAAAAGATCGGTAAACCTTCTGTAACCTGTAGGGTGGCAATGCAAGCTTATTTCTATTCCTTGTGTTAAAATTATGCACGTTACTGTTTTTGGTATACAAATTGATATTATTTTTAACGAGGAGTATACAATTGTAAATGAATTGAGTAGCAACAGTCAAAATGCCGATTTCTTTAAATTTTTCTCCAAGAGATGTTCGGCTACTCAATTGATAAATAGATCTCACAGCTCTTTTTTGTAGAATGAATATTCTTTCAATATCAGCTGCTGTTCCCCAGAGTATAATGCCGTATGATAAGATACTATGAAAGTAACTAAAATATACAGTCCTGGCAGTTTCTGTATCAGTAAGTTGTCTTATCTTTCTTATGGCATAAGCTGCTGAACTAAGTTTACCAGCCAAAAGCGTAATGTGATGATTCCATTGCAGTTTTGAGTCTATAGTTATACCCAAGAATGTAGTTGAGTCTACTAAATCTAATTTATAATTATTTAATTTAATTTCAATATGTTCGACTTTTACATTAGGTAAAGAAAATTTAATACACTTGGTTTTATTAGCATTTACCTTTAGATTATTAACATTAAACCATTGCAAAACTTGCGAGAGAGCATTATTAACATCGTCATAGTTGTTCTTGCGCCTGTCAACGTTAAATAATAAAGATGTGTCATCAGCAAATAATACTATCTCACACAAATTTTCTACAAAAAATGGCAAATCATTTATATATACTAGAAACAGAAAGGGGCCCAAAATTGAACCCTGGGGAACGCCCATTTCCACATGAGATCCAGATGATCTAACACCATTTACCTCTACAGTTTGAATTCTGGAACTGAGATACGACTGTATTAATTTATATGCAGTACCTTTGACTCCATAATGACTTAATTTCAATAACAGCGTGTGATGATCAACGCAATCAAAAGCTTTGGATAAGTCACAGAACACTCCAAGAACATTCTGCGACCTCTCCCAAGCCTCCAATATACTCCTTACAAGTGCAACACCCGCGTCAGTAGTAGATCTACCTCTGGTAAAACCAAATTGTTTCCTATGCAAAAGTTTATTTAGGTTGAAATGAGGCATTAATTGTTCCAGAATAATTTTCTCAAATATTTTACTTAGAACCGGTAATATTGATATAGGCCTATAATTTCCAGGTTCACTTCTATTTCCTGATTTAAAAAGAGGTATAACTTTACTGTATTTTATCAAATCCGGAAATATGCCTTGATCAATACAGTTATTAAATATATCAACTAGATAAGGGGCAATAACGGGTATTATACTTTTAATAACTTTAGTAGAAATACCCCATAAATCACTTGTATTTTTTTGTTTAAGAGATTTAAAACACTTAATAACATCAATAAAACTAATATGTCTAAACTGAAACACGTTATCACACTTAGGTACATATTTCTCGAGCAATGTCTTGGCAGCCACCGTTGAAGAGCTCAAATTAGATGTAGCCACCAAAGGAACATTAACGAAATAATCATCAAAAATATTAGCGATATGTTCCTTAGATTTTATTAGAATATTATTGGACTTAATTTCAATAATATCGTCACGTGGCCTTTCTTTGCCTGTTTCACGATTTATAACATTCCACGTTGTTTTGATTTTATTATTCGATTTACGTATTTTATTTTTAATAAAATTAGATTTGGCTGTTGCACATACCTTTTTGAAGGTTTTAGAATAACATTTAACGTAATCAATAAAACTTTGTGAATGATTATATTTTCTCAGATGATACAATTCATAAAGTTTGTTTCTACTTTTATAGATACCAGTCGTAGCCCAATCACAGAACTGTAACTTCTGAGTAAGTTTCGAAGTTTTTAAGGGAAAAGCCTTATCGAATTCATTCCTTATTAGATTAAAAAGATCCCCAAAAAGAATATCAGGATCATCATGTGTCCATGGGATATGAGAAATCCTATCATCAATGTTTTTTTGAAAATTTTCTAACCTGTTTTCTGTTACTGGTCTCAATTCAATTACTTTGGTTTCATTTTTTACATCTATTTTATATTGTATTTTTAAGCCATAATGGTCAGATGTAATACTATTAAAAATAGACTTACTATCAGGAGTACTATCTGTAAATAGATTATCCAAACAAGTTGCCGAATGTGATGTCACCCTAGTCGGCTCAAAAAATTGATGGATCAAATTAAAACATTTAAATAGTGATATTATACGTACTGACATTGAATTTTGTTCAAGAATATTAATATTAAAGTCACCGCAAACAACCAAAATTTATTTTTTGACTTTAACTTTTTCAGTACATCCTCCATTACAGATTCAAAAATGTTAAAGTTACCTACAGGGGGTCGGTATACGCATACTATTATCATCTTATTTAGTTCCACACAAGATAGCTCAATGCTACGTTCAATTGAAAGGCCAGCTATATCCTTTCTATCCTTACATCTAATATTTTTGTTGACAAAAATCAATGAGCCGCCGTGTATGGCTGTCTTTCGAACATAAGCACTCAACAACTGAAAATTGTTTATGTGATAAGACATTTCACAAAGCTTGAGCCAGTGTTCCGTTAAACATATAATGTGTATGTCCTCACTTTTCGAATACAATTCTAATTCTAGGTCTTTGCCAGCCAAACCTTGTATATTTTGATGAATAATATTAATAATGCTTTTATTAGGTTTGGCTGTTGTCTTTAAGCTCAGTTTAAAACTGGGCTGGTTAAATTGTTAATAGAGTTAATATTTCTTTTACTAGAAATACTAACACTATTTTGTTGAATAGGGTTAGTTATACCATGTATAACCGTATTTTGTATATTAAAAGCTAACAAATTAGCTATCTGGGTCCTAAATCTCTTTGCGAGATACATAGTATCTGTAGTCAACTTAAAATATCTAATATATTTATTTATATCAAAATATAAACATACGTCACTATGACTATTAATTAAATTATAAATACTTAAATTTAAATTAAAGATGCGCTTGTTCTGTTCCCTAGATAAGTTAAGTAATTAAAATGTATATATAATACTTTATTTTTATAATGCATGTTCAACATGCAGAGAACCTATAATGTAAATAATTATGTATTTACGATTCTTGTATTTATTTTTTGCATCTGTATATAATATAAAAGATAAAATGTATGTATGCAACAAAATAACGTTGTTTCTTCCCACAGGCGTTGGCAAAATGCGAAAAGCGTCGTCAGAAGGTAGCCGAGGCATGGCTGCGAGGCGCCCACGCTGCCAGACAGGAACAGGCCGCGCTCAGGAGAGAAGAGCGTCGCAAGCAGGAGAAGGAGAGGATACTGGCGGTCAGTATGAGCTCATCTAATATAGAAGGGGGGGGGGGGGGGGGGCTCGAGCTGGCCGCGCTCAGGAGAGGAGCGCCGCAAGCAGGAGAAGGAGAGGAGGATACTGGCGGTCAGTATGAGCTCATCTAATATAGAAGGGGGGGGGGGGGAGCTCGAGCAGGCCGCGCTCAGGAGAGGATGCTGGCGGTCATTATGTGGTCATCTAATATAGAAGGCGGGGGGGGGGGGGGGGGGGGGGGGCACCTACAGACTAGGTAGGGGCCGCAAGCAGGAGAAGCACCCATAGTTCAGACTTTACTCCTACCTGCGCCGGAAAAACTGCTTAATACAATGAAGTGAAGTAAATGATATTGTTGTGAAAATCTGGTTATAACTCAGATTAATTATGGCAAATATGAGTTAAGTGTCAATCAATATCAGTTATTTAGAAGCGGAGCTAAAAATATTGTCTTCCTTTTTACAAAACGGAACTGCGTATCACTGTAGCATGGCCGATTTATCTTTACGATACGGTTCTTTTTAAACTAGTTATTCTAACTTTGATATCACGCGCGTTTTAACAAACTTTAAAAGCTACACTTCAGGACCTCACTTAACAATGACGCCATCTGGTGAGATAAAAAACGATAGCCCTCATTTTTTGCAAATGTAAAAAGGGATGCAGTGCTAAATGTGGTTGCAAAAAAATTGGACTGTTTTGTTCTTTGGTATGTACGAATTGTCAAGGCCAGTCGTGTTCTAATGTTGAATCATCAACAGTAGAAGATTGGTTTGCTACCAACGGAGAGACATGCGATATATCGCTACTGACGCAATTCACTTACATCCAAGTTGATGAAGGAGATTAAGAAGAAGCACAACAAGAAGTAATTAAAGCTTATGAATCCAACGAAAAAATTTTTCAACTGTTTTTAGGGTTCCGTACCTCAAAGGAAAAAACAGAACCCTTATAGGATCACTTTGTTGTCCGTCCGTCTGTCAAGACCGTTTTCCTTAGGAACGCGTGGAGGTATCAAACTGAAATTCATATCTAATACTCAGGTCTACTGTCCCTTGGAGCTGTGAAAAAATCAAACTTCTAAGCCAAAGCAATCAAAAGATACAGCCGTTTATGCCGCAAATTTTCGAAACTCGCACGGGAACCAAAACCTACAGGGTACTTCCCGTGAACTTAGAATCATGAAATTTCGTACGAAGTAACCTCTTATAGTACAGATTAAGGAAAAATTGCGAAAACCGTCAATTTTTAGTGACATCATATAATAAAAAAAAAAAAAAATAAAATATACGTACAGGTTTGTACGGAACCCTCGGTGCGCGAGTCCGACTCGCACTTGGCCGGATTTTTTATCAATTCCAACCCTTGCTAATATCTGTTACTATGGAATAGTTTCCAATTAACCATTGTAGGCGACGCATACATATTAAAATATTTTTTCAATAGTTTTCATAATTAAGTTTTAGCCAAATAGTTTATATTACATTATTCTTGAAAAAATATACATGCATAAAATAGTTTAAGTACTTACCTTTATATATATAGTTAAATACATATTTGTTTCTTAGGTTTTCACGCACATCACTCATTAAATAAAACTAGTTTTTACGGGTTAATGCACGAAACTTTATTTATTTATTGACGTTTCGCAGCCTTTTCAGGTCTGCATCGTCAGAATAATGATTTTTTATTTAAAATTGTCGAGCTACCTTCGAAAGACTTATATTGAGCGTTCGGTTGTTTCATTGGAAGATTTTTAAAATTTTTATTGTCTATGTATGAATTTATTATTTAATTTACTTAATAAAGTATTTTATTTAAAATTCTTGTTTGTAATTTTGAGTTTATTTATTTATTTGACCCTAACTACCGTAAACTCCGTACCGCTCGTGCATTAACCCGTAAAAACTAGTTTTATTTATTTAGTTAAATACATATAAATAATGTTCATGCATTCCAATGTTATTTGTTTGTTTTTTATAAATATATTTTAAATGCGGTAAGCTGCCTACTACGATTTTATTAAAATAAACGGGTAGATACACTTCGTGTTCGTACGTGCGAACCGGGCACACAACCGCCTTCTAGTAGCTTCCTAATCGCGATCGAGTAGACAGCTTTCGTATGCTCTGGATCTTAAACATGTTGTCTCATTTCCATCCCTTATAACCATAATCACAACAGATCTGTGGCATATGCCTACCGAGGAAACCATGTAAAAAACCTACGCTAAGTAAACAACCTCCGAGGTGGGCGTGGAAACGTGTTCATATTATGACGCTTACAACTTTTTGAATCGTTATATCTCTGGAACGGAGGCTCTTAGGAAAATAAATATTGACACATTTTTATAGATAATTTTATAATCTACAATTTTGTTCAAGGTAATTTTATGATGAAACACCGTTTTGATGAAAATTGCGAAAACCCATTTTTTTACCTTTGACTTCGAGTATTTTTTTTCCAAGTACCGGCACGATGGGGAATTTTGAAATGGTATTTTTAATTATCTTTTAAACAATTTTACTCACTTCCAGCTTAATGAAAAATTTATGTACCTTTGAATGTATTGATTGACCGGATTATTAGCTATCTGTACCAATTTTAACTTTACCACCTAGAACACAAAAGATATAAAATTTATCTCATTTTTAGATGTTCGTGCTTATACGTCTTATAACGCCTTATTACAGACTGACTAAAGTTAAACCTGTACTAAATCGGATTCTGTCACTTTTGATTGCTAAAAAGAAGACTGAGAGAACATAAGGTTTAAACCAAAACTAACCTTAGTTCTCGTTTTGGAATAAGGCGGCAAATATTTTCCTTTTCTAAATTATTTTCTCGTTTTCATTGTGCAGGAGGACGACCCGGAGAAACAACGCCGTTGGGAATTAAAGGAGCAGAAACGGGAGAAGAAACGCAAGACGCCGAAGATGAAGCAACTCAAAGTGAAAGCGATGTGAACGACCACATTACTCAGTCAGAAAACTACAGTACAGATGCAATATTATTTACAGTGGAATTTTGTTATTTATATGTAAGTGTTACTCAACAAACCGCGAATAAATGGAGTTTTAAGTTAAACTTGCTGTTTCTTTGATTATTAACCCCCTTGGCTGTTTACTTCTAAAATAAGACCATTAGACCACAAAAACACAGAAGGGGAGACCGAGGGGATTTGAAACAAAGGTGATTTGAAACAGTACCGATTTCTCGGAACTTAAAACCGTTAGCGCGTCAGCAACGTCGCTTTTCAACATTTCCCTCCGCAGGCTGACGTGTCAAATTCGCGTCGGTGGCGTAAGTCACGCGGTTGTAGAGTTCTGCTTGTCGTGGCAAAAATCCAAAAAAATTGATAAGGATTGTATTTTGGTTTGAGTTCTTTATGTTTCGAAAGTTCAAAAAAATCCAGTAGAGGGCTACTGGATTGACGATTTTTTTTTACAATGACCTAATAGGTGGATATGTCCGAATAGTAGTCCGAGAGTAGGGTATGAGATACAGAGTGGGTACAATGACCTAATAAGTAGACCTAACCTTACCTACCCACCAGGTCATTGTACTCACTCTGTATCTCGTACCTTGCTGGGTAGACGCGTAACCTGTAGTAGATACTGCTTCCATCAACAAGGAGTAGGTACTACTAGCACTTCTTCTTCTTCGGCGCTACACTCTTGACAGTGGTCGTGGCCGTCACATCAGGGTTTTGGTGGCGCGCTTCACAATACGCCACCATTCGTCCCGCACTTGGCCTTTCTCGTGCTCTCGTGAAGTAGACTACTAGCACACGTAGAGAGTAATCACGTACCATTTTGGATAAATACAAGTAAAAATCTACTAGACTCATTTTTTTTCAATAGGTACAGTCAGCTTCATAAAAATCGAAGTGTGAAGACTAATCAAAATGATCGAAGATACATAAATTCAATTTTATATGTGCTGTTAGATAATCTTATTGTTGTAACCGGCCAGAGTGGTTAATATTATCGAAACAACATAATTCATAATTATGTTGTGTTAAGATAATTAATTATACAGGGTTAATTTTAAAATACCGGTAACCTCGCAGTACTAGATAGCTAAAATCATACACAAAAACATTTGTTCAAAGAGTTTTAACATAACTCAATACTTTGATCAATAAAAAAAAACTAAGTTTCCCTTTCTTGAGGATTCGACGATCCCTTTCCAAGTTGATAAGTTTAATTATATTTAAATTGAATAATCCATGTAGCGAAGATATTTATGAGTACTCTAGACACTTAAGATTCCAATGAACAGTTACGATGGGTACATATTAAATATCATTATGTATTTGGAGACTTTTGATCAGAAGAAATATAAGACTGTTGGTTGTCTACAATATTTAGATGACTTTAAATGCAAATATATAATTGAACCTTTGCTCTTAACATACATTTGTCCACCTTATTACCTTATATTTTTATGAAGCTGTACAATTTATTAGTGGATGTACCTTCCATAAAGCTGTTTATTAGAAGTTTAGAATTTCAAATTGGAATTGGAACTGGTCAGTGGCAGTCCACTGGCTTCCCAATCTTTCACTATGCTACATTATCGCTGATTAACAGAGGCTCTATTTTACTGTTTTAAAATAAATTTTACCCATGCAAAGCCAGGGTGTATCACTAGTATTATATTACATGTTTCAAAAGCATTAAAATATCAAATTTACAGATATTGAGAAGCTCATTGTTTTTAAAATAAAAGCGAATCTTGGAAGGAAAAGGACAACATTATTTAAAGCAATATTTATTTCAATTATTAAATTAGATAATAACAAAATATGTTAACAAACATAAGTATCTCTTGCTAAGTCACAAAATTGAACCAGTGGTAATTGTATGAATTAGGTAGGTACATGATGGTAATAAATTGGAAATATTTTGAGATCTATGACCAGTCTTAAGACTTAGCATTTGATGTATTGAACTATGGTCAGTACATGACATGAAATTTATGTAAAATAGTAATATTGCCAATATACAAATAATTTGAAAAAATAATTAAATAAAACACTCTTTATAGTATTGTGATTCATATCACAATTATGGCTTCATCATGTAGAAATATACTAAGCATATTGGTGTTTGCCCTCATTTTGTACTTTGTAGACCTGTCTACTAATACTGCTTTATAGAGTTATTTATAAAAAGAAAAAAGAAACACTTTTATGTTATTTAACATTATCATTTAAAATTTACACTCACAGCAAAAATAGTTTTTCACATGAATCAGCCTGAACGTATCCTGTGACTTAGATAAAATAATAATAAATTTGTCCTTAAAATACTTAGGTGGTATTTAGTTAAGGTAACCATCAAAATCAATAAAGTTCTAAAAGTTAACAACCTCATAGTAATATTGATTAAAATTTTGGGTACAAAATCATCATTCATTCATTACTTAAGCATGCTGATAAAGTTACCCGTTATAAAAGATTTTGAGCAATTTGCTTTAATTAGACATATTTTAACACAGCTGCATCAAGATTTTACATTGAAACTAGAAATAAACATGCACAAATCAACTTAATACAATATATCAATGAGCTAGGAACATTTAACGAACATTTCTACACATTTCCATCTCTATTACTGAAAAAGTAATTGTTTATAGACATTTTTTAAGTATTGATATTGCCCATATGTAAACATACATCATTTACTGTGCAGGTGGTTAAATTTAAAAATAACCTGAGTATTTTCCTACTGTGTTAAGGGATTCTTTACAATATTTAAAATTAAATTTGTGAGATTGACTGAACAGGAAAAGCTAAAACATTCATGTAATTATACTAAGTTCTCTGAATATCATTCTCACTAGGTTGCCATTCTGTTTTATTAGAGGCATGAAGATAAATAAAAAAGATGCATACAAAACTAACAAAACAGTTAGTCTGTAAAATATCAAACCCATTGGCACAAATTTTGGAAAAAAACTATAAGTGAGTTACTAACAAATTAATAAGCTAAAAATAAGAGCTACTTCAATTACTTTCTATGAATTTACTGTTAGCAAAAACCATAAGACTAATTTACTGCAAAAATAGAAAGTTATAATAATTTATACACGAAAAAATGCAAATGTGTTAGTGAGAACGATTTTCATCCAAGGAAATATTACACTGAAAACATCCATGAATACTACAACTACCCCTATCAAAATTGAATTATGGCATCACCACATGAACTGCTGTCATTCATCTACCTGTAGTTTTTGAATTCTCGTTGACATGCAGTCCATGTCTGGTGACACCTCTGAAGCTGGTTGTGGCTCCACTAATAGGTTCAGGTTTTCGAGCGACTGGCATCGCTTACTAATCACGGGATTTTTCACACACTCGTGGGCGCCAAGCCCGCTCGTAGAAGGTTCGACCGCTCCATTGAACTCGCACCCAACATCGTTCACATCACTAGTCATAGCGTCCGAATTCTCACTCTTAGTTCTGTGCCTCACTGGTAGAACATAAGGGCAGAGCCTGTTTTTGTTTGTCATCCTTCTCATACAATACCCAACCGTGACGTTCGATACGTACCGCGAGCTATATCGCAAAGTGCTGGGTTTTGCTTCAGGTTTCTGAGTCAAATACTCATGTCGGGCTTCTGTTATAACATTTGGACTAAACATTCCGAGGACTTGCAATGCTTTATCCAAATTCTGAATGTTCATGTGGTGACGAGGTGTCTGCAACAACGTAATTATTCATTAGTACAAACACTTAAATCATACAAAGTCTATTATTTGGAAATAATAGAAGTTTCTTACACTTTTTTCAAATTCATTACATTTCATTACGAATTAAACGAATGCGAAATTTACGAAACGTGCGTAAAAAATAGTGAAAATAAACAACAAAAAGTCATAATAATGAATGACAGACAAATAAGTGTTATTGCCAGTTTAAAAATGTTAACTTTGTAAAATCCTAGGTCCATGGATTGTCCGTGGCAGTTGCTGGATTTGCTATCGGACGCGTCTCCAGGTGGCGGATAGGGGAATGGCCTCCAGATATGGAGGTTACCGGTTTCGGCCGGCGCGGACTAAAACCAGACAGGGGAACTCGGCTGGCGTCCTGTGGATCATGGGTAGCGGCAGCCAAGTAGGGGAGGGGGCTAGGATTCCTTCAGTGCCGTTGGGGTACTGCCGGGTGGTTGACCAGACTCCTCTTCTTGGCTAAGAAGAGGCAAGCCTGCCACGGCCAGATAGGCCAGCTCTGTAATGGGTTCGTTTGACGGGGCAGTTGTTGCGCGAGCTGTGTAACTTCTGGCCAACTCGTAGCCCCGCAGGTGGAGCGGGATCGGGGGCCGCTACCTTTTGGGGTGGGGGCTACGAGGAAGGACACCTCTTTAAAAACCATTCATGTTGTGTTTGTGGAAGTGGGGCTGCCTCGCCCCTAAGAGGCTACCATAAAATGGACGATTGTAAAACTACAGTATATCCCCAGGTCCCCCGTCTATGCGGGGAGGCCCACCCTGGAGCTTCGGTTCCAGGCTGCCCCATGTATCCTTGGGGGGGGGGGGGGGGGCAACAACCGTTCTATGGACAAATTGACGCTGGGTCCCGGTATAAACTGCGTCCTAAGATTGCGAGGAGGGGGAGGAAAAGGAAAAAAGAAAGAGACGAAAAGACTAGAATGTGAAGAGGGTAACGGACTGCTGACAGACGCTTCGGAGAATCTTGATGACTTTGCATTGATCCCACAGCAGACAAGGGTTGTTGTTACGGACGTGACTAGTACTCCCCGAGAAGTGCTATATGATAACAACAAAGCGGTTCCGACAGCTGCGAAGATGGATGATGCCAGATACAGACGATTAGCTCAGGAGTGGGCTGAACAACAGGCTGCGAATCTGCGTAAGCAGTCACTGCACAAGCAGACATTGCGGAACTCACTGCTGATATCATAGATTTAGACTCAATGGATACAGACGTTATATTCAGACGCCCAGCAACTCCTACTAATAGGGGTGGCAAATTGGCGAAATCAGGAACTCGTGAGACGTAATGACACGGTTGCATTTAATTCAGATGACGATGACATGGAGGCCACTTCGGCCACGGCGCCAAAAGTCTCTACAGGACGAAGAGGGGGGAGGACGAATGTCTCAGGTGCATGTTTCGGATTGTCGAAGGTGAAGACTCAACTCCAAGAATTAGAGGATCGCGATTTTGAGGAGGAGTTCCAAGAGAAACTAGAAAAGGCAAATCGATCTGCCAAGAAGCGAAACAAGGGGGGGGGGGGGGGGGAAAGACAGGGGTCCCCTTTCCGATTACGAAACTATGGGTGCGGGGAAATTGAGAGGGTGCGGAGAATTAAAAGCGCTTCGACAGGCTTTCTCAGAGAGGTCAAAGCGACAGGAAAAGTCCACAGAAGAAAGGACGGCTACTGCGACTCCAGAATTCACCCCTACGGATGATTCAATGGAATTGCTAAAGCAGTTTATTCTCAACACCGTAGGAACTATGCTTAATACTCGCCTGGAGAGCTTAGAGGCTAGACTTCCTCCAGCTGAAAGACTGCGGCCACCGCTTGCATCTGATGTAAGAAGAGAGGCACCAAGTACATCAACAGCTATCCGGAATACGACACAACAGGTGTCCACAGAGGAATCCCGGTTGGCTCCCATCGAGAGGTCCCCAGAAGCTTGGACAACCGTGGCGAAGAAGAAGAAGAATTGTCCTCAACTTCTCCCTTCCTCTCAAAAAGTCAAAGTGATTCCGGCACCGCCTACTACGTCGGTGCTCGAGTCCTCAAAGTCACAGACTAAACAGCCTGCGAAAAAAATGGAGCAGAAGAGAAAGCTAACTGCACCTCGTACTACTGCGGTTGTAGTTACTATCACGCCGGAGGCTGAAAAGGAGGGGCTTACTTACGCGCAAGCTATAAGGAAGGCCAAGAATGTGGTCCAGCTCGAGGACCTCGACATAGAGGGTGTACAATTTAGGCATAAAGCCACGAGGGCACGCATCATCCAAGTGCCTGGCGCTACCAGTGGCCTTCTTCCCACATAATGGGAAGTAAGAGTTGCCATCCGCCACCTACGATGGCGAAAACAAATAGGGGCCCACCAAGGGCTAATATTGTGAGGGCTGATCCTGCAAGGGTGGGTAGCCCTGATCGTGAAGAATTAGAAATGGTGATTTAATGTCAAGACAACACATTAAATTCCTACAAGGAATGGTTGAGGTTCCCCCTCAACCACTCCGCCCGTGCTCAGGACTTACTGACGCAGTCCGTGCTGGAGTGGTGCATTGATCTGGCAGTTGTCGCCGAACCGTATCGAGTTCTGCCTCGTTCTAACTGGGTGGGAGACCTGGATGAAAGTGTGGCAATAATTGCGCCGCAGTTAGGTAATTCACCCACTTTACTGGTGAGAGAGAAGGGTTCAGGCTATGTATCGGCAGTTTGGGGAGAGGTGGCTTTGGTAGGAACTTACTTCTCCCCGAACAGAAGTGTGGCAGATTTCGAAGTCTGGATTGATAATCTGTCCGGAGTTGTTAGGCGTCTTGCTCCTATGCAGGTCATTGTTATGGGAGTTTTAATGCCAAACACACGGCTTGGGGCTCCCCCTCGTCGACGGTCAGGGGTGAGGTAGTATTTGAATGGGCGGCTATGCTATAGATAATGAATAGGGGCAACACGCAAACTTGTGTAAGACATAATGGTGGGTCCATAGTCGACCTTACATTAGCGACTCCGGTCATCGCAGAACGTCTGCAGGGTTGGAGAGTCCTGACCGAGGCAGAGACCCTTTCTGACCATCGATATATCCGATTTAGGGTTTCTTCTGTACCAGAGCCAGTGAATAACCCGAGTGCCACTCTGGGTGTTGCTTCATTCCCAAAGTGGGCAGTGACAAAACTAGATGGTGAAGCAGCTGAAGAAGCATCTATTACACAGGCATGGCATCTTGAGTCGGCCATCATCCGGGATGTAGAGGAGTCCGTGGGTCGTCTGCGAAGAGCACTTGAGACCATCTGCAGTGTTGCTATGCCGCGGGTGAGAGCTGCACCATGCAAACGGCAGGTTTATTGGTGGACAGAAGATATTGGTACCCTCCGGACTGTCAGTATTAGGTCAAGACGAGCTCTGCAAAGGTTTAGACGTCGAAGAACACGAGCGGCTGGCGAGGAGGAACGCCTCGAGATGGCTTTCATGGTAGCAAAAGACGCCCTATGTATAGCCATCTGTAGGGCGAAAACCGAGGCATGGGACGAATACTTAGCTGAACTAGATAGGGACCCGTGGGGGAGACCCTACAGGAGGATCCGAAACAAGTTTCGACAAGAGGCTCCGCCCACGGAAACGATGGAACCGGGACTTCTGCAGCATGTGGTGTCGGTGCTATTTTCCACCGTGGCCCCCAGAATACCTCCATTAATGGCGGTTTCCCTGGTGCCGGAAGTGGAACAGAGTCCAGAGTTTTTAGCGGTCACATCGGAAGAGCTTGAGCAAGCGGTGGCAGTTCTCCGAACCAAAAGAAAGGCCCCGGGTCCAGATGGCGTTCCTGGGAGGATAATTCCGTTGGTACTGGAGCATCTTGCTGTATATTACCGAACGGTGTTGGACAGATGTTTAGAGTTCGGCGTGTTCCCTAAGCAATGGAAGCGAGGCAGGCTCTGTCTACTGAGAAAGGAAGGGAAACCAGTCTCCGGCAGCATATCGCCCGATAGTCCTACTGGATGAAATGGGTAAGATTCTAGAGAGGATAATTGCAGATCGTGTTGTCCACCATTTGGACACAGTGGGGTCTAATCTGGCGGAGAATCAGTATGGTTTCCGTAGGGGGCGATCTACTATCGATGCTGTTTTGGCGCTACGACGAATCGCAGATAGGGTGGTGAGTCGAGGGGAAATGGTAATTGCAGTATCATTGGATATTGCAAATGCCTTCAATACTCTCCCCTACAGCTGTATAAAGGAGGCGCTGCGATATCACAAACTCCCGTCATACCTAAGACGGATCATAAAGCACTACCTTCAAGACCGAGAAGTGCTCTATGTTGATAGGGTAGGAAATATGAGATGCCATCCTATGGTCTGCGGTGTTCCACAGGGGTCGGTCCATGAACCACTCCTGTGGAACATCGGGTACGACTGGGTGATACGAGCGGTGCTGCTTCCAAAAATGAATGTCATCTGCTATGCAGATGACACACTGGTCATTGCAAGAGGGAGCAACTATAGAGAGGTAAAGAGACGAGCAACGGTTGCAGTCTCGCTAGTGGTGGGCCGAATAAGAGCACTAGGGCTTGGCGTGGCGGTTTCCAAGACGGAGGCAACCATGTTTTACGGGCCGCGCCTCCAGCCAGGGCGTATGTCGAAATGGACGGAGAGAGGGTGCTGCTGAAGCCGTCCATCAAATATTTGGGACTGCATCTGGATGGACGTTGGTATTTCGACGAGCACTTCCGGCAATTGACGTCGAGGTTAGTTGGAGCTGCTGCGACACTTGGCAGACTAATGCTAAATATTGGGGGGCCAAATATAAAATGTAGGAGACTGTATGCAGGGGTCATACGCAGTATGGCCCTATATGGAGCACCGGTCTGGGCGGAAAGCTTAAACGCGAAGAACAAAGCACTTCTTCGTAAGGCTCAGAAAACGGTGTCAGTTCGGGCCATACGAGCATACAGAACGGTCTCTTGGGCAGCCGCTTGTGCTCTAGCAGGAAACCCACCATGGGAACTGGAGGCCCAAGTCCTGGCGGAACTACATAAGGGGCGGACCGCGGCGGGAAGCCGCGGGGAACGTCCTGATATAGCGAACCTGACCAGAGTTAGACGCCAGATAGAGGAAAATTTAGGGGAACTCTGGGGAGAAATGATGCGGGCTTCTATTTTTGGCATCCAGACATTAGAAGCGATCCGTCCTGTGCTGGATCGCTGGAGGAAGTCCAGTGTTGTCTGGGCATGGTTGCTTTGGACAATATCTGCTGCTGCGCTGCTGTAGATACAGCACGACACACCCTTGAGGAGTGTCCGGCGTGGTCCCAGCAGCGCCGTACTCTGGTAGCGGCAGTGGGTAGGGATCTCTCTCTGCCCGGCATAGTAAATGCTATGCTGGGCAGCGACAGATCTTGGCAGGCCGTGGCCTCTTTCTGCGAGGATGTCATCTCGCAGAAGGAGGCTGCAGAGAGAGTTCGCGAGGAGCAGCTCACGTGGACTCTCTCCGACGTAGGAGGGCGAGGGCAAGGAGACGGGGGCACCCCCGTCATCTTCAGGCTCTCCCTGGCAGAGGCCTGCGGGGTTTGGACTTGGGAAGTTCAGATCCTGCCTTGCACAGGTCTTTGCTGATGGCTGGGGATGCCCATGATGCTGCAGGGCATCCCCAAACACTCTCCTCCTCCGGGGGGAGAGGGATGTGTCCGTTTGACTCGGATGCTCACTGGTGAGGTCGCGGAAGATTCCGTAAGGGTTCCCGTGACCTCATCTAGTGCCGTTGTCTCAACCACGCTGGTTGGCACCGTGGACCGAGTGAGGTGTGGGGCATCGTCAGGTTTTTAGTGGGTAGCCCCCCCCCCCCCCCCTCCTGGGCGTTCGCTGAGCTAGTCCCAGAACTGGCTGAGCGGACGGGCAAGACGGGTCGGGAGGAGTCCCACATAACCCCGTTGTCACTCCCAGGTGGCTGGGTATGCGTCATGCATTTTCCTGACGAAAAAAAAAAGGTCCATGGATTGTATTGGAATTAGTTTGTATTACTTGACCTTAAATCAGCTTGATTACTTGCATAAACTAAACTCTTTTTACTATACTATTAAGTAAATTCATGCTAAATTGCCTTTAATCAGGTCAGACCGACCTAGCTCCGCTGCTCCTGCTATTTTTTATACTTCACCTCACCTGCTCGGATAAGTGTTCGGTGTACTTTTGTATTTTAAAAATGAAGCGCAGAAAGCTGTCCATAACCAAAATTGATAGAGGAGCTCGATGGCGCAGGTGGTTAGCGCCTTCTGCTGCGATCGTTGACGTTAAGCAACTTTCGCAGTGGTCGGTCATGGGATGGCTGACCAAAAATCTTCTATCTCGAGTTTCTCCGTGCTTCGGAAGGCACGTTAAGCCGTTGGTCCTGGCTGCATCTGCAGTCGTTAGCACCCGCCAATCCGCACTGGGCCCGCGTGGTGGGTCATGGCCCAATCTCCCTATTCCATCCATAGGGAAGGCCTGTGCCCCAGCAGTGAGGACATTAATAGGCTGATGATGATGATGAACCAAAATTACTCTCTCTCGGAACCATCTCGCTCGACTAGCTTTACGTTGAAATCCCCCATCACCTTAGAGCATATATATACCATGTGATGGGGGACTTCAACGAGTCGCAGGGCGAACATTGGAGGGAGGGATGCATGCTAAGTTCTTGTGATTTCAATCAGAAATTTAAAATTCCGTAGGAAAAATAAAATAGGAATGGAATGACGTGGAACCTTAGCGAAGTGTGAAACCGCGCACCGGACGACACGTTCAGAGAGTAGGCCGTTCTCCAGATAGACCGACGATCTAGTGAAGGTGCGAATAGCTCAAGATTAAACGCTCTAGAGGTTTGGTGAAGCCTATGCAGTAGTAGTGTGCAGAACCGACGGCGTTGTACTGATAATGTAGATGCTGAAATTTTAAAAAATAAATTATATAAGTAATAATTATAAGACATAAATATATGAAAAATACTACGCTTTGTTGCCTTTCCTAAAAAAAACCCATAAATATTCTATAAAAATATAGGAATTCTGAATATCCCTAAAGTTTCGGGAGTACCGGTTCTTTTATAGGGTGGTCCCGAAAATCGTGTTTTGCACCGGTTCTTCATTCCCTAGTACCCATTATGTATTTTTTATGAAGTCTAGTAGATAACGACTTACTTAACAAAGTATTTATATGGGTTTAAAATGAAAAATAAATCATTCTACCTATGGCATCCAATTATCTTTACACTCAATAAACTTTTATAAGAGAACATTATTTGAACTATGTTTACTTCGTGGTGGCCATCTCCACCTCCACCTCTTCAATAGCCACTGCTAGTGGCAATGATGAATATGTGAAATATTGACCTAGCAAATACCTTCTGGCCTCACTACTGGCCACCACATCGACACTTGACATAATGACATAAATCAGCAAATGACGTTGTTGTCGTAATGCTTTCGCACCTGCGGTATTATAAATTTAATAAATTAAAAAATTATGGCTGAAATTCTTAAAGAATGGCTCACGGAGAGATTGCGAAGGCCTATCAAATGGGAAGCAGAGGAGTTTGGCGAGCTTATGATGAATGGACATATAATTGCATGTGTTTTGCTTAGCTATAATGTCATAAACGAAGAAAAACATTTTTTAATTAGATCAAGTAACGCCCCTGAAGATGTTAATGACAATTGGAAATACTTGATAGAATGGCTAAGAGAAGTTGAAGTTTACGTTAGTGATTCTGACTTGGCAGGCATTAAAGAAGGTAAAGGCACTGCGTTATTACGACTTTTTTACCAATTATTTCTTCATTTAGATAAGAGAGACCGTACAAACTTTATTAAACGCGAAAGAAAGATGGTCTCTACTCTCGTCGATAAGATGAAAAGTAGATTTACTGTACAAAAAATACCCGAAGAAGAGACATCATTCGTCGACAATCTTTCCAAACCATTACTTGATGAAGGACAGTATATTGAATGGCAAAAGAAGAAAAATGAGCAAGTAAAAGCTACTTATGATTATATTCGTCAAAAATATTCTAAAATGGTATCTCAATTGGATGAATCTAAAACCCCATTGGTTCATGTGAAACAAAAACAACAGCAAGTGCCTGATACTACGAAAAATGAAATGGAAAAGTTTGCATTGCAATACCCCTGCAAATTCAAAAATTATACGTATGAAGAACTCATTGAAATGGAAGAAAAGTCTGCGCAAAGGAGACAATCAATGACAGGTTCTGATTGGGTAAAAGAATATATGGATAATTTATACTCTAGAATGAGCAGAAAGACAGATACCAAAGAATTTCAAACACAAATTCGAAATGTGCTTAGTGCTTCTTTATGGGATCTTTCAGTGGCTGAAGAAGAGGCTAAGTTAGATAAAGAATTGGCTAAAAAAGTTATGAAACTTTCTCAATTCGAAAAGCAAATGTGCACAAAACTGATGGAAACAAAGCAACAGGCACGAAATTTAGTAAACAATAGAGCCCAAGCCGAAAGAGAATTTTCTGAACAGAGGGAGCAACAATTTCATCAATTTTTAGATAATGTCAAGGAGCAAATACATTTAGAAGTTGCAGAAATAAATTTTGAAAAACAGAGACAGAATATGTTACATCAGAAATTATATGCAGAGAAAATAAAAAGAAAACGCCAACACTATTACGATATATGTTATGAAACAATGCTGTCTATTGTAGACTATGCAAGTAAATATGCCTATTTTTCGAAACTAATTGGCGATGAAATTCCTAGCCATTACATCCACCAATGGAAGTCTTTATATTTTAAACAGCAGCCTATCTTTGATATTCTTGATCCAATTGAGGACTTATTAGAAGAGCCTGGTTCAGATGAAAAAATATTGCCGGAAGTAGAAGAAATCAAAAGATTAGAGTTGGAGCGCCAAGAAGCTTTAAACGATAGCGAGTTCGTAGAGTACCATAATTACTCGTCCCCGTGGACTTTAGACATACTAATACCAAATTACGATTCTGAATCAGAAGAGAGGAAATATGAATATCTTGGAACTAGAATATTGGGGCATCTGGTATATACTTTACTTGATATAAAATATCCATATCCACCTCTTCGGCCTCCAGCAGCATTGCCTGACTATTCAGCTAAAGCTCTCTTACGTGGACTTCCTGATAGGTCCATTACTGTTGCAATGCAAACTTTGCTTAAATTACAAAAAATATTCGTTCTTCGACTAGAATCGGCTATCAATTATTGTTTAAAACAATTTAAAACAGAAATGATTGGTTGTACAGACATCGAGCTTTCTTTTGATAAATTTATAATCGCAGCTAATCAAGATCCAGACAAGGAGCTTATTAGATTAATGAAAATTGACGATGAAATTGAAACTAAATCCAGTGAGCTTTATGGCCCCGCGATATTTGGACCTTTGCCACCAAATACGAAACAAACACAAACTCCAAAAACAATTCCAGAAGAAGAGATTGTTCTTTCTCCAGCTGCAGAACTTGGTAAATATACTTATGAAACACTTAACTTTGGCGAGTCTTTAACAGACTATTTATTAGCAGCTATGGTTGTTGAATATCTTAAGGACCAGAACGACATCAAAGGTTTTGTAATTGTTAACTACCCTAATTCTTATAGAGAAGCTCAAATTTTAGAAGAAGCCTTTTCTGGCCGCATTCCTCCAGATGAAAGAGAACTAGATGACCGAGATGATATTTATTTGGAACAGAGTATTATAAAACATAGAAAAAAGGAAAAAGATCAATACAAGGAACTGAGAGTTTCTAAATTAGTCAATGATCCACACAAAAAGCGAATAGAAAAACAATTTGAAAGTTATTTTACCTGTTATATAAAGCTAATTGAAACTCATGATATTCTTCAAGAACCAGTACTTTGGGATTTAACAGAAGAAAATTCGGATTTTATTGATAGATTTTACTCCGTTCTAGGAATAAATTATAGCATGTATTATGAACTAATAGAAAAAGATTTCTTAGCTCAAATATGTAAATATATAATAGGAGATTTCGTAGTACCTTTAAAGTCCTATGATTTATTATTTGGAGAAAATGTATTAAGCCTTCTCGATTTTCCCAGTTCAGATGATAAAAGAATGAAATCAAAAATAGTTAAACCTGAAACATCCAATAATAAATCAAAAGAAAAACTACGTCAATCGTCTAAAATAAGCAAATCATCAAATTCTAAAAATGAGTTAGAAGTTGTAAAAGCTCCGGATTCTATTGACGGAGAGACTGATGAGAATACGATGAAGTCTGGCGAAATAATCGGAGAAGCTGTCAGCAAAACGTTTTTGAGTTCTGAAGATATAAAATTATTGCCTGGTGAGGAAGATTGGAACTATGGAGAAATTCCAATAGCAATAACAATTGGAGTAGCATTGGCAACTTGTTGGGAAGAAACAGAAAAAACATACATTAATGATATGAAACAACTTTTCTTTGCTAAGCGTTTGCAAATGAATTGCTTGATACCTTATGGTACATTTATAAAAGACAAGATGGATCAGATTATTACTTTACCTTCCTATAAACAAGACATAGTTAGTCGATTTCAAAAACAGTACAATGACTTCGAATCTGATTGGCGACATATTAATCTCACAAAAAATGAGTGGCACTGCAGAGTTAAAGAATTACAAAGCAACTTGTACAATATATGCGATGAAAGAAAACTATTTGCTGAACAGCAAAGATTTGCGCTTATTTGTGAAAACTGGGCAATGGAAGAGTTGACTTGTATGGTTAATACATATGTTTCATGCATGCAAGTTGAACTAAACAGGTAAAAAAGTAATTTATAGAGAAAGATTTGTACTTCATATATTACTTTTATAGTAGTATTACTACTTATTATAGGTAAGCTCAATATTAATGAAATGAATATCAATAATTCCAATTGTGTTTGGCATTTTTAATGTCTTGGGTTAACAACATTTTGTTTTTCAGATCTATACTGACGTACCAAGCACTGCATGACTTTTACTTTGCAATGATCAAGCACATGCCGCCAAACGATAGGCTTTCTTCCAAAGAATTGACTAAAATATACAAAGAATCAGAGGAAACCTCTGGAAGTCGTAAAAGTGGTGAAGATAAAGTTTACAGGCAACTGAAAAATATTTTTCAAGATTTACAATTAAAAAACGTTCAAATTGATTACAGTAATAATCCATTTAATATGATAATAGAGAATAACGTTAAATTCGCTATAAAAGTAATAAAAGATACAAATGATTCATATCGATCACTTATCAGTCGCGAGTACAGTGAAATAGCAAAAATTGCACCACCGATAAAAAAAAGGGATGAAACAACATCTGAGGAGTCCATTAATATAGAAGAAATATTTAAACTAAATGCTTTGAAATGCATAGATGAGTGGATAATGGGAATTAATGGTGAAATGTACAGAGCGTGTTTGCGAATGCAAGCACTTCAGTATATGTGCTATCGTGAGATGAAATTATTTAATGATCATATTTATAAGACGTTTACCGAAGTACAAAATAACATAGACTCTTATTATATGAATGAAATCAAAGCGGTTGATAGGTTATGTAAATATCTGCAAATGGCTATAGAAGATGGTAGAAAAATCCCTGAAAGTTTAGTACTTGAACACGACGCTTTCGTAATTGATCCAAATCTTATTCAATTTGCACCGTCTGCCCGAAATCTTGGCCTAGAAGAACTAAAAGAAATGGATATAGATACCGAATTTAAAATAAGTCAACTGGCAAGATTAAGATCTTCGTTCAAAATTATTGCTCCAACTGGTATAGCTTTACAACAAGCTTTTATTTACATGCTCCAAGACTTCATATGTTTTGGCAAAGAATCGTGTAACGGTCCACTTGTCCCTGAAATATGGAAACGGGTTGATGTAGAGCAAATCCCCAAACTCGTATATCTATTATTCGGTGAAAACGTTCATGTCGATTGGAGAGATTTTCTCATTTACTGTTTAAACATTCGCTTTCCAAATGTAGATGAATTGCTGCATATTCGTAAAAGGTACAGATGCATTGATATAGATTCCTCTGAAGTTATTTCCAGAGATAATTTTGTTAATGAAGAGCTCTGGTACGAAAAAGAATTTCATAAAGAAGATAGGTATATGCAACTTAGAAAAAATTTAATCAAGCATTTCATATTTGAATTGTATGAAACGAACGAAAATCAGATGAATTATCCTGCATTTCTCTTAGCTTTTTGTAAGAATGCAGATCCAATAGAAGGATTTGTGACTGCATTATCAATGGTAGTAGGTAAAAAGACATGTCATAGTCTTGAAGAGTGTGAAGAAGTCATTTGTAAATTCATTAAAGAAAAAAAGTATAGAGATGATTGTTTAGCCTGTGCTCTTAAATGCACTAATCAATTTTTAGACAAGTTGATTAACGCTGTAATTGACATATGCGAAGCGACTTCGGTTATTGAATTGGAATATTCTGAGCCACCACCTGATGCTGACAAAAAGGGTAAAAAAGGTAAAGGAGGCATAAAAGCTAAGAAGCTGGATAGTTCTCAAAGTGCCCGTGTGCCAAAAGCACAGAAGAGTATTATTGCAAGCCGTAGTAAGGTGGCGCAATCTGAAACAGATGTTAAAGCAACGTACATATGCCGCCCATGCGAGAATGAAGTGGAGCCATTGGATGAAAAATCTCCGAAAATCGAACACGTTGAAGAAGAACAGAAGAGTGTGGCGCAAGAAGATATAAATTTAGCTTACTCTGTGTCTCAAGACGCTATATGGAAAGTATTAAAAACTTGTTTACCTTGGCATTTCGTACTACTTCCCGAAGAAAAGGTGACACCTTACACAGAACAAGTAAACAGTGTTTTGAAGCGTTTGGAAGCAGATACAGATAACGGAGATATTTATGTTTGTAAATTTGTATCTGATCCAACCATATGTAAAATTTTGCATAAAGTAAAGAAGTTTACGGCTATAAACATTACAGAAGAAGTGAGAAAAATATTCTTGTAAACGTGAAGTATCATTAATTTTGTGTTGTTTTTATTATTCATTAAATAAAAATTTTCCTTTGTTTATTGGTTTACTTAAAATTTATAATTGAAAGAAAAATACTATACTAGTTAATGCTCGCGATTTCGTCTGCGTGGTAAAAATGTTATTCCTTACAAAATTCCAGCTCCCTTTTCCTTTATTCCCATTAGTTCTGTTGAATATCTCTGATAACCGTTATTATTTATATATTTTCAGTTGTCTGTGGAAGTAATTTACACATTTTTTTTGACGGTGACCCTCTTCGCTACCTTGTGTGTGACTCCACAAGGTATCGAAGAGGGTCAGGGTAGGCAATGTACCAGTGATGGTCTGGTATAGTAAATGCTTAGCATCAGGCGGGCTATACACGCAAAGGAAGTAAGCAGTCTTTTAGACAGATCCAGACGGCCACGACTGCGACCAGTGGCAGCAACGACCACATTTACATGTAAACCCGGTAAATTGGGCGCAGCGACTGGTCGTTACGGTATTTTTTTTCTGTTCCGTGATTGCGAAATTTCTTAACTTACTCGAGCACTGACCGAACACCCTAGCCAATCATTAATTTTAATCTGCCATTTCAATTCAACGAAAAACAGAATAATAAAATATTGTGTGCTCGGAACACACATCTAAAGCGAAACTTCTTTTCCTAAATAACCTAACCTTAGGCGGTGCATAAGGCATAAGGGAATGGTGCAGCGCACGCATCACTCATATATGAGGAGCTGGCGAACAAAACGGTATAATTACATAAAATTAAATTTTACAGGAGCTGTATAAAACAAAATGACATTAAATGTCAATGTCATGAAAATTATTTAATATTCAAATTCAACGGGGCCGAAACCGAAGTCCGGACTGTAAAAAAGGTAGTTTGACCAGATGCGTTTCGCCAGCTCCTCATATGTATTGTCGGGTGTGACGCTCGTGACGCTTCTTGCGTTTCAGCCTTCGCCGAGTTACCCTCCAACTTTTATGCTCGTCGGGAAGAAGTGTGACGCTCGTGACGCATTTCCTATCCATAAGATCAACTTTCCCTAGGACTTTTCGATTTACACCTCAGCCGTAAAGAAGTTTCACTTCCATAAACATCGTATTACATTGCATTGCATAAAAGCTAAGAAGCTGGATAGTTCTCAAAGTGCCCGTGTGCCAAAAGCACAGAAGAGTATTATTGCAAGCCGTAGTAAGGTGGCGCAATCTGAAACAGATGTTAAAGCAACGTACATATGCCGCCCATGCGAGAATGAAGTGGAGCCATTGGATGAAAAATCTCCGAAAATCGAACACGTTGAAGAAGAACAGAAGAGTGTGGCGCAAGAAGATATAAATTTAGCTTACTCTGTGTCTCAAGACGCTATATGGAAAGTATTAAAAACTTGTTTACCTTGGCATTTCGTACTACTTCCCGAAGAAAAGGTGACACCTTACACAGAACAAGTAAACAGTGTTTTGAAGCGTTTGGAAGCAGATACAGATAACGGAGATATTTATGTTTGTAAATTTGTATCTGATCCAACCATATGTAAAATTTTGCATAAAGTAAAGAAGTTTACGGCTATAAACATTACAGAAGAAGTGAGAAAAATATTCTTGTAAACGTGAAGTATCATTAATTTTGTGTTGTTTTTATTATTCATTAAATAAAAATTTTCCTTTGTTTATTGGTTTACTTAAAATTTATAATTGAAAGAAAAATACTATACTAGTTAATGCTCGCGATTTCGTCTGCGTGGTAAAAATGTTATTCCTTACAAAATTCCAGCTCCCTTTTCCTTTATTCCCATTAGTTCTGTTGAATATCTCTGATAACCGAACAAATGGGTTATTTATCCACTAGTTAATATCGTTGTAATTGATAAACATAAGATTTGAGATGAGACGACTCAGATGGTTATTAAACAGACATAATACTGAGTTGACTGCTACGAGGGTGCATTTTTAAGTTCGCGGAATGGGAGGGTAGATGATAAAAATAGGTAATTATCGGGGTGGCCACGACTTCAGCCACTCAATATTAGTATGAATACCAGGTTTTGGCTTAATAGGGTCGTTAGTCTTTGAACTATTGCCAAGCAAACATCTCAATCGGACAGAAAGTGTACATTATGGAAGAAAACGAGTACCGTTCCGTAATAAAGTTCCTTACCAAGCAAGGAAAGTTAGTTTAAAACATACTGTAAGAATGCTCACGCCGCCTCAAAAACAACGCCGGGTGGAGTGTTCTCGAATGTTTCGTGACCTCTGTAGCGAAGATAAGGATGGACTATTGAGTCAAATTTTTACTGGAGATGAAACTTGGGTCCATCATTATGAGCCTGTGTCAAAACAGGTCTCAATGCAGTGACACAAAAAAGGCACACCACCACCCAAGAAGTTTAAAATGTCCCAATCGGCTGGAAAAATCATGGCAACAGTATTTTGGGATTTGGAAGGGATCCTGTTGACCGATTATGAAGATAACAGCGTTTCTTTAACCAGAGAATATTATGCTTTTATCCTCGAGAGGTTGCAAGAAAGCATCGAAGAAAAAAGTAGGGGAAAATTGACCAAAGCTGTCCTTCTTCTTCACGACAACGCGCCTGCGTTGTTATTCACAAGAGCAGCCAAAGTAAGGTGGGTCCGATATATTAGACCATCCACGCTACAGCCCAGACTTGGCTCCCAGTGAGTGATTATTACCTCTATCCAAAACTGAAAAAAGAACTGATGAAGAAGTGAAGGAACTTATTTTTCGGACAAAGACAAAACATTTTTTATCTAAAAACGTATACATAAGCTGATTGAAAGATCAGAAAAATGTATTAGGGTAAATATATTGAAAAATAAAAATAGTATGGTATTTTTATTTTCAATCCATGCCCTCCATTTCGCGAACTGAAAAACGCCCCCTTGTATTTGCGTTATTATACAATTGTTAATGAACAATCTACTAATTTTGGAGGTTTATTTTTTTCGGGTCATCGACACGAAAATATCATTAACTTTACTGAAAAATCGCATTTGTATAGGGTATTGTTTAATATGTTTTAACCAAAATAAACTTACGTAACTTTTGTTTTAAAAATAATTTAGGTACGAGCCACAGAACTCTGTTAATGATATTACTGGAAGGACTGAAAAGTCTATCTTACTGAAATATGAATTCAAGAAATCTATTCTCCATTTCATCTAACTCCATTATAGTTTTACAACGTGACCCTCTCTTTACATTTTTGAATAATTTTACGTGATAACGTGAGTGACTCTACGACAGGGAGGGGGAAGAGGGTGTCAGAGGGAGGGCCATATTGGGCGGGGAGGGATTGTCAGGGGAGAGGGGGTTTCAGTGGGGGAAAGGGTGTCGAAGGAATCCCTCAACCTCACACACACCGCGAAGCGTTGAACTAACGTTGCATGACGTCACATAACGTGACTCGTGACATAACATAACGTGACTGACGTGACACTTTTGAGTGCGTGCAACCGGTGTTCATCGATTTACAAGTCGTTACCACGTCAAAAACAAATAAGTGTTGTAACCGTCTGGAGTGAAGTGTAAGTCAGTAAAACGGTAATAGTTCGTTTTTATGGTTATACTTTATTATTACGAATATTAACGGTTGCACACGAGCGCGGGAAAAATCACGGCACCGCGCGTGGTTTTATAATGCGATTCAACAAATAATAGGACCGACTGGGCGCCATATTGTGATGTCATAGCTGTCAGTTCAAACCCAATAGGTAGAGTGAGCAAAAAAGATTAAAAAAAACCATCGATTTTTAATAATATTTATTTACTAAGACTGTGAGAAAAAACATTAATCAGAATCTAGCTCTTCTATTCCGCTTATCTCTGCATTACCGCCGGAGTAGATATGAACAATCATGCACTATTACTAGGTCACATACGAACATGCATCCTTTATGTAAGCGAAAGTTTGAAATCGAGTTTCTGAACGCAACTTAAAGTGACATTTAGTTGACGATTTAGATTATCAACCATTCATGGCCAAAGCTCAATAAGTGATAAAATAAATATCAACCGATATTAATTATCAATATTTGTTATAGTTTGTTCACAAATGTTTGGTTTTTATTCTTGAATTAGCGGAGTGCTAAAAAAAGGGCTCCAGGTTTTTTTTTGCAAACCGTACTTCTCAAGCGACATTTGACAGATAGAGGTCATTGGCTTTCCTATTCTTATTTGAATCGCATTATACGTCAACGAGTCCTGGCTATCACTGGTACACGCGTGCTACTCCCGAATACGTTCCCTGCGCATCCTTCCAACCGTTCCTAACTTACAGTACAGTAGTAAAGCATCTGTAGCAGAGTGTTTAGTTTACTACTGTGTAAAGCGTGCTGCAGACGGTACTCTAAAGGTTCGCAAACATACTCGTCATCGTCACACACTCCCCTCTCGAGTTAATGAAAGCGCCCTCACGCGTTAATTCGCCAAAGACAATAGAAAATAAACAGAGTAAAACTTAGATCAACAATTCTACAGATATCGGATTGCATACAAAATCAAAGTTAAAAACTGTCCGCGATGTTTAAACTTATGCAGCTACATTCGATTCCCAATGAACAAAGATGTTTTAAAACCGTTTAAGTTGAACCTAATAACAACTGTCTCACAAGGGATTAGGTTACAAATAACAAAATGTTATTTAGCACATACGACCTTTTATAAATTATTATATCTGATTATGGCCAGCGCGTTACTTAGTTTTGTATTTACCGCAGTAATTTAAAATAAGATTTCACGCCTCAAGTGAGGCTATATTTACCGAGACGGATTTTATGCGCTGACCCGTTATCTATGGAATTGAACATCCATAGGATCTACATATTACAGTAGTACTCATTCGAAAGCAGTCATGTACCAAATTCAGCCCTTGCTGAATTTCTTGCCGTTTCTTCTCAATTGGTCACGCTTAATACGATTTCTCGCATAATACGCCATTTTGCGTCAGTCCGTGCAACTTGAGACATGTTTTCATACATTTCTTCACGCTTCATACGATTCGTCATCCCGTTTAATATGCCTAAATCGCCAAAACGTACCACACATATTACCTCTTGCGGCAGCGGCCCGCGGTTGATGTGACGACTGTTGAGCGACGAACGTTAAACGGCCCCCAGTGTTTTCCTGTATATTCTTCCATTGATGACAATGTGGCACCGTACGAAATTCAATCAATTGTAGATCTTATTGAGAATGTGAATAACACACAAGAAGAGGCCCTAAGTGATAATGATCAAGAAGAAGATGAAGTAACTCCGATTTTGTCACACGCCCAGGCATTACCAGCAGTTAATGATTTAAAACGTTATGTAACTTCTTTGAATCAAAGCGAAGACGCACTGCAAAAGTTAAATTATGTTGAAAATCTTGTAATTGCTTATGCCTAAATAACGTAGTCATAATACACTACATATTTTATAACATACAAAATTTTTAATACCTCAATACCTACATCCAAAATTTCCCTATCCCGCAATCCCGCATAATACGCTTTCCCGCTTAAGACGCGTTCTTGGTTGAATCCCTGTAAAATCGGGTTTTATTGTATACATACACAGTCAGGTCAGAGAATTTTCACACAGTAAAAACTTTTCTTTTAGAACGCTGGCCACAAAAAAGTTTATTGAATTCGAATTTCGAATTGTTCATGAATATAAAAATGTATACTTTTTAGAATTTTACTCATTTTTAAATATGGAGTGGACGCTTAAAGAAGACCGTGTTGCAGTTATTGCGTTGCATCGTTGCGGTTACGCGCCAATTAAAATTTTTGACATATTGTAAAATTTAAATATAACCAAAAGATTCGTTTATCGTACCATCAAACGATACAATGAAGACTCTAGTGTGACTCTAGATGACAGGGCAAGAAGTGGTCGCCCTCGGTCTGTTAGGATTCCAGCAGTGATAAAAGCTGTGAAGGTGCGAATTCAATGAAATCCCAAACGTAAGCAGAAACTGTTGGCCCAGATGGGGTTAAGCAGAACCACGGTGAAATGGGTGTTAAATGAAGACTTAGGGCTTCGGGCATATCGAAGAAAAACAGAACATCGTTTGAATGCTCGTCTAATGGATCTGAGACTGAAGAGATACCGCGCTTTGTTGAAGCGGTACGCGGGAAAAAAATATCGGGAAATTCTTTTTTTGGATGAAAAAATTTCTACCGTAGAATCGAGCTACAACAAACAAAATGATAAGATGTACGCACACAGTAGTGAAGAAGCGAGCAACCGTATTCCGCGTGTCCAACGAGGTCATTTTCCATCCTCGCTCATGGTATGGTTAGGAGTTTCTTATTGGGGCTTAACAGAGATATATTTTTGTGAGAAAGATGTAAAAACGAATGCAGTTGTGTATCAAAATACAGTCCTGACGAACCTTGTGGAACCTGTTTCTCATACCATGTTCAATAACAGACTGGCGGCGCGTGAAATCGACTTCATCCGGCACGAAGACTGGCCCTCCTCCAGTCCAGATTTGAGTCCGTTAGATTAGAGGATATGGCAACACTTGGAGGAAAAGGCATGCTCAAAGCCTCATCCCAATTTGGAGTCACTCAAGACATCCTTAATTAAGGCAGCCGCCGATATTGACATGGACCTCGAACGTGCTCAACGTGCTGCGATAGACGACTGGCCGCGCAGCTTGAAGACCTGTTTTCAAATTCACGGAGGTCATTTGAATAAACTTTATTGTCATAAGAATCTATGTTTTGAAAGTTAATTTTGGTATATAAATGGTTACATAATAAATAAACTTGTTTCAATTATTTTATATTAAACATGTGACAGAATTTGTGACCTGACTAGGTATATATAAATACAGAGTCAAGTTGAAAAATGTCTTTAGGAAAACCTTCCATTACCATAATTTAAAATACTTAGTCTTAAATAAACTGTATTTGAACGGGGTAAATAGTATTTTATTATTAAATGGAAGTTAAATTTGTATATAGACAGCTCAAACTTGCACTGTAAAGTTCATAGATGCCAGCGTTACTAACCATAAAAGTTAAAAAAACATAAATAGATACTCATTACCATTAGTATGTCTACTAAATAGTATCTTTGTTATGGGTACTAGGGGGTATTTACGCAAGCATGCCTAATCTAAATTACATTATATATTGATGTTAACTTTATAAATGACGGTGCTACTCAGTTTGATTGTGCATTCATTAAGGGCATTTAGGGGGAATCGTCAGAACTTAGCAAGGGCCTTGTTCAACGGACAATCGAGATTGTGGCTCGTTTGATTAGATTATCCCATTTCTATTGGACCCACCCCGTTCGATAACAAACGCCGAGAAATCAGACAGAAACAAGTTATTTTAATTAATTGCTGGTGTTTTTATTTTAAAAGTATTTCTAATTCTAAAAGTTAAGTATTTAGTTCTTAGTTAAAATTTCGAAATTAAGCGTTGCACGGTTAGTATAGTGTACAATATTTATTCAACACTTGCTAAATTTACGGTTTTATAGTTTGTCCGAAAGTTCAATATTACGGACCATACAACAGAGCGAGCGGTAAAAAAAATTACCGCACGCTCCGGAAATATGCACCGTGCGTATCTTTTACGGTTTTTTTTTTTATTTCGATCGAAACTCCTTGAAATCGCTTTTGGTCTTTACGTTTGTCTCACTTCAATACTAAAAAAGAAAAAGAGCCAAAAGTTGTAGTTGTAATTTTCATCACAAGCACGTGGTGCAATTGGTGGCGCAACGTGGAAATGCGCGCCATTTTCTCCTTAGAAAAAGTTTGCTTCATTACATAAAAAATGTACTGTTTTCTCGCAAATGTGTTGAAAAGCGTTGTATGATATTCGTGTGGAATTGGTATTTACAAACTCGTAACTATGGTAAACCTTCGACTTCGTCTCGGGCTTATATTCGTCTACTCGTTGGTAATAACCAACTTACCGCCCTAATATCATAGATAGTTAATTATTGCTTACACAATAGTACATTTGTCTGTTGTCATTGTTCTGAAATACAGTAAATGCGTTGCAACTTGCGAGAATGCAAACATCCTTTATCTGTTTTTTTCCTTTTTAAAATGGTGTTACGAGTTCAGTTGTCTGTTTTATTGCATTCGTACATGGTGTGTGAAGTTTAGCTCTTGTCACGTAAATACAATATTATGTATCCATATATATGGATAAGGCTGAGGAAACTTTTCAAAAGACTTTGGCATCGCAATCTTAATTCAAGTAAGTTGTATCTATCTAGATCTATTTAAAAACACGTAAACAGCACTAACGGCAGCGGCATGTGAGATTTTATTTTTATACAAGCCGCAGAAAATTACCCCGACTCACCAGATAGAGTGTGAATTAAATGCTGCAGAAAAATGTGACGGTCTATCCTCGCACTGCAGGCATAAACCTATCACCTCCTCCATGGAAGTGGAACCCTGTAAATGACTGCCGTACCTGACTTACCGTACCAATAGTAACCCACCAAAGAGGTAGTGTTCTTTCACTGTGAAGGTTGCTTGCTCTTCAATTCCAAACAATAACACATTTGTTAGTTGGAGGTATTATCAATAATTGTATTTAGAAATAAGTAACCAAGTACTACAGTTTCCGTATAGGAGCTTACTGTCTTCACGGAAAAGTTGGCAACTGGCGCACATTATGTTTTGCTAACGTTCGCATGCGAGAAAATAAGATTAGATTTTCTTATTTATTAGCTAATGTTATTTTTTACTACCCTGGTGAATCCTTCATTCAGTAGTTTGTAAATAGTAGGTTTTATTATTTTAAAAATACCGTTGCACTAAGTTAAAATAGTGTATATTTGATGTAAAAACCTCTAAATTTTGTAATTTCGTAGTGATTTCCGTAGCTCTTTCTTGACGTGATCTCGTAGCTCGTAGCAACTCTAGTAATGTAAAAAGAACTAATTAATATTTAGGCACTATTAAGTACCCATTCTGTGATTTAGGTTTGTTTCACGTGTACCACAACAGTAACACGTGGGCGGGCACTAGTTTTTATCAAAATTAATAGTTGAATTCCCATAGACCACAATTTGCCGTCACTGTCGACCGCGTGTGTGATCGATTTTACCTCGTGTGGGGATTGGTTAGACTTAGAATACAACTCCTTACGACCCATCAAGAAGGCCTGTAGTAAGAGACGACATAAACACTGGCCAGCCTGGTGGTAGTGTCTGGTACCTATTCTCTGGTCTGTGCGATTGAGAGCCAATTTCGTTTTCCGATTACTGTGTTGTGAGTGACTTTGAGTTCCGTTCGGTACCGTGAGGATTACCACCATATTCAGGCGTATCTTATTGACGCGTGGGCCACTGTGGCCCGAGGAAACGCCTAGACAATGGCCACCCTTCAGTTCAAAGGGGGTGCGAACCCAGATTTCTTCCCAGTATGGGAAGCTGTCCCGTCGCCAATGTCAAAAGCACCTTGTGCCGGAAACCGGTGATAAGAACAGCGAGTGCTCATTCATGGGTCGGATTGGGGTTCCTTCCAACCCATTCTGATACATCCTGGTAGTCCATTAACTCCCATTTCTGTCTTTCTCTTAGTCACTTGCAACATTCCAATCCTTATCTTACCCCCTTCTCTACAATCGACTGTGGCTGTGAAAAATAAAAAAACGCGTTTTCACTGCGGCACCATGTTCCACGTTTATATTGGACTTTTACAATATCAGAGGATTACACACCAATCTTAACGCCGTCCACCAATATCTTGAATCAACGAAGCCGGCAATGCTTTTGTTAACAGAGACTCAAATATCTTCTTCAGGCAAAACATCGTACCTACATTAGCCGGGCTATAAGCTCAAGCATACATGCTCTCCTCCACGGTGTTCCCTCGGTACTAAAACATCTAGGGATGAAACAATACGAGTAAAAACAAGTAACTACTCGATACTTTTCTTTCGATACCAAGTACTTTTGGCATCGATACTTTAGAACTGACTAACAAGTAGTATCGTGAAGTAAGTACTTGTATCAGTACTTGGTCGGTCACTCACTGAGAAGTATCAAAAAAAAACCCATAGGCAGATTGTTTACTCTATGGTAAGGTGTCTAGTTGGAATTTTTGTTTCGCGAACGCGATGAATGAATACTGCTCATTCATTCATCGCGTGGCGTGAGCCGTTATTTTGTTTTCGTCAAATTAAAACTGTGACTGAAGATGTAATTGTAATATCGTTCGTAAAAAAGTATCAGTACAAGTAAGTATCGATACTTTTCATTCGATACCGAGCAGGCATCGATACTTAGTGACCGATACACAATAAAAGTATCGATACCTAGATGGTATCGTTTCATTCCTAAAAACATCATCTTCAAGAGAGGCTTAAATAGAGTGTTCCACAAAAGGCAGCGGCATGGCTGTGACACTGGAATTGCTGATAGGCGACGGTAACAACTTGACGTCAGGTGGCCCGTCCGCTCGTCCGCCGTCTCAGTCTGCCTTCGACGGCTATAAAAAAAATCTCAGCGCTGGAGTGAGTATGTACGTCTATGTATTACTAATGCTAGTTTGTGAAATGGCATATCTCTTTTTCCTGCAGTCTTGTCGAAAGATCCTTCGAATGATCGATTTATTGGGTAACTTAGTATGTTGAGCACGAAGATTTGTTCCCTAATCATAATTTATTATTTGATATTCGTTATAGCTTAGTTTAAGGTGAATAATTATTGGCGTCAGTTACTTGATATTGTTTATTTTATATTTTTTATTATTATTCAAATAATGTCATAATCAATCAAATGATAATAAATACTATGCAAACAAAATCATTTTTAAGTTTGCTGCGAAGTAAGTAGTTAGGTACCACGTTTAGCAGACGAGTGGTGCTTGCTGGGACATATGACAAAATGATACTGTTTTGGCCGTTGAAGTCATTGGTAGTTGTCGAATTTGCCTTTAATTTTTGACGAGAGGGCCCGCGGGCCGTAGTTTGCTTATCCTTGGCCTAAAACTACGGTTTCCTGATGATTATTAGAAAATACTAAACAGAACGTGAGCGAAGCACGTCTTTCTCATCGCTGCAAGAGTGCTTGGAGCAACCAGCCAGCCACACGGTCTTGTGGAGTAATTGGTTCCTGCTGTTATTGATCGCACCACCATTATACTACTTTGGCTTCGTTCAGATCTGGTGGCAATATGATTCAGAATCAAGGTACGCAAAGAAAAAAATCTAAGTTTATCATACTTATTGTACTCATATAACAGTTGTTTTAAAAATATCTGAAAGCAGTATTGAAATAAAATTATAATTTTATTTATCTCCAAAGAAAATTTTACTAGAAAAAAATCTACTCGAAACAGGCAGCAGAGAGGACTTAAACCCGCTCCCTCCGCGATCCGGGTTTATATACTAACCATTATGCTACCGCAGCCCAAATTGTCCGTGTAGAATTTTCTCTAGCATTTCTTAGGCTGCAAGGCAGCGACATCTCTTCACATTGTAGGTAACCCACACTTTGGATTTTTTTTCTAGTAAATATTTCTTCTGATTTAAACATCTAGCAGTTAAATACTTTAAAGAATAAAAATAAAATTACTTTATCTCATTTTAAACTACATAACAGTCAGAAAATAATTACTAAGTTAATCCAATAAACTGTATCTTATTAACATTGTAATTAAGTAACCAAAAGAAGTGATTATTATATTTGTTTCTTAGGTTTTCACGCACATCGCTCATTAAATAAAACAAGTTTTAACGGGTTAGATGAACTGAATTTATTTATTTATTGAATAAATAAATAAGTTAATCCATTATTTTATGATATTCTTTTACTTCGCCCCGCCATCCATCATCCCTATTAATGAATAAATAATGTGTCCGGTATCACGGCCACTTTTTATATAGATACTGGTTCGGTACTGACTGCTATATTGATTTACTACCACGGCAAGAAAAATATTAATTGATATGTGATTCTTGGTCTGTAGACTTTTTAAGAAAGTTCTACAACATTATTCTCTGAATTTTTATTGTTCTCATTTTCAGGCTTTCTTCTAAACAGTCTTTCAGCCCCGTAACGCAAAAGACGTTGATGCCCTTGCCATATTATGATGAAGAATCAACCAATCTTCCTAATGTTCGTCAGTCGGCACTTCCAGCTTGTAAGTTTTTTTGACTTTGGAATTAAGGCTTTATCCTTTTCTAAGGTCGCATTTTCCTTCTTACCGTAATTTATAAAAAAAATATGACTGTCTCGTAAGTGAATGCATCTGATAGGTCGATACATCACTTTTTTTTAAATTTGGTTAAATATTGCTAAAGTGCAGATTGTTCTTTTAGTATCGCCGCACACGGGCCACCGACCACAACCACAAAACGCCGCCACCGGCATATTTCTTGTAGTTTTCATACATTTTATTATATGGACTCGCCACACACGTAACGCCGGTGGCCGCCACACGCTACAAATCGTCGTTGCTCGTTTCTTGTGGCCCGCACCGGCCACTTAATGCGCCGATACAAAACGCCGCCACAAGTCACTCGCACGATTCCCCACCCCTCTCTCCCTTACCTTAGTCGGCCGCTGTCGCGCGCTTCAGCCACTTTAGTAGCCGCTTCTAGCTTCTCGTGGCGGCTTTTGTGGCTGTGGCGTGTGGCCCGTGTGCGGCGACACTTAATGCTTTTCAAATATTGTTTTTTTGACGTGACAACGTCTTAAATTAGGTTGCGGCTGGGAGTCACTTATGAAAAAGTGTAACGCTCGGTAACGTTACGATGAGTCTCTCGTGTTAAGTTTAAGTTTACATGTACAATGTTTTAGTAAACAAAATATATTTCTATAGTTAAAATTTGTGCAATTCTTATTTTCATTCAATTCCTTGTTCCTATTGTGCAATTTAATTATATTCATATCAATAAATATTCTACCGAGAAAAAGACGTTGTCACGTAAAATCTTCGCCCGTAAAACCGACTTTACAGGCAACCATTTTTTGACGTGACAACGTCTTAAATTAGGTTGCGGCTGGGAGTCACTTATGAAAAAGTGTAACGCTCGGTAACGTTACGATGAGTCTCTCGTGTTAAGTTTAAGTTTACATGTACAATGTTTTAGTAAACAAAATATATTTCTATAGTTAAAATTTGTGCAATTCTTATTTTCATTCAATTCCTTGTTTTTTACAAGATAACAAAAGACATAGACACCCAAATCACACTACTGGTAATGTGATCTCCAATCTTGAAATTCAACGACCACACGAGACCGCGCCAAATGTAGGTGAGTACACAGGTCTTCTGAGCTTTCTCAGGAAATTTTCACAATACCTTCCTACTTTTTTTTGGTCAAACCTGAGCGTAACTTTTTATTAAAAGGTAATGACTATACTACTACAAATGGCGTTTTCAGTATTGGTTGTTTAAAAATGCAACAGGACATCATACAGCAAAACTTCACATCCTAACTAGTTTCGATTTTCAGTTTACTCATGTGCAAGCTCATGTGGTATAGTAGTCAAGTGATTTAATTTGGCACCCAACGTCAAAGTAAACTACCCAATCATTGGCACTCTTCCTATTAATGACACTTTTAAGTTTAGTTCGAAAAAACCAGGAAACAATAGATTGTAGGAATAATGCTGACAATTTTCAAATTTCGAAACCATACTAGGTTTTTCTTTTTAATATGTAACGATCTTGAATAATCTATTGTAATTAAATAATTAAACTCAAAAGTGCCAATAATAGGATGAGTGCCAATGATTAGGTGGTTTCCCCTAATTATTTATCCAGAATTTAATGAAACTTTTAAATAACAATCGTCATGTATAACTTAAGGGAGTACCGTTACATCTTAAGGTGGGTTCCAAATTAAATCACGTGACTCTAAATTATTGTTTCAGTGAAACGTTATTTTCAGATATTCGAACAGCGATTCAATCAGCAATCAGCTCGTCAAATAAAGTAACCACACCTTGGTGTCGGTTCCGGATCAATAAAACTGGTAATTTGTTGATTAAGTAGATTATTTATGGATTTCCTTATTGTTTTTATACAAGGTGGTCCCAAAGTAATCATATTTATTACGATGTATGTGTAACTTCTCTTCTAAATAATTAAGTGTGAAATTTTTATGAAGATCCTAAAAAAATTTTGTATGTGTTTTCTTAGTTCTACTATAACTTCTACATGCCTGAAAACTTTTGGATTTAAAGGGTATCGTTCGATAGATTTTTTATTATCTATATATATATATATATATATATATATATATATATATATCATCATCACAGCCTATTAATTTAACCACTGCTGGAGAACAGGCCTTTCGTATGGATAGATTAGAGAGATTGGACCGTGACACACCACGCGGGCTCTGTGCGGATTGGTGGGTACTAACGACTACAGATGCAGCTGGGAAAAACGGGTTAACGTGCTTTCTGAAGCACGGAGGAGTTCAAGATAATATGTTTTTGGTCACCCATCCATTGACCGACCATTGCGAAAGTTGTTTAACTTCCACGATCGTAGGCCAAACGCGCTAACCACCTGCGCCATCGAGCTCCTCGATATATGTATACCTGTATTTAAACCTCACTGCAATGACTTTTTGAACTTACCGTTTCAGTCTTGTTAATTATTAATGTAACTTTTTTTCCAGACACTGTAGTGCGGTTTGGCGAAATGTCAAGTAACCAAACTTACGGAAAATTAGTGAAATTGGGTGGTTGCCACGCCCCGCAGCTGTGCAGATCTAGACACAAAGTGGCCGTCATTATACCATTCAGGTTTATTATTTTTAATAGAGAGAAAGAAAATGATTTATGGGCAAATCTACAAACTTTAAAAAAATATATGAAATTCGTATTTCTAAGTAAAAAACAAGCGAGCCTTTCGGAAGTCGCAATGTGTAAAATTTGCCATCTCACCTTAGTAAAACAAGAAATTAAACATACTTAAAAAAAAATTAATATTTGAATCTAAAATAAAATCAAATAGCTCGTGTTTTCCCTACTCCCTGTTACACACTTCCGTCCCATTACACGAAATCATTCCCACAAATTGCAGCAGAGGAAAAATGTTACACACAGGAAACATAATGGTTGCAGATCAATAATCAATATTATCACCAAATAACGCTTATAGCTCCAACCATACACGTACCTATACAACCTGTGTCACTGACGACGGAGAGACAGACACACGAGTGACTGCAATAGGGCCTTATCTTGGAATAAGCCTGCTTAACTGATTTCTGGAAGCAGACAAAATTAGATCCCGTTTTCCCGAAAAAAGAAAATATAGATATATTAAAATTAAAGAAAATATTACTAAAAAAAAAATCACGCAGACCAGGCAGCAGACGGGACTCGAACCCTTCGCGTGGAATTTAAAATCGAGCAGTTACATGTTTCAAAAATAAAAATTATAACTATATTGATATTTGTTTAGCTTTGATATTTAATAACTACTTTACTTACGAGTATTCATCAAGGAGTTATTCTCCCTTATCCCACCATCCCATTTTCTTCAGAGAACTACTTTGTCACCGACTTACTGTGGCCACTATTCCAACGCGAACAAATAAATTTGGTGACTTATTTCTTTTTCGCATGACTGCAAATGGAATGATTTGCTCGCTCACATGTTCCCTCACGCCTACATCCCGGGATCCTTTCAAAAGAGGCGTGAAGAAGCAACTTGCGCGCCGGAGAGATGAGGATGGCTGGTATGGTAGGTAAAACTGCTGTACCAGCTATCTTCACATCTGGACTCTGCCATTAATTAACATCAGCATAGGTATTCTGTAAGATACATACTCACTTACGATCTGATTTATTCGGATTTCTAACAAATGTCAAATATCTAATACTGGCTGCTTCTACAGACACAGCGACATATTGCCATGTAATGGCGTAATGCATATCAAACTAATGTCTAAAATGGCAACTACCGAAATCGGAAGCGAGATTTTATTTGAAAGAATCGCCCTTCTGCTGGTGGAGTTGTCATTTGTCAGACCTAGCATTAAAAATTTTAAAAAATAACGAGCGAGCCTTACAGTAGTCGCGTATGATGTGTAACATTTGAAACCTCACCCTATATTAGTAAAAAAAGAAATAAAACCTACTACAAAAGGAATAAACCCTTTGAACATTATGTTCTAAAATCAAATCAAATAGCGCGCGCTTTCGTGATTTCCTGTTACACACTTCCGTCCGATTTCACGAAATCACTCCCACAAATTGCAAGAAAGATGTTACACATCAAAAAGTAAGACCGCAAAACATCGCTTTTTATTTCAGGAATCGCCATATCAATCTAGCCATCTTCCTTTTCAACATCCACCCATTTTTGATAAATCAGATGTTGGAATACAGAATATTTGTCGTCGAACAGAGTGGTGAGTTGGATATTCAATTAACACGAACATAATTTGAAATTTTGTATATTTTTTTATTTAGGTTAAGATAAGATATTTACCTAAATTCGCTTCACATTCGGTGTTACCAAAGTTCCGCAGCTTTAAGCCAGAATTTTGGTTAGATCTCCCGAAGGTCGGTCGAAATTGGGTAGCTTAAATTAAGTATGACATGAAAAACCTCAACAAAGTATCAAGATATGCTTAAAAAACTATAACATTTAGTGCATTCAACAAAAGTACGTGATATTTTAACCGAATTTCGGCATCGGCACATATGCAAACCGCACATTCGGTAGCACCCACATTCGGTGCAACACTAGTAAAGATAGCTGCAACAGCGAGCGTCTGGAGTCCACCTTCTACCTAAGTCACATGTTCAGATATTTCGGATCTTTTATGAATATTTTGTATCCTAATAATAATTAAATGGCAAGGCTGGGCCTTTGACCAAGGATTTCTGGTCCGGTCAAATACATATTAATAGCTGCTGTTAACTATGGTGTCTTGGATTCAATTTCAATGTAAAATTGAGTCATCACTAATTGATTAACAGACATCTCAGAGCGGTAGTATCCCGATTGAAGCCGAATCGCGAACCTAATTTGAATTCATTAACTATATTTTTTTATTTTTATTTAGTCGAATAGAACTAATTTCAAAGTTTGTTGTAACATTAATAAAAAAAAGGATTTGTTGTGCGTTTCAAAAAAACAACGATAGGAAGGCTTTTTTAAATTCTTACAACACATTTCTGGTTCATTTAACTTCCTTAGCGGAAAATATTAAATTAACGTTCCTTCATTCTCTTCTATAAACGGAAAATACTATATTTCGTATGAAAAATTATTTTAGGTAAATAATTTTATAAGAATCCATAGATAATTCAAAGACCTACAACATTTTAGGCAAGGAGTTGTTCAACAAGGGGCGGCTTTTCAACGTCGGTTATGTGGAAGCAATGAAGTTGGGCAAATGGGATTGTATGGTATTTCATGATGTCGACATGCTGCCGATGAGCAAACACATCATGTATAGCTGCCCCGTCTGGCCCAGGCACATGTGCGGCACAGTGGTGGACAGTGAGAAGAGCGTGTGAGTTTCAAACATATTAATGAGGGTTTCGGGCGCCAGGTGGCAGCACTGAGATGAAAGGTCTACTATGGGTCTACTCCTCAGGCAGTCCTCAGGTCTACTCATCCGTCAAATCACGCATGTCGTCATAGTCTATAGATCAATTTAAATGCACGTTCAATTAATTCGCACCATAGACTTCATACAAAAAACCTCTTGTCATAGTGTCGCCATCTGACGTAAATTTTCCTAAACACTCCGTAAAAATCTAAGAAACAATAAAGTTATTTTTTTATTTCAGTTCGACATTTCACACTTTTTTCGGTGGTGTCAGTTCTATGTCGACGAAACAATTCGCCAGTGTTAATGGCTACTCTAATTTGTACTGGGGCTGGGGTGGTGAAGATACAGATATGTTCTGGAGGTAAAAACAAGCCTATTATTTTTTTTATCATGTGCCTCTAGCTAGAACAGCATGCGGCATGACGTTTAATGTGCTTGATTAATGCGCATGACATGCAAACTATAGTGCAAAGTTATGCAGCAATCACGAAAACGTATGCCGCATGATCGTCTACACATTGTTGTGAAAGTCTTTCAAACTACGTGGTGGCTGCCATGCAGCATGATAATTCACGTAAACGCTCCTAAAAAAATACGATATGTGTAGATTAATATAAGTTCCAAATATACATAAATGACGCGGCCAACGGGCAGAGAAGTGTACCGCGAAGCATCTCTAGACATCCTCTCCCTGCTGGCATCAGCCCAATGTCCTACTCTAGTGGCAGTATTCAGGTTAATCAAGAGCTCGTTAATACCCTATCCCATGGAGCCGTGGAAGTCAGAAGCTCAATTTTATTAAATTAAATTAAATTTTACTTGATTGTGGTCTTTCGTGAAGTGGAAGTTCCACTTCTCCAGAAAATCTCCTAATCTTAATACTTTTTGTATTCATGACTTTTTACAGTTATCCAACTTTCATTTCAGAATTAGGGCAGCCGGTTTTCCAATGGTACGATACCAGAAAGATATTGCAAAATATTTATCTTTACCACATGATAAGATGCCAGAATGTAAAAATAGGTATGTTGAACTCACAGATTGAATTGGGTGTATACGGAAAATGTTTAAACAGTATATGAATACCTAGTTAGGTAGGTAGTGATACATCAGCCGGTTGTGTCTGCGAGTGCCTCAATGGTGACGGGGCTGATTAGTACCTATGTTGTATCTAAAGGTGGCTGCGAAAAAGGCTAGAGCTATAATGTTCTATAGCTCTAGGGGCCAGCCACCGGCCGGCCGGAGCGTTCGTAAAGGTTGAGGCAACAAATGAGCCCATTGAGTCCAGCCTAAAATACATGGGGCTTATAATGGATAGCAAGTGGTGATTTGATGCTCACTTTAAATACTGGGCCCAAGACTAAGTGGTGCTGCGGTTGCACTTAGCAAGTTGCTGCCGAACGTCGGTGGCCCCAACGCCAGCTGTCGCAAGCATGAATGCTGGAGTCATCAGAAATATAGCCTTCGAAGGGGCGCCGATCTGGGCGGAAAGCATAAGTGCGGCGAGTGATAAGGCACTGCTGCAGATGGCAGCAAAGTATAGTGGCCCAAAGGGTTGCGCGAACTTATTGCACCACGACATCATTTGCGGCCTACTGCGCAATAACAGGCTTCGAGTCTTCACCAGGAGGAGATCTTCACCTACAGGCGAGGAGTGGAAGTTGGTGCTGGAGGAGAGATAATCACCGAGCTATTTAGTGATCCACTGCTACATTATTATAACGCCACTAAGATATGTGTTCTGAAAAGCATCGACGGATATTCAATTCTATCTATAGTTACACACTGTAAATGTCAAAAAAGTTAACGAACAGGCCGGCAAGTCTTCCCTTTATATAGGATAGGGAGAATCGACTCATTACGCAGGCTCAGTGCCGCAGCCGTGACTATAACAACTTATCGTGCCTTCCGGAAGCATGCAGAAGTTCGAGATAATAAATTTTGAGTCACCTAACCTATGATCGATAATAAGGATGTTGACGGGGTAAATTAAACGAAATTTTATTTAGTTCATCAGTTACATTTATCAGAAAATAATGGACATTTACCTACTTGTTTATCTTTTTGTCAATCAACCAAAAAATTACAAAGATTAAGTGCATCAAAGTTTGGAGTAGGGAAGCTCGTGACGACATTTCTATGTAAACATAATTGTTGCTTATTTTTTGAACAAGACGGACATGCGACAATTCAAATCAAAATATCTGTTACGCTCAAAGATCGAAAACGCTCAGTGAGCGGAAAAATAGCTCACAACGCGTTGTGGTCACAGTAAAACATCCACATCGCGAAATTCGTGTTATGGCTCTAATGAAAACGCGCACGACGCGTTGTGGCAATCACAGAAAGACCAAATAGCGAAATTCGTGTCGTGGCTGACATGCGATCGAATAGCACGTCATGGCTTTTCTTCGTTGCCACAACGCGTTGAGATCGAATAGCATGTCAGCCACGACACGAATTTCACTATTTGGTCTTTCTGTGATTGCCACAACGCGTCGTGCGCGTTTTCATTATAGCCATAACACGAATTTCGCGATGTGGATGTTCTACTGTGACCACAACGCGTTGTGAGCTATTTTTCCGCTCACTGAGCGTTTTCGATCTTTGAGCGTAACATATCTATAAAAAGGTAGGTACATGATAGCAATCCCGTAAATAACGTAAATTACTATGAACGTGAAAGTCTAAAACAATATATTTCTGTAATGTTTTGATTAAGTGAATAATGAAAAATACGTGTCTAATACTTTTTGTTAATCAACCTGATAGACGAAGACAAAAAAGTTATTTAGCATCCTTCTAACGATAGTAGCTTAATAACTTCTATAATCGTAGACGGTGTGCGTTATTCATTGCGACACAGAGCTCCCCACTTGTCTTGTTTAGTAAATTAAATTATATAAAATAATTGTATTATTTTTGGGTAAATTAGATTAATCTACTAAGTCGTCCATGTTCTAGGGGTACAAGGGGTTGCATAAATTACTTATCATATGCCTATAATTATGCCGTAAGTAAAAGAAAATATACTAATCGGTGTGAGAGCATCGATAATGCTAATTGGATAGTGACCTTGCCTATTTTTACACCTGCTCAAATATGACGCTATAGGTAAAGAGAACATGAATATGCGCTTTGCGCTTTGTTTTTCTCATAACGAAATCTTAAGTCCATATTCTTATCTTGAAAGTACGGTATTTAATTTTAACTTGTTAAGTTTTTTTCAGTAATGAAGTAAATCTTAAGTAATTAAAAAAATATTTCATTTACAGGAATGAGTTGGTGAAAACTGCTATTGGTAGATACTCTTACGATGGATTGACAACATTAAGCTACAGACTGTTATCGATAAAATTACTACATCTCTATACTCATATTTTCGTCGATATTAATCCTGGTTCAAATAATACTACAACCGCGTTTAGAACAGTGGATATTATTCATTAGTTATTTTTTGTTGATTAGGAGCTTGCGCAGAAATCGCCAAAACAAAGTTATGCATACAACGGAACGTCAAATAATCGCGTGTTGCCAACGATGTTACTTTTACCTCAAATAAGGAAAACATAAAGTAAGACTAGCCTGTGGATTAGTTTTTCACTCCAATGCAGCATTTAAAATCATTGTAGCTTATTTTTCAAATTCTATTTTTATGTTTTAGTATTATAATAAATTGAATTTGGTACAAATAGAAGTTTTAATAGATTAAGATATGGTTATTTATACACATTAAATTACATAACCAGATTTTAGAAACAAGTTTGTATATTTGTTTTCGTATAGTAACTTGGATATTTTGATGTCAATAATTTTGTTAGGATATCATATAACAAAAGTAAAAGTAAATATGTACAAGCTTAAAGATAGGTATTTTTTATGTTGGGTAAAGTTTCCTAGGTGTTGGTAACACCGTAATTGTCACTGTCAGTGTCACTTTCAGATTGTATCGGGACGAAAACGTCAGTTTCGTTTTGCGGTTGCCGCAGTTGGTGACATTTGTGCGGTTTTGGTCGGAATTTGTGAAAAAAATTCGCACTTTCACCTTATTAAATCAATCGAATTTGTGTTATAAATCAAGTCACAGTGTTTTGCTTGTTATTGGAATATCAAAAAGATATACAGTTTTTAAATCTGTTCATTTTGTGTAATTTTCCTGCTAAGACTTGTTTTTTTGGTGCAATTGGTCGCATTTTGGCTGTGATATAATAGGAATAATATTGACGGAGGAACTAAACGGTATGTAATGATGCTTTTTTAAATACATGATAATTATCAATCTGGCGTACCGAAATCGATTGCTTCAATTTGAAACCTTCGGCTGCATGTTTACTTTGTTCTGTATTGGACTATTTCCTCGTGTTTTGGCGATACTCACATAAAATTTACATAGAATCACTGTTTATTATGTAGGTACTCTAAATAATACAATTATATTAGTAATGCGTGAGGACATAGGATTGTAACATCATATTTTTAAAATCACTTTTTTTATTTTTTTATTTTATATATACCCTGCAGTCTAAATTATTTTAACAAAACCATGACATTTGTTTATTGTAGCACTGTAAATTCACTTAATGGATAAAATTGTGCTAATGATTTATATAATTAAGCAGCAAGCTAAACATAAATGCATAATATCTAAGTGTTAAACCTTATTTTAAACTTATTATTTATTTAAAATGGAACTTATTTTCTTGTTCCAATCATTACCATATCATTTAGCAATTAACAATTGCAACAATTTGACAAACAACCAACCTTGACAATATTAAAGCTTATAAAGACAATATTATTGTTATTTATCTCGGCTTAAGCAGAGCTTTTATTACCTAAGTAATTTTCACGATTATTAAAACTGTCAAATTGTTAGATTGAGATTTAAAAAATATACCGGCCTCACGATCGAACCACCGATCGGTCAGTGTCGATCCCAACACTGTTATCGTTCAGCTATCCGTCTCTGATCGAGATTTACAAATTTTACATTTTTGTATGAGTTTAATCTAGTTCAGTTACATTAAGATTTAGCAAATTTGCTGCAAGTAGACCTACCTCGATATGATTTTTTAGTTGACTCTGTTTTGTCTATGTGAACATTTGTATCAATAATTTAATATTAAATACAAAAATATTTATTCATCTCTAACATTTCTCAGTGATTATTTATTTAGTTTTCTTTAAACAAAAAACTGTACAGCATACCCCATCTGGCCACCTTACTGGCTCAACTTTTTGGCCTAAACCCTATCCCTTCTATCTCATGGAGCCCTGGAATATTACTAACAGAAATAAAACCACTACAGATATTTCTCTATAGTTTACAGTCAGATAAATGTTACTGCCCCATATACCTATCTGCTCCAATGCAAGTGGAAAATCAACCATCCTGTACTTCTCAGACACTTAATGTTAAAAATGACAGTGAGTTCAAAAACCTAAATTCTTGATTATTTAAGTCATTGTAAGCAAGTAAGTATTTAAGTCATGCGGAGAAATCACTTAGTATTGCAACTGCGTTCAACAAACAAATGGGTTGTTACTTATTGAAATAACCTTCAGAACTGGACACCTAGACTGGGCTTGAGGATGTAAACTATTAAACTATTTTGCTAACATACCATTTATTATTGCTTTGACCGGCTCCTGAGTCAAGGCAAAGGCAACTTTTGCAGTATATTTGCATCTTATGTTATCTGTTCTACCTTCAATACTTCAATTCAATTTCATGCTTAAAACTATTATTATTATAATTAGGGTAGGGAGGGGGAATCATGTTTACTTAAGGAAAACATGGTGTATTTTAATATTAGTTATTTATTATATAAATCAAACTTAAGAAAAATAATAATGATAAAAGGAAGTTGCAAAGTGGAGTGCGATCAATATTATATGAGTACATTTCATTCAAAGATATATTAATATAACATTTAGTCCTTTTATCCTGTAGGCAATATTCGCACATTTAAATAATGAGTAGGTCCAAATTTTTTCTGGGAATGATTGAGTATTAGTTAATTATAGTATCTTTGTATCTTCAACTTCATAATTATTTGTCAGATTATACAGTACTACTGTTATGTATTCTGTAGTACTGGGTATGTATTCTATAGGTACTTTCTAATAAGATAAATAAAAAATCTATTTAGTTGATGTTTATGTACACAATCAACAGTGATAGAGGTGTCAATTACAGTGGGCGTCGGATCATCGCGGGTCTACCGTATTTGCGAATTGAACAATAATGCCTTAGGTATTATATCCAACTCAATTCAAAACATTTCATCTTTAATAATGTTATTTATGACATAATAGGGTGTTTCTAGCTGATAAGTAGTACTACCAAGGACAAAATTGATTAAGTGCTGCTTTGACACAATAATAGGTCGTCTGACACTCGACCTTTAGAGAATTTAATAGAGATTTATTGAGGAATGCGCCTATACTTTTAGTACCTGAGAAACATTTAGTAGTGACATTCAATATAGAGGAAAGTGGCGGGAACACACATTTTTAACAGTTGGTTTTGACTCCAAAACTGCACTAGTTTTGGAGTCAAATGTACCCCAAGCATAAACATTGATGATCCGTATTCGTATGTAGGTATACCGTTTGTCTTACGTTCGTTGGGGGCGCTGCTTATTTTTCATGGAAACTTTGACGTTGGCTATACAAATACGGTTCTGTCAAATTTCGTACTTGGGGTACGGTGCAGTTTTGCAGTCCGGCGATACGAACACTTTCTCGCTAGTAGTTCGTGCTTGGGGTTCTGTTGCGGATTCGAATCTCTAACATATGCGTCATCATGGGCGTAGCTAGGGGATCGATTTTGAGTTTCATACAATTTGAAAATTAATTTAAAAAGGAATGTAAGTTTTACTTGACGGCAGCCCCCCGAAAATTTTTTTGAAAACGCTAACGCTTTCGATTTTATTTTGTTATTTCTGACCGCAAAAGGTTTTCAAATACCTCACGCTCATTTTTTTTAATATTGTTATTGTATACCAATGCAAAAGATAAAAAAGAGCGCGAGGCACTTGAAAACCTCAGGCGGCTAGAAGTAAAAAATAAATCGTAAGCGTTAGCATTTTCCAAAGCATTTTAGTTAGGCGAATGGCCCCCAGGACACGTGACCTAATCGAAAATTCGTAAGTCAAAAACAATAAAATTGGAAAGGTTCATGACTTTCAATATATTGGACGAAACATAGTAATATTTTATTTTATCGTATTATAATAATAAGTCTCTAATTAGGACGTCCAGGTGTCAGCTTTATTGCGAAGAAAATGCATTTTTTTACAATAGATGTCGCTAGGTGCGCTTAAATGTGATTCATGTAAGTTGATTTTTCGAGAGATAAACTTTTTAATGTAATATAAATTGTCATGTTTGTGTCCGATACCTCAATTAATAAATATTGTATTGTACCACATAAATGATAGTACTTTTAAACTGATAATTAAAGCAATTCGTGCAAAATTATTCCCGAACCATTCCAAAATATCAAAAATGCACAACGTTAATATTCAAGTTTTCACTTCTGCCGGCACTCCCGGAGTGCAACCCGTCGTTTTTTTTTAATTAAAGCTGTAGCTTTCTTAAGCGATTCATTTCGATCATTTGATATTCGAATGATTACGCTCGTTTGATATATTTCGCGCAGCAAGCATTAGCTTATAAAGTTACCTAAACCCGTGTTCGATATAACTAAACTGCGAATAGGTAGGTAGGTATATGGATTAAAACTACTTTATTGCCAGAACTGTTCTATTTTATCCTTAGTTCGTGTTCGCCTTTGTCTTCCTTCGCTGGCGAACTCATCGCGTGATTGTGCCCACCACCATTTTGTACCTATTACTCGTTTTGTTACATCTTCTGATTGTCTTCATGATTGCAATTTTCCGCTAGGAAACAAACTTATACTGTTAAGATTTGCATCTCCTAGGTACTATTGTTGTGTACAGTCTGTGAATGGTTCCTGTCCTAAATATTTATTCCTGTGGCACACTCTGCAACGACCTTCAAAACAACAATGGAATACTGTCCCACTTTATAGCAAGTTCCTTATTATCGTATTGGTAGACTGATAAATCTAAACAATTATAAATCTTATATTGTTTTAAACTTTCATGGTCACTACCATTATAACTATTAACGGGATTGTTACCATGTACCTTGTTTTTATGAGTCTCCGATATTTCGGCACTGTTACAAGTGCCATGATCACGGAGTAACTGATACTACTACTATCGAGTTCAAGTGCCATGATCACGGAGTAACTGATACTACTACTATCGAGTTACTCCGTGACCATGGCACTTGCAACAGTGCCGAAATATCGGAGACTCATAAAAAACAAGGTACATGGTAACAATCCCGTTAATAGTTATAATTATAAATCTGTTTATAAACATGGATCACATTCCCATTTTCATTTATGTGAATAGCCATACTTTATTGATAAGATTTTGATATGATGGAATATAAAAATAAAAGAGTACGAAAGCTTAGTACAGTTAGCGGTTTCGATCTGCGATGGTGGCAGTTTCAGCAGTATTAGCAATGGCTAGTCAAAGAAATGAATTTATTTGTTTCGAGTTTCTTAGTGCTCCGAAGTTCTCCCGAGCTGGGCCAGCGCAGCGTGAAGGGCTATAACATGTACTCCCTAATCCGTCTGTCAGGAAGGCCTGTGAGGAAAATAACATGAGTGGTGTGAGCCGTGATATAATTCTATTGCGATATTATTGGACAGACAGCGGCTGGCTCTATTTTCATGATGTCAGAATCTCTTGAAGGCCCGGGTGCAATTCTCAATGGGATCAATATTAGACAAACTGGCTAAGTGCGAGTCAGACTTACACACGACAGGTTTCGTATTATCGTACAACATTGAATAATTTCACGGCGATTGCTGAAGTCAAGAGAAAACGCCGATAGATTAATGTTTCTTATAATATGAACCCCTTATAATTTTTCTCTTTATAATACGATATCGGTGTCGATTCTAGTGTGATTCTCTAAACTTAAAACTAAATTTAACATCAGTCTCTCCTTTTCAATCTGTATAGAGAATGACAGGGACGCACTGTTGTCAAATTTAAGTTTAGCTTTAAAGAATCATGCCAGAATCGACATCACTGTCTGCTTAAAATAATAGATTTTCTAAACAAAATTTGATCACTAATTTCACCATCTAGGTTTATTTTCGCAACAAAAAAATGCCTACATTCTTCTCTAAAGTCCCTTTGAACTTTGTACTAATATTCATCAAAATCGGTTCAACGCTTTGGGCGTGAAAGCGTAACAGTTTCTTTTGGATTTATTATGTTAGTAGGTACTGGTGTACCTACTCACATAATAAATCGTTATTATAGCGGCAATATTAAAACTCCTTTTAACTTTTTCAGTCTTACTTGATAAATTAAGTGTATTATCTCTTACTATCTGGTAGAGCAAACAACACGTAAACGATATCAAATCAAAGCTATTATACATTAGTCAACTTTATACATGACATTACTGCTTATTGCCATTTGCCTCTGCAATTATCAAACTTGATTGAAATCAAGTGCCCTACTATATGCCTACCTAAAACGCCTAGATTTCATGATACTTATACACAGGTCCATATTCAGGAATTTTGCTATATCTCAATTTAAGTAAAACTAAAGAAAAGTTTACTAGAAAAAAATCCACGCGGACCAGGCAGCGGACGGGACTCGAACCCGCATCCTTCGCTATCCGGGCGAATGCACTGACCATTATGCTACCACGGCCCTATTAGCCGCGTCGAAATTTTCCTAGCTTTAAGCTGCAAGGCAGCGCCATCTCTTCACATTGTAGGTAACCCACAATGTCAAATGAATACTTTTTCAAGCATTAAACATTTGAAAGAAGAAATAGCAATTATAGTTATGATTTTATTTATTTTTTAAGCATTTAACTGCTAGATGTTTAAATCTAAAGAAAAGTTTACTAGAAAAAAAAATTACTAGAAAAAAATCCACGCGGACCAGGCAGCGGACGGGACTCGAACCCGCATCCTTCGCTATCCGGGCGAATGCACTGACCATTATGCTACCACGGCCCTATTAGCCGCGTCGAAATTTTCCTAGCTTTAAGCTGCAAGGCAGCGCCATCTCTTCGCATTGTAGGTAACCCACAATAAAAAATAAATAAAATCATAACTATAATTGCTATTTCTTCTTTCAAATGTTTAATACTTGAAAAAGTATTCATTTGACATTGTGCCTTGCAGCTTAAAGCTAGGAAAATTTCGACGCGGCTAATAGGGCCGTGGTAGCATAATGGTCAGTGCATTCGCCCGGATAGCGAAGGATGCGGGTTCGAGTCCCGTCCGCTGCCTGGTCCGCGTGGATTTTTTTCTAGTAAACTTTTCTTTAGATTTAAACATCTAGCAGTTAAATGCTTAAAAAATAAATAAAATCTTAAGTAAAACTAGATATAGCCCATACAATAATGTCAAATTGACCTTGACTTTGTGATAATTTTCTATGGATTAAATCTTGTTGTAGTTGTATCGAGATTTTGCAAATTTGCTGCAAGTGGACCTAAAAAAGGATGACTTAGAATATGAGCAAAATAATGTTAATGTATCATAAGAAAATTCATCTTTAAAGTACATTAATTCAATTATTTATGTAGCCACAATATATTTTTTTTGTCTTTTATCTGACAATGCTGATAACAATTATGATATTTTGATTTTACCTTGTTATGTTTATCTTTTTTCAGTTCCTCTCCTGAAGTCCTGACATATCCTATCCAAGACCCGACCATCACAACAATCCTCATCATCTGAAACCAATTATTTGAAACCGTAGATCAGAAGAAGTTATATGGCTGCATTCAAGTATAAGTTATTATGCATTTCAACTTTCTTTGCTGCGTGCTTAATGATATACAGCATGTACCTGTATATATTTGAAAGATATAATGATCAAAAACACTTAGCTATGTTAGGCAGTATATTAACATATTTTTGACTCATGTGATTTAAAATAAAACTTTAAAAATGTGGTTAGTTTTTTTTCATGTGATTAGCCCTTTTAGCGTGAGATTACGAAGTTAAAGGCAAGGTGCGCAAGATGAGTACATGACTACTATTAGATGGATAACTAAGTACTTTAAATAATTAAGTTAGCCTAGTAATCATTACCACCTACCATTCGGAACTGGGGTTTTTTCTATGGATACTTCGAACCTGACCGAGGTTTTTCAAGTAAAAAGTCTTCTATAACAATATGCTAGCAAACAAAAGACCTCTACGCACTATCCAGCTTGCTGGATCCATCATGCGAGACAGCGCTATACACGTAAAAGAGATGGAAAAATATGGATAATGCGAAAAAGACTTAAAGCCACCATACACGGGCAGCTTGGAGCATTCGGGATGGACTGCTTCAAGCTGCGACTGCATAGTGAATTACTGTCTAGTCTACATACACACAGAAATCAGAAATTTTATTGCACATACTCGGACCGCTACTGCTCGGGCGGTTGGTATGAAGAGCTCGAGAAGTTTTCAATGGCAGCTTCAAGCTGTTGACTCTAACTGCTCGAGCAGTCCGTATATGTAATATTGTTTAGGAATAAATAAATATGTTGATCAGTGGCTAACTGCTAATTCAGTCCGTGTATGGCGGCTCTTAAGGTGACAGTATTATTTTAAGACCGGGTTTTACTTAACGTTTTGTAATAAGGGGCTTGCCGAAATGCAAAACTAGCAGAACCAATTCAATGTCACCGTCTGATTATGTGCTTTTGTTCCATTGAATACGAGTTCTTCGTAAATTTATGCTTTTGCATAAACACTTGTCGTTAAGTGAGAATCTGTATGAATAGCTTATTTACAAACTTATTCCAAGCACGTTGCTTACATAGATTTCATAATTTTGACAGGTTGTAAAAATATGCGAGTCGGTTTAGAGGCTGATACTAAAATATTTTTTGTAGTAACGCTTTTATGTATAATCACACTAATATTATAAAAGCGAAAGTGTGTGAGTGTATATGTTCGTTACTTCTTCACGTCTAAACGGCTCGAGCGATTTTAATAAAATTTGGTATGGAGCTAGCTGACACCCTGCATTAACACATAGACTACGTTTGACTACAGGAAAATATCCACATCACAGCTAGTTTTTATTATAAAACTTAACTTTTCCTGTACCTACTATCGATTATAAAAATCTTAGGAAACCTTTTATCTTCTTCAATATCTGTCTAGCAAGCTTCTAAAAGGTTGACCACATTATAAAACAAACAAATAAATAAATCTTAATTAGGTATTTAAAGTTCGTCTTTAGTTTAGTCCTATATGAATCTTAGATTTAATTGTCGTATGTAACATTATGTCCATTACCTTTAATATTAACATTTGGAATGTGCATAACTGTATCCTGCACATTGTATAACACCACACTTTTTATTTAACTACATGAACTTCATACTTTGTATTAAATTAAATATTTAAGCTAGTCCTTGACGTGTAATTAGCATTACCACAAAACTATGTGGTTTATCAAATGCTGTAAAAATTAAAAGATGTAAATAAACATATTGTTCAATCCTAAGTCCCCGCGCTATCATAAGGAATGTTTTAATTTCCTTCACACTTCTAACTTGTTATCTCTTAGGTCATCAGAAAATCTTACCCTCATGACTCCTTTACACAGTACAACTTTTTACAGTCTCTCATTTGCAGTTCGCGCCGGTCAGCTGTGAAATTCTCTCCCAGTTTCGATACGACGTGCGGTTCACATTTTTAAGAATCTCGTGAAGTCCCACTTTGTAATCTTCTTCTTTGTAATCTCTTTTGCAATTTCTACCGACTGGTCTAGATTTGTGTATGTATTTGTACGTATATGTTTATATTTATAAATATAAAATTATGTGTATTTGTTTGTGTATGTATATATTAATAAATTAAATTACATTGAAAACGCCGCGGTCTCTCCCACTTCCTTCTAATCCTCTCCATCCAAAGGTTGTCTGGAAGAGATCGCTTTTAGCAATAAGGCCGCCCATTGTAACACTTGATTTAAATGGCTATGTATTTATTGTAATGTTTTCTAAAGTGTGCAATAAAGTGTTTGGTATTGTATTGTATAAATACAGTTTATTAAGAAAAAAATAATAATTAACCATATAACGGCGTATAATTTATGTTTGGAATCTGATCTTCATCGTTGCATAGTTTATTGAAATGAACTGAACAAGAAATGATTTTTTTTTTCTCCTCACCAGCTGACTGAATGTTGGTCGATGGCTGCATATGTTCCGTACACGTGCGTACCAAATGTGTATTCTCGGACAGTAGGAATACCCGTTTATGGTATCCTTTTTTTTTTTTTGTTGACGGTGGAAAATGCATTTACGCACCATACCGCGCGCTTGCCAGGCGCGCGACGTGTGTGGGACTCCCCGGCGTGGAACAACGCCGGTCCTACCCACTAAAAACCACCGGTACCCTCCTCGGCCCTTATGAGGGCGCTCTGGGATCGGTGCACCTACGTGCGCCACTACACCAGAGCGTCCTAGGGCTGGCCCGGCCCAACGAGTGGACCGGGCGACGCGCCTATGGGGGGATTACTCTAGGGTACTAGGTAATCCCCAGACGGGGTGGCCTATGCCGAATGGCACCAAGGACGCGCGGCTGGCATGCCGCGCCCAGTCCACCTTAGGGCCGACGAAGACCGGCGGTCAAAGCCGCCTGTCTTCTTCGGCCCACCCGTCTACGCCGGAGGGGAGCGGCCAGAGCGTCCTCCTCCCGCTCCCTCTCCGCTGCCTCCTTCTGCCCCATCACAACCTCGCAGAAGGAGGCGGCAGCCTTCCATGCTCTCTCATTGCCAAGCATGGCTCGAACCATACTTGGCAATGAGAGCGCTCCACCGCCGAGCGCCGCCACCAACGTGCGGCGCTCGTTTCGCCAGGCCGGGCACACGATCAGTGTGTGCTCGGCCGTGTCGTCGGGGGAGGCGCAGTGATGACACCGCGGCAGCTCCTCCCGACGGGCGACACGGCGCAGGTAGTGGCCAAAGCACCCATGTCCGGTCAGTACCTGCACCAGGCGGTAGGTGAGGCTGCCCCGCTGGCGCCCTACCCACTCCTCCAACACCGGACGGATCGCCTCGATCGTCCGGTGGCCAGCGGCTGGGTTGGCGAGTGCCTCACCCCATCGGCGCAGAGCCTCCCTCTGCGCCTGGGTGCGGACCCGTTCGATCTCCTCCCGAACGGGCCGCTCGCCCCGCTCTCTCGCCGCGGCCCTGTGTCGATGCACCTGGGACAGAACCAGGGCATCGATCTCCCACGGGAGCGTACCTGCGAGGACGCAGGCAGCCCCGTGGCTGACCGTGCGGTAAGCCCGCACGGCCCGGGCCGCGATGACCCTCTGTGGCCTCCGCAAGAGGGCCTTCGTGCGGGACGTAAGGCACTCCGCCCACACCGGGGCTCCGTACAGTGCCATCGACCTTATCACTCCATTATAAAGTCGACGGCACGACGCCCTCGGCCCTCCCACATTGGGGAGGAGCCGTCCGAGTCCGGCTGCGGCGGCGCACAGCCGGGGAGCGAGGAGCCTAAAATGCTCCTCGAACCTCCACCGGGGATCCAGGGTCAGGCCGAGATACTTCATGTGCATCTCGACATGAACCTGGATCCCCTCAACCCGGACACGGAGCCCCGGTGGGGTCCTGCGTCCTGGGGCATGGAACGCCATGGCCCTCGTTTTATCGAGGGCCACCTCCAGCCCCAGGAGGCGGATGCGTCGGACGACCATAGAGGTGCCGACCGACGCAAGGTGGAGCACCTCCTCACCCGTTTATGGTATCCTGGAAAGTATCATCGATAAAAAAACTAGCAGTTAAACTACATGCATACAGAAGGCGCAAAGACAAAGCTTCATAGAATGAGGATCGTTGTCGACATTAATTAAGTACTCATGTAGAATTACAGTTACATCAACAATTCAACACTAATTATTTCAGTCGGAGAACTATCGAGTTTGAAATTGGACCAAAAATGACGAAGGTAAAGCGATTTTAGGCAGCGACAGGCCACCAGTGCTCGCTCGCACACGCGGAGTGCATGACTTTGTGTTTGTTGTAGTTAAACATTGACAAATTTTATTACACATGGGAGGCGAAAAGCTTTTGTTTGTCGATTGCACGATAATATTGTGACCGCATATTTTTTTTTTGGTCAATTCTTAACCGACCGCCTTTTTTTTTTTTTTTGTTTTTGTGACGCAGGCTAAACCTCTATTTACAGACGTCGGTGCCTATAAGAGGCACACCGACGAACGGACCTCACACCCAGCACTCGCAAACGTCACGGGCACGATGGGGCTAACCCACAAAGTAACACGCGCCATCTACGAGCACGCTTAACTATTTAACGCTGCTTGATTCGAAGCCGCGGGTTCCCCGTTTAGGGATTCTCCCTGTCCCCGTACCCAGCAGCCTCCCGGCCTCGCCGGGGCTCCATCGTGGGAACCCGCAGACGTGCGCAGGATGGCCCGCGCGTGGGGGCTGAGTACGCGGCCTAGTGCTTACCGTACCGCCCCCCGTCCGCTGCGGATGGCTACTTGGGCGTACTACAAGAGGGGGGTTAAACGACCACCTGGGTTTTCAGGAATAAATATTCCCAATAGACCTCCTTGTTCACCTGGGGCAGACTCGAAACAACCTACAAAATCGACCGACACATTAGCCATAATGACGTTGTGAAGTAATTTGACAAAATACTTTTATGTACACATTTTTGGTAGAAGTCCTAATGAAGTGTGAAACATATTGGGCAGATTTTTACCTAAATAAGTCATACACGTGCCTCCGGGGCTTACACGCTGAGAAAAAAATTGAATAAGTTGCCCCACCTCGTAACATTGTTCCTTGTTTCTTCTAAATAAATATGATTGAATATCTAACCAGTGTCAGAGCTATAGGTGAGTGCGTGTACGTGACTCGTTAGGAACAAACGTGAGTTTTAGGGTTCCGTAGCCAAATGGCAAAAAACGAAACCTTTATAGATACGTTATGTCTGTCTGTCTGTCCGTCCGTATGTCACAGCTACTTTTTTGCGAAACTATAAGAACTATAGTGTTGAAACTTGGTAAGTAAATGTATTCTGTGAACCGTATTAAGGTTTTCACACAAAAATAGAAAAAAAAACAAAAAATTTTGGGTGTCCCCATACTTAGAACGGAAACTCGAAAAAAAAAATTATCAAAGCCATACGTGTGGGGTCTATATTGAGGTTTCTAATATCATTTCATTCTTCTAAACTTAAAGTTTACGCGTGAGACACATCCAAAGTGTTAAAATTTGAGCCCCCTCCCCCTTTAATTTCTAAAATAAGAGAAAGGTAAAACTAAAAATAAATATGTGATGTACATTACCATGCAAACTTCCACCGAAAACTGGTTTGAACGAGATCTAGTAAGTAGTTTTTTTTAATAATTAATTAATTTTAAAAAATACACTTTTATTAAAACATCGATCAAAGTTACTACGAACTACAAGTACTTTTATATTATGTTACTTGCTGCTATTCATGGGCGAGTCCGACTCGCACTTGGCCGCTTTTTTCAATAAACAAACTGATCGTTCTTTATCCATAATGCAATGCCGAATAACTTTCTTCCAATCTTTCTTCTTTTCAAATTATATGACAATTTTATTTGGCTTTGATATTTATAACGTACTTAAAAAATAACCAGGTACTCCTAGCACAAACCAATATCGATTTCGAATAGTTCAATTCGAAATCGATATTGGTTTGTGCTTGTGTCAAATGTCAACAAGTTTTGTGTGGAAGATTTTGAATTCTCGTTACCTACGTCCGTTGTGGCGCTGATCAAATTTCCTTACAAAACTTCTTGACTGACGCATATCGAGATCGAATTCAACTACTCGAATTCGATATTGGTTCGGTTGCTAAGGATGAAAATGTGATGGTTTTGTCTAAGTTATAAATATAAACCTAATTTATCGTAAATACAGAAGCTTTAAATGATTTCAAACACTTTAATAGGCGCTCTACCATAATTCGAACTTTATGTACAGTTTTGACCTTTATTTAGTAGAACTAGGGCCACTAATAAATAGGATAACTTTGGTTTCGTTGACACAAATCCAATAATCAATTATTGATTGCAGCAATAAAGAATAAAAGGGGGACATCTAATCAATAATCTTATCAAATTGTGTAGATAAACACGCGAGATGGCGTAATTTAGATCGCGATTTTTGAAATTTTGCCGATAAGTCGGATGGGTAAGGGGACGAATAGTTTATGTCCAGTGACTATTCCGAAATGTATGTTAAACCGTAGTTAGTCCCTGCTACACCTGTACTCCCTCGATATACAGCACAGGCCTTCGAGTTGGGTTATGGCCTATCGGTTCTCTCTACTTATCTTGTCCTTTCTGAATGTTGTTGAGTTTCTGGCGTCAGTTCTTCTTATTCCCATTTTAAAGAAGTTTTACTGTGGGTTTTGCGAATTCCAGATAAATATTGTGTTTAGCTTAGGAATAAAACACTATTAGCGATCATCATCAGCCTATTAATGTCCCCACTGCTAGGGCACTGACCTTTTCTATGGATGAAACGCGGGCCCAGTGCGGATTGGAGGGTGCTCACAACTGCAGATGCCTTAAAGCATATTCCATGGAGATCCTATACGTTCACTTGCCGAACAAAATTACCGATTGCTTAAATTTCACGATCACAGGCCGTAAGCGCTAACCACCTGCGCTATCGAGCTTCTCATATACAGTGTCACAAGGATCTTTATGAATGTGAGTGACAGTTTAGGGCCCACCGTCTACGTGAATGACGTACAAAATATAACGTTTACTAATACGGCAGCGTTAGTTAGTTACTAGTACGGCGGCGTTAGTATTTTCGCCACATTCATAAAGTTCCTCGTCGGACTATAAACATATCTCACACTTACATAGATAACATTATTATCGCTTAGATTAATACAAAAACCCTTTTTGTTTTAATCTAAGCATTATCGTGTTATGTTTTTCATCATGAACTTCATGCGTGTGTAGTGTGTCCCACTGTATATAAATACAGCTATAAAAATCCTACTGCTATAAAATGAAAACGGCGATGATTATTATGATAATTTATATTTTGTCGTCCTCCGTGGCCGAGCGGTTTGTAGGCCGGATTTCAAGGTGTCGCCTACTCGAGAGGTCCTGGGTTCGAATCCGAGCATTTGACTCCGGTCTTGGACGTTTAATATGTATTTCTTTATAAATATACTTTTATATGTATCAGTACCTATATGTATTCCATCCGTTACCTTGTATCCCATAACACAAGCCTACTACAAAGTAAGCATACTTTGGGGCTAGGCTAATTGGTGCGACTGTTGGAAATATATTAAATTAGTATATTTCCAAAATTCCCACCAATTATATATATAAGTAATCTTTATCTATATAAGTTGATATTCTATTAATAACATATTATTATTATTTATAGAATATCAACTTATATATAAAATCAACTTTACTGTCGCTGCTTCGCTCGTTAGGCCATTCCTATTTTATATAAGTACACAAAAGTTGTTGGACAGAGGTTCTCTCTTGATCTCAAGGGACTCGAAAGGTTCAAAGCGATGACTGATGACGTATAGACAGATATTTGTACACTTTAAGGGCTCAAAAGACTCGGGACCCTTTGCCGTTTACTGCAAGTGCCTAACCTATATAAATAAACCCCAGCGGGCCGTTCAAACTGTTTCGCTCACGGATTACAAGTTCAAAGTTTCAGATTAACATTGTACGTATACAAAATGCAAGGTACTCGCAGTGGTATTTTTGATTTAAGACCCATCGCGCCTATGGCTCCTCGAAATTATTAGTATAATGTATTACTATCTTAGATAAAAAACAAAAAGGAAAAATACGCCACTCGCGGCTCAAAGTGTACCGCTTAAGTTGTGGTGCATGACCACAATTCGATTTAGTGATTTGGCTTTAGTTACAATTGGACATTCAAACACGCTACATGTGCCTTAATATATGGCGTATATTCTGTGTTATAAAGATAAAACAATGCCTTCGATGGTTTGATAAAGAACACAAATAGTTAAAGATAAAAAAACAAATTACACGGTAACACTTTTATTTCGTAAAACTGTAGGAAAAAAAAACTTAAACGACAACAATACAGCTCAGCTGTTTGTAGAGAGAGAAAATAAAACGCAGTCGGTTGCCAAGCGACGCAGACTCGCCGTTTCGCTCGCGCTGCGTTGAAGCGTACAGCGTTCTATCTCATCTCGCTCGCTCGATTGAATGTGCGTGTCCGAGAGTTGCTTCTGGTAGTTAATTCGAAGCATATTTTATTTGATGCTAGTATGAGCGTACTATATCTTTCCTTTTTGTTTTAATCTAAGATTACTATACTTTACTAGTTCGTCATACAATTGGCAACGATTAAATAAGACATCATTTCTGTTGTGACGTTCCTGAATTGGTTTCGCTGGCCGCTCGGTATCATGAATGTCATGAATATTCCGTGGCAGCCATAAATAACTCTTTATCCAATTTTCCCTCTATGGCGCGAGCGGAGTAGTCGGGGACACCCCACGAATAATAAAAATTCAATGCGCTATATAGTAAGATCGGTAATATTTTATTGGTACATTTATATTATTTTTGACGTGACAACGTCTTAAATTAGGTTGCGGCTGGGAGTCACTTATGAAAAAGTGTAACGCTCGGTAACGTTACGATGAGTCTCTCGTGTTAAGTTTAAGTTTACATGTACAATGTTTTAGTAAACAAAATATATTTCTATAGTTAAAATTTGTGCAATTCTTATTTTCATTCAATTCCTTGTTCCTATTGTGCAATTTAATTATATTCATATCAATAAATATTCTACCGAGAAAAAGACGTTGTCACGTAAAATCTTCGCCCGTAAAACCGACTTTACAGGCAACCATTTTTTCATTGTATTATCATTTTTTAATCATAATTCTACTTGCGTGATCAAGTATAATGTATTCGTTTCCATTCTAAGCACTCTGAAACTTATTTATTCTTTGGAACACCTGTACTATAAAATTCGAAAATCGAAGTTCGTGTCGTACTGTCTCGCTCGCTCATATATTAAATAGTATTAGCGTGAGTGGGACGGCACGACACGAAATTAGAATTTTGCATGAGTATACCTAGGCCCTGTGGCGGCAATCAAATAGTGTCTAATATTGTGATTTCGGCGCGGCGGCAACGATTGTTGTATGTGATTTCAATAGAAGCCGTCGACGTGTGTATCATCACCATGTACTTCCGAAAAGCAGCAAATTTCTTTGAGAAGTCAGTACAAAACCTTTGATGCCGCATTATCAAAGTGCCGATTGTTAAAACAAAACTATGCATGCACTCTGTTTGATTTTAATGGATATTTTTTTATTCGCTATGTATGTTTATGGTATTGGTCGTAATGCGCATAGGTCCAGTTTTTCATATTCTTTGATACAGTTTTTTGCGTCTCATAGAATTCCTAAGCGTACCTATACTCCGTGAAATAGCGCTAAGTCCTAGCTACAAGACGCAAGAGTCTTGCCGGATTAGTCTATTTCTTGCTCAAGTCTTGCACGGTCAGTCTTGGTCTTGGTCTTGCTAAAAATACGCGGTCTTGCATTTTTGCAAGAACAAGACCAAGACTGAATTTGGGCAACACTACTTATAAAGCATGATAAGGACAGACGGTTGTCAAGTCTTCAAATAGCAAACACGAATAGCAAAGTGAAGTGCCAGCCTCAAACAAATGCGCGTGCGTAATTAAACATACCTAACTGAAATCATGACAGTAAGTACCTCAAGTTCCTTGTAAGATTTCGCATAGCGTCCTTCCCCAACTGCACTCATTGACGTCAATAATTAAGCGTGATTAAAGTTCCAGCGGTTGATATATTTTAAAGTGAAACTTATTCGTTAATCTTTAGCATGTAGCATTATATTTTAAATTGTTATTTAAAAAATCAGACCCTAAACAAGCATTGGTGGTTTAGTGGTAAAAAGCCTGCCGCTCGGACGGCCCGGTTTCGCTTCCCAGCCGAAGAAGGTTTTACTTTTATTTTCCACTTTTTATAAACCTCGGTAACATTAAATAATTATAAAATATTAGAGACGATTTAAAACACTAAGGCCCGTATTACAAAATGACAACTATATTGATCTTTACTTGAGTACAGTTAGAAAGGGATGTCGCTATGTGCTTTAAATAGCGACATCCTTTCTATCTATGCTCAAGACTAGATTCATTACTGAGAATCTTTCTATAATACGGACCTAAAAATAGTTACACTTGTATCGTGGTTTCATAACACCACACCATTGACGACCTCCGTGGCCGAGTGGTTTGTACGAGAGGTCTCGGGTTCCAATCCCGGTGGGGGCAGTAATTTGTGTGATGAATACGAGCATTTGTACTCCAGTCATGAATGTTTAATATGTATTTCTAAATAAATATACTTATTTAAGTATCAATATACGTATTCTATCCGTTACCCTAGCATCCTATAACACAAGCATACAGTGCTTACTTTGGGGCTAGGCTAGGCTAATTGATATGAGTGTAAGTATTTATTTATTCTTTCTGTAGCCTTTTCCGTTTTCCTCAAAAATTTTGCCATTTTTCCGTAGTGAAAGAGGCACTTTCTTTATGAATAAATAAATAAAATAAGACAACTCGTTTTATTTTAAAAAATTAAATTTTATTGACGTCTCGCGGTGTTCACGTTTGTCCAACCTTCGAAATTGCATTTTCTCTTTCATAATGCATTTTTTTATGTATTTAACATCGCAGCGTCACGGTAATGTGGTTGGTCACTCAAAAATACGTAAGTAGGTATCGATACAACCTTCTAAGCGAAATTCTTCTGCCATAGTGATCAACCAAGAATAATATTCGTCGAATTCGAAATTAGATCCTTTGCCTCTTATATTTCGTCTCACAGATAATGTACATGTAAAGTGAGACTCTTACCAAAAATACTATTACCTACCATTTAATTATAACACCTATATCAAATTGTTACTGTGACCGTTCTTATGATGATAAAACACAAGTCACTACTGAGCCTTCCAAATCGTCATCGGAGATGCGAGTTTGCGAGTGTTTTATGCTAAGTTTACACGCTTGCCGAGACTTGGCAAACGTCTACATCACTGAGCAAGTAATCTATAGGAGTCAGCATTTCCATATTAGCCTTTGTCACGAATTAAGTGTGCGTTTTGTACCAACCATACTAAAAAAAGACATACTACCAACATATCGAAAAAATAGTGGTGTGTACCCTATTTCGGACAAATCGGTCGCAAAAACCCTGACAGCCTAGAGAAGCTGATGGTAGTTGGCCAGGTCGATTGGAGAAGATCACGCGGTCACTCACCTACCCGCTGGTCAGACCTAATAAAGTCGCTCACTGGCCTATCAATAACCAATGCTATAAAGACCGCCGAGGACAGGAATACTTGGAGAAGCATAGTGCATCGAGTGGTTAACATTTAAAGTTAGACACGACCTTCAGCAATGAAGATAGCAAATAAGAAGCAGTGGTTGTCTCGACCACCGCCGTCAGTGGTCACACACCTCGCTGTCCACCAAGCTACCCTCCCAGCTGCCTGCTAGCTGCCCTGCTTTGCTAGGTTGTGACGGTAAATTTTTGCCTAACCACTATCTGCCATATCGTCCGAAAAGGTATTTCGTTCCAAAAGCGCCTTAGCATTTGGACGACTAGGCGACTCGAACAAAATGCATGTACGAATTATACCTACTTGTGAACGCGTGTTAAACGCTTGCAAAACGTGGGTTAAACTCCTTTCATCTGAACGTAAACTGATATATGAGTACAGAGGAGAAAATGACACTAGACCACTCAAAACTTAACGCTAAACCGGAAACACCTATTGATTAATTAAAAATTATCTATAAATTGTAAATATCTTTATGAACACTGATAAAATAAAAAACTTAAATGATAAAATTAATACCTTAATTATTTGTCACTTATTTTTCACGGCCGCGCTCGCGTTTGCCTGTTGTTTAAATCTTTACAAAATTTCACTGGAAAAATTCCACACGGACCAGGGAGCAGACGGGAACGGCTGGGTTCTTTAAATTAATAGATTTGACATAATTAGATAAGTATGTACATTACAACTTCAGAATATCCAGCAGCGCGGACGAAGCTTGTTGAGAATTTAAGTACTTAAGTAGGTACCTACCTAAATATATAGTTGTAAGATACGAACACACTTGGCAAATGACTGAGTGCTAAAGTTTGTTACAAGAGTTGTTCATTGAACAAGATGCTTGGTGTTAAATTAGTACTGTAACTTCTATCTTCTAGACTGAAGTTGTAGTAAAATAAAATGAATAACATTTAAAAATATAAAATAAAAACATTATTTAGATTTAATCAAATTCTAAGCATCGGGTTTTTCGAAACATAATATTCAAAACAGCGGGCACGTGTGAGTTGAAATTACAACATAACATAGTTCAGTTCGTAGATTGTCTATGTATGTAGTTCTATAAGATCTTCTTTTAATTCTAATCTTATTATATTTCTGGTATCCATTACTAAATTAAAATAGTCCTTTAATTACTTTTAGGGCTCCCACACAAAACTGCGATGCGATGTCTCATCGCAGGAATTTACGATGCGAATTGCTGCGATACGATTTCGTGCACCAAATCTTTGGATAAGGTGACCATACCTTCAATGGTAGTCAGCCGTATTGTACATGTTTTAGTTATAGTGACCTGAATTGCAAAAAGATTGTTGCACTACTGTTATTACTATTATACTATATAAGTATAGAAGAAAAAGGAGATTTTGAGTTCATCCATGTATTAGGATTATGAACTCTGATAGGAACTATTTTACCCGAAAATACTATGGTTTGAGAACAGAAGTTTTTTTTAAATTATTATGGAATAACCATATCTTTATTTGAAGAGCTCTTGTGTTTATTATCACCATGTCTACAAAAACGATCGTACAGGGGAATTACTGTTATGCCTTTGGAAATGCGGGGGCAGACTATCACGTAACGTGAAATAAAATTGAATTATTTGTTCAGATTAAATTGGTTTTTGCTGAAAAATACAAATTTACGATTCGTAGATAACGCTGGCATCGAGCGGACTATAATGGCGTCAACAAGTGTGACGCAATATCGTAGGAATACGCGATGCGAATCAGATCGGAGGTGCATTCGTGCGAGCTCGCAGATATTTGCGATGCGATGCGAGTTCGCAGTTATGTTTGGGAGCACTAAATACTATATATATATAACTTTTATATGTTTTCTTGTTGTAAGCAAGTAAAAAAACTTTTTTTTTTAATAATTTTAGGCAGTGTTTTTAAATAACCTTTAATTCTTCTTTCAATGAGTCCTTCCAACGATAACCTATCGTTGGTCCTTTCATTTGATATGCCACACTGTATAAGTAGTCTGTAAAACTATTTTATTACTAAGCCGCTAAAAGTGGATCGCCTGTTTAAAATTCATAACGTTATACGTCCGTCTCTGAGTCACTGATGATATGTGAACGAAATTTTAACACAATCGATCCGATAGATTCAGAGCAATTTGGCTGTGACAGACAGACACTGGAGTGATCCAATAAAATTATTTTCCATTTTGAGGGTTAGAGGTCACCCCTAAAGAAATAAACGGAACCCTTATAAAAAAACCCTTATCGAAAGTTGTCCGACTGTCTGTCAAGACCATTTATCTTGGGGACACGTTTAAAAAACCATATACTCAGGTCAATGGACCCTTGAAGCGGTGTAAAAATCGAACTTCGAAGTTAAAGATACAGCTGTTTATGTTGCGTACCTACAAAATTGTACAGAGCCCTCGACGGGCCAGTCCAAATCGCACTTGATCGGTTTTTATTTAAGGAACAGAAACCAGGAGGCCATTCGCCTAACGGAAATGCTTAAGAAAACGCAATATTAAAAAAAATGAGCGTGAGGTATTTGAAAACCTTCGGCGCGGCGGTCAGATAAAACAAAATAATAACGAAAGCGCCCCCAGAACCATAAAAATGTGTCGGTTAATAATTGTGATTTGCTTCTCAGTAAGTTTTGGCTTATTATATTGGTGTGTTAGCAAACTTTTCAGATCGTCAATGCCTTTTCTGAGAAAGACACTATTGTACACCTACCCTATACTATTAAGTATAGCCACAAAATTATAGTTATATCTAGGTACAAAGATTCATTTCTTCATGCCAGTTACTGACGCAAATGATTTTTATAAGCAATCGATTTAGTATGTAAGTAGTTTATTACCGTCGCGTGTTATCCGTATTGCATTACAATGGAATTATGTTTACTTAACCTTGTGTGACGTAATCTGACATAGAAGCGTTAACTGACCTACGATATTTTCCCAGTTTACATAACGTGATTTGCGCTTCGCCAATGTTGAGGTGCTCTCTTGATAAGTGATGTAAAACGAAAAAAACAACAACTGCTTTTTCACCGTTTTGAAAAAATACATAAAATAAAAAATTATATGCCTGACGTCAAATCATCATCATCATCAGCCTATCAATGTCCCCACTGCTGGGGCACAGGCCTTCCCTATGGATGAAATAGGGAGATTGGGCCATGACCCACCACGCGGGCCCAGTGCGGATTGGTAGGTGCTAACGACTGCAGATGCAGCCGGGACCAACGGCTTAACGTGCCTTCGGAAGCACGGAGGAACTCGAGATAGTAAATTTTTGGTCACCCATCCAATAACCGACCACTGTGAAAGTTGCTTAACTTCAACGATCGCAGCCGAACGCGCTAACCACTTACGCCATCGAGCTCCTCGACGTCAAATACGTTATGTTAACTGAGTCACACTTCAAACAAACATTAACCGAACGGGAATTTGGGGATTTTCCCGTACGTAGTGAGTGTTGAAAACTCTCAATTTGCAATGAAAATGTGTGGTAGGATTGAAATAAACATTAAACTTTAATATAAACTCTCATTTATACATATTTAACGAAAACATTTGCATTTCATGAGTGGGACTTTTTAAAAAGAGTACAACGTGTATTTACTAAGAATAATCATACGTAACAATAATGTTTTCGAACGTTGATGCTCGTTTTACAATGGTACGGAACGGAGCCGTTCCACTTGAACAATGTTACGGAACCCTTCATATACGAGTCTAATCACACTTAAATAAAACTAGTTTTTTACGGGTTAATGCAGGAAAGAAGAAGAAGAAATAAATTTTATTGACCATAACTAAACTAATATTAACAGTATTGTTAACCTAAATAAAAACAATAAAAAAACTAGGTCCCTGCCTCAGCTTGATACTGCAGCAACACCAGGGCTGCTGCAGCGCTGGTGATTCTGGCAGGGCCTAAGGTTGATGACACAGATTATTATTATACAACCATACCAATGTACACTTAAAAAAAAAAACTTTATTTATTTATTGACGTTTCGTGCATTAACCCGTAAAAAACTAGTTTTTTTTAATGAGTGATGTGCGTGAAAACCTAAGAAACAACTAATCACACTTGTCTAGTTTTTCTTTATTTAAGTTCAAGTCCTCTCAAATTACTTGAACCTACCGTTTGTTTTCAATAATGGTGAAAAATAAACGCTTTATGGCCACGTATGTACTTGTAAAATCATTACGTCACGTATTGCAGGCAGTTTGCTGTTAACGAACCCCTGCAATACGTGAGGTTTTTTTAAACTTTTGCAGTCAAGGACTCCACGGACGGATCACTGTCAAAGATACATATACCTACTTAGAAGAAACAATGGTAGCCCGAGATCCGGCCGCGATAATCTGCACCCATCTGAAATCTTTTGATGAAATCTAATTTAAATGAATGATTAGTGATTATACATTGCATTAATCATGGGTTGCCTTAAAAAAAAAGTAGCCGCAAATACCTTTAATTTAGTGACAATCAATTTTTTTATGAAAATTGAATTTCACACATGGCAACCCTAAGGTTGCAGCTGATTGAGAAGTGGTCGCAACCATTGTTTTTTGAATTGTCCACATCATTTCCTCTCAGATGTCGTTTATTTTATGAAAAAAATATATAGATGCAATTTTCATAAAAAATGGATGTCATTAAACTAAAATATATATTTGCGGCTACTTTTTTTAGGCAACCCATAATTAATGCAATTAATTTAAATAAGGCTTTATCAAAAAAACAGATGAATGCTGAATTTTGCAGCCGGATCTCGGGGATAAAATTTGTATATGAATGACTAGTTTGAAAAGTCTCATATATTTTGTTCGTGGGATGTGCTTTGTGGTAAACTTCTAAAACATGTTTTTGCAATACTATCTACATGCCTAATAAGTGAGCTCGACACATAGCTATACATAAGTAGTCTGTGTGTCTTTCTGAATGCGATGTAGAATTAATATAAAGGAGCAATAAGAGCGTTACCATGTTCTCTAAAGGCACGACTTGATGATATCGTTTCTAAAAGCCATTAAAGTACGCTGTTACCTACAATGAACTGTAAATAAATTTATAGTACAATACCATGTTTAGGGGTTGAGAACATCATTCTAAATATAACTAACGCGTTGTCTCATTCGACGACGACTACAGTACAAGTCGCGGTATGAAACTCTAGCGCTGACCGTTATTGTGTAGAAGTAAAAATTAAAGATGTCTTGGGGGGAAACGAGGTGCGCGGGTGGGCGTGCGTTGCGCCGATTGGCTCTCCAGTCATAACCATGCGCAGCTATCCCCTCCGCGATTTGTTCAGCGCTAGAGTTACGTGCCACGACCTGCCCCCCTAGCATGAGCACCGCGATATGATATAAAACGCGTTTATATCACGCTCAACTGTCAAATTACTATGGAGTTTGACATTTAGACGCGATAAAAAACGTGATATAATGTAAATTATAGTGCTCATGCTACGGGGGCTGTACTAGTTCTGTAAGGTTTAACAATACGAATATCTATCTTCTACGTAGTCAAGAAAGGCACATTGTAAGCACCAATTAAACTATACAAATATGCTTAGTTAATATGCTACTTTCTACGTCGTTTCAAATCGCTGCTCAAGTTATCAATATGCATTGCAATCTCGACGACTTTTCTGTAACCCTGTATTTACAGGAAAAGTCGACTTTATTATAAGTATGTATACATGTATAAGTATATTTATATAGAAATACAGATTAAACATCCAGGACTGGCATACAAATGCTCGTATTCATCACACAGACACTGCCCCATCGGGATTTGAACCCGAGTAGGTGACACCTTGAAACCCGGCCTACAAACCACTGTGCCACGGAGGTCGTCAATAATCAATGGTGATGAAGTCATACTCATAACAAACGATAATAAATATTACAAGTTATAATACTATTGTTCCAGAACAATCGGACAGAAAAATTAACTATTGAAATCTGGTCGTTACTCACATTTACAACGGGTTCTCTGCATTACTAAGTTAAACACGAGTCTTTGTATATGACCTACAAAGATTTCATCTATACTAATATTATAAAGAGGTAAGATTTGATTGTTTGTTTGTTTGTATTGAATAGGCTCCGATGTCGATTTGAAAAATTCTTTCACATTTAGATTCCTACATTATCACTAATGAACATAGTTCTAGAGGCTATAGAGTATTTTCAAAAAGTTAGGGTTCCGTATGAAAAATTCGATAATGGACTCAGGGTGTGAAAAAAATACCAAAGAATAACCTTACATCGCTTACGCTGCGGAAGTCATCGACAATAGAGCAAAGTGATGTACTAAAGTTTTATAGAGGACATAAAATATATCTACAAAAATGTCCGCGATGTCATATGTCTAACTATTACAGTTATGTCACAACTAGGGTTGCTAGGCCAGAAAATGCAAAGGCCGGACTGCGCACTATATAAGGCCTGACATTTTGCCCTAAAAGCCGGACATATTTATTATATCAGATAGCGGGGCTGGGTAGTCACACTCACGTCACGCGCCGCGCGCGCCAACAGTTTGCTCTCTGGTCCGCTCGGACGCTCGTCCGCCCATCGTCGTACGAATCGCCACTCTGACAAAAAGCCTGACAAAAGCCGGACAGGCCAAACACGTACATATTTGGCCGGACGCGACCGCAAAAAGCCAAAGCCGGACACCTGGCAAGCCTAGCACAACCAAAGGTTCCCCCTGCGGTTTCACCCTCATTAATTTGAGGAAAAAGGTTATAGTGGGTCATACTTAAAAGATAGGCATATGCTGTCGCGGACTTTTTTATAGAACTTATAAAGGGGAACAATTCCGTCATACATGATTTTTGTGTAACTTAAATCATTTACGCAGCCCACGCAACGAAATCACCCAAATGGAATATTTTTACCCGTTTTTGTAACATTTTATGTTGATACCTGTTGATACTCTGCTTCTACTGGTCGTAGATTATATAGCCTCAAGCCTTCCTCAATAAATGCACTATTTTTTCAAATCGGACCTTTAGTTCCTGAGATTTGCGTGTTCATGGATAAATTTTCATGGAAGGTTCATAATTATATATAAAAAATCATTGTGTATAATATAAGCATGAGAAAAAAATATATATAGTCTATACTACAGCGCTACACTGAAGCGAAGCGATGGCGGGTCAGTAGTATCTATATACCTTTGAGTTATATATATATATATATATATATATATATATATATATATATATATATATAACTCAAAGGTGACTGACTGACTGACAGTGATCTATCAACGCACAGCCCAAACCACTGGACGGATCGGGCTGAAATTTGGCATGCAGGTAGATGTTATGACGTAGGCATCCGCTAAGAAAGGATTTTGATCAATTCTACCCCCAAGTGGATAAAATAGGGAATGAAAGTTTGTATGAAACTTTGTAAATTTTAAACCGATCGGGCTGAGACTTTGCATGTAGGTATAAGAAGAATCATAGATGAATGTCATTGTGTATAATACAAGCCTGAGAACAAAAACTGTAGTCTACACTTCAGCTCCACACCGAAGCGAAGTGAGGGCGGGCCGCTAGTTGTTAATAAAACGCTGTTCAAGATCGAAGGTTAATTTAAATCTGATATGAACGAGCAAGTTTCTTTTTATGCAGGACTGTTAGCAGAAAAGGATTTATAAAAACGTTCTTTTGTAAGCTACCTATTAGACTGGCAACACAAAAGTTTATGGATATCAAAGTATATGTAACTTTCCACTATATGGCTTTCCATTCGTGTTTTTTAACATACAATAGGTCATGTACGGGCACACGAAACGACTCGTATTGCTCGATCCAGTTTTTTATATTGTTTAATGAAACGGAACCCTTCATTTACTGGTCCGACGCGCATTTGGCCGGCTTTTTAATTTAAAACTGACCCTCACATGAGTTATTGAAATAATTGTACTCATTCAAAATAGATCGGGCACAGAATGAGAATTTCCATTATTTGATGGGAGCGTGCTTCGATCGTTTTTCACATTCATTTAATATTTATTGTTTATTTTTCAACAAATCATATTAATAGTCAGTCAGTACGTTTGATAACATGAACACGACTTGTATATTACCCTTATACATATAATGCTATCAGTCTGCGGTCCTCTTGAATAAAGCATGTTTTAAACTTAGTTGTTGGTTGGTTATACATTAACTGCAAAACGATAAGTGTTATAAATGTGCACAGATATCTGTATCACAGTGTGTGTGTTAATAAATAATACTCTTTTATTGATAAGTGGTGTTTATTTAGGTGCAAGCTAATAATCAATGACTCGTTTATTTGCCACAGTATACCGTCGTATATGATCGCATTCCCACTCCTACAAAGTCATTAACGACGTAGAGCAGGGGTTCCCAAACTTATTTTCTCATAGACCATTTTCAAAATTTCGGTGGTTCTGGTGGACCCTCCCTAAAGCTTCATTTCTACTATATTCCCAAAACTCTAGATAAAGTCTAACAAGCGAATTTGCGTTGCGGCTGAGTTCAACCACATATTTACAGTACGTTCGAAAAAAAGTAAGAATTGATTGTTTAATTATTTACATATTTTTTAAACAAAAACTAATTATAACTAAGTAAAAAATAATTATACTGAATAACTGGATATAGGCAATTATCAGTTGTCTGCATTGTCTATAACAATAATTATAATGAATTAATTGTGCTGTGAGTGGATATTAAAAAAGTTAAGGTGGCCGATCGAAAAAGTGATTCCATCCAACTTTACTTCTTTGACAACTACTTATACAGCGCAGCACAAGGAACCAATCAATTCTTACATATTTTATTTAAGAAACTACTTATTCGAGTAAAATATTTTATAATAAGCAGTCAGCCACATCGACGGACGGCTGTCATTCGGCGAGTTGACGGCTGGCCGACGTCCTGACGGTATAATATACGGCCTTCGACGGTCCGACGACTGCCAACGATGTGGCGACGGCTGCTGTCTCTTAGCCGTCGGCTGCGAGCCGCTCGTTTAGCCGCAGCCTTATACGCTAGTTATACAGACTCTTCAATCTCAAGCGTCTTTAGGCAATGGTTGCTTATGCTAAATATAATTGTTTGCAATATTTAACCGACTTCAATAAAAAAGGATGTTCTGTGTTCGACTGTATATAAATATTTTTTTATGTATGTTCACCGATTTCTCCGTCAATTGTGGACCGATTTCCAAAATTCTTTTTTTATTCGAAAGAGTGCACTTCTGAGGTGGCCCCATTGGAACCAAGTCAGGATCTGATGGTGGAATCCGGGGAAATCGAGGGAAACCTTAAAATTTCAAAGACGTGGTCAAGATTGAAACATTAAATAGATTTTCGTTTTTGATCGGTAATAATACATCTTTCAATCTTGACCCGCCCGACTTCCAAATCATGAAACAGATATTATTTTTTACTTTTTAGTCCCATTTTCGATTTTGAAGTTGGTTTTAATTTTTGTTTAAATTTTTTTTCTGTTAGCAATCAGCATAATTCCGCCAATGTCACGTGGGTTTAATAAATTGAATTAAGTAATTATTATGCATATTGGCACGTTTACGTCTTAGCACCAATATGTAGGACAATGCTAAACCGAGAAATAAGGCATTTATAATATCTGATATAGTACGCATTGCTTCACGTTTTGCAATTAATATTTTTCGTGTGACGAACAACATGCGTGGGCTATTAGGATGTGGTGCTATATCTGGTACGCCCGCTCGGGAAAGATAACATATCGCATTGAAACAAGAAGCGCACAGCTGAAATAATGTACTGTGGTACGATTGAATGAGTTATGAAAGTTATAACGACATAATTAATAAAAAAGAAATGCAGATTTTTATTGACAGATTGCACTGTATTATAAAATAAACATTTATGAAATACCTGAGGCAATTTTTGAATCAATGTTAAATACTCAAAGAGTGAGTCAAACTGAACGCTCGCTAAATAGCTGTCTGTCACAATCACAAGACTATCTTTTTGTCACCAGTACCCCTAGCACGAACCAATATCGAATTCGTATCATTTGCGAGTCCGAAATGTCATTGTCAAATGTGTACTGATTTTTAGTTCTCGTTATGTACTTTGTGCCGCTGCTGTTCAAGTTTCCATACAACATTTGACATTGGCATTTCGGTTTGCAAACTATTCGGATTCGATAATGGTTCGTGCTAGGGGTACTGAACTTATCACAGAAAACATATCTTTGTTGCCGCTATAACAAAACAAAAAAACATTGCAGTCTTTGACAATGCTGTAATAAAATTATGTTCAAAAACCGGTCAAGTGCGAGTCGGACTAGCGCATGAAGGGTTTCGTACCATTATCTGTACAACTAATAGTAATATTATAATATAGAACTTTGATAGAAATTTATTTTATTATGTTTTTAATAATTGTTGTTATAGTGGCAACAGAAATATATGATCTGTGAAAATTTCAACCGTCTAGCTATCATGGTGCATGAGATACAGCCTGGTGACAGACAGACTGACAGTGGAGTCTTAAAGAGTTCCGTTTTTACCCTTTCTGTACGGAACCCCTTAATATGAATTTTCATAAAAAGAGTCTCCAATACAAGAAATGATACCATGGGCATTTTCGAATAGAATTTAAATCGCATTTTAAGTTGTGTTCAAAAGTAAGTGAACCTTGGTGGTTTGATAAATAAAATATATCGATATTGTTAATAAACTATTCAAATTTGATAATGGTTCGTGCTAGGGGTACTATACCCCTAGCACGAATATCGAATTCGTATCTTTTGCGAGTACTAAATGTCATTGTCAAATGTGTACTGATTTTTATTTCTCGTTACCTACTTCGTGGCGCTGCTATTCAAGTTTCCATACAAATTTTGACATTGACATTTTGCACTCGCAAACTATTCGAATTCGATAATGGTTCGTGCTAGGGGTTCTGTTCTGCGTCGGTCTACGCTCCTTCATCAAACAAAACACACGGGATTGTTACCATTTACCCGAATATTTCATCACTGTTGCAAGCACCATGATCACGGAATAACTAACATTTAGAAGCATACATAACAACAATCTATAATATAAAAATGAATCGCTGAATGTGTTGCAAGCGCAAATCTCGAGAACAGCTGAACCGATTTCGATAATTCTCTTTTTAGAATATTCCTTGAAGTACAAGGATGGTTCTTACGCAGACAAAATTTAAAAAAATTGCTTGTAAAAGTTCAAAAACAGCACTTTTCTATACTCCCATACAAACAATTCGTAATAATATAATACTTAAAATTCAATTTGAACTTTAATACCAAAACATAAATTTCAAATGTTAGTGGAGAGGTTCCGGGAAGGCAAAACAATTGAGTGACGTGATGTCAATAGAAGTTTGGAAAAGGCAAATATACCATTTTCAGTTTTTTTTATAATTATATGAGAGAGAGAGAGAGAGTATGAAGTCATTTTAGATTACACTACAGCTCTACATCGAAGCGAAGCGAGGGTGGGCCACTAGTATATAATAAATATAACATTAATTACAATAATGTAAGTGACCATTAAAGTTTAAAACAATATAAGTGATCCCCATTATGTATAATTCTGTAATTGACTAAATTATGTATATGAAAAAAAAAACATTCCATTGAAAAAGCTGTAAATATTCATAAAAAATAAAAGATGGTGATACCTATGTAATTGTGTATGTCAGTTTACCTTCAGTTGCGTCTTGTAACACTTGTAAGTAATGTCCATTATCCGAGTGCAGGATGTATCGGATTAATAAAAGATTAGATGATCCAGCGAATTTCTTCAAGCGTTCAACATTGGCCTTGACTGTGAAATATACGAAAATAAAGCGGAAACTCTTAGCTTGCGAAAGAAATACTTTGGTAGCAGTTACTATGTGAGACATAAGTAGATAACTTGACCTTAAACACAGATTAGATAAAGTGTTCTAAAGACCCACCAAATCATTTACATCAAATCATTTTTTTTCATGAAATATCTGCTGTCACTTTCTTTGTGTAAATAGTAAATAGAATAAAGACGCGACGATACTTTGATAACAATTTAATTTAAACGATGTTTTCGAGTGCGTCTGTTGATAAGTTTAATATTTTAATTCATACAGCATTGGAAGCGATAAAAACCAGTAAAATTACACACGTGCATAAAATAAATTTATTTTTCTAATTACCAACAAATACTTGTATTCCAGATGATATATATACCTAACTAGCAAACCCGGCGAACTCCGTTTCGCCACCAGATGGCTTCGTTTTATGTAACATTTCGTTTGGTGATTAAAAGAAGATTTTTTCTTTAATTTTTCCTAAATGTTTTGCTATAAACCTCACGGAGCCCGAGACCTTTCCAACGAATGCAAAACCGTGGAAATCGGTTCGTGCATTCTGGAGTTATAGCGTCAGGAAGGAAAACCCGACTTATTTTTATATAGTAGACTAGCAAACCCGGCGAACTCCGTTTCGCCACCAGATGGCTTCGTTTTATGTAACATTTCGTTTGGTGATTAAAAGAAGTTTTTTTTTTTTTAATTTTTCCTGAATTTTCTTTGCTTGTACTAAGTAACTTGTACGGTTAATTATAAATACAAATAGAACTGCGACCTTTTAATTGGTACGAGATACCAGTAGGGTAAACTGCCGCCCGATAGTACCAAAAACATGACGTCACAATAAAACCTAGCGCCCACGCCGCGAGCCCTGATGAATTTAAATAACTTCGTTATTATTTCTTTATCATCAGCCACCTGCTAACGCGCCCGTAATTAATTAGACTGAAATGCAATTATGGGTGTCGCGATAGGGTTGCCAACTATACTGTTTTCAACAGTATTATAATGTTTTTCGCTAAATTATACTTTTTACTGTTGAACAAAAATAAAGTATACAAAATACTGTTTTCAGCATGCAAACACATTATTACTCGTATGTGTTATACTTAAACGCTCACACAAATATTTAGAGTAATGGTTCAATTTCAATCAGACTAACTGGCTTTCTTTAATAAGCTGTTTGTCATTGAAGTCTTTGATCACATTTAATCATTTTGAGAAAATTATAGATAATCTAAATTTGTTTAGACTCAATATTGGTATGGATGATTTATATTCAGAATTAATAAATTTCAAAGTAATTTCTAAAAAAAAATATCAGAGGACAAAGATTTTCTTGAAATGCCAAAAGTGCAGCTATTTATTAGTAAACACTTCAGAAGAATTTAAAAATATAACTAAAATTGTCTTATATCGACTTTCTCTTCCCGCCACCTCAGCATTTACCTGAAAGAGTTTTTTCAGTAATGAATGCTAAGTGGCGGGAGGATACAAATAGAGCGTCTATTAATTTAATAAAAAATGAGCTCCTCATTTATTTTTATTTCAGTTATAATTGTGGTGTGGCGTATGAAGTTTTTAAAAAAGATTGTAAATTAATAAGTTGTGCGAGAAGTTCTAAAAAATATGTATTTAAACTATAAACAAATAAAATACTGTGTTCATTTCTCTAAAATATTGTTTAATATCCTTCATAGACCTGAATATACTTTATTTTTCGTAAAAAAAGTTGGCAAGCCTATGTCGCGACGACAATCGATGAGTGTATTGCGAATTTGGGAATAATTACTAATTATACCAAACAAGGATTAGAGTGATGTAGACCGTAGAAACAGCCGTGCGGCAAAAATCTGCATGTTCTGTGTATGAAATTTCTAGAATTTGTAAAGGACATTTCTCGTTCCCCATACATTGAATGCCCCAGAACGCACAGCAATTAGAAAATGCTAGTTATGCTCGGAATCATTCATTCATAAACTCGAATTAGGCATAGATTTTGAGATTATAAATTATTATACTTAATCGTAAAAGATGTACACTTCATATATTCTGAATAGATTTAGAGTTTACCTCTATGTAAGCACTTAAATAATTTGCATTAAATGAACATAAAATGCAATTAATAATAAAAATAATAAATTTAATGCTTATATTCATATTGATTTATGAGTGTTGGCAGTTGGCACCTATGTTACCTATACTTACCTGTTGTAATAATTTGTTGTTGATTTCTTTTCAAATGAAATGTTCAAAGGCTTTCCATTAACCTGTTTCTATATTTTATTATCGGTAATGAGATAGGTATCTGGTTATCATTATGATTTTCATAGAAATAAACAGATATTATATGGGATGGGAGTATAAATTATCTTTACATAATTCCAGAAATTATCTTTTCATAAATATAATATAAATACTAGTGATAAGTATTATTAACTAAGGATTAACTAAGGTACCAAGCTCTTTTCTTATGTTGAATTGATTGATTAGATGATATTTACCATTATAAAACAAAGTACGCCTATGGCGGTTTGTTAATGTATTTACCAAAATGGCGACTTTTCGATGTCTGTCTTACTAAAACCAACATTATTTTAAAATTTAACTTAATGAAGACGAAAATTTCAAGGGGCGCGTAAAAATTTTGATAAAAATCTTACGAAAATATACGGGCGCCATGTATATTGAAACACATTATACAGCTTGACTCATTGTAACACTTGTCAGAATTTATATTCTTGATAATATTTATAAGAAACGGATGAATAAATTACCTTTATCAAATTTTATCTTCAAAAATGTGTTCATCAATATAAAAAAAAAAGATTCACTATGTACGTTTTTGTCGTATTTAGTTCCATTAAGCGCTGACACTTAGCTTCGCGGGAGCAAATAGTTCTACGTAGTCCAACTATAAGGTTGTTATTGGTCAAAGAGGTGTTCACCAAGTCTACTATAGATATTTTTTTTTATAAATATTTCCAACTGTAAGGCTTGTGTTATGGGATGCTAGGGTAATGGATAGAATACATATACAGTACATATATAAGTATATTTATATAGAAATACATATTAAACATCCATGACTGGAGTACAAATGCTCGTGTTCATCACACAAACATCTGCCCCACCGGGATTCCAACCCGGGACCTCTCGAGTCGGCGACACCATGAAACCCGGCGTACAAACCACACAGGCACGGAGGTCGTCAATAAGGTAAAATACGCCTATAAATTGGGCCCTTTTCCGTGGTTATAATTGCTTATTATTCCATTATAGTGCTAACGAAATGGTGGTTCCAGGTCAAATATACTATACCACATTTTGCTGCTTCGGTAACTAGAGAAAATTGATTTATTACTTTCTTTATAAAAAACAAATAATCAATCAACAAGTAAGTATATTAGCGATGTTGATTGCATATTTCTTTAGCTTAGGATTATAAAATGTTTCGTAATTATATCCACATATCGTTGTAAATGGAAAAGTTTTACTGCCATATTTCAAAATTATGTAAACTTTTACGTCGCGGGTTGAGTGAAGAATGTTTCCCAAACTGGGGTGAGTGAGATGTGGATGTATCTATTGAAAATACCTTATGTGTACTTGTTTTTAACACTGGCTTTATTTTTGGCCAGTACCTACTTGGTAAATCCATACTCACACCACTTCGTTACATAATTCACATTTTGAAGATTTTATCATTCATCTTTAGCATTCCAAAAAAAATCAGACCTTATCAACAAGCATCGGTGGTAGAAAGCTTGCCTCCTACTCGGGCTGCCCGGGTTCGAATCCCACCTGACGAAGGACTTTTTTTTTATGAATAGTTTTCAAATTATCACTTGCATCGGGGTTTCATAGAACCACACATTTTTCTACAGTGAGCCTAATTTCTTATATTGTCAGTTAAATTAAGTATTTTATATCGTTTGCACAAATAAATTTAACCGCAAATCTTTATATTTATATTATTGCTCTCACCCTTAAAATGTTTACAATATTCCTTTGACGAACGCCTCCCGAGAAATCTCATTTGAATAAGAAAGGGTCTTAATTCACTTCAAACGTTTATTGCCATTTGCATTGGATTTAATAATAATAATCATTTATTAACCAAAACAATGATACTATTGTAATTATGTAAGTAATATTATTTACAAAACACATTTAGTTTGCAATCATTGGAATTGGAATTTATCTGACTGCTATATTGCTCGTTACGATAAGAGCGTGACGTATGTAGTGGCATTTGTAAATAAAGTGGCGGTAGCTTTAATCATTTCAAATTAAATCTTCAAGTCAGCAAACGCTTCATTTATCAGACTTCTACTTCTACTGCTTACAAACACATTAAAATAACAAAGCATTTACTTTCTTTGAAGCACCGACTGTTTCAGTACCCCTAGCACGAACCATTATCGAATTCGAATAGTTGCCGAAATGTCAATGTCAAATTTTGTATGGAAACTTGAGCAGCAGCGGCACAAAGTACGTAACAAGAACTAAAAATCAGTACACATTTGACAATGACATTTCGGACTCGCAAACGATACGAATTCGATATTGGTTCGTGCTAGGGTTACTGAGTACTTCAAGTATACTCAGTTTATATAAACCCAAACTCCGAGTTACTGATACCCAAATACGTAGATTTTAGCCGTTATTTTAGTAGGTATAAAATATCATAATGTTTAATATAATATAGGGTGAAATTGAATGTTTCTATGAAACTTCGTGAGATTGTTGGGTTATGTGTATAGAGTATGCCTGTCTTTTTTCGGATTTTTTGAAGTATATTTTTTTCATGTATTTATTTATAATTTGTGTATTTTTATGTCCTTTCCTCGTTTTGAGTAGTTAATTCATTTTAAACAAACAAACTTACATATCCAGTGAAAAACAACTAATAAATAAGCACTTCTAAAAAACGGAAAAACATTGAAATTCCACCGCGGATCAACGACCGACCGCGCCCGCCAGCCGTTGAGTAAGTAGCTACCTAACTCTACACAGAGCTCAACTGACTCGTTTGATTCCACACAATAGGTACAATAAAATCGTCTTAGATGCCTTTATTGAAATTGAAATAATAAGCACAAATGTCATCTTTTCTTAAGCAGAGAAAAACTTTAAAAGTTAATAATAATTTTGTCACGATTGGAAATAGGCAAATGTTAAACAAAAAGAAATACTTATTGCTTAATACCCCAAGAATGAAATTTATAACCAGGTATTCAAAAGTACTTACTACGAGACCGGCGATTTAGGTAGGTACAACGAGGAACGAGGAACATATTCATTTTTTTCACTAGAACTTTTTATCAAATCAATCACACTGGTAGTACACAATTAGTTGTTTCTAATCAAAAAGTATTTACACTAGCAATAAAAAGAGACTTAAATTATTATCTGCAAAATTGTTGCTCTAAACCACCATTTTGCTGCAAACAAAGGTTGCCTGTTTGCGGACGTGTCTTTTCACCTTTTTTAAAGTGTCCCTATAACTACTCACTGCACAAAATGCAACTTCTATGGTTTAGGGACTCATTCGTAAACCAAACCTACTTCGTCACACTCGCGATAGCAGTACACCATCTCTAAATATTCTTGGTTTGTATACCGAGGCATAATGAAATTATCACAGTCACCAAGTCAAAAGATGCGCACGCTCACGCGCGGTTGATATACTTGCGACTGCGTTTTGCATGCAATCAAAGCAAACGTCCGCGTGCGGGGAAGAGGGGAGGTGGGCGGAATTCACATCATCAAAGACGCCGCAACCGGCGCTAGTTGCCAGCGTGCGGCGCGCCGCCCGCCCGTGCTTGCCGCAAAACAACATATTATTATGTGTGTGTGTGTGTGTATGTGTGACTGTGGCTGTGATTAAATGTGTTCGGAATTTCATGACGTGGGCAAATCAGACACGAAGAGTTCCTTCCTTCACTAAGCTCGTAAGTTATACCGATTTGCTCTTAATTTTAAGAAGATTTATTTTATTGATTAATTACCTGTGCTTTATGAAATAATATTCAAAGGTATTGTGTATCAGTGAATAAATAATTATAATATAGCATCTAAGACTATTTTATTGTATTGTTTTTAAATAGTGTGGATCAAAGCGAGTAGGTAAGCGCCGAGTCATCTGTGCGTGTAGTTAGGTACCTACAGGCGGCTGCCTGATCTCGACTGGAGGCATAATGAAGGCATTCATTAAGTTTCCGTTTTTTTAGTAGTGCTTGTTTTAAGTTGCTTTATAACTTCTATGTAGACGTGTTTAAAATGAATAATTACTCATAAGGAAGAAATGACAAAAAAATAACCAAATAAAAAATTAAAAAACAAAAAAAAATATTTTAAAAAATCCGAAAAAAATCAGGCATACTCTATACATGTAACCCATCAATCTCACGAAGTTTCATAGAAACATTCAATTTCACCCTGTATAATCTTTGTTTCTGTTCCTTCCTTCCTTGTCGTTTCCTATTGATGAACTCGCAGAATGCCAGAGTTGGCATTTCTGTCGCAATGTCGATATTGCCGCAACGTCGAATGTTTCCGAGTGGCATGGCATGCGTTTATTGCCTCCTCGTGTTGTTTCGAAATTCCCACCTTTTCGATGATCCCTTCTGTAGCCGGCGCTTATGCGCATTGAATAGAATTTTCTTCGAATTGATTGAAAGAATTTAGTAATAAAATCTGAATTTGGGAAAGCGTTCCACATAAAATACAAACATTTCGTCCTTAGCACGGACCAATATCGAATTCGGATAGTTTGCAAGTGCGAACTGTCATTTTCAAATGTGTACTGATTTTTAGTTCTTTTTACGTCCGTTGTGGCGCTGATGTTCAAGTTTTCATACATTTGCCAATGACATTGCGGACTCGCATACTATTCGAATTCGATATTGGTTCGTGCTAGGGGTACAGTAATGCATTCCGTTTACTATCTCGAGACTCGTGAAACACGAACAGAGAGACAGACGTCAGAGTGACAGTAATAGGCTTCCGGTTTTACCCTATGGGTACGGAACCCTAAAAAGATGAATGAAATCAATAAAGTCGTTCTCAAGTTAAGGCGTTACTAAGGAAAATAGGGAATCATTTCATATTTCGAGATAATAATTATAATATTTTTTTCTTTTAAACCAACAACAACGTTACAGTAAATACTTATTATTACTTAGAAGTAAAGGTAAGGCTTATAATAGATTTTTTGGTATTTCATAGAAATTGTACACGGACGTGCTAGGTGAACATTACTTACTGTTAAGCACTTACTAAAGCGATATGATAATAGTGATGTGCGATAGCTGATTTTATCTAATGTGGATTTCCTTTAATCTAATTCTCGTGTCACGGTGTGCGTAATTGAACTACTCCGAAACGGCTCGACCGATTCTCGTGAGATTTTATATGCATATTCAGTCAGACAACATCTACTTTTCAACCTCCTAAATGTTAAGGGTGGTCCCACTCACTTTCACCCTTCTACCACCAACCCCTATTTTTTATGGCGGTACGAAAGTCGCTGGTCGCTAGTATATAAATAAAATTTTATCTACTCTTAAAACAAAAGAATGTCATAAAGCTCTTTCTAAGTTATACTTCAAATTTAATGAAATGAAAACAATAAAAAACGGATATGTGCTGTTCACATTCGATAGAAGTGAAACCTACAAAAATGTGAATACGTTAAATCCTTCATGACGTCTTAAAGACAACACCTGTGTATTCAAAATTCAACTCTCTAGGTGAAAATTAAATATTTTATACTACATACTTTAATAATATTAACAAGTTCACATCATAAAATTATAAAATACATTAACTATAAACAAATAAGTCTCTATCTAATTACATAATTACTATATATAAGTAAAATATAAATACTAGAACAATAAAACTAAAACTAAAAACCTTAAAAAATAAAATTAATAACTAAAATATATTATTAAAACAGCGTTACCCCTTTGAATGGCTAGACTTATTCTTTGTCCGAGGCAGCTGCCAGCTCTTCGGTCTCCTGTGACGTCGACTAACCTTCTTGCTATTTCCTTAAATAGCCTTAAAGCGCTAGGACCCCACGGACCGAGGGTCTCGACACCGAATGGGACAAAATCATATTCGGAGCCTAGACCCCTGTATTTGCTTGCTTTTGATATTTCAGCCGCTTCACAAGCCGCACCAGCTCTGTTGTTGGTTCCATATAGATGGGAAGGGGCCAGCGTGTCTGAACAGGTTGCATCCCATACCAGCACCCGACCCATCTTCCATGAAATCAAACTCATACCGTCTGGTCTCTTGCCATCGTCTCTTGCAATACCAGTCGGCTCAAGTAGACTTGGCACGTTGACAGTGGCAAGGGACCGGCGTATGAGATCATTAAGTGCGGCATGTCTCGAGAAGCGGCCTGCACTTTTTTGGCATGACAGTCCTTGATGTCCTAGCTTGTCGACATCACTGCCACAGGGATATTTATGAAGAGCGCAGACCGGGACCCCAAGCCGTAGACAGGTTGCGATTCGGAGCGTGTCAGGCTCAAGAAATGTTTCTGTATGTACGCGTAATGCGCTGTAGGGGTACGCGTGAAGCCAGTAGCCCGCCTCGTGCGCACCCACGGCCAAAAGCCTAGCACGCGCCGAACCTGTACTACAGCTCAAAAGGTTATCATAAGTCAATTTACAGTTTATGTCATCCCAGCTCCTCTGTGAATTTGGAGAAACTGCAAAATTTTGACCTGGGCATGCAATTAAGAAAGCGTTTCTAGCTTTTTCCAAGCCAGCAATCTCAAAGTTTGAAGGGGATGTCCTTAAAATTTGACTTATGAGATTTGCTGAACTATGGACAGAAGATAGGAAGGCTGGTAAAGCGACACTGGAAATTTTGCGAAATATATAATAATATTTTACTTTAATTGTTTCGAAATATGAATAAAAGAAAAAAAAATGTGCGTTATGTTTCAAGATCGATGTATTTTTCGCATACAAAAATAAGCTTTATTACTTAGATACCAAGTTTCATAAATGTACTTGCGATCGCACGCTCCATCTAAGGAATTTTAAGCAAACAATTTCAAAGGTTAGATAATTTAAAGCACGGGTGCTTATATGCTAGTCTTGCTACAAAATCACTGCCGTAATCTTATAAGAAAATGCTTAATGTCTCGATAGATGGCGGCAGTAAAACGAATTAAAAACATTTTTTTACATATTTTACGAGGGACAGATTTCCACTTTCGTCGTTGTCCCGCTACGGAGTAAGTTATATCTTCATAGAAACGAAAATGGACTTTATGTGTAACTATTTACAGAACATTTTTTGAATTCCCATATTGTTTCGTAAGCATTCCGGTTAGTATATAAGTTCCTTGGTCAAAACCTTTCGCTTCTATCTATTTGATCTTTTAACTTCGTTTGTGAGAGAGTACTATTTATAATGTTCAAAATCCGAATTCTTAAAGAATCAGAAGAATCGACAAACAAAAAGAAACTTCACAAATAAGACAAAACAGAGTTCTACCTGTATCATTCATATGGGATTGTTTAGAAGTTGTAAGTAATCATGCGAGTTTTTCGTGTTCTAAACAAACAGGCCAGCCAGATTTTGTTCTCGACAACCTATTTGCATGCACGGAGAAATACGTTTTAAATTCACGTCGAGTGCGTGGGTTACCATCATTTTGTTTCGTCAAAATATTTCGTTGGAACTTTTTGCTGAGCCGCCGTCGTCATTCGCATTTGTGACAACGTGGATGGTAAAATGGAGAGTTACATAAATGATAAGCGGATAATTTAGATAAATGTACTACCTCCAGTCGAAAAAATTCGGCTGCTTATTGTTGTCTTTTTAAATATTCATTGCTTTGTTTTTACATGCCAATAAATAAAAACTCAAATCAGCTGAACACCAAGTGCTAAGTGCACTTGGAGTTTGCATTTATTTATTTTATTTTATAAATTTAAGAATAAAGAATTAGAAGAAGAATACGAAGTTTAAGTGCAATTGGAGTCCAGATATACTGATTTAATTTAATTTTTAATGATTATGGCTGCGTCTCATTACGTGACGATTCTGTCAATGTCCGGGTTAAAATGAACAAGGTTTTTATTTGAGACTGCACGTTTTTGTTTACGTTGTGCAAAGGGATAAAACGATACGAGTAAATACAAGTAACTACTCGATACTATTCTTTCGATACCAAGTACTTTTGGCATCGATACTTTAGAACTGAGTAACAAGTAGTATCGTGAAGAAAGTACTTGTATCGGTATTCCGTCGGTCACTCACTGAGAATTATCAAAAAAACTCATAGGCAGATAATTTACTCTATGGTAAGGTGTCTAGTTGGAATTTTTGTTTTGCGAATGCATCTCTTCTACTGCTCAGTTGGCAGCCTTGCATATGATTTGTATATTTATGCGTTTATATAAAATACGTTTGTTTATTTATTCCAATTTATTTAGTGAGTCATTCGTTCATCGCGTTGCGTAAGCCGTTATCTTGCTTTCGTTAAATAACACCTTGACTGAATTTGTAATTGTAATATCTTTGTAATACTTTTCATTCGATACCGAGTAGGCATCGATACCTAGATGGTATCGTTTCATCCCTAGTTGTACAGTATGCCGGCTGCAAATTCGTTGAGATCTATAACAACACAAAGATATACTGATGGATACAGTGAAACGTGACGTTCCGTTCTCCGATGTGACATCGTCAAACCAGTCCCAGTGGGGCTCTTGAGTCTGAAGTCGTGTTGCGAACTCTTTATTTCAGTCAATTCCTTTTTTTATAGCTGTCTAGTATCCACGCAGTAGACCGGCGTCCCGCTTAAATAGCTATTTTTGCCAGGCTGTATCAACCATACTTACTGCAGGAATCAGTATCAGAATAGTATCCTAATATTTTGATACAGGTTACGCTGCAGTGTGCCAAATTTTAATCTAAACCAGTAAATGGAGAATAAGCATCATAATTTATGAATATAGACATTGATGTAGGTGTAGCTTATATTAATGAATTTCATTAGAATAGGAACGTCCTCAAATATCTACATACCTATATACTAAATATAAATTTTATTGTAACTATATCCTAAATGATGTAATGGAAGGTGAGTTCAGAAGTATCTCTGAAGTAATTTTTCAACTTGACGGCTCTGTATATATTTATACAGGGAGAAAAAAGCAGCCCTTGCTGAGTTTCTTGCCGGTTCTTCTCAGTACAAGGTCTCCCGCCGTAGTTTTGCGAACCAATGGGATAACTTCTTGACCTTCACAAGTGCTTGTAACAGCCTAGACTGAATAAATAACTTTTCATTTCATTTCATTATCGAGTTTCGATTCAGGTTAGTGTGCTTTTAGCACTAACTAACCTGAATCTGTGACGCAGTTCCAGCATGATTGAGGAATAAACATCTAAACGTATAAACTTGAATGTTTACATGTAGCGATATTAATGGATAATATCGAAAGCGGAACATCCTCAAACATGACATCAAGCCTGCCAGATACACTCGCCCGAGTTCTATGGACGACGTCGCCAAACTTTAAGTATTAATGTCATACTTTTCCGAAAAAAATATGTTTGTTGTTCGCTGCAAGAAAAGGGTGCTTTTGCTAAATTACAAGACATTTGTTGACGCCCATTCCTTAGCGCCGAACAAATAGACAGATATATATTTTCCGGGGTAAACATGTATACTTTAACGAGGAAGTGAATCATTTCGCCCTTATTGTTTCTTTCTTTTAACATTTTTCGGTCTGTTGAAATTCTTCGGAAATTTGCGTTACTTCTGCGTGGCTTGTGTCCAACTTGTACAAGCTAATATAAAAGGAGATACAAGCAAGAAACAAAATTATGTTATGCAATTATTTACTCCGTCTATCAGCTACGGGTCACCATCAGCATCTGCTAAACCGGTGTTTTCTTATTCCTAAAATACCACTCAGGCTATACATAAGTGTACATTAGCTTCATCATATCATATAATATCAAAATAAAACTTTATTCTCTTATTTTTGCAGCAAATATGTTCACGCCGCTGTGAACTGTGACTGATGCTATTGCTAATGTCGTTTTGCATTCGTCATGTCATGAAGTCCATACAATTGACAGTCAACTACAAAACGTTTCAGTATTTTGTAACTTCACATAAGCAAAGATGTGATTTACAAACTTGATTGAGTAATTCACAAATCATGATTTACTAAACAAGGCAGTCCAGGAAATCGGAAGAGTACCTAACCTTATTTTTGAAATATTCAATAGCACGATGAAAATGCTACGGGAAATCTACGGGCTGTAAAGTAGAGATAAAGATCTCTTATCTATTAGACAAGTCCGTCCGTCCGTCCGTCCGTGGTGCTGTTTCAGCGGCCAAACCGCAAGAGATAGATAAAGAGAATGTTTAAGTTATAAGTTGAGAATAGTCTGATAAGACTACAAACCGGATGTGAGTAACGTAGCACTTCCGGTTTCCGAGAAATCACGTGATTTCTATTTCAAACGAAACCACACAAAATCTCCGAAGTTCTCAATTAATTAAATACATTTTTTTTTGGTGAACATTTGGTTCACTGGTTTGCTAGTTTTAGTTATTCGTGAATCAATTGAAACTCAATAGGAAAATTAATATAGGATAAATAAATTTTAATGACAAAACATTAATGATGATGAAACTTGTGTCTAATGAGCGTACTCTCACCTTTTCCCTTATACCGTGGAGTCCTGAAATCTTATTTAACGACAGCACATAACACCACCAAAAGGTAGTATGTATTATTTCCCTGCAATCTTCTGGAGGTAACTTCCCCAAATGGGAAATCCGCAATTCCCTACCTTTATTTTCAGGTAAACGAGCTGTCAGTCCACCTGATGGTAAGTGGTCACTGCCCATGAACGGACACTTGCAGAACCACCCATGCGTTGCCGGCTCTAAAGGAACCTGCGGTTTACCTGTTTGGTTAAAGGTTTACCTGCCGTTTGAAGACCTTCATATCATAGCTAACAGAGAAAACCGCTAAGGGAAGTTCGTTCTTGCTGGTAAGTAGGTACACAAGAAAAAATACTTTATAGCTATTAACGGGATTGTTACCATCTACCTTCTTTATTATGAGTCCGATATTTTGGCACTGTTGCAAGCGCTATGATGCGATCAGTTACTCCGTGATCATGGCGCTTGCAACAGTGCCGAAATATCGCAGACTCATAATAAACAAGGTACATGGTAACAATCTCATTAATAGCTATAATGTTAGTGACCATGAAAGTTGGAAACAAAAAAATATTTACTTTCATAAACCTGTTTGTTTGTTAATGTAACTTTTACTAAATGCGATGTCAGTAGATACTTTTCGAACGTTTGCATTATATGTTCATCTCGACTGTATCCCTTAGGAGCTCCCAAACTATGATAAATCGCGGGCGACTCGGCTGTCGACCGTCGGTAACTCACTTATCCCTTTACGTGGTTCGATTCCAGGGTCGGGTAACAAATTATAGCCACCACTCGGGGTTAGGAAATAGCAGGTAACGAAAACAGGCTCTATAAGGGTCCTTCTAGTTTGATTTTTGGCCCAAAGTAGAATGTGTTTTGGAAATTTGATACTTCATATCAAGTCAGGAAACTAGCTTAGATTGATTGTACACTTCTTTAATCTTATCAGTATTGACCTTAACCAAAGTAACTAACTATAATTTTTGAAATCATATAACATATATATCAGAGATTAGATTAAGGTATCAATAGAATTATGAGTTACAAATGAATAGGAGGAGCTCGATGGCGCCAGTGGTTAGCGCGTTCGGCTGCGGTCGTTGAAGTTGAGCAACTTTCGCAGTGGTCGGTCATTGGATGGGTGACCAAAAATTCACTATCTCGAGCTCCTCCGTGCTTCGGAAGGCACGTTAGCCTAACGACTGCAGATGCAGCCGGGACCAACCCCACCAACCTGCACTGGGCCTGCGTGGTGGGTCATGGCCCAATCTCCCTAATCCATCCATAGGGAAGGGCTGTGCCCCAGCAGTGGGGACATTAAAAGACTGATGATGAAATGAAGATAAACCTTGATTTACAGAAGGAAGAAAATAACTTCCGACATCAGAATTCAGGTATATTGATCGTTTTACTGCTTCGAGTTCAGACCCTATTAATAGTAACACTTAATAAGACTGTATTCTTCTTGTGTCTCAGAAGTTCAGAACCCAACAGTTCATTGGTAAATTACAATTCGTGCAGTGGATCACTGGTAATCATACAGAAGGTATGTGCTTTGGTGCCACCTGCGCAAGTAGTTACTTCCTCAAAATTACTTTAATGGCGTGTCGACGATGTCCAAAATCCCTAGGTTTTTCGCAAAAAAATAAGTTAACAAATCATCTAAGACTACCTTAAATAAGAGCAAGAAGTTAATTCCTTAAAATTACGTATACATATTTCGCCTCTCCACAGTTATCAACAGTTGTGAGACTGTGCAGTGTCGACTGCTGACTGAGCATAATAATCCTTCACCCCTAGTATTTATGGTTTACCCTCTCCACCCTGCAATATTGTAAGGTTTGTGTTATTCTTAATGGATTCACGCAAAGTGACAGCTTAATACTATTAAATCAGAAAGCATTTTCAGTAAGTAGTCTCAACTCAAGGCTCAAGTTTCTTAAGTAAGCTTTTCTGCTTCGACGAATATCTTCTGAAATTATCTCTCATCCTTTTGTGACTTCTATATTATAGGTCTGTTTATTTATTTATTCATGCGACTGACGAAACAAATCGATTTATGAAATTTGGTGGACTGTCTAGGTATCCAATGAAAGGTAAAATATTTACTACTTGATTGACAATAAAGAAGTTGTTGTCATGAAGAAATGTTTTCGGGGCTCGTGAAGTACTATGTTTTTCGCAAAGTAGGTCGTCTTATTGTCTCAATGAATTTTTTGTGTGTCTTATTAATAAGTATTTGTATCATATAAATGGACGCGCATTTTGAATACGTCGTATTAATTAGCTGTATCTTTTAAAAAACGTACTTATCAAATGATGTATCGTGTCAATGTAACGGTTTTAACTGAACAGATATGGACGCTACAACTTTTCCACCGATCGTCGTATCTTTTCCTGATACGTCGAAATATAATTTAGATCAGTCTTGACACTAACGATGGTTATGAAGCTGATGGTACAAAATTTACTACCAACATTCAACCTGATTTTGTTTGTAGAAGATTATAATCCTCCTACCATGAAAGACTTAGCTTATCATTATTGACGTGACAACGTCTTAAATTAGGTTGCGGCTGGGAGTCACTTATGAAAAAGTGTAACGCTCGGTAACGTTACGATGAGTCTCTCGTGTTAAGTTTAAGTTTACATGTACAATGTTTTAGTAAACAAAATATATTTCTATAGTTAAAATTTGTGCAATTCTTATTTTCATTCAATTCCTTGTTCCTATTGTGCAATTTAATTATATTCATATCAATAAATATTCTACCGAGAAAGAGACGTTGTCACGTAAAATCTTCGCCCGTAAAACCGACTTTACAGGCAACCATTTTTTATTTATTCTTCCTACTTTAATCCCGAACTGCGTTTGTGCGATTGACGGGCAAAATATGAAGTAAATGTGTTCGCTTTAATAAAACTCAGGCAGGCATCCAGTACGATCCAGTGGGTACTTCTGTATAGGTATTAAAATGCGAAATCTCCTCCGCATCACAAAGACTGGAAAAACGTGCCTCGAATGTTCAAAGGCATTCGATATCCATGGGCAGGTGCCATTCAAAATATTGAAATTCACTTCAGTTCGCTCTGAAAATAGAAATAATAAACTGATAATATATTTCTCGATATCAAGAGATTTTCACGGAAACAAAAGTGGCTTCCCTTTTTCTGAATAGGTTTAAAAATACCGTTATTGGAATATCTTCGAGCCAATTAAGTATGATACATATTGATTAACCCATTGAACTTAATGACATTTCAAATGTATAGCAAATGCTATCATAATGATAGATAGAGACTAAAACAAGTGTATATAATGAGTAATCTGCTAATTAAATAAAATGTAAAATAAGCCAATTTAAAATTAAAAGGTGAAACTACAACTCGATTTAGAGTTCCCATCTGCGGACGCAACCTCATCTTATGAAAGAACACACTTCAATAACACTACCCTTAAATAAAACATGTTTCAACGGGTTAGATGCGCTGATTTTATTTATTTATTGACGTTTTGCATCCTTTGCAGGAATGCGTCGGCGGAATAATTTCTGCAAAGGACGCAAAACGTCAATAAATAAATAAAATGAGGGAGAGAGAAAGAGAGAGAGCCATTTTATCATAATCAGCGCATATAACCCGTTAAAACTTGTTTTATTTATGTGCGTTAAATCCTATCAAACAAACACTACCTTTATCTAGGTGTTTTATTTATGTGGGTGAGTATGGTTCCATGGATCCAGGAGGATAGCCAGCAGCATTTATACTAGTATCGCAAGCGTTTATGGCGTACAATGTTGCCTGGTCCGATTTTTAAATTGGGAGGCGTTATAGAAAAAAGCAGTAGATGTAGGTATGGACAGAGCTAGCAGAAAAACAGTAGATGCAGAGGTGTACTTTTTCCGATTTACACCCAGGGGGGTGCTCGTTTTTTTTTAGACAATAACATATTTATTTTATTATAATTAAGGTAACCTACATTCGTAATGGCGGAAATCACAACTCAGCATGCAATTTAAAAAAAAATATGGGTGCGTGTACTTAAGTACGCGCGTGAGAAGTTATACTTCTTTTTGGAATTATTAAAAAATAGTTTTTAATTGCATGCAGATAATTAATTACAATAAGATAATAAAAGGATTGGAAAAGGATAGTCAACGCAGTCAATAAAGTTCAGTTTTAATTTGAAAAATTTAATAAATAATCAAAATGTTCAATTTAAATAACTACTGAATTTAAGTTATTAGTCCATATGTAATTAGCACTTGTAAGTAACTAAAACACGTTGTGTCTATATAGAAACTAGAAACATGTGGATAAATATTATAAATATGAAAACAGTGTTCAGAGGCGACGAGCGTGCCAACATTGTTTTTGACAACGCGATCATCTTATGGAGCTCCGTGGATCGTTCAAAGTACACCCCTACAAGTGCTCCGACAAAAAGCTGCGCTTTTCTACCTCGCGAGCACTGCCTGGCGCCTCCGCGCCAGCGTGGATACCGCACCCCTCAGCTGCAGGCCTGAGCGCGCCGCACGGCGCCGCTCGGCCAACGATCGTGCAGACGTAAGCCCCACATCGCGCCGCAACGCCCATGTCGCTGCAGATCCCAATCTTGGCCCAAGCCAAGGCCCTGTCCGCGGCCAAAATGAGCCGCATGGCATCACCAAGAGTCCAATATGAATTGGACGTGGTGATGGCCTGGCGGCTGATCGACTCCGGCCTCATAACGTACGGGCTGAAAATATGGCTTTACACCTACATCCGCCTAGCAGAACAGGACCCAAGCTCCAGCACAGATTACGGCCCCAACGACGAACAAATCTTGGAGGCAAGCAACTATACCAACCCGCTGCCGCTCACGCTACCACCTGCGAAGTCGTTCTACCTAACGCCTATCGGGACACAACCGGAGGAGAGACGCCCCCGCGCGGCAATACGCGCGCCTCGCGCCTCCACCGATCTCGCAGCGTAGGAGATTCTCCCGCATCCAGACAGGCCCCGTTACCTAATAAGGTAACCGCCCCAGCACCGCAGCAACAGGAAGACCAGCTCCCACAAAAAGACGCCCCCGCCGCCCACGAACAACCACTGATCGAGCCGCCAACTGCTTTACCGACAGACACCGAGTCGGTAAGCTATGCCCAGGCCGCGAAAATTTTATGTTTAAATTTTGTGTAAAACGGAAACAGCCACAGACTAAAAAAAACAATCATTACAATATTATGATACACAGTGACCCCGACCTACGTATTATCTGTTATCTAACCTATTATACAATCAGGATGAAACATTAAGATAAGCGCCTACTTACTTTTTATCAAACATGATATTATGTAAGAATTCACACACAGATCCGATATGAACTCCAATTAAGTATTCAAAAAGGTTATCGTAGTTATTTGCGCTTTTTGGTTTTATGGTTGCGTTACATACTTGCTTTGTGAGAGATAGAATTTTATAAATATCATTTAAAGTGGGGGGGGGGGGGGGGGTAAAAAGTTAGTCATCATCATCACTATGTCCTTGATATTTTTCGTCTTATCTTTATAACTTTTGCAACGCGACGAAGACGGAGAAACTCGTTTTGTTATTGTCTGCGACCCCCCCGGTTTATTATTCTTTTCCATTTTGTAATTATACTCGTAATATCATTTAACAATTATCTAGATGGGAGTGAAATGTACCCAATGACTCGAAAAATATTAAAATCCTACTAATCCTAGTCTGTAAGTTTGTTCATTTTCTATCAAAACCGTCTATAACAGTGTTAAAATTACTAAATTTATACATTAAAAAGCACGCCCAAAGCTCACTGTAGGTATGTCATTCAGTTTTTTTACAGCTTCTGTAAAATTAAGTTGTATGTATTTTTTTTTTTATGTTATAGGGGGCATACGAGCAGACGGCTCACCTGATGGTAAGTGATCACCGTCGCCCATGGACACTTGCAACACCAGGAGTATCACAAATGCGATGCCGGCCTTTAAGGAAGGAGTACGCTCTTTTTTTGAAGGTTCTTGGGTCGTATTGGTCGTAATTAGAGCGTTTTAGTGTTAAGCTCGCGTTTTTTAAGCTCCTCAGTTTATTTATTACCTGAACAGCACCCCTAGCACGAACCAATATCGAATTGTTATCGTTTGCAAACCGAAATGTCAATGTCAAACAAATTTTGTATAGAAGTTTGAACAGCAGCGGCACCAAGTACGTAACGAGAACTAAAAATCAGTACACATTTGACAATGACATTTCGGACTTGCTATCGTATCTCGTTCGTTTAGTTTATTCGAATTTGAATAGTTTGCAAACCGAAATGTCAATGTCAAATTTTGTATGAAAACTTGAACAGCAGCGCCACAAAGTACGTAACGGGAACTAAAAATCAGTACACATTTGACAATGACATTTCGGACTCGCAAACGATACGAATTCGATATTGGTTCGTGCTAGGGGTACCGAAACAATGGATACTTTCTGTCCGGAAAAAATTTAAGGTGTCCGAGTGTTTTTCAAAACTAAAGTTAAAGCGGACGAATCCGCGGGCGGCCGCTAGCGCTAGTGAGTAATAAAGGCGATATAAAAATGTGAAGAGATCATTTGTTTTATGTTTTACAGTAAAATTTACTGCTGTGTTTAAATGGAATTACCTCTAAGTTTACTTTGTCGGTGAATTGTATGTAGCAATATCTTATTTAAATGTAAATAACATTTTAATATTTTATTAAACCCTTGCATTTGTATATTTTTCTATGACCAAGTTGCTACAGAAGTATGTAGTGTATTAAAGGTACTAAGTAACTTTTTGATATATGGATATTTAGAAAATATACTTTTGAGAATAAGTTTCAATTTTTTCATGACCCTACTTCTCAGTTTTGTTGTTATTCGATTTTTTTATGGCCGATTCTGTAAAGTAACTATAGTTACGGTAGCGATGGGGAAAACGGCTTAAATTTATTAAACGTTTAAACATTGTGCTTTTTTTTATAAGTATGCTTATAAAAAAAAACCTTTCGTTTAAACTCTTTTTTTATATTGCGTGTGTAAAGAATTAATAATGAATTTACTCTTTATACTTCTCGACAAGAATGTTTATAAGAAGTATATAAGGTGTTTATTATTTATACAAAACTTAAAACACTTAATTAAATCTAATTATTAAATAAATAGTTATTATTTACACAAGTATCTATTAACAGTGTTTATTTTCATTGAAAATGTTTAATCATAATCAAAATCATTTATTCAGTTTAGGCTGTTACAAGCACATATGAATGTCTAGAAGCTACGCCATGGGTTCGTAAATCTACGGCGAGAGACCTTGTACTGAGAAGAACCGGCAAGTAACTCAGCAAGGGTTGATTTTTTCTCCCTGTTTTATCATTTACAGAGTCGTCAAGTCGAAAAATTACTTCAGAGATGATTCATGAAGTCACCTTTCATTACATAATGTGAAATTTTACATTAATTATTCACCTGCATTTTGATTGCTGTGTCACACAGTATAAATACAAATAGAGTTATTGATAATAGGTGTAATTAAAGATTTACATCTTAATTATCAAAGCAGTTAGGGCAGACTCATCTCGGCTGGCAGCACCCGTTCACGAGCATGACGCATGGACCAGCCATCGCTTCGCTCAACCATATTTTAGGGAACGTAACGACCCGCCTTACACGACACCACCGAAGAGACTTTTAAGAGTAGCATGCATGACTACCCATAACCTAAGTCAATATACGCAAAAGCAAATTGTATGTAAATTAAAAAAACGCAAATAAAGCGCACGCAGTACACGAACGAATACTCAGCCCTTGACTTTGAAAAGCGTACTGCTTAATTTGCCTTTTGCATTTGCTTACGCTTATAAACGAAAGTAATACCAAGGAATGCTTTTTTGTCCTTAAGCAACATAGGTTTGATTTTATACCAAACTGTAAGTAATTTTATGTTAAAAAATAGCTGGCGTGACAGTCAAAGCATACTTCATACTTGTTCATCTATTTGTCCGTACAAAATTACTAAGAGGTGATGAAGCATTATTACCTAACTTGTAATTTTGTACGGACAAATAGATGGTGGGCAGGACTAAGCTAAAAGCATGCTGCTGTACTTTTCTTAAAAAGCTGATTTTTTTTAGGTGCTTATCGTTTAAACGCTCACTTCTAAGTGGCGCTTTTCCACCGTCGATAAATTTGATAATCTTATCTGTTATATTTCAAGCGAAATAAAGCTATTGAGAGATTAATAGTAAGTGACTCATGTGATAAATGGAACCGATAATTCTATCGATACTTCATCTATAATTACTATGTATTACATTTGACATTGTGGCTTATTTACCTACAGTACAATGCGAAGAGATGGTGCTGCCTTATAACCTAAGAAAAACTTGAAGAAATTCGACACCATCGAGTCTGTAGCATCAGAGGATGCAGGTTCTATTCCTGTTTGATACCTAGATCGCGTGGATTTTATTTCTAGTAAAATTTTCTTTGGATTTCCGCTTTTTATCAGTGCCGTTCTATAAAATCAATATTCAGCAATTTACTCCTTGTTCCAATACGCTAATCTATGGTAAATTGGGTTTGGTCTACATATACTAGATGCGAATTTACAACACACAACATCGCCAAATCCACTAGGTAATTAGAAACAAATGGTAATTTTGGAAATAATGGTGTTGCTTCTGCTGGCATGATTCTCTAAACTTAAAACTAAATTTAAAATCAGTCTCTCTTTTTCATTTTGTAAATAGAATGATAAGGATACACTTGTTAAATTTAATTTTAGATTTAGAGAATCATGCCAGAATCGACATCCTTATATTGTATGTTTTGCGCGTATTTTAACATAACCTCCCTCATATACTATGTGCCATACATAGTATATGACAGAATTTATTTAAAACTAGCGGCCGCTTTAAATTTTAGCTTTTTTTTATTTCTAAAATAAAAGATTTTTTCTAAAATAAAAGTAGCCAAGTTACTCCTCATTACAGCAGCTACCTGCCAATAAAAGTCCTATCCATTTCAGAGATTAGCCGGAACAAACAGACAGACAGACAAAAAATGTAAAAAATGATATTTTGGTGTATGTACCGTATACATATTTATATGCATGTAGTAAAAAGCCGTTATTTCAATATTACATACAGACACTCCAATTTTATTTATATGTATGTATAGATTCATCCAGTCCAACCATTCGCTGTTTAAAATTCATATTTGGTATGGGTCGTTTAGAGGTTGTATATCCCGATTCATATACATATGCGTTTTTGTGCAAATTCTATAGTTATGTGGGTACGCCACTCATTCGAGCGAAATCCCGAGGGTTTCCCGCCAATGTCCTTTGAGAAGCGTCTGTAGATTATTCTGGATGCTCTAAAATATTCAAGATCTAATCTGGACGTTGACTGGATTTTAGATAAGGCGAAAAATCTCTAGATCAGTTCAGAAAATCACAGATTTTGTGTTCTACATGCAAGTACGTACGGTACGTATACGTGCCTCTCCGTTATGTTCGCGTTTATACACTTTTTTGTTAAAGATAGAAAAAGTATGGCAAGTTATAACTTTGATGACCTCCGCAGCCGAGTGGTTTCCGCCAGGTTTCAATGTTTCACCTACTCTTAGGTCCCGGGTTCGAATCCCGGTGGGGGCAGATGTAAGTATGAACGAATACGAGCATTTGTACCATAGTCATGGACGTTTATATGTATTTCTTAATATAAATATATTTATAAAGGTACCTATATGTATCAGTTTATGTATTCTATCCGTTGTAGTATCCCATACATAACATTAAGCTTTACAATGTTTGTTTCGGGGCTAGGTGTGTGTGTGTGTGTGTATTAGAAATAGTTTTATTTCTTTCTTTCTAATTAAATAATATATTATTGTTTTTTTTTTCAGGTAAAACTTCATTGGGTGTTCTTAAAAGGTATAGAGACATTATATTTGTAAAAATTACAAGTAAAAATCTTTTTATAAACAAGCTTTTATTTAAATGCGCTAAAAAGTATTAAATAATATTTTCTCTTAAAACTTTTACTTATTACACAAGTTATATAATATTATGTAGTCACCTTATTTTTCGAGTTATTCTCATCAAAACCTTTCATTTAATGTCCATATTGTAGGAAAGCATAAAAACTTAGGTCCGTATTACAGAATGACAACTAAGTGTTGATCTTTACTTGAGTACAGTTAGAAAGGGATATCGCTATGTGCTATATAGCGACATCCCTTTCTAACTATGCTCAAGATTAGATTCATCCCTGAGAATCCTTCTATAATACGGGCCTTAGTCCGCCAACTTTTTAAGTCCGCCATATTGGATTTAAGGTGACCTCACTTTATTTTTCGATTAATTCTCAGCAAGCCATATTATAGAAGTGCATAAAAAACAATTAGTCCGCCATATTGGATTTAGAATGACGTCACACAGCTCAACATGCATTGTCTCCCAAACCTAACGTGTGTACAAAATTTCAGCTCAACCGAATAAAGACATTGCTTCATAATTGAGTTGCAAGATTCCACCAGAACATACATTCCTACAATGCAAGTTAAATAAAAGCTTTTTATTTATTAAGTATAATATTTAGTCTTGTTTGACGTATAAATAAATTATTACTTATGTTATCTATTTATCACGTCCTGTCGATATCACACTATTGATAAACATATTCACTTCCTTTGATAAAAAATATGACTAACAGTAAATTATTAATACCTTTCATGTTAAAATGGAAAAGTCTTACTTTTTTCTGTCTGCACTGAAGATGAAATCCTCTTCAAATTCTTTGGGTGGTTCGGGAGGAGTTAGCTTATTTAAAGACAGACGGAAAGCTACTTTATTTCAGGCACATATTTAAATGATCATCGAAACAGTAGTAAATTATTGTCAATAAAATACAATACCTAACCTTCCCTTTAGGTTATTAATTGTGTTTTTAGGTGATCATTTAGATATTATTGTTTTGAGGATCATACTCTTTCCCTTTTTTAGGGTTCTATAGTCCTTACAAGGAACCCTTATAGTTTCGTCATGTCCGTCTGTCTGTCCCCGCTGTTGCTGGGAGACTATTAGCACTAGAGAGCTGTAATTTTATGGGGATATGAATATCGATCACGCTGACAAAATGGTAGAATAACATTTTGAAAATTTTCTTAAATTTTTTTTAGGGTAGCATGTACGGGAACATGTGACATGGTGATGTTTATTTTTTCATCATCTACCCCTTCGTGTGGGATATCGTTGAATAGGTCCTTTAAAATTACTTAGATTGATGACTGTAGTTTCAGGCGAGACCAACGCACGCGCTTCCCGAGCATAGAGGACCTCGAGATACAAAATCTTTTATACATTTATCTTATGACCGACAATTGAGAAAGTGTCTTAACACACACGATCGCAGGCTATTACATCGATGCAAAATATTTTTTTTTCTTATAAAGAAAAAACCTTATAGAGCTAAAATGTATGTATTGTCAAACGCTATAACAATCGGTTTTCGCCAAGATCTTTGTACATCATTTACTCAGCTTTTTAGAGATTTAAGGTTTGGTTTTTCGGGAAAATTGTTGGTTGGCCGTTGGTAGTTAATGTTTAGAGCTTAGAGTTAAAATTGAACTCCTTACTTGTTCGTCGTAAAAAATGTGGAATCTCGTAAACTTGCATAAGGTTCTTCATTACGTGATTGATCCTCATAAACTCTTAAGTGAATTGGATCTTACTATGACGCGCAAACAGACATTTAACTTGCGGATGTATAGGAATAATTCTCCTTTTTATAACTTATTGACTTTGTATACAAATTATTGTATTTTTAATGAGAACCAATTTTACTGTCGTGTATCACTTAACAATACATAAGGTGCGTATCAACACTTTTTCCCTAGGTCGATTTATTTTATTTCTTGATAAACCTAAATGTTTGTTTTGATTTGTCAACATAAGCGCAATTTATCACTTCGTTTTCAATTTTCTTCTTCTTTGATCTCACTGATATACTTTTGGCTGTCCATAAAATAAATATATAAAGAAATACACTTTGCTGAAATAAACACATTCGCTCGCTCATAGTATCGGGATTCTGCCAGCAGTATTCTACAGTTAATTGACAATAAGACACGACAATTAAATAGAATGATGCATAAATACATATAAAAAAAATGATGATAAAATGGTGAGTTCGATGGCGGAAATGGTTAGCGCATTCCGCTGCGATTGTTGAAGTTAAATCTTAAATACAAAAATGTATTATCTCGAGCTTCTCCGTGATTCCGAATGCTTAAGACATTGGTCCCGCCTGCATTTGCAGTTGTTAGCACTCACCCAACCGCACTGGGCCCGCGTGGTGGGTCATAAACCAATCTCCCTATTCCATCCACTGATGATGATGATGATGATGATGATGATGATGATGATGATGATGATGATGATGATGATGATGATGATGGATAAATAACACATCAGCTGACTGCGATGACTTTACGTAGCTGCTGGTTAAAGCAAAGATACTTATGAATTAGAAATTAAGGATCTGGAACGCGGAAAGTCGCGTGCGTTAAGTGTTACAGGATGATTCGAGGACTGTATTAATTAACTGTGTGTGATAAGATAAATCGAACTGACTCGCAGAAAGAAGCCAAGAGCTAGGAGTTTTAATAACCATCATGTTACCATGTTATTGCAGTCATAAATAATAGCAGTATTAATAAAATAGCGAAGGAAACCGCATAGGGTTGTGAGCCGTTTTCCTGTTTGGTGCCGTAAGTCCGCTAATGCCTTAACACTGACAGGTTACTTTGGGAAGCTTTAGCGTCGGTAAATTAATTAACCGGTTGTACTATGAGGCTCTGATAATGAGTCAGGTTAAGAACACACGATGGATGTCCCGGTGATTTTAAAGGAATTTGTTCGTGCATGTCCGTCTGTCGTTGTTTTGATAGGTCATTCCAAGGTCGGGCAAGTAATGGATTTTCCATTTCCTGTTCCTGCATAAAACATTGTTCGTCTAATATAGTATTAAATGGAAAAATTGAAGTGCTATGTTATTATTGTTGACGTGACGAATGATATTTTGTTTTGATTGGTTAATAATTTATTTCCCAGATTTTATCCGAGAATGTCGGAAATGTCTATGTCGAGCAGTGGACGTCCATTTATGATATTTAACTTTGATTGGGTAATAATTTATTTCCCAGATTTTATCCGAGAATGTCTAAAATGCCTATGTCGAGAAGTGGACGTCCATCGGCTGATTATGATGATGATCCGAGAATTCGTCGTTATAGATCAGATATATAAATTAATGCCACTAATCAAAGTCTAGTTTGAAAAACATTTAATTTGCTTGACGTCTCTTGAGTGTGACCGTAAAAGTTTTATAATGTTTAAATAAAGAAAATTATAAAAAAAGTTCGGTCTAGGTTTCAGACAGGATTCGAACTAGAATCTTCCTCTATCCGGGTGGTACTCATTTTAATCATCTAGCAGTTAAATGCTTAAATAGAAAGATAATGATTTTATAATGTTCTTGGTAAGGACGGTATCCGAAATTAACGGATATTTACCAACTGTGCACTAATACGACACAAGAGACTAGTTACACGTGTGTCCAGTTACAAACTTACAGCCGAGTTCAGTAACACGTGTGTACAGTTATAAACTTACGGCCGAGCTCAGTAACACGTGTGTCCAGTTATAAACTTACGGCCGAGCTCAGTAACACGTGTGTCCAGTTATTAACTTACGGCTGAGCTCAGTAACGTCGAATAAATTTAATGCTACATTAAGTCACGTGTTGTCTCTCGATTATTATCGCAAAGAACCTGAAAGCATCAACTTAATTCAAAGTTAAAAGTTTGTTGAAGTATCTTAGTAAGTATGGCCGTCAAGTACACAAAATCTCTAGTACGTTAGTGAAGAATGTACCGGAATTTTGAAAGGCATGACGATGTATAACGTTCCGGCGTTTTGACGTGTATTTTTGCGATACAGTTACGTAAAGGTCATGGCTAAGAAACCGCCTTTAACGTAAATAATTATTTCACACTAGCCCGTAATTAATACTATTGTTTTATGAATTATTACGTGTTTATTATTCTCATACAACTTTCGTGAAATAATCTAATATTTAAATGTATAAAAATTGACTTCATGTCTGTTTCAAAAGGAAATTGTTCCATTTTACAATAAATATATCGAAATAAATAATATTATTTCTAAACTCCTAACTATGACATATTTGGCCCTAATTTTTATTATAACAAATCTCTAAAGACCTAAAATAATAGATTTTTTTATTCTAATCAGGCTTGAGACAAGGCTGTATGGTATGATAATTCATCCTTTAATTTTGCAAATGGACAATATAAAACTTCACAGATTTCCTGTCCGGCCAACGATAACAAATCAATTGTATTTATTTTTGCTGAAAAAAAAAACTTTTTGTGAAGAGTTAAGCGGAGAAATGGAAAGAAAGATTCTAAGAAAATGCGAAATTGATAAGTCTGTAAATAATTGGCAACATCTTTTATCAACTGTAGTAAGGTAATGACAAAGTAGGAGTTCTCATAATTTTCAAGATTATGATTTATCAAAAGTTCCTGAGCCGGTTTTCATAAAAATTATAAATATTCAGCCATTCACCAATAAATATTACTAAATACAATAGTTATACATTGCTAGGGCAGTCGCTCATACAAAAATTTACCATGTTCTTTGCACATTATGACGACGCACCGTGCCGCGTTACCGCACCGTTCCAGGTGGACGACGTCGTGAGGTGGAAATGTGAACAGACACTTAGTTATAAATATTTTTCGACCGTCAGAGAAAATTCGCTGATCATGCACTACTTATGTCAGCCGATGAGAGGACGGCCCTAAGGTTTTCAATTTCCTCGAGATTTTAAGGGCGTACTTCGTCACAAAAGCGCCTTTTGTGGGGTCGTGCAGTGAAAATCGTGTGGGATGGCCGACCAGCCATTGTGACGGAATAGGCACATGAATCTAGAATGGACCTCTATACTTGGATATTGAGTAGCTCAGAATATGACGGTTTGCTTTAGGTACTCAGTAGAAATAGGCATTGACGATTTTAATATCGCTAGCCGCCATCGGCCATACCGTCCGAAAATGAATTTCGTTCCAAAAATGTGCGCTGTGGGTGTTCCACTTTTATTATCAATTTTATCCTCAATATTAAACTAGGAATAAGAAATTGAAATAGTTACATTACAGTATTGTGCTCTCATCACTCAATTGTCTTTTTAATTCGGTGGACAAAGACAAAGCATTGCTTATGTATAATATGTATTATACCCGCTTACACCGTGCCTGTACGTATTTTAGAGCCATGGTGAATACAGTATAAAACCATTTGTTTGCGCCACTGCAGCACAGAATCGTATTCGCATTTGAAAATAGAATGAAAGCAACATTTTTCGTTCACGTTTCGAGAATAAAATGCTGTAGAGTATCGAGCAGTTTCTACGGTTCGATAAAGACTGTGTTCTGTGACAAAGCCCAGAAAAAATAAAATTCGTTCAAATTTCGAACAGCTTCTGACATATTCTATCGAAATAGAATTTGCCGGAAAAACATGATCGAAAGATCGAAGGTTATTATTCATTGAAGATTTAAATCGCTTTTCGGTTTTCTTTGTGGTTCAATAATTGAACTTTAAAGTTTCTATTAAGTTTAAACTGAAGCATGTGTTGTTGATGTTAAAGTCTAAAAATATTTGATCTTATTTTAAATTTCAAAGTGGTGATAGCGGCCAGCCTTCGCTGTAGTACGAAGTAGAGACAAACAGATTCTTTCAAAGCAGCCGAGATTTAATAAAATGTTTTTAATACAGAAAGTTGTGTATTAACTCCCAAGGCTTCAGCTGTACGAAGAATTACCGTACCTAGTTGTTGAATTCCCGTGTCGAAATTGTGAAAGGAAAAGCTCTTTAAATGAAATTGCATGTTTTCGTCAGACTTGTAAGCTACAGACGAAGTTGCGAAAGTGCGTCGGTCGGTAAAAAGGTTTCCTTATTCTCGATTCTCTTAGTGATTTAATAAAACTTTTTATTATTTTTAATGTCAGGAAAGTACACGAAATTTTTTTAAGTTGAAATTTGTTTGTAGACCTTCTCGGTTGTGTAAGGTATTTTCAAAGTTCATCCGGTGAAGAACTTGAATTGATTTTTTTTTTATATAGAGGTAGGCAAATGACTCTACCACACCTGATGTTAAATGGTAATAAAGTCCAAACGCGAAGATAGCTGGTACAGCAGTTGTAAACTGCTACACCAATCATGAGGATGATGAAGATGAGGACCTTGCCGGCCTGCAAAAATGCTTCTTCTGACTTGTTAGCGATGGACTGTCAAACTGAAACTAATGGAAATTATCAAAAAAAATGGGTAATTAGAAATAAAACGAGCGAACTTAACACAAAAGAAACTTACAAAACAAACATATAAAATATATGCAATAAGTTTCTATCAAATTATAGTAAATAGTTCACATCAGACTTTTTCATTAATCTATACAGATTTTTTCATTAATCTATACCTATGCTCTGAGACTGAATCACTCTTTTTTGTGTCCGTTGAAATGCGAAACTTCGAGTTACGAATTTACAATAGTCACATCTAATAGTATTCATTAAAAGGATAATTACTACAAATGATCATTGTACATATATTATGAATCTTGACATTTTGGGACACAACATTGACCACCTTCCTTAAAGGTTGGTTGTTTAATAAAAACTTGTAGTAAATGAGAACTCAGATCTCATTGCTCAGATATATCAGACATGCATGGCACTGACTCCATTGCTGACTTGTCAAAAAGTATTTATTTAAAAAAAAACGAGCGAGCCTTACAGTAGTCGCGTATGATGTGTAACATTTGAAACCTCACCTTATATTAGTAAAAAAAGAAATTAAACCTACTACAAAAGGAATAAGCCATTTGAACATTATGTTCTAAAATCAAATCAAAAAGCGCGCTCTTCGCAAACTTCCTGTTACACACTTCCGTCCCATTTCACGAAATCACTCCCATAAATTGCAGGAAAGCGAGAGGAAAGATGTTACACATCAAAAAATGTAGCTATAATTTTTGTCTTTATACAACTCGGCATAAATATCTATGGGCGACCTAATACAATCACCGTTAGTTTTTTTGTTTCCAAATTTATTTTGGGCCGTCTTCGAGGTATATATCCTATCCAATAAAAAAAAAATACATAAAAAATAGACTACTCTGTAAAAAGTAATGCGTGGTCATAAATTACAATCGGAAATAGGGATGATGACTATTTTTTTTTCTTCGTTTATCAGGTAGATTATCAAAAGGTATTGGACACGTATTTTTTCTTTTGTCACATAATATAAACATTGCAGAGATATATTGCTTTGAAAAGTCGCATGACGTCACGTGTAAGTGAAAATTCACTCAAAAGTGACGTCACGAGCCCCTACTCCCAAACTTTGACGCGCTATAACTTTGTCATTTTTTGGTTGATTGCCCAAAGAAAAAATACGTGTCCATTATTTTTTTATCATCTAACTGACGGACTAAATAGAATTTCGTTTACTGTACCCCGTCATCACCCCTATTATCAATCATCCCCAGTTTTACTAACCTGTGGGTCGTTTTTTAATCAAATTTATATGGGACCAACTTCGGAGTACACCTATTCTAATATAAAAAAGAGTTATCAAAATCGGACTTCTCTGTAAATTTTTTGCGAAAACATAAAAAAAATATACGCGTCGATTTGAGAGCCTCCTCCGTTATTTGGTCGGTTAAAAATAGAAATACAAATGTCGAAATTTAAAGTAATGACGTAATCTCTTTTGTTTTAATTAAAAGGAGATGTTTAGAATTTTCTTAACTGGTGTTCAACGCATTTCGAACCCCGAGGGTGCGAAGTTCGTTAAGGTTCGAGAAGACATTACTTTTCATAGCTCGTTTTACTGTTGATGAACCAGGAACTTTATTTATGTAACGTCCTAAATAACGTCCCGTTACATACTTCCCGTTTGAAGGAATTCTCGTTAACGGAGTCGATTATGCCAATCAGGGATGTGAAATGAACGAGAAATAAAAGGTATTACGTAGGTTTTTTCCTTCTTTGTTGTGTAACAAATTTATTTGCCAGTATTTTTAATTTTTAAACCCTCAGTGTGGTGAATTACCACCTCAATCTCTTTGTCTTTGCAATGTGAACGTAGGTAAAATAGGTGATGATTATTTTTATGTAATTTTTACTAGTTACTCTAATTAGCCCCAAAAAAATAAAAAAGTAATGTATGTATTTTATATTATGTGTTGTTTTGAGCTGGATGGGGTAGTCGTTCTTCGTTGAAGAGCGTTCGATGGTAGTTGAGAAACTCACAATCGTAGTATATATATTTTTTTTTTATTTATATTTCCAACACACACCAATTAGCCTAGCCCCAAAGTAAGCACTATAAGGCTTGTGTTAAAAACTGAACTGTACATATATTAGTGTATTTTTATAGAAATACATATTAAACATCCATGACTGGAGTACAAATGCTCGTATGCATCACACAAACATCTGCCCCCACCGGGACTTGAACCTTTGACCTCTCGAGTCCGCGACACCATGAAACCCGGCATACAAACCACTCGGCCACGGAGGTCGTCAAACCTGGATGTGATATATTTGAGACCAGAAATTTATCACATCGAGGTTATCCATGCTTTGGAAGGCACGTTGAGCCGTTGGCCCCCGTTGCATCAAAGTCATTACCACCCGCAGAACACAGAAAGAGGTTAGATGTGCCTTGTGGGCTGGGCAGGCGCACCACTGTTATGTATGAGCAAATGCTCATAACTTGAACAAAACTTGGTTCTGATTGCTCTCGGGCGTGAACGCTGATTGGTTCGATAGTTTGATGTCGCTTCATTTGATTGGCTATTATCTCTTAGGTGGAAGTGTAGAGGGGGCTAGCCGGCGACTTCGGTTCCCGTACTAACGATCTATGATCACCCTTCTAAGTACTTTCTATGTTACCACCCACCAATCCGTACTTAGCGTAACCATCATAGCCCTTTCTTCCTATTCCATATACAAGGAACACATAATAAACCCCAGTAGTGTGTAAATAGTCTAATAATGAAGATAATAATCAATCTTCAAACTTAAACCCACCATTAAACGTAGCACAGCGATTCTCAATTCTTGTTTGTATTCCGCAAAATGCATACGCAGCAAGAAGGTTTAGAAACTTTTGGTGCAAATGTGGACTCTATGTGGGTGTGTTAAGAGTGAAATGTGATGGAGTGGCTGTGTGCTGCAGTTCTCCAAACAATAGATAAGAGGGCCGACGCGAGTGGGTTCAAGTAGGGAGGGATCATTCATCACCCACCCCCCCTAAGCAGGGCTACCAGTTGCTTGGTTTAAAAAAAAATTGTGTGCACAAACCACACATCTAAAGTGAAACTTCTTTTCTTAAATAACGTAACATTAGGCGGTGCATAAGGCATAGGGGAATGGAGCAGCGCGCGCATTACTCATGTATGTGTTTATATATATTGTCGCGTGTAACGCTCGTAGCGTTACAGCCTTTGCCGAGTTCCCCTTCAACTTTCACGCACGTCGGGAAGAGCTGCGCACGCATCCATCCAATAATTCAATTAATAATGTCATTTAAATTTATAAATACCATTATAATTCTTCATTAAACTTAATATACATGTCATAAAGTTCAGTCAAAAATCTAAAAAATAAAGTAGTTCATGTACCGTTGTCACCCTTATGTTGCACCGGTCACACATGCATGCATACGCATCCAGTGCCCCAGTATGGGGCAGTCCGGCTTGTCTGCAATAATTCAATTAATAATGTCATTTAAATTAATAAATACCTATATAATTCTTCATTAAAATTAATATACATGTCATAAAGTTCAATCAAAAATCTAAAAATTAAAGTAGTTCATGTACCGTTGTCACCATTATGTTGCACCGGTCACACATGCATGCATACGCATCCAGTGCCCCAGCATGGGGCAGTCCGGCTTGTCTGCAATAATTCAATTAATAATGTCATTTAAATTAATAAATACCTATATAATTCTTCATTAAAATTAATATACATGTCATAAAGTTCAATCAAAAATCTAAAAATTAAAGTAGTTCCTGTACCGTTCTCACCATTATGTTGCACCGGTCACACATGCATGCATACGTATCCAGTGCCCCAGTATGGGGCAGTCCGGCTTGTCTGCAATTACTTTCAGGATGTTTAATAAATTTGTTTGTTTGTTTATATAATTTAAGTTGATGGGTAAATGAAGCATAATACAGTGGCAACCCTACTGCATCCTCGCACCCTACGGACCCAAATTTTCCGCTACTCTTCCGCAGGATATTTTGTGGGGCAGACAGTCATTTTACCAGCGTCAAAAAATGATTTCTCCTGAGTTATTAGTACTCAGACTTTAAGCAAATATAATTTAAAATGGTCTAGAAGCTTTCGACTTCAGATATATTTTATCCGCTTCATTTTCTTTATATAATAATTATTGTTGACAAGGTGAGGCAAACTACCTGTCTCCACATAAGTGTTATTGGATTCCACCCGATGGGGACAAAAATGTGCTTTTTTGTATCTGGAAAAGATAAGATAAGATAATAACACTTTATTGCACAACAGTAACGTAAAGAACACGAATAAAATACAAAACAAGGCAAAACAATTTAAGAGCGGTCTTATCGCTAATCTGCGATTTCTTCCAGACAACCGAATGAGCTGGAAAAAAATATATTTGTAAAGCACGATAACAATAGTGAGGGGAGGTTGTGCGGAATACAAGACAAAAATAGTGTAAACAGTAAGTAAAATAAATTAAATGCAAACTAAACCAGTGGCGTAGCATAGGTCACTAGCACCCGGTGCGGATTCCAAATTTGCCGCCCTCTTATTTTTGCAATCCATTATAAAAAAATTGAGGCATGGTAAAAAGAGTACTTTTATTGAATAACACTAACCTAAGAGTGAAATTAACATTTTTTGACATAGAGTAGAAGGTAGACTATCACAATATCACTTAGAAAAATTACAGAGAAAACGTAATACAATAATTCCTAAATAATAGTTATTGAGAAACCTTGCGCTTGCATCACCCATGCATAGAACCTGCATAGGTACCTGGGTATTTGGTAACAACAACAAAAAAAGGACGAAAAAAAACTGAAAGAAATTAACTTTTTTTTATATTTTAATTTTTTTTCTCTATCTGCCACCTCCGCAGCGCCGCCCCCGGCAAAGTGCCGCCCGGTGCGGACCGCACCCCCCGCCCCCCCCCCATGCTACGCCACTGAACTAAACATACAGGCATACACAAACATTCAAACATTTCACAACACAATATAAAGCAACAGCCAGTATTACTAACGTAGCAATATTTTTAAAAACGCTCATCTGACAAGAAGTACTCCTTGACTAGGGATGATGATGTTTGCCTCCCTTTTTTTTCAATGACAAATCCTTTGACGGACCGTACCATGCGCTGGCGAGGCGAACGGCGTGTGTGGAACTCACGCGACGCAGCGCTGGGGGCCAATCGCCTAACTGGATTGCTTTGGAAAACGCTATCGCTTACGGTTTCATTTTGTTATTTCTAGCCCCCTGAGGTTTTCAAATGCCTCGCGCTCTTTTTTTTTCTTTTGCATTGGTAATAACAATGTTAAAGAAAATGAGCGTGAGGTATTTCGGCGGTTAGAAATAACAAAATGAAATCGTAAGCGATAGCGTTTTCCAAAGCAATCCAGTTAGGCGATTGGCCCACTGGTCCTACACATTAAAACTCACCGTACCCTCCTACGCCCATGTGGGAGCGTCTCAAGATCGGCGCACCTCTGTGTGCGCCACTTCACTGGGAAGCCCCCGGGCCGACCCGGCCCAACGAGTGGAGCCTCCCTAAACCACCGGGGGTAGTGCGAACATCCAGCCCTAAAGGCTCTATGAAATGAGCAGAACCCTACTACCTAGTAAAAACCGATAATACTCCTGCACTGGGCACCCGAAACGCACTATGGGCCATCATTTGAACACTATGTGCCATCATCACCCTGTCTAAGCACACCCATATGAAAACCTAGAAGTTTACTCACCACCAGAAGGTAGTGTAACTTTAATATTTTCTGTATGGTGGAGTTTACTTCCCCTGAATTCATTTTCCAAAAGTCTTTTATCTGTATACAATTTTCCTATTATTTTATTAAAAAAAAGTATCGATAAGTCGCTCAAATATTTACCTACAATTTCCGCGTTTGAATTGTTTCATTAAAAACTTACATTATTGTTCAGCAAGGAATTATCTTAAAACGTTACAATAACTTCATTACGTTCACAACGAGTTCAAGTGTATCGCTCGGAATTAGTAAAGTTCCTTGTTATCTGAAAATAAGCTTTAATAACGCAGCTTGGTTATATTATTGTTAACACCTATACGTTTTCAATTTGATCTCTCATACTACCCACTCGAATTAACTGCGAGCCCTACAAATAAATACATAAATTCCAATATTTTACTTTTAAATCCTACTTATCAGTTGTCACACTTGATGCCACTTCACAGTTATTTACGAGATTTGGAACTCCGTTTGGATCACTTTAAATCCACTTTACTATAAGAATGAGGCCTTGTATCAAATTCGTTTAGGGTACTTGTCTTGACACTTTCTAAGATTATTTATTTATTTCATTGAGAAGGAAACAAACAAGCCATTTAATATTTATATATAATTATAGTGTAACAAATGTTCTATAAACGGGAATGTAAAATATTGGTGTAGTGATTTCTAGGATAAAGATATTTAGGTCCACTTGCAACGAATTTGCTAAATCTCGATTTAACAAAAATCAGATTTAGCCCATGATATTTAGCAAATTTGCTGCACGTGAGCCTTAATATTATAGAATAGAGTAACTAATAGAAACGAAGTGTTTAGTTCACATTTCTCTTATCTATGGTTCAAATCACGCAATGCGGAATGAAGAAAGTTTAATTCTTTGTTTATTTATAAGAGATTGGACCATGACCCACCACGCGGGCCCAGTGCGGTATAGCGGGTGCTAACGACTGCAGATGCAGCCGGGACCAACGGCTTAACGTGCCTTCCGAAGCACGGAGGAATTAGAGATAGCATATTTTTGGTCAACCATCCAATGACCGACCACTGCGAAAGTTGCTTAACTTCAACGTTCGCAGCCGAACGCGCTAACCACTCGCACCATCGAGCTGTGTTATTTAATGTGAAAGATACTATGTACCAGCTAAGCCTTAAAATGTCTATCTATGGCTTACTATCTTAATAGTCAGTGTTTTAACCAAACAAATTGGCTGCTATCTGTTACATCAATGATAAATTTCTAGAGCTGGGTTTAGTTTATATGTGCATATAATAAAAAATATCAACAAATTATTGGAAGTAAGGATATGATGATTGGATTTTTTTGACGTGACAACGTCTTAAATTAGGTTGCGGCTGGGAGTCACTTATGAAAAAGTGTAACGCTCGGTAACGTTACGATGAGTTTAAGTTTACATGTACAATGTTTTAGTAAACAAAATATATTTCTATAGTTAAAATTTGTGCAATTCTTATTTTCATTCAATTCCTTGTTCCTATTGTGCAATTTAATTATATTCATATCAATAAATATTCTACCGAGAAAAAGACGTTGTCACGTAAAATCTTCGCCCGTAAAACCGACTTTACAGGCAACCATTTTTTATTTAATGTAACTAAGTAATTAATTTTGCCCCATGTTTATAAAACAAACATTATCCGATTACGTGTTGCTTTACGTCCTTCACGCCATTCAGTTTTTAACAGATAGCAGATAGACTATCTGTTCGTAAGTAACATCCGAATAATTACAATGTCACAGATAAAATTGTTTGGATGTATCACTCTTTTGTTCTGGCTGTTTTAACGGCCTTGTAAAACAAAACCAGTTAGTTTGCGTTCGTTACTTCAAAAGCATACAATGAAAGCGATAATTTTAAAAGATAAAAATGATTTCCGCTTTGATTTATGAGTGTCATTAAAATACTGGGTTCTGTATACTCTTGATATTTCATACTTCTCTGGCATGCTGGACTGGGAGTAGCAGAAAACAGAATGCGTATCCTGCTTACTTTTCAGTGCAGACAGTAAACGGTGTCGATTCTATAAGTATATTTTTATAGAATAACGTATTAAACATAACGACTGGAGTACAAATGCTCGTATTCATCACACAAACATCTGCCCCCACCGGGATTCGAACCATGAAACCCGGCGTACAAACCACTCGGCCACGGAGGTCGTCAGTGTATCCTTGCCATTCTCTATGCAGAATGAAAAGAAGAGACTGATGTTAAAATTAGTTTTAAGTTTAGAGAATCACGCCAGAATCGAGACCAATATCTGTGAACGTACAGGGCTTATTAGCGAGAGGCTGGTAACTTATTACTATAGTTGTAGACCCAACCAATGCAACATAAATTAAAAAGCTGTGAGCCATAGCAAAAGCTAACTTTTTATCTAAAAAAATAGTCTTTCAGATAATAAAATAAAGACAACTTGGAAAATAATTAATAATGAAACTGGAAGATATAAATTTAAAGAACACACATATTCTTTAAAAATAGACAACAAGATTGTTCGGACAGATGATGCCGTTGCAAACAATTGTGTAAATTTATTTTCTATGTAGTGCACCATTTGAAACAACTAGAAATCTTAATTCTTGTTCTAGGTTAGCAATGACCCTCCTTGAGTCAAGTGTTGATAAGTGCAGTAATGATTTTCATTTTAGACATATCAGTAGTGATTGTGTTATAAAATGTTTTAATTCAATTAATATTAAAAAGACAGGATTATTGGGGAATATCAACATATATAATAAAACCGATTAACACTGTCACTGCGGCTGGCTACAACTGGCCATTATATTTAACAAATGTATTGATGAGGGAGTGTTTCCAGATCTTATTCAGATTATCCCTCTGTTTAAGGCTGGTCACAAATTAGATCCCAGCAATTTTAGGCCCATATCTATATTACCAGCGCTAAGTAAAGTATTTGAGAAAATAATTTACAACCAATTACTAGCACACTTTTCTATAAATAAGCTATTTCATTTAAAACAGTTTGGTTTCATTAGAGGCAAAAGTACTACTGATGCTGGAACTGTACTTCTCATACACATTTTTGATGTATGGAAGAGTAAGCACGGTGCTATTGTCATTTTTTGCGACTTATCAAAGGCGTTTGACAGCGTTAGCCATGAAACATTGTTAAATAATTTCCCGGGCCGGGCCATTTTTCTTGGATCAGCAAAATCACACTTTAGAGAATTGGATTGCATTACTGCCACTTGACTTAAGATAAAGCTCCGCGATTACAGATATAAATTAATTTAACGCCGTCTGCGAAAGAGCAACCAACAACAGCCACTCGAGAATTTAGTTCACAAAATTTAAGCCAAATGTGTCTCGGGACAGCAGAAAATTTGCAAACTAAACGTCTGTTTAAAAGTAGTTTAAACCGAGCATTGTTGTCTACTTTCAGAGTGCGAGCTCATTAGGTGCTCTGCAGTAAATTATGAGGTTTCTATGTGGGTCTCGAAAGCACTTTCTAAATGGGCTTTCTTTGCCACAAAGCTTTCTTGCACAGAACGTGCGTTGGAAGCAAATGAACTCCTTCTCATAGCAGCAATGAGCACTCCGATCCCGCGCCGGCTGGTGACAAATATCGGATAGTTTCCGCGGTAATGAGCACATTTCTCTTTGCTCAAGTTTTCTCGGTGTACTTATCTTTAGGGAAGGATGTTTCGTAGCGACTACGGTATCGTGGCTATAGAATTTTATGGGTTTATATATTTATCTTTTATATATAATATTTATATAATTGTTTTTGGGAATACCAAAGGTACCTGACATTTTCCAGGATAAAAAGTATATCTAAATCCAGGTCATAAACTATATGCGTATCAAATTTCTTTTGCTGTGATTGAGTTACAAACGTACAAACTTTCACATTTATAACATTAGTAGGATAGATACACACTTTCGAGTTGCTTTCCAAACGCATCCCCGTTCCAACCTATTCCGTAACCCGTTGAGCCCAATTTTATTTCAAGTTACACTCGTTGTTTGATAAATATTAAAATTTGACTAATGTTCAATCATGTTCAATACATAGTAAAGTCGCCTTCGCCGGAATACTCATATCCTTTCTCTTTTTTACAACATATTGTTCAATCCCAAGTCCCCGCGCTATCTTAAGAAAAGTTTTAATTTCCTGCATAATTCTAAAACGTTATCTTTAAGGTCATCATAAAATCTTGCTCTTATGACTCCCGTACACGGCACAACTTTTTTCCACCGTTCAGTGCAACCTGTACATCTATGGAATTCTCTTCCGGTTTCGATAATACGTGCGGAAACTATTTATACATTTAAAAACCGTCTGAATTCCTATTTTCTGACATTGTAATACATTTATTTTAATATCTGATGTGCTTACAACTGCCTCTTAACTGGACTAGATCAATGTATGTATTTGTATTTATACTTATTGTATGTATATATATATTATAGCTATTAACGGGATTGTTACCATGTACCTTGTTGTTTATGAGTCTCCGATATTTCGGCACTGTTGCAAGCGCCATGATCACGGAGTAACTGAAGTAATTGCGGGTAGATATTATTGGCAGACATATCGGTCTACCCTCTGACGTCGTCTTTTACTGCGCTCGATACCCGTACCACTGGTCACATTCTCACTAATTCACTCGCACTTGTTCCCGACACACAATACTCACAGTATCAGATCGCGGAACGACACTTTTTTGATTTTTGCGGGTTTTACACATACGAACCACTGGATTCCAAACATTTGACAATTTAAACCCATCCTCACGATTGAAATTCTTGTGTTTGGTTATTTCAATCGCTTCCCTGACCAATCTTGGTATGTAGTGGCGTTCTGTCGAAATAATTTGTGGATTATGGAGCTCAATCCAGTGATTAGGACCCGAATCAATTAAATGTTTCGCGATGGCGGATTTTTGCGTATCATTATTTATGACTGCTTTTATGTGTTCTTTCATTCGGCACGCTATTGTCCGCTTCGTTTGGCCAATATACGAACTACCACAGCTGCAAAAAATCTTGTATACACCAGGTTTCTCCAAGGCGAAGTTGTCTTTGGGAGACCGTAGAATCTGTGACACTTTTTGCAAAGGAGTGAAGACAGTATTCAGTGAGTACTTATTAAGTATGTTCGAGATCTTGTCTGTCACTCCTTTGATATATGGAAAAATAGTGGTTGCCTGTCTACTTTGTGTTTCTGGTGTTTTGTGTTTGGGTGGAAACTTTCACGTGTATCCATTATTCTGTAAGACCCGCCGTACATGCTCCAACTCTTTGTGCAGGTGTTCCTTGTCACACAAGTCATATGCACGGTTCGTTAGTGAAGTGACTACAGAATTTAGATGTTTAGGGTGGTGATACGAGGAGGCGTTGAGATAACGGTCTGTATGTGTGGGTTTGCGGTGAATGGAATGACTCAGCGAACCGTCATTCTGCATCCGAATCTTTACATCAAGAAAGGCCAGACTTCGGTCTTCTTCCATCTCATATGTGAACCGCATTTTGGTATGGACTCCATTTAAATTTGTCAAATGAGCCTCGACATCTTCTTTGTTTCCTGTTAAAATACAAAATACGTCATCAACATACCTCTTCCATAGTGCAATTTCTGTGGGGGCGGTGGCGAAAGCTTTTTCCTCAAAATACTCCATCCATATATTGGCAACTACTGGAGCTACCGGACTGCCCATTGCCACCCCATCTATTTGGAGGTAGTACTGACCCTGGTATATAAAGAAGTTCGTCGACAAACAATGATGTAACAACTTGGCATATTCTGTCGGGATGTCATTGTCTTGCAACTTCACCTTTACTACTTCCAGACAGTCCAACACAGGTACATTTGTGAAAAGTGATTCCACGTCGAAACTAACCATCAAGTGATTGTCTTCCACCTTGTTTAAAATATCGGAGACTCATAAAAAACAAGGTACATGGTAACAATCCCGTTAATAGCTATAATGTTAGTGACCATGAAAGTATAAAATAATGTATATATATATATATATATATAATATATATTTAATATATCTTATATGTATGTGGTGTATGTATGTATATACTAATTTATTATATATTTTACTAGCGATTTACACCGCCCACTTCCTTCTAATCCTCTCCATTCAAAGGTTGCCTGGAAGAGATCGCTTTAAGCGATAAGGCCGCCGATTGCATCACGTGTACTAGATGGTTTTGTACTTAATGTTCAATATTTTTTTGTGGTGTACAATAAAGAGTTTTTGTATTGTATTGTAATTTCACGCAGTCGGAAACGCCTACGAAATCTTAAAGTAACTTCTATTTTCATTGGTGATACTTATATATTTTTTTCATTACAAATAGCCGACAAATATCCAATATGTTATAATAGTAAGGCAATGATGCCTGATGAATGATGAATACCCTCTAAGCTGCTAAGTGCGAAACCGCGGGATCCCCGTTAAGGGGTTCTGCCGCGTCTTATATACCAATGAACCTGTGAAATAGAGCGATTTGGAATTTTCCGATGAAAACGGAAAAGTATATGTTAAAGACCACCTATCTAGTCACCACAAAAATCATCTACAGAAAGCTAAAATAAGTGCAAAAATAAAACAATATTAATAAAAGAATTTCTGATTCATCTCCTGTGTTGTACTTTATTACGTCCGAAGATGTTTTAAATAAATCAAATAGGTTCTACAATTATTATATACAATAATTATAGAACCTATTAATTGCATTACCTATGTTATTTTATTTACGATGTTTATCGACACTTCTTCGGTGCTACACTCTTGACAGAGTGGTCGTGGTCGTCACATCAGGGTTGGTGGCGCGCTTCACAATACGCCACCATTCGTCCCGCACTGCGGCCTTTCTCGGGCACTCGTGAAGTGGTCCGTTCTGTGCCGCTTTTATCTGGTCAGTTCAGCGCATTGGTGATCTGCCGCGCGTCCTTACGCCCTCGACTTTGCCCTGCACCACCAGTCGTTCCACTGACTGACTGTTTATCGACACTATATATAGTTTAATGCAATTTCCAACTACTTGTTACTACAAACACCAATAAATATTAATGTTTGTCATACCTTATTCACGGTGTTAGCTCTTCAAACCGTGATGATAAAATTACCGCAAATACTTAATATACTATCCGTGGTTACAGTATAATGGCAAATGTTGGTGCCCCCGGTTACCACCCTTAGTATATGCATAGACCCTCCCCCTCTAGTTTTTAAGTAATGTTCATATATTATGTATATGTTTCATCATCATCATCATCATCAGCCTATTAATGTCTTTCCCTATAATTCTGGAACAATTAACTTTAAAAATGTTTATAATTCTAATTTTTTATCATTTGCACACAGAAAGTAAAACTAACATAAATTGATTCATATTTGTTTTTATTAATATAACGCTTATCGCATGACGCCAAGAATGCATGCTTAACTATAATTAATTAAGTATAAAATATATTATCAAGAAGGAAATTTCCCTTATGGAAAAAATGGAAAGCATAGAAAATCGGAAAATGGTGCTGCAGTCGGATTTTAGGTTTTTTACTTTATTTTCGCGATTTGGCTTTCCGCTTGTAAATCTAAATTACTGGTGCAGTGCAATCCGTTCGCGTCTCATTACCATTCGATCGGACCCAGGTTCGGAATCGCACCTGCCGTTACGTAATTCACTACGCAATCCCGAAGTAATTAATGAACTTTACACGGTAACGGCCGATGTGGAATATAAACGCCCGCTGCACCCCGCCAAATGGCTGCGAATATACAGGGCGTCCCACGACATTGCCACACGGAGGGAAAGTATATTAAATACTAGCGGCCCGCCATCGCTTCGCTTAGGTGTAGAGCTGAAGTGTAGACTACAGTTTTTGTTCTCAGGCTTGTATTATACACAATGACATTCATCTATGATTCTTCTTATACCTGCATGCAAAGGCACAGCCCGATCGGTTTAAAATTGACAAAGTTTCATACAAACTTTCATTCCCTATTTTATTCCCTTGGGGGTTAGAATTGAATTAGAATTAGAATTGATCAAAATCCTTTCTTAGCGGATCATAAAATCTACCTGCATGCCAAATTTCAGCCCGATCCATCCACTGGTTTTGGCTGTGCGTTGATAGATCACTATGTCACCTTTGAGTTTTATATATATAGATTGAAGATGGGATCTTTTATTGAAAGAAGACATCATTTTATTTTAAATAATAAGTAGAACTGCATTCACAGATTTTTTAAGAAGCGCCTGCCACAACCGGGAATCGAACTCTTGAAATGTAAAAAAAACACAAGACCTATTTTATGATAACCGTCGAAAGGGTAAATCATACGTATTATTTTGTTCTAAATAACATAGTATTTTAAATGAGAGGAAGATCATGAAATTTTACATGATCTTTTCCTCCGTGTGGCAATGCCGTGGGAAGCTTTGTATGGATATACAGTTCCGTGTGGATACACGGAACAGGGACCCTACTCAAAACGCGCGTACAGGAAATTTTGTATCGGTACTTAACCTCTCTGAGGCACGTCACATGAACCAATTTGTCCTGTCTGTCGTGATGGCTGAATTCAGCCATCTTTAGGGCCCCATACACGGTACGATTGATACTTGAGGAGTTCGATGGCGCAAGTGGTTAGCGCGTTCGGCTGCGATCGTTGAAGTTAAGCAACTTTCGCATTGATCGGTCATTGGATGGGTGACCAAATATTTACTATCTCGAGCTCCGTTAGTCCCGGCTGCATCTGCAGTCCTTAGCACCCACCAATCCGTACTGGGTCCGCGTGATGGGTCACGTCCCAATTTCCCTATTACATCCATTGGGAAGGCCTGTGCCTCTGCAGTGGGGACAATAATAGGCTGATGATGATACGGTACGATTCGTCGTTTCGGTCAATCTGGCGGAAATCGTAACGATCGATCATTTCAAAAATGAATGAATGATTACTTTATTGTACACTATGAAATTTTAAATTACAATTAATTAAGACTATTACATGATAGTACAAACGGCGGCCTTATCGCTAAGAAGCAATTTATTCCACTTCATAAATATACTTCATACACATACGATTGGTCCTAATGTTCGATCAATTATTTAAAAGGAAAACCGAACTTCTTTTCCTTACTGTCTGCTACCTAAGAAAAAAAGAAAACCTAGAAAAACGATAAGTGCAGCGTCCGGCGTCAGCTTGTTCCTAAAGTGCCATACACTGTCGATTTGTAGTTAGGATATTCATGATTGCATGGGTTTTAGTTGCGATTTCCGACATCGTATACAACCATAGCGACCTTGACATACATACACTATCGATCCGTCGTTTCGATCGGTCTGAAACGACGGACCGTAAAGATCAATCGTACCGTTTATGGGGCCCTTTTTACAGACAAATGAATCAGAAACGCTCTCACTAATATAGTTATATTTTATTCGGAGTTATATTATCTTTTACTGGAACGCAAGCAAATGCATTTCACTGTAATCAAATATGAAAACAAGCAAAAAAGTAAAAAGTTAACAATCCGATTATAATATAAGCATTGCAGTGTGCAGTCGGGTCTCATTATCATCTGTGCCGGGCTTACATCCGGTGTTGGCGACGTCGGCGCCACATTCTTCGACGCTTACATGGCTTCGGAGCACGGTCGATGGAAAAAAATACGCGTGGCTTAGACTGCTAACCGCTGAAAGTTTAAACTGGAACTATTTTTTAATACAGAACTATGCTTAGCTTCTTTTCTGCTAATGTTATGGTCTAGTCATATCATTACTGTACCCATACACATAGACAATTGACTGAGCGTTTATACGTATAAAAAAACTCGGTCATTGTGTTGTGAGTTTATAGAATAGTTTATATGTCTATTAGCTGCACCATCGCTTATCATTCATTCTAGAGAAATGGCACTTTCAACGCGAGTGTCGCTCAATTCATTCTCTGTATCTATGAATGAACCAATTATACCTATACCTACTCAACGAGCTCTAGACAATGATGTGTCGCATGCTGGGGTAAAAAAGAAAATTTCGTCTCGTTTTCATGTATACCACCCAGCAAAAATTACTGTACTTGAATTTTTAACTAAATATTCGGCTTTGTTTATTTATTTGCAAAAAAGTGGTACAAAATGTTTTACATTATTTGTTGAGACACGCACAATTCACCAGAAACTGCCATACAAATTTTATAAATATCTAAAAATAAAAGTGCACTATCTATGAGTCGTCCAAACCAAGGGGCAAGCAGCATTATAGCATTATACGTAAAATACCAAAATTTCAGTTCTGTAAATCATTCCATTCACGATCTACAGACCTGTGACATATGGACAAATAGGCAGACGATAAAGTAGCAGGAATTGAATTAAAATTTTTATCCCTGAAAAAGTTTATATTTTCGTATAAATAAAATTGATTGGTAGCACAATAAAACTCTTCATAATGCTGCCAAAGCCTATTTGTCAATACCAAGAAAGTATTTGGCAATATTGTTGAGATTAAGCATTGTTAAAACGATTTAATTAAAAAAGGTTCTGTTGTAGAAAAAAAAATTTCAAATGTAGACGACAAACTTGTAAACGAAAGTTTTACGTTTCGTTCGTTCGTTCTTAAACTAAAGATTTCCTTAGGGCTGTTCGAGAGAGAAAAAAAAGAAAGCTTTGTTTGTCGAACCTGCACTCTAGTCTGGAACAACGGTTCAACGAACTCTGGTTTGCTTAACAGAATACCAGTGTGAAATCTTAAACTCATTTTAAATCACGAAGCGTAGCAATGGAGATAATAGTAAGTCTGGTTTTATCGTATAAAGTTTGATTGCGTCCATAAAGTTACATTGTGGTGGATTAGGATGGATGCTTCTGATTTCCATATCACGTCTACCTATATTTGCTTTGTTGTTTGAGCAAAATACATTTTTTCTTGAACGAGAAGTTTTGATTTGTCTGCATCTAAGTAAACGATGAAATACATACTTTTCAGATGAAACTCAGTATCACATCACGATCATGTCTTAAACAGTAATTTAATTTACAGAGTTCAAATTTTGATTGGTAGCACAATAAAACTCTTCATAATGCTGCCAAAGCCTATTTGTCAATACCAAGAAAGTATTTGGCAATATTGTTGAGATTAAGCATTGTTAAAACGATTTAATTAAAAAAGGTTCTGTTGTAGAAAAAAAAATTTCAAATGTAGACGACAAACTTGTAAACGAAAGTTTTACGTTTCGTTCGTTCGTTCTTAAACTAAAGATTTCCTTAGGGCTGTTCGAGAGAGAAAAAAAAAGAAAGCTTTGTTTGTCGAACCTGCACTCTAGTCTGGAACAACGGTTCAACGAACTCTGGTTTGCTTAACAGAATACCAGTGTGAAATCTTAAAGTCATTTTAAATCACGAAGCGTAGCAATGGAGATAATAGTAAGTCTGGTTTTATCGTATAAAGTTTGATTGCGTCCATAAAGTTACATTGTGGTGGATTAGGATGGATGCTTCTGATTTCCATATCACGTCTACCTATATTTGCTTTGTTGTTTGAGCAAAATACATTTTTTCTTGAACGAGAAGTTTTGATTTGTCTGCATCTAAGTAAACGATGAAATACATACTTTTCAGATGAAACTCAGTATCACATCACGATCATGTCTTAAACAGTAATTTAATTTACAGAGTTCAAATTATTTATTTCAAACTAAGTATACATATTTTAATATCCCTGTAATTTCTATTAACTTTATTTACAAAACGAAAATTTAATCTAATTTAATCGGAACATTAAATAATCACAATCGAAGGCTGCGGTCTAAATAGAATACTTTGTTCAGTTCAAAAGAAAGATAAGTTACTCCTTCCTTCGGCACGATTAGAATTAAATCGTTTAGCACTTGAGTAAACTCGATACTTTGTATATAATTTCATTATCGACGACAAAGTTTACTTACTATGATTTTGAACTTTAGCTCAACTTTTCTTTAATTAAATTCATTTTACATGATTGTCTTTACGGATCGTTTTCAGAATCTAATCAAGTTTATGATCGTTTGTATAAAGTAGCCCTTTTAAACAAACGCTAGTTCTAACAAGGATTTGTTTTTCTTCACAAAACAAATCTATTCTGAACGTCAGCAAATAGGTTTGGATATAGAATTAATGAACGATGCCAGCATGAAAAATAAAGTATCTGTTGAATGCGGGTAGTTAGATTACGTTAAAGGAAATTCCATTTAGACGAAAAAGCGTGATATATGACCTGTGTTACGACCTTGAATTTTTTTTTTGATAAAGCACCATTCATTGTTTGTTTAAACTTAAGTTGTTAACAAGATATAGGCATACAGCCCGCTGAAAATCAAGTCTTTGGAAGCTAAGAATAGGATTCCCAGGATATGTAAAGGGGCCATAGTGTGGAATGTTTACTACTCTCTGAATCTCTGTCCTGCGAATACCCTCTAAGCTGCTTAGCGCCAAGCCGAGGGATCCCCATTTAGGGATTCTTCCGCGTCTCCGCGGCCGGGAGGCTGCTAGGCCTCCCGGCCTAGCCGGGGCTCCACGGCAGGGGTCTCCCGGGGTATCACGGGGACCCCGCAGACTTGCGCAGGTAGGCCCGCGCGTGGAGGCTGAGTACGCGGCCTAATGCCCACCATACCTGCCCCCGTCCGCTGCGGAGGGCTACTTAGGCGTGCCCATGTAGCTCCCTCCACCGCCCCCCTCTTTGCAGGACAGAACTACAAGGGGGGCTGCCGTCACGAGTCCAAGATACCCTCCTGGGTTTAGGCTATTAAACGTCTGTAAAACATTGCGTCCTTTCGAATGGATGAATTTCAGAATCATCCTCTAAATTGTTTAATTCTTATCATGATTTCTTATTTCAAAAGTTTAGTACTTTGTATAAACATACTAAGTTATTTTATAAAACACACGGTACAATAAAATTTGTGTAATAATCGACAATCTAAATACAAACACGGTTGCCATACCATGTCCTTAAAAAATCATTACTATAGCCTCGATGACACGGGACGAGTTAACAAGCTACAAGCCAGCGAGTTCGCTATTAGCTTGTAAACTCGCCCTGTGTCATCGAGGCTTATCTGGCAAAAAATGATTTCTGATAATTTCCACCAAAAATTTAGGATGGAAAAATGTTTGGACTCTATTCTGCACATCAAATCATCTTTGTTCTCTTGATTCACCAAGTATTCGCCTATTTCCTTTTTGTTTCGCTACTTACCTGAAGTGGATATAACCTGCAGATGTGTGTGGAGAAATAGACGATTAAGGACACCGGCAAGATATCACGTGCTCCTAAGAACACAAAAACAGTATAGTTATAAGTGGGTTGATTATATAGTAGCCTTGTTTTTAATAGTTATTTATTATACAAGAGTGGAAAGTTCCTTTTTAACCGCGTGCTCGATTTGGATGACCGAGCAAGCGAAGGATTCTAAAGTTGAATCACGAGCGCAGCGAGTGATTCTAAATTAGAATCCTGAGCGTCAGCGAGGGAAACAAACGAGCACAAGGTGAAAAATCTTTCCACTCGAGTGCAATACGTAACTTTTCATCCCACCTCAGCGAGGAAATGACAAAATGAAAAAGAAAACAATTTATAATGACAAAATATTTAAGCAATAAAACGTGAAAAACTAGAATGGCGCGAAGCACGCAAATAAAACAAAGAAACCAAGAAGGTTCCAAATTTAAATTTTTTCACAATTTAAAAAGTTCTAATCATAAATTTGGCACCATAGAGGTTACATTAAATAGGTTTAATGACGTTTTGAATTTACAATTATATTGAGTACTCATTATATGTGATGTTCTAAATTCAAATCTACTTTGCCGCTCAAGCGAATAAAATAGAATTTTCCAGCCAGATTTCGAAGCGCAAAATTACACTTTCCGAGGTGGTGGGATGAAAAAGCTTTTATTTAACTTGCAATGTATGTAAGTTTGTATGTTTATTTTTATATTGTAACTACCACTTAAATAAATTGCGACAAGCTTTTCTATTATATTAATTGTGTAACGACGTTATAAGTCCACAGTAAAAGTTTTAAAGAAAAATTTTATTTTATTCCTTTTAGCGCATTTAAATAAAAAAGCTTGTTTTTAAAAAAGGTTTTTTACTTTGTTTTTGCGTGATATTTTGACTCTGTTGCAAGCTCCATGACGTTAAACTGTGATCTCAAAAACAAGGTATATGGTAGCAATCCCGCTAATAACTATAATTTGCCTCCGCTTCCACTATGCTAGGGACTTGAACGGCTAGGGAGTGGAACTCCTTGCCGATGTCTGTTTTCCCAGACCAATATAATCTGGACATATTCACGGCCAGAGTGAACAGGCATCTTCTAGGCAGGCGTGTACCATCTTAGGCCTCATCATCGCTTTCCTTCAGGCGAGAGAGTGGTCAAACGCTTTGCCTATTAAGCATTAAAAAAAATGCTAGTGACCATGAAAGTTTAAAGCAATAAAACAGAATCCACGAAACAAGCTCGTATCAAAAGGAAAGTTTTGTCCAGGTGGTGCTCGGCTGGCCAATGTGAGTCGGGTATCGCGCACGATGGGTTCCGTACCATTGTCTATACTATATTGGACACATTATAATATTGAGCAAAAAAGCGGTAAAACAATGACGTCTGTTGTAAGGGAGACTGCAACAAAACGCAAAAGAAAAAAAAAATATAAATTTAAAAAATCAAAATACCCCACTGCTAAAGTATTATTTTTAATAAAAAAACAAGTAGTCTATAATTCTGTTAAGTAAGGAACGAGGCTACTTTAACAGTCGGGACCCATTATTGAAAATTTTTATCTATTCTTGAATATCTAATGGGTCCCGACATATTTTGTCAACTTATTTTTTTACTTCGTATTGCGCCTAATTTTCCCCATATTGAATTTTGATTACTATCATATCTTTAGTAGCACTTCCATGATTGAGACGAATCGATTGATGTATGAATCATTAAAATCGGTCCAGGCTTTTGATCTCCAGTGTGCCACAAAGGAACATACATACATATATAGATTGTTAAACACTATACCCTGTCTGCGCGTCGCGCGTCGCGCTCTTGCATTGCGGAGTCGGGTAAAACATTTGTTTGTTTTTGTCATATCTTACAAACATTATGAATCAGCATTTTTAGTATTTTGTTGTTTAACTACAGCATACAGGACATCATATTCCAATTATTTTAGGTATGAAAAAAAAACATGTGCTGAACTCGATAAGTGCCTGGATACCTTAATATAAGGCCGTGATTATCCCAACTTGCCTCGAACTACCCGCGCCGTTGATTAAGTTGACGTTGATTGATCACATAGTTTCATCCCGATCTTCATTCAATACTTAGGGTTCGAATCAATAGGTGTTGTTATTAAGGGTATGGGAACGAGTGCAGTGACGAGAGTAGCGGAGCGATCTTACCTCCACTAATCGTAAAGAAATAAACACACAAGACGAGTGACTGTAATGAAATAGGGAAAACCCTAATAAGTACAAAACAGTTTTTTTAAACATATTCCAGCTTAAAAAAATACTAGAAAAAATCTACGCGGACCTGGCAGCAGACGGAACGGGTCCTCGTGGAATTTCTTCTAGTAAAGTTCCATACAAACCAGTGGGTGGGTTTATATATTTGAATAATTATAAAAAAAATTATATGATGTAACTAAAAATTTACAATTTGCGCAATTATTCCTTTATCTGTACTATGTACGTTACTCTGTACCAAATTTCAAAATTCTAAGTTCACGGGAAGTACCCTGTAGGTTTAGATTCCCGTGCGAGTTTCGATAATTTGCGGACTAAACGGCTGTATCTTTTGATTGCTTTGACTTAGAAGTTTGATCTTTTCGCAGCTGCAAGGGACAGAAGACCTGAGTATTAGATATGAATTTCAGTTTGATACCTCCACGCGTTCCTGGGAAAAACGGTCTTGACAGACGGACGGACGGACAACAAAGTGATCCTATAAAGGTTCCGTTTTTTCCTTTTGATGTCCGGAACCCTAATAAAAATGTATAATCTTCCAACTTGCCACAAAATTGATTTCATTTATAAAATTATAGTAACTAGGTAGCTGAACTTCAGTTTCACATTAGGTATGTGTATTGATTTTATAGCTTGCTTGGATGGTAGCCAGACTTGGGGGCCTACCGCCTATGATTTCATTTTGTTATTTTTGACCGCACAAGGGTTTCCAAAAACCTCACGCTCGTTTTCTTTAATTCATCATTTTTGATGTTGTCAATAAAATTACAGATTCAATAAGGAGTTAGTGAAAAACTTTATTTCACTTTTATTTTATAAATAAAAAAACTTCCTAACCTGCAAAAACATGCAGGCTGTAAAACGTTTGCAATATACGCTCTCATCCCCGCTTCGTCTATCACTATACACACACCCGCAACCAACACTTCCTAATCACCGTTAAACGATCACAACTTATAACAATGTTACATGTTATAGCTTATCTTTAACAATGTATCCAATAAACTATACTTCGGGTCTTGAGAATTTACGACATTCCCTAACTAAATATAGCCTTATGAAACTAAGTCATGAATAAATATTTTTACTTAGGTGTTTGAATCTGGTCTAATAATATGTTGTTTTAAACAGAGCGTACAGTACCGACAACGATTTGTGCCGTGCTTCGTTGCACGTTGCGATGCCTCAAATTTTCACGTTCATCGAAGATATCCACGATACGAGCGACGCCAACGTCGCAACGTGGAACGACGCCGCATCGTAGTACGACGCGACACCGTATCGTGTTTTTGTGAATGAGTCCTTATCTAAATTCCTGTGTTTTATTGCTGATTCTTCGTCTAATCTAAATTAAAGTTACCCACTTTCGAAAGTTGGGTAGTGAATCTTGTTATCTGAAGTTGTTGAAAGAATACTTCTGACGTGGTAGTTCGATATGAGACCTCGTTAAACAATGTTGTTAAGCTGACTTCGCTCTTTCGACATCGAACAACGGAAGGTGGAAAACTTGACCTAATTGGCTTGACTCGGAGATGTCTTACAAGAGATTGCTTCAAAGATATGGGGCACCAAGGGCTTAAAACATCAATTTAATTTTTGAAATAAATATACAGTTGAACGTTATTTGAAACACTAAAATAAGTAGTAGAAATTTGAACAACATCAACTACATATATCGCTCTTGATTCCAAGTTTTTAAGGTATTGAACTAATATACAGAGTTACAGGGTAAGTCGTACTGAATATTAAAGGAGGTTATTATTCAGATCATTACTGATGGATTTGGTCCTATGACATGGTGTCGGAAACTTTACCGTTAAGGAGATATTAAGATTTTAAGTTTTTTTTTAAATAATCCTTAATTTTTGACTTTTCATAGATGCTTTTGGGATTAGAGCTCCTAGGGTCCGTTTTTTGATTTATTTAGTTAGAAGACACATCAATTAATCAAATTGATTAATAAAAATCTGAACCTGATACTAACAAATCGAAAAAAAAACAGTTACAGTGAAAAAAATAACTAAGTATTTAGAAATACTTAGTAACTAAGTATTTAGAAAGTTAGAATTTTGAAGAGCTTTTTTTAAAAAATAATGTAAGAATCTTATTCTGCAAATAATTTAAAAAACTTCTACGTCTCAACTACTACTAACAATAGCTATTAAATAGCCAAAAACTTGGCCAAATGATAGTGAAGGTAGAAAAGGGTACATTTTTAGTTTGAGATAAAAAAATAATTGGCTAAAATTTATAAATAAAACAAAATGATTCATGTTTTAAGATTTTTTATAATTCATTTTCAACTAGGCCGCCTCTATTTATCCTGTCTGCGAACTTCAGCCGTTAAAAGTCATTTAAGGAAAAGATTGAGAATGTGTGTTATAAATAGAGGCGGCCTAGTTGAAAATGAATTATAAATAAACTTAAAAAAATCGATGAAAAGTCAAAAAATTTAGGATTATTTTAAAAAAAACTTAAAATCTAAATATCGCCTTAACGGTAAAGTTTCGGACACCATGTCATAGGACCAAATCTATCAGTAATGAACTGAATAATAACCTCCTTTAATATTCAGTACGACTTTCCCTGTAACCCTGTATAGGTAAATCGATTTCAACATCAGTAGTTATGGTTAACACTTTAGTAGAACCATTATGTTAATAGAGGTTTTAATAAACCGCATCGCATATACCTATTTAAATTTTCGGACTTAATTCGAAGGCTTTACTTTTTTCGAATTGAATTTCGATTGATCAGCGTTGGAATTACCTTATTATTCAGCCTCTCATCACATTTTGCGTTAGCCTCGATTTACATTCATTCTCATATTCAGATTACTAACAGGACGTATAAACTCAAATATAAGTCCTCTTCCTAACTGGAAATAAGAAGAAAAGATAAGGCGGAAAAGCTTTCAAAAAATACAGCTTGTAATTTTTTCTTTACTTTTAGAGTTTTTGTGATTATAAAATAACCATTTAAATATAACATCCCATAAATTGTTTATGTTATTACTGAGTAAGTGGTTTTAGGACGAAGATGCCCTGTGAAGATTATGCGCTTTCGGGGTCGGCTGGATTAAGCACTGCCGCTAGGCATGATCGCTATATAAAATGATTAAACTTTACTACTAACTGAACTACTTCACTTGAAATTATGAATTCTATCAGATTTATTAATTTGGCAATTATGTATATGCCATGGACCATTTTTCATATTCTTTTTTTTCGTTTTCACTCTTAGCTACCTTATGATATAACGGCTTAGATTAAAAATAAAAGCTCAAAAGTGTTCCGCTTAAATGTGTGTGGTGCATGACCACAATTCGCTTTAGTCACAATTGAGACATTCAAAGACGATGCATGTGCACTCAATATAACAATATTGCGTATATTCTTTGTTATAAAGATAAAACAATGACTTCGATGTTTTTATAAAGAACACAAATAGTTCAAGATCAAATAACAAATGCCACGACAACACTTTATGTTCGTAAAACTTTAAAAACATTTATTTCTCTGATACACGGTCAGTACATTTTCGATATAAATCTTAAATATTATAATAAAAAATATCCTTACCCTGTTTCGTTATTAAAGATTTGGAGCTTAAAAGCTTAATCGGCTATGGAAATTTACAAGACCAAAAGAGAAGTACTACTCTTAAATTTTTTGAATCTCTTCAGAGTTCAGCGGTTTGATAGGTTCTTACTTAAGAGAGGTAAGGCATAACGGATTTCCGCTGGAATTGGAGCGGGGATCCGGGGAAGTATACTCCACCTTACAGAAGACCACAGTAAAATAACACTACCTTTTGGCAGTGTCGTTTCTGTCGTTGAGTAAGGTTCCAGGGCTCCACAGGGTAGGGGATTGGGTCAGGGTAGGCAACGCTACGAGTGATATTTTTTGTATCGCAAGCGTCTATCAGGCGGGCCATACGCTTATTTGTAACCCCTTTAACATAAAAAAAATATGAGTGAGAATACGCGCGTGAGAAGCTATACTTCTTTAGCATCATTAAAAATTAGTTTAATAATGCATGCAAATAAATAATTACAATAAAATAATGAAAGGAATGGAAAAGGATAGTCAACACAGTCAATAAAGTTCAGTTTTAATTTGAAAAATTAAATAAATAATCAAAATATTCATTTTAAATCACTGCTGAATATAATTTATTAGCACATTATATAATTCGCACTTGTATGAAACTAAAACACGTGTTGTGAATATAGAAACTAGGAACATGTGGATAAATATTATAAATATGAAAACAGTGATCAGAGGCGACGATCGTGCCAACATGCGCGACGTTTTCGAGACTTAATGTGCAGTTTAGCGGCCAACTTCATGGTGTTACTTTTGCGTTACAGTGATGCGCGCGCATCTTAAAATTTCACTCGCATCATTTTTTCATAACGCGCCTTAAGAAGTATAACTTCAAAAAGCTTAATCGGCTTTGGAAATTTACAAGGCCAAAAGGGAATGAAAAGATCGAAATCAAAAAAGGTTTAGTTACATTAGCAATCAGCGTGAGTGAGAGGGCGAGCCGCTTTTTGCCTAACTTATCTAGTTTATCTAAATGATCTGAAGTGAAGATGGATCACGTGATCAACGGATAGATAGATTGTGTTACGGGCCCACAGACCACTCCAACTAGAGTCCGCATTAGGCGCAACGCACACCCGGAGAGGTCCGGCGAAGATTCTAATCTCGGCGACTACGTGCGTGGCCTCGAACCACGGAGCCGAGTATTCGCGCGCCGAATCTCGTGGCCGCTTCGTAGCGCTTTCATGTTGTTTCTTTTGTTTGCCATGAAGTTTTTAAACTTATAATATAGGAATTAGGGTTTAACTTAAATTTTAAGTTAGCTTCTCAGTGTCTGCGCTGTGCCTTACACTTTTTTTTATCAAATCGCCAAAGTTGGCTGCGCTGCGTGCGGCGAGAGTAATGTCACAGATACACTTATCTGTCGTGTTGTTTTGCGACGAAAAAGAGAGAGCAATCAGTTTTATACATTTGGTATGGTTACATTGAGAACGTTGTTGATACATCGCAACTCACAAGTATAGGTCTAACCGTACTAAATGATCGTGTCACAACACAACACGACAGCTAAGTATAATTCTGCATTAAGCCGCGTTCTGATTGGACAATTCAGTGTGATGACACGGTCCGATGACGAAATTTCGTGAAACAATGTATTGCCGTTGATAGAATTGTCAAGCGCTAATTCTGCAATACTACCTGGTCTTGGTACAAGCGGTTGCCCTTGTACACGGTATCTAGTAGGGGTGCTCTGTATACGGAGCATGCCCGTTACACCGGGGCCGGGCTAATCCCGCACATCCCGGTGGTCGTTTGTTATTCGTTGATTTGGGGATTTGCGGGGCTTTCCCGGTGTCGGCTAGTTTCAGTGGACATCTAATTTGTTTGCGGCAAGCCAGTGAGTTCACCTTGTTAGAATCGTTATTACTTGGCTTGCATACTTTATATTGTACACAAGACAATTGATAAAACAAAATCTGTTTGAATTTACAAAAGTATTAGAAAATGCGCTTTTTACTCGTTTATTCATATGCATATTTTTCGGTGTGCCGTTGTTTTACAAAAGATCATTATGACAGCATCACCAGTCTAATTCATCGACAGAAACACAACACCACCAAAAGGTAGTGTTATTTTACAGTGGTCTTCGATAAGGTGGTTACTTCCCAAGTCGAGCGCGTAACCCGCTATGCCTTACCTCTCTTAAATACGTACCTTACAATCCGCTGAACTCTGAAATAGTAGAACAATTTAAAAATGAACGATTCAGTATTACTTGCTTGGCTGTGTTGCTGCAAATATTTATACTGTTTGTGTGTGTATGTTACCTTGGCCTCGAAAATTTTATATGTTACTGACTCGCGCGCTGTTCGCGATATCTCATTCTATTGGCCTGTTTATAACGTCGATTTTCGCGTGCAGGCTAATGTTTTTCAAAGCACTTTATTTCATGATATAGCATACTCTTGAAACATCAAAGGGTCACCGGATTTAATTTTGAACCTTTCGATGCAAACTCAAGGAAGTTCGCATACTCATGGAGTTATAAGTTCGGATAGCACATTTCGTTATTTATGTGAAATATTTAAGTACCTATATTTTTGGAGGAGCTCGATGGCGCAGGTGCACTAAAAAGAGGAATTTACAAAACTAATTGGGTTAACCTATAGCCAAATTTAGTTTACTAATAAATCAATTTCATTCACTCATAGACCAACTGTTCTGTTGCATTTTCATTTCAATTTATCGAGTTTAGTTAAAAACTACTGAATCATTTTGTTATAAGCTTTCAAATTCGATTTCGATAATCTGTTACATAACAATGTATTGTTATAATCAAACACACTTGGGGTGATTATTTACATAAAGTTGGCCTAACTACAACTATTTTGTGCTATTTATTAGCAATCACAAAAACCGCTATGAATAATTGAAAAGTGATGTAACTGTTAGCCAAAAAGTTCGGTTACAGATTGTAAGTGCGTGTTTTGTTAAATGTTCGGTACATCCGCTGAATCGCGCTATAGAGACTTTTTTGTGCATATATATAAGGTAAGTTTATAAAATTTTTATTCGTAGGCTGTATGGTATCCATGAGGATTTCACAGCTCCCCCGCCTCGGAGGAACCAAAAAATAATCGACGGTTATCATTTAAAATAATAAAAATATCGTAGATTTTGAGTTTGAGCCTTAGTTTCAATTTGATTTAGGTATTTTAGTTGAGATAAGTACATAGATAAGACTCCTGCTGAAATACTGTGGCAACTACGGAACCCTACAGAGCGCGTGGTACGCGCATACTTGGCCGTTTTTTTACGTTAACAGTGTGTCAAACAAGCGTATGACTCGCCTGATGGTAAGCGGCTACCATAGCCTATAGACGCTTTCTAAAATATCACTCGCACCGTTGCCTAGCCTGACCCAATCCTCTACCCTGTATTCCATTCCATTTCTTCCTTACTATGTAACATTCAATTCTTCTTTTAAGAATACCACAGTGCTTTTCATACCACAAAATTATTCCATTCTGTGCCTTGGAATGAGTATACAATTGAGATCGACAAGTACATATCAAATGCCTTATATATGTATTTGATAATGTTGGTCAGCCAATGAATTGCTTCTACCATAACTGCTTAACACACTCAAAATCTCACAGAACAAACGTAGCAACATATCTCATTACAAAACTGTAAGCTCTGTGAACCTGTTTGTGTTAGCAACTCCCAAACTTGGATGTTATACACGAGCTGTGTTTATGACGTCATAATTATATGTATATGAATTCCGAAACCGTATTTAACTGAAGTTCTAAACATATTTGATGTGACTCAAGTTTAACTTTCGTATAAGCGCAACGATATTTTTGTGTACCTATGAATAAGCAGTACCTATATTACATTATTTACCACGTCGCTCGGTATGAAAATATCACACTAATATAGGTCGATCTACAAAGCCAAATCTAGTAAAATGTGACTTTCTAAATTTTGTTATCGATAAAAAGCCTAACTTTTATAATATTTGTTTTATAACTAGCGGATGTGTCGATTCGAGAGAATTTCCCGCTCGTCTGGAAAGAAACCTTCACCTTACAGAAAAACACAATAAAAAAACACCACCTTTCGGTGTTGTTGTGTTTTGTCAATAAATCTACGTATCCGCATCATGAGAAAGACGTAATATGTATGTATTATCCTATTGATACAAAAACTGTGAAAATGACTCAACTATTACAATTGCAACCCGAAATCATCTAATATAGTATAGTAGTTTTTTTATTCTGTATGTATACAATACGCATTGCACACATACTGCTCTGCGCCATATTATAGAAGATACCGCAGTAATTACCGACCCGCTGTCGTGCCAAGGAACTTACTCGTACTTTTCTCTCTGTTCTGTGGTAACAATTATAAGATGATTTTAAAAAAAGTTTATAATTTCTTAAACATGTATAGTGCGAAGAATAAGGTGCGCGTTATAGGTATAAAAACATAGATGATTAAAAGATTTTTTTTATGTAAGTAAACAAAGAAAGTAAACATCGAATTAAGTCACTAGTACCTAAAATATTTTTCTTGTTTTTCGGTTGTTCCGTAATAAAATACATTGGAACACAGAAACTAACACGACGGTAACGCATTTACCCAAATCTAGAACAATGTACCTTTCATACATTATCCCGCGACCTAACAACTTACAGTCCACAGAACACAGTACAGCTGCTAAATTGAATCATTTTTCTGTTATTTAACAGCTATAACAAAAATACAGATACAGAGAAGCACTTTTGTCATTCATAATATTTATTCAGTGCACGCACACTTTACAATAATAGATACAATGACGTCATAATAAAACGGTCTTTATTTCACACTACGTAAGATTGGCGACAAGGACGAAAAAGGAACGTCTCGTGTAGGTAGGTACTCTACTTCAAAAATAACACTCCGCCTCTCAAGAGCGTAGTTTTGAGGGACGTGCTAGTGACAATTGACATAACATAATTACCGCTTTCCCGACCGTACTTAAGGGTTCTCGGCCGTTGCCTACGGCGACACTAGAACCTCGAGGGTCGGGGAACCACAAGTGACTCCTATCAAATTACCAAGTAGAAGTAGCGAGTAAAATCTGAAAGAGGACGCGTCGAATGACCGATTTCGCCTTTCATGTTTACATTGCCACGGTTTTGGAGGGCTCGCCGGATGGCTTTTTCAAGCGTTTGTGCTAATGTCAAGCTGTAGAGGTCAGTACTTATTACATCTATCATATTATAATGATAAACATTTTAGATGGTGTGCTCTTCAAACCGACTTTCGCAATATTTTTATTATTGTTACAAGTAGGTACCACATCGCGGTTGATATATCTAAGGTTACCTATCACCTTTGATATATCAACCGCGATGTGGATGGTGGGTAGCGTATATTTTTGTGTTTACGAGTGAATTTCAAAGATGTAATCCTATCTAAGTTCTAATAACACGATACAGGGAATTCTTTTATAACACCCCACTCAAACCTTCGACGTACTTAGACCAATTTGAATAAAATATATCCTCCGGCGAGTTTTGCTTTTCACCTTCTTTTTACATATGTAAAATGGTAGGGAATGAATGAGGCCTAACAAAGCCACAGTTCAGCATGAAAACCAGTAAAGTAGGTTAATATTTTTTCATTGACTGATTCAAGTAACAGTGTCTTATATTAGAAGCAAAAAATTTGCTTGATTTTTTTCCCTAATTAGAAAAGCACCGTCTACAGTTCGAGACACATTTGCTCGCTTCTTGATCTCTATATATTTTTTATTTCATACATTTTGTAATCCTTATATTTCTCCTGTTGCTTCATTTACAAAAACAACTGTTATTTCTACTTAGGTATTATTATCTCTTAAAAATTTTGCAAAATTTAATCAATAAACTAATTTTTGAAGTACTTGTTTTCTTGTTTGTCTTTCTATTGACTGTCATTTATTTTTATATTTGCTAATAATCATAATTCCTATATCCACGTAGCCGTTGGTCACCGTTTTCATGTGTTCCTTTTTTGTTTCTGTCAACTGTGGCCTCGTGAATTTGAAAAGTTTGGGCACACTTTGTGTGGGTGTAACATGTCTACGTACGCACAGGTAAACTTTGCAAAAATGAATACAAATAAGTCCTCATACCATTCTTATATGAATAATGCGTATTGTAAAGTGGAGCATTGGAGCATTTGAATCCTTCTTATAAGAATGTAAGAATCCAATGTTTCCTCCATGACACTTAAAAGTGAAGTGTTGATTTGCGTGCGTAAACTCACAGATACTTTTTAGTTTTTATGAAAATATAAGTTAAGTATTGTAATACTACGGCCACAATGTAGCGCTATCGCGAACATTTTTCGTTTTCATGACAAGTCTGGCCAAGCATTAGTCACATTTCAGAACATGGTGTTAAATGTGACTATTGCTTGGTTATATGCGTCATGAAAACGTCAAATGTTCGCAATAGTGGAATATTGTGGTCTTAGTGTAAGCATGCGTCGATGATAAGCGGGCACCATAGAATAAACGCTTACTATACGTGTCACTTGCGAACTGCCTGTACTTGCCTGCTCCGATAACATCCCTTACTTTTTTTTTTTTTTTTTTTTATAGTTAGCTTAACAACCCTTTAGTACTGAAAGCCTGAGTCGTCCAAATGTATTGTTCACTGTTTTTTTTATTTTCCATTTTATTGCTGGCAATCGAAATAACATCAGCATTTTTATTTAAAAAAATGAATATTCAACGCAAAAACACACAATGAACAAAAAAATACAAATGCCCAATTGAATAAAAAGCGAATTATTTACAAATCGAAATCCAATTAGTTCACCCAATGGCCGCGCGTTCCAATTCGGGCGCTGGTGTCGCAGTCAATAGTAAAGGCTAATAACGAAATTCGGATTTGGAATTTCCGATTGATCGTCATTGCGCACAAGACTAAGCTCCCTGATTGGATAATGACTATAAGCTGTTAGTAAATACCTGATTTATTTCCTTGTAAGTACACCGGCTACTCAATTAAATAGGATCATCTTTAAATAACAAAGCTTCTTGTAGCATAGGGTTGGCAAGTGTTTTGTTTTATTTATTTACGTATTTAAATGCCAGCGTACTTCGGTTCCAAAATTGCCCATCCCGAAAACTTTGAAACAATGTAGAAATTCTTTATGTATTAATTTATGTTTATATTAACTTAGATTAATTATTGTTTGCCTATGCTTACCTACCATGCCGTTTTTAACAGTCGTCATCATTTATGGTTTATTACGTCTGACCTCCGATCAAGATTTTGGGGATTCTAACGAAACGAACAAACGAAAGTGAGTTACAATGCCCAATATCTTACTACTAGCATTTTAATGCAGAGAATAACAATACAGAAAGTATAATCCCGATCGTGATCTGCGATTCTGTGCTTGGATAAGCATCGTGTAATGGAATATAAAGCGTATGGTGAGGGTTAAATTATCAAATTTTCTTAATAAATTGTGAGTCTTATATAAGTAATATAAAGTTCTAAGTCATTGGGGAAATTTCTCGTTAAGAATACGTTCACACTTCTACTACTCTCGACTTTTCAGGCTCTATTTTTTTAGTTGCGTTAGTAACAAAAAAATAAACACTTGAAAAATTCTGATAGTAACCTTCCTTGTAAAAAACATGTTTTTCAAAATTTCCATACACTTCTCACTTCTCTCTTTAGTAGTCCTCTTAATCAATTTTTAAAAGAATAACATGACTACAACAACATGGAGCTTTTTTTATACTTTACTAGAACCCGCCCGCGACTTCACCTGCTTTTACGTTAGTTTTTTAAGAATCCCACAGGAGTATTTTTTTCCTAGATAATAAGTATCCTATGTTGTCTCAATCCAGGTCATAAACTAAATGTGTACTTTAATTTCATTCAATTATTTTCAGCAGTTTTTACGTGATTGAGTAACAAACATATTTAATTTCACATTTATAATATTAGAAGGATTATTTTAAGCTAAACTGAGGACAATACACCTCCATATTCCATAAAGGTTGTTCAGCGTTACAGATAAAAAATGTAACTTATTTCGCTGGGATCTCCTGGAGATATTAACGGAGAAACTTTGAGAAGAGTTTACTGACAATTTTGACGGCCCTTAAGGACCATTGTTACAAGAAGACGTTGAATAAATTTTCGGGAGAAGAAATTCTGCGCCATTATTTGTTAGGTGGATGGAAGTAAACTTTTTCGTCAGACATGTGTTATTGTCTCTATGAAATATGGTATTATTTTGGAGGACATCGACAAAAATGATTTCAACTTAACCTATGTAACATAAAGCTTTTTCTAAAAAAAAGAACAGTACATGAAATATAAAAAAACAACTATTCTGAAACACGAAACTTGTGAAATGAAGCCATCTTTAATATATGAAAACGATTCCCTATTTCCTTTGGTCACGCCATAACTTGAAAACGAGTTTACCGTTTTCATCCATCTTTTTTCTTAAAGATTTCTTACAGAAGTTTGTAGAAGGTTTGTTCGGAAAACAATCATTACTAAAAAAAGTCCTTACTCGTATGAGATTCGAAACCCGGGCCTCCCGCGTAGCAGGTGAGCTTTCTACCACTGAACCACCGATGTTTGTATAAAACGATTTTTTTATCATAGAAATCAGAAATGTTATTTGACATGCTAAAATTGATAGAAGAATTTCACTTAAAAAAATCGACAGGACAACGTCTGTCGTATCCCCAAGTCTTAGATAAATAGCACTTTAATATTCGTTCCCGATAAATTATTTATCTACTGTCTCCAGCAACGGGCTGTAAACTATAAAGTTTTCGCATAGGTATTAAACGATCTTCGAAGACTTTAGACATTTAGGGACGCCCAAGATCTCCACGTGACTTAGGTAAGTGTGCCTTAGCCTCATGTATGGAACATTATTATTTACGCTCCTACCTATTCTTAGATAAGTCTTTATGATATTACTTATAATAACGATGTTTGGAGACTGAATATTGATCAACATAAGCTGCCACAGATTACTATACTCTTGGACGAAGAATTTCGCTACGCAAAATATTCTTATTCTTTTCATGTTAAGTCTCTATTTCTGTCACCAATGCCTTGATTGATTAGGTAATACTAAAACAATTTTTAGAGGAAACATAGTCTATTTTTCTCTCGGATTAGAGTGCCAGTCGGGGGAAGAAAACTCCACTTCGACTTATAGAAGATCACAGCGGAATAACACTACCATTTAGATTTGTTGGTTCTGTTGGTTAGTAAAGTATCCACTGGGTAGATGACTGGGCAAGGTGAAGATGGCGGCAGTGCCATTTTTTTCTTCCGCTTCAGCTATCTTCGCAGCTGGACTCAGATTTTTCTCAACATCAGGTTATTAGCTGTGCTTTGTATAAAAGACATTGCCTTTTAAGTTACTTAAAACTACTAAAATGGAACACAACTTTAGTTTTTGTATTAGAGCTCCAGAGAATATAAACTTTAGAAGACCTGTGTTGATAGAAAATTCTGCACTACACTGTATTTGCATATCTATCTTAAAAGAAGATTCATCATAATCAGCCTATTAATGTCCCTACTGCTGGAGCACAGACCTTCCCTATGGTTGGAATAGAGAGATTGGGTCATGACCCACCACGCGGGCCAGAGCGGATTGGTGGGTGCTTGCTAACGACTACAGATGCAGCCGGGACCAACGAATTAACGTGCCTTCCGAAGCACGGAGGAGCTCGAGATAGTAAATTTTTGGTCACCCATCCAATGACCGACCACTGCGAAAGTTAATTTAAACTTCAGCGATCTTAATATCAACATGCTGACTAGGCAGCAACATTTTATGAAACTTACAAATTCACTTCAAATTGGCTCTATATATTTTACTCGCCTGCTAGCTGTATAAAGTATCAGTAAGCTCTTATTAAAGTCGTATAGTTAAAAAGTTACGCCGTCCGTTAGTTTACCTAGTGAGACCTTCTACAATAGACAACTGACAAGAAACTTGCCAGAAAAGTTTTGTTATCCACATCTTCTTCGTTTGACGGCCTCTGTGGTATAGTGGTATATCCACCGTCCATTTTTAACTTATCGCCTACTCTAAAAGGTTCTGAGTTCGAAACCCGGTAGTGCTTGTATGATGAATACGAGTTGTTCTTGAGTCACAGTACACAGAAAGAGGTTAGAAGGGCCTTGTGGGCCGAGCAAATGCTCATAACTTGACCAAAACTTGGTTCTGATTGCGTCGTTGCTCTCGGGTGTGAGCGCTGATCGACGCTAGGTTCGAATATTTGAAGTCGCGTCGTTTGATTGGCCATTATCTGTTAGGTGGAAGTGTAGTGGCGGCGAGCCGGCGACGTCCGTCCCCGTACAAACGGCTTATGATCATCCTTCTAACCAATTTCTGTGTCCTGAGTCATGGCGGTTGATATAAATATTTATATCCATTATCTAAATATACTATAACCCTTACAGTCCTTGTGTTTAATTTGGAACTATTTAGAGGGAGTGTAAAACAGTTACTATTCATTTATCATCTTATTCTAAAAGACAATGTTCGTTTGTCCTGATTAATTATCTAAGAATACATGTTGCTCCTTACGGACAACCATTTTTGGCAAGCCCAAGAAACCAAATTGGACACCTTATTAAATTTAAAATCGTGGACTCCAACTGTTTGGAAGTTTGTTATCGTCACAAAGGCGGGCAAGGCAGGCCCGCGAACTAAACGACAATCTTCCAAAAGTGCCCTCCATTTCCTCGAATCTCTCATTAAGAGAAGCTGGCGCACTTTCAAAAGGTCCCTCGATAAAAATAAAGTGACCTCCGTAATGGAGGGTGTTTATTCCATGCCTTCGCTTTCGTGTAACTTATGTGTCAGATAAGCGAATACTTTTGGATGAGATTGGTGTATATGTGAGTCACTTACCAGCAATAATGTGAGCTTTCAACCCCTCCGAAGATTAACGCTTGTATTAGCTCTTCGACGAATAGTTAGCTCAACTTGTTGACCACTTGGCTTTTTCTCCAATAGCGTTTCGACGAATAGTTTGCTCATGCGGTTGACTACTTGGCTTTTTCTGCAATTTTGTATAGATTTTCTTATACGAGACGCCACAAATTACCTCACCCCTCCTGATGTTAAGTGTAACTTGAAGTCCAGTCGAGAAGATAGATGATGCGGCAGAAGGTGTGCCGCTCCAGCCTCGGAGCCAGCCAGGGATGAAACGATACGAGTAAATACAAGTAACAACTCGATACTCTTCTTTCGATACCAATTACTTTTGGCATCGATACTTTAGAACTGAGTAACAAGTAGTGTCGTGAAGTAAGTACTTGTATCGGCACTCAATCAGTCACTCATTGAGAAGTATCAAAAAACTCGATAGGCAGATTATTAACTCTATGGTAAGGTGTCTAGTTGGAATATTTGTTACGCGAACGCATCTTTTTTACTGCTCAGTTGGCAGCCTTGCGTATGATTTATATAAATTCCAATTTATTCTGTCAGTCATTAGTTCATCGCGTGGCGTGAGCCGTTATTTTGTTATTGTTAAATTAAAACTGTGGCTGAATTTGGAATTGTAATATCGTTCGTCAACATTTATCGATACAATTAAGTATCGCTACTTTTCATTCGATACAAATTAAGTATCGATATTTTTCATTCGATACCGAGTAGGCATCGATACTTTATGACAGATACAGTATCGAGTAAAAGTATCGATACCTAGATGGTATCGTTTCATCTCTACTCCAGCCATCCTCACCTAGCCGGCCTAAACCCAATCCCTTACCCCGGGTAGCCCTGAAACCCTACTCACCAGCAGAAACACTACACCACCTAAAGGTAGTGTTATTTTGATGTAGTCTTCTGTAAGGCTAGCTTCCCCAGACGGGCGCTCCAATTCGATCAGAAAAGGCGCTGTACCGTATATATCTTTCTTTTAAAAATGGAGATCGTGTTCACACTTGTTCGAAGGCGCTGTTGAATATAGAAAAGTCTAAGAGAGATCGTGCCGGGTCTACAGTTCCTTCCACACTTATGTGTCCCCGAGCTATATCCGCCTTCCTTATTCGTTCTTTGATAGGATGCACTAGGGTTGCTACTAGAAATGAGGACTCAATTTTTTTAAGCTATCGAATAAATAATAATAATTTTGCATAGGTAAAACTTACTACATTTCTATAGCTGAAAGTATATCGTTTGTCATTATCAAATATCATTTCTATCACACATAATATGATCCAAACAAATAATGTTGTAACAATACTTTATAAAAAAGTTTTAATTGCATGGCGATATGAATGGATGGGAGATAACAACATTTGCAAAAATACAATAATGAGAGAGTTTCATTCGCCAGTGCTTCTAAACAACTTAAACAAATCTTGGACTGGTGGTACACAAAAAATTGGAGTATTTAAAAGAGTTATTTACACTTCCAATTCAAAATAATGCAGAATTCGTTATTTAATTTACATAAAACAGAAGCTCGGCTTAGTTCTGGACAAATAATGGTTATGTTGTGAGTTAACCGGAACTTTTATATTATTATTTATTGCTAAAAAGTTCCATTAACATGTGAATATAACCGCTATCCAAATATTGGTAAGGGTAGTGCCAGCATTTTGATAAAGTGTTATCTGTTTGTGTAGTTAGTTTTTATTGTATTGCCCATTGATTACATTCACTAAACAACATATTAAAAAACAAGTAAGATTGGTACAATTTTTTTTGATGTCAATATTCTTTAGGCACGCTTGACTTAAGGGGGTAAGCTGGCGAATGCGTTACGCGTTACGAAAAGTGTTTTCGGGCGAGGCGAACGGAATTTGAGTAGGGGATATAAGCAGGAGAGAGCAGTAGGCGCGCACATTTTCTTTCTTTCTTTCTTTTATAGCTAGTAAATGAAATATGTGTATGTACATACATTGTATATATTGTACACACACACATACACATTTATATGTATATATACACATATACATACAGATGGAGCTGAAGAAGTTTCACTTTAGTCGTGTAGTCATAAGCACAATCATTTTTTTTATTCGTATTCTGCGAAATGACAAGACCCTGGCTTTAATGCATAACGACACGAGATAGGAAAGTCAGTTTGTGTTTATTTATAAGTAGGCGATAAGAGGATGGATTTATGTGGTGACACAAGAATGTAAAAAAGGAAACTAAGTTACACGGCCTGTTGGAAGAATAGACGACGTACAATTTTTAGAAGTCATTTTGTGTATTGACGGATTGATATATCTTAGAAATTGTATTGATTGGGGGTGATAATTAAGATATATTTTAAGATAGTTAAGATCGACGACCTCGGTGCTACATACGCCGGGCTTGAAGGTGTCGCCTACTCGAGAGGTGCCGGTTTCGAATCCCGGTGGGGGCAAATGTTTGTGTGATGAATACGAGCATTTGTACTCCAGTCATGAAGATTTAATATGTATTTATATATAAATATACTTATATGTATATTTTTTAGAAGTTCCTGAGATCAGCGCGTTCAATCAAATAAAACAATCTCTTCCGCTTTATAATATTTAGACCTCCGAAATGGTACATAGGAATCGAAATCGAACGCAAAAGCTGCAGCTGTTTATACAAGAACTCTCTTTAAACAAGCGACTGTCTGCTACGGCTATAATGCCTACCGTAGTCACGTACTACGGTTCATCTTTCTGTAGTCTAGACGTCTGCCGTAGCGAACAAGGAATTCGTAGTCGCTCGGTAAATTTTCATGAAAAATCGTTTGTACTATTTGATTAAATTGCATTTACAAAACAAAAAATGCTCAGCCTTCTTTATAGGGTTCCGTACTTAAAGTTTAGGTAGAGGAGCTCGTTTGCTGCAATCGAGAAAGTCAAGCAAATTTCGTAATGATATGTCAGTGGATGGGTGACCAAAAACTTATTATATCGAACTTCTCCGTGCTTCGGAAGGCACGTTAAGCTACTGGTCACGGGTGCACCTGTAGTCGTTAGCACTTACCAATCCGCATTGGTCCCGCGTGGTGGGTCACGAGGGTCCAGTGCGGATATAGCGCCATCGAGCTTAAACCTAAAGAAAATTTTACTAGAATAAATTCCACACGGACCAGGCAGCAGACTTTCTTATACCTCTTAAGGAACGCGTGCTTCGTTTTAATGTAACCTATTTCATTGCGCTTTCGGCTTACAAAGCCATTGAAACTTGCCATATTTGAATCGATGTTCTACAATTGGTCGGGCTCATTTTCGATTGCAGCGAGCAGCGGTGAATGCACGCCAGTAATTGAAGTTTGTACTTTATATAATACTAGTTAAATATAAAGTGGATTTCTATTGATAAAAGATCCAGAGATTAGCCCCTGCAGTCACAAATTCACAATTAACAAACTTACGTCTTTATAATATTAGTGCAGATTATCTTGTTACTGAACATGTATGCAATGACTACTTCGGCCAAATAAATGAACTTTTAAGTTGAAATGTAATGTAAAATATATTTTTTATTATCATGCTTAAAACAGGACGCTTTATTTTTCAAAATATTTTTTCTACTGGTTACTGTATTACTAATTACTGATTTAATATTATATCCTTAAAACATGTTACCCGTGGTCTGTGTAAAGATGATTTCTGAAAACGTCAAAAACCCCCTGTCTGTAGAAGTGGCGGATTTCTGCTACGCAACATTATAATACAATATTTAGATATAGAATAGATACATAGAAATAGATGCAAAAAATGTTAAAGATTGATTTAAGACATAAATGAAGACAAAAGGTACAGTAGAACTCGAGATATAACAGTTAGACCTCCATTATGCTTACACAGCCCACGGGTTGACAAGTTTTTCAGTTTACTATTGTTTTAATTCGAGGAGCTCGATAGCGCAAGTGGTTAGCGCGTTCGGCTGCGATCGTTGAAGTTAAGCAACTTTCGCAGTGGTCGGTCATTGGATGGGTGACCAAAAGTTTACTATCTCGAGCTCTTCCGTGCTTCGGAAGGCACGTTAAGCCGTTGGTCCCGGCTGTATCTGCAGTCGCTAGCACCCACGGCACTGGGCCCGCGTGGTGGGTCATGGCCCAATCTCCCTATTCCATCCATAGGGAAGGCCTGTGCCCCAGCAGTGGGGATATTAATAGGCTGATGATGATTTGTTTTAATTACTAATAAATATTATATCTTTCGTTTTTTTTTTACTTTTAACTGTATCATATCTGCACAGATGCTCCACGACGACTCAGTTTTGTTGCTTTGAGTCATGGTCCGCTAACGCTGTATCGCTGTGCTCTCGACCCCACCGCAATTATCCGTCAAACACGTGAATTCAGTCCTAGGTACCTCCCGTCGAACCTCCCCATTCCTCCCTTGTCGCAAACTTCCGACATTGGCAGTCGGTTCACTAAGATTGGGCCTTTGTTGCTTGTTCCATAAACTGACACTAGGGCTTGTTAGCAATTTTGGGTCGTACACCCTTAAACAACTTCTGGTGTAAGCTTATGGATCTGTGTTCTATTAATAACAGTTTAAGAGCCGGTGGGAGATCGACCTTCACGGATCTGATAACTCGATGAGACATATTTTTTATCAAATATAATTTACTAGCTGTGCCCCGCAGTGTTACGCGCGGTTTATTAGGGATATTTTCCCGCAATAAAACGTAGCCTATATGTTAATCCAGGGTGACAGCTAACCCCATACCAAATTTTATTAAAATCGCTCCAGCCGTTTAGACGTGAAGAAGTAACATACATACACACACACACAAACTTTCGCCTTTATAATATTAGTGAGATAAACATAATATGCCTATCATAACTTGCCTATCATAACTTGCCTATCGAAAAATGTTCATAGCTATTTTTAATTTAATTAATTTTAATCAATTAATTTTCTTTTAATTTATTATTCTTCTTTTATTTTAATTCTAAAACTTTATAGCTTCGAAATAATAATTTAGTACCTTTTTTGCAGGCAACCCTAAACGATTGGTTTTGTAATTAAAAAATCTTACTTATGATATCAATTTCGATTGGTTAACAGATCGATGTAGTTACCCATATTGACTTAGCTGTTCACGTTTACTTGCCAGCTAGCCATGCACAAAAATAAGTAGGCAAGCCTACCTAGGCATATTCTGTATGTTAAAAACTATCGATTGATATAAAACTCATTCGGTGGTGACAAGAATGAAGGTGATGAAAGAATACTAATTAAATTAAAAATATGAACACTTTTTGATAGGCATGTAATCATATTTATATTTTTTTCTAAATTATATTTGATAAAAAATATGTCTCATCGAGTTATTACATCGGTGATGATCGATCTCCCACCGGCTCTTAGGTCTGTATTACAGAATGACAACTAAGTGTCGATCTTTACTTGAGTACAGTTAGAAAGGGATATCGCTATGTGCTATATATAGCGACATCCCTTTCTAACTATGCTCAAGACTAGATCAATCACTGAGCATCTTTCTATAATACGGGCCTTAGACTATGATGTATGTTGATTCAGGAATGTAATCCCTAAGGCTTCTTTTACACCTATATAGCTGCAGGGAAGCTCAAATGCGACTAGAATTAAATATTTTAGCATGCATAAATCGGATATTTAAAAGTTTTAAGCTTTGGCCACAGCTAGGCATTGATGGACTTACTTATGCGTGCCTCCCAGGTTTACACGTTCATCCATCAATGCCACTTGCTGGCCGCTGCAGTAATATACTATTTCTATTCACGACCTCCGCGGCCGGGTGGTTTGTACGCCGGGTTTCATGGTGTCGCCGACTCGAGAGGTCCCGGGTTCGAATTCAGGTGTGGGTAAATGTTTGTGTGATGAATACGAGCATTTGTACTCCAATCATGGATGTTTGATACAGGGCTTGTAACCGGCTTCGAAAATAAATAATATAAATAAATAAATATAATATAAATAAATATTTACAAGACTCACACCAATTAGTCTAGCCCCAAGCTAAGCACTATAAGGCTTGTGTTATGGGATACTAGGGTAACGGATAGAATACATATACTGTACATATATAAGTATATTTATATAGAAATACATATTAAACATCCATGACTGGAGTACAAATGCTCGTATTCATCACACAAACATCTGCCCCCACCGGGATTTGAACCCGGGACCTCTCGAGTCGGCGACACCATGAAACCCGGCATACAAACCACTCGGCCAAGGAGGTCGTCAATATATCTCTAAATCTAAATCTAAATAATATCGGTAAATTGAGGTTAATACCGGTTTTGAGTAAAGGTTTCGTTCGGAGCGCGTCCGAAATGAAAGAGGTACCTAAAACCTTAATCAACCGGTTTAATCCAGAGCGACACGTGCACGCGTTCGCATCGCTTGAAGTTTGTTTTGTTTGAACTAATCAAGTCAACTTGTTACTGCTCAGAGATTGATGCATTTATTTACACGTTTGCTAGCGTCTAGTGAGTCAAGTTATTCATTTTTTAGTTGTGTACTGACACACTACTTCACTCACTCGCTCTGTAGTTGGAAAAAATTACATAAAATTAAAATGACATAAAATCATTATAAATTTGAATAGAAACGGCGAAGGCGATGCCGTCAGTAAGAGCGAAATGAAACCCTTTAAAAACCGCTAAATTGATTCAAAACCTATTTGATTTCGCTATTTAGGAAAACCGGTTTTTTTAAGGTTAAGGTAGAGCCAAACCTAAATAAAACGCTCCTAATGTACTTGATACTGATTTAGGTTTGAAAATTAACCAGTAAACATGCCTTGGTTTGATATGTATTTCTATATAAATATATTTATATATGTATTCTATCCGTTACCCTAGTATCCCATAACACACAAGCCTTACAGTGCTTACTTTGGGGCTAGGCTAATTGTTGGAAATATTTTTTTATTTATTGAATCCAATATAGTTATTCAATATAATATAATATATCCAATATAATATAGTTCTCTTCCCGTGGGTGTCGTAAGAGGCGACTAAGGGATATCGGAGCTTCCATCCGCTCTGCTGGTGGTAGGGTGCCTAACACCCGCCTGGTTTGTTACCACCGTGCGCATGGTGAAAAACCCGTGAAGTGCTTCTCGCGCGTTTCGGGGTCAGCCAGCGTACAACCAGGGCTCGAGTGGAGGTTGTCGCGACGGATTCGGTCCAGGGCTAGGCATCCGTGGAACCGATGCCGGGAGGACTGCATCGACCCGCCGGCCAGGGAGACCCGTAGAAACGGCTGTCCCGCTGGCCGCCCGTGGCACAGTACAGGGGCCCGAGCGTTCCTAACCAGTTCGCGAGGCTGCCCCATCATGTCACGCATAATCTCGGGGTGGACCGTCGTGCCGGTTGGTGACCGGGGCGTGGGGTCCCGGCGGCCACTTCCGGGGGGGGTGCGGGGGCCCTTCCGTCCGGCGGGTCGGCGTATATCCTCTGCAGGCAATCATTCGGGGAAACATGCCTCCCTAATTTGCCCGGTCTTGTCGTGACAACGTCCACTCGTTTCACGTCTCTTTTTCACTTCCATAATGGCAGCTCCTAAAACAAAGTTTGGACGTTCAGCGGTGCACACCCCCACGCCTTCAACGCTGTTTGAGGTCGAGTTCTGCAACATACGCGGACTCCACTCTAACCTCAACGCTGTCCACCACCATCTTGAGACAGCACGGCCAGCATTGTTGTTCCTGACGGAGACACAAATACTTCCGCCTGCTGACACAGGCTACCTTAATTATCCCGGCTACGTGCTAGAAGAGTCCTTCAAAGCGAAAGCCGGTGTATGCCTGTATGTTCGGGCGGATGTTTGTTGTCGCCGTCTCCGCTGCTTGGAAGATCCCTCCTTCTCCATGCTGGGGGTACACGTCGACTCTGGCCCCCTGGCCAGAGTTTACGTGTGTCTCTACAGATCCCACACCGGCGATGTTGAGACAACTCGACTTTTTGAACACCTTAGTCGGGCAGCAGATGACGCACAGGAACAATTTCCCAATGCAGAATTGGTGTTTTTGGGGGACTTTAATGCTCACCACAATTTGTGGTTAAGTTCCTCCAAAATTGAACCATGCAGGGATCTCTGCTCACGCATTCGCTCTCACGCATGACTTGAAGCAACTGGTTGATCAGCCCACCAGGATCCCAGATATTCCAAGTCAAGCGCCTTCTTTACTGGACCTTCTGCTCACGACCCATCCACAGGGCTATCAGGTTGTGGTAAGAGCCCCCCTGGGCTCGTCAGACCACTGCCTGATATCTGCCAAAGCACCACAGGCCAAGCCTCCGCGTCCAGCAGTGGTCAAGCGCCGTATCTGGCATTATGGGTCGGCAGATTGGGACGGTATGCGTGACTACTTTGCGTCCGTCCCCTGGAAGCAGCGCTGCTTCAGTGACAGGGACCTATCGGCCAGTGCCGTTGCCATTACTGAGGAGATTATAATGGGTATGGAATACTATATTCCTCATTCTGATCTCATCAGTAAGGGCACGCGTAACCTCTGGTTCAATCACGATTGTGCTGAAGCTGCTTCGCGTAAGCAAGCGGCATATCGTGCTTGGATCAGAGGGCGCGCTCTCAAGGATCCCGAGGTCGATTTACTCAAAGCAGCCTACAATTTTGCTTCCAAGGCCTGTAAGAAGGCTTACATTAGAGCGGATGCCCAGCGCGTTGCACGTGTTGGCCAGGAACTTATGACGCATCCTACGGGCTCCCGTAGCTACTGGCGTCTGGCCAAGGCCGTGCAAAAAAACTTCTGCGAGCCCTCGCTGCCACCTCTGAGATGCCCAGACGGAACACTAGCCCATAAGCCGCAGGAGAAAGCCGATTTACTGGCAAAGCTCTTTGCGGCTAACTCCCGAATCGATGATTGCAATGCACTGCCACCATCATTACCTCACTGTGGCACAACGATGCCTGATATTAAAATCAGGCAGCGCGAGGTTCGTGCCGAATTGCAATCACTCGACGTCCGGAAAGCTAGTGGACCTGATGGCATCCCAGCAGTAGTACTCAAAAAATGTGCAGCGGAGTTGTCTCCCGTGCTCACGCGCTTGTACCAATGCTCGTATTCTTTGGGGCGTGTGCCGGAGACTTGGAGAGATGCCAATGTGCAACCGGTGCCCAAAAAAGGGGATCGCTCAGACCCGGCAAACTACCGGCCAATAGCAGTCACCTCAGTTTTATGTAAAGTTTTAGAAAAGGTCCTTAATAACCATCTGACCCGCTACCTAGAGGATCACTCCTTGATTAATGATCGTCAATATGGTTTTAGACCGAAACGATCGACGGGTGATCTTCTAGCGTACTTAACTCATATCTGGGGTGAGGCTATCGACAAGCGTGGCGAGTCGTTGGCTATCAGCCTTGACATTGCCAAGGCGTTTGACAGGGTCTGGCACAAAAGCCTTCTCTCCAAGCTTCCGGCATACGGTCTGCCAGCCCAGTTCTGTTCTTGGGTAGCTGACTTCCTGCATGAGCGTAGAATTCGTGTCCTTACGGATGGTAGCAGTTCGCGGTTCATGTCAGTGAATGCCGGCGTTCCCCAGGGCTCCGTCCTATCCCCCACTCTCTTTCTGCTGCATATCAATGACTTAATTCCTCTTGGGAATATTCATTGCTATGCAGACGATAGTACAGTGCATGCGGGGTATCTCGGACAAGCAGCGGCTGGGCTGGCGGTAACCAAGGAGAAACGCGAGAATCTTGTCATTGAACTCAATCAGGCTTTGGACCACATTTCCGAATGGGGTACCAGGAACTTGGTTGAGTTCAATGCCAAAAAAACTCAGGCTTGCGCTTTCACGGCAAAAACATCGTCATTCCTTCCCCTTCCATCTCTTCAGGGCACAACACTACCGCTGCAGAGCAACATTTCCATGCTCGGTATGGAAGTTCGCTCAGACCTGAATCCAAAGAACTACATCGAAACCGTGATCAAAACAGCTTCACGCAAACTCGGAGTCCTGAACAAGGTGCGGCGTTTTTTCACGCCCGATCAACTGTGCTTGTTGTACAAAACGCAAGTGCGGTCCTGCGTGGAATATTGCTCGCACCTCTGGGATGGCTCCGCCAAGTACTTGCTCGATGCTTTGGATAGGTTACAGCGACGCGCGATCCGCATCATAGGCGATGAGGAGGTGACTAAACACCTTGAGCCTCTTCAATTACGCCGTGACGTGGCGTCACTAAGCGCGTTCTATCGTCTGTACCACGGCGAGTGTTCTGAGGAGTTATTCTCTCTTATCCCACCTTCTCCTTTCCTTCAGAGGACCACGCGCGCGCCTACATTATCATCGTCTAACTGTGGCCACAATTCCAACGCGTACAAAGAAATTTGGTGACTCATTTCTTTGTCGCACTATCCGTAAATGGAATGCTCTGCCCGCTCACGTGTTCCCTCCCTCTTACAACCTGGGATCCTTTAAAAGAGGCGTGAAGAAGCAACATGCAGGCCGGCAGGGTGAGGATGGCTGGTGTGGCAGGTAAAACTGCTGTATCAGCTATCGTCACGTCTGGACTTCACCTTCACTTAACATCAGGTGAAGTGGAGTCATTTGTCGGACCTATCTATAAAAAAAAAAAAAAAAAAGTTAAACTTAAATGCCTGTACTGATAAATTCACCAAACCGTTTCACTTTTAAGCCATTTAATAAATTCGCTACAGACTTAAGTATTAATCAGCATTTGTCTTAATCATAAATAGGGCCTTGGCGAATTTACCAACACGTACTCATTAATCTCTTCTTAAGTAAATAAGATTCGTCTTTAAACGTAATTAGGGGGGCTACTCTTTTCTCTACGTGGTAACCAGAGTTTCGAATGATTGAAATGTCGTTATATTTAAATTTTATTGTATTGAAGAAACTTTTTTAACCTTCGTTTTTTTAATAAAAGAAAATATACTTATCAAACAAGTCCAAGCAACAAAACTGAACTTAAGTTTTTTTTAATCGTTTGATCGATTTTTTATATTTGTAATACTTATATTCTTTTGTCGATTATAATAAACAATTTGATTCGATAGTGACTAAAGCAAAAAACTTTTCAGTAAATTATACATTTCATAACGATAATTTATAATACACACTGATAACACTGGCAGTTTGCGTTAATGATGCATGGTGATAATTATTTTCAAATTTATTAAAATAAAAGCTTACATGTTCATTTTATTTTAGTCTTAAATTTGTATTAATATAATTTAGAAGAACATTTGAAGCCTGAATATTTTTTCTTTATGCGGCGTAGCACCATTCTTGTATAACGGTGACTACGAATAGTTGCTTGCTACGATACTACTGCTACGTGCCAGTAGCTACGATTCCATAGTCGTAGCAAATAAGTTCTTTTCGCACCCGTAGCGTATAGTGCTTAGCTTAACATAGACCAAGACGGCCGACTGTTCTGTTGCTAAGAAGCGGAACCAGATTATCCTTAATATTTACTGAAGGTTTATTATTTAAACTGACCGTAAGAGAATCTGACACAAAAACGACCACATGACTGAAGTGATACTTCTTTAGCTCCATCTGTATATAAATATATGTGTGTACAATATATACATGTATGTACATACACATATTTCATTTACTAGCTATAAGAGAAAGAGAGAATGAAAATGTGCGCGCGCACTGCTTTCTCTTGCTTATATCCCCCGCTTAACTCCCGTTCGGGCTCGCCCGAACACACTTTTCGTAACGCGTAACACATTCACCAGCTTACCCCCAAGTCAAGCGTGCCTAAAGAAGTTTCACTTCTAGCGTGTGCGTCTTCGGGCGCACGACAGAACTGATAATTAAACTAATCTAAGCGGCGTTGCGGGTTAGAGTGAGAGAGGAGATCCCTGCCTACCGCTGTCGTAAGCATGTGAGGAAGTGAAGCCGTAACGCGTTACGTAACCAAGCTGTTTACGCTCCATAACAAGTTATCACTTTAAAAAATCGTTCGTATCATCCGTAATTTCGGTTTAGAATGAGTGAGAGGTGAGAGTAGCCCCTTGGGACACAGCAGACCTGGGGAGCGTTCATTTGTTAACTGTCGTTGGATCGAATCCGGTACTCCAATGTTCTTACGATTGTATTAATTTCTTAATGGAATACGGATTTGCGGCGGATGTAAGCAATTTACGAGCTCCTGTCAGATTAATCCATCGGCTGGTGCCTCTTCTGTGTTTAATAATGGACAAATTATTTTTATTTTAAAAGATTTTAGTCATTATTAACTAAACATCTGTTGCTTTATGCTTAAACAAGAACTAAAGAAAACTGTAAAATGCGTGAACTGCTAACATTCGAGTGCAGATAATAAAACGGATATTTCTACGAGCATATTCGGATACTATTGTGGTCCGTTGGACCCTAACGGACACGTTGAATTTATCAGTATTTTTACATTACAAGGCAGCGCTAAATATTAACGCTAATACGTGGAGAAGTGTGTGGCTATGGGTCGGACGGATTTCTGCGATTTCTGTGGATCTTGAGAAAACATTTGACATAGTTGTACGGAAAAGATCTCTGGAATATATTGCCGAGATATTGTATTGACGGTGCCCTGCTGCTTGCTGTGCAATTAACTTATTTTGTTACATGTTGTTGTTGTAACTCATGCTCTACAATAGAGCATGTGTGCGGGTTGGTGGTAGCTCGTCGCCCTGGTTTGGCAACTATGTTGATTTCAAGCGGGGTTGCATGCTGTCAGCCCAAGTGTGTATACCGACCGTGTCTTGTGGCGCTCTATTCTGTGCCTACCTCTCCCGAGACTCAGGAAGATAGATAGAAAGCTAAATATTCGCTGGATAAACATATAGCAATTAAAATGTTTATTGCCAACAAAGGTTTGACGACCTCCGTGGCCGAGTGATTTGTACGCCGGGTTTCATGGTGTCGCCGACTCGAGAGGTCCCGGGCTCGAATCCCGGGAGGGCAGATGTTTTTGTGAGGAATACGAGCAATTGTACTCCAGTCATGGATGTTTAATATCTATTTCTATGTAAATATACTTATATGTATACTGTATATGTATTTTATCCGTTACCCTAGTATCCCATAACACAAGCCTTACAGTGCTTACTTTGGTGTTAGGCTGATTGGTGTGAATGTAAAATAAAAGGTTATGTAAAAATATAAAGTATTTCATAAAACGAGACACTGTCTTAAAGAATTTTCGTAATTCTCGCAACCGGCTTAAATTCGATCAAAACGCGAACGAATTACATAAAAGTTAACCAATTAATAACCTAATCCTCTAATCCTGCAGCCGGAGCCACGGGAAACTATGTTAAAGTAGACCATTCGCAGTTGTATATTCCGTCCGGGTTGGTTGCCGCGGTATTTCATTAAAATTTCCGGCTTTCGGGAAGGCAGGGGATGACTCAGTTATGCGCTATATTTAATTGTTTTATTCTTTTGCAGGTACGTTGTGGCAGGAACTGCGGAGTAACGGGTGAAGTGGATATGTTTGTTTATCAGATATGTTTTCAAATAGATAATAAAATAAGTAAGAATTCACTAGATGGTTATAGTAAGCGCGTTCCGTTCAGGTTGCGATGATGGAGTGAAGTATCACATGATATTGACAAAGTATGTGTCATATATACAAACATTGTGTACTTTCGAATTGTGGTTCATGGTGTCTAGTTATAATTATCATCATCATCCTATGGATGGAACAGGGCGAGATGGAACAGGGCGAAATGGCCATGCCTGAGCACGTGAGCCAGTACGTATTACTGGGTGCTAACGACCACAGATGCAGCGGGGACCAGCGGCTTAACATACCTTCCGAAGCACGGAAGAGCTCGAGATTAAGAATTTATTGTTCATGAATCCAACGACAGACTATTTCGAAACTTTTACAATCGCAGGCGAAAACACGCTTTGTTCTCGGGCTTGTATTATACACAATGACTTTCTTCATATAATTAAACCCTGCATGAAAATTTATTTAACCGAGTGTGAAAATTTTGTTGCGTAGTTTAGGACTCGTTGTAAAGAATGTGCCATTGCTCTGCTGCTAAAAAAGTGTGTCCTCCTTACCATTGGTGCCTTTATTATTAAATGTATCTAGTGCCGCAGTGGTTTGTACACAAACATCACTTTTATCACTCATAATTATTGCACTAATCGTCGTACCGGATGTTTCTAATGGCATTCTAATCATAGAAATAAGTCCATTTTGATTTGACTCAAAACGCGTGGCGTGGCGTCGGGTGGCGTCGCGTTTCATAAGTCTGATTCAGCCATATTGGTTTCATGAAAAATGTTGCAAAAATGGGTAAAATTATTCCATTTGTGAGCTTTCTTTGCTCGCGCCAGGTAAACGGTTCAAGTTCCACAAAAATCATGCATGAGGTAACTGTTCCCCTATAAAAGTTCTATAATAAAAGTCCGCGACAGCGGGTGAAACCGCACAGGACCTTATTTTGTGTGACATAACTGTTATAATTACACATATGGTATTGCGGGCTTTTTTGTAGATATTGTTGTTCTCTATAAAACTGTATTGCATCACTTTGCTCTATTGTCAATGACTTCCGCAGCGTACGCGATATAAGGTTATTTTTTTCATACATTGGGTTACATTATCGCAGTTTACTTACGGAACCCTAACTTTTTTGAAAATCGTCTATAGCCTATGTTCATCAGGGATAATGTGGGATTCTAAACGTGTAGGATTTTATCAAATCTGTCCAGTAGTTTAGGAGCCACTTCAATACAAAAAAACAATCAAATCTATCCTCTTTATAATATTATAGTATAGATATAATAATAAATATAGATTATAAAGTCACCTATCTGCAGTGCGTCTTCACCGCTACTGGTTCATTCTAATTTTCCAAACGGATTTTCATTTTATGTTCAGTTTCAGTCTGCCTTTTGTTATATCCTTCATCTTGAGAGAAATTGCAGCCGAATAACTTAATTAAGCAGTTTAGTGTCTCCGCACTACAGTATTGTCGCCTGAGCTCCAAAGCGTAAAGGACGAAGACATGTACAGTTGACGTAAAGCAAGTCGTAATGCGTGAGTGCTACTTCCTGGTTTTCCTTTATACGTACAGACTTATATATATTAAATACTGTTGTCGTCCGCGACTTCGTCCGTGTTAACTTTAGTTTTAAAAGAATCCCACACAAGCTATATTATATTTTCCGGGATAAACATCCTATGCCTCAGTAAATGTTTATGAATCTCCGATATTTCGGTACTGTTGCATGATCACGGAGACGTCAATCCGAGTTCCCGTTGATAACTATAATGTTAGTGACCATGAAAGTTTAAAACAATTTATATGTTTAATAACAAATTTCATCTAAATCCGTTCAGAAGTTTTTGCGTGATTGAGTAACAAACTTACAAACTATCACATTCATAATATTAGTACGATAGTTGTCTGTACTTGTACACACAGCAAGATGTATTAAACATCTTCAAAGGAATATTGGGATCCTTTGAACGCAGTTCCTTGAAATGGGGTTCACGGATCCCTTGGGGGTCAATCGGTCCATTAACATTTTGTTAATTATTTAGTCAGTGAAATGAACTACCAATAAGTGATTTTTTAATTCAACGCTTGATTTTCTTTTCCTGGAATTATTTTTTGGCAAGAGTTTGTGGAATGTTTATACAATCTGAAAGTGGTTCATGATGTGTATAAAACGTTTAAGAAACGCTGGTTTAGATGAAGCTGTGAGTAATCGTTAAGAGGGGACGCGAGCTGAGAGACATTTGAGAAATAGGTATTGGAAAAAATATTTCTGCCACGCCTTGGCAAATAACGTGCGATAGGGACAACAGTAGGTAATTATAAAAATTGCCTATAAAAATAACAAAATTCGAGGTTTGGCTCTCGACGATTTCCACCTCGAAAATTAGATTTATGTAAAAGAAATTTTACACAAATAATAATAAGTAATGTTTTTTTAAGCATTTAACTGCTAGATGTTTAAATCCAAAGAAAAGTTTACTAGAAAAAAAAACACGCGGACCAGGCAGCAGACGGGACTCGAACCCGCACCCTTCGCTATCTCGGCGAATGCACTGACCATTATGCTACCGCGGCCCTGACGGCCGTGTCGAATTTTTCTCTAGCCTTAGGCTGCAAGGCAGCGCCATCTCTTCGCATTGTAGGTAACCCACAATGTCAAATGAATATCTACTTTTACAAGTATTAAACATTCGAAAGGAAAAATAGCAATTAAAGTTATGTTTTTATTTTTTACGCACAAATTAATAATTAATTAGTAGTTAAACTATGCCTCTGTGTTTTGCAAATGCTTATTAAATCTCCACACTAGACTTCTTTAGTGGTGATAAAAATTGTAATTTTTGGCCTTTTTCGAGGGTTAGGAAATAAAGACATAGGAGCACAGATATAGTAAAATTATATTTTATGTGTAAAAATCAATTCTTTAGCGATAAAAATCAAGGAGGAATCAGTCAAGAACGTTTGTATGGAAAAACATTACCCGCCTCCCCTCTTAAAGTCTTATTTTTTTTTTTTTTTTTTTTTTTTTTTTTTTTTTATTATGCCTTACTACGCCATAGTGCACCTTATTAGAATGACTTTAAATTTTACCAATATTTTTGAGCGTAAACTGTGTTTGTTTCTACGCGTGTTATGTAACAACAAAAGTAGGCTGTCTCATAAGATTAGCTGACAAAGGGACATTTAACAGAACGAGAAATCGAGAGAGACGTCACCCGACCAAATTTAATCCGACAGAGGCATTTTAAGCGAAGTATTTGCATAACCTGCGCGAGTTTCGTAGTGCCGTGTTATAATATCCGAAAGAGCGAAAGGTATTGCGGTGTCTAGTGATTTTTGTGATTTTAGCAAAAATTGTGACACCGTATCTTTTTTTCTATAGCTATGACTACCCCGTCTGATGTTAGGTAGTGGTAAAGTCCAGACGCGAAGATAGCTGGTGCAGCAGTTATAAATAGCTACACCAACCATATTCAGCAGAAATGCTTCTTCACGCTTCTTTTAAAGGACCCCAATTGTAGGATGGATGGGACGTACGTGAACAAATAATTTCACTTCCGAAGAGTACGAAAAGGAAAGGTGTCACCAAACTTCTTTGTTCGTGTACATGTCACACATGACTACTATTGTAGTTCGCTGTAAAAGTATAATGTCTCCCAAATCCATATACAGATTCTAGATTACGTCGATATTCTACGAGAAACTGTTCTAAGATAAATTTAAATGGGTCGATTGGAAAGTTACAGAATCACGATGAAGGTGCGTGGTCACAATGTTTTAATGAATTTAAATTTATTCAAAATATTTTAAGAATTATAAAAAAAAATAACTTAAATAATATTTATTATATCTATGTACCGATAGTAAAATTGAGTACACGTAAGAAATTTCTAAAGTGTGCCTAGACTGTAACTTTTTTGGCTGCATCGCGTCTATCTTCAGCTAGACTCCACTCATACTTCACAACAAGTTTAATACATTGCTTTACACGAGGCTCAACAAATTGCCCCTGATTTACTGCGCCTTCAATAAAATAAATAAAACAAAGTACACCCGTAACCGTAACCACAATACGTGTTCGACAATAAAGCGGACACGCTCCGTATCCGAGGATATTGATGGAAGCGCCAGGTTACAGCACTAATGCGCTTTTACGCTTTTGAATTGGGATATTCGTACAAACTGAGCCATCCCATTTCCATAGTAAAACTGCGTCGTCTCGAAGCGTAATATGTGAGCGACATTAGATTTCATAAAGCCGCCTGTATTGGCGGCTTTATTGTTGACCGAGCATAACCCAACGCGAGCATAGGAAATCTGATACAAGGCTAGTGCAACCGTCTGGACTTTGGGCAAGTTTTAAGAAGACACAATGCAAGTTGCCAACATAAACGAGCTTTGTGTCCATAGGCTGGTGCCCTATTAGTTAATATGGGCGACGTGAGACAAATGTTGGCGAGAGACAGCGAGTGCCATCAAGTGACGCCAAATGAGGTCTAAATATTTTAATGGGTGATATTGGATATTGTTGTCGAAGTACATAATTTCTATTTTATTTTTATTTATACGCGTTGGCGCTTCTCTTTTCTTGGCTAATTAGGTAAGCGACACTGAACGTTAACAAGACAAGACAAATATGTTGTCTATACGTTGGTTGGTGTTGGTGCCTTCGCTTGACCATTAAGTATAGGTAGGTGGCATAAAAGGGAAATAATAAAACAAGCGACTAAATAAAATTAAAGCGACTGATGATGAGATACTGTTTTACTTACTTGAAATGTATGAATTTCAGTAAGCTACAAAATAACTGAAGACGAAAAAATTCAAATATTGATTAATAATAAAAGCCAGATAAAACTTACAAAACGTGGGCTGTAAAATCAAAGATTACGATTTGTGTAAAATTACATTTTGCATATAGAAATATTAAGCGTGTAAAACCACACCCCTTCTGTTGATTAATTCCGGTCGCTTTCTCTCAACTTCGCAACTTCCCATCAGTTGTTCGCAGTAGAGTTCAGAATCTATGGTCCTGCCTGGCGGTAACAGCTCATACTGAAAATGCCCTTCCAATTCCACCGTACATACAGCATCACCTTGTTGTGTGTTAACCCGGGTTTCGCCAGAGTCTGTGAAGCCTAATCGACCTTTGACGACCTTTTTCGCACATTCTTGTCGTACGTGATCCACTTTCCATCACCAGTTATCCAGCTGCTTCAAAAATGGTGCGGGTTCATTACGTCATAATAAAGAATCACAAATGAGTACACGCTTCATTAGGTTTCTTTCAGTGAACTCATGAGGCACTCAAATATCAAGCTTATTGTATACCCAGCTTTTTTCAAATGCGCCAAAACTGTTTTGTGGTCAATTCCCAGTTCATCTGCTACGTCGTATCTACTGATATGCCGATCATGCTCCACTTTTTTATAAATGGCATCCATTTTATCCGTAACAGGGCGACCAGAGCGACGTGCATCTTTGACAACAAAATTTCCAAATTGAAAATTACACATTTTTCTAATTTGAATTTGGAATTATCTTGTTTAAAATTTAAACTTTTTAATGATATCAACCTATTACTTTGTTTCATTAAATTGCCTACGTTAAAATACCTAATTAAATTTCTTAACTAACAGTGTTTCCTCAAAGAAGTATTACAAATAACATTTAAAAAATATATTTAGACGAAGTATTCTGCTCATTTCAGTATTTTTCAAAGAGGTTTTTGTATTGAAGGCACTTCATTAAGATGAAATGCCGCTCACTATAAATAAATCTTTATCCAAGTATTTAAAAAAATGCAGGATATGATGTTGTCACACAAACAAATATCAGATCGCTCAAATATCAAGCAGCTCATTTTGTATTATGTCGCTGTTTTATTGATTTCTCTCCACATGCAGTCAGTCGCTCACGCAGTAAAAGAGTAATATGTATAAGACAATTTCAGTATTTTTGTAACTTAAAATTTTAATTTACAGTCACTCGTTTAAATACTACCCCGCTTAAAATATATTGGTTCCCTTACTTCGACTGTGCCGGATGCAGACACAGCTTTCAGGCACGCACAGGCACCCGACTGAACATTAACCTTGAATTCGTTAGTTATAAATCAACGGAGATCGTTATGAGGAAAAAGTTTATATTTAATAAACAATTTTATTGATCACATAAAAAAACATTAAGCCAAGAGCGATAGTTTCCAGCTAGCGTCGAATGGAAGATATAGTATGATGTGGCAAAGTAGATTTAAATATATTTATAAAAGTGCCTGCATAATATTTACATTTAGCTTCATATATAGTATACATTCTATTAACATTATTTTACAGCATGCTAGGATCGCAGCAGAAGGATGTTTTTCAATCTTTTTTTACGCTATATACTGAGTGCCTAATATATGAAAATTTCGATTAATAAATTTATTCCAATTCATACCTTATCTTTCTTTATACATCCTCAATGTAAACGTTATTAATAATGCTGAGATTATATATATATAACATGTTGGAAACATAGGCAGAACTACCATTTCCAAGCAGCAACATTATGTTACGAAAAATGGGAACTAGAAACAGTAATACTAATATTACGTGCGGAACATTCATCATGCGTTCAACGAGGCCACACATGTACACGACATTGACACTTCGATTTAGGGGCGCAATGGGTCAGTGACCTCCTAGCCGTCAGCTGTTTACTTCGAAAGGCGTGAGCGTTTATGCGACATTAAGGTCTTTGGTTACTGGAGCCACACGGCACCAAACCAGGACCACCTTGCTGCTTGCCTTGCCTTGGTGTCTGATTCATCATCATCATCACCCTATTAATGTTCCCACTGCTGAGGCAGGCCTTCCCTATTGATGCAATAGGGAGATTGGGCCATGACCCACCACGCGGGCCCAGTTCGGATGGGTGCGTGTTAATGACTGCAGATGCAGCTGGGATTAACGGTTTAACGTGTATTCCTTCCTTCTTTAATAGATAACAATAGCAAATGAATCAGTTGATTTAATTATGATTTTTTGTTGTAGTAACAATATCTGCTTACCAAAAATCAAAACTACTGAAACACTATTGATACACTATTAGGTATCAATTTAACTTTGCAATTACAGAATTGACACCTGCCTCCTGGCAGCCTGACACCAAGCTTGTGTTTAATAATTACATAGAAAGTCAAAGTCTAAATATTTTTATTCATTATGATATTGAATGCATAGTACAATGCTTTTGAATCATCGAAAAATTTTAGGACAAAAAAATAACTTTATTTTTTTAGCTTGAAAAAGGGCAAAAAACTGAAGAAAAACGTACCTCGTTTTAACACGGAATTACCGCTGTTTAACGTTGAAGAAACTTTTGTTCAATAATTTAATTAAATTTAAAAGTGTACAACTTTCCTCGTTGTCAGAGGCACCTATTAGCTTTTAGGGTTGACAACTTCGTGCGACTTAATTTTTCTTGGTACTTCACCCCAAAGGATAACAACGATTACCTTCGCTTTTCGTCAGCAGAACATTAGGTATTTCTAGAAAATATTTCTACTACTCCTATAACAACAAAAAAAGACTAAAAAAAATGGATGCGTGTAACTTATGTACGCGCGTGAGAAGTTATACTTCTTTAGCATCATTAAAAATATTTTTTAATTGCATGCAAATAATTAATAATTACAATAAAATAATAAAAGGACTGGAAAAGGATAGTTAACACAGTCAATTAAGTTCAGTTTTAATTTGAAAAATTAAATAAATATTCAAAATATTCAATTAAAATCACTACTGAATTTAAGTTATTAGTCCATATGTAATTAGCACTTGTAAGTAACTAAAACACGTTGTGTCTATATAGAAACTAGAAACATGTGGATAAATATTATAAATATGAAAACAGTGATCAGAGGCGACGAGCGTGCCAACATTGTTTTTGACAACGCGATCATCTTATGGAGCTCCGTGGATCGTTCAAAGTACCTACCTTTCGAACAGATGCCACTAAGTGGTTAATAATCCACCATTATTAGACACTAACATTCATAACGCACCCGCGGCCAACTTCATGGTGTTACTATTGTGTTACAGTGATGCGCGCGCATCTCGAAATTTCACTCTCATCATTTTTTCATAACGCGCCCGCGGCTAACTTCATTATGTTACTTTTGTGTTACAGTGATGCGCGCGCATCTTAAAATTTCACTCTCATAATTTTTTCATAACGCGGCTAAAGAAGAATAACTTCAAAAATTACTCAGTTATATTTTGTAAATTTATCAAAAAAATACAAAGATAAAGCGTGTCAAAGTTTGGTAGTGGGGGCTTGTGATGTTACTTCAAAGTAAAAATTGTACCAAGACGTGACGTCACGCAACATTTCAAATCAATATATCTCTGTAATGTTTTGATTATATGAAAAAAGAAAACATACGCGTCCAACACTGATTAATAATCCTCCTGATAGGCAAAGTAAAACAAGTTCGTCATCATCCCTTTCGTATGAGAGTGTAACAATTTTAGTTACCACCGACTATTTCAGGGCTTACATGAGACTCGAAACTTATTTAATTTAAAATCAGGGCGCCGTGATACTGTGATTTGAGGGAGATAAATGAAAATGTCTAAAACCGCAGTGAACAAGATATTATATTGTTAAAAAGATTCAGATCTTATTTCATCATGGTTAAAACTTAATACTAGTCACATTCAAGTTAAAAATACATAGTTATATTTCTTCAAAGATTTTTCTTTTGATTTAAAGCTATTCAAACATTCAAGATCACGTGCTAATACAGTAATATTCAATTTAAGTTTCTTATATAAACAAATTATTAAACAAGTTATAAAATATTAAATTTTGAAAATCTAACAATAAAAATTTGTTATGTACTTATAATGGCTTTATAGTTTACTAATAGAAATCCTTTATCACGTTAAACAGAAATTGTTATCCGGAGTATGCACTGGTTAAATATCAAGAAGTTATAAGTTTTACTTAGCTTGGCAAGATCATGGGAGCATCAGGATCACTCAAATGTCCTCAGGGATGAAGCAGGACTTGCTGTCATCACGTGAACCCGTCACTTTTTTTGCTCAAGGAAGCTTCACAGGCTCATATATATATTTTTCCAAGGAGATTCCAATCAGGATCAAGTAATTGTGATTATTACTGTTATTAATTAGCCAAATTAATGGACCTAGAACCAATTACATATTTTTCTATAATTCAATAAAAAAAACTAACTGGACCTACAGCCTAACGAATCAAATGTATTGAACTTACCCGTTAATCCGGGGAGAAATATCAAATATATAATGCACTGACTACCACTGCTAGCCTTAATGCTATTTTCTAAGTATGGTCTTCAAGGTTCTATCAGCCAAAAGAGAGCGAATCTGTTTGTGCACTGCTATTTATAGGCTACTACAACACGTGACAGCGTCATTGCAAATTTCTCTCATATCACCATATTTGGTATGAGGAAGCACACGGACCGGTTTTGCTGACTCCGCCTTTCAATGTTTCCAGAACATTAATGTGACGTCACATCCATTTCCGCATCTCATTTAAAAAAATTACACACTAGCTCCCTCCAACTTACATTCCAAATGCAACTACTAGGTTCACACATATATTGTACTTGTCCTTTGCTTTTCAAAGTGGATTTCGATATTGAATAATTTATATGCATGATGATAGATGGCGCTGAATAAATAATAATATTTCTACGACTTAATATTTAAGAATTATATTGCTAAGTTTTTAACGTTATTAAATTTAATTGCTACACAACATCCCCCTTATCTCAAAAAATTTTTCCCAAAAAAATTTTTTTTAATTAATTATCCTGCAACTGACTTACAGACAAATCAACAATACTAAGTATTAGCCAAGATAAAAAATTTAAACTTATATACGTGAGTATCCATTTATTTACTCCACGTAATGTTCTAAACTCTAAGTCAATAGCAACAATTAAATATTTGCTGTTTAATGATTTTTCTTTTAGTTTCATGTAAATACCTTTCTTGGATCTAATATCCAGTGGTATAACATGGCCTTTTTTTTCATCTTATGAACTTAAGGTAGTTAAGAAAACAACTCAAGATTAAAGAAGTTTGTATGTTTTCTAACTCAAAAGATTAAGATTATTTTCCAACAATCTTCCTATCTTTAATTATCAAGTCTAAAGTATATGTCCACTTCCTAATGCTTATGCCTTTCTTACATCAAGATCTATTTTTCTATTAAGTATTAAAATAAATTGCACGTGCTTATTTTGAAAAAAAAACTTTTCATACGTCACGCATTTCATACTACTCTCATACTCATATGCATATCAGTAAACACAACTTGACGAAAATAATTTTATCAAAAAATATTTTTTTGTGTTAAAATATTAAAATTCCTCGAAATTTCATTTAAGCATTTTTTTTTTTTTTAAAAGTGACCATATAGGTTAAAAAGGTTGTAAATAAATATTTATTTAGTTAAAAGAGAAAAACAATTTAATTTTCAGGCAGGTTTCGAACCGTAGCCCACAGATTTCCATATGCACTCTTCCTATACCATAACTCTTCTTAACCAACCGTTTAATACTGAAAGTGACTAAAATAAGCATCCTATGTGGAATTCAAAGATTTGTTAGTTCTGTTGTTCAGAATATTTTAGTATATCTTTAATATGATAATTACCTAAACATTTACCATTTAAATCGGTTAAAGTATAAACTAAAGGTGATAATTTAGCCGTCACTACACATTTAATAAATTTTGGTGCTAATTTGGAAGAAAAATTCTTTGCCTTATTGGATAAATAATGAGTACGTTTATACACTATCTGGCCAACTCTTAATTCAATGTGTCTTTTTCTGAGGTTATATTGTTTTTCGTTCCGTTGGTGGGCAACAATCAAATATTTCCTCACCTTTTGGAAGATATTATTAAGTTCAAGCAACTTTTTCCCATACTCCAATGTACTGTCTGAGGTAATTTGATCTAACGGACATGGAGGGAAGGAATTTAAATATAAATTACCATCTATTATATACTCTCTACCATGGACTAGGAAATAGGGTGAAAATTTAGTTGCTTCATTCACAGCCGTGTTTAAAGCACATTGCAATTCTATTAAGTGTTCATCCCACCTTCTATGTTCGGATTTTACATAACAGGCTATCGCATGAACTATGTTTCTATTTGCCCGCTCAGCTTGGTTCGTTTGGGGATGATACTTAGGATTGTAATATATGTTTGGTACATTATATTTAGTTAACAGCTGTCTAAAATGGGAGCTAACATATTGTGGACCGTTATCTATAAAGATGGTTTTACAAACGCCATGGACTAAAAATACATATTTTTCTATAAAGTTTGCTACAGCCATGCCTGTTGCTGACCGTATAGGGTGCAACATGACATATTTACTAAAGTAATCTGAAACAACTATTAAATAAGTATTTCTATTCCTTGAGTTTGGAAAGGGTCCCAATAGATCACAACTAATGGCTTCAAATGGCTTGGTCACTTTCTTAGGACTTCCCATAAGACCGGGACGTGCCGTGTTCACAGGTTTGTATTGCTTACACGTCTCACATTCACTTACATACTTTTTCACACATTCGTATAGGTGGGGCCAGTAATAATGTAAGGCGATCCTCCTATGTGTCTTCATGACACCTAAATGTGCACTAGTAGGGTCATCGTGATATTTCCTAAGAATTGCCGATCTATTTTCTTCAGGAACTACCAGTTTCCAATCAAATTCGCTAGTAAGATCATATTTATTTTTCGAATATCTATATAAGTTTCCATCTTTTTCCATGAAGTTAGGAAATTTTACGTGGGTTATTCTTTACTGCATTTAACATATAAGAGTACCAACTATCTTTTGATAAATCTATTTCTATTGAGTCTAATTTAATACGTGACAAAGTATCCGGGAGGATATGATCCCGACCCTTCCGGTGTTCTATTTTAAAGTTAAATTGACTAAGACGCATGCTCCATCGTGCTAAACGACCTGTGGGGTTTTTTAATTTATAAAACCACAACAGTGAAGCATGGTCTGTGACTATGGTACATTCCTGACCTTCAACATATTGTCTAAATTGTTCTAATGCATAAATAACAGCTAATAATTCTCTCTCTGTTGTACTATAATTAACTTCATTTTTATTAAGTGAGCGGCTACAGTAGGCAATAGGGTGTTCCACTCCGTCATAAGACTGGGTGAGAACGGCCGCCGCTGAGTATGCAGATGCGTCAGTCAAAATACGGAAAGGGCGCGAATAATCTGGCATTTTTAAAATAGGGGCAGAAACAAGGGCAGTTTTAAGCAAATTAAAGGATTTCTGTGCCTCAGAGTTCCATTCAAAATCCACATTCTTACGGGTGAGTTTACATAACGGTTTGCTGATTTCAGAGAAATTATTCACAAATCTTCTGTACCAACCTGCCATTCCAAGGAATCTTTTTACCTCCTTGGGGTTCGAGGGTGTAGGATAGTTAAGGATTATATCTACTTTACCAGGGTCCGTTCTTAAACCATGTTTATCAATGTAATACCCTAAATATTTGAGCTCTTTGCGACAAAACTGTGATTTTTTTTTATTTATTGTCAGGCCTGCTTCTTTCAGGCGCTGATATATTTTCTCTAGGAGCTCAATATGTTCTGAGAAAGTGTTACTAATGCAAATTATATCATCTTGAAAAGCAAATACCTTATTATCGAATTCTGGGCCAAATAATTTATCCATTAAGCGTTGCATGGTTGCTGACGCCCCTACTAACCCAAAACACATCACATTAAATTGAAATAAGCCTCTACGAGGAACTGTGAAAGCTGTCTTTTCAGCAGATGCTGCAGAGTCATAAGGAATCTGCCAATATGCGGCACTAAGGTCAATTGAGGTTAAATATTTAGCGTTGTTAAGATGATCTAATATTTGGTTAATATAAGGCAAGGGATAAGCGTCTGGTTTTGTGACGTAATTAAGTTTTCGAGAGTCTAGGCATAATCTGGTTTCACCATTGGGTTTTTCTACCATTACTACTGGAGAATTCCAAGCCGATTGGGAAGGAGAAACTACCCCCAGGGCTAACATTTTATCTAATTCCTTCTCGAGTGCTAGTTGCTTGATAGGTGATAAGGGATAATAACGCTGTTTAATCGGACTATGGTTACCAGTATCTATTTTATGGTGTTCCAATGAAGTTCTACCAAGACCAACCTTTTCTGTGTTAATTAAGTCAAATTTATCAATTATTTTATTAATTATTCGCTTTTGCGCCGTCGTTAAGTTATTGTAATCTTCTAACCCGTTTTTTAATGATATTGAGTTAATAGGATTTTCTGAGTTTAAAGTGATATTACTAAAGTTGGATGACATCAAGTTTTTTGTCAAACCAAAATGGTGCCAAAAATCAATACCTAATATGATTGGTGTAGTAATTTCCGGAACAACATAAAATGTAATTACCTTAAGTATTGAGTTATATTCAATGGGCAGAGACATGTACCCTACGCAATGCAATTCAGTGCTATTAGCGGTTTTTACAATACGCTCTTTATCTAAAATGTTAAGTTTAAAGCCTAAATTCAGAAAGATGAGGTGCGAGTTTTTGCCGAGTATCGAGCATGACGCACCAGAGTCAGCAAGTCCTAACGCATCTACATTTAATATTTTAAATTGCAAATAAGGTCTATTGTCAAACTTTTTCTTATGGAAGAGAACTTCACGGTTATTTAAGTTAATGTGTGACCTTTTTTTACCGTAATTAAATGTGAAGTTCCCACTTTTTAGTTTTTTGAATTATTACTTGGATTACATTGTGGGCACTCAGGTCGTCTTACGCCCTTTTTACCACACTTAAAACAAAGAATTTCTCTCGAATTTACACACTCTCTAGTGAAATGCTCTCGACTCTGACATCTCATACACCTCCTATCATTTGAGACATTTTGAGGTAAAGTTACGGTTGAGATCTGACGGGTTGGTTTGAAATTATTTTTTATTCTTCGTGACTGAAGGTCATTTGAAATAAATAATTTATTCAAATTGGGTTCCGTAAATTTCTCTGCACGGACTTGAGCCAATTCCAAGCGCTTTCCTAATTGTTTTAACGTGAGAATAGAATCAACGTTATGAAGAGCCAACTCTTTCATATATTCCGGACGAATATTATGCATTAAAATTTCTAGCTGTTCTTCTAATGACATGGGAATAGACAATCTCGCAAACATTCCTTGCATCGTGGAGATATAGCTCACAATTGACTCTTGTCTAGCTTGTGTGCGTTGTCTAATTTCGTTTTTAAGTCGATAATCTAAATCCGGAATATCAAAATCCTCTCTTAAGTGTAACAATAGATCAGAATATGAGTTAAAGTTTGCTTTGTTACTTCTAAACCACGCCAATGCAGAATCTTCTAAGAGATCGGAAAATGCTGTCAGCATACGAGATTGCGGAATCTCGCGGGCCTGTCTAAGTTCCTCTAACCTCTCAATAAAACTTCTAACGCAACCCGAACCATTATATTTTAAATTGAGTGAATTTAAGTTAATTGGTTTTTCTTTAATGACGATTAATTCCTCACTTCCATTCTTTTCATTCATCATTGCTTTCGAGATAGGCAACACATATTCATCCGTCTCTTGTTCCCTCACATCCTTCATGCCGGTTTTACTACACTTGGGAGTACCTTCCTTATCACTTAATTCGTCTGAACTACTTTCATCTTCCTGTTCTACCTGAGCTAAGATACGTATGAGCCTGTGGCGCAAATCCACAAGAGAAGCATTGTCAACCTCCAATCGAGCAAGTCTATCGATTAGATAATTAGCCCTAACTGACACACGTAAGTGGAGATTACTGTCCTTTCCGAGGTCACCTGATGACAGCAGATCCTCGAGCTCAGCAATTTTCGGCGTACATGCCTTGAGCTCGCTTGCCGGGAGTGGTGTGATCACTGGAGCACACTTGATGCTGCCACGTCTCTTCAGCTTAAAAATTTGGCGAAGCTGCTTTCTCAGTGCATCCACCGATGTGTCAGGAGCTGTGGAAATGCCAAGAATATCCAATTCATATATGATTTCATCCTTTCTTAAGTAGTTTACATATTTTTGTATAGAGAGCATTTTCTCAGATTTTTTCAAGTTAAAGTCAGTTATTTCTGTTACTAAGTTAATTATTAAGTTAATTATTAAATTACGTTTAATCAAGTTTTTAAATCAAGCTACTTATTCAAGTTATTTAATCTAAGAAAGTTAAATACAAAGGAATTTATAAAATTTTTTTTTTTTTGAAGGAGGGTACTTTTATTATTACAAGTTTCAATTCTTAAAGACTATCTTGTTCACTGTTCAAGGTCAATTTTTTACGCATCCAATCAATACGAAAGTGTTATTGTAGTATAAGTTGATTAATTCTAATGTGCTAAGTTAATTAATGCTAGTGTGTTTTTCAGACTGGTTGGGGATTTTAAGCATTAAATTTTTCCACCAATCTTTTTATCATCATATTAACACATTAGTACAAATTCTAAATATTAAAGATTTTTAAGTTAATTTTTTTTTTTTTTTTTTTTTTTTGATTAGATGTTAAATTCTAGTGTGCCGTTCAGACTGATTGGGGATTTAAGCATTTATTTTTCCGCCAACCTTTTTATCATCATACCAGCACACCAGTATTTCCCTCAAATACAGTATTTTATTGTTCGGGCCCCACGTTGGGCGCCATTTTGTAACAATTTTAGTTACCACCGACTATTTCAGGGCTTACATGAGACTCGAAACTTATTTAATTTAAAATCAGGGCGCCGTGATACTGTGATTTGAGGGAGATAAATGAAAATGTCTAAAACCGCAGTGAACAAGATATTATATTGTTAAAAAGATTCAGATCTTATTTCATCATGGTTAAAACTTAATACTAGTCACATTCAAGTTAAAAATACATAGTTATATTTCTTCAAAGATTTTTCTTTTGATTTAAAGCTATTCAAACATTCAAGATCACGTGCTAATACAGTAATATTCAATTTAAGTTTCTTATATAAACAAATTATTAAACAAGTTATAAAATATTAAATTTTGAAAATCTAACAATAAAAATTTGTTATGTACTTATAATGGCTTTATAGTTTACTAATAGAAATCCTTTATCACGTTAAACAGAAATTGTTATCCGGAGTATGCACTGGTTAAATATCAAGAAGTTATAAGTTTTACTTAGCTTGGCAAGATCATGGGAGCATCAGGATCACTCAAATGTCCTCAGGGATGAAGCAGGACTTGCTGTCATCACGTGAACCCGTCACTTTTTTTGCTCAAGGAAGCTTCACAGGCTCATATATATATTTTTCCAAGGAGATTCCAATCAGGATCAAGTAATTGTGATTATTACTGTTATTAATTAGCCAAATTAATGGACCTAGAACCAATTACATATTTTTCTATAATTCAATAAAAAAAACTAACTGGACCTACAGCCTAACGAATCAAATGTATTGAACTTACCCGTTAATCCGGGGAGAAATATCAAATATATAATGCACTGACTACCACTGCTAGCCTTAATGCTATTTTCTAAGTATGGTCTTCAAGGTTCTATCAGCCAAAAGAGAGCGAATCTGTTTGTGCACTGCTATTTATAGGCTACTACAACACGTGACAGCGTCATTGCAAATTTCTCTCATATCACCATATTTGGTATGAGGAAGCACACGGACCGGTTTTGCTGACTCCGCCTTTCAATGTTTCCAGAACATTAATGTGACGTCACATCCATTTCCGCATCTCATTTAAAAAAATTACACACTAGCTCCCTCCAACTTACATTCCAAATGCAACTACTAGGTTCACACATATATTGTACTTGTCCTTTGCTTTTCAAAGTGGATTTCGATATTGAATAATTTATATGCATGATGATAGATGGCGCTGAATAAATAATAATATTTCTACGACTTAATATTTAAGAATTATATTGCTAAGTTTTTAACGTTATTAAATTTAATTGCTACAAGAGTTTGTAACCGCTTTCATTTATTCTTTATTTTTAGTTTTATTTAATGAGTGATGTGCGTGAAAACCTAAGAAACAAATTCATTTATTCTGTTATCTCAACCCTATATGTAGGGCTGTAAGCCAGATGATGCTTCGATTGTTCCGCACGTTTTCGACTCGCACTTGAATTGACAAAGTTACGCGCTTTTGACTGCGACCCTGTTCTTATGGGAGGACGACGGGTTCCATTGATTCCATGTGTGAATGTGCTATGAATATCCTTACATTAATTATAGATGTGAATGGGTTGGAAGTTTGGTAGATTATCGAGACGGTCATGAAAGTTAATTAAAAATTCCATTTTAGTATCCTACTTCCTACTAATATTATAAATGCGAGGGTTTGTCTGGATGTTTGTTACTTTTTTACTTTAAAACCACTGAAGAGATTTGAATGAAATTTGGCATTATATAGTTTTTTCCCCTGGATTAACACATAGAATGCTAATATGTATCAATGATTAAATAAATAAATAATAATAAAAAAAAAAACTTTTGACCCCGGATTTTCTTTAGCTTTTATTTAAAAGATAGATGATAATGCTAGCAGGTTAATAATAAATCTGGAAATCTTATTACGCGCAACCCATAAGTCTTCGTTCAAGACACCAAACCTTGTATCAAGAAAATTTTCCTACCGCAATTTTCTTTATGAATATTAGACCCGAAATTGTTTATCTATTCCCCAAGTAGCTTAACGAAATAACCAAAAGAATCATCTTCGTACGCTGCTGCGTTAAGCTAAGAACTCACGAAGCGCTTGTTGCCCGCACACGCCGCGGTCGGATGCAGAGCTGTTATATTTTAAAAACACACGAGATCGCAGTTTTCTGCGGTACGTAGCCGCCGCGGCTGTGAGACCGGGCGAATATGATCGCAAGCAGCGCGCGCCCACTGTGGTTGCCGCAAACACCAGCGCGATCTGCGGGCGCAAAACACGCTGTGAGATTTGCTTTTGCATTTTGCCTAAAATTTCCCAATCCACCCGAGCTGCGGTCCCGCAGCCGCGGCGGGCGCGCGAGAGAATTGCACCGTGAGTTCTTGGCCTTAAAGAAAATAATGAGCAAAGTTTCTGTTGACTCGCTCCAACGCAATATACTCGTAAAACACTGTTTCATACTTCTAAACATGTTTCAACTTTTAATAACTAAGGCTTAAGTTATAAAAAGTGTTGTTTCATGGAAACTCACATATTTCATTATAACTGTTAAGTAGATTTTGTTAGCAAAATGTGTTATATCAACCCATTTTAGCTCCCCTCAAGTAAAACCTTTCTATTGAAGACCAGCAAATAATTATTATAATAGTTGCGTGAGTGTGAATCCTCTCCGAGCCCAGTGCGGATTGGACCCAAAGCAAACTGGGCCCACTACCCTCCCCTATCCAACTCAGTAACTCCCTATTCCATAAAAAAGAAAGGATCCTACCCTACAATCCTGGCACAGGGGCCGCTTGGTGGGTCATAGCCCGACTCCGTCAAACTAATAAACAAAACTTTAAACCAAATGCCCAGCCATCGCCGTCAGTGATCGCCCTTCTAGCTACCCACCCAGCTGCTTATAGCTAGCTGCATCGCAATAGTGACAGAAAAATCCTACGAATATTTCGCCTAGCCCCCGACCGTCGTTCCGTCCTAAAATAAACTTAATTCCAATAATATTATAGTGATGTGTTCGTGAGAATATTTGTCAAATCTTCACGTACTTAGAGTTCATACATGCAACGTGAACCCACTCGTAACAGTTATTCAACTCATCTCTAAAGCTTCGATTAATTGTTGATCTATGCTCTAAAACCAGCTATACTCGTATTCGCGTTCGGTTGCCAAAGTGCCAAAAACAAATGTACAATTCTGTTTGAGAAATAAAGTTACATAACTGATGGTGTATTTTATTCTATTTTCGTTCCCACCACAAAGCCGGAAATGTTTCTAATTTGTACCTTAAAAAAATCACCTGTCTAGGTTACCAAAGTCACGTGGGCTTTTCAATTATAGGAGTACCCATGACTAATTGGTTTAAATTCTCAGTCGCTGATCACGCCATGTTAGGTTAAGGGTCTCGGCTTTTCAAATACAAGTCTCTGTAATTACTCCAAACAACCCTTGGTCATCTCGTTACAGAGGGATAGTTGGAGGAACGTTAATGCCCTGCATATAACTAGAACCCTTGTGATGACGTCATTAAACGTTCTTGTATTAGGCTCTCTGAATTTATCAGCAAGCCTTATATAGCATGCTCTTTTGTTAAGACCTCTGAAAGATATTTCACTGTGAGTGATTCTACTTATTGATGGGATTTAGGAGCTAGGCAAAAAAGTGATTTTTACCTTCACAACCGTCAGTTGTTTCGTAGCGTATTGTGTATAGCTGTGTTTATTTTTAACTTCCTCACAACCGATTGTTCCACGACACTCGCGTTTTGTTTGAACGTTTGTTGCTAAATTAAGTAAAAAATAACTGAAAGCTTTTCGATGATGACTACCCTGTTGAATAAACTTTTGTTTTACTTTTTTCCGATTGTAAAGACTTCTCTTGTTTTTTGGAAATATAGTAAGTTCCGATAAGATTCAAAACTTATTACTGGGTTTATTTGTTTGCGGGTAATTTTTCGGAATGTTTATAGTCAACGAAAGTTACCTAGGGCTTGTGTGAAGTCTGGAGTATGCGCGGACGAAGAAGGACTAGTAAATTCATAATTTGATGTATAAACGAAAGACAATAAATTCATGACGAAGTTAAAAGAAGATATTGTTAATGTAAAACATCTATGCGGAGAGTTCAGCATTTTCGAGAATGAATGAATGAAGAATAAAAATCCTAAAAAATTGAACTAATGGCCACTCAGCGACTGCAGCAGCTTATCCATAGAACGGGTATTGGTTAGCTCCAGTATATATTGAGTTCTTAAATAGATTTTCTGTTTTTTTTTTTATAGCGAGGTAGGCAAATGACTCTACCCCACCTGATGTTAAGTGGCGATGAAGTGCAAACGTGAAGATAGCTGGTACAGCAGTTACAAACTGCTACACAAACCATCCTATCCTTGCCGGCCTGCAAAAATGCTTCTTCACGCCTATGTTACACGTCACTGATGCCAGTATAGCATCGTTTTGTTAGAAAAAAATAAGTTTGGATATTTAAAGTCTGCCAGACGTCCGTGACGATTTACATTATCTTAGGATCAGCAAATTAGGAACCCGTCCGCGTCCCCATGCTGAACTTAATGTTGAGTGAATAACAATTGAAAAGATTGTTACAGCAAAGACGGAAACACAAGATCGGGGTGACTGCCATTATACATTACAACATTCATCTGGATATTCCACTTGAATTGAAACTCTAGAGGCCATTCATTCTATTTCGAACGTAATAGCTGCCGTTTTTGCGACTCTCAAAGGGAGTGCGATATCCATCGTGTCCTAAAGGCTCGCGCACATTATGGCGGGCCGCACCGCTACGCATTGCATTGCATAAATCTTTCAACATCACTTTCATATAAATAAATAAATATTTCCAACACTCACACCGATTAGCCTAGCCCCAAAGTTAGCACTGTAAGGCTTGTGTTATGGGATGCTAGGGTAACGAATAGAATACATATACAGTACATATATAAGTATATCTATGTAGAAATACATATTAAACACCCATGACTGGACTACAAATGCTCGTATTCATCACACAAACATCTGCCCCCACTGGGATTCGAACCCGAGATCTCTTGAGTCGGGAGGTCGTCAAGTACGAGTATATTTTATATGAACGACGCTCACTACAGGCGGGCCGCAACGCAACGTACTGGTCGATCACTTGCAAAGCGTATTTTTGCGGCGATGTTCTGCGTTGCAGTGCGACCCGTCTCAGTGTCCGTTGGAAGGTGCGATTAATGTACATCAGACCCATCCATTGCTTTGCACTGCCAACGGCTGACTTATTAAATTAATGTGTTGCGGTGCGCCCCGTTACGAACCCTGTCCTCCGTATTAATAAACGAGGAATAAGCTTGGACTAGTTACGCCGTGTTTTGTTCATATCACTCAAATGCCGTTTGTCATTCATTGAACAGTGACAAAGCGTGGACGGAGTAACTAATCCAAGCTTATTCTTTGTTTATTATTAATGGGGTATATGCTTTGACGCAATTTACAATGCGGTGCTCTGTTCGGAAGCTCTGAAGGCTTGTCTATGCTGTACTATACGCAAGCCTTCAGAGCTTCCGCTGCCTTAAGCGGGGGCACGGAACGGATCTCCGTCGCGAAGACTCACACCGTGTTCCGTTGCGGACAAGTTCAAGCTCCCGACTCTCGCCTCTCCCAGCGCCGCCAGTACAATTTCGATCGCGCGGGTGAACAGTCGATTATGGATTATTATTTTTGATGATAATACCTAGCCAGAAGATAACGCAGGCAAGAGCACAGAAGATAACCACTCAAGCGTGCCCAGTCTCACGCAGCGCTCCTCTATGGAATGACATGAAATAGCACGCGGAGCGGACGACGGGTCGTGCTCCTGCTTAAGCCGGCGGAGACCCTTAAAAAGCTTAAGTGCTTTGGCAGACTGACTTCATTCAGTTTACAATTGAATATCGATTCACGATTCGATTTAACACGTATTAAATTCGTACGTTAATCCACTTGTGGTACAAGCTTATTACGGGGGATTAACGTGAGTTTTAACAAACACTTTAACACATTATCAATATTCCTTCTATCTAAATAGTTCAACTAAATTTAAATTCAACGAATATAAGGTGCTTTTAAACTTAAACCTTACACTTTCTTGCAATTGGAAGTTGTTAAATGCTAAGGATCTAACCCACAACCTTATCGAAAATTAGTTGCGTATACCCAAGTACTCCTTAAGGTCCAATACTATTAAAACACGACAAAGATCCAAGTAAAATTCAAGTGGTATATGATTTTGTTTTTGTATTTTGTAAAAAGATAAAGTTGAGAATCGAAGAAGAAATACAGTCTGCAATTAAAAAAAACATATCTCAAAACTAAGTTGATACCACTCAGGTTGGATCCTTTTCATTTGACAACGTCCAATTAGAAACTGGTTATTAATAGTGACTTAGGTATAGGTAGAATATAATATAATAATAAATTTAACTTTATGAAAATATAAGTCCTTTACTTTCTGCCTTTTTAATCCATGAAAAAGCAATGCAATTTTTTGGCTAAGTATCTTACAGTTCTATTATCGTCAGCCAACTTTTTCCCCATTTAAATAAGAGGATGTGAAAGTTCCTTTTCGTACCACGACCAATAAAGCAATACATCAACACATTTTTCCACGTAACACGATTGTGCCACGTCGCCCATTATACGGTACGACAGGGTATTTCCAATCGGAGATGGTATTGAAGTGAAAATGGAAAAACACTTTTGTCATTTTTTCTCGTGTATTATTGTACCTCTTTGGATGAATCGAATCGTGAGGCTTTTTAGCTAGTCTTTTTATTGTGAAGAAAACTTCACTAGATTATTATTACTGAGTTTTAGGCTTACTTTTGCACCGAAGGTCTGAAATGATATTAATTACAAAATTATGTTTAATCGTCATCATCTCTGTTTATTTCAAAATTGACAATAATGAAGTGATGTGCTTAGGTGGATGAAGCTTAAATTTAATAAAGAATTTTGGTGCAAGTGGCTATTGATTTCCATCATAGTAAATTTTCACTGTCAAAAACATTTACATCTGCAACCTAAGTATAACCTTTTTATGGTTATTATGTTAATACCAATGTTGTTGCCCTTTAGGTTCGGCCTACTCTTAATCGGCCTACCTTGCAAGCGATATATGGGTGCGTAGTATGTATGTGGGGATCGAAAATGATAAAAGAACACGTCTCGAAGAAACAATAATTTTATTTTAAAAGTATTTACTATTTTAAATTATTGAAGACCTAGCACGCTTGGTCGTTCATCGTAATGTCCGCTATTCGTCCACTCTTTTCTTCCTTCCTACCTTTCACTCACACACATCGTTCGATCTCTTTCACTCAGCTTCGTTCAAAAATTCACTCCCACATGTATGTATGTAATCATTGCTTATCCTTAATTACAAATTTAATCAGTAGATACACTTTGATAAAGTAGAAAAAAAAGATGATTCAGTTTGCCAAAGTTTCCATGATATCAAGTACTTTATCATGTTGTGACGTATATACGCCTCGATTTGTAAATCTATGGCACAGAACGTGTAGGCGGCACTTTATCAAATATAATATTGATTATCACCTATCTAGCCTTACCTAGTTCACTCAGCAGTGAACAATTTCTTCTACCAAACCAAGCAGCTAATGACGTAATTCTGTGTGAAAATGTTTTATTTTTGTGAGATTTGTTGCCTACTAGAATTGACATCTAAACGGCCATATCTTTATTTTTTTTGTACGAGTCTCAGAAATTTACCCCAGTCTTTTCGATGTTAAGTGTCAGGTCGCCTACACAACATAGCAATCTGTTTTACAGGTACGTTATTTGATGGCATATGTACATAGTTGAATGAGCGAGTTCATACACACGACATTATTTCCGATCCAGTATAAATCCCACACACAAAACGCAAATACTGATCCAGAAGCGTCGTTTATTTTAAAATTGGTCCTGTAAATGCTGTATGAATATTACCTGCAGTTCCGACGGATCCGTTAAAAAGGACCCTGCAATAACGGACGTTCTACACGGACGTTTGACGACATCCATGGCCGAGTGGTTTGTACGCCGGGTTTCAAGGTGTCGCCTGCTCGAGAGGTCCTGGGTTCGAATCGTTTGTGTGATGAATACGAGCATTTTTACTCCTGTTCATCAGTCCATGTTTAATATATATCTATATATACATATAATTGTATATGTATTCTATCCTTTACCCTAGTATCCCATAACACAAGCCTACAGTGCTTACTTTGGGGCTAGGCTAATTGGTGTGAGTGTTGGAAAACCTAAGTTGCATTGAAAAGGATACCCAAATACCAAGTATCAACCATTCGGCTACCAGGTTCGATATTAGGATTTGTAGAATACGAGTTATTCATAGGGATGTGACGTTAATGTTAATTTTTGTATTATTTAAAAGTATTTTAAATAATACAAAAATATTCCAATAATAAACCTATGAGGTTCATATTAACAATAAAAAAAAAAACTAGTTTTGACGGGTTAATGCACGAAACTTTATTTATTTATTGACGTTTCGTAGCCTTTACAGGCTTCGTCGTCAGAATAATTTAACATAAGAAGGAGATAGAAAGCCTCTCTTGAGTTTGTTTCGCCGGTTCTTCTCAGAAAGGTCTCCCAATTTTGGAACCGGTGGTAGTTTACGGTAGTTAGGGTCAAATAAATGAACTCAAAATTACAAAAAAGAATTTTAAATAAAATACTTTATTAAGTAAATTAAATAATAAATTCATACATAGACAATAAAACTTTAAAAATCGAACAATGAAATAACCGAACGCTCAATAAAAGTCTTTCGAAGGTAGCTCGACAAATTAAATAAAAGTTTTATTCTGACGACGAAGCCTGTAAAGGTTACGAAACGTCAATAAATAAATAAAGTTTCGTGCACTAACCCGTAAAAACTAGTTTTATTTAATGAGTGATGTGCGTGAAAACCTAAGAAACAAATAAAATAAAAAAAAATTAAATGAATAAAAAATTAACTACTGAAAGGAACATTCCTTTAAAATTTCAAGGTAAGGAATTAGGAAACCAAATAGGAAATTTGTAGTACTATCAAACATTATGTTTATTATAATAATAATGAAATGATGAGCATCTCAACAAAATACTTAATCAACTCATACGTATGAAATTAATTCGAGATTTTTCATCCAACGCATACAAGGTGCTGTTTATAAAATTGAAACTTTTGCAAGTTTTTTTCAACCGTTGCATAGATACGAACTGTTTTTGAAAATCGATATAAACACGAAATTTATATAATAGAAGTTATTTTCTCTTATTCCACCTTCCATTTTCCTTCAGAGGACCACGCGCGCTGGCCTTCGGTGACACCGTCTAACTGTGGCCACAATTCCAACGCGTACAAAGAAATTTGGTGACTCATTTCTTTGTCGCACTATCCGTAAATGGAATGCTCTGCCTGCTCACGTGTTCCCTCCTTCTTACAACCTGGGATCCTTTAAAAGAGGAGTGAAGAAGCATTATGCAGGCCGGCAAGGTGAGGATGGCTGGTGTGGCAAGTAGAACTGCTTTACCAGCTATCTTCACGCCTGGACTTCACCATCACTTAACATCAGGTGGGGTGGAGTCATTTGTCGGACCTATCTATAAAAATAATAATAATAGATTTACTAAAAATCGATTAATATAACTATAAAAATCAATAATAAAAATCGATTATATTTTAACATCCCTAGTTACTCTCATGAAAAAATATTACCAATCAATAGGTATCATAAACTTGATATAGGTACTTACCGAAATGGTCTGTACGCTATTATGTTGATTTGTGGAATACTTCGGGACTGCATTAGGCTCCTTTATTGGTGGGTGTAGTACATTAGTAATGTTCCGCATTCTCGAAATTGAAATTTTGCCAGTTTTATTTTTCCTTACAGTGCAGTGATTAAACTTGCCAGAACTCCCGCAATTAGAGATTAATTTCTAATGCATTATTTATTAATTAAAAGTAAAAGATTGGTGCACTAGTTTTTTATGAACAAAATGTCATACCTACTACTCCATGAACAAAATGTGTTTAAAAGAGGTAACGAAATTATACATTCACGGGTTAATATTATGGCACCAAAAACATTTTAGAAAATTGAGAAATTGTTTCGAAAAGCTGTCTTAGCACACAAATTCTGGTTTAACCACATAATTACTTTTGATTTCGTTTAAATTAACAATACATTAACCTATTTAGGTTAAGGTACGATGAGATGAGATTAGCAAATTTCGAGAGAGACAAATAAAAGGCAAATTCTTCAACACACTTTTAGTTTTATTTCGTGAGAAACTAGATTCAAACTCTATTAACTTGAGCATTTGTAGTAACTTGACTTTGTCTGTACCGTCTACAGTAGTGGCTCGACACGACGTTTCCTTTGCCAAATTGTTATTAAATACAATACATCTATAACTATATAGTGCAGAAGTTTCGTTTTAGTATACATCGACGGTTTGCCTTGATGTTGAAGTTACAATTTTCCTTACAATGTACGTACGTAGAAATTTAGTTATGCTCGATAGGAATTTAATATTATCAATACTCAAATGTGATATTTTTATTTATATGCTTTATATCGTTATTCTTTCTGCTTCAAACGTATTAGGTTCACTCCAATCGTATTTTTAAATTAAGTCAAAAAATAATAAAATTGCCTCCAACCTCAAACAATATAAATTTTTAATTATCTAGGACGACTTTTAGAACGGATTTTAATTTTTGCTGGGCCATCATAAAATCACTGTTTGTTGCACGTGTATAATTTCAATAAGTGTAACAAACCTTTTCATTTTTTTTTGTAGAGTGTAACCTAAATCGTTGTCTAAATTAGCTAGTAAAGTTCTTCAGGTATCTCAAAATACAGGATGTATGTTGTATAAGGTTCTATAAAATGGTTACAATCTCACCAAATTCTCAAAACTTGGCTTTGTCGGCTCCTGTGTATTCGAAAATCGCTTTAATGCTTTTAAACTTTTCTATTCCTTGTCGTAACGTGTTTGTCAGTCTTCATCCGACGCTCGTTTCCATCCAAGACTCGTCACGTGGGAGTTGGGAGCGAGAATAATATAAAAGTTATTTCGTCAAGTTTTAAAAGATCGATCATATCAGCAGGATACGTTTTATTTTACGCTTTTTGATGCCTCTACCATCAAATAAATAATAAAGCTCATCTGTTGCAAAATTTAAGATGAAATGTCACTTTTTAATCATCATCATCATTTTTTTTTATTTATCTATATATATATATATAATATTAGTGTGTTATGTTTGTATGTATTATATAATTTTTATGGTATGTATTTATATAGGTATCTATGTTATTTTGCACATATATTCGTATTTAGCTTTATACCGCCGTTCGTGTTTCTCATTTTTCCCAAATGTTGACTGGGAGAGAATGCTTTTAGTATTAAGTCCGCCTTTTGTACCATTGTTTATATTTTGGTCAATAAAGTTTAAATAAATAAATAAATAATACTATGGTTACAAGAAATCCATAACTATTTAAATTTATAAAATATTAATATCGATGAGCTCGATGGCGAAGGTGGCTAGCGCGTTCGGCTGCGGTCGTTGAAGTTAAGCACCTTACGCAATGATCGGTCATTGGATGGGTGACCAAAAATTTTCTATCTCGAGTTCCTCTGTGCTTCGGAGGGCACGTTAAGCCGTTGGTCCCGGCTGCATCTGCAGTCGTTAGCACACGCCAATCCGCACTGGGCCCGCGTGGTGGATCATGGCCCAATCCCCCTATTCCATCCATAGGGAAGGCCTGTGCCCCAGCAGTGGGGACATTTATAGGCTGATGATGATGATGATGAAAATATCATTTCTATTTATATTCGAGATTTCTGATTTGGGACGTCTTGTTGCGAGCTTCGGCAATAAAACAGACTGTACTGCGATAATTTGTTTATCATCACAAGCCTATTAATGTCCTCACATCTCGCTGGCCTTCCCTATGGACGAAATAGGGAGATTTTACGCACCACGCAGACCCAGTGCAGATTGGTGGGTGCTGAGGGAGCAACGGCTTAACGTGCCCTCCGAAGCACAGTGGAGCTCGAGATGATAAATTTTTGGTCACCCATCCAATGACCGACCATTGCGAAAGTTGCTTACTTTCCACAAGCTCAGGCTGAACGCGCTGACCACCTGCACCTTCCAGCTTCTCTATGATTTGTTATTTATGAGATTATATTGAATGTCAATGCCAACCCTCTGACCTTATATTTCCTGAAGAATTCTAACATCGTCATGTGCCAATGAAAAGTCAATTGAATTATAATATCAAACGGCTTTGCAAAGGCTTCAAGGCTTCCCTTCGGAACTGCGACAGCTGTTAATTCGTTTCAGGGTTGCTTTGAATATTTCATTACTTCATTAGCGACTAGTAGTGAGAGAAAATCTATTAAATTAAACAAAAATGTTTACAAATGGTGGTTCCAATTCTAAACTCGGCTTCGCAGGATTTGCTTCGAGTGAAACCTACTCATTCATTAATTTTAAGCACACAAGATAATTAGATTTTTATTAAGAAGACTTAGGCCCACTTGCAGTTATTTAGTTTAATCTCAATTTACCTAAAACTAGACTTAGCCCATAAAATTATGTCAAGCTGCCATTGCCGTTTTGAGATTTTTCTTCGGGTTATTGACGCCCACCTGCAGATATTTTAATTAATCTCAATTTTACTATTTTGAGACTCGACTTCTAATTAAGTTTGTTTACATTTCTTAGAATTTAAACCGTAGGCTTTAAAATTATAATTATATTCATATTTATCTATTAAGTTTAAGCACAACTAATTTTCTGTTCTACGGTTGTGCAGTCTATTCACGTTTCTGAAGAGTTAAGCTGATTTTTAACCGACTTTAAACAAAAAAGAGGTTCTATATTCGTTGTATATGTATGCTTTTTTGTGCAACGTGTTATTGCAGTAGCCCCTCGCCCGCTGTCCGCGTATGATCAGCTTGTGAGCGAGGCAATCAGAGGATACGATACGAGGTATCCTCTGATTGCCTCGCTCACAAGGTTTTTAAAACCAACATTTGTGTAAAAAATCTAAGATCATTAAGAAGAAAACAAAACGATATGTTTTCTTCTAAGTGATCTGTTGTACGCCGTCCTTTCAAAAGTAGCAAATTAAATGATTCATGAATTTTTTGATTCGTTCATGTCTTGCGTATTTAATAAATAAATTTTTTCTTAATAATCAACACCTACCAGCGCGGTGTCCCTTAAAAAATTCATGGTCTATTTCATACTTTTCAAAAATGATTTTTCATTTATGACGATATTTACCAAATTGAAATGATCATATAACCTAAACAAGTGGACACTGAGGCAAAAATAATTTGTCCTCAAATTACGCCCCAATATCTAGATCCTGAAAGTATACATTAATTACGTCAATCCTTTGTTCTGTAACATGTTAATTTCGTAATCCATATATTATAGTTAATTCCCTTATCTCGAAGTGGTGAAGCATGGATTTAGCTAACGTCTATCCCTACTTCAAAGTCACGTTTGGCAAACGTTTGAGCAAAGGTTTAACCATTCTGTTTCGAACAGTGGGCCAATAGAGATTGCCAATCCGTCGCCTACGTCGCAGCCATTTATGTACCCTTTTACGTTGACACCATTTGACACAAATATCGACTTTAATCTTGTTGTTAACATAAAATTGCTTTCTATTAGCAGCTATTTTACTTTATAAATAAATATATAATAAAATTATCCCAGCTGCTTCGTCTATTTGTATGTTTGAATGCCGAAAATTTCTGAACGAATTTCCATGCAGTTTTTTCACCACCAATTACTTAGATATTTTTTTTACTAAAAGTTTAAGTATATATTGGTGTCGATTCTGGTATGATTCTCTAAACTTAAAACTACATTTAACATCAGCCTCTCCTTTTCATTTTGTATAGAGAATGACAAGGATACACTGTTGTCTAATTTCAGTTTAGATTTAGAGAATCATGGCAGTATCGACACCATTAAGTAGTAGGTGTAATAATATATTAATAAGCCCGAGAGCAAAAACTTAAGTCTACGCAGTACACACCACACATCTGAAGTGAAACTTCTTTTCTTAAAAAACCTAATATTAGGTGGTGCTAATAATAATACATAGGGGAATGGAGCAGCGCACGCATCACTCATATATAATTATGTATATATATATATATATTGTCGCGTGTGACGCACGTAGCGTTGCAGCCTTCGCCGAGTTACCCTCCAACTTTCACGCTCGTCGGAAAGAGCTGCGCATGCATCCCACACACACACACGAACTGATATATACGTGACACTCGTGACGCATTTCCGTTTTATCTGTTCCACAGGATTTTTCCATTCTAACCTCGTCTGAAAAGAGTTTCACTTCAAAAAGAAAAACTGATTTGCAACATATATTATGCCTTTGTCGCATTTTATCGAACTCATTTTGGCATGAAAAGCTACATAGCTATCCTAAACTTACCTACTGTTGCTCATATACACGGGTCACATCACCATTAGCATTATTTAAACCCATTATATGATAAAGGAATTTGAGGAGGACCTATACGAAACCCGTTGCTCGCATATTTCTCGCTCTTGACCCAACGATTACGATTATTTATTGGCGATAATTCATGCGACCTTCAGGTTCATATGGTGCCTCAATTTTATGCTACTAGCGCTATAAACTAAGCAATAATTTCCCTTTTTCTCGTAACTTCTAATAATGCACACTGTAGGTATACTATATATTTATCATTTTATGGTTTAGTCTACATAGTACGAGTACATAGCCTCCCGCCGTATATTCACGAACCGATGGCGTAGCTTCTAGACATTCATGAGTGCTTGTAACAGCCGTAACTGAATAAATGATTTTGATTATGATTATTACGATTTATTGTATTCGTATCCGACTGATGATGATATTAGGCAGAAGATACGAGATTTTATTTTTTGATTTGAGGAGATCGATATTTTTTTTCGAGAGAAGTTGATAGCGCGTGCGGCCTGCGATCGTAAAAGCGAGCCAACTTTCGCAATAGTCGATCGTTGGATGGGTGACCAAAACCTATCATCTCAAGCTTCTCCGTGCTTCGGAAGGCACGTTAAGCTGTTAGTGCCGGCTGCATCTGCAGTCGTTAGCACCCCCCAATCCGCACTGGGCCCGCGTGGTATGTCATGGCCCAATCTCCCTATTTCACCCATAAATAATAGGCTGGTAAAAAAATACAGAACTTTGAAAAAAATTAACAATAATTAAAGTCTCTGTGTGATCGATTATGAAACGGAAATGGTGATTTATAGTATTTTATTTTGTGGGAAAGTCAAGTTATTCCCATCAAATAAATTACTACCGATCTCTACACAGATGTTGTTTACGATTTCAGAAATCCTATGTTTATAAGTTGAAATCTTACCAGCACCTATAAATACCCATTAGAATTAATAAAAAAAATCCAGGAAAATGCGATATCCCGTGTAAAATTCGGAAATAATAAGACGCCGTGTTTAATGGCGGTCTGTCTCACCTTACTTTCTCTAGAGGTCAAACTCATAAATCCGCAACCTTAGCGCGTTTTAATGTCGAGACGCGAATTAATTTAGCCAAGTGAATTTCGAAAAAATAAAAGCGGCCCTTTGTAACAGGATATTACACATCTTTCTAAATCATGACAACAGAGGCTACGATTTGGTAGGTAGAAGGAAAATGTTATTTTATTGCACAGATTAAATATAAAATAAAAGCTGACGACGGTTATTATTACTGCTTAATATAATCGAAAACAAAATAGTAACTTAAAATATATCAATATCACCTTACCTCAGATAATTCCGGACGTGGCAAAGTTAATTATTTCAGTATATGTATCGCGTGAGCTTGTGTCCGCTGTTGCGTAGTTTTTCATTTTCGTGGAATAAGTAGTTTTCCAAACCAAGCTTATTTTGTTTAACTCCCATCAAAGTTCGACTTTCTCAATACTCACCAAGATTTATTAAAATTTATCCAAATTTACTTTCGCAATTAATACCTAGTTTTACATCGATAATAACAAGTATAGCCACATCAAATTTGATGACAATTGACAATTGTCAACACAAACTTTATCACGACATATGCGCACCAATTACCATAAAATGGCGTACACATAACTTATGAAAATAGTACAAAACAGCTTTTATATGTAAGTAGGTCAACTATGAGGGGAAACTAAAGCGGTATCTTAGATTTACGATGCCTGCGGATGTGTTTCGTATAATATTAAAGTTACATATGTTAGGAACGATTGCAAAAGTCGTATATTGCTAAATTAGAAATCTTTATCTTACAATCACGTCGAAGAAAAAAAAAATATGAGTATATTTAGTAACGACCGTTTAGTGCAACGGCAGCAGCACTCCTTTCCTCCAATCGTCATGGATGCGAATCCCGAAAGCGCCATTTATTTATATGAAGATGAGATGAATTTAGACGAAAGTGGAGCAGCTGACGTGGCAAAAAAATGGTCTACTGCTCCAGCCATCCTGCGTTCGAAATTTGAAGTAGTTCTATTGTAAGTACGCTCCTCCAGCTGCACATACAAATTTATTGTCTCCCTCAACATCTTTTATACGTGTCAAAATCGCCAGGCAAGCTACGACTGGTGTTGTAAAAACAGAGATGAGCAAATAAGACATATATGGTGAGTGGATATAAGCAGCTGATACAGAAAAATGAGCTGCTCCAGCCATACTCACCTCGCGAGCCTTAAGCTTATCCTCTAACCGTGGCACCCCGGAACCTCACCAACAGCAACACAACATCACCAAAGGATAATGTTATTTTGCTGTGTTGTTACAATCCAATTCAAGCGGCATATCTACTATATCTTATTTCTTCTAAACATCTTTGAACGCTTCTAAGAGATGATTCTAGTATAAAATCCGTCGGAAATGGGTAAGATTTTCCCTGGAAATACATTTACTACCATTTCCGACGTATTCAGAATATTGTGATTTATACCGGGGTAAATGGAGCTCAGTAGGGTCGCTATCACGGCATCCCGCGACCTCAATATTTCAATTGACACTATCATACCCTGCAACCTTCACGTCAATGTGTTATTGATTTTTTATGTATTTTTAAATTAAACATTTTATTGAATATTTTTCTTTACAGTATTCTTTAAACTAAACTTATAGCCTAACATTTAATACTGAAATAAAACAAAAATAGGTATTAATTAATGACGCGTTTTGCTAGTAAACGGATATACATTGGGCACGTAACATCTAACCGTGCATGGTCGAAATCATCATCATCATACGATAAGATGTAATTGTTGAAAATTATTTAAATTGCATTAACGTGAATAATTCTAATTAAAACTAACAATCAAAACCGAGAAGTTACCGAGAAATAAAAAATGGGTGCGTGTACTTATGTAGGCGCGTGAGAAGTTATCCTTCTTTGGCATCGTTTAAAATTAGTTTTTAATTGCATGCAAATAATTAATTACAATAAATTAATAAAAAGTCTGGAAAAGGACACAGTCAATAAAGTTCAGTTTTAATTTGAAAAAATAAATAAATAATCAAAATATTCAATTAAAATCGCTACTGAATATAATTTATTAGAACATATGTGATTTGCACTTGTATGAAACTCAAACACGTATTCCGAATATACAAACTAGAAACATGTGGATAAATATTATAAATATGAATACCTATAACTGTTACTTTATTCCAAAAATAAAGATGTGGTTTTTGGTTCGACTACACCAATGGTCAAGAGATGGCGCTGTAGTCTCCTGAATCGCGCTTTGGTTCCGTTGTTCCAGATTAATAAATACTTTTGATAGGCCTTCACAATGCAGTCGTTAGCACCCACTAAATAGAGATTCTATTTCTATTTTGTTGGTAGATTTTCTTAATGTGCGGTAAACACAAAAGTAACGCATGAAGTTGGTCGTTAAAGCGACCAACTTCATGCTGTTAAAATTTTGTGTTACAGTGATGCGCGCGCATCTTAAAATTTCACTCTCATCATTTTTTCTAGCGGTGGGTCGTTCTCAAATTTTCTGACGACGAAACGCAACCGTTTTCTCTTAAACGAAAACTAGTCCTCGAAACGTTTCTCGTTCGCAACTGGTTTTGGTTGCGGCTGGGTGACGCAACGAAACGACACGCGACGGTCGAACGAATGTAACGCAACGAAACTGAACTAAATGAAATCTTGTTAACGTTCGTTTCGTTGCTGCGAACGAGACGACTAAACATCGAAATAAATGTAGTGTTATACGATAATCGACTTTAAATGTTCGATAATAAAGATTATATTATTGTAAAATCAAAGCTTAATTATCATAGAACGAAACGGCCTCTTAGCATTGCGTTCTATTATAGACTGTATTTGCTTATTCATAAGGAACATATTGGCTTGCAGACAATCCGAGGACTAGTTGTTCGACGAAGACTGTTTTGATCCGAAACGTAAAACGGTTCTATCGTCGCGGAACACAAAACGGTCCTTGAAACCGGTTCGTCTTTAGAACGCTCACACCTAATTTTTTCATAACGCGCCTAAAGTAGTATAACTTCAAAAATAAAGATGTGGTTTTTGGTTCTACTACACCAATGGTCAAGAGATGGCGCTGTAGTCTCCTGAATCGCGCTTTGGTTCCGTTGTTCCAGATTAATAAATACTTTTTGTTACTTTATTACAAAAAATAAAGATGTGGTTTTTGGTTCTACTACACCAATGGTCAAGAGATGGCGCTGTAGTCTCCTGAATCGCGCTTTGGTTCCGTTGTTCCAGATTAATAAATACTTTTGATAGGCCTTCACAATGCAGTCGTTAGCACCGACAAAATAGAGATTCTATTTCTATTTTGTTGGTAGATTTTCTTAATGTGCGGTAAACACAAAAGTAACGCATGAAGTTGGTCACCAACTTCAATAAGTTAAAATTTTGTGTTACAGTTATGCGCGCGCATCTTAAAATTTCACTCTCATAATTTTTTCATAACGCGCCTAAAGAAGTATAACTTCAAAAAAAATACAGAAATGAAAAACCGACTTCAGATAAGCAATCCACTTAAAATTCATGAATTATCATACATTATAATGCTTTACTTTGATAGATTTTTTCAAATTCCTTCGATTTTTCCAGAATTAGATTCTGACTTAGTAAATATGAAAATACCTCACGAGCTTTACATTTCTAATAAAAACCATACACAAGAAAACATATGTTTTTTTCATATCGAACTTCTCTCCTTCTTTTTTAAGTCAGTCAAAAATACATACGTGTGAAATTCACTCTTCCTGCGTTCCACCTGCCTTGTTTCTAAGTGCGGACGTCTTTTAAAGTGACATATTACAAGGAGTTCGTTTGATATCATCCTTTTACTGAACTCATTTAAACTTTTTAAGTATATTGCAGTTAAGAAAAGTTTTTATTTCTTTAAAAAAAATATGAAGTGACTCGGCGGACGGCGCAGTAGATCATTCGATCTGCTAATGAACTTCTAAAAGTCCGATTGTTGGATGGTTTGACTAAAATTTTATATTCTTCAACCTTCTTGCGCAAGCGTTTATAGGCTATGGTGACCGCTTATAATCAAACGAGCCATACGCTTGTCTGCCACTCTTTGAACATAAAAAAAACCGTTTGCTTTGGATACTCAGAATATCATCGTCTTATTAATGTCTCCTCTGCGGAGCCCAGTTCGGATTGACAACGGCTGCAGCAAGAATAACAGCTTACGTCTTTTCAAAGCACGCAGAGGAGCTCGGAATCATAAATTTGAGGTCACCGATCTTATGACCTGCCATTGTGAAAGTCGCGCTTACCTTCCACCGTCGCAAACTCAACGCAATTAGCCCACTAGCCATCCAGCTCCTATAATTCAGATATGTTTTGTGGGTAGGTAATGGTTGAATGCTATTATATAAGCAAAGCAGTCCAGCTTCGATTCTATTGAGACAGTTTTCCATCCAACTATGTCGATAACCAATAAGGTTTCAACGCGAAACTGGCTTGTAAACCCATTTTGCTAAAGTCTCTTTTGGCTTATCCGAAGAAGCTACCGTTTTAATATCGCAGTATGGAAATTGCGAGGGAATATGTTACTTTGGCACATGAGCCTCTGAATTATTGTTGTCATCAATCCACCAAGAATTATGATAATCGTAGCTATTTTCTTTACGATCCTCGCGGATAACGGAAGCTAATATACTCGGGAGACGCAAGGACAGTCCGGCATTCGAGATTAATTGCCAGTAATATAATATAAGTCATGAACTTTGGTCGGTTGGCAGTGCCCTATTAGCGCAGTGACTGGTGGGCAATATTTATATACTTACCAAAAAGAAAATTAAAACAAATAAGATGTAAGCACTTTTGAAATGTATGTTTAGATCAGTAAGTATCCTTAGTACGAAACAATTACGAATTTGAATAGTATAATTCTATCTCGATACGCGTCAAAAGTTTTGTATGGAATATTGTTAATTTTCATTACGTCCGTTGTGGCGCTGCTCAAATTTATATATGTATTAAACTTCTTGACATTTAACATGTGTCGAAATAGAATTCAATTTTTCAAATTCGATATTGGTTCGTCTTCTGAGGGTCTAGAAATAGTATTACAAAATAAAATTGTATTTTATTTTCAAAACGGATTTATCTCTGTAAGACTTTCTTTAATAGGAAGTCTGTATTCTTAAAATGTTTTTACAAGCTCTTAGTTAACTTGCACTGTTCGTCTCGCTGCGAAACCAATCATTTATCTATGGTATGTAACTTTGTGTGTAGCTTCAAAATTTATAAACTATTTCAATTTCTCATGGTACTGTTATATCTGATATATGTTAGGTATATTGCTGCTCCTACTGACCATTATGTCTGGTCAGCACTATAGAACTCAAGCCCTAGTCTCCTCGGTTAGCATCCGACAGTCCGTGTCCATCCTCCATTCAGTGCGGTTGCCTAAAGATCGTTTTAACGTCTTTATCCGATAAATTTATATATTTCTATTGTTCTTAAAATAAAGTTTAAGTGTGATTAAAATATTATTTTTTTTTAAAAAACCATTCGCGATTATCCGCGTAACAAATTGGTGGCAGCGGTGGGATCCGGAAATTCCCAGTGCCCAGGCGCCGCGTCACGGACTCGCCCCGGATTCCAATCATAAATAATCTATAATTCTTATCCTAAAAAAAAAAAGGAAAACTCACCTTGTGTTAGTGAAGAAAACATAAGTGTAATAAATAAAACTGATCGTGCTATTATCGAAGTGTTGTGCTACAAAATTCATCCAGATCCTTGACAGGATAACTTCGTGCTGAAAAGAAGAATTAATTGCATCCTGTACCGCAATTTCTTACCTGCTCTGCGAAGTTTCCCCGAGCCACAACCTGCAAGGAAGACATCACGAGATACTTACCTGGCCTTTATCTCACTACGTGACTGTTCATCGAGGTATCCTGAACCTGAAAACCAAAGTATAATTCAAGTTATTATTCAAGAACATTGAAGCCCGTACGGAGTCGTACTGCAACGTCCTTATCGCATCGGAATGTTCCTGGCCGCCGTCGCGTTCTTATCGGTCGCCCACGCAGTTTTTGTACTGTAAGTCTTTGGTCATTGTCTAGACTAAGTTAAATTAAACATTCAGTCCTATAAATTATAAACATTGTTCAATTAATTTATTTCGTTTGTCACTCTATATTAACAAATTATTTATTGTGGATATTATTTGATGCTTAATAGTTCCCATTGGTTATTTTAAATTTGAGTTTTAATAATAAACTATGCTAAGAGGCTCAAACCCCGAAGAACAAAGTGTGTTTTTCGAGATTCCCGAACTAGAGCTGTTTTCCGGTAACGCCGACGCGAAGTCACCTCAGCTTTCACCTCGCATCACGAGGAAAACCGCTGCAGCTCTCACAATGGCCGAACTCGAATTAAACATTTTATTCAAATTTGTCAAATCTTATGATGGCAGCAGGGAAACTCTCAACTCATTTCTAGTGAATTGTGATAATGCTTTTAGTCTTGCATCAGACGCACAGAAACCTATTTTATTTAAATTTATCCTCAGTCAACTCCACGGGAAAGCAGAAATCGCTTGCTCCATAAAAGAGTTTACATCTTGGGAACAGCTCAAGGACTTTTTGAAAACACAATTTAGCGAAAGAAAACATTACTCACATCTGCTTACCGAACTCCAAGAAAATAGGCAGGGCCCACAAGATAGCGTTAGCCAGTATGCATTGCGCACTGAGACCTGCCTCTCGCAACTATTAACCGAAATATCACTTTCGAATACCAAGGCCAAGGAATTAGCTGGCCGTACCGCAGCCATGGAAGACCTTGCTCTTCACCATTTCGTAATGGGGCTTCACCCCCGAATCTCTAATATTATTAGATGCAAATCTCCCAAGTCGTTAAATGAGGCAATCAATTATGCCATTTCAGAGGAACGTATACAGCAGACGCTATATAGACGTCCACAGCAAGACCAAAAACCAAATAATAACAACACTTACAAATTTAGGGCCGGTCCTCCTAAACCAAATCATAATTCATCTATTAATTCACAAAGACCATCTAACCCCACATCACAAGGGGCTTATAATGTATATTGTCGCTATTGCAAGATACCTGGCCACGATATCTCAGCGTGTAAAAGACGCGAATATAATAACAATCGCTTTAGGGTCCAGCAGAACCCAACGAATAATAATCCTTACCAATCCTCGCGTGTGAATTTTCTCCAACATCCCGAACAAGAGGAAGGCCGCGACGAAGTTGATTCCTCGGCCGATCCTTTAAACGAATAATGGGCTCACGGAGGTGTCTCGCGAAGCCCAATCCCGTAATCCTGACTCAATCATATATATCCAATGACACCGTTTCTAAATCCAGGGACCACACGGGTAACCAGCCCCAAATAAGTGCCCTATCTCCTAAATCCAGGGACCACACGGGTAACCAGCCCCAAATAAGTGCCCTATTCTCTAAATCCAGGGACCACACGGGTAACCAGCCCCAAATAAGTGCCCTATCTCCAAAACTCAGGGACCACACGGGTAACCAGCCCCAAATAAGCGCCCTATTCTCTAAATCCAGGGACCACATGGGTAACCAGCCCCAAATAAGCGCCCTATCTCCTAAATCTAATCAGACCAATCGACAGGGTAACCAGCCACAACCCGACCATATTACCCAATCAAATTCGAATAACTCTACTAAATCAAATCCTAAAGTCTCAATCTTATCCGAAGAAATTAGTAAAGTATACGAAGTGAACATCGACACAACTAAAAGATTGCTACCACATGTGCTGATGGATTCACAAGCATCAGATATTCCACTATCCTTACTAGTCGATTCAGGCTCTGCTATATGCCTACTAAAAGATTCCTGTATCAAAAATAAAATAAAGCTCGTCCAAGAGTCAATTAAACTCAAGGGTATAGATCCCCATGATGAACCAACCCAGACTGAAGGTCATCTCCAACTTAAACTAAACCCAATAAATAACAAATCTATATCATTTAAATTCCATGTCGTCAAAGACATTGATTTACCCTATGACGGCATCATAGGCTCAGACTTCCTTACTGCCTTTGGTTGCAGAATCGATTATACCCATGATGTTTTAAAGTTAGGGAAATTCGACATAAAACTCCACTTTTCCGAACCTCTCTATATTATTCCACCACGTTCAGAGACGGTAATCGAATGTACCGTCCAAAATCCCGATCACCTAAAGGAAGGTATGATCATAGATCAACATCTGTCGGAATCCTTACTAGTAGCAAACTGCCTAGTCAAAGTAAAAGATAATAAGAGGATTAATATTACAGTTGCAAACACATCCGAGCTACCCATTAAAATCATCGCTAATCAAAACTTCAAAATTAAACCTATACATTCATGTGCCGTACATTTATCCTCAAATTTTAAAAATGCTTCCGATCGCACAAAAGAAGTAATCAACACTCTCAGGCTGTCTCACTTAAACACGGAAGAATACCTTTCATTAACGGAACTATGTTCCCAATACTCCGACATTTTCTATCTCCCCAACGACCAGTTAACATATACTACAGCGCTTGATCATAAAATTAAAACTAATATAGATGTTCCCATCCATACAAAATCCTATCGATTCCCAGAGTGCCACAAGAAGGAAGTAGAAACCCAAATTAACAAAATGCTTGATCAGAACATTATTGAACCTTCTTCATCTCCATGGAGCTCTCCCATTTGGGTTGTACCGAAGAAGCTAGATGCCCAGGGACAACGAAAATGGAGAATAGTTATTGATTACCGGAAATTAAACAATATCACAATCGGAGAGACTTATCCAATTCCCCAAATTTCTGAAATTCTGGACCAACTAGGAAACAGTAAATATTTTAGTACCCTCGATCTTACTTCCGGTTTCCATCAAATCCTAATGAACGCAGAAGACGCACAAAAAACAGCTTTTTCCGTCCCTCAGGGACACTTCCAATTTAATAGAATGCCATTTGGCCTTAAGAATGCCCCTTCTACGTTTCAAAAACTTATGAACACATGTCTCTCAGGCCTTCAGGGCAACAGATGCTATGTATATTTAGATGACGTAGTGATTTATAGCTACGATCTCAGATCCCATATAGAAAATCTCAAAAATGTCTTTGAAAGACTCAGAAATTTTAATCTAAAATTACAGCCAGATAAGTGTGAATTTCTACGTAAGGAAGTAGCTTACCTGGGCCACATTATCAATGAAAGTGGTGTACAACCAAATCCTGAAAAGATTAAGGCTGTTTCTGAGTACCCAATTCCTCAAAATCCCAAGGATATTAAATCATTCCTTGGACTCGTATCCTATTACAGACGATTTATTGATAACTTTTCCAAATTAGCAAAACCTCTCACATCTCTTTTAAAGAAAGACGTTCCATATAACTGGAAAAATGAACAACAGCTTGCATTCGAAACCCTCAAAGAAAAACTAGTTACCGCTCCAGTACTCGCGTATCCAGATTTCACTCAACCTTTTCTTTTGACATGCGACGCTTCGAATCACGCTATTTCGGCTATTCTATCCCAAGGTCAAGTGGGCCGTGATCGCCCTATTGCCTTTGCTTCCCGCACTCTGAATAAAGCAGAGTGTAACTATAGCGTCACTGAAAAGGAATGCTTAGCAATCGTCTTTGGAACTAAAGTTTTTCGGCCATATTTATATGGTAATAAATTCAAAATCCTATCCAAACCACTACAGTGGCTATTCAATTCTAAGGACCCTGGATCGAGACTGATCCGTTGGCGCTTAAAATTAGAAGAATTCGAGTATGACATTCAGTACAAGAAGGGCAAAATAAATACAAATGCCGACGCCCTCTCACGTTACCCGGTGAATCCTATTCAACCGATTTCCGAAAACATACCCGAAAGCGATCAAATCCAAGAATCCAATCAAGAACTAGACAAGGACCTAATGGACTTGCTGGTATCTCCCCCATCATTCGATCCAGATGAAATAAACTCACCAGATCCTCTGGATCTTAATAAAGAAATTCTACCTTTACCCGAAGTGGATCCACTGATTCCTAGTACTCATGATTTAACGTCTCCTCAACCTGGAACAAGTTCTCAACTTAACGATTCTGATACGCTGGAAAGCAAAACAGAAAACGAATTGTTAAACCTTCCTGGAAGCGTTGCCGAAAAATCAGCGACTCCTGATCCTCAACCTAGTGTCGCACCAACACCATCCACTGACGTTCATTTAGATCTACCTGACGATGACTATCCCACTTTCCTAAAAACAATGACCAGCAAAGATAAATCTTTTAATACTTTAATCCAGGAACACAACGAAAACATAACAAAATCTCACTGTAAAATCATAATTTTACCTACCTCCATCGATCTTGATGAATCGAATCCCTTCGTACAGGAAGTTCTCGATAAAATACCTAACAAATCCGAAATTATAGAAAAAGAAAGAACAGTTAATTCCTTCCTCACCTTTACACATGAAAGTAGGTCCTATTACCTGCTCTTTTTCAAAGTCTACCATTTTGATAAATCTACATATAAAGACTTATATGAAAGCCTTAGGTCTCTTAGAAACGAATTTATTGTCAACCTTGACATAGAAAACACTCCGGAGATTGCAATAACAGACTTTAAAAATCCATTTGATACTCACCACTTCGTCAAAATCTATAATATGCTTCTTTATCTTTTCCACAATACTAGTATTAGCATCCACATATATAAAGATAAAATTTTATATCCATCACTTTCAGAAATCCCAAAAATTCTCAAAGAGAACCATGACATTCCAATCGCTGGCCATCTCGGAATGAGCCGTATGCTTAAACGAATTCAAGAGTTGTTTTACTGGAAAAATATGCGCAGTGACATTGAATCATACGTAAAGAAATGCCCACAATGCCAAACTAACAAAGCCCTTAGACAAATAAATCGTGCCCCTATGCAGATCACCAGCACATCCACTGAACCTTGCCAACGAATATCCTTAGATATTGTAGGACCGTTACCCGAAGCTGGACCTGCAAAATTAAAATATATTTTAACAATACAGGATGATCTCACAAAATTCTCTTCTGCATATCCTATTCGCAGCACCACTGCTGAAGAAACGAGTGAATGCCTGCTTCACTATATATCAATATTTGGTATACCGAAAATGATCCTTACGGATCAGGGAACCAACTTCACGTCTGATCTTTTTAAAAGGACTTGCGAATTCCTTAAAATAAAAAACCTTTGGGCTTCTCCATATCACCCACAAACCCAAGGTGCCCTGGAACGGAGTCACTCAACTCTTAAAGAGTACCTTAGATCCTTTACTAACGAAGAACAAACAAATTGGCCTCGTTATGTTTATACAGCAATGCTTACTTATAATACGACAGTTCATTCAACAACTCACTTCACACCCTACGAATTAATGTTCGGAAGTAAACCAGTAATTCCAAACTCTATTTACGAAGAATCACCAGGAGCCACATACCCTGATTATGTGCGAATGCTCCAAAACAGATTAAAACATTCTCGGGAGAAGGCTTTAGATTACATAAGGCAATCCAAAGAATCCTCCAAATCTTATTATGACACTCATAGTCGCCTGAGGAAATATAAAACTGGCGATTATGTCTATGTTAAAAACCATTTAAGAATGCGTAAGGCCCTTTCACCTCTTTGGAAAGGACCCTACAAAATAGTAAAAATTAATGGTAATAATACACTTACTTTACTTATTAATCGACGTCACATCACCCATCACTTCGATCAGGTGAAGCTGGCGGATGTCGAAGTGAACCTGTAAATAGATATTATAGAATTAGTAAATAGTATAAATAAATTTTAAGAAATAATATTATACTTACCTTAGATATGGGTTTTGTTTACACGACGACTTGCCCATAAAACCTATAAAAAAAAAACATGAATATAACATACTTAGAGATATAAAGATAGTTTAGTAAAAAAAAAAAAAAAAAAAATAGAGTATTAAGTAGAATAGAATACTTACCTTTTTTTAATAGTCTTAAAATTATTATTTACAGTTCAACTCGAAGTCAATCTCACCAAGATTTTATCCAGCCGATTACCTCAAGTTCAGGCCTCTACTATGATTACTTAGGAAAACTTAGAATAAATAATGGACAGTTAAAAATTGTAATACCAGTAGATATCTCACATTTTAAGCTACATATACAAAATATCGAAGCCATATTTGAAATTACAAAGCAATTATGTAAACAAACCCCGATTATAGAGATTGATGCAGAATGCCGTAACTCGTTGCAACCATTAGCAGCACAATTTCAAGAAATGAGAAGAGAGTATGCGTCCATCTCTCACCTGTTAGACAATAGAACAAAACGTAGTGCATGGATAGGAGGTATAGGAACAGTCATAAAACAGATTTTCGGTTCCCTAGACGAAGATGATGGTTTAAAATATGACGAAGCAATAACATCATTACAGAATAACGAAAAGAAATTAGCTTCGCTTATGAAAGAAAATATTTTGATCACTAGTTCCACCTTAACATATTATAATAACACTTTACATAAAATAAGAAGTAATGAAGCCAACCTTAATGAAGCTATCGACAAGCTCTCCGTAAATATAAAAAATATTTCTGAAATAACTAATGGACTGCAAATACGCGCTGATGTAAATGAAATACTCAATATCCTAGAAACATCAATACTGACCTTGTCATTCCAGTTGGAAGACATAACCAATGCTGTCTTGTTCAGCAGTCAAAATATTTTACACCCCGCAATCATAACACCAAATCAATTATACCACGAGCTTGCCGATAACTACAGACATTTATCTAACGACTTTGAGTTGCCTGTTGTATTAGACATTAATTCTGTGTATCTTATTTTTAGTATTTCTAAGTTAGTTTGTTATTATTTTAAGAATAAGATTATATTTGTTTTGCAAGTGCCGTTAGTTAACACCAGAGAATATGTATTATTTCATACCATTGCTCTTCCTATACCATACAACTCTAAAGAACCAAACTCGTTTAGTTTAATTATACCTAATCATAAATATATTGCAATGACCAAAGACAAGTCTCACTATTGTACTTTCGACAATCTGGAAATCTGTAAAGCCATAAGCACAGAAGACTTTATTTGTGACATCGAAAACCTGTATTCTACAGGTGCAAAAATGACATGTGAAAGTGAACTTTTAGCAAAAGTGATCAGTGAAAAACCGTTACAGTGCGAATCTAAAATTATAGTTGGAAAGTTGGACATTTGGAAACCATTGTCCAATAACAAGTGGATCTTTATACAATCAGAACCCAACAAAATCTCGATAGATTGTCGTAATTCTGAATTGTATGAAACAAATATTTTAGGCACAGGTATTGTTAGTATCCCTAGAGATTGTACTGGATATTGTAAAAGCACTACATTAGTCCCTAAATATAATATTCTAAATATCACTTCGCCCATTAACCATGTACCAGATTTTAATTTAATAAACGACACTTGTTGTAACTTAGATAAGTTAAATGTTGTAGTAAATAATGTGTCTCCTGTTCATTTGCATGACATAGACTTGGATGATTTCAATTCAGAAAACAAAAATAAAATTAAGTCTCTTCTAGACGATTTAAAATCTATTGAACATCCTATAAATCCACATATTGTGAAATATGGGACACATTATTCCATTCTTATAATATTATTGTTTATACTTATCGTTTTTATAATTGCTTATTTTATTGTTAAGAAAATCATTTGCAGATCTGGCAGCAACCGTCCTTTTCAATTTAAATTTAATCTAAAGAATCCCTTATCTCAATCTGCTCCTAAAGCATCAGAAACAGACAGACAAGACCCTGACGATCCTGAAATAGAAATGACCAGCCCTATTGCCCCTCTCAGAACTAAAATCTAACGGAGACTTAGAGTCAACCCCAAGTCTCCTCTTAAAGGGGGAGGTGTTATATCTGATATATGTTAGGTATATTGCTGCTCCTACTGACCATTATGTCTGGTCAGCACTATAGAACTCAAGCCCTAGTCTCCTCGGTTAGCATCCGACAGTCCGTGTCCATCCTCCATTCAGTGCGGTTGCCTAAAGATCGTTTTAACGTCTTTATCCGATAAATCTATATATTTCTATTGTTCTTAAAATAAAGTTTAAGTGTGATTAAAATATTATTTTTTTTTAAAAAACCATTCGCGATTATCCGCGTAACAGTACGTACTCACTGACTGTTACCACTAAATGGAGTGCATCATGTTTACACAAGTGCACTTAGTACTTGCACTTAGAACTCTGAAACGGGATTAGCAGAGCATCAATTAAGTCTCACGATGCGACTAATAAACATTATAGTTCGGTCGATATAATCTTCTCGTGAAACTGAGTGTGTCTTTAAAATTATAATTTGATTATGAATTGGATATACCTACATAATATGTATAATAATAAATTAAATATTTTATTTTTGTTTCAGGTATGGTTAATACAGAAACTTTGCAAAATAAATATATACCTGGATAAGGAAGGTAAGTTATACCTATAAATATGGCTTACCCTATTATGGCAGCTATGAAAGAGAAATGCTTTGGTAAAATGAAATTTCCTTGATAAATGTCTTTCGTAGCAGTTATTGTGAGCTAAATCGCTGTGTTTGCTTTGCTTACAAATGATAGGTTAGGTATTTTATTCAAATCACGGCTGGCATATCAGTTACCCACGTGGGTATTAAGGGTTATATAACCTCTGCGCCTAGAATCCAAATTTGCTTTACCTACCTTTATATGTATATCAGGAGGATCAGGCGCTCGGTGGTTAGCGCGATGGCTCAGCGATTGTGAAAATTAAGCAAAGATTGCGATGGCCGGACTTCTGATGGGTGACCAAAATTTGTATTACGTGTTTTGGAAGGCAAATCAAGCTGTTGGTTCTGCTGTGGGCTTTACATCCGCTTGTCGCTCGAATTAATTAGAGCTCGTACCCACCTGTCGGGTGACAGTCCAGGAGTTTATTGGATGCTCCAATGGCAGAGCATTTTATATCATTTCTTGTCAGCTTTGACACAACATCGGTCTCCGACAAGAGTGAATAGCTTCATATAAAATGCTCTGCTACTGGAACATCTGATTAAAATCTGGGCCCGTCACCCGACGAGAGAGAACGAGCTCTTACTGTCCGTTATAATCTTATAGTATCTATTTATACTTTTATAAGTGTTTGTTATATATATTTACTACGCCTTTGGTTACAGTTGGCTGCTTCCACCCTCCCCGCTTCACCGCACTGCGCTCCTAGACTAACCTTATTAGTTGACCCTATTGGTCGACGGGACCAGTTGATGTGCCTGTGATTGGCCTGAAACAGATTTTGTAACGCTCATCGACGGCCAACATGCAAACGGATAGGTAGTTTAAGAATGCATACATTGTGCATACCTACATTTCCTTGTAATATTCATGGTTTGATTGCACACAATAAATGAGATCCGACTTTTTTGTGCAATAGAAAAAGTCTTTTTTCTTATTAAAACTCATCATCATCGTCAGCCTATTAATTTTAGTTAGATACATGTATAATAATTGAATTGATTTTTTTGGAGTTTACTCCTTAAGAATCGATTTGCATATATAAGGGGCCCGGTATGAGAAAAATGTGAGGAGTGAAATCTATCGATGAATGACCTCGTTACGTTTTTACTGTCTACGCTGTAGCAGCCGTAGTGCTACACCGTAGCACAGTATCGTAGCGTACCTTTATTTATGCACATCTGAAATTGACTATTGTAAAAAGTTTAATGTAAAATATTTATGTAAAATAATATACATATAAATGTATATGAAATGAATAAATATATATTTATATATGTATATTATTTTCATTAATTTGTTAATTTACCCTTTCATACAGTATCAAACTTTTTTAAGTTAAATAAACTCTTTTTGCGTCTGGTTAGACTATCGAACTTAAGACGTAAACTCCAGTCGTGCGTCGGAGCTGACACACAATTTTTTTATAATATATTTGATAGTTTATTTAAATAATAATAATAATTAAAGTAAAATTGCAACGCCCTTGCAGGGTGTCACGTGTTTGTATTGTTTTTGTACTATCTGTGGCATGCAATAAAGAATAAATAAATAAATAAATGTCCCCACTGTTGGGGTCCAGGCCTTCCCTATGGATCGAATAGGGAGATTGGGTCGTGATCCACCACGCCCAATGCTCATTGGTGGGTGCTAACGACTGCAGATGCAGCCGGGACCAACTGCTTAACGTGCCTTCCGAAGCACGGAGGAGCTCGAGATAGTAAATCTTTGGTCTCCCACCCAATGACCGACCACTGCGAAAGTTGCTTTAACTTCAACGATGGCAGCCAAACGCGCTAACCACTTGCGCCATCGAGCTCCTTAATTTAAAACAATAGTTGTACTTAGTTTAAAACAAAAAATAATAAAGAAATGTGGTTGAATTTTTGCAGGCGGGTAAAATATTTTAATAAATAGGAATAAAAATAAAATATGTGTAGTGAAATATATGAGAACATCCTGAGCTTGACTACACATATTAACATTCATTGTTTTACAGAAATGAATTGAGGCCTATTCTTTTCAGAATTTACTATATGAAAAGACTTACTCTTAATTTATGCGATATGCGTCCCTTATAAGCCTCTTGCCCGAGCTAACTTTAGGTTGCTTTTCCACTAGGCCTTGGCGATAAGTGAACAGAACGCGGAAAAACAGTATACGAGAATTAAAATAAAAAGTTTTATATGTACACCCTTATATCTATAAAAGATTCTGAAACAGCTCATTGACAACATTAAAACACAATGCAATGACGTAATATATTATATAATCCAAACGGATGATATTATGTTGTACTGGATTTCGTAATAACACACCTTTGCTTTTTCGACCCCTTCCATGCAAAAGGGATTACTCATCAGACAGCCACAATTTTTACTAGGGTAGGTAGGTAGAATGTTTTCATTGGCATCGCTACCTCGAATATAGTTCATCAAGTCATCCTAAATATGGGGATTAGACTGTCTGCGGTTTCTTTTTTTTTTGTATGAAAATTTCATTGCATACTCAATTTATTTTCTGAACTACATGTCAAATGTTACGTTTTGGTGTGGACCTCCACATATTTAGATCCAAGTTCGCATGGGAAAACACGCATACCTAACTCTAGTGAAAAAGCAGCGTTAAACCTTTTATCTAAATACAAATCATGGGACTGCCCCTTCAGTGGAATGAAACGGCGGGTGACGTTGCATAAGTTAGTGTATTTTAAGATTAAAATCTATGTGTTACGACGCGGGTGTGGTAATAAAAACTGTATCAACTTTCAGAATAATAATGAAATTTAGGAATAAGGGTTTTCTTTAGATAGCTTTATTTTATTTATAATTTTTATTTTTTAAGCATGTTCCTGCTTGATGATTAAATCTAAAGAAAATATAAGTAAAAAAAAACCATGCGGACCATTCTTTTTTTCTAGTTATATTTTCTTTAGATTTAATCATGAAGCAGGTACAGGCTTAAAAAATAAAAATTGTAACTATAATTGCTATTTCTTCTTTCAAATGTTTAATACTTGTAAAAGTATTCATTAGACATTGTGGGTTACCTATAACGCGAAGAGATGGCGCTGCCTTGCAGCTTAAGAATGGCTAGAAGAATTTCGACGCGGCCTTCGCATAATTGGTCAGTGCATTCGCCGAATAGCGAAGGGTACGGGTTCGAGTCCCGTCTGCTGCCTGGTTCGCGTGGAATTTTTTCTAGTTATATTTTTTATTTGATTTCTCAAATCAGGTATTTCAACAAAATAATTTTTAAAAAATCTATAATATCTTTTTGTGGCTTGCGAGTAAAAAGCGGCTTGTAACACAGCCTTCTAATCAAAAGATATTGAAGAAGAAATCATGTGCAAGTCACGTCGGACTAGTTTTATCACCATATCTGTGGTGCCAGATCTATTTCCCCACTCGGTAACTGTAAAATAAATTAAATACGAACCCAAACCGTCGCTGGCGTCATAATAATCATAATCATTTATTCAGTTTAGGCTGTTACAAGCACTCATGAGTGTCTAGAAGCTACGCCATCTGTTCGTAAATCTACGGCGGGAGACCTTGTACTGAGACCGTAGTCGTTAACAAACCTCCATAGTCTCCCATACTTAACTGACGACCGGAAGTAGACACGGTTGAAAACCGTGCCTAGACCCGGGTAAAAATCGTATCGTTTACAAGCGCCCTAAGGGCTCATGCCCACGAGACTGTTTTTTGCCGGTGTTAAGCCCGGCGTCAAACCACGTCTATGTTCGGTCGTCAGTTTTGTATGTGGTACTATGAAGCCAATCGCACGACGCCGCACCGGCGCTAGAGACGGTTTTTTAGGCTCATGAACAAGCTTAGATTCAATATCCAAAACCATGAATAAATTCAAAGATAGCACTTATTAAAAAAGCTTATTACAAATTGTCTGATTATATTAAAGACAAAAATGCTTAGGTTTGAACTGTTCCAATCATTCCAACAGGATTTCTATATTAAATAAATCATGATTGTATTGACGTTGTAACAAAATAATGATTTGTAAATGTTGTTACTCGTACATTATACTTTTAATGTTGTGGACGTATTTTCGCTAGTTTTAATCCGCAGCCAAAAATATATCCAATAACAAGTGGTAAGGAAAAAAATGTGAGTTGTACTAGACGATTCAAAAGAGTCGTACTATACATCCAATTTGAATAATGATACATTGATTTCTGAATGATTTAGGCGGCGCCGGCTGAAAACCGGACAGTATTAAAATCGTCTCGTTAACAAGCGCCCTAAGATTCAGAGCAATATAGTTATCCTACCAATATAATAATGACACTACAACATACAATAGACACATGAATAGACATAACACAAGTATATGCTGGTATCACATTCTTTTTTAATGAAAATGAAATCGAATCGCGGCTGTTTTGTCAAGATAACAATTGCTGCTTGTTGTTTGTTGTTTGTCAAGAGCGCACCTATTGTTGTAGTCACAACATAGACTATAAAAGTACCGAGGGCGGGCGGCAGGGCGATCGTTAATTAAAGTGGGCGAGCCACCTGGAGCTCCGCCATTATAGCGATTGGGTTCTGGCCGACTCGGAAAACTAGATATACCTTGTATATGGTTGCAATAACTCATTTTTCTGACATCAGTATCGGGTGCTTTAATGACTCAAATACACCACCACACTGATACTCGACACTAGAGTCGATTGTGTCGACTCGGTAAGCAATTTTTGCTCTCGTCATTAGTGTAAGGAAACATCTACCCCCTAATTAATAAACGCAGAATGAGCTTCGATTAGTTAAACCATGTTTTGTCTCTGTTCGTTGAATGACAAATGGCATTTGAGTGACATGAACAAAACACGGCGTAACTACTCTAAACTTATTCCTTGTTTATTAATAAGGGGGCTTGTGTCCCGGTTCAAGTGTGTTGACTGTCTACACGAATCGATGCGACACCGACTGCAATTCAGTTTTGTACATTCGCTCGCCATGTATCGACGTACTAATGCCGCCAATATGTCTTTCAATAAAAATGCATCGTCTTAAAAACTTGTGTGGGACACTGCACACGTTCTGTCTCCACGGCTGAGCCACGGACACTGAACAAAATCGCCACTACATCTGCAACTAACTGCAGTGGACACCCAGAGACAGTCGGGGATGAATATATATGTGTACTGAGTGTCTAGTGTCTGGTGTCGTCGTGTATCTGAGCTACTAATATAAGCTGAAACTAAACACGTCAAGACAGATTATACACAAATGAAAAAGGGCAGAGATATTCCTTATGTTACGCTGTGCCTCTTGTAACACCTTCCTCTACTTAAATCTATATTTAATTCACACTCAACTTCAAGTGGGATGGAAAACTTAGCTAGGCTTTACATTAAAATTTCTAATTTGGTACTCTGTGCGGAGGCCCTGGCCCCTTTCAATAATGCATTTAATTCCAATCTAGTTTTAGGACAATTATTCAGGCGTTCCAAAGTACCAGTTTTTACGTCAATAATAAAGTTGTAGGGTCCCCCGTTCGGTCCCAAAGGGTTGTAGGTACCGCAAGTAACTTTCCGGGAAGCCGATCTGAATCGCAAATAAGTTCACGTTTTCTAGGCTGAGTTATAAATGATGACCGTTCAGTGTATGTGCATAACACATTTGCGCGTTACCCGTTTAAATCAACATTGAGAGATCTCATATTTGTTTGCTCTCCGTTCCCTTTTGGAGGATTACCCGAGTATCATCCAATATAGAAGTATACGGAACTGTAAAGTACTTTCCACTACAGTCGGATTAAGAGTCAGCAACTTATAAAGAATATGTTGTTATATATATATATATATATATATAAAGGTGACTGACTGACATAGTGATCTATCAACGCACAACACAACACGCGAGTAATACATATAACGACTCTTCATCGACTACAAATCTTAAATGAACAAAAATAGATCTCAACCAATAATGAATATCGAAACAACTTCGAAAGTTTATTTACATAAACAGCGTCACTGAAACAGTGGGTTCATTGGGAACAGTTGATTTATGATGAAGGTAATTGATTGAACTCTTTTGCCGGGACCTCCCGTTGGCATCTGTCAAAGTGTCAAAAAAGTGTTAAGCCGTGAAAGCTGAGCATGTTCGTGAGAGAGCGGCGGCCATGTTGCTCTATGAAGCCAAGTGAACGCCTGTAGACGAGCCCCAATACTTGACTTTTGAGTTAAAAAAATATACAGTCGAACACAGAACCTCCTCTTTTTGTTGAAGTCGGTTAAAAAACAATTTAAAGAGCACAACTTTATACCTACGTATTTAAGGTTTGTTAATTTTATACATTTCAGATTTATTATGACATTAATTCACGAATACATTAGTTAGGTACCTATTTTGTGATACAGGTGGCTAAGTTTAGCGTAGAAAATAAATAGGTAATAAAAAAACAGAACCAAAAATGTATTCTCCATGAAAACGAAAACAAGCAATCGTTGATTCTTCGCGTAAACTTTGAGTACCAAGTAGTTATATATTCTATCATCTATGGCACATCATAATGATAAAAATCTTTTTATAACATAACGAACTGCTTATTTTGAATTTCCAACTTTTAAGCAGGACATGTCCCAATTTCCATGCTAATAAGTACATATATAATAAGTAATGTACTTGTGAAGTAAGTAGTAAAGGTTTTAACTTTTTAACATTATAGAAATTAAGATATTTACAGGATTGGTACCAAGTACCTTGTTTTTAGCGAGTTTTCGATATTTCGTATTTATAACATTACCATGTACCATTTTTTCACAACTAAACCTTATCATTATGATCTGAAATCGGACCACAGTCTGTAACTTAAGAACAGGGATGATAACGGTTAAAGTAAGTGCAATTCTATTAGTCCGTCAATTAAATCATCAAAAAGTAATAGAACCTTATTTTTTTCTTTTGCCAATGAACCAAAAAATTACTAAGATAATACGCGTCAAAGTTTGGGAGTGAGGGCTCATGACGTCACTTCATAGTAAATATAGTACTAAGACGTGACGTCATGCGACATTTCAAAACAATATAATCTCCGCAATGTTCTAATTACGAAAAAAAAATACGTATCCATACTTTTTAATTATCAACCTCAACCTCAACGAAGAAAAAAGTAACTCATCCCTATTCAACGCTAGCATTGTCAATCAAGTTTCGCCCGCTTACTTTTTTTCTCTCTTGTAAAACCATCGTTAAACGCAAAGGTATTTCATGTAGCTTATCTGGTGTCCCTTGCTACGACTATATGTCAGCTTTGTAACGCAGCATCGATCACGCGAGCCGAACGAGATTAGGCCGCGTCTGCATTCCCATCAATTCCTACGGTAACTTCATCCCTGGCAGAAATAAACAACCTTTAAGTGAATGCTCCGATTTGATTGAGAGACGTGAGCTGTAAGGAAATGGGATGTACTCATAATTGATTGTAACAAACTCACGCTAAAGTTAGTGGAGAGTGGAAGTAGAATTTCTAACGGCAATAATGATTAAGTTATTGATGAAAAAATATTTATTAATTTCCTAACATTCATAACCTACCGTAGGTTGGCGCAGCAGTTATTAGGTAAAAATTAAAGGTACAGACTTACAGCTCAAGATACCCAACATTGCCAAATTTCTTTTATTGACTTTGAGCTTTTTATTGCTTGATATAAGATTTACAACAATCTACTCAGAAAATTTGTTAACTTGAGAAATGACTCTCTGTAATTATAAATACGAAAAACAATTTAGCAAATTGAAACGACCAATCTTGGACCCCCGAAAGACAATTAAGAAGGCGAATAAGCAATTAATGAAGATTTCCTTTCATATTTCGCTGGAATTACAGAAGTTCTTATGAATGAATAATATTATCAAAGGTACAAGCTCCCAATTAAACCCTATGGAAGATTATATTGCATAATTTAAAAAGACGAAACAAGAAAACGGTGAAATCAAGGCAAAGCCTAGTTGCTTTTAAATATTCAGCAAACGAGGCGGCGCGCGCTAAATGAGCGTTCAACTATTTCACTTTGTACAGGTGTCTTACTCACCAAGATTATTTTTATTGAACGTCTATAACAATATCAGAAGAACGAATAATGTAGATGAACAAAGAAAAATGACCTCAGCCGGATCATGATGAAATATAGAAAGTCTTATTCAAATACGCTGGACAACAGATCATCCGTAAACCTTTACTAAATCGCTTCCTATCAGAAAGGAATATGAAGTGTAATGCGCCATGTGCCGTTTATAGTATCAAAGGGTGTAACAGATTGCTCGCATCCCGTAGTATACCGCCATCAATCTGATCTGTCCCGATGTTCGTTTAGGTGATTTAACTTTTTCTACGAATTTTCCACAATGCCGTTATTGATGAGTTGTGGTTGTGAATCGACGTTAAATCGTTATTTTTATCTCATGGCAATCGTTATTGTGTCATCGGTAAATTGTACGTGATTTTGTATCAACACGCTTATTGTCGAGATTTCAGTTGGGTTTGTAGAGCTTTCATTTAAATTTCAGCGCCCGATTGACCTGACTGACTGAATATCTGGATTAAAGCTACAATATAGGCTCTATAGCCTCGATGACACGGAGTGAGTTTACAAGCTACAAGCCAACGAGTTTGCTAGCAGCTTATTAACTCGCCCCGTGTCATCGGCTTTTTTACCATCTGCTACTCGATGACACGGGGCGAGTTACAAGCTACCAGCGAACACTTGCCCCGTTTCCTCGAGGCTTTTGTAAGGTATCTACTCAACATCTACTTGTTAATATATACTAAATAAAAAGGCAAAATATAAACTTTTAACCAATGTCGTATGATAGCTAGACTAGTTAACACCAATATTATTGCATTTCAGAGTGCCACAAATAGTACTCTTTTTGTGACATGTTACTTACCGCTATGAAGGAGAATGGGGAAAAATGAAATCTGGACTTTTAAAATAGGCACTTAAACAAATTATGAAGGTAACATCTTATTTTCAAAAAAAAATGCGAACATGAAATTATGTGGGCTACTATTTATGTTTTCGGAATAACAAAGTGAAACAATATTCGCCATGATGCAAAGTATATTTTCATATTCTTTTATAATTATAGCTATTAACAGGATTGTTACCATGTACCTTGTTTTTTATGAGTCTCCGATATTTCGGCACTGTTGCAAGCGCCATGATCACGGAGTAACTGAAGTAATTGCGGGTAGATGTTATTCTTTTATAATGTTAGTGTGCGTCCTAGTCCTGAGTAACATCGCACCGTGCCCACGGAATCCGCCGCGCACCAATCAAATATTAAACACGTTTGTAATTCTGTCTAAAATTTGTGTCCAATTTGCAAGCGGGCGCGTATTTATAGTACTATCCTATGCCGGTACTCAGGACCTACCCTTAGTCCTTCGAATGTCCAAATCTTGCCTATCTTTACGAGTATTTTGAAAACGCAACGTGATTGATGGCAATATTTCAAATATCTTTAAATTTGAATTTTCTTTACAGTCCTTTCTTAAAGGCCGGCATCGCATTTGTGATGCTTTTTAATATTCACTTACCATCAGGCCTGATCACTATGATATAGGGAATTATAAAAGGACATATATCTTTATATTTGATCTCTTATTTAATCTTGGACGACCTTTGCATGTCAGCCAGCATCGAGGAAGCCAGACACCCGACAATCCAATTGCCCTATTTGCATATTTAACACTTGGACCTACTTTTAATGGAATACTTTAGTATACGTACTGCCTGCGTTATTAAACTGTAATATATTATGTTAATATGCTGTCCTTTTAATACTCATTTCATCCATTTACATGGTGACATTATATACAGCTTTGTGAATCACTTTAATTTACATTTATAGTACCCATTCTTTATAACATGATTATAATGTCATATATGTTAATATAAACTGGATCCCACTTCCAGGATAATTTGACGCGCCTTTTATAAAACACACATTGTATAACATGGATATAATGTGATCCTAATACATCGCTGTGTGAGTGCTGTTATAAAGAAGAAGTCTGTCTATATATTATTGTAAGCAACTCCTGTAACCTGTATCCTTCGTTAGCCTCATGTGTTATCCAAAAGTATATCTATATTTCACTCGTTTCATATTTCAGTCGGGATTCGAACATGCATCTTTCGCTATCCGGGCGGACGCACTTACCTCATGGATAGCGAAAGTTGAGTCATATCCCGGTTTTTTTAAGTAAAAATCTAGCAGTTCAATACTTAAAAATATAAATGTAATCTCTATTTGACTAACGGCCACATTCAGTAATCAATCTCCAGTAAAAGATAAACTTACTCTGGTTACGTTTCTTAGTAAACAATTGTTATTTTGATCTAATTAATAAAGGTATTTTTTTAACTCACACTTATTAGTCTAGTACCAAAGTAAGACTAAGGCGCGTGTTATAGGATACTAGGGTAACAGATATAATACATATACTAACATACATGCGTATTTTTATGTTGAAATACAGGTATTTAAAGTAAAGAGGTAGAGTACCAACTTTTTTTCTATCATTAATAGTATTTTCGAAGCTGTTTACCTCTAAAAATATAGTAGATGGCACAGAACAAAAATAACAAATATAGTATGTGTTTAATATTTACTTCATTTTTTTTAAATTAATATATTTTTGCTGCTCTATACCATTTGACGTCTGATAACGGCTTCTTAAGATGGCGGTAAATGAAACCAAAAACCCGGCAATACAGACGATACACAAGTAAGTAAAGGGCAGATATATTCCATTTGTTACACTCTGCCCCTTGTTACATTGTGCCCCCATTGGCCCTACTTGTAAATATTTTTAGATGTATCTCTTAAGTATTTTTATAGGCCACATTCTTTGAAATTAATTAAAAAGGTATTCCTAATGCATGTATATGCAATGCATATACTCGTACATGTTTTCCACTTCAAGATAATAATGAGCAGACAGAATCAAAGAACACTTAAGACCAGTCGTACTCTCAACATACAAGGACTTGCTTTGGTGTACATTATATTTATATGACAATCAATAAACTTTTCCCGTCCAATATTAAAAATTTCATTTCATTATTCCATCAGAGCGACCATTCGCTTTCATCTCTCGACAAGCCGTGGCATTCATAAGCAGCTTTTTTCTTACTTCCCGATAAGTATTCTTAGTGCAAAATCAGAAATAATTGGGGCAAAAGTTACTTCAGCAGTAGGGACTTATTAAGTAACAGCCGAAAAGGAAAAATAGAATTCGCTACAAATCAGTTTTCCGCCGAATGAAACGTTACAAACAGGGTGGAGGGAGGGGGCACAGCTTTAGGTAACAACACAACGCGAAATGTGTATTTGTTCTCCTTTGTAGTTCGCAGTACTCAAGGCTTTGCCGACTTTCATTGTGCGAAAAGTTGAATGCAGCCTTATCTCAAGAAAAATGGGGGAGAACTAGAATATTTCATTGTATCGCTTCCGTTGGTTTGCGAAAGTAATTGTTTTTGACCGCACAAAATTCTTTGAGACTAACGGGACAAACGGAATGAACACTCGTCAAATGCTTTGTTGCTAATTGTATTTCGCTTTTCTCTCCGAGTATTTCCCTAATAGGCCAATGCCTTCGCGGATTCGTTCCGTGAAAAATGGAACACTCGCTTTGATTTTAATTTCGAATTGAGACAAAGAAGGTAAATTATAAATTAAAGGAATATAATAAAAAAAGGTTCTTTCTCAGATTTATTTGAAATCTGTAAAATTTCTCAAGATATTTTATCAGGATGAAATGTTAATCAAAGACCTATGCCGAAAAGCTGAATTAAAATTGGGAGTCTGCGTAAAGAAACGTTATTACCTAGACGCAATGTCATCGACTGACAGATGACAGCTAATACTATTGGTTAAAATTAATTTCCTTGATTGTAATTGGTTGTATTAAAACTCACGTAATTTACGTATTCAATTGTTATTAACTTGGACTTTTTGGCGGTATCGGGAAGCTTCACTATAGCAGTTTTGTTTTTCTTGTTAAAAATTGTGTTGTGGCGGATGTTAGTGTCTAATAATGGTGGATTGTTAACCACTAAGTGTTCGGGAACATGCACAAGTGTTGGCAAGTGTAACAAAATAGCGGAAAGTGTCTTTCGACGTTTCTTCAAGAAGTCCACGGGGAGGTTCCAGTAAATCCCCACACTATTACTGAAACATAGGGAAGGGGAATTGACTTGACTGCCACTTACTTTTACATGATTTATTACTTTGACCACGAGTGCTATAGTATTTGTAAACATTTTAACACTTGACATTGGCTAAATGCACAAGCCGTGCGAAGCCATTTAGGGAAAAAAAGTGTTATTTACTTAAAGATGCATGCACATTCACAAATATATATTATCTGTGTTGCCATTAACTTAAATGTTTGCACGAAATGTTTATGTGGTACATGTGGATAATAACCTCTATTAATATTTTTGATAAATTCGGCGTATTTTTCTACACATAAATACATGATAATACTTGAGTTGAGGTACATATTTGGTCAGAGTTGTATAGAGAAAAGAATAGATCCTTTTGGTTATTTTTATTAACCTAAACAAGGGACTAGTATATCCTAAATAGAATTGAGGATCATTTATCCTCAATTCTATTTAGGATATGTCCTTACCTAATATACTCGTAAAAGTCTTAGGGCGCCCAAAGACGTTTGTTGTGGTCACTCTCATTGCGATAGTAAAAATGTGGCAGTACGTGACTTAATGAAGCATTAACTTTATTTAATGTCTCTGCGTTCGGGCCTAGGGTTAGTCGCTTTATTAATTTAATTGAACATAGTGTTTTACTAGTTTTATCTACATCCATGCTTGAAAACCTCTATTAAAGATTCTGAGACAGTTAGCTTATTGCCAACATTAAAACATCTAATGTCATAATAATAAAAAATCATTATTACCCCCAAACGGGTGTTATAATGTTATACTCAATTTCATAATAACACTTTATTGCTTTTTTAAATCCTTTCCGCTCCAAGGGCTTACTCATTAGACAGTCCAATCTATTTTCACTGCTCGATGCATGGTACTTTAAATTTGAAAAAAAAAACACTGTCATCCACGTGCGTTTCAGTACCACAGCGCGGAAACTTTTCATGAATCTTAAGTTCTTAGAACGCCCCGTTGTTCGTTTCAGAATCTTTTATAGAAGATTCATATCATGGGTGTACCTACATAAAGTTTTGTTAGTAAATGTTATAATTACGTATTAAAACACTCATGTAATACTATTAATAAAAGATAATAATTTGACGACCTCCGTGGCCGAGTGGTTTGTACGTCGGGTTTCATGGTGTCGCCGACTCGAGAGGTCCCCGGTTCGAATCCCGGTGGGGGCAAAGGTTTGAGTGATGAACATGAGCATTTGTACTTCAGTCATGGATGTTTAATATGTATTTCTTTATAAATACAATTATATATGTACAGTATATGTATTCTATCCGTTACCCTAGCATCCCATAACACAAGCCTAATAGTGCTTACTCTGGGACTAGGCTAAATGGTGTGTGTTGGAAATATTCATTTATTTATTTTTCTTGTTGTTTCTAATACCCCTCATTATACAACAGTTGCATAAATAACTATGACAAATTTTAAAAAAAATGTGTGTGTCAGCTCCGACGCAGGACTGGAGTTTACTCCTTAAGTTCGATAGTCTAACCAGACGCAAAAAGAGTTTATTTAACTTAAAAAAGATTGATACTGTATGGAAGGGTAAATTAACAAATTAATGAAAATAATAAACATATATAAATATATATTTATTCATTTCATATACATTTATTATAACTAATCGACGAAATATTTTACATTAAACTTTTTACAATAGTCAATTTCAGATGTGCATAAATATATCATTAGGAATGTTGATAAATTATATAATTATTATTATCATCAGACTATTATAATTTTTTTAAATATTAATTAAATCAACATTGATGTCGATTCTGGCATGATTCTCTAAAGCTAAACTTAAATTTGGCAACAGTGCATCCCTGTCATTCTCTATACGGAATGAAAAGGAGAGACTGATGTTAAATTTAGTTTTAAGTTTAGAGAAACACGCCAGAATTGACACCACTGTCTGCATTATTAATTACAGTGACAAGTGGTTTATGGTAACTAAAATAAGACACATGGACGTTCGTAGATACGTGGTTCACGAATCTTGAAAATACTGCATCAATGGTTGTACCATACCTCGTTGTCCCCATTGCTCTATCAGAAACAATATCTAAATTCAGTTCAGATTTTAAAAATTTTATACGGAGCCCCTGTTTCCGTAGTCAAAGTACTTGTACTATCAAGTTGCAATAATCAACTATGTTTTACGCCGGCTTTGCTAAGAAAATCCCCAGTATTTCTAGTAACAGTATCAAAGAACTTGCATAATTACCAAAAGCGTAGCACGACTTGTAGTTTCGTAAGCTAACTAGGTTATGTACTTTCTGCTAGAGCTTATGCGTTTTTCACACACAAATATAAACTTGCCGACGTGCTTGCGTCTGCAGATTGAAAAATTGAAGAACAAATTGAAATTTTTGTCCAAAGGAAATGCAGCGATTGCACTGCTGCGAGATATTTTTCGTAAATCGCATTCGCACACAATACTGGGAAGTCCCTGTGGAACCCGAAAGCAATACTTTGGCGTACGTACTAACATTGGAGGCAGCTGTGCATCGTACGAAAGTATCACGATACGTGGTCGGAATCATTGAGCTTCATAAAATCTAGATAAAACTCGGTGTGTTCGTTCGTTACTCAATATAAAAATAGGCTAGCTTTTCATTGTATTACAAAAGTTTAAATAATGATATAGTTGATTTTCTCTTCAGATTACAGAAGGAAAGGTTTTATTCTGTAATCTGACCTTTTTCCGGCATTTTTCATCTATTTTATTAGTGTCAATATGTTTTTTGGAGTTTACTCCTTAAGATACCATTTGCATATATAAGGAGCCCGGTATGAGAAAAATGTGAGGAGTAAAATCTATCGATGAATGACCTCGTTACGTTTTTGGTGCGCATCATTTGTCGCGCAATTTTGACAAACAAAGATGACGGATTGACATTAATAAAATTTTGAAAATCTGAACTGAATTTAGATATTGTTTCTGATAGAGCAATGGGGGCAACGAGGTATGGTACAACCATTGATGCAGTATTTTCAAGATTCGTAAACCACGTATCTACGAACGTCCATGTGTCTTATTTTAGTTACCATAAACCACTTGTCACTGTAATTAATAATGCAGACAATGTTGATTTCATTAATATTAAAAAAATATATAATAGTCTGATAATAATAATTATATAATTTATCAACATTCCTAATGATATATTTATGCACATCTGAAATTGACTATTGTAAAAAGTTTAATGTAAAATATTTCGTCGATTAGTTATAATAAATGTATATGAAATGAATAAATATATATTTATATATGTATATTATTTTCATTAATTTGTTAATTTACCCTTCCATACAGTATCAATCTTTTTTAAGTTAAATAAACTCTTTTTGCGTCTGGTTAGACTATCGAACTTAAGGAGTAAACTCCAGTCCTGCGTCGGAGCTGACACACACATTTTTTTTTTAAATTTGTCATATTTTATTTATGCAACTGTTGTATAATGAGGGGTATTAGAAACAACAAGAAAATAAATAAATAAATATTTCCAACACACACCATTTAGGCCTCCGTGGCCGAGTGGTTTGTACGTCGGGTTTCATGGTGTCGCCGACTCGAGAGGTCCCGGGTTCGAATCCCGGTGGGGGCAAATGTTTGAGTGATGAACATGAGCATTTGTACTCCAGTCATGGATCTTTAATATATATTTCTATATAAATATACTTATTTAAGTACAGTATATGTATTCTATCCGTTACCCTAGCATCCCATAATACAAGACTTACAGTGCTTACTTTGGGGCTAGGCTAATTGGTGTTAGTGTTGGATATATCTATCTATCTATTAGCGAGCTGTAACCGTAACATGCGTGATACAGTACGAGGTTCTAGTGTGTACGCTTGTAGCTCAGTTGTAAACGTCGGCTCGCTGCAAACCGCACGCGTACAGCCCGCAGCAGGTTAGCGAACCACGTACACACTATGCTTTTTGTTTACAGTGCATGCATCGGTTACGGTTACAGCTCGCTAATGAGTTCCCGGCTTTAACTGACATAAGAACTTTGGAAACTTGTAGGGTTACTGTGATTGAATGGTCAGCTCATCTCAGTAATAGTTTACTCAACAGTTAACTTTTCTGTGTCGCCACCTAAGAGGTCGCTGTTTTTTTTTACAATGCTTTGGCGGCTGGCTAACGTAGGTGGCTATTGACTTGACCTGAATGAATATAAGAATGTATTTGAATCTGATTTGTGTTTTTACGTATTTATTTTATGTACGATTTTACTGAAATTTTGCGCACTTATCAAGGACTGGCTATCAATACTTCCCACAATTACAAAAATTGGCACTTTAAAGTTGAATATTTTGGAAACGGAACCACAAATCGAAATATAGTCTTAGAAACCCCGAATTTTAAAGGACCTATTCAACGATATCCCACACGATGGGGTAGATGATGATAAAAAAATCATCTTCAGATTACATGTAGGGGAGCTACCCTAAAATTCAAAATTTTATTCTTCCATTTTGTCGGCGTTATCGATATACAAATCTCCACAAAATTACAGCTCTCTAGTGCTAATGGTATTCAAGCAAAACCGTGGACGGAGAGATGGACATGACGAAACTATAAGGGTTCCTTGTCAGGACTACGAAACTCTGAAAACATATTTTCTATATTAACTGAAGCGTAGGCGAATGCGGTACCTTCCTCATTTCTGATTTCCAAAATACAGACGGTTTAGCTATTAACAAATCAGAAAAATAATGTTTTAATTAATTTTATCTTTTTCTCCCTTGCCCTCCGGGACGGGAGATGATTAAAATGTTAACATTGAGATTTTGTCGAACAGAATGTTGGTAGTTTGTTATTAAATAGATAGACGTTCGAGCGGGCTTTGCAATTTATTATGAAAACCAATAAAGTGTGCGCCTCGAGGAAATTCCCAGTCGTCCCCGCGCTCGATATTATGACTCGGGAATGTTTTTATTAAAAGACGAGTCGTCAATCGTTTCAGATCTTAACGACGTGGTAATAATGAGTCAAGCGACACTGCGACTGTAATAGACCGTGGTCATGGTGTATTAATTGAAACGCTAAGGTAATAATTTTGATTTTGATTCTGGTACAATTCCATCAGCGCTCGTGTAATTATCGCCTACTGTAATTTTTAAAATGCAATAGAATCTGCGCATTATAGCCTGCGCAGACAAGGGACTTTTGTCCGCCAACATAGATCGTTAACAACTGCATCAAGAAATGCACACGTGGAATTAAAAGGACAGGACAAATAAACGCGGGAGTCTTCGAAAAAAAAACTCATGTGACTAGGCGCAGTAACGCACTTTATGGCGCGATTACATTTGGTGGTTAGCTTGGGGTTACCATCCGTCTGGATTAGTCCGGACATGTCCGGATTTTTAAATTTTCCGGATTTTTTAAATTACATTGAATATGAACAATAAAAGTTAATATTGATTGAAATACCTTACCACTGTAACTATGTGAGTAATGGTACCATTTTGTGACTAAAAAGTCCCGACTTTTTTCGAAATGTCAGGATTTTTGTCAGGACTTTTGAAATTCCTAAATGGTAACCCTACGTTAGCTCGAATACGAGTGCCAATGGAATTCGGGTAAACGATTAAGTTTAAAGAAACAGAATCGAGTGCGCCCGTATTCAGGTAGGTTTTATTTTGGTTACCCGTCACCGTCTTCCAGCCCGTATTGCAGTGTAAATATTGCTTCTGGTGCTCGAATTCGAGTAATGTCTTTCGTTCATCCGAATACGGGCTAACCGAGTGTGATTGAGCCATTAGTTTGCGTTGCGCGCTCGATCCGATATAAAGGGATGAATCCAATATTTTCTTTGCAAACGTTTTTTCTTTTTCTTAAACTTCATGTTATTTACAACGCAACGTAACCTCAGAATATTCACTTAAATAACGTGCGTTTTTTTATATCACATACAAAAAAATGCGTTCCTCGGCGGACAATTTAGTCACGATTCAGGGACTTTTGGACAACAAATCATCGTCATCTGCGCAGGCTATTATATTACAAATGCAGTGAATGTTTATGTGACAATATTTCGAAACGAAACTGGGCCGGTAACATAAGGGAAAAAATACGTATAATACATATTAATCTATTTTGTTTTTATTTCAGGTAAGCCCGTGCCCCATTATGATGGATGTCTGTCCATAGATCACAATTTCGTGAAAGGTAATTTATATACAAAAACAGGGACGCAAGAAAGAAAGAACCGAAATATACGTTACCTACATATACATTGAATATTTCACTAGTAACATTTATGATGCACAAGCTTTGTAGACAGCAATGATAAATGAACTTTTTGTTATGATTCGTCTTAAGCGACGCAATGTATTTATTAATTATGTTTACGCACCCCTTCGATCAATTAATCCAGTCGTGTAACTATGACATGCTTCATAATCTATTAATTTACACGTCATAGCCACTTGCCGCCTGTGTCGGGAACATGTTGCTTAATTATATGTTAATGTTATATTACAATAAATATATAGATATATCAGTTTGCGCCCGCAACTTCGCACTAAAAAAAGGTTTGAGTTAATTATGACTGTAAAACGTGTTAACTATTACATAAAAATAGTGACTACTTAACTATAGTTACTTGTAGACAAACTAGGTTTTGTTAAAATAGTTTTGCTGTTATAACAAAACAGTTATGTAAAATTTACAAAACTGTTAATTCTTACACTTGTTCAGTAATTGGTTACAAAATTATTGCTTCAGTATAGCTTCACTCTACGGTTATTCGTCTGATGAATTATAGTTATTATTTTACTTGCTTTACTACTAAGTACTTTACTGCTTTAAAACCCTATAGGCACTACTTAACTTAGTAACTAGTAAGTACAAGAGGTTAGCAGGGGATATTGTTGTAATCATAACACGCTGGTTTCCAATTTGTTTTGAAATACAATTTTTATAAGCCTAAAGGGGCGTCCATAAATTACGTGAGATGTTTAAGGGGGGGGAGGGGGTCGAGTCAAATCTCATCTAATCTTACGTTGGAGAGAGAGGGGGTCTCGGCAAATATCACGCATTTTTTTTTCGCAGTAGTATCTATTAAGTATTCTATTGTTAAATTTTTATTACACTTATAACTCTCAGCAATATTGATTACTAGTCTTAACTAGTCGTAAATAAAAGCACGAAGCATTTTTTTCTTTTTACAATAACAATCCAACGCGTTTACGAAAGAAACCCACATTTTGAAAAATCTCACGTGAGATTGGGGGAAGGGGGAGGGGGTTGAATAAAATCTCACGACATCTCACTAGGGGGGGGGGGGGGGGGACAGAAAATCCAAAAAAACACCTCACGTAATTTATGGACGCCCTCTAAGTTATATGTATGCACAAAACAATCTCTTTAGCGCGATTCAGCGGATGTACCGAACATTTAACAAAACACGCACTTACAATCTGTAACCGAACTTTTTGGCTAACAGTTACATCACTTTTCAGTTATTCATAGCGGTTTTTGTGCTTGCTATTAGTGCAGTTAGAAAAACTCTATGTAAATAATCACCTCAAGTGTGTTTGACCACAACAATACATTGTTATGTTACAGATTATCGAAATCGAATTTGACAGCTAGTAATTTTTAACTAAACTCGATTAACTGAAATGATAATGCAAAATGCAACAGAACAGTTGGTCTATGAGTCACCGTAATTTATTTATTAGTAAACAAAGTTTGGCTATTCATCGGTCAACTCAACTAGTTTTGTATATTACCTTTTTCAGTGCGTCTGAGTGAAAATTGATTTCCCATACATACTTCCATCCCCCTTTTCAACCCCTTCAAGGATGATTTCTGAGATAAAAACTATTCTATGTCCTTCCCCGGGATTCGAAACTGTTTTTGTACCAAATTAGGTCAAAATCGGTTCAGTGTTTTAAGCGGGCGACAGACACACTTTCCGCATTTATGATATTAGTATACAGGGTGTTTGGAAGATGAGTGCAAAGCTTTAAAGGAAAGCTAACAGAGATCATTTAGAAACATTTGAGCCATAAGTCATAGACGAAGTCTGACCATTTTATTTTTAAGAATTTTTAACGATTTTAAAGAAAAAAACCTAAAAGTACACAGTTAGTTAAAATAATGGCTAACTGACATAATAAATGAATTCTTTTTGAATTTATTTCATAAAACAAATGTGAAAGCAAACTAAGAAAAAGAGTTTAAAACATCTGTATCAGCAAACAATTTTTTTACAGATATTTAAAATTTTCGTAAATTTTTAAAATGGTAAAAAGCTGTTTATCTTAGGCTTACAAAAAAACACGGAGGGTGTTTTGTTTGTTCAAAGCTTTTTAAAAACATGTTCAGTTATTGTACTTTCTTTTGAGGTATTGTTTATGCAAATTGCTTAGAAATTGTTGAAACTAAGACCAGAAATTCTAATTGAGGAAGATTTTTTTAAATTTAAGATGAATAAATTAAAACAAAATTTAAACTGAAATCACTTATTTTTCGTGTTAAAAATGTTCGCTGCGATTTCTAACACACGCAAGGGCCCGTTTTATTACTTCCGTTGTCGTTATTTTCAACATAATCTCCTGTTTCATAGTTTGAAATGCTGCATTTATTCTTTCTATTAATTGTTCTTTTGTGTTTATCTCCACATGAGTGCAAACTAGTTCCTTGGCCTGACCTCACACGAAAAAGTCCATTGGAGTAAGGTCAGGTGACCAAGCAGGCAAAGAGATTGGGCCATATCTGCCGATCCAGCTATCAGGGAAGCAATTATTTAAATGCTCTCTTACATTTAAAGTCCAATGGGCTGGACACCCGTCCTGCTGAAAGATGACCTCTCGATCAGTTTCGAATATTGGAGTACCGGAATCTTCAATAATGTATCTTGAATAATTTATGTAGATATAAATCATCTTATAAATCATTGAAAATAGGACCTACTTACCAAATTGAGATTAAAAAAGCTATTATAAATATAAAGTGTTATGAGAATACATTTCACATTGGAAGGTGTGGAATACAATGCACCAAAATACCAAGTATCCGTTCCAAGACACAGGCGTGCAAGGTCTGGAAGAAGGAGATCCTCAGCTAAGGATTCAATTTGGCCAAGGATTGTTCCTTGGCCTGACTTAAAACTAGTCCTTTAAACTAGTGTTCAAACTCATGTGGAGATAAACACAAAAGAACAATTAATAGAAAGAATAAATGCAGCTTTTCAAACGATGAAACAGGAGATGATGTTGAAAATAACGACAACAAGTAAGAACACGGGCCCGTGCGTGTGTTAGAAATCGCAGCGAACTTTTTTAACACGAAAAATAAGTGATTTCATTTGAAATTTTGTTTTAATTATTTCATCTTAAATTTTAAAAAATCTTCCTCATTTAGGATTTCTGGTCTTAGTTTCAACAATTTTTAAACCATTTGCATAAACGATACCTCAAAAGAAAGTACAATAACTTATTTTCTTTAAAACCGTTAAAAAATATTAAAAATAAAATGGTCAGACTTCGTCTATGACAAGTATGGCTCAAATGTTTCTAAATGATCTCTGTTAGCTTTCCTTTAAAGCTTTGCACTCATCTTCCAAACACCCTGTATACTAATATCATAAATGCGGAAAGTGTGTCTGTCGTCGTTTAACAGGTTACTCCACTTAAAAGAATACCTTGTATAACGAATGTTTAATAAAAGGTACGGTTTATAAATTGTAAGGTATACTTTCTTATGATAAGTGGGTGATCTAGGCGACTAGCGCTACCTTTTTGGTACCGCTAGTCTGCCTAGATCACTAAGTAAAGGGTTTTGGTAAAATAAAAAACACAAAAAAACCATTTAACCTAGTATTATAATGCATTTTTGTTTTAGTTTAGTTTAAGTTTCTTGAATATGTAATGGTTTTTTATGATATTGGTGTGGTGAGTTGGTTGTTGCAGGCGAATAGACGAATGTAAGAAGTGTATTAAATATTCTTTAGTTATAGTGCCAGTGTAATACTTTTTATATATTATGTATTTACGTGTTTTTGTTCATGTTGACTTTGCCAGTATTTTTTTGCACTATGCTGAAAATTGTCATTTCTCGACCGATTTGAAAAATTCTTTCACATTTGGAATCCTACATTATACCCCACGAACAAAGGCGATATAGTATTTTCAAAAAAGTTAGGGTTCCGTATGAAAACTTCGGTAATGTAACCCAATGTGGGAAAAAAAATACCAAAAAATAACCTTATATCGCGTCCGCTGCGGAAGTCATTGTCAATAGAGCAAAGTCAACGAAAGTTTTATAGAGGACATCATAAATATCTACAAACAGTCCGCGATACCATATGTCTAAATATTACGCTATGTCACAACTAGAGGTCCCCTGCGGTTTCACCCGCGTTAATTAATGAGTTTGAGGAAAAAGGGTATAGTGCGTCAAACTTAAAAGATGGACATATGATGTCGCGGACTTTTTTACATATTATAGAACTTTTAAAGGGGAACAATTCCGTTATACTTGATTTTTGTGTAACTTTAAGCGTTTACTTAGCGCACGCAATGGGAGCTCACAAATGGAATATTTTTACCCGCCTTTGCAACATTTTTCATCGATGCTAAATTTTCACAGAAGGTTTATAATTTTTTTTATTGAATTATATGAAGCGAGGGTGGGCCCCTAGTCGTTTAAAAAGTCAGAGATGTGAAGTATTTATCTGTATTTTGTGTGTTTGTATTTGTATATTTTTATATTATCCTGTTATCGCCTCCGAGATTTATTTTTCTTTACTATGCAGTACCCTCAATAAATTACTGCGGCGATAACAGGATAATTCACATCGAACTTCACTTAGGTAAGTTCGTTTGATCATTCAATTATCTCTTATCTAATAGACAAGTCCGTCCGTCCGTTCGTGGTGCTGTTTCAGCGGCCAAACCGTAAGAGATAGATATAGAGAATGTTTAAGTTATAAGTTAAGATTAGTCTGATAAGACTACAAACCGGATGTGAGTAATGTAGCACTTCCGGTTTTCGAGAAATCACGTGATTTCTATTTCAAACGAAACCACACAAAATCTCCGAAGTTCTCAATTAATTAAATACATTTTTTTTTTGGTGAACATTTGGTTCACTGGTTTGCTAGTACTTACATAATAGCTGACCCAACGAAATTTGTTTGTACCGCCATAAAAATAGGGGTTGGTGTTAGGAGGGCGAAAATTTATAGTTTTGTAAATCGTAAAAAATAAAATAAACAGTTTTGTCCAAAAATGTACCACCCTTACTTAGCGACAGCTCACACCGAAACGGAACGCTACACGCACATTTTAATAAAGCGACTCAATATCACTAACATAACTTTATTTACTACACGAAAAGATACACATTTCATTGTGAGAATTCAGAATACGTTTCACTGTTTCACGTTTCACGCAGCTGGGCTCATGCGGCCGTGGCGACTTGTCTCTACTATTTCCGTCCAGACTTCATGTACAATTAATGCAGTTCGGTCGAACTCTTGAGTGAAAATTAAAAATGTTTGACTGAGGCCTTTATATAATCGAACTTCTACTTAAAATCGGATCAGTAGATCCAGATATGAGAGTATCCCCTATACTACGTTACATGCTCACAAATTTTACCTCTTTATAATATTAGTTTAGAATTGCTTGGTTCTTATTTACTGAATTGAAGTAAAAACTTAGATTATTAGAAAGCCTAGTTTGCAATTTCAAAAATGGAAAACAGTTTAAATTCCATTCGTAAAAGATCTCTTTGCTTGAAACTTTTCGACATTGGACCAGCCAGTGCTTGGGGACCGGACGTCCGACTCCATAGTTATAATAATAAATGGAAGACTGGAATGTATGACAACCTAGCGGGTTGGCTTGGAAGAGTGCCAGAACTGCTCCTACGTTCCGTCGCAGGCAGAATTCAGAATAGTTGCTTAACGACTCGTTAATAAGCTCCTATTGTTTTTTGATTACTAAAGTGCCTGGTGTAGATAGTCTAGTCGTTTCATCAACAGATATTTATACCATGCTTAAGACTAGTAAAAAAGTATATGGTAGAAGCAGATGTAGCACGGACTGACAGAGAAGTAAGTTACCAAATTTTTTTACTGCAGGCAATGGAAATGACAACCTACACTCTTATTAACGACCTGGAGGTCTCCCCTCATTCTCCGAAACAAATTTCAATAGAAATAGGAAATAGGTAACGAAGTTCAATAGAAATCTCATTTCGTCAAATAGAGGTTACAAGCAAGTTACAGGTGCTTAGACTTAGAGGATCTAAAAATCAACCCATTTCAAGTGAACGAATATTATCATAATAAGAAACTATTAAGAAACGTCACAAGTTTTGATTTAGTATAAAGTATATTTAGTTTTTCGTTGAATTAGAGTAAGCTTCCTCCTCTTCAGCGTTCATTTCTTCTTCGCACGAACTCAGGGGGACTAGAACAATGTTTGTATGAAACACCTTTAATACTGTTAATGTTAAAGTCGTGTCCTGATCGAAAATTCTTAAGACGAAAACAATAAAACTGGAAAGGTTGTTGATTTTCAATATATTGGACAAACCAATATTTTATTTTATCGTGTTATAATAATAAGTCTCTAACTAGGACGTCCAGGTGGCAGCTTTATTGCAAAGAAAATGCATTTTTTTACAATAGATGTCGCTAGGTGCGCTTAAATGTGATTCATGTAAGTTGATTTTCCTGAGAGATTAACTTTTTAATGTAATATAAATTGTCATGTTTGTGTACGATAGCGCAATAAATAAATATTGTATTGTACCACATAAATGATAGTACTTTTATACTGATAATTAAAGCAATTCGTGCAAAATTATTTGCTAACCATTCCAAAATATCAAAATGCACAACATTAATATTCAAGTTTTCACTTCCGCCGGCACTCCCGGAGTACAACCCGTCTTGTTTTTTTAATTGACGCTTGTTGACTTACTCTAATATTATAGCAAATAAAGTGTCAGCAGCACCTTTAATTCAACGGGCCGTTTATATAACATTACATACCATGACCATATGAAAAATGGTGGGATTTTATGAACCCACGATGCAAATGAAACTTTTAAAATCATTAATAAAAAAAATGTGTGCACGGACCACACATCTGAAGTGAAACTTCTTTTCACACAGGCTTTTGGCACAGGCCTTCCCTATGGATGGAATAGGGAGATTGGACCATGACACACCACGCGGGCCCAGTTTGGATTGGTGGGTGCTAACGATTGCAGATGCAGCCGGGACCAAACGTGCCTTCAGAAGCACGGAGGAGCTCGAGATAGTAAATTTTTGGTCACCCATCCAATGACCGACCACTGCGAAAGTTGCTTAACTTCAACGATCGCAGCCGAACGCACCAACCACTTTCGCCATCGAGCTCCGCTATCTATTATCGACAGTATTTTTAAGCAGCAAAATAAATATTATGTATAATATTTTTGTATTTTGTTTAATGCCATGACAGAATACGTCTCGTCTTCGTGTGTTATCACAAGTAAATAGAATTAATTTTGATTGTAGTCAGTCGAACAGTCACAGAATCATACCTACCAACTGTATGATTGATTGCTTTGTTATGATTTAGTCGGAAACGAAGAGCCGATCTTTATTCATCGAAGAGTGATGTAAAAAGTTCACGAAGATACCGAGATGTTTTTGTACAATCAAAGCTATGGCATTCGTGAATATAGACACTTGCTCTATTTTGGCTTGTATGTCAACGACATAAGAGCTTTGTGAATGTGAAATAGTATCCAGCGATGTAAGCTATACTATAGTTACGTTTGACTGAATTAAGCGCGTCAGCTATATTGTTTTTTTTTTGGAAATATAAAACTTAAATAAAACTAGTTTTAACGGGATAATGCACGAACTTTATTTATTAATTGACGTTTCGCGGCCTTTTCAGGTCTGCATCGTCAGAATAATGATTTTTTATTTACTTTGTCGAGCTACCTTCGAAAGACTTTTATTGAGCATTCGGATATTTCAAAAATTTAAAACAAACTTAATAAAAAAATAAAATCGACTTTATGAAAACAAAACCACTGAAAAGAAATAATACGAATTATTTACTTATTTCAAATGTACAATCTTATAGATATTGTTTTTAATTTTGGAAAAAAAACTTATTAAAAAAATAAAGTCTACTATTTCAAAACAAAACCACTGAAAAGTAAGAAATAATACGTATTACATATTAACTTATTTATAAATTACATTCAAAATGTAATGAACATTTTGTGTCAGTGCCATGCCATACCAAGCAGCAAGTGGTAATTCAAGTCTATTTACATGCATGGCACCGTGACCCTGCTGGCTAATTGCAAAATAAAAAAGTAATTATCGAATTTGGTACATTTTATTGGACGCCGACATTACCTTTGATTATTTATAAAATAGCAGATGCAGATGGTGAGCGCATTCGAGTTGCGATCTTTGATGTTAAGCAACTTTCGCAGTGGTCGATCATTGGATGGGTGACTCGAGATACACTTAATATCTCGAGCTCCTCAGTCAAAAGGCACGTTATGAAGTTATTCCCGGCTGAATCTGCAGTAACATCTACTAATCCACACTAGGCCCGGTTAGGTTGATTATGGCCCAATCTCCCTGTGCTATCCATAGGGAAGGCTTGTGCCCCAGCAGTGAGGACATTAATATGCAAATAATGAAAATAGCAGACTTCGTAGAACTCACTACGACCCGCTCTAATTTTATCGAAATAACCACAGCATTAGCATTTCCATTTCCCCACTTCGAATCTTTATTAGTCGTGTACTGTAAGGAGTTAAAATTGTCGTAATTGCACAATTAATTCTTGTGGGGATATCCGTTGTTTGCACTGCGACACGGGCGGTAATTAAAGCGGACAAAACAAGACGATTTATGGCAACCCCGGCCAATAAATTACCGCGCGATGCGTCCTCTGTAACGGTAGCAACACTGTTTAACTTTTTGAAATCAACTGACTGCTTGAAAAATGGTGAGAAAAGTTCATATTTGTTTTTTTTTGTTCGTGGATTTCACCCGTGACACTGGCCGGTTACGAAAAATTATAACTAACACAACCGGGTTTGTTCTTTTTTTATTTGTTCAAAAGCTTTGTTCGGGAAAATTTATGATAAGCAAAGAGGTTTGCGAACCGTCAGTGCTAAATTTAAATTCCATGTTGGACAAGCGAAAGAAAAACAAAAGAAGCTAACTTCATTGAGTAGAATATTTTTATGAAAAAGGCAGTAAGTGTAGTACTAACGTGCTACTATTTATAATCGTTATTACAACATGCTAACATAAAAGTTAATTTAGAGGTGCTTAATTTTACTTTTTAAGTTACCGTCTATGGTGCAAGAATATTCAAAGTACCTAATAATGAACAAACGTAACAAAGGTTTTAAGAATTTTATTGCATACAAGGTTTTCTATTTTTCATATTCAGACGTCCTTTGACACCGCGAACAAGCGTAATGCTAGTAAAATAGTTACAATATCCTTCACACAAATTCCAACACTTCAAGTAGGCTATTGTAAGTCTTGTTTTGAATATCCAGCAGAATGAAGAATAATATATTATGGGGGGGGGTCTATCATTAATATTACCAGGCGTTTGCTTAATCCTGACAAGTTCAAATGTTAATTGATTCAGCAGGCCCTTGTATAAGTGTCATTCAGTGATATATAGACAGGGAAAACGGAGCACAGTCAAAGTAACATAGTAAAACTGGCTAAAGTAGTAAATTAATATGTCAGATCAGCACTTGAGATGGCGATTCGTTTTTCGACTGCAGTAGGTATATGTTTATTATGCTTAATAGGGAATAAAAAAGAGAGAATGCTGTTATTTTTTTAAGGGCCTTAGAATATTTGTCTATTCGTATTTACATCCAAATAACGAAATTTACTTCGAGGCGGGGCGGAAGCAGTAAGTGGCAACATCCTATATTCTGCACTCTAAGTAAAATTATCTAAAGAAAGGTACCCTACGAGGTAGTTCATATCGGACTTCCCGCTCGATTGGGAGCGCCCGTCTGGGACTGCAATCTCCACCTTACGGAAAACCACAGTAAAATACCTTTTCCAGTCTGGAAAAGGTAGAGTTATTTCACTGCTGAAAGAAAGAATAATATTTATTGACGACAGTATACATTAACAATTGCATTAAATATACACATCAAACCACAGTAGTCTGGAAAAGGTAGAGTTATTTCACTGCTGAAAGAAAGAAAAATATTTATTGACGACAGTATACATTAACAATTGCAATAAATATACACATCAAACAAAAGGTACATCGTCAACTAGGCCCCACCTCAGCATAATGATGCAACGGCAAAAATGGATTGCCGCTGTAACGCTGATGTTCTGGAGGGACCTAATTTGGACATCAACAACAATTTGCTGGTGAGTAGGGTTCCAAACTGGAACTGGGTACTCACCAGCAGAAACACAACACTACCAACCCCGCGAAGCCCTTTAACTTTCAGGTCTCTGCGGGTTATGGGAATGGGTTCCAGCTAGGTGAAGATGGTTGGAGCGACTTTCCACCGCATCGTCTATCTTCGCGACTGGACTCCACTTTCAGTAAATTCATTATGTTAAGCAGTTTATCTGTTTTCTTACTTATACGTGTGGAGAGTAGCGGTCCTACATGCTAACTGCAACTGGCGTTTATATATATCTGTCTCACCTTTGTGACAACCTAAGGCCTAAAATATAGGTACATACAGCATGAGTTTTAAGTTGCAAGTTGGAGTCGAACCAGATAACTTTAGTGCAGCCGCCCCGATAACGAGATAGAATTCAGACTGAGTTTTTATACGTAGTGCAACAAATTACCTCACTCCACATGATGTTATGTGTGAGTGAAGTCCAGTCGCGAAGATAATTGATGCGGCAGAAAGTGTGCCGCTTCAACCTTCCTCACATCATCATTTGTAGGTATTTAGTGGTTCAGAATCGTAGATCATTCAAAAAGATTTAAATAAAGATGTTATACTGCTCCAGTACATTGCGAACAATACTCGTGTCTCTATAGAACCCAACGATTGCGGTGTAGCGAACAATTCGATCCTCTCAATGCGTCTTCGCTTGTTCCGATCCAAAGGGTGTACCGAGCCGCAACAGGGTAGGGTATGACGTAAGAAAGCCGATGAAAATGTCTTAGATTTATTGTTATAGCGAATCAGCGCCACTTAAAAATAGACCTTATGGCGCGTTAAGTGGCAGAACCCTATTGCTATTACCGTATATTATCTGAGTCTTGCAAGAACACGAACTCCTTTTTAAGTGTTAAGAACTTTTTTATTTTTATTGAAGCGACTTTCTTCGTCAGTAACTAAGTATTGATGATTTAAGTTATTCATTGATGAAAAGTTGTAAGAACTTTATTTTTATTACAACGTTATTTCGCTTAAGTATAAAAAATACTATTCAAAGGAGTAGATATTTCATGATATACCTAAATACGAAGATCTTTTAATATCTAGTAGTGTCGGGAGAGGATTTGCGTTGAGAACGTTTGTCAAACAAATTGGTGACGATTTGAAAAGTGGTCTCGCGAAAAGGTGAATGATCAGGCGGAGATGTAATAAATACAGAAATTCTTGCATTTAAAGGATGCTAAAGAGGTTTATCTCTATTATAGCCAGTATCAACTCGCATAATTACTTTAGCATCAGTAGCATTAGTATTAAATTTACTTAATTAAATTATTTTAAATTACACAAGTTAATGTAAGTATGGATGAGGTTCGCTCTTCATTACAGACACTCCTTGAACTTGTTTGTAGAACAGCTATCCTGTTTATAGAACTTTCCGTTTGCTCTAGTCATAACTTAGTAGTGAATTCGAGAAACGTATCGAAACTATGGACTAAAATGTGAAATCGCGGACGGTTCGCTGTACAAGCTGGGCAAAGTTTTGTTCGTGTTCTGCTGCCGGGACATTTTGGCAGTTCCGGAAGCGCAGTAGGAATCAGCATAGGTATTCTGTAAGATGCAATCCTACTTACGATCTCATTTATTTGGATTTCTGACAAATGCCAAATACCTAATATTGGCTGCTTCTACAGACATAGCGACATTTTGCCTTGTAATGGCGTAATGCATATAAATCTAATGTCTAAAATGGCAGCTACCGAAACCGAAAGTTAGATTTTATTATACAGAATCGCTCTACAGAGCTTATCGTGCAAACAGCAGCTTTTGCTTCGGATTACAAATGTATGTCTTTGTCGGCAAATTAGCTTACTCACCATGACTTGCTCTTTAAGAAGTTCGCTGAATCTTGCTAAGAGTTTTGTTCGAATTAGGACGTCTGTTTGGGGTAGGTCCACATAGATAAACGAATATCATTATTCTTTGTGGTTGTTTTCGGTTACAAATAAGATCGCACGAGCCTCACGCTAGGAGAATTGATTTCAGGGGGCGAGGGCAGATTAATCTCGCTGTCAACTGGGAAATTTTAAAAGAGTGAAGAAGCGAGATTTTATTTTACAGAATCGCTCTACGGAGCTTATTGTCCGCTTCTGCTTCGGATTAAAAAATATGTCTTTGTCGGGAAATTAGCTTACTCATCATAACTTGCTCTTTAAGAGTTTCGCTAAATCTTGCTTAGAGTTTTGTTCCAATTAGGATGTCTGTTTGGGGTAGGTCCACATAGATAAACGAATACCATTATTCTTTGTGGTTCTTTTTGGTTACAAATAAGATCGCACTAGCTCCACGGTAGGAAAATTGAGTTTAGGGGGCGAGGGCAGATTAATCTCGCTGTCAACTGGAACATTTTAAAAGAGTGAAGAAGAACGAAGAATCGCTCTACGGGGCTTATAGTGTAAATAGCCGATTTTGCTTCGGATTCAAAATTATGTCTTTGTCGGCAAATTAGCTAACTCATCATGACTTGTTCTTTAGGAGGTTCGCTAAATCTTGCTTAGAGTTTTGTTCAATTGGAACGCCTGTTTGGGATAGGTCTACATAGATAAACTAATACTATAGAGCGCCTTATTGGTGAAGCAACTTCCACCTCACAGAACTACAGTAAAAAAGCGTTACCACATACCACATTTGCTACCTGTTTCTTTGTTGGGACACGTGTTTGTATCGCATCAGCTATCTTCCGGATTGGACTCCAATCATGGTTGCCAACGATTTATGATTTTTTACTATCCATAGAAAAGTCATTATTAAGTTTTCTTTCGTTCTCAGTTCCAAACTCCCATGCTTTTAAACTAATGTGGCAATAAAAAGTATTTGTAAAGTACATTATTGAGAAACATTTAGTGTATCTTAAGGAATGTAACATTTAAGCTAACGATAAACACTGTTTAGCAGGCATGAATTAAAACAAGATAGCAAGCTTGACGACAATATATGACAGGCTTGTAAAGTGTTTTATGTAAACAATTTTCAACGAAGCCAACGGGTTCCCGCCACGGTACATACTGGAGTAATTTAATTTAATGGAAGCGTCTTGATCATTACATTCATGACTCGGGAATTATTATGAATGTGTACTCATTTATACTTGTAAGGACTACAATGAATCAAACTCATATTTAAATAGGTTATCAATTTGTGCACATCAAAACATATCTTTGAATAATAAGAACAAATTGTTCCACAGTGTAGCCTACTAAAAGGAAAAAATATAGCAAAATATTCGCTCACCAAAGGTAACTTTGTAGATACGCAACAAAAACGACCGTATCCTTTTTTTACGTTAACTCGGTTTGATTTTTTCACAGCTTCAAGGCCCCGCTTAAGTATAATATGGATTTGTTTCTTAGGTTTTCGCGCACATCACTCATTAAATAAAACTAGTTTGAACGGGTTAATGCACGAAACTTTATTTGCTTTTTTTTTGAGAAGAACCGGCGAAACAAACTCAGAGAGGCTTTCTACCTCCTCTCTGAGTTTGTTTCGCCGGTTCTTCTCAGAAAGGTATCCCAATTTTGGAACCAGTGGTAGTTTACTGTAGTTAGGGTCAAATAAATAAACTCAAAGTTACAAAAAAGAATTTTAATAAAGTATTTTATTAACTAAATTAACTAAGAAATTCATACATAGACAATAAAATTTTAAAAATCTTTCAATGAAATAACCGAACGCTCAATAAAAGTCTTTCGAAGGTAGCTCGACAAAATTAAATAAAAAATCATCATTCTGACGATGCAGACCTGAAAAGGCTGCGAAACGTCAATAAATAAATAAAGTTTCGTGCATTAACCCGTTAAAACTAGTATTATATAATACGGATTTTTCAACTCGATACATCCACCCGTTCCCAAGATAAGGGGTCTTGTCAGACAAGCAACAAAGTCCTAATAAGGGTTCCGTTTTTTTTTCCTTTTTAGGTACAGAACCCTTTTGTGTTTGGGAAATGCCGTACGCATAGGTTACGAAGCCCTACAAAATATCGTATTTATACACTTGCATCGTTTCATTCCAGGATCGATTTAATGGCGCGAATGATGCGACTGCGGTGCGACGACACGGCGCGGCGAACCAAGCACGACCCAAGCCGTATCAGATTTAATCTGATTCATTCGCAAATTTTCCGCTCAAAAAATATATATTGGCTCCAGAGTCACGCCCTAGGCCTTTCGCTTCAATTTTCGTCCGATATAACCCCGTGTTATTGAATCGGCCGCTTTGATTTGATTTCGTTTTACCATCGTGCATTTTAACATTTTTCCCTTTAAGGAAGATATTTAAACTGAATAAATATGAGATGAAAATTGTCTCAGTAGAATTTTATTCATTTTTAGCAATAGAAATACGCAATAGGGATGATGACGGGGTAAACTAAATTTTGTTTGGTCCGTCAGTTACTTAGATTTTAAAAAAATAATGGACACATATTTTTGAAGTTGAACTTCTTTTCGGGTGGGGTGTAAATGGAAAAATCCTTTGGAAAAGATAAAACGGAAATGCGTCACGAGCGTCACACGACTATATATATATCTGCTAGTTAGTTACTATATATATATAGTGTGTGTGGAATGCGTACGCGGGATGCGTGCGCAGCTCTTCCCAACGTGCATGAAAGTTGGAGGGTAACTCGACGAAGGCTGAAACTCTACTAGCGTCACGGGCGTTACACGTGACAATATAATTATTATATGAGTAGGGTAACTATTTAAAAAATTGTAGAGTCCTGACAAAAAGCCGGACATTTCGATAAAAGTCCGGACATTTTATGTGACAGTGAAATTATACGCGTGGTAGCAGACTCACGCATCGCGAGGGTGGTCTCGTTGTTGATTTCTAAAGATGATTTATATTTTGTTTTAAATTAATGAGATCTTAATAAAAATTATTTGATATAAATGAAGTAGTTTTACTCATATTCCATTTAATTAAAAAAAAATCGGACAAATTAAAAAGCTAGCCAAAGTTCGGACAAAAGGCAAAAAGTCCCTATTTATGAGTAATGCGTGCTCCATTCCCCTATGCTTTATGCACCGGCTAATGTTAGGTTATTTAAAAAAAGAAGTTTTACTTCAGATGTGTGGTCCGTCTTTTGACAATCAACCGTAAACTTGCAAAGATAAAGCGCGTCTAGAGTTTGGGAGTGAGGGTTCGTGACGTCACTTCCAAGTAAAAATTATACCAAGGCGTGACATTTCAAATCAATATATCTCTGTAATGTTTTGAATATGTGAAAACAAATATACTTGTCCAACAGTTTTTAATAATCTACCTGATGGGCGAAAAAAAAGTTGTCATCATCCCTGTTTGGAAAAAAATAATCTACTTACCTAATTTAAGCAGATTTGAGTTAATGAAATGCAGTTTATATTTGCAACCCTACAAATTACATATAAGGTGGTATCCTGCTTTGATAACTGCAAAGATCAACTTTAATATTGCCCAATAAACCGCATCTTATTAGGTATCCTTATGTCCATAAAATTCCGCCCTGTACGAATGAAGAACACCATTTAGTTTATGTGTTTACCTAAGTAATGGCTTCGTTTATTATGCAGTTTAATTTAACCATACCAGCCGAGCGGGGTTACTAAGAATATATATTTTATATATATTTATTACCTACCTCCATAGTAATTTTATAAGAACTAACATGTAAACATTTCAGTTGCCTGATAGCTTTATTAATTACGTGGTGTTATTGTGAATTCGAATTCGTTATCGATTGTTAAGAATATCGATCATTATACGTGCGACACTCAGAAAGTTTGAGAAACTAAAAAACTAACTTCTATGAAAAAAATATTTTTTTGTTAAATCTTTTCAAAGAACCGCTATAAATAGTTTCATGCGTCTGAACCAATTTTCAAACCATTTTTTCCAGTCCTCCGCAGACGCCTCTTCCACCGTCTTCCCAAACGCTGCTAGCGCTTCTTCCGGCGATGAAAACTGTATCCCTTTGAGCAAATTTTTTATTTTGGGGAATAAAAAGAAGTCACGTGGAGCCAAATCAGGACTGTAAGGAGGGTGTCCCAAGACTCTGACTGGTGTGGAGTCCAGGAAGTCCTTCGTTTTGATCGCAGAGTGCGCGGGCGCGTTGTCGTGGTGAAGAAGGACCCCGTGGAACACGGTGTTAGGTCGCTTGTTGCTCATTGCAGAAAACACTTCTGGCAGGCATTTTGCTATACCATTCGGTGTTAATTGACGACCTCCGTGGCCGAGTGGTTTGTACGCCGGGTTTCATGGTGTCGCCAACTCGAGAGGTCTCGGGTTCGAATCCCGGTGGGGGCAGATGTTTGTGCGATGAATACGAGCATTTGTACTCCAGTCATGGATGTTTAATATCTATTTCTATATAAATATACTTATAGTGTACAGTATATGTATTCTATCCGTTACCCTAGCATCCCATAACACAAGCCTTATAGTGCTTACTTTGGGGCTAGGCTAATTGGTGTGAGTGTTGGAAATATTTTTTTTTATTTTTTTTTTAATACTGCTTTGGTCTTGAAGTGGAATTGAAATTAGGTACCCCGTCAATGTGAAGAAACTAGCTATCAAAGTTTTCTCTGCGCTCCTCAATCGCTTCACTTTCGTAGGCGTTGGTTCATTTTGAAACAGCCAAACTGTCGACTGACGCTTTATTTCTGAATCGTATTGATAAATCCAGGATTCGTCACCTGTCACAATATCGTGAACGCGCCGTGACGAGCCATCAAATTTTTGTATCATATCACTGCACCAATCCACACAGGTCTGTTTCTGAGCTTCGGTGAGGTTGTGCGGCACCCAGCGGGAAACTATCCTCCTAACGCAAAGGTGCTCGTGAAAATCTTGTGAACACTTCCTGAACTAATCTGCAGAGTATGCTGAATCTCTTCGTACGTAATTCGTCTGTTTTCTTGAATTATTTTTTTTTACTGCCAGCACACTTTCTTCGTGGCAGCCGTCGTAGGACGACCACTCCTTTGTTCATCCCCTAAAGTAAGACCGCGTTTGAACTCGCTACACCAGCGGTAGATGGTTGTTTTTGAAGGTCCTTCATCCATAAAAGTAGTTCGAATTCGATCAAATGACTCATCAGGTTTTAAGTCACATTTAAAAGCGTAAAAAATCATAGCACGAAAATGTTCTCGATGCAGATCCATTTTTTAATAACACAAGAAAAATTTAATTGACCCTTGAAAAAATGCAAAGGGAAATTTGAAAATCGAACAGTGGTATTTTTACTTCTAAATAATCGAAGTTTTCTAAATAATTACAAGTGGCCAGTGTGTTATATATAAAAACTTTTTCGCACACTTTCTGAGTGGCCTGGTACTCACACTATATTCAGCGCCTGTACTATCTAGGATCGAGTCTCACCGGAATAACAGCAGGCGGCAACGACGCGGCGTAACTTTTATTTTATGGCGAGCAGTTTCAATTTTAAACTTTTTCTACAGACCTAAAGACCAATATCGCTTGAAAAAAAACCGAGGCCGAACTGCGGGTGGCTCGCACCACCATGGGATCTTTTCTAACGATGCTGGTCTTGTAAGCAAATATATAAAGTTTAAAATTACTTGATTTCTGCACTTTCAGACGCCGCGTCGCTGCCGGACTATGTCATTCCGGTGTGAATTGACCCTTAAAATTGACTTACGATAATTGTAATCATTATCTTGTCCATCCTACTCTTTCTAACACCGTTTTGCTGTAGGTAGAGTGAGACAATACATGAAGAAGTTCACAATATATTCCTACGCTTATCGAGTTTAAGAGCACACTCCCAAATTCGAAGTTTAAAATAAATCTTCACCAAATGGCACCGTACAATACCGTTGGGTCATTTAAACGCGTGACTAAAGTCGATTCGGAATTCAACTTTTGGGATGACTTTCAATCAGTTGGATAAAGCAGCAATTCAAAGGGAAGAATTCGGATTGCGCGTCCGAAGTATAACCTATTTTTTTCACAGGCGATAAACCGATTCAGAGCTTTTAAGTACGAGTAGGTACATATTAAGTTTGCTCAATTATATATCATTGTATTGTTTTAACATTAAACCTCTGACTGAGAATGAGAAAACACTTCCTGTAATTTACTTAATTCACCATAGTTAATTAATCTAGGTGCATTGATTCATAGACTAATCACTACTTGTTTGTTTAACCGCAACACACTTAATTTACATTGCCGCCAAAACTTATATAAAAGTAAATTGAGATCTACAGTGGGGTGATACATAAACTTCTTTTATTTTCTCCAGTGTAAATACTAGAGTCCAGAATATAACATAGATTGGGTAAAATATTTTTAGTAAGATGGTGTATGTTTACGAAAGTTTTTGAAATTAAAAAATCACACAGCCCTTTTAAAACTACAGCTATTAAGGCATAAACACACAGAAGCCAGAGGCGGAGCGGTGCCGGTCTAGGACCGTGTCAGGCGTCGCGGATGCGTTTCGGTGCCTCCTGTATGTTGGCGATGCGTCGTTGCGTATTTTGTAGGGAAAGTTAACAAAAATGTCTAATGAGTCCGAAATCCATTGTAAATGTTAATATTCGATGAACAATTTTGTAAAAAATTACTTACAGCTGAATAAACCGGTAGTAAGCAACTCGCCGCCACCGCTCTGTGTGAATTTACTCCATGCACTAGAAGGAATACAACGATCACGGCGCACGCCTCCGGCCCGGCACCACACCGCCACGCCTCCGCCACGCGCCACGGACGCTGCCTGGTTGTGTCGCCGGTACGACCCGCCCCGCTACCGCTCCGGCTTTTGTGTGTAGTCTTTCATACTAATTCGAATTATACAAAAAAAAAAACCGCCGACGCCTCCGCTCCTCCTCCGCTCCGCCTCCGGCTTCTGTGTGTTTTGGCCTTTAGTGCGGCCAGATTGATTAAATCAGGATGATTTTCGGTTTTTCGTACAAAATAAGTAAGTTAATCAAGTGTCACTGCACTTTTTTCGACGACTTTTTTCCTAACCAATATCAAGACAAATTGACAACAAGAATACAATTAAAATTTGGTAGTGTAAGAGTAATTAGTAATAATTTTACGGCGTAATGAGTAGCTCAGTCTTTCTAGATTTCACTTTCACAGATAGATCAATTTATGAGTAACAATATTAATTATCAAGTAACTATAATATCTAACAGATACAATTAACCTTACGTAATTAACTAAAATGAGATCTAAATCATTATTAAAGTATTTAAGAATGCAAAAAAACAAGTCTTATAGGTATTTAAGACCTGACGAACGAATGAATGGCAAAAAATATCACAATAATGAGTTCAGAACTCTTTAGCTTAATCAACTTACGATAAATAATTCTTTTAATTAATAATTGTAAGAAAATAAAAAAAAAGTATTAAAAGAAAATCAATATTGATTTTGAAAAAAATATTGTAGAAAACAAATATTGTTAATTGCGTCATCAGCAAAACAACTTCTAATAGAGCTGCATATTTATAACCTGCGGCCGAAAAGGCCCTTTCAGCTTCTACACTTGTCGGCTTTATTGTAGCACCGGATCCGGTCTTCGGATCCGGTATATTGGTACCGGATCCGGTAAACCTCAAATGATGCCGGATCCGCCGGATTACCGGATCCGTTTTTCCGGATTGCAATCCCTAATCGAGAGGCAGTTACTAATTAAATATCAGCAGTAAATAATAATCAGAATAAAATCTCTCAACAGAAAGATGAGTATTCAAATAATGATTTCCATTTATATTAGAATTAAAGCAAACATTCCCATTTAATGGCATAAAAGCCAAGTTACTATGTTCAAATTTAAATCATTAAACATTTTAAGTGAATAAGATTTGTTGATATCGTAATTCCTAATTTGTACTTACAAAATACCGAAAATTATTTTTAAAGATAATTTGGAAAGATTTTTTTAGATTAAAATGAGGGATCTTCTACCTAATTTCCCGTTTGGAAGTCATTCAGAATTCAAAAAGGTATTCACTTCAAAATACTCGGGTCCTCAATGGCGCCAAACAAAATCCGGAGGCTGTGTTAGAGAAATAAACATTTTAATTGGGTCCGGGAGACTGCCCTAAATAAGATTAAGATCTCCTCAATTCCAGAGATGCTATCCTCTCGTTGCTCTAAGATGGCAACGTTGTGAATTATAATAATGAGGAAAATGAGATGAAACATTAACTGGATTTTTTACGATAATGGCTAATTACTTCCTACTAATATTAAAAATGTGAAAGTTAATATGTTTTTATATTAGTGTGTTTGTTGTTGCTCAATTACGCCAAAACGAATGAATGGACTTGATGACATTTGGCACACATAATATAGTTTTGATTACCTGGAATGAGTGTAGAATGAGCTCGATGTTTCGCGCGTTCGGCTTGCAATCGTGAAAGTTAAGCAACTTTTGTAATGGTCATGTCATTGTAGTGTGACCAAAATCTTATTATCTCCATTTCCTCCGTGCTTTGGCAGGTACGCTAAGCTGTTAGTTCCTACTGCATCTGCAGTCGTAAGCACTGGGCCCGCGTCATGTCCCAATATCTCTATTCCAGCAATTGGGAAGGCCTGTGCCCTAGCAATGATGACATTAATAGGCTGCTGATGATGATGAATGAGTTTAGGATACATTATTATCCCGGAAAAGCTTCCTGTTTCTTAATTCACAAAAAACTAAATTTAACATGGTGGAAGTCGCAGACGCAAGCTAGTAAAAACTAATCTTCTAGCTCCATTTAGAAGTAAATTAAAATATTGTTTTGTGACTTAAACAATAGCTGAACCTATAATACATAAATCTCATTAAATCAAACGCCATTCCTAAGCTGTTTCTGTTAAATCTCCATCCCTTCAGATTAATGTACTCGCCAAATAATTCACATTGATACTGCGGCGTCCGTGAAATTCTTGTAATCGTTTGTGCCGAAAGCGCCTCAAATTTAATCGAAGGAATAGGTAAAATGTTGCAGCAAACAAATTATTCACTTCAAAGTGTGGATACCCAATAGATCTCATAATGGATTTGCCTAAGTAGGGTTGTCAGTTATGCAAATGTCAAAACAACGCATGTTTTGCCTTTTTTGGTTAACGTTTCTTTTATTTACTTTTCGTATAATTAAGTTGCGTTACTAGATAAGTAAAAATTAAAACTAAGATATGTAATTCCAATTTGTCTCAATGTAATTTGTCTCAAGTTTTGGATCCAATATTATTGTTTCTTCTTAACGATTGTTACGCTTGATTTGTGCATTCAATTGTTTAGTTCGTTATTCAAATGTTAATGCGTTTAATATTTGCGTTTGAGAAATAATAATTTAAATTAGTGTTTGAACTAGAAGTGAATTAACGAAATACAATAGTGTAAACTTTCCCGCGCGGATATTAGCAATAAGGCACAGAACAGAACAAAGTAGTAATAATAGGTTGCGGGTTGAAACGATCTGAGCGGATTTTTTTCAAGTAAAAGTTTTCTTTAGATTTATAAATCTAGCAGCTAAACGCTTAAAAACATAATAATAACCTAGTATTTATATTTTTAAATGTTTAATACTGTACAGGTATTTATTAGACAATGTGGGTTTCCTATATTGCCATGATATGGCGCTACCTTGCAGCCTAAGAAATTCTTTCAATATTTAATCTATCAGCTTGTTTTACTTTTGATGATTTTGACATTGTCAGCAGTAAACGAATCGAATCGTACTACAATCACTCGCAAGATGACATCCTTCACATCAAATTATAAATGTCACGATTGACATCCCTAACAGTTTAGTAAATTGGACCGGAATCCAGTTTGGCACCTTCAAAGATCGCCAATATTTGCGCACCGTTTTAAGGCTATTTTTCATGGGAAAGGGTGGCTTGGGTTCTTTGTCGGTCTTATGGGAGGCACAAACAGTACTTAAATCAAACGCTTACATTCGAGATAGCTTAATTTTGGAACGGAAATTAACACCGTCATAAATTCAGTCCATTGGCACTTTGTATTTGTAGATATGCTGATTTTGTGTAAGCGCATTCTAAGCACTTCAAAATGTATGTATAATTTTATATTCAGTATGGGTGATATTTGCACAGCTATTTACTTAAACCATCAACCAAGCATAATACTAATTTTTAATATTGAGAGTTTTATCAAGCGTTTTGATGTCATTTCGTAAAGATTGATTAATGGGCCATTTAAACAGACAGATCTTGATGCTGAAAGACGTGAAGTTTATGGAACTAAGAAGACAGGCTAGGTCACAAGGCGAAAACAGATGTTTTGAATATATAATCTATCATTAGGGTCAGGCGTCCCCATCGTAAAAGTGTAAAAATCCGCCCCAGCTTCTTTTAAAAGATCCTAGGCTATTGGATAGTTACACCGTCAAAATCGAAACTGTCTTTTAACGCTATATCAGGGGACTGCTGTTAAAGTATTAGTATAGCAGGTTTTCCGTACACGTTAGAATTAGAGATGATCCGTAGGATACCTAAGTAAGAGATACCGCTCGAAGATTTGCTCTGCTGAAGTGGCAATAAGCGGGAAGAACCTATGGCCGTTGGAGAGGAAACACTGAAAAAAGTAATTTACAAAAGTAGTTGAGTTGAGACCGATGATAGCCAATTTTTTTTTATATATTTCAGTTACTCATAGACCAACTGTTCTGTTGCATTTTACATTAACATTTCAGTTAATCGAGTTTAGTTAAAAACTACTAAAACATATTGTTATCAATTTCGGTAATCTGTAACTTACCAAGGTATTGTTATAATCAAACACACTTGAGGTAACAGTTTACATAGTTGGCCTAACTGCAAATGTTTTGTGCTATTTATTAGCAAGTGCAAAAACCGCTATGAATAACTGAAAAGTGATGTGACTGTTATCCAAAAAGCTGGGTTACAGATTGTAAGAACGTGTTTTTTTAAATGTTCGGTACATCCGCTGAATCGCGCTATAGGTATTGTTTTGTGCATAAATATATAAGGTAAGTTTATAAAATTTGTATTTGAAAATAAATTGGGAACTAGGCTATAATGTTTACACTAATCCCCTGTTAACCCCGAGTACTTAATGATTCCCTCCCCTAAGGAATGGAAGTGAAATGATTCATTTTTCTAAATGAGCGTAGACATTAAAGTCTAAAGTTATAATTGTTAAAGTCGACTTCCAATATATTGTGATCGTCATCGTCGCCATCCTACTCTAATTTATGTAGTTTTAAATGCCGTGAAGCAGGATACGACAAAGTTAGCGATACATCAATTGTTGATTTCAAGACTACGCCCTCGGAGTGTTGCCACAGAATACTTAATAGTACAAGTAACCAAGTTACAGAGCCGAAGTTTCGATGACAAATAATTTGAGTACTATTATGTTTGTAGGTGTAGGTAGGTTGGTATACAATCCGAATTTCCAGTCCTCCATTTGAAATCGGTCAAACTTCGTCTGTCGTATCAGCTGTTCGTAACTAATTTCAATAAAGTTCTCAGCGAAGAATATCCTTCTAAGACGGAGATTATTCCAGAAATTCTCTTTCGCCAAGTTTCGATTTAATTCCATTTTTATCTCGACGACACAGCTACGGTAGGTATTATACTTTCGGGATATTTGAAAGCATCTTTGCCGAGATTTGTTTAAGGAGCTTGATGGACCCCGCCGCGGTTAGCGCAATACATTAGCGGTTGTGTAGGTTAAATACCACAGACATACATCGAAACAGATAACGCAAGTGTATGTACTTCGCGTGCCAAAAGGCACACCAATTGATAGTATGAAGTTAAACAAGGGCCTACTCGGCCCTCAGATGGTTCGTTGTAATATTTAAAATCTTCGATAGCTATTGCGGACTGTAGTGGGTATGTGTTCGTAATATTAATATAGGAAGAATTTGCCAATCTGATTTGCAGATGCCTTTGTATGTGCAGAAATACCGGGATTTATATAACTCGATGAAAAGTGCGGTGCAGCGATACAATTAAATTATTTACGGTGATATAGATGATGCGCGAAATGCAGGACGATCTACAACGAATAAGGAACTAATTAACGTGAACGTCGTCGGTAGCTGCGGAGGCACTAACGCGTGAATTTCGCGTAGGCACATAAACCCAAGAAGTAAAAAGAACCCCAGAACTGTTTTAGTATACCTGATTGATATGATGAACACAATTATCAAAAAAAACCGATAAATTGTGGAGTCGCAAAATGGGCGTGGCCACCGATGGACATCTTTTTACGCTATTTTTTTTCACGTCACCGTTCTCAATACCGGACGTCAATTGTGATGTTTAAAAATATCTGTGTTGAAATAGGTGTCCGGAGCCCATACTTTTTCACCACTTGTTCTCGGGAGTCCTCAATATCTGACAAGCTCGGTTTCCATACAATTTGTATTACATGCGACGTCTACTTCAATCTAGGTCTGTTAAATAGTTTTTAGATAGTCATCAGATGGGTAACCGAGAATTTGTCAATTCACACTTCGTGTATGAGACTGTGTGTGCCATTGGAATTCACATTTCTTTTAAACTCTGTTTTTATTCATTAAATTTTTGACATCTGTGAATAAATAGATGACTATCTGCCCATAAATTTAATTGGCAGTCAGAAAATATCATAATATTTTAATAGCTGCCAAAAGAGAAACAATTTTCTAAACAACTTTTCCTCATAAATCAAGCAAGACTGGTGTACCTACGAAATCAAGAACTTAATACATCAAACTGAAATTTAATAAATTCCTTGTCGTTTTCGGTACATTTAAATTGAAAACTTGTTGCAGACCATCCATCATCCTACACTAGAGAGATCTAATGAATTCCCGTTGGTAATGGACCGGGATGCATCGAGTTTGCTTAGTAATTTAGCAGAACACACCGACGATTAAGTTATCGGTTTTCCATTAGTTAAAAATGGTCCAGTAACTTTTGAAATGGGAATGTTGCGAATATTTTGCACCATCATTAATTTTATGATATCTAGCAGTGTTGGGCGTAATTAATTACTTTTGTAATTTAATTACTAATTCAATGAATAGTAATTGAATTACTTTTATTGAAATTACATGTATTTAAAATTACTGTAATTCAATTACGTCCTAAGTAATTTAAATTACATTACTTTGTAATTCAAATTACTCAATTACTTACTTTTTAAGGGTAACATAATAAACTACTAAAATTGAGCGGTTATTAGCTTGATGCCCGTACGCAGCACAACACAAACAAAGTTTTAGTGTATAATTTGCTATGAATTTATGAGTGTGTAAGTGTGTGCCTCGTTACCAGTACCTACACAGCTACCTATCCCTTTTCTAGTCTCTCGGCGGCGTGCACCTTTATTTCGATTGATTGTTCTCATATGCTACAATGATTAACTTACCAAAATCTTAGAAACTTTCTGATCAAATGTTTGAACAAAGAGTAGTATTAATGCCTAATTTAAAATAAATTAAACATTTATTGTCTTAATTTTAAAAAAGGTGGTTATAATTACACAATTTATCTGATCTATTCCGTAAATAAACATTTGATAAATCATAATATAATAGTTTTATTTAAAATACTACCTCGTCTTTAAAAGAGATTATATATAAGTAATTGCGTAATTGCAATTAATAATTACAATTGCTAATTGTAATTGTTAATTGAATTACATTTCAATAATTTCAAGTAATTTGTAATTAAAGTCACCAATTACAATTTGTAACTGAAATTGTTAATTTGAAGTTAATTACATTTTGCCAAACACTGATATCTAGCTATATAAATTTGTCTGATTGACCAGGGCCCCGAGCCTGGTCATCATGACGACACGACATTAGACTCACTATATTCATATCTTAAATTGTATAATAAAATTATAACGGGAAACGGTTGTGATTATGAATTTGCTAAAACGATGCCACGATACCAATCGAACGTTTACAAAATTAAGATTCAGTAAATATAGTATAATATAAATTTATACAAAAAAAAATACTAGAATAAATGCCACGCGGACCAGGCTGCAGGCTGGACTCGAACCAGCATCCATGGCTATACGGGCGAATGAACTGACTATTATGTATATTATACTAATTATAGGCATTCTACCATGTTGCGAGTAGGTGCATAAGTACCAGCTTTTAATGGTCCGTACTTACTTACGGTATTACTTGATACCTAATCACACTAATATTGTAAAGGCGAAAGTTTGTGAATGTGTGAGTGGAAAACAAAGAACGAATAAAAATGTTGAGCCAACAAACATATCTACTTACCCAAGATCCCTGTGCGGGAATTGAAGTTTCGAACGCACCCCAAAGTTTCCATTTGTCCCCGTCGCATTAACATTTGTAAGATGGCTGTCGATTGCTTCTGTTTGTATTCTTTAAAATAGATTCTGAGTAGTTCCTAAAAAAGGGCAGTTTTGGCACGACTTCATTGAGTGCTGTTGGCGTCATGTTTTAATTATTCCTTAATTCGTTCATATGGTATACTGTGAAATAAAATTGGTGTGATTTTTGTGTTCCGTGAAATCCGTAAAACTGGTAGACATTGGGCGAACGATACCATCTAGTAATTAACTGCAAGCAAGTATATTATGATGTGAGTGAGGGCCGCTAAGACCTTCTAAATAAGTATTTATTTTTTTAATGGTTCTGCTGCATTCTTTAATACGTGAGCCGTAAATAATTTATCTATGTGTCTATACTACTGATTACAGATAGGCAACGTCACATCTACCTATACATGTTTTTTATATAGCCAGGTAGGTAAATGACTCTACCCCACCTGATGTTAAGTGGTGATAAAGTCCAAACGTGAAAATAGCTGGTTCAGCAATTATAAACTGCCACACCAACCATCCTCACCTTACCGGCCTGCAAAAATGCTTCTTCACGCCTCACTTGAAAGACCCCAGATTGTAGGAAGGAGGGAACACGTGCGCGGGCAAAGAATTTCACTTACGAATAGTACGATAAAGAAATGAGTCACCAAATTTCTTTGTTGTAGGTTCTTATTTGTGGCAAAGTAGGCCAGCGCGCGTGGTCCTCTGAAGAAAATGTGATGGAGTTATAAGGAAAAATAACTCCTCAGAACACTCGCCGTGGTATTGTCGGTAGAATGCGCTTAATAGTGCGACATCGCGGCGTATTGTAGGGACTCGAGTTTGTTAGTTACCTATTCATTGCCAATGATGCGGGCAGCACGCCGCTGCAACCTTTCCAAGGTATCGAGTAAGTACTTAACGGAGTCATCCCAGAGGTGCGAATAATACCTATTCCACGCAGGACCGCACTTGCGTTTTGTACAAAAAGCACAGTTGGTCAGGCGTGAAAAACGGTTACATTTACTCTTGAGAGCAAGTCGGGACTATAATTTTTTATAAAGGACCGTAATCTCAACTTTATTCAAAAATTAGCAAATTATTAGCATCAAGTTTCTTGCGTATTACAAAGTCAGTTGACAGCAAAAACTTTAGATTTTTTGCTTTAGCTGCTACCTGCCAAGAGGGTCAAGATATAATTTGTTTGCGACGAGAAGCTCCAGATCGAACCTAGGCTTATTTTCTCCTATAAATAGTATCTCCTATAAATAGTTCTCTCAATCTTAGATTAAATTTGTTTTAATCTAAGCTCTCAGTATAATTCAGTGTCAAAGTCGACCGATATGGACATCTTTGCAAATACATTGAAGAAAATAAAATCTTTGTTTGGTTGTGCCCACATAGTTTTTCATTAATTTATTTTATTGTTTTTGTTTACTAACCGTCAGCACAACTGAAGAATTAGTGAAATCTTTAAAATATACGCTATTCCGGTTAAGTGGAGGTGGACTTTATTGAAGTGTTGACTACCTCATATAATCTTATTGCGAATGCGTCACTCCCACATTCTAATGTACAAAAGAAGTTTTTTTTTAAAACGATGTCTGCATGGAAATAAAACAAAATATGCGGTTTGGACACACATACAAACCGTCTTATTAATAAAATATTACCTCCTACTCTTGCGTTACTCTACGTTCATTAATAAGACGAAAATAGTTTTAGTAAATCAGTAAGTATAAAATTTCTATTGTCACCCTGTTGCTACAGTCCAAAGGAAAGGAATGTTTCATTGTTTATTTCCGTAACCCAATACGTTTGAATGTTTTCCTGGATAATGGTTTTAACCATCGTCGCCACTCAAGCAACCGCTGGTTTCATGAATCGGTGTTAAATTCCCCAGATGCAGCGGGGTGAAGAACAAAAGAGAAACAATTAACTCCAGGTCGCACGGAATCATACTCTTAAAGGGTTGGGAATGGCTGAAGAAGAGAGAAAATTGTCCAGAATTGATCATTAGTATTAAAGTGTACATATTAGTGATGTAACGAATGTCATTTATTGAACATTCATTCACCAACATCGAATATCTGGTACCGACATATTAAAATTGGCGCCAATTGTCTATGGCATGGTGGCAGTCTCGTTCAAATTGCCGAGTTGATATGAACTCATCGACTTGACTGTTGACTTTGACTGAAGTGTCAATCCGCTCGCGCCGCTCTTTTCGTAAACAAAACAAGTGAATTTTGAGATTAGAGATTTATTAACATGAGTAAATCAAATTCTAGTGAGCTGTGTAACAATGAATATTCAAAGAAAGGAAGGACTACAAACAACTTCTTAAAATTGTTTTTTTCTAATATTCATATTCGCAAAACATACGCAGACATTTTGCGAATGCGAATGTGAATGCGAATATGCAAAAAAAAAACAATCGATGACCTAACCTAACCTTTAGGTTACCAATTGTATTTTTAGGTGCTTTTTTTTTGTTTGTAGATCATATAAATATTTGCCATAATAGAGATGTCTATTACTCTCATACGGAAGAATTTTGTAGGCACCTGTCTCACGTGTCGTGCCTTTGATGTTCTACCAACCGTATAAAAGGTATCATGACGTGTATCTTTATATGAATATGCTGATGTTCAAAAAGATTCTGCCACAGTATTTGCAAGCAACCCATTCATAATCTGCCACAAGCACCTTTGTTTGATTGAAAAAGATCTCGACATCATAAGTCGTAACGTTAGCGAATATCTGTGTTTAATACCTTTGCATGTATGTATGACATGCGTGTTCTGTTGAACCATATCAGAATTGACATCGACATGTAAGCAAATTAAATACACCATATGAACTGTTTACACTACTTTCTATGATGTTTTATAGTCGAATCAAAGCAGTGACAAAATCTAATAAGAAATTTAATAATACTAACGGTACTTAAGATGATAATTATTTATACCGGATTGTGAAACAGGCTAGGCTAATTAGCTAAGAAGCTTTAAATCTGTGATCTTTTAGAGGAGTTATTTAAGGTGGCAGGCTAGGCTAGAAATCTGTTGAAATTATTTTGACCCGGTTCCAAAATTAAGGAGATTCCTAATTACTCAGATTACAGAACAAAAGACAGATGGAGCGCACGGAACACGCAATGCGTGGCACCATAGCAAATACGAAGTCAAAAGCGACTATCAATTCGCGTCAGTATACCACAACGCATCGTGTTGTGAATACGTCCCGTGAATATTAAGTTTTCATTCAAACTGTGCCGCCTTGTTCATACATCCTAAAAACTGTTCACAAAGACAAAAAAAGGAATTTACGTTTGACTTCGTATTTGCTTTAGTGGCACGTATTGCGTGTACCGGGCGCACCATTTGCCTTTCTTCTGTAATCTGAGCCTAATTCGTTCGGAAACTAGAAGGCTCAACGGAAAAATACTAATTCCAGTCCTAAATTTTATAATCACTTAATCCAGACTATGATGAAATATTGAAATAAATTAGAAATATAATATTATTATACTTGCATAGTAACAATATAGCATTCAATTCAACATAAAAGCAAGTATACATCTCTATTGAACGAATAAACACCAAATTCGCAAACTGGAAAATCCTACTGTTTAATATTCATTTAAAAACGCGGTACCGATCTGTTTGTCAATTTGTAAAGCTTTTTTCTTAATTGATAGAATAATCAAACTCTGTTAATTTCTTTCGTTTCTTTATTTATGTTGAAAAGTTAGAATTGATGACGATTCACAAATAAAATAAGACGTTAAATTCAAACTATTACGTATCAAGACCAAAAGAGTTCCTCCCTGCGCTTTCAACGAAAGTAAAAACTTAAATGAGTACTTATTAATCTTATTCATTTAACAAAACAATTACAAAAATACGCATGGCACTCAGGGACTGCCGCGGTAAAGCTATAGCATAGCATTTTTTTGGTACCGTGGCAAAAATTTAACACACTGCGCTGTTTAGATCGATACTGGAATGGCAAAAATTGGCATCATATGCACTCTTGTCAGTTTATTTTCGTTACGGAATTTCTTGATTCGGTCGCCGCGCTCAAAGTCCGCGATAAAGCTATACAATAGCTTAATAGGTATGCAGTTACAAAATAACTTAATCTTGTTTAAAACTACGAAACATTAAAGTTTTGAATGTTTTAGTCTAGTACTGAAATAACTTTTAATATATAATAATAAAATTGTCCTTTAATTTATTGGGCAATTTTACTTAAAAGTATTCCAATCTGGGCAGTTGCTGCCCGGCAGCAGATGCTTTGCGGGCCTGCACAGCGGTCCTGCTGAGCGGCGCTGCCAGAAGGGTTCTCATAGTAGACGCCGCGACCCGTGGTCCAATCGCCTAACGAGATTGCTTTGGTTATCGCTATCGCTTACGATTTAAAGTATCATTCTGACTGATGAAGGTTATGAAATGCCTCGTGCTCGTTTTTTGTCTTTTGCATTGTTAATAACAATATTAAAGAGCGTAAGTTATTTGAAAACCTTCGGGGGACTGAAATAACAAAATGAATTAGTAAGCGATAGCGATAACCACAGCAACCCCGTTAGGCAATGGACTCCTAGGGCTGCGACTGCCACATACAGTAGTCCAGTAGGAGTAAATGTGATCAGTGGTGCTTTGCTGTTTCAGTACCTATCAAAGCTGAACTATGTTGGAGCGATCGAGCGGCACTGCCAAAGTAGCGCCAAGTCGACGAGATCAGTTGCTCGCTCATGGCGGTAGACTAAATGGCGTCGTTTACAGATCACATTGACGCATCCTTGGTGCAATTAATTAGTAAAAACTTGGATGTTCAAATGGAATGCATCATCCTCTTCTTTGTCCTCTACCAGTCGCTTCACGAGTTCTTGTTTTCGTTTATTGAAGTTTTCAGACATAGTTCAGCTTTGATGTACTCAAGACACGACCAAACACACAACTGATCACATTGATTTCTACTTGACTACTATATGTGACAACGCGGTCATCATCGGAAGGCTCGTGTTAGCACCGCTCAGATCAGAATGATTCTTTTAGATCCCCGGCAGCTGATACCATATTTTACCCCCAATTTTACTATGTTGGCAAATGGCTATGGTTACTCTTGTATTTACCTACAAAGAAGCTTTAAGTGTCGCCGCACACGGGCCACCGACCACAACCACAATACGCCGCCACCATCATATTTCTTGTAGTTTTCATACATTTTATATGGACTCACCACACACGGTACGCCGGTGGCCGCCACACGCTACAAATCGTCGTTGCTCGCTTCTTGTGGCCCGCACCGGCCACTTAATGCGCCGAAACAAAACGCCGCCACACGTCACTCGCGCGATTCCCCACCACTTTCTCCCTTACCTTAGTCGGCCGCTGTCGCGCGCTTCAGCCACTTTAGTAGCCGCTTCTAGCTTCTCGTGGCGGCGCTTGTGGCTGTGGCGCGTAGCCCGTGTGCGGCGACACTAAGACGAGTGACGCATAAAAAGGTAATGGCGTCAATGTCGCTGTCTTTCAGTGTCGTATTTCTTTCGTTCGTTCAATCTCACTTAAAAATTAATAAGGAATTACTGTTGCTGTCCTTCGGCGTCGTATTTCTTTCATTTCTCGCGCAATCTTGCATGAAAACCTTGCACTAGAAGAATTTTCAAGCATTTCGCTAAGCATTTTTACTTTAATTGCTCACTCTTGACTCGCTCCCAATCGATGGAGCCATTGAACCGCTAGCTCCCAAACTACCTGCGTTGACACACAACCATCCATGCGTGAAACCTGATAAACAGCCTGGAGAGTCATAATGGTGCTGGGTCATATCCATGTAAACAAGTTTAGACAACCGGTTACGTTGTCCAATTTATATCAGTCATCATGAAATCCTAACGGTCGGCCGTCAATTTAAACGTGTGTGATGTGCACACCATAAAACAGCCTGTATATTGGTGATGAAATGATGATACTAAACTTTAATATAAGCAATAAGAGTAAAGGACGATGGGATGAAACGTCCCTACCCCCCAACAGGTTTAAATAAATAATAAATAAATAAATATTTCGAACACTCACACCAATTAGCCTAGCCCCAAAATAAGCAGTGTAAGGCTTGTGTTATGGGATGCTAGGGTAACGGATAGACTACATATACTGTACATAAATATATTCATATAGAAATGTATATGAAACATCCATGACTAGAGTACAAATGCTCGTATTCATCATACAAACATCTGCCCCCACCGGGATTCGAACCCGTGACCTCTCGAGTCGGCGACACCATGAAACCCGGCGTACAAACCACTCGGCCACGGAGGTCATTTGAGACGGTTCATTTGAAGCGTAGGATAGATAATTTCTCACTACATTCTTCAAATATATGAGGTTTCGATTTTATAAATTCTAAATGTGCCCTGAAGTTTCACCTGCATTAATTTGAGGAAATAGGATATAGTTGGTAACCTTTTTATGGACAAATGCAGTCGCGCACTCAACGCCCGCAACGGAAGCTCTGAAATGGAATATTTTTTCCCGTATTTGTAACATTTTTCATTGTTGCTCCACTCCTTTTGGTTGTATCTTTAACTAATATAGCTCATAACCTTCCTCCATAAATGTACTATCTAACACAAAAAGAATTACTTAAATCGGACTAGTAGTTCATGACTTTATGTATAGTTAATTAGATAGAACCTGAAAAATCCAAAGGCAATTCCAAGCCAACCCAATTCTCTTTTTGAGTACGAATGAACAAATCCACACGCATTCCGTGTCTGTTGCATGGTGGGGACGGGGTCCATACAAAATCCTCCATTGTCCTTTGTTTTTGAAAATTTTGAATGAAAGTTTTGAGTTTTGAATAAAAAAGTTGCGAAAGTCGGTGTTGCATACAATTTTAAATGACTGACCAAGCAGTTTAACTTTATTACCTACTAGATGTGCCCCGCGGTGTTACCCGCGGTTTATTAGGGATATTTTCCCGCAGTTAAACGTAGCCTATGTGTTAATCCAGGGTGTCAGCTAACTCCATACCAAATTTTATTAAAATCGCTTCAGCCGTTTAGACGTGAAGAAGTAACATACATACACACTCACAAACTTTCGCCTTTATAATATTAGTGCGATGGCCATGTCTATACAGCAATAACTAGTCTTGCAATACTTTATATTTTAACTATACATCATATTACGAATGTCATTTGATGAGTGATGTACACAAAATTCTGCTTAAAAGGTTTTTACTATATAACAAGCTGACCCAGCGAACTTCGTACCGCCATAAAAATAGAGGTTGGCGTAGAGGGATAAAAAAGGGTTATATTAAAAGTAAAATAAGATATTTGGGTTATATGTATTACCCTTATCACTTAGGGATATGGAAATGGTTACGTCCTAGACCTATTGAATAAACACACTAAATTTCATAAGAATCGGTAAAGCTAAGTCAAGTTAGGAGGAGTGTTGTGACAAATTTCCGACACAATAAAAAATCTCTTCGATGTTCGACAATCAACAATATATTGTTATATATATATATATATACAATAGGCTATATAATGTTTTATCGCTACTTAATTAAACATCAATGTTTTAAATAAATACTTAATTTTCACGTCGTATATTTTGAACCGCGTCGTGGAAAAAAAAACTTTAAGATGTCTATAACACACAGTTCAAACCGATGGGTCTAGAGACTCCAAATTTGGCAAGTAGGTTCATTATTAGATCATTAGGTCAAGGGATGCACTTAGCAAGGATTTTTAAAATTTTACCCCCGAAGGCATTAAAATAGGGTATGAAAATGTGTATATTTTTTTTTATTAGACTTAAAACTTGACTCAAATCAAAACCGTAAAAAGACTGACAATAAATCAGATTGGGTAAAAAATAAGCTTCTCAAATCACTAATGCTACGCGTTCGAAGTCGCGAGCAAAAGCTAGTACTCTCTTGAATTATCCACAATAAGTTCTCATTGTTCAGAACCTTTACAGAGAAGTTTAGAGAATTCTCCCTTTTAGAAGAAAGGCTCCATAAGCCTGTTAGCCACTTGAGCCGTAACATAGTGGTAGTGCTCAGGTTATTATTGCCGTTACAAATTGCTCGCAATCCAACTGCACCTGAGCTATGTTACCAAAACCATTCTAATACAGCAGATATCAAACAAATGCTAGATATGACAAGAGGTACTATTCTCGGGTAGGTATTTGACGTAAATAGTCAGTAGCAAATAATATTATTTTTTCTCAAACTCAAACTCATTTATTCAGTCTAGACTGTTACAAGCTCTTGTGAAAGTCAAACGCTACGCCATCGGTTCGTAAATCTACGGCGGGAGACCTTGTACTGAGAAGAACCGGCAAGAAACTCAGCAAGGGCTTTTTTTTCTCCCTGTTTTGTTTCATACAGTGAATTTTGAAGAAAAGTTTCATCAATTGAAAGATGACATCAAATATTTAAAACATGTGTTGATGTCAACTTCCATCACATTAATATTATTAATTAACAAAAGTTAAGTATAGCTAGGTACTACTTTTAAATTTAGAAGTGGCGATTAAACAATTTTCAACCAAATCAGCAAAGCAAAACGACTAATTCTATTATATTAAGCCCAAGGTGACTTATCATTTATGAAATCTTTAACAGTATAGTAACCTTTTTTAAGGAGACATGTTTTTATACACACTTTAAACTTATGAAAAGCTAAATTAATTATTTCTTTTGGTATTTTATTATAGCAACATATACCTTGACCCACTAATGAACCAAGAACCTTTTGGAGTCTCAACGGTGGCAATTTGAGTTTATCTTTATTTCTGGTATTGAAATTATGTTCATCATCGCGCCTCGTATATAAATTTATGTTCTGATGCACAAACAATATACAATTGTAAATGTATTGAGAGGCAACAGTCATTATACCTATTTCTTTAAATTTATCCCTAAGAGAAGTTCGAGATCCCAAGCGATAAATAGCTCGTTTTTAAAGAATAATTAGTTTATTAACTCTGTTTCCGTGCTTGTTAAAACTTTAAATAACTTTTACCGTTTCTAATTCCGTTATTAGTTAATTACAACACCATAACTCACAATATATAGAAGATATCTAAACCTCATAATAGCTCCACCCAGAATCACGAAACAATTTAAGTTTGTCTGCGATATTAGTTGTTGCCAGAATTCGAAATAGTTACCATATCTAGTGGCTCTAAGTATCCTTGTTGCGGCATTCCCGCAATGCGTTAGCCTGCATTACTAGTACAATTGGTTTCATGTTGGTGCTTACATTATGTAAGCAACGCCTTTATCACGTAGTATTAAGTGCTATATTCGCAGTACAAGTGTATCCTTTGTTATTGGTTGTACAGTTCGCCCGAATACCAGGATGTCGATATTGTTGTTTCAAGTTGCAAGTGGAATAGCTATGTTCATGATTGGAAGTCGGAAGCGTAAGATGAAACCATGTCATCACGTTTGATTAAAAATTATGCTTTTGTGTTGAATTTTGAAAAAAAAATACTTACTAAAAATGCACAACCATCTTAAATTCATATAGAAAGGATCATGGGCAAAAATACATGAAGTCTGGTACGCGGCCCAATAGCCAAAAAAAAATATACATATATAAGAAAATAAATATGTGTGTATATATATATATATATATATTTATTAGGAAAGGTATTTTTACAATGATTAATGGCAGCCGCGTCTCTTGTATCCATTTGCTGTCGGATCGGAGTTATTTTGAGTAAAGCATTTATTTTTTTTGTTGTTTTTGTTTAATTTTGGTACTTTTAAGGTATTGTTATCCTATCTATAATCATGTGTGTGTTGATTAATAGGTAGTAAAATGAATAAATAATCAGGAATAAAAAAATTAAGACGCGTTATTTATTTTTTAAACAAGGGAGTAATAACAGCCCTTGCTGAGTTTCTTGCCAGTTCTTCTCAGTACAAGGTCCCCCGCCCTATACTTATGAACCGATGGCGTAACGTCTAGACAGACATAAGTGCTTGTAACAGCCTAAACTGAATAAATGATTTTTATTGATTGATTATGATTATTATAAACTTTATTATTAATAATGACATCATTGAGGAACGCTGCAGGGGCAGTGAAGCCTTCATGTCTGGCATATTCTAGATACCATTCAATCGAAACTACGTTAGCAAAAGTGCCGACTGTTTGTCGTCCAGTGAAACACGTGCAGTAAGTAACAGATGTTGGTTTCATTTTTATGAACATTGTATTTTACCAATACATAACAATAATAATTTCTTGACTATACGCATCATAAATTTTATGACTTAATGCGCTCCTCTAATGTCAATGAAGATAAATAATTATCTCTTTCGAAATTTTAACTCATTTCGAATATGAAACTTCGTGGAATATCAGAAAGACCATTATAGCGTGCCGCTACTATAACATCTACATGAGGCCGTTGGCAACTATGTACATTTGTGTATATTGTTCGCTATAATATAATAATGATTGATCCCAATCCAGCTCAGATATATATAATCATTATCTGAATTGGATTTCTACAAAAGAGATGGTGAAAAGATTTTTTTTTACATAATTTGAATCAAAACATTGATTTGAATTTTCTCCATTTCTTGGTGCAACTTTTACTTATAAGTGACGTCACGAGCCCCCGCTCCCTCTCTTTGACGCGCTTTATCTTTATCATTTTAAGGTTGATTGGCAAAAGAAAAGATAAGTGTCGATTATTTCTTGATAATCTAACTAACAGACTAAATAGAATTTCTTTTACTTTACCCCGTCAACTCCTCACTTTTCACATTTTCCACTGATTTACGTTTCAAATAAAAAAAAATATATAGTATGAATGATGTTTTTATCAAAACTTAACATCTAGTAACTCAATATGTTTTTCTGTTTCAGGTAAATTGGGCGATATAATTCATGGCGATACGGTATTATCTTAATTTTTGTCATCATGCTATCGCAGAAAATTATTTTTTCCAAATCATCTAAACCTACAATGTCTTACTGTAAGAACAAACTCTTTTCACGGTGTAATCTGTGGTGGAATTCGGAATTTGTATTTCAATTGTAATTTCAAACCAAAGTGGCTTCCGCGGTGAAAAATGAGTTTTGTTCCTACAGATTAGCACGGCTTTTATGATAATCACTTATTTAAGTAAACACCGTAGAAAACAAGCTGTTATTAATTAATTATTAATAATGATAACGTAACCATTAACGCAGCACAACCTTGTAACGCGAACAGCCATGAAATTAATTGATATTGATGGAATAATGAACGGAACCTATATGAAGCCGGGTGCCTCCACCCTTTATTTAGATTTAATAACATCAGACGAAGATACTCCAGTGTTACGTTGCCGAGACAATGAATACAGTGATTGAACCGTATATGTGCCCCTACCATTGTACCAAACGGATGAGAGGAAGTCGATTGTATCTTGCTAATTATTGTTTTTAGTTTCTTTTATAGTAAAAAGTTTATCCCGTGTTCTTTAATTATATGCACGCCTAGAAAGATCAACCCAAATAAACCACGCAAAGAAAACGGCTCATGTTACGTGCAATGCGAGTGACTCTTGTTTCGAAGCAGTCAATGTGTGCGTGTGTACCGACGGTATGTTTTTCGGCGCTTCGGTGCAGTGGATGATGTATCAATGCGTGTAAATAATCGTTTTGAATTTTATTTGTATTTTTTACAACTACTCCAATATACATATGTATGTAGGTAATTACAAATGTTCTAATAAAAAAATATATTACGCCAGTAATAATAATGATGACACTAATTATCTGCCGTTCCAGTTGTTCGCATCGGTACTTCTACTGACATTGATCAAATTATCAATGTCCTAAAAATCTATAAGATGCTGATATCTCACTAACTCAATATTGATTGAATATTCGATGTATTGAAATAGAATCGTGTTTGCGTTACACAACTGATTCTGCTGTCGTAGTCTTTGCGTTGACAGTACGTCGCTTTAATAAAGAATGCAAAATTCTACCCTAATTGCAAGACAAGAAAGTGAATAAAATAATTCCTTTAATATAAATAAGTCGATTATTCAAATTTAGTTTGAAATTTTAATGCTCCCGATACGGACACGTGGTAAGGGACATTTGCGGTCCGTAATTGTGAACTCCGCGTATATGCCATGTTGGAGCTTAGATTAAACTAGCGACGCAACAATAGGTGTTAATTAACTTACAGTACATAAAACCCTGAGTAATAAATTGACGTTTGTAACCCGACACTCCGGATGTCTCGTTTTATTTATCATATTGTACAATGCAAAATTATAATTAAGTAGCTGTGCCCCGCGGTGTTACCCGCGGTTTATTAGGGATATTTTCCCGCAGTAAAACGTAACCTATGTGTTGATTCAGGGTGTCAGCTAACTCCATACCAAACACACACTTACAAACTCACAAACTTTCGCCTTTATAATATTAGTGTGATTCCTGCCTAAAAATCGAGTAAAATAAGTGTAGTGGGTGATGTTTGTATTAGAGTCACAAAATGCAAACATCACCCACTTAGTAACAGTGATATTATTCGCGTGGTAGCAGACGCTCGCATAGCGCGGGGGTCTCGTTGTTGATTTTAAAGATGATTTATATTTTGTTTTAAATTAATGAGAACATAATAATTATATATAATAACATAAGATTATTTGACTTATTTGATACAACTTAATAAGTAGTTTTATTCATATTCCATCTAATTAAAAAAATCTGTACAAAGTCCGGACAAAACGCAAAAAGTCCGGACATGTCCGGACGATTCCGGACGGATGGTACCCCTATGCAGGAGCCTAATACAAAACAAAAAAGGATCTTGATAAATAACTTCATTTGCCTGCCCCGTTTCCAATTTACTTAGGGTTAGCGCAATACAATTTTCCCTTTAATACCGGAGTCTACTTTTCGATTGGCCATTAGCATCACTAAGGGTCATGTCAGCAATCAATCTAGGGTACAAGATTCGGTCCAAAGTCATCGACCTGATTTTGGAACGAACTTATACTGTCTTAGACTGGAGTTTTGTGTATTTTTTGATGCCTGCCACTTGGCTATTCGTGTTTGCTATTTGTTAACTTGACATCCGTCTGTGTATTTCATCCGTTAAAAAGCATGATAAGGACAAACTCTCGTCTAGTTTACAAATAGCAATACGAAATAAAAAGGCTTGATGTGACGATTGCTGGTGTGGTGCTGCAGTTATATGCGTGCCTGATCGGCCATTTTCACTTTTTCAGAGCGTATTTAATTCTCCTCAATTCGCAGGATTGTAGGAAGGGAAAAAAAAATGTATATCATGCAAATAAATAAAGACTTAACTTTTTTGCGTTTGAAGCGTAGCCACAGTGAGCTGATGGCGAAGTAAGCCAGCGCGTGGTCATAGAAGTAATGAATGGAGAAGGTAGATCAGCGGAAAATAACAATTCGTTATATTTTGTTTTGGTTACTTACGAGTATATTTATTTTAAGATTTTTTCTGCTAGATATTTAAATCTAAAAAAATATTTTACTAGAAAAACAAACGCACTTGGTCCACGCAGTAGACGGGATTCGAAGCATAATTTGGTTAGTGCATCCGCCCGGATAGGGGAGGGTGCGGTTCCGAAGCACGGAAGAACTCGAGATAGAAGATACAGCAAAATAAATATTATGTATAATATTTTTGTATTTTGTTTAATTCCGTGACAGAATACGTAAATCACCATTCAATTATCACTATTTCTTAAAAATACTTACTTCAACAATGATATTGTTTCACATGCTTAGCTGAAATAAAAGATTTGTTAAACCTAACGGTATTGTGCTTGTGGTAACCTCATAATTACCCTGTTAGCACGCGGCATGGGGCCGAATGCTCTTAGCTTTGATCGCAGTTCCGGCTTATTGAAGCTATGTTTGTCTGTTAATGCGTGCAACATAAACAGCATGATGCTCCAATATTACGCATATGAGGATGAAATTGAATAAGTCCTATAATTAAAGCAACTTCTTTTATACCGCTAACAAGAGAAGAGGGGTAGTGAGCGCCTGTCTGGGGAAGTTACCTCCACCTTAAAGTAGATCATAGTAAAATAACACTGCCTTTTGGTGGTGTTTTGTTTCTGACGGCGTTTAAGGTAATGGCGATTGAGAACAGTTCCTAGCGAGCAAACATTTGTTCGCTCGGTAAACGAAATTCTCTAAACTTTCCTGGTTCAGAACTGTTCTGAGCTGAAGTGGAAACGCAGCATTAGACACACTTCTATTATCGCTAAAACTGTAAATCTATTTCTTGGCTGTATGGACTTGGTATCGTTTTACTTTCCGTAGGGTGGAAGCTACCAAGAAAAAAAGTTATTCACGGAAAAATGTATTTCCTCAATTACAATTTAAAAGTGGAACAGTATTGTTCTCGTTAAATCGTGGCTTTAATCTCGGAAAGCGGCAGCTGTTCGCTCGGATCTGAATCAGCGGGTAATTGCTCCATAAACTAACCTATAAGGTTCGTGTACAACCCGCTTAGAACAGTTTAATGAAGACAATAAACCTCCTTTTAAGTATCACAATAATTCCGGGAGAGAGTTTTTGAATGGATTGCGCCATTATGTAGGTTTTTAATAATTTCTATGCACATTCTAATTACTTTCTCGTTCGTTTATAATTTCTTTATTTTTTTCATGTGCATCATCTTTTTCAGTGGGTGTGAGATCATCATTCCAGGTAATGAAATAATATACGTTTTCGATTAAAGAGAGTATCACTTGCGTGTTGCCTGCCCTTTTTTTATATGCGTATAACGCAGGCAAAAAATACTATTTACAGACGACGGCGCCTTTAAGAGGCACACCGCGGAACGGACCTCACACCGGGCTCCCGCAAGCCTTACGAGCCCCAGCAGTAGCTGCCCACCGTGGACCCCGTAACTCTTACGGACACTTTACGGCATAGTATCCGCTAAAAAACTCTGCGAATACCCTCATAGATGCTTAGCGCGAAGCCGCGGGATCCCCGTTTATGGATTCCGTAGGCAGGGATCTCCCGGGGTTTCGCGGGGACCCCGCAGATGTGCCCAGGATGGCCCGCGCGTGGGGGCCGATTACGCAGCCTAGTGCCCACCACACCGCCCCCCGTCCGCTGCGGAGGGCTACTTGGGCGTGCCCGTGTTGCTCCCTCCGCCGCCCGAAAGAGGGTCTTTGCAGGACAGAACTACAAAGGGGGGCTGCCGTCACGGGGTCCGTCAGTGGTCGGCACAGCTGTCGCCATGCCGGTCAGCGAGGGACCCCCCGGGTAGGGTCATGGGACGGGCGCAGCTCTCTCTCCTACCCGTCCTCCTTTAGCGGGAGGGAGCGGCCAGGAGATCATCCTCCCGCTCCCTCTCAACCGCCTCCCACGCCCTTGCGTGTTGCCTGCCCTATCCCAATCCCCTACCACATGGACGTCTAAAATCTACTGTAATAAATTAGAAAAAGGAGGCCTACTCTAATAGGGTGTTTGACAAGTTTAAGAAAACGATCTCACGTTGTTTACTAATGTTTATGGAATCCATAAAATGTCATATGGATATTAGTGGATATTAGTCATCTGTTAATTATTTCAATAAATATATATATCAAAAATGCCATTTTGAAGTTGCCGCAAAAACGTGTCACTTGTATGTGACGTCATACGACTGTCATTAAAACGTCAAACGATACAATGTAATGTCACTTTGACTGGAAGTTTACTAGTATGTGACGTCATTTTAGTCTTCGCCAATCCGAGTCGTTTTCGGTCAAGTGACCATAGAACAAAAAAAAACAATTCTATTTAATAGTTTTTCATAAAAGTTATTAATTATTTGTTCTCTTAGAATAGTAAAATCGCTTCTTATATACGAGTACATATTGAATACAGTTTTTTTTTTGTTCAGTGGCTGTTTCCGTTTTACACAGAAATTTCGCCAATGTCCCGTAGTGAGAGAGACACGACATGAGAGAGATTGCTGAGTATTTATACAAATAAAGATTTAATATTTTACCCGAACAACCATTCTTCCTTAAGCTTTCCACATTGTTCTACTGAAAGCATAACACACACACAGACAACACAGGGTTATAATTATAATAAATTATAATGATAGATAAAGTGTAGGTAATTTAATCGGTAGAGCAAAAAAACAAATTAAGGGGGGATATTTACATTATAGTTTGATATTATATTTTTGATGTGTAACATGTTTCCTCTCGTTTTCCTGCAATTTGTGGGAGTGATTTCGTGAAATGGGACGGAATTGTGTAACAGGAAGTCGCGAAAGCGCGTGCTATTTGATTTGATTTTAGAACATAATGTTCAAATGGCTTATTCCTTTTGTAGTAGGTTTTATTTTTTTCATATATAAGGCGAGGTTTCAAATGTTACACATCATACGCGACTACTGACTACGACTATAAACAATAAAAGCCAATCTTGTCAGTATATTGAATACAGACGCTAACAAATGGTATTTTATTTTTCATACTATCAAATAGCCAATTCAACGAAAAGCGAAATTTGGATCGAAACTTCGCACGCTTCTCATTAAGTTTCTTATTCATTTCTAATTATAAATTATATTCGTTCGCTCCAAAATTAGGTTGAGGCTTAGATTCTCAAAGCGTACTTGACGAAAAATTTGAATAGATAGTTTATCGTTAAATTAGGTGTAACCTCAAATGACGAAATGAAATTTTGTTTGATCTTCATTACCGAAAGTTCGTTTCGGAGAAAGAGACTTAGAGGTGGCTGTAGATGATAATGGAGGCGGCTCCCTCAGACGCGTACTCCAATTTAAGCGAAAAGTCCGCTGTGCTCTGCCACTATCATCATCAGCCTATTAAAGTCCCCACTGCTGGGGCACAGGCCTTCCCTATGGATGGAATAGGGAGATTGGGCCATGACCCAACACGCGGGCCCAGTGGGATTGGCGGGTGCTAACGACTGTAGATGCAGCCGGGACCAACGGCTTGACCTGCCTTCCGAAGCACGGAGGAACTCGAGACAGAAGATTTTTGGTCACCCATCCAATGACCGACCACTGCGAAAGTTGCTTAACTTCAACGATCGCAGCCGAACGCGCTTACCACCTGCGTCATCGAGTTCCTCTGCCTCTATTACTGTGATATATATGATAATATTTAAATGCGATAATAACTGTAGGGAATCCTGCAATGAAAATATTAGTAAACGTTTAAGAGAACTGTTTTATCAAAGTTTGGTAACTAAGTTATACCAACCTACGCAGTCTTTAAATACTCAATCATGTTGTTGTTTTTCTATTGTATTTCTGTCAATTTCCCTCAATACGAACTTTTCTCATTAATCATTTGTTACACCTGCGCAAATAAAATTTATTTTGGTCCGCAAATTTCAAGCCCAGAAGTTTGAGCTATGCAATCACCGAGCTGTTTCCCGTTTCCCACCCAACCTACTTTGCCGAATCTGTAGGCATAACCAATTAAACTTTTTACCCCAATAACTTATATAAAAGTCGCAAACCAGTCATTATATTTTGGGCCTCATGAAACAATGTTCAATTCTACTTGCTACATTTTTATTATTTTCCTTGCGAATTTCGAATAAAGAACGAGTCGTGTTATTTAAAGAAAAATAAACAAAGAAGTCAACAGAGCTTACGTAGGATATGCCATAATATTTTTAAAAGGTGAAGCGAATTTCTTTCAGCATTGTTTTGCAAAGAAAGTGGCGATACATTTATTTATATTTACGCTCGCGCAATGTTATTATTGTGCCTGAATATTGTGCGTTGTCCTCTTTTCAAATGCTGTCTTTGTAATGAAAAAAAAAAGAATGCTGTTGTTATTTTCTTTTGGGCACGTACCTAAAATTTTTTGTTTTGGTATAGTACGACCTACGTTTTTTTCCTTCCTGTTACCCGCGGTTTTCAGGGATATTTTTCCGCAGGCAAACGTAGCCTATGTGTAAAACGAGGGTGTCAGATAACTCCATACAAAATTTTAGTAAAATCGCTCCAGCCGTTTAGACGTGAAGAAGTAACAAACATACAAACTCACATACTCACAAACGTTCGCCTTTATAATATTAATGTGATGCCCGGTTTAAAGTCGTAGCTGTAGCAGACATATCAACTTGGAAACAACCCTCTCACGACAACGGCTAATTAGAGCCGAGGTTCGAGTCTCAGAGACGCCCTCTAGTTGAGCCGACCCACTCAGGTTCGATTGGTCTAGAGGCTCCAGACGGAGAGGAGACTTCCCCCGTGGGGAGATGTCATCCGCCTGGAATACATCTAGGGGCACTCGTCAATTCTCGGCTTGAGGTCCCCTTAGGATCTCGCCGTCCCCAAACCTGGTGACGCTGTAAAGGTCATCTGCGACCAACAGCATACACACTCAAAAAAAAAACTCTTTCTAGCTAGTTTTGAATTTCATGCGTATTGCGAAGGTTTTATTAGATACGAAACGCCGACTATTCGTTGCCTGTCGTTTCGTGTAGACCGAGCTTTAAACGAGTACCTAATAATTATCGCGTAGTAAGACGAACTATGCCACCCGACGTAGCAAGTAAAACTTTGCGCTACGGTGCTACGTACAAGCCAAGTAATTAGTGAATCGTAGCAAATCGTAGTAGATGCGAGAATACACTTGTGCTGTGCGCTTATAGAATGAAGAAGAGCTGCATATCATGCAATTTAATAGATAGATAGATAATACGTTTATTATTTTCTACAACATACATATACATTTTAGAGTAACACAAAAAAAAATGCAAGAAATCAGCCATACATACCCCTATGTATGCAGTAGAAAGCAAAAGGCCAAGGCTCGGCTAAACATTGGCCTGTTTTAAGGCAAAACACTGATTTTCAGCCATCATCTTTTTCAGAGAGATTAGCTTTGTTAGTAGCTTTGGAGTAGATTTTCTTACTCGAATACCCGAAAGTGTCCGAATATTTAAAGGAATTAAGATAAATATTGCCATACAGTCGTTAATCTTAATATTCGTTTTACAGTTTAGCGTTAAATTATGCCAGGATTTAAAAATCTTGTTCATGCGCATACTTTTCCGCGCAAATTGACTCTATAATACTACATTGGTGCCTACGAAAGGATGTGGATGTGAATTATAAAATAACAAATATCCTGTATATAATGATTGTTCTGTCCGGTAGCGGAAGAAAATATATATTACGCCGCTTGTTTAGTTTTGAAAAAAAAAGAAGTAAGAGCATTCGGAGATCGTTGTAATCTTGGTAACGTTAAAATTTCAACCTAATCCTTTTGTTTTTAGTCAAAAATTTGGACCCAAACAATGCTTCGGTTTTGATTATTGGAGTATTTATTATTGCACTTCAATAGTCTGTTCACTTCGAAAGGATAAATGAATCAAAATTATTTAATCAGTCTAGGCAGTTACAAGCTCTTGTGAACGTCAACTCTATGCCATCGGTGCGTAAATATCAGACGTGATGCTATAATATGAGCATATTTAATATTTGCGTGATCTGATTGGCGCCCAACATATAGCAATCGAACTGTCCGTTGTATTAATCCATTGTCTTAGCCATTGTCTGGGGAAATATCGACATGACCCAATCACATCCACTCGGTCACGCACCCCGTAAGACTCGCGTAGTCATCAAGTTTACCGAATGGAAAATCAGAGAGAGCTACCTTTAAAGGTGGCTGAGGTTTACAATGCTGAATAGGTGATGTCCGCCATCTTGTCTGAATTCCGAGTGTAAATGTTTAACTCATTTTAAACGTATATTTTCAATGTCTTTTAATAAGCATATGTTTATCAATTGTTGGCTACATGACTCTTGGGTGTTAAAATATATTTAAAAACATAAATATAAATTCATGTAAATCCATGAACGTAAATTGATTAATTAGATACCTGGGGCTTTAATTGTGTAACTTTTTCTACCTTCAAGATTCCTTTTTTGTATAGTTGGGTAAGAGATCATTCGAGTAGTATTGACCCTGTTCTTTAGCTTTGATCTTTGAGGGCTATCGCTATGTTCAGGGTTAAAGTTTGACAATTAGTCCCCAGGTTTAAAAAAAACTGTCTTACTCTGTGTTATTTTATTTGTCAATTTTTATACCAAAGCGTATACCTTTCCGTATCTAACTACGATTTAGTAAGTTAATTCTCACTCGCATTCAGTTCTCTCCCTATCTGGGTTTGGAGTACCCACATAGTTAAAGTCAAACCAACTCAGATCGTTTCACATTGAAACTGAAACTTGTCGCTTGTCGCAGTTGTTATGCAGCGATAACTTAGTTTGTATTCTGCAGTATTTTGTTCATTCGATGAATAAGTTTGCTAGAGCCACAGGATAGAGTAATACGGGTGAACCCAGTAAGATGGGGGGTTATTGGTTTGGTATATTTAATATATTTGCATATACGCTTTCTTCGTGCTCGGAGTCGCGCATGATATGTATTATAAGTTGGGATGCAATTATTTAAGTAATAGCGTTTAATAAATGTTTTATGAAATCAACAATTATAAAGTTTGCATTCTTTTTTTTGTCTTTGATTAAATTAATGGCTTATTGTGATTTCCACCGGAGTTGAGCGTTGTAACTGTAACACAGTTTATATAAACTTACTACAGTATTCAACGAACTATATGAAATTGTACCCATTATGCCTGTTTTAAATGAATTTATTATTATAGCTATGGCAATTTATATAAAGCGTGAAGTCATTTACAGATTTAATCGTTTGCAATGTGTGTAAGGAATATGACTTTTTATAAAGTCCTGGCAACGTCTAAGGCCGCGTTGTATCATCTATATATCTATTTAAATTGAACTATAATTAAAATACTAGAAAAAGAATAACCATTTGTCAAAAAAATACACATTTACTATGTATTTGATGTGACATTAACAATAGTCAGTTTACTATATTTCATCCAGAATTAAATTTGTCTTTAGTTAGAGAACTGGAAAAAATATTTGTTTAAGTTAACTATGGTTAAAACGCGGCTTTAGCAAGATCAAACTGATTGTACGCTGCGACGGGACATTTAAGTCCGCAGTTTAATTGGGTCGATGCAATTTACGTCTTTTGCATGATTTTAACAATAGTACTCTTTTTTACCTACTACAAGGCGGACGCGTTCGTATAATATCAATTGTCTCATATCATTTTAATAATTTAGTTTAGCATTATCAGTTATCAAATCAAGTATTCAAATCAATTCTTTCTATTTATAATCTTCATCTAAATGTATCCCGTAAACTGATTAACCATCCTTGGTCTACAAAGCTTATTAACTATTACTTAGTTCATGATTAGGAAAGAAAAGATTTCCATTCAATATTAAGCCACCACTCGCCTATCTATCTCCTTACTTAATTTGGATTTGGAAAGTAACATAACGTAATAAGTGATAATATGTATCGTACAAAATGTCTCTATCTGGTGGTCTATTCTTAACATTTCGCACGGAAACTTCGGCTGATTTATACTTCTTCACTTTTACTAATTGCTAATGTCCTCTAATGCGTCGTTCGAAGATTTGCGCCAATTTATTATGTCTTTTATAATTATACAATATTATTCAAGTGTAGTAGTTGGCAATCATTGTACTTGGGTAAATTGGCAATATCGGGTCCTTGCGTTTATTTCTCATCCAAGTATCCTCCATCTATTCTATCATACCGAATGAATATTTTGAGTGATCTAGAAGAGTCCCCCTGTCCTTTGACATTACGCACCATTTTCTTTTATTTGCACTATTATTTATCCTACCTTCTTGTTTGTAAGGAAGGAGCTATTTTTGGTATACAATAAAAGGAAAAAAATATTTTCATTGCCTTTGCAGGAAAACTAGTTGATGGAAGTCATAATACCAATTAGCTTTAATATCAGTACTTAAAAGTATTGAATTAATTTACTGTTAAATGCAAACGTATGGTATATAGTTTACCATACCATGATGACTTTGGATCCTTCGCATGCAATTACTAAAGCCATGAATGTGTGTGTATCGGGAAACCATGAATTTTTGAGAGGAGGGGCATAGTGGTATTTCCGCTCGAATTGGAGGGCGCACCTGGGGAAGTGAGCTCCACCTTACAGGAAACCTCACTAATAACACTACCTTTTGGTGATGTTGTGTTTCTGTCAGTGAGTAAGGTTCGACGGCTCCACGGGGTAGGGAATATGGTATTTGACAAGTTTTCGAAAACGATCTCACGTTATTGACTGATGTTTATGGAGTCCGTAAAAAGTTATCCGTCCGTTCATCATTTTTTTTGTCCGTTTTGTTTTGTACTATTATGTAATAGTTTTAATTAATTGTCCTTTGAAATATCACGGTGTACAATAAAGTGATCATTCATTCATTCATCATTCTGTTTCATCATTCATTGCAGTAAAAATAACCAAATCAAAAACTCCATTTTCAAATTGCCGCGAAAACGTTTCTCTGGACAATATGGCGTCTTACTAGTGTGTGACGTCACACGACTGTTATTAAAACGTCAAACGATACAATGTAATGTCATTTTAACCGGAAGTTTACTTGCGTGTGACGTCATTTTAGGCTCCGCCAAACCCAAGCGTTTTGGGTCACGTGACAATAGATAAGAAAACTATTATCTTTTTCGTGGGTTTTTAGTAAAATTATGATTTTTTTTTGTAAAAATAGTAAAATCCCCTGCCAATATTCATTCTAAACACAGATGCTTACAATTGGCACTTTATTTTTAATACTATCAAATACCATATTGGGTCAGGGTAGGCAACAGCGCGTGTGATATTTTTCGTATCGCCAATGTCTTTAGGCTATGGTGGCCGCTTACCATCAGGAGGCCATATGCTTGATTGCCACCCTTTTCATCATCATCATCAGCCTATTAATGTCCCCACTGCTGGCGCACAGGCCTTCCCTATGGATGGAATAGGGAGATTGGGTCATGACCCACCACGCAGACCCCGTGCGGATTGGAAGCTACTTACGAATGCAAATGTAGCCGGTACGGCTTAACGTGCTTTCTGAAGCACGGAGGAACTCAAGATAGAAGATTCTTTGTCACCCATCCAATGACCGACCACTGCGCAAGTTGCTTAACTTAAACGATCGCACCCGCACCATCGAACTTCTCCGTTTTAACATGAAGCAAACTGACTAAAAATGTAATGAACTTGATGAATTTCTGTTAATTCATGTTTGGATGCAATCGTAATATTTCACAGAAGAACAATTAAATTACTTAAATAAACTCATACTGTTTATAAGTCTTCATAAATATTAAACTTGATTATTCGCATAATAATAGCGATGAAACCCTATTAGCTATTACATGAAAAAAGAAATGCTTCTTGTATTAATTAGGCCTTTGAAAGGGTCGCCACGGAACGCCGCGAACAATCATGTCTAATGAATAATGTAACAATCCTTTCAAGTTAAAGAACTGAGGGAGGTCCCGCGCTGTCATATTAAAACGTATTAGTTCCCTAAAAATGGAATAATAATTACTTATATAAACTCATATTACCTTCTCAATTTTATTATAAATGCAAAGTTATGAGAATGTTTGTTATTTTTTCGGGCTTTGGCAAGTTTTTGAACTTATTGGGCTGTATTTGACTCACAGCCTTTGAAACTGCGCAGGGACTTTTGTTGCCCATGCGTGTTCTACAGGCTCTATCATGGTGAGCGCTCCGGAATTTGTTCCATTTAATAATAAAAAACCCACAGCACCATTTTGCCACCGCACCACCCGTCACCGGAGTCGAGTTCACTCATATTACCTGGAAATACTGAAGTCCACAAGTGTTCGTTCCCAGAGATATTTTATTCCTCGGACAATAAAATTATTGAATGAACTCCCCTCCGCGGTGTTCCCTCAGTACTATAAAAGGTCCGCTTCAAGAGTGGCTTATATAGAGTATTCTTCGAAAGGCATCGGCATGGCTGTGTCATTGGCATTGCTTTTGTCCAGGAGCGACGGTGACCACTTAACACCAGGTGGCCCGACGGCTCGTCTGCTTTCGAAGGCAATAAAAAAAGGGGAAATGAAACTCCATTTTATTTTGATCCATGATCTTATGAAATAACTGAAAAGCAGAAAAAAATGACAACTCTTTTATTTTTAGTCAAATTCATATTTGGAGTCGGTACCATAGATGTCTGGTAGATCTGAGTTCCCATTTACCACTTGGGTTGGCATGGCACCGACTCCAACTATTAATTAGACTATAAGGAAAAAGACAAAACCGGCCAAGTACGTGTCGTGGCACGCGTAGTGTTAGGTTCCGTAGTTGCCACAATATATTTGAGCTGGTCTTTATTTTTATTATCGGAATTTAGAACAACCAACTATTATCAATCTATGTATCTCAACTAAAATACCTTAATCAAAGTCAAACTGCGTTTAAAAACTCAAAATCAAATGGTTTTATTATAGATATGATAACAGCAGATTTAAGTTTCCTCCCGGGCGGTGGAGCGGGTGAGAAATCCTCATGGATAATCTACAGCCGTCTGTAGGGTTATGTCAGACTCTTACTGACTATTCCGTCTCACTTTTAATGTGCAAATCCCCTAGGGGATAGCCATGCAGATCATACCTAAAGGTCTTTGAAGACTTTAAGCAACATATGGGAATATTTGTTATGTTAGTGACCAAGAACAGAAGTGACAGTTTTCCAGCCCATTCCACACGTTGTATGTAATATAGCAATTGCACATACTTTCTTGTGTAATGGTCGTTGCTCAATAAATTTACCGAAATGTATAGCTATTGTAACTACCAATGTATGCAAAATAACACTTCAGGTACAAATTCTACGTTTATTTTATTTCATAGCCACATTGATTCTCTGCCACAGTCTTCAAAGACGTTGCTTGAATTCAATTACACCCACATTGAACCCCGAAACTTTTATTCTTATAAAAACTGGCTTACTTATTCGCAAAAGTCCAATTCTTTCATCAGTATTGTTCAGAGAATTTCAGCAGGTAGTTATGTATGGATGGCGTTTGAATCCCCCGGATTTGACGGCTATACGTATTGACCTGAACCATCTGAGCCTAACTCATCTCCGACAGTGTTTACGAGTCGTCATAAAACGCCAGTAGTTGTTGTATGTATGTGCCCGCAGCAACACAACAGCTCATGTCATAATCAGACTTATAGTCTATTTACTCGTAAGATTTTCTGTTATGTCGTGTGAGATTTCGATCAGTAGTCAACGGGACCTCCTTATTATTTTTACCAGAAGATGTATGGCGTATTACCTGCTCGAATTGGAGCTAGGGTTACCTGATGTTCGGGAATCGTCTGGGTACCCCTGACATTTTATATGATTTACAGACTCCCGACAAATAAGGAACGTGACTTCTGACTTCTTCTTCTAGTTATGCTTAAAATTAACCCAAGGGGACCTTTAAATTAGGCACAGTCGTTTTATGAAAACAAACTCATACAAACACATGTGAGTGGCCGCACTGCTTGCACTGCGACTCGCCCTTAGAGTGGAAAGTACCATGCAGTGTTCCTCAGACCATGCGGGACGCACTTTATCATAGTCATTATCTACGGAATAGATTTTTGTCATCGTCATCATCATCACCAGCCTGTTAATGTCTGCTGGGGCACAGACCTTCACCAGATGGACCTTGAACAACCACGCGGGCCCAGTACGGATTGGTGGGTGCTAACGACTGCAGCCGGGACCCACGGTATAACGTGCCTTGCAAGGTCGGAGGAGCTTGGGGTAACAAGTTTTTGGTCACCCATCCAATGAAACCATTGCGAAAGTTGCTTAACTTCCACGATCGCAGGCCAAACGCGCTAACCACCTGCGCCATCGAGCTCCTGTTTTTATTTATGTTTACATTAAAATTAACCTCATCAATAGATATATCTTCACCGCTGAACACATTAATTACTTGTCAATACAGATACGAGAGAGAGATAACTGCTCGAACAGCCATTCATGTTGGCGTTTGCGAAAACCGGATGGCAATGAATGTAATGTAACGAGTTCTACGAATCGAAAAAGCCAAAGCAAATTATTTCATTTTATCAAATGTGGAATATTTTGGTTGTCATTATGTTTTTTGCCAGCGGTGTTTGTCTATTTGTATCATGCTTATGTAGGTACATATTTATCAAAGGTAAATAAACAAAATTATATCGATATTATTTATTCGAAGAATTACCCGTTCCGACTTTACAGGGTATATTTCCAACACTCACACCAATTAGCCTAGCCCCAAAGTAAGCACCTATAGCTTTGTGATATGGGATACTAAAGTAACGGAGAGAATACATGTATTGATACATATATAAGTATATTAATATAGAAATATATATTAAACATCCATGGCTGGAGTACGAATGCTCGTATTCATCACACAAACATCTGTCCCCACCGGGACTTGAATCCGGGACCTCTAAGTAGATGACTCCATGAAACCCGGCGTATATACCAATGGGCCACGGAGGTCGTGACAAAATACCACTTAGGTAATGTTTGGCTGAGCTAAATACAATTTAGAACACGCTCAGAGGCGTTCGTCAGACAATGATTAAATTTAATGCTTGTCAAAGTGACGTGTTGTCTTTTCCTATTTCTATCGCAGAGATAGCGTTGACATCGATTTTAATCAATCTCAAAAATTTATTACAATATAATTGATTCACCAAAATTATATCACACTAAACACTAAACACTAATCACAGTAATCACAGTGATATTATAAAGGCGAAAGTTTGTGAGTATGTGAGTGTGTATGTTTGTTACTTCTTCACGTCTAAACGGCTGGAGTGGTTTTAATAAAATTTGGTATGGAGTCGGCTGACACTCTGGATTAACACATAGGCTACGTTTCACTGCGGGAAAATATCCCTAATAAACCGTGGGTAACATCGCGGGGCACGGCTAGTAAGTAATAAATGTTTTAAAGCACTCTAGATAACATTTGTGTATAAAACAGCCATCCAAAACGAATTTAATTTACTAATATAGGCACTTAGAGAATGTTTTGTCAATACAAAGCTATTTGTCTACGTGGGTAGATCCACTTGCCACCCAAACCCTAATGATATAGGTTATTAACTCCGTGAGCGTGATCAATGAACGTTTTATATTCTGTGGTAAGTACGGTAATTTGCCATTAATGTTTTCCCTTTTGTCCATGGTAACATACTGTAGGCCCTCGGTCGTTGGTACCCTCGTTTTCGGCTCAGCTACCCCTTTTGAAACGCGAAAAAACTCGCAGAGACAAAAGCCTTTTTACATCGGAACCCACTGTGAATAAAAAATTAACATTTAATCAACCGTGTACTGAGTAACGGAAGTAATAAGCTACCCCCCAATTTAAACCTTGTGATGTTGCGTCACGGATGCTGATTGGGCGTCTGCCATGTTTATTAACTAGGTACAGTGGAACACACGACTGTTGAAACACTTCAAAAGTTTAAATACGGTTGTTACTGTTACCTGATAAAATAATTGCTATTTTTTTATATACTTTATATTATTTACTGAAGTATGAGATTACACAGAATATATAAAAATATTTTTTTTAGCTTTTATGTTATTTAAAAAATCCAATCTTTCTTAATTAGTCTTCTGTAATATGTAAAAAAATGTGACCTTGATGCCTTCTGTATCTTTTAATTAATTAAGCAAGTATTTATAGATTTGGTAATTATTTTTTAATTAAGAAGAAAATTCAATCCAAGTCCTTTCTAATACCTGAATCAAGTGGAATTTATTGAAGTAAAAGTTTCTTTAGATTTATATATCCAGCAGTTAAACGCTTAAAAGCAAAAAACAAAAATACTTTATTCCTGCAATTTAGTGCTCCACGGACGGTCGGCGCTAATGGTACGGCCTGACCATCATCGCCGATTGCGAAAATTCATTTAGTGCTACGCTGACGCACAGTTGCTAGGTCTCCCAATTTTACAGGAGATGTCCTGTTTTTCTGAAATTTCTCCTGTTCTTCTGTTTTTCTTAAAATACGATTTTCTTTTTTAAATTGCACGTTGAGTTGCGTTATCAGCCATTAAATAATAAATATATTCTTGTCTAAAAGGATTTGATTTACCAATTCTAGGGAGAGGGCCTCCCCGGGGGGGGGGGGGGGGGGTGCACATCGAAAAAAGTACGCCTCTGCATCTACTATTTTTTCTTATAGTTCTTTCCATACACCTGCAGTTTTTCTCTATAACGCCTCCCGATTTTTAAAAATCGGTAACACTGCGCTGACGTGAAACTGAGACGGTTCACTCGCTCGTGCGCACGGTCACTCCGTCAGCGAAGCACTTAACTCACAGTACGCATACATACATACTCGTATATATATATATCTCATAGTTGTTTCTTAGGTTTTCACGCACATCACTCATTCACATTAAATAAAACTAGTTTTTTACGGGTTAATGCACGAAATTTTATTTATTTATTGACGTTTCGCAGCTTTTTTACAGGCTGCGTCGTCGGAATCAATTTATTTTTTTAATTTAATTTTGTCGAGCTACCTTCGAAAGACTTTTATATCTCATAGCTCGCCTGTCGACTAAAACGTACGACGCTGCGAGACCGACCGACCGTTTCTGTCAGCAGACTTTCTACGCGCGTAGCAAATCCACAGCAGTATGCCCGTTCATATATTTGCATAGAATTACAAAGCTACTCGTACGTCCACACGACGCCAGCGCCGACCGTCGGTCGAGCAGTAAGCACTGTTTCCAGCCGTACATTAAAACAAATCATACTGTTTATAGAGCTCACATAAATTAAGAGCTCTATCAGTGACTATTTTACTGAAACTGCAAAATGTTTTTTCCCTCTTATTATATTTAATATCCACCATTTCTTCCAGCGCTACTTATATCTTAATGAAATTTCCTCACATTCTCTTGGCAGAATAATACATATCGAACAAGGAAATAAACTCAGGAAACGTTATTTGTCTTAATCTCGACCTTTCGAATCAATCTGGCTGTTCGTCAGAGTACCTCTGAATATAAGTAAAGTAACTGACTATTATCGCGGATCATAAATTTTCGGCCACAGGACAATAAAAAACATTACCGTCCTCGACACGCGATAGAACTGCTCACGAAACCGCGAGCTTTAAACAATGACATTACCAACGTTTGCTCTTGTATCATTGGTATTAAAGAAGAAAACAAGTAGAGATTTTGTAAAAAGGTTTTGGTTTTACATCAGAACGCATTACGTAGGAGGAGCTGTAAATAATTATGACCATACGACTGAAGTGAAACTTCTTTTGCTCCATCTGTATGTATATAATACACTAGCTGACCTAACGAACTTCGTACCGCCATAAAAATAGGGGCAGGTGGTAGAAGAGAAAAATTAGAGTTGTATTTTTTTAATAGGGGTGTGTAACGTAGTGTTCTATCAATTTCCTGGAATAACATTCCTCCTAACCCATATGAGAACACTACGTTACAATACCCAATAGTTTGAATTTTGGCGGGAAGGCGCATTGTAGGTTTCAGAACATTACGTTACAGGTGAAATACCATTATCACTTAAGGATATGAAAAACAGGTAGAAGCCGATTGTCAGACCCACGGAATATGCATATAAAATTTCATAAAAATCGGTCAGGCCGTTTCGGAGGAGTATGGTGACTAACATTGTGACACGAGAATTTTAAATATAAGATATATATATATATATAGGTATATATAAATGTGTGTGCGTGTGTGTACAATATATATACAGGTTGTGATAAAAGTCCGAAATAAAACTTTAGGGTTTGGTTGTGTTCCTTGTATAGAATTACCTACGAAAGTTTGACGCCTTTCAGACCACTTTTATTTTCTAATTAAATTAATAAAAATATCGTTTTACACCTGCCTATGACAACCCTATAAATGCCTACGATTACTACTACCTAAACATACCCCCCTCTCTCCCCCAGGCGCCCCTGCGCCCCGCTCAGATACCTAAAAATTTTTATTTCGGAATACATACCTACAAATTTTATTTCGGAATTCTGTAACATCCTGTATATGTACATATACATATTTCATTTACTATTTACTAGCTATAAGAGAAAGAGAGAAGGAAATGTGCGCGCGGACTGCTTTCTCTTGGTTATATTCCCCACTCAACTCCCGTTCGCCTCGCCCGATCACACTTTTCGTAACGCGTTCGCCACCTTACTCCCCAAGTCAAGCGTGCGTAAAGAACAGTTAAATAAATTTTGGACATCACTTTAGGATTGGTCACCACGAAAGTTGCTTAACTTCTTCGCCGACGAGGTCCTTGGTATTATGATAAATATGTGATTTTTATATTTATCATACTATATTATGGTAACGATAAAAAAAACGCCCTACTGTTCTCTCTATTCCAGTCTCGGGAAGGCGTGGCTTAATTACATTGGCCTGATTTCTCGTGAAATAATTTCAACGTTTCGTATTATGAATGAATCGTCTGGCGCCGCCTCGTCATTTCTAATGATGGCTTTATTCTTTCTAATGAAAGAGATTTTTTGAAATATAATTATTAAATTGGCTTTCCATGAGTAAGTGAATTTTATTAAGAAATAATGAATTCCCGCAACTTCGTATGCGTGAATAAATTAGTTTCCTATTAACCTATAACTGTCAACCACCCTTTCACCTCCTCCAAGGGTGATTTCTGGGAAAAAAATCTACCCTATATCCTTTCCTGTGTCTCAAGTATATCTATACCAAAATCCAACTTGATTATGACATCAGTTTACAAACAAACGTGAAGAGGTTACAGAAAGACAGACAAACAGACACACTTTCGCATTTATAATAAAAGTGTGGACTAGTTTAAACATAAGGATTCTAAAAAGTACTCGTGTATGGCTATGTTGCTTTATTGTACGTGTATATGTGGGCGCTAGTATTATTTAACTCAATCCAGAAAGGCAGTACCTAATCCATACTTTTTATTTTTTTTAATAAAGAGATATACGTGTATTATCATCTCTTCATTGGGAAGCCTTTTGGTTTACACTATTCTTCAGTAAAGCTGTTTAAGCGAATTTTAGATAGAGTTTAAATTTAGTTGAGATTTGATATAAGACGGTTAAATTTTCTATGAGTGTGTGTCTTATAATAGAAGCGTGCTCGCAGTACGCATCTACGTTTCGTTAGTCGTAGCGTTTTTCTTAAATAATAAGTGGAGATTGTAGGGGTCAGGACAATTGTTTGTAACTATTAGATATATATATTCGTGAGGCGGCGTACCGAGGACAGTGTTGAATAAATTACTACACAAATATTTATTCTTAAACATGTAAGCTTTTTTAATGGTGGAACTTTCATTTCCAACATTCCCATTTTGACTATAACAAGAAAAAGTACTTTTACAATATTTAAAGTGGAGAGGAAATATGAAAAAGCAAGTCGCTCAACTTGTGCCTTCATAATTCCTTGACTTGGTAGTTTATTTTCAGTAGAACTATCATTTCGCGAAGTGCCACCGCCGCGGCGCGGCGTCTGAAATCTAATGAAAAACCTTTTGTACGTTCATCCACTTTTGTAAAATTCAAACCTTAGCACTTTATAGCATCAAATGGAGTGTGATATTGTTTTAGAGATCCGTACCCAATCATAGGGAGACGAAAGAACCTTATAATTAGGTGTCTTCCGTCCGTCCGTCCTTCCGTCCGTCCGTCCTTCCGTCCTTCCGACCCGTAAGCTGTAATCTCATGAGGTGGAATAGTCAAATTATAAAGTAGTACCAGTTATCACCAACCTCGAAAATAATTAAGGACCTACCTCTATTTATTTAGATGGGAGTCTGCTTGTAACTACACAAGAATGCCTGTAAACGTAAAGTCAATGTCTGCGTGCATGAAATTACGCTTTGGTCTGATCAGTCTCTATTCAGCTTTTGCGCGCCGGTTACATATTTTGTGGTAACGGTCATCATCATTATCATCATCATCAGCCTATTAATGTGCCCTACTTCAGGGTAGTGTTGTTGAATATATTAATCAACCATAAAATTAAAATAATAAAAAAAATAACATATATCTTATATATAAAATTCTCGTGTCACAATGTTAGTTACCATACTCCTCCGAAACGTCCGTCCATATCCTTTAGTGATAATGGTTGTCCACCTGTAATGTAGTGTTCTGAAACCTACAATGCACCTTCCCGCCAAAATTCAAACTATTGGGTATTGTAACGTAGTGTTCTCATATTTGTTAGGAGGAATGTTATCTCAGGAAATTGATAGAATACTACGTTACACACCCCTAAAATTGTTTTCGGACAATATTTATTTTTTTATAATGTGGTATAAAAAACACATACAACGCTTAATTTTCTCTTCGACCACCTGCCCCTATTTTTATGGCGGTACGAAGTTCGCTGGGTCAGCTAGTATTCAATAAATATTTTCAACCATATCGAATAAAAATATTCATTCAATTCATGTTGATTTTAACGCGAGAGTAATATTAATTCGTATAGATAAATGTAACCGACTGATAAAAATATCGTTATGAATAATTTGAATCGCAGACCGAATTAATAAAAATATTGACAATAAATCTACTGTGCAAAATATTCAGATATTGTATTTGAATAAAAATATTAACTGATATTTTCAACCATCAATATTATCTGATATTTTTATTCAACTATTAACTTTTAAGTAACTAAAATTTTCAAGCATTAACGCCACCTCTACTGCAGGGTCGCAGACCTTCCTTCCCTATGGATGGAATAGGGAGGCTGAGCCATGATCCACCACGCGTGCCCAGTGCAGATTGGTGGGTGCTAACGACTGCAGATGCAGCCGGGACCAACGGCTTAACTTGCCTTCGGAAGCATGGAGTAACTCGACATAGTAAGCTCTTGGTTACGCATCCAATGACCGACCATTGCCAAAGTTCCTTCACTTTCACTATCGCTCCAAGTGGTAACAGGCCTACCTGTTACATAAATAACCTAATGAAAATGTTAAAGGAATGTCATACAAGAACGTGTTTTTTGTCGACCTATAATGACTACGGAACTTTTCTTGTGTGAGTTAGACGTGCGGTATGGCGTATTTTTTTTCTCTTCCGGAATACACTTTAATATCGTAAGCGAAAGTTATGGGCGAACGAAAATAGATGTTTGTGAATAATTAAAATGATTCATTTCACATTTTCGAATTTTATGGCTTATACTTACAAATTAATGACTCAATTTTCAGTGGAAAAGAGCAAAGTTATGTTGCTCTCGGTTTATGGCTCGTTTCTAGAGTTTTAGGGTTCCATACTTAAAGTTGACAACATAACCATATTACTGAGTTTCCTCGTAAATGGGTTGTATCTCATGAGCCGTATTTTAGAAGTTACATTCATTAGATACGACATGTTCAGAATTATAGTTTTTACTAACTACAATGAAAATATTCATGTTTGTTAAACGTAAGTAGCTTAAAAACTTCGTACCGCCATAAAAAAATAGGGGTTGGTGGGAAAAGGTTGAAATTTTGGGTTGTATGTATTTTTGTATGATGTATCATAAAAATATAAACACAAATAAAATGTGAAAAAAAAATTAAGGTTGGACCACCGTTGAAATTTAGAGATGAAAAATAAATGTTGTCCGATTCTCAGACTGAATATGCATATAAAATTTCACGAAAATCGGTCGAACCGTTTCGGAGTAGTTCAATTACGCACACCGTGACACGAGAATTTTATATATCAGAAATAAAAATATCACATGTTTCGCATATTAGTACTTTCTTCATAGTTTAGATTTTTAAGAAACATTTTTCTATAAAGGTTGCAATTGTAATTTAGTTCTTATTTATTATACTATTCAGATAGACTGTCGTCGATTTAGAGTCATGCATGACTTTTGCCAGTTGGCAAGGAGGTGGTTTGATGTAAAATCCGTCAATATTTTTCAATCATAATAGTAAAAACATATGTCGAGTCGACCCCATTATTATTATAAGCGAAAGGACCTCATAAAAGTAGAGTCACCGGTGAAGTCACTTAAATTCTTGTAGATACAGCACTCCCATAAAAAATCCTTACCTACTGTTTTCAAGACTGAACTTTTATATGCCTTCACTGGAAATTTACTTTTTCTTATATTTTAAAAGAGTAGCAAATAAGGATATGGCCCGCCTGTAATGGAGTGATGGTGGTGGAGTTCCCATTTATGATTTGGGTTGACCTGGCACTTTTCATTATTATTTTTTACTTTTCGACGGATTAATTTAATGTTTCATATTTTAAAGTCTGTTTCCTTTTTCAAAAAATGTTTTTCTACATAGTTTTTTTTTATAAGGTCTAATGTTTTACATTCTGCCAAGCTTCCCGCGACGCGGCGACTCACTTTTTTATCGCTTTTGAGGCGTAGAATGGTCCCCTAAATATGACTAAGGGCTTTTTTTATTCATTACCTGTAGTCGTAAAAGATGCTTCCGTCGATTAGGCTCGAAGGCCCTCAGAGAAGTCGTTATGTATTGTTGAGTATTATGACACTGAATAATAGATTACATTTTCGCCCGAACTGGAAAAGCTTTGGGGGTTGAAATTTCTTTTTTTATTTGCTATGTTAGCATATGTTTTTTTAAATGTTACAATAGTTTTCTTTTATTTTATTAGTCTGTTTAGTTAATGTTAAACTTGTGAATGGTAAAAGATTACAAAAGATAGAAAAGTTCCGGAAGTTGTAGGTACTTTATGAGAAGTATCGCGAACTGTTTTTAAAGAATATTTTCGAATGAAATGAATTTTACCATCCTTTATTCGTTTTTATCAAAACAATTTACATAATACATTGCACCCCCGCCCAGTACCATTAAACAGTGAACAGAACTCCCTGTTGTTTTTTTCTAAAGGAATAATACAGTATGAGTTTCTTCATGGTTCAAGAGATGTGTAGAAGTTACTACGGAGCCGTGAATAATATTGGTATCGCAGACGTCCAAAAGATATGGTGATCGCTTACAAACGCTCGCTCGCTCACAGGCGCCGAAAGTTTATTATGTTTGTTTACTTTTTAAATATTAAAAAAGCTGATGTAATGATAGAGCATATTATACCGGGCCTCAGTGGGTTGGGTCGCAGTGCGCGCTATCCATTTCAGAGTGTGTTAATGCTATTTTCGCTTAGCTGTAACAAAAATAACGCTCAGTCAGATGGAAAAAGCAATTAACGCCATCTTTAAGAAGGAAATGCACGAAAGTACATTACATAATGTCGAATAGTGATTAAAATACAATAAACACAACAATACACAAACACCGGTGTTAAATTTTTGAAGTGAAACTTCTTTAGGCACGCTTGACTTGGGGGGTAAACTGGCGGATGTGTGATCGGTAAACAATGAACAATACCCGTCACAAAATACATGAATAGTTCATGAATCAAAATACTAGTGCTTGGTGGGTGATAACGGACCCAGCGCGGATTGGTGGGTGATAATGGTCCCAGTGCGGATTGGAGGGTGATAATGGACCCAGCGCGGATTGGTGGGTGATAATCCACCCAGTGCGGATTGGTGGGTGATAACGGACCCAGCTCGGATTGGTGGGTGATAACGGACCCAGTGCGGATTGGTGGATGATAACGGACCCAGCGCAGATTGGTGGGTGATAATGGACCCAGTGCGGATTGGTGGGTAATAACGGACCCAGCGCGGATTGGTGTTTTTTTTTCTATCAACAAATCTTCAGGTTAAGTTTATGATTTTCAGATCATTGGAGTTAAAGAAGTTTCATTACAGTCGTGTGGTCATAAGCACACTTGCTTTTTTTTGTATTATTTATTTTATTTTCGATGTGTAGACGGACATCGAAAGCTTGGTAATATAGTTCCAATGAGGTCATCCTTTTGGTATGAAACTGTTAAAAATAACGCATTAAAAGAATTAATCCCGTACTGTTGTTATTTTTTAAGTAGATACCAATTTTGGGTTCGTCAATTCGGTAATTGCGGAACTTTATGCGGGTTTCAAACATAACTAAACTCTTTTGAATGGTCCACAATTTTACCCTAAGCACCAACCGTTCAGGACTTATTTTAAGCCGAAACTTCTTTCAGCTTTCTTTTGTAGCTTCAGTATGAAGGTACCTATAGCAACGAGAAGACAAATAAAACTTTTCGTATTCACAGGAAGCTTCGTACCCGATTCGCACTGTACTTTTAACTTTGTGCGAGCGAATCGGTTCTTGTCCTAGTTACTGAAACAAAAAAGGAATATCGGACGGAGTCACGTACTAATAGAAAAGTTGGAAATAGGTATTATTTTCCCGTTTAAATAACAAGTCCATAACAATTTAATAGATGTTTGTATTGAATACAAGAGGAGATCGATGGCGCAAGTGGTTAGCACGTTCGGATACGATCATTGAAGTTAAACAACTTTCTCAGTGGTCGGTCATTGGATGGGTGACCAAAAATTTACTATCACGAGCTCCTTCGTGCTTCGGAAGGCACGTTAAGCCGGCTGCATCTGCAGTCGTCAGCACCCACTAATCCGCACTGATCCCGCGTGGTGGGTCATGGCCCAATCTTCTTATGCCATCTATAGGCAAGGCCTGTGCCCCGGCAGTGGGGACATTAATAGGCTGATGATGATTGAATACAGAATCTTTACCGAGTATAGGGCGATGCATATTAAAGACACCACATCACCTGTGATTGAGTTAAGCGGGGTACTCATTAGCGAGCTGTAACCGTAACCGTTGCATGCACTGCAACCAAAAAGCATAGTGTGTACGTGGTTCGCTAACCTGCTGCGAGCTGTACGCGTGCGGTTTGCAGCGAGCCGACGCTTACAACTGAGCTACAAGCGTACACACTAGAACCTCGTATTGTATCACGCATGTTACGGTTACAGCTCGCTAGTGAGTACCCGGCTTTAGAGTGGACACTCACTCAACACAAGTGATTACTGATTCCATTCTGAATTAAATATTACAACCATTTTCGCACTATTGTAAAAGCTACATTTTTGCGATGGAGTCAGTAGTTTTATTGTTCCACTGAAGGCGTTCCAGGCCTCTATAAGGTTCTTGATGTTGAAAGGTTCTTGCATGCCTTCCCATGTTCTTATTATTAGCTTAAAAATATCATAAATGGGTAGTAGGAAAAAGATATTGCACAACTATTATAAACTTTTAAAGAGTTGCGTGCGCTCTTTCATTTGATTTTGTATGAACTGTTTTGAATGAGCAGCGGAAGAAAAGTGTGGCATATGAGCGTAGCGTGATCATAGTTCTATATTATTGGATAAGTATCAATTTACAGTTTTTTATGTTAAAACGGTGGTAAACATGCCAAACAGCCTGATGGTAACAGGCCACCATAGGCTATAGACGCTTGTGATACCAAAAATATCACTCGCGCCGTTGCCTACTCTGACCCAATCCCCTACCCCGTGGAGCCTTGGAGCCCTACTCATCATCAGCCTATTAATATCCCCACTGCTGGGGCACAGGTCTTCCCTATGGATGGAATATGGAGATTGGATGACCCACCACGTGGGCCCAGTGCGGATTGGCGTGTGCTGACGACTGCAGATGCAGCCGGGACAAACGGCTTAACGTGCCTTCCGAAACACGGAGGATCTCGAGATAGAAGATTTTTGGTCACCCATCCAATGACCCACCACTGTCAAAGTTGCTTAACTTCAACAATCGCAACCCTAATCGCCAGCCACCAACACCAAAAGGTAGTGTTTTTTATTGTGTTTTTTTTTGTAAATGTGAACTCTCTACATTACCTCTCCTGCTCAGATATTATCTATATATTCGTTTATCGACGCGTCACAGTGTACAACACTAAACTTTGCAGAGCGAGCTTCCTGTGTACGTGACCACTTTAACAAATAAACGGACCTTCCGAAGCAAATCTTATTACTCACCAATGATTCTGGTAACGAAATTCATGAAGTTTTTCTTGGAGCAACCTGTCATAGAATGTACAGGAAAATTAATGTCTGCCATTTAAAGTAATGTTTGTATAAAAAAACTTTCAAAGTAGGTTATGAGTAAGTATACGAGTACTGCACAGAAACTGTTGATAAAAAAATGGTGACGTTCCGGGATAGCCGACAGATGTAAAAACTTAAATATAAAAAAAAAACTAAGCAAAATGTAAATAAAAATAAATAAATAAAATGGCCAAGCACGAATCTGGCCTCACTTTATTAGGGTTCCGTAAAAAATCACTTGTTAGTATTAGTCACAACTTACAAATTGCATTTATCATCATCATCATCAGCCTATTAATCTCCTCACTGCTAGAGCACAGGCCTTCCCTTTAGATGGAATAGGGAGGCTGGACCGTGACCCACCACGTGGGCCCAATGCGGATTGGTACCCACCAATCCCGCCGGGACGTGCCTTCCGAAGCACGAAGGAGCTCGAGATAGACCCCGTAAAAATGATCTAGTAATAAACTATATATATGTACATACTTACACAGGTGACGGTAACAGTGTCGTGGGATCAGTGGATATGTGGCGGCGACATCAACATGCCCCACATATAACCAACATAGAGAAATTAATCACTCGCCTATTCAAGAGATGGCGCTATCGGCGCTGCACTCAAATAGTATGGAAGCCTACATCTCACAAGTGAAATTCGGCGGCCAACAGTTCAAATAAGTATACAATGCCCGACCAACATCAGTCGGGCCGCGGCCCCCGAGCTACCATCACCCAGCTCGGAGGAAGATCTTCCCTTGGACATTCCTACAGATATTTTCAATTTCAAAAAAAATAAAAACGCGCCTCACAAAGTTTTCACTTCAAAAAACTAATACCAAATAACGTCTGCCTGCTGAAGATACAGTTGTTTCAGAAAGTAAATCTTTCTTGGATATGTTCATATTATGAAAAGCAATTCGTCTAAAATGCCAACAAAAATCACTTTGGAAGTAACGTATATCTATGATTGATTTCCATAATTCTTTTTCTTATTTTCGTATCTGTATCTCGCAATCCCATCACAAAGTTCGCGATTCCTAAATCCTCACTACACCGTCATAAAACAGATCGTCTCAAATTCTTAATTTTCTGAACCAATGGTTGGGCTTATCCATACAAGAAATTATTTATATCCTCCCAGTGTTTGCGATGGCGTCGAAAAATAAATAGTTTAGTAGTACCCCGAAATCGCTATTAAATTTAATATTAATAGTATTGTTTGTGTTGTGAAAAAAATAAAAGGTACAAGCGAGATTATGAATACGGAACAGCCCCAGTAAAATTAAAATCATAAGGAAATGAAATATTGACCAGAGTAAAAAAAAATTTTTCGTTCACAGCACAATAAGCGCGAAATATTAGTTATACCTACCTAAGTTTGAAATTTATTATAATGCTTGACTTTGGTTTAGGTGAAGAGTCTGAAATATAAAGCTAAATTAAAAAAAACTTAAAGTACCAGCCCCGAATAAATCGGGACTACGGTAGATACAAAAATTTCAATAGTGCTCATACGTATCTGTGAACGAGTAGTTCATTTGTTCAGTCGGCAAAAACAATGCATGGAACCTTTATTGTGAATAAACAAACGCATCGACGTGTACTACTAGAGCAAAGCACTAAATCCGGGACTGTGCAAAAGTTTATCTTCAAGTTGATGTTTGTGCCAATAAACTGTTGCCGTGCCACTGTGGGATTACGTTACGGGTGACAGGAGCTCCGTATTTGTGTGACACATCTCTATTTGTTTAGCAAACACTTGCTTTTAAACGACTGTTGACGATTGAAATCAAAGTTCTTTACGCATGCTTGACTTGGGGGGTAAGCTGACGAATGCGTTACGCGTACGAAAAGTAAAGGGAAAGCAGTGCGCGCACATTTTCTTTCTCTCTTTTTCTTATAGCTTGCAAATGAAATATTTATATGTACATACATGTATTGTATTGTACACACACATCATATTATATACACACATATGTATATATATATGCATATATATACATACAGATCGAACTAAAGAAGTTTCACTTCAGTCGTGTGGTCGTAATTCTCGCGCACACTCGTTTTTATTGGTGCTGGCTGCCTTAAATATTGGTTAATAAAGGTTAACAACGCTAACATAAAATCTTGCTTGCATCGTGGTTTTATAAATCCACGTCGATTTTTTCTTATTATCAATCTAATTTTCCCCAAAATAGAAACAGAAAAATAAACGCACTGAAAACATAGCACGGAGCAGTTTTGTTAACGTTTTGTTTTGGTCCTGCTGAGAGCAGTGGAAAGCTGGAGGATTAAGCAGGCGGGAAATGAGGCTAGCATCCTAAATTTCGTAAAAAGAAACCTCCTATGCTACGGTGGAATGTTTGTTTAAAAGCTTGCGCGTTGTGGCTTTTTGTTCCTTTTCACATTCATTTCAGATGAATGTTAGCTTATTTATATATTATGCTTAGTTACGTTGAAATGGAAGTAATGACATGAATAAAATAAATGCAACAATTTTCTTTCTGTATTAATTTGAGTATGTTTTTTTTTAGTGTAAAGAGGACGCTATCATTGACGAAGACTTTTTGAAAGTCACCGGTAACAATATGTATTGATCGGTAATTACTTTTTCGCCAATCTCATTTGTTGTGTATATACCTGTATAAACGTTGTTCAAAAGCAATATTGATTTATTGATTTCATAAACTCTCTATGAAACTTAGTGTGTAAGGAAAATATTATTAAAAAACAAATATTGTTCATCGCGATATCTGAAAGCGATTTACGAGATTCACCTCTCACGAATTCCGCCGAATTTTAAATAAAAAAGTCGGCGTCGAAAAATAAAAATTTTCGACCACTTTCAATTCCATTCCAATCGCTTGATAGTCGTTTTATTCCGGCACTTGGATTATACATTGATGCTGTGTTGGCAGAATGGAACCTTTTAACAAATGAACTGGGACTTTGTTTTTTTTTTATGAAAATGTGGAGAGCATTTCGGACTTTTTTTCTGTCTAAGATTTAACCTAAAACCTAATCGAATTTTAGTGCATTTGTGCTACCTAACATATGTATCCTAATTCAATGAGACTACATGCGTTTGTCGTCGACTGGGCGTTATTTTTCTAACCTTATCAAATATGTTTCTACTTTTTAAAGTGCCATGATGTAGTTTTAAATGGACGACTGTGACGAACCCGAAGCATCGAACAGATTACCGGCCCCCGGTGTATTCTTATAATATATTCGTAATTTTCTGAGTATATTTTATAAAACTGTAATAGTTGATAATCTAATACACTGACCCATCGCCTCATCTGCGTGACACTAAATACAGCCTCCTAAATGATAAATGTATGGTTGTATGTATTTATTATAAAAGAATGACTCTCGGTACATTCATAATGTCTATCTGTTTGTTACATTTTTACCATTAAACTAATAAGGTTAACCATTTAAATTTATATGAAAGATTTAGGATGTACAATTAATATGACAAACATTATATCCCAAATAACGCACACTCATCCCAGAGTTCTTAAAAAAAATTAAAAGCTAATATATTTAAGACTGATTCTATCTGATTTTAACTTTAAACAATTAACAAGGATAGTAATGCGTTAAATGGGATTTAAGCCTTCATTTGAATTAAGAATTTTGTTCCGAGTTAGCCTTATTATCGGAAACTCACACTTAACGCCAATAGGTATATATTGATGTAAAAAAACCTTTAAACTTAGCGAATTAATGCATATCACGGTGGGTTGAAAGTTCACCCTCACACATCCCGTGAATTATCACCTGTCCTTCGCAGGTTATTAAGCCCATCCCGCTGGTTATTTATGGGTATTTCCGACTACCAAAATACATTATTAATACGTATATCGAATCGATGTTGCTCGCCAAAAAATGTTCAAACGTGAATCTTTTTACACTGATGAAGTTTTTGGAAGTTTTTTTTTCTTGATTGGGAGTAACGAAATAAGTTTTTATTCTATTTTCATTTTAAACACTAGAAGCAAACCTCGAACAATAAATTCAATCTAGGCAGATAGTTAGGTCGACTATAATTATTTTGGTTTTTTTTCTGGAGTAAACGAAAATGTTATACTTAATATTTGTGGGATTTTAAACAGAGACAGAAGAACAGATATACCTAAGAACGAACTATGTAGCAAATATCAACAATCGAAACGATCTGTCCAAAATTGCTGCTCTATCATTTCTATTAAAACAATTCCCACAAAACTCCACGGAAAATTCCACAGAGTTGTGAGAAAATCGTATTCAACAAATTCCATAATTATTATGCATTTCTGTCGGAACCGACGAGGAAACCTGGGTACCGTAAGCCTATTACTGCGGTCCGGCAGTGGGCTTACAACTAATCTTATTAAAATATTATCGTCGGTATCATTTTAATATTGCTCGTACAAAGGAGTATAAATGCGTATTACGTTAGTCTACTATATAAAAATTACTTGGTTTTACATTGTTAGGAAAGTTTGAATAATGTAAGATAGTTTTTAAATTTTAATCATATGGAATTGGAATATACATGACTGACATAAATAATAATAAAAAATCATTGCTTACATATAAACATCCAGCAATTTTGTTATTAAGTAAAATATGCTGCCTTTTTAGTTTTCGGGTATCCGGGTTCGAATCAGCGCATTTTCCTGTTAACATTATTTATTGTCTTCTGCATGTTGTTAAACCAATTACTTCGCAATTTTACTGTGTCTGTTAGTTTTCATACATCTAGTTATACTAATAAAAGACCTAATTATTTTCTTGGACTTAGTAACTAATTTCGCCACACCAATTACTTTAAAAGGTCAAATAGCACAAAAGCCACGCCTAACCTATGCATTACTGGGCGCTCGTAAAAATATAAACCAAGGCTGCAATAAACAGCCTAAGCACTTTTGGGCTTGTTGCTAATCAGGTCACGTTCCTACGTAAAGTAGAAAAACCTGGAACAATTTTAACAACTGTTTAGTATCGAACGAGCCAGTAAGGGCAAGGGCACACGATGCGCCGGAGCGGTGCGCTGCGATGTCGCACCGGAATTGCAACCACCGAGATGGTATGGGGAAGAGTGAATGCGTTGCGACGTCGGAGCGGTACCACTCAGTTGTTTACGCGTCATAGAAAATCTATGCTGCTGGGGCGCAAGCGAAGCCGTTTCGACGTAACAACGTCTGGTAACGAAATTCATGAAGTTTTTTTTGGAGGTATCTGTCATTCATTGTCAACCTGGAAAATTGATGTCTGCCATTTTAAGTAATGTTTGTATAAAGAAACTTTAAAAGTAGGTAATGAGTAAGTACAGGAGTACTGCACAGAAACTGTTGATAAAAAAAATATGGTGGCGCTTTGGGATCGCCGACAGAGGTAAAAACTAAAAATCTCAAAAAAAAACTAAGCAAAATGTAAACTAAAATAACTAAAAAAACTGGCCAAGCACGAATCTGGCCTCACTCTGGTCACAAATTACATTCATCATCATCATCAGCCTATTAATGTCCCCACTGGTGGGGAATAGGCCTTCCCTTTGGATGGAATAGGAAGGTTGGGCTTGGTGGGTGCTAACGACCGCAGATGCAACCGGGACCAACTGCTTAACAACAACAATTTACCTTACTATTTGGAATGAACGAGCCAGTAAGGGCAAGGGCACACGATGCGCCGGAGCGATGCTCTGCGATGTCGCACCGGAATTGCAATCACCGAGATCGCGGCACCACTCAGTTGTTTATGCGTCATAGAAAATCTTTGCCGCTGGGGCGCCAGCGAAGCCGTTTCGACGTAACAACGTGGCGGCGCCGCACCACTTTCGTGCCCACCGATACAGCAAAATCTTTGCGTTGCGGCGGGCGGCGTCGCGTTGTTGGATCGGTGTCGCTGCGTCGTTCTACAAAGTAATATCTGTGGCATGTCAGAGGATACGCTGCCATGCCGCACCGGACTAAGCTGGGAGAGGTGTGTGTAATGCTTTGCTACGTCGGAGTGGCACCGCTCAGTTGTTTGAGCAAGAAATCCAACGCTGCTACTACGGCAGCGGCGCTGCGCCGTGTGTACTTGTGCTCTAAGAATAAATCACTGCATATTATTATATACACCATTGAAATCCTAATGATTTCACAATAAGTTAGAAATAACTGTAGCCAAATAAATCAAAATTATACAAGACTAGCGGCCCGCCCTCGCTTCGCGTCGGTGTAGAGCTGTAGTGTAGGTAGACTATAGATTTTGTTCAAGGTCTTGTATTATACACAATGAATTTCTTAATATAATTATTTTTCTCACCTTTTAAACCTTCCCTAGACCTCCACGAACATTTCAAGCCAGCCGTTCTCGAGCAATTGATTTTTATGTAAATATAGATTAACTATTGATAACCAATCGGGTGTTTTCAGAATGCGAATTTTAATGGACTTTCTAAAAATTAGAACTAGGGAATTGAGCTTTTAGTATATTTTTGGGAACAAAAGCGTGGGTTTAGATTATAATCAGTCACGGCCTAACCTAAACGAAAAGGTCAGCGCTACAGTAGGACTGTACAGCGTAGTTTGTATCCATTTATGTAATTACAGACTTCCTTAACTTAACGCTACACATATCCGTTGCGGTGTTAGCATAGTCCAGAAATTAAATAAAATATCAAATTGTATTGTTGCTTTTATTTAATTTTATACTAAACTAGCAGCCGCCCGCGATGTCGTCCGCGTTAACCTTTAATTTTTTTTCTAAAATAAAAGATTTTTTCTGAAATATAAGTAGCCTAAGTTACACCTTACTACATCAGCTATCTGCCAGTAACAGTCCCGTCAAAATCGATCCAGCCATTTCAGAGATTAGTCGAAACAAAGAGAAAAAAATGTGTATGTACCGTATATATATTCATATAGTAAAATGCGGGTATTTCATTATTACAAACAGACACTCAAATTGTATTTATATGTACGAGTATTTATAGAAGATGTATAGAAGATTAAATAATATGCAAGTCATAACAAATAACTTCACCAAGACCTTGACTCCCGTTTTCACATTATGTTTTTATTTAAACATTTAAATACAGTTACAGTTTTCACAGAATTTGTAATATAAATTATTTTTGAAGTAAGATTAAAAGAGAAGGAGGTGGGTTGTATGAGTGCCCCACCCATACAACACAGCCAACGACCGTCGACCAATTCAAAAAAAGCCTGAAGACCCGAAAGCTTACCGTTTTTTTTGTAAGACCCTAACAATCATTGCATTTTAAAATGTTAGACGCTCTACTATGGTAAGACCCTACCCTACGTATGCAAATCTAGACTAACTAGAGCCCTCCACGACCACGGCTAACTAGTGCCAAGGTCCAAGTCTCAAAGAAACTATCCGAGTGGAATACTAAAGACACTCACCAATTCTCGCCTTAAAGTCCCTTTAGGATCTCGCCGTCCCCAAACCCGGTGACGCTGTAAAGGTCATGCTGCGACCAACAGCATACACACTAAAAAATGGAAATTTGCCTTACATTTGCTCAAGGCTTTTTTGACTGCCTTTCTTTAGCACGGAAGATTTATCTGTGTAATTATAAATTTACTAGGAGATTATTCAACTTCCAAACTTCCGAGTCCAACCGCATACCTAACACGGCCCCCTTGGAGTAGACTTTCGCCTGCCATTAATAATATTAATTCCGCACCATTTTTTAAGAGTCGTCCGCTGCGTTCCGTCCTTTAACTCAGCCCAGTATTGCCAGATCGTACCGCTTTTTCGCTTTTACTACCTCCTTTAACCAACAATGGTTCCGCGTTCCGCTTTTTCCCTACTAATATACTAACAACCTACTACTATTTTCCTCACTCATGATATATAAAATAAAAAATTCTGAAGGGGGGAGGGTCAAACTCCGTGTTTTTGTACCAATTACCGCGTTTGTAACTTCCTCATCTGGCAACACTGGCTCATCCTGCCATTCTATGACGCAATGAATTCCTCTGGGTTTAGTGTGGACGAGTTTACGCTGATGTAGATGCAATTTTTCTCGCACGCTCCTTTCATACTTAATGAAAATATTTTTTATTTTGCTGACTCATTAAATTATGACTGAAGCTACCATTATTCACTGTCCCCTTCCCTCCGGACAACTGAGGCGATCAGACGTATTTTTCGTAAACTGTGTTAAAAAATTATTTAAATGAAATAAAATTAAATATTCAAAATTTATTAAGACCTATATACCAGGAGCGCATAACCGCGACGGAGCCGAAAAAGTGCGAGCGAATTACGTGAGTTACTTTTCGTTTACTCATATCGTACCTCAAGACTAACATAGATCAAGTTACGCTAGACGGAAAGCTGTTTTGTATGAATTCCTCGCGACCAACCAGTTTAAGCTGAGCTCCGTCCGATTCTACGGTTACGAATAGCACATACAAGTTATTGGGTCCTGGTACTTTTGACTAACAAACATGCCACTACGTCACTCCCCACCAACACACGGAGACTGCCGCGCACCCATAGAGAATGTAGTTCGCAGTTTTACGCAAGATGAGTTACCAGCACCGAAAATTATTCTACAGCATAGTTCATCAGAACATGATGTACAAAACTTATCGGATGAGCATTCTAATTCTAACTCGAGTGTATCGAGGCGGTTCAAACGAAAGAGAACCAACACATCGGAAATACACTTAAACAATTTTATGTCTGAAATTAGAGGTATGATGTCGGATCTCAAACTTCAACAAGAATCTCAGATGGAAAAAATTCATGCCGCAATTGATGAAATTATATCACAAAACACGGACATTAGAGCGTCTATTGATTTTTTATCGGCCAAGTATGATGCACTCATAGAGCAGGTTGATCATCTTAAGGTTCAAAATACGCATCAACAGGAGTATATACAATCTCTTGAACTCAAATTAGAGAACATGGAAAGGGGAGTACGTTCAACTTGTCTGGAAATAAAAAACTTACCTGTTAATAAAACTGAGTCTAAGTCGAGCTTGATTGAAACAGTCACCAAGATTGGTAAGGTCCTAAATGCCAACATACTGACCAACGACGTCAAAGACATTTTTCGTATCACCACTAGAAACCCAGACAACAAAACTGTCATTGTAGATTTTGTGAGCATTATTGCTAAAGATACTGTAATGAAGGCATACAGGAAGTATAATAAAGATCACTCCAAGCTTATGACGGAACAAATAGGTATAAGTGGGCCCTCGAAACAAATTTATATCTGTGAAAACCTTACTGCTAAAATGAAACGCTTATTTTACCTAACTCGTGTTTTCGCAAGCAGTAAACAATATAAATATTGTTGGACTACAAATGGCAAGATATTTATTAGAGAAAAAGAAGGGTCTTCTTACCATTTAATAAAAGATGAATCGGATTTAAAAAAATTGGATACACCGGTATGACTAGGCTGTTGTTTCTTTTATTTATGCATGTCAAATTACTTTTCTGTTGAACTTTTTTATGTTGATATTTTTTGTTATTGTTGTACTGTAACTCATTTGCAATTTAATATAATGTATAAATCTTACGCACACATATTTACACTCAATAACTCACTCTTCCATACTCAGATCAAACACACATATAGTCGAAAACACGCTACTTTCATTCTACAATATTTACATGGAGGTTATACTCACGAGTCTCATATACACGCTCATTTTAGTAGCATTCATATCACCACATACAGCATTTCTCTGCTGCTGCTTCTTTATAAAGTCTGCAGTGCCGGGATTTTAGCATCAAATGTCGTTTTCCTTTTCTGTGCTTTTGGGGATTTTTTTTAACATTAGAAAATCCACAGAGATCTTTTGTTCGTACACAATGTGTAAATCATATATATTCTTTAATGGATATGGAGATATCTTTGGACATTGATAATGTATCCATTGGTAAATCATATATTAGTACACCAGAAAGTGCATCTTTGCATGTATGTAACCCAGAGAATCAATTGATATTCTTTCATGTTAATATAAGGAGCATTGGTTGTTCTACTAATTTTAATAATTTTCTTTTGCTATTGGAAAGAATTAAATTGAATATTGACGTGATGGTTTTATCCGAGTGCTGGTTAAGCAAATGTCCGTTTCTTCCACAAATACCGGGATATCGTACTTATAACTCAAGTTATAGCAACCAAAACGATGGACTAGTTGTCTATACAAAAAATGATATAGTAGCCAAAGTGAAGGAGCCTAGCATAACTGATGCTAACTGCTTGACCGTGGAACTCCCAAATAATGTTGTGATTGTGGCAGTCTATCGTTCTCCATCCTGTAGAAATATTGATGATTTTCTCCATGGTTTGGATGCTCTTTTGCTCTCGCTGCGTTCTTTTAAAACTATAGCTCTAATCGGTGACCTTAATATTAATATAACCCAGGAAAACATGGACCAAAACTCAAATTCTTATCTCAATTTGTTAGCATCACAATCTATGTTGCCTACGCATCACATTCCAACTCGCATACAAAATTGTCTCGATCATGTAATCCTTAAATCAGATAAAAATTCCGTTACTCTAGTTTTAGATGCTCATCTTACTGATCACTCTCCTTTATTATTCTGCACTGAGACGAAGAGCAGGGCAAATAATCTACCCAAAAAGTTTACATTAAAACGTCTAAACATCCCAGCTTGCGTGAATGACATTGAAAATATAGATTTTTCTGATGTTACTAACAATGAAAATGCTGACACATCTGCTAACATTTTAATTTATAAATTATCTACCGCAGTCGAAGCCAATACATCCATTGTTTATATCCCTAGTAGAAAGCGCATCTCCAAGCCGTGGATTACTCCAGGATTGCTTCGCTGCATTCGGCATAGAGATAGGCTTTATCTTAAAACAAAAAAACATCCAAGCAACGACGTTTTAAGTATATCATATAAAAGATATAAGAATTTTTGTAATAATCTCCTAAAAAGATTGAAACAAGAATATGAGCGATCAGAATTCACTAAATGTAACAAAAACCCGAAGAAAGTTTGGAATCTGATTAAGAGTACCACTAATCTCAAGCAAACTACTGCATCTACTTGTGATGAACTTCTAACAGTGTCGGAAGATCCTTTAAGGGCTGTTAACTTTGTGAATACGTATTTTGCTAGTGTTGGAAAAAGTTTAGCATCAAAAATTGCCAAAAGCTCTGTAGAATCTTCTTTTAACTGTCCTATCATAGATTGTAATACTTCTGAAATGCACTCAATGGTGCTTATACCCATGACAAAGAAATTGAAGATATAATCCTGGGGTTACGATTGGATTGTGCAACGGGCTGGGATGGCATCTCTAATGTATTAATAAAAGAGTCAAGGCATGTTTTAATTCCAGTATTGACTCAACTTTTTAACCTTTGTTTCTCTACTGGTACTTTCCCTGCTGTGTTTAAAAAAGCAATAGTCTATCCCATTTTTAAGAGCGGAGACAGATACAGTGTAACCAATTATAGACCCATTTCTATTTTAACAACCTTGTCAAAAATCTTCGAAAAAATTCTTAATAATAGATTAACTAACTACTTGAACTCTAAAAACTTATTGGCTCCAAATCAATATGGTTTCAGACCAGGTAAGTCAACAGAGGATGCTGTTTTGGAGCTCACTAGTACAGTATTGAATAATATTAATAATAAATTAAATTCTTTGTGTGTTTTCCTAGATATTTCTAAAGCCTTTGACACTGTGTCTGTCCCTATTCTCTTACGCAAACTTCAGAGTATAGGTGTTAGGGGTGTCTCACTTGAATTATTCAAGAGCTACTTAAATGCGCGAAGACAATTTGTTCGGATAGCTAATTATACAAGTCAGGAAGAACCAATTCAATATGGTATACCACAGGGTAGCGTCCTTGGACCTACCCTGTTTCTAATATATATGAATGACTTGTGTCAATTAAAACTGCCAAATTGTAAAATCCTGTCTTATGCCGATGATACAGCAATTGTAGTAAATGGGAAGACTTGGGACGAGGCTAGGGTTTCCGCTGAGTTGGCTTTGAGTGTGGTCATGTCATGGCTTTCGAACAGCATGCTGACATTAAATATTAATAAAACTAAATTTATCACGTTTGCTCCCAGACTCTCCTCACAACCCGATTCGTACTATTGTTTGAAAGCACACAATTGTAATTTGCCAGCCAGTAACTCATGCACTTGCGTATCAATAACACGTACAAATAGCATTAGATATCTTGGGGTTATTGTTGATAATCTGTTGTCGTGGACCGAACATATCCGATCTATCACTTCGTGAACCAGAAAGTTAATTTTTGTTTTCAGCAGACTTAGACATCTCGTTGATTCTCATATCCTCGGAACTGCATACTTTTCTCTGGCACAGTCAATAATATCGTAATGTATAACGGTTTAGGGGGGGCTCTGGAAAGTCAAAGATGTTAGAACTTGAAAGAGCACAAAGAGCCATCTTGAAAGTTATGGCATTTAAACCTATTAGGTACAGCACCCAGTTAGTGTATGCTTTCTGGCAGGTACTTTCTGTCCGCAAACTATTCGTCCAACAAGTTGTGTTACGCAAGCATATGCTACTCCCATATGACCCTTGCACCCTACTAAATAAAAGAAGGAAAGACAATGTGTGTAAAATTCCAAATTCTCGAATAGCCCTATTAAAACATCATTATGATTTCATTTCTCCCCTCCTCTATAACAAAGTAAATAAAAGGCTTAACATTTACCCTCTCTCAAAGCATGAATGTAAGATCAAATTGAGCGGGTGGTTACTGGAGTTGGAATATGACACTGTGGAGTTGTTGATCAAGTAAAATATGCACATGCACACACATCTCTCCATCACACACACACTACATATACACATACACACACACACACACACACATACACACACACACACACACACACACACACACACACACAAACACACACAAACACACACAGTGTAATGTATTATAAACACTTTGTTTCAAATCATGTCTGTAATGTGCCTGTCTTTTGAGGTGGGCGCTAATAACTGTAACACAGTCTTAGACTACTACGGTTGTTAACGCTAAATTGTTATAATGTATACGTCATGATTCAAAAATAAAGATTATTATTATTATTATTAATATCACGTACGTTTACGTTTCCAAATTTGTTTGACTGCTTATTTTTGTATATTTTAGGAAGGTAAGCGCAATAAGTCTCCCTCAAGCCAGCAAACTTGACAATTTCCTTTGTAAGCGGTGGCTGGAGCGGTGGACTGTTTTGAATGAAAATAATAAAACTAGCTCAACGAATTAATTGACATGTATTTGGGAGCAATTGACATCAATAGACGAACAGGAAAAAACAGTAAAAATTACATTAGTCATAAAAGTCATAGAAAACATAAAAAGCCTTGTAAAAGGAGGCTAACACAGGTAGAGGTGAGGCTGACGGCAATACTTTTTCAATCTTAATCCTTAATTTTTTTTATTACGAGGCCACAGGAGTAGAGCCCTGTTTTCTAAGTAGTCTATACAAAAAATGAACCTAAATGAAACACCACACAGCAAAAACCATTTGCGAACTTGTATATATGACTGCTAAAATTGCAGTGGACTAACGGTTGCCTGAATGTACTTACATTCAGCAAGCAAATCTTCGGTCACCCATCCCATTACCGACCAGAGCCGAACACATCGCAGCTGCAAATGATTGCGCGCTATTTGCTTGTGATACGAAAAAAGCCGGTACATTTTGCCGAGTATTGACGAATGTACTCGTCATGGTACACCAATATAAAAATGCGAATCGATGACCCCTCCGTCCGGAAAATTGTCTAAACCCTTTCCGCCCCGCGCGAAAAGGATATTCAGATCCTGTTGTTATTATTATATTTAAACGTTTAAGAAATTTTACGTAATACAATAAAAGTAACATATGGGTATATTGAGTATGTAACTCTGCTAAAATGGTATTTAATTTTATATTGTTTACTATTTTATTGACCTCCGTGGTCGAGAGGTTTGTACTCCGGGTTTCATGGTGTCGCCGACTCGAGAGGTCTCGGGTTCGAATCCCCGTGGGGGCAGATGTTTGTGTGATGAATACGAGCATTTGTACTCCAGCCATGGATGTTTAATATATATTTCTATATAAATATACTTATATAAGTACAGTATTGGTGTGTGTTGTTTTTTTATTTCTTTTTATTCTTATTATTATGTTGACTATTTAATTATTTAAATTGGGTAAAATAGTTTAATTTGTATAAACATTGTATTTTTGAGCCTTCTCCTGTGTTACTATTATTTTTGTGATTGTTTGCAATGTCCTACAGTTAAATGACCTTAATTTTAAGTATATAGGTTGCAGTTTAGTATACGAGATTATAGGTAGCCATGCACTCTTAAAAATCTCTTCGGTGGTGTCGTGTGAGGCGGGTCGTTACCTCTTTCATTAATTTTAGCTGAAACTAAAAGTTTTGTTAGTTTTGTCGATAATTAGTTGTTATAAAAGTCACGAAACTATTTTTGATAAAAGGAAAAATAAGCTAATTTTTTGACGTGACAACGTCTTAAATTAGGTTGCGGCTGGGAGTCACTTATGAAAAAGTGTAACGCTCGGTAACGTTACGATGAGTCTCTCGTGTTAAGTTTAAGTTTACATGTACAATGTTTTAGTAAACAAAATATATTTCTATAGTTAAAATTTGTGCAATTCTTATTTTCATTCAATTCCTTGTTCCTATTGTGCAATTTAATTATATTCATATCAATAAATATTCTACCGAGAAAAAGACGTTGTCACGTAAAATCTTCGCCCGTAAAACCGACTTTACAGGCAACCATTTTTTTTTGTTTTTTTTGTTCTATCATGTCCTGCTTTACCATTTTCGTTTACTTACAAGAAGAAAATCCATTATACAATGAGCAAGTATCGTAAAACTGTTCAATAAAAAGAATTTCTTATCAGTCCACAATATTAACCACTTAGATGGTTCGTAAAATTTTCAATCATAATTTTAATCGCACATAAAAGCAACAGCTACACTTTATTGCAACATTAATGACTTTATTGCGTTTTGATGCAATTAAAATTGTTAATTTTAATTTTAATAGTACAGATTTATTTTAATGTTAATTTAATCATTCAAATATGAGATTTAGAGTCAAAACCCGAATAACTATTCTATTTGAAAGTAGATGAAATAATTTTACTTTGGAAGTAAAGTATACATACATGTTTACTTATTTATTTTCAGATAAGAAATCTCTCTATTATAGCCAAATTGACATGGAGTGATTTTATCCAAATCCCTCACTTGCTATCTGACGGATAAAAGCTTTATTTTCTGAGTTATTTTCCGCATTTGAGATAAGACTTTTACCCATAACGTGGGATGAGGTTTGACATGTTGTGTTGGCTACTTATGCTGTGTGGATACAGTACCCTTAGCGCGAACCAATATCGAATTTGAATAGTTTGCGAGTGCGAAATGTCAATGTCAAATGTGTACTGATTTTTAGTTCTCGTTACGTACTTTGTGGCACTGCTGTTGTGTCAAATTTTGTATGGAAACCTGAACAGCAGCGCCACAAAGTACGTCACGAGAACTAAAAATCAGTACACTAAACTCTAAATCTAATGAGAAAAAAACGTGTAACTATTTCGTCTAATACTTTTCCTCCCTCTTCAAACGATCCTTTTGTTATTTTTAAAATAAGGAATTCAATAGATAGGAAATTGTCCTTGATTCCCCAATTCCTCTTATTCCTTAAAAAACGTAAAACGCAATCAATGAGTTCTCGGTAGTACAATTTAATATGGATGTTACATTTTGTTACTTACCAATGCTGGGGCATACTTACTAATGCCGGCTAATGTACAGTACGGGCGCGATCTGAATGCAATCGGGGTATGAGATTGGGCGCCCACACTCCGGTGCCTTGCACGCCTGCAGATTGTTTCATGTGCGTGACCATAGTGTTCCTCAAAGCTGCACACAGATCGCGCGCATGCTGTACTTTAAACGATGTCAACATTATAAGACATACATATGCTGTTGCAAACATTTTGTAGAACTTTTAATGAGGATCAATGTGTGTAACCTTACGCAGCGTACGAAACGGTAGCTCCCAAAAATCTTTTTTGATGTTATTATATAGCCAACCGATGGAATATACTATCCGACACAAAGCAAAATAAAAAATTCTAGCGAGCATTTCCGGAAATAAGCACGTTCAACAAATTAAAACTACTTTATAAATGGTTTAAAATGCGTTTTTTAATATTTAAATAAACGTTAAAATATGTAAAAAAAATGAAACCCGTTCAATAGTTATTTTACTTAAAGTGGTGTGTAAAAACATGGGAAATAAATAAAATCAACCAAACATGGATTTAAAGATAACCTGGACTCAAATTGATGCTGTCACTTTTATTTGATAAAAAGAAGACAGAGACGTTATAGGTGTATACCAAAACTAACTTCGCGTTTTGAATTAGGCGTATTAGCTTTATAATATTACTGATATTAGTATTGACAAGTATAGATACATACTAACGAATGATATTTTTTGTTACAGAACCATGGCAGTGTTCAGCGCTACTTTTGACGGAACCCACTGATAAGAATGGGACAATTCCACAGAGCTCCCTGTTTATCCAATCCTCGAAAGGTATGTTTTCCTTGTTTGCAGTAATACTTGTAGATCACGCTATATCCCTTTTTCAAGAGAAAGCATTGTAAGTGTACAAAGAAGAGTTTAGACAATGTTCTAGTCTATCTATGCTTAGCGTTGGCAGGCATCCGGATAAAACCGGACATAATTAGGCTTTTTGATTGCGTGTCCGGCCAAAATAAACGGCGTCCAGCCTGTCCTTGAGCGTTGTTGTCGAGTGTTTCCTGAGTGAACCTCCACCGGTTCATAAACTCGCGGAAACACTCGACAAACAAGAACAGAGATGAATTTATGAACCGGATTGTTACTGAAGATGAAACTTCGGTTCAATACTATAAACCTGTGTCCAATAAAGACTCCATGCAGTGGCTAAGAAAAGGTGCAGCACCGCCAAAGAAGTTTAATGTGGCACAATCGGTTGGGTGATTGTTCCACTTCTGATTCTTTTGGAATTCTATGTGAATTTTATTGGTTGATTATAAAGAAGGTGTCAATATGATGGGAGAATACTACGCTTCACTGCTACAATAAATTAAAGACATCCTATAAAGAAGAAGGGGAAAATGGACTCGAGGTGTGTTCCTTTTGCACAATAATGAACCCGTCGACAAGTCATGTTTCCATTGCTGCCCTAAACAAGTGTGGATTCGAAACATTTAAAAAATCTCTTCATAGCCGAGACTTAAGTCTTTCTGATTATTAACTAAAGACAGAGCTTCGTGGAAATACTCATGTCGAAGAAGTGAAGTCTGCAAAATTGCCTAATTTAGCTTATTTATATCATATTTTCGATGATATAAATAAATTATTTAACAAATCTGAAAAATGTATTAGGCTTGAGGGAGAATATGTTGAAATGAAAAACCTTTTCATGTTTTATTTCAGACCTCTTCCTCTCCATTCCACGAACGTTTAGACCTCCCCTCGTAGTACAAATGATGTTTACGTTTTCTGGTCGCCACACCATTCCAGCTCGATGCTCATGAATTTTAAACAGTTTTTGGTAGCATTTTATATTGTCGTTTCTCTAATCTCTATAGGTACTGTATACCTAATAATTTATGCGAATGCAAATCATAAATCTCCCTTTAACCTCATTTTTATTATTTTTTGTAAATATGACTAACACTGAAATGGAAAAAATGTATTGGTATAATTACTGAAGTTGTAATGTCAGAGAGTCAGTGTAGGCGCGAATGATACTTTGGTATCGCAAATATCGATAGTATTGTCTATGGCGGCCGCTCACCTTCAGATATGTCAAATGCTCGTTTGCCACCAATTGTTACTTGAAAAATAAGCGGTGGTACTCCGCGAGTGCCGACAGAAATCAAAACTAAGCAAAAATATGTAAACAAAAATAAGTAATCATATATATGCCTGTAGGGTTTGAACTTGGAACTCCAGACCTATTGCACTCGAAGGAGCGTTTGTTGCATTAGACTTGATTATATGAAAGCCACTAATTTGACTTCAAAAATTGTTCATTCTGCCGGTGACCAAACCTAATTGCTTAAGATTTCGATGAAAACCTGGAAAGGCAATAAAAATAGATCTTCGTTTTATTCAGATTCCTTCTTTTGTAACATCAAAGCATTCTTTGACGGGGTATCTCTTGGATCAATGAGCCGTGATATAAACGGGAAACTGTCGTAATCGAGGATTCTTAGGTTCTTAGGTAAATTTTTACCTAAGAACTACCTACATCTAAGTTAAAGTTGATTCTGGTGTCAACTCTAGCATGCATTCTTTAAACTTAAACTTAAATTTGACAGCAGTGTATCCAGAATAAAAAGGATAGACTGATTAAATTTAGTTAAAACTTTAGAGAATCATGCCCGAAGCAACACCATTGTCCAAAGCATCTTCAAAGTAAAAAGAACAGAGTTCAATTAAAACTGACCTGTATTGTCGCTTGAGTAGGGTTAGCAGAACTAATATGACTTCGATGTATGTCATAGGGTTCTAAGTTTTGAACGGAAATAGGTAGACCACCCAGACCAGACAAAAAGGATAGTGCAAAATGGACGACTGTTGTCAAAATTACAAATAGCAAATACGAAAAGCCATTATGTAAGGTGCCCACGTCACTTTTGTATCATGTTCATCATTATCATCAGCCTCTTAATCTCCCCACTGCTGTGGCACAGACCTTCCCTTTGGATGGAATAGGATCATGTTGATGATAAGTGGTTTCTCACGACTGCAGATGCAGTCGGGACCAATGGCTTGACGTGCCCTCCGAAGTACGGAGGAGCTGGAGATATATCAATATTTAGTCACACATCCAATGACCGACCACTGCGAAAGTTTAATGATCGCAGCCGAACGCGCTAACTACTTGCCCCATCGAGCTCCTCTCGTGTTACATTTAAACTCTGCATTTGTTTTAGGTGTGCGTGTGAGTGCACGCACCGCATGCGTTGATGGGCGCGGGCGGTAGCGGGGGCGGGGGGCGGGCGGCGCGCGCGCTCCGCCTGCTGTTGCTGATTGTATTCGCGCTCGCGGCCGTGGAGTATCTGTTCGGCTCCATACTGGACGCGTCGCCGCTGCGCACGTATCTGTACCAGCCAATCTACAACGCCACACTGCCGACTATCAGGTAAATTGGTGCGAGTGTGACAGCTGCTGTTGCTGTTTGGCTCGCGCTCGCGGTGGTCGAGTATCTGTTCGGCTCCATACTGCACGCGTCGCCGCTGCGCATGTATCTCTACCAGCCAGTCTACAACGCCACACTGCCGACTATCAGGTAAATTGGTGAAGGTGTGCGAGTATGACAGCTGCTGTTGCAGTTCGTGCTCCTGCTCGCGGCGGTCGAGTATCTGTTCGGCTCCATACTGCACGCGGTGCCGCTGCGCACCTATCTCTACAAGCAGATCAACAACCCCACACTGCCGACTATCAGGTAAATTGGTGAAGGTGTGTGAGTGTGACAGCTGCTGTTGCAGTTCATGCTCGTGCTCGCGGAGGTCGAGTATATGTTCGACTCCATACTGCACCCCTAGCACGAACCATTATCGAATTCGAATAGTTTGCAAACCGAAATGTCAAATTTTGTATGAAAACTTGCACAGCAGCGGCACAAAGTACGTAACGAGAACTAAAAATCATTTGACAATGACATTTCGGACTTGCAAATTATACTAATTCGATATTGGTTCGTGCTAGGGGTACTGCACGCGTCGCCGCTGCGCACGTATCTCTACCAGCGGATCTACAACGCATACTGCTGACTATCAGGTAAATTGGTGAAGGTGTGACAGCTGCTGTTGCAGTTCGTGCTCACGCTCGCGGAGGTCGAGTATCTGTTCAGCTCCATACTAGACGCGTCGCCGCTACGCACGTATCTCTACCAACGGATCTACAACGCCACACTGCCGACTATCAGGTAAATTGGTGAAGGTGTGCGAGTGTGACAGCTGCTGTTGCAGTTCGTGCTCGTGCTCGCGGGGGTCGCGTATCTGTTCGCCTCTATACTGGACGCGTCGTCGCTACGCACCTATCTCTACAAGCGTATCTACAACGCCACACTGCCGACTATCAGGTAAATTGGTGCATGTGTGCGAGTGTGACAGCTGCTGTTGCAGTTCGTGATCACGCTAGCGGAGGTCGAGTATCTGTTCGGCTCCATACTGTTCGCCGCTACCATTTTACAACGCGACCCGACTCTATCAGGTAAAAAGTTTAAGCTTAGGTAATAACAATAGACCTAGGAATGGGCTGCGTAGTAAAACTGGGCTTCTGGCTGTGAGAGACAAAACAATAGGGTGGCCCTTTCATACATCAGAATGCAGATGTCTGTATCCTGATAACTACAGACACATGTAGCTAGGTACGCATAGCTATGCTATAGCTGGCATATCAATTGTAGTAACACATTTTGTTTTCATTCCAGATCACGAGAAAAATTAGCAGCGTCCTGGCCTAAAAGAGTACCGACTACAACGGACCTTACTCAAAACCCCGAAGTTAAAAACTCCACGAATATAACAAACCCCATTTTAAATAGTAATATAACACAAATTCCGTTAGCAAATATGACTGGAGCGGTTATGTTAGAAAACACGACTTCGTTGATGGTCACCAAAATTATAGACAGTATAAGAAATCAATCGACGACAGAGAATTCTGATATCAAAAGGAATGAGACTGAACTGCCGATGTGTTTTGATGAAGTACCAGGTGACTTTGGTAAGTAAAATAATATATTGTTTTAAACTTTTATGGTCACTAAAATTATAGTAAAATAAGTTATTTACGGGATTGTTACCATGTACCCTGTTTTCCTTACTTCGTCGGAGGGTAGACCGGTAGGCTGTTATTGGCAGACATATGCCAATAACAGCCTACCCGCAATTACTTCAGTTACTCCGTGATCATGGCGCTTGCAACAGTGCCGAAATATCGGAAACTCGCTAAAAACAGGGTGCAAAGTAAAATAATGTTATAATAGCAACCACACTTTAGTATTAGGCTTAATATAGGAAGGAATTTTTCTCTGCGGTAGATTGGGGACTAAAGGCCATGAAATTAATGGTTGTCAAAATGAAGTTTTGTACAAAATACAGCCTCTACTTATATTAAATTTAAAAATTACTTGGCGTTTTGAGAGGTAACACTAAACAAATTAAGGAGAAATCTGGCGTGGAGTCGTACAGAGGGGTCAAAGTGCTGGCTAAGGACAGAGGGAGATGGTGGGAGATCCTTAGACTGCACGGAAAAGAGCTCTTAAATTCAGAGTGAGAGATTGAGTGTTGTCGGTTGGTAAAATGAAATGAAACTTTTTCGATCCCTTTTTCATGTAATACAGCTAAAAGCAGACAAGCGTCTATTAAATTTTGTCAGCCATCTTATGTTCTGCGACCTTCGTTTTACCATTAATTTCAGTGGCATTCTCATCAAATATTAAAAGTTCATTGTGCTCAATATAAATTTAAATTATGTTTTACCGGGTAACCCATGTATTGCTCTTCAAGGTAATATAATTAACATAAATACTGAATGTTATTGCGCAAATTTCGTACTGTATTCGAAATTTAATTACTGCAACTATAACACACAAACTTTTATTACATGCCATGAATATAGATGGGCATACTTATTTTCGTATTCATGTTGTTTGGCGGCCTAAAGCTAATATTTACGTAAAATGGACCATTCTCAAGTAACACTGAAAAGTTAAATAAGTAATCCGGATACAAAAAGATTCAAAATTAGCAGCACAAACTACATATAATATATTAATGTTACAACCAATTTTGCACTACATGCTGTTTGCGATAGAGATAATTTCAGTTTGTTTCGTTTTGAAGCCGCTCTCCTAAGTATATTTACAACCTGTATGATGCATGAGAAGCTCGAAAGCGCATTCCGTCTACGATCGTGGAACTTTATACTATCTGTCATAAGATGGGTGACCAAAAATGTATTAAATAACTTGAGCTCCTCTGTGCTTCGGAAGGCATGTTAAGCCGTTGGTCGCTGCTGCATCTATAGGCTTTAGTGCTTACCAAGCAGCGCTGCGCCCGCTCGTGGTGAGTCATGACATATTCTTCTATCCCATTCATAGAGAAGGTACGTGCCCCTTAAATTAAATAAATAAAAAGTACGACAGATACGAAATGATTGTGCGACCAATAGTTTGTATTGACTGAACCATCACTTTATCTCTTTCTAATTGTCAATATCATGCTTGTTTTGCCAGATGCAGCCGGAACCAACGGCTTAACGTGCCTTCCGAATCACGGTCTGTGAATAAGTACAATCTTAACGCGAGTCAAGGCGTTATGCTTCGAATCGGCTATTTGGCATAGACATATCGCATATACCTCTTGATTCCTATATTCAGGAACATACAGTTAAGTGAGCTGCAAAGATCATCATTAATAATGTTTCATTATTTTCCAGGGCCTGTGCCTGTTAATAAAACTGAAGTGGAGCTCGATTGGGTGGAAAAATTGTATCCAGAAATCCAACTGGGTGGGATGTACACCCCACCAAACTGCACAGCGCGGCATAAAGTTGCCATCATTATCCCGTTCAGGTAAACTACTTGCTATATAAATTATATCTCTTATGTATAAGTTTATATATTATCAGCGGGGAATCCGGAAAGTAGCAGACGTGATTTGGGCTCAACTCACACTGGCGCGGTGTCGAAGCGTCGCGTTGCGTCTTGTTTTGTGCCTTGGGAATACCTTAACAGTGGGAAAATACAGATGAATTTGCTACAGACGAAAAATATGAAACTTGGTTTTAAGAAGTCTTGCGTCGACGAACCCTTCAGTATCGTCTATTCAAAAGACTGACGATTTGGACGCGACGAAAAATCATGGTCGTTGTTAATTTTTTTTTCTGCCCTAGACGTTTGTCCCTATATAGAGAACTCAGGTATGGTGGGGAGTACTTCACTAGGTGCAAGGTTGCCCTCCATATGTTAATCTGTCGCGCTCGAGTAAATCCAAAGATCCCCTAGTATAAAGAACGGCATTGCTATTTTTTTTATAGATAGGTTCGACAAATGATTCCACCCCACCTGATGTTAAGTGACGGTGAAGTCCAGACGCGAAGATAGGTGATACAGCATTTCTACCTGCCACATCAGCCATCCTCACCCTGCCGGCCTGCATGTTGCTTCATCACGCCTCCTTTAAAGGATCTCAGGTTGTAAGAGGGAGGGAACTTGTGAGCGGGCAGAGCATTCCATTTACGGATAGTGCTGTTATATTATGATACTCCTGATGTTGCAAATGCGTATGGGCACAGTGATCAAATACCATCTGGTGAGCCGTCTGCTCGTTAACCCATTTAATATAAAAAAAATGGAAAGACTTACCTACTGTTTTGTTTATTTCTACCAAAAAGTTCTGCACAGAATTTTCTTTAAAAACAGCACAAAGATTTATTCATGAAATCAAGGTTCTTAGAAATCATTTAGTCAATAATTTTGTTTACAGAGATCGTCAACAGCATTTAGCCGTGTTTCTACGGCACATGCACCCATTCCTGATGATGCAGCAAGTAGAGTACGGCATTTTTGTCGTAGAACAAGCTGGTGAGTGTAACATTATAAAACGTTAAGTTCAAGAGAGAGAGAGAGAGAGAGAGAGAGAGAGAGAGAGAGAGAGAGAGAGAGAGAGAGAGAGAGAAACTTTTTATAATCATAATCATTACTTTATTTGCATAAAACATAATATTTTAAGATGTTAAAATAAATTATATATTGGTACACATGTTTTGCCTTTACATAAAAGCATGCAAATGTTTAAGGTAAAGGAAATCAAAATTTATGCAAAACCATTAGTTTTCTTGAAAATCCTCGTCATCATCAGCCGATGGACGTCTACTGCTTGACATAAATATTTCCATACACCCAGTCCCCCTGACTCGCTGCATGTCTTCAGTCCATCTGGTGAGGAGTCTACCGACAATGCGCTTCCCGGTGCAAGATCACCATTGAAGCACCTTGGGACCCCAACGTCCATCGGTTCGCCGAACTATGTGCCCCGCCAATTGTCACTTCAGCTTTGCGATCTGTTGAGCCGTTTATGTCGGTTATTTTAATTCTTCTACAGATTTCCTCATTCCTCTTCGAAACACCGAGAATAACTCTCTCCATCTCACGCTGTGCGACGCTTAGCCTTCTTATGAGACTCATAAATTTCCTTATAATAGAAAATAGCCTTTTGGACTAAGAATACATATCATTTTTCATTTTAAGTTGGTAGAAGTTTAGTTGTCTGAATAAGCGCTTAGAGCATTAGGGATTTCTGAAATTTACATCGTTCAGATTCTAATCCAACATGTTCAAAACATGATTGGCGGAACGCCGTATACCCTCATAACTAACGCACTTAAAATGTAACAGGCGTGTGAAACGTGTTAGCTCGTTAAAATCATCAATGCTTACGACGAGCCCTATATCGAAACGCATGATGTTTGACAGAATTGATGTGTCTCGTTCGGCGTTAACCCTTAAAACACACACTATTCGGTACTGTGATGCTGACTTTTATTTGCTCCTCTTTATTCCTAATACCCTTAACATACGAATCTCATTTAATTTTATTTTTTTACTTCAGAATGTTTTTCTGAAAACATTCAACAAAAACACACAAAACTTTATTTCTGAAACATGTTTCTCTACACACGCCGTCTACTGCTCGCGTGGCTGTAAATAAACAGGGCTGCGTTCAAAAACTTTGATCCAGGAGCAACAAATATCAAATTTTACAATTGTTTTGTACATTTTATGTCTAAATTTGACCGTCAGAGTGAAAAGTTGTAAGTACTTTTAGCGTAGGTTTGGAACGGAGACCCCGAAAGCGAGTTGTCAAAAAATGGCCGATGAAACAATACCCTGCCCCGCGAACCGCGCGGGGGTGGGGGCGATTTGTGAACGTGTTTACCATCAGGCTTGGAAAGCAAAATCTTTGTTGATGCAAAGAAACATGCGTAGTGAAACAAAGTTATGTGTAGAGGATTTTGTTGAATGATGTTGTTATGGTTTTGTTGATTTTGTAGGGCAAAACCTTTAGAGAGTAAATAATGAAAGGGCAAAACACGGCCTGGAGACCCGGTTTAATGAATCACAGAAACATCCGTTTCTAGAGTGGCACCCTATAGATGCGCGATCCAACTTGATGCGCATCTTAAAGGGGGCCTCTTTAAACCTACATCTGGGTCGTAAGTCCCGGGAACTGCTCAGAGTTTATCTCTCTTCCACAAGATGGACCCGGCACCTGCACGGTGGATCCATCAATTGCCCCCATGTTCGTCTTCCCCCTCTTAAAAATATAAATTTTAATTAAGAGCGGTATTTAGAGTATTTTATTTTCATTTGTTTAGATAGCTCGTAAATCGTTTATTTTCTGTTATTTATCTCATCTGAGGTTCAACTTTAGTTGAGTCTATTGCGGCAGTTCCAAGATTATTTTATTTGCCAGTCCACCTCAATCTTTTTCTACTAGCCATTTATATTAATCCTTTGAGCGCTTGCTTTTGTGTCCAGTGTGCTCTTATCTAAGATCTACAGATCTAATAAATCTCCTCACGGGCAGCCCCAAGCGGAATAGGCAAAGAAAACGGATCGCCACAAGGCAGTCCTTAGGCGTCATATTAATAGATCGCAAATACGTAATCTTTCCAATTAACACGAAATATGTTCATAATCCTTTCATCCTTTGATTTACAAAGGACATCTCAACTATTAAAGCACATGGGCATTTTACACTATTCAGCTATATATGTTTGATTTCAGGTTTTTTTAAGGTTATGTACCTCAAAAGGAAAAAACGGAACCTTTATAAGTTCACCGTGTTATCTATCTGTCAGTCCGTCTGTCTGTCTGGCAAGACCTTTTATCTCAATAACGCGTGGAGGTATCAAGACATAAATTTTAACTATATATTCAGGTCTACGGTCCCTTGAATATGTGTAAAAATCAAACTTCTATGTTAATAGCATAAAAAGATACGGTTGTTGAGTCCGACACGCACTTATCCAGTTTTTTACATTTATATGTTTACTTACGTCCAACCAAAATTCGTGCTTTTCGCGCACTTGCGTTCATCTAGGTCGGCTACTAAGTACTCTTTACCTTTAAAACCGCATAGTCTGTGCGGAAAGAGAATGGGCGTGGCGAAAAACGGAACTAACATTAAGATTTTTCTTCAGCAATCAAACCCAGCAATCTGTAAAACGTCAAAGTTTTGTATTGATACGGATTTGTTTGTTGTTGTGATTTCTTGCGGTTTTTTTTATTTAATCATGTCTAAAAGGGGTAAAACCTTACAAATACGGTAGAAAAGCACTACAGCGCCTTCCAATCTAAATCCCATTCTCTTTCCACACAGACTCTATGGTTATTGTCAAACCAATATCTGCTGTGCAAAAAACATAACTTAAAAACATAGCAATTGACATTTGACAATATTCTGGTTGATGTACATAGCATATTTTTTTAACAACTTAATTAATGCTAAGATGCGCATAGCAGTATTTGTATCGGAAGATTCTTTTTAATAATAGAATGTCAAAATCTCTAAAACGTGCATATATATTGGTTTGACAATGATTACATGCGATTTTGATAATAAAATATAATTATTTAATATTATTAAAATCGCATCGCAGCCATATAATTTTATGAATTTATAGGTAACAGCGAGTTCAATCGCGCCAAGCTCATGAACGTGGGCTTTGTGGAGAGCCAGAAGCTGAAGGCGGGCGGGTGGCAGTGCTTCATCTTCCACGACATCGACCTGCTGCCGCTCGACCTGCGCAACATGTACTCGTGCCCAAGGCAGCCCCGGCACATGTCCGCTTCCATTGACAAGTTCCACTTCAAGTGAGTCATCATCATTAGCATAGGCTGATGACATTAATAGTAATGTCGCCATTGCTGTAACACAGGCCTTCCCTAAGGATGGAACAACTCCAAGTCAGTATAGAGTACATCATTTTCCTTCAAACAACCACGCACGCTGGCTCACGTTGTCTCTGACTTTGGCTGTCTTTGGCTGTGGAATACTAGTCCACCTGGTTGAAGGCGGGCGAGTGGCAGTGTTTCATCTTTCATGACATTGACCCGCTGCCAAGTGACCCGTGCCCAAGACAGCCGCTGCACATGTCCGCTTCCATTGACAAGTTCCACTTCAAGTGAGTCATAATCATCATAATCAGCCGATGGACATGCACTGCTGGACAGAGGCCTCCTCTAGAGATTTCCAAACACAATGGTTGTGCGCTCTCCGCATCCAATGGGTCCCCCTGGCTCGCTTGATGTCGTCAGCCCACCTGGTGACGGTGCGAGGTCGCCATTGAAGCACTTTGTTATTCCAACGTTTATCGGTTCGTCGCACAATGTGTCCCGCTCATTGCCACTTCAACTTCGTGATCCGTTGAGCTATATTGGTCACTCTAGTTCTTCTACGAGCCAACATCATCAACCTATGAACGTCCCCATTGCTGTAACACAGGCCTTCTCTAAGGATGAATTCCATATCCTTAAGATAGAGCCATGACTTATCACGCGGACCCAGTGCGCATAGGTGTGTGCTAAGAAATGATGAAGCAACCGGAGATGCAGCCGGGACCAACGGCATGCAGGAGCTCGTGATAATAAGTTTTTGGTCACCCATCCAATCCCATCGAGCTCCTCAGATGAGTATAGAGAACATAATATCCTTCTATCATCGCCGCACGACGACCTACGCAACATGTAATCTTAGGCAAGACAAATGTCCGCCTCCAAGTTCCACTACAAGTGAGTGTAGCGCATAGAGACATAGTAAGTAAAGTAATTTAAGATCCAATGAACGCTAGACTCTCGTTATGTTACTCGTATTGGAATATGGTATTAGTTTCTTTGCTATATTTGGCACAGATCGCGAATTTCTTATTCAGCAGTTTCGAAAACAGAAAAGGTTTTCTAATTTGGAAGCCGTTTTCGAAAACAGAGTTTGATTCTTATTTGGCAACAACTTTCGAAACAAGTTTTCTAAAACGTCTTATGGGACAAAATACTTTGTTTATTTCTCAGACTGCCGTACGAAGACATCTTCGGCGGAGTGTCCGCGATGACACTGGAGCAGTTCACCAAAGTCAACGGCTTCTCGAACAAGTATTGGGGCTGGGGTGGGGAGGACGATGACATGTTTTACAGGTAAACAATCTATTTAAAGCATTTCACTTCTATTCTATTGCTTTCTCCCTGCCAGTCATCATTTTTTTTGAGAATTGCTATTCGTTCGTCATTAGCCTATTAATGTCCCCACTGCTAGGGCACAGGCCTTCCCTATGGATTGAAAAAGGAGATTGGGCCATCACCCACCAGTGCGGATTGGCAGGTGCTAACGACTGCAGATGTAGCCAGGACCAGCGGCTTAACGTGCCTTCCGGAGCAGAGAAAAACTCGAGATAGAAGATTTTTGGTCACTCATCCAATGACCGACCACTGCGAAAGTTGCTTAACTTCAACGATCGCAGCCGAACGCGCTAACCACCCGCGCCATCGAGCTGATCTTTAGAAAATTGATATACCTACCTATAATTTAATAAAATACTTTATGAACGGGAGTGACGCGATTTATTGAACTTTTTTTTTATTCAATTAATTTAACATTATCGTAATAATATTTATTTCGTGACCCAGGACTTACGTATTACTTAGCAAACCATACTTATCTATATCTACTAGTTGGTGCGCGCGACTTGGTCTGCGTTGAAAATTTGGTTTACCCATAAAAACCTCCACCACCATTTCCATCCTCCCAAAGGATGATTTCTGGGATAAAACCTAAATCCTACACTCAGACTATCGCTATATCTGATTTCATACAAATTAGGTATTAGACACACGGAAAAGCAGACAGAAAAACACACTTTCGCCCATTTATAATATAAGTATGGAATTATATGGATATTAGTATGGGTAGTGTGGATATTTTAATTAAACCTACCAACAATACTCTTGACGTTTGGGATCCCTTACATCCTTTACGGGTTTAATTAAATGATTGGTGTGGGTGAAAACACTACAAATAAATATTGCTGTACCGAGTTCATTAAATTGCGAATGCAGTAATTTCCCATAAAGTTTGACTTCCCCAGAAGAGGAACAATAGTAGTTTTGTAGGAAATAATCACATAAGTTGTTATATTTATAGAGTTTCACTCTTTTCTCAGCCTTACTCCACTACATTAAGACACAGAGTCGTTTGTGTTTTTTTCTGTGTGAAACTGACTATATTATTTATACATGAATATTTTCGTTCCAGGTTGAAGAAAGTCGGGTATCACATAGCAAGATATAAGATGTCCATAGCGCGATACGCAATGTTAGATCACAAGAAATCTACAGCTAATCCAAAAAGGTAAAGAATTAATCAATCACTCTTATCATAAAGTCTTATATCACCAACTACCCTCAGTTTTCTTCCGTACTTAGGAAAATATACTCAGACATACTCAGTAGTTGAATAGATATGTCAGATTATTAGTTACTTAGAACCGCCTGAACGGCAGTGCCGTTTTAAATTGAAGTTGGAAGCGGTCATGCTTGAATGGCTGCAATAAGGTATTTTCCAAAAATTTGAAAACTGCTTATATTTATCGATTGGGACAAACGGTTTAACAGCAAAATAAAAATAAATTAATTATTGTTTTTTTCTCCATTAAACCAATTACAGTTGAATTTATTTCTAATGGTTTTGAATTTACCGTCAAAACGCTCGGTTCGATGACGTCTACTGTGTGACGTCAACTTTGTGTAAACAACAAGTAAAATCGAGTTAGTCGGCTTTCAGAAACCCGGCTTCCATTGTGGAAAATAAGGTAAAATCGAAATATTTTTACAAAGAAATCAAATAATTACTCCGTAATCACAGATCGTCCACAGACTACATAGGTGTTAAAATTCTTTACACAAAGTTGACATCACACAGTAGACGTCATCGAACCGAGCGTTTTGGCGGTAAATTCAAAACCATTAAAAATAAATTTAACTTTAATCGGTCTAATGGAGAAAAAAAGACATTTAATAGTTTATTTTTATGATAAATCGTTTGTCCCGATCTTTAAATATAAGCAGTTTTGAAACATTTGGAAAATACCCTATTAATATTTTAAAGCTATAGCTAAATTATTTTGAAGTAATATGGGTGAAATTAACATTTTGAAGGCTCTTAGTGAAATTTGGTCTTCGTTCCAGATACCAACTGCTGTCTCAAACCAGCAAGGTGTTCCAGAAGGACGGTTTGTCCACACTCCAGTACCAAGTGGTGAAGGTGACCCTCAACCATCTGTACACGCACATCCTAGCCAACATCGACGAACCCAGCTGATGGACATACTTCGCCAAACTGCTGTTTGGCGACCAACGGTAACGTTAGGACTCGGCGTGTGATAGATAATCCAATATGGTGGTTACCAAAGTGATCTCTCAGTTAGGAAAGGCACGTTGAATATTATAATCATAAATTGAGTACTGTCAACGTGAAATTAAAAAAAATGCATTATAAATGTTCTTGACACGATACAATATAGTCTGAGTCCTGTTTATTATATAGAAAAAAAACAAAAAGTTTTAAACTGTTTTTTACAATAGTTACGTTTTGTTCTTGGGTATAGTTAATTATTGTAAATAAACGTTTACTTTGCTTCTTTATATTTAGGATGACAATAAAATGTTTGATATGAGACATCAAAACATCACATAGTAAGTACCATTTAAAAAGATATCCTTAAGCTAATAAAAATAAACTAAAATCATATGATATAGAGCTTAATTTAGCTTATAATGTTTATAGGTTTCCGTTTATAATGACCAGTTCCACGAAAAGAACTAGGAAAGACATTCAAACTAAAGATTCGTATGAAATTATTAAAAAAAATATGTTGGTACTTTTTTTATTTACTAAAGTAACTAAACTAATTTAGCAAAAAGTTGTTCATTAAAAGTGGAAAAAGATAAAATAGTTTCTTCACTGAGTTTTATTTTTTCAAATGCCAGTCTAATGAATAAAACGTTTGTTTGAATAAAACACAATCTTTTTCTTTCACCTAGTAATTTTCGTGTACAGATTCCGTCATTTGCATTGCTAGTCGCTTAGTACAATTTATATAAATTGTTCGCTTACAATTTTTGTTGTTCCTCAATAAACGGCATATATTATAAGTACAGTTATTACGAGTAAGCTAAGAAAAAACAATAATAATAATAATGTACTTGGTAATCAAACAAATTACTGTACATAGGGCCATAATTCAATACATAAATAGATTACGGATAATGACAATATACCTACCTATTTATGGTTAATCAATTATCAAATCAAATTCGGTTAAATTAATTTTTCTATTTTTTTTATATGTTCATGTTAATTTTTTTTTTATCTATTGATGTTTATTTAAATACCTAAGGAAATGAATTCAAGTGGTTAATGTAACACATAAAAATTATAAGATGAAGTAAAGCTATTCAATGCAATTTGTAATTTGTTAATTGTACAAAAATTGGACTTTATGTATTATGGTCATGGCATATTTACACTGATATGGTACCTAGCTTGTTATGTTTAGGTGGTGCTGGCGTAACTGATTTGGCACCAGAAAGGTGTTTCTGTAACACCAGGTTCTGTAACAATTTAATTAGGTCATTAAAATACAAGCAAAACATTCAAAAGCTCAGTGCTGTGGTTGAAGATACGCCTTTTCCAAATATTTTCCTTTTCAGATATCACTTGTTAAAATCTGTCATTTCTCAAACCTAAAAGGATAAAAATAAATTATATATTAAAATTTGCGAACTGTAAGCTTCGTGTCGAAAAAAATACTATTTGTATACGTAAATAAATAATAACTTATATTGTATATCAACTGTGTACAATGAATAAATTTTCTGCAAAACATCAATTAATGAAATCAATTATTTTATATAGGCATGGTTCATAAAGAAAGTTATATATTTATTGATTTACTAATAAGCGGCCTAATCGACCCTTGAAAAGAAATCACCTCGCGTGTAAGTTATAGATTTTTTATTTAGTTATTATTATGTCATTCTTGTCATTTATTTTTAATATTTAACTGCTTATTTAGGTAGAATTTAAAATGTAAATCGAACCGTCAGTGATTTCATACAAAACGTGTAACGGATATTATACAAATAAAATAATATATTAATTAGTTTTCTTGTACTTACTTAAAATATAAGAGAATGTATAGAAGCTTTGGTAGTAAGTATAAATCAATTTAGAATACGCATTCTAACATATATAGGCTGGTAGATATTTGTAATTTACATTTTCGTATATAATTAGTGAATATATATTTTATAAAAAGGATATATATTCAGTAATTAAGCACAAGTGTATCATGAAAACCCCATTTTGTACTATGGATTTTTGTAGATGTCAAACGTTACATTCCGATTGCAATTCAATTTTACAATAAAATATTTAAACCAATATTAATGTCACAAATTGCTATGTACCTATTAATTTAATTTAAATGAAACCCTGATTCATTGCTGTTTTTAACTAATAACGTAAGTATAAGAGTATCACGCTTACAATAACGTATGGAAGTGATTAAAATGTTATTAGGCTGTGTCTGACAACTTTTTCAATAACTCCGAAAAATGGAAAGGAAAATTGTTGAATTGAACTTTATTAGCTCTGTTGTTTAGTTAAAGAAAAAAAAAAGTCACGGTAGTCCACTATTTTCAACAGTATTTATTCTTTACTTCATCTTTATCAGATTCAATACCAAATTAAAACTTATAAATAGTAAAAAAAAATCATCAATCTAAAAGAAATGACACCGACAATAACAAAAAATAAACAAATAAAAACCCATATTTTTTTATTATTGTGTTTCGTAAATATCCTAATAGCATTTTAATCAATATACGCAATTTATTATTATTATTATATATGTCAAAATGACCCTTTTTTAACTGTTTAGAGTGTAAATATTATGATTTGCATAGCATTAAGGGATACATTGTGATACACAAATTTATTATACATATTAATAGTAAATTGAATTAACTATTTTATTTTTTTAATGATTTCATTTTACTCGTAAACTGTGTTTAAGTTTTTTGTATAATTTTGTGATAAGTCGCGATATTCATACACATTTCAATGAAAAACATATTTGTATTGAAAAAATATACCTGCCACCGTCATGTGGTTCTTTTACTATATTGACGATTGCTTCTTTTTATTTTTCAGTGTAAATATTGTATCTTCGGTAATAAATAAATCGATGGTGAATGCAGAAATATAAATGTTTAATGTGATGAATAGATACTATTATTGCTTAGTAATAATCGCAATTACGAAGTTGTAATTATGGCTAAAATAACAGCAAAACATTCAGCATGAAGTGGCTACTGATATCTCTGAATTGTATGTAAGTATTTATTTTATATTTTAGGTATACGTACGTACTTTCAAACATCACCATTAGTTTAAACTTGTAAAACATTTTTTTTGGTGTTTGAGTTTGATTCAGCGAATAATTTAACAGTTGTAGGTAGTGTTAAATTATTCTCTGAATTTCTAACGGAAACGAACTAGGTAGTACCAGCGCAAGCTAAGCTCTTTGGTAATTGGCCGGTTTTTTATTGCAGTCGTTACTCCGGCCAATGACAGCCCCCCTTTTTGCATCCTTGTCTTTCGTACCCAAGCGATCTGATCCAACATTATTGTGTGATAGGGGAAGAGTTCCTCTATTCTATACTAATTCGTTTCTGTGAAAAGAGTTTAGATAAGTTTTTTCCAGATTTTTCATATTTTTACTCTAATTTTTATTACAACCAAGGAAGTAATGTGTAAAAAAACCTTTTAATACGCTTTTACAGTAATTTATCACAAAACTGTATGTTACCAAAGATAATGTATCAATAGATATGACCTGACTGGCATTCGAAAATTATATGCACGTAAATCTGTTATGCAAGCTATCTTCGCGTTTGAAATCTATCCGAAAATACCGAAGAAAAACGTTCCGACTCTCATATTCCCGTCTGCCGGCTTCTGTATAATCAGACCAGAAAAAATTCGACAATTTTTTTAGTGCATCACATATTAAAGTTGTATTTGCAATAAGTTCCATTTCGCAATATGGCGAGGATTTTTCCTGGTCAGACTTATACCACGCAGCACAAGTTTTCTCAGTTGTTTTTGAACCTTATTTCAAAGACGCCAAAGTTAAAATCAGCCGTAGAAATTTGTTCAGAGTGTTATATTAATAAGTTCAATGGCCAAAATTGCCAACAACTATTCAAAGTTCGGCATTAACTAGGAAGCTACAATGTTTGATGTGGCACTCATTAATTTAATACCGCTACCTTACCGATATCAACAAGCAAGAGTGAAATCACTCATCAACGTTTTAAAAATATTTCGACACGCGTTCAATATGACGAGGACAACCATTGGATTGTGCTTTATTCTTATTTACATACTTTATCAAGGAAAAATACTCACGTTGTAAAAGAAAAAATCTTAAATCCTTACAATTGCTCGTAGTAGATACGGAAATAAAATAGCGAATCCATTATAGAAATTAGATAAAAAGTCAATAACTTGTAATGATAAAGTAGCAGATTTTTATACAAATTGTAGAAATATTCTATATGAGGTGATCAAATAAAGAAACGGTTTTCATTGTTTCTTGCTATTCTAAGTAATTTTATTGGTTAAGTCCAAGTTAAGATTAACGAATTGATCTATTACTATTCAGTACACAAAAATTGTCTACACGTAAAATAGGTATACACATGCTGAAAGTATTACGACTTTAATCAACTTTATTTTAATACCGCAGTTAAACCTCATTTTGAATTGTAAACATTTTTCGTAATTTGCGTACTTTGACTAACGTTAGATTGAAACTTATGGCGGTTGTGAGGTTATAGGTAGACCGTTTAACTGAGTCTTCGCCTACGGAGTAAAGGGTGTGGAAGGATATAAACGGGGACCGTAAGAAGTGCGGGCAGCAGGCACATTCTTGTCGTCCCCGCCGCCAGCACCCCTCACGGTCCCCGTTCTCGTCCTCCCCCCACACCCTGTACCCCGCAGGCGAGGTCTCAGTTAAGCAGTTTACCTACAGCAGCGAGCGCAAATATGTTGCAACTCTCGACTTCACAGCCGTCATTAACACTAAATCTAATTATCGTGTTGGAGCATTTTTGTTTACTATTTTTATATTTTGTACAATTCCCAACTTATTGCTGGTTGAGAAGGTACGTGAAAATTGTATAGTAATGAAATTAGTAGATAATAAAATTGCTTAGCCGTCGTCATTTACATCATCATAATAATAAAAATGTTGAGTAGAAATGATAAGGAACCTAGCAACCATATTGTGTTACTTAATTTTTTTCTAATTTGTGTATACTCATTAGAGATTCTCTTTTTTAAGTGTATAAATTATGTTTTAATGAAATAAATTGTTTGTTTTTTATTTAATATCTAAGTGATTTGTTTTATTTTTCCCCTCCCCTGCTAGACTAGCTTTGCGGGTCTGTCAGTCTACTCTAATATCTATTTGAGTTATTTAAAATTAGGGTTAATTTATATTAATGAATGAAGCTATCAACAGTCTGTTATTTATACGAATGTAAAATAGATTATCTCAAACTTTTAGGAAGTAACCAAATTAAGATTGCTCGATGGCGCAAGTGGTTAGCACGTTCGGCTGCGATCGTTGAAGTTAAGCAACTTTCGCAGTGGTCGGTCATTGGATGGGTGAACAAAAATTTATTATCTCGATTTCCTCCGTGCTTCGATAGGCAACGTTAAGCCTTTGGTCCCGGTTGCATCTGCAGTCCTTTGTACCCACAAATCTGCACTAGGCCCGCGTGGTGGGTCATGGGCGTTATGGCCCAATCTCCCTATTCCATCCATAGGGAAGACCCAGCAGTGGGGACTAGTTAGTTTTTTTTAGTTTTTGAGGGCGGTTTCCGCACTTAGCCTCAGCAGTGGCGACATTAATAGGCTGATAATGAAATTATCAGAACTTATATTATAGGTTAGATAGGACGAATTGTTAACTGATACTGATATTGATACTAACAATAATTCAGTGATAGTAACTTTTTTATTCTGGTTTTGTTGGTTTTATCCTGTTTTTGATATACCTACTCTGTAAGGCTGTGTAACGATCTCAAATGACTAAGGCCCGTATTAACAGAATGACAACTAATTGTTGATCTTCACTTGAGTACAGTTAGAAAGGGATGTCGCTATGTATAAATATAGCAACATCCCTTTCTATCTATGCTCAAGACTAGATCAATCACTGAGAATCTTTATAATACGGGCCCTCCGTGCTTGAAAATTCACAAAATAATAAAATCAGTTCAAAATCAAAAGAAACTAACCATATTTATAGAAAAAAATGTATTGCAACCGATCACAGAACATTAAACAGTTTGCAATAAAAAAAATACAGCACTCACTAAATCACACGATTAGCAAGACTCTAGTTGCTGCTGTTATCAAACGCGGAATTTTTTCACTAGGTCCTCAATTAGACAGTTCACAATGGACGCAAACGCAACATCGCATCTTGATAAATTTTGAACACGAATGGGTATATTGCTGAAGTGTACCGAGGCCCACAAGGCAGCGACTAAATCACTCAATTACTTTGACTCGTAGTGATAGGTAACTACTGTTCAATAAAACGCGGTAAATTTCCCACTAGTTGTCGCCAATACTTCAGTTCACAGTGGACGCAACATCGCTTCTTGAGGGATTTTGAATACGAAGATAGGTCTATTGCTGAGATGGACGGAGGCTCGTAAGCCAGCGGCGACTTCTCTGGGTAGCCCCATCAGAGGCGGGCAGGCGCGCCAGGAGGTCCGCCTCATATACCAATACGGCGCCGGAGTGCACGCAAGTGTTACGTCCTGCCAACTCCTCTCCGCAACAGACTTGACTCTGCCAACAAGTACATTACTCATTTTGATAGATCTGAACAACTGAAATAGGGATGATGACTTTACTTTGTTCGTAGATTATCAAAAACACTTTTTGATTTTTCTATATACACACAATCAACACATAACAGAGATACAGTAGTACAATTTTTACTTAAAAGTGACGTCATCAGCCCCCACTTCCGGATTTTGATGCGCTTTATCTATATCTTGAAATTTGGGTAAAACTGTATTTCCAGAGCCCAAGAGGTGATACTGAAACATTTTTTAGAAACGGTCTCTTATTAAAAAAAACTGGCGTTTCGCCGGCCGCTGCCGCGCCACGCTCGCTTCGCTCGCTCGGCTCGCGCGTTATGGTCACAACACTAACCTAACCTAACCTATTGTGAAGTATCACCACTTGGGCCCTGGAAGGACCTACAGTTAAGCCTAAATTTAGTTTGATTATTAAAAATGACCATGGAAGGAAGCAAACTACCAAAGGAAATTACCAACCAAATGTACCACGGATAAGAGAAAGCTACAATGGGCGAAAAAGCTACCATAGGAAACTTCCGTAAGAAAGTGACACAGTACACTGTTTCTTACAAGAAAACTACCATAAGTGGAAGAGAAATATCTATAAAAAAAATTGTGTGTGTCAGCTCCGACGCACGACTGGTGTTTACTTCTTAAGTTCGATAGTCTAACCAGACGCAAAAAGAGTTTATTTAACTTAAAAAAGATTGATACTGTATGACAGGGTAAATTAACAAATTAATGAAAATAATATACATATATAAATATATATTTATTAATTTCATATACATTTATTATAACTAATCGACGAAATATTTTACATGAAACTTTTTACAATAGTCAATTTCAGATGTGCATAAATAAAGGTACGCTACGATACTGTGCTACGGTGTAGCACTACGGCTGCTACAGCGTAGACAGTAAAAACGTAACGAGGTCATTCATCGATAGATTTCACTCCTCACATTTTTCTCATACCGGGCTCCTTATATATGCAAATCGATTCTTAAGGAGTAAACTCCAAAAACTTAATATACAAGAATTATAAGAAAAAAACTATATAAGAATTGCCTACCTACTCATCATTAAATACAACGCGTTGAAAAGACAAAAGGATTGATAAGATCTGTACCCAAAAAACAATAAATCCTGTGTGATTATTAAAACTAAAGTTATAAGGCAGACGAAGTCCTGTAGAAACTATATTACAAAAAAAATTGCTTTGGATGACCTCTTCCGACTCTTGACCATTTTCCGTTTATTCACCCATTTACCTTTACAATACAACCGAACACAAACATGCCACTTGCTTTCAATTTACATAAATAGTTATTGGTATCCAATAAAATGAATGAAATAATAGTTACTTTTCCACTTCTCCTTCTTTTTCCTTCTCCCTGTATCTTTTTGATTTTCTTGTGGGCGTCGTTGCTCTAAACCTGTAATATTTCGGCATTTTACAATGGAAATTTAGTAAATAATTTTAAACATACAATACATCCGCGGTTGCATTAAACTGACATAATTTATATGACTGATCAATTTTTGATGACTTATGTTACTTATTTTATTTTTAACCGACGAAAAAAACGGAGGAGGTCAATCTCAATGGACAAGAAATCTGCAAAATTTGGTCACTAGGGGCGCTGTAATATCGCTTGACCTAAAACTTCTATCAAATGCATACCTATTAGCTTATATTCATTTTTATTATTAAGCTTTTATTAAACAAATTACAAATACCGCATTGTGCAGTTCTTGGTTGATGTGAGAAAACTGCATGCTTACCGACTAAAATATAATTTTATATGTTACTTTGAAAGGGGGTAAAACCGAGCTGCTGTTTACATCATGGTATGTATCTGGGGCAGGTTATAGCATCTGAATGTCTTCAGTTTGATCAGAAAAAACTGCACCAAAATTAAAATTGCGGTCTTATGCCTCAATACTGTAAAAAAGACCAATGTTATACATCCCATTTTAGCCCGAGGTAACCTAACACTATGAGATGTCTGACTGATGCAAAAATAAGATATATTTGACTAATGAGCCCGCTTAAAGTTACTGAGATCCATGAGCTATTAAAATAATCATGGAAAATTCTCATTTCTCTGTACATAGATAGATGACCGAGAATGAGCATTCTAGCATAAAAATAGGAAGAGTACCTTTCTACTAGATCAGCTTTTTTGCCTTGCATAGATGCTCCTCTCCTTTTCAACTCTATTTTCAGCTATATTACAGACCATGTTGAATACATTTTCACCACTTAGGATTTTAATATATTTAACAATAAAAAAAAATGGGTGCGTGTACTTATGTAGGCGCGTGAGAAGTTATCCTTCTTTGGCATCGTTTAAAATTAGTTTTTTATTGCATGCAAATAATTAATTACAATAAATTAATAAAAAGTCTGGAAAAGGACACAGTCAATAAAGTTCAGTTTTAATTTGAAAACCAAATAAATAAACAAAATATTCAATTAAAATCGCTACTGAATATAATTTATTAGAACATATGTGATTTGCACTTGTATGAAACTCAAACACGTATTCCGAATATACAAACTAGAAAGATGTGGATAAATATTATAAATATGAATACCTATTTAACTGTTACTTTATTACAAAAAATAAAGATGTGGTTTTTGGTTCTACTACACCAATGGTCAAGAGATGGCGCTGTAGTTCCGTTGTTCCAGATTAATAAATACTTTTGATAGGCCTTCACAATGCAGTCGTTAGCACCCACTAAATAGAGATTCTATTTCTCTTTTGTTGGTAGATTTTCTTAATGTGCGGTAAACACAAAAGTAAAATTTTGTGTTACAGTGATGCGCGCGCATCTTAAAATTTCACTCTCATCATTTTTTCATAACGCGCCTAAAGAAGTATAACTTCAATTTGACAGCTGCAATATTCGGATGTGGTTTGGGTCAAGCGTTTGCAGCTATGTCGAGCTTTGCGTATACTTCTCCATTCTACGAGTATTTTTTTTATGTATGACCACGCCAAGGACCACGCATATCTTTTTACAGAGTAGTCCGATTTTTATATTTCTTTATCCATTAGGAAAATGTCCCCGATGATGGTCCCATATGAATTTGGGAAAAAAACCAACACTAAGGTTGTGAATGCATGGCAGGGGATGATTGATTGTTCACTCACTGATTGTAAATTACAACCACATCCTAAATTATCCTACATGATCCTAAATTATGACCACACAACTGTTAACAGAGTGTAGCAGAAAATCAGAATTTTGATAAAAAATAAATATTGGAATACATACCCCGCCCCGAAGTTGGTCGTCTCTAGCTAGCTAGGCAACTAGCTAAGCAACTAGCTAGGCAACTAGCTGAGCAACTAGCTAGGCAACTAGCTATGCAGCTAGCTAGGAAACTAGCTAAGCAACTAGCTAGGCATCTAGCTAAGAAGCTAGCGAGGCAACTAGCTCAGCAGCTAGCTAGGCCACTAGCTAAGCAGCTAGCTAAGTAACTAGCTAAGCAGCTAGCTAGGACACTAGCTAGGCAACTAGCTCAGCAGCTAGCTAGGCAACTAGCTCAGCAGCAGACTATCTAAGCAGCTAGCTAGGAAACTAGCTAAGCAGCTAGCTAAGCAGCTAGCTAAGCAACTAGCTAAGCTGGTATTTAAGCTAGGTAGCTAACTACACAACTAGCTAGGCAGCTAGTTGGGCACGTAGCTAAGCAACTAGCAAGGTAGCTTGCTAGACAACTAGATAGGTAGCTTGCTAGGCTAGGTAGCTAGCTAGGCAAGTAGCTATGCAGCTAGCTACACAGGCTACTAGCTAGGGAGGCTAGGTAGCTTAGCTAAGCAACTAATTAAGCTACCTAGCTTAACTAGGCAGCTAGGCAAGTAGCTACACATCTAGCTAGGCAACTAGCCCAGCAGCTAGCTAGGCAACTAGCTAAGCAGCTAGCTAGGCAACTAGCTAAGCAGCTAGCTAGGCAACTAGCTAAGCAGCTAGCTAGGCAACTAGCTAAGCAGCTAGCTAGGCAACTAGCTAAGCAGCTAGCTAGGCAACTAGCTAGGCAACTAGCTAAGCAACTAGCTAGGAAACTAGCTAAGCAACTAGCTAGGCAACTAGCTAAGAAGCTAGCAAGGCAACTAGCTAAGAAGCTAGCGAGGCAACTAGCTCAGCAGCTAGGTAGGCAACTAGCTCAGCAGCAGACTATCTAAGCAGCTAGATAGGAAACTAGCTAAGCTGGTATTTAAGCTAGGTAGCTAACTACACAACTAGCTAGGCAGCTAGTTGGGCACGTAGCTAAGCAACTAGCAAGGTAGCTTGCTAGGCAACTAGATAGGTAGCTTGCTAGGCTAGGTAGCTAGCTAGGCAAGTAGCTATGCAGCTAGTTACACAGGCTACTAGCTAGGGAGGCTAGGCAACAAGCTGGGTAGCTAGCTAGGCAACTAGCTAAGCAACTAGCTAGGAAACTAGCTAAGCCGCTAGCTAGGCAACGAGCTGAGCAACTAGCTAAGCAGCTAGCTAGGCAACTAGCTAAGCAGCTAGCTAGGCAACTAGCTAAGCAGCTAGCTAGGCAACTAGCTAGGCAACTAGCGAGGCAACTAGCTAAGCAGCTAGCTAGGCAACTAGCTAAGCAGCTAGCTAGGCAACTAGCCAAGCAGCTAGCTAGGCAACTAGCTAAGCAACTAGCTAAGTAACTAGCTAAGCAGCTAGCTAGGCAACTAGCTAGGCAACTAGCTAAGCAGCTAGCTAGGCAACTAGCTAAGCAGCTAGCTAGGCAACTAGCCAAGCAGCTAGCTAGGCAACTAGCTAAGCAACTAGCTAGGCAACTAGCTAACTAGCTGAGCAACTAAGTAAGCAGCTAGCGAGGCAACTAGCTAAGCAGCTAGCTAGGCAGCTAGCTAGGCAGCTAGCTAGGCAACTAGCTAGGCAACGAGCTGAGCAACTAGCTAAGCAGCTAGCTAGGCAACTAACTAAGCAGCTAGCTAAGCAGCTAGCTAGGCAACTAGCTAAGCAACTAGCTAGGTAACTAGCTAAGCGACTAGCTAAGAAGCTAGCGAGGCAACTAGCTAAGAAGCTAGCGAGGCAACTAGCTCAGCAGCTAGCTAGGCAGCTAGCTAGGCAACTAGCTAAGCAGCTAGCTAAGAAGCTAGCTAGGCAACTAGCTAAGCAACTAGCTAGGTAACTAGCTAAGCAACTAGCTAAGAAGCTAGCGAGGCAACTAGCTAAGAAGCTAGCGAGGCAACTAGCTCAGCAGCTAGCTAGGCAACTAGCTGAGCAACTAAGTAAGCAGCTAGCGAGGCAACTAGCTGAGCAGCTAGCTAGGCAACTAGCTGGGCAACTAGCTAGGCACGAGCTGAGCAACTAGCTAAGCTGGTATTTAAGCTAGGTAGCTAACTACACAACTAGCTAGGCAGCTACTTGGACACGTAGCTAAGCAACTAGCAAGGTAGCTTGCTAGGCAACTAGATAGGTAGCTTGCTAGGCTAGGTAGCTAGCTAGGCAACAAGCTAGGTAGCTTAGCTAAGCAACTAATTAAGCTACCTAGCTTAACTAGGCAGCTAGGCCAGTAGCTACACATCTAGCTAGGCTACTAGCTAGGAAGCTAGCTAGGCAACAAGCTAAGCAGCTAGCTCGGCAACAAGCTAAGCAACTAAATAAGCAATTGCCTAGGTAGCTATCTAGACAAATAGCTACACAGCTAGCTAGGCAACTAGCTAAGCAGCTAGCTAAGTAACTAGCTAAGCAGCTAGCTAGGACACTAGCTAGGCAACTAGCTCAGCAGCTAGCTAGGACACTAGTTAGGCAACTAGCTCAGCAGCAGACTATCTAAGCAGCTAGCTAGGAAACTAGCTAAGCAGCTAGCTAAGCAACTAGCTAAGCTGGTATTTAAGCTAGGTAGCTAACTACACAACTAGCTAGGCAGCTAGTTGGGCACGTAGCTAAGCAACTAGCAAGGAAGCTTGCTAGGCAACTAGATAGGTAGCTTGCTAGGCTAGGTAGCTAGCTAGGCAAGTAACTATGCAGCTAGCTACACAGGCTACTAGCTAGGGAGGCTAGGCAGCTAGCTACACAGCTAGCTAGGCAACAAGCTAGGTAGCTTAGCTAAGCAACTAATTAAGCTACCTAGCTTAACTAGGCAGCTAGGCAAGTAGCTACACATCTAGCTAGGCAACTAGCCCAGCAGCTAGCTAGGCAACTAGCTAAGCAGCTAGCTAGGCAACTAGCTAAGCAGCTAGCTAGGCAACTAGCTAAGCAGCTAGCTAGGCAACTAGCTAGGCAACTAGCTAAGAAACTAGCTAGGAAACTAGCTAAGCAACTAGCTAGGCAACTAGCTCAGCAGCAGACTATCTAAGCAGCTAGATAGGAAACTAGCTAAGCTGGTATTTAAGCTAGGTAGCTAACTACACAACTAGCTAGGCAGCTAGTTGGGCACGTAGCTAAGCAACTAACAAGGTAGCTTGCTAGGCAACTAGATAGGTAGCTTGCTAGGCTAGGTAGCTAGCTAGGCAAGTAGCTATGCAGCTAGTTACACAGGCTACTAGCTAGGGAGGCTAGGCAACAAGCTAGGTAGCTAGCTAGGCAACTAGCTAAGCAACTAGCTAGGAAACTAGCTAAGCCGCTAGCTAGGCAACGAGCTGAGCAACTAGCTAAGCAGCTAGCTAGGCAACTAGCTAAGCAGCTAGCTAGGCAACTAGCTAAGCAGCTAGCTAGGCAACTAGCTAAGCAGCTAGCTAGGCAACTAGCTAAGCAGCTAGCTAGGCAACTAGCTAAGCAGCTAGCTAGGCAACTAGCTAAGCAGCTAGCTAGGCAACTAGCTAAGCAGCTAGCTAGGCAACTAGCTAAGCAGCTAGCTAGGCAACTAGCTAAGCAGCTAGCTAGGCAACTAGCTAAGCAGCTAGCTAGGCAACTAGCTAAGCAGCTAGCTAGGCAACTAGCTAAGCAACTAGCTAGGAAACTAGCTAAGCAACTAGCTAGGCAACTAGCTAGGCAACTAGCTAAGCAGCTAGCTAGGCAACTAGCTAAGCAGCTAGCTAAGAAGCTAGCTAGGCAACTAGCTAAGCAACTAGCTAGGTAACTAGCTAAGCGACTAGCTAAGAAGCTAGCGAGGCAACTAGCTAAGAAGCTAGCGAGGCAACTAGCTCAGCAGCTAGCTAGGCAGCTAGCTAGGCAACTAGCTAGGCAGCTACTTGGACACGTAGCTAAGCAACTAGCAAGGTAGCTTGCTAGGCAACTAGATAGGTAGCTTGCTAGGCAACTAGATAGGTAGCTTGCTAGGCTAGGTAGCTAGCTAGGCAACAAGGTAGGTAGCTTAGCTAAGCAACTAATTAAGCTACCTAGCTTAACTAGGCAGCTAGGCCAGTAGCTACACATCTAGCTAGGCTACTAGCTAGGAAGCTAGCTAGGCAACAAGCTAAGCAGCTAGCTCGGCAACAAGCTAAGCAACTAATTAAGCAATTACCTAGGTAGCTATCTAGACAAATAGCTACACAGCTAGCTAGGCAACTAGCTAAGCAGCTAGCTAAGTAACTAGCTAAGCAGCTAGCTAGGACACTAGCTAGGCAACTAGCTCAGCAGCTAGCTAGGACACTAGTTAGGCAACTAGCTCAGCAGCAGACTATCTAAGCAGCTAGCGAGGAAACTAGCTCAGCAGCTAGCTAGGCAACTAGCTGAGCAACTAAGTAAGCAGCTAGCGAGGCAACTAGCTAAGCAGCTAGCTAGGCAGCTAGCTGGGCAACTAGCTAGGCACGAGCTGAGCAACTAGCTAAGCAACTAGCTAAGCTGGTATTTAAGCTAGGTAGCTAACTACACAACTAGCTAGGCAGCTACTTGGACTCGTAGCTAAGCAACTAGCAAGGTAGCTTGCTAGGCAACTAGATAGGTAGCTTGCTAGGCTAGGTAGCTAGCTAGGCAAGTAGCTATGCAGCTAGCTACACAGGCTACTAGCTAGGGAGGCTAGGTAGCTAGCTAGGCAACAAGCTAGGTAGCTTAGCTAAGCAACTAATTAAGCTACCTAGCTTAACTAGGCAGCTAGGCAAGTAGCTACACATCTAGCTAGGCTACTAGCTAGGAAGCTAGCTAGGCAACAAGCTAAGCAGCTAGCTCGGCAACAAGCTAAGCAACTAATTAAGCAATTACCTAGATAGCTATCTAGACAAATAGCTACACAGCTAGCTAGGCAACTAGCTCAGCAGCTAGCTAGGCAACTAGCTCAGCAGCTAGCTAGGCAACTAGCTAAGCAGCTAGCTAAGTAACTAGCTAAGCAGCTAGCTAGGACACTAGCTAGGCAACTAGCTCAGCAGCTAGCTAGGACACTAGCTAGGCAACTAGCTCAGCAGCAGACTATCTAAGCAGCTAGCTAGGAAACTAGCTAAGCAGCTAGCTAAGCAACTAGCTAAGCTGGTATTTAAGCTAGGTAGCTAACTACACAACTAGCTAGGCAGCTAGTTGGGCACGTAGCTAAGCAACTAGCAAGGTAGCTTACTAGGCAACTAGATAGGTAGCTTGCTAGGCTAGGTAGCTAGCTAGGCAAGTAGCTATGCAGCTAGCTACACAGGCTACTAGCTAGGGAGGCTAGGTAGCTAGCTAGGCAACAAGCTAGGTAGCTTAGCTAAGCAACTAATTAAGCTACCTAGCTTAACTAGGCAGCTAGGCAACTAGCTAAGCAGCTAGCTAGGCAACTAGCTAAGCAACTAGCTAGGCAACTAGCTAAGCAACTAGCTCGGCAACAAGCTAAGCAACTAATTAAGCAATTACCTAGATAGCTATCTAGACAAATATACTAGATAGCTACACAGCTAGCTAGGCAACTAGCTAAGCAGCTAGCTAAATAACTAGCTAAGCAGCTAGCTAGGACACTAGCTGTGTAGGGAGGCTACCTAGCCTCCTAGCTAGCTAGTAGTCTGTGTAGCTAGTTGCATAGCTACTTGCCTAGCTAGCTACCTAGCCTAGCAAGCTACCTATCTAGTTGCCTAGCAAGCTACCTTGCTTAGCTACGTGCCCAACTAGCTGCCTAGCTAGTTGTGTAGTTAGCTACCTAGCTTAAATACCAGCTTAGCTAGTTGCTTAGCTAGCTGCTTAGCTAGTTTCCTAGCTAGCTGCTTAGATAGTCTTTTGCTGAGCTAGTTGCCTAGCTAGTGTCCTAGCTAGCTGCTTAGCTAGTTATTTAGCTAGCTGCTTAGCTAGTTGCCTAGCTAGCTGTGTAGCTATCTAGTATATTTGTCTAGATAGCTATCTAGGTAATTGCTTAATTAGTTGCTTAGCTTGTTGCCGAGCTAGTTGCTTAGCTAGTTGCCTAGCTAGTTGCTTAGCTAGTTGCCTAGCTAGCTGCTTAGCTAGTTGCCTAGCTGCCTAGTTAAGCTAGGTAGCTTAATTAGTTGCTTAGCTAAGCTACCTAGCTTGTTGCCTAGCTAGCTACCTAGCCTCCCTAGCTAGTAGCCTGTGTAGCTAGCTGCATAGCTACTTGCCTAGCTAGCTACCTAGCCTAGCAAGCTACCTATCTAGTTGCCTAGTAAGCTACCTTACTAGTTGCTTAGCTAACTACACAACTAGCTAGGCAGCTAGTTGGGCACGTTGCCTAGCTGCCTAGTTAAGCTAGGTAGCTTAATTAGTTGCTTAGCTAAGCTACCTAGCTTGTTGCCTAGCTAGCTACCTAGCCTCCCTAGCTAGTAGCCTGTGTAGCTAGCTGCATAGCTACTTGCCTAGCTAGCTACCTAGCCTAGCAAGCTACCTATCTAGTTGCCTAGTAAGCTACCTTACTAGTTGCTTAGCTAACTACACAACTAGCTAGGCAGCTAGTTGGGCACGTAGCTAAGCAACTAGCAAGGTAGCTTACTAGGCAACTAGATAGGTAGCTTGCTAGGCTAGGTAGCTAGCTAGGCAAGTAGCTATGCAGCTAGCTACACAGGCTACTAGCTAGGGAGGCTAGGTAGCTAGCTAGGCAACAAGCTAGGTAGCTTAGCTAAGCAACTAATTAAGCTACCTAGCTTAACTAGGCAGCCAGGCAACTAGCTAAGCAGCTAGCTAGGCAACTAGCTAAGCAACTAGCTAGGCAACTAGCTAAGCAACTAGCTCGGCAACAAGCTAAGCAACTAATTAAGCAATTACCTAGATAGCTATCTAGACAAATATACTAGATAGCTACACAGCTAGCTAGGCAACTAGCTAAGCAGCTAGCTAAATAACTAGCTAAGCAGCTAGCTAGGACACTAGCTAGGCAACTAGCTCAGCAGCAGACTATCTAAGCAGCTAGCTAGGAAACTAGCTAAGCAGCTAGCTAAGCAACTAGCTAAGCTGGTATTTAAGCTAGGTAGCTAACTACACAACTAGCTAGGCAGCTAGTTGGGCACGTAGCTAAGCAAGGTAGCTTGCTAGGCAACTAGATAGGTAGCTTGCTAGGCTAGGTAGCTAGCTAGGCAAGTAGCTATGCAACTAGCTACACAGACTACTAGCTAGCTAGGAGGCTAGGTAGCCTCCCTACACAGCTATCTAGGCAACTAGCTAAGCAGCTAGCTAGGCAACTAGCTAAGCAGCTAGCTAGGCAACTAGCTAAGCAGCTAGCTAGGCAACTAGCTAAGCAGCTAGCTAGGCAACTAGCTAAGCAGCTAGCTAGGCAACTAGCTAAGCAGCTAGCTAGGCAACTAGCTAAGCAGCTAGCTAGGCAACTAGCTAAGCAGCTAGCTAGGCAACTAGCTAAGCAGCTAGCTAGGCAACTAGCTAAGCAACTAGCTAGGAAACTAGCTAAGCAACTAGCTAGGCAACTAGCTAGGCAACTAGCTAAGCAGCTAGCTAGGCAACTAGCTAAGCAGCTAGCTAGGCAACTAGCTATGCAGCTAGCTAAGTAACTAGCTAGCTAGGACACTAGCTAGGCAACTAGCTCAGCAGCTAGCTAGGACACTAGCTAGGCAACTAGCTCAGCAGCAGACTATCTAAGCAGCTAGCTAGGAAACTAGCTAAGCAGCTAGCTAAGCAACTAGCTAAGCTGGTATTTAAGCTAGGTAGCTAACTACACAACTAGCTAGGCAGCTAGTTGGGCACGTAGCTAAGCAACTAGCAAGGTAGCTTGCTAGGCTAGGTAGCTAGCTAGGCAAGTAACTATGCAGCTAGCTACACAGGCTACTAGCTAGGGAGGCTAGGTAGCTAGCTACACAGCTAGCTAGGCAACTAGCTAGGAAACTAGCTAAGAAACTAGCTAGGCAACTAGCTAAGAAGCTAGCGAGACAACTAGCTCAGCAGCTAGCTAGGCAACTAGCTAAGCAGCTAGCTAAGTAACTAGCTAAGCAGCTAGCTAGGGCACTAGCTAGGCAACTAGCTCAGCAGCTAGCTAGGACACTAGTTAGGCAACTAGCTCAGCAGCAGACTATCTAAGCAGCTAGCGAGGAAACTAGCTCAGCAGCTAGCTAGGCAACTAGCTGAGCAACTAAGTAAGCAGCTAGCGAGGCAACTAGCTAAGCAGCTAGCTAGGCAGCTAGCTGGGCAACTAGCTAGGCACGAGCTGAGCAACTAGCTAAGCAACTAGCTAAGCTGGTATTTAAGCTAGGTAGCTAACTACACAACTAGCTAGGCAGCTACTTGGACTCGTAGCTAAGCAACTAGCAAGGTAGCTTGCTAGGCAACTAGATAGGTAGCTTGCTAGGCTAGGTAGCTAGCTAGGCAAGTAGCTATGCAGCTAGCTACACAGGCTACTAGCTAGGGAGGCTAGGTAGCTAGCTAGGCAACAAGCTAGGTAGCTTAGCTAAGCAACTAATTAAGCTACCTAGCTTAACTAGGCAGCTAGGCAAGTAGCTACACATCTAGCTAGGCTACTAGCTAGGAAGCTAGCTAGGCAACAAGCTAAGCAGCTAGCTCGGCAACAAGCTAAGCAACTAATTAAGCAATTACCTAGATAGCTATCTAGACAAATAGCTACACAGCTAGCTAGGCAACTAGCTCAGCAGCTAGCTAGGCAACTAGCTCAGCAGCTAGCTAGGCAACTGGCTAAGCAGCTAGCTAAGTAACTAGCTAAGCAGCTAGCTAGGACACTAGCTAGGCAACTAGCTCAGCAGCTAGCTAGGACACTAGCTAGGCAACTAGCTCAGCAGCAGACTATCTAAGCAGCTAGCTAGGAAACTAGCTAAGCAGCTAGCTAAGCAACTAGCTAAGCTGGTATTTAAGCTAGGTAGCTAACTACACAACTAGCTAGGCAGCTAGTTGGGCACGTAGCTAAGCAACTAGCAAGGTAGCTTACTAGGCAACTAGATAGGTAGCTTGCTAGGCTAGGTAGCTAGCTAGGCAAGTAGCTATGCAGCTAGCTACACAGGCTACTAGCTAGGGAGGCTAGGTAGCTAGCTAGGCAACAAGCTAGGTAGCTTAGCTAAGCAACTAATTAAGCTACCTAGCTTAACTAGGCAGCTAGGCAACTAGCTAAGCAGCTAGCTAGGCAACTAGCTAAGCAACTAGCTAGGCAAATAGCTAAGCAACTAGCTCGGCAACAAGCTAAGCAACTAATTAAGCAATTACCTAGATAGCTATCTAGACAAATATACTAGATAGCTACACAGCTAGCTAGGCAACTAGCTAAGCAGCTAGCTAAATAACTAGCTAAGCAGCTAGCTAGGACACTAGCTAGGCAACTAGCTCAGCAGCAGACTATCTAAGCAGCTAGCTAGGAAACTAGCTAAGCAGCTAGCTAGGAAACTAGCTAAGCAGCTAGCTAAGCAACTAGCTAAGCTGGTATTTAAGCTAGGTAGCTAACTACACAACTAGCTAGGCAGCTAGTTGGGCACGTAGCTAAGCAAGGTAGCTTGCTAGGCAACTAGATAGGTAGCTTGCTAGGCTAGGTAGCTAGCTAGGCAAGTAGCTATGCAACTAGCTACACAGACTACTAGCTAGCTAGGAGGCTAGGTAGCCTCCCTACACAGCTATCTAGGCAACTAGCTAAGCAGCTAGCTAGGCAACTAGCTAAGCAGCTAGCTAGGCAACTAGCTAAGCAGCTAGCTAGGCAACTAGCTAAGCAGCTAGCTAGGCAACTAGCTAAGCAGCTAGCTAGGCAACTAGCTAAGCAGCTAGCTAGGCAACTAGCTAAGCAGCTAGCTAGGCAACTAGCTAAGCAACTAGCTAGGAAACTAGCTAAGCAGCTAGCTAGGCAACTAGCTAGGCAACTAGCTAAGCAGCTAGCTAGGCAACTAGCTAAGCAGCTAGCTAGGCAACTAGCTATGCAGCTAGCTAAGTAACTAGCTAGCTAGGACACTAGCTAGGCAACTAGCTCAGCAGCTAGCTAGGACACTAGCTAGGCAACTAGCTCAGCAGCAGACTATCTAAGCAGCTAGCTAGGAAACTAGCTAAGCAGCTAGCTAAGCAACTAGCTAAGCTGGTATTTAAGCTAGGTAGCTAACTACACAACTAGCTAGGCAGCTAGTTGGGCACGTAGCTAAGCAACTAGCAAGGTAGCTTGCTAGGCTAGGTAGCTAGCTAGGCAAGTAACTATGCAGCTAGCTACACAGGCTACTAGCTAGGGAGGCTAGGTAGCTAGCTACACAGCTAGCTAGGCAACTAGCTAGGAAACTAGCTAAGAAACTAGCTAGGCAACTAGCTAAGATGCTAGCGAGACAACTAGCTCAGCAGCTAGCTAGGCAACTAGCTAAGCAACTAGCTGAGCAACTAAGTAAGCAGCTAGTGAGGCAACTAGCTCAGCAGCTACCTAGGCATCTAGCTGAGCAGCTAGCTAAGTAACTAGCTAAGCAGCTAGCTAGGCAACTAGCTGAGCAACTAGCTAGGCAACTAGCTGAGCAACTAGCTAGGCAACTAGCTGAGCAACTAGCTAAGCAACTAGCTATGCAGCTAGCTAGGAAACTAGCTAAGCAACTAGCTAGGCAACTAGCTAAGAAGCTAGCTAGGACACTAGCTAGGCAACTAGCTGAGCAACTAGCAAGACAACTAGCTAGGCAACTAGCTAAGAAGCTAGCTAGGACACTAGCTAGGCAACTAGCTCAGCAGCTAGCTAGGCAACTAGCTCAGCAGCAGACTAGGCAACTAGCTCAGCAGCTAGCTAGGCCACTAGCTACACAGCTAGCTAGGCTACTAGCTAAGCAGCTAGCTAGGCAACTAGCTCAGCAGCAGACTAGCTAAGCAGCTAGCTAGGAAACTAGCTAAGCAGCTAGCTAAGCAATTAGCTAAGCCGGTATCTAGATAGCTAACTACACAACTAGCTAGACAGCTAGTTGGGCACGTAGCTAAGCAACTAGCAAGGTAGCTTGCTATTCAACTAGATAGGTAGCTTGCTAGGTTAGGTAGCTAGCTAGGCAAGTAGCTATGCAGCTAGTTACACAGGCTACTAGCTAAGGAATGCTAGGTAGCTAGCTACACAGCTAGCTAGGCAACAAGCTAGGTAGCTTAGCTAGGCAACTAACTACACAACTAGCTAGGCAGCTAGCTAGGCAGCTGGCTGGGCAGCTAGCTAGGCAACTAGATAAGCAGCTAGCTGCCTAGCTAGTTAGACAACTAGCTAGGCAGCTAGCTAAGCAGTTGCTTAGCAGTTGCTTAGCTACATAGGCTACTAGCTAGGGAGGCTAGGTAGCTAGCTACACAGCTAGCTAGGCAACAAGCTAGGTAGCTTAGCTAGGCAACTAACTACACAACTAGCTAGGCAACTAGCGAGGCAACTAGCTCAGCAGCTACCTAGGCATCTAGCTGAGCAGCTAGCTAAGTAACTAGCTAAGCAGCTAGCTAGGCAACTAGCTGAGCAACTAGCTAGGCAACTAGCTGAGCAACTAGCTAGGCAACTAGCTGAGCAACTAGCTAAGCAACTAGCTATGCAGCTAGCTAGGAAACTAGCTGAGCAACTATCTAGGCAACTAGCTAAGAAGCTAGCTAGGACACTAGCTAGGCAACTAGCTCAGCAGCTAGCTAGGCAACTAGCTAAGCAACTAGCTAGGCAACTAGCTAAGAAGCTAGTGAGGCAACTAGCTCAGCAGCTAGCTCGGCATCTAGCTTAGCAACTAGCTAGGCAACCAGCTGAGCAACTAGCTAGGCAACTAGCTGAGCAACTAGCTAAGCAACTAGCTAAGCAACCAGCTTGGCAACTAGCTAGGCAACTAGCTAGGCAACTAGCTGAGCAACTAGCAAGGCAACTAGCTAAGCAACTAGCTATGCAGCTAGCTAAGCAACTAGCTAGGCAACTAGCTAAGAAGCTAGCTAGGACACTAGCTAGGCAACTAGCTCAGCAGCTAGCTAGGCAACTAGCTCAGCAGCAGACTAGGCAACTAGCTCAGCAGCTAGCTAGGCCACTAGCTACACAGCTAGCTAGGCTACTAGCTAAGCAGCTAGCTAGGCTACTAGCTAAGCAGCTAGCTAGGCAACTAGCTCAGCAGCAGACTAGCTAAGCAGCTAGCTAGGAAACTAGCTAAGCAGCTAGCTAAGCAATTAGCTAAGCCGGTATCTAGGTAGCTAACTACACAACTAGCTAGGCAGCTAGTTGGGCACGTAGCTAAGCAACTAGCAAGGTAGCTTGCTATTCAACTAGATAGGTAGCTTGCTAGGTTAGGTAGCTAGCTAGGCAAGTAGCTATGCAGCTAGTTACACAGGCTACTAGCTAAGGGATGCTAGGTAGCTAGCTACACAGCTAGCTAGGCAACAAGCTAGGTAGCTTAGCTAGGCAACTAACTACACAACTAGCTAGGCAGCTAGCTAGGCAGCTGGCTGGGCATCTAGCTAGGCAACTAGATAAGCAGCTAGCTGCCTAGCTAGTTAGACAACTAGCTAGGCAGCTAGCTAAGCAGTTGCTTAGCAGTTGCTTAGCTACATAGGCTACTAGCTAGGGAGGCTAGGTAGCTAGCTACACAGCTAGCTAGGCAACAAGCTAGGTAGCTTAGCTAGGCAACTAACTACACAACTAGCTAGGCAACTAGCTAGGCAGCTAGCTAGGCAGCAATACCCTGATTACTTTGGACGACTTAATCCTCTGTAAGGATAGAGAGATACAATTAATAATATAATATATACAATTAAAAAATATATAAAAAAAAATAAGCGCATGAGATTTTGCAGGTGTCAAAAGCATCCTCTATGCTTTTGACACCTGCAAAATCTCATGCGCTTATTTTTTTATAGATATAAGAATAGAGTAGGGGAATTAAAGACTCTACTACAAGTGGAAGTGTCCCTCTTATTAGAGGGAATTCTATTGAAAGAGAAAGAAGTTGAGAGACCGCTAGCTTTCTCTCTCTAATCGCGTATGCGCATTGGTAACCGTAAGCATCTTACTATTTAGATGTTATACCATATTGTCGTAGAGCTTTTGGATTGTTTGGTACGTCGAAGTGTTGATTGAATTGAGATTTATGTTAAACTAGCTATGATACCCGGCCTCGCTCGTTATGACTATTATCATAGTTTTATTCGTAAAGAAAACGTGTCGTTAGAAATTACCGCTTGATTGAGTTTTTTTTATTTGAAAAATACTATGGTTTCATAATTGAATGTACTTTCTACTGCCACTTGTTTGAAATCACACGACTGCGCATACGTCACAAGAGAGAAAGATAGCAAGCGGTCTCTCGTCCTTTCTCTCTTTCTACTAGACGGACATTTTTAGAGGCGCCTTCCCCATTCTATTCTTATACCTCTATGGTCGAAAGTACGAACCATGAAGTTATAGGCACAATATTTATATAAGATTTAGGTATTATAAAAAGTATCTATGCTAGGTACCTAAACGAAATGGTTATACTTTCTCTGTGCACTGCCGTTTGTGTCAAATAGACAATTTTAATATTTTAAATTATTACATGACTTTTTGAATAAAATCTAATAAAAGTGATCGATAATGTCGCCGCAAACGCTGAAATTGCTGATGATGTTCTTTCTCGCAGCTGCGCTCTTGAATTTGACCAATTATGTCTTTTATTGGTTTTACGATCCACCGTCACATAAAGCTGTGAAGGTCAACTTACACATAAAACTGCCAAAGACGAGGTACCTATCCAAGCATGTCTATAAGTAAACAAATTGCTTAGTTTTTATTGACTTAGTCACCTCAATGATAGGAACCCCAATTTTTTTCTGGGCAAAAAGTAATAATATAGTATAGCTAGTATGTTTCATTCCAGCTAATATTTTTTAATATGTGTGCTATATTTCATCCAAATCCATTCAGCGGTTTTAAAGCGATCGAGTAAGCAACAAGCATACAAACTTTGACATTAATTAAGTGTATATTTTTCTAATTAAACTGTTTTTTACCCTACACTGACCAGATACGTTTAAATCACTTATAAATGGAAGTAGGGTTGAGCTACTTGAACTAAATATTCAACGCAGTTTTTGTCCGAATTCCAACAAACAAAATTAAAACTACGAAAATCTAGGATATACTGAGCCCAAGAGGTGTGTAACACTTCACACTAGGTTAGATTAGTGTTGTGAACAAACGAGCAAAGCGAGCGTGCCGCAGTAGCGACCAGCGAAGCGTTAGAAAAAAAAACGTTAATAGAGACCTTTTCAACAAGAAAACGTCAAGTATCACCTCTTGGGCCCAGGAAGTAAAGTTCTACTAAAATCTAAACACGAAGCTTTTCCATGCAGACACTTCATTATGAAAAAGCGCATAACTCGCACTATCGATTGGATGGCATCTCTTATATGTAATAACAACACGAACAACGCAAGCACAGATAAGTTCTCGCCGACTGAAGAAGCGCCAGATCATCCAGCCACAGCACCCCCGGCAGATTACCGGGAGCAGAGCTCTGAAACCAATTCATTTTACTATTATAACGGCATACGAATGGGTCCGGTCGTCTGTCCCAAGACGCCGCCTGGCTTAGGTATTTCTTTTACAAAATTTAATGGCAAAAAAGCATTTTATTATTATGTTCAGTCAACGCTCCCTCAATGTTGAAATCACGCTTAAATCGTATGATAATTAATCATAATGCTAATAGTGATCCATGACGGCAGTGTTTCACTGTTTCTCTTCAAAAGTTCTCAAAACAAGTTCGCGGTAGCATATTCTATCTTTTGTGGCTGACTCCTGACCTTTTTTCTCAAATTAACGCTGTTGAAACCGCAGGGCATAGTCTTTAAATCAATGTTTAAAGATGTGTCCATATATCAACATATTACTGCTTATTTGCCATCCATCGCTTTCACTTATTTCTTGCTAAAACAATGCTGAATATTCACGTTCCGATTTCAACATTCGTAATTTTAACAACAAGTTTTTGCTTATTATTTGTTTTAGGCCCTGTGGATGCTAATGAAAAGATCGATTTCAGTGTTATAGAGAATTTGTACTCTTTACTTCAGTCCGGTGGTATTTATGAAGAGACTTCGTGCACACCCCGACAAACCGTTGCTATCATTGTGCCATACAGGTAGTTATGTACATGACAATTTTTTTTCATCATCATCATCATCAGCCTATTAATGTCCCCACTGCTAGGGCACAGGCCTTCCCTATGGATGAAATAGGGAGATTGGGCCATGACCCACCGCCCAGTGCGGATTGGTGGGCGCTAACGACTGCAGATGCAGCCGGGACCAACGGCTTAACGTACCTTCGTAAATTTTTGATCACCCATCCAATGACCGACCACTGCGGAAGTTGCTTAATTTCAACGATCGCAGCCGAACGCGCTAACCACTTGCGCCATCGCCAAGCCAAGCCCCCTCATCCAGCCAAGAGGCTTGGTGAAATGAGGAGGCCCAACTCAGTAAAAATCAGACACTCATGCACCATTCACCCGATCCGCATTCCTATTATTGCTGTTGTGGCACCTGATAAACTAGTTGCGTAATGTTCACAACACGTGCAAATCCCAATCTCTACAAAACTAAGTACTTAGATCCAAGCTAAACTTCTAAATCTGTTTCGATGAGACAACTTAAGAGAGAGATGAAATCAAATCAATACACTTTTACCATTTTTTTGATGATGATACCATGATGACGGGAAGAAAATATTTCAGTCATTCTCAGCTGATCTAATTTTTGAGCTTCTATACAAATATCTACTAAGTCTGTAATATTTCGGGGTTCATTATTTTTTGAGATAAGTTCTAGCAATTATTTAATAAGAAATGTAATTATTTACACTTAATTTGGTGGTTTTTACTACCACCCTTTTAATTACGATATTTTTACAGAGACCACACGAATCAAATTACCGAATTCCTTTATTCGCTACATCCAATATTGATCAAGCAGCAGTTGGAATACCAAATATTTTTAATTGAACAAGGTGAGATGTGGGTGAGATAAATAAATGAAATTGTAGCGACACATGAACAGACATCAGATTTATCATAGCAAATGAAAGCTTTTTGTAAGCTGTTATTTGTTAGGTACCTACCTACCTTTTAGCAAAAATATGAATACCGACTTCATAAAAACGAGACTAATAAAAAGAAATAAAACATATTATTTACTTAAATCTATAGTTTGAAGTCAAATTAACATTTGCAGTCACCATGCCAACCTAAGAAGTAATGGCAAATGGCAACAAAGATCTATCAACTTTGAAACAAAAAAGATTTCTCCTGTAGCCAAGATTTGAATCGCTTTTATTTAAAAACCTAACAGTAACTCACTTAGTAATGCACCTCGAAATACGATCATTATCTATGATTTAATGCAGATAAGCTCCTCTGATAGAGTGCGCTTCTACAAGGAGGTACTTTCATTTTTTATATAACACGGTTTACAAAATCTATAAGCAAGCTGAAGACAGCACTTCCAAATTTTAAAAAAGGGTCTACATCTCTATGGGACCGAATGAAGTTGAAGTTCCAGATACGAAGATAGCTGGTGCAGAAGTTTTAGGCACCCGTACCTTTTTTTTTTATACGCAGGCAAAAAATACTATTTACAGACGACGGCGCCTTTAAGAGGCACACCGCCGAACGGACCTCACACCTGGCTCCCGCAAGCCTTAGGAGCCCCAGCAGTGGCTGCTCACTGAGGACCCCGTAACTCTTACGGGCGCTTTACGGCATAATATCCGCTAAAACCCTGCGAATACCCTCTAAGCTGCTTAGCGTGAAGCCGCGGGATCCCCGTTTAGGGATTCTTCCGCGTCTTAGGCACCCGTATCTGCTACCCCAGCCATCCGCGCCTCGCTGGCAGGCATGTAATCTGTTGTAGGAATTTGTAAACGGGCAGAGTAAATTCTATTTACTAATATTGCGATGAAGTTGATAACGCACTAGTACCCGCGACTTCGTCCGCGTGGAAAAGTTGGTTTCTCTCACATACTTCCACTCCCCTTTTCACTCCGTTAAATGGTGATTTTTAGGATAAAAACTATCCTATGTCATTTCCCGGGACTCAAACTATCTCCACTAAATTTTATCTAAATCGGTTCATCGGTTTAAGCGTGAAGAGGTAATAATCACATAAAGATACACACTATCACATTTATAATACTAGTGGGATACAGACAGGCAAACAACTTCCGCATTTATAATATTAATTTGTATGGATAAAACCCATTTAAAATTTCTATTTGTCAAGAAAACAAGACTCAGCCTTTGAACAGAGGAAAGCTTTTCAATGTGGGCTTCACCGAGGCTCAGAAAATGAAGAAGAACGGTGGCTGGCGGTGTATAGTTTTTCACCATTTCGACTTGGTGCCCCTGGACACGCGCAACCTCTACCGTTGCTCGGACCAACCGCGTCAGCTGGTTCTCTCGCTTAATACGAATCAGTGAGTAAAAGCTCCCAACGCAACTAATTAACAGCCATAGAAAAACAATTTTGAAGGTAGCCTAAGGGCCACTAGCACCATCATTCTGAAATCAAATTAAGATATATAATCTTTTAGCAATTGCTTAAAGTCAAATAGAGTAAGGCGCAGCGCACATCAGGTCTAGAACCACGAAGCGGAGTAGCCGCACGATGGCTCTCGTGGCCGTTTCCCAACGCTGTGCGCCTCTTGCTTTTTTCCATGTTCGCCATGTTTTTTTTTATAAGAGTAAGGGTTTAAGAGGGGAGGTGAGCAATGCTTTGGTTTGTATACGCTTCAAAAACTCAAAAAGTTCTGCACCGATTGAGTTGAAATTTTAACATGATATAAAATCCGCATCAAGGATTGTTTTTATCTATTTTTTGCATCAGTGACATATCTGCGACCGCCAGAAAACAGTTTTTTTTAACGATCAGCTGTGTACCAGTGACCGCGCCATCTGCCAGAAGCGAGGAAAACACTCGCTGACAACCGCATTGTTTATTTACAAAAAAAAACGTTATTGCAAAATTAAACTTATGTGAAATGTATTCTTTGTTTTGTTTCTCATTTCTCAACCATTCAATCACAATGTGCCACTGCGAAGCGTGGCAGGGTACAGCTAGTAATTTATAATTTTACTAATTATTTGCTCCTATGTCTTCCTTTTTTCGATTACTTGTGTTTCAAAAAAACAGAAGCCCTCAAAGATTCCAAAACTAAACTTGTTTGGAGATTCAAAAAGCATTTGAAAAAAACAAAAGCAAACAAAAGGCCTATTATAATTACTTATTATTATTTGGGTTAAATTGCCTTTACATATACCTAATTTTCGAGGAGGAAATTGTCTAACCAAACCTCGAATTATGCAATTTTTATACGCAATTTTCAGCGTTGGCTACTGTTCGGTATTTGCCAATGCACGACAGCAATAGTTTTTTCAAATACCTATTTCCTAAGACGTTTCGTTTAAATTTCTCTCAGCTTGCATCTGCAACTTAAATTTTTAACTTCTCAGTATCTTCGCCGTGTCTGTCCTGGTGTGCGCTGTGCCATAGAATGAGACTTTTTGATGTATCGAATTTAATTTAAATCTTTAATCTTTATAAAAATATACAATTTTAAATTAAAAAAATAAAATTTAACATTGTATATTTTTATAAACAATTTGGTGTAATTTATTTATAAATATATATATATATATATATATATATATATATATATACATATATCTTTCCTCTCGCTTTCCTGCAAATTGTGGGAGTTATTTCGTGAAATGGGACGGAAGTGTGTAACAGGAAGTCGCGAAAGCGTGCGCTATTTGATTTTATTTTAGAACATAATGTTCAAATGGCTTATTCCTTTTGTAGTAGGTTTTATTTCTTTTTTTACTAATATACCTAAGGTGAAGTTTCAAATATAATCATACGCGACGACTGTAAGTTTCGCTCGATTTTTGATTGAAGAACTCTAGTATCTCTAGTCACTCTCTAGGCCCACTTGGGGCCTAACTCTACAACATGTTTTTTCACACGAATTTGGTGTAATTTGTTGGTATCCTTTGAAACCTGCCAAATATGGGTACTATTGAGCAGTGTCATCCCCGCTGTGATTTAAATATTCTCTAAAACAAAAAATATCAATCTAATTATTAAAATAATAATAGTAATTATAGCTTAAGCAAGATCCATTAAAATCGTTTTGAGGAATAATATTCATAATAATTGTAAAATCGTTTTTATACCTGCGTGGCCGAGTGGTTTGTACGCCGGGTTTCATGGTGCCGCCGACTCGTGATCCCGGGTTCGAATCCCGGTGGGGGCAGATGTTTGTGTGATGAATACGAGCATTTGTACTCCAGTCATGAATGTTTAATATGTATTTTATATAAATATACTTATATATGAATAGTATATGTTTATGTATTCTATCCGTTACCCTAGTATCCCATAACACAAGCCTTATAGTGCTTTGTTTGGGGCTTGGGCTAGGCTAATTGGTGTGATTGTCGAAAATATTTATTTATTTATACCTTCGTTTGACCTTAAATGCATGATGTGCAAACTCGGAATTTATGCATTTAGGACTAAATTAAGTAACTTCTGCAGTTTGCTGTAAATTAATTCTTCGATTCCAATTCAAAGTCCAATTTACTTGGTTTATTAACCATATTACACAGTTATCTCTACTAGTTACTAGTTCTTAGGTATTTTAAGACTTTTGTATTTACTTTAGGTCATATGAATTTCAATTTGGAGGAGCTTTAGCCATCAAACCTCATCAGTTTTTGAAAATCAATGGATTTTCTAATCTGTACATTGGAAACGATGCTGTGTATGATGATTTGACAGCAAGGTTTGTGTATTTGTTTTTAGAGCTCTGGTAGACTTCAGACTTTTAAACCAACCGCACATTGAGCCACTAATCGCGGCCACTAAACGCGACCACTAGTAGCTCCGTCAAGTCACCAGACGCAGCCACCAATCGAAGCCGTTGGTGGCTTAGTGGCGGCCACTAGCGGCTTCGATTTGTGGTTGCGTTTAGTGGCTTAGTGTGCGGTTGCTCTTAATCAGCTGTAAGTTTAGTAGGTCGAGATAAGTGTACTTATAAGAACCTACATACGAGTACATAGGTAATTTAACAATTCGATACGAGTGTCGTAAAAATTGTAAAGCCTACTTAGTTGTGATAGTATTTCTTTAATTTCAACTACGTTAATATCAAGTTTAAAGATATTTGTTTCTTAGGTTTTCACGCACATAACTCATTAAATAAAACTATATATATATATTTTATAAAAATATAAAAATAATGTTTCGTGCATTAACCCGTGAAAAACTAGTTTTATTTAAGTTTAAAGATATTGGGTTATAATGACAAGCACCTGCTATATCTATACTTTATCTCCCATACATGATTTCAGATTGACCAGCGCTAATTTCACAATAGCTAAAAGTGAAGCTGCTATTGCTACATACAAGCTTTTACCGTCAATAAATAACAGCGAAGATAATGTCAATAGCAACCAGTAAGTACCTTAATAGGACTAGCGTTTTATAGTATATATATATATATATATATATATATATGTTGTTGGATGATTTGGTACATCGAATGTCGCAAAAATCGTAGGAAACGAAATGACAGACAATGAAAGGCGATGACAATTCTCAATGTTACTTAAAAAGGTAGGAAAACGCAAGTCGCCTAAGTGAATTTGCGAATAAATGAATTGATGATAGATGATTGCAGTTAATTTAAGTAGGTAACTAATATTTAAAATAACCATTTTTTTTCAGGTCTCAAAAAATCCAAACTTCTTCTCCGCTAAATCTGCTCGATGGACTTTCGACACTTACATATACCATCAGTAATTTAGACCTGAAGTCATTGTACACTTTGATAGAAGTTGATCTAGACACGGAGTCCAGGAGTCATGGACCTGGAACAGTTAGCGAAAAACTTTGGGACAAACTTCTCAACCACGCTACCAGCACAGCTAGTAAACGAACGTCAAACTTGTAATCTACCTAGATAGAAAATTATAAATTGCTATGCATCAACTTTTGTTTTATAAATTAGGTAGGTACCTAAACCTTTGAAATAAAAACATAGATATTATTATAAAGGTAGGTAGACAAGTATGTCAACGAAGAATATAGTGGATGAAGGCCATTATAATATACAGGATTATAGGGAAAGGCGACCTAGATATATAAGGACATTATTATTTAGATCATTGCTGATAGATTTGAATCAAGGACCACAGCTCGCTCTGTGTATCCGTGCCGGCTCTATCTTAAATACGACTCTGGCTACTGCCCTGCGACCGATGCATGCAACATCTTCCTCCTCTGCAATGGTATGGTTGGATTCTGGCCAAGCGACAGTTTATCCTTTCTAGCCTTTGAGTAAGAATAACGGGAGACGCCATTACAGGCATTTCCCTCTGTCCAAAGGTACAAGAAAATTGATCTAGTACGTTTATAAAAACTACACTCGCAAGCAAAAGTCTGGAATCACTAACTTGAAATTGGTTCCACGCGATCTTATATACTATATATTTTTTTAATAAAATTAACATCATTTTAAAGGTTCCACCCCTAACTTTAACTGATACCGAATTCATTAAAATCAAGCCAGTATAGAAGCTATCCTGGATGAAGTGAAGGAATAACGAAAAAGACTTTTTTCAATTGTTTGATAAGTCGCAAGTTGTGACCTATTGACCCCCTATAAAAGCACCTGTTATTGGTTTTTCACACATCTCCGCTACTTTTGATCCTTTAACTTGTATGACAATGGAGAGAACACCTACAGAAGCAGCACAAATCGTGACCCTATTGCAAGAAGAGCTCAGCCAGCGGGTTGTCGTTCGTCGGCTCCACATAAGCCAGTCCTGTGTTTCGAAAGTTTACAAGCGTATTTCTTCGTAAACCTCAAAAACACACGGACACAAAGCGGCGGCCTCCATAAGTTCAGACGCGGAACGATAAGTAGTTGTTTTTACCATTGCCGACGTGTACAAATCAGCGTTTAATGTAGTTGTAGGGGTCTCTGCGCTCGTCACATTGTATACAGTTGTAACTCCTCCCAATGCGCTATCACATACTCGACTATAGCAAGTCTAATCTCATACGACGACTTATTATTCCCATACATAGAAAAAGACAAAGAATGAAATAAACACGAACCATCGCCAGGTATTGGGACAACCCAGAACCCGAAAAGGATAGTACGGCCATACCGAAATTTTACAAACAAGTAATAACGTGTAAAAAAAGTGTAAAAATAAATTGCACCAAGGGAATCAACTGAATAATCTGAATCTCAAGATTCTGTTACCGTTAGGTATATAACTTCCTCGGTTATAATAACTTTTACTTGCTTACTGATTCGTTCTTATATAGTAGATAATTAATTATAATGTAAAACGTGAGAACTTTTATTGTACTGCTGGTTACATCATATTAGCTTATCAAAAAAAAATGAGACAGTAAAATATTAAAATATTATATTATACTAGCAAACCAGTGAACCAAATGTTCACCAAAACAAAAAAAATGGTTGCCTGTAAAGTCGGTTTTACGGGCGAAGATTTTACGTGACAACGTCTTTTTCTCGGTAGAATATTTATTGATATGAATATAATTAAATTGCACAATAGGAACAAGGAATTGAATGAAAATAAGAATTGCACAAATTTTAACTATAGAAATATATTTTGTTTACTAAAACATTGTACATGTAAACTTAAACTTAACACGAGAGACTCATCGTAACGTTACCGAGCGTTACACTTTTTCATAAGTGACTCCCAGCCGCAACCTAATTTAAGACGTTGTCACGTCAAAAACACATTTCATGCCAAATACTCAAAAAAATATTAAAATGTATACCCGCATTTTATTGTTAAAAAGAAGAAAAATAAAAATATTGCTGACTTTGCTACTTGGACGGACTTTATTTCCTTTGTTTGTCCCTAAAAGAGATAATGGTGCCAATTCTGACGTGATTCTCTAAACTTAAAACTAAATTTAACATCAGTCTCTCCTTTTTATTCTGTATAGAGAATGACAAGGATAAACTGCTGTCAAATTTAAGTTTAGGATTAGAGAATCATGCTAGAATCGACACCAATATTACAAAAAAAAAACGGTTTTTTGGCGGAATAGGCTAGTTGACTCTTTTTGGAAAAAGGTTTTAAATGGTTAATAAATGTTCTATTAGACCGAAAAAAAATGTATTGTATTTTTTTTAAACCTAGAAAGCTACAAATCTTTAATTTTAAAATAGACTTTTCATGGACATACAAAAACGCTGTCGGCCATTTTAGTCTATAGATTATCTATGCTATGACGTGAACTGTGGTAAACAAAAACTCGTAAACACGTAGAAAATTACTTTTAACTGAGTTTATAATAAAAAAAAAACATGATTTCTAATAAATACCACGAAAAATAAAGTAATTATCATTATTGTATTGTACGAGAATATAAAAACACATCCTTGAAGACTCCAGGAAAGTTGTGGATTAAAATGCCGAAAGAAATTAACCTACGCAACTTTATTACACTTATTCATATGTTGTATCAGTTTTATGTTTATTACTACATTGTAATACTAAATGCACTGTACTTACATAGATGCCTTGTCGTTTCTCTGCTCCGCAGAGCAGAAATCGGGGTTTAGTGCAACAAATTCACCAACCATCAATGCGTCAATTCTTGGCAGATTTGTGCTTTCTGCTTTCACAAAGCCGTCATCCATAATTTGTTTAGTCAAAAAAAACTAAGTTTACTGTTTTTTTCTTTCCTAAAGTTAAAAGTGTTTTAAGATAAATTTAGTCAGACGAAAGAATCCACCTACAGTAACACGCGAATGACATTTAGTTGTTTACCACAAGAGACGTCAAAATCATGGCGAATGTGGCGAACAGCGTTTTTAGTGTTTAAAAAATATAGACTACAAAATATTTTTTTAAATTAAATTTCTACAGCAATCTTCTACTTTTATGAAGTGAAATCGATATATTAAGGGTTCCTAGACTAAGCACTTTAAGAAATAAACATTTATTTAATACAATTCGACGTGAGTAAACTAGCCTATTTCATCGAGTGCGATTGGCGTCTTATTTTAATTATTCTTAAATTCATTCATAGTGGATATTGTGAAATAAAATTGGTGTGGTTTTGTGTAACAACCGTCTGCGTAACTGAAGAATTAGTGGAATCGTTAAAATATACGCTACTCCGGTCAAGTGGACGTGAGAATTTTATTGTAGTGTTGACTACCTCACAGAAGCTTATCGAAAAAGCCAACTCGATACATTTCGTGCCAAATACTCCAAGTAAAATTAGAATGCGTCACACCGACATTCTAATGTAAAAACAAAAAAAAGATAAATTTAAAACCAGGCTGTATGGGCATTGTTCTCTTTGCCTTCCCTAAAACGGGAAAACTTCAACAAAAAAAAAACAATCCTTTGCCCGTCCCAACAGGGACAAAACAACCAAAAAAAAAAAAAACAAAAAACGTCAAATTGACTTTTCTCGGATTGTATTGTTGTGTTGGTGTTGTATTTTTATTTTCATTATCAAGAGGAAAATAATTTATTGAAATTGTTTATATGAAAATGGTCATAAACGATTTGAACTGATAAGTCGCTATCACAATGGCATTTTTGGAGGTAAATTTTAATCAGTTTTGCGGAAGTTCCAGTAGTGGTTCGATGCTTAAAAATTGTGTTTCATTTTTACGCCCCTTACACAACTAATTAATATTCCTCTGGCTATTTTTGTACTGTATACTCGAATTTGTTTACATTTGATAATAAAGTGTTTTATATAATACGTATTCAATGTAAAATATGTTTACAAATAAAACTGAAAAATTTCAGTGGCGGCGTTTTACTTTCTTTGATACACATCACAATGTGGACAACAAGAAAATAGCAGAATGCTTGCAAGTAAGTTTCAAAATCACTGTTGATGTAAAACAAAATCCACTGAATTTAAAAATTATTGTCTTATATTGTTAAACTAAAATTAAACATATTCTCAAAGAGTATTGAAGTTAACTTTTTTATATAATTTATGAAAAATTAGTCACTTGAGCATGTTTACTTATTAACATTGCCCATAATCAACCATAATCAATGTCATTGTTCATGTTAAAATTAAATATTTACATTTTCCAAATAGATAGTCCTGAGATATCAAATCTTTGTTTAAATAACTATGTACTGAGCAATCTCTCTCATGTCTCGCTCACTATGGGACATTAGTGAAAATTCTGTGAAAAATGGGAAAAGCCACAAACCAAAAAAAAAATGGGTATTTATGAATTTCTTTGATCCTGTTTTTAGTGCATATTTTATATCAGCTTGGTTGTTACAATTTCAGGACACACATGTAACAGTGTCCACAAGTGGAAATGGACATGTAGTACTATGTGATGTGACAGGTTGGGCTCACCTAATCACTAGAAATTGGGAGGTGACCTGTTTTAAGGCATATGAATTAACAGTCACTCTTGCACAACAGCTACCACACGATCCTTACTTGGTTACTATTGGAGTAAGTAATATTCTTAGATGTACTCAGGGAAATGTATTTAAGAGGCACAGGGTTTAGTGGAATTTTGAATGCCCGTTTGTTTCGTTTTTATGTGTTGCAAGGGTCTGTAGCAGTGGTTCTTCACAGGTGGCTGCTTACCATCACATGGGCCATATGCTTATTTGCTACTCTTTTAACATAAAAAAGAAATATATAAGTTAGACTCTGAATTCTTCCTAATTTTGAACTAGGTAGTAATAAAAAGTATTGAATTAAATTTTGTATTAAATAAATATCAAATTCAGAATTTGTATAAAATTAAGTGTAAGCTAATTATTTGTTAAAAATTTTAATGTTTAGACTGATCTTAGTTGACTTAGTTGTTTCTTAGATATTCACGCACACCACTCATTAATTGACTTTTTAATCAGGTTGCTTTTTACCAAAATGTTGATTTCTTAAATAAATTGGGTATTTTTGCATAGTTTGACATTGCTTGCACATACATTATTAGAATTGCTGTCAATCAATGCTATGATAGTTGAAAGCTAAATGCATTTTTCATGCATAATTGAGAAAACATTTTTAATGACTTAATGTATCTGTTTTATTTTCGTAGCTATATATTGTTATAAAAAAAAGTAAAAAAGAAATATGTAAGAAAAACAATATTGTGTTTTACAGCAATATGGATAGGTCGAAATAAAATTAAAAAAGTGCTCAGTTCTAGACCTACCTCAATAGACTTGCCGGAAGGGTATGAACTATTAATCGCAAGGGGATTTGAAACAAATCCATACTCACTTTGGGTTGTCTTTATATTGAAAATTCTAACTGTTTGCCAATAATAATTTCTTGAATTTAGAAGCTAGGTCCAATAAATTTATCATCTTATGTTTATAATCTTTACCTGAATTTTACACAATGGAACAATTTTCTCTTACTGGACATATATCTTCTTAGTAATAAAAATGCCCTTACTGTCTCCACTGCATCTTTGTTAGAGTTGAATGAATATAAAGGTAAAAGCCTCGCTTCCTTGTAATGACAAAGGGTTATTGCATGGTTCAATATAAAAATTTCTATAGTTATGAAAATCAGCCTATGGCTGAAAAGAAACAGTCCTCCAATTAGCACATGACATCGAGATTTTCATCTTGATCTACATTAAGTAAGATTCATATCAAAACACTATGTTGTGAAGTGACGTTAAAATTTTCTTCCTTTTGTTCTTTCCAAAAGGCAAGCCAAGAAATCAGTCTAGAAAAAGCCTTGTTAAGCCATAGAAAATAAAAAAACGCATGGACTAGCGAAAACAATCTATGGTAAAGGAGAACTAGTGTTAAATATTTAAGCATTGTTTTTAATTTCAAGGGCCTCCCCCTCCTAGCCAATGTATCTGACAATGTCTGTTTTTATCTATATGAATACTTTTATTACATTAAGATTGGATTACAATAAAAAGAAACAGTATTGTAAATCGTTTTGAACATTCTTCTATCAATATTCAATGCTTTCAGGACGACGAAGCGGGTGTAAATCCCTTGATAAAGGTATGGGACTGGTCTCGTAACGATCGGCATGGGAACCCCACATGCGTACGAGTTTCGCGCGCAGTGCCCTCGCATATGCGACCCACGCCTGTCACTGCATTGGCTGTGCACGATAACAAGGTAAACTGTTCCCGTCATGCTTGAGGACGGGTGCTGCCAATGGGCATAACCCTATTCTGCGAGAACATTTATTTACTTAAATGGTTACCGTGTACGGCTGCGATCGTTGAAGTTAAGCAACTTTTGCAGTGGTCGGCCATTGGATGGGTGACCAAAAATTTGACTATCGCAAATTTCTACGTGCTTCGGAAGGCACATAAAACCATTTGTCCCGGCTGCATCTGCGGTCGTTAGCACCTACCAATGCACCACCTCTTTGCATTGTAGGTAACCCACAGTTTCAAATGAATACCTTTATAAGTATTTAACATTTGAAAGAAGAAATGCCAAACTAATTTTTGGGAAGAGATGGCGCTGCCGCCTACGAAAAGCTGGAGAAAATTCGACGCGGCCATCAGAGACGCGGTAGCATAATGGGCAGGGCATTACCCCGGATAGCGAAGGGTGTCTCGTGTGCTGCCGCGTAGAATTTTTTCTAGTAAAAATTTCTTTAGATTTAAACATCTAGCATTTACTTAATTGCTTACAAAAATAAAAATATGAGTATATGTTTGTGCAGAGTCTCTTAGCTGTGGGCTTTCAAGATGGCTCTGTAACTCTATTTCGAGGGGATATAGCGCGACAACGCAGCGGAAAGATGAAGACTCTTCCCGACTCGGGTAGCAGCCCCATCACTGGACTTGCTTTCAAGTAAGACAATGATAATATGATGGAATTTTAATTTAAATCTATCGAGCATGTGTCGAGCTCATTGATATTTCATATCAAACTCGGTCTTGATGTCATTGCAGTCAAATATTGGAAGGGTATTGAAAATGTTAAAATATTGAATCACTACGAATGTCTTGTTTACATGAGTATGACCCATCCGAAGTATGTTGGGCCAAGGGTTCGTAAAGTCTCAAAAGACCATAAGTCAATATGTACAAGTCTGAATGTCCAAGAAGTCATAATGTCCAGATGTTATAAATACCGTTAGTCAATGTGTACAAGTCTCTGAATATCCAAAAATTCATAATGTCCAGCTGTTATAAAGACCATTAGTGAATGTGTACAAGTCTCAATGTCCAAGAATTCATAATGTCCAGATGTTATAAAGACCGTTAGTCAATGTGTACAAGAGTCTGAAAGTCCTAGAATTCATAATGTCTAGATGTTATAAAGACCGTTAGTCAATGGGTACAAGTCTTATATTATGTCCTAGAATTCTTAATGTCCAGATGTTAAAAAGACTGTTAGTCAATGTGTATAAAGTCTCTGAATATCCTAAAAGTCATAATGGCCAGATATTATAAAGACCGTTACTTGGATTAAATCCATACAGCCAATTCCTCATTATTATGACTTTTTGGTACCTTGACATTATGGCAATCAGACATTTTACAAATATAGTTTGTTATTTTGACACCTGGATGTTATGACAACTGGGCATTATTTCCTTGTCATTTTGACACACTGGACATTCTGACACTTACTCAACATACCCCGAAGGGAGTATGACATATTATAATCATGTTATATTTTTTTAGTTTTGTTTACTTATTTATTTTACTTACTGTATAAAACACTTCATATCAAACATTTGATTATGGATTTGATGTGAGCTCATAATATCCATTAGAGAAAAAGTATGATGTGATCTATAATTAAAGTTCACCATGCTTTTTATGAAAGTTTGATTTAGGTAAACCATAGCTATGGAGCATATTATTATGGACTGAGCTATACCTGCTTGCAATAGAACATTTTCTAGAAAGTGCGACAGCGATATCGTGCGAAAACGTGTGAAAGAAACGAAGTGATCGAGCGACCAATTTGACAACTGGCTAAGGAATTTTCAGTCCATTATCTTAGTTTTTTTTTACTGGGCAAATTAGATTATCTTTATTTTTACTATCATGCAATTTTTGTCTTGTCTTAAATATTACCTCATATAATAATATAGAAGACGAATTCGTGCGTAGGGGTACGAATTTTCAGTCCAGTCTCTCAGTCTACAGGGCAAATCAGATTATCTTTATTTTTTAGTTTCACGTGTGTGTGATCCATGATAATTGAGGCTTTAAGCGTAAATGTGACCTAACCCTCAATTATTCATATTCTGATTCATATTCTACAATTAAATAAAAATGTTTTAAAATTTAATTCAAAATCGGCCTATCTCTTGTGTCACACCAGGCGTCAATGAGATGAGATGAGACGGCGTTGCAAAAGTTCTTTTTGCATTGTTTTTTTCTCTCAACATAAACTTCATAAGTGGCCTAAGTCGCTTAATCAGAATATGCATAATTGAGCGTTAGGCCACTTTTGCGCTGACAGCCTCAATTTATAAGGCTTCTTTTGTCGTATAGGGGTACGGAAAAGCTATTCGTGGTGTCTCGCTCCAGCGTGATGGTGTACTGGCTTGGGGCGGAGCGCTGCGTGACCCTGGAGGCGCGCGGGGCGCCGCCCCAGTGCTGCGTGCTCGCCACCAACCACCGCCTCACCGTCGCCATCGACGACGTGAGTGTTTCAGTGTCCCACAGCCTGTCTTTTTGAAGTAAAACTCGGACTGGGTGTAAAGGGAGAAATCCTATGGAAAATATTTGAAAGTTAATGTTTTCATAATGTCTAGATGTTATAAAGACTGTTAGTCAATGTGTACATTGTACAAGTCTCTGAATGTCCCAGAAGTCATAAAGTCCCGATGTTATTAAGACACTTAGTCAATGTGTACAAGTCTCTGAATGCCCCAGAAATCATAATATCCAGATGTTATAAAGACCGTTAGTCAATGTGTACAAGTCTCTGAATTTTCAAGAAGTTATAATGTCCAGATGTTATAAAAACCGTTAGTTAAGTTAATTTATACTTTATTAAGATTTAAAAGATGAAATGGATATGCGTCTCGGCTGTCACACGACTATATATATGAGTGGTGCGTGCGCAGCTCCATTCCCCTATACCTTATGCACCGCCTAATGTTAGGTTATTTAAGAAAAGAAGTGTCACTTCAGATGTGTGGCCAGTGCACAGAATTTGAATTTAAGTCCGGAAAATGCCGGAAATAAAAACCAGACAATACTCCTGCACCGATCACCCGACATGCATTGTGAGGGCCGAGGTCCCCCTTAAAATTTTGTATCACATGACAACCTCGATGGTGCAGGTGGTTAGCGCATTCAGCCTGCAATCGTGAAAGTTAAGCAAATTTCGCAATGGTCGGTCATTTAGTGAGTGGCCAAATACTTATTACCTTACGTTAAGGCCTGCTGCATCTGCAGTCATTAGCACTCACCAATCAGCACTGGGCCAGCCTGGTGGCTTATGGCCCGATCTCTCCGTGCGGTGTATACACAATTTTAACAAACGCTGGTTAATAAGTTTTAAAATATTTTAATGTGTGAATGGACTCTATGTGTGCTGTGCGAGGTGTTTATATGATGAAAGTACTGTGATATTTACAGTCCTTGCTAAATCAAAGAGATAAGTTAAATCCACTAACTGTGACCATCTACCCTCGCAAGTGAATGTCACCAACTCCGGAGACCAGCGCACGGCGCCTTTCACTCCAACCAAAGGTCCATAGCACGACTACGAGCTGTAGACCCTTGTTTCCACCAAACGGTGTTTTAGACACGACGAGATAAAACGTTTTCCCGAGCGCGTGTAATCAGAAGTGTGGCCGAGCAATCACGATGATACACGGCCAAAATTAGTTAATAAATTTTAACTTACCCTCTTAATATTAGGCAAGAACTGAACTCCCTATTCCATCCATAGGGAAAGCCTGTGCCCCTGCAGTGGGGACATTAATACTCGGATGATAATGATGGAGAATCCCACCGACATTTCGCAGTCATGCCCTATTCTGAAGAATAGATAAGACAATCACAGGTCAGATGTTTCTATAAAAAAAAATCGACTGTTCTCACATCTATGTTATTTCCATACCCAGGCCATATACTGCTACACTACAGAAGGACGAGGCCCTTGCTACGCCCTAGAAGGCGAAAAGGTCCGTTTAAATTGGTTCCGGTCATACTTAGTGATCACCACCAACGAAAAATCAGCCGCCTCCACCAGCTCTGGATCGTCATCGAAGTCCCATCACATCACAATACTCGATATACAGAACAAATTCATAGTTTTTTCCAAAACGTTTGACGTCATCGACGCTGTGATCACAGAATGGGGATGCATTTACCTCCTTACGAAAAACAAAGAGGTTATTTACTTGGAGGAGAAAGATTTGCAGTCGAAACTGAGTTTGTTGTTCAAGAAGAATTTGTATGATGTAGCCATAAGGATAGCGAGCAGTCAGCACTATGATGTCGAGGGTCTTATAGAGATTTATAAGCAGTATGGTGACCATTTGTATAGTAAGGTAAGTCGTTGTTTAGTGTCTAAGAATACTTGTGTTTTTTTTAGTATTTAATATGTACTAGCGGCCTCCTGCGACTTCGTTCGCGTAACTTTTGTATTTTGAAGATCCCCAGGAGCTAACCTTCTTTGCGCGATAAAATGTATCCTATGTTTCTTTCCAGGTTATAAGCTCTATGTGTGTAAAATTTCATCCAAATCCGTATAGCCGTTTTGGTGTCATTGACGTACAAACTTTCACATTTATAATATTACTAGCAGCCGCCCGCGACTTCCGGGATAAAAGTATCCTATGTCTCAATTCTGGAACTCTACTCTCTTTCTCCGAAACGAAATTTCGGTAACGAACGAATTTCAAACGAAATTTCGCCAGTGTCTCTACTCTATTTCATTTTCGAACAGGCACATTAACTTCGGAACCATAAACAGTTTTCGTGAACGAATGGAATGAGTCATGTTTGTGAGTTCTTTTTATCTCTACTTTTAAGAAAACGTTTTTTTTACTTGGAAACAATATAGGTAGTTTACGGCAAAATTTTTGATGAGATTAAAAGAACCTTCTTTGACAGTGTTAGCCGACTAATTTGTAGAGTCGATACAATCTACTGTATGTCAACTTCAATTTGTCGTTTAATACTTTGAAGTATCGAAATTACAAAAAATAATAAATAATGGTTTATTTGTTAATTTTACATGCTAAAAATGTTACTCGAGCTAAGCAGCTATTAGTAAAATTACTCTTGCAAGTATTTTAGGCTTAATTAAAACAAAAATCTCAAAATGAAAAGGTAACACTTTTCATTTCGTCGCTTTGAGGTTAATTGAGGTTAATTTCGAACAATTATCTGTCAAATTCAACTTTTCCTTCGAAAGTTTTGTGAATTAGAGTAGGCTTGGAGAATTTAATTGTCAAAATATTTCGGACGAACGAATTTTCGAAATGAAAAGGAAGCAGAGTAGGGAACGTGCGAAATTTCGTTTTTCGTTGAAATAGAGTAGGCCTCCTGTACCCTTAGCACGAACTAATATCGAATTCAAATAGTTTGCGAGTAACTAAAAATCAGTACACATTTTATAATGACATGTCGTCATTATAAAATGTGTACTGGTTTTTAGTTCTCGTTACGTACTTTATGGCACTGCTGTTCAAGTTTCCATACAAAACTTGACAATGACATTGCGTACTCGCAAACGATACAAATTCCATATTGATTCGTGCTAAGGGTACAGGTCATATACTATATGCGTACCAAATTTCATCCAAATCCATTAATTAGTTTTTATGTGAAAACGTAACAAATAAACAAATTACTTTCGCCCTTATGATATTAGTTAAGATAAGCCATACATTGGTGTCGATTCTGGCATGGTTGTCTAAACCTAAACTTAAATTTGACAAAACAGTGCATTGTCTTTATCTATATAGAATGAAAAGGAGAGACTGATGTAAAATTTAGTTTAAAGTTTAGAGAATCATGTCAGAATCGACATCATTATTTAGTAAGTAAGTTTTATTAATAACAGATATTTTTAGGGCGATCTCAAAGGTGCTATAGAACAGTACGTTAAAACCATCGGTTGGCTGGAAACCTCATACGTCATCCGTAAATATCTTGAGTGTCGGCACTTAGAGCCACTAGTCCAATACTTGGAAGAGCTTCACAAGAAAGGCTGTGCTACCGAAGATCACACTACTTTACTTCTGACATGCTACGTGAAGATAGACCAGCACGATCAGCTTGGGAAGCTGAAGGAGTTTATCAATTCCAAAGACAAGGCTATAGACTTCGATGTGGATGTTGCTATTAAGGTACTTTTTTCTTTATTACAAGGTGAACTGATCTTTATGAGGTTAGAGAGAAAGGTTTATTTTATTTTATTTATAATTTGTTTTGATGTTATGTTATTTATTTATTATACCTATTGTGCTTTTTAACATAACATTGAATGTGATTATATTCAGATCATACTTGTATAAAAACATTGAAATATGTTTTTTTGCAAAAGTTAATCGTTAAGTCTTTGTTCAGATCCCTAACTTAGATTTTAAAAGTACAGTTAAAGTACACAAGTTTTTGAAGTTATACTTCTTTAGCCGCGTTATGAAAAAATTATGAGAGTGAAATTTTAAGATGCGCGCGCATCACTGTAACACAAAAGTAACATAATGAAGTTAGCCGCGGGCGCGTTATGAAAAAATGATGAGAGTGAAATTTTAAGATGCGCGCGCAACACTGTAACAGAAAAGTAACACCATGAAGTCGGCCGCTAAACCGCACATTACTCGTAAGTCTCGAAAAAAAGCTTCCATCAAAACAGTAATAGGATCTCTTAGTCGCACATGTTGGGACGCTCGTCGCCTCTGATCACTGTTTTCATATTTATAATATTTATTATTTAATAAAACTGTAAGAATGTGCGGGAGGGCGAAGGGGGAGTGTGAGAAGACTGACGTCAAATAAAGATAGGCGTAGGTAGAAAATACTTATATTGTGATTACTATTCAATATTTGTAGGAGAAATGGTATTACTGTATCCCACAAGGGTGGAAGTACATGTATACTATTATCAAGACACTAAGACGTCCCACGTGGTGGAAGCGTATAGCGTGCAAGACAATAGGCCCTACCTACGAAGCGATGACTTGGTCAATTTCCCAAGAACACCTTATACAAGTGGTGTCAGTATAGTATAGCACGATTCACATGCGTACAGCGCCATCTAGTAGCGGTCGGCGTGATGATATTTGATCCTATGATGTGCCATACAATCGGTGTCGGTATAGGATAGCGCGATTCACATGCGTACCGGGCCATCTAGTAACGGGCGGCGTGATGATATTTAATACTATGGTGTTACAAAACTTATTTACTTAGATTAAATGAGAAAAACCATCAGTATATTGTTTTAAACTTTCATGGTCACTAACCATCATCAATCATCAAATCAAACCATCAGATTTTTTAATAAAAACTTACTAAGATTAAGTGAGGAAAAACAATCAATTTTTATACATATATGAAGTATGTGTTTTGTAATTATTAATTATTTGCATGCAATTAAAAAATATTTTTAATGATGCTAAAGAAGTATAACTTCTCACGCGCGTACATTAGTTACACGCATCCATTTTTATGTTATTGCAAATAGTAGATTTTTGTGTAACATTACTCGTATCTGATTTTGACTAAACATTGATTGAAAAATATTTTTTAAAGAAATTTTACGGGACTCGAACCTGCACCTTTTTGCTATCCGGACGAATGCACTGACTTTTATGCTGCCAGGGCCCTGATGGTCGTGTCGAATTCTATCTAGTTTTTCTTAAGCTGCAAGGCAGCGCTATCTCTCCGCATTGTAGGTAACCTACAATGTCAAAAGAATTCACAAGTATTAAACATTTAATTTTGAAAGAAGGAATAGCTTTTATAGTTATATTTTTTGAAGTATTTAACTGCCACATGTTTAAATCTAAAGAAAATCTAAGTTTTTTCTAAGTGCAGGTTCGAGTCCCGTCAACACATTTAAGGATAGTACTTATTCTCCATGGTATCGCAAGCGTCTATACCAATTTTGATAGGTAGTCCGTCTAGTGAGCGTAGAAAACGCACGATTTAAAAGTTTTACAATAAGAAAAATTACTTAAGTTTTTTTTCTCTGTCTCTCAGGTTGATTATCTAAAATTATTGGACACGTATTCACGTAATCAAAACATTACAGTTAGATATTATATTAAATATTGGAACTTTTTTTTACTTATAAGTGACGCCACGAGCTGTGATATTGGGAGTGGGGCTCCCAAACTTTGATGTGCTTAATCTCCGATTTTTTTGATTGATTAACAGAAACAAAAAAAAGTGTCCATTACTTTTTGATTACCTAACTCACGGACTAAATAGAATTTTATATACTTTATTCCGTCATCATCTCTACTCCATTTTAACAGGTGGTCCGTCAAGTGAGCGTGGAAGACGCGTTATCCCTTGCTATGGTCCACAAACGCCACGACTGGGTGGTGAAGTTGCTAGTGGAAGACCGTAAGGAGTACTCCAGGGCGTTACACTATATAGCCGATCTGGAGTTTGAACACGCAGAGTTCTATATGAGGAAGTATGGACACGCTCTCATACAACATGAGCCGGAGGAGAGCACACAGCTGTTGAAGTGTAAGTATAAGAGCCTGCGGTGCGTTAAGCGGGAACACGGAGCGTGCGTCCGCGCCGCTTTCAGTTTTTATGTCTTTTCATAGAACAGCTCTTCACGGGAGACCTGCCTCGCGCAGAGCTGCTCTATGAAATAACATGAAACGCCCTCTCCGTGATCCCAGTTTAACGCAGTGCAGGCTCCTTAATATAACATGTATCATGATTATAACCTTCTCCTTTCTTGTTTAAAGTCGGTTAACAGTCTCTATGATAGGGTTTTATGTATTGATGTGTATGTAATGGCTGCGATATTTAATTGATTTAGCTCAATATTTGTTCAGGTTTTTTGGCATTTCTTAAGTCTCAAGTCTACCTCTTGGTAACTCTGTACCATAATCTACTAAGAATTAGTTTTAACACAGAAATGAATATATTTATGTCTGTAACAAATTACAATATAGCAACAAGTTTCATTTTTATTTACTTTACGTTAGTAAAGTACTAGTAAATATATCTGTGAAATATATCAGGGATAAATTAAGAAAAAATTGACTTTATAGGTATACACAACTCCAACCAAATACTATATATTAATTCTTTTCCATCAATTTTCATTTTCCATCAAGTGGCTCAAACAGTCCAATCTAACAATCTTGAATTTAAGTGTTTACTTTGGGGCTATGCTAATTGGAGTTTGAAATATTTCTTTATTTTAGTGCTATGTACGGACTATAAACCGCGCAGCAAACCACTTGTAGACGAGGCGACTCTCACTGGTCGTACACGGGAACCAGACAGCGCCCCGCCTGAAGACTTCATACATATGTTCCTGAGCAACTCTGAACGGCTCATAGAATTTCTTGAGCATATGAGTTCAACCCCCGGTTGTTCTAAATTAGTATACGACGCGCTCATAGAACACTACATACATGTGTGGTGAGTATTCCATCATATTTGACATTTCAGTGACAAGACCTCATCCATATGTTCCTGAGCAACTCTGAACGACTTAGAACTCTATAAAGAGTTCTTAGAGCATATGGTTCATCCCCCAGTTGTTCTTAATTTGTGTACGACGCGCTTATAGAACACTACATATGTGTGTGGTGAGTCATATTTGGCATTTCAGTGGTAATTTTTAATCCATGCATTCCTGAGCAACTCTGAACGACTTCCGGAGCATATGAGTTCGACGTTTGGTTGTTCTAAACTTCTGTACGACGCACTTATGTTCTATAAGTACGTACTAGCGGCAGCCCACGACTTCGTGCTCGTTAACTTTAGTTTTTCAGAGTCACACAGAAACCTCTAATTTTTCCACAATAAAAAGTATCCTTTGTCTCAGTCCCGGTCATAAACTATATGCGTACCAAATTTCATCCAAATCCGTTCAGTAGTTTTTACGTAAAGCCGTAGCAAACGAACTCACTTTCACATTTATAATATTAGTAACGATTTTTCTGGTGTAATTATTATTAGCTGCTCCTTACTACAGCCTGCATTGAAATTGGCCAAACAATCATAATCTGAATCACATAACTAATAAATGAAATTATAAAAATATGGCTGAATTTTATTTCCGAAACAAAGACAAGTAATTTGAAAAGTATCAATTTGTTACTATTCGCTATGTGCACGACAGTAGCGCCACCTACAATGCGCAACTTTCCGGGATTATGCCAAATAATGACATCAGTTTGTATTTTATTGATTTCTAGTAAATATAGTAAGGTAAAGATAAATAAAAATTATTATATATTGTATAATAATTTAAATAATGTCGGATTTCAATTCGGAATTCAGTACAGTCAATAATAACTCTTGTATTGATGTAATCTGGACTGAAACACTTGGGCATTGGTGCTTGTACGATGGCTCTATTCGGCCAAAAGATTAAATTAGCAGTTGAACAAGCTAGATTTTGTAAGATCGAATGAAATATACGTGAGATTGTGGTTTTTTTGTACACCAAATAACACACTCAATGCTGAAAATGTCAAGCCAGTTTTCATTTTTATCAAAAAAATCAGAAGTCGGTCTTTAGTGGAAACTGTACATTTTCTCATAGTTAATCTTGTTAATAAAAACTCAAAATTGCTAAATGACACACCAGAAGGATCTAGGAGTTCTTGATCATTTGTTATTGATGAAATACCAACAAATTCTTGACTTTTTGTTTCGGTAGATTGATCCTCATACGATTTTTTGTCAGTGCCACAGCTTTTATCTTTCTTTCTTGAATTATTTGTCATTAAAATTCTTGATGTTGGATCACAGTGATCACTGTAAATTAATCTAATACAAATAAAAGTTGTATCTCTTAATTTCGATTCAGAAAACATATTGACTTGACATCCTTGATCGATCATAAAAGGTTGAGTTTGATTTAATTCACTCCCTTCTTCAATTATTATTTGACTTGATGTGGTATCTGAGACTTTTGTGGTTCTTCGTTTTGTCAAGCGTGTATATCTAGCTAGGACCTGTGAATCATTAACCTTCCTCTTTCGATATATTTCAGGGAATATCGTAGGAGCATAACTCGGATTTTCTTCCTCGTCTGATTTTTTGTTTCCCATAAAATGTTCACTACAAATTGTGTCGTCAGGTTTGGGATACCATGGCGACCCATCAACACTAAAATAATAAAGACAATAATGAATATCACATAAAATATATAGCGCAAATAAAATTGATCATAATTTAAGGTTATTTCGCTTACTTATTTCTTTTTATGGCATCTATCCATTTATTTCTTTGATTTAATTTCCAGTCCAATGTAGGAAATATATACACAGACTATTTGTGCCCTTATTTTTGCAATTCACAATACAACAACATCTATTAATAGGCATTTTAAAAAATTTTTGTTTATTACGAACTCCGTGCAAATTGACTTTACTTTCCCGGATTGTTGCGTATTTCTGCCACGATAAGCGCTGCGATCGCTTCACTATACCCCCACCATGTACTTCGCACATAGCGAATACTTATGTAAACTTCTCCTTGGTTGCAGGGCGAAATGTCCAGACATCGAAAAAGCCGAGTACGAAGCTAAAATTATGAAGGTGCTGAAAGACCCAGAAGCTAACTACGATAAGGATCAAACACTAGTTAGCTGTCAGATGCTGGGCTTTAAAACTGGCGTCCTCCACCTTTATGAAGAGAATAAATTGTAAGTATTATAGAAAGAAAGAAAGAAAATACATTTATTTTGACACAAACAACGAGTCAGGAGATACAAGATTTTGAGCAAACAACATCATAAACAATAGGATAACAGCACATAGCAAAGAAGTAACACACACAATTTTTCCATACCGTACGTTACCTGTATCTGTTGAACACAACAACAACAGATTAATAATCTGTTGTTGTTTCGCGGGTGCGCCAAAACAGGTTGTCAATTCAGCATGTTGTCAGTTTTGTGGGACCTGACGCTGGTTTTCAATTGACACCTGTGGTTCTTTTGACAACTGACCATCGCAACAAACTATAAAGAATAAAAAAAAACATAAATACATACTCGTAAAATGATTTAGTTTTATTATGACCTGCGCAGACTAAGAACTTTGGTCCACGACGGACAAAAGTCCCTCAATCGTGAAAAAAATCTCCGCCGAGGACTTGTAACGGAATCAACGCACACGGTGTGCGAAATTCGTGTTTGATTTGTAATAAGGCATCTTGAATCGATTTTATGACTTGAAATTAAACACTTTCTATGCTTTAGTTCTTCTTCTTTTGAGGGGAATAATTAAAGTTTTCGTACCTCCATCCCCAACTAGATGGCGCGCGCAAGTGGCCCTACACTTGCGCAGTGGCGATGCCGAAGGGGCACTAGCGGCGTGCAGGCGACGCGGGAACGTCTGCCCGCGGCTGTGGCTCGACGTGCTGTGGTGGGGACCGCCCGCCGCCTGCCTGGGCGAGTTGCTGCCCGTCATCGGTAAGTAGCGCTGCAGCGGCTGCAGGCGACGCGACTCGACGTGCTGAGGTGGGGGCCGCCCGCCGCCTGCCTGGCCAAGCTGCTGCCGTCATCGGTAAGTAGCGCTGCAGCAGCTGCAGGTGACGCGGGAACGTCTGCCCGCGGCTGTGGATCGACGTGCTGTGGTGGGGACCGCCCGCCGCCTGGCTGGCCGAGCTGCTGCCGTCATCGGTAAGTAGCGCTGCAGCAGCTGCAGGTGACGCGGGAATGTCTGCCCGCGGCTGTGGCTCGACGTGCTGTGGTGGGGACCGCCCGCCGCCTGGCTGGCCGAGCTGCTGCCATCATCGGTAAGTGGCGCTGCAGCGGCTGCAGGCGACGCGGGAACGTCTGCCCGCGGCTGTGGCTCGACGTGCTGTGGTGGGGACCGCCCGCCGCCTGGCTGGCCGAGCTGCTGCCATCATCGGTAAGTGGCGCTGCAGCGGCTGCAGGCGACGCGGGAACGTCTGCCCGCGGCTGTGGCTCGACGTGCTGTGGTGGGGACCGCCCGCCGCCTGGCTGGCCGAGCTGCTGCCATCATCGGTAAGTGGCGCTGCAGCGGCTGCAGGCGACGCGGGAACGTCTGCCCGCGGCTGTGGCTCGACGTGCTGTGGTGGGGACCGCCCGCCGCCTGGCTGGCCGAGCTGCTGCCATCATCGGTAAGTGGCGCTGCAGCGGCTGCAGGCGACGCGGGAACGTCTGCCCGCGGCTGTGGCTCGACGTGCTGTGGTGGGGACCGCCCGCCGCCTGGCTGGCCGAGCTGCTGCCATCATCGGTAAGTGGCGCTGCAGCGGCTGCAGGCGACGCGGGAATGTCTGCCCGCGGCTGTGGCTGGACGTGCTGTGGTGGGGACCGCCCGCCGCCTGTTTGACCGAGCTGCTAATACGTATACTCTTTTCCACTTCCTCTGTGACAAACATAAACATAAAGGTAAACATACAACCGTTAAATTAGTTTTTCAATAGGTCGAGTTTTATACGCATAAAAAATATAATTAAAAAAGTGGCATTGATGTCGATTGGGCATGATTCTCTAAATCGCTCACAATCACAAACATTATAACAAGTAAAGATTTTGAATCTTAATACTTCAATAATAATGTGAAATAATTTGCCCACAGATAGTCAAAAGCTCTTGTCTCCAATTCTGGTCATCGATTGCCTCGCAAGTACGCCGACATACACGCTAGGCGACGTAAGAAAGTAAGTATAAGTATTGAAAACATACACTGGTGGTCATACAATTAAGAACGCTTCTAGCAAAGACAACAATACAAAACGCTTTCTTGTACACCACAGAAAATATTACATTTAGTATAAAACAGGACAAAATATTTTCTTTAATTATTTGTCTAGCCAGTATTCCGGCAACTTTATCAGTCAATCAATCATATGATATGGTTGTCATATGAGTGAAGTAAAAAGGTTACTTAGACTGTGCCAGCAAGTTGAGACTAGTCAAGTAACATTATATCTGGTGATCCAGTTAAAGATAGCCGGGTGGTAAAGCCGCAAGATTTCTTCTAGAAATAGAAATGATACGTCTAAAATAGTTTCTAAACGTGTGGGTAAAAGTATATTCTATTCTATTCTATATATTTACGATAAAGTTAACAGATTTTTATGTACTTGCCAGGAAAAAAGGGAAGAAGACGAACAGATAACATTTCGTGCTATTTTCAATAACTTTAAATATAAAAGAAGCTCATAGATTTTCGCTTTTAATAAAGCTATTCGACGACCCCACATTTAACTAAGCTTATCTCCGGTTCAGGTATTTGATGGACGTGCTAAAAGCCGAAAGCGACGTAATTAATCGGGAACAAGAACTCGCAGAGAAGTATCGCAGCGAGATTGAAAAAATGAAGGCTCAGATACAGCGCATACAGAACGAACCCGTCACCTTCCAGAGTTCTAGATGTGCTGCTTGCAGTAGACCCCTGGAAATGCCCACTGTACACTTTCTGTGCCAGCATTCCTTCCACCAACAGTAAGTTCTAGCAGATAACTCTACAAAATTACAGCAGAATCAATCATTTGCCACAGTTCTAGATACGTTTGCGTTCGAGAAGGTTGCAATAAACCGCCAGAACTGCCCACTGTTAATTTCCTGTGCCAGTACGAATACTGGATGGAGCGAACTCCACCATTAGTAAGTTCTAGCAGTAATGATAACTCGCAAACAGCAAGAACCTGCCAGCTTCCAGAGTTCTAGATGTGCTGCTTGCAGTAGACCCCTGGAATTGCCCACTGTACACTTCTAGTGCCAGCATTCCTTCCACTACCAGTAAGTTCTAGAGTTACAGGAGAAATGGGTCATCTCCCATAGTTTAAGATACGTTGGCGTTCGAGATACTTGCAGTATACCTATTTCATGTTTATCTTTTTCCCCAAAAGTTGACTGGGAGAGAATTCTATTAGCATTAAGTCCGCCTTTTGCACCAATCTTGTGTATTTTTCTTCAATAAAGTTTAACATAAATAATAAATAAATAAAACTTACTGCTGCGAAGCAGGCCTCTTTATACTTCCTGGTAAGTTATAGCAGTAAGAAAAACTCTGAAAAGATATAGGCTCAAATACAGCTCATACAGCACTAACCCATCACCTTCCAAAGTTAGATAATACTGTTTGCAGTAGACCCCTGGAACTGCCCACTGTCCACTTCTTGTGACAGTATTCCTTTCACCAGCAGCTGAGCTATTCTTAGCTTAGTTTAAGAAGTATAGCAGCGAGAGCAAAAAGATGAAGGGCCAGATATAGGTGCTCCAAATGAAATTCTTGCAGGAGACCCATACAATTGCTTACTGTGCACTTTCTATGTCAACATTTACCCCACTAGAAGTAAGTTCTCTTAAATGATTCAGAGTACAATATGCTACTACTGGGTTTAGATATATTATCTATATTTAAACAGTAAGCAGTTCCAAACGAGTCTCGAAAATTAAGGAAATTTCATGTCCTTTTCATGAGACAAAAATATGTCTCTTTATTAATGAATTACAAATTTTACCATAAGCTACGAGTATATACAAGCTATCATTCTTATTTTAATTAAACTTTATTTTTTTAAATTAACTCTATAACGGTCAGTTTTAATAATCAAATTCCAGTAAGAGATAGCCTATTTTAGAGTTCTGATTACTGTTATTTAGATTAACTGTTGTTATGAAATAAAACCAGATTATTCTATCCTTTCTCTATAGGTTGATTATTATTTGGCAGCAGAAGAACAAGTTTTCTGAGTCTGCAAAATTTCATGTTTCTTGTTAGAATTAGCGGTGTTAACTGTGCGTTGATCGCTCAGCTTGTAAGTTTTTATTTTTATGAATAAAGATAGAGAAATGGATATAAAATATGGGAGCATGATAACAAGTTATGATAATAATTATTTATTTGGCAAGGCCGACATACAATTGCATACGTATAAACCTCTTGAGCAACAACTATGTACAACGAAGCTGCGCAGTAGCAATTTTACATACAAAAACGTCTATTGCGCATTTTTTTTTCTGTGGTTTTGCTCAAAAAGTATGCCGCTACAAATTACAGGATATTAATGCTTTTGTAGGGACACAGTATTGTTTTACTGCACGTGTGGTGCGACGACGAGCGATTGAGCCAGTCGCCCTCCGTAATCCCCTTAGTTCGCAAATATACATTTTTGTATCTAGGATAACCTATATAAGGGTTGTGTAATATCCCGTGTTCAGTGAGAAATAAAACTACAGTGTTCCTTCATATATGACTTTATTATTTCGTGAAGAACAAACCCCTAATCTTTTGTTCGTTTATAGCTGCTTCCAAAGCTACTCGGAGTCGGAGAGCGAGTGCCCGGTGTGCTCGCCGGGCGGGCGCCGCGTGTCCGTGCCGCCCCCGCCCGCAGACGCCATGCACGCGCGGCTAAGGACCGACCACGACCCGTGAGTATCACCATACATACAGTGCGACCAACACATTGCACCTGCTTGCAAAGCTACTCGGGAGTCGGCGGCCAAGGAGCACCACCACTAGAGTCCGCATACAAGAGCAACCGCTTACGCCAAGCTTAAGTAAAATTTTACCTATGCTTGAGGCACGCCCCTAAATGTCGTGAACTAGTCGTGACATTTAAAAAGAACGCTGGAACAAAGTGGTGGCATATCTGCACTCGCGCACCAAGGCTTCTTTACTAAATTACTTATCGACAGAAAATATCGATATTTTCTTTAATCGATCTTACCCTCATCACTTCTCCCGTGACCTAACCTAACCTAACCTTGACGTGGCCAATCAGAACGTTTGAATTATAATTGTTTATTTAGATTTACCTTCAGAAATAAATTTAGTACACATTTATTGTTCATTTATTTTTGTAAAACGGAACATTTTCCTTTTGGAACAGAAATGGAAGTCAATTTTTACACTTTTAAATATTTGATTATTTCACAAAAGTTGTATGAGAATTATAAGCACGTAATAATTAATAAAATAATATTATAAAGTTACGGGCTAGTGCAAAATAGTTATACACGTTAAGGGCAGTTTCTTAGCTATGTCCTTTAATCATTCTAAATGAAAGAATATGATACATAATACAATGTAATTTAAAGCTATTTTTAAATGCAACGGTACATTAAATAATATTCCTAACATTGAGATATCTCTGCTTAAATTGATGAAATCAAAATGAAAATTACTGAAATTGATTCATTTCCATGTTCGTATTAAACTACTTTCAGGTTGTGTGTTATTTCTGATAGACGTTGTATATTTTTTTACAGGTAGTCGTTATATCCACGTTTTTTCTTATAACGTAGACCTAAAATCTTTAAAGCAGCACAAAGAAAGAGTACATTTTTTGTTTATATACATTGATTAAAACTATGACTTTAAAATTCGACAATCTCGTTAAAATATTTGATAACTCTATCGGGAGAGTACTAGTCGTATCCAAAAAACAAGTTCATGGATTTAAAATCTGTGCAGAGTCATCTCTCATTTTATCGCGTATTTTTCAACTTCAAAAACTAAATCAATATTAGATATTGATCAATCTTATATTGATTTAGTTTTCAATACAAGTTATTCTTTAGTTGATATAAATTAAAGAACAGACCCACTAAATTATAGGCTAAGATGACATACAAATTTAAGTTATCCGTATTCCTAACTTGCGAAGGTTTATTTTCGTATCTAACTTAATACTTTAACATTTATGTTGCCACAGCTGAATTACACCATAAACACATGTTATACATGAATATACGCTTAATTTTTCATTGCTATTATACAATAGCAGATAAAACAATAAAATGAATAGCAATATTTGATCAAAGAATCTATTCTTTATTTGATAGTTCATGATATTTATTGCTAAGAAAGTAAAGCTGTCTATAAAATTTGCGAGCTCCATACGGTATGGAACGGGGTAAAGGTAGGTTGGAACAGGCGGGTTTTACTTAGGTATCCTAACTATAGTACGTATTCGTCATTCAAATATTTGCCCCACCGGAATTCGAACCCAGGACCTTTGAGTAGGCGACACCTACTAACCACTCTTCCACGCAGCCCGTCATTATTAATTGTTGCCGAACGAATGTTATTATTGTTATTTATGCAACTGTTGTATAATGATGGGTATTAAAATATGAATGCGTGATAATACTATCACATGAGTGTTTTAATACCTAATTATAACAGTTGCATACAAAACTTTATCTACACCCATGATATAAATCCTCTATAAAAGATTCTGAAACCATGGGGTGTACTAAGAACTTAAAATTCAAGAAATGTTTTGATAGTTTTTGAGTTGAAAAGCGCCGAGGTAGTGAAGAGCACGTGAATGACAATATTCTTTTTTTGAAATTCATAATACCACGCATCCAACAGTGAAAGTTATGGCTGTCTGGTAAACAAGCCATGGGCGCGGAAAGGATTTAAAAAGCGAAAGAGTTATAATTAAATTTAGTGCATTGCATGTTGGCAATAACTATTTCAGAATATATAATAGAGGTTTTAAAGCATGGGTGTAGGTAAAGGAGAACACCTAAACTGGTGTTATAATGTTTTTTTAATTATGACATTGGATGTTTTAATGTTGGCTAACTGTTTCAGAATCTTTAATTGCGGTTTTAAAGCATGTGCAGATAAAATAATATTTTCAATGACCTAGTAAGCTTTAATGATCCATAGTAATGCATCATTGAACTTTGGTATCACAGGCGTCGATCGATAAATTATGATGGCTGTGGTTGCTTACCTTCTAGTCGATTCTCGTGTGCCTCCGTTATAAAAATAAATTTTCCCTAACGTGTAGTACCTATTAGTTTGTAAAAATAGCAAAAAATCCACAGCATTAAAATACGTTTCACGTAGGGCAGTTAATTGAATAAAAAAATAAAAAGTTAAAACTAAATAAATGTTACTGCTATACTGTAAAAACAATTCGCTGCAATTAACCTGCAAGTTGTAACGTATTGTTAACACGTCATCCAACGCTGGCGTGGATTAACTTGAGACTTAATACTTTTCTTTATCAGTCGTACATTAACTTCCATATCACCAGTGTTCTCGCGTGAATAGTAATTACTCTTTTGTGCGCGTTGCCAAGTGTTTTCAAACGGTTGTGTTATGGATTTGTCTACTTCTAAGTTGGTTTTATTCCCCCCATTTTCTTGGTGTTTCCCGGCACCTGCGCGTACGCATGTAGACGATGGGTGAGCGGTTTGTTTATGTTTGTGAGCTCCACGTTTTCGTGACTCGTTATCTAGAGATTAGCTTATCGGATGATGTATTAAATGTGTAATACAAGTGTGTTATTATCAAACATTAATTGATTAATTTTTTTCAATGCTGTGCATTTAAATGAATGTTTAGGTTATTAAAAATTAAGGAATTTTGTCTTAGTATTGTTCATTTTATGTTTTCATATCTCCTCTAATTCAATATTACTTAATATTTGTCTGTTTTATTTCTTCTAAGAAATGAAAGAATCGAAAGTGCAAGAAAAAATTCACAGCTGCAATTGCCCTTGAGTAGATTAAACGAAAAAACGGCAGTTAGGTACTATTATTACTAACGGATAAAATGTGAGCTCTAAACGAATCCATTGCTACTGGCCGATTTTGGCATTCGCATAGTATCATGAAATAAATACTATTCCAATAGCACCTTCACAATGGACCGTTTACCATTAAGTTCAAGTGTGTTCTAAAAATATGACGACAAATACTAGACCCTACGCTAAGTTTCCATAATTTAACTGTGTGTCCTTCGCTTTAACTTTTAACTATCTACACCTGAAATTTTACAACTGATGCAATCCGTATTATTCTCTCTCTCTCCCAGTCCTGTATATATGCTACTATTCGACTCACAGTCTTTTCATGTCGTTTCGCTCCTCGATTTTAGTTGACCAAATCAAATCAAAAATCATTTATTCAATCTAGGCTGTAACAAACACTTGTGAAGGTCGAGAAGCTTCGCAATCGGTTCGCAAATCTACGGCGAGAGATCTTGAACTGAGAAGAACCGGTAAGAAATTCAGCAAGGGAACGACCGCTAACACATTTACTGTATACACACAGATACGCAGTCGTATCGGAATACTACGGGCGGGGTCTGTTCAACAAGCTGACTGTGGTGCCGGGCGCACAAGACTCGCCGCCCGCTTCAGCGACCGCTACCGCTCCATCGACCGCTGTCGCTGCAGCGCCCGCCCCCGCTTTTGTCCCTGCTACTACGCCAATGCAGACGTACGGCCCGGGCGCGGAGGCTAAACTGAGACTGCAGGAGGGGCAGAGCAAACTGGGTATGTATATAAATATCCTCAGTCAATTTTTACGCAAGAGTCGCCGTCCGCTTCATCGCCCGCTATCGCTTCAGCGCCCGCCCCCGCTTCTGTCCCTGCTACTACGCCGATACGGTTGTACGGCCCGGGCGCGGAGGCTAAACTGAGACTGCAGGAGGGGTAGAGCAAAATGGGTATGTATATAAATATCCTCAGTAAATTTTTACGTAAGAGTCGCTGCCCGCTTCATCGCCCGCTATCACATCAGCACCCGCCCCCGCTTCTGTCCCTGCTACTACGCCGATACGGTTGTACGGCCCGGGCGCGGAGGCTAAACTGAGACTGCAGGAGGGGTAGAGCAAAATGGGTATGTATATAAATATCCTCAGTAAATTTTTACGTAAGAGTCGCTGCCCGCTTCATCGCCCGCTATCACTTCAGCACCCGCCCCCGCTTCTGTCCCTGCTACTACGCCGAAACAGACGTACGGCCCGGGCGCGGAGACTAAACTGAGACTGCAGGAGGGACAAAGAAAAATGGGTAAGTTTATAAATATCCTCGGTAAGAGTTTTACACAAGAGTCGCCGCCTGCTTCAGCGACCGCTACCGATCCATCGCCCACTTTTAAGGATCTCAGATTGTAAGAAGGCAGGCTAAACTGAGACTACAGGAGGGGCAGAGCAAAATGGGTACGTATAATGTTTATGTTTAATTAACGTTTAATATAAACGAAGATCAATTTTTAATCGGAGCCATCTTCAGAGCACGCTAAAGTTATTGTTAATTTTGCAAATTGTACCTAGTATATAAGTTGGTATAGTAGATAAAATTTGGTTGTTAATAATACTAACTTCAATTAGTTGGCTAACGTGGAACTGCCATGGTCGAATGTGTCAGCTGAAGCTCCGAAACAAATCTTCATAAGTTGTTCTCACTGTCTGTACGCTGAGATCTTTCAACTCCGCAAAGCAGCTTGCTGTTTAAAGCTCAATGTCATGCCGGCACTTGGGTATTCGTGTTTGTTATTTGTAAACTTGACATCAGTCTGTCCTTATAATGTTCTACAATGAAAGAAAAGAAGAACTGATGTCATTATATTGTTTTTAAATTTTCATGATCACTAACATTTGAGTGATTTATGTTATTTACGGGATTGTTATTTCTTTTTAGCGAAGCGTGTTAAATTGTCGAATGTCTGGAATCCTATGGTTCGTATATGTAAAAACCGGAATAATCAAAAATGTCGTGTCGCGATCAGATAGGTACTGTGAGTGTTGTGTGTCGAGAACAGTTTTTAGTGAATAGTGAGAAAGTGAACAGTGGTACGGGTATCGAGCGCAATAAAAGTCTTCGTCGCAGGGTAGACCGATATGCCTGCCAATAACAGCCTACCCGCAATTACTTCAGTAACTCTGTGATCAAAGCGCTTGCAACAGTGCCGTAATATCGGAAACTCGCTAAAAACGAGGTACATGGTAACAATCCCGTAAAGAACATAAATAACTATAAGACTGATGTCATGTTTACAAATAACACAGACGAATAGCCAAAGCCTGGCACTTCACGTGCCGGCATCGGTGTGTTTAGTAGTATAATGATGTTTGGCAGTTTCGAGTAACCAATAAATGTCATCATCATCATCAGCCTATTAATGTCTCTCTGCTGGACCACAGGCCTTCCCTACGAATGGAATAGGGAGTTTTTGGCCATGACCCACCACGCGGGCCCAGTGCGGATTGGTGGGTGCTAACGACTGCAGATGCAGTCGGGACCAACAGCTTAACGTGCCTACCGAAGCACGGAGGGGCTCGAGATAGTAAATTTTTGGTCACCCATCCAATGACCGACCACTGCGAAAGTTGCTTTACTTCAACGATCGCGCTAACCACTTGCGCTATGGAACTCCTCAATAAATGTGTTGAAATGTAATTAGTGATGATCTGTTAGTGATATTTGGCAGTTTCGGGTAAGCAATATACGTTTTGAAACAGGATCGGCCGTGGTGCCAGTACCGGAGGGGCGGATGAGGGCCAACGAGCGAATGTTGGAACCTCAGCGGTACAGCTCAAGTCTCGAAGCAAACCTCAACCGGCTGGAGCCGGCTAGATCCAGGTAGACAAGATATGAAATGTTTTTATTTTTTAAGCATTGAACTGCTAGATGTTTCGATCTAAAGAAAAGTTTACTAGAAAAAAATCCACGTGTACCAGGCAGCAGACGGGACTCGAACCCGCACCCTTCGCTATCCGAGGCGAATGCACTGACCATTATGCTACCGCGGCCCTGACGGCCGTGTCGAATTTTTCTCTAGCCTTAGGCTGCAAGGCAGCGCCATCTCTTCGCATTGTAGGTAACCCACAATGTCAAATAAATACCTTTACAAGTATTAAACATTTGAAAGAAGAAATAGCAATTATAGTTATGTTTTTAAACAAGAAATGTGTTGAAACAGGATCCTGTTTCATCCGAGGCTGATCTCGAAGCTAATCTTAACCGGCTGGATCCAAAGTAAAATAAATATACATAAAAATATTTCTTAAATTAGTGTAATAATTATGCCTTTCTCATCCTTTGTTAGGTCCACCTAACAAGTTCACAAGACACAAGAGTGGACTATAAGGGAACTTGTTCTGACCCCTGATTCACCTGACGCAGACTCTTGGTACACTCTGGCCTTAGCATGACCCAATATCGAATTCGAATAATTGGTTATTTTCCAAATTTTGTGAAAACTGCGTATATTTAAAGATTGGGACAAACGATTTCACGGAAAACTAAAAATAAATAAATTAATGTCTTTTTTTCTCCTTTAGACCAATTATTGACCAAAAAGACCAATATTATATTTGAATTTATTTTGAATGGTTTTGAATTTACCGCCAAAACACTCGGTTCGATGACGTCTACTGTGTGACGTCAACTTTGTGTATGCACGGTGTATGCTATGTAATCATCTAAAGGTCAAATTATAAACTTTTTTTACATTCGGGATAAATTATAGTATAATACTTTGCAAATTTCTTCGCTTCTTATCCTAATTTATATGCTTCAGAGTTTCGAAACATCAAAAATATTGTGTAAGTTATCCCGAAATATTAATATTTATATAAATTTATCCCGAAAGTAAGAATAGTTAAAAATTTGACCTTCAGATGATTACATAGCATACACAAAGTTGACGTCACACAGTAGACGTCCTCGAACCGAGCGATTGGGCGGTAAATTCAAAACCATTAAAAAAAGTTCAATTTTAATTGGTCTAATGGAGAAAAAAAGACATTATTAATTTATTTTTATTTTTATGTGAAATTGTTTGTCAAAATCTTTAAATATAAGTAGTTTAAATCTAAAGAAAATATAACTAGAAAAAATTCCACGCGGACCAGGCAGCAGACGGGACTCGAACCCGCACCCTTCCGCGTTGGTCCGCGTGGAATTTTTTCTAGTTATATTTTCTTTAGATTTAAACATCAAGCAGTTACATGCTTTAAAAATAATAAAAAATTATAAATATAAGTAGTTTTCAAAACATTTGGAAAATACTCTATTGAAATCGATATCGATATGCGTCAAGTGTCTTCATTGTTAATATAAGAATGTAGAATTTAAAACCATCTCTTTATCACAGGCCATTACCGTCACCCAAACCGAACAGAAGAGAGGCGGAGCAGCCCGCCCCTAGTTCCCCGAAGATCTCCTCTGCCATTGCCAACGACACCACCAAGAACCCCTTCGAAGAATCCACGTACGATGAAACGAAGAACCCTTTCGCCGATGAAGAAACCAACGACCCCACCAATCCGTTCGCCGAGGACGATGACTATGATAAGAACCTAAACCCTTTCTCCTGAACTGATATTAGGTTAGTGTTACTGTTTGTGCGGGATTTCATTGGGGAAGGAAACGCAAAGCTCATTACAGATGGCGCTTTGGTCGTTTGGCCTATAACAAGCTGCCTGTCATTTCAAGGCTGCGTTGTTAAACTACGGTCTAAGTGCAACTTTTTACCCTGTTGTTTTAATTTTGAAATGAAATTTGTCGGTTTTCTTTGTGACTTTGATAGCTGTCTCGACTTATTGCTATGGGCCATTCAACAACTGCGCCTCTGGCGGGATAAATTGGCAGTTTTCTTCAACCACAGTAGGCTTGGTCCAAAATTGTTTTTCGGCATTATTTAATAAAAATAGGAGTTGTTTGTTGAGTATTTCAAATAAAACTATGTAAACACATTTGTTAATGTTATATTTAATGAATAATCAACCTTATTGGAAACGCTGTAGAAGTTATTTTATTCCAATTGATATTGACAAATCAGAACGATCAAATTATCCCATTCAAAGCTAAGAGTGTCAGTGTGACCTGAACTAATCTCTTACCCCATGTGTAGAATAACAGAGATCACGGACGAAGTAAAGTTACATAATTATTTCCGATGTTGTATTTATAACACGCTTTTTCTTTTTTTTCAGAACCTAGATAACCTATGGTTAAATATATTTAAGGCGCGTTTCCCTTATCTTAATTAGATTTGATAGCAAAATTGTTCCTTTTATATACGGACTGAAAATTATTATAAATTAAAATTTTATTATTTAACTCCTTAGACTTTTATATCACTCGCTCGGACGGCAAAAAGTTGCTGGGTCAAGTCGTAGGATATTATGTGATTTATCTATTAAAAAAAAATATTTAAAAATGTGTTTTTATCGAGTTATTTTAGAGAGTTTTGTCAGAATTCGGGCCTTTATAATCTCAAAATTCCGTAAAATTCTTTTTTTAATGACGGGATGGTATGATGATGTAAACCTAATTCCTTGGCATTAAAAATATACTTAAAAAATCAGTGAGAAAACCTCCAACAAAAAAATTTTCTTTTATATTGATCATTATTACTAATAATGTCGGTGTCACTCTCACGATCCAAAAGTCCATTCCGTTAGTTGCTAATTAAACTAGTCTTTGGAGTTAGACTTGACAGATTAATGAAGCAATCTGAGGACTTAGAGTCAGGTGTCAGAGACAAAATAACAAAGATTACCTCGGAACAGTGATTAAAGCATAGAAGTAATGCTATTGCTATGACGTTTGAGCGTACACTCCCATCAAAAAATTATCGAAGATATTTCCAAAAAAAAAGTATAATCCAACCAAACACGATAGTGGCGTGTTGGCAGTCAAAAAATCTGTAGATTTATGTCTGAAATCCGTATGCTACGGACTTACAAGACCTAAAGTCCGTTGATCTACGGACAAATCTGTAGGTCTGGCATCACACCCCCTTACCACTTGGCTATTTGTGTATGCTATTTATAAACTTGACATGAGCCGGGATCTCTAAGTAGGCGACGCCATGAAACCCCGCGTATATACTACTCGGCCACCACGGAGGTCGTCAAAAACAATCCGAAATTGTATCTGTATATTTGTTTCTTAAGTTTTCTTAATTTGTGGTATCTGTATTCTGTATATAACCTAAAGTTGTAGAGACCGCGAAGAGTTCAAAAAATCGCCGCTTGCTTAGCTATTTATATAAAAATGTTAAAAGAAACAAAGGTGTTGTAATTATAAGCATGGATAATAACTTTATTTTTGATTTGAAGTATAATATATCAATCTTTAGTTAAGTATATTGTGATTTATTTACATTGTAACGAACCAACTAATTATATATTTTTTAATATAAATAAGTTATTGAGTCATGTATGAAGCAATGACGACATAAATAAACAATTGTGAAAATGTTTGCGTTTGAGTTTCAATTAAATTTCACCCCTACATTTCTCAATGGCATCCATTTAACATTTCGGCTAACGAATTGTTTGCACATTGCGCATTCTCCAAGCGATGCTTAGCAATTTGTTATTTAAAATTTAATGTCAATGAATCTGTGACAACGTAACTAATCCAGTTAAATAAGAAAGAAAAATAAGAGTGAAGGTACACAAATTCAGATCAAGCGAAAAATTGTCCAAAACATAATAAAAATAACAGTTTAAAACTCCCCACCGATGGGTTCAAAGGTCAAAAAGCGGCGTTTTACACTTTTTTGTATGGGTAAAAAATGTTAAACTCGCGGCAGGACACGTGGCGTAAGATGAAAACAATAAAATTGGAAAGGTTGACTCAATATATTGGACGAAACATAGTAATATTTTATTTTATCGTATTATAATAATAATTCTATCTAGCACGTTCAGGTGGCAGCTTTATTGCGAAGAAAACGCATTTTTTTACAATAGAAGTTTGCTAGGTGCTCTTAAATGTGATTCATGTAAGTTTATTTTTTTTACAATAGATGTCGGTAGGTGCGCTTAAATGTGATTCATTGAGTTGATATTTCTGAGAGATAAACTTTTTAATGTAATTTAAATTGATGTCCATTCTGGCATAATTCTCTAAACCTAAACTTAAATTTGACAAAAGTGCATCCTTGTCATCCTCTATACATAATGAAAAGGAGAGACTGATGTTAAATTTAGCTTTAAGTTTAGAGAATCATGCACTTGCGATACTTATCGACACCATTGTCATGTTTGTGTACGATAGCGCACTAAATAAATATTGTATTCTACCACATAAATGATAGTACTTTTATGCTGATAATTAAAGCAATTCGTGCAAAATTATTCCCTAACCATTTCAAAATATCAAATATGCACAACGTTAATATTCAAGTTTTCACTTCTGCCGGCACTCCTGGAGAGCCAATTGGCGTAAAGCGCGGTTACCCACTTCGTTTCCCCCCCAAGGTCAACACTAGTTTCGTGCCGCGTCTTAGAACTGTTCATTGGTATCTAAGCGTCCAGAGTAACCATACATACCGTACCGTTACCATCACCGTTTTTTTCGCTTACATATATGTTTCAATTTAAATTAAAGTGAAGGTTATAAGAACACGTACAGTAGGGAACACGAGAACGTACGGGCCATAATTCCTAGATGCACCATCAGGTGATAGTAGGAATTTCGAAATTGCAATGTCAACCCGATGCATTTGGATGCATTTGCCTCAGAATGCAGTTGAATTTTTTCACCACAAACGATGGTCGCTAGCCTCCTGGCATGTTTCTAGATAAGGTCTAGGCATGAATCTCTACAAAAGACTCTCAGGTGTTGCAGAAAGGTAAGAAGATAAACGCGGCAGAGCTAACGAGCCCCTTGGCGCGCAACCTAGTAACGTAACGTCGACCTTAAGGCTAGCGTCAGCGTCTAAATAACAATCTACCGTACCTGAGCAAGGCTTACCTGCGCTCAGACGGTCAGACCTCTGCTAAAAATATAACTTCATCTTAAAACCTTTGTGACCTCTACTCAGCTCATAAGACGTTTTCCTTGTATGCGTATGTGTGCGTGTGTTCATGTGTCGCATACGTACACGAGTGTGACGTCGGTCAAGATGACCGAACATGGGGTGAACAATCTACCGTACCTGAGCAAGGCTTACCTGCGCTCAGACGGTCAGACCTCTGCTAAAAATATTACTTCATCTTAAAACCTCTGTGACCTCTACTCAGCTCATAAGACGTTTTCCTTGTATGCGTATGTTTGTGTGTGTTCATGTGTCGCATACGTACACGAGTGTGACGTCGGTCTTACGCGATCTCCGTATGCTGTAATGTGCAGCGATGCCCGAGACGCACCAATGTTATGTGAAGGATAAACATTATGCAACCTCTGTCGGCCGTGTCACCGTCCTGTTCGGACGGCGAGAATAAGGCAGCAAGTGACACGTTGGTGAAAACCTCTGTCACGTCTCTTATTCTGTGACCATGGCAACCGAACACGTTATCTCGGGATTTATAATAACTACCAGGGCTAGTTGGTACGTGAATTCCAGTGTAATTACACAGACATATAATACTAAAGCAGACTGAACATAAAACCTAGTTATATTTATGAATCAAAACATGATCTTTTATCCCTTTTGTACTCAGCTACAACTCGATAGTGGCATCTCATTCTTCCATCTATTGCAATACTGACTCACACATCAAAAAATGTCAACGCGTGTCATTTTTATTCCTCGCCGCCATTTTATTCATGACTTATCGGACATGCGACATTTCGGTGTTTATTAAGAATATTGTTTTGATGAAACTATATTACAAAACGAGATTATTCAATTACTATGGTCAAGTACAGTGCGTATCGATGTGAAAGTGCTACCTACAATAGAACACCAGGATTAACGTTTCATCAGTAAGTTTTTATGTGTCTTTGTTGTGTACTGAAATGTCTTTGAGTCTCTTCGAAGCTTATTTAAATATTATCGTAACATGTAACATTTTTTACGTAGGATTATTTATCTAAGATACTACCGGTGAAAACTAATATCCTAAAAGTAAAGAAATAGAAGTAATCGGGATAAATCATGATAGGAAATTCCAATTCTGACAACTGAAGTACTGTTGCCATAACAGAGGACGGACTCGGTATCAAGGTCAAAAAGTTTCTCGGCATTAATTTTGTTTGCATTTCATTGTATTTTGAATGTGAATGCAATCAAGAATGTAAATAGATAGGTACATATTACAGAGTAGGTATTCCTATTTTTTCGAACATTGACATCGGTAGGTATATAACCCAAATAACCACATAAACAATTATTTTCTAGGTTTCCAAAGGATGAAAGTACTCGGAATGCATGGTTAAAATATATGAAACGTCAGGATTGGCAACCAAATACTTATAGTGTTTTAAGTGTTTTTTGTTTTAAAATAGACAAAAGTAATGATTTTAATAGTTTGATTAAATTCATATGTGATTATGTCGATTTTTCAATATGACAGGATTGTTATCCAGATCATGACATAAACCATGTCCACTTGCTTATTAAAGTTGTTGTCAAATTTTATTTTGATCTTAGATGTAAAGAAACAAATGTATCTCAGAGAATTTTTCAAAAAAAAATTGTAATATTTCAAAATAAATAGATAAAAACTATGCCTTAATTTTTTATTTCAATTTTCCTAATTGTACCTATGTCCTTTCCCTGGGTTAATTCTATCTCCGTGCTCAATTTCATCATTATCGGTTCAGTGATTTCGCCTGGCTAAATGCGCCATGAAGATGTTAAACAGACAGATTTTTACATTTATAATATTATTAGCATGGACATCACATTAGAATCTATCTATACGGATAGATATTTCATGAAACAATAATGAAATCTTTTATTCTACTTTACTATATGCGGCCCATGCTTTGGTGAGTTTCAATGTGTGTGTATTTGCCACGCTGTTTAAAACTGAACATTCCGTCTGCTACTAGTTATATGTCTGTGTGTAATTATTACCTCTTAGCCGGATAACGTAATTGTAACAGTCCTGTTACCACATGAGGATAACGGTAACGAAACAGTATGTATCGCCATTTATTAATGTTACTGCTTTACCACAATTATGTCATTGGGAATTTAAGGGAGTTTACGCCAGTGTGCGCCATTTGTGGTTGATTAAAAAGAATCGCCACATCCACGTTGTTATGCGCAGCTCCGAAACCCATCATGGCAGAACTTTCAGGCTATATTATAAAAAGTTGAACAATCCGTTGCTAGCTGAACTTTTTGTATGTTGCGGACGTGGTCTCTGATGGGCTCAAGCCGCCGTTGATACGCCTGAGCAGAAATACGTGGTTTTTTCTTCAAAGATAGCACAGTCGCCGCACCTCATTCTATTGTGTGACCACGAGCTCTATGCGGCGTTGGAGAGTCACGTGCGCCGCGGTCTTATCGGTAGCTCGATGGTGCGGCCGAGTAGACACGGATCACCTGATAGGCGTGCAAGTTTCTGCTTGTACGGAGTTTGAAAAAGTTAGCATGTCAACACTTTGTACTCTGCAAACGTATTGGCTACCTTAGGCACAAATTCTACTCCAGTTTGCAAACAAACAACATGTCGTTATTAATTTAATTATGGCGTAAAAATGTATGACTCGCGTTGACCGCGGAATTTACAAAAATAGTTATTGCGCATTCCAATAATAATTACACCATTATTTCTAACAGATGACGCAAAAATATATTATCCGATCGCAATTTCCCCATTATTGATTAAATTTATTTCAGGATTATTCTCTTTTTATTTTTCCTCAAATTGCGTCATGAGTTTATCCAACTGCAGTGCCTAACTTACGGCAACTCGTATCAGCGGGCCACTATATAACGCCCTTAGGTCCCTCCTGATTTTTATAAGCTCATCGACAGCCGCTCCGTAAACATGTCCTGCCAGAGCAACACCGTGACCCCCGCCGATATCAAAGTCGACTTTCTATGTAAGTATCCAGTATTTATTTCAATTACTTTATGCATTTTTATGTACTCCTGCGCATTCCTTTCAGGGTAGGCGGACCTTTTTAACGTCTGACTTTAATATTTTTTTCTTTTTCATTTACAGTTACGCCATCGTGGATCTCAAAGCTCTCCAGAATGAACAGTTTGCTGGTCTTGATGACTTTGGTCCTGATTGCGGACGCGAGGCCAGAACCTATGCCGGTGTTGCCCTGTCGCCCGCAAGACGTGAGTATATCATTTCTACAAACTCATATCAACGTCCAAGTTTCTTTATAGTTTTGCAACTTCTGAGCAAAGAGTTTAGCGCGTGACCCAACCCTCCGGAACGTTTTGTAAAAGCTTCAACGAAATTAATGTCAATTTTTCAATTTACAGTTCACCGATCCCACGAGGTCCCGCTGCCGATTCGGGCTCCCGGAAGGTGAACACCACGTCGTCAAGAAATCCCGGGTCTTGGGGACCCGAATTGGATTTCTCAGTGGCCCGGACCTGAACACATACTGGTAGTTTTAAACTCCATGAATAGGCTGGACAGTGTTTAAGATGTCGGTTGTGTTTGATCTGTAAACCGTGCGGTACTAGATCGTGACTGCCAAAGACTGCAAAATGCCCAAGATGCTAAGAAGTGAGTATATCATTTCTACAAACTCATATCAACGTTATTCTGAGCAAAAACGTTATCGTGTGCGCCAACCCATCGGAACGTCTTGTGAGGTCCAACAAAATTAATGACAATTTATCTGTTTACAGGTCACCGATCCGACCGGATCCCGTTTGAGGAGAGCACAGAAAGGCGACACAATACCGACACGAGACTCCCACGTCGTCAAGAGAACATCGCTGATGGGGACCTGAGGAATTGGATTCCTCGGTGGCCTACCAGATCCGAATTAATACTAAAGATTTTAATTATCACAAGTACCTTAATACTGTTTGAGATAGTCATTACATGTCCTTTGTCACCTGTGCGGTATTTAGGTTCGCTCATTATAGCGATGCTTTTTATTTGTTTTACTTTTTGAAATAAAAATTATTATGTATACTTGTTGGTTTCATTGACATAGAATAAGCTGACGCGACACCGCGTCCAGTAGGTATCCCAACTCGCGTATGAGCTAAGGTCACGATCGGCGCTCTAGCAAGCTGCATGTGCACTAAATGTGCATCGGACCGACGTGCAGGCATAGACGTCACGCTGCAGCTTGTGCAGCAGTTGCTGCACTCTAATGAGTCGAGCATAACGGGTTAGGAGTTAACATCGATGCATGATGGAGTTGTGTCTCCTGATCTCAAAAATGACATCCCCCTCTACCCCTGACCCCTAATTTTGAAGTTATAGCCCGTACGTTCTCGAGTAACTGACTGTATCAACTCGGAAAGGGATCGTCACAGTTCAACTCGAGCCTTTCAGTACCTATTATTTGTATGCAATTCCAGAATAACGCACACTTATCAGAATGGTAACGTAATCGCCTCAACTCGGGACAAGCCGCCGAGCCGTGGTGCATATTCAATTTGTAGTTCCCACGTTTACATCTCTCTGTACCCTAGCTTATGGGTGTATTCCGAATCAAACACCAGTACGCTGGCCAGTGGTAATGACGTCATGATTTCGACGCCATATTGACAACACTACTACTACACCAGTGCAATATGGCGTCGAAATCATCACGTCATTACCACTGGCCAGCGTACTGGTTTATATTTCGGAATACACCCTATGTCTCTTCGTCCGCTCCCCTCCCGCTGACTACCATACGAATCCAAACTGATTGGACAACTTAATTTAGCCATAAGCGCGGTGTCACCTAGCCGTAGCCGAGTCGACCTACTGGAGCTGCTTGCTTATCCGCTTTCTCTATTAGGCTCAAATATCGTAGGACGTCTGTTTAACGGCAAGCTAAAAGGCGAGTCGGTATCAATTCGCTTCCAACTTGACACGTGTGCATGACCTTTAATCTATTTCTTCAAAATAGGGCGCGATTCCAGTACGTAAGTCTTGCTTACAAGTATGACATTTGGATGCAAGTTGCTAGCATTGAATTTATATTTTCGAGAATGTGTAAGGTTTTACTTGGCATACAAGTGGTGATGTTGCCTATTGAGTAGATTCACGTTTAAACGTGCAACTAAGTGAAACGTGCAAATAACGTTTGCGCTTTCAATTTGTGCGTCACTTGAACAAAAATGTACAACTAACACGCACCTTGTAGCTTGTATGCAGGTTTGTTCAAGTTGCATGTAATTTTTTACCTAATGTCCAGGTAATTTAGCTTAGTTTAAATTTTTCCTATGTTGTGTTTCCAGCGTAGTCTGTTTTAAAAGAACGTTTTTTTCATGCCGACCGCAGATACCGACAAGACAATTTGTCTCCTTTGCACGTTACTTAGGATAGCTTGCGTGAGAGGGACCGAATGTCTTACGTAGTCATTTGCGATTCCTTTGTTTAATTACTAACACGAGCGGAATAAAAAGACTGAAAAAAAGGTTCTTTTAAAACAGATTACACTGAAAACACAACATAAGAAAAAAATTAACCAAACTTACTTACTTTTAAATTTTTGGCAAGCTGGATGTAAGAAGAATTGTTCAAAACCCAATGACGAACAAAAACAATGGTGTGGAAATTTTCAAAGCATTTTATTTATGACCTTTAACACTGTGTATAATATATTTTGATAGTACATTTAGAGCAATGAGTAATATTACCAATCATTACATTGTTCTTATTTTCATAAATTGAATGAAATCCATAAATTATATATAGAATATATAATTTCTCAAATATCATTCTCGCCCAACAATCAACAATCTATCAAAATCACAAGGGTCGACCAACCGCCCGCGCTCCTACCAACCACAGAACAAAGTATACAAGCTCAGTATCGCGAAAACAGTTACAAACAACCATCATTAAAAATAAATAATACGATAAACAGTGAAATTAAACTTCCAAAACAACAGATAGTCCTATAAAAATAGCGGATATAGCTTAAACAGTATACTCTATAAAAATATAATCCCAGCCTAATCCGGCTGTAATCTCTAATTTCAACTTCATAATTTAAGGATTAAATAAAATATATACTTTGCAAGCCAAGTCCGTGAACTGATAATATAAATAAGTCCCAAATAATTATACCACTCACTTGCCGCGTCATTCACTCGTGATTTTTATAACTCTGACCGCTATTAACTACGTAAACACCATTTTGCTATGCAAAATACATTATTCTAATATTTGAAAATAAAAAAAGTAGTTACCGAATACCCTTTGGAATGTAAAACATAATATGACTAGATAAAAAAGTATTCCGTATTGTATTTTGTGTCGTTTCCGTTTGAGATCTTATTTATTCGTTTACATTTTTAATATAAATAAATACATTAAGAAGATTTCTAAATAAATTAATTACTTTGGAGAAATAGGACGTACTCTACAATAATGTTTTGGACATTCAAAAGCTTCAAAACTCCCAGAAATATTACGCCAAAATGTACAATAAGTGGAAGAAAATAATTAACATCATAGTCGATTCATAGAAACAGAAACACTTAATTAATACACTCTCCACCACGTAGATAACTTGTATGTATTATTTTTCAATGTTAAGAAATATTTTAACACACAGCATGTCTAATTTGGATAATACTTTTGATCTTAAAACTATTTTATTTTAGTCTATGCTAAATTATTATCAGGATATTTCCTAGTGTTTAGCCAAGTATGTCTACTATTCAGTGTGTAAAGCCGGTGACATGACTTAAATTAAAACAAAGCTAAAGAGAACACCTGTAAACAATACAAGTATACACCCCGGCAAACTTTTTGAGCAACGACCATAGACAAGGAAGCCTGCGCAGTGTCAATTTTACATACAAAAATGGCTACTGCGCTAGTTTATTTGTCTGTGATTTTTTGCCAAAGAAGTTTGCCGCTACCTATACCAGATGTTAAATTATTTACAATGACTGAGAGTCACGTAAGCTTAAAATGTTGTCAATTATAGCTATGTCTTTTATTTATTACGAATGGGAAAAATAGTCACCTAAAAGCGATAGTACAGTGACAAATATATCATAATTTTTTTTTCAACATTTATCGAAGCAGTAACAAGATTTTCAATAATGCACGGACTTACAACAGACTCTTGAGACGAAAGAAAGTAAACATCATCCATATAAAACTACTGTCACATACATTATCTAACTACAATGATATAAATGTACTTTTGTATAAATATAGTGACCTATGGACAATAAGAACGACCTTGTGAACTCGCTTGTATTTGTGTTAAACGTATCATAGACCATCTATTAACATACTACAAGGTGATTGTTTGCAGCACAGCGTTCATGTTACTATGGAGCTACGCCTATCACATATTATGTACTACACAGAGAGTACATGACTAGATAATACAAATTGGAATGTTTGAACCTTGGCGACATCAACTAAATATTCGGGGAATATTCGAGAAATGAAAATGTAATACAAAGACGTTCACATTAACCTACTTTATACAATCTTTAGAAAAACAATAGTTTAAAATTATTCAACACAATAAATTGATACAAACACAAGACATTGATTTCAAACTAAAAAAATAAATAAAAATCACAATAATAAAAAATGATTTACATATATTTTTTCATATAACTGATAGTCTACATTTAACTACGTTGTTATAATTAATGTTATGTATTTACAATAAATACTAAAACGTGAAATGAAACATTACGCATGACATCATACGAATACGGACTATCGCCATCTTCAACTGGCCTTTTGAGCCTCAAAATATATTTATTCTACCATTCGGGTCATACGTATATACAAGGTAAATTACATTAATAAATGTATCCAACATTAGAAGAAAATCTATAATAGTATTTTCAGTAATTTGTCCTCTCACAATACAATTCATATTAAATTCTTATATCTCGCCTTACAAAATGGAGTCTATCAGATATCGCCGACAAAATACACTTGTGCGCAACTCTCAAATAATTCTGGCTTATTGCACAAAAAGTTAGACAACGAGCCATTAAGCAGCCCTTGCCATTTATTTGTACCAGTTGTAGTATGTATTATCATTATATACGACAAAATGCGGCATGAAAAGCATTGATGACAATTGAATAACAACGGAGAAGACACGAGTATATAACCACATTTTTTTTCAACAAACACTAGAGTGTTACACGTCATTGTGTGACCTTCTCCTAAAACCGCCTTTATGTATCTTACTTTATAATCTGGTTACAAAACTTGGCCCATGGCCGCTGTATATTATATAATACAAATAGAATAAATGTAAAAGGGCTTATAAACAACGAGCATCCTTTTCCTAATAGACATTGAAACAGCCAAAACCATTAACTCTACCAATAAATTATTGTTCGATCATTAAAATTAGACCCACTGTAAATATTTACTCTCATCTTTTTACCCCGATCCCGTTTATCAGTGCACCGGTTTGGTCCCGACTACTCACAATTTTGACAATCGAGTATTGATTTTGAAACCGTAATAAAAATGTAAAATACATATAGAATTAGAATAGAATTTAAAACATCAATATAAATATCATTAGGTACGTATTTCACATTAAATGCACCTGGTTTCAATAATACTGCTAACAGTTTGAGGATATGCAAAAATAATTGATTCAATAGTTACAGATATTCAAATTCATCTATTCCCTTGTTATTGTGGTCCCTGCATACAAATAAAGAGGAATAAAATCGAACTGTGATGGACCACAAATCTTTTCATGCAGGCACGTGCATTTCGTAACCTTTCTACCAAACCAGCCACAGATGAAATGCCTCTTTAATGACTTGGGTATTGGTCACTTTATGTCCTCCCAATCACAGTTACCGCTTGCGTACTTAGAACATCCCCTTCCACAAACAAACTACACATCGCATAGTCAATATCGAACTCCTAGATTTCTCTAAGGGATATTGCCAAGTCCCATTCGCACAAACACTCAAACTCAAGATATGTTCTAAGACGTCAATTGAATAACAAACGATCAGAGTATTGCCCATATGGAATATCCAAAGCTTCTACAAAGTTTAGATTCGGAAAAAATTGCATTAGTAGTAGTAATATAATTTGGCAGCGCTTCGTTTATGTAGACGATGTTATCATGGGAGGACATTAAAGTGTCGCGACTGTGTGCCGTTTCAATGTAAAGGATGCGCGACGTTCACATGGGGGTGCGCACGCCTCGGGGCGTCAGTGACGCGTCTAATAAACGAGGATAGACTCCATGGTGAGGCTGTCTCATGCTTGCGTCGCCGCGGGTAGCTGCTTGTCGCCGCGGCGCGCGGACCGCGACCTGTGTGCGCAAACCTTTATGCGTGTATATTGACGTGGGTCGAGTTCACTCAAGGGGCGCGATGGACCCTTTACTGATAACACACCTGCTTTCTAACGGCCAGTTCCAAATAATCAACCTCTAGTAAAAATTTAGGATGATCTGGGTCTGTTTGAATAGTCGTTATTAAAATCTAAATAATAAAAATATCTAGGCAACAAAACTTCAATAGGATTCTCTTACTGAAATTTGATTATTAAGACTGGCCGTAAAATGCCAGAAGGTTAATCCATCAATAAACATCATTACATTTATATCAACCAAGTCAAATGCATTTCAAAATTATATATGCGAACTGGTTATAAGTAAAGGGTCGAGTCCACTACAACTCAAAAAGAAACAGACAATAGATGATAGAGAATCAATTTAGAATTGAAGTACATAGTAGAAAAATAATAAAAAACGGTACATCAACATGCACATAAAAAATATTTTTCTTTTCATTGTATATATACCTATTCAATTATAATAATCAAAACTTGAGGGCAGTTATTTTAATTTAATACTGGATTGGAAACTATTACTTGTGAGGGTAGCTACACACATAATCGGGCCGGCATAGTCGGTTCGGCACTGCCGACTATACTGCCGGATCGGCAGTATATTTTGTCGAATAACAAAGCCAATCCATAGTTATTACTGCTGATCATTCATCTACACATATTTGATTCTACCGCACGGCTGTGCCGATTAATGCCGGTTCGCTTATGTAGACATGTATGTATGTGTGTAGCTATCCTAAGTAAATAGCAATTCGCAGGAGGTAAATGCTATATAATAACAATTTATATAGAAGGAATACTAAATTTAAAACTGATTAGCTAGATGGATATGTTCTTAACACATCACAATCAAAAACGTATAAGCGAGACAGTAGATCATATTTTATCCAGATATTTTTTCAAAGTTGTCTATTAGTGTTACTTTTTGGTTAAAATTCTTACAATTAAATTATTTAAAGCGTTTTAAAGAGAAACTTTGGTTGTTTCAAATTTGGACAGTTTTAACATGGAGCTGTAAACGTATATTTCGGTATTGTTATTTAAAATTTCCGTCAAAACGGCATTGTTCAACCTTAGAAATTGTAGAAGGAAAGTGCTATACTTATCTAACTTTTCCGATACATTATTAATGAAAGTGGAACAGAGCGATTGCACTTTGGTACTCTTTTGTTATTCCTTCTGTATAAATTACTAGCCCGCCCACGACTGCGTCGCGTTAACTTAGTTTTGAGAGGATCCTACGGAAACCTAACATTTTTCCAGGAAAAAAATATCTTGTCTAATCCAGGTCATAAACTAGATGCTTACCAAAATCATCCAAATCGAATCAGTAGTTTTTGCGTGATTATGTAATACCGGCTATTCGTATTTGCTATTTGTAAACTTGACATAGTCTGTCCCTATCATGCTTTGGTATTAAAAAAACTGACTGATGTCAAGTCTACAAATAGCAAGCACGAATAGCCAAGAGAGGTACTAGCATAACAAACATACAAACTTTCATATCTAAGATAATATTAGGATTATTCTAATACCGGTACTCCACTTGGATATTCGTGTTTGCTATTTGTAACCCTGACAACAGTCTGTCCTTATCATGCTTTGCAAGGAATGAAAAGGACAGACTGAAGTCAAGTTTACAAATAGCAAACACAAATATCCAAGTGTAAATATACTAAATAGAAGGTATACAACACATAGAGGTATAAGAATAGAGTGGGAAAGGCGGCTCTAAAAGTGTCCGTCTAGTAGAAAGAGAAAGATGATGAGATACCACTAGCTATTTCTCTCTCTTGTGACGCATGGTATCCAATGGCATCACATCGAAATAGTTAGATGCTTACGGTTGCCAATGCGCATGTGCGATTAGAGAGAGAAAGCTAGCGGTCTCTCATCTTCTTTCTCTTTCTATTAGAGGCACACTTCCACTTGCAGTAGAGTCTATATCTCCCCTACTCTATTCTTATACCTCTATGGTACAACAACACAGTGAGCTTACCTAATCTGTCCGGCGAGCAGGGGGTTGATGGCATACAGCCAGTCGTGGACTTCCTTGTCGCCGAGCGTCTGGAGCAAGTAGCCGCGCTCCTTGCTCACCACACTAACACAAAGCGGTTATTGTAAATTAAATGGCCGTAGGTACATACAGTCACAAATCAGATTAACCAATACTGTAAAAATCCTCTAGAAAAGTCAAAATATCTTGATTCAAATTAAATGCAAATGGAGAAGTATACGCAAAGCTCAACATAGATGACGCTGCAAACGCTTGACCCAAACCACAGCCGAATATCGCAGCTGTCAAATTTTAAACGAGTTTTGTGTTGTTAAAAATATTAAATAAGTGGAGCAAATGTATTCAACATGGTCTGTAAAACAGCTGAAAACAGAGTTAAAAAGGAGAGGAGCATCTGGGCAAGCCAGAAAATCTGATCTTGTAGAAAGGTACTGTTGTTATTATTATGCTACAATGCTCATTCTCGGTACATAAATGCATTTTCCATGATTATTTTAACAGTTTATGGATCTCAGTAACTTTTAGCGGACTCATTAGTCAAAGCTATCTTATTTTTGCATCAGTAAGACATCTCATGGAGTTAGGTTACCTCAGGCTAAAATGGAAAGTATAACATTGGTTATTTTTACAGACTTGAGGCATATGACCGCAATTTTAATTTAGGTGCAGTTATATCTGAACAAAATGAAGACATCCAGATGCAATTACCTGCCCCAGATACATACTATGATATTAACAGCAGCTCAGTTCTACCCCCCTTTTCAAAGCAGCATATAAAATTATATTTTAGTCGGTAAGCATGCATTTGTAATTTGTTTAATAATAAGCTTGAAAATGAATATAATATAACAAGTATGTATTTGATAGAAGTTTTGGGTCAAGCGATTACAGCGCCCCTAGTGGATAAATTTTGCAGATTTCTAGTCCATTACAACGCTTTTGAATCGTCCTTTTTTCCCTACCACTAGTTAGGGAATTTTTTTAGCTGTGGAAAAACTGACGAAAAAAACTTCACAGCGTTAATAATTATGAAACAATATTAACAAAATATTATATTGTTACGGTGTCAATACAAAATAATTTCATCTTCATCATAAATATAGAAAAAGCCTGCCGGAATGTTTGGAACAGTTTATTAATAAGAACTCTTTTAATGGTAGTTTTAAATTGATTGAAAATAAAATATTGATTAATCTTCAGATTTACAAATTTTGAATTGCATCAGAGCGTATATTACACACATCAAAAAAGTTTAATTAACATTCATTTGCGCAAACTGCAAGTTTTATCAGTTCATATTTTATATTATCATCATGAAATTTATAATTTATTCAATCAATTTTTTGCTTTAGTCAGTTATAATTCAAATTAGTTATAATTGACAAAAACATTTTTAGTTTTAAAAATACCAATTGAAAATCGGTTAGAAGTTTAAAAAAAAGCATGTTTATTAGACTCTTGATATCTCTTATATATTTACATAAATATTTTTTTTAAAGATAGGCCCGACAAATGACTCCAACCCAACTGATGTAAGTGAAGGTGAAGTCTAGATGCGAAGATAACTGATACAGCAGTTTTACCTGCCACACCAGTCATCCTCACCCTGCCGGCCTGAATTTTGCTTCTTCACACCTCTTTTAAAGGATCTTTTAAAGGAAGGTTGTAAGAGGGAGGGAACACGTAAACGAGCAGAGCATTCCATTTACGGATAGTGCGACAAACAAATGAGTCACCAAATTTCTTTGTACGCGTTGGAATTGTGGCCACAGTTAGACGGTGACAACGTAAGCCAGCGCGCGTGGTCCTCTGAAGGAAAGGGGAAGGTGGAATAAGAGAGAATAACTCCTCAGAACACTCACCTTGGTGCAGACGATAGAACGCGAATTTGATTACAATAAGATAGATTAGCTATTATTGTTTATATTTATTTACCTGAACGTATTGGGCATGCGGACCATCTGTTCTTGGTCCTCGGAGTATTCGACGTGAGCGTTAGCGAGGTTAATGACCGCACGCTCGATAGGGTCGCGCTCGTCGCGGTAGATGAACACGTATGGCCGTCGCACTACCTGTATAACGGAAATTATTGAAGTAATTAAACAAATATATAAATATTTCCAACGCTCACACCAATTAGCTATATATTATATATATATATATATTTATATGTGTATGTTTATGTATGGTTATATGAGTATTTTATATAAGTGCATCAATTAAGTATTAAACTACTTGACCGTCACTGAAAGCTTTATATTGAGATAGCACTTCCGTTTCCCGTCGAATTACCATCAGTTTCCGTACTTTTAATCACCTTGTATCCGGTCCAGTGGCGACACCTGGCAGAAGCGCGGCCATTTTTGTTTTCCTATGTTTTGACAGCGCCATATTAACTCATTGGCGTTCTGACTCCCGTCGAAGCAACACGTCCTCAATCTGAGCGATCGTTGTGAGATTTTAAAGGTTTTATTATTATTAAGTGATAAAACTGTAAGTAAAACTATTTTATTTTAACGGTTTTTGCCGTTCGTGTTATTCCAAATAGGTACTTTACGTGTTAAAAGTGAAGGAACCGTAAGTAAAACTATTATTCCTTTTGATAGTTTTTGCAGCCCTTGTGATAAGGGATATTTAAAACAATATGTTAAATTGTGCAATACGCTTGTTTGAAAAAGTAATAATAAGTCGTGAGTAAAACTAGACGGCAATTCAAGGTGCGTTTTGTTTAAAAAATTAAAGTACCTACATTAAAGTAAATTTTGCAATACTTTACGTCTGTCTTGGTCGTTTATCATAAAAACTATTTTAAGAGTGTTTTCTCTTGGTACTCAATTAATGTTTCCGTATAAGTAAATGTGAAAGTAAATTGGTAAATGTATTACAAAATACTTAATTAAATTGTTTTACAGTTTAGAGTGAATGAATATCGGTCAATATTGACTTTTCAGCCGCCGACTGACTGGCATTATTGGCAAAAACAGCAAGATGTGTCATTATTGTTCTTCGAACAGCTGCAGTAATAATTGGTAGAATTTGTCGTCTTCTGGTATAACGAAAGCGGCATCGCTGCCTCAAGAAAAATAAGCGAGCTTGATATTCCAGCCCTTTTATTAAAAGATTGTTCGAGGGGTAAGTGAACTATGTACAATCTTAATAAGGTATTTCTAATGTCGATATGCCGTTTTCTGAACATGGCCAGCTATCAATATCTAAAGGCTTATGAATAAAAAGTTCTAACATTTTTATTGACCAATACACGTAATAAAAATTCTCATATGAGTCGTGTGACTAAACTAGGATAAAGGAACGCTCTGTTCGAAAGACATTCAACGTTTATTTTAAATGATATGCTGATGTAAATTAAAAATTATAATCATAGTCCAGGCTTTATCAACCTGGAAACAAACAACGAGGTAAAGAAGTATGATGATAATTTATGATATATCACGTTCCTGACATTAATTTTCTTTCAGCAATTGCATATTTCTAAAATAAAAATGAATCATTGCGGGAAGGCACCTGCTCAGATAATTTTAATAACGAAAGTGATAAGATAACAGAATCGTTTCTTAGGTCTTTTACAGCTAGCACAAAGCTAAAAAGTAAAAACTAAAGCACTGCTTAAGAAGTTAGTGATCTCTGTGATGAAGCACCACTTAATAAGATACCATCTATGAGGTTGTTTTTCTCGTATTAAGTAAGTATTTGTCATGGATTTAAGTGATTGACATTTTAACAACCAAATGAGCAACTCGCGCAGAGGCAAGTGATATTCATAAGCTTCATCTCATGAAGCCCAAGGCGTGTCAGGACATGCCCTCCCATGGCGTACCTACACATATGAGTAGCGGTGGCAAATCACCCTCGCGGGGTGCATATTATATATAATTTGTTTCCACTACGTGGAATCTTATTAAATGCCTCTAATGCCTTGCCTACATATACGAGTACCGGTGGCAAATCACCCTCGCGGGGTGAATATTATGTACAATTAGTTTCCACTACGTGGAACCTTATGAAATGCCTCTAATGCCTTGCCTACATATACGAGTACCGGTAGCAAATCACCCTCGCGGGGTGCATATTATATACAATTTGTTTCCACTACGTGAAACCTTATGAAATACCTCTAATGCCTTGCTTACATATACGAGTACCGGTAGCAAACCACCTTCGCGGCGTGCATATTACCAAAACTGATGACCGCCGACCGCCCCTCGCGGGGGCATATTATGTATAATTTGCTTCCTCCGTATGGAACTCATTATGAATAAGGACTTGCCTTCCATGGCTTGCCTACACATACAAGTATCAGTAACAAAACATCGTTGATAGAGAAATATCCTCATCAATCTTATAATCGCCCTTGTGGGGTCATATCACACATAATATATTATTTCCATTACGTGAATATCAATATATGTTCTCGTTAGAACATGTTCGCTTATGGAGTTCGTACTATTATGGAAGCACCGGTAACATACGACACTCAAGTGGAGCAAATTATGCATAATTTAACATGTAGTCTATTCGTGATTCATAATTTATTTTTGTGACCATGGGGTCTGTAAAAGTGTAAACGATTCGAAACATTAAAAATAAGTAAATTGAAAATATAATAAATGTCGCTTGACATAATTCATTACTTCCATCGCGTGGAAATCCATACATCAACGCAACGCAACATACCCGCTCATGGCTTGCGTACACACATAAGTATCGGCTATAAACTACCCTCTTAATAGACTATAAAGATCGAACATCGAATGTTGATGTACCCCGTTGGGAAGTGCAATGTACGTGGTTTTTAAGGTGTCGCATACTCTGAGGTCTTGGGTTCACCCCGGTGGGGCAAATCATTGTATGATAAAAACGAGTATCTGTGCCTAAGTTTTGGTTGTTAACAAATATGAATTCAAAATCATACTAATCTATGCATCATCATTATGCATTTCTAGGCGTTAGCCCATAACACAAGCCTTTCAATGCCCATTATAAGGCTAGGCTAATTGGTGTGAAGTGTTGACTCTATCACTACGGTTGTTCTACCGTAATATATAATACATTTCAAAAGAAAAAGGAATATCGAAACAATTAATGTTTGAAAAAATTTAGTGCAGGTAAGTTGATAAATTGGGAGCTCCATAAATAATTCTTAATAAATTTAATGGTATCGCATGCCATTCAGAAGCTTGTTTATCTAAATCCAATATATATCAAACTCCAATCTCAAGTGCAGTACACTATAAATATGTAAAGAATTCTAAGTTTTCTGCAATTTAAGGACTATCTGCCAGATAAATAGATGATAACATATTTTCTCTTGAAAATAACAAAAGTAAACCAAATGGGTTGCTCACTCTTTTGATCGCGTAATGAGAGAATCTTGCAATATTAGAAATGTCGTGTATGTGGTGTCTGAGGTGGCCAACATGATCATTTTGATATATAAGTGGTGCTATGTACTGAAGAAAGATTGCACGATCTACCTAATTCTTGAAAGGTTTTGAAGATCATTGTATGCAATTATCCACTTTATGTTATTTTAGTAAAAATTACTGAAAACTGTTCTTAATATTAAACTTACGCTTTCTAACCTTGCCACGACTGTCTGGAATAAATATACTTCAAACCCTACGCATAGTACATGCACACCTCATGTAAGCTGTGTAAATGTTATAAATAACTAAATCTTTATTTAGTATTAAGTAACACATATAAATGACTGAGATCTAAGAACTGAAAAACAAAAGGAAAAATTACAATCAATTATAGATTCCAGGATGGCAAATGAATTTCATAAAATCTGGTCTGAACTTCGTAATAGCATAATTTATCACGGCAACCCAGCAACAATATAAAAACTATACCTGAGAATTTCGTTGTAAAAACGTAAACTTCAGAAGTTGATCGGTTTCAACATTTTTGTCATTCCGTGGGGTTGTATCAACCACTCCCTACTTCTAACAATAATTATGAATTCACTGCAATCGACCTTGCAATCACTTCCCGCCAATCTAATATGAAAGCTTGGGAAGTATAGTTGAAGAACACGGCTCTACCACTTAACTTCAATCTTCACTTCAATCAAATAGATATGCTAGCACTACGCTTTTCAACATATTCTACAAAGAGCGACAGCTCTGTCTTAAACAGCTATGAGATGGCTCGGAAACGCTGGCTTGCGTGGTTACATTGGTCTAGGAACAAGAATGTTTATCGGAATAATCCCGCAAGTTGTGGACTCGGCTCTGAACTAACACGATTTTTGAGAGACTTATTTTTAACAGTAGTTTTTACATGATATACCAATGGATGATAAGTCTAATTACCTAAGCTCACCTGTCTTGGCAAACATATATATATTGAAGTCGATTGTTTTTAAAGAATCAGTCCGTAACCTACTATTCTGTGTCTATAAGTTAACTTATTTCCTTTTCTTCAATAATGTACTCGTTACATCATAATGATCTGTTTCAAATACTTCGTCATATATGTTGTTCTGAACGTCATACAGTAATTATGCTGCGTATTATTTGGTTCATTGTATTTGTTTCATTGCTGCATTGTATTTGTACCGACGAAGATTAGTTTAGCCTTGTTTTGGTTCAAAACAGGTGAAAGTAGTAAAGACAATCCGATTGGTGACTTGTACCGAATAATGGTAATCGTAAGTGGGACCCTGATTTTTGGTACTTAAGTAAAAAGTACAGTCTTGTAAAATGTAAGACTCAGTATCGAACAACTTTACATCTTTTTCTCGCGTTCGTACGCCTTATTTGTGATATACAAAGATACAAATTAATGCTACACAAGGAAGCGTCCGGTCATTAACAAAGCAAATATATGTAGAAGTATATATATATATATATATATATATATATGTATATATATATACTTCGCGAGTTTTAAGCAAAGGAATATAGCGATCAGCTAATACATATGTTAAAGTAGCTTCGTAAGCTTGAAGAAATTAAAGGCGTGATTCAAATAATATTATTTGATTCACTTTTAAGCTTACTCGTTTCTTTATACAGTTTCATATAATCTGATAAATGTTAATATTTAAATTTATCATAAATTGTCACATTGGCGTATATATCTATGTACGTGGCGATCACCAGGCGATAACAAACAGGTCTCAATATAAAGCTTTCAGTGACGGTCAAGTAGTTTAATAGCAGCATTTTACCTGAAATAAAATGCATATTAAAATACTTACCTCACTGAAAGCTTTCACTTTAAATTCAGCCTGGTGAAATAATTGAGCCAATGAGTTAATATGGCGCTGTCAAAACATAGGAAAACAAAAATGGCCGCGCTTCTGCCAGGTGTCGCCACTGGACCGGATACAAGGTGATTAAAAGTACGGAAACTGATGGTAATTCGACGGGAAACGGAAGTGCTATCTCAATATAAAGCTTTCAGTGAGGTAAGTATTTTAATATGCATTTTATTTCAGGTAAAATGCTGCTATTATTATTTTATTGCTGTTATTTTGATATTGTTCATTTTATTTATTTTTTAGCAACTTTGCTCTATCGCCATACTATTTGTCTCATACTGGTAGAGAATGCCAATAGCATTAAGTCTGCCGTTTCCTTATGTTTGGCAATAAAGTTTAAATAAATAAAAAAAAATTAGCCTAGCCCCAAAGTAAGCACTATAAGGGTGTATTGTGTTATGGGATGCTAGGATAATGGATATAATATACATACTGATTTAAATTTCCACCGGAATTCGAATCCGGGACCTCTGAGTGGCGACAAATTTAAGCCCGGCGTATATACTAATCAGCCACGGAGGTCGTCAGAACATCATCATCATCGGCCTATTAATGTCCCCACTGCTGGGGCACAGGTCTTCCCTATAGATGGAGTAGGGAGATTGGGCCATGACCCACCAGGTGGGCCCAGTGCGGATTGGTGGGTGCTAACGACTGCAGATGCAGCCGGGACCAACAGCTTAACGTGCCTTCCACGCACGTAGGGGCTCGAGACGTTAAGTCTTTGGTCTCCCATCCAATGACCAACCATTGCGAAAGTGGCTTAATTCTACGATCGCAGGCCGCACGCGTTAACCACCTACGCCAACGTGCTCCTTAATTCAGATCTGTTATAATAACTACAGTAGAACCCGTTTAACAATGAAACATTATGCGGGATAACTTATTAAAATGCGAGAAAAATCTGTAATTTGACGCATATCAGCAGGCGCGGTCCTCAGGGAAGGAGGGGGGGGGGGGGGGGGAGACAACGACCCCCTCCCACCATGAAATGGTACAAGTCAAAAAAGGGTCGATCATTGGTATCTTATAGGAGGGTTTTTACTCACCAGCCATCTCTTCTTCCAGCCATGCGTTCCGTGCTGCAGCACATTGAGGTGTCCACGCCTGGCCACGGCAGCTGACACGCGGACTTCCTCACAGTCGGGCACGTACAGGGCTCCGCTGATCCCAGGACCAGTCGCCACTCCGCCCACGATCCCGCCTACGCCGCCCGCCCAACCGGCCATTGACTTCTCTAGTAAAGCGCGCTCGGGGGAGCACAATCTAAAGGAGACATTTAAACAAATTAAACCAATGAAAAATTACAAAACAATATGGGTGATGACGGGGCGAAGTAAACGAATTTCTATTTATTCCGTCAGTTAGATTATTATAGCTATTACCGGGATTGTTACCATGTACCTTGTTTTTTATGAGTCTCCGATATTTCGGCACTGTTGCTAGCGTCATGATCACGGAGTAACTGAGTTCTGAGTTACTCAACAAGGTACATAGTAAAAATCCCGTTAATAGCTATAATGTTAGTGACCATGAAAGTTTAAAACAATATATAGTTAGATTATTTAAAAATAATAGACACATATTTATTCTACGAGGATACGATCACGCCTACGCTGCCCGCCCAACGGACCATTGACTTCTCTAGGAAAGCGCGCTCAGGGGAGCACAATCTAAAGGAGATAAAGAATTAAACCAATCAAAAAGGACAAAACAGTATGAGTGATAAGGGGGCAAAGTAAAATTAAAAAATAATAGACACATAGTTTTTCTTACGTCAATCAACCAAAAAATTACTTTTTATCCCGGAAAAATGTTAGGTTCCTGTGGGATTCTCATAATACTAAAGTTAACGCGGATGAAATCGCAGGCGGCCGCTGGTAGTTCATAAAGGTTTTGGATGTTTTTTCTCTCTTTCTAGAGAGTTGTGACTTTGACGCGTGTGTTGCTCATTCCATTCTCCATGTCTATGATCCTAGCATTAGAGAAAGTCTAAAGGGAACAATACAATGAAAAGGGACTTAAAAGAAAATTTTACTAGAAAAAACTTCACGCAGTCCAGGCAGCAAACGAGACTCGAACCCGAACCCGAACCCTCCGCTATCCGGCCGGATGCACTGACTATGCTACCACGACGTTAATGGTCTCGAATTTCTTCTAAAGTACGGTCGCCGAGCAGAAAGAATTTGGTACAATGACCCCACGCTACCCATCCTTATCGCTCGCGAGCACTTATGTTGCTGTCTCGCTCGCACTCGTACCGTGTATAGTACTGTGTGGAAGCGTGACAGCAACATAAGTGCGAGCGATAAGGATGCGTAGCGTGGGGTTATTGTACTAAAATTCTTTCTGCTCGTTGACCGTACTATTGTATTTCTAAGGGTGAAAGGCAGCGCCATCTCTTCGCATTGTAGGTAACCTAAAGGGACTTACTCGAAGCTGCTAGCGCTGTGTATGGACGATAGTAGACTGGGTGTGGAAATGTCTGCAGAAACTCCTTCGTCGACGGGCGTGGCGGGTGAAACCGCCGTCTCAACATCCTTGCCTTGTGAGCCTATCCTTCCTGTAACAATAGCGTATGTTTAATCTATATATATAAAAATCAATTGCTGTTCGTTAGTCTCACTAAAACTCGAGAGCGGCTGAATGGATTTATCTTATCTTGGTCTTGATATGTTCTTGAAGGTCTAGGGAAGGTTTAAAAGGTGAGAAAAATTCTAATAGCTCTACACCGAGGCGAAGCGAGGGTGGGCCACTAGTAAATAATACAATTCAGCTGAAGAGTTCATTTGTTTGGTTTTACGCGATAATCTCAGAAACTATTGGCATGTTTTTTTTGGATAGTTTATGTTTCGAGGAAGGCTATACAACATAACGCGATGACTAATAGGAGCGAAGCACAATGAAAAATGTTGCAAAAATTGAAAATAATATTCCATTTGTGAGCTTCAGTTGCGTGCACTGCATAAACGGTAAAAGTTACACATAAATCATGTTTGACGGAACCATTCCCTATTAAAACTTCTATAAAAAAAGTCCGCGACAGCAAAATCTATCTTTTAAGGGTTACTCCTATAACCATTTTCCTCAAATTAATGCAGGTGAAACCGCAGACACCTTTGTTTTATAATAAATGCATTGACTTAAAGAAGATCCATTTGAAAAAGTCAATATGTACTTGTGAATGAATTGAAAATTAAGTAAGTACACATTACTGTAAGGAGTAAAAATTTACAACCAAATAAATCAAGTAATAATGTAAAATGCCAAAATATTTACTTAATGCCAGCACCTCCCTTGACTATTCGTGTTTGCTATTTGTAACCTTAATATCAGTATGTCCTTTTAATTTCTTATAAAGCTTGATAAGGACAAACTCTTGTCAAGTTTATATTAGCAAATACGAATAAATATAAATGAAATAAATATTTCCAACACTCACACCAATTAGCCTAGCCTCAAAGTAAGCACTATAAGGCTTGTGTTATGGGATACTAGGGTAACGGATAGAATACATATACTGTACATGTAAAAGTATATTTATATAGTAATACATATTAAACATCCATGACTGGAATGCAAATGCTAGTATTCATCACACAAACATCTGCCCCCACCGGGATGCGAACCCCAGATCTCTCGAGTAGGCGACACCTTGAAACCCGCCGTTCAAACCACTCGGCCATGGAGGTCGTCGAATAGAAGAATAGAATAGACAAGTGAAGTGCGTACATAAATAAAAAATATGCAACGATATATGAACACAGCACTCACCCTGTATCAGCTTGACGTACTTGAGCGCGAGCGCCTTCTCCCGGGCCGTCATCTCCCACGGCTCGTACACGGATTCGTCTCGCGGTGCGTGCGCGCACTCTGAAGCAGCCTTTGCCGCCATATTCGATACTTCCTGTGGGAAAACGTGAAAGATGTTATTACCGCTTCAAGACTTCTCTTGCACTAAGTAACTAGTCGCGAGCGACCGCAGCCGCAGCTTTGTAATGACCGTGTGCTCAATCATCAACTACCAAACAAGCTCGTTTTCAAAATGGATGCCGAAAAAACAACATGTCCCTACTTTTTAACAAAAAGGAAATAAAAGCATTGCTATTGGATAAATCCATTATTAAGAGAACGAACTACAAAAGGTATATTTTATTCTTTCTATACTGCTATAGCATATGTAAGCATTATGCTTACTAAAACTCTTTTACATAAAAAACGATACTAAATATTTTATGAGCGTCAATTACCGATATATGTACATCACTATTTCAGAAATGCAATAAACCGGCAACACAGGTAATGTCATTTTTGTCTCCGAGATTAAAAAACAGACTATAGTATCAGTTACCTTCTCCGTTTTGGTGAAGTCGTTGGGCGCGACCGCGTTGTCGTGTCCGTGTCGCAATCGTTCGCGCAGCGCCAGGAAATGTCGCGTGCGACTCACTTGCTCAAGACGGGTCATCTTCTCTAACTCCCACTTGAAAAACAAACTCATTTTAAGTAAAAAACAAAAGCAATAAGGCCGCCCATTGTGTAATGTCTCTCTGTCAATGTAATCTTACTGTTATGTCCTTTGTGGTGTTATACAAAAAAGATTATTATTATTAAAAGGAGAAACAAACTAGCGAACTGCATAGGCGAGAAAGGCTCATGTGTTTATGGTCAACGAATTAGAAACAATATGGTATACGAACTGTACTGTAAAAGTGGTTCCACGGAAACTGCGATCAAGTGGGCGGGGAGAAAAAACTACGATCCACGCACTGCTTATGGGATTACCTGGTATTTCCGTTTAACATTATCTTATCCAATGAATGGATAGCCGAACTCATTTGCTGATATTTGATTTGTCAAAACTATTTAAATGTGCCGAAATGAGTAACGCATCTTAAGTGGAATTGGGCTCGACATGTAACCCGATGCGAAAATTCGTCTCGTAGAATGTAAGCTGCCAAGCAAAAACCCCATAATGAAGACCACATATGCACTGAAAGGATGCCGTAGCATGTCTCCGTGCCAAATTGGAAACAGTACCTATAGCACGAACTAATATCAAATTTGATCGTTGAATTCAATCTCTATAAGGATCAAATGACAAGAAGTTTTGTATATTATTTTAATTAGAACATCGCTACAACGAATATAAAGAGAATTAAAAATCTTCGATACATATCTTTTTGACATTTGACGCATATCGAGATTGAAATTAACTATCCGTATTCGATATTGGTTCGTGCTAAGACAGATGGCTCAGTGCCGCAATGAGTGAAAGTTGTTAAGAGAGGGCTACACTAAGAAGGCTGAAAAAGCCGAGGCGTTATAAGAACAGAAAGGGGGTAAAAATCAGGGTAATATTTACCTGATGGTCGAAAATGAGCGAGTCTCCCCTTGGCCTCCAACCGTGTAGATTCTCTTCGCCTCGAACATAGGTTCCGCTCGTATCTAACACGCGTCTTTGACGGCGTTGTACACCTATTCGAAAATAGAATTATTTATTTTGGTTACATGGAAGGCCAACAGCTTATCTTAACACATTGAGAGATAAACTAAAGTTGAAAAGAAACCATTTACACTGTCCGATCTAAAAATCATTATCATCAGTCTATTAATGTCCCCACTGCTGGGGCACAGGCCTTCCCTTTGTATGGAATACGGAGTTTGGGCCATGACCTGGCCTTGGTCATGCGATATTTCAAATCAATAATATTTCAACTCTGTAATGTTTTAAGTGAAAATAGAAAAAATACATGATAATCTACCAAATACTTGAAGAAAAAAAAGTTAGTCATGATTCCTATTATATTATAAGAGCAGGACTGATACATTTATTGAAACATAACCATAGTGGTATAAGAATAGAGTAGGGGAGATATAGACTCTACTACAAGTGGAAGTGTCTCTCTAATAGAAAGAGAAAGAAGATTAGAGACCGCTAGCTTTCTCTAATCGCGCATGCGCATTAGCAACCGTAAGCATCTTACTATTTCGATGTGATGACATTGGATGCCATGCGTCACAAGAGAGAGAGATAGCTAGCGGTCTCTCATCTTCTTTCTCTTTCTACTAGACGGACACTATAGAGCCGCCTTCCCCACTCTATTCTTATACCTCTATGAACATACCTGGTTCTAGCGCCCGATGCAGACTAAGCTCGTACAGTCCAGCGATGCGATCGGCGCGAGCGGCTCGCGAACCGAACAGCGCTCGTTTGAGCGAGCGGCCCGAGCGAGCCTCGCGCCCTATCACCACTACAGAAAGGTCCTTCGTGATGATAGCCGGCCGCCCGCAGTTCTCCACCTAACGCGGTATATATAGATAAACTAGCTGTCCCAGCGAACTTCGTACCGCCATAAAAAATAGGGTTTAGTGGTAGAAGGGTGAAAATTTAGGGTTGTGTGAATTTTTGTATAATCTATCATAAAAAAATAAAATCAAAAGAATTTGGGCAAAAAAAAATTAAGTTTGGACTCTTAACAATAAGGGGGATGAAAAATAGATGTTGTCCGATTCTCAGACCTACTGAATATGCATATAAAATTTCACGAAAATCGGTCGAGCCGCTTCAGAGTATTTCAATTACGCATTAGATAATTAAGCGGACGCATAGCTTTGAAACTCAAGTCAAGTTTGAGTGGGGACTGAACTTGTTATGACTGTAAATTGTTGTTGAACTATCGAAACGAAAATTAAGGGGTAACCTACTAATATTTATAATATGTGAAAGTTTGTATTTTTTTACTCAATCACACAAAAAATACTGAACGGATTTGGATTAAATTTGGTACGCATATAGATTATGAGCTAGATTGAGACAAAGAATACTTATCTAACTTATATACAGACAAACAGCATAGTTTTATACTTTGAAACAGTGTTCCTAACACAACTTCGATAGCATACCTACCATTTAACTGTCATTAGGGTAGGCAACAGGCTAGACTGAATAAACGCTTTTGAGTTTAATGTCTGTATTTAACAACTTTTTGAAAACGATATTACGTTATTTATTTGTGTATTTGTGTAAAAATTCTGCTTCATATGGCACGGCACGTCTATCACTTAAACATCAAACGGTCCAACTAATTTCACTTTGACCGGAAGTTTACCTATGTGTGACGTCAGTTTAGGCTCCGACAATAGATAAAAAAAACTATGTTCTCTTTTGTGGTTTGAATAAAATTTACAATATATTTTTCTGTAAAAATCGCTGCCAATATACATTCTAAATTCAGATGCCAACAATTGGCACTCTATTTTTCCTACTGTCAAATGCCTTCATCATAATCATCAACAGCCTATTAATGTCCCCACTGCTGGGGCACAGGCCTTCCCTGGAATGAATAGGGAGATTGGGTCATGACCCAACACGCGGGCCCAGTGCGGATTGGCGGGTGCTAACGACTGCAGATGCAGCCGGCACCAACGGCTTAACGTGCCCTCCCAAGCACGGAGGAACTCGAAATAGAAGATTTTTGGTCACCCATCCAAAGACCGACCACCGAACGCGCTAACCACCACGCCATCGAGCTCCTCAATGCCTTATTAGGTATTATTATAATGACAGTATGCGTGACTTACCTCGAGATATGCGCTGAGGGTGATATACACCACCTCCCCGTTGGCGCTGACCCTGTTCAGTAGCGGGGACCCGTGCAAACTGCTGTCCCACGCTGCTTCGAACCTACACAGCGAAATTTAAAAGGGATGATGACGGGGTAAACGAAATTCTATTTAGTCCGTCAGTTAAATTTTAAAAAAATTATGCACAGGTGATTTTTCTTTGGTTAATCAACCATAAAATGACAAAAAAGTTTAGTTGGGAGTGGGGGATCGTGACGTCGCTTCTAAGTAGTTAAAGAAAAGTAGGTAAAATTTTACCAAAACGTGACTCCATGTGACATTTCAAATCAATATACATTGTACATATCTCTGTAATGCTTTGATTAATGTGAATAAAGAAACAAGACATGTCCAATTTTTTTGGATAATCGCCCCGATAAACGAAGAAAAAAAAATAGTCGTCATCCTTATTAAAAGAGGTAGGGCATGGCGGATTTTCCCGTCCGATTGAAGCGCCCGTCTGGAGAACTAACCTTCACCGTACAGAAGATCAAAGTAAATTAACACTACCTTTTGTTAGTGTTGTATTTCTGGCGGTGAGTAAGGTTTCAAGACTCCACGGGGTACGGGTTTGGGTCAGGGTAGGAAACAGGGCGTGAGTGATATTTTTAATATCGCAAGCGTCTACAGTCTATGGTGGCCGCTTATTATCAGGAAGGCCATAAGCTTATTTGCACACATTTAACATAAAAAAGAATAAAATAAAAAGACAATGGTAAACAAAAGCTGTCAGTAGTGGAATTGTAAGATGATAGTTTCACCAATATGGCAAAGGAATGACTTAAAATAGTTATAACAATTAGTTATATAATAGAAAGTTATTTTCTTATTTTTTATTCCCTACATAATGGGATAAAAAATCTTCTAGAACGATTTAAAAAAATCTTGTACAATTAAAATAGTACATTCTGAGTAACATATGCTTTTTATATCGCGTATAAAATAAATTTCAGCCGTGCAAAGCCAGGTGTGAGTTGCAAGTTTTTATATAAGTAAATAAGCTATTGAAAATGCATTTACAAATTCCTTTTTTTATACTATTTATACAGGGCCGGATTTAGAGGTGTGGAGGCCCTGGAACAACGAAGGAGTGGGGCCCGCTCCCATTTTAAAATCTGGCACTCCGGGTCACTTACGATTTGCATTTTTAATCTCTATTGTGGGTGCTCCTATCTTTTGGGGGCCGCAACGCAGCCCCGCTTGCCCTACCTTAAATCCGGTTACAGATAAAAATAAACCAAATGTTCCAATCCCGAACCAGCTATATTTAATTTATATGAAACAGATTGAGAACAAAGTATTACCTGAATACGGCTCTGTCATCGAGCGTCGGCCGCTCGCCAGGGAACAGTCCCAGGGAAAGGGCACCGTCTTCGTCACCGTCCGTCGTGTCCTCATTCGCTTCCGGTGTGTTGCGGATGCGTCCTGACGAATAATATCATCTTCATCATCAGCCTATTAATAACCCACGGCTGGGGCACAGGCATTCCCAATGGATGTAATAGGGAGATCTGGCTGTGATCTACGACGCGTGCATTGATGGGTGGGGTGGGTTATGCCTACCGTAGCAAGGAGGAGCTCGAGATAATAAGTTTTTGGTCATTTCGTAACTGGCTTAAGTCCCACGATCGCAGGCCGAACGCGCTAACCGCCTCCACCATCGAGCTCCTCATCGAATAATATGCAACTTTAAAATTAGCTTTTTTCTTTACGAAGGCCGAAATTAAAACTCGAAGTCCGAAATTCCAATTCGGAGAACGAAATTCGAATTCAGTTGTCGCGGAAACGTTTATCTGGACATTATGGCGTCTATATGATGTCACAGTATTGTCATTAAAACATCGAACGTTACAATGTATTGTCACTCTGACCGGAAATTTACTAGCGTGTGACGTCATTTAAGTCTTCGTCATTCTCCGGCGTTTGCGGTCACGTGACCATAGAACAAAAAATCATTATTATGCAATGATTATTAAGAAAAGTTATTAATTATTTGTTTTCGCAGAACAGTAAAATCGCTGGTAATATTCATTTTAATTAAAGATGCCGACAATTATTGGTACTTTATTTTATATAGTACATCCTGTCAAATAGCCTATTTGCTTATCGTGGGTAAATCTCGCCACCATATCGTTGCTTTTATCACAACCTATCCGCTGAAAATGGCATCCATTGAACACTCACCAACGACTAACTCTCTGACATCGGTCCACTGCAAATCTTGTGAGGGCTCGTGTAGGATGGTGATGCGAATACGACGCTGTATTCCTTGGTGCAGCACGTATAGACCGCGGCACGGCAACTCGTCGCTATGCTCAACCACCTAAACCAGCAATGGGTATTCAATATTTATTATATTTTTATACTCTTCTTCTTATTAGATTAATTAAACAATGGTGTCGACTCTGGCATGATTCTCAAAAACTAAAATTAAATTAAACAACAGTGTATCCTTGTCATTCCCTATATAGAATGCAAGAGGTGAGACTGGTGTTAAATTAAGTTCTAGCGTACATTTATCGTTTTTTTTATGTTGACATATGGTGATATACATAATCGAAACAGACAGTAGAAAATAAACTAAACAGTTGACTTTCAAATTCTTGCAGCAGAATTTGCTTGTACGAGGGTCACTCACTGCGGGCACTTACTCTCCACTTGGCGCCAGCTCGCAGATCTCGAACCACACGAGCAAGTCGTGCTTTGAGTGCAGATGACTGGAGCAGCAGTCTGTCCTCGCCGCATAGTGTCTAGGGTTGGCCGATGGTAACTTACCGCAGGCACATACTCTCCACTTGGCGCCAGCTTGCAGATCTCGAACCACACGAGCAAGTCGTGCTTGGAGTGCAGATGGCTGGAGCAGCAGTCTGCCCTCGTCGCATAGTGTCTAGAGTTGGCTGATGGTAACTTACCGCAGGCACATACTCTCCACTTGGCGCCAGCTCGCAGATCTCGAACCACACGAGCAAGTCGTGCTTGGAGTGCAGATAGCTGAAGCAGCAGTCTGCCCTCGTCGCATAGTGTCTAGAGTTGGCTGATGGTAACTTACCGCAGGCACATACTCTCCACTTGGCGCCAGCTCGCAGATCTCGGACCACACGAGCAAGTCGTGCTTGGAGTGCAAATGGCTGGAGCAGCAGTCTGCCCTCGTCGCATAGTGTCTAGAGTTGGCTGATGGTAACTTACCGCAGGCACATACTCTCCACTTGGCGCCAGCTCGCAGATCTCTAACCACACGAGCAAGTCGTGCTTGGAGTGCAGATAGCTGAAGCAGCAGTCTGCCCTCGTCGCATAGTGTCTAGAGTTGGCTGATGGTAACTTACCGCAGGCACATACTCTCCACTTGGCGCCAGCTCGCAGATCTCGAACCACACGAGCAGGTCGTGCTTGGAGTGCAGATGGCTGGAGCAGCAAGGCGGCGCGACGGAGGCCGCGCCCCACTTAGGGCTCCGCACGGGCGCCGATATGGGGATCGACGGAGGCAGCATCCGACGAGGTGGAGTACGACCGCCCACTACGCCGTCCTGCTTCGCGTCCTACCAACATAGAATGGCCTTGGACTCATCGCCATAAATAAGAATGGTATACAAAACAATAGAACAGCTGGAGATGTCTTATATGTTATTTTTTAGCACTAATAAACGTTTAAAACTTAAGAAAATTTTACTAGATAAAAATGCACACGGTGCGGGCAGCAGGTACGAGTCCCATTGACTCGAACCAGCACCCTCGACTATCCGCTCGGATGACCAATTATGCTACAGCGACCTTAATGGCCGTGTCGAATTTCTTCTATTATATCTTAGGCTAGTTGGAGGTACGTTATGAAATTGCATTATAGATAGATGCATTTATAGGAAATCACAGACAAAGCGAAATGCAACATGTGCGTAAAATATTATAACGTACAACAGATTACCGTAATTTCGCTACCGCGTTTCGCCGCATGAGTGTGCTAAACGCGTAAGTCATTTAAATTTGAATCAATAGCTTTCAGTTATTTCCGTTGAATTTCAATACACAATATCCCTTTTTAATCAGATGTTCCATTGTTTTGTACAACCTCTATATAATAATTTCAGTATGTTAACCATCACCAACCACCAACTACCTCCACGATTTACTATTTTTGTGAAAAAAGAGCGGCAAACAAGCGTATTGCCTGCCTGATGGTAAGCGACTACCAAATTTTATATAGTATATACACAAGTGAAACAAAGAAGTATCATTAACGCGGCCTATTCTATGATCACCATTTCCTAGATATTGCCTTATCATAATATAACTGATCAATATAACCGTTCTTTCGAAGCCCTGGTTCATCCTCACATGCACTGGAATATCCACCTTATTCCAAAACGTGGACTAAAGTTACTCTTGGTTTAAACCTAATATTATCTCTGTCATTGTTTTAACGGACAAAACTTACAGCATCTGTTTAAGGGCCCGTTGTTTATCAATAGTAATATTTGACTATTTGTCAATTGACCATTTGTTTTTAACAATAGTTAACCACATATTACGTAGTTAAATCAGATGACCATTTTTCAAAATATTTTTAACATTTGTTAATGTTGACAATAGTAAATAATGTTGCAACATTACAAATATGGTATTTTTTTCTTTGTACCGGTTTTTATATAACGATTAGTAAGACACATCATTCATAGCGTTTTATAGAGAAAGTGATCAGTAATTCTGTAATCACTATGGTGTGTTTGACGATTTCATAACGGATCTGTCATACTGAAAAATTATAATTTCTCCTAAAATATCACGAATATTGCTGATTTTATTATTATTTCGTAAAGAAAAGGCAGCATAAAGGTAAACAGTAAGAAAACATGGAAAACCAAAAGATATTCAAGTGAGTAATTATATTGAATCGGAAAATAGACATTTTGACTGATGTATCTTCCAACCCGTTATTTAAAAATCGGTACATATAATAATTTACAATATTTGAAACGCTGCAACATTATTTACATTGTGAACTCTAACTATAGTTAAAAAAGTTTTGAAAAAAAATCGCTTATTTTTTTAACTACGTAATATGGGGTTAACTATTGTTAGATAACAAATTGTCAAATTGACAAATAGTCAAATTTTACTATCGATTAAACAACGGGCCCTTCGTCCTGGTTTAATGTAGTCTACGTTTTGTAATAAAGCGGTATATGTTTAACGAACTCATCCTTTACTGTAAAAGGACTATGTCTGCAAAGATATTCTTTTTTGTTTTAAGGTAAATAATACACGAAATTGATGGCATAAAATCTGGACTAATCTTACAAAAGTTACATCCCTTTGTAATTCCACATACCACCTCAATTTTTCAGACTATGTTCTTCAGTCTTCATGCAGAAATTTATCTTAAAGTATATGTATAATAATAACCTGGCTCTCGTTAGACGGCCAAACTTGATATATGTGAGATCCCATCAGAAACTGTGAGCAATTGTAAAGAGAAATCATTTTTCTATCAGCTACTACTACAAATAAGAGCACAAGCCGATCTGGAGCACACTCTTAAAGTCTCCGTATAGACAAGAGAAAGATAGGCAAATAGCAATAACACATTTATTTTACTTACAATGAAACTACTATAAGAAGATAGAAGATAATGTCGAAAATTTAATGCATTTGTGGAAACGACAATAAAGTGGCTCAGTTCAATTTTAAATGAAAGTAAAAAAAGGGAGAGAACTACTCACTAACTACACACTAGACCTTGGAGGAAGAGAAATTATTTGCAAAAACTAAAACATTTTATGCCACATTTTTAGAACAATAAGAGTCATCAACTTGAACATACCAAGGACTAAGTTCAGAGTATTAGCTACATAATGATCCAAGTAAACATACCTTGTGAAGTGGGTGTTGTTGGTAATGACCGAAGACCTCAAATACAATTGGCTGCGTCTTGATATACTCAACAAATGACTTCGTTATTGGAACCGTGATCTGTTACACAAAGGATATGCGTTATGACCAAATTTTGTCTCCATATAATAACATAAAGATTATGAGGAATTTAATATGTTAAACAAATTAATCTGGAAAAGATTGTTTTTTAAATTTACAAATATGAGAAGGGACCGTCAAAATAGAATTTATTAAATGGTCTCAAGAGAACGATTTGATTTAAGAATAATTAAAACAGATTAAAAAATGCCTTCTAAATAAAGGTAACATTTTTTTACATTTTGTACGTGGTAGAATCCGAGCGGCGTGTTTTTCCCTGTATTCTTGACGGGTTCTGTTGAGAATGCGTCCTCGTTGCGATGCAAGAAACTGCAACAAAGAAATGCTGTGAAAATAAGGAAAAGAAAATAATACCAAACACTGGCTGTATAGACTAGAATCTATATAGTCTTCCAAGGGGGAATTATACTTAAAAACATGATGGCAGGTCTTAGAACGAGAACTAAAGCATAGAGAGAGTTCAAATTCAACTCATAAAGGCGACTCAAGACTTGCAGTGCGAACCACTACACAGACGTCAAATTTGTACAATTATGATGATTTTGATTGTGGCATGATACATCAATCATTGTCACATGTGCTGATCAAGTTTCCATACAAAATTTGACAATGACATTTCGGATTCGCAAACAATTCGAATTCGATATTAGTTCGTGCTAGGGGTACAGGTATAGCGCGATCCAAACTTTATGACAGTTGTGAAGTTAACAACGAGCGAACTGTGCTTCAAGTCAGTGATGTCCCGTGCGTCTACATAACCCAACATTTCAATTGCTTCGCGAGTCGCGTCGCGATTTGCTCCAACTTCACAAGCGCCACTAATTTTCAATCGCCTTCTATATAATCATCATCATTCAACTATTAATATTCCCACTTCTAGGGCACAGGCCATCCCAATAGATGAAATAGGGAGTTTGGGCTATGACCCACACACGGGCCCGGTGCGGATTAGCGGGTCCTAACGACTGCAGATGCAGCCGGGACCAAAGGCTTAACGTGCCTTAAAAGCACGGAGGAGCTCGAGACAGTAAATTTTTGGTCACCCATCCAATGACCGACCACTGCGAAAGTTTCTTAACTTCAACGATCGCAGCATAATAATAAATGGCAAAAATTACTTGAATTGGCAGAAGACATCCGCGTAGTCTGTGGCGACGGCGTGTGCCTGAAGAACAGTTACACGGAACGTGAACTCTCTGCCCAGCGTAAGATGTTCAGGCAGATCTTCATCCTTCAGCTCGGATGCTAAGGAACTGTCCCCGCGACCGCTGTCAGCGTCACACTCTCCCACGGCCAATTCTGTTGTTACAAATAAAATTTATCTATACTTAATATTATAAAGATGAAAGTTTTGTTTGGTTAAACGCGCTAATCTCAGGAACTATTGAGAATAAAAATAATAAATTATAGGCTATATAACGCTACGACTAATAAGAGAGCGAGCACCAATGAAAAATGATTCAAAAACGGGGAAAAATATTCCATTCGTCGCTTCCATTGCATAAACGGTAAAAGTTACCCAAAGATCATGTATAACGTAATTGTTTTCCTTTAAGAGTTCTATAAAAAGGTCTGGAACAGCAAAAATCTATTTTTACGGGTGACCCACTACAACCTTTTTCGTCAAATTAATGCGGCCCAAATTGTATAAAACAATAATTAAAGTTTGACCTTTGCAGTCAATGCGCTTATAATGACCAATAAATTAACCAATCTGGTTATTGCACTCTGAAGTTAATTGCAGATAAAGGCAGCAGTAAAGTGGACATTGTATTTATAAGTGAATGAATAACCGACTGAGCTGCGTGGGCTTAAGATGCGTTATTTGCTCAAAGATTGAACGCACTAACCATTTGCGCCATCGAGCTCCTTATTTATTGTCGTGCTATGTCTTAAATAAATATTTTTCTTATTTATTCTGGTTTTTTTTAAATATTTTTCTTATTTTTTCCTTCTTTCTTTCTTGATGTACAATATAACTTAAATGCAATGAAATTATACTTTATTCAAATTGACTTATTTAAAGCTCTTTTGAATCGTCCAATATTTTTCCTATCACCTATCCAGGAAATTTTTTAGCTAATGAGAAGAATGGGCACGAGAAACTCAACAGCATTTAACAGAAGTAGCAATATTTTCGTAAAATCATGCCGCTACCAATACAACGTCCACTCACATTTTGATTGCTCTGTCATTTAGTAAAAATACAAATTATTAGTTATTTATATAAAGTATAACGAGATAACATTTCGATAAAAAAACGAGCGAGTCAGTAGTCGAGTATGATGTGTAACATTTGAAACCTCACAAAAAAGTAAAAAAAGAAATATAATCTACTACATAAGGAATAAACCATTTCAACATTATGTTCAATCAAAATCAAATCAAATAGCGCGCGCTTCCCAAACTTCCTGTTACACACTTCTAGTCCCACTTCACGTAATCACTCCCACAAATTGCACGAAACCGAGAGGAAAGATGTTATACATCAATTAAGTAGTATAGAGCAGACTCATCTCCGCTGGCAGTACCAATTACTAACCTTCTATCTTGATGTTGGAATCCTGGTTGTCGACGATTCTCTCCTCCAGGTTTAGGGCATTGTTCTTCTCCACTACGCCGGTGCCACCAAGAGCCTTAAGCCTAGAGCGCGCCGGTGCCACGTCATCATCGAACGATATCTTGGCGGACTGCTTTACGCCTGCCACGAATTCGGCGTTGTCTGACCGGAAAAGAGTTAATAGTTAAAAAATTCAAAATTCAATATCGAGTCTTTTTTGTTCTTTTTACTTTGGGTAGCCGTTCATAAATCAGTAACAAGTTAGATAATAGGCAGCTGATATAATAAATATCTTGTCTCGCGGGTTCATTCCATTCTTTGCTCGTAGGAACAGTGCCTAAGTGATCCTGAACCTACATATAGACGTACTAGATTGCCTCTGTAATGTTTTGCAGGCTGATGATGAACTTACTTTTGTCGGCGTCGATGACTGCTTGCACGGCCACGCGAAGGTAGCCCTTAACGTCTCCTTTCTCGTTCACGATAGCCACTTTGTGAATGAGCGGAACAGGGTACAGCAAGTTTGAAAGGTAAACGAAGCTCCTGGAGACAAAATATTGATAGCAAAACTGAATTAAGTTTTCCTTATAGAACTTAAGCATGATACTTCAATTTCATAAGTTAAATTGACACATCATTGTATTTTAAGACGGAGGTCACTATCTCAGGCGAATTATGTGCCCTAACCTAAATTTATCAAGTGCAGTATGAAATGTGCATAAAGTGCACTTACGAACACGATATTTCTTGTTCTCATCTCAAACTATGAACTCGTTAACAACTAATATTATACATCCCAGACTTTTTTCTCCTTTGGGCTAAGATTATTTTCGTCTTAGCCCAATTACCCTGCTGACCACGCGCCGACAGCCAGCTGTTAGCGAATTGTTTGGTAGATAAATTACCAGAGCAGCCAGCGCGCGGACACCGCATGTTTGCAACGCATAATAAGCGAGGCGTTAACTATAGAGCTTATTTATGTTGCTATGTAACGTATTTATAAAAAAGCAATATTAAAGCCCATAATTTGATTTATATTCTTTTGCCGGTTGAGATTGGAGTCATGTTTGCGGACTAAGACCTTTAAGGAGCACCAAGGTACCTTTTAAAAATAGCTAGCTACCTACTCTTATTCCTTCAAGGAATGGCATTATTTTATTTAAATCTCATTAATTATATTATTATTCTTGACTAATATATTCAACTTACCTTCCAACCAGACGGAACCAAGGGAACCGGTCGTAGAACGGATCACCGCCGGTGACGGATTCGATGTTGTGATCCGGCGAGGTGGGCGACAACTCCGCCTCGTTGTGGTACATCTCACGCATCAACTCCAGCCGTTGTCTGCGGGAGACGAGTTTGGTGAAAACGTATTTTGAACTCTATATTAATGTGTTAACGGAGAAAATTTCTTTTGCACGTATAAGTAGATAATAATATACACAGCACTTAGGCGTTATGAGTTTATTTACTTGATTAAATGAGCTAGCAATACAAGTCTCTGAAAAAGTGAAATGACACAGTGTTATGACAATGGACCTCAATTCTACTAATTTAAATTTGGATAAAATTGTGGCTAACTGTTATTAAATAACCTAAGAGAGATCATCTGCATTTGTTTGAAATCAATCTATATATTACCAATTTTCAGGACAAAAACTGTCCATTTTATAGAAAAAATAACGCTCAATAACAGTGTAGTTTATTAAAGTTACACTGTTATACAGACAAGCTGAAATGCTTAATTCTATAGTATAGCTAGCTAAATGGACTTTTTGCTTAACAACTAGATCACATCGACTTTTTTTTTACTAGGAGATTTTGAAGTCCTGTTTGACTATAACACGAATGAGTAGAGAAGCCCTAATACATTGACCACAATTTAAATAATATTAAAATAATACATATAAGACTGTACACGTATTCAGTCGTGTTTGAGTCATTGTAACCAACAGCTTATTCACTTATGCTTAAGGCTATGAACAGTTTCGATTTGTATAACTTGTGTCAATAAACAAATAAAAGAAATTATTACGCGTGATATTATGTCCCTTTCGCATATCCTGTCAGGAATAATGTGCGAAAGGGAGCGAGCAGTGAATAAAGGGTAGGTTATTATATCAGTGACGATTGTGACAAGGCTATAAGATGATTGCAGGTTGCATTAAATCGGGGAGTCTAAAATAGATAAGGACATTGCATATTTAATTATTATTGCTCAGCATATTTTTTTTTTATCTTAAATGACAAGTTATTAACTGGGACAATTAATGTACATAAAATAAATAATTTGTCATTTTTTATTAATGATAATGCGTTCAATTTTTACTAATATTAAAAGTTGATACTGTCAAGTTAAAGAATTCAGAAAAATTAATCATCTTTCAGAAGTCTCATGCAAATGTCCCTATTTTATATCCCCAGCCAGATACTTCTATGAACATTGCAAGCTTACATTACACTGCCAGCAACATTTATTTATAAGCAAATTAAAATAAAGGTCTGGAACAGAAGCACTTAATAACTGACTGAAATTATCCATAAATACGCCGCTATAGTAATTGCCCTTGCATTCTTAATTAGCTTCAGATACAATACAAAATAAAAAAGGTAACAAAAAAAACTTTAACAATTTTTGAGAGTTTTGTAGCTATAAAAACGTCAAAAGTTATTGAGATTTTTCCATTCTAAATACAGGTGTTTATTCTATATATCAAAGTAACAAGTTAATGAATTTTTATTTTTTCAAAGATAAAAGTAAAGGCTTCAGTAGAGTCAAGATGTGAAGATAGTGGTAAATGCATCTATGACAACTAATAAACCCTCAGGAACATTTATTACTATAACATATTCTAAATATTAAATACTCGACACATATTTTTAACATCATTTTATGCTCTTATTTAAGAATCGAAAAGGAAGACAGATAGGGCAGCAGATTTGATCTCTTTGCACTATCTCTCTTTTGTCTTGGCGGGATGATTTTTAAACTTCTCATGTGACTACTAGGACTCCACTTAAACTAACTAGCACATGATTTCATTTAATAACGAAGAATAAAATGGCGAAAAATATATTTATTTGCTCTGTAATGGAGGCCAAAGTGGGTGATGCAGGCCAGCACAGGTGTTTCTTAGGAAAGAAAAAGGTGGGGTAAAGGAATAGAAACATGGTTTCAAATTGTGCGAGTGTTTCAAACTACAACAGTGGATACAACACCGACGCAAGTATTTCTTACAATGCGTGTTACATCAACATGGGGATTAGTGCTCTAATATAATACAGCATAAACATCAAAACTGTTTGAATAACTTTTAAATCACTTCTTGTGGTTAACACTTCTAACATTAGGTGACATTTCAAAATTACCCAACAAAAACTAATAATGTGCAAAACTATATGCAGTTTCATAAGATATCGTTTAAATAATTTACTATTTACAATCATTTAAATGCTCGTATTAAAAACGATTAACCCGCCTTAAAGACTTATTTATAATAAAGCACATATTTTCTTTATCGCATAAAGTACAAAAACATAATGTACAAGTACATTTCACGATGATATACGAAGATATTTACTACCTATATACTATACTGTACATTAATGATTTGTAACATTATCAATGATGTAAACATCTCCAAACTAGGCAATTTGTTTTTTTGCTAGGCTGTAAAAACTCGCATTTCAAGCTTAAGATAAAAAAAAGTTCGGGGCAAAGAATTTCATTCATTCATTCTCGTTGCGAACAAGCGACGTGTTTGCGAAGGTAAACGAAGCGAAGTCAATACATCGGCAGCGCCAAGTCTGGCCCCTGTCCCGTCAACGAGCGAGCGTAGATACGTGCGCAATGACGTCACAAACTTGATACGACTATTACTGTGACTTCTCGAGTACGATATCGACCGTGCGGGGCGCGGAGAATATAAAAATCATCATTACTGCTTGAACTTCGAGTGGTATTGAAAAAATTGTCTGTCTAGGCGGTCGGTTGTCAGAGGGCTTTTTATTTTATAATATAGGTCATGAGTATAACTACTGAGATCAATATGTATTTAAGGATAAATTGATGGAATCGGATGATTCATACGGAATCATCAAAATAAAATGAAAAAACATCTGGAACGATCTATACCTGATTACGATACTGACAAATTATAAAAAAGAGATGATATAAATCCCTGTACGTGTACGATTTTACAAGAATGATCTAACCATCTCAATATTTAACATCCCTAATCATTAAAGGATAGACTGTTTTGTTATATGTGCTAAGTAACTACGAAGTAACTTATTTTTGAAAAATCAATTGAAATATCTAACTAGCAATGTAAAAGTTGTATTCTGGGATTCGTAGATACTTTTTTTTGCGTCACCACATTTGTTTTTATAAAGAGCAATGATGATGTTTATCTCCATGTGCTAACCCTACGGGCAAGCGAGGCGACAAACCTCGAGGGCAGCAGGTTGGCTAGCGACAATCGCGTTTGTTGCGCCGCAGCCGAGATACACTGCAGGATATCCGGCCCGGCGGCGGTTGCGGCGGCTGCCGGCGGCGTAATGGACGCGGGCGGCACCGGATCGTCCTCCTCGCCGTACGCACTCTCGTTCATGTTGTAAATCTGACGCATGAGCTCCAGGCGGTGGCTACGGACAACCGTACACATAGGACATTGGACTGAGTGTTCCCTAGCCAAATGTCAAAATAACTCAGTGTGGGAGAGAGCGTTCCTTAACCAAATAGTGGGAAAAAACACTGGGCATATACGAAGCGATCGTGCGGCCGTCCTGAATAGGTGGTCGGAACAAAATATTGTTCATTTCAAAATAGTTTTCAATTAGTCTATTTAAATCTTTACATAGTATAAATACAATGTCGCTCCTGTTGTCTGTACGCTTAGATCTCTTAAAGTACGCAACGGATTTAATGAATATTTCTGCAATAGATAGAGTGATTCAAGAGGAAGGTTTATATGTATAATACAGGCCCGAGAATAAAAACTACAGTCTTCACCGAAGCGAAGAGAGGGCGAGGCCCTACTAAAGTATAATAAAATTATCTATCTATAGTATCGTATATATTTGCTGCACCATCGCTTTCCCTATGTCTAGAGAATTATCAATTTCATGCGAGTCACTCAGTCCATTCACTATGTCTATGCGAATAATGCACGCCTACCGCCCCTAACCATCCGTCATGCGAAGACATGCTATAGTGTACCCACACTCTTACATTCGTGATGTCGTTCCTTATGTGTATTGACAAAAAGTGTTTGTGTAAATATTAAAAAAAAATGTGAATACATGTGGTGTATTAAGTTTTTTTAGAAGTCAATGCATGTCCTCTCATTTGGCCCTTATCTATGAGCAAATGACGAGAACTGTTTATATTTTACTATTTTTGGCACTATAAAATATTATTTGAACTAATTGGTATAGCTATAGGTAGACCGCTTAACTGAGTCTTCGCCTGCAGGGTAAAGGGTGTGGGGGAGGATGAGAACGGGGGCCGTGAGAAGTGCGAGCAGCGGGCACTTGTTATTTTGACAAGAATGTGCCTGCTGCCCGCATTTCTCACGGTCCCCGTTGTCTCCCTCCCCCACACCCTTCTGCCCGCACGCGAGGTCTCACTTAAGCGGTCTGCCTATAAATTAAATATAACTATTCACATTCTTATCATTTGCTATACTTATGGATTTAAAAAACTATTTATTATACATAAATATGTATAAAGAGCATTATAAAAAATAAAAAAAAGCCGCAAATAAAACAAGCGCTATTCAATATAGGAACATTGGCAACTATACATTTATACATATCATACCGGAAAATATACTTACCCTGAATTAGGTACAATAAATCGTTATGATAGTTATGACAGTTTTGTATAATAAATATTTATAAGGGTCATTGGACACGGCGTCAGCAAAAATAGTTGTTATGTTTTTCTTTTTTTTTTACTAAACAAGAGTCAAATAAAAAAATAGAATAACCAATCAAAAAAAGAACGAAATGCAAATGAAAGTAATAGAAGGAAAATCTGAGACATTCAACTTTATATCAAAAAAGTTAAAAAAAGTAAGATTTAAGGAAAATTAAAACGGAAATAATATAATTATAATAATAACATTTGAAAGTTTCTCAGCGTTACCTATTTCGAAGGAAATAATAGAGTATATCAAAATATAATATTTCCTTATTTTTCGTTAAAAATAGTAATATTCCCAAAACAAATTGATATGACAGAAATTACTGATATGATATTGACATGACTAATAATAATTTATTTGCTTGACTTAAGGTTGTTATATTTGTCACCAATAAGGTTCATTTTTCTACAGTAACTGCTTCATCCTCCCACTCCAAAGAAAACTAACAAAGCTGCCACACAAAAAGTAAATATTAAGGTTAATTTTAAATGGGCAACTGTATCTTTCCACATCTACCTATCTAAAACAACAGTCATAGAAAAAAAGTTTCCTATCTCGTTCAAATTTTGCGCCTCCTGGTAACACTTCAAATAATCTCTTACCGTAGTTTCTCGAGCGTCCAGTAATGCGTGGCTCCGTTCTTTGTGTCGGTGACTTCCACAGCGACTACTGTGGGTGCGCTCGGGCGATACTCGTCGTCGGCGTCGTCTCGAGGCGCGAGTTCCGCCGGTAGGGGCGAGTATGGTGTGTCCGTGAGCAACGTGAACTGGAATTGCACTTTCTTGCGCAGTTCTACGGAGATGGCGTTCGCTTCCTGTTGAGAATTCTATTGTAAATAAGGTGTATTTTAAATAATAATAAAAAAAAATTTTAATTGTTGATTTAATTCAGCGGTTTGGAATTTTTTGTGTGGCTTTTGGTGTTATTAAGTAAACGAAACAAAACAGAACACAATGAGGACTACAAACGGAGTCACTCCTCCATTTCCAAAAAGGATTTTTTCTTCTTCGTTAGAAAGATTTTCTTTCATTTGGCAATTGAATACAAAGCACAGCAAACGAAACAGATTCTGTTTCTAATGCAATTTTTTAGAAATGGAAATGATTCTTGTCATTTAATGGTAAGCGATTTTATTCAACGATACTAGATTATCCGATATAAAGGTTTCTATCAACATCAAAAAATAAACTCTAATCTATGGGTTATATGTTACCTTGAGGAATATCGCGTTTCCCCACAGGAGGTCCCGCAGACAGGCCCTAGTTATCGTACCGACCAGTAGGCCTATTCGCTAACTGTTTTTGACAGATACACGTAATCGAGCTATTTAGTGATCCACTACTGCTTTATTACAACGCCACTAAGATCATCATCATCATCATCAGCCTATTAATGTCCCCACTGCTGGGGCACAGGCCTTCCCTATGGATGGAATAGGGAGATTTACTAAGATACTTGTGCAGAAAAAAAAGCATCGATGGATATGCAATTATCTATTTAGTTAAAAACTGCAAATGTCAAAAAGTTAGCTAATAGGCCGGCTGCATTCCATCTCGAACAATGGACTAACTAAGACGCTAACACAAGTATATATGAATGATGTATTAATATACTAATACTACTAACATAGGATAAGCCCGAAATTGTTACTAACTTGTAATAATAATTATGGATGTTTATCTGAAATAAATGATGATGATTATTATTATATATCGGCCATATAGTACGTTACCTTGAGGAATATCGCGTTCCCCCACAGGTCGTCCCGCAGCGAAGTGAACTGGTGATATTTCCACTTGCGGAATGCCCACGCGGCCAGCCCTAGTTCCCGTGCCGACCAACATTCCGTCTCGAACAATGGGTTCACTACGACAACGATAAATTATTAACCTATCAGCTGTATACAAGATACACGCGGATCGCGTAACAATTTGCTTCAAAATCGAGTTACACGGATAATCAAATCTCAGGTACTGTAAAAGTTATTATTTTTATTTTACTATTCTGGTAAAATTTCAAATAAAAATCGATGAAGACCTGTTAAGCGTAATTCGTGGAATCCAGGTTACTGGTCAGGTTTGTTGTTTTCAACAGCTGAATCCTTTTTAACCACAGATCACCTTTACTAGAGACCGTATAGGATATTTGTGCCTGTGCCACCCTCTTGTGCCAAGTTTATGTAACTTACATACTGCAAATACGTATGAGACGACCCCAAATACCCCTCAGGCTCTAGTGGCCTAATGGCTCTTGGACGGAGAAGAGTTGTCATCCGCCTAGAATACCATTAGAGGCACTCACCATTTCTCGGCTTAATGTCCTGTTGAGATCTCGCCGTCCCCAAAGCTGATGACGCTATAAAGGTCATCTGACAGCATACTTTAAAAAAAGTCCCCAAACCTTGCGATACCAGTTGGCACCTAATTTGTCATCTCACTGTGACGTCACACTTAGAATTATACCGCGGGTTGCTCACCCCGCACGCCAGCAACTTCGGCGATTGCGATTTCAAACAAAAACTGAGTAATTTGGACTCTACTGGGGGTAATATCATATAATCATCAAATAATTATTAAGAGCCTTTAATCTACAATATCAGAACTGGTTATATTTGTCTAATAGTGATCGAAGCCCCTGTTCTTACCAAATATATCCTCATCGTTGTGGAAGTCCTCGGGGGTGTATGACGAGTACATGGACATAGTGACGCTTTGTTCTTCCACTTGCCGTTGCAGCGCGTCGATGCGGGCCTCGTAATTCTGCGAATAAAAATGATTTCAAAGAAGCCCGCCTATGGCAGCGTTGTTTCATCGATAGTTAAATTTAAGTATAGTTAATCTCATGTCAAATACATAGTAAGGTCGCGTTGTTTAATCCATAGTTAAATTTGACTAAAGTTTATGTCACGTCAAAATCAAAGAAAATGGATCTATCTACACCTACATAACATCAACTTTTGAGAAGATTAAAAGAATTACAACACAAGATGAATGTCAGTTATGTAAAGGCTGTGTGGAGTTATCTAAAGCCGTTAAACATATAAATAAAAAAAAGTAAATGTGTAAATCATTGAAGCTCGTCTAGGGTTATATTTAATTAATTTTCAAGCTGTTGACAATTAGACTTTTTAATGTATAAAATATACACAACCAACATTTAACCCACTTATTAAATAATGTTGGTCAGAAAAGTCAACGTCAATTATCTAATTACGGAAATATTTTCTATTGAGTTACATTATCATCATTAGATTAAGAATATTTTTTTATAAAAAATCTTTGTAGTTTGAGAGTTATAAACATAATTTTTAAAATGAAATAATAAATCTTTACCCTATGTCACTATCTTACTTGTTAGTATACTGAAGTTATGAGTGTCGTGTCCACAAATAAGCCTTCCTACCTTCCTTTGTTCCTCAAACTGTTGGTCGGCGTGTTCCTTCTCTCTACGGAACTGCTCTTCCAGTGCGAGCAACCGCTTCTGCATCTCCGCCTTGAGGTCGATGCCCTGTTTCTCCAATAGCTCGCATTGTGCGAAATCCCAATCCACCGTTTCTGTGTCGCTAGGAACTAGTGGACAAAGTATTTTTTTTTATAAGAAGCTGCACTTCACTGACGCATATGCAGCACTAACTACCTATAGGTTTTGGCTAGGGAGATGGTATAGTGCAATTCAAACCTAACGCCTGCTTCGAAGTAAGCTCAAATCGCGACGCAGTAAGCGAAATGCAGTATAATTGAACTGAAATCTGCACATAGTTGCGCTCGCTGATAACTTCACAACCGCAATAAAGTTTGAATCGCACTATATTTCGCGCCTATTTGAAAGTGTTCCGAGTTCAAAGTTGTATGAAACATTACCTTTATAATTAAGTTATATTTAATAGAAAGTGTAATATCTCAATTACTACACATATAGTAAATAAAAGTTTTTTTTAGTTATATAATTTGTAAAACTATCTATGTTTCTTTTTTCTATATTTTTTAGTTTTCACGCACTTAAATAATTAAAATTATAACACTATTTATTTAAATAAAACTAGTTTCAACGGATTAATGCACGAACTTTATTTATTTATTGACGTTTCGCAGCCTTTTCAGATCTGCATCGTCAGAATAAAATTATTCTGATTTATTTAATGAGTGATGTGCGTGAAAACCTAAGAAACAAATACACTATTTATTTATCTGTATTTAATAATCAACGTTATAAAATATCGTATCAAGTTACGGCTTACCATCAGCCGCGGCAGAGGTATCCTGAGGTTCCTCCTTATTGCTCACGCGTTCCTCGCGCGGCTGACCGGGGTGCGTGAAACGGAACACGTGGTTCTTGCCCAGGATCACGCGGGAACCAGTCTTCAGGATAATAGGTTCTGTCACCTAGAGAATAAGGAAGATAATTTTATAGCATTAGAATATGGATACGAATAGGAAGGCGTTGTTTTGGCGGACAACTATTTGAGTGATGGAATACAAGCAATTTTTGTTAATAGTGCCAGATCTTTTTTAAATTCTTTTCGCCAAAAACGAATAGATAGAGACGTAAAAATAACCTGTTTCTGACTCGGATATTGGATACAATGATCTTTATTATTAAATGCATAAAGTTGAACTTATCTAGTTACAAAAAAACATAAAAAAGAAACTATTAACTATATCTAACTATATGTATATCTTGTTTCTGACTGAATGGCTAAAGTCTTATTGTTAAGCCTTTGGACTATAGTTCTGAAGTCTGACATTCACGAGTTCTTGTATCTGTAACGATATCTAGCAAAGAATATGGTTAAGTGTTGGCCAGTGTAACATAAGGAAAGATCTTTATTATACCCGGCCATTTGACGTCTGATGACAGCTGTTTAATATGGCGGTATGTGGAACTATTAAAACACGTCAAGACAAACCATAGTTTATTAAGAAAAGGGAAAGAGAATAATGTATTAGAAGGTAAGAATTAGAATCTAAGATAGAATATGACGAGTGCAGAAGAACAAGCACAAAACGCAAAAGAGCATGCAGGAAAAAAAAATAGACAAACAGTGCAAAAAAAAACCTGTAACAAAACGGAGATAGCCGCTTAAAAAAGGGCAGAGATATTCCTAATGTCACACTGTGCCCTTCGTTATACTGTCCCCTATTTACCCTAAGTTAATATTAGCGTTATTTACCTCTCGTCCGTTGATGTAAACGAGTGCGGCGCGATGAGGGATCAAACAGATGACGCCATCAGTGTTTTCGAAAATGCAGTGCTCGCTGAGGATATGGGAACCAGATAGCTGGATGTCTTGGGGCACGTCCGCTTCGGCAGTGCCCAGCCGCGTTACACCTGTCCAACGATTAATTAGGTAATATATATATTTTTTTATATTTCCAACACACCAATTAGCCTAGCCCCAAAGTAAGCACTGTAAGGCTTGTGTTATGGGATGCTAGGGTAACGGATAGAATACATATACTGTACATATATAAGTATATTTATATATAAAACATGTTTAATATCCATGACTGGAGAACAAATGCTCGTATTTATCACAAAAACATCTGCCCCCATCGGGATTCGAACCCGGGACCTCTAGAGTCCGCGACACCATGAAACCCGGAGTAAAAACCACTCGGCCACGGAGGCCATCAAAAAATATTTTCGCCAATAAAGAAACGTCGAGTATTTATTTCAATGTATCAATTCGTAAAGAAATATTATTTCAAGTTCTTTCAAAAATAATGTGCAACAGAAACCATGTCATGTGTCGTCATTTTCGATTAGTTTCTTTATTGGCCAGATTCCCAGATCGAAGAAAAATATATATCAGATATTAACTGGGAGATAAGAGACATAGGGCATAGCGGATTTTCCGCTCGAATTGGAGCGCCCGTCTGGGGAAGTAACCTCCACCTTACAGAAAACCATAGTAAAACAACACTACCATTTTTGGCAGTGTTCCGTCGGTGAATAAGGTTCTAGGGCTCTACGGGTAGGGGGGAGCGCCCCTCTGGAGAAGTGACGGAAGACCACAGTAAAATAACACTAGCATTTTTGATTGAGTTGTGTTTCTGTCGGTGAATAAGGTTCTAGGGCACCACGGGTAGGGGGGATAGGGTCAACGGTGCGAGTGATATTAGGCTATGGTGCCTGCTTATCATCAGGTGGGCTATACGCTTGCCATAAAAAACAACAATGAGAAAAGAAAAATATTGAATGACTGATAAATCAGGTACCTTGTCTAATATACTCGTATTTTAGAATTCAAAAAATACATGATTATTATATTTAAGCGGATCTTTACGAGTATGTATTGATTTGTACAAAATTCGTTACTTTTCTTCTTTCATAGTTTGACATGGTATGAAAAGTAGTCACATCAATTGCAAAACAATATCTAAATCTAAATCTTACCGTGTTTGATGTAATATATGAGGCATTCGGAAGAGTTGCGGTCTTTTTCATATTGACTAGATTGGGCGTGTTTTTAGCGAGGACACGCCCACTGTTATTCCTTCCTTCAACAATTGCAAAACAATATCGATACTTACCGTTTTTCATGTAATATATTCGGGCAGGTGTGTTGTGTGTTCGGGTTAATGAAATACGGCGTCTTCTATAGTCCAAAAACACGGAATCCCGCTGCACCTTGATATAATTATAAAGTAATCTCAATCTTACCGTCTTTGATGTAATATATGAGGCATTCAGAAAGGTTGGGGTCTTCGTTCAGATTGACTAGATGGGGTGTTTTCTTGGGCGAGTACACGCCCACTGTTATTCCTTCTTTTACGGCCACGCCCATTTCCGCGAATACGGCTTCCCGCTGAAGCCTGATCTCTTCGGTACGTTTCAGTTTTTCTTCCCATGTTTCGTTGAGTTCTGATTGGAGAAATTTTATTTTAAGTACGATTTTTTAAATCTATATATATAAAAATGAAACCCGTGTTCCGTTGTCACGACATAACATGAAAACGGCTTGACCGATTTGGCTGATTTTTTTTTTGTAGTTTTCTAATACTCTGTACAAGGTTCTTACGGAAAAAATATAAAGAAAATCTCTCAGAAAGATTGAAAAATATAACGTAACGAATGTCAACGTCATTCAATTTAAAACAAAAAATCTGTTTTAATCTGTGACACCACATCGATAACCGCGCTAACAAATGTCAACGTCATTCAATTTAAAACAATAAAATCTGTGGTAATCTGTGACAACACATCCATAACCGCGCTAACAATAATTTTATTAAGTTTTTGATAAAGTTCGTTTTGTTTTAAAGACTAAGGGTACGGCCAGAGTTTAAGCAGGTTGACTGCGGCCACTATGGCCACCCTGCTTTAACTACACTGTTTATTTCTCGCGCTTGTTTTCGGAGTCTGAATCTGAATCTGAGTGCACTCTGGCCGTACCCTAAGAAGTTTTTTGTTTGCTAATAAGTGTTTGTTAATCACGGTAAGTTCACTTCACTTCATAAAATCTTAAATCAAATCACAAAAAAACTTTGGAGGCATTAGATCGCTCGATGCAAGATTTACGAAATAACAAAAAACGGTTTGGTGGTGCAATGATACTATTGGCAGGTGATTTTCGACAAATATTGCCAGTTGTTCCACGCTCAACGCCTGCTGATGAACTGAATGCATGTTTGAAGTCGTCCATTTTATGGAAATACATTAAAACACTTAAATTGAGTATAAACATGAGAGTCGAATTGCAGGAAGACCAGTCTGGAGAAGTGTTTTCCAAACAACTGCTCGATATTAGTAATGGTATTATTGCTGTTGATACATCATCTGGATACATTGCATTCCCTACCAATTTTTGTAACTTTTGTGAATCAAAGACCGAACTCATGGAGATGGTTTTCCCAAACATTGCTCAAAATTACGTAAATCATGTTTGGTTAAGCGAACGTGTTATATTGGCAGCAAAAAATGTTGATGTGAATGAAATGAATTTTCAGATTCAAGAGAAAATAGCTGGCGAATTGAAGAATTACAAATCAGTTGATTCCATTACTAATGAAGATGAAGTTGTCAATTATCCAACAGAATTTTTAAATTCGCTGGAATTGCCCGGCTTTCCACCTCATAATCTGCAATTAAAAATCGGATCAGTAATTATTATGTTACGGAACATAAACCTGCCACGTCTGTGTAATGGCACCCGGCTTGCGGTGAAGAAATTATTGAACAACGTCATCGAAGCCACAATTTTGAAAGGGAAGTACAAAGGCGAAGATGTTTTAATCCCACGCATCCCTATGATACCGAACGACATGCCATTCAGCTTTAAACGTTTACAGTTTCCAGTGCGGCTTGCATTTGCAATGTCAATAAATAAATCGCAAGGGCAGTCGCTAAGTGTATGTGGCATCAACCTAGAAAATCCATGTGTTTCACATGGCCAATTATATGTCGCCTGTTCCCGTGTCGGAAAACCATCAACATTATTTATTTACGCGCCAAAACATAAAACTAAAAATATAGTTTATCAAAAAGCATTAGAATAGAGAGAAGGAGTGAAGGGTATAGAGGCTATTAGTTGCTTTCTAGAGCGCGCGTGGTGTTGAGCTCAGTATTTACTTCAAAATGCAAAGTTGTTCAATAGCGATTTGTAAAAATATGAGTGAAATTGAACCCTATGGAATAAACACTATTATGAAAATATATATGTTGTTTTTTATTTAATAAAAATTAGTAAAGTCCTCAGGTATGGCGAGACCAGGGAAATAAGGATTCATTTTTATATGGAGGATATTATAGATTCCAGTTCAAATTGAATAGGTACTCATACATAAGATAGGTCAGCTATACAAAATAAAGTAGTGCATCAAAGCTACGCTAAGGCAGTACGAAGTTCGCCGGGTTAGCTAGTATATAATAAAATCCATGTGTCGTAAACTATTACTCAATCAAAAAGTAAGCAATACTCAAAAGGAACACAACTTTTTAATTTGTCCGGACAACACAATATTAAAACAATAAGTTTTATCTGGCTGTCTAGTATACATGGTAGTCATTGCTAAATATAAAATTTACTGAATAAAAAAGTCAACTACAAGTATAAGCTATAAGTATAAGAAACCTTATTTAGGCCGTATACAGAAAGAAAGCCGAAAGCCGATCGGCGCTTATCGGCGCCTATAGGCGCTGATCCATTTTCTATGGACCGGCGCCGATAAGCGCCGACACGCGCTGGTCCGATTAATAAATAATTTGTATTTGAATTATTATCCTTAGATTAAATCAATCTAAGTTATAATCTTTTTATAAATCTAATAACTTTATCTTTTATTAACTAAGCGCTAAAATTATTTGTTTCGGTAAGTACTTACCGAATGGTGACAACAAGTCTTTCTTCTGGAAGGATTGGTTGTTTATGCCAATTGCCCCAATTTTTCATCAAACGTTTTTTCACTAAATCCAAAATGTAATAAAATGTATCTTGAATCATTCTTGTATATGTATAAAATCTTTGTTCATCATATTTAATTTTTTTTACAAATAAATGATGGTATTCTCCGAAACGTTTCCTTCCTCTATTTAAAGGATGTATAGCTGGTTTTCGCATTTTTAAATAAACATTTTCTAACAAAAACAAATCATCGTCCGATGAGTCCGACATTTTGCTTGATCTGCTTTAATCGGCTTCCTTTATGTAGGAAGGATCGGCGCCGATAAGCGCCGATCGGCTTTCGGCTTTCTTTCTGTATACGGCCTTAGAAATATTTCACTGTTTCTTGTATGCTAACACTTCACAGGGTTATATTCGTATTAGCTATTTATACACTTGACAGCAGATATCCTTTATATAGAGCATGACAGACAAGGATATACTCAATTCAAGTTACTGTCAAAATGAGTTACTTACGGCAATTGCGAATCGCCAAAGTGTAGTGCTAGTAGTCTTTTAGGTATTGACGTATCCCATACCTGCGATGAGTTTCTCCGAGGCTTGTAGCTGATCGACCGCCTCCTCTGCTATGGTTGTGGCGGCGCGGCTTAGCTTCGGCGACAACGCTTCTGTGTCGTTCTTCTTACAGTTTGCTGATGGATCTTCGCCTGCTAATTATAGGCAAAACAGTGCTCATGTCAGCAAATAGACCAGGTAATTGACAAAGATCTTAATCTTACACTGGCTCTTAAGCCACTTGCAGCAAATTAGCTAAATCTCGATTCATCTAAAACTAGATCTATCTCATACAAAAATGACAAAATCTCAGTGACTAAATCCGGTATTAGATAAATTGAGATAAAGAAAAATTATTGGAAGTGGACCTCAGAAATAGTGAATTATTTTTTTCTCAGAATGTGTAATTATTTTTTTGTAAATAAAATAAATTAAAAGTAAGAGTTCACTAAATTAATTTGTAGTGTACTTATATAAACTGTAACTGTCAAATAGCCGCACTTAAATAAGTCAATTAAATTATATAATTAATTATTACACACAAAAGTGATAGTAACAATTTTTAACAAAATTAAAAGCTCATTTACGATTTTGATTGCGATCGAAATTCAAATTCACATGAAATACCGTGATTTTATTTGAAACAGTAAAGTAAATTATTAATTTATCACAAAATACTTTCTTCTGACGCATACAGTAAATAAGAAATAAAAAATAGACAATAACAGAGAATATCATAGTCTGTGAGTGCGGCTGTTGTAAAAAAGAGTTAAATATGACTTTTTATGTAAATTATATCCTTTATAAGTTTGTTAACTTGTAATAAAGAAACGAAGTATTTCATATACAGCACCGTTTTTACTACGTCTTTTTACAGTCCATAAAACCTCTAACCTGAGCTATGGCTAATATTTCACTATGTGCTTTAGTACGTGTTTTCCCCACATAACCTCAACAATCCTATGCGCAAGTGAAGTGTCAGGACACAAACAAGTGCTCATTAGTGTGATGACATACATATATCGAGATTTAGTTGATTACGTTGCTTAAAATCTTAAAGGGATTTTATAAACCCAATCATAAACAAATAAGCATTAAGGTTTTAATTCTGGTGGAAGGGATAAAAGGTGATCTTATATGGAGTACACAAGAGCCATAGTGCGAGGGAGATAGCAAACTTTTTTGGCCCGTCTCACTTAACTCGATGTTATGCTTCACTTTCATATACTAACTGCTGCCATATTGTAACGGAATTTAAAAAAAAAACTAAGGCAACCACCCTACGATCGGTTTTTGATTGGCATTACCGTAAATCTGACTTAATTCCATTATTTTAAATACGAACCTTACTTCAAAGAGGTTCGTATTACACATCATATAAAAAAAAGTTTTACGTAAGTAACAACAACTGTATAATGATAAATGAATAAACGATAAGAATACACTGAGATCAAAATCGACAAAAAGGAAGACATGCAAAGGCTTACAAAGCTATAAAGCTCGGTTATAGCATATATAATATATATGTAGAGTTCACCGTTCGCAACCTTATCTCTTCAACAGTAGAGTTTATTTTTCCGTAAATTTTTATGGACGCGAACGGAGTAAGAAATTGGTAATTTTATAAAATACATAATAACTGAGCATCTCACCGAATAATTATTGTATTACAGTTGTGAAATTTAGCTAAAAAAATACATGAATGAAATGCTCAGAACTTCACTGGGACTATGAAAGAATCCATTCTCACTTTAATATAAAAATCCATCATGATCGTCAAAGACAAGTTATATGCATATATTCTTAAACAAGTGAAAAGTATGAATGAAATAGTATAGGAAAGGAATAGAATGGATTCCATTAATTTCAGACTTTTTTACAAAGCCGACACCATATTGGATTGACAATCTTACTTTCCTAGCTATACCATACCTTGCATACACAAATAAATATTAATAAATACCCTAATTATAATATATAGTGTACCAACACCAACATAATACACAAAAGCGCAGATACAAATATGTATGAAATGCATGATCCACTTCGTTTTTTTTTTGTTTATTGTGAAGTGAACACGACATACTATGCCTACGAACGCCACAAGCCGGACAAGGGTGCAAAATAAATTGCATAATTATAATACTTTTCGAATTATGTGTCGGGTTGCCAGATTGTAAAAAGGTCGAATGGTTTTTATTGCATTTCAATGTTTTTTTTGGTCTGGCAACCTCAAACGAAAAGAGGCTAAGCGTACAGGTGGGGTGTACAGATGCAGAATTGCGTAAGCCTCGTTACTTCCATCATTTACTTACAGGTAGGCGGTTCTTTCTTTTCGTAAAGGACTCTACCATCTGGTCCTAGTTCGAGTGTTGTTTTGGAAACAAAAGTTGATATTTAGTATCAGGAATTCGGCAACGCTGTGGCGTTATATTCTAGCACCTGCTTCACACAATGCACACACTCACACATTCTATCAACCACATGACGTCTAAACAGTCTATATCAGACGACAGCACATATTTACATGACGAGGTCGATTGATGAGAATTTCAGTTGTACCTACAGTTTTTGATGCTCTAATATACGATTAAATACATCATCAAGTCTAGCACTATACACTCTCAAACAATGACATGCCTTATAATAATTTTGTCCTCACACAAATACATGTCCATAAATGTCCATGCAGATGTAGATACCCTATATACACAGGTAGGTTTAACGTTCAAAAACACTTACTTTTCTGCAAGTCTGGCAAATTAAATATAACCTACACAAGAATATTAAAAAACAAATGATGGTTTTATGTAAATGCGCACATCTTGCCAATACGTTAACAGATCGCAGCCCAAGATGAACTGGTTCTTAATATTTAAAGATCGTGTTTAGAATGAATAATGACTTTTCATGTCAATTAGCTGATATTCCAAACACATAGTCATCGATCGACCGTCGTCACAGTGCAAGCCGCGAGAAGAAACCTCTTTGATACCAACCTTCTTCGACTTCAATGCCTTCAGCTTTAAGCAGTTCGCGCAACTTGAAGATCTCCTCTTTGAGTTCGCGGATGAGTTTGGCATTGGCATCCTCGTTGACCACGGCCTTGCATACGATCTGTTTGGCACGATCGGCATATCTGTGGAGGGTTTGTAATGTTAAAGTGTTGCAATTTGAAATTTTGGCGCCGGTAATATGGCGAAGTTAAAATCATTTACGAAAAAATTTAGTAGACAATAGTTTTGAATTCCACTGTAGCATATTATTTCATAATAAATAACTGCTAAGAATATTTCAAATTACAGATATTATTTTCATAGTCCAACAAAACCGAGTTAACTGAGAACCGTGATGTGAAAAATTACGTAAAAATGAATTATTGAAAAACTTATAGTCAGCCTAACTAAATAGAGGTTTGCAAGTAGACCAACCATTCAACTTTGGTTTTAATAACCCTTAATTATAGCTATTACAAAATGGCGGTCATGTAATATATTAAAGAGGAAGCGAAACTTGTAGTAATGGGCGTGGTCTTTGCCCGCAGTACAAACACATATAGGTAATAACAATTAAAGGCAATGTTTCATTCACGTTAGAATGAGTATTGTATTAAAATTTAATAAACAATTATCAAAAGATTCTATTTCGGGACGCATTTTAAAAATGTGCAGTCTTTAACTACTACCAAACTGTAACAGGATATTGGATTTCAGTCATGCATTTATAATGTGGAGCAGCATTGCCGAGTGGAAACTAAGAACTGACCCAAGAAAAGTGGGAAGGCAACCTATGCGCTGACGAAATCACTAAAATAGTGAACAAGACCTAGGTGTCGATGGGATCGTCCCAAGCTGTCATCGAGTTTCAGTTGTGGAACAGTTTTCCTTTTGTATTTTTTATTGTTTGGATTAAAATGTAATAAATTAAGACGAAACTACGCAGAAAGGTATAAAAATGAGTAAAGTAAATCGGAGTGGCACGTGGGAAGTGATTTTTAAAATTTTCCAGCGATGTTTCGAAGACTACTAAGAGCTGGACTAATTTTGTGGGATTTGGATGATGTTTATGGGCGAACAGCATCTATGACGGGTATGTAATCGTGTAACTATTTGTTTGTAATCTGCCTGAAGTTACAAATTTACTCAATTTACGATTTTGAGACCATAAAAGGCATTGTTTACATTGCACATTTTTAGGTTGGATTGACATTGTAAATAGGTAATATTGTAGTACGACCATTTCTTTTAATACGTTATTATGATTCAACTCGGTCAGGTTTTCTACCAATTTTGAATTAATTGCTTCATGTCATTAAGTTATTGTTTCTATTCCGTTACATATTTTTTTACTTTTTTTTTCGGGAAAATCAGAGAGTCGGATAGTCAACGAAGGTTTTAAGAATGATGGAATGTTTGAAACTCCTGGGAAAACAGGCAAGGCCGACCAAAGAAAGAAATGGTCTCATAAAGAACCATGGCCAGATGCTTTTAGTGAAGATACCTATCACTAATTTTACTAACTGCACATTTACAAATTGTTTCTCTAATTAAACTTTTCATATACTATAAAATGATTTTTAGTATTATTTTCTTAACAAGTGTGTTAAAAAACGTCGTATGATGAATCTTGTGTGTATTGATGATTACCTAACGGCTCTGGTCTCAATGGCACCTCAGCGGTAATCACCAACATTACACACTTTTACACTATAAAGTACTATTTTATCTATAATAATTTTATTCTGATTCAATTAAATATGCTTGGCTAAACTTTTTATAAGCATAGGTACCTACTATATATAAAACAGAAACAAAATACGACTGTAGAGTGTGTCTTATTAATTACCTATTTTACTTGAATGAACTGCTAGTATCAAAATCATTTTGGTCCGACTGTAAAGGCTACATGCATACTAGTGGCGCCATCATTTAATGTCACGACTTTATAGACAAACTGTATCTATAGCGTTTTAGTAGTTTTGATTTTTGACAGTTATTGTTTGTTAATTACTATAATACAAATGTATTTACTTACTCATTAGTTATTTTAATCTATATGCATTTGTTATTTTATATTTTATTCACAAGAATTGTGTCAAAAAGCAATACTATTGAACGACTATTGAGACACGATTTTTGCGTTAGAGTAGGTAGCAGAATCGACACCCTGAATGCGGTAGCGTAGGTAACGAGGAATCACTACCCCTAGCTCGAATCATTATAGAATTCGAATAGTTTGCGAGTTCGAAATGTCAATGTCAAATTATATATGGAAACTTGCACAGCAGCGCCACATAGTACGTAACGAGAACTAAAAATCAGTACACATCTGACAATGACATTTTGGACTCCCACACGTTACGAATTCTAAAATAGAGAGACCATGAGGAGGCTTATGCCCGGCGATGGGTGAAACCGGGCTTGTAAACAAGAAGAAGGCTAAAACGTTTAATACATACAGGCGCGGTAAGTGATTTTATTTAATGCTTTCTTTGAAAGTTTAAAAAGCCGTTTATTAAATATGCTGTGTGCGATTCGAATCGATTGAAGGAAGGTACCTCAGAGTGCTGAGCGTTTCGTCGAAGTTGATGTCAGCGGGCGATATTGCAGCAATCATGGCCGTCTTGGAGTTGCCCCCGAGGTTCTCACGCAACAGCCACGTCAGTACCGAGTCGCGATACGGTATGAAGTCCGCCTTCTTGGACTTCTTGCTCTTTGACGCCTATGAACATTCGGTACGAATGTATGTTACCGTTGATATTAAAGACCTATAGTTCTCCGCTTACAAACTAGGCTGCGATAAAAAAAAAACTCGTGTGGTAAGGTGCATGCACTGCAACTAAAAAATATTCTTATGGAAAATTAACTAACAGAAATTAACATCTGTATGTATAAGGTACACCTTTTGTAGAAATTAATAAATACATTATTAAGTGTATAAATAAATAAAATAAGCATTTTAGACCCCTTAAAGTGCTGAGTATGGTAAGAACCGACCATCAACATGCATATCGATCACATTTTCCGTTCCCCTTTGGGTTAAAACCAAAACAAAATCAACAATATTAGCTTTGTCGGCAATTTTATTTGAGGTTTATCTGTTTCCTTCTATCCGCCCATCCATCTTTCACTTTATGTTCATCATCTTTCTTGTCAAATTGCCTTTCATACCTTCTGATTACATGGACTTACCTTAGCACGACAATCTGTCATTTTTTATAATAAGTATTTCTTTCAAACAGCCAACTACTCGAAATAAATCAAATTGTAGTAAAACTGTAATGTATTCAAAGCGCACATCGACAATCGGTTCGGCCACATAGCAAGCAAAGCACCCTTAGAAATCGCTCGATATTCACGCTAATCCTCATACTAAGCCAAATATACTTGTGTTACAAGTAGCTTCACGTCCGTAATGCATAAGATTGACGAGGTTCGAACTCAATCCATTTGGTCCGAAAGCGAACTGTCAACGGAATGAACTACGGGCGCTTACAAAACGTGATGGATACGAGAAATATTCCGACAGCACTTACCGACTGTACACACGTCCAAATGAAAGAAATGCAATGGAAATAGTTGAGAAAATCATGAGTTATCTAAATGAGAACTAGCTTATGTTTAGAATATAATAACATTAATTAAAAAAAAAGTTAATATTAATAAATTGTAGACTTGTATAGTACAAGGAACAGTGATTGAAAGTATCGATTGTGCAGTAATAACGAGCTGTGTGCGTGGGAAGATATTCAGCGATCAAGTCAATGTTGCTTCAATGAATACCAAGAAATGTCCTATAGAAAAGAGTTGAATTACGTTTCTAACTGAATAAAAATACACTAACTTTTTTTTTGTCATGAGAATAATTTTAATGGAATTGAATATAATCTCATGCGAGCAACACACCCGAATTGTGTTTGTTATTGAAAGCCAAATGATACCTCTATACAACACACAACCAACAATCGCAAACACAGTTCTATTTAATTTGTCATCTTTTATGAATATTTTACTTCATTTCATACATAAGTACTCGATAAGCCTATTGATAGACAATTTCTTTGAAATCAGTCTTTTCATCCGCGCTTTGATTTTATTTATAGTTCGATCAAAGTGCCGCTGTCTCCTTCAAAAATATGGCAAATCTTCAATTGAACAAGCAATATATTTAATGGAGAAAACTAATAGATTCTATATTTAAAGAAAATTCTTCGTAGAAGTACATTGGTAACGATCGAACGAAGAAGTCTATTTATTCAAAATCGACAAAATTTTATAAAAATAAAGGTAGATTGATTGAGAAATGTTAACATTTTAATTTTACCTATTATGAAAAGATACAGCCAATGTAGGCATTACAACCAAACCACCAAAGTAGAAGTGCATACTTACAATTTCAGCAAGTGCAGAGATAACTTTCCCAAGGGTAGTGAGTGACTTGTTGATGTTAGCACCTTCCTTCAGGCGAGTGCCTTTTGCCCCAGTGGAGTCGGCTCGCTCAGACCCCGCGAGATCCACCAAGGAGATTTTGGACACCTAATTAAAACAATAGAATTATTGTAAACTTTACTTACTACAAAAAAGTTAGAAACAGTTTCAAACCTTGTTAAGTTAAATTTTGTATGTCATTTTTTCTTAAACTCGTGTTGAATGCATGTTTAACCTTTTTTGTTGGTAATAAGGTTAAATTATGAAATCCCAATTTCAGCATAAATAAATCATTAATGTATATTAAAAGGCTAGTTGTATTACCAATAAAGCAAACTAAACTTTGACTAGCACTGGTTCTTTGATAGCAAAGATACAGTCATTGTAAATATGTATGAGTAAATATAATATATTTAGGATGTGTATATTCATAAATTCTTTAAAGAAATTTCTTTAAAGGTCGTAACTAAATTAAGTCTGATGAAACCTTGAATTTGTTTCTTGTAAAAACACAGACACACTTCTTTTTTCGAGACTATTTTAACGATTGCCGGTTATAGCTAGTTTGTTATGAATACTAGATGCGCTTAAACAGGTCCCAGGCACCTTTAATATTCTAGTAAAAATGTGTTGTATGGTAAAGATGGTTATATTAGGTACGGATAATGTAAGTTTACGAGTGAAAACAGCCCTCTAGGGTACGGCCGATCCGAACGTGTTCGTACCAACTAAAGGGATAAGGAAAAATGTAATGTGGGGGCGCGTCCCTTTTTAGTGTTATTTTGTAATCGTTATTAGGGACTATTTTTATGAGTCCATGAATTGGTTTGCCGTTTATATTTATTGTAAACATGGACTTTATTAAAAAAATAAAGCGTTGAACATAATATTTCACTGGCAATCTGCTATTTTATGTCAGAACAGGATAAACACTTGAACAAAAACCGTCGTAAGACGACAAGTTTCAATAATCAAACATCAGTAAAAGGTCGGCCTGCTAGAGCTGTTTTTATTATTAAGACTAGACCAACGACTGTTGCTAAGTAACAGACCCAGATTATCCCTACCTATTACTGGAGGTTGATTATTGAAACTGGCAGTTAGTGAATTTAAATTCTCACAAGGGTATTGTTCCCAAGGGTCACTTCGATTCATTGCAATGGCAAAAAATGTTGGCGTTAATAATAATAATAAATAAATATTTCCAACACTCAAACCAATTAGCCTAGCCCCAAAGTAAGCAGTGTAAGGCTTCTGTTATGGGATACTAGGGTAACGGATAGAATACATATATTGTACATATATAAGTATATTTATATAGAAATACATATAATACATATTAAACATTCACGACTGGAGTACAAATGCTCGTATTCATCACACAAATATTTGCCCCCACTGGGTTTCGAACCCGGGACCTCCCGAGTCGGCGACACCATGAAACCCGGCGTACAAACCACTCGGCCACGGAGGTCGTCAAGTAAGTTATCCTTACCTTTTCCGACATAAGGTCTGTCGTCTTGTCATGCCTCTGCTGAGTGAAGAATATCGTGAAGACGGCGTGCGAGCGAGACGATGTCTCGTTCATGTTCGTAGCCGCCACTGTCCTGTGGGATAAACAAAGAGGTTTTACTGTTTTATAGCTTTAGCGTAGTTTAACATAATAAATTCAACCTGGTGGACGGGTACGGTTGCCAACCCTACTATATAACATATTATCCTACTACTAGCAAACCAGTGAACCAAATGTTCACCAAAACCTGATTTAAAAAAAATGTATTTAATTAATTGAGAACTTCGGAGATTTTGTGTGGTTTCGTTTGAAATTCGTGATTTCTCGAAAACCGGAAGTGCTACGTTACTCAAATCCGGTTTGTAGTCTTAACAGACTATTCTTAACTTATAACTTAAACATTCTCTTTATCTATCTCTTACGGTTTGGCCGCTGAAACAGCACCACAGACAGACGGACGGACGGACTTGTCTAATATATAAGAGATATTAGGGGATCAAAAGCTATATTCCTAAAAATAATATATAGTAGACGAAACTAATATATTTTGCTTAAAGCAGACCTTGGGTAGTAAAAGCTTTCTTAAAAATAAAAAAATATTATTTAGGCGTAGAGGAGCGAAAACATATAATAAAGTAAATATGTTAAACAAATATTTTTTTTGTCAGTACTTTGCCATCTACTATATTTTAAGAGGTATAAGCTTTCAAAATAATATATTTGATAAAAAATAAGTTGGTAACCCTATGGACGGGCGACCTATAGTAGATAATATACCTATACTAATATAATATTCGCATGTCTACTAACTTCAAAATACTAATATAAATGATGAATATAGTCAACAGCGGAATGTAGACCTGTGTAACTAAAAAAAACCTATCACAATATGTGTATCCTATCTCAAATAAATTGAGTGTTATTTAAAGTCACGTGCTACCATAACCTAATTTTATAGCAAAGGAGGGGACAACACTAAGTATAAATGTAATCGCACTTAAAACATCATTCACGGTACTGTGTACTTAAGATTGCTTCACATAAAGCAGACAAGAACAGTTTAAAAAGTTGGCAATCCGCAAATTAGATTTCTAAGGAGTCCACAAAAAAGCTAAAAAGCTCCCTACCTAGCCTTGTTTCCCTCGTCGATGAGGTCGTATATGTCCTGGTATGACGTCACGGCCAGTTTGCTAAGGTCCTCCACGTACGGGCCCAGCGCAGGGTGCTCGCGAACACGGAGGTTGCCCTTGTTCTTGGGGTTCAATAAGTCGCGTACTCGCTCGCAGTAAATCTCCATGTAAGACACTTCCACCTGCAGGATAAAGAATATGTAAGAAGTAGGTGATAGCGGCTGAGGTAGTGTGTTATAGTGCGACAAAGGTGTCGATAATAGCATAATTCTCTAAACCTAAACTTAAATTTGACAACAGTTATTTGAGTATTCGTCGTCTACTTGTTAACAGACACACAAATCGGACACTATATTATATGTACATTATGTTTATATTTATGTATATATGTGTGTGTACGTATGTATATTTATATGTTTGTATGTATGTATACGTGTATGTATTAAATGCTATTTATTTATTTTTTCTCATTGTTTGATGTTTGCTCTTTTCTATGATTGTCTGTCGTTTTATGGACTCTGCAAGTTCTTTCCGGTTGACTGGTGCCATGCTGGCATTAAATCCGCCATATGCAATGTAAAGGCATTAAAGATTAAATAAATAAATAATAAACAGTGTATCCTTGTGATTTTCGATACAGAATGAAAAGGAGAAATTGATGTTAAATTGAGTTTAAGGAGAATCATGCCAGAATCGACACCAAAGGTCTCTTATGACTGTGGCGAAAATCTGAAGTATAATTGCCGCCGTCTTTGTAAACGTCATATTTTTTATGTCATATGGTCATTCACGTAGACAGGGGCGCTCTACCTGTACTGTCACTCGCATTCATAAAGATCTTTGTCGCACTGTAGATGCGCGTGGGGTTTCACATTAGACAAAGAGAATGGAATGCGCGTTCCCTGTTAAACTCTAAAGTTAAACTGTGTAGATAAGTGAGAGAGAGGAAGCGATAGTGTGGCCAATAGTTTATATTATTATTAGCTACACAGGGATACAGGGAACCTATTTCATGCAATTGTCGCACAGTCCATACGTATCTTTGTCTATGGGTAACTGAAACCTGCACAGAGAACACTCGTTGCTAACTTCACATCAATTAAGTTGTTTTTTTACTCCTTAAGAAGTTAACAGTCAGCAATTTCTTCCGATATAGTTTTTCCCCTGCAGTAAAAAGAGCTGGATGCGAGTGGCGCAGGACTGATCGGTGTGGAGATCCTTGGGGGAGGACTATGCTCAGCAGTGGGCGTCATACGGCTGACATGATGAAAAAGAGCTGTAGATACTGACCGAGTACTTCAAGTCCTCGCTTGTCGTCTGCCTGATGCGGCGGAACAGGTCCTTGCATATTTGTGGGATGATGCCTTCCTGGCTGTCCTCACCACGACCCATCATGGTATAAGACTTCCCTGCGCCAGTCTGCCCATACGCGAATATACATATGTTGTAACCTGAAACAAGATAGAGAAATGTAAATATGAACGGTAATTGAAAACCTATAAATGTCCCCCACTCTTTGATTGTAATATTATAGACATAAGCATCATAGGGACATAAGAAAGACCATTTTACAGTACGACGTATATATCTAAGTTGACAGATTGGTGAGAAGTGAGAACCGACGACTGCAGATCAGAAGCTCAAGCATGAGTTTTTGACAGCTCCGTAACGTAACAGCGCCCCTATCGGACGTAAGTGCAAACTACATTTTTTCCATACAAAATTGGCGATTACGATCAAGGAACTTACATAAGTTCCTTGATTACGATACTTTACGGAGCTGTCAAAAACTAGTGCTTGGGCCACTGATGGGACTTAAACGTGGGTATAAAAACGTGAAACGCGCCAGATGCTAACATTCCCACGCACAAGAAAAGCAACATAAAAAGTAGTTTAAGAACCTACTTAGCGTTGTAATAAAAACCGACTTCATAATAAACAAAACCACTAAAAAGTAAGTAAAGTAATAATACCATTCTTCACTTATATCTTAACTACATTTAAAGACAAATTAACATTTTGGAGTCGCATGTTGGCTGATCCGAGTTACTATTAACTGCTTGGCTTGGCTTTTTATGCAAAGCTCAGATACCCGACTTTAACATAAGGTGCTCTTAAGTGTATGGGGAGTACTGGAGTCCAGTCGCGATAAAAAAGTGAATTGCTCCAGCCATTTTGTCTAGTCGCCCTGAACATAACCCCCTACCCCGTGGACCTGAAACCTTATTCACCAACAGAACCACAACACCACCAAAAATAATTTTAATTTATTGTGATATTATGTAAATAACTTCCCCAGACTGTTTAAACCTGAGCTCATTTTCTTAAAATTTGCCTTTATGTTTGGAAAATAATATTAAGCGTGTACCTATATGACTTTGTAGAATTGAAATATTGAAAATGAACAATTCAACATGGAGCAGGTAACAGCGTTTCCTTATCTTACATCTTACAAAATAACATAAAAATAACTTATTATCATGAGATAGCTGCTCATTTTGTTTAATCTTGTTATGAGCAATGAATTAATTAGAGAGTCGGTTGTTTTATGTAGCATGAAAACTACGTCAAAATACCGGACAAGTGTGTGTCGTGCCGGGCGCAGTGTAGGGTTCCATAGAGATTTTATTGTGGTTATTAAAATAGTTTTTTTTTAATGTAAGGATTTACGGGTTATAAACAAGTAATTACTTCATCTAAGTCACTATTAATGTGTTTTTCTAAGGAACTTTAACTAGGTAAGAAATTTTCTAATTCATAAGTTGAACGACTATTAAACTAACTAATCTATCTTGACCATTATATTTTTTTCTCGAATGCACTATTATCATAACAATTTCCAGATTTTCAAGGTAATAGATTAGTTTTAAGAGGGGAGGGGAGGGGAGCTACTCGAACAAGAATAAGCACTTCAAAGTTGTATATTTCGCAAAGTGATCCCTAAATAGAATAATTAAAAAAAAAACACGACTGCCGTTTACTAAATGCTACTTACTATAATTGTGTATATTTGATATGGTCTTAATGAGACCTTTCAAATGATAGCTGTACTGTACCATTTTGTCGGCGTGATTGATATACATAGCTCTTCAGCTCTCCAGTGCCAACAGTCTCTAAGCGAAAACTCGGACGGACAGACAAACAGACGGACATGACTAATTGTCGGGACTACGGAACCCTAAGAAGAAAACGGAAATATGTTTTTTATAATCTTAATAGCTAATTACCATCAAAAGCATGCTGTAACATCTCCTCGCCGATGTCTTTGTACACCATGATTTGTGAGGAAAATTCTGGATCATTTGGCTGCAACAAAAAGAAACATTAATAAAATGAATATCGGAAAAAAAAACTCCCATAAAACAGTTCTCCCAGTCATGAATACTTATAAAAGAACGTTTTTGCAATAAGTATATTGCAAAAACGTATTACATATTACGAATAAAGAACTACTTATTGCAAAAACGGTTTTACATATTAGGGTCTACAACGTTTGACTTCAGCAATATTTGATATTGTGATAGACGGTTTTCGATTTACGAATTAAGCTTTGGCAGTCTCTTTATGGATTTGAATTACAATATCAATAAAGAGAATAGCAGAACCAGACATCGGCATAGCATCGCATCTGACGCCAAAAAGCGAGCTCGAATAAATTTGAATAAATATGGCCGTTTCGGGAACAGTCCATTCAAATTGCAAATGAGCCAAGATCTCTCGCTGCCGCCGATCTGCTCGAGCACATTCAGAAGGCTTTTTAATTCTAATGCCGCAGATTGTTTTAATTACTGCTGCTTTACAATGCACACACCTAGTACAAAGGCTTTTAACTTTTTGATTTGAAATAAGTTAACAAAAACAAAGAGAGACTTGACTCACAACGCGACGGTTTTAGTCCAGTCAACAAGTTCAAAAACGTGAAAAATAGGGATAAAGCTCCTAAAAATATGAGCAATAGCTCATTGGATTCGGAACGACCTCTAGAAAAATGAGTTTTGAGGATTTTACTGCACGTAAAAAATTGCAATTGTTATTAACAAAATAAGATGAAAAAAAAGAGTTATTTACGTTTTTGTTAATAACTCATAAACTATTAATATTTACGATATTTGGAAAAAAGGTCCTTAAAGAGGAGGAAATTTCCGAAAAAAAAGTCCCAGCTCCCGGAACTCTACCTCTATTATTTATAATTTTAATTTAACGCTGAAAATAGGGCTCCGCGCAGCCATTACGGCATGGGCGCACTGCCGTTAAAGACAGTTTCTTACATAAAATTATTTTTTTATAGTAACAAATATGAATTTAAAAATTTAAATTAATTATGGTGTCATCCAGATACTTGAAAGAATATATTCCCGTTGGAAAAAATTTTTTAAATTAATTTTTCAAAAAGTTATGCAATTGTTAATTAACGAATTTTTTCCTATCTCCGTTTTCATAAATGACGACATAAAAATTTAAATAATAAACCTATAAATTTTTGGCTCTGTGGAGCTCTTCTTATATATATACTTAACAAGATCCCGCGATAAAAGTTTATTAAAGTTAATTATTTTGTTTATAACAATTTTTTAAAGATAACAAAAAATGAAAAGTCTAAGAAATGTTATTAAAAAAATTTTTTTAAACAAATGTTATATTATTGCTGCTTTCTTATCCAACAATGGCATTAAGTAGCATCGGAAAAAATTTTTTTACATCATTTGTTAAGAAATTGTTTATAAACAAATAGACAAGTTTAATATTTAAAGAATTTTTTTTTACCATTATGTTGTCTTGGCAAAATAATGATTTTTTAAAAAAAAAAATTTCTTACATAATTTTTTTTATTGTTTATAATCGTTTTTTTTATATTTCGATTGTTTAAATAATTAGTTAAGGAATGATTTTCTCTTTAAAAATCATAATTGGCATTTCTTCATAGGTAAATAGAAAAAAAAAAAATTTATTAATAATTTCATTGTTTGTTAACTTAACAATTTGTTATAAACAAATTCTAACTACCGTTATATTTTTTTCTAGAGCTAAAAAAATAACAAAAACAGCCATATATATCAAAATACTAAAAAAAATTTTTTCTATTTTTTATAACGCTTTTAAATATTACACGATACCAAAGTTGCACCGGACACTTGATTTGTCAAGTAAAAAATTAATATAACTTATAAACTATTCGAGATACTATAATGGACATTCAGGTCGTTTTTATAAAGCATTAATTAATATTCAAAATAAGCTAAAAACCAAGTTTGTAACTATTGTTTATCAGCTAATACATGCATTTGTTTATAAAATTTTGAGATTTCTTTAACTTTTTCGTATCTCTTATGACTTACAACTTAATAAATAATTAAAATACAGCTATAAACCTTAAAACAATTTTGTTTAGCGATACATTATCTCCCAAATTATCAATTAATCGTACCTCCATCTCTAATATGACAGAAAAGGTGTCAACTAGTTCAGTTCAAAACTTCGATAGACCAAGCTGTTTTGCAATCCCTCCCTTAAAGAAAAGAAGGAAACGAACTATTTGAATTTGTATTATTGCATTGTATTATTTCCTCAAATATATTTAGAATTATTATTATAAAACAGTGACTTTTATTTTATAAATCCATTTTATCCTAATATTATTTCTAATATTTTTTTCATACCAATAAATGTAATTCTATTTAATTATAATAAAATATATAAAAATATGGTTAACATGTAAAAATTTAGAAGATACGGCAGATCAAACTACAAAAAATATGAAAAAAAATACTTAATGACATCGAAGAAACTATTTATTTAAATAAATGATAAAATCAGTTTCACTTAGAAGCTATAATAACTTATAATAATGTAGAGAAAATTAAAAAATTACAAAATGAAGGTAAGTGTTAGATAAATATTAAATAAATATTAATTAAATCACGTATATTATTTAAACAATTAGAGATGGAGGTACGATTAATTGATAATTTGGGAGATAATGTATCGCTAAACAAAATTGTTTTAAGGTTTATAGCTGTATTTTAATTATTTATTAAGTTGCAAGTCATAAGAGATACGAAAAAGTTAAAGAAATCTCAAAATTTTATAAACAAATGCATGTATTAGCTGATAAACAATAGTTACAAACTAGGTTTTTAGCTTATTTTGAAGATTAATTAATGCTTTATAAAAACGACCTGAATGTCCATTATAGTATCTCGAATAGTTTATAAGTTATATTAATTTTTTACTTGACAAATCAAGTGTCCGGTGCAACTTTGGTATCGTGTAATATTTAAAAGCGTTATAAAAAATAGAAAAATTTTTTTTTTAGTATTTTGATATATATGGCTGTTTTTGTTATTTTTTTTAGCTCTAGAAAAAAAATATAACGGTAGTTAGAATTTGTTTATAACAAATTGTTAAGTTAACAAACAATGAAATTATTGATAAAAAAAATTATTTTTCTATTTACCTATGAAGAAATGCCAATTATGATTTTTAAAGAGAAAATCATTCCTTAACTAATTATTTAAACAATCGAAATATAAAAAAAAACGATTATAAACAATAAAAAAATTTATTTAAGAAATTTTTTTTTTTAAAAAATCATTATTTTGCCAAGACAACATAATGGTAAAAAAAAATTCTTTAAATATTAAACTAATTATGAAATGGACAGCCGGAGGTCTTAAAAAAAACCGAAATTACTTATAAGAAATTTAATTAGAAATAAAGAAATTACAATTATTATATTACTTAAAACCTATTGACCCGATCGATGTGAGAATCAAAGTGATCCGATGACGATGGCCCTGGTGTCGCGGCGACGGCGGTCACGCGGCGGCGCGGCGTTCACGTTTCGCAGCGACAGCATTTCCGCCGTGTGGCAATAATTTCGATGGCCCACTTGCATGGGCGAAGTCAGCGCTTTACTTGTATTCTATGTATGTAATTTCTCCCCCCTCAGATCAGCAACTATCTGAGAATTTTTAGATCAAATATTGCTGGTGGGTCCTTATCTCCAGGTTTTCTTGGTTTTCCTTGATTTCTATGGGTTCTCGGCTCTGGGGGTGTAGGTCTTGCATATTGGTGGTACTCAGAACTGGTTGGATCGGAGGCTTCGTTTTTTCTGCATTTCGTAAGTCCATAACGTCGTAGCACAACTACGATTACGAGTGCGGTTGCACCGAATAGTACGCCGTAGAGGGAATATCGTAGTGTGGTATAATATCTCAGTCGGGTTTTCGTCGAGATGAACTGGTGTCTGCAGTGATATTTTATCTTGTACGTGATAGAGACTTCTTAGATCAATGGAGTGCAGCTCGATGTGTGTAGAGCCCTCAGCTTGCAGATGCAGATCAGGAATCTTCATTATCTTGAGTGGTTGACCTCTTATTTCATCGTTGTTGTTCGTGATGGTGAGTTCAGATGTTCGTAAGATGCATTTCAAAGGGATGGTAACCAAATAGCTTCCTCTTAGTTGTGTGTAGTCTTCTCTTCCGCAGGAAAGTTGTGCCTTTGTCTCGTTCGGGAGTGAGATTATGTAGTGTTGGTCGTCAAGTTTCTCCATTGCTTCTTTATGCAGTGTTACAGATGACAGCTTGCAGGTGCTCTTCAAAGATTGGTTCAAGATGAGATGCTGGATACAGTCAGGTACGGTACGGACTTGGTGATTTATTCCTTCTTGACAGAGATAGCCGTGACTTAACTTCGGGCATTCAGCCTCTATGTACACGAATGCGGACTCGCAAGTTGCCAAAAAGGGATAGGAAGGGATAATGGCTTGGTGATTACTATTGGGTACTACTGATAATCTATATAGTTTATAATTTTCCTTTACAACTATCGGGATTCTAAAAACTAATACTATTTCTTTACCTACATAATAAAAAGCGGGTTTTATTACCTCGTAAAATTCCCTTAAATCTATGTCTAAAATATTTTCCCTATTATATAATTTTCTTAACCTGGCTATCATATTACCTAAAATATCTACCTTGAGCATTGCATGGTGTGTGCTCGATGCACGTACGAATGCTAATACATTTTCTATATTAATAAGTTCATTATATGTGTCCTCTACATTTTCACTAATGATGGTCAGCAATTGAGCAAACTTTGCGTATTTTATAAGGCTGTAATTTTGCATATAATCTTTATCTAATAATTGATGTAATGTGTTATTTATAAGACTTTGATTTTCTACTATGTGAGAGATAATGCTAAAGTATTTCGTCATCCATTCTTTATTATAGCTTATGTGATTGTTTAACTCAAATGCTAACTTATCCTCGTTACTATAAAGAGTCTTTATCGCGTGATCATATTTCAGCGCGTCATTATAGTCCAGATTGCCGGTAATGCTTTTAATTACAGAACCAAATGCATTTACGAGACCTCTCTTAGCACGGCTTGGCTGTAAACTGGCTAACTGTTTAAAGGACTTTTCTATTTTATTATTCAAGTAGTTAATTTGGAGCTCATATAAAATATAAGTGTCATTGGGTAGTCTATCTTTAAAAGTCTGTATTTGCAATAGGCTAGTTGACTCATGTCGAATTGTATTAAATAAATGTTTATTTCTTAAAGTATTTGGTCTAAGGAACCTAAATATATCGATTTCACTTTATAAAAGCAGAAGATTACTGTAGAAATTAAATTTAAAAAAATAATGTTTAGTCTATACTTTTTAAACACTAAAAACGCTGTTCGCCACATCCGCCATGATTGTGTCGTCTCTTTTAGTAAACAACTAAACGTCATTCATACATAACTTTAAAACTTGTTTATTAAAACTAATACTAAATGAAGAGACTTATAATGTTATTCAATGAGTACTTACATCAAAGTGATCTTCGCAAAAATAAATTCTACTATGAGTCGATAAAGTTGCAGGATCACTTTTAGCAAGTTTTAACCAGGTATTGCGTAGGTTAATTTCTTTCGGCACTTTAATCCACAACTTTCCTGGAGTCTTCAAGGATGTGTTTTTACATTCTCGTACAATACAATAATGATAATTACTATATTTTTCGTGGTATCTATAAGAGATCATGTTTTTTTTTATTATAAACTCAGATAGGTTATTTTCTACGTGCTTACGAGTTTTTGTTTACTACCGTCAACGTCATAGCATAGATAATCTATAGACTAAAATGGCCGACAGCGTTTTTGTATGTCCATGAAAAGTCTATTTTAAAATTAAAGATTTGTAGCTTTCTCGGTCTCAAAAACATACAATACATTTTTTTTCGGTCTAATAGAACATTTATTAACCATTTAAAACCTTTTTCCAAAAAGGGTCAACTAGCCTATTGCAATGTAGAAAGGCTATTTTCGATGTCATTTAATTGAATGCGTTGTAAGAAAGTATGATGATGTGAAATGAGTTTAGTCGGCCCTAACATGAAAGGTAGTAGTCCGGGTCCGTCGTCGAGAGTCTCAAGTCTTATCTCCTGTGGGCTTGTTGATTGGACCAAAAGCATCAGCATCCTGTAACAATTTAACATTTTTGGGCACACGTTTCAGTCTTGATTTAGCCACGGGGCCACGTTTCTTAGAGGTATAGATATGGATAGGCAAATCAGCTAATACGGTGTCCTGTGTATATCTAGGAGCGATTTTTTGTCTGCTGGCCATTGGATTTTTAATGAAAATCTGTTGTTGAGGTGTATACTCTATTTCGGGTTCCCTAGTCTTATTTCTATTTTCTATCAAAGCTGTACGATTTTCTAAAGAAGATTGATTAATAAGTTCGTAGACCGTATTCATTTGCGCTTTATGATTTTGTAGGTATTGCTGTAGTAAATGTGACAAAGGGTCGATATCAATAGGGTCTCTTGGGTCAAAATGCCCTGTTATTAAATCAAAAGGTTTGCACTTAGTAAAACTATGTATAGACGAGTTATATGCAATGATTGCGTAAGGCATCAAGTTCACAACAGGTTCGTCCTTATGTTGCAACTTGAGTATGCGAAGGTGCTCGAGTAATGTCGAGTGAAGTCGCTCGATATTACCGTTATCGTTCGGCGCGTGAGCTAATGTTCTATGGTGGTTAATTTTGTGTAATCGAATAAACTCTGAAAATAACTGATTAGTAAACTCGGTCCCGTTGTCTGTTACTATGGTATAGGGGAGGCCATGATGGGTAGCAAACATAAGTAAACCCTGTAAAATACTAATGGCGGTCCCGTCTCTCAATAGGTATGCTTGACCGTATTTTGAGAATACGTGTATGAAAGTCAAGTATTTTTCGTTCTGTGCAGTAAATAAATCCATATGAATAGTCTCAAAAGGTCTAGTCGGCGGAGGTACTATGTTGAACTGCTGTCTCACGGGGTTCCTATCATATTTTGCTTGACCACAAATCGTACATTCACCTATAAATTTAGCTATTTGTTCTTTCATTTTAGGCCAAAAGTATTTCTTGGAAAGAGCTAGGTAGCACTCAGTTATGCCCCTATGATTCGTTTTCCCGTGATGGTAATTACGAATTATTTCCTGCTGTCTAAGATATTCCTTAACGTTTTCTATTTCTATTTTAGTTAGGATAAGATTCATAGATGAAGACTTGAATTTTTCTTGAATGATAGGGATGATAGAATACATGGCAAGAGGTGGATTAATGAGCAAGACCGTTTTAACTTTCGGGCTTACGTACTCTTTTACAGCACTAACTATATCATTTTCTAAGTTAGATTCGCATACTTGTAAGGAGATGCGAGTATGGGTATCGAACGGTTTAGTAATAACGGCTCTACGTTTTACGTCTGGAACAATAGTGATATGCAATTGGCGGTGAAATTTATTTAAGGGTTCATCAGTTATGGGAACTTCTAAAATTGGGTTTTCGTGGCTAGTGTGTACGGTTTCAGTCTCAGAATTAGATAGTAATGATGGTGGTTTTTCTGAACAATTAACAATTACGGAACTAATCTCCTCGTTATGAATCTCGATTCGCGATAGGGCGTCGGCGTTGGTGTTATTTTTGCCCTTCTTATAAGTTACAGTAAAGTCATATTCGCTCAATCTTAAGCGCCATCTAGTCAATCTCGAATTCGGTTCCTTCAGACTCATCATCCATTCTAATGGTTTGTGATCTGTAAGAATTTTAAATTTGCGACCGAATAAATAAGGCCTAAAATACTTTGTAGCCCAGACGATGGCTAAAAGTTCCTTTTCTATGGTACTGTAATTGATTTCACTATCGTTAAGAGTCCGTGATGCGAATGAGATCGGTTTATCTGACCCTACAGGTCCCTGAGACAGAATAGCTCCTATAGCAAAATTCGAGGCGTCTGTTGTCAGTAAGAACTCTCGGTGGAAGTTGGGATACTGTAAGATGGGGTCGTTAGTCAGGAGTGTCTTGCATTTTTCAAATGCGTTTACGTAGTCAGAGTCTAAGGTTATCTTTTTACCCTTTTTTAAACATTGAGTCAATGGTTTGGTTATGCGAGCAAAATCGGGGATAAATTTACGATAATATCCAACTAGTCCTAAAAATTGTTTAATCTGTTTAGTAGTTTCTGGAATTGGATATTTTTCTATTGCGGAAATTTTGTCGGGGTTCGGTTTTATACCTTCCCTCGTTATGACATGGCCTAAATAGTTAGTTTCTAACTTGAGAAATTCCGACTTGTCCATCTGTATTTTAAAATTGGACTCGCGTAATCTCTGTAATACTTTTTCTAGGTTATTAATCGCTTCCTGTAATGAGGTCCCTAGCACAACGATATCGTCTAAATAAACTATACAGATTTCGTTTTGAAGGCCTCTAAGGACGTTATCCATGACTCTTTGGAACGTAGAAGGACTGTTCTTTAAACCCATGGGCATTCTAAGAAATTCGTAATGCCCGTGCTCTACGTTGAAGGCTGTTTTCGAAATATCGGCTTCATTCATCTCAACCTGGAAAAATCCTGATGCAAGATCTAGGGTAGTGAAATACATGCATTTCCCTAGTTTGTCAAGAATGTCAGATATGTTGGGGATAGGATATTTATCGTCAATAGTCTTTTCATTCAATTTACGAAAGTCTACCACTAAGCGCCACTTCTGTTTTCCCGATGCGTCGGCTTTCTTTGGCACGACCCATATAGGTGAGCTCCACGCCGAAGTGGAAGGTCTTATTATCCCTTGTTCTAACATTTTACTAATTTGATCGCGAACTTCATTTCTATGTATATAAGGGTAGCGATAGCTTTTCGTGTAGATGGGAATTTCGTCAGTAGTATTAATGCAATGTTTAATTCTATTTGTAAATGTTAAAGGCTCGCCTTCTAAATAGAATACGTCGGCGTAGCGCGAACATAATGCCTCGATATTCGCTTTTTCCTCAACTGCATTTTGCGTAGTTAACGTCTGATTCTTTAAATCTATTTTTGCTTCTAATTTCGTAAGTAAATCTAAACCTATAAGGCCGTCGAAGTAATTATGAAAGCGGTATACAAATAATTTTATGGGGTTCTGATCTTTAAATTCGGAGAAACATGGAAGGGTAATAGAGTAATCATTACGGCTAGTCGCATGGACGTTGGTAACTTCAAACGGATCGTAATCTAAGGGGACATTATAGAAAAACTTATCTACACATTCCGGGCTAATAAATGACTGATTAGCACCTGTGTCTATTAATAACTTTAAAGGTGGCTCCGCTATCTGAATATAGGGTAACTGTCTTTGGGTTTGCAAATTGAGTTCTATTTTAACTTGCCTGATGGGCCATTTAACTGAAAATCCGAATCTAAATTACGAGTGGAACTTGACTCTTGTGGCTCGTCATTTGACTCTGCACTGGTGGTGGGCTCGTAAATTTGAACTCTATTGTCATAGTCGTCGTTCGAGTCATAGTAACAGTAGTCACTTACGTCATTATAGTAGTCTGTGTCGTAGAAATAGTCTCGATAATATGAATCATCGTAAGCGCATTCATTTAAATTGACTTCCCGTGATTTGAAATAATTATTGGGTGGCGGATTCCCGTATTTACGCCAATCGTGTCCCGACAAAGTGGGGGGTAACTGTTTCGGTACAAAATGTTGTACTCCGCTCATAGGTCGTGGGGCTGAAAACTGGGGTTGATTCCTAGGTGGTAATCTAAAATTATTACTCTGGGAGTTGTACCTTGGCGGGGGTGCACTAAACATTTGCTGAGTGCGGGTTGGTATGCGCTGTTGGGAATTATTATTTAACATATTAACTCTAAAAGGCTGTGAATGAGCAGGGTAACGATGCGCTGGCGGCGGCGGCGGTATAAACCGCTGCGTTGGCTGGTTCGCTAAGTTATTGTTAAAATTATTATTATAAGGTTTAGGCATTGAGAAACCTATAGGTACTGCAGGCGGTGGACGGAATGATAATTGTGGCTTAGGTAAACTATCAGTGCGTTGCTGTTGATAAAGAATATTTAATTCTTCCTGCACATACTCTAGAGCTTTCTCTATGCTATCAGGCCTCATGCACCTGATGCGTGATCCAAGTGGTTCTTTTAAACCGCGAACAAAAGCCTGCATGGTCAATTTCTTATATAAAGTTCTTTTAGCTTCGATAGTGGTACCTAAATCCTCATGCAAAGTAACATAGGTCATTATTGTACTGAACAATGTTTGACATTGTTCGTAAAATTCTTGGGGACTGCTATTGCCTTGCCTTGCTAAAGAAAGGTCATTATATAATGCTGTTTCGTCTCTTTGGTCTGCAAAATTATTAATTAAAGTATTTCGTATACCAGCCCAACTTTCTGGGATGCCGTTTGAATTTATTATAGTGGCGGCGGGGCCGGTAATTTTATTAAGAATTCCATTTAACAAATAAAGATTATTTAATCGACCATTTGGATCCTCGCTCAGAAATTCTTGACACATTTGATCGCATATTCGTATAAACCTAGTAAGGACATTTGCGTTCCCGTCAAAGTCAGGAACGAGGCGTAAGGCCTTATGGATTAGGTCTGGGTTCGATTCCATGGCTACTACTTCAGGAATATTATCTAAACTATTTTCCATAAATCTACAATTATCGACTAAATGTCTTCTGCGAGACTGCTGATGTGAAGCAGAAACGCGCAACCCAGAGTTTCGTGGGTGGAAAATGGTGAAAAATTAAAAGGACTTACAAGATTAGGACAGGAGGCAACACGAGAACGATTCAAGTGTACTCACATAAACATTTCGGCTCTCTTACGTATCGATTTCTGGATACTTTCCCTCTGGCTGCTCCTTCGGGTTCAGGATACTCGTGCCGTGACTTGAAAGCCACTCGGGCGGCTCGTGCAACGAACGGAAATCTTCCTGGATGTAGCGCGAAACCGACCGCGAATATCCTACCGACTGCGCCAATTATGAAATGGACAGCCGGAGGTCTTAAAAAAAACCGAAATTACTTATAAGAAATTTAATTAGAAATAAAGAAATTACAATTATTATATTACTTAAAACCTATTGACCCGATCGATGTGAGAATCAAAGTGATCCGATGACGATGGCCCTGGTGTCGCGGCGACGGCGGTCACGCGGCGGCGCGGCGTTCACGTTTCGCAGCGACAGCATTTCCGCCGTGTGGCAATAATTTCGATGGCCCACTTGCATGGGCGAAGTCAGCGCTTTACTTGTATTCTATGTATGTAATTAACTTGTCTATTTGTTTATAAACAATTTCTTAACAAATGATGTAAAAAATTTTTTTCCGATGTTACTTAATGCCATTGTTGGATAAGAAAGCAGCAATAATATAACATTTGTTTAAAAAAATATATTCTTTCAAGTATCTGGATGACACCATAATTAATTTAAATTTTTAAATTCATATTTGTTACTATAAAAAAATAATTTTATGTAAGAAACTGTCTTTAACGGCAGTGCGCCCATGCCGTAATGGCTGCGCGGAGCCCTATTTTCAGCGTTAAATTAAAATTATAAATAATAGAGGTAGAGTTCCGGGAGCTGGGACTTTTTTTTCGGAAATTTCCTCATCTTTAAGGACCTTTTTTCCAAATATCGTAAATATTAATAGTTTATGAGTTATTAACTAAAACGTAAATACCTCTTTTTTTTTCATCTTATTTTTTTAATAACAATTGCAATTTTTTACGTGCAGTAAAATCCTCAAAACTCATTTTTCTAGAGGTCGTTCCGAATCCAATGAGCTATTGCTCATATTTTTAGGAGCTTTATCTCTATTTTTCACGTTTTTGAACTTGTTGACTGGACTATTTTTGTGGGGATGGATTTCTCTGCCAGTCCTTAATTGTCAGTCAGTATTTTTTTTTCATACAAAATTAAAATGCAGTAGTCGTGAAAATAACCATCAATAAAACTGCAACTGGGTTAGTAAGTAAGTGTATAGAATAGAAAAGCATAGATAAATACAGCGGCTATTTTTGTTTTATTGTTTTGGTTTTTCTTTATTGAATAAAGCTCACACATTATTATAAATTGTCGCTTTGCTCCGTCTCATCGATGAAGCATTCTAATTTCAAACACAACAATTTCATTAAATCAAACATTGTGCGAATCGATCACCAAGATCCAATAAACAGCAATACAAGATCGATCGGAAATGAAAACTACAACCGCAACAGGCAGGTCCCATCGAACAATCGCAATTAATCTCCAAAGGGAATGGAAATACAAGTTAACGCGGTCGTGTAACATTTACGAACGGATATTATGGGTTTAGAGAATAACAGAGAGGGAGAAACGACATAGAAACATAAGAGATGAAAAACAAATCCTGTTGCATTTACGAACGACACAATTTCAATTAAGTTTCTATTTTTTTTAAACACTCACACCAATTAGCCTAGCCCCAGTAAGCACTATAAGACTTGTGTTCTGGGATACTAGGGTAACGGATAGAATACATATACTGTACATATATAAGTATATTTACATAAAAATATATATTAAACATCCATGACTGGAGTACAAATACTCGTGTTCATCACACAAACATATGCCCCCACCGATATTCGAACCCTGGACCTCTCGAGTCGGCGCGACCCCATGAAACCCGGCGTACAAACCACTTGGCCACGGAGGTCGTCAAAATATCTATCTATCTGTTTTTTTTTCTTTTACGAGATTTAGATAGTATCCGTATAGTTCTACTAGTAGGAATAAACCACAGAATACAGAAAGAGGTTAGAAGGGTGATCAGACACTGTTTGTATGGGAACCGATGTCGACCCCACTACACTTCGATAATAGCCACTCAAACGACGCGACATTTGAACCAATCAGCGCTTACACCCGGGAGCAACGACACAATCAGAACCAAGTTTTGGTCATTTGATTCAACCAAGTTATGAGCATTTGTTTACACATATCTGTAGCGCCTGCCCCGCCCACAAGGCCTTTCTAACGTCTTCTGTGTTCTGTGGATTAAACGGTGTTTTAGGGAACATCAGCATTCTAATGGCCAGCCCGAATTATAAAGCCAGGACCCACGCTGACAAAGTACCGATTGGTGGAATAAGGTACAATATGAAATTACTGGAACGAAGTTCCTTTTCGGATGGTATGGCGGATGCGGATTAGGCGAAATTTTTGTTAGATTTTTTCGTCAGAGACTAGCCAGGCATCTAGCTAGCCAGCTAGGTGGGTAGCTAGGTGGGTGATCACTGACGGCGGTGGTTGTGAACTTGGTTTAAAGTTTTGTTTAATACTTAGACTGAATCGGAGGATCGGGCCATGGCCCGAGTGCGGATTGGTGGGTAGGATACATTATTTTGTTTTTTTTTTTTGAAATATATTTTATTGGAACAAAAACAGTGAATACAATAAATGTGCACGATAATAATTGCATTAGTTATAAAAACTGTGTCGCAACTATTAACGCCCACCTCTGAGTGACCTATGACGAACATACAACAAACAAACAATAAATATTAGAGTACGTACAACTCATGGACGCAAATTTGGAACAGGCTCAAAGCCTTTTCTAAGTTGAACCCTATAGCAGTGGATTATTTTGATGGAATAGGGCAGTGGGCCAAGTCCGCTCTGGCCCCATTCCGCACTTGACCCATCTACATTGGGCCAAATACGCATTGAACCGAATCCGCACTGGGCCTACGGTACTTTTTTATGGAATAGGGAGATTGAACCACGACCCGCTATGCAGGTTCAATGCGGATTAGTGAATAGTTTATTAATGTGTTTAACTTCGTTCCAACCGAGTGTTCTACGACACTCGCGCAATTTTATGGATATATCAACATTTTAATTATACTAAATGCACAGTAGGTAGACTCTGCATATCACGTTGTAAATTAGTCTCTTGCATAATCTGTCGATTAAGGAAGCCTTGAACCATCGTAGCCCGTGGAAACCATACAGCACGCAGCCTGGCAAATCCGATAATCGTGTTGCGTATAAATCCAATATGGCCACCATCCGAAACAAGCGGCAAACGCCAGCGAGGCAATTGGCGGGAATTGTTATTACCGTGGTCAGATCATCAGATTATCGACAAAATAATTATGTGTGGGTGCCTAGTTTTCTAAATAAAAAATGTAATAATCTAAATCTTCTGCAATACCTGCTGTAAAATTCGCTACAACCATTCCCTCACTCAATACAGAAACACGACATTGCACGATAATAAATGTTATTGGCTTCCCTAAGACAAATTGTTATAAAATACGAGGAGAACAACTTAAAAAACATTTCCTTTTTTGTACAATTGTACCTACAAATCTACTGTGGTTAAATATAAAGTGACCCTAAAAAGTTTTTAGTAAATAAAGCTTATTTTACATTAAAGGAATATTTAAGTGATGTTGAAATTGAAATTATTATTGATGTTTATAATAAATAAGATTCAAATAATCTGTTATATTGTTTGACAATGATGATGTGAATTTGTTATAATTTTATATTATGCTTAATTAATGGGATAATCGTGATAAGTTTTTTTCTTCTCAACATTATCTCTATATCACCATTTATTACCATATTCTGCAAAAAAACAGATGATTATGATTACCTATCACAAGATAAGATTTACAATACACTGAATTGAACTGGACATTTTCTCCATCATTTTCTAATTCTTCCTTGCCTTGCAGGAGTTGCAGGCGAGCAGCGTTACACAGACCGAAAGGCAGACTTCAACCGAGTTAGAAAGGTCGGACATATAAATATTTTGCCTGGATATGACCAAATAAATTAAAGACGGAAAAACCTAGCAGAGCTTTATAAAAGTTAAATCTTAACAACAGCTCGGCGTTATTGCGTTGCGGTCTCGTCAAGATTTCACCCTTACTCATCCCTTTGAGTAGCCTTTGGGGGTGGAGAAAAGGAAACCCGAGTGGAGGGGGTGGCAATCTTCCATGTTTACTATTGATTCAGTGCTGTCGCTATTCTAAGAACTTATGTACACAATATAAGGAGACGTACACAACATACCAAAGCAATTCGATTCCGCGAACTGTAAGTATTAGATTAAACATCTCCAGGCTGAATAGGGCACGAAAAAAATATGGAATGCGACAAGTGCTGGCATAATGTTGAAGTCTTTCTACTTTACGCATAGATTCGGAAACTATTTACTGTAAGCGATAAGCAACCTGGGAGCCAATCGCGTAACTTGATTGCTATGGCTATTGCTAGAGCTTATGATTTCGTTTTTTTATTTATCACCGCCGATGGGTTTTAAATTCCTGGCGCTCTTTGCATTTGTATTAAAAATATTAAATAAAATGAGCGTGATATATTTGAAAAACTTAGGCGGTCAGAAACAACAAAATGAAATCGTAAGCGATATCGATAGCCGTAGTAATCCCGTTAGGCGATTTGCCCCCTGGTCCTTATTGTCTCCTAACAACATTAACTGTACTTAATAAATAAATAAAGTATAACTAATGTTGTTTTTTTTTTGTTTTTGTGTATGAAACAACATTAATTGTTATGTTTTTATTAACTGCTATAGGTGTTTTATTTTTTTAGTCAAAGAAAGTTTAAACAAACCAAAATTATCATTTTGAGCTGCTATGGTTGAACATACAAGTAAATACTGTTAATATAAAAGCTTTCCTTTTGGCTTCGCCGCAGTAGTTTATTAGATAAAGTTTTTAAACTAATGAAATGCTAAAATGGACTGCTTATCCATACGAACATTTTGTTCAGATTACTTGGTTAATAAATACTTATAGATACTTACATTGTGCGACCAGTATGAGAAGTCGAAGTTGAAGCTTTTAGCTGCATCTTTGCTGCCAGGTGGTGCTTTCGGATTTGTTATAACTGCAACAAACAAAAGCAAGTGTTTAAGTATAATTAAAACATTTCTATGCCATTTCGACAATATGTTTTTTACTTAATTTATCGGCTCTATAGAAACGTCACAATGCAAAAATGAATATTTCACAGAATAGTAACGTAAATTAAATAACGTGTTACAGATAGTTCTCTGTGCAGAGGGTGTCTGGAAGCAGATGAAACGTCCGCTCATGGGATCCTGGAATGCATGAGCGTGGCAGAACACCGGGCATCAATCCTCGGGACGCCGAGGCCTCTCCTAGAAGCCTGTGAGAGTCCCAGACTACTGTGCTTCTGGAAGAAGCTGGAGCTGGCTGTGCTAGCTATCCCAATCTACCCTGCACGCACAATGGACCAACTATGAAGTTTACGTGCGGAAACGGGGGCCCGCAACAAGTAACAAGTGACGTAAATTAAATGAAGAATTTACATACTCATTGGAACGTGAAAATACCTACAATTTATTCAATTATTTATTTCAGGAAACTTATCATATCAGTACAATACCTAATTATATTACATAGTACCCTAAGCACGAACAACTAGCGAGAAAGTATTCGTATCGTTATTTCAAAGTTTCTATGGAAAAAGCTAGTTTGTTGCGGCGCTGCTTAGTTTCCATAGAAACTTTGACGTTGGCGATATGAATACTGTACCCTTAGCACGAACCAATATCGAATTCGAATAGTTTGCAAGTGCGAAATATCTTGTCAAATTTTGTATTGAAACTTGAGCAGCAGCGCCGCAGCGGACGTAATGTAAACTAAAAATCAGTACACAATTAACAATGACATTTAGCACTCGCAAACTATTCGAATTCGATATTAGTTCGTCGTAAGGGTACGGATCTGTTAATATTGTAGTTCTGGTACAGGTGTAGGTAGGACCAGAACATAAAACGTAAAATTAGCTTTCTAAAACAGCTCCTCAATTTCAACATTAATCGATGTTTGGTCGTTGTTAATTGACGTATTTAATAAGAATATCTGTAATAATTGTGGGATCAAGGAACTTTTTAGTATTTAACTTTAACTCTTTTGGCCATCCCATTTAAAGCTTAATAAAAGTGTCTAGGTGACGTAGCTTATATAATTTCCCAATCCCAACTATGAATTGTAAGAGATCCCGGAAATCGAAAAAAGTTACGCAATCACTTCACCCGTGGGATCGGATGCTGTTCAACAGACAGAAAGATTATATTCGGCGACCCCGATCGACCCCAAAAAATTATTGGAAACGTTAACCTTACGTTTATTAATATGACAAAGTTTTATCCATTATTTTTTTTGATTCTCTATAATAAAAATATGATGTAAAGTACTATAATATATCAAAGTCAGTAAGTATCCTGGACGTCGGTCAGTACATATTTTTACTATCTAATAAAGAATGAAGTAATAGATATGGTTTTCTAATATAATCATTATATTATTGCCTATATGTAAGTAGCTAGGATAAATACAAACACGTTGTGTTTACGAATCATATCACGTTTATAACAGTTCGGGAAGGCTTAGAACCACCGAAGACAGAAACCTTTCAGTGTTCTGCGCTTACTGCTTAGAGCCCTTAAATGTGATTAATATTGATTACTGCTTGGTGCTGGCCGAGTCGCGCCCTCGACAAAGATAACACTAAAATCTTTCCTATTTCAACGTAACCCAATTGTAGCAGCCAGCATTTCCACTACTGTATGCACATTTAGATGTAAATTTTCTAACAGACAAAGACGAAGATACTTTATGTCAGCAATTAAAAAGTTTTCAACTGGCATTGTTCCTGATAGAGTGTCCCCGCATCTACGAGTATGACGGATGGAGTAACCTCAGTCGTCGTCGCGCCGTATCGACCCGCAGCGTCGCCGTGGCGTCGCGCCGCCTCGCCGTCCGTCGCTTTGTAATACTGTTTACACTGGCACATCGAGAGCATTTGCATAGCAAATTTCTATTTTTAGATAAACTCTAGGACGTCCGATCGGTTATTTAGCTCGCCCGACTTGGAAACAAAAGAGTGCGGAGGACTGAGTCCTGGAAGTGTAGTTTCTAAGAACCGACGTAGTGACGCGACTTTCAACTTTTTCTCCCCATTACAGCGAACATGGTATGCGCTTCCTATAAATAAATAATTGTAATGCAGTCTGTGCTGCCTTACTAACATTGTCGAACCGCATCGCGCAAAAGTAAGACGGATTTTTCAGTCACATAGAAAAACTATAAATTTGAGATAAAACAAAATAATTTAAACTGAATTATTCTGTGTTCGAGGATTATTGGCTGACGCTATTTTGTAGTCATTAATGTTTCCATTTTAAGGATCCGCAAATGTCACAAAGATGATTTAGGCTTTAATAAATTAAAGCCGTTGTCACAAACTCTCGTGTCATCAGCTAGTTACCTTCATCGACGATTCCGTAAACAATAAACGTACATTCGTACGTAAACGATCAAAAACGTGCAAGGTACAGGGAAAAGTGTAGAATTGTTAAAAATCTTTGGTGACAATCTCCCAAAATACGCTGACATGATTTGGGATGCATGCTAATGCGAAATATTCCAACGAAATCCAATCAACTCAAGAACACTTGACACTGACAAAAGATTTTCTGTTCCAAACAAAGGAAAATGAATTCATGGAAAATAGGAAGGAAAAATAAATTCCGTCCAAACATTCGGGACTCCAGGTTTTCTGGAATGCAATATTTCTGCAGCTTGCCGCATAGTGTCGTCTGCTGGAATAATAAAATAAATGGATCGTGCAGTTTCATCCCGTTTATGGCGTGAGTCACTTGCAGTCGGATGTCGGACCCGTGTGTGAGTAATCAACCGGGTTGCAGTGGTGACGTCACTGACTCCTGACTTTTGAATTTGTTTGTGCTATCGAGCTACACAAATAGGTCGCTATTTGGAACAGTATAAACATAATGGACTCAATAAAAAAGTTAATTATCTTTATTACGAGTGTAATAAAATATATATAATATAACAGCTTTTAGCCGTGAATTAGGTCTAGCTAGATAGAAATAAAACATATAGGTATGTATCTAAGTGATAAAATCATTTTTACACCAGAAATAATTTAATTTCTTATTTAACTTTACCCATACCAAATTTCTATCCAAAATGTTCATTTAATAATATTCACCATATAAACTTTCAGACAATTTTTACCTCTTCGTGGATTGAATTTCAAAATATCCTTCCTCATTCCTTTTATACGTCATACAGGGAACATCTGTACCGAATTTAAGCTTTCTAGGTAATGAGGTCTGAATTAGACTTTGATGAGTCAGTCAACTATTGCCATTTTTATGATTACATTATTTAACTTTATATTTATTTCATTCAAGAATAAAATCATTTTCATGACTTAATATAAGTAAGTAACTACAACAATGATTGAAATCATAATCATTACAGATTTTCATTATTTCAGTAGATCTAACAAAAATTTAAAAATATATGGATTAAACATATTAGGGCAAATTTAACTAAAGGTAATTGACAGAAGATCAAACGAAAAAGGAATTATTTTTAACCGAAGTTTAATTCGCTAAAAATATAGAGCAGTTGTACGTTCTTAGGTATATACATTTTCGTGTGAAAAGTTATCTGAAAACCTCGGCGCCGCCATGATGGAAAAGCGAGGCGACAACTAAAAGTGGAACCTTTTGGAAACCAAGCGACGACGCTTGTCTACAAACATAGGGCTGCCGAGTTCTTTGATGAGAAACCTACCTATAGATAATTCTGTGGCACTGCGCACCTACCCATTATTTTCTTAAAAAAAAGTCAGTTTAATAATTTGTCTATCTATTGTAAGTATTTTATGTTCTCTATTTTGTTTAAGTAACCGAATTTAAGTCATCATTTAACGTTGTCAAATTTTACTTGAAGGTTCGAATTCTTTTGGAAATAAATAAAGTATAAAACCAAGTATTTGACAAATAAACTGTATAGTCCCATCGAATATAGTTCTAAAATTCATGCTTGCGATTGCCAAAATAACAGAGTACACTACTTACATTACTTAGTACGAGAGCTACTGCCGACAAACTGTTGCACAGTTGGTTAGAATAGAAATAAGTGTAGTATTTAGTTTTTATGAAAAAAATAATTTAAAATAAAGTAAAATTGTGTACTGCAGCGACTGAACAAAGTAAAAACTCAGTAATCCGTCACGATTTCATTATACGTTTCTTTTTTTAGTATCAAATAATATTAGAGATGCTCGATGTTCGATGGCGCAGATGGTTAGCGCGTTCGGCCTGATTTTAAACAACTTTCTCAATGGTTGGTCATTGAATGGGTGACCAAAAACCTTATTATCTCGAGCGCCTTCGGGCTTCGAAAGGCACGTTTAGCCGTTGGTCTCGGCTGCATCCGCAGTCGTTAGCACCCACTCATCCGAAATGGGCCTCGTGGTGGGTCTAGCCCCTATCTCCCTATTCCATCCATGAGAAAGGCCTGTGCCCCAGCAATGGGGGCATTAATAGGCTTATGATGATTAAGTTTAAGATAGAACAATATACAAAAGTTTTCCAAAAACAGTAACTATGAAAGTAGCAGCCCTACAACAGACATTCGCACAAGGTCGTTCTGAAAATCAACAAAGCGCTACGCTAACTCTGTTCGCTCCCCGCTGCATCTGCATAATGCAACAGACGAGGGTAAAAACCACAGGTACAAACCTTTTCCCGAATACATTGCTAGCGCAAAAAAACACAATGCAAGTGAAACTTTTGAAGTGTTTTACATCGACTGAATTTTTCTTCGGATCGTAGGTATTGAACTAATTTTGTTTTTTTAAATAATTCGAAGTTGATGTTACTTCAGCTTATAAAAGGGGAAAAATAATAGTCATCTGTCTCTCGTTTCCCCACACCTCTGAGCTCTGCCACTTTGCACAATAATATATGGAAGTGCGTAAAATTATTGGTATATAGGTATAGGTAATTAGAATCTGTTCATCAAAACTCTTAGCTCGCCAACAATATAAAAATTGAATGATACAAAATACATCACTTAGCTAGGAAATAATCTGTGGCTAGGTCAATAACATTTTTATGGATGCTTTAACCCATAAAGATAAAAAATCGGCGAATAATCGCTATGAGAGCGAATGAACCTTAACAATAAGGCTACAATAAGGCAAAGGAGGTCAGAGCACAAAGATCCACGTTGAGTAGTGATGGCTTGGAAAATCCGAGGGGCGGGCGTTGTAATGGACCGCTCGTGTTCTGCGCACTGTAAAGGGCATTAGCCACTTTGTACGGATGATTTTAGATGTTAAAACACTTCATTTGTTTCAACTTTTTATTCCTAATAGTAGGGGAGCCGAAGCGGGGATTTTGGGATTTATTCAAGCGCGGCAGATTAACATAAGGGGAGCAACCTTGCATCTTGTGAAGTACTCCCACCATACCTCAGCCCTTTAAATAGTGTCGAAAGTCTAAGGCAGCCGATCAGATTAGTAAAAGAATCGATCGTTGGCGAAACTCAAGTGGGTCAGATTAAAGTAAGGTAAGATAATGACATGCAGAAAAGTGTGCATTTCAATAATCTGAAGACCATCGCTCAACAAAAAAAATAACTCAATGGAAAAGTTTTCAGATTATAATAGGTATATTTTTATTGAAGTAAGTGAATCATTGAAGCTGTGTTTATAGCTATCAAAAAAAATGGGTTTTACATTATCAAAACACGTTTATTTATTAAAAGTGAATAACCAAACATTGTTGTGACATGTGATCGTATTCTAAGCACTTTTAGACATTCAGAAACAGTAAACAATAACTTTTATTGCAAAATCATTATCTTTTTCGGCAACGATAGCTTGTTCGACAAAAAAAAACAATTCGCCTACCTCGTCAAGCTCTGAAGTTTACTCTTTGCAAGTGATAAAACCATTGTGTCTATAGAAAAAAATATATCAGGTGTCGTCTTAACGAAAATGTACCCAACCTAGAAATATACTATAAAAAACCTAAGTTACGCAACCAAGAATTCCAACCTGAACAAGACTGTAATCAAAATGCGCCCAAACGCCGCGGCGCCGTCAAATAATGGCGTCATTTAATCAAAGTAAGTGAAATTAACAAGCGCGAATCTCGCAGAGTGGCGCACCATAGAGGATTTATGGGCATCGGGCGCCCCATGGACAAGGTTTACGGCGCATAATGGGGTTTATGGGCTATCGCAGCGCATTGCGGCCGCCCTCGCGGTTTGTGAATGTACCACGTGAAACAGAACGGGGGTGGCCCATCGTGTATCGTGCATATATCGGTAATCGCTCGCCTACGAAACGGACATACTCTAAATTCAAATTAATTACTTTCTACAATGTTTGTTGCTGGAAACTGTTAAGAAGCAATCTTAAGGTACAGACCAAAATACAAAGATTTTTAGATAAGCTAAGCTACTAGGATACACAAAAACATGAAATTGTAATTCAATACAAATTAGTAGTAATAGTAGTGGTAAATGAATAGTTGGAGTAAACATTGATACAAACATAAATTGGAAGAAGCGTGTTGCACATATTAAAGCCAAATTATCGAAGTTTACTTATGCGCTGTTTCAAATAAAATGTATCACCAACTTGAAAACTGCAATTTCTACTTATTATGCATATTCATACATCCTGGCTTAGGTATGGAGTTATGTTATGGGGAAATAGTGTAGATGCTGAAGAATTGTTTATTTTACAAAAAAAGTGCATTAGAATTCTCGCACATATAGATATAGGTTTACAGCTCTCTGCTGTAAACCTTATTTTATAAAGTATGAAATCTTAACGTTACCTTCAATATACATTTATGATACTACTACTTTATGCTCAAAAAGAAAAATCCATTTATTTAATAGTAAGTAATACACATAATCTAAACACTCGCCATAAAAATAGGTTACACCTACCTTCATCTAGGATCAAAATGTTGAATTGTAGTCCAAAGTATGTGGCCATAAAAAGCTACCAGAAGAAATTAGAAATGAACAAAACATTAACATATTTCAAAATAAATTAAAAAAAGCTCTTGATAAATAAATGCTATTACTCTATAGATCAGTACCTTACGTCTAAATAAATATTATTAAAGAAAAATATGTTTTTAGAAAGATTGATTGACATGATAATGATATAATATAATTTTATTTGATTCTTAATTACTTAATTGGATTGTTTGATTGTCTGCTTTTAAAATATATATTATGTTTGTGATCGATGACGGTTCATTTTAAGGTGGGTTATATTATTAATTTTGTATGTACATAGTTCTCATTTTATTTTATACTTCAATTTTAATTAATTATTTATATTATTTTTTATAGAATAATTGATGAAATATATGAATTTTGATAGTAGATATTTATATTACGTAAATTCAAGAAATTTTTATTTAAATTGTATATTAGATTATTTTAAATTTTATTCGTAAGAACACCAGGTATTGCGATACCCTGACAGGGTTCATGTAACGGACTTTATAACATGTATTTAACCATCTCTGTAACTATATGAATGCAATAAATTATTTGATTGATTGATTGATTGAATTTTATATAATTTAATTGTATGAAAATATTCTATAATGCTAAGAAATGTATTTTTAAGTTCGTTCGTCGCTACTGAAAACTAATGTGTTTCAATCTAGAAATTGTTGACTTTAATAGGGATACTTCCACAGTGCATTACTTTAAGTTTTTCTATAATAGGGCTATAAAAAGGGCGATAATTTATTTTATAGATACTGATCTTTGAGTGTAAGAGCCGTTCCCTGTAAACTTAATGCATATTAATGGTATTTGAGTGGGTGGGGGATGTGACGCACGGACTCAGTGACGTCACGCGTTTTACGGCATGAGCCGTTTGAACGCCACGCGACGCGATGACGTGACAATGAACTTGTGAATGTGACAAGAATGCCACATATAAATCATAAACATAAAAACATAGTTGAAGGCTAAAGCCCTTGTGGATGTGGTACAGCTATAGATGTAAAACAACCGATTTAAAACGTTTTAAACCAAATGTTGCCGTTTTAAACCCCAAATAAATCGTTTTAAACGGTTGAAAACTGGCATACATAAATAAAAGAACTATGTTTTTTACACTTTATTATGGTATTTTTTTTTAAATTTTGTACTGCTTCTTTATTTACAGTCATCATAAATAACAAACCCCTATGATAAAGATACAAAAACTACATGCGAACGTACCTACAATCAGGGGGTTTCTTTTAAAAGCACATTTTGACATATACAACAAGATACATAGAGATGTTAACTGTTAAAATGGGCTTGTGACGTGACTGTACATGATGTAGTTATTGTCAGCAGACTCCATCCATGTCCCAACCTACCCCCTGTTGTATTCGCGCCTGAGAAACGTGCGTGCGCGGCGCGGGCGGCCGGCAGTTTATGTATGTGCATGTGTGTGTAGGGTAAGCGAGCTGGACACGTTTGCGTCGAGTAACGACGAGTGACGTCAACGAGAGTGCGAGAGTGTGTTTGGTTCTAAACCGAATCAAATTGATTGAATTGATTTATATCGTTTGAAAACATTTTTTTTTATTTACCAACACAGAGTTTTTAACTTATGATAAGAGTTGTTATAACTTAGGTAGGTAATACCGATGCTTGGTCGCGGATGGACCATCTAGAACTAAACTCGCTAAGTCTATCAATATCAGTAAGTATATCACACATTTAAAAAATCTTTATACAGTTTATATATAGGTACTCCGTTATATTCCTACCTCGGTAAAATCAAGACCAACCGTTTTAAATCGAAAAAAATGGTTTATTTCAGTTTTAAACGGATTGGTTTAATTGGTTTTAAACCGGCCTTACATCTATAGGTACAGCATCAAAGGTACGACAGCAGTATAGGCGAGGGCCGATAATTTTTCAGAACAAAAGAATTCAGAATAGGATGAAACCCATTTCAAGAAAGACAACAGCAAAGATAATTCATGTGCGATTTGAGTCGGGACTGGTGGGGGAGACCTTTTAAAGGCGGAAACAATTTATCGCGATTCTCGGGAGAGTGGGGAAAAAATGGCAAAGTTGTAGGTAATTAAAAGATTGTTTCTACTTTTGCGTTTACACTTTTTTTATAAAACCTAAAAATATCTGCGAAGTATTTGTGTCTTTTGCTTCTGTTATTTAAAGTGTCTGGCTGACAAAATGGGTCTAGCAGTATTTATTTCAAATTGTTTACAATATTCTCTACAACATACGTAAGCATCAGTCCTCAGACTTAAGGTGAGTAAAATCTTTACGTACCTGTGCCACCTGAGACCTGAGAATTGGCCCATAGCACAAGTTAGCGAGAACTACTCGATTATCCATATTTTGTCCACCAGACAATAAGTAAGATCTGGCAGACTTGGGATCTCGGACTATTAAGATAATTGCAAAAAATCTACACTACTATAACTAGTGTAACATACGTAAGTATAGTAAAACTACACTACTAAAACAAACTTGTTTTTTTTTCGTATAAAGCGTCTAGACGTAAGAATACATAACCTTACAGTTCGCAGAGATATCGCCACTAAAGCGAGTGTATTTGAGTCAGAATTCCCTTGAAGGGTTTCAGCAAATTGTATATATTAAGTGGAGGATGCCGGTGCAAAACTAACGAGGTAGGAACTCGTTAGCTGGCAATTGGAAGTTTCTCGTCCGTGGTTAGAGTACCAGAACTGAGCTCTAATTGGTCGTACAGTTTAAAGTCCCGCCTTTTCTAACGTTTGGATAGTCCATTTGCCGTCTCATTTATGTACGTGACAGCAATAATGAAGACGCTTTGAGTTAAACGAAACATCTAACACCTTTTAATGGTCTCAGTTGATCTTAGTACAGTATCTACCTAGTTGAAAATTCATTCTCAAAATACGATCACCACCACAGAACATCTTTTTTTCTGTATTATGTGATCACCTCGCATCATTTCCCCGGAAGTCTAACTTCTACTGCAAGGTAGTTTCATAGATTTTCCTGACATTGTTAACATGAAAGACTTCACTGGCGACCTTAAGTCATATTTTTGTAACTCCATGCAATAACCTCCATTGCTGATAATGCAAAATTGCAAAGATCAGTATTCTCATTGCGTATAATGTGAAAAGTCAAGCTACTCCGCTTAGTGACTTATTTTAGCTAACAAATGTTTTACATATTCTCGAAGTTGGTCTCATTGCAAGCGTTGCTTCAGGGACAAGATTTTCATAAGCTTTTCTTCTAGTGTCCGTAGGCGTAGCATTAGCGAAACCGGCAGAAGATTAAAATATTTCAAAATTGCAGGATTTATTTAAATACATACATATTTATTTTTATTATGATTCATATTTATTTTTTGAGGACAACAATACACTCAATGTCTATGCATAATGACGCACTTCAAGACTTATAATTCATTAAGTCATATTAACAATACCTTTACCTATAAAATAGTTTAGTTATACATAATATTGATAAATTGTCACAGAAACCATTATAATTTCCAATTAACGCGACAGCTATTGTAGTCGGCTATTATAGTGCATTTAGTGATAGACAGAGGGCAGTTCAGAGGGCTGTTAGCGTCACTCTTCATTAGGGGGTGGGGGGTGGGCTTAAGCCTTCAAGGTGACATGGAAGTTAGGAAAAGCTATAAAAAAGAGTCACGCAAAAGCGTAGTAAATTACGCTGTTAAAACCTTTTTAAGGGCCAAGTGGGATTCTTTCCACTAAAAGGATTTTTCTTAGAGGTAGGTTTTGTTTTTGGTAATCATTCAAAAGTTTTCGAATATTATAGCAAATTAAACTACTAACTATCCTTCTACGTTTATTAGTGTTAACACTTAAACAGCAATAGTGGAGTACAGTACAACATGGTTACGGCTGCTGCTGCTTGGTGCGCCAGCTTTTAGAACATCGGTACCTACTGCACGAATCTAGACCTAACAACTCACTTGTAGTGTTCCCCATGATCACGATGATGCATTTGGACTCCCTGGCGAACTCGCGCGAGTTGAAGGGGCGCACCCGGATCGCCACCTCCACCGACGACATGGTTGCGGCAGCTGCTGCTTGGTGCGCGGGTCTCTAGAACGCCGGTAGTGTACGAATCTACACCTAACAACTCACTTGTAGTGTTCCCCGTCATCTCGATGATGCATTTGGACTCCCTGGCGATCTCGCGCGAGTTGAAGGGGCGCACCCGGACCGCCACCTTCACCGACGACATGGTTGCGGCTGTTGCTGCTTGGTGCGCGGGCCTCTAGAACATCGGTACTGCACGGATCTAGACCTGCGAACAAACGAGATAGGGTTGAAATTTCTTTTATCACAGTTTCAATGATTTGTTATGATTCAGGCTATGTGAATGATTGTATGCTTGTTAAGTTATCAATCACTCAAAACAGCTGACTAAAGTATGAATTGCACACTTATCGCCTTATTCGAAAAACATGGACTGTTGGTTGGTCTAAGGTTGTTGTTTCTGTCTTTGTTTTAGCGAACAAAAGTGACAGCATCCGTTTTAGCCCAAGTTTTACTGTAGTCTAAGTTTTGTAATAAGGCATATATATTTTATAACTTCAACTGAAACATTATTTTATATTTATGATTTTATTTATTTTTAAGCATTTAACTGCTAGATGTTTAAATCTAAAGATCGTCCGTCCGCTGCCTGGTCCGCGTGGATTTTTTTTTCTAGTAAACTTTTCTTTAAATTATTTTATATGTTACAAGGATGGCTTATAATTTAATAGTACAAGACACAGAATACTCTCATTCCGGAAGTTTTTTTTGAGATTCTAATAACGGCGGCAGAAGCTAATATTGAATGATCTAAAATTTCTAATTAGGTCAATTACTTGTGGGCCTTTTAATGTTCATTAAGAAAATTTTCGTACAGCAATTTTGACTTTGACTGTAGGAGGTATAGCGTCAAAATTGTGGAAGTCTCACACAAACTCCCATTCCCTATTTTACGGAGTTGGGGAATAAGATATTATATAATAAGTAATTAGCAAATACCTACCTTAAGAAAACTCGCACGAGAATGAAAACCTACAGGGGATTTTAAGAATTTTTAAGATCATCAGGGAACAAAAACAGGATTTTTTAAGTTATCAATCAAATCTAAAGTTATGCAATTAAATCTTTATCCCCCATATTAATAAACGACGAATAAGCTTTGTCTAGTTACTCCGTGTTTTGTTCATATCACTCAAATGATATTTGTTAATCAATGACCAGAGATTTATTCCAAAACTTGGACTAAAGTTACTCTTAGTTTAAACCTAACGTTGTCACTGTCTTCTTATTAGCAAACGAAAGTGACAGCGTTAATTTTACTTTAGGTTTAACTTCAGACTACATTTTGTAATAAGGCGGCATGTGTTCGATAAGTTCGCTATTAACAAAATATCAAACGCATAATCGATGCATTGCTAACACTGTAAGTATAAAATTTAAATTCTAAACAACAGTGTTTGCTCAGGAACAGTGTTTACTTATTTATTTATTATCATCTTAAAAAACCGGCCAAGTGCGAATCGGACTCGCGCACCGAGGGTTCCGTACAAACTCAAATTAATACCTCTACAAGTTCATGAGAAAAGATGTAGTAACTTTAAAATTTTCAAAAATATTTTTTATTATATGATGTAAATAAAAATTTACGGTTTTTGCAATGTTTCCTTTATCTGTACTATAAGATGTTACTTCGTACCAAATTTCAAGATTCTAAGTTCAGGGGAAGTACCCTGTAGGTTTTGTTCCCGTGCGAGTTTCGAAAATTTTCTGCATAAACGGCTGTATCTTTTGATTACTTTGGCTTGGAAGTTTGATTTTTTCACAGCTCCAAGTGACAATAGACATGAGTATTAGATATTCGTATGAATTTCAGTTTGATACCTCCACGCGTTCCTGAGAAAAACGGTCTTGACAGACGGACGGACGGGCAACAAAGTGATCCTATAACGGTTCCGTTTTTTCCTTTTGAGGTACGGAACCCTAAAAATAGAAAAACGATAATATCGATATCGGAAATTCCAAAATATCGATATTTAGTAGACTTAATTTGAAAACAATAATATCAATTAATTTACCTGCTATGACTATCTAAATTGAATAATATCGAAATAACTATTGCTTTGAAATTGCAAGAACTTATAGATGTATCAAAAATATCTTGAACCCCAAGAAATATACTAAACTGGTGTGGACTCTGGCATGTTTCTCTAAACCTAAAATTAAATTTGACAACAGTGTATCCTTGTCATTCTCTATACAGAATGAAAAGGAGAGACTGATGTTAAATTTAGATAATCATGCCAGAATCGACACCAACGTATATAGGTATAATCGTATACCTAATGGTAACTCATGCACTTAAATAAAATCCTTGCCTCTCTTTCTAGATAATTGTCAACTACTGATTAATTGAAATTTAATATCATTGTAATATAACACAAAATAAAATTAAGAATCTTATACAAATCGTAATTTTTTTAAGCTCGCCAAGTCAAGAAAGTAAGATAGGTATAGTAATTTTGGAAGCTTTGGGCTTACCCTATTCTGAAGCCTGATGTGTAGGTTTTACTAATTCATAACAATTGTTTTTCATATGATTATCTATTCTGATTTTGGCTGCGTGCAAATATTTTAAACAAAATAAATATCTTTGATTCGAAATTGCTTTTGATTTGATACTTCTTACAGCGCTATAAAAAATATAGAAAATATCGTGTTGGAAATGTTGGAATGGCTGACATATCTGATCGGATATCGATATTTACCTGCCCACATTATAAATATCGATATTTCGGAAACCTTTGCTTCCTTAATTTTAGGCTTTTGCTTTGCAAACTTAATACAAAGCAAAAAAAAAGAAAAAAATATCGATATATCGATAATATCGAGTTAAAATGGTCGATATATCGGATATCGATATTTGCCTGACTTCGATATAAATATCGATATTTCAAAAGACTTTGCATCCCTAGTAATAAGGTTGTTGATCTGAAGAGAAAATAAAGAGGTTTTATGTAAGTAGTACGATGTGATAAGAATTATAAAAGAAGTTATTGCAGAACATTTATCTAATGACATGTAAACAAGAAAAAATAAATCTTTTGATCGGACAATTTCAACAGGAATGCTATGATGATTTCAATAATGAATTTGTTCAAGTGCTAAATAATGAATCGCACACGAAAGATTTATGTTCATTTGCCCAATTTTAAAATTTGGAATACAGTTAACTTAAAAGTCAAGCAAAAAGGGGGGATTCCCTTTGTTGTTTATTTATTTATAGCTGCATAGAAACATTTTGTTAAGTTGATAATAACCTGAATAAAAATTATATCCAGCCGGAATAAACGGCTTAAGTTGCCTTCCGAAGCACGGAGGAGCTCAAGATAATAAAGTGTTTGGTCACCCATCCATTGAGCGACCATTGCGAAAGTTGCGAAAACTGCACGAGACCCGTAACCGTCAGCCAGTAAAAGGGCGACATAAATTACCTTCTTACCTAACCCTAATCATATTTCCACCGTTAAACATAAATCTAATTAGTAAATGGAGTTGAGTTTCGACATTCAAGAGGATTAACAAAACAAGCTAAGGTTGGCTATACATAAATTTTAATTAACGAATAGATTAATCTGACGAGTTTTGTGGAAATAAAAAAATCCCTTATTATTTATTAAAGGTAAGTCTCCTAAATAAAAAACTTGATACTACTAATAAATTTAAAAAAGGTTGAGCGTTGCCATGACTCATGATAATTAACTATACTATATTGCATCTATACTAATATAATAAAGAGAAAAGATTTGATTGTTTGTTTGTAACGAATAGGGACTACTGGACCGATCCGAAAAAATCTTCCACGTTTGGAATCCTTCATTATCAGTGATGAACATAGGCTATAGAGTATTTACAAAAAGGTTAGGGTTCCGTATGAAAACTTCGATAATGTAACCCAACGTGTATAAAAAATACCAAAAATAACTTATGTCGCGTACGCTGCGGAAGTCATTGCCAATAGAGCCAAATAATATACTAAAGTTTTATAGAGGACATCGATATCTACAAAAAAAGTCCGCGATACCATATGTCTAATTATAACAGTTATGTCACAACTATAGGTCTCCTGCGGCTACACCGGCGTTAATTTGAAGAAAAAGGTTATAATTAGTCAAACTTAAAATTCTGCCCCGGACTTTTTCACAGAACTTTTAAAGAGAACAATTCCGTTATACATGATTTTTGTGTAACGTTAACCGTTTACCCATCGCACACAACGGAATCTCACAAATGGAATATTTTTACCAGTTTTTGCATCATTTTTCATCGATGTTTCGCTGCTACTGGTCGTAGCCTAATGTTATATAGCCTATGGCCTTCCTCGATAAATGCACTATGTAATACAAAATAATTTTTCAAATCGGAAAAGCAGAGCAAGTGTGCATTCGGTACAACGGGTCTTAAACTACGTAACAGTTTTTTTACTTCAAATGGAAAGTTTATAATTATTATGAAGAAATTCAATATGTATAATACAAGCCGTTAAACAAAAACTATAGTCTACACTACAGCTCTACACAGAAGCAAAGCGAGGGCGGGCCACTAGTCAATTATATATACATAAATATATTTAATAATTAATATGATTATTGTGGCTTTTTGAAAACATCACTTGCTGACGAAACATTTGGTTCACAAACAATACTCTTCAGTGTATCAAATCGATTAGGTAACTTATCGATTTAATCAATTCAAATTGTAATCTTACATGATATTACTGCATTAGCATAGCACATGAATACGCGATCCTATTGGCGTGACCAGCAATGTTGGATTATATTTAAGTGTAATGGAGTAGGTTACCTCATTACCATAAGATATAACGATTGATTACATAACTATCTACTCGTTTCAGGTTTCAAATTCCGAAGCTGGGTAATAAAATAGAACATGCGAAGTTTGTAGTTTTTTCAGACCAATATATGAAAATCATCATTTATAAGAATTTAAAAACCATTTTAATAAATCCGCTTTTATTTCTCAAAAGTTATTTATATATGATAGATGTGTCTGATTCATTGTTACAGATACCTTATCATATATAACGCTAGGCACTAAAACTACGTGTTAGTATGAAAAAGGATAATGGATTGTTGAAAATAAATAAACATTTATTAAAACATAGCTATGAAATATTAAAATACCTCAATCATAGGTCAATTGTCAATAAAGAAATAACAACTAAATAGCAATGAAATGGAACTAAAAATAAATGGTTCCATGCGGCAAGCGACCAACAGTATAACATAATGAGATTACTGCGTTTAAAAGGCAGGGGAATTTGGGGATAAGCGCTCAAATAAGTATGTCGTTGTCGTGCCAATAACAATTATCTTAGCCCCTGAAAATTTACTCCAAATGCCGCTTGCGTCAGCAAAAGAAGGGAGCTTTTACGTTTATAGAAAGAACAAATGTCTATGGAACCGATGGTGTTTCTTTGCTTTTTGTAGTTAGTTTTAAATGTCTATACCACGCCTAATGTTAAGCGGTGGTGAAGTCCAGACTCGAAGATCGTGCAGCAGCTCTGAACTGACACACCAACCATCCTCATCTTGCCGGCCTGCACAAATGCTTCTTCCCGCCACTTTTAAAGGACCCCAGAAGAGATACGAGATATCTATTTACTTTTGTCGATTACCTTATTTCGGTTTTATGATCTGCAGTTAATCACCACTAAGTGCCGTAATAATAAAGGGTCATCGCACTAAAGACGGATAGGAAAGGAATCAAGAAAATTACCATAGTTGTCGTGTTAAAACACAAATTAACAACAGACGTATCATCAATCTCTATTGTGGGCGACAACTGCATGGATACACAAATGACTATCAGATTCTTAAACGAAACTAAACTGTCATTGAAGCTTTTAATGTAATGATTCACAGTGTATATAGCTTAAGTAGTAACTATTAAGTAAGCTGTGGTATTGACTCAAACATGAAAATATTTTGTAGTGGGTACGTTTTATTTGATGAGAGATCTTTTCTAAATTTCACACTTTCTAGCTGAATAACTTTATCAACGTCAGTTAACACAAACGACATTAAAAATTCTGACATATTTAATAAAACACTTTTAGAACAAGTTTTTTTTTACAATATTCTTGACTTTTCCGAGCTTCAAAACATACGAAATAAAGACCCTAACCCTAAACAACAACCACCAGCTATTTTCACCTTGCTGGCCAAATCAAATCAAATTCCTACACTGATACCTTATTCATCACATCACATAACACCACAAAAAGATTCAAAAACCAACTTGCCCAGACGATGTTCAAATTAAAAGAAGTAATCCAAAATAGCCTTTACCTACCTCTCTTAAAATTCTTAAAAGATTTAAAACTTACTATAACTCATCTACCCCCAAAGTTAAATACATAACATGCGGTTTCTTAAAATAGTAAGTCCCGGAACCACAGATTACTAAGTTAAAATGGTTCTAGAAATTGTCTAATTTAATTAAATTAAATTTAATTGTGTCTTTAGAGTCGAATCTGTTTCTTTCAATTCAATTCAACATTTATTGCAGAAGAAAGACTTAAAATAGAGACAAAAAAACACATGACTGTTGTACCAAAATCTGCTAATCGTGTGGAACGTTTTAAAACTCAATTAGATAGAAAAATGTGTTATCTAAAATATAAAGACAGTCCAAATGATTTATATAATGATTTTTTTAATATATACTGCACTGAATTTAATAATGTTTTTGTACCCAAAAAAATCTGTATTAATGATGCGGTAACTTTTACTAAGTGGGCTACGCCTGGAATTCATAAAAGTAGAAGGACACTTTATGAACTTTATAATGAAAGAAACTGTAACACTAGTGAAAAATTTAAAGAGCATGTTCGTAACTATTCTAAATTGTTTAAAAAAGTATGCCGCTTAGCAAAATCAAATTACTTAAGTTCAAAGATTAAGAACAGTAATGACAAAATTAAAACGACATGGAATATTATAAACGATGAAACTGGAAAATCCAAAACTCGCAATAATAATTATAACTTAAATATTGATAATAAAAGGGTTACTTCAGATATTGAAGTTGCTACAGCTTTCGAAAATTTCTTTACTGATATTCCAGTTTCAACTACTAAATCTTTGAACTCTTCCCCCATTGCTGCTGAATCAATCTTAAGAGAAAACGTGAAACCTTGTACTAGTCATTTTCATTTTAAACATGTTGACTTCAAAGATGTAATTAAAACGTTTCACCAATTAAATAAAAAGAAAACCACGGATCTGTGGGGCAATTCCGTTGATGTTTCCAAATCGGTAATTGAGACAATAGCTCCTATTCTAGCTTGCATATTTAATGATTGTGTTGACTGTGGTGTTTTTCCAGACCTCATGAAATACAGTAAAATAACTCCTTTGCATAAAACGGGAAGTACATCAGACCCCACAAACTTTAGACCAATTTCTGTGCTACCCACCTTTAGTAAAATTTTCGAAAAAATCATGTTAGATCAAATGCAATCACATTTTAATAAATATAATATACTTCACTGTAAACAATTTGGTTTTACACGGGGTCGTTCAACAACCGATGCCGGTGTTGAACTTATACAACAAATTTTTGACGCCTGGGAGAACTCGCAGGACGCTCTAGGTGTGTTTTGCGACTTGTCCAAGGCTTTTGATTGCGTTTTTCATGAAACATTACTCAGGAAACTCCACCACTATGGATTTAGAGATACTGATCTGGATCTTATTGCGTCATACCTGATGGATAGGATTCAGAGGGTTGACATTAACGGCAATAAGTCTGCGGGTTCGCCGGTTAAAATGGGTGTTCCGCAGGGCTCAATCCTTGGTCCTTTCTTATTTTTAATTTATATTAATGACTTACCTTACTACGTTAGAGATAAGCATGAGATAGTATTGTTCGCGGATGATACATCACTTTTATTTAAACTCAAACGTAAGGAAACAGTTATTGACGACGTGAACAGTTGTATCTCTAAGGTAGTCCACTGGTTTAATGTTAATAATTTATTACTAAATGAAGGAAAAACGAAATGTATTAAATTTGTATTACCTAATGTAAAACAGGTAAAAACCAGTGTGAATGTAAAGGATAGGAATATGGGCCTTGTAGACACCACAGTATTCTTAGGGATTACTTTAGATTCTAAGCTTCAATGGGGCCCACATATTGATAAATTGTCAAATAGACTTAGTTCTGCAGCATATGCCGTAATGAAGATACGCCAGTTAACGGATGTAGATACGGCCAGATTAGTATACTTTAGTTATTTCCATAGTGTAATGTCGTACGGAATTTTATTGTGGGGAAACGCCGCCGACATTCAAACTATTTTTGTGCTGCAGAAGAGAGCTATTCGATCAATTTATAATCTTAAAGTTAAGGATTCCTTAAGAGATAGGTTTAAAGAATTTGGTATAATGACGGTCGCATCACAATACATTTACGAAAATTTATTATTTGTAAGAAAAAATATTAATTTGTTTCTTAAAAACAGTGATGTTCACACACTTAATACAAGAAACAAAAATAAACTAACTTTACCTGCTACTAGGCTTCACAAAATCAATAATTCATTTAAAGGTCTTTGTGTTCGCTTATACAATAAAGTCCCAAGCAATATCCAAGAGTTAAGCATAAATAAATTCAAAGATAGTATAAAAAAAGCACTTATTAAAAAAGCTTATTACAAAGTGTCTGATTATATTACAGACAAAAATGCTTGGGTTTGAACTGTTCCAATCATTTCAACAGGTTTTCTATATTAAATAAATCATGATTGTATTGACGTTGTAACAACATAATGATTTGTAAATGTTGTTACATTATGCTTTTAATGTTGTGGAGTTTTTTTCGCTCGTTTTTCTCCGCAGCTAAAAAATATGTCCAATAACGAGTGGTAGGGAAAAAAAAAATGTTTGGACGATTCAAAAGTGTTGTACTATACATCCAATTTGAATAAAGAAAAAAAAAAAAAAAAAAAAAAAAAAAAAAGATACAAAAGTGGTAATTTTAACAGATAAAAATTGCATTATGGACCCTTTCATAATTCCTTATTCTGACATAATTTGTTATATCCAATGTATTAAAACTCATAAAAAATATGTATTCATACTACTCCAATAAGATATTGTATAATGAGATTTATGGTTTATGTGCGATTATTTATTTAAATAAGTATTATATTATATCATTTTATAATAAGTATTTATTATTATTTATTCCATAGTAGTTCTATCATTTAGGTATTCCTAGAGGCTATATAGCATTTATTCAATAACATTAACTAATTTTTTTAATAAATACATTGTAATTATCTTATTGTATTATTTATCTTCATTTTTATTAAATTTTCGGTTATTATAGATTTATTTTATTATATATTTTTATAGACATATTAAAGTGCTAAGTGCTAAGCATAATTTAAGGCGAGCAGTAGGAACCATTAGCTTTTTGTTGTATATTTTGAAGGAACGTTTTCTCTTCTAGTAAAATGTTTTATTAATTATGTTATAATTTTGTTTTTAGCATTGTTTGATGTTAACTCTCTTTTTTTTATTCTTTGCCGTTATATTCGCTCTGCACGTTCTTTCCAGTAGACTGGTAGAGAATGCCATATCGGCATTAAGTCCGTCATTTGCATATAAGGCATTAAAAATTAAATATATAAATAAAAAAAATGGGTATTTTTATACAAATTTACAAATCTTTGAGAGATCTCTACATCAATGGTGTTATTGGGCTATCATTAGGAAAGAAAAAAACAAAGACAAATCCATTTCCTAAAAAGAGAATAACATAGAAGACTAATAAGAGGGATTCAAAATAATTTATTCAGTGCGACGCGAAGGTCGAGAAGCTACGCAATCGGTTAGCAAATCTACACGAGGAGAGCTTAGTAATATGATTAAGTTGAAATAAAAAAGAGAGAATATCCAAGGGGATCTTTTGCAAATACTAACTTATTGGGTATTATTGTAAACCCAAATTCTAATGTTCATATTTTGTCACGTTCAACAAACCGTCATGCTCTGTAGCGAACATGCGCGTGCGGCGATGCGGCGCTCAGCTGATTCGGCTTTTGCCGACAACAGCCGAAGTGGGCTACTGGGTTGATGTAGAGGCGAATAACCCGACGGACGTTAATTTACGAGACGATGAGTACCGTTTTTTGTGAGAGTCAGTTCCGACGATGCTTCATGCTATTTCATAGTTTGTATGTGTGAAATCAAATTTATTTCAAGTAAAAGACCATGAAGAGAATGCAATTAATTTGTAAGTTTAATTAAATATTTGTTTTTTTTTGTGGAATAAATTAATGAAAATATAATTTCAGAAGAAAGAAATTTGTATTATAACAAGGTCATTGTACTGCTGAACATGTTTATGTGCAAAGAAGGAAAAGCTGACGTTTTGTTACTATTAATTTGCAGGTTGAGAAGGTGCTCTTCTATTTTAAGCAAAATTCGATTGAACTCTTCCATAAAATTTTCAAAAAACTCGATATATCAAAGTGTGCTAATAGCTGACACCGTGAAAACCCCACATTGATTGACAGCAAAAAAACCGTTTCATCAACATTTCAAATATTTTTCTAGTTGTAATAAGCTATCATCAATCAATCAAAGTAAATAAGTTTAAAAATATAGAGAGTACAGTAATCGCGAAAATGCGCAGTTGTAAAAATGTATTAAAATCTATTAATATAATTAAAGGCGGGTTTAAGTAAATGTTAACATTAAAAACTGACGAAAAAATTATGGTGAGACATTCCATCTGGAATAGTTGATTATTCTTTGTACAAATTTTAAGTAGATTAAGCATTAGGACGTTTAAAAAGTAAATCAATACCTACGTTGCGAATATTAGGAGAATATATTCCCAAGTATCATCAACACTTAAAGTAACAAACAATTCGAAGAGCAAATTCAAAAACCACTTTCACAGTCCCTTGTAAATATCACACAAAACGCATTATGTTGAATGGAGCACGAAAATACGACATCAGGTCTCATGACGGAGAGCGACACTAAGTTTATTCAACGCACAGTTGCCAGCACAAGGTTCGCAAACAAAATGGTGAATGTTTTCCTGAAAGCAATCCTCGTGTGCAATAATTCGCCACAGTCGAGTGCACACGGCCAGTCGAAAGTGTGGCCACCACGGCCGCTTTGCCCCTACCGATGCTGCCACACTTACGTAACGCTGCAATCTTGAGGACTCACGAGCTCCAGAGATCGAAAGAGCGGCCATGAAAACGTGTCGCAGAGATGACTCACGTCGACTACTGGCGCCCTCTACGACCTCACCTCGGGTATTTCTATCGTTATCCGGGAAAGGCACTTGGACTTTAACCTTGGACACTGCACTCTGCTCAGACGCGAGCCTTTCGCTCGCAAGGAACTTACCGGATTAGTGTGGCTGTCGCAACGGAAGGTGTAGATTCGGTTAACACTTTTTGTTTTCCCTGAGCTAGGTGCTCCGTCAAGTCGCAGCTGGCGACATGGCGCGTCGCGTGGGGTGCGCGGTGCGACTGCTGCGGCCGGCGGCGAAGGCGCGGGTGCCGTGCGGGACGCATGCGCGCCTCCACCTCGGCCGCCTTCGATCTAACGCCGCGGTGCGCGACCCGCAGCGCGCATGCGGCCCACACCGCAAATAACACAATCTACTCGAACCTGACCATTTCAACTGCCTGACAACTCCCTAAACACATCTTAATTGGTCTAATTTGCTAAAATTGTATGCTTTATTTTATTAAATACACCCTGAGCACCCTGACAATAATCTTGAATCACTGAATTAAAACGACATCATCTACGTCGAAACCATCCGCCCACTTAACTGCGTCATCCCTCGTGTTTGTATGCAAAGTCGAGCTTTTTACAAGCACCGATAGAGTACAGGATTGGGTGTCTTTGAAACGATTGGTTCATCTTTAGACTTTAGCTCATGAAGGAATGAAGGAGTGCCCAACAAGATTGTACCTCGTAATGCAAACTAAGCATGAATCGCTGTGGAACGAGTTGTAAGGGCATTCAGGGCACGTGCGCTTTGATTTCAGCAATCCTGACCAACTTGATCGAGAACCTGGTTTGAATATTAGACAAGCAATTAAGCAAAAGCATAAACAAACATATAACGTAGAGTCCAAAATGTTACTGAAAAATTGTTAATATACGCCTAGAAAAATATTTCACAATAACAACATCAATTTGGTATTAAAGTAAGATTTACATTTTTGTCTTGACCGAAGATCCTAGAGTTATCACTGCGGCATTTCTTAAAAATCCTATTTACTAATGCGAATTCTAAAATTTTCATAAAATCTTACATCTAACTATGAATAGCAAATTATAACACGCATAAAAATATAATTTGAGAACAACCTGAAAGAATACGGTATCTTAAGCAAATCCAATTTCTCCCTGCGCAAAACCAAATGGCATCTCTGAAATGGTTGGTTGGGTCAAGGAACTTTATATACGAATTACGCACAAGCTTAGCTACAACCAGTGTGACGTCATCAATACCGTATCGATTGGAAAAGTGGGTGAAAACAACCCTCCTCCGTAGAAATCCGAAAGTATGTTACAGCGTCATTCTAACATCATTATAACAACTGTTCTATGCTAGTTTAGGAAAATAAACGTAGAATTAACATAATGCTAAAGATTCCGAGCAGACAGAAATACCCTTTCGGTGGAAACAAGAGGGCAACTTCGAAAGATGTTGCAGGCTGGTATTCTGATCACTAATATTTCAACATAACCTTTTAGGCTTATCCGTTGTGATATTTGGTGTCTTGAGATCCAACTATGAAAGGCCGCTCATGAGGGTTTTTTAAAACAGGGCGCAGGTATATTCAATATTCCCCACCCAGGAATTCAGGCGTTTTACAGAGACTTTAAATAATCAGTAGTCAGCCTGTTAAAAGGTTAAAACGAAGGTAAATGCTGTCCCCCATCCTTCCAAAACCAGATAGAAATTGTTTACCTGAGCCCAATCTCTTGGTATTTTATACTAGAATAGAATAGAAGAGTGCAGAACAGAATACAATACATTAGAATAGAAAAGAATTTCTTGTAGAAAACCAATTATTCTGTGCAGACAAAATAGCTGGCAATAGCTACTATGTGTAAAATAATGATTAGATTCCATAGCAGTAGTAACGCAATGCTTGAGCGCTTTGCAGCTTGAGAGGAGTTCAATTTGGTTTTTTTTAACACTCACTGTCAACTTGACAAAGTTATAGCTATTAACGGAATTGTTACCATGTACCTTGTTTTTTATGAGTCTCCGATATTTCGGCACTGTTGCAAGCGCCATGATCACGGAGTCTTGCAACAGTGCCGAAATATCGGAGACTCATAAAAAACAAGGTACATGGTAACAATCCCGTTAATAGCTATAATGTTAGTGACCATGAAAGTTTAAAACAATATATTGACAAAGTTATGAGTTAGGTCAGAAACGTTACGAATGAAATACCTATCTAAAGGAATTTAACTTCAAACTAAATTAATAAGATACCGGCTTTCCAGTAACTTGGATATCCCTGCCCCCCCTCCCCGACCTTACCCTTTATTGGTACGAATATAAAAATAGACTAAACCCTGCTTTCTACCCCGGTAAGTTTCCAGAAGTTGACGTTCCTGAAGCAGGTAGGTTAAAGATATCAAATGGATCGTCCATTATACTTTTTAAAGAAAATATTTTTATTATTATTCTAGATGATTCTGAAATTGACCCCCTTATTACCTTTCTTGGCTGAAGAGAATATGACAGCATCATTACGTTTGTCTAGTTTTGTGTAGAAGTGTAAGGTTTGCTTTATTCTCAATATAAAATCAATCCGAATCATTTACTTCACTCAGAAACAATGGGACAGAATGCCACATTACGTATATCTCTCTTGCTCTCCAGATAATAGACACAGACAATACATTTGGAGCTGAATCTTGATCGATTGAATCTCGAATGACTTCTAAATTAAGGGAATCGGGAAATAAATATAACTGGTCAAAATTAATGATATCTTATTCAAAATTAATTACCTCCTCCCGGAAAAACGGAAGATTGAAAGTGACGCAATAAGTTTTGGAACGAAATTCCTTTTCGGACGGTATGGACGTGGGGGGACTATGCGAAAAAAATGTAAGATTTTTCTGCTACGATTTTCCGTCACAACCTAGCGAGGCAGCTAGCTTGGCTTGATGGGTGGCTAGGTGGGAGAATACTGACAGCGGTAGCTATAGACTTTCTTTAAAGTTTTGAGCCGGGAGTGAAGAGTGATGGACAGGGAGCGGGGGTGATGGACCGAGACCGCGGGATCTGGGAGCTGGAGTGATCGGTTTTCGGTGTCGGTTCTTATTCACAAATCAAAGGCTGTTCGGAAAACAGTTTGTAATGCATCCCGACTCTTGGCATAAATCAAGTATTGCGCATGAGCTTGCGACCACGGGACGTTTTGTTAGGTAATTGAACAGTTAATTGGTGTCGTAGTTTTAAGACCAACTTTTAAATGTTTGCATTTTGCATTAGTAGATTAAATTTTGGGATACGGAGTTGATAGTTATGGACCCACATTCAAAACTTATATTGATAAATTAGCAGCATTGTAGCGTAACCTGAATAAATACGTTAATTGCATTTATAATCAAACGAATTGTTGACTGTGGATGGCAATTTCCCACGCCCTACGAATTTATTAACTCGCGGGCCCAGCGCGAATTGGTGGGTGGTCTATAAATAATTTAAATTTCGTTTCAATCGAGTATTCCACGACTTTCACGCATTTTTTTTATAAAGTACGATGTCGTATATATGTGGTCACACTGAAATGCGAAGGTTGATTGATACAGTACAAACAAAAGGGGAACTCAAGTGATCGCCTCGCTTCAGTTTAGTGTCTGTAGGCGGCCTAGATTATATTCTTAATCTAAATCTGTGGTTGGCAAACACACGAGAGAGGTAGGGCATACAGCGAAATTTTACGCTCGAATTGGGGCTCTCATGCGAGTGATCCGGGTAAGTGTCCATCTTCCATCTTACAAAAGATTGCCGAGTACTGCGGACTACTGTATTATTTCTGTAGCGAGGGCTGCAGGTAGATATCACTACTGTATCTTGTATATTCATCCATCACACCTTCCACAACGTTAGTTTCCTTAATTAATCTGGTGGTTGCGGCCACTGGCCGTGGTCGTGGCTGTCTAGTGGCTTAATTTAAAAATATTTACATATTTTAATTTTATACAACTGAAATTCGTGAACATCTTCAGTATACAGGGTTAATTTTAAAACACCAACTACCTCTTAGGGGGTTATTCTACCCAACAACAGGAACAACTTTTATTGTGGAACCAACACTGAAATCGCGAAACAAAAACAGCTGTTTCATACATTTCGATCGATTAGCTGATGCACTTTTGTATGAAACAGAATTTTTTTTTTCGCGATTTCAGCGTTGGTTCCATAATAAAAGTTGTTCCTGTTGATGGGTAGAATCACCCTTTAAGAGCTTGTTGGTGTTTTAAAATTAACCCTGTATATAGGAATGGTCTCCACTTACACAGACAGGCAAATAAATTTAAAAAAAAAATCAATAAACTGCTAAATCATAAATCCATACCCGATTTGTATTCGGTTGTCATCAAAAGATTACTAGAAGAAATGTTCATAAAAGCGTTAAGTAAGCGTAGCCTAACCGCGCGACGCATTAGAGGAGATGCCGGTTCTCGGCGCGTTACAAGATAACGGGCTAATAAAATTACTCCACAAATAAGATAGTCCAGAATTCAAACTCATGTATGTACTTCACTTTTCATACCTTCACTCGGCGGTCGCGCTAGAATTATCAACTTTGGCTTATATATAGAGACCTAATCATGATAGTGGCATTCGTATCCGGTTGTTTGATTTATAGTTGATAATAAAAAAGGAAGATTGGCAATAGAAAACAATAATAACGGAACTATTTTAATGTTAGTGTTATATTACGAATTAAAAAAAACGACAAATCAATGTCGAATTTAAACAACCATCCACTGAACAGTTACAATAACTATGTTTTTGTTGCTCCATTTTTACACAAAAAACACAGACGCGTGTCTTAAGCGCAGGAGATTGAACTCGAGCTCGCAGTGGTCCCAGCCCAACCGGTCCGAGATATCGTATCCGTGAGCGGGGTCTATATGTGCGTTGCTCGAGCGCACTTTGTATTTAGATTGACTTCTGTACTATCTATTTTGTGGTTACTCCACGAAACGGCTGGCACGTACTAGGTCGCCAAATAGTACCACCGTTCTTATTCAAAGTTCCCTCCTTTAGTCCAACGCACGCGATCGTCCGATCCGATGTTCGGGAATGCGAATACAATAATAATAACAATACGCTTGGTGTGTATGCTCTGAGTTTGACAACTTGCAGCATTTGTCATGGTTATGGATTAAGAATTTATACGTTTTATACGAATATTTATATCTGAATATTTATTTAGCAAAGATAGGAGTTAAAGGCATGTATAAGTAATCCATTCACGCTTTATTGAGATACAAAAAATAAATGTGTGGCCAACGTGTTTATGATACATCGCTTAATTACAAATCTAAAATTCACGTTTATTTAGCTCTCAGAAGCAATATTATATCCACTTATAAAGTTACATACTTTAAACGTGACACCCAAAATTATGGGAAAGCGCAATTCGAATATAGAATACTATCGGCCGCCATCGACTTCGTCCACGTCAGCAGTAGTTTTTAGAGAATTCCAGAGGAACCTAGCATTTTTTCGAGAAAAAGTAATCTATGTCATGTCACTATGTTCGTATCAAATTTCATCCAAATCATTTCAGTAGTTTTTCCGTGACTAGGTAACAAACATACAAACTTTCACATTTATAATATTAGTAGGATTTTAGAACCGAAAGAAGATAAAAGCAACAAAATTGATTAATCTTGTAAATTATTATGAAAATATCTATTCAAAGATCAAATTCAATGATGAAAAGAAAGAAAACTGTTATAACTACAAAATGAAAACGAAATCGAAGAGCAATCCAATCTAAAACATTTTACTAAAAATACTAACTGGAGAATCCTCTCAGAAAATTATGAAACCATCAAAAGTTGGTAAATGCGTTGGCTGGCTTTTATCGAAGGAATACTTCGAGAAAAGAAGTTCACTAACATGAAATACTTTGCCCGTTATCGAAGTAAAAGATTTTTTTATATACATTACTACCTCAAACGGACTGCGCAATAAATAAAAATATCTTACATATAAGCATTTTTATTTTATTACAAGACACAAGACTATCGTTGTAGAGTGATTTGCCTACCTGGCTATAAACAAAAAAAAGTATCTGTCATTTTGTACTGAATTTTATAAGTTAATTAAAAAACAGAAACCGATATGGGAATCGAATATATAACCACGTTATGTATAGTATGTTGATCCTATATGATTATATCTCCTATAAGAGGTACATACTGGTGTCGATTCTGGCATGTTTCTCTAAACCTAAAACTAAATTTGTATCCTTGTCATTCTCTGTACAGAATGAAAAGGAGAGACTGATATTAAATTTAGTTTTAAGTTTAGAGAATCACGCCAGTATCGACGCCAATATCAATCTAAAGTAGCAAAAGTCCGCGACTTCGACTGTCTAGTCTGCGTAGAATTATTGATTTCCCACATATGTACAAAGGTTTTTCACATATTTAAAAAATACTTAAGATACGCAATCAACCTCCTAAGATCCGTAACGAAACATTTACGTTGTGCGTTGTTTTCCAAGATTCATCAAAATCGATTCAGCGATTAGGCGTGAATGCATAATACCGGCACTTCACATGGATAATCGTGTTTGTTATTTGACTTTTATTCATATTTATAATATGTATTTAGTACATTTAGCATTCTCTACTAGTTTAAATTAAGAGACTGAAAGTAAGGCACGCTTTAACTTTTTTGTATAGTCGACTTTTTAGAAGTTTTTTTTAGTTGGGTTTTTTATATACGAGGCTCAACAATTTACCCCTTTCAAGAAGCCAATCCCTAACTCGTGAAGTCCTGGAACCCTACTCACAAGTAGAAACACAAAACCACTAAAAGGTAATATATTTTACTGTGGTATTCTGTAAGGTAGAGGTCGTTTCCCCAGACGGGCGCTCTAATTGGAGCGGAAAATCCGCTGTCCCTTCTCTTTAATATAGGTTACATCAAGGTTTTATATTAAAGGAATAAAGTGTATCACCAATTGATTAAGTATCCATAATTTTCTCTGAAATAACTCAACGCTAAGTCTCGCCCCGACGATGAGAATGGCTTAAAAATCGACATTGACAAAGTAAGTACGTTTTTAACCTCGTCCTTGACCTCCGAAGTTAAAGAAAATAACACAGCAATAAGTAAGTACCACAGTATAAATCAGCGGTGGTCGGAAATAATACACAAATGAATTGGTGAAAAGTACACTTAAGTTAGTTGGTTGGGTAACTTCTCTCTCTCTTTCTTTTAAACTATAGCTCTTACCTCTTCGGAAAAGGGAATACTCAAGTATTTTATTAAAACTATACAAAAAAAGAAATAAAACATAGAGTGCAACCAAATAAAACTATTCCGTACTATATTTTTCAAAGGAGGTAACTCGACTTGCATAAATGGATACAGTCAGGATAATTAAACGCAAGCGTAACCTTTGGTATCGCAAACATCTGAAAACTAACAATGACTGCATGATTTTTCTTCTAATGAACACCTCACTTTTATTGGTTAAACAAAAAGAATAATACATAGATCGATGGGATAGAATATTGGACGCATTTAGTGTGCTATTGCGTCACATACGCGAAGACTCAGATTATATTACAGCACTCGTTTTGAAGGTCGGCTCGCCCTCCCTTTTCACTTGATTGGATAAATTCTATACGTGGCACAACTCGTTTTTCTTTGACAAACATCTGAGTTTATACATAAATTGTAGTTTCTAAGCATATATTTTATCGCGAAAGAAAGACACAGATACAGTGTGTTGAATAATAAAAATAGAAATAAGATGAGATATAATAAATAGGTATGTATAGAAAATATTTCCCGACCGGTTTTTGTTTCGATTTGTCCGCTTAGTAATTTTGCAAATTTATATTCGTTTCGGTACAATTGAGTATAAAAAAAAAATAACATCATTTAATTTCATATCAAAATGCACTGGACAAATCAAATGTTTTGTTAAAATGCCTTATCGACTCGAAAGAATATTATTATCCAGAGTGAACGAAACACCTCAAATGGGAACCAAAGTGTTGAATGGGGTGCTTGCTTACGGTTCACCCCGACCGCAAACAAAATGAATGAGGCCATTGGAATCACTCAATCTTAATCTGACGGCGACGGCAAAGCTGTCGCATCACGCTACACCTTTCAAATGAGCTCACAGCCTTCACAATATATTCGTTCCCAAACGTCGCTAAAAGGTTTTCTGGATTATACAAGGTTTGATAAATCTTTCTAATATATAATCTAGATTAAGGAAACATAACGTCATTAATCACAGGTTCATTGTCAATATATAGGGACATAGCATAAAATTTGACCTGGACCAAGGCTGCATAATGCATAATCATCACTTACACAACACTACAAATAGCTCAATTACACTTGGTCGTTGGCCCGAATACGATTGCCAATAAAATTCGGGTAAATGACTAAGTGTAAATGAACGAAGTCGAGTACGCCCGTATCTTCCAGCCCGTATTCCAGTGTAAATATTGCTCCGGGTGCCAGAATTCGAGTAATATCTTTCGTGCACCCGTATATGGGCTAAAGAACAAGTGTAATTGAGTTGGGCCATAAGTGCCAAAATTTCCTAAATCAAAACCGACCTCAATGCAGTCTCACGATGTCAGTGCGGCCAATTTACCGCCATGCATAAGTACCTCATTCAAATATATTATAATTCAGGTTTACACAAAACCAAATATCGTACCAAACCGCGGCCACGGGGTAGGCCGTTAAATAAATATTGTGGAATGTGGCTTGAGCACGTATCGGCGCCATATTGCGATCGGAACGCACGAGCCGGAACAATTTTACGTCGTTTGACCCCGTCCAACGCGGTTTGAGACTGCCGCGTCTACAGCCCAATGTCCTTCACATTGTTCAGGAAAACATCGTGCAATTTTGGCAAAAACATACACATGCTATTGCGATTGTGTGGTTGGGCGGTTGTACCTACTTATTAACACAATATCATAAAACTTCACTGTTATTACTTAGTAAGTATGTCAATCATATAAACAGGTTCGCGACACTAAGGCCCGTATTACAGAAAGATTCTCAGTGATTGATCTAGTCTTGAGCATAGTTAGAAAGGGATGTCGCTATATATAGCACATAGCGATATCCCTTTGTAACTGTACTTAAGTAAAGATCAACACTTAGTTGTCATTCTGTAATACGGGCCTTAGAATGTTATCAGTGAAGCTCGCACTCGCTTAAATTATACCTTACTACGTGGTTGTAGTCTTTTCTAAGGTATAATTAAATGTCAGCACAAGCAAACGTTTAAATTCAAGCGAAAAATCCATTGTGCCATACTTGAGTTTCAACCACAGAACACAGAAAGATGTTAGAAGGGTCTTCAGAGACCTTTTGTACGGGAACCGATGTCGCCGGCTCGCCCGCACTACACTTACAACTAATAGATATTAGCCAATCAAACGCCGTGACATCAAACAATCGAACCAATCGGCGATCACACCCCAGCGCAACAAAGCGATCGTTACCAAGTTTTGGTCAAGTTATGAGCATTTGCTCACAACTAACTGTGGCGCGCCTGCCCCGCCCACAAGGCCCTTCTAACATCTTTCTGTGTTCTGTGGTTTCAACACAGTCTCAAGGTATGACCAGTATCCCAAGCACGAAGAACTAGCGAGAAAGAATTCGTATCGTCATCTTCAATGTTTCTATGGAAGGAGCTAGTTTATTCTTATGTCCAAAAAGAGCGCTGCCTAGTTGTCCATAGAAACTTTGACGATGGCGATACGAATCTTTCTCGCTACTTGTTTGTGCTTAGGGTACAGTTCTTAGTTTTCATTTCTTTTTCATTTGTACAATTAGGTACATAAAAATATATTTCTAAATCACTTTCTATTGCACCGATACAAAAATATATAAAAGACAAAAAAAACCGTAAGAACGTATTGGATTTTCAGGAAAACAACAACACAGCTTCTACTTTTGTATCTCGATATGGCCCGACATTCTCCTGGGGTCCCGCAACAAATATCGCTATGAAATTTGAAGTACTAACACGGGCGATTCCCCTTTATCTCAAGGGAAACAAAGGTTATCAAACAAGAATACTTGAACAGCTCTTTTTGATTAACGTCTGGATCCTTCCGTACGTACATTGTCACATCAGGTATTCCGACCGAATACTGCAATTAAGGGAAATTGCAAATATAAGGAAGTAATTAAAGCGATAAGTACTTACCTATTTCGTTCAGAAAATGTGTTACGAAACAAAAGAAAAACTTAAGAGTGTACGTTTATTTCTATTTCCTGTGCAGATATTGAAGTCTCGTTATAAAAATAGACATGTGGTGAAGTGAAGATTTAATCGGCAATAGGTTTATAATTTCCTGACATGATAAAAGACGTTCTGGACGTAAGAAATGGCTGTCTAAAAAAACTTAGACCAGTTACACGGTGTTTTGTTCATATCACTCAAGTGCCATTTGTCATTCAATGAACAGAGACAAAACATAGAGTAACTAATACAAGCTTAGTCTTCGTTTATTAATAAAGGGGAAAGAGTTTATCAAAACAAGATCCAAAAGATATAAGCAGATTATTAAAGTCGCTGGAGAAATGTCAGATGATATAACATAGTTATAATTTTTATTATTTTTAAAGCATGTAACTGCTTGATGTTTAAATCTAAAGAAAATATAACTAGAAAAAATTCCACGCGGACCAGGCAGCAGACGGGACTCGAACCCGCACCCTTCGCAATCCGGGCGAATGCACTGACCAATTATGCTACCGCGGCCCTCACGGACCGCGTCGAAATTCTTTCTAGCTATTCTTAAGCTGCAAGGCAGCGCCATCTCTTCGCATTATAGGTAAACCCACAATGTCAAATGAATACTTTTACAAGTATTAAACATTTGAAAGAAGAAATAGCAATTATAGTTATAATTTTTATTATTTTTAAAGCATGTAACTGCTTGATGTTTAAATCTAAAGAAAATATAACTAGAAAAAATTCCACGCGGACCAGGCAGCAGACGGGACTCGAACCCGCACCCTTCGCAATCCGGGCGAATGCACTGACCAATTATGCTACCGCGGCCCTCACGGACCGCGTCGAAATTCTTTCTAGCTATTCTTAAGCTGCAAGGCAGCGCCATCTCTTCGCATTATAGGTAAACCCACAATGTCAAATGAATACTTTTACAAGTATTAAACATTTGAAAGAAGAAATAGCAATTATAGTTATAATTTTTATTATTTTTAAAGCATGTAACTGCTTGATGTTTAAATCTAAAGAAAATATAACTAGAAAAAATTCCACGCGGACCAGGCAGCAGACGGGACGGGAAATGTTTAATACTTGTAAAAGTATTCATTTGACATTGTGGGTTTACCTATAATGCGAAGAGATGGCGCTGCCTTGCAGCTTAAGAATAGCTAGAAAGAATTTCGACGCGGTCCGTGAGGGCCGCGGTAGCATAATTGGTCAGTGCATTCGCCCGGATTGCGAAGGGTGCGGGTTCGAGTCCCGTCTGCTGCCTGGTCCGCGTGGAATTTTTTCTAGTTATATTTTCTTTAGATTTAAACATCAAGCAGTTACATGCTTTAAAAATAATAAAAATTATAACTATAATTGCTATTTCTTCTTTCAAATGTTTAATACTTGTAAAAGTATTCATTTGACATTGTGGGTTTACCTATAATGCGAAGAGATGGCGCTGCCTTGCAGCTTAAGAATAGCTAGAAAGAATTTCGACGCGGTCCGTGAGGGCCGCGGTAGCATAATTGGTCAGTGCATTCGCCCGGATTGCGAAGGGTGCGGGTTCGAGTCCCGTCTGCTGCCTGGTCCGCGTGGAATTTTTTCTAGTTATATTTTCTTTAGATTTAAACATCAAGCAGTTACATGCTTTAAAAATAATAAAAATTATAACTATAATTGCTATTTCTTCTTTCAAATGTTTAATACTTGTAAAAGTATTCATTTGACATTGTGGGTTTACCTATAATGCGAAGAGATGGCGCTGCCTTGCAGCTTAAGAATAGCTAGAAAGAATTTCGACGCGGTCCGTGAGGGCCGCGGTAGCATAATTGGTCAGTGCATTCGCCCGGATTGCGAAGGGTGCGGGTTCGAGTCCCGTCTGCTGCCTGGTCCGCGTGGAATTTTTTCTAGTTATATTTTCTTTAGATTTAAACATCAAGCAGTTACATGCTTTAAAAATAATAAAAATTATAACTATAATTGCTATTTCTTCTTTCAAATGTTTAATACTTGTAAAAGTATTCATTTGACATTGTGGGTTTACCTATAATGCGAAGAGATGGCGCTGCCTTGCAGCTTAAGAATAGCTAGAAAGAATTTCGACGCGGTCCGTGAGGGCCGCGGTAGCATAATTGGTCAGTGCATTCGCCCGGATTGCGAAGGGTGCGGGTTCGAGTCCCGTCTGCTGCCTGGTCTGCGTGGATTTTTTTCTAGTTATATTTTCTTTAGATTTAAACATCAAGCAGTTACATGCTTTAAAAATAATAAAAATTATAACTATAATTGCTATTTCTTCTTTCAAATGTTTAATACTTGTAAAAGTATTCATTTGACATTGTAGGTTTACCTATAATGCGAAGAGATGGCGCTGCCTTGCAGCTTAAGAATAGCTAGAAAGAATTTCGACGCGGTCCGTGAGGGCCGCGGTAGCATAATTGGTCAGTGCATTCGCCCGGATTGCGAAGGGTGCGGGTTCGAGTCCCGTCTGCTGCCTGGTCCGCGTGGAATTTTTTCTAGTTATATTTTCTTTAGATTTAAACATCAAGCAGTTACATGCTTTAAAAATAATAAAAATTATAACTATAATTGCTATTTCTTCTTTCAAATGTTTAATACTTGTAAAAGTATTCATTTGACATTGTGGGTTTACCTATAATGCGAAGAGATGGCGCTGCCTTGCAGCTTAAGAATAGCTAGAAAGAATTTCGACGCGGTCCGTGAGGGCCGCGGTAGCATAATTGGTCAGTGCATTCGCCCGGATTGCGAAGGGTGCGGGTTCGAGTCCCGTCTGCTGCCTGGTCCGCGTGGAATTTTTTCTAGTTATATTTTCTTTAGATGATATAACATAGTCTGAAGAACAGCCAAAAAGAAACTGAGTGAGGCATATTTCTAACTAGCGGCCGCCCGCGACTTCGTACGCGTGAAGTTAGTTAGAAATAAAGGTTCACTGCTCGTTCCCCGTAGGTGACAGCGTGATAATGTTAATATGTAGCCTATGTAGTATATGTTGAAACGACTTGTTAATTATATTCGTGCCAAATTTAAAGTAAATCCATGCAGTACTTTTTGAGTTTATCCCGGACATACATACAAACAGACAAAAATTCTAAAAACTATATTTTTGGCTTCGGTATCGATTGTAGATCACACCCCAAGTATTCTTTTAAAAAAATATTCAATTTACAGTTTTCACTTTCCTACTATTTTAATATATGTATAGTTGCTTTCTTTTAGACCAGTGGTCCCCAACCAGTGTATCGCAAGAGCTAAAATATCACCGGCAAAGATTTCATAGTATGAACATTTGGCATGTAGGCATTTTTAGTCTGATAAAGTTTATTTTTGTAATTGCTAATTATGGTGAAATGAAAATCGCCACTGATATAATTTTTTGGAATACACTAACTTAACCCAGTAATCAAATGAAGAGCCTACAAAGAAAGATACAAAAGCAACTTATTGCCCGTAGTTAAGACTAGAATTGAGCTGACGTTGACCTTGTAAATATTACTCTGTTGTCTACTAAGTTATTTAAAGCAATTAAAACTTTGTTTTCTGCGGTATTATTGGGAACTGAACTACCTCTGCTAGTGTCAGGGGAGCAGGACTATTTATTTGTACGAACTAAATCCAATTAGGAAACAATAGAGTCCGAAGTTACCAAGACCGGCATGTTGACTAATTAACTTTAGGAGACCCTAAAACTTTTAGTTTCAGTGTTTTAAAACCTATTTGCGTTTCGTGGTAGGACATTTTTATATCTACGAGAAATAAACACTATCACAAGGGTCCACTCGTAGCAATTTTGCAGAATCTCAAATGTCAAATTGACGTTGACTTTTTGAGATTTTTCTATGGCGGCTATATCTGAAGCTAGTTTGAATTGAACTAATCAATCGAGATTTAGAAAATTTGCAAGTTGGCCTAGTGATAAGATCTACAATTCTACATTGACAGAATTAATTTTAATGTCGACCATACCTACAAACCTATTTCTAACGTGATTTGCTGACAGTTAATCTTAGTTACTAAATTACACAGTCAGGTCATAAGTATTGCCACACAGTAAAAACTTTTCTTTTAGAATGCTGGCCACAAAAAACTCTATTAAATTCGAATTGTTCATGAAAATAAAAATGTATAGTTTTTAGAATTTTACTCATTTTTAAATATGGTGTGGACGCTTAAAGAAGACCGTGTTGCAGTCATTGTGTTGCATAGTTGCGGTTACGCGCCAATTCAAATTTTTGACATACTGAAAAATTTTAATATAACCAAAAGATTCGTTTATCGTACAATGAAGACTAGTGTAGATGAGAGGTCAAGAAGTGGTCGCCCTCGGTCTGTTCTGTGGACTCCAGCAGTGATAAAAGCTGTGAAGTTTACTAATTTTTTACCGTAGAATAGAGCTACAACAAACAAAATGATACGGTGTACGCACAGTGTAGTCAAGAAGCGAGCAACCGTATTCCGCGTGTCCAACGAGGTCATTTTCCATCCTCGCTCATGGTATGGTTGGGAGTTTCTTATTGGGGCTTAACAGAGGTACATTTTTGTGAGAAAGGTGTAAAAAAGAATGCAGTTGTGTATCAAAATACAGTCCTGACGAACCGAATGAATAAACTTGTTTTCAAAACTAGTATATATATATATGTGTATAGATAATTTGCTGTGTCTATATTAAATTTAATATGTAATATCGGACAGTGGAATTCCAATCCTAATGTTTCAGAAATTTCATCAATGATTGATGGACACGACACAGAAGAGCGCTTATATTAGCTTGCGTTTGTGAAGTTCAACCCATTGTATGTATATGTGCATTGTATGCTTTTATCCTAGAATAACTGGACCAGATGGATGATGTTAAATATTATTACCTACTACCTACTTATTTATATCGAATACAGCCAGAATATTAAGAATTCCGGCATTATATACACTTCATATGCAGATTGGAAATTATTAATTTTGTGCAGAATTGTTTTCATTTCTTTATTTATGGAATACATACCTTTATTTACCATCCACCACTTTGGTGAAAAAACACTATACGACTCCTTCAAATGAATAATAACATGCGCGAAGCTGGTGTAATTATTTATTCATATTAATTTATATCTGCTAAATATCTTCTGAACAGATACGACCCCCGTGAGAGCTTCACGGAATAAAGTAAGTAACCATCTTCTGCAAACAAATAATACTAAAGGTTAATGTGTCTAACGAGAACTCCTTAGAGACAGAAACGTCTACTTCAGTTTACATATTTACAATTGCATAAAGCCTCCTTCATTTGTAAATACAGACTTTAATTAGAAACAAATGAGAATTCCCATGTAGCCGAATACGAAATGGTTTAAGTTAACGGGTTTTTGTTAGTTACTTAAACGGATGTTTTGAGGATATTTTTTATAATTGGTCAGAGCATTCGAGTCCCGTCTGTTGCCTGGACCGCGTAGATTTTTCGAAGTGAAAACTTCTTTGGCGGCGTCGTACACTTTTTTTGTAATGGATAAAAAAACTCGCGTCAGGACACGTGGTCTGATCGCGTCCGGACACGTGACCTAATCGAAAATTCGTAACACAAAAACAATAAAATTGGAAAGATTATTGACTTTCAATATATTGGACGACACATAGTAATATTTTATTTTATCGTTTTATATATAATAATAAGTCTCTAAGTAGGACGTCCAAGTGGCAGCTTTATTGCGAAGAAAATGCATTTTTTTTTACAATAGATGTCGCTAGGTGCGCTTAAATGTGATTCATGTAAGTTGATTTTTCTGAGAGATAAACTTTTTAATGTCATATAAATAGTCATGTTTGTATTAAATGATAGTAGTTAGTTAAGATTCCCTAACCATTCCAAAATACCACAAATGCACAACGTTAATATTCAAGTTTTCACTTCTGCCGGCACTCCCGGAGTGCAACCCGTCGTTTTTTTTATAATAATAATTACTTTAGATTTAAGCATGTTACAGTTAAATGCTGAACAAGGATACTAGAACTAATGCTCTTCTTCTAGCTTTTACACGCGGCTTCACTCGCGTTCAATTCGGCGTAACGTGGTTAATTCTAAAAAACACTTCCTTAATAGCAACATCGTTTACTAATACTTAGGTTTTGAAATCTGAAAAATGCTTGATACACGTGTTAACCTTATTGGACATTAGGTCCTGCTATCGTGTGTCAAAGTTCAGTGAAATCTATTTAATAGATCAAGCAGTAATTATGGATTTCATTTTCTACTCGTAGACTAATAGACTAATCTCTACTCAAAAGGATCTAGCAAATTTTCAAATAAGACAAGATTAAAATTATTGTAGCAAAAATTGTTTTCAGGAGGTGGGCGTTAATAACTGCGACACAGTTTTATAACTAATGCAGTTATTTTCGATCACTATTGTTATTGTATCTTTGTTATGGTTTTAATAAATATTTCATATTTCATTTATCAAAGGTTAAATTACCATTTAATTTTAGTTTGCGGCAAATAGCAAAGAACAAAAAAAGAGTGAGAATTTGTCTTATATTAACATGAAATAATAAATAAAAATACAATCCGAAAACCATGATGCTATCAAGAGAATCCTAGCCCGGATTATTCATTAACCTGCCCCATTATGTAGGAGTAGGTAACACAAAAACGTACAAAAGAATTATTCGACTGTCTTTTACGTTTACCAGTGCTACTAATTTTCGCGTATATTTGTTTCATTTTCCTTATTTTCGCCGCTGAATATGTAAGTAAGCAGTGGGAAACATCTTCAGGATTCCTCGTGAATATTTTAATATTTAACACGGGAGGTCGTCAAAGGACGCTGCCTTGCTCTCGCAGCCGACATCAAAGCGGTCGCTTATGGATTGGCTGGGCCCGCACTATTCTACGGAGACAAGGGCCGATCTTGATTGCCGACCGGGTAAAGACGACACAAAAGCCACTCGAAAGTTGCAGGTAAGGAATTTAGGCATCAATATATGTACCCTATCTTATTTATTATTAAAAAGTTATCGTAAGTTTCTGAACTCGAACAAATTTTTAGTACAAGAATTATATTCAGGAGCTTTTGATCGGAATTGAATATGTACTCGGTATATACAATTGGAAGTATTTTTTGAGATTTATAGACGCAGAATAAATAAGTAGGTAATTTAGTATCTAAAAACAGAAAGCATATATAAAAGGAATCACCTAATCTATAGAGTGAGAGAGGAGAGCAACAAACTTTAATTTTAATTCCATTGACTTCTGGGCAATTCTAGCGGTAATAATAGGATTACATTCGGTAGCACTCAGATAAATGACCCCATTAGCGAAGTCACCGAACTCGACAATGTCAAACTGTGAAGTCTTTTTTAAGACAACTTATTTTTATGTCCGATATCCGTCTATTTTCTTTAGTTTCATATCACGGACACTCTTCTACGATCGCGTTTCCTCTTTCCAACAAGTTTTCCCATCATTACTAGTAGAAAGAGGTGATTATAACTATGTTATATTATGATATGCTTAAAAACATGCCATGTCATACTCATTTCAGTACAAACACCAACCGAAACCAACCAGTGTCAATCAGGGAAACCAGCAGTGGCGTAGCATAGGTCACTAGCACCCGGTGCGGATTCCAAATTTGCCGCCCTCTTATTTTTGCAATCCATTATAAAAAAATTGAGGCATGGTAAAAAGAGTACTTTTATTGAATAACACTAACCTAAGAGTGAAATTAACATTTTTTGACATAGAGTAGAAGGTAGACTATCACAATATCACTTTTTTTATATTTTAATTTTTTTTCTCTATCGGCCACCTCCGCAGCGCTGCCCCCGGCAAAGTGCCGCCCGGTGCGGACCGCACCCCCCGCCCCCCCCATGCTACGCCACTGGAAACCAGTGTCCGAATGTGTCCTATCCGTTGATAGGTCTTAACTGGCAAGGACTCTAGGCTGACAATGACTATTATTTCCAGATAACATCTTCAATAACCCAGGTAAATGCCAAATACGAAATGTCGAATACGTGTAGAGTGTGGGTGATATTTCATTGGATAAAATGCAGTTATAAAAAAAGATACTAGAAAAATTCCTCTCCGAGAAGTTGTCGGAGTGGATTTTTTTGAACTAAAAGTTTTCTTTAGATCTATTAATAGAGCGGATTAATCAACGAATTTAATGCTTGAAAATATAAATATAAATAAGGGTTCAGTAGTTTGACAGATTATTTGTTACAAACATACAACTCTTGCCTCTATATAATATTAGTATCTTAGATAGTTAGGATGATAATATTTAATTGATGAAAAAATTTTAAAAATAAAGAAAGTACATAATAGGTATTTTTGATTATATTTGTAAAAGTTACTTAGCAGTTTTGGTAAACAGTGATTCGTTATTCGGTAATTTATACATACTTATTCTTATTGTCTATGGGTAGAAAAAAAATGGAAAATAATTGATATGATTGCACCATTTGTAATACCTATTAGGCTGATAGCAGCAGGGATTGATAGGTGGAAGTACTCTTCATTCGAGCTTTACACTACCAATAAAAAGGGTAGAACAGAAGCTCTGCGACCTGTAATGGGATTGCTATGGTGCTGTACCTAAAACTATGAAAATTTTATTCTGCGCCTTTAATTTAAAAACTTTGCTTTGGTGATTGCATAATTATTTATTTTAGCGATCTAAGACAGTTGCCTCCAGTGCCCAAAACAACAGATGGGAATTATTGCTTTCGTCAACCTGCGACATTATTATAGGTAAGTCCCTAAAATAAAAGAAGTGTGTTTCGGTTTCACAACTAAGAAATAATCACAATTTGTAAAACATCTTAACATATAGTATCAGTAACAATAATAATCACAATTAGTCCTCGTTTCGACGATAATTACTTATATAGTTATGTAAGAGATAATTATCACTCACTAGCTGACCCAGCGTAGTTCGTACTGCTTACAATAATTTGATTTATGTGGACAATTGAAATTGTATTTTTACTATCTTCCTCGCAATTATTCGATTTTTTCACCTTTTAAACCTTCCCTAGACCTCCACGAACATTTTAAGACCTAGATAAGATAATTCGATATCGATATATAGATTTTAATATATAGATTTCACGTTAAAAAAACTAATTTCCATTTTCAAAACCTCTTCTATAGTTCTAACAGGAACGAAATTGCTAACGGCGAAAACGTAATTAGCTTCCCGAACATATGACATGAAAGTATCTGCCTACGCACAATATTTTTAAACTCTCCAGTGTCAATGAAAAAGGTTTATAAATGGGACGGGAATCTAATTAAATCTAAAGGATCATCCTTTCATGTAACAAACTGTCCCTCGTTGAAATGAGAATAGGTCAAAGTTGAAACACTAGGTATTTTGAGACTTCCTAACCTAATAAACAACACGCGTAGGTATTTACAGTAAATATGTGATGAAACATGAAAAACCCCGGTAACATTAACTTTTACAAAATACAAACTAGTGCCTACGAATTTTACAAAAAATGTGGCACTTTGGTACATTTTACCTAATCAATGTGTGATCAAAATCTTATTATATTATTGGCACTAGCACGAAGCAATGCCTTCCCTATATTTTTTGGTTTCTGTATCAGTGTCAGTGTCATAAACAGGGACAACAGAATCCTTTATTTTATTAAGCCTCCGCTGTCTTTCAAACCGTCGTTCAGTCGTCTGTCAGCTAAATCTTAGGAACGATTTTGCAAAATGCCCGCGGCTTCGTTCGCATTAGATTTGATTTTGTGTGAATAAATGAATGTCAAACTCAAATAAATAAAATAACTACAAAACTTCTTAATCTTTGTTTCCTCATATGACCCTTTAAAAATGTTGATTTTTCAAAAACCTTAAAACAGGTAGTTGCTTATTTAGTTACAGGATCATCCTCTGAATTTTGGTACTCCATACAAACTTTGAAACCCCCGTTTTACCCCAGGCTATGAGTTTTAGAAAATCCTTTCTTAACGCACGCCTACATCATAATAGATGCATGTGTGCCAAATATCAGCGCAATCCATTCAGTGGTTTGAGCTGTGCGTTGAAATTTGAATGTACAGTTACTGACTGACTGATTGCAGTCAGTCCGTAACTGTACATTCAAATTATAAATAAGAAAAGAAGTAATGAAATAAAGAGAAAAAAGATTCTTTAAATAAATAATACACGAAGATGCAGAACAATTACGTTTCATAACGATCTCATTTCCTCACACTGAGCCCCGACCCAAACCCTTGATAAGGATTGAGCAAGATTATTTTTGAGCACCCTTTGGTAAACACTTTTACTTCAGGTCTAATTTTTCACCGGAAATAGTTTTTGCATTTGGATATACCCTTGCCACCTGACCTCTAGAAACCGCATCACTTGCTCTATCCTAGGACCGGGAGCTTTTGTCAATTTTATTCGGCAAGAACACAATATAATATACTACGCAAAAGTGCTATTTGTAAGTAGGCATATCAAATCAAACCACGAGGTTTTTGCAATTTGTCAATGGTTAAAAAGAAACAGGTGTCAAAACATAATTATAACGATTTGGTTATGGCAAACAAAGAACGAAAAAAGCGATTAATGAACTAATAAATGACAAATAACAATTCTATGCGTTCTCATCTTCAGATTATTGACAAGACCGAAATTCCAGCCCACGTAACACAATACAGGACAATCTTTAGAGCGGATGCCAAAGGTCACGCGCAATCAATACTCGTCTCCCATACGTACATGACTACTCATAGTTCACATCCAATTCTAACCGATGAAGAAAATTTTTCATTTTGTATAAAAAAACTATATTGTGTTTGGGAGCGTTTTCATACAAATTGTGTGCGGACACACTATGTGTTTTTCTATGTACAATAAGGCGATTCTCCCATTGGCAACGCGTCTAGACGCGTAGCGCGTGGCGGCAGATCGCGCGGGCTGTGTTATACCTGGTTATACCCCGCCCGCGGAAAGCCCCACGCCAATTGGCAGTGTGTGGTTCTATTTGAAGTATACGTTTATGATGACACTAGGAAATCAGCTTTTTGCAAAAGCCCGAAACACTATAATGTATAAAGCAAAAATCTGATTCAATGAACTCTAGCAAAACCTTTGCTCCAATATTTTGAGTAAACTGCTCTTTCCGTCTTACTGCAAAATATTGGTTGTTATTTTTTCATTCAAATACAATGAAAACTGTCTGAGTTTGGAATAAAACCAAGTCTGACGCGGCGCCATCTTATAGCTTTGTTATTAAACTAACAAAGACGCAGAAGATTGATCGATTTCGGGTACATAGCTTTCAACGAAAGATTTGAAGTGGAGCGTTTAAAAAAAACATGATTAATTAATAATTTTAAATCAATCAAAATTTATTAGTGATTTAGCTGAAATTTGTTATAAACATAGTTTGAGTTCCGGGATAGGACATAGAATATTCTTTAATAAAAACATCCATCTCCCCTTATTACCCTTTAAGCGGGTAAAAAGTGGAGATGGAAGTTTGTATGGGAAAATATTATTTCCGCGTAGATGAAGTCGCGGGCTCTCACTAGTTATTATATAACTGTGTTCTATTAACTGTGTACAGTTCATCGCGTATAACAGACATAATCAGGTTGCGGAGTGAAACATAATTGTGTTTAAAGTGTGTCGTCATTGGAGTTAGATGTCGCCCTGACCCTGGCTCGTAACAAATCTAGAGCGGGGTTAGACCGGTCCTGTTTCAAAAGCAAAATCAACTCGAAAATAACAAAGTTACTTAAAATATGCACAAACGGGATTAAAACTATTTTAAAAAAAGACAGTATCTCCGCAGTCAATTTAAGCTTGAAAGAAGATAGTGGTCACAAATTAAGGTTACTTATTTAAATTGATTAAACAAAAAATAGAGTAGTTACAGATTTAGGTTAATTCATATTTAATTATTCGGTGATATATCAACTCTGCAAAAATATGTAGGTTTTTCTACATAAGTGAGGTGAGCATAGAGGATTTGCCGCTCAAATTGGAGCACCCGTCTGGGGAAGACACTTCCACCTTAAAAATAACACTAACTTTTGGTGGTGTTGTATTTCTGTTGGTGAGTAAGGTAATAGTGATATTTTTCGTCTTTTAGGTCACAAAAGTGGTGGTATAATAATAATAAACATGGTGGTATAAGCATATTTTTCACCCTTTTAACACAAAAATATGTAACAATTGTGTCGATAAATATACTGAGTTAATTTTTTATTATCTTTAACAAGTTTTTAAGTTGCATCCATACTACCGCTAATGAACACAGAATACATGATATAGTATGGAACGTAAAGTGTGCGCTGCCGGGTCAAGGAGATTGGTCCCGACGAATTATAGGGATACGGCACAGATTAAACGCCATTTTACGGTCCAAAGACTTGTCACATAGAATTACGAAGTTTTGTCCAAATTAATTGGAAAACTAGTTTTTAGGAGAGCACCACCTAGTAACTGATTTATATTTTCTCCTTTAAAGAAAAAATATGGTCGTGAGACAAACTCTGTTCGAGTATTTTTTTTCTCTTTATTTGCGGCGACAAACCGTCATACATTTTAATATCATTGTTCTGTGGTTACATTGAAATTATAAGAGATGGCCTACAGTGCCAGCAATTTAACTTATTAGTTACAGAAAAATTATAGAACAAGTATTATACTAAAAAAAAAATACATAAGAAGACAATTTCTATGTGTAATATTAAATATATCAATGTTATTGAAGTTATTATTATAATTGTTGGTGGAACGATAAATAAAGGAATTTCGCTTGTATAATTTAGTGAGTGGTGAAGAAACGAATAGTCATCGCTTGCGAGAGGACCGCATAGGCATACGCACACGGTTCACGAAAGATATCCTACTTAAAAGCGCAGAAGAATCTATTTGATCGCTGAGTATTTTATACAAAAATATCACATTGAACATTATACGGCTATTATAAAGTGATAATAACTTATATGCTTTCAATGAGATGTCATATGATTCATTTGTATGTTAATTATTATTAATGTGTTTCTATTTATTAGCAATAATAATTAATGTGTTTTATAAATATTTTTTGTAGTCTTTCAATTCTATTGATGTGGACCTGATAGTATGGACTCCAAACGGTGCTACAGTAGTTAAGAATTGACGTTACAAAGGAAGAGTATAACATTCTAAGCGTACTTATTTTTTAAAAAGGTTTACTTATTCTGGGAATAAATCGAGAATAATATATTTCAAACACTGTCATTGTCATTAATATAAAAGGAAAATACCAATAGCATTTTGAAATAGGTCTATATTCCGTAATCTGATTACGTTTGTTGTTCTTTGGGATAGGGGTAATCCAAGTTTTTTTCCAGACCTGAGGGAATATACCATGTGAAATGGTTTGGAAAGTGATAGTAATGGGCAATGCGAGTTCCCTGGCGCAGGTAGAAATAAAAACGGGATGGATTCCATCACTTCCAGCCCCTTTGTTAACATTGACCCGCTTAAGTTCCTGATCAAATCTATATGTATCGAAAACATTTCTACAGGAGATTCAGAATCGCGAGGCGATATAAAAACCTAATTAAATTAATCGTTAAAAGCCTCACAAATCTCCCCGCCATCAGAAATAGACCTACCCCTGTACACCATACTCTCGGGAATGTCACTATTACCTCTTTTAGATTTCACGAACGACCAAAAGTAATTCAGATTGTGTAATATTTTATTTTCTAAAAAAGAAATGTAATTTTTGTAGTTTTATTGTTCTAATTTCTTAAGCCTTTTTCGTAACAATGAAAAGTGTTATAGTTATGTAAATTACCATAACGTTTACATTTAACATTTTTCTTCAGACAATTTTACTAGGGGACTAGTATACCAGGGCGGATATTTTTGTTTGTTATTCAAGTTGCTAATAGATACATATTTCAAAATCAAGTCATTAACAATATCATAGTCTCCACATCATTCATTTTGCTAAATTTCTGCTTCTAATCAGTAGAAGATAGTGACATTTTTATCGAGTCAAAATTTGCAATGCAGAGATTTTAAAATGATGTAACGTACACAATAAAACGTAACATGGTGGCAGAGGCAGTGAAAATTAATGAGCGCCAAAAAGCCTTTTTAAATAAACAAGTTGCTTACTCTCAATTTCTAAAAATTAATTTACCCACGCATAAGGCGAATGACGAAGTGGTTAGACAGGTAGAAAGGCCTGAATACCTAATTCAGTGCTGTTTAATATTCAAAGTATGTTGTATGTATCTCAGTGGAGTAATTTCATTTTTTAACACGATTTTATTAGGTCGACTTGTATGTAACAAACTATATAATAAAATCTAAGAATCTGAATTACACGCAATTCTAATTCTTGTATCATCATGTAACTTGGCAATTATATGTAGATGCATTATAAAATTTTAACTGAATTGTTTAGTATTATGTAATATATTAATTGATTTAATAAATATTGACATGAATAGCGCCCCACGCTTTTTCAGTTGTATATGTATGTTAAAATTAACTATAAAAATGGCTAACTCTAAGGCCCTAATGAATTAAACAGGGAGTATATTTTGTTTATTTTTGACTTTTTAGTGCAGTAAATAAAAGCGTGTTTTTAGTTTTTTTAACTATTCATTTTTATCAACGAACTACAAATTGTACGGAACGTTAGTCAGTATTATCGTAGCGCGTAGTAGTCCTCGTAGACGCTACGTACCTACTACGGCAGCGCGAGCTTTTTTAATTTAAAACATTTATCCGAGAACAGTAATTTTTCCAAATTATGACTCATTAACTAGACCACACAAATTATAATTAGTTTAAGAAAAATGTACTTTAAAACGTCGATTAATAAGTTGGTAGCATATTGCGTTTAAAATTGTAATACAGTTTTCAGTGCCTAGTAGTATAAACACATACAGAATAAAACCATTATTACAGTATGACGTGAACGTTTCACGGTCAAGGAGAGGGCAGAGAAATTCTTCTTATACTTAAAATAAATTGGCAACAATTCCAATTTGCCACATCGCATAAAAAGCACCATAAAATTATGTGACGCGTGGGAGCTTCATAAATGTGTTGGTAGAACATCATTTTAAATAAGATTGCCTTATAAAGGAACTGATCACAAATAACAGCAATGATGTAGATTGCAGTAACAATTGATATGACCAGGCACAAAAAGTGATAAAGAGATCTGTCGCTATCAAGGGAACCAGATTGGGCTTTTGCCTAAGTTGTAATTTTGGGGAAAAATAACAACTTGGTAAAAATCTGTGGAAAAAGTTCTGCCTCTACCAAAAATGTGGGGGTGGGGGTAATAAAATCTATCGCAGTACTCGTAGTGACCAAAAGTAGAAATAAAGAAAGCTCTGTCATACTTTACTGTTAAGTTGCTCATAGGTATTAATCTATCGTAGTACTCGTAGTGACCAAAAGTAGAAATAATGAAAGCTCTGTCATACTTTACTGTTAAGTTGCTCATAGGTATTAATCTATCGTAGTACTCGTAGTGACCAAAAGTAGAAATAATGAAAGCTCTGTCATACTTTACTGTTAAGTTGCTCATAGGTATTAATCTATCGTAGTACTCGTAGTGACCAAAAGTAGAAATAATGAAAGCTCTGTCATACTTTACTGTTAAGTTGCTCATAGGTATTAATCTAACGCAGTACTCGTAGTGGCCAAAAGTAGAAATAATGAAAGCTCTGTCATACTTTACTGTTAAGTTGCTCATAGGTATTAATAGGCCTAGGCTTCATTTCAGTTTAAAGTGGTCAGAGGAAGAAAAAATGATTCACAAACGACGCTAGAATCCGGAGTGATTGATTATTTGGAAGATGGCGGCATTGTTTACCTGATAAAGAGATTATACAGAATGTCCCAAATCTTTGTTTCGTGGACAAAAAGTACCTTAAATACTGCAGATGCAAACTTCATTTTAATTAAAATCAAAAAACACGACTGCGGTTAAAAAAATTAATTACAAAATTGTTATAACATTCTAACTTGATTTGAAAATAATGATACCTAAATTGTAATAATCAGAAAACTTTTTTTAATTGTCATAAATAAATTGACATTTGGATATTGCTGTTATTTAAATTTTAACAGTCTAGGTATCCTATGTTACCGGGTATGGTGAATGGATTCTATACACATCTAAATCGGTTTAGGCGTTTAGAAGTTATGCTGGAATAAAGAATTATACATTGATACATACATGGACCCTGAATACATTACACTCCTTTTTTGTGTAGTTATGTAAAAAAATTAACTGCATTCCGTACGTCCCTATTGAGTCCGTCCGGGATTCCATCCCGTTAAATGCGAAAAATAAATTTCTGGTAATTTTACATTACATATCGAGAGGTTTATTCATGTGTACATCTATTTCTTCTTTCTTAGTAACATTGTATCTTAAATAAAAAGAAGAAAATATACACTAATGAGTTTATTATTTTAGCTTTAAAATATGATTCTCTACTAAAGTAATGTAAACTCATTTTCTCCTTTGAAATATTAAAACGTAATGCGGACAGAACTTTTTATTGGAAAAGACTGGAGCTTACGACGCGACGTAGTCTAAGATCCGAAGAGAGAGTCGACCTTCACCCATCTGGCTTACCAGACGAAAAGTATGATGTATTTTCATATAAAAAATAACAATTCTCATTATGCCTAAATTGTTCATTGCGAATTAATAATAAGATAAGAAAGTTTTTACAACAACTTTTTTAAAACAAGCGAAAAGTTGACAAATAATTTTCTTCTTATACAAAACATACCTACACCATTTTATAGGTACATTAAGTTCCGTTTTTTTTAAAACGCGGTAGTTTTTGACGGTAAGCGAAATAAAGTAGATGTAAAATGGTATATTTCGAATCAGAATTAAATTGTTTATATATATATATATATATATATATATATATATATATATAATTATTTTTAATTATTTTGATCTTTAAATATTGACCAACAATTTTCATAGACAACGAAAATGCGATTTGTTTTCTTCATAAAGAAGCAAACGTGAGTGCCGTGGAACACTCAGTTGGAAAGAAAGTAAAAATAAACATAAGTACCTAAAGTACATTATTACACACAAACAATACGCTAAAAAGTGAAGGAAAAATCCTAGCCCCCATCCATAGTCCGTAGCGTACGATAAGGAACTTCGTTTCCAAACTACTTTTTTATTATTTTTTTATAGACATATACTTGATGTAATAACATACTTTTTGTGTGATAAACAGATTAATGAAAGACGACCTCTCTCTCTTGTACTAACGTGGGCGTACATTTAGCGCGCTGGCAGAATACCGACCAAGCGTAGTGTTTCGAGAAAATTCTACCAGGATAACATTCAATACTATTTATAGTTAGTTTCTTACACTTAAGTAAACCATCAGATAATATTGGACGCTTTCTTAATTATTCTGTACATTCATTAGACTTAAACATCATTTGAAGCATCTAAATTATCATCTAGGTTTTGATTACAAAAAGAGGTCATCATAGTTTTTCTACAACATTATATATAATTACAGTCAGAATTATATGTAAAGTGATATCTCCTTTTAACCAAAGAAAGTAAATATCTGAAATGTTTCTTGAAATTGAACACACCTACATCCAAATTTACCAAACAAATCCGAACTTATTCAAATAGTTAACGTAAAAAATAGAAATAGGCATTTTATTACATTTTCATATGATGGTTAAATAACCTACAACGACATTATTAAGACTTAATTAAAAGGTTACACCAAAGGATGTAGTGGCTGAGAACAGAACGAACGAACATGCGGCCCACAACGTGACACTTTGCGCAACCAATCACTCAAACCGTCACTAAACCTTGCTAAGTTGTTTTATTAAACTAAGTAATTACAATTTGCAAGAAGTGCGTCTTTGGAAAAGTTAAAGGTTTTTACTCAATGAGAATCGTTTCATAAAACAGTTTTTGGTAAGAAGCGTGTTATTATTTTTTTAAAATATTTTTATCTATATATTTCTATCGAATGAATCTTGAAATGTGCTGAACATTTAACAAAACACGTACTTTCGTTTTTGTTTTATTAAATGTTCGGTGCATCTGCTGAATCGCGCTATGGAGTTTGTTTTGTGCACATATATAAGATAAGTTTATAAAATATGTATTGGAAAATAAATTGGGAATCATAATACCTTGGGGTAACTTGGGATATTATGATTACAGCAATCCCCTCTTAAACTCCAGTACTTACTTGTTAGTAAGTCAAGTAAGATAATATTATACAGTTATAATTCATCAGAAAATTATGTTGCAGATAACAAAATAGTTCTTTTGTTATAACAACAATACTATTTTAGCAAAACCGAGGTGTCTACTTATAACTATAGCTATGTAGTCACTATTTATATATTATAATAGGTAGAAAAAAATTGTTAGAAGTAACTCAAACCTAACCTAACCTTTTTCAGTGTACTTACTATAAATAAGAATTACTTTAATGCAAACTGTATAGTAATAATAATAAATAACACCTCATGTTGGTCTAAGTGCTCCCACACATGACTGCGAATTCACATCGCATCGCAAAAATCTGCGAGCTCGTACGAATGCACCGCAAGAACCTCCGATCTGGAGGCCTACTCTATTTCAACGAAAAACGTAATTTCGCACGTTCCTTACTCTGTTTCTATTTCACTTAGAAAATTCGTTCATCCGAAAATATTTTGACATTTAAATTCTCTAAGCCTACTCTAATTCACAAAACTTTTGAACTAAAAGTTGAAGTTGACAGATCGAAATTTTAACCTCAATTGACGAAATGAAAAGTGTTACCTTTTTATTTTCATTTTGAGATTTTTGTTTAAATTAAACCTAAAACTACTACTACAGTATTTTTAATTAAGGCTGCTTGGCGTGAGGAACATTTTTTAGTATGAAAAATTAAAAAGTAAATCAAATTTTTGTTTATTATTGTATTGCAAATACTTCAATGTTACACGACAAATTTAGGTTGACATACATTCGATTGCATCAACTCTACAAATTAGTCAGCTAACACTGTCAAAAGAGGTTGTATAATGTATTAAAAAATGTTGTCATAAAGTAATATTGTTTTGAAGTAAAAAACGTTATCTAAAAAGTGTAGACAAAAAGAAGTCACAAACATAACTCATTCCATTCGTTCACGATAATTGTCTGTGATTCCAAACTTTATGTGTATTCGAAGATGAAATAGAGTCACTGGCGAAATTTCGTTTAAAATTCGTTCGTTGCCGAAATTTCGTTTTGGAGAAAGAGAGTAGAGCTCCTGATTCGCATCGCGCATACCTGCGATATTACGTCACACTTGGTGACACCATATTAGTCCGTTCTAAGACTTCCCTTGTACGATCGTTTTTGTATACATGGTGAAAATAAACTCAAAAGCTATTCAAATGAAGATATGCTTATTATAAAAATATATTTTCGAGTAAAATGGTTCATAATCGTATTGGATGGATGAACCCAAAATCCTTTTTCTTCTATATCTATTTAACAATAACAGCAATTCAACAATCTTATTGCTATCCATGTCACCATAACTAAAACACGTCCAATACGGCTGACTACCGTTGATGGAATGGCCAACTTAATCAAAGCTTTGCCGTACCAAATCGCATGGCAAGTTCCTGCGATGCAACACCGCATCGCAGTTTTGTGTGAGAACTCTATGATATAATTTTCTACTTTACAAGCAACGACAAGCTAACTTTTCCATCACAGTATTTATAGAAAATATTAATCCACAAGCCACTAGTAAGTCCTTGTGTTGAAAATAACAATGAACAAAACAAACAACATGACTTAGCTTTTTCACCCAAGAAAAAATTCAAAATGGCGGCCGCAGAAACGCTTCGAATGAAAGAGGTTTCGGAAAGATTAGAGTAATGCGTTCCGCACATTACCAACATTACTGTCAGAATCTAGGGCGCCGATCGAGGAGGTACCTATACGCCATGCAGGATTGAATATATACGCATGTTACAAACGAAAATGTATCACACCTAAAAGCAAGGGACATTGTTATTTTAAATGTTAATTTTCATAATTCATACCAAAATATAACTCAGGTTGATAATGCAGGTACTATATCATCACCGTATTTTGTAAATAACAATCAAGAAACAATTGTTAATTTTATGAAACAGATTCTCTCATTCTGGCAAAAAGTTATTAGTCAAAAAAGAGTAAAAAATTATGTGTTTAAATTGTCAGGCCCACAAAATGAATAAAACACATCGTACACAAAGCTTACCTACGTGATTTGTGTAGTTTGGAGTTCATTTTTAATTCTTTAACATTAATATTAGATAAGAATGTTCGTACCTGCTGTTTTTGTTCCAATGAATAAATTAATATTCAGCCTGGACTTCTCCATGTAAAAATTGTATATATACAATTTAAAGTGAGTTTCATTTATTAAATGAGTGATGAGAGCAAAGTGATGAGTCTAAAAGCATAAGTTTTGGTATCTTTTTATTTATGACCACCGTAGTCGAGTAGTTGAGAGATCAAAACTGTATTATTAAATAAAGCGTAAGACATTATTAAAAACTTCTGTTTTTAATAAGAAATGTTAAATAATTTATGCGTTAACTTAATAACAAAAGCGTTAATTAAAAATTTAGTCAAGTTTTAATTTAAATCCGCGTAGGTAATGAAATTAGAAGGGTTTTCATCAACACAATGAAATATTTTAACAAGGAAAAATGCCTGTGAAAGTAATTTGTTTATCTCTAGAACAAACACAGAGCAAATATCGAATGAGGTAATTCTATATGCTCAAACAATGTATGTTAAAAGATGTGGTTTCCACGCTTAGTCCTTAAGTGGTCCATTTTACGTGAGCCATAGCAGCCGATTCAAGCCGAGTAAGTAATGAAACAATGAAAGTAGTGGTTTTTCAGCGACGGCCGCAAGCAATCTCCCACTTATGCAAACAATGTATTCAGCACATACAAGAGAGGTCACCTTTACATAATGCTACCAGAACTGAAATTAGAAAACGAAAAAGAAAGGATAAACCTTTTTTTTTCACTTTATATGTTTAATGCGAACGTCAATATTCATAAATCGTTATATTGCGAGTTAGGTGACTATGTATCAACACTACAACTAGTCAAATCTATCAAATATAATGTATTTGGAGTATTAAACCAATACTATGGTGTGTATTGATTAAGCTAAGATATTGGTAAGATTGCCGTCACTTTACTTGGCTATTCGTATTTGCTTTTTGTTGACTTGATAACAGTATGCCCTTATCATGCCATAAAAGGAATGAAAATGAAAGACTAAAAACATTAATTGGACCTGTCGCTGCAAAAGTCCGTTTTAATTTTCTCGTTGATTGTGGTTGGACGCAAGTGCTTCAAGGACTTAACTTTTTATATACGCAATGTATTTGATTTATTCAATATTCATTATTATATAAACTTACCTAACCCAAAATGACACATTAATCTTGGAATACTATAAGTGGAACCATTATAATTTAGCAAGAGAGCGACAAGCATTTATCAAGACTTGAAGCCTGTCGACGAGACATTAATATGCATACCTAAGGGCACTTGTGAACGAGGCGATTTCTAGCCAGGCCTAGGCAAGGTTGTAAACCGTGTCTAAGTCCAGTCATCGGTTAATTATGGGACATTATGGAGTTGTGTTGACGACACCGGCGCGAGCGACGGTTTGGGGTCGGAAGTAGAAGTGACTTTAATGGTTGAAAGTGTTTATTTGTTAAAAGTTACTGGTTGAATAAAAATATCAGATAATTTTAATGGTTAAAAACATAATAATTTTATTCAAATCCAATATCTGAATAATTTTCACAATTTGATTTATTGTCAATATTTTTATTAGTTCGATCTGTGATTGAAATTATTCATCACGATAATGTGTTCAGTCAGTTACATACACCTATACAAATTAATATTACTCTCGCGTTAAAATCAACATCAATTTAATGAATTATTTTCTCAATAATGATTGAAAATATTTATCGAATATATGTGTTTTTGAAGTTATACTTCTTTAGGCGCGTTAAGAAAAAATGATGAGAGTGAAATTTTAAGATGCGCGCGCATCACTGTAACACTAAATTTTTTGTTTTTACTTTTGTGTTTACCGCACATTAAGAAAATCTACCAACAAAATAGAAATAGAATCTCTATTTAGTGGGTGCTAACGACTGCATTGTGAAGGCCTATCAAAAGTATTTATTAATCTGGAACAACGGAACCAAAGCGCTATTCAGGAGACTACAAAGCCATCTCTTGACCATTGGTGTAGTAGAACCAAAAACCACATCTTTATTTTTTGTAATAAAGTAACAGTTATAGGTATTCATATTTATAATATTTATCCACATGTTTCTAGTTTGTATATTCGGAATACGTGTTTGAGTTTCATACAAGTGAAAATCACATATGTTCTAATAAATTATATTCAGTAGCGATTTTAATTGAATATTTTGATTATTTATTTATTTTTTCAAATTAAAACTGAACTTTATTGACTGTGTCCTTTTCCAGACTTTTTATTAATTTATTGTAATTAATTATTTGCATGCAATTAAAAACTAATTTTAAACGATGCCAAAGAAGGATAACTTCTCACGCGCCTACATAAGTACACGCACCCATTTTTTTTTATGTTTATTTTAATGATTGATAAATATATTCGGTACAGACGTACAAACCGTGCTCGTGAACAAGCTCTGCCTGTACCGGCCCGGGTGAAAACCGAGTAGAAAGCGTCTCGTTAACAAGCGCCCTAATGGAATTCTACCAGAGGTTCAAAATTATTGCCTCGCATAAGTATTACATTTAAGGAAGACAATTGCCTATTCTGCCTGTTTCTCCGAAATTTCACGCTAATCTCTGCGGCTGTTGAAATACACGTTAATGGTGTTAATTCTCGCATAAACTCTCTAAACTTAAAACTAAAACTTAACATCAGTCTTTAGTTTAGAGAATGACAGATAGTAGTATAGAGAATGACAAGGATACACTGTTGTGAAATTTAATTTTAGGTTTAGAGAGCCATGCCAGAATCGACACCATTATCTTGGTAACTGTAAACTGTAAATAAAAACTACACTTCCGGACACATCTATCGGCCCACTTAGTGTTATAAGTATCAACGTTCTGTATCAAAAACATAATTAAGTAACTTTAAGCAATATTAATATATTTTTAAAAACACAAACACATCCGCTTCAAAACTGCGTAACAATTTTTTACTTAATCTATATACATAAAAAAAAAACAATTGCTGTTCGTTAGTCTCGCCAAAATACGAGAACGGCTGCACGCATTTATCTTATCTAGGTCTTGAAATGTTCGTGGAGGTCTAGGGAAGGTTTAAAAGGTGAGAAAAATAATTATATAAAGAAATTCATTCTGTATAATACAAGACTGAGAACAAAAACTATAATCTACTTACACTACAGCTCTACACCGAAGCGAATCGAGGGCGGGCCACTAGTGTAACATATATTATTAGCTAGGGACCGTCAAAACAATATGGGTCAAACTTGCTAGGTGGGCCGATAGATGTGTCCGGGAGTACAGTAACTTTAGCATATTGTAGTTATGGTCAAATGATAGATATAACAAGTCCTTCATGCAAAGTAATTTTAAGTAGATGTAAAATATAACTATTCACATAAGTACGTTTATATCTACATCGAAATAGATTTGCACTGTAAAAGCCCTGGTGTTCCTGTAATATTAAGCTGAGGCAGGGACCTAGTTGACCTATTTTGTCTTGTTTTTTTTTATATTAATATGACTATGTTTAAGGCTAATAAATTTATTTCTATTCTATTCTTACCATTTCCTGTTACCCTTGCATGTTTGTTGCGTTTTTTTTATATAGCGAGAAAGGCAAATGACTCTACCCCACCTGATGTTAAGTGGTGATAAAGTCTAAACGCGAAGATAGCTGGTACAACAGTTATAAACTGATACACCAACCATCCTCACCTTCCCGGCCTGCAAAAATGCTTCTTCACGCCTCTCTTAACCCCAGATTGTAGGAAGGTGGGAACACGTGTTTAATCTAAATACTATAATGGGGATCCCCATAAAGGCCTGATTAATGGTATTATTGACCTGACCCCACTGTAAAACGTTTTCGATTTGGTCGACAAACAATAAAGGTATTCGATTCCAAAATCCAAATGCCAAGCCATTTAGTATTCACACATTTAACAGACTATTAACCCATAATTTTGATAGCCAGATATGTTTCTAGTATTTTATTTTTACATTTATAATAGTAGCAGTTAAATGCTGAAAATTAAAATAAAATAAACTTCTTTTTAATAGAAAAAGAGGTACTTTGCTTAGACATATGTAAGTAATTCATTGAGGACCATTACTTCCGACTAAGTTTAAGCAACATATATTTATCCCGCCTAGTGATGACGACAAAGTACTAAGTAACTAAGTCCTGAGCTCTCCCTCTCCTTAGATGTGATGTAAAAGTAAGTGTACAATTATAATTTTCTTACCAACAAACTCCAAATAAGACCCATTTAGACATACATAATTTTCTCAGACACGATACGAACGAAATTAAAACCCACTTAGAAGTAAAGCGATAAATTTCACGTTAAAAGCTCTGCTGTATATGCGAATCAATACTGGTCGGGGTACAACCGTTTCATAATATTTGCGCTCTCTAAGCTCCGTAGTATTATTTATTCGAATATGCCATCTCATATTTCAATATTGAAAACTACTTTGTCCTTAGGACATAGTACTTAAACTTAAATGGTATAAGTAAGGCTTTTATTTGTTAAATATTCGCATCCATACTAATATTATAAATGCGTGAGTGGTTCTGTCTGTCTGTGACCTCTTCACGATTGAACTGCTTAACCAATTATGATGAAATTTCGTATAGAGATAATTCGAGTCCCGGGGAAGGGCATAAGATAGTTATTGTCTTAGAAATTACGCTTAAAGAGGAGGGGGGGGGGGGGGAGCAGCTTTTATGTGAAACCATGAAGTCGCAGGGACTCACTAGTCATACAGTAACATTGTGAAGCCCACAAACTCCGGAAATGGAATTCAGTACAGGAACTAACTAATAACGTAGTATCATACCACGCATGATAACATAACCAACCACCTCAATTCATTATTGAATAAAGAATTTGTCTTTCCCTTTTCATCTATTTCATAGGTAGGCCCGTTTGTATGGGAAACCATGAAGTCGCGGGCACCCACTAGTCATACATTAACATTGTGACGCCCACAAACTCCGTAAATGGAATTCAGTACAGAAACTAACTAATAACGTAGTATCGTACCACGCATGATAACATAACCAACCATAATTCATTATTGAATTAAGAGTTGGTCTTTCTCTTTTCATCTATTTCGTAGGTAGGCCCGTTTGTATGGGAAACCATGAAGTCGCGGGCACCCACTAGTCATACATTAACATTGTGACGCCCACAAACTCCGTAAATGGAATTCAGTACAGAAACTAACTAATAACGTAGTATCGTACCACGCATGATAACATAACCAACCATAATTCATTATTGAATTAAGAGTTGGTTTTTCTCTTTTCATCTATTTCGTAGGTAGGCCCGTATAACTAAATACCTGAAAACTAACTTTGGTCTAACCATGTTCATCTTTTAAACTTTTATACAGCCATACTGCCATAGTACCTAATATTATATTAAGAATAAGATATACAAAGATTAATTTTATATTTAAAACGACATTCGAGTTATCGCTATTTAAAGCTACAGTCCTTAATAACAGCCACACGTGTATTAGAAGAAATTTGTTTTTTTCCAACACACGTTAATGTATACTATACATACTAAAGTATACTTGAAAGAGTATGGCTGCCATAATGTTTTCGTAGAAGAAGGACCCACAGAGATATTACTCGAAGGGCTACGTGTAAAGCCACTGGCCGGGACTTGTATTATGCGACACATTACCATTCATGAGATAAAATACAAGCGCGTCATTCATATCGGCTAAATTTCACTCCCCGAAACGAACCCTTTGCCTATATTGTCTAATAAAGGAATTCAGAAATAGTTCGCTTTATCGCTCCCTTTTTACTTGTCGTCCCCCAAAATGGTATTAATAAAAACAAAAGGCTCTATGAAATTGAAGAAGACAAGCGGTTATAATTAATTACTAAATTGCACTTGCAATATTATTTGTATTTTCTACGTGAATTCACGAATCTATTCACGAATTGAAAATTGATATTTATTTAGAAAAAAGAAGATGATACCTATCTAACAATTCGAAAGCTGACTGTTCCAAAAAGACAATCGTGCCGTACCCACTTGACCGTGAAAATCTATTGGAATTGAATGCAATTTTTTAATATGGCTGCCGATCAGAAGGAGCAAAAGGAAAAAGAATCGGTCACATCGATTGACGTGCGACGGACCGACGCCATTGGTCACCGCGTGTGACGTCACGTGCGCTATCGACCGACCGCCCACGGCCGCGCATGCGCCACGCTCCATACTCGAACCTTATTGGCTGACGAATATTGTATTTACGAATTGAACAAAAGAATGAAAACTTAAGTCCTGTACGCACAATCCGTCTTGCTGGATCCAGCTTGCGAAACAGCGCTATATTCGTAAAAGAGATCCTTGTTTTGCCATCTCATTTACGTGTATAGTACTGTCTCGCACGCTAGATCCAGCAGGATGGATAGTGCGTGGAGGACTCAATTTTTCATTCTTTTGTTCAACAAAAATATCCCAAGAAATAAAGTCAATATATTAGTTACCGTGTTGTTTCTTCCATATAGACAAGTGTTTAGACTTTATGAACCCATCCCGGGAACAATATTAATCTGCAAATTTTAAGTGATAAAAAGTAGGTTTATCATGCACCAGAACCTTACTAACGAAATTTAAGGGGAAAACATACGGTACAAATATAGAATTAAAGAGGTATTTGTTAATGATTTTCATTTTAAATGGTCACTATTTATACTTCAACTTGACTCGAGTTCAATATTGCTTTATAATTACAACAAATAGGCAGACTCCTGGAGCCGTAGGCGTGAACGTAGACCAAACGACGATCATTGATTAGTAGCCGGAACCAAGGCCAAGGGCTTTAGGCAGACAGTGCGTCAGACACGCCGCCCAATCGTGATCCAACCAAACAAACGTCACTGAACTTGCCAATATTTCATCTAGTCATACATTTACAAATCATATTCGATAGACGAAACAAAATTAACAAAAAAAGGATTCGATGTGCGAGTACTTAAAACTATTGTAAGTTTTTCAGATATTAACTAAAATATCCGTCTTCTGAAATAGCACACTATACCACTTAAGTTATCTTTATGAAGCAAATACTTTTACAATTAAAAAAACTAGTATCTCAACAACTCAGAATTGTATAGGTAGACACAGAGAAAACCACAACTTCCGCTTTTGTTTTGTTTAATCAGTAAAGTTTTTCGACTAATATCTCATTTTGTTTCGTAACTAACATGAAAAGACACGCAAACAATTAACGGGCTGAATGTTTGTAGTGATTAAACCTTCACCATGTTTAATTTCCTTCAATCGACCGGTAATTGACTGTTTAATTAAAATATTAAAATCACAATTTCACATGTCTGATCCTAAGATAATCAGCTAGTGTTATTAAATTATATGTAGATGATTAGCATCTGCTATGTGGGTAAACAACACACCAACCTACAAGCACCAACCAACAAGCGTGACTTCAAATGTTATTGTTCCCAGTGAAATTCCTATTTTTGTAGACCTAAAATCGATTTTAAATATTGACGCGTCTATTTCGTGTTCTTATTGCGTATTTGAAAAAAATGGGGAATTTTTCTGCGCACGAAGTAATTCTTCCGAAATTTACTTACATTACGTATAGAAAGTCATCGATTAACATACATTTAGAGTAAGACCGAATCAGGCTTTCCCTCGACCTAGATAGTCTACACTCTACTACAGTGGAAAACTTTAAACGGGAAAATATTAAATTGTTTTGAAACTCACTCAAAACTTTGGTTGCTGGTTTGCAGTTTGTAAGAAATGCAACACTTTTAAAGTCAATTTGACAAAATCAGTGAGACACGGCACTTTAACCATATTGTGCAAAAGAAGAAACAATGAAAAAGTAAACAATGTTTACGTAAAATATGCATCTCTAGGCTAGCGCCCGCGACCCGCATCACTTAACCAAATGACGGAAGAAAACAACCCAACGTTTCATTTTCCTAGGAGCGTTTGCTTTGAACGAACCTATTACAAGGATCTTTTAGCCCGCATACATTGTAATTAAGACCTCGGTGGCGCCAATAACGCAACAAAACGGTTGGAATTCCAAATATGGGGTGTAAATTCCTAAATTTATTGCTCTCAACGTTTGAATTTAAACTTTTGAGCGGAAAAATAACTTATTTGCATCTGATGAAAGGTCAACCACATCAAAATATGACCTTTGAATATTTTATGTGTGGTAACGTGCTAGCAAACAAAGCATTCTATATAAATCTCTTGCGGGTTTGGTAGAACTTCAAAGATACAATACTATTCAGACTGAAATAAATAAAGGTATTATAACATTTTCATAGACACGCCTCAATGACGCCACATTTTGGAATTAGGTGGATCTAAGACATAAAATACTATCTAAAATCTATCTGTAGGCACACACAACCGGCCATTACCGTCAATTTAGCCTACACATCCACGTCCTTTTACAGAGAGCATTTAAAATATGTATTACTAGCTGTGCCCCGCGTTGCTACCCGCGGTTTATTAGGGATATTTTCCCGTAATAAATCGTAGTCTATGTGTTAATCCAGGTGTCAGCTAACTCCATACCAAATTTTATTAAAATCGCTCCAGCCGTTTAGACGTAAAGAAGTAACAAACATACACACTCGCAAACTTTCGCCTTTATAATATTAGTGTGAAGTGTGATTAAATTAGATAGCTATTTATAATTAATACAATTTCCCTACGATGGTTTTCGATACTTTTTCTACAACCAACTTTAAAAAGACAGTGTTTTGAATTCAGATAACATTGTATGATTGTGATGATGATGACTTTCGTGCAAACAATTTCTTTCTGCCTATACTCCAGAAGTTTGGCAGTATTCAGTCATAATGTGGTTTGTATAGGCTTATTCTTATGTGGGCGCTACGATATCACTCAAATCCTAAATGATTTGAATCAATTATTGCGTTTGATAATTTTGTATATAATCTCTTTCCAAGTATTTTTTTTTATCCATATTTTGATAATTATGTGTTTGTTAAGAATTTTTGGACCGGCTAATCATTTAAGAAAATAATGCAAAATTAAAGACTATTAATACTAATTAAATAGCTTCAAATGATTAAAATATTTAAATAAATAGTAATATTCGCGAGTTCGTTTGCGTATGAACTTTAGAATGCAAAAAAAATAATAGGTACCATAGATGGGAATGGGCATTAATGCTGCAATACATTTTGTAATATTGTTGTAAGTACAATGTACTTTAGGTACAGGCGCCGGCAATTTTGGGAAAAATAGGTAGCCAGTGTCTAAATCCCGGTGTTATCTGTGATATTCCTTACTGTAACCCTTGAAATAGTGTTGTATTGAATATTATAGTTAACCTATTTTATTTGTTAACTCCCTTAACATAGTATAAGCAGACTATTTAATACAGATTTTATATTAACAGAGAGTAGCTTATACGTATTGGTATTGAATTTAATAAAACTTCTAACGACCTAAGTTGGCACAAATGCTTGGATCTCGGCAACCTGCAGGTTATATGCCAAGAATGATTGATGAGCCAGAACTCGCCCACACCATATACATATTAATATCGCATTGTGGGGGTCTTACAAGATGGAATAATTTCCAATCTGGGACTAAGAATACCTACTACCACGAAATAAAGATTTAACATCTCAGGAAAAACCTTTAGGCCTACTTGCAGCTAATTTGCTAATCTCGATTCAACTAAAACTAAATTTAACCACTAGAAAAATGTCTAAACGCCCTTTTTTTAACGTCCAAATTTGACATTATTGTATGGGCTAAATCTTGTTTTAGGTTAATTGAGATCTAGCAAAATTGCTGCAATGGACCCTTAATGTCTGATATCGTATTAAATCGCTTAATTGAAAATGTTTTGTTATTCACGTAATTGTTAGGCATTTGTCCGACCGCCGGCGAGGAAGCTACTAACTATCGGCTATTTCATGCTCAAGAAACGAAATATCAAGAATAATATACTTCAAAATTAAATAAATCGCGCTTTCTACCTATTCAAAAGTGTTTTATACAATGATTGGTGTGCGTGAAAACATAAGAAATGAATATATATATCAATTAAGAATTAATTTCGTCTATAGTATATTACTGTTACAAAACAGTTTCATTTGAAATTGTAATTTATTGTGTTGTGGTAATATAAGCAACATTTCCGTGCCGTGGCCCGGTTTCAACGGGACCAACTAAAGGTGTAGGCACAAGTTCACCTGCGAGTTATTTATTACATTCTCCCGAGTGCTGAACAACGCTCGTAAATATCTGCGAGGCCGCTAGTTCAAAGTCTGAACGCACGCATATTCGACTTAAAGTACTAGAGCGTACTTAGCGATGTTTCTATTAAAATTCTACAAGACTAAATGGAACTGAAGATTTCCGTTTAAAATTCAAAACTAAGAAATGTTTTAGGCCACTTGTAGGTAAGTTCTTAAAGTTAAAAGCTAACCACGATTAAGCCTCATTCGATCCTCATTCGATATTTAAACAATTTTCATGGACGGCATGATTAGTAACAGAGAATTAAGTCTTAATTTGAATTAAGTACTTCCATGCAAGTGGCCCTTAGCTTCATCTTCAATCCATCTCTTTTGAATTCGAACAGTTGACGATGATGAAGTAAAGTTGTGCTAATAGAAGAAAATATTGGTGCAAGTGGCCGTTATTGTTTTAAATCGCCTGAAAACACTGATAAGGGAGATGCCACAACATTGCCTTGCGGGACGTGCGTCGCACCGTAGAAACTTACGAAGTCGTACGACGCATCGCAGAGTTATCCGATGCGCTGACGGCCGTTGCGATGTTTTTTTGACGTTATGTGTCATCGCATCGTATTGCGATGCGACGTTGTAACATAGTGATGTGGCCTCTCTCTAATAAAAAGATATTGCTTAGACCCATACGCCAAAGTTCTCTCTAATAATATTTGAGCCACATTATATCCCTGTTAAGCAATTAACAAAGATGAATTGATGCTATAAGAATATAGATTTAATTTCAATTAACAATGTTGGTGCAATTAGTCCTTAATTGATAAAATACAACTTTGAGTTTTCACAGTATTCTTTTCATTATATCTGCCTTAAGTTGTTACTGATAAGCATTTTATAATAAAACAAAACGTCTATTTTGCACAAATAGCTGAAGGCTAATAAATCGCTGGCATCTAAGGCGCATCCCTCGCGACCTATCCACGAATATTTATGTCCGATCTGTTATATAGAAGTTATATACACTTCTGGACACATCTATTGGCCCACCTTGTATTTTTAGTTTGGTTTGGTCCTAGCTAAAATTTTATATTAGGTCGAGCAAAAAGTTTTTATGCAGTTTTGAACCTGGCGCATTCACAATTTCATTCAATAGTCTTTTTTTGAATTTCGAACACAGAATTTAAAGAAACAAAAGACAATTTGGAGCCTCTTCGTTGATATCAAACAATCGAATACTAAGAAAACTTGGGTTTTTTTGGTTTACTTGGATTTAATTCTTGAAAAAGTGATTGATATCTTTGGTTTTGCAACAAACATTACTTATTCTTAACATTAAGGTGAGGTTCTATCAATAATCTATGGATACTTCACCTGAAGTCGCCGCCCAAGCTGTGGCACTTATTCAGGCCGGACACAGCCAAAAAAACGTCAGTGCTCAACTTAATTTAAGTCGATCTGCGGTCCGAAATGTTTATCGGAGGTACCTAGAGACTGCCGCCTTTGTGCGTCGCCAAGGAAGGCCACGATCTAGGGTCACAACTGAAAGGCAGGATCGATTCATCGTGACGACCAGCTTGAGAAATCGTCACCTTACCTTCATTGAGATACAAAAACAAATTCGCGACTTCCACGGAGTATCTGTGTGCGCTCGAACTGTTCGGAGAAGGTTAAAAGAACGCGATATGGTACCACACAAGCCAGCTAATGGGCCCAAACTAACGCGAGCCCACCGAACAGCGCGCCTTCATTTCGCACGCAGTCATTTAAATTGGACACAGCAAGATTGGAGCCGTGTACTCTTTTCTGATGAGTCTAAAATTGTGTTACATGGCAATGATGGAAGGAAGAAGGTCTACCGACGTAAGGGAGAGCGTTCACCTTACCTCCATTGAGATACAAAAACAAATTCGCGACTTCCACGGAGTATCTGTGAGCGCTCGAACTGTTCGGAGAAGGTTAAAAGAACGCGATATGTACCACACAAGCCAGCTAATGGGCCCAAACTAATGCGAGCCCACCGAACAGCGCGCCTTCATTTCGCACGCAGTCATTTAAATTGGACACAGCAAGATTAGAGCCGTGTACTCTTTTCTGATGAGTCTAAAATTGTGTTACATGGCAATGATGGAAGGAAGAAGGTCTACCGACATAAGAGAGAGCGTTTCGCACAATGCTGCTTTGAAGAGAGGGTTGCTTATGGCGGTGGCTCATGGACTGTCTGGGGCGGTATATCCGCAAGCGGCAAAACTCAACTTGAGGTTGTTACAGGACCACGGCTACCAACATTAAATGCTGAAAGGTACATTCGTGAGTACTTAGAACCTCACGCGATACCATACGCGGACTATGTGGGCCCAAATTTCCTTTTTATGCATGATAATGCAAGAGCCCATGCGGCCGGCATCGTCAGGGAATATCTTTGGGATGTGAACATCACAGTTATGGACTGGCCAGCCAGAAGGCCAGACATGAACCCCATTGAGCACATGTGGGACGAGCTAAAAAGACGTGTTAGGGCTCGTCAGCCAGTTGCCCAGACGATGCAGGAGTTGAAAACTGCCATAGAAGAGGAATGGGAGATGTTCCCTCAAAATTTCATAGAGCGGTTGATAAACTCTATCCCTAATCGTATGAGAGCTGTGGTAGATGCCCATGGAGGCAACACGCGTTATTAAATTAAACCTTTATTTGATAAAACATGTTTTTTATTCAAAAATCAATTGCCTTTAACAAGGCGCATATCCGACTTGTTAGGCGTAGCTCCATGTCGTATGGTATTCTGAATTCAAATTTAAAACAATACGATCGAAAAAGATGGTAAAATGTATCAGGTTTAAAACTCCATCAACAGTTTTTGTTCAATCTAGCAATCATATTTCGGTAGGAGCCATCGAAACCTAAACTCTAAGGAGGGCCAATAGATGTGTCCAGAAGTGTATATGCAGACAAAGTACCTTCACTTGTTTATATGTCCAATATTTACAGGTCCTTTATAATACTTATTGTATTTAAAATACACGATCATCTAATGACATTTACCCATTTTAAGAGAGGTAGGGCACAGCGGATTTGCCGCTCAAATTGGAGCACCCGTCTGGGGAAGCAACCTCCACCTTATGGCTCAATTACATTTGGTCGTTAGCCCGTATTCGGGTGCACGAAAGACATTACTCGAATTCGGACACCCGAAGCAATATTAACACTGGAATACGGGCTGGAAGAAGGTTTCGGGTATCCAAAACGAAAGCTACCCGAATACGGGCGTACTCGACTCCATTAGTTCACACTTAGTTGTTTACCCGAATTCCAGTGGCAATCCTATTCGGGCTAACGACCAAGTGTAACCGCGTCATTACAGAAGACCACAGTAAAATAACTCTACCTTTAGGTGGTGTTGTGTTTCTGCTGGAGAGTAGGCTTCCAGGGCTCCACGGGGTAGGGGATTTGAATCAGGCCGGCAAGCTGCCAGATTGCAGAACCGGCACACTTTCTACCACATCATCTATCTTCGCAACTGACTCTACTTACACTTAACATAATATAAGGTGTGGTAATTTGTTGTGTCTCGTATAAAGAACCTGTAAATATTAACATATACGTAGCACAATAAAAGAAAACCAGTCAATAAACACAAACACACCCACACATAAACCCACACATAAACCCACACAAACACCCTTACGTATGTAAGGGTGTTACCCGTGCAATACGGGTAAATGAAATGAAGTTAAGTCGAATTCACGCTGGACTGGCTGTCATCGAGTGTCTGCTATTACCAGCTTGCCGCTCAACGACCGCTCTCACACTCACCACCGCAATATATAGGTACTGTGAAACAACTAAACTAAATTAAAAGGCATAAAAAAAGGGAAAAAAAACTCATAACAAAAATGTATGAATTAGATTCATTTATTGATTCATTTCACGTCCATAAGCGACACGTTATACTACGGTAGCAAGTCCCTAGGTGACGACACGTTACCTTTGTTTATATTTTACGTCTTTCCGAACTACCCACAGCATGAAAAATGAGCAAGGTTCCTTGTTCAGGCAATAAATTGCCGCTGTCTGAAGTGACGAAAAGATCGTTGAGTTACTGATATCATTGTGCACTTGTGTTATCCATATATGTTTTTGACAGCGCAAGTCACATGGTCTCGTCTTGGCAACTTTTTACAAAAAAATGCAGTGTCGCGTACGTACCAATGTACGAGACATTAATACATATCAAAATCAAATTACAGTTTTCTAGTATATATAATCATGCTATTGGCTTATTATATTTGATATTGGCTATATCTGTCTCTGGCTATAAGTGTTCCTTGTTGACCTCGGATCGGAACCCTTAAAAAGGAAAAAATAACATATTTTACCCAGAACTATGATAATATGACCCTGTTACAACTATAGATGGCCACTAGGCGCCACCAGGGCGGACGCAACAGCCAATCAACATCAAGTATCGACTATTTAACCCCCGCTATAATCACGCAACACTTATAGTACAAGATCCCAAGACGGCCTTACTTATTTCTCATGGACAAAATATGGATAATCAAAAAATTGGCCCACCTAAAATTAACGAGTTTGTAATTTTAGGTGGGCCAATTTTTTGGTATCAGGTGGCACAGTCACGTAAAAATTTTACTCCCCTTACTTAGTCTGAGGACTGATTCCTACGTATGTTGTAGAGAATATTGTAAACAATTTGAAATTCATACTGCCAGACACATTCAGTCAGCAGTTTTTATTGAAAGACACTTTTAGTGTAAAAAGCAAAAACCACAAACATATTATCTGCAATAATTTTGATAAGAAATTATTCAATTATTGTAAAATGCTTCCTTTACATTATTTATAAGATAACTTCATAGAGGCTGTTTTAAAAAGGCACTTCATTACAATGAGCCCGCCTTTTCTCACAGTGGCACTATAAATAAGCTGAGGAAATTCTTGGCCCCTAAGATTAGTCTGGCAGCTAACAAAATATAATAATAGCCCTCTTAATATCATAAAAATATATAAGGTAAGTAAGTTAGTGTTTTTTGCTTTCGACATTTAGTGTCTGAAACCTGAACATTGGCGTACAGCACAAATTAGCTTGTATGTATACGTTCATTAATACTACTCGAATATCCATATTTTATGCATGAGTAAGGTCTGGTAGTCATGGGATCTCACTCTATTAGTTGTTTACTAAGAAACACCTACTGTTCACTCACACCAACCGATACCGTGCCGTAAGTACTGGGGTAGTGAGTAATTTCGTTTTAAAATTCAGCACATGTGCAATGCCACCCTCAATTATGTTGTGTAAGGTCAGTGCAACGTGGTTGCAACGCTACTTATATTCGATAGCGAGAGGCGGTTTTGAAAAGATTTGATTTAAGACATTGTATTAGTACATTGACATTTATATTTCCAAAATACATACCTGTTTTGTTACCTATCATAAAAGTGAGCCCTTATACAAAAACCCGTAGAACGCTAAAACGCGTAACAATGTTTTTTTTGTTTATTTCAAAGTAACTCTTGGAAAACACCTTATGAATTTTCCTATACGCGTGGGCGGTTTTTTTAATTGGAGTATCTATGGGGCTCTTTTTTGGCGTTGAACATTAAGTTGCGAATAAAAGTCCCTAGAGGTTATAAACGATTTTAATCTACGACGATTTACATCTACGAATATTTTAGAGAAAATATAGAACCAATATTTGTGAACTACGTTTAATTTAAATATCGACCATCAATTCCAATAAAATTTTTGTACCTTAAACCTGTACGTTCGTAATTTTACGATATGCTAGCGAAGCCTCAAAAAGTGCTACAACATTAGATAGATTAAATAGACATCAGTGTAATATTACTCGGTAAAATCAAACAAGTTCACAAAATTATCAAAAACGAAGCCTGTGGCGTGTCGAATTTTATAGCACTTTGTCTACGCCGAATCTTACAGGATTCGGAACGCCTTTTATTCTAAACTCAACTTCATAGGCATAAATAAAAGACTACGTAATAACAAGATAACGATAAATTGATGCAGAGGCAGGCGCCAGTACGTCGCGCCCATGACGCAGGATGGCCAGGATGCCGCTATGTGCGACGGCAGAGCGATGAAATCAAAACGTAGCAACAATTTAGAAGTACACCACGAAGCGAAGCCCACTGAGTCAGGGTTAGGCTGGATACACATGTATGGTTTCCTGATCAGGAATTCCAATTAGAAGACCTGAATACACGTCCTCAAATACAAAATGTTCAACGAAGCGCACACTATTCTTATTTTTTCAGAATGGGAAAAACTATCATTAAAAAAACGGTGCTGTTCGGAAACTATCATAAAAAAACCGAGACATCTGGGTATCGCTCATGGAATTCTAAATCTGACTTCCTGATCAGGAAACTGAATCAGGCACCGTACATACGCGCCCAGTCTTGCTTGGTGTAAAGTCCAGCCTACCGAAAGCGCGCATACCGCTGAGTCCGCTAAGTCCAAAGTCGTGGCTGGACAGGCAGGACCTACCCCTAAGCTTATTAATCCGTTCAACGTTAGATCATACAGCAGTTAATAAATTTTCTACAACATTTCGATTATGTAGAAAATTTATGTTCTATTATAATTTGTAATAGAACGTATTGTTTGTGTAGGGTTCCGTACCCAAAAGGATGGCAACGGCACCGTCCAAATCCGTCCATCTAACAGTGGGCTTTATCTCAGGAACCTTAACAGGTAGGCAGGTCAAATTATCACAAGATGTGTATTTCCGTTGCCATCAAAAAAATAAATAAATAACATGTATGTACTTATTGTAAACGATTTTAACCTCTACTCCACTTGAAGACTTGAAGATATGTGTTATGCATTAACATAATCAACCCCTCTTTCAATTAAAAGAGTATATTAAGAACTAATCAATTACAATAGGATCATTGCTACACTTAACAATCATTAATCTAATCAAACTTTTTAATACAGCATGTATAATAACCGAACATTGATCCGACCATTAATCAAATCTGGAACTTTAGACAGTACGGTTTTACGATTAAATACAGTTAATCTAAGGAGATACATTTGAGGTGTCAACTGAGGTGCACGTATTTGCTGATGCTCTTTTAACAAATATGAAAACATAAAAAAAGTTATGATCTGCTTGTGCAAGTATTATCATTTGTTTATTTATAACAAAAGTTACAAAAGTGGTAAAAAAACCTAAAGGTTGTCTGTAATCGCATTTAAAAGGATTTTATAAAAGTCCATAAATATTCGTGGCTCGGTTTTTAAACGGCTAAGCTACTTGTTGTATAAAGTTAATAATTTAAGCAGCGCAGGTGCCACCAGCGCCATTTTGCGGGAGCAATACAAAAGCCCACCTGACTTAGTGGCCAAAAACGAAAGGTTATACTATAATTTATGATATTTAAGTGGCGTACAGCAATCAGTAAAATAATAACCGTAATATAAAATATATAATAACCGTAATAATACCGGATTGGTAATAAAGTAAATCCTCAAGGTAATTATGTGAAATATGTAAAATATTATATAAAATATGTAAAGTATTAAATATAATGTTCTGGCACCATCGTTCATCTTCAGTGACTTAATTTAAGCTATTTGTTTCGAAGTAAAAGAGAGCTTGTAACATTTTCACAGGTAATTTTTACTATATATCACTAAAATTAGTCCAGGTTTCAGACTAAGGCTCCACTTATTAAAATGAGTAACCCATTAACGTGAATTAAGCACGACAGCGGTCCTATGAGAATAAAAAAAACATGGCCATTACAAATTACTTGAGCGTAATCAGAAAATAGCATTGACGTCGTGGGAACAATAATAAGACCTGTTTTCCAATACCTACTTATAATGAACTTTACAGAGATAAAATAAAATTATTAACAAAAAAGGAATAGCACAATGTTTACCGAAAGCATATATAAATCATGAGAATTTTCGCTATTGCCTTGTTCTAATTCATGCACTTCGACCGATTTTAAAGTTCTTCAGAAAATGTAAAAATGTAACTTAAGTAAGTATGTAATGAAAATAAAATAACCCCCCCCCCCCCTTAAACATATTAATACTAATTATTATTTTGTAATAATGATCATGTTGTGAAACTCTGTAATTAGCTTAAGATTAATTGGATATGTTTTGTTCTGATTGTGTTATAAAAATAAACGGTTGTTTCGAAATAAAAAAAAATATCAACGAATGTGTAGTTAGAGGCCCGAGGCGCAGCCCTTATACACCCAAGTTAAGAATAGCACTTTCTTGCGAGATTAATAATGTTCTATTCCTTATTTCAAAATTAATGTTCGAAAGCAAATAAAAATAGATCGCAGTCTGCAAAATCATAATGACTAGTTGCTTTTTCGGAAAATAATTTTAATAAAAAATTCAGAGACTTTTCTGCCTCAGCGCGTCAAAAATGGATTTCCATACACTTTTCCAGCCCGCTTAGTATTACAACAGTAATGAGGTCCATTCTGCAGAGTAGGTGTAGTATAAAATTAAATTACTATTTGCCTGGATAGATGAAATCCCATGTGAAACCTGGGCCGCATGGATCTTTTTCTAGTAAAAATTTCTTTAGATTTAAACATCCACAACTATTAATCGTTAAAAAAATAAAAATACAATAATAAAATTACTGAATTATAAGGCTTATGTCCTTACATAAAAAATATAATATAGTATGGTTGCTAATCTGTGCCTTGATTAGAACAATATTTCTAGCTTGATATGATATTTCTAATTATTTCACCTTTCGACAACAGCCGCCTTTTCAATCTGTGAACCTATTCTAAGTATACAACCGAGAAAACTTCTTGAGCAAAGTCATGGACTAGTTTAAATAGAAAAACGTCTAATGCGCGAGTTTATTTGTCTGTCTTTTAAACCAGCATTTAAAAGATTTTTGCAGTATGCGGCGCAGTATTCTTTAATAATAAAATTTAATGTTGTATATACATATTACAGATAATTCAATTTTAAAATGAAAGAATGTTACAAAGCCCTAGTTCTCATGGGGCGTAAAATATTAAACAAATGCAATATTATCAAAGCAGTTTTTTCATGAAAAAACTTAATTTAAAAGTATTCATTAAACTTACCTTTAAATGTAAAATCACTCAGACTTTACACTCCGGTAGGCATTATCTGGAACGGAAAACACAATAAATGATGATCATCCTGCTATATACTATCCTACTTTCTACTAATATTATGCTTTAATGTGAAATTTTGTATGTTTGTTACTCATTCACGCAAAAACTACTGAAACTGTTTTGGAAGAAATTTCGTACGAATATAGTTTGTACAGATTAGTAAACCAGTATACTATAGACGTTGAAGATGATGTTATATATGTAGTTGCTGTACGCCGAGCTAAGTTATGTGAGTAAGAGAAGTCCACTAATCATTATCAACAACAACCTATCTTAGTCTTAGATCTTGGGGTACTAATAATAACACTAATACACTTTGATGAGGTAAAAATACAAGATGTCTGACGATTCTTTACTTGATGGTTTACTCAACTGATATTTGTGACGTACTAACTTTAAATAAATAAATGACTACCATGCAGCGTATGTACTTCTGGGTTCAACTTTGAAGGTAAGAATAATAAATTTAGTCGTCCACTAATATTTTGACACTTTAATAATGTAAAAATACAAGATACAATAGTCTGCCGATTCTTTCCTTGATGGTTTACTCAACTGATATTTGTGACGTACTAACTTTAAATAAATAAATGACTACCGTGCAGCGTATGTAGGTTAACGCTGCATAAGCTATATATGTACGGAAAACCGTACATACTCGCAGTTTATGACCTGGTTTGAGACACAGGATACTTTTGATCCCGGATGTTTTTAAATACTAGGTTCCTATGGACTTATCAAAATAAATAAGTTAACGTGGACGTAGGCGCGGGCGGCCGCTACATAGTATACATTGTAGAATTTGCAGAACACATCCAACAATTTGTATGTAATGCATGCCACATACCTACTAAACTATAAAATTCAGTTACAGAAATCTAAAAGACTCTTATAGTGGTTGTTAAAAATACAGACGGCTGCAGTAACACGTGTTACAACCCCCACAGGGCTGGCAGAAAATCTTTATGGCTTTCATACTACACATATTATTCGTGACTAGACTAGTCCAAGTTTAAAATGTTTACAAACTCCTCCAAGACTTTCCTAATTTCATCTCTTTAAAAATGTTAGTTCAACTACACACGCATAATCGGGCCGGCTTAGTCGGTACGGCAGTATTTGTCGACCGACCAAGCCCAGTACTGATAGGTGGGTAGGATACTCTTTTTAATGAAATAGGGATATTGGGCCATGACTCGCCACATGGGAACTGTGCGGACGCTCCCGGTCCATCGCACACACTCGCGGTCCATCGCACACACACCCGGTCCATCGCACATACTCCCGGTCCATCGCACACACTCCCGGACCATGGCACACACTCCCGGTCCATCACTCACGAAAAAAACTTTAAACCAAGACCACAACCACCGTCGTCAGTGGTCGCCCAACTCGATAGGTAGTGACGGTGAATTTTGGCCTAGCCCCCATCTGAAATACCACCCGAGAAGGAACTTCGTTCTAAAAACAACTTAAATATGAACATGTTTATTCTTTAAGTCTGCGTTGTTGGCGACCCTGGTATCTGGACATAAAACGGGAACAGCGGCGATGAAACGAGCACCGGCTGCATCTCGTGTTTACGAGACCTGCCGTCTCGACGGTAGAGGCGCGTGATTCATCTTCCCGCGAGCAAGCATCCGCTAGATTAACTACAGTTTTCAGCTGACTAAAACTTCAAAATGTATATGCTTGCACTAAGAATAAAGAAATTGTACAGTATCTTTACTCTATGACGACCTCCATGGCCGGTTTGTACGCCGGGTTTCAAGGGGTCGCCTACTCGAGAGATCCTGGGTGCGAATCCCGGTGGGGGCAGATGTTTGTGTGATGTATCCGCATAGCATTTATACTCCTGTCATGGATGTTTAATATGTATTTATATAACAATATACTTATTTATGTATCAGTATACATATGTATTCTATCCGTTACCCTAGTACCCCATAACACAAGCCTACAGTGCTTACTTTGGGGCTAGGCTGATTGGTGTGTTGGAAATATTTATTTTATTTGTGGCTGGAATCATATGCATGTTTCCAGTGATAACTTATGGAACCTAGACGTGGCCACTCACAATAGGCCTCACAAGAAGTCAGTCACTCAAACGGCAACGGAGAGATGATGATCATAAGCACATTTGCCATGTATCCCCACTGGCTTAACACAGATCAACTGAATAGTATTGTTTGCAAAGACGTAAACGAAACCAAACCCAACTTTGGCATGCTTGAGTTATGGCTACGCTCTGCAAAGCCCAAAAAGATCTATCATTATACTCTGATACAAAATTTAAACCATTTATATCAATAGACTAGCTGACCCAGCGAACTTCGTACCGCCATAAAAAAATAGGGGTTGGTGGCAGAAAATTGAAAATTTAGGGATGTATGTATTTTTGTATGATGTATCATAAAAAAATTAAAAAAAATATATCAAAAATTGAAAAAAAAAAATTAGGGGTGGATTACCCTCAACATTTAGGGGGATGAAAAATAGATGTTGTCCGATTCTCAGACCTACCCAATATGTACACAAAATTTCATGAGAATCGGGAAAGCCGTTTCGGAGGAGTTTAACCACAAACACCGCGACACGAGAATTTTATATATTAGATTACCGTTGATAGATACCTGTGAGTAAAGTTGATGAATGTCATTTGTGATATTATAACTCTACAAACCGTTTTCAATTTAGCTATCTCAACCAAAGCATTACATCGTAGCACGTGCTACGAGCGTCGTCGTAGCATTAACGTTACTACGAAATGTCTTCAGTTTATTTGTATGGAACATTTCCAACCAATACCATAATTAATAAGAAAAATGTAAGACTACTTTCTTAATATATAAATAAAATGTATAAAACCTTTTTAAATGTATAGCAATATAACATACTTTCATTTATCAAATCCTATTAAAAGATTTTCTTTAGAAAAACATTATTTTCCGAAGATAATTGGACCTAAAATAAACCAATCAAGTCTGTAAAGTAAGAACGGCGTAACCAATCTAGGTGTCAATCAAGCCTCTATATCTGGGTGAATCGTGGTGCTTATACAAGCGGAAAATAGATTTTGAACAATTTCTTTTAGTCACGTCTGCTGCCTGGTCCGCGTGGAATATTTCTAGTAAACTTTTCTTTAGATTTAAACATCTAGCAGTTAAAAACATAACTATAATTGCTATTTCTTCTTTCAAATGTTTAATACTTGTTAAAGTATTCATTTGACATTGTGGGTTACAATGCGAAGAAATGGCGCTGCCTTGCAGCCTAAGGCTAGAAAAAAATCGACACGGCCGTCAGGGCCCCGGTAGCATAATGGTCAGTGCATTCGCCCGGATAGCGAAGGGTGCTGGTTACAGTCCCATCTTCTGCCTGGATTTTTTCCATTGCCATTTTTTTCTAGTAAACTTTCCTTTAGATTTAAACATCTAGCAGTTAATGACTAAAAAATAAAAATATAATTTATTTTATTTTGAGCATTGTGCTCAATTATATAATAAAAATGTCTCAGAGATTGATATATGCAAATACTGCATAAGACACATGTGATGACAAAATGACGAAAAGCCGCGCGTACAGAACAGCTTCTAAAATGGATTTGGTCTTCTCATCAGACTGCTATTTTGCAGAAGAGCACTTAACTTAATTACATTAGAAATGAAAAATGGTCTATTAAAACCGACTTTTATAAAAAAAAACATCTAGTGTAGGACTCACGCAACAAAACAAGTCATGGTATATATACTATTTAAACAAGGTCAGTAATTTAGGTTAGTATTTAAAAAAATCCAAAGCTTCTCGCTGTGACTTAAGCTGCTGGAAGTCAACACACCACAGCCTCTCGCCGCTCAGGCGGGGGGCGGCTTCGAGCCCTCGTACATTCCAATAAAGAAGGACAAGGCTCTAATAACGCGACCCGAGTAAGCTCCCCAAACGACACCTCAGACTTTCCTACCATCCTCGCCGCACAAAAACCACCCTTACACCTCCAACACAAAGGCTAAATTCGCAAACATCCCGAGTTCGGCAGTAATAAATACGAAAACAGTACAGCACGTCCAGCGAAGTTTTAGCAAAAGAGGACGTCGCTCGAATATTATGTTCTGTAATGGAAATTTGATAACGCCCACCACAGTTCGAGAAACATTACGTACAACACGTAACGCGACATGAATATAAATAACTAATTAGATTCATATTATCTGGTGCAACTTTTGATGCACAAGAGGCCGTGTCTACTAATACAGTTACCTTTTCATAACAGTGCCGGGTTTCATGGTGTCGCCTACTCGAAAGGGGGCAGATGTTTGTATGATGAATACGAGCATTTTTACTCCAGTCATGGATGTTTAATATGTATTTCTATATAAACATGCTTATATATATTATATGAAAAATGTTACACTGCATATCAACTTAAAATGGTCACAGTAAAGAAATTTCAAATGCCAAACAACACGACCTCCGACAGGGCCTGATCAATATCGGCCAGAACGATCTTGTAAATTGTTTCCGAATAACATGTTAGGCACAACCCAACCAATGCCTATGAGAGTAATATTTGACCTTTAAAACTTACGTCAACCCCGCAAGGAAGATATTGCTTGTTGTCAAAAGCCAATTTTCGGCTTCATCAAATAATTGTTTTGTACTTGTAAGTTAAGCGTTTTGTCATAACTCAGATTAACCAACTCTAGAACAAAGCGTAAAAACTAGCAATCAAATCAACTTTCCCATATAAATAATAATAATAATACATTGTAAACAAAACTAGCAATAACTGCACAAACTTATTTGAGAGCCTTGATTTAAAGATTATTTAAGTTTTAAACAACAGCAAACAAGTTGGCAGCTCAATTATAAATAAGATTAAGACATGTCAGCTTGAGGGCAATAAAATAAAGGACATGGCTAAGAAACTGCCCTTAACGTGTATAATTATTTCGCACCAACAAGTAACAATATAATATATTTTTATTAATTATCACATTCTCATACAACTTTCGTGCAATAATCAAATATTTAAAACTATGAAAATTGTCTTCATGTCTGTTACAAAAGGAAAATGTTTTGTTTTACAAAAATAAATGAATAATAATTGTAGACAAAAAATATTTGTGTAAGTTTATCGAAAATTTTAATTCCAAACTCCTTAAAACTATGACATATTTGGCCCCAATTTTTATTATAACAAATTATTGAAGGCCTAAAATAGTAGATTTTATTATTTTGAGTATGCTTGAGACAACGCTGTATGATTATTAATTCTTTGATTTTTGCAAATGAACAAAATAAAACTTCACACGCTTCCTGTCAGGCCGATGACAACAAATTATTTGTATTTATTTTTGCATTAAAAACACTTTTTGTCAAATCTTAATCAGAGAAATGGGAGGAAGGATCCTAAGAAAATGCGCAATTGATGGCTCTGTAAATAATTGGCAACATCTTTTATCAAATGTAGCAAGGTTATGACAGTAGGAGTTCTCATAATTTTCAATATTGTGACTTTATCAAAGGTCCTGAGCCTTTTTTCATAGATATTATAAACATTCAGCCATTCAGCATTAAATATTACTAATTACAATATTTATACATTGCTAGGGCAGTTGCTCATACAAAATTTTACCATGTCCTTTCATCAAAGCCAAAGTCACCGACACTAAAGAGAATTTAAGAACAATATCACACTAGACTAGACAGTTCAAAAGCGTTTAATAATATTGAAGTTTATGTAAATTGGCATTATTACTCTACCTATTGGTAATAGTAATTGTATTCAATTAGGGAGAACACCGAAAGGCTTTTCAAAATTTTAGAATATAGAACTTATGAGTGTGCTTGTAAATTAAATATGGCAATTTATTAATGTAACGTATGACAGTTTTTTAAGAAAAATGCAATCTCATCTCCGATTTACAAATTATTTTATTGTTATGTAAATATAAATAGCAATTTATCTTCTCGGGATCACTCGTTTATTCCCAAACAATAGTAATAATCTGTTTCAAGTTTAGGATAAAGAAGGATTTTGAGGGGAAAAATTGCCGGCTTATCTGTTAATGCTCTTTTGAGACTGAATATTAAAATAAAGATAAGACGAGAAATACGGTACGCTCAACCTTAATGTTGAGCCGTGGTTCGGTTTGTCCTACTAGTAGGACCACGGTTTACCCGTGGTTTATCTTCTATTATATAAAAATAAGTCTTGTTTTCCTTCCTGACGCTATAACTCCAGAACGCACGAACCGATTTCCACGGTTTTGCATTCGTTGGAAAGGTCTCGGGCTTCGTGGGGTTTACAGCAAAGAAAATTCAGGAAAAATTATAAAAAAAAATCTTCTTTTAATCACCAAACGAAATGTTACATAAAAAGAAGCCATCTGGTGGCGAAACGGAGTTCGCCGGGTTTGCTAGTCTACTATATAAAAATAAGTCGGGTTTTCCTTCCTGACGCTATAACTCCAGAATGCACGAACCGATTTCCACGGTTTTGCATTCGTTGGAAAGGTCTCGGGCTCCATGAGGTTTATAGCAAAGAAATTTCAGGAAAAATTTCAAAAAAAAAATCTTCTTTTAATCACCAAACGAAATGTTACATAAAACGAAGCCATCTGATGGCGAAACGGAGTTCGCCTGGTTTGCTAGTTTATATATATAGTATATATTCTCAGTATTATAAGGCTGAAGAGTTTGTTAGGTTGAACGCGCTAATCTCGGGAATTACTGAAACTGGGTCCTATTGAAAATTATTTGTGTGTTGGATAGTGCATGTATCACGGAATATAGGCTATATAACATAACGCTACTTGTGATAGGAGCGGGCGGAGCACCAATGAAAAATGTTGCAGGAACGGGAAAAAATATTTCATTTCTTAGGTTCCTCATACATAAAAATCATGTATGAGGAACCTAAGAAATGAAATATTTTTGAACGCACGGAAACGCAAAAATCATGTATGACTGAATTGTTACCTTTTAAAAGTTCTGTGACAAAGTTCGCGACAATATGTCTATCTTTTAAGGGTGACCCACTATAACCCCTGAAACCGCAGGGCACTTCAAGTAAATTAATAAAAATGAAATTCTTCCATCTGGGTAATATTTCACCAAGTCGACATAATTATGTCATTGATGTATGTAATAAAAATGACAGGCATTTTGTAACTATTGCCGTATCTTACTTCAACAACAATTAAGTTTAAATCTTATAAAAAAAAATACTAGAATAAACGCCACGCGGACCAGGCGGCAGACGGGACTCGAACCCGCACCCTTCGCTATCCGGCCGAATTCACTGACCATTATGCTATCGCGGCCCTGACGGCCGTATCGAATTTTATCTAAGCTTTCTTAGGCTGCAAGGCAGCGCCATCTCTTCGCATTGTAGGTAACCCACAATGTGTTTTTTTTCCTAATAAAATTTTCTATAGATTAAAACATCTAGCAGTTAAATGCTTAAAAAATAAAAACCGCCTAAAACAGTGACAAAATTACTAAATTTATAAATAAAAAATCATTCCAAAAGCTGACTGGAGGTATATCATCTACGCGTGAGCTGTATGCTGAGTCTGATGTGTTGAAGTAAGACAATTATTTGTGCTTATTCCATCCTTGCACAACACAAAAACCTCGTATTCGCACCACATATAGCGGCCACGCGTAGAAAGTACAAAGTCTGCCTAGAAAGTGTTTTTAGAAGCAACTTTGTCTATAAATTCCGGATGTTTTCTCGGACCTTTCTTATATAACAAGATAAATAAAATTGACAGTATTTACTCATTAAATTACTATAAATGCAAAATCATAATTACAGATTGGCTGAAATCACTATCATATGATGAAGTTGAACATTTATTCCATATTGTTAGATAAATTATCTACTATATAAAAATAAGTCGGGTTTTCCTTCCTGACGCTATAACTCCAGAACGCACGAACCGATTTCCACGGTTTTGCATTCGTTGGAAAGGTCTCGGGCTCCGTGAGGTTTATAGCAAAGAAAATTCAGGAAAAATCTCAAAAAAAAAATTAATTTCTTCTTTTAATCACTAAACGAAATGTTACATAAAACGAAGCCATCTGATGGCGAAACGGAGTTCGCCTGGTTTGCTAGTAGTTTATATTCTTCTTTAGTTTAGTTTGAATTTAAACAAAATATCACCAGAAATTCTTGCAGAATCTACAAAATTAAAAATATTATAAATGAAATCCTTTCAATATTAATTTAGTCAAAAAGGAAGGATCTAGTACCTATTATACAGGCTCGGCCTAGTTTAGGTACTAGTGTATTGTAAGTGCTATTTTATTGTATTTTCGTTTTAAGTAGTATTGTCGATGCTATTAAGCATTAAGAAAACAATTGTTATGTTTTAACAATATAAAAATGTTGGGGCAAATAAATAAATTTATTATTATTATCAGTCAGTTTTATACAGCTCATGTCAGCTCCTGTAAATTTAATTTTATGTAATTATACCGTTTTGTTCGCCAGCTCCAATTTATGGTGTGAAACAAGGTAATTCTTGACATGAGATCGGGGCTGTGTAAGATCAGTGTTACAGTTGTAGTGTTTATCAGCCTCTAAGTAATCTTTGCTAGAAAAATACTTTTGAGATCGGCCATTTGTCAGAATACCTTTGTGATTTCTCTATTATCATGAAAATGGTTTGGTTTGGTATCGGGAATTCCGACTTGCCGGTTATCGAGAAGCATCGATCAATCTATTGTTCTGGGATAGCTACAGTTGTCTGACGGCAGGTAACGTAGGTGGCTCTGTTTACGAGTACCTATATTGTGTATCCTCTCATCCCACGATCGCTCGCGAACTTTTCCTTGAAAACACGGTAGCATTGTTCAGAGAACCTTTGTTAGCATATATTCTCTCCCGTGGAAAACAATCGATTCGTGGAAAATCACCCTCGTACACTGTTATAACGAATTTACTCAGTGTCACATCTGATACAAAAGATGAAACGGTGGTAAATATATGTGTAAACGCTAGCTATTGTTTATGTTTGTCTATAAATAAACACTAGTAGACTATAGTTTTTGTTCTCAATTTGTATTTATATTATTTGTTTGTATTTGTATTATGTATCCTTCTCGAGGTCCTTGCCGAGGTCAGTTTTTCCGGACCAATACAATCTGGACATCTTCAAGGCCAGAGTGAACAGGCCTGGCACAGGCAAGCAGGCAGGCTTCTAGGCAAGCGGGTACCATCTTAGGCCTCATCATCGCTTTCCATCAGGCGAGATTGTGGTCAAACGCCTTGCCTATTAAGCATAAAAAAAAATATACAGGTGTTTGGAAGATGAGTGCAAAGCTTTAAAGGAAAGCTCACAGAGACCATTTAGAAACATTTAAGCCATACTTGTCATAGACGAAATCTGACCATTTAATTTTCAATAATTTTTAACGATTTTAAAGAAAAAAGCCTAAAAGTACACAGTTAGTTCCGAATAATGGCTAACTGACATAATAAATGAATTCTTTTTGAATTTATTTCATAAAACAAATGTGAAAGCAAACTAAGAAAAAGTTTAAAACATATGTATCAGCAAACAAATTTTTTACAGATATTTAAAATTATCGTAAATTTTTAAAATGGTAAAAAGCTGTTTATCTAAGGCTTACAAAAAAAATACGGAGGGTGTTTTGTTTGTTCAAATCTTTTTAAAAACATGTTCAGTTATTGTACTTTCTTTTGAGGTTATCGTTTATGCAAATTGCTAAGAAATTGTTGAAACTAAGACCGGAAATCCTAATTGAGGAAGATTTTTTTATGTTTAAGATGAATTAATTAAAACAAAATTTCAACTGAAATCCCTTAGTGTTCAAAATGTTCGCCGCGATTTCTCACACACGGACGGGCCCGTGTTCTTACTTCTGCGTTGTCGTTATTTTCAACATCATCTCTTGTTTCATCGTTTGAAATGCTGCATTTATTCTTTCTATTAATTGTTCTTTTGTGTTTATCTCCACATGAGTTTAAACTAGTTCCTTGGCCCGACCCCACGCGAAAAAATCCATTGGAGTAATTTACTTTTTTTTTTGGCGAATTGGCGAATTTACTTTCATCTTTCCATAGGATTGATTTTAAAAATCACGCATCTTCAATGTCTCCGTTGAGAAGAATTCGGCAAAATTGAATCCTTCGCTGAGGATCTCCTTCTTCCAGACCTTGCACGCCTGTGCCATGGAACGGATCCTTGATATTTTGGTGCATTGTATTCCACACCTTCCAATGTGAAATGTATTCTCATAACACTTTATATTCATAATAGCTTTTTTATCCTCAATTTGGTATGTAGGTCCTATTTTCAATGATTTATAAGCTATCTACATAAATTATTCAAGATTCATTATTGAAGATTCCGGTACTCCAATATTCGAAACTGATCGAAAGGTCATCTTTCAGCAGGACGGGTGTCCAGCCCATTGGACTTTAAATGTAAGAGAGCATTTAAATATTTGCTTCCCTGATAGCTGGATCGGCAGAGATGGCCCAATCTCTTGGCCTGCTTGGTCACCCGACCTTACTCCAATGGACTTTATCGTGTGGGGTCAGGCCAAGGAACTAGTTTACATTCATGTGGAGATAAACACAAAAGAACAATTAATAGAAAGAATAAATGCAGCATTTCAAATGTTGAAACAGGAGATGATGTTGAAAATAACGACAACGGAAGTAAGAAAACGGGCCCTTGCGTGTGTTACATATCACGGCGAACATCTTGAACACGAAAAATAAGCGATTTCAGTTTAAATTTTGTATTAATTTATTCATCTAAAACATAAAAAAATCTTCCTCAATTAGGATTTCTGGTCTTAGTTTCAACAATTTCTAAGCAATTTGCATAAACGATACCTCAAAAAAAAGTACAATAACTGAACATATTTTTAAAAAGCTTTGAACAAACAAAACACCCTCCGTGTTTTTTTTGTAAGTCTAAGATAAACAGCTATTTACCATTTTAAAAATTTACGATAATTTAAAATATGTGTAAAAAATTTGTTTGCTGATACACATGTTTTAAACTTTTTTTCTAAGGACATTGCTCGTTCCCCATACATTGAATGCCCTAGAACGCCCAGCAATGAGAAAATGCTAGTTGTGTTCGGAATCATTCATAAACTCTTATTAAGCATTTGTTGAGATACGGACAAGTTGAGGAACCGTGGACTACTACAGAATGTATTCGATTTTGAGGTTATAATTATTATATTTAATCGTAAAAGATGTACACTTTATATATTCTGAATAGATTTAGTGTTTACCTCTATGTAAGCACTTAAATAATATACATTAAATGAACATAAAATGTAATTAATAATAAAAATAATAAATGCTTATATTCATATTGATTTATGAGTGTTGTCAGTTGGCACCTATGATACCGATACCTACCTGTAGTAGGTAATAATAGATTTCTTTTCAAATGAAATGTTCAGTCTTTCCATTTACCTGTTTCTATATTTTACTATCGGTAATTAGGTATGGTTGGTTTAATAAACAGATATTACATGGGATGGGAGTATAAACTATCTTTACATAATTTCACAAATAATCTTTTTATAAATATAATATAAATACTAGTAATAAGTATTATTAACTAAGGTATCTAGTTATATTTTTATGTTGATAAATACCTATGGTCGCCTTTATTGCATTTATTAAGGTAAACAATCTTGGCACAACTTTTTAACAGAATCACCCATTTAATAATAAAATATTAACGAAGCCAATAAACTATTAAAATAAATCGTTATTATAGACTGAAACCTATTGAATCCAGTTTTTAGTTGATTTTTAATACTGTATTTTCAATAAAAAGGAGTGCCAAGTTGGATGAACAGACTGTAGTATCTAGTAACAGAACTTTTAATTTTTTATTTTTTTAAACAGATTGTCCGTTAACTATGATTAATTGCTAATAAGTTAAAAAAATAATAGAAAAATAATAGTGAAGGACATTCTTTTGGGCATGATAGGGCCGATTTCGTCGATGTCCTTTGCTTTCACATTTGTTTTATGAAATAAATTCAAAAAGAATTCATTTATTATGTCAGTTAGCCATTATTTGGAACAAACTGTGTACTTTTAGGTTTTTTTCTTTAAAATCGTTAAAAATTATTAAAAATAAAATGGTCAGACTTCGTCTATGACAAGTATGGCTTAAATGTTTCTAAATGGTGTCTGTGAGCTGTCCTTTAAAGCTTTGCACTCATCTTCCAAACACCCTGTATAATACACTGTCCCCCTCCCTTACCATTGGTCCATCACCTTAATACCATGAATAAATGTAGCAAGTTTTTACCGGCGTTACTAATGCAAATTTTAACATGAAGTAGTAGTTATTGTGACATAACTGTAATAGTTAGACATATGATATAGCGGATTTTTTTTTAGATATTGATGACCTCTATAAAACTTTAGTACCTACATTACTACTCAACTTCCGCAACGTGCCCAATATAAGGTTATTTTTGGTATTGGATTTCACACGTTGGGTTACATTATCGAAGTTTTCATATGAAACCCTTAACTTTTTGGAAATATTTTTATGTATACATATTTTTAAGCATTTAACTGTTAGATGTTTAAAAGTAAAGAAAATTTTACTAGAAAAAAATCCACGGTGACTATTTTTTGTAGAAAATTTTCATTTTTGGAAATATTCTATAGGCTATGTTCATTGGGAAACTGTAGGATTCTAAATGTGAAGGATTTTTTTCAAATCGGTTCAGTTCAGTTCAGAGTTTATTCAATATAAACAAACAATCAAATTATTCCACTTTATAATATTATTAAGTATAGATATTGTTTGTCAAATACATTCTCTTTATATAAATATTATTGTTACCTTGTATATGTCTGTCCTCTGTGTTTCATTCATTGAATTATGATTAAAATTTAGCGTGTCACACAAAGGCTTAAGAAAATATCAAAACCTTTTTTTCCATCACGTGTCGTTATCAGTTCTACATATTCTGTACCGCGATAAGCTAAAAGAAATCAAAATTCGCATTGTGCTGCTAACTTAAGAAAAGCACTACCATCAGAATATTAATTTGATTTCCGTAGGATTTAAATTATTAGGGTTAAAAACAGGTTGCTTTTACTACAGATTCAACGAAATTAAATTTTACAGACTAAAAAAAAAGAAACGAGTGCTACGACGAGAAGCTACGACAAGAAGCTACGACTTACAGAGGATATTTTTAACGGCTCACATTGTACAGACAGGTATCTCGTGTTAGAAATTGCCGTAGCAAAAGCTTACATTTTAGTAAGTGTGTGTCGAACAATGATGATATACCTAAGGCTCTCATCAGCCTGCCCGTCTACACATTGTAAAGTTTTATTTTAGCTCAAATGTTAACGTTGTAGAAAGAATGACTTATAGTATGGAAGCCTAACCGGGGATTTTGGGATTTACTCAAGCTCAGCAGAATAACATAAGGAGAGCAACCTTGCACCTTGTGAAGTACACCCACCATACCAGAGCCCTTTATAAAGGATCGAACTTCTATGTTATTCTGCCGCGCTAGAGTAAATCTCAAAATGTCTGCTGGGGCTCCCCTCAAATATTTTCTTTAATGCTTTAAACACCTCAGTGTAATTCGTGTAATATTTTATTAAAATATACAGGTTGCCGGCCTATCGCCTACAACAGTTTCCGAATATGGCCTGCCCATGATAGGAAGATAAGCGCGTTCTATCGTCTATACCACGGCGAGTGTTCTGAGGAGTTATTCTCCCTTATCCCCCTTCCCATTTCCTTTAGAGGACCACGCACTCTGGCCTACGTTGTCACCGACTAACTGTGGCCACTATTCCAACGCATTCCCTCCCTCTTACAACCTGGGATCCTTTAAGAGGCATGAAGAAGCAACATGCTGGCCGGTAGGATAAGGATGGCTGGTGTGGCAGGTAGATCTGCTGTACCAGCTATGTTCGCTTCTGGACTTCACCGTCACTTAACATCAGGTGAGATGGAGTCATTTGTCGGACCTATCTATAAAAAAAAGGATCTTATGATCTGCTTTGCTGGCACATTCTTATCGCTCCAAGTCCAACATATACATATACAGTCCAGATTTATGTGACAGAGAACAATAAATTTGACTTGCCAGTCAAGGCTGACTCAACCTCTGATACCCTTTCCCTTTCAAATTCTAGATAATTGAACTGAAAGCTTTGAAGATTCACTTATAAACATTATTATAAAGTATCTTCCTTCATAAATTGTTACAACCACGCAGTGTTGGAAAACTAATGTGTACCTATATAAAATGTGATTTCTACCAGGAAAGGTTTAATAGGTCTCGTAAAATATTAAATTAAGTTTGCGAAATAAAAGTTACTGGGGTGTAATAAACGGCAATGTATTATAAGTTTTACAACCGTAGTCGTAGCTGGAGTACAAGTCCAATAACTCAGTGCATAATGAAAATAAAACTAGATGGAAACTTCAAGTTTAATATTAAAACCATTAAAATTTTAATTAGTTCTTATGGTTTTTCCTTACGCAACTATCATTTTTTTACATATTAATTTAAATAGCACACCTAATTAAAAACTCATATCGTATTGAAATAAGAGAGGTGCGAAGTAACAAGTGGGGGAACCACAAATCGATCGCAGCGCTTACCATGGCGAAAAAGGGAAAAATCTTTCAGCAGATCAACTGTCACTTTTTACCAAATATTTGAATCTTTGCTTTGCACTTGCAAACATTACGTATCCGTGCATTTTATGTAATAATAAATAAAAATGCGTCACGAATCCTGTTGCGTATCTTGTTAATTGCAAGAATAATGGGAAAAACAGTGATCAGAAATTCTATAAATTTCCACATACGAGAGGAGGTCAAAAAAATCGCGGACTAAGAGGGAAGGAGGTTGAAATTAAACACCCAATTATTTTTCTTTTTCAATATATTCTCCCTTAACCCTAATACATTTTTCAGATCTCTCAAATAACTTGTTTATACCACCGAAAAAAAAAATTGTCTTTGGTGTCAAAATAGGCCGTTGTGGACTTCACTTCTTCATCGTTGTCATTTTTTTTCCACGCAGCTCTTTCTTCATTTTTGGAAATAAATAATAGTCACTGGATGCCAAGTCTGGTCTGTAGGGTGGGTGGTTCAATTGTTCGAAGCCGCATCAGTGAATGGTAGCATGTTGTGACAACATGGCTCGTGTGAACGGGTGCATTATCGGGCTGAAGGAGCACACCTTTTGACAGCTTTCCTCTCTTTTTTTCCTTGATGGCTTCTTTCAATCTTTCCAGTAAAGAAGCGGGCATCTTTTAATACAAGTTTTTCTACTTATTCGACGATTTTCGGTGTGGTGGCCTCAATTGGCGGTCCGGAGAGGGGGTTGTCTTCAATGGACTCTCTTCCTTGTTTGAAAAGACCAGGCCACTTGTAAACCATGGTTTTACAAGGGGCAGAGCCCGCGTAAACCGCTAACAGCTCTTAAAAAATAATCTGAGCGGATTTTCCTTGCTTGGTAATTAACTTAATAACGCCACGGTGTTCAATTTTCTCCATACTGGCTGACTTCTTCCCGATTCATTTATTTCCGCTGGCTTTGTTTGCAGGTCGATAACTCAAAAGTTAATAACCCGATTAGGTTCAAACTTGGTATATTTACTCTTAATGAGGTGCTTAACTAGTGCCTACCTGGACGAGTAAACCTACCCCAACCAACCCGCGAATTCCGCGAACTTATTGACCTCCTCTCGTATGTATAAGTTTGAAATGAGAACAACGAATGAAATTGATAATCGCTGTCAAGTGGAAAAGTAAACTATAAATGTTACTTTTAGAAAAACTATTTTTATTATTATTTTTGATTTTTGTAGAAAGTAGCACATCTACAGATGTAGATTTTACATCTTTCACATGTTGAGCCAAAACTATTTGTTTTTCTTTTATTGTCGTTTGTGGTCGGAAAACGATGTCCAGTTCGATTGCCCGGAATCCAGTTTTTATAATTAATTTGGCCATGTTAACTGAAAATACACAATAAGTCTGCATTATTGACATGACACTACAGTCATAAATGATCGTTTGCTATATGTAAGTATATTAAATGTGTAATTCAATAAATTGTTTTATTTGTTTACCTACTTACTTCTCGTGAAATCAGCCATGGGAAAGTCCATTTGCACTACCAGAAATTTATTCTTTGTGGTTTTTTAGACGGAAAATACAAAAGGTCAACGTTATTATCGAAACTAAGTATATTAGTTTTACATGATAGCATAGAATATTGTGTAAATTACGTATTTCATTAAAATTATTTGTTTGTTTACATGATCTTCGTAATGACATCGCTGCATCGAGCCATTTGACATTTCAATTCTGCCGTAATTTTAACCGCTAGTTGGCGATGTGCGCACCCAGCGAATATACTTTTCCTGTCCAATTGAAGCACCCGTCTGGGGAAGTTACTTCTACCTAATGCTGAGTTTTATCATTAGCCCAGAACATCTGAGTAAACGGAAACATCTGAGAGTGCAAACAAGTTCGTACAATGATGTTGATTTTTGATTGGACTCAGGGAACGAATGCTCTCTTGTTCAGTCATCAATGGAATCAATGGAATCCTATTTTATGTACCGCGCCTGCTCCGCTAGACATCCCTAGTTCATTCCTCTTTGGCGATGGCGGGCTTAAGTCTTATAAATACACCTAATAAAATGGAAACCACCCGTGGAATTCGTTCAAATATTCTGCACACTAAGGACTCAGAAATTAGAGAAGTGTCAAATATGACAAATCAAGTAAAATTGAAAATACTTAGGTATAACATATGGAGTAGATTAACGTACTCTTTAGATTTCGAAGAGTTTACGTTTAAAATAAAAGCTTAAGGTAAATGGAAGATCAAGATTTGTGTTAACATGGTTGGTTGGTTGGATATCTCATTTAATACTTTTACTAGCAAAATTACCATCGACTACAAGATATATTTTGCGACTTATCTCAAAAGAGTGTGCCATTTCCGAAACCATTCATGTGCGGAACAAAAGTTTGATGTCTCTCATCTGATCCCTTGGATTTATGTGTAGACAATTTCCTGGCGTCAATGGCCTGTCACACACGATATTCAAAGGCGGCGGGTAATCGACCTCATGTAGTAACATCAGTTCAATATTTTCTTTCGTGGACAAAAATAAGGACATCAGTAATCATATTTTAATACTTGATGGAAAAACTTATTTGGTTAGAAACAACATCTCAATCAGACCCGTCTTTCCCAGTGGGCACTTTGGGCAAGTGCCCAGGGCCCCGTGATAGGTGGGCACCTCAGATCACAAATACAAAGTCCCTAGTTCTTGTTAGATCACCAAACGGGGGTCATAGGGGCTCCATTATCCTAATATGCCCAGGGCCAGGGCCTAAAACTTTTTTCGCACCCACCCCCGGATACGCCACTACCCGCGCCCGCTGAAGTCCATCGCCCGCTCGCAGGTCGCTCACTGGGCCTCCCTCACGGGTCTCACCCGGTGGGCTTGACCGCGCCGAGGGCGATGTGTGAAGAAGTGGAGGCGGGGGTAACAGCCCCAACGACCGTCTCGTCTGAAGACGAGATTCGAACCCGCCACCTCTGTAGTGAGCAACCGCTCAGATCAGATTCCCCGCACGCCAGGCAATCTGGGAAATTTGAGCGTTTTTTTATTAATATTCTTTAAACTTACTGCTTAAATAACGCCTGATTGTTTAACTAAGCTAAACGATAGACACGTATCTTGCACGTACCTAAATAATCACTCCTAAGAACTAAACTCCATAACCCAATTAAAAAAACAATATAAGCGGAACCAGGTCAATTTCCCTCGCAAAAAGCAATTTAATAAATTTCCATAGACAAGCGAGACAATAACCCCGGGACCTTAATTATAGATGTGCAGCCCTGGTGGGCGGCGGCGAGTGCATTCACCGTGAGTCGCGTGCGGCGCCAACTGCGATAAACCATCGACAAAGTAGAACGGCCGAATTCAGGCTGCATTAGGTTTCCTGCCTGATATCATAAATTATAAAAAAGTGGCATAATAGAGAAAAGGAAGGCTCAGCAGATGTCCATCGGGAAAAGTAATCTCCATTCTTCAGTCCAACCAACACAGAAGACTAAAGTCATAAAATAGTTTTCTATAGGTCTAGGAAATAAAAACATTTTGTATACTCATATAGGTGTTACAAAATGTAATTACTGTAAGTACAAATAAAAGTGATTTATAATATTAAGACTTGTTTTCTTTTCCTTATACATTTATTCAGTTGTTATTTGAAGTTAAAAATAGAGTCACATTATACAAGCATAACTAATACTCTGGTATCACAAACATTTACCATAGGGAATGGTAACCGAGGGACTGGACAAAATCTAAAGGTTTATGTTTAAAATAAAAGCTAAAGGTAAATGGAAGATCAAGATTTTATGTTAACATGGTTGGTTGATTGGATGTCTGATTTATTTACACTAGTTTGTTTTCTTGCAGTGAATTAGGTTTCCATCCAATGTTGCTTGGAGTTATAAATAGAGTCGCAGTATACAAGCATAACTAATACTCTGGTATCAGAAACAAAACCTATGGTACATAGGTTATATGGTAACCAAGGGATTGGACAAAAGCTTGTTTACCATCCTTTTCCAGATAAAAGAAGTATGTTTGGCACAACAATATTAAAAAATATCATCAACTTAACAAGGTGTCAAGGAACTTTTTTACAATTGTGGCTCTCATAAAAGAAACTCTACACATAGATTAAGGAAGAGCAGGTTATTGCGTGTTTAGGTTTTTTTGTAGGTATGCAAAGTAAATAAAATTTACCACTGATATTTACAAAAAAATCTCATATATTGTTTCAAGTACAGCAAGCCTCTTAATTCAAAGTATTATTTGATTTTGATTAAGTGCTCTAATAGCGATAATAAGATATAATAATAAATTTAAAAACCCACAATAATTATTTATCCTAAGTACTTTAAAATATTAAATAATGGAAGTCCACAAACATTCACAACGTGATAAGAAATAATTGTTCTTCATACACTTCAATGGGAATTCTACTAGGATTCGGCACCAGGACCTTTCCAGTGAAAGCATGATTGCACCAACCAAGTACCACATTCTGTAAAAACTTCATCTTACTACCAACCTACCTCTAGACTCTGGACAGTCAAGGTTTAGTAGTGCCTAAAAATATATCTAAATTTCACTGATAGAGTATCCAGCTAACTGGGAGCTGATTAAGATCACAACATAAAGCAAAAGCACTTGATTTTTTTAAAGGGGCAGCAAAGTACTCTATCCTATCCTGATGTTTTGTGTAAGATAAGTCTTGTCATGAAAATAGCTGAAATGGCAGATACTGATTGATTGATGTTTTTTTTACTCTTGTGTAGAAGTAATGTTTAAAAAAAATGTAAGATAAAAAATAAATCCTAGAAATAGGCTTTAAACAACTGTTTAATGCCAATATAACAATGAGTATCTCTTAAACTTAACTCACATCCAACAAAATTCAATGTATTCTGAATTGATTTATTATCCTTGTAACTAATTACAATGAAATCAAAACCCAGATACGCACAAAGCATAACCGATCAATTTCAAAATAGTAAATACAACCTTCACACACAAACTTTATATTATCTTAAAAAAGTAAATTAGATAGGCACCTGAAAAGTCTAGATCATTAACGATCTGTATCGATTGGCAAATGAAATAAATACATTTTATCTAAACTATGACGAGAGCGTTTGTTCGCTGAAAAATCAATAACACTTCAAGGAGCGATTTGTAGGCGTACATAATTCGTTTTTTCTTTCGACTGCTCAAGTTTTATAACTTACCATTGGAAACAGGAAGAAGGACGCAGCTGTCGAACTAAAACACTAAATTATTAGTCTTTAAATAGACTTATTTATTATGCTTTTCTTCACAAAATTGAAGAGCAAACAACAATCAGAATCTGCCTAGACACTTACTCAGTGACAATCACAATCACCTGATTTGACAGTTTGTACGATATGACATTTACATTCCGCTTCACGTCTTTGATTCTTTAGCGAATTCGTTTCTATAGCATTATCTAAATTACATACTAATTTTTATTTAAATTAAATATTTATGGACTGATTAAATATATATAAATTTTTCTACATGGACTCTTGGTCTATGAATAGGATTGTCATCTGCTGCATGAGCTGATACATCCCAGCTGTTCTTACAAAATGAGCCATCGAGAGCTTCATTTCGTAGGCCTTTTGTCACTGTCTTTCCTTCTAGATAGATTCTCCAAGGTGCTTCACAAAGAAGTCCAAAGAACAGAAAAAAATTTAAGAGTTATAATTAGACTAATTTAAATAAACAAATTTTTGAGAAAATTTGACTTATAAAAAATCCACGGTATGCATGCTGCAGATGGGACTCGAAGCCGTAACCTCCGCTAACCCATTTTTTTTAAGTAAATTCTCAAGCTTTATACCTCAAATAATGCTTAGGATAAAAAAAGATGGCTTTAATTTTATACCTATTTTATTTCATGGCGGTTAGCAATAGCGAAAGGCGTATAGACTCCAATTCCAGCCTGACGCCTATAGACCGAGTGGATTATTCCAGTAAAATTTTCTTTACATTACTACTTACTTCATTTTAAAATTTTGCTCAAAAATGGTTCGTGCTAAGGGTACAGCAATCGTATGGTTTCGTAAAATTTTCTATGAAACGCCCCTCCCGAACGTATAAACAAACTAGCTAATCATGAAGCCTTAACTTTTAATATTATTGGTTACTTCGATAAATGCGTACCTATAATGCGATTCAACTAAGAATAGGACCGACTGGGCGCCATATTATGATGTCATAGCTGTCAATTCAAACCAAATAGGTAGAGTGAGCATAAAAAAGTTTTTATTTAATAAAACTTATTTACTAAGATTAAGTGAGAAAAAGCATCAGATTTTTTTTATAACATTTATTTACTAAGATTGAGAAAAATAACCAAAACATTAATCAGAATCTAGCTCTTCTATTCTGCTCATCTCTGCATTACCGCCGGAGTAGTTATGAATAATCATGCACTATTACTAGGTGATATACAAACATGCATCCTTTATGTAAACGAAAGTTTGAAATCGAGTTTCTGAACGCAACTTAAAGTGATATTTGGTTGACGATTTAGGTTATCAATCATTCATGGCCAAAACTCAATAAGTGAAAAAAATATTGATCGATATTAATTATCAATATTTGTTATTGTTTGTTTAAGAATGTTGGTTTATATTCTTGAATTAGCGGAGTGCTAAAAAAGGGTTCCAAGTTGTTTTTGCAGGCCGTACTTTTCAAGCGACATTTGACAGATGGAGGTCATTGGCTTTCCTGTTCTTATTTGAATCGCATTATACCTAAGGTTTTTAAAAACTTAGGCGCTTTGCAGACGACGCGGGGCTGGGCGGGCTTTTTGTCCGCGAAGCAATAAAAACCGCGTCTGCCCGTCGATGTCTGCGGCTGCCCTTGCCGCGTACACAAAGCACACGACGGGTGAGGCAGTCAGTTCAGGACGTTTGTTCTAGTCAGTGCTGCCAACCCGAATTTTAGAAAATTAGTAGATTATGTGCCAAATGTTGGTAGAAGTTGGTAGAATGTAAAATGCAAAATTTGTAGATCTACCACCTCAATTTAGAAGATTTTTTAAGATTAAAAAAATGGTTGCCTGTAAAGTCGGTTTTACGGGCGAAGATTTTACGTGACAACGTCTTTTTCTCGGTAGAATATTTATTGATATGAATATAATTAAATTGCACAATAGGAACAAGGAATTGAATGAAAATAAGAATTGCACAAATTTTAACTATAGAAATATATTTTGTTTACTAAAACATTGTACATGTAAACTTAAACTTAACACGAGAGACTCATCGTAACGTTACCGAGCGTTACACTTTTTCATAAGTGACTCCCAGCCGCAACCTAATTTAAGACGTTGTCACGTCAAAATGCATGCAATGCAATGCAGAGCACACTTCAGATCACACCTACATGATTTGCAATAAAAATATCCGTCACCCTTAGTAATTTCTTAAAGCCAACCTGCAAATTCCTTGTCTTCCTTCCATAATTTCGAATATTTTTGGTCATAGTGCCTTTTTCTAGGTTTTCGTGGCGAAGTTTCTAACCTAGAACTATGTGCATCGCTTTCGCTGCTGTCAGAATCCATTATATAAATAAATGCACGCAACATAGAACAAACAGCAATCAGCACCGGTAATACGCAGTTAATTAGTTTTTACAATAAAACAGGAGCAAAGTTTCAACATTAATTCCGCAACAAACCAACCGGGAATAGGCCATAGTAGGAATAGTAAAATATGGGCGCGAAATGGTACGAACGCCGAATTCATGGCGAACTGTTGCTTTTTTTTGTGGTTTATGGCCTGGACTCTATGTATGTTTGACGCATCCTTGCATGGCTCACGCAATACATCGCAACGTCGCTCGTCGATATAAAAATAATTCAAAGTGGTGATATGTCAAACTAATTAAAAAATAGGTAGTTTTTAGGTCTAGGGTGGTAGATAGGTAGACTGAAGTGAAAATTGGTAGATCTACCAAAAAGTTGGTAGATATGGCAGCAGTGCTGCCAACCCGAATTTTGGAAAATTAGTAGATTATGTGCCAAATGTTGGTAGAAGTTGGTAGAATGTAAAATGCAAAATTGGTAGATCTACCACCTCAATTTAGAAGATTTTTTTAGATTAAAAATGCATGCAATGCAATGCAGAGCACGCTTCAGATCACACCTACATGATTTGCAATAAAAATATCCGTCACCCTTAGTAATTTCTTGAAGCCAACCTGCAAATTCCTTGTCTTTCTCCCATAATTTCGAATATTTTTGGTCATAGTGCCTCTTTCTAGGTTTTCGTGGCGGAGTTCCTAACCTAGAACTATGTGCATCGCTTTCGCTGCTGTCAGAATCCATTATATAAATAAATCCACGTAACATAGAACAAACAAAAATCAGCACCGTTAATACGCAGTTAATTAGTTTTTACAATAAAACAGGAGCAAAGATTCAACATTGATTCCACAATAGGCCACAGTAGGAATAGTAAAATATGGGCGCGAAATTGTGCGAACGCCGAATTCATGGCGAACTGTTGCTGACGTTTTTTTTGTGGTTTTTGACCTGGACTTTATGTATGCTTGACGCATCGTTGCATGACTCACGCAATACATCGCAACGTCGGTCGTTGATATAAAAATAATTCAAAGTGGTGATATGTCAAACTAATTAAAAAATAGGTAGTTTTTAGGTGTAGGGCATGGACTTATAAAAAGTGTAGGGTGGTAGATAGGTAGACTGAAGTGAAAATTGGTAGATCTACCAAAAAGTTGGTAGATATGACAGCACTGGTTCTAGTGAATAGTCCATCACTAGACGCGCGTGGCGCGGACTGAGCTAGCCGCTCTGCGTTACTGCATATAAACTGGTTTGTATGATCCACGGCGGGCAGCCACGGACATGCATGTCTTTTTGCCCTCTGTGTGCGTTTGTAGTATAGGATTCACATTGTGCTATCGTTCGCGGCGAAATTGACCGGCCCGCTCCGCCCCGCGGTCTGCAAAGCGCCTTAAAGGCTAGAATTCTCGTAAGAACCTCCTCTGGTTTAAGGGTTCCGAGTCAACAAGGAACCCTTATAGTTTCGTCATTTTCGTCTGTCTGTACGTAAATAGTATTAGAAAACTATAGGTAGGCATAGATTTATAGACATCTACAAATAAATTAACCATAAACTAACATTTTCTCAATAATTACAAAACAGCATTTTTTCCAAGCATATACTTAAATGGAAAAGATGCTGTTCGGTCTGCTTGTGTTCTGAAATGCCCAAACATGAACATTCAGACTATTGATAGCTTCATAATCGTATCATTATCATATCGCATCATCAGATATTTTAGTTTGTATAAAATCAAAATCTGACAATACCCCCTACCGGAAATAAGAACAAACTCGCTTCTACAAAATCTATCGTTAACAATACGATTAGCGAGCTGTCACAGTTCGTAGTTGGGCCTCTGATTTGCTCTTTGCTGATGATGACGGATCTGATGAGCAACTACGAAACCCTTCATTGCCCGATATCTTAAACTGGCACGTACCTACTTAGCTGCTTATTCTATTTCAATTTTACTTAGGTTTTAAAATTAAACTATATTATTAAAACAAGCATACTGTATTTATTTATATAACTTATTATCACAATCTAACGCAAGCTATCACCGTGTGTGATCAGTGCGTGCAAGGTATTAAAGACTTTATTTATCCTATAAATGCTGAGATTATTTTTACTTTAATGCATTCTCATATCTGCTAGAGACGTCTTTCCAGTTGGCAACGTCAAAGATGGCTTTCACATAGTCAGCCCGCACGTTTTTGTACTGGAGGTAGTAAGCGTGTTCCCAAACGTCGATGCCGAATAACGGGACTAGACCTGAAAAAATAAAATAGGTTTATTTATCTTTTATTTATCTTGCGCTGTAATGATGCATACGGATTAAATGAAGCCTCGCCTGACCGGGAGTCAATCGCCTAATGGAATAGCTATTTCTATCGCTTACGATTTCATTATGGTTATTTCTGAATATTATTGTTAACAAAACAAAAGAAAACAAAGAGCACGGGGCATTTGAAAACCTTCGGAGGTCAGAAATAACAACATGAAATCTTGAGCGCTAGCGATAGCCATAGCAATCCCGTTAGGCGAATGCCCCCTGAGATACCTGTGACTCGCCCTGTTGTCTCAAGTGCGTACGCGCCTCAGCCCGAGGCGTGACACACGCGAGGCCGCCGCGGCGCGAATCATCAGGTGTCGGTTTTTATACTTTGCTCAAAAGTGCCTCGGTGTTTTTGCCCCGCAGGTGTAAACGTGATTTGAGCTAGGTTTTAGCTATTTTTATGTCGCGCTTTCGTGTGGCTCGACGAGTTTTCATTATTTACCGAGGCAGCTCCCACACGAGCCATGTGTGGTGGGCTCGAGAGGCTAGCCACCCTGATGCTGCCTCTAATCCGTTACTACCTTAAGTATGTTTGGGTCAAATCTTGCAACTGAATGTTAAAGCAGTGCTTCACTGATTTGACATGAAATTTTGCCTATTTGAATGGCAATACATGGTTGGCTAAGTGACGACATTTTAAATCCAATATGGTGGACGGCCCACTTACCATAACGGACTAGCAAAGACACTAAACTATATATACTTATTTTTTGTGCACGCACCCGTGATATAGGTGTCAAATGAAAGGGTTTGTTGAGATGATTTTGTAATCATCTCTTTTGTATAAAGTATTTGTATAAAGTAACATCTGCATTTAATTATTATATAAATAAAAGCTTGTTTTTTTTAATAACTTATTTTATGACACATTAGGCTACAGACATTTAACCAAAGCGAAATCATAGGTTTGATGCAAAATCTTTCTTTCAACCTTTGTTAATAGCACAAGTAGTTTCCTCAATAAAAATTGGTTCAGTCGCCCACACGCTCCAGGCGAGCGAATGCTATTTACGCAACATTATGCAACACCGCAACAGTATCCCTCTCTTTAACAAGTCTATTTATATGTTAAAAATGGATAGAACTCTTTCTGTTCCTATACAATATTAAATAGTATCAATATAATTTTTAAATAATATCAATAGAGATACAATTCTCTCTCGAAAAGGCGCGACTAATTTGGTATGGATTGTTCTTTTCATAACAAAAGATTTTTTTAAATCATCAGATAATTCAACGATTTGGATGGTATTTCTATAAATAAATATTTCCAACACTCACACCAATTAGCCTAGCCCCAAAGTAAGCCTTGTGTTATGGGATACTAGGGTAACGGATAGAATATATATACATCTACTGTACATATATAGGCATATTTATATAGAAAGACATATTAAACATCCATGACTGGAGTACAAATGCTCGTATTCATCAAAACAAACATCTGCCCCCACCGGGATTCGAACCCGGGACCTCTCGAGTCGGCGACACCGTGAAACCCGGCGTACAAACTACTCGGCCATGGAGGTCGTCAATATTTAAATCTTAACCCTACATCAGTAAATTATACCCAATGCAAAGCCGGAACAGGTTGTTTGTATGTTCTTCTTTTGTTGCTTAATTTCAAGCATAGGTAATGCAGATTTCAGCCTTCTGGGAAAGTAACCTTACAGAAGACTTTAATAAAATAACAGTTTTAACACACACATACACAATCTGTGTTGAAGCTGACAAGTTCAATCGAATCTTTAAAACTGGTCTCCTGGTAACACTTAACATATGGTGCAACAGGGTAATTTGCTGTATATGAAAAAGTGGCAATAAATTTTTACATTATCAGTATAGATCTGATAATTGGATGCATATTAACTTAAAATTGAAATATTGGCTGTTAGGGAAAGCACTTTTTTATCGAAAATATCTTGCGATTCTGGAATATTCAAATATATGTTTATCCTTGGATCTAATAAACCCAGATTAACAAAAGTGGCAGTAGTCTTGTTTGATAAAATAAAAAATATTTCATTTGATTATCAATTGTTTTTGTACTTCTGTATGTAATATAAGTTAACTAAACTACGCCTGAAATAAATGTTTATTATTATTATAAAATATAATGCAAGATGTCCTTCATTACATAGTATAAAGCAAAGTCGCTTCCCGCTGTCTGTCCCTATGTATGCTTAGATCTTTAAAACTACGCAACGGATTTTGATGCGGTTTTTTTTTAATAGATAGAGTGATTCAAGTGGAAGGTTTATATGTATAATACATGCATAATATAGTAGAGAAACACTGATAATTTTAGAGGTTTTTAATGTAAGTTCGTAAAGAAACACATTTTTTTGCGCCTACATTGCAAACGCTGGCTGAACCCTATACGAGATAGATCAAAATAATGTACTACAGTATTGTACACCTTAAAAAGGTCTACAAAATAGTCCGCGATGGTATATGTCTATCTCTTAGGGATAACCCACAATAACCATTTTTTATTCTATACTTTTTACGAGAAATAATAGCTTATTTACGAAGCGATTTTCAGCAATATAACATTCATGCTTAACCAATTAAGTACCTTATATACATTGTGTATTTAATACAGACCAATTTGGCCATTTAAAGCATGTAATTTAAATGAATATTTTCGAAGATATTACAGATTTTAAAATGCAGGGACATAGCGGTTCCGACGCTACCGAGCGGGGGGCCTGGTGGCGCGTGCCTATTGTAGGTATAAGAAGAATGTCATTGTGTAATACAAGCCTTAGAACAAAAACTATAGTCTACACTTCAGCTCTACACCGAAGCGAAACGAGGGCGAGCCACTAGTAATTAATAAATTTACATTCATTTATGTTTTCATATTAACCACACCACCATTTCTCTTACACCTTACATACATACTGGAATGGGAAATTAAAATTTAACTTTCAAGCTAATATACATCAGATTAGTTTTGTGATGCGATCCTGGAATCGCAGGCTTTTATTTTTAATAAAATTAAATAATAGATGCGTATAAAAAGCACTATAAAATACCAGAGGATATTAGTGTTTCATCATCCAAGCCAGACATATTCCTCTTTTCTAGGTACAACAAACATTTAGTAGGGCTTACTGCACCGAGGGAAAGTAACATTCCAAAAGACCACACAATAAAATTGAATAAATATTAAGATCTAACCAACAACTAACTAAAACCGTTAATTTATGCATGAGCATAGATGCACATCTTAAAGGGGGCCTCCTTAAACCTACACCTGAGTCGCAAGTCCCGGGAACTGCTCAGAGTTTCTATGCCACAAGATAAAACCGGCATCTATCTCATCCTAAAAAGCCTCTTCTATAATTTGTTAGCCAAAAAAAACTTAGTAAATTTGCATCCGATTATCTGATTTCTAATTATCAGCCCCAATCAACATGGTTTTATTCATGTATTTGTACATGGCTTATATATTAACTGACCAGTGGTAGCTTGCAGGGGATCTTGGTTCTGGCAGGTTGCAATCTGCAACTTTTTCATCTGCTTGTTGTAGCCCAGCCATCCCCAACCAGAACCCTGCACACCCACAGATGCAGCTGCCAATTGGTTCTTCATGTTTTCAAACGAGCCAAAGTCTCTGAAATTTTTTCAAATTAATTTGGTTTAAAACATTATAGTTTTTACTGATTGTTGAAATTGATCTATTTATTTTATAATTAAATTAGTATGACTCCACAATGCATGCTATGTCAATAACTTGTGCTTATGTATAAATTTTTACCTTTAACAATAATTGTTACAAACAAACAATACAAAATTAGTTTAGTTTACAAGTACCAACCATTGAAATCAAAGAAAATGATTTACTGTAATGTGATTTGCTATTGTTAAATTAATTAGTGGATGGAAATTGGAAATTCAGTTTTAATGATTAAACACTGGACAAAAAAATATTAAGCATTGATTTTCTTCCAACTTAAACATAGTCTTATTAATTAATCTTTGTTATGGTAGCACAGTACAACTCTTGTTACACAAAGCATAATTTAATTCAAGTGTTTCATGCCAAGCAATTTTCTCATTACTCTTATTATCCTCATGCAATTAGAAGCTTTTAGCAAGCCAAACATTTAGAATTTTGATTACTTTTCGATTGCTTGGACGAGTTGATCTGAGGGTTTACCACCATTAGGGGAGAGATTCTGCCAGAAAATGGTATGGTTGATGTGACCCCCTCCATTGAATTTGAGGGCTGGGGCCAGACCAATCACAGTCTGGATGTCACCTGCAGCAAATGCCCAAAATTTACTATTTTCTAAATCCTATTACTATATTCACATTACCTATAAATGATAATGTCAACTAACAATGGTGTTTCACTAGATAAATACATGAACAATGCCAAAATTCTTCTGTAAATTCAATATGAACAATTCAAAATTAATGACTAAAATCTAAACAAATAATAGGTAATGCTGATACTATAATTAAAATCTAATAATTAATTAAGTACTCTAATTTTTTTAGAACAGGTACTGTGTAAAAATAAATTAAATTACTGCTCGATAGCATTCAGTAATAAGCATGATGCTTCAGTTGGGCAAGGACTTAAGTTGAGCCACAAAATTGAATGATTCACATGACCTCCTCCATTGAATTTAATAGTGCTTAGAAGACCGAGTATAGTGTGCGTATCAGCTGCTGCGAAATCAAAATATTGTAACATTATGATCATAAAAGTGCTAATGGAATCAAAAGTCAAAAAGTATTGTTTAAGGTATACACTAAAGTTCATTAATACAACCTTTGGACTGAGCATCGACCAATTTTTCTTCAGCTGCGTTCAAGTTGTTCACGTATGTAGCATGATGCTTGCTATGATGAAGACTCATTATTTCCCGGCTGACCACCGGTTCTAGAGCACTATATTCATACGGAAGGTCGGGCAGCGTATGTTTTTGGCGTGAGGCACCGGCAATACGACTAAAAAAATAGAAATATTAGGAAATTATTCAGAAAATTTCGGTTCGAAGTATCCTACTACTAAACGAAATATGAAAAAAAAATACATAAAACTTCCAATTCGACGTGTGGCAAACATTTTTTGTAAATGAAAAGTAGTGAGACGGCTGCAACAAATCAACTGGCAAATTATTTCAGTTTAAAAATATTTTATAAGCTTGCTTGATAGAAATTATGCAATAAATTCAGAATTTCAGATTCCGAATTTCGACTTTTATATGACAGTGACTACAGTGACATTGACAGCCTGTTTTTGTTATAATTTTTCTCATAGATTTAGAAAGCAAAGGTTACTTAATTCCCACAACTTTTGAAATTAGATTCATTATTATTTTTATATTCCACGTTATTTTATTTTATTTGAAACTTGCTAAGAAAATGAACTGGATAAAAAATAACTAAGATGCTGGCTGAAATGATTCATAGACGCATGCTTTAAGTAAATGATTAAAATATTAACACTACGATTCTGCTAGTTTCAATAGTGAATAGTGATGTCGATTCTGGTATGATTCTCTTAACTTAAAATGAAATTTGACATCAGTCTTTCTTTTTCATTCTAATGGAAAATGACAAGGCTACACTGTTGTCCAAGATTAGCTTTGCAGAATCATGCCTGAATCGACACCATTGTCGATTGTGCTAGATACAGCATGCGGGACAGCACTACACACGTAAAACATATCCCACATCTTCATTTTATTAATTATTTAATGTTATTATTATCTCATCTCTTGCCACCCTTTTAACATAAAAAAGATTGATAGTGCGTAGAGAACTTAATAATGCAGGAAATGTATGTCTGTCTCACATGAGACAAGACAACACGTCTGACAGATTTAATAAGTTATAATTTCGGTTTTAAAATTAAGTCTATAGCTACGTTCAGAACTTACGCCCCAGTTTCAATGAACGTGAATTTTGAGTTATGATCCAATACATTAAAATTTATTTGACATACATAGACATAGTTGGACATATTATCATAAGACGGAGCTAGAAGTTTGACAGCCTGAATGACGGATAGAACTGTTTTCCATGCATTTTTGTCTAACCTGTTGAGTGTACCTATGAGTGAAAGAGCAGTCGCCGCAGTTAACGTAGGTTTGACAATGCTGAGTATCGGTGTAAATCTCGTGTTAATTATGTCATACGAGTGGCCCAGTAATATCTTCACAAATGTTGAGCGTGAAAATTATATGATTATGCCGTGTTCTGTTCATCAAGAACAGTAAAAGGAAGAATAAAAAATCAGTGGTATCGATTCTGGCATGATTATCTAAACTTAAAACTAAATTTAAGATCATTTTGTATGGAGAATGACAAGGATACACTGGTGTCGATTCTAGCGTGATTCTCTAAACTTAAAACTAAATTTAACATCAGTCTCTCCTTTTCATTCTGTATAGAGAATGACAGGGATGCACTGTTGTCAAATTTAAGTTTAGCTTTAGAGAATCATGCCAGAATCGACATCACTGTTGTCAAATTTAAGTTTAGATTTAGAGAATCATGCCAGAATCGACACCAGTGTTATCATTTCATGCGTAAGTCGTAATCATGTCATAGTATTTTTTTTAACATGTACTGGGATTTTAATATCAGAATTGTACAATCATTGGAGTCTATAGAGTTAACGTCACAAATTTTCATAGCCCAATTGCATTAAATTCATTAACATACCAATAAAATTGTGTACAAAATTCGCAATGATAAATAATATATGTATTTTAGAGCTGTACTGTTATTGTTTACATAGTTTTATCGACTATCGATTAACGATATTAACAGTAGTATATTTTTATTTTAAGCATTTAACTACTAGATGTTTTAATCCAAAGTAATTTGTTTATTATACATAAACGATTTGTTTTAATTTCTCAAGATGCCGATATGAAATATGAGCAGATCAAAGCTGTTAATTTGATATCTGGGGACTAGGAGCCTATTAAATATATCCAACTTTGTACAATATATTTTCAGACATCATGCTTACTAATGAATATAAATTACTTATAATTGTTTTAGTTTAGTTTTATAAGTTCTATTTCATTGGTATACCCTGTTTCTAAATTACACTTATTGTTAAAGTTAATAAATAATATCCAAATAATAAATTTGTTTTATAAATAGCGCGTCAAATGACCCAAATATCTTTAAAGCATTAACTCAAAAGAGGAATATAAATATTTTATTATATTGCTAGCTATTAGATTTTGATTTTTTATACACTAAACTCTTAGATATAATTAATCAAAAAAGCCTTTTGATTTGATTTAACATTAAACTGTAGGATGCAGCGAGGCATGGCAACTGTTTGATTTTGAAGATAAGCATTTTGTTTGCAAAAATGTTGGTAGATGAAAGTGAGTTAAAAGTAATACTATGAATTCACACCCACACATGTTCATTGACAGCGGCACAGTGAGAAAAATGGCCACACGCTTTTTTTGTGAAATGCTCCGTCCATTTGATACTATGTCTATGTACATATATGTCAAAATTAAAACATCGGTAAAAAGTTGCACTCAAAGCTTAGGTTTTGAACGTAGCCCATGATCGTCATAAATAAAAAAATCCTGTCAACTTTGACATGAACAAAAGAAGTCAGACAAGTTTGGGGAAAAGCGCGGGAACCTTCGAAGTGTGAAGGCGGAAATTTTAAATTTTATTATATTTAATTTCGGTTTTTAAGGTTCTTGTCAAAACAAAGGAAGCAAATTAGTTATTATTATTTAATAATACATAGGTAATCTAAAATGGGGAGGAACAAAGTGGGCAAGAAGCGAAAGAAAACTGAACCTGATAAAGATGACCCCGATGGACTCCAGGTGGACTCTACCTCTTCAGACTCTGATGAAGATGGGGAGGAGAGCCTTCGCGTCCCGTATTACGTCACAGACTACACCCGGCTATACCAGGAAGATTCAATGAATACAGAATATGTGGTCTTTGTAGAGTCAGCAGATACTCAGAGACCCATAGGCACAAGGGATCTACTTTCACTGTCAAATTGCCTTAGACGATACATAAAGGGAGTAAAGTATCTACGTTCAATTAATAAATACAAAATTGGAGTTTATTTTGAAAAACCAAATTTGGCTAATGCTTTATTAAATAATAAAACTTTTCTTCATGATAATAATTTAAAAGCAAACATTCCAGCTTCAGCAGCAGAAATCACCGGAATAATAAGAAACGTCTCTACTAAATATAGCAATAAGAAAATTTTTACATTAATTTCAAGCTTCAAAAAAATTATAAGCGTAAGACGTTTCTTTAAAAAAGTATTTAATGATGGTTCTGGTTTTTCCCTTCAGCCAACACAGACAGTTGCAATCACTTTTGCTGCTTCTCATCTGCCTGACTTCGTTGATTTGGATGGATGGAGGCATAGTATCACAACATATATACCACCAGTTAAACAATGCTACAGGTGTTTGAGGTATGGTCACATTTCAAAGTATTGCAAAAATGCAGAAAAGTGTTCAATCTGTAACAATAATCATAACTATAAAGAGTGTACAGTACCTAAAGAAAAGGCCATTTGTGCCCACTGTAATGGGAATCATATTAGTATTTCATCACAATGCCCAGTAAAACAACAGAAAATTAAAGAAAACAGAAATAAACATCAGCCGCCTACATTTGCAAGTATATTTAACAATAATAATTTTCCTGAAATTAAGACTACTCACACTAATGTCAAAAACAATGATCCCCAAAACTTATTAACTATTTTAAATTCAAATTCACTATCAATGGAAATACTCATGGAAACAATAATTAAATTAATAACTTTAAATAAAACTAAAAGCACAGCAATTTCCTCAAAAAATATATTGGAAGTACTAACTGAAACTCTTTGCAACAAAAGCAAATCTAATCAAAATTCACTCAGCTAAGGTTGATGCAATGGAATGCACAAAGTCTTTCATGCAATCGGCATTTGCTTACAAAGTTCATTTATGACAACTATATTGATATAGCTGTCATATCCGAGACATGGTTAAAACCACATATACATTTCAAAATTAAAGGTTATACAGTGGAACGTAATGATTGTGGCAACAAACACAATGGAGTTGCCATCATCATTAGCAATAGACTATATTATAATAGATTAAGTACACACTCTGATGATTCAATACAAAACCTAGCAGTGCAAGTTAAAATAAACAATAAACTATTAACTATTGTCTCTATATATTGTCCAAGTAATAGCACACCTAGATTTAACATAAGTAAGTTCACTAACCTCATAAATGAATTACCTAAGCCAATGTATATTTCTGGTGACTTCAATGCTCACCATACCATTTGGGGTTGCCACACGGTGGATGCTCGAGGCAGAGATTTATTAGATAGTTTAGATAATTGTGACTTGGTCTTATTAAATGATGCACAAGCAACTACTGTTGGCACTGACACTTGGAGACCAAATGGTTTAGATCTCACAATGGTGAGTCCTGTTATAGCATTGAACTGTGACTGGTTTGTTAATGATGACCCTCTAGGAAGTTACCACTTACCTACGTTAACTCATATTCATATTAGTATAAACCCTTCAACGGCTGCCACCACAAATCTTATGTCAACCCCACAAAATTTTGAAATGCACAAACTCCCTTCTCATGTTAACTTCCGTTTAGTCAATTGGGAAGATTACACGCAATTAGCAAACGAAACTTTAAAAAGTCTTTCTGTTTGTTCTAGCGATCCTTTATTTTCTTACAATAGTTTCTGTAATAAAATAACATCAGCTTTACATAAATCAGTTCCTAAAATCAATCATCAAAATCATAGAATTCACGTTGACGTTGACAATGACAGTGACAATCCAGGTGTTTCTAGGAATAAACGTTTTGTTTTTCCTAATCCCCATACTCGAAAAAGGAAACATTTCGCTGTCCCTTGGTGGAATGAAAAGTGTAATAAAGCTGTACAAAATAGTAAGGAAGCTTATATTAAATTTAAAAACAACCCATTGCAGGAAAATTATGTCAACTTTAAAAAAATGCAAGCACAGAAAAAAATCATTATAAAAAAAGAAAGGACTACTAGTTGGAAGGAATTCTGTTCTGATATAAATAGATCATCTCCTCTATCTAAAATTTGGCAAACTATGCGTAAATTTAACCGGAGCTTTATTCCTCAAATTGAAGAAGAAATTCCATCTTGGGTAAACGACTTTTTACGAAAATACACACCTGATTTTGTAGAAGCTGCACCTTTTCCTTCAGATTTGCGATTGAACTCTTATTCCTGCGAAATCACTAATAGTACGAATGATTACCTAACTTCACCTTTCACTTTGTCTGAATTAACTGCTGCAATAAAACTTAGAAAAGATACAGCTTGTGGCCTAGATTTTATATCATACAAAATGTTAAAAAAGTTAAATTGTAATAGTATCAAAAAACTCTTAGCCATATTTAACGGCCTTTGGGAAAATAGTTTAATTCCTGATAACTGGAAGATAGATTGTTTGATTCCTGTCATTAAACCAAATAAACCCAAGGCTTGTGCTGACTCATATCGCCCTATAACTTTAACTTCTTGCATTGGTAAAATATTCGAGCAATTATTGAAACACCGACTTGAATTTTATATAGAAAGTAATCATTTACTACCAAATAACCAGTTTGGATTCAGACGTGGTCGATCTGCCCGTGAAAGTATAGGATGTCTTCATACTGACATACAAAATGCACTAAAAGATAACAATATAACGGTGTGTATATTCCTGGACATAGTTGGTGCCTTTAATAACGTTAATTTATCTGTTCTGTCAACCACACTATTTAGATTAGGTATTCCATATAAGATGGTTAAATGGTTATTCAGCTTTCTTAATGGACGACAAGTTTACGTAAAAATCAATAATAATTTACATGGCCCTCGACTTTCCCACAAAGGAGTTTGTCAAGGTGGAATTCTAAGCCCTTCATTGTATATATTGTATATTCATAGATTAAATGAAATACTCGGGCGAGATTTTACAATTTTGAATTTGCAGTTCCCTGATGACTTAGTTATTTATGCAAAGGATTCTAAACTTTCGTCATTGGAACCCAAACTAAACAATGTCCTTTCACAATTGTATTCTCATTTTAGCTACCTAAATTTAGATGTTAATACAAGTAAAAGTAATGTGGTTGTTTTTAGGAAAAGATTTGTAAACGTGTCTAACTTAAAATTACTCTATAACGGTCAAACTTTACCCGTATTGAAATCAACAAAATTTTTAGGGGTTATTTTTGAACAAAACCTATCGTGGAAAGCTTATGTCGATTGTTTGATAGACCGTTCTATGAGGGCTACCAACGTTTTAAGATCCCTTGTTGGTTACCAGTGGGGCGCCGATCCTAAAATTTTGCTTCTGTTGTATAAAACTTTAGTCAGAAGTCATTTCGAATATGCTTTTTTTTGTTTTGCGTCTGACAAAAAATTAACAGACAGACTAGAAAAAATACAAAATAAAAATCTAAGAATTATTTTAGGTGCTATGAATACCTCACCAATAAATTCTATGCAAATAGAATGTAATTTACCCCCTTTACATATACGTTTTGAATTTCTCAATTGTAAATTTTTATTAAAAGTGATGTCTATAGAAAATAGTTTACTTAGAAATAAACTTAGTGCATATAATACCAATTCCTTTTTACATAATGGTGTAAATAACATTTCGAGAATTATAGATGATAATAATGTATATATTAGTGATATGTTGCCTTGTTATAAAGGTGTGTATAAAAGTAAATTTCAGGAAATAAATATAGTAATAAATAGTGATCTTTCTTGTAAATATGATGTTTATAACGAGTTAAATTTATGGGCTGAATATAGACAGTTGTACACCGATGGATCGAGGTATAACAAAAATGTTTCCATGGCGTTTTATGATTTGTACACAAAAATTGGCCATGGCTTGAAATTACCAAGTCAAAGTAGCGTTTATACAGCGGAAGCAACAGCTATATTAGCAGCTTTAGAATATATTTCAAAATCTAACCATAGTAAATGGATCATAATAACAGATAGCATGAGTATACTTCAAGCCTTATCAAACCCAGCGTTTTCTTCAAAATCCAATTACACTATACACGAGATCAGAGAAAAATATTGTCAACTTACAACAAACGGAAAAGACATCATTTTGTTTTGGACTCCATCACATATAGGCGTTTACGGTAATGAAGAAGTAGATACACTGGCAAAGATTATAACTAACACGGCTGAGAATGTCCCTGTGAAAAACATAAAGATTCCTGATTCTGATTGTGTAGAAATTCTAAAAGACAAAATAAAGAAGACATGGTTAGATCATTGGCATGAAACTTTACAAACTAAAGGTGTTTGGTATCATAATATTAATGATACAATCAGAAAGCCGTGGTTTGCTCAGAGAAATTTTATTCACCGAAAATTTTACACTACAATATGTAGACTGCGACTCGGACATGGACGCTTTAACGAACATTTATTCAGAATGAACATGGTCTCCTCCCCATCATGCTCGTTCTGCAGCTTCTCAAGTCAGTCACTTCATCATTTGTTCCTCGAATGCCCTCATTTTGCTCTTCAACGAATATTTCTCAGTAATAGTTTGCTTGAAATCTACAATTCAGCCGAGAACATCCCGCGTTCCTTACCTGTACTTCTCCAAAACCCACAATGTTATTTGGCACTGTATAATTACATCAAGAGTACTATAGAAGATATTTAAACTTGGATTTCGAATTATTCCTTATGAAGACTTGAAGAAAAGAACTTTTAGTCTTGGCTGTATGGCGCATTTTGTCGTCTTTGCCTTTTCCGTTTAATGAACGGAAAGAACAGAACCAAAAAAAAAAAAAAAGTCAGACAAGTATTTAATATATTTAAATTTCTAAAATAATAAATTTATTAAGGCACTATGAAATTTAAAATTATTTAAAAATAATGTTATATAAAGTCTACTACGTATTTCTAAACTTACACTTTTTTCTAATAAAAAAGACAATCATTTGTCCTAGAAACCGGTGTTGTTTACGTCTTCGCGGCGTACGTCACGTACGCATTTAAAATTGTGTGCGGTTGAATCTTGTAGTTACGTATTAATTTGTATGTATGCGTGAATTGTTACGATACGAACGAAGTAAATTGCTAAAGTGCACATCGTGCTGTTGTGAAGATTTTCGGCGAATAATCATTAATATTCAACAAAAAAACCAGTGTTAACGCTCGAATTAATGCGTAGGATTGTTATACAAATATAATACACTATCAAAACCTCTGTGGACATTCCATTAGTAGTTGTGGTGCATTTGTTTATTTATAGACAGTCGCAATTTGCAGTCATGTAATTATTTCTGCGGTGCTAAAATGTCTCAAAAGGATACAGCTATACATCTGGTAGCCGGTGGGTAAGTATCATATCATAATTCAGGCACATTTTACCTTATTAAGTACCTTACAAATCATTATCTATTCAGTAATAATTTTGATACTGGAACATGTGGCGAAGAGTTGTTTACTATAACTTCGGAAAGTCGATCAAAATCAGATTAGTACTAGGTAAGCTTCTAATTAGCCACATGAAAAATTTATTAAAACCTTATGCACTAAATGAAACTACTACAGAAATTAATATTATTACAACTTGTAAAAAGTTTTATTTTTTAGATAATTAATTGTCAGCATAAATTTAAAAAATAATCATTAAAACATTTCTTCAGTACCTATATACACAAAATACAAAATTTTTGGTTCCTGAAAACTTTATCTTAACTGTGGCATCTACTGTAATCTCTCTGACATCATATGGGCAAAGTTTGAGATAAGTAAATGAGTCTAAATAGGAAGAAGATAATATACAGAGACTAAGAATTTTTACTACCTTTAAGCAATGGTGTAAATTGATTGTTATTATGATCATGACCATTATGAAAATTATGAAACTGCTTAAAAATTAACTTTTTACTTAATAGGCACACAACATTCCACCACGCTGACACATAAAACAATAATAATAATAAACAAAAATGACAAGACATACATAAAAAAAAAATAAAAAAATAAAAATAACATTTAAAAGTATGTGAGTTGACCCATGGCCAGTGTCTGTCGCCAACACTACCACAACCATAAAACACTTGATAAATGCTTAGACCCTTTTGAAAATGAGCACATAGGTATAATATAACGCTCCACATTTTGAAAAAAAAACATGTGCCCATGAGCACTTCTCTGTTAGAATAAATCTTTCTCTCTATTTATATTTGAAACATATATTTTTACTTACATGCCTACTACAAAAATGATCAAAAAACATTATGGCCAAAGGCTGTGATGAAATCCAGATTAAAATAAAAATATCATTAATTAAAAGTTTACCCCTGCTTTAAATGATTAATTGGAATCTACAGTTAATGGCTAATAAGAAGATAGTGAATAAGAAGACTGATACTGAAGAGAATTTAACAGAAGGGATAATCCTTCATCATATATTTTAGTTTTTCCTTTGCCTTATCATATCAGATGATTCTGATCTCTTCAGGCTTCTTTAGGTACTGTAAGGTTAACATCAAGACACTTTTCAACAAAAATCACAACATTTAAACAGCAATCGGATCATGCAACATTTGGAAGGCAACACGGGAGACTGGTCACCGTAACACTTTAAAAAAGTCTTAATACATTTAGTTGCTGATGTTGTATCTTTATATCGCTTGGACTATTCTCTAATTGCAATACTTATTTTATTTATATGATTAGGTAGGCAAATGACTCTACCCCACCTGATGTTAAGTGGTGATAAAGTCCAAACGCGAAGATAGCTGGTACAGCAGTTATAAACTGTTACACCAACCATCCTCACCTTGCCGGCCCGCAAAAATGCTTCTTCACACCTCTCTTAAAGGACCCCAGATTATAGGAAGGAGGGAACACGTGCGCGGGCATAGAATTCCATTTACGAATAGTACGACAAAGAAATGAGTCGCCAAATTTCTTTTTTTGTGTAGGAATAGTGGCCACAGTAAGACGGTGGCAACGTAGGCCAGCGCGCGTGGTCCTCTGAAGAAAAGGTGATGGAGGGATAAGCGAGAATAGCTCCTCAGAACACTCGCCGTGGTTTAGTCTGTAGAATGCGCATATAATAGAATACATTTTCAAGGTCAGAGTGAACAGGCATCTTCTAGGCAGGCTTGTACCATACTAGGCCTTATCATCGCTTTCTATCAGGTGAGATTGTGGTCAAACTCCTTGCCTATTAAACATTAATAAAAAAAAATGTAAGGGGCTCTATCAATCTCATTCAACAATGTGTCATGGTAACTTGCTGTTTTTGTTATATTTCCGTGTTGCTAATGAAAATGGTTAGTTTTATGGGGAAAAAAGCTTCACTTTCATCAAGATCACATCGAAAAGTATTTGCATGGACTTGCTCCTGTTGATTCCAATACGACGACGACCTCCGTGGACGAGTGGTTTGTACGCCGGGTTTCATGGCGTCGCCGACTCGAGAGGTCCCGGGTTCGAATCCTGGTGGGGGCAGATGTTTGTGTGATGAACACGAGCATTTGTACTCCAGTCATGGATGTTTAATATGTATTTCCATATAAATATACTTATATATGTAAAAGTATATGTATTCTATCCGTTACCCTAGTATCCCATAACACAAGCCTTACAGTGCTTACTTTGGGGCTAGGCTAATTGGTGTGAGTGTTGGAAATATTAATATTAATTAATTAATTATTAATAATGAATTTTGCTCTAAGATAGTTTTTTTAAATTGAAGACAACATATCTATTATTAAAGTTTGTGCGATGACCGGCCAAGTGTTACTATTTATGTATGCAAAAAGTGTTTTCTACCAAAGGTTAAACAAAATACTACATACATATTGTATTATTAAAAAAATAAAGGTTAATACCAAATTTTAAAATAATATGGCTAGGTCGGAATAAAATTAAAAAAAGTACTCCGGCCCCAGACCTACCTCAATAGACTCTCCGGAATGGCATTGAACTTTTAATCGCAAGGGGGTTGAAGAAAATCCAAACTCGCTTTGGGTTGTCTATATATTGAAATTTCCAACAATTTGCCAATGATTTTTCTGAATTTGGAAGCTAGGTCCAATTATCCTCTTATATTTATAATCTTTACCTCAATTTTACATAATGGAAGAATTTTCCTTTGTCATAATTAGTATGTATGTACTTAAATACATATTTACATGCACTTACTGTCCCCGCAGCATCTTTGTTATGTATTGACTTTAATGTATGAATGGAAGCCTTGCTCCCATGTTATGAAAAAGCGTAATTTCATGGTCCAATATAAAATTCTCTAAAGTATGAAAGAAAAAGCCTACAGTTTAAAATAAACAGTACGCAGATAAGCACATGGAACAAAACAAAAGAAAATGTATAAAACAAAAGAAATTTGAAAGTTCACACCATTTTATAAAGAAATTAAACAACTCCACTTATGTCTCCGACTCCTCCCACACAGGCCACAAACACCAACACTACACAGCTAGCAAACGTGCACACTAGCTTAGCATTAGGCAGACACCGCACCCGTAGGATAAGAGTGCGAAGACCCGGTCTACACACGACACGCTATACCAGGTACAGGTACGTACCTGGGCGTTTTTCCCCGCCCCCCACGACAACGGCTAACTAGAGCCGAGGTCCGAGTCTCAGAGACGCCCTCTAGTTGAGCCGACCCCCTCAGGTTCGAGTGGTCTGGAGGCTCCAGACGGAGTGGAGACTCCCCCCGGGGAGACGCCATCCGACTGGAATACCTCCAGAGGCACTCGCCAATTCTCGGCTTGAGGTCCCCTTAGGATCTCGCCGTCCCCAAACCCGGTGACGCTGTAAAGGTCATCTGCGACCAACAGCATACACACTCAAAAAAAAAAAAAAACTTATGTCTCCTGCTAAAACAAAATCTACATGTAAATTAGAAAATATTTAAAAGGAAAACACTTTTTGAATTTAGAAAAACACACCTTTAAAAAATATTGATAAACTTACAAGTTCAACATGTAATTAATAAAAATTACTAAATTCTCATCTTGTAGGTAAAAAATTACGTCATGAAGTGACGTTAAAAACGTTTCTTCCTTTTGTTCCTCCCAAAAGGCAAAGCCTTGTTAAGCTACAGAAAATAAAAAAAACGCATGGACTAGCGTAAACGATCTATGATAAGGGAGGACGAGGGAGTCAACCTAAACAGAGGCTTTTCATCTCTCTCTTCAACCAAACAAAAGTCATGTGATGTTTTTAACATGTAACAATATCATATTTAACTTTTAATAAAGTTTGAAGATAAAAATGTAAACCATTTCTTTGACCTATGCATATCTATACAATTTCACATGGGCAGAGAAATCTATAAAATCATCCTTTGAATTCCTGACAATATATTATATTAAAATTAGTGCTGCATCCAATACCGATATATCGGCGATAATTCTGCCCCCCTAGCATGAGTAAGAAATCGCGATATGATAAAGCGATTTATCGACATTAACTGTCAAATTACAATAGAGTTTGACAGTTGAGTGTCGATAAATCGCATTATCATATCGCGTTTTGTTAGTCATGCTAGGGGGGCTGGTTTGCCGATATATCGGCATCGGCGATATTTTTATAGCTGATTCAACAACGATACTTTTTGAATTTCTCGATTTTTCCTGTGCCTGTTTTCTCGTCTACTTACTTACCATGCTCAGGAAAACCCCGCGTTTTATTCAGTGTCTTGTTTCGCCCGTCCAGTATGGACTCTTTATTTAACTATCCCATTTCCCTAAGTTGACTGTTGTCGCACGTAGTATGTTGTCATGCAAATAAAAAAGAGTTATATGTATGTTATGTAAATTAGTTTGCATGTGCATATCATTTAAAACTAGTTTTTTGAGCCAAATAAATAATAGTCATGTCTGTCAACTTAAAAACAGATTAGTGTCTTAGTATTAAACGGTTTAATGGCTTGCCCTGTTACTTGTTCTCGTTATATTAATTTAAAAAATTACCTGACGTTTTTTGTTTCTTCTTCGTTCTCGCTTCCTCATGACTCAGGGACGTGACCACTTGAGGTCGTCATTTAGTGCACCAAGGCTCTCCACTCCACTGGTTTTCCGCCTTTCGAATTGACGTCTATCTGTAGAGTTCCCTGGCAGGCTTCCTTCACGACATCGGTCTATCGCGTCGGTGATCTTCCGCGACTCCTCTTTCCTTCCACGTATCCAACCACAATAAGCTATTTGCTTCAATGGTCAATCAAGGTTTATTTTGCCTTAATTTTCGAATACAGTAAAAGTATCGATATCGTATCGGGGAAAAAGCGCATCGAGGTATCACTAATTAAAATATCACTAATTTCCGATTATCATTGAACTTATAGGAGTACGGTTAATAAGACAGTTTATTTGTCTGTAAATGGCCCGAAACATCAAATGAAAATAAATATTATATACACACTCTTTTACCTGTTTAAAAGGTTAATAATTGGAGTGCGTGAAAACATAAGAAATTATAATAATAATAATCTTTATTTGCAATTAAACAGTTTGTACAGATACAATGACAAACGTTAATAACTACATTAGTCAGAGACTGTGTCGCAGTTATTAGCGCCCCACCTCGAACTTGATAACTAGTTAAAAAAACCAACATTAACATTTATAAAAGCGTCGTTTGTGTGTGATTGTGTATGTGTAATCTCTTTTAATTAGTTTATACAGTTTAAAATTACATAATTATGTAAGTGTATCCTGAAGTGAGCCTGAAAGGCTCACTTTAAAATTAACAATAATGTGTGGTCATTAAAATAATGCAGATTTTTCTCTCCATTCAATTATTTTTATAACTTACAGTGTGGCCGGGACAGCGGGAGCTGTAGTGACATGCCCCTTGGAAGTTGTCAAAACCCGCCTCCAATCGTCTAAAGGAGTGGGGATTCCACCTGCGGGTCCTCCGCCTCCTTCAAACAACTCAACAAACACTAGAAAAATATGCTCCAAAATATCAAAACATCAGGTAAACTCAATATCAGTAAATATTGTAATACATACAATTTAGTGGTTTTATTATTTTTTGAATGTAAAGAAGTAGCCAGTGAAGATCGATAGCGTGTAATGTTAGATCTAGTAGTTAAAAGAATACCGATTTTTTTTATAATATAAGTAAAAATTGTAAGAAGACGTGACGTCATGCCACATTTCAAATCAATATATCTCCGCAATTTTATTTTTTGATTATAACATAAAGAAAAAACACATGTCCAATACTTTTTAATAATCTACCTGATAGATGAAGAAAAAGAGAAAAGTTAGTCATCATTTAGGAATGATGACTAACTTTTTTCTGTTTCTTCGTCGACGTCACGTCTTCTTACAATTTTTACTTAGAAGTGACGTACGGCCTCCCTCTACCAAACTTAGACGCGCTTTTTCTTTGTAATTTTTTGGTCTATTGACGAAAGAAAAAAAAATATGTCCATTATTGTTTGATAATCTAACCGACTGACAGACTAAATATAATTTCGTTTACTTTACCCCGTCATCATCCCTATTGTCTCTGCCTCCTTGGTGGACATACTAATTTATTATACAATTTTTATTGTAACAAAGGTCTTCTCTACTATTCTCCATATTATGGTAAACTTTGAATAAGTATATAAAATATCTTATACCCCTGCGCTGCGCACTGTGCATAATCAGCTTTATAAAAAGAAGTACGAAAGTCCTTACTTCATATATTTATATTATCATTATCATAGAAGTTGAATATTTGTGACGGGGGCCTCCCCGGTCCCCTAAGAGGTAAGACCCTCAAGTTTCAGAGTTTTAAAGATACATAGTTATGTTTATGGGTCTTTCCAAGTTTGTACTAGGTCTTATCTGTGTTGTCTTGTCACAGATTGCCACAATAATATAATAAAAATATTTTTGAGAAACTCACAAAAATCTTGATGATAGTATTTAAAATATATCTTTAGTTGTCGCTTTGGTATGTTAATACTAATTTTCAAAATCAATTTAAAATAAATATTGAAATGAAGCAGATCGAAGTCGTTGATATGTTGGCTCAATTTCATCTATAAGGATTCATCAGTGCTTGGGACACTTTTGAATGAATGCACAATTGAATTCATTACTGTAAAATGTCTACTGTGAATCTTGAGACTGCTTATTCAGATGATTCCTTTGAATATTTTTCGGAACAAGTCGACCAAAAGTGATGCCTATTCGTAAAATGTGCTAAAAATTTAATTTAAATTGTTATCTTTTCTTATTACTTTTAAAAAAAACGGGTTGCACTCCGGGAGTGGAGGCAGAAGTGAAAACTAGAATATTAACATTGTGCATTTTTGATATTTTGGAATGTTTAGGGAATAATTTTGCACGAATTGCTTTAATTATCAGTACAAAAGTACTATCATTTATGTCGGTAGAATACAATATTTATTTATTGCGCTATCGTACACAAACATGACAATTTATATTACTTAAAAAAGCTTATCCCTCAGAAAAATCAACTTCCATCCATAATTCCGACGACTTTTTAGGAAATTACACTACACAGACAGTCGAGGCATCAGCTGTCACCATCCATGGATGCGCGTGGCACGCTGTAACATAAACACACCTTAACATTCGCGCAAGCGCCCTTCGCCGCCTAAACGAGACAGCAGGCGCAGGCATACATTTTCGCCGCGCCGTAGAAAGAGAGGCGGATACTTCCTCTCCTACGCCGCGCCGGCTGTCTACTATCCATCCGTCTTACGAATTTTCGATCAGGTCACGTGTCCTGACGCGAGTTTAACATTTTTTACCCCTTACAAAAAAAGTGTACAACGCCGCTAAAGAAGGTTAATCAGCGGCATTCAGCAGTTAGCGCCAAGGGTTATTCAGTTGAATCTCTTGGCGCAGTTTGTGCTGACGACCCGGATACAAAATATTCGGACAGACTATCCGAATTGACATATAAGATTCACCCCCTATTCTTTTTGTAGTAAAAAATACAGAAACGCTTATTCATTTCTATCTTAATTATATCAACTAAAATGCGCCATATGATTGATTACAACTCCCAAGGTAATAATGATAAGATATGAGTTGCTAAGTTGCGGGCAGTACGTTGTTCTTAATTTTTTATGCCCTCTTAGGAATATTCACGAATCATTAGTCTCCTGAATCTATTACGCACGAAGTAGCAGAAATGCAGAAAAAAATAGTTCTGTGAAAACTATCGACTGATATTGTGTACAATCGCCAAAATAACAATAACCTTATCATTAACACTCGTGATCGAGACACTCTCTGATAACTCTGATAGCCAGAGAAATCCAGTTTAAAGTAGTATTTAACATACCAGTTACACTTCGTATAGGTAGGTACTTATTTATATTCTGCAATAATCAGCAAAGCTCAATTTTGTATGCTTTATATTCCTGATCGGTGAATCTTTTCTCGTTGTCAACGATCCGTAACCCTATCGTATAGGTAGAATAGTTGTGTTACTATTTTTCATAGATACTCCATTGTTAAATACAATGTTAGTATCAGCAGGTACTAATAGCAACGATATTTAATATGGTTGACTTATGAGTACAAAACACGCTTTGTGTTTTAGTTTCCTTGTATCCCTGTCCATGAACAAACTTGAACTCACAATGTTACAAATAATTACTATAAATCTGTATTTTCATAAAATTTCTAGCTTTAACCAAGTTTGGAAAATCTGAAAAATATTTGTCGTTCATCATCATCATCAGCCTATTAATGTCCCCACTGCTGGGGCACAGGCCTTCCCTATGAATGGAATAGGGAGATTGGGACATGACCCACCACGCGGGCCCAGTGCGGATTGGTGGGTGCTAACGACTGTAGATACAGCCGGAACCAACGGCTTAACGTACCTTCCGAAGCACGGAGGAGCTCGAGATAGTAAATTTTTGGTCACCCATCCAATGACCGACCACTGCGAAAGTTGCTTAATTTCAACGATCGCAGCCGAACGCGCTAACCACTTGCTCCATCGAGCTCGTTATCAACCAACATTTCAGGCTTATGAGCACGGCACCAGTTAGGAAGAATAACTTTTAATACGTGATTTATAACTCTGTCAATAGAATGTTATTTTTAGGTCTAAGTAGGTATGTCATTGGAGGGTCTGAGTAGGTGCTATGTACGCAGTAAGAACGTGAACGTACATGAACGTGACTAATTTCCTTATTATAAAAAAGAAATTCATTTAGAATTGTTTACTACATGAGTTTGATAACGCAATTTTTAAAGATAGCTTAACACAACTATCTACTAAATTATTTCTGAGGATAATCAGGTTCAAAAATAAAAGCCAGTTTGTTATAATACGATAATAATTACTAATTTACTCATTATCTAAAAACTAGTTAGCACCGCTAATTTCCCACTTTAATTATCATAATTTTGCTTTTAAATTATTGATATTAGGCTATTTCATATGCGATAAATTATTTTTTCAAAGCGGCGGACAGAGTATTGTACGATTATTTAATATGTTATCTTTTTATATTTCTGAGCATAAGAATGTTATTCACACATACTTAGCATAACATAAGACTAAAAATATCATGATCTCTCTTTTTATCATTGCCATTAAGCTGAAGACTCACTTGTATCATTTGTTTGTGATGTACTATTCGAAGCGATCTTGTTACAAGACGGTGACACAAACTCACATGTAGCGTATTCGTTTGTAAATTGTAATGTGGAGTGTAGCGACACCATTTATCTATGATTGTAATGTATCATTTGAGCTCTTGGCTCGAGTCTGCTTCATTTTTTTCTCAAAAAAGCTGACGGTATAGGTTGTGTGTGTTTCATTAATTCAACGGAGTTATAATTATTTTAAAAAGAAGAAAATAAGCATCCAGATATGAATTTTATGAGTATTCTTTGAAACCAACAGCTCACTAGGCAGTAAATGTAACAATCAAAAAAAGGAATCGCGAAAGAACCGTCGGTCGAGTGCAACACGCGGCGCTAGACACGAATGATACATTACAAACAAACGTTAAAGTCGATCTTTGGTTTGAGTTACAAAAACTCGATACATTACACCAAAATGTTACAAGTCTGTCTCTAGATTTAGAGTTTGTTTATCTTTAATTTGTTTTTCAAAGTCATGTAAAGTATATGATATCCAATACGCGTGCACAAAACAATATTGGTACTTTACCAGTTATAATATCGCTGTGCTATTATCATTGTCAAACGGGATATTATATTGCAATACCCTTTGTTTATAGGTGGTGTTTGTTTTTGAACACCTGTTCAAAATTCCTATTCTAGACTTCCTAACCATGAATTAAAAACAAAATATAGAGGCAGTGCTAGTGACCTGTTATTGGCAATCGGCCAATTAGACTACTGGGTGCTACTGCTTACAGTTCATATGCCAAGAAAGATTGGTCTTGTTTTCTTTGAAGGAACATATAAAAAGTACTGCAGTTCATAAAGCACGTATTTTATTATATATTTTTACTAAATGAATAAATTGATGACTGTTGGCATTGTAATTTAAAAGGGATGGATTTTTTTCCATACGTAATTGAAGAATACAATTATATTATATATGAACTCATATAGCTATTTAGTACACATATAGTTTATGACCTGGATTGAGACATAGGATAGTTTTTTCCCGAAAAATTTTAGCTTCCTGTGTGATTCTGCCTGTCATACAGTCAACCGCTAGTCCATAATTATTTATGGACTAGCGGTATATATTTATAATATATATATATTTATAATACAAATAAATATTTCTAACACACACCAATTAGCCTAGCCCCAAAGTAATCACTGAAAGATTTGTGATATGGGGTACTAGGGTAACGGATAGAATACATACAATGATACATGCATAAATAATGACACTTAATTTAGTGTGTTTTAAGAAGAAATCTTTGCCGTCTTTAAAGCAGTTGTTTATAATGTTTTTTTTCAAGCATAATAAATATGTCAATAGACTCATAAAGATAAATCTGCATGCTTTATCTGTTGATTCATTCTCTAAAACCACTTCTTATTATGTAGGTAGGACTTCATAATAATAATAACTCTTTATTACCAAAATATTACACAGCATATACGATTTACAGAATAGACCCCAAACTAGGTAATCCTGTACCAGTAATAATTATATTGTTGTTCTAACAACTCTTAACAATTGAATTATTAATTCTAATATTTGGTTTAAACTTATTAAATTGTATAACCATAATATACTTATCTGTTTTATTTGTATCTAGCTATTGGGTTACATGATGATATTTTCTTTTAAATTGTTGGTTTTATCTTTTCATAAAATAATCTAAGTCGCAATTCTCTATGAAACGACCTTACACAAAGTCATTAGATGATTGTACTGAACCTAACGAAGTTTCAAGGCCGTCTAAACTTAGAAATACACAATACACATCATGGCGCCACCTGCATATGATTGGCTGATAATAGTTACCTATATTAAAGAATGCATTTACTTGGTACGGTTTTGTAATCAACTTGACTTCAATATATTATTATGTAAACAACATAACGACCAGCCATTATGTTATTTACATAATAATAAAATTCTATTTATATAAACTTACCATTATATTATACGTTTTGCTCTCGTCTCTATGAACACGACATAATAAGAAACTCTACTGAGTTAATAAGGCAATAACAATAAATTGGTTATTATTCATTTGTTTGAAACATAAAGCAGCTTCATATAGATGCGTTCTTTAATCCTATATCTCTCTATTATAATAACTAAATGTATTTTGTTTATTTCTTATTTCGATTTGATTTACATTTTAATAATAACCGTATGAAAACATTGGCCCCTAGCAATATTACAAGGTTTCCATCACTTGTGTAAAGCAATCTTATTATAGCAATAGTGACGCTTTTGTTTCATCAAATCATGTGCTCAGTAGGCTATGTTATATCTAACGTTGATTCAAGTGCGCGCTCTATAAGCACAACATTGTAGATAAAATGTGCATCATATCAAGCACTAGGACCTTTAGTTCACCCATTTAACAGGTGTTAATTTCTACTAACATTCGTTTTTAGCTTAGTTTAGGTTCGAAAGTATGTTAGTACATCAATGTATCTAATACAGTAGCGCTAACGTAACATCGAATAAATTAGACGCATGTAAGCTTGACACAAGCGATGGTACAATCGTAATACAGCCATGTAATGCAGGAGGCCAAATGGGGCTACAGACGTACGATGGGCGCGATGTTCGCATACAGCAAGCAAGCCGACCGCATGCTGATGTCCTACAATTGTCAGGTACAGCAGTGTGCGACGGTGGGCCACGCCAGGGCTACGTCCAGAATGAGCCTCATCCAATGCATCAGGTGAGTCCTTACTGTTAACTTCAAAATCTACAATGTCCAGTAGGTTGAAATACTAGATCGCTTCCGTCCTTCAAAATAAGATTGATATAACTCTAAAACACGTAAAAAGAATAGCAATACTACTATGTTTCAATTAATCTTCCGCGGCAACAACATTGGTTTTCAGCTATATTGATGTGTATATTTGTAGCTCAACTTTCTTGTTTAGTTTTTTCTATATGATAAATCCATGTGATTGACATTATTGGCTTGGAGCCATTGCGTGCTTGAATTGATTATGTGAAGATAAAACGTGACCGCTGCGTGCTGATCGATTTTTATTATACTACCCTTACTGAGTTGTATATTCTATAACGTTTTTATCATTACGAAGGAAAAGTACCGAAAAAATTCAGTGCCTATACCACCAACGAATGGGAAATCTCTTGAAACTGACAATATTATCGCTTACATGTTAATAGATAAGAAATTAAATACTCCTACTGATTGTCACGAGAAGTACTCGTGAGACGCATTTACAGTCGAGCCATTGGTTGGCCAAATATTTTCTGATTAGCAGCTTTGGCTAATATTGGCTGTACGCTTATCATTTTATCAGTTGGCCTTTTTAGTTAGATTTTATTCTTAAGTTGAAGTCACGTGTATTACGATACCTTGCCGTAATCTTAAAATTACCTTTAACATTCTTAATGAAATTTATTCTTAGCTGCATGTTGACACCACCACATCATTATCTTCAAACGAGTCAATTGCCATTTACGTCAACGGCTTTATCAGTTACGCTCAGTGGTAACAGGGTTCAAAGGTGACTGATTAACCTTGATCGCAATTTTTTAACTTTCCAGACACATAGTTCAAAATGAAGGACCGAAAGCTTTGTTCAAAGGCCTTGGACCAAACATCGTGGGTGTGGCGCCTTCGAGAGCCATATACTTCTGCACATATTCGCAAGCAAAGGCGATATTAAACCAAAACATCCCACCTGATACACCCATAGTACATCTTTCAGCAGCAAGTGCTGCAGGTAATTGCCTATTCAGTATTACAATCAGCCATCATCGTACAAGTACTCCACTGTTTTTCCTTTTCATTTGTTACCGACTACTGACTTGACTACTCTAAGCAACCAATATGGCAGCACCTTCTGAAATACACGAGTAAAAAACTGTTACCTTGACTATATTATTATCAGTATTTATGTACCTTCTTGAATAATATTTGACATTGTAAAGATTGTAATCTGCAGGTATTAAATTATGATTACAGGGGTTATCTTTTATTTTTCTGCTCCTGTAGGGATATTAAAATTGGTTTAGTATTTAAATGAGAACAAATGAAAAAATAGTTTATCGTTACAGGTTTTGTATCGTGCACAATGACCAATCCCATATGGTTCGTCAAGACACGGCTACAATTAGATGGCCAAAACGTAACAGCACTACAGTGCATCAAAAGGATATACGCGAGAACGGTATTTTCTATTATATTTTTAATTGTATTTGAATGTAACATTTAAGTAAAATGTAATTACATGCAAAAGATTGCTAATTCAAAAGTCTATATCATGTTTAACTGCGACATTTGCATAAACAATTTTGAGACAAAAAAGAAAACATGACATCAAATTCCTAGAAATGGGTGGGATTGAATTGATTTATTATTACTTAAAATTGAATATATAAGTAGTTTGTAAAAACAATGCTCAACAAGCATAATCATTATACTACCACAAATAAAGACGCTACGAGTATCACTCACGATTCACGAATTTACCACTTGCTAGAGAAGCATCTGTCATTTCAGGGGTTAAATGATGCGCTACATGGCGCGTTGTTTCAGGTGTACCATGAAACAACGGTCCATGGCGCAGAGACATTTTTTAATAGCCAAACGCAAGCACTGTTCTTTTGGAAAATAGTTCTATTTTCATGTTTTACATCTGCATTAAGTTCGATTAGGTTTATTTTACATGTATTACGATTTAGCAATTGAGGAATAAGCTTACACTAGTTACGCCGTGTTTTGTTCATATCACTCGTATGCCATTCGTAATTAAATGAACAGAGACAAAACATAGAGTAACTGATCCAAGCTTATCCTTCGTTTATTAATAAGGGGGGTACGAGTATCATGGGGGCCACTCACGATCATGCCGATTGATCAATCCAAATTTCTTTCGTCAAGTGGTATTTCCTTCCAAAATGTCTCCCCATACACGGTCAGTTTGGTGAGTGGCCACTTTCACTCACACCTTACTTATTGCAAAAGAATCAAGTGACAACTCTAAGGTCCGTATTGCAGAATGACAACCAAGTGTTGATCTTTACTTGAGTACAGTTAGAAAGAGATAGCGCTATGTGCTATATATAGCGACATCCCTTTCTACCTATGCTCAAGACTAGATCAATTACTGAGAATCTTTCTATAATACGGGCCTAATGGCTACTCGATCCGTTGTTTCAGGGCATAAGAGGGTTTTACAAGGGCATAACGGCATCGTACATGGGCATCAGTGAGACCGTGGTTCATTTCGTGTTGTACGAGGGAGTGAAGGCTAGACTGGTCGCTGCCAGGAGTGTGGACGGTGTGCCCAGTGACCAGCGCTCCCCGAGGGACTTTCTGGAGTTCATGGGCGCCGGGGCTTTCTCTAAGACCGTAGCGTCTTGCATCGCCTATCCACATGGTAAGTTTTATTGACCATACTAATATTATGTATACAAAAGTGTGTATGTCTGTAACCTCTTTACGCTTAAACCGCTGAACTGATTTAGATGAAATTTGGCCTAGAGATAGTTTGAGTGCCGGAGAAAAAGACAAAGGATAGTTTTTATCCCCGAATGCGCTCTCCGAGGGACTTCCTCGAGTTTATGGGTGCTGAGGCTTTCTCTAAGACAGGGGCGCCTTGCAGCGCCTGTCCACCTGATAAGTTTTAGTTTCCATACTAAATTTATAAATGCGAAAGTGTGTCTGTCCGTAACCTTTTTATGCTTAACCTTAAACCGCTGAACTGATTTAGATGATATTTGTTTCTTAGGTTTTCACGCACATCACTCATTAAATAAAACTAGTTTTTACGGGTTAATGCACGAAACTTTATTTATTTATTTATTGACGTTTCGCATTAGATGATATTTGATGTAGTGATAAATTTCCAGGGGAAGGACTTGAGATAGTTCTTATCCCAGAATTCATCTTTTAAGGGGGTGAAAGTTTGTGTGAGAAATCAAATTAGGCGCAGGCGTGATGCTTTATATTAAAATTACTAGAAAGAATATAGCTGGCCCAAGGTACCAGGGTGGAATAGAAGCAGCGGATGCACTGTTTGCTTATGCTGACGAGACAATAAGGAAGGTTGAGTTTGTTCTAATACATCATCAGGCGCGTGCGCAGCCTGAAATTTTGGAGGGGTTCTCCAAACTTACGATTTGCCCTCCTTCTCTAGTAATAGTATAAAGAGTTGCCAAAATTTTCAGCACCGTCTTTATATTTGGGTAGAGATCATGTTTGACCATCCACACATCTCGTTGAATAGTCCACAGATAACCCATTTTTTTTTGTAATAAGATCGTAAACAACAATATTTTGCTTGAGTCATCCCTTGTAGCGCAATTTTATTTTTAAATTTCTATTATTATTTTATGATAAGCGTTCTAAGAACAGTTGCGTTGTCCTAATTTATATAAAACCCGTAAATAGCGACGTCACATAAAGAAATAAAGTTTATCCGAATTATTCATAATTTAGTCTCAGCGCGCACTTGTGATTCAACCGGTTAATTAATTGTTGCAATAGATATGGCTAGTGAGTAGCAGTAGTTTCATAAGAAACTAGTTACATGGAACTACTGGGAATGATGGGCGTTTATGTCTATTTACCTGTGACACTATGAAACTTTACTATACTCCCTTATTTTTTTTGTCATTTGGAGGATATTTTCATGTTTCAAATTGGAAACGGATTTACATATTTCAAACATTTTATTGCTGGTCCTTCAATGGCGACCTCGCACCGGGAAGCGTAGTGTAAGTAGACCCCTTACCAGGGGGCTAATCGGCTAACGGGATTGCTAAGACTAACGCTATCGCTTAAGATTTCATTTTGTTATTTCTGACCGCCGAAGGTTTTCAAATACCTTACACTCATTTTCTTTAATATAATTATTACCAAAGCAAAAGAAAGGCGGCCAGAAATATCGAAATGAAATCGTAAGCGATAGTGGTAGCCATAGCAATCCCTTTAGGCGAATGGCCCCCAGGTGGACTGACGACATCAAGCGAGTCGGGGAGACCCATTGGATGTGGAAAGCTCAGGACCGTTGTGTTTGTAGATCCCCAGAGGAGGCCTATGTCCAGCAGCGGAAGCCCACCGGCTGATTATGATGTTGATATGATGAAACATTTTATTTTAAAAATACTTATAATTTTACAGAAGTGGCGAGGACCCGGCTAAGGGAGGAAGGCGACAAATATCGCAAATTTTGGCAAACACTGCACACTGTGTGGTTGGAAGAGGGGTACCGCGGTGTTTATAGGTGAGATTTAAGTGTATCTTTCAAGAGTTCACGCGATTAGTCATACATCCGCACCTAGAAATCTGAACAAAGTTTTAAATGTGATTAAAGTGCAGTGCTCTCTTTCTTTGCGATAACAATAGAATGAGCCATGTGACTTAATGAAGCATTAAACTAATTTGACGCTTCTGAGTCTGTGCTCAGAATCTATCAACCGTTATTATTCTATCTGTTTAGATTTTTATTGAAACTCTCTTCCTTCATTTCATCCAAAGACAACAAATATAATTTAGTTATAAATATCTTACTATTTGTTCTTTAGTTAAATGTACTTTGAACTTTGAAGTAAGTAATGTAATAACAGATTCGTTAAATTTTATTTTATTTAGATTCCAATAAACCCAAAAAATGTCTGGATAAATAGAACATTATGACAATCGATATTATGTATTTGCGATTTGATAAATACTAATTCTGTTTTTCTTCACTCATAGGGGCTTAGGCACGCAACTGGTTCGCCAAATACCAAACACAGCGATCATGATGTCTACATACGAAGCCGTCGTCTACCTTCTGACCACTCATTTCAACAGTTCCTTCTATGAAAACACTTAGCAGCTGATTGCAATGCGTAGGACACCCGTGATTCTTTCGCTTTAACATAGCTAAGTTCGGTATTTGTTTCGCATTGGCGACGGATTTTTGGTCATGTGATCACAGATTAATCTGAGTAAATTGCTATTAACGAACGGCCCGACCAACCGTAGATTGATTTCTAACCTCACAACATGAGAGAACCAGATATTAATCTTTCTCGTCGGTCAAAATATTCCGAACAAACAGATTATACAATGGACTGATCTGAGCAGAATTACGGAACGGTTCAGATTTACTCTAGATGTAATAAACGAACGATTCAGACTTAAATATTGATCAGGCGCAAATAACGAACGCAGCTAAGATATGATAAGAGTCTGTAAACCATAATTTAGATGCTTGCTTTTCAAAAGCGATGCTACCTTGTGTGAGACTCATGAGCTTACCTCGTCCTCGGGGAAGTAATTGTTCAGTCGAATCTTTTTGTTTTCGTATTAAGCGTGTTAATAGTTGTAAGAATAATACTGTAGTGAATTATTCACTGTGCCACACATGAAGTGACTGATTTACTTAGACATTGTTGATTATTGTTGTAAATAGTTATAGATTGGCATGCTCGCTTAGGTTTTTCGTTGATGAATATGAAAAATGTAAGCTATTTGTCACTTTACTGGTCATACTTAAGTATATAATGTACAAAGAGAACTTTACGCACATTAAATGTCGGATGTAAGTCATTTAAATTATTATTTACTATAATATTGACTAAATTACTACAAAGTGTTTATCCTTTGAAATTGTCAACAAGACTCCTACCAAATCTATTAATCATGATCATAATTTTATACTATTTAAAATATAAAATTACTATAATCAGTTTCTGCTAATTTAGCCATATTTCTAGTCTCATTGAAAAATTCTTGTAGTACTGGGCTGGAATTAACATCTATATATCTATTTAGAGAAGTAGGCAAATGTAGTTGCTAATTAGAGCTTTTTCACTTACAAATAAATTAAACATGCGTTATGTAGAAAAATTGGACTTGTTAAAGTAACATCAGGGTTGCTTAATATGATTAGTTCTGATTATCTTTCCCAGTAGAATGAGACTATTATAATGACGTCAGCCAACTTATTTGATTGCAGAGGTACTTGTCATTTGAGTATTTTCCATATCACCATCAAAATAGTATCTTACAATTTGGCTGCAATAATCACTAGTCAATATAATAGATTTGAAAGCTATTTTAATATAGGCCATATAGTAAGATTTAAAAAATGGATCAAAGTAGATTATGGTCATAATGTTTCAAGATATTATATTTAAATTTGTTAAACTACATTGTTTATTGTTACTAATACTTGTTAAATAAAATAAAAAAGAAATAAATGGAAACGACAAATTCCATTGATTACTTTTTTAAACATCAAAATATATTCTTTGGATTTTTAAACTTCAATAAGCACAAAATGATGCATTATTTTTTTATATTATACAAGATTGTTGCCATGCAATTTTTTGAAGTTTGTCAAATTTTTTCCTTCTTTACACAATAGTTAAGCCCACTTTGTAAGTTTTAAGCTGTGATATAGAGCCTGTAAATATTAGTTTTTTAATTCCATAAAGAGGCACTTTTTGTGATGACAGTAAACAAGTTATACTGTACTAATATGTAATTCTTCAAAAAATTCTAATTAATAAAGATTTTATGGATCAATGCTTGCTTAAAATATAGTTTTAATAATAAGTTTGAAGAAGCTTTTAATGTGTTAAAAACATTGCATAAATTTGTCAAAATATCATAATTATTTCTTTTTGATGTATTTTAGTTTGTGTAGGTAAATGTAAACGAAAAAAATCATATAAAAGTGTATAATTGACAGATTAGACTACTGAAGTGTTGCTTTTTGTGTTAAAATTTATAATAAGTTTGTCAAATGTGAAAGTTTAAAATTTTCAGATTATTGTTACATAAAATGATTATTCAATTTCCAGATAGTACCAATTGAATTTTTTTAAATCTTTTTGTGTCATGGCAAAAAATAACAGAAAATATCCTGAATAAATATTGTTTATTTTTGTATAACACAGGTGCCAATTTATTGTATGCGTAATTAAAACTGACTTATGATTCTTTATAATAGCAGTGTCTTGTACATGTAACTTTAACAAACATTACATTTGATTGGCATCTGAAAGTGCAATCATTAGTGTTGCAATAGTAATTTACATTGAAATCTAGTTAGATTGAGTTTAGAACAGGAGATTGATAAATTGGCCTCTTTGATAGATATTTCTTTAAAATAAAAAGGGAAACAGTTGGACTGAGTTAATTCTTTTTATTATGTTCTTTAAATAAATAGACTATTATCAGCTTGATTGTTTTATTTCATATGAAAGCATTTATAATTATTTTATATCTAGATAATTGGTTTTAATAAAGACCTCAATGAAATATTTGAAATTAATACCCACATATGGGTTGATATAGCATTAGGCATATCACTAGGGTATCTCAAAAAAGTAGTCAAAGGGAAGAGATTAGTTTTTAAGGTTACTATTGGTTCACGCCGAAACCAAATGACTGATATTACAGTCACTAATGCCAATGTTACTTGGAGAACAATTTGGACTGAGCTTTTTACAGCTAGACTTTTACTCATTCGTGACTGTGTGTCCTCTTTAAGTTGCACTTCTAATTTGTTGATTTGACGTTGTAACTTCGAATATGCTGCAAACTCATCCTTCATGGATATTTGCTTCTGGTCTGTTTTAAGTCTTATTATCTCGTCCCATATTTTTTTTTCTTCATATGATGGTTTATTAAAACATGCTGCAATCTAATAAGAACACATTGTAATAGTAGACCTACACCCGCTTATTAAAAAAAGAGGACTAAAGATAGTCTTGATTTAAACCCAATATTGTCTCTGTCTTTTTATCAAATAAAAGTGACAGCATGAGTTTTAGTCCAGGGTTAACTTTAGTCCACGTTTTGTAATAAGGCGAACAGTGTTTTGTCCCAAATAATCTTAATATAATATATTATAATAAAATCATGTCCTAAATTAAACAAAACTGTAAAATGAAGGAAAAATATAAGTACATAATATGCAAATAGATACTTACAGGTTTTACTAAATGAGAAATTAATACATTGAATGTGCACAACACAACAAAATATAGCATCAAAGTTCCGTTTATAACCTCCAACATTTCAATTAAATAATACCTCAATTTAATATAAGATTACCCTACGTCTTGTGCTTCATAAAAATAGGATATTAAATTTATTGCAATGCAATACATGAACTAGAGATAACAAAAATAAATGTAAATAATTATATTATCTATAGAAACTTGTCAAAGTGAGTGAATGAACCACAAACGGGAGTGAATGAGTGATCCAAGAGTGAATGAACGAACGTCAAATTAGAGGTCACCAGTTCACCCCGGGTGTATTCTGAAATATACATCAGTATACTGGTCAGTGGTAATGACGTCACGAATCCGACGCAGAGGTATAAGTACCTCTATGGTTCACCCATGGAGGTTAGAATCTTGTCCGGGGTGGTATTGTTTATTATTTTCTCGGCCTGCCCAAACACCGACGGCAGCGCGGCTGGTGACTGAAAAATTAACTATAAATTCTACAAATTTTCAGGCGGGCTAATGCTTTAGTACGTGGCGATCGTTCTCCTTGGTTGTTTTCCAATTAAAGAACATAATGTGACTCAGTGGCGCACAATGCCGAATTATTCTGATGCTTAATTTAATTGGAACGTGAATTAGTTTTCAAATGCACCAGCAGAGTGCGCTAAGTTCAGTATTGAAAAAAAGTCAATGTGTGTACCCTTCATCCATACTTATATTTATTTTTTCAACACAGTTTGAATTAACTTTGATTATTTAAATAAAATGCTATAGTGAAACGATAGCTTTTCAACGATAAATAATATTACTAACGATAACAAATAAATAAAACATTTCGATCAATGCCAACTTAAAGAAAAAACACTTGTTAATTTTCTATCTCTGAGTTGGTACGATTGCACGCATCACACGAAAGCATTACTTTTGAGAGTGCTCGATTGTGCGAAGCGTTGTTGTAGTGGAACATTAAAGGTTAAGAATTATGCCGCATAATGCACTCTAGTGCTGTAATTGGAAAAGTACCCTTCTCACATCTCTAACCTTCATGAGTTCACCACTGAATACATTAGTATTAAGACAGAAATATATTTATGTGTCGTGTTGTGACTTGTGACGCATCAGAGAGAGCTATCAGTTTAACACGGTTAGGTTCGAACTATACTTGTGTCGATGTGTGTCGACAGCGTTCTCACTCAAAACGTACTAAATGTATGAATCCGATAGGTCATTAACGTGTCCGTCATGCTAGCGTACACTACATCAAGTTCGAGGTTGTTACTTATGCTATTAAATAATGCCTATTAGTGTTTTAATAAAAATTAAAGCGTATTACAAAATCTCTTCCTCTAGTTATGGAAATAATAACTGCTCATGGTGTACACTGGCGTAACGTTCAAGATAGCATACACTATTCTCGAAAACGACTTATTGTTATGCAACCAAGTTTTCACGTGCTTTAATAGTGCCCACTCTATGCAAAATTTCATAATCGTAGCTCATACAGGAACAAAGATATAGAACAAGACTTATAAATAACCTTTGGAGCTGGCGTCGTGGCAGCGTACCCCAAATACTGCATATAGAAAGCGAACTTCTCTTTTAACATATGATACAAGTGCTTGAAAATCTGCCTCTTTTAGTATTAAAATGTATATGAATAACAAAAAATCGATGATAAGTTCTGGTCATAGTAGAGATACAGGCATATTGAGAAGTGCTTAGTCAAATTTATTTTTATACAGAGCAAAAGAACAAAGGTATTTTGGTACCGGTTTCGTAAAGAGAAACATATTTCTTATTTAGCAACCCGATTCGAAAGCAGAAATATTTTTCCTTTTTCGAAACCAGTTTCGGAACTAGAATTACATTCTTCTCTTGAAACTGGTTTTGAAAAATGCTTTCGAAAACGGCCGTAGAGACTGATTTAGTGGAAGTTGTGGAAGAAAGCTCGCCTCCCGGTATCCATTCCACAGACACGCACAATAAATCACGGCGTGTCCGTCATGCTAATATACCAGATCAAAGTCGGATTCGGATTGAAAAAAAAAGAAATAATTATAATCGGTTGTGCTCATCTCTTCAGCCCTGTCCTAAACTACTTACGTTCTTTATGGTCACTGTAGCCTGTGGGTCACTGTTAGGGTGCGGCCAGAGTGCACTCAGATTCAGAGTCAGATTCAGATTTCGAAAACAAGCGCGAGAAATAAACAGTGTAGTCTAAGCAGGTTGCTTGCTTTTTCTCGCGCTTTGTTTTCTGAGTCTGAATCTGAATTTGAATCAGGAGTGCAATCTGGCCGTACCCTACGACTACACTGTTTATTTCTCGCGCTTGTTTTCAGAATCTGAATCTGACTCTGAATCTGAGTGCACTCTGGCCGCACCCTTAGTCAATAGTGTCAATGATGTCGATTTGATGAGGCATGAATGATTCTCTAAAGCTAAATTTAAATTTGACAACAGTGCATCCTTGTTTTTCTCTATACAGAATGAAAAGGTGAGACTGACCTTTTTAGTTTTAAGTTTAGATAATCACGCCAGAATTGACACCACTGTTACTGCACTGTCAGTCAGAAATTGACAGAATTCATTAGAAGAATTTCAGATTCAATCCTTCTGTGTGGATCTGGTTAAACTGATTAATTTATTATTTTAGGAATTTGAAAGTCCTTTTGAAAGTGGATTTTATCAAGCGTTTTTATACCTACCATTTAATAGACATTGAAATCATGAAGAATAATATATTCCTTGAAACATACACAGATCTTGAAGACTACGAACGATCTTTCAAAGTTTCTATGTCTTTAGAGTCCTACATTATATTTTGTATATACAAATATTGCTGCCCTGAAAAAACTAAGTTACAGCTTGTTACAATGGAAGGACATCCAGAGAACAAAGCTGTAGAGATCACTGAGAGCAGTCTACATTTTGCCGAAAAGAAGGCAATACCCTGGCAAGTTTCATCGTGTGTTTACCCTGTAGTAATGTGTGAAGATACTATTATTACTGGTCTCTGCGCAGTGGCTAGACATATAGCGAAGTACAAGACGATTCCTCAAAATTGCAAGGAACATGATGAGGGTATTTTAGGTTTTCGTAAAAGTTGTTTACAAGCTCCAAATGAAGTGTCCATTTGGACAAAATTTTGTGAGATAGATATTATAAAAAGTTTACAAGGAATTCTCACTTGTGAGAAGCTGGAACACTTACCCATACATTTAGTTCGCTTTGAAAACCACCTGAGTAAACCTGTTAGAGTGCATAATGTATACAAAATAGCCAGAACACTAAAAAAAGATAGTACACTGAAAATAGAAGAGCTAAAGATTACGGATAAAAATTCAAAAGAAGAAAAGGAAAATAAAATAAGGTTATCCAAGCCCAGAAAATGGAAGTCCAAGGTTAAACCAGAATTGCAAATTGATAGTTCAACTCCAATCGAAGATTTAGATGTGATTCACCAGTTTGCAGAAGGTCCATTTTTTACTCTAGCTGATTTAGTCTTGTACCCAACTTATAGAATATTGATAAGAAGCATAGGAATACCTATTTTTGAATCTCTCTTACCCCTAACATTGAAATGGTATAAAAATTTAAATGATATACCTGAAATTAAAGTAATAAACGATATTACCAACAAAGTTGATTATGAAAAGGTTTGTTTAGATAATTTAACAGTTCCAGTAACTGAAGGTGTCAGTCTATATAAGTGCGATCCAACCAGACACAATCCAAAGAAAAGATTATTTACAAAAGAGGTTGACATAGAAAATGCATTAAGTGCTTTAAAAGAGGACATGAAAATTAATGTCACAACTAACAACTTTGACATGACATGGAACTGGAAAAATATCCCCAATGGTGCAAATCCTGCAGCAGGTCATTTACCTGATGCCAGAATAAATAGAAAATCACAACAACTTGAAAATCTTGCATTGGCTGTATTGAGTATAGCTAAGGATGGGGATAAAATAGTAGATTTCTGTAGTGGCAGTGGTCATTTGGGAATCCTGATTGCACATTTACTTCCAAAATGTACTGTTATACTGCTCGAAAATAAAGAACAGTCGCTAATTAGAGCAAGGGCAAGAGTCCACGAAATGAAATTGAATAATGTTTTCTTCTTTCAATGTAATTTAGACTTTTTTGTTGGTAAATTTGACATAGGTATTGCCTTGCATGCATGTGGCATCGCAAGTGACTTGGTGCTGGATAAGTGTTTAAAAGCGAACTCCAAGTTTGTTCTATGCCCTTGTTGTTATGGTTCTCTGCACTCCACTGATAGACTGGTGTATCCACGTAGCAATACATTTAAGAGTGTGTCTATTGATCAGTATCTGTGTATTGGTCATGCTGCTGACCAAACACATGAAGAACACCCTCTGACAGTGAGAGGAGATTTATGTATGGCAGTGATAGATTCTGATAGAGCCCGCTTAGCTGAAGAGTTTGGTTATACTGTCACACTTTCTAGGCTAAAACCTCTAACATGTACTCCTAAGAATAACTTACTCATTGGTGTACCGTCATAAATAAAAAAGATAAGAATTAGAAAAGTAGTTTATTCATAACAAAAATTGAATAAAAATATAGTTTTTTACAACAAATATAAGTCTTCTCTTTTCAATTTAACAACAATCTCAACAATTCATAAAAGAAACAGAAGCTGTAATATTTGTCACTGACTGAATGTTGACTGTGACTCCTCTGCTACAAGTACTGATACAAATATAAATATATTTGTTTTAATAATAACAAAATAATAGATTTAAAGATGATTATTGTTTTTCAAATAACTCATGTAATCTAATTTCTAATCACTTCGGGCATAAATAATTGCGGTTCTGCAAGGGATGTATACCTGTAAAGACACATGGATAATTTATATTCAGATATCTAAACAAAATTATGATAATGAAGTGTTTCAAAGTTGCATCTATGAATGAGAATAGGTATATGTATAATGAGACGATTGAGGTCAGTAAGATTTCTTAGGTCCTCCCCACACTTGTAGACACCTTAGATTAAATCAAAAAGGGAATATACGACACTCATGTCTTAAAAGTGCACTGCTTAAATTAGGTGCATGAACACAATGTGCTTTAGTCACAATTTGACATCCAAAGACATTGCATGTGCACTCAATATAACAATATTGCAGATATTTTGTGTTAAAAAAGGTAAAACAATGCATTTAATTCTTTTTCAATGTGCACAAATAGTTCAAGAACAAATAACAAAGTCCACGGTTTTTTGTCTGAGGATAAAAATGATATTTTCTTAAAAAATATGGAAATTATATTTTCTTAAAAATCGCGGTTTCACTTAACGTTTTTCGCTTATAATCGCCAATTTTATCAAAAAAAGAACAACAATACAGCTCAGCCGTCTGTAGAGAGCAAAAGAAAAAGCAGTCGGTTGCTAAGCGACGCGTACTCGACGTTGCGCTCGCGCTGCGTTGAAGCGTAGCGCGAAACTATATCGAATTGGAATAGTTTGCGAGTGCGGAATGTCACTGTCAAATGTGTACTGATTTTCCGTTTCCATACCACTTGCACAGTAGCGCCATAACGGACGTAACGAGAACTAAAAACCAGTACACATTTGACGATAGCATTTCGTACACACCCGCAAACTACTCGAATTCGATATTGGTTCGTGCTAAGGGTAGGTACCGTTCTGTCTCGTTCGCTAGATTGAATGTTTATATGTGGGTGTGATTGTGTGTGAGTTTTGCTTAGGTATTTGTGTCGAAGCATTTTTTATTTGACACAACTTAGTGCGTAACGTCCCTTTTTGATTTAATCTAAGGTCGACGCCGATTGGGCAAAAGCTGAGTGTAACAGCTATTAATATGAATGCATTTAGCAGTCCTACGACAAGAAAATAAATTTAAAAAAATCTGATAGAATTATAGGTATAGTAAGTTCCCACGCTCCAGGCACAAGGTAAGTGTGTACGCACGTAACTTTTTGAATGGCTGGTTCACTTGTTGGATAGGTGATCAAAAAATAATTATCCTAACCTCCTCAACCTAATTGTTAATGGCAATTGTTAAGCCATTGGTCCAGTCTGCATTAATCACCAATCTGCACTGAACCAGAGTGGTGGGTCCTGGTCCAATCTCTTCATTCCATACATAGGGAAGACCTATACCCCAGCAATGGAGACATTAATAGGCTGATGACGAATGATGATACCATAAACCGGCCTAAAAAAAACATTAATGTTTATTACCTGAATTGAGTCTTTACGGTTGGCCCATGGATGATCTTGCGTCAGATGTGATTCACCGTCTATTTCTACACGACCGAAACCACCATACGTTTTACTATCTGAGCATAGAATAATCTGAAATCAAAGGAGATTAATTGGATGGCGTAATTAAATTTTCTGCCTGTAGAAAACAAAATCTGAGTAGGACACAACCAACGAGACAATGACATTTATTTAACCGGGAATCGAACCATACTAATCCATTGATGCAAAGGCATATTTAAAAATCTGGCCATCCGGTTATTTACGATTTGTCGATCGATGGCGGATAGATGTGTCCGGATGTAATTATGTTATTTGACTAGCATGAAAAAAATACATATCATTCAAACCTTATAGTTTCCTGGTACGTCGACGCCAACTCTATAATCAGTGAAGCTCTGGTATGGATGGAAGTTGAATACGAACAAGAGACCCGCCCTCTCGAACGCAATCACTTTGTCACCATCGTGTTTGCACGATACGTAGGCCTGAAAAACAAATCATTTATATTTCCAAAAAAAATGTAAAATAAATAGAATCCTGCAAAAGGCGACGGGCGGGTAACATTCTATTTCTTTATTTAGAGACAATTGTTTCTAACATAGATTGATAAATAAAACTGTTTTTAATAAATTTTGATTTAATATTATCGCAAGCTTTTATAACACAGTTTCAACTAAAGAAAATATAACTACAAAAAATTCCACGCGGACCAGGCAGCAGACGGGACTCGAACCCGCACCCTTCGCTATCCGGGCGAATGTACTGACCAATTATGCTACCGCGGCAGCAGCTAACATCAAGCAGTTACATACTTAAAAATAAAATAAAAATATAACAGTGTCTCTCTCTCGAATTGGAGCGCTCGTCTGGGGAAGTAACTTCCACCTTACAGAAGACCACAGTAAAATAACACTTCCTTTTGGTGGTGTTCTGTTTCTGTCGGGGTAGGGGATTGGGTCAGGGTTCGCAACGGCGCGAGTGATAATTTTGATATCGCAAGCGTCTATATGCTATGGTGGCGTTTAACATCAGGCGGGCCATTTGCATGTTTGCCACCCTTTTAACATATACGCGCATATGTTTACATAAAAAATCAATAATTAAAATATATAAGTAGGTAATAAATTTGAAAACGCGATTTTCCTGCCGTCAAAGTCAGAAATAAGTAAAAAAAACAAGCCTTACAGTAGTCTCGTATGATGTCAAACATTTGTAACCTCACCTTATATTAGTAAAAAAAGAAATAAAATCTACTACAAAAGGAATAAGCCATTTGAAAATTATGTTCTAAAATCAAATCAAATAGCGCGCGCTTTCGCGACTTCCTGTTACACACTACACACACACTTCCGTCCTATTTCACGAAATCACTCCCACAAATTGCAGGAAAGCGAGAGGAAAGATGTTACGCACCAAAAAATGGGTAATAAAGATAAATTATTTTTACTTATTAATACTTACCGGAGCCGAACTGAGCCACTTATGCTTCTCTTCTAGTTGGTTCATATCTCTGTCGAACTGGTTGAGGAACTTGTATTTGAGTAAGTCATCGTCCACCAGGTTCCATTGGCGACGCGCGTAGTGGTACGAAGAGTTGTTGCCGGCGCGAGGGAAGTCTAACCACTCGGGGTGACCGAACTCGTTGCCTGTAATTAATACAAATAGTTAATCTATTGAAATAGAGTGGCAGAGTACTGCAAGCTAAGGATCTTATAGCCACTTTTGGTTAAAATGCGGTTTTAACTGAGTACCCTCAAACATAATAATATCGAATTTTCAGAATTAGAATTGAGTAAGAACCACCACCTTACAGAAGACGACAGTAAAATAACACAATTTTTTGTGGTGTTGTGTTTCCGTCGGTGAGTAAGGTTCCAGGGCTCCACGGGGTAGGGGATGGGGTCAGGTGTGGGCAACGGTTCGAGTGATATTTTTTGGATCGCAAGCGTCTATATGCTATGGCGAACGCTTACCATCAAGCTTGATTGCTACCCTTTTAATATTTATTTTTTGAAATTGTAAAACAGGACATAATGATCAACATTATGATTTGATCTTGCAAATGTATAAAATGTATTCCCTTATTTTTCTGTGCGATTTCTAAATTCTTATGTAAGTCATATACCCACACCGGTATTAAATGCACGCAAATTTATTATTATTACTCGATCACGGGGCTGGGTTCTGTACATGCCGCGTTATACGTTTCTCACCGATGAAGTTGAGGTAGGCCGCCCCCCAGAGCACGTGCGTGATGAGTCGAATCATGAACTGCAGCACCATGCCGTGCTCGATCACGAGGCTGGGTTCTGTACATGCCGCATCATACGTCACTCCCTACACTTACCGATGAAGTTGAGGTAGGCCTCCCCCAGAGCGCGTTCGTGGTGAGTCGAATCATGAAGTGCAGCACCATGCCGTGCTCGATCACGGGGCTGTGTTCTGTACATGCCGCATCATAAGTCACTCACTACACTCACCGATGAAGTTAAGGTAGGCCTCCCCCCAGAGCGCGTGCGTGATGAGTAGAATCATGAAGTGCAGCACCATGCCGTGCTCAATCACGGGGCTGGGTTCTGTACATGCCGCGTCATACGTCACTCACTACACTCACCAATGAAGTTGAGGTAGGCTTCCCCTCCGAGCGCGTGCGTGATGAGTCGGATCATGCAGTGTAGCGCCATGCCGCGCTCGATCACGGGGCTGGGTTCACTGAGTGTGCTCATGTGAGTATACATAGCGGCGTCCATTAGCCAGAATGCGATGGTCTTGTCGCCTACTAGTGCCTGAAATATTTAGTTTTTATTTTACAAGACTAAGTATACAAAGGTGTCGATTCTGGCATGTTTCTCTAAACTTAATACTAAATCTAGCATCAGGCTCTCGTTTTCATTCTGTGTATTAGGATACACTGTTGTCAAATTTTAGTTTAAGTTAAGAGTAGCATGCCAGACTCGACACTAATATTTACTTTAACAACCAGCTTAGTTTGAGTTTAGTGTACAGGCTTTGCTTCATTATAGCAGTTTGGATCCGCATGTTCTTCCTTAAATGTATGTTAAATTATACCTGATCGTGACTCTCGGCGTAGGCCACGGTTCCTTCCATCCAGCGTCTGTTGGTGAGTGTGTGTACGATATGACCCATCTTCCAGTCATCGTCGCGTTCCTCCTTGAGCAGCTTGATCCACATGTCAGGGATGGCCATGCCCAGTCGGTAATCGAACCCGGTGCCGCCTTCTGTCACTGGCCGGCATGACCCGGGCATGCCTGATACGTCCTGGGGAGGGTAATTAATAGATAAATTCACAACTTTTTAAGAAAGTAATACATGACTTTACGTCTTTATAGCTTTGCTTTTATCATCAGCCTAATTATACCCCCACTGCTGGGGCACAGGCCTTCCCTATGGATGATATAGGGAGTTTGGGCCATGACCCACCACGCAGGCCCAGTGCGGATTAGTGGGTGCTAGCGACTTAAGATGCCGCCGGGCTTAATGTTGTTTCCAAAGAGCTCGAGATAATAAATTTTTGGTCACCCATCCAATGACTGACCACTGAAAAAGTTGCTTAACTTCAACGATCGCAGCTGAACGCGCTAACCACTTGCGCCATCGAGCTTTGCTTCGGTTGGATTAAAAGAACAGTAGCATTTTACTTTAAGCGTTTATCAATACGATTTTCGTTCAAGTCATCGCAGTTATATACTTTACGGTAATACTTACTACTACAGACTTTTTTGTTTTTAGATTCCTGTGTGTTTGTATTTTCGAAAAACTGTTTCATATAGCAATAAAGAATATTTATTCAATCAAAGAGCAAAGACGTTTACCTCAGCAATGGTGATGGCTCTGGAATCTATCCCGTGTATGAGCTGGTTGGCTAACATTAGGTATACGAGCGCCTCGGTGTCCACGTTGAGGCCGAAGTACTCGTCGTAGTGTCCGGAGAAGCCCTCGCCGATGCCGCGGCTGTGGTACAGCATCGATGTGACGCCGTCGAATCTTGGAGGAAACAGATTCCATATCAACATCCACAGAACACAGAAAGAGATATCGCCGGCTCGCCCCCACTACACTTCCACGTAATAGATAATAGCCAATCAAACGACGCGACATCAAACAATCGAACTAATCAGTGCTTAAACGAGAGGACAACGACGCAATCACAACCAAGTTTTGATCAAGGTCATTCAAGGATCATTTTCCCACACATAACTGTGGCACGCCTGCCCCGCCCACACGGCCCTTCTAACGTCTTCTGTTTTGATGATGCTTTAAGAATTTAAGAAGTTGGATAGTTTGAAAAGTAAAATCCTACACAATTACACACACACACACCACAATACTGATCCCTTACCTGAATCCATCGAATTGGTATTCCTCTTGATACCACCGCAAGTTGGACAGCAGGAATCTGAGAACTTCAGTTCTGAAAAAAATGGGCACCATAAGTACTTATCAATATACAGAATGGGCGTACAAAATAACAAAACTGTTATATTATTCTTTTTTGTGGCAAAACATAGCTGTTATCTCACGTATAGTAGTTTAGGGGTTGGTCTATATTAAATAATAAAGTCTTATATAAAGGAACACTGTAGCTTTATTTCTCACTGGACACTGGATATTACACAACCCTTATATAAATTATCTTAGATAGAAAAATGTGAACTAAGGAGACTATGGAGGGCGACTGGCTAAATCGCTCGTCGTCGCGCCACACGTGCAGTAAATGCTTAGTTGACAATATTGCGTCCCTACAGTAGTAACACTTACCGTGATACTATACAGAGGCGTATTTACCCTAGAGACAGAGGGCCATAGCCAGGAGCAGCAGGCTACGAGGGGCGGCTGCAAGGGCTTTGGGTGGAGGTTAAAAGCCATATAAAGGCATAAATTACCGATTTTGCATGAGGTTGAGCATGCAAATTGTAAATGACCCGGGGCGCCAGACGCCAGAGACTCCATGTACTATCCCTTCCTAAGTTATCTCGATCATTTACTAACACAATGCATGTGTACCGTGCGATCCGTCGGGCGTGGAAGACATTATGGCGCTGGCTGATCCAATTCGTTGAGTATCGTGTACTCTGTCTATGTATACTCAATCAGTACCTATTCACTTAGACTAGTTGAGCAGGTGGCGTGAGGTGATTTTTATAATGAACTTATGATTTTTAATATCGTTGACTGTTAACACGTAGGGTTACCAACTTTGTTCTATCAAAGATAGTATTTTCGAAGCTGTTACCTCTAAAAATATAGTAGATGGCAAAATATGGAAAAAGTATACCTAGGATGTGGTTGAATATTTACTTTATGTTTTAATAATTAAGTTTTTATTTTAAAGAAAGCTTTTACTGGCAAGTCTGCTTTGATTTGTTCAAAGCAAATATAGTCCCGTCCGCTGCCTGGTCCGCGTGGATTTTTTTCTAATAAACTTTTCTTTAGATTTAAACATCTAGCAGTTAAATGCTTAAAAAATAAATAAAATCATAGGAAATATAGTAGTTTCGCCTACTATAAATATATTTTTAGGAACATAGTATTTGAAGCCCTAATATAGTAGGATACTATATTATATAGTTGTAGAGTTAGCAACCCTAGGTACACGGACTTAATGAAAACGCATTCTCTTTGCGTACGGTCTAAATACTCACTCGGAGTAGTTGAACAGGCGGCTGTCCCACAGCGAGTGCGTGCCCCGGGGTCCGTCGTGGAAGTAGCCAGCATTCGTTCCGTCAAACTCGTTGAGCCCGTCTAGCGTGTTCTTGGACGCGTGCGAGTGTACTACGTCAAGAAGCACGTATAAACCGAGCTCATGGGCGCGGTCGATCAACTGCTTCAATTCGCAAGGAGTCCCGTACCGACTGGAAAGGTTGTATCATGGCCAGGCTATTAATATCCCCACGGTGAAGGCCATCTCTTAAAATGGAATAGGCCATGACTCATCATGCGGTATAAGTGCGTGCTAAAGACTGCAGATGTGCAGCCGGGACCAACGAGCCCATATTTTCAAAACACGGAGGAGCTTAAGGCTTCCATCAACAAGTGCCCTCGAGCGTATTCTTGGACGCGTGCGAGTGTACTTCGTCCAGAAACTCGTATAAACCGAGCTCGTGCGCGCGGTAGATAAACTGCTTCAATTCGCAAGGAGTGCCATAACGACTAGAAAGGTTGTTTGATCATCAGCATATTAAGATCCCCACGTCACAGGCCATCATTTAAGATGTAATAGGCTATGCTATGAGCCAGTATGCGGCTCCTGTGCGGATTAGTAATAGGGAGATTGGGACATCATGACATTCATGACCCATTACGCAGAATTAGTGTGTGTTAACGACTGCAGCTGCAGCCGGGGCCAACGGATTTAAGTGCCTTTCAAAGCACGGAGGAGCTCAAGCCTTTTATCAACAGTGCCGTCGAGCGTGTTTTTGCACGCTTAAAAGTGTACTACGTCCAGAAGCACGTATAATCAACTGCCTCAACTCGCAGGGATCCCGTACCGATTGGACATAACGTACAGTTTGTATGCAAGTGACTTTTATATTTACCAGACTTTCGCATCTATCATGCTCTTGTCAAGCAAAATTTCTATAAAATATGTATTTATAATCTATTCTTATACTTATTATAAAGGGGTAAAGTTTGTTTATTTGTAGGAAGTGATTACAAAGAGTGGACATGAGACAATATTACTTATAGCGGCACTTCACTTTACTATTCGTGTTTGCTATTTGTAAACTTGACATCAACCTATCTTTTTCATTCCTTATAAAGTATGATAATAAGGACAGACTGTTGTCAAGTCAAGATACAAATAGCAAATACGAATAGCCAAGTGCCGGCATTAAATAGTTTGTTGTTATAGGTTTGTCTCATAATAACGAATCGGAAATGGATTAATATCGTATCGCCTCGATGTGATAGGTAAAACGGTGTTGTTTTTAACTTGTTACGGTGCTGATAAGTGTGCAACGGTGCAGCGCATCATAAAATGCCACAAAGAATATTGAAAGGCTCGACTCGAGGTGGTACCGATCCGTTTCGCGTATGTTATTAAACCTCTATGTGTTGTATTTTGGACAATTTACCTGCTGGCAGCAAAGAAACTCGTTACTTGGTATCCGAAAGACGCATAATATGCGTGTTCCATTATCGCCATCAGCTGTATTGCGTTGTATCCTATAGAAGCAAATGGTTTCTTTTTATAAATATATATAAAAATCTATTTCAAAGACCTATCAAACTCAAATTCATCCAAATCTGCCTATTATACACAGAAGAGAAAAAAATATGCGGCGCAGCAGATTTTGTAGTGAGAAGCAGGGCCGGATTTAGAGATGTGGGGGACCTGGGGCAACGAAGGAGTGGAGGCCCCTAAATCAGGGCTGGACCACTTACGATTTGCACCCCCTAGTTTGGTGACTTCTGTTGTGGGGCCTCCTCTTTTATGGACGCCACAGCCCCGCCTGCCCTGCCCTAAATCTGGCCCTGTGAGAAGAAACAAATTGGAGTGGAGATGTTTTTTTCCCCAGTTTTATTTTTTTGCAGTGCAGCGTCCATTATGTCGAGTGCGGTGATCAAGTGGACCGACCCAGTAAAACAAGCAATTAATTTAACTTTCTCTATATACTGCTTGTTACTGTCGGCGCTGATGAGGTGTGACTAATTAAATCTTAGAATTGGTAATTGCCAGTAACTAACCAGTAACAATTTATATGTTTGCATTTGTGCAAACATGTTTGGACATGCGGAATTATGCAATTTATTCTGTTAAGCTGCGTGTGTGTGCTGAAGTACTACGATAGATAGTATCACAGAATAGTAAGAATAGTAGCAGGTAATATTTTTTCAAAATCAAATTATGATAACTAGGTACCTTGTTTTTTAATTCTAGGCAGCACATTATCTCTGAACTCGTTGTAAGCGCCAACTTTTCCTTCGGGCGTTGCAATCCCGACGTGGCACTCATAGATGCGGAGGGATGCCGGCCGGTCTACTTTGGGCTGTTTGAACTGATACGGCTGTGGAACGAACACATTCATAAGTTATAGATATTTTTTTTATATAGCCAGGTAGGCAAATGACTCTACCCCACCTGATGTTAAGTAGTGATAAAGTCCAAACGCAAAGATTGCTGGTACATCAGTTATAAACTGCCACACTAACCATCCTCACCTTGACGGCCTGCCAAAATGCTTCTTCACGCCTCTCTTAAGGGACCCCAGATTGTAGGAAGGCGGGAAAACGTGCGCGGGCAAAGAATCCCACTTACGAATAGTACGACAAAGAAATGAGTCACCAACTTTCTTTGTGCGTGTAAGAAGTGTTCTGAGGAGTTATTCCATATCCCAGTAGTTAGAATGCCCTTAATGATGCCACATCGCGGTGTAATTGCAAAGACTCGAGATATAGGTAGATATACTTGGTTCAGATCACCGCCGCCGTTTAAAGCAACGCAGACCCTTACAGTGGATGAACCACTGGCCGAGTGCTTTGTACGCCGGGTTTCAAGGTGTCGCCTACTCGAATGGTCCCGGGTTCGAATCCAGGGGGCAGATGTTTGTGTATAGAGATGTAACGACTCGACTTTTCAAACCGGTTCAAACCGGTCTGAGCATGGACCGAGTTGAATCGGTTAACGTCTTCGTAAACCGGTTCTACCGTGGCATTCGTTCGTATCGCGCTGCTCGCATGCGCGCCTGTCAATTCTTGTTTATGCCGCCATCCATAAATCGCGTGCGGCTCCTGACATGCTTTACCGACCCTAATAAAACTTGACAGACCAATACGAACCGACTTACAGCAGCGGATACGGTTAGCGCGCGTCGTCAATTTAAATACAACAGCCATAACCGACTTACCGACCGAACCGAAATGAAACGGACTCTGGTAGATTTGACTGACTTGACGGTGTAATTTTGTTTTCATTATTATGTAATATGCGACGTAATTGCCCAGCTTCTAAAAAAGTAGACCAAATATTATTCCTAAATAGTTGTTAGAAAACTTTTTAATTAAGTTGTTTGTACCAAGTTAAGTATCTACGACTCAAATTATTTTACAAAAATAAGTTACGTATTTAAATCTAAAGAAAAGTTTACTAGAAAAAAATCCACGCGGACCAGGCAGCGGACGGGACACGTCCCGTCCCGACGGGTCCCGTCCGCTGCCTGGTCCGCGTGGATTTTTTTTTCTAGTAAACTTTTCTTTAGATTTAAACATCTAGCAGTTAAATGCTTAAAAATAAATAAAATCATAAGTTACGTATTTATTATATTGTAGATTATTAAAATTATATTTTATTCTCAAAGTTAAGAAGTACGGTTTTATGTAATTAATAGAGTTCATATATTTTTTTGTAATTTTTTAAACACGGTATTACATAGATATTTGTTTTTTTTTTGACATTTTTATTTTGATTATTATTATTTGTTTTCATATTTTTTTTTCAATTACCTTTAAATATTTGCACGTTGTAATATCAACAAAATAAGTAGAATTAAATAAAACTTACACCTGTTGTTTCGTAAGTTTCATTCGTCAACTCGTCAAACTGTTCAAACCGGTTCAAACCGCGGTTTATTGAAAATTTGGCGGTTCGGTTCGGAAACCGATTTGCATGTATTACTAACCGATCAAATCCGGTTTGTCAAAATTGAAGACCGTAACATCACTATTTGTGTACTACTTACATATGTATCAGTATGTGTATTCTATCCGTTACCCTAGTATCCCATAACATAACATAGTTCTACAGTGCTTACTTTGGGGCTAGGCTAATTGGTGTGTTGTAATAAAAAAAGCAATATAAGGAAGACTCGTTGGTATAAAAACGATGACGTAGCTTCTTGACCTTCAGAAGTGCTTGCAATAACCTGGACTGACTAAATGAGATTTTGATTTTGATTTACACATCTACTTAAGTACGTAGCAATAAGGGTGATTTTCGTCATCGCACTTATTTATTGTAATTACCTCAACTGTAGCCTACTGTTCCAACAATTAAATAAATAATAGTTTGGTGTTAACATGTACTGTATGTGCCCGTTAATTAATGTTGCCTATATGTTCGTATTAGTAAAATATAGACACAGTATAAACAAGAATGCATGTATCCTTGATGCTACCACAAAATAGTACAATACAGGGAGAAAAAAACAGCCCTTGCTGAGTTTCTTGTCGGTTCTTCTCAGTACAAGGTCTCTCGCCGTAGATTTGCGAATCGATGGCGTAGCTTTTCGACATTCACAAGTGCTTCTAACAGCCTAGACTGAATAAACGATATTTAATTTTGAATTTAAGTGCTACCAAGTAAGTAAGTACGTGAAACGTAAATAAATATAAAATTTCCTGAATTGGGAAATTCGACGACTATGCATAACTTGAAATGCTATATTGCAAGTAACTAACTACGCATGTAAAATTGAAAAATAAAAACTGTAAGTAACTTAATTTTATCAAACCAGTTATTTTCGGGATTAACAAAGTATCTTATCAAGTGTATGTGTGTATTATCATTATTACCTAATACACGAATGTAAAACATCAGTTTCATAAACATTTTAAGAGATCCCCTTATCTTATCGATTGACACGGTAATAATAGAATGAAATTGAATACGTAATATAAAATCATGCGCTTAAAACCACTGACCAAACTCATCATATTTTTAATTTAAAACTAAACTGCTTGATAAATCTAAATAACATTTTACTAGAAAAGATCCAGTGTCGGGTGAGGTCTGTACCTGCAGCATGACCATCACAATTTACATTATATCACATTTTTTATCACATCTCACTGTCAAACTCCATAGTAATTTGTCAATTGAGCGTGATAAAAACGCGTTAAAATATATCGCGGTGCTCATGCTAGAGGGTCTGGAGGCCTATTCGCTAACAGATAGAAGTAATAATCGCCGTGCTATTTAGTGATTCATTACTGCTTTTTAGGGTTCCGTAGTCCTGAATCGAATCCTTATAGTTTCGTCATGTCTGTCGGTCTGTCTGTCTGACTGTCCGTCCCCGGTTTTGCTTGGAGACTGTTAGCACCACAGAACACAGGTGTTCTGTGGTTAGCACTAGAGAGCTGTAATTTTGTAGAGATATATATATTAATCATGCCGAAAATTGTGGTGACGACGAACCCTACACTGCGCGTGGCACGACACGCACTTGGCCGGTTTTTATTATAACTGCACTAAGGTCCGTATTACAGAATGACAACTATAAGTGTTGATCTTTACTTGAGTACAGTTAGAAAGGGATATCGCTATGTGCTATATATAGCGACATCCCTTTATAACTATGCTCAAGACTAGATCAATCACTGAGAATCTTTCTATAATACGGGCCTAAGACTCAGGACGAGTATGTCTTGAAAAGCATCGATGGATAAACAATTTTCTCTTTATTAACACACTGTAAATGTCAAAAAAGTTAGCGAATGGGCCAACTGGACAGAGTGTAATATTTCCTTAAAGTTTTTTTTAATGCTTAAAAGGCAAGTCGTTTGACCACAATCTCGCCTGATGGAATGCGATGATGAGGTCTAGGATGGTAGACGCCTGCCTAGAAGATGCCTGTTCACTCTGGCCTTAAAGATGTCCAGATTATATTGGTCAGGGAAAACAGACTTCGGTAAGGAGTACCATTCCCAAGCAGTTCGTATAATGAAAGCGGAAGCAAATCGTTTCGTACGAATGGGAGGAACTTCGACAGCATAAGGGTGAAAGCCCTCGCCTCACCTGGTCGTCCGGTGGTGGAAAGATGAAGGGAGGATCAAATTATGTAATACCTCCGCACACTTTCCGAAATGTAACCGATAAAACACCGAGAGGCAAGCTACATGTCTTTGGTGGTCAAGCCTCTTTACTTGCCTGGTCGGGCTTATAGATGTACTGTTGGTAGGTGAACCCCTCGAATGGTTTGACGTAGCTGGCCCACGGAGAGATTCTGTACAGGTGGTCGTTCACAATGATCTGGACGCGGGTGCCGTGCTTCAGGGGGCACGAGCCGTCGGCGTTGGCGGGAATGTGGAGCTCCCATTTGCCGAACTCCAACTTGTTGAAGGGATGGCTCTTGGAGTTCCAACCATCTGGAAGGTAGATCATTTTTAGCTAGAACTGCTAGAAGGTTATCGGCTATACTACTTAATTAAATATTCGGATCCGCACTCAGAAAAGAGAGGACTCGTTATTTTGAGTAAGTATATAATAAATAAATAAATATTTCCTACACTCACACCAATTAGCCTAGCCCCAAAGTAAGCACTGTAAGACTTGTGTTATGGTTATACATATATAAGTATATTTATATAGAAATCCATATTAAACATGAATCATTATTAGGCATGTGCCCCAGCAGTGGGGAGATTAATAGGCTGATGATGATGATGATATTAAACATGCATGACTGGAGTACAAATGCTCGTATTCATCACACAAACATTTGCCCCCACCGGGATTCGAACCCGGGACCTCTCGAGTCGGCGCCACCATGAAACCCGGCGTACAAACCACTCGGCCACGGAGGTCGTATAAGTAGTTTATTTGTCACGCTGTAATCTATAAAGCAAAAAAAGACTTACCTATTAAGTAACAAGAAAGATCTAAACGTTGTTTTTAGGGTTCCGTAGTACTGACAAGGAATCCTTATAGTTTCGTCATGTGCGTCTGTCTGTTCGTCCCCGGTTTTGCTTGGAGTCTGTTAGCACTAGAGCTGTAGTTTTGTGGTGATATACATGTATATCAATCACGCAGACAAAATGGTGGAATAAAATTTTGAAAAGATTTGTTTAGAAAGCTTCCCTACATGTAACCTGGAGATGATTTTTTTTTCATCGTCTACCCCATCGTGTGGTGTATCGTTGAATAGGTACTTTAAAATTACTTAGGGGTTCCAAAGATAACTTTTTAATTTAGGGATCCGTTTGCGAAATATTGAACTATAAAGTGCTAATTTTTGTTCGAGTAGGGCTTCCCCTCCCCTCTCTAAAAGTATTGGCTTGAAAAACCTGGAAAAATTCATGATAATAGTGATTTTCATAAACTTTTAAGGAAAATTCCAACGGTTAAGCTAGGTTTGTTAGTTTAAGCGTAATAGTCTATCAACTTTGAATTAAAGAAAATTTCTTACCTATTGAAAATTCCTTAAAAGAAAACATTATTAACAATAGTGACATTATTATAGCGTAAACCTTGCTTGGAAAAACAAATTAAAAAAAAACTATTCAAAAGTCGTTTTTTTTAATTTCCTATACAGAAAATAAAGACTCCTGCTCAAATATATTGTGGTAAGGACAGGCAACTACGGAACCCTACACTGCGAGCTGTACAACACGCACTTACCGGTTTTTTAACTGTCATAATGATGATTTTTTTTTTCTGAAGTAAAATCAAACAAAATAGTGTACCTATGGCCATATTATTACCGTGCTATGGCTGCCTGCCCTACTCGAACCGCTTTGTATACCTACTTGCTATCGAAAATTTCATTCAGAAATGTAGTGTGCTACGAGTTCACTGTCAAGTACGAATATCATTGATATTTTTATCTTTCCAAAGTGATAGTGATACCTTAAGGATGTTTTTCACTAAAATTACGCTTCACACAAGCGTCTCGCGTTAAAATTATACAAACACGCGCCGCGATGGCGGGTTCACGATGTGCAAGCGTGGCTACACGTAACACCACGGCACGGATACAATCCGAAATAGTTTATTTTTATAGTTTATTTATTTTTACGATTGATTAGTTTTAAAAGTCGGTAGCAACTCTGATTTGTTTAGTCGGCATAAGCACTAGTTGTTTTTATAGGACGCTAACATCGGTTTCTTGATAGTACATAAAGGTATCGGGCATCATCATTCTAAGCTGTGGTCAACTAACCTCTCATAAATAAATAAAATGTCTTACAAAAACTGAACTAAATGATAAAATTATTGAATATAAAAAAAACACGTGCGTGCGTATAGAGCGAGCAGGAAAATTATCCAAAGATGTCAAAGTTCTTCAACTTTGAGCTTTTTATTTATCTGTTCAATGCATTTACGAATAAATTACAAATAAATATTGTTCGATTTGTTTTCATATGAACACTTACTGAATTCGCCTTGTAAATGCATACAGTGCGCACCGGGCGCCCATTCGCGCCACGTTACTGATCCATCTTGGTTGAACTGAGGACCAAAGTATTTGTAGCCTTTTGTGAAACCGTCCACGCCGCCTTCCCAGGATTCCATGCGGTCCCATAGGTCTTTGTAGCAGCCATATCTGGATCGAAAGGATATTTTTCTAGTAAGTTTCCTTAGATTTAAATATATAGCAGTTAAATGCTTAAAATAAAAATATAATAAACCCTCAATATTTTTGAAAGTTCTTAGTATCTAACGACACCCCACACAATGTGGTAAAGGAGAAAAAAATAAAGAGTCCCACTTGAAACGCTAATTATATAAATTAACAGTAAATCGATTTACATTTATATCATTAACAGTAAATCAAATATTAATAAAAATTAACAGTAAATCAAATATTAATAAAAATTAACAGTAAATCGATTTACATTTATTTATAAATCTAAAATTGAAATATCGTTCTAATATCCTGAAATCCGCATCAGCGGATGTAAATCTTTATAATCCGCATCCGCAAATGTCGAAATTTTCGCTTCCATAGATATTAGGATACAAGGATACTAGGCCTAATCCAGATTTGATGACCTGGAATAAACCTAGTATTTATGTATCCTATTTGTATATTTCTCTGCCACGGACTTAAATGGTCCGTATGTTTATGTGTATCATATGCCCCATTATCTCAGTTGGCATAAGTTAATGCTTGTGCCTCCTCCCGTCTTAGTTAGTTTTGCATTAAAAAAAGAGAGTGGAGTGAGTTAGAAAAATGCGATCTACTATCAAAATATATAGGTAGTCAACAAAAGATACATGTCGCGTAGAGGAAGAATGCATTCATCTTAATTACATTACGAATATTTTTACGTATCAGATTTGCACTAGTCTATATATTAAATTTAACCATTTAATTAAAAAGCATCTTTAAGTTAAGTCTTCAATGTTCTTAACCATACAAACAAAAGTTAAATAACACCGCCTAATAAATTGACCTTACATTTGACATTGAAGACGAAGTTTTGAATAATAAAGCGATTAAAGCTCTGATTATCAATCAATGTGGCGTTATTCATGTGGATATTCTATAACAAAACCACTTAGACTATCTTTGGTCTTACTAAAAAGTTAAGGGTTATTAATTTATACAGCAGATAATAGAATATGGAAAAAACTATTTGAATACGAAGTTGTTCAGTATTCTTATTCACTATAGCATGTAGCGCCATAAAGTGCTTCACGCTTCTGAGTAGATAGCTGTAAACACGGCCAGCTGCATTGGATAACCTCAAACAGTGTTTATTTTAACAGTTTTTGACTAAATCCTTTGTGTATCACACTAAAAACGATATAACACAAACTTTAGACTTACCTTCGTCGGATTTCACGTTCGTACGGCTTCAAATAACCATCACGTTCGAATAAATTTTGTATATCGGGAACAGGCACTTGTAGCGGATCCATAGCGGAATAGTTACCACCCATGTTGATAAATGAAGATAAAGACGTATGTATAACCGGCTCCAACTGCGCACGCGTCTACAACCGCGCGAAACGATATCTTCAATTCAAATGATGACTATGTTGATTACACCCAGAACCTCGAATAGTCGGCTAAGATAAACTTTTGGGGTCAATTTTGTATCCGTGGTTATAATTTATTGAACGTGATCGTGCTTAGTAGCTGATAATAACTACTTAGTTACCTCGTAATGTACATCGAATTACCCGAATATATACTACGAAATAACCTTAAAATAACTTGTATTATTTACTTAATCATTAAACTATCCTCCTAATGGCGCGATTACACTTGGACGTTAGACTAAATACGAATGCCAATGAAATTCGGGTAAATAAACGGAGTCGAGTACGCCCGTATTCGGGTAGTTTTCGTTTTGGTTACCTGACACATCTTCCAGCACGTATTCTATGGTAAATATTGCTTCGAGTGCCCGAAACTGAGTTATGTCTTTCGTGCACCCGAATATAATACTTTTTCTATTGAAGAGGTCTGCTCTACGTCTACCCTATGGCGCTATGAACATAAATATATATTTTCATCCCACCACCTCGGAAAGTGTAATTTTGCGCTTCGAAATCTGGCTGGAAAATTCTATTTTATTCGCTTGAGCGGCAAAGTAGATTTGAATTTAGAACATCACATATAATGAGTACTCAATATAATTGTAAATTCAAAACGTCATTAAACCTATTTAATGTAACCTCTATGGTGCCAAATTTATGATTAGAACTTTTTAAATTGTGAAAAAATTTAAATTTGGAACCTTCTTGGTTTCTTTGTTTTATTTGCGTGCTTCGCGCCATTCTAGTTTTTCACGTTTTATTGCTTAAATATTTTGTCATTATAAATTGTTTTCTTTTTCATTTTGTCATTTCCTCGCTGAGGTGGGATGAAAAGTTACGTATTGCACTCGAGTGGAAAGATTTTTCACCTTGTGCTCGTTTGTTTCCCTCGCTGACGCTCAGGATTCTAATTTAGAATCACTCGCTGCGCTCGTGATTCAACTTTAGAATCCTTCGCTTGCTCGGTCATCCAAATCGAGCACGCGGTTAAAAAGGAACTTTCCACTCTTGTATAATAAATAACTATTGTCCTCATGCATGATGAGGACAAACTATCAACAACCATCGCGTAGGATAGGCCCATGACCGATTTTTGCGTCAATGTGACCAGTCAGTTTTAGCATGCATTCTGATTATGGGTTTCCATTATGAGACAAAAATTTTGGTCACCCATCAAACTCAAACTCATTTATTCAGTCTAGGCTGTTACAAGCTCTTGTGAAAGTCAAACGCTACGCCATCGGTTCGTAAATCTACGGCGGGAGACCTTGTACTGAGAAGAACCGGCAAGAAACTCGGCAAGGGCTATTTTTTTCTCCCTGTTTTGTTTCAAACAGTGTCGTCAATTGAAAGATGACATCAAAAATTGAAAACATGTGTTGATGTCAACTTCCATCACATTAATATTATTAATTAACAAAAGTTAAGTATAGTTAGGTACTACATTTAAATTTAGAAGTGGCGGTTAAACAATATTCAACCAAATCAGCAGAGTAAAACGACTTAGTCTGTTATATTAAGCCCAAGGTGACTTCATTTATGAAATCTTTAACAGTATAGTAACCTTTCTTCATCTAAGTACTTACCGACCGTTGGAAAAGACGCTTGACCTTTACAATAGTAGATGTGTTCTCATATTGGTCATCATCACTTGAAAGAAGATATTAATGGCAAAAATAAACAAGAGGAAGACTTCTTTATTACTTCAGAAAGAGTATGATTAAAATAAAGGAAAAAATATGTTTTTTAATGTAGAACTGAAATACCCAAGTAGCGAATAAGCTTGGACTAGTTAAGCAGTGTTTTGCCTTCATTCATCTATTTATAAATATTATAAATAATACTGTGCCCTAAGTAATCTGCCACAGCGCGACTAGTCAAAGTATTCTATATTACCAAGATACATACATACATAGGCAGATGGTACTATATATTTTTATTTTATAAATCATTTCATGAAGGTCATTGAATAAGATATCATTATAATTATAGGGAAACAAGTGTTCAATTCAATAAAAAAATATTTAAGGAGAAAGAAAAATTTATTTACATTAAACTTTATTAATTAAATTATTACATATTTTAACTATTATACTACAACAGAACAAAAGCTATGTTAGAAAATATCAGAGCCTGTACGTCTAGCTCGGGCCACAGCCTCTTTTGGTTGCAAATTTTCTTCATCAGATGGTTCTAATGGAGAACCATCTTCATCGAGTTTGCCTTGTTTAAAATCTGTGACAATTTTTTTACTGTATACAGCATCAAACAATTGTTGGGGTGTGAATTCGCTTTGTACGACGTCGGCTGCTTTGTATGACACATAAGGTTTAAGGTCACAGTCCTTCAAATCAGGTACAATCAATTCAGGTATCATCTCAGGCACTTGTACAAAACGGCCATCTAAAACGTATCCTGTATCGCGCACTCCTCTCTTATCAATTGGCAGCTCAGGATCTGAACTGGCTTGACGTTGTTTCTGAAGACGAGTTCCCCTCTTGTTAGGAATCACAAATTTTCTGAAATTTCTTTTGCCTTCTCGTGGTGCTGATACAGAGATGCTTCGTTTTGATAAAAAGTTTAGTAAGCATGTTATTTTAGACATATTTTGGGAATTATACTTCCCACTGCACAATAATTGATAGGTTTATTTTAATAATCCAAACTAAATTTCCTCCCCAAAGTGAGGTTATTTATTTTGATTTGTTTGTTTAAAGTTCTCTGTTTTTAAGGAAGGCAAAGGGGACAATGCTCATACAGTCTTCAGTTTCCTTTGTTATTTTTTTTATTACATTCGAATGTGGGTGTGACGCATTCTAATGTTTCTTGGAGTGTTTGGCATAAAAACACTCCAAGAAAATATAATATTTGGTGAGGTAGTCAACACTACAATAAAGTGCTTATGTTCACTTGATCGGAATAAATATTTTGTATACTTTAGAGATTCCACTAATTCTACAGTTGTGCAGAGGGTTGTAACACAAAATCACACCAATTTTACTTCACAACATCCACGATGAACGAATAAAAGAATAATTAGAATAAGACGCCCACCACCAAAAACTCTACGATTTGTTTTTTTTACTTTCATGATGAAAGCAAAGAATACATACAGCCAGCGTTAAAGTCGTAGTGATGAACGACCGGTAAAATGTAAAACCGATGAAGTTGCACACCTGAAGATTAACGAATTTAATTTTTTATTAGCAATTCCTACGTAAGTCAAAGAAAATAAAATTCATACGCCCTCATTTCTACTTATATTTTCAATTTCCAAAATATGACATTCAATCGTTCTCAGCCGGCGCTCATAATCATCGGATGTGAGATGCTTCAGAATTTCGGAAATAATTTGACGCTCTAATATTTAGCATATTACGCGGCCGACCGAGCTTTAGCGAAGCGAGCTCTGTTGATGATAAGCGACCACCATAATCTTTAAAGGTACTTGTGATACATAAATCAATGTGCCCACATTGCGATAGCGCTCTCCACATTCTTAACTATTCGAAAACGATAATGGTTCGTGCTTAGGGTACGGCTTCCTTATATTACATTCACTATCGGCACAGTTGAAAACAGACGCTTGTACGGAATGGACGTCGTGAAAACATCCGCCGTAATCTCTTATCTATTAGACAAGTCCGTCCGTCCGTGGTGCTGTTTCAGCGGCCAAACCGTAAGAGATAGATATAGAGAATGTTTAAGTTATAAGTTAAGAATAGTCTGATAAGACTACAAACCGGATGTGAGTAACGTAGCACTTCCGGTTTTCGAGAAATCACGTGATTTCTATTTCAAACGAAACCACACAAAATCTTCGAAGTTCTCAATTAATTAAATACTTTTTTTTTGGTGAACATTTGGTTCACTGGTTTGCTAGTATAATTATAATATGCTACAGCATGCACTGCAGTATCCAGTACAGCATGTTTTAATTAGTTAGTAGTTCACGAAAGGAATACATCAGGTTATTTAACGCAATAGTACTTTAGGGTTACATGAAATAGTTTGGCTTTGATAAAGTTCCAAGAATAATATCTCTAGTTGGGGGTCCATTCACCATTAGATTCGTCCAAGACCATGAGAAACCTTTCGTTGCCCCGGGGCCTCCATATCTCAAATCCGGCCCTACCTGAGCGCATCCCCTAAGGCGCAGCTCACACCGGGAAAAGCGCGGCGACTCCGAGCGCGGCCAAAAGCCACAGAGTGCCGCGCGGCGACATTAAGCGCGGCCTGGAGCCACGGAGTGGAGTAGTCGCTTGCCGGCTCCCCTGGCCGTTTCGCAGCTTTATGCCCAGCTTTTGTATTGTTTCATAATTGTCATGAAAATTTTAAACTTATGATATAGGAATAAGGGTTAACTTAGATTGTGAACTTCTCAGCATCTTCGCACCTCTTCTGGTGTGCGTCGCGTCTATCACGTGAAACCCTCGAACATAAGTAGATAGGTATATACAGGGTTAATTTTAAAATACCGGTAACCTCTCAGTAGTAGATAGCTAACAGCTTACACAACCACACTTGTTCTACGAGTTTTGAAAATTCGTTACTTTTATGCAACTTATAGAATTATACGTTACTTATACGTTAGGGTTTGGTGTTACAAATCGCAGATAAGAAACAAACAAACAGAGTTTAGTCAAATTTGTATAATTTATAATAAAACATATATACAATTATTCATTATAATAAACTCATGAACACCAAACAAACTTTCATTCAAATAACAGGCACAAATATTACAAATAAACACCATCAATATCTTTCTGTACATTTTAACAAACACCATATTTCCGCAGATTCTGCACTTAAAAAATATGGTTTATTGGGATGAGGTGGCATGTTTTGGATTGATGATTTCCAAATGTTTATTGGCGAGAATAGATTATAGGAAAACCGCATCTTCCTCTCCTCCAATAAATATAACCTAGTGTCTCCTTATTAACGAAAAAGCACTAAGTGAAAAAAATTTAAATGTCTTTATGTGAAATTACATAACTAGGAACCATCAAACCCCTGTGATTTAGAGATTGCTGAAGTAAAATACGCAACTATTACATACTATCTACATACATAACTATGTTTTGCAAATGCATTCCTCACAGTTACACCACTGTACTACACCCAGTGTTACCTTGAAAAAGACCAATTTTTTTTTACATTACCGGAAAATAAAAAAATAATTCTCAACATTTAGTGATCCTGTCCTTTCTACTAAATTAATAAATAATCGATTTTTTCAACTACAATAGTGATGGACTGTCAATTTTATTTGAATTGTTATGTGAAAGGACATCTTCATCGCAATTATAAGCATAGAGAGGCTTACATAGCGACACGCATGAAAACTCGTCTAATCTCTAGAATGAGAGAAAGCGATGGTGCAGCGAAAACTTGTACAAACTTGGCCGCATGATCGCTTCGTCTCTCTCTTACTTAGCTGCCCAGGGGGCTAATTGCCTATCAGTACTGCTATAGCTATGGCCATCGCTTACGATCTCATTTTCTTATTTATGAACGCCTAAGGTTTTCAAATGGCTCGTGCTCTTATTTTTTCTTTTGCATTGGAAATAACAATATTAAAGAAAATGAGCGTGAAGTATTTGAAAACCTTCGGCGGTCAGAAATATAAAAATGAAATCGTAAGCGATGGCGATATCTACAGCAATTCCGTTAGGCGATTGACCCCCAGTTTTACTTTACTGTTAAACGAAAATCGCTCAGTCCATTCTCTGTCTGTGGTCGCAATGCAGTGGTGCAACCGGGAGAAATGCATAGTATCGTGCTCCCTTTGAACACCATTGGTTGACCTTACTCTTAAGTTTATTGGCACTGAATCATTTAGCACCACAATCCCATCGCCCGATAAATATTGTACAAAGCAATATTGTCTTTAAGCACAGAACACTCCCACTAGGGAATTCATTAAATGCTGAATATGCCAAACAAGCTTATGTAGTAACAGTACATATGCGTGTGACACGCCCTCAAACGTCGTGATAAAAGTTTGCACCGTCATCCGACCGTGACGTCACTCTGACGTGTCCAATCAAAACGCGGCTGACCATCCTCACACGTAGGGTTACCAACTTTTTTTCTATCAAATATAGTATTTTCGAAGCTGTTACCTCTAAAAATATAGTAGATGGCAATAAATGAATAAATGAAAAAAAGTATGTGGTTAAAATATTAACTTTTTTGAAATGATACTCATTTCAAAAAAGTTAATATTTTAACCACATACTTTTTGCTCCTCTACACATTAATAATTCAGTTTTTATTTTTATGAAAGCTTTTACTGGCAAAACCCTGCTTTAAGCAAAATACAGTTGTTTTTCCATAGTAGGGTTATATTTATATAGTAGGGTTGGCAACCCTACTCACACACCAGCGACTTTGGCGATTTCAAAAAAAAATTTAGTACCTCCTAATGTGGACTCTGTGTGGGTAATCTGTGCCTTCAAGTTATAGAAAAAAAATGCACGAGAAGCTAAGCATAATATGTATCGTAGGTACAGGAATTACACATTTATAAATCAAAAAGTACGAACGTACGACAACAATGATAACTAAACTATAGGCTCGTTTCCATCTTCAATAAAATTAATTTTAAATAGGTACATAACATTTTTTAAGTTTTCTTTTCTCTCTTAGTTTATGTATCTATTACTTTTTGCAACATATAATTTAATATCATCTTTGATCTAAATTATACATTGACAATCGCTTTATTAAATTTGATAATTGTTATATAATTTAGTGAGTTTCAGAGAGCACAGAATATATTAACACAATCAAAGCCTCTAATAAGGTTTCCTAATTGCAAATCAATTGCACAAAACAAAGTGATATCATTATTTTTTCATATAAAACAAATAACAAAAGTTTTACAAGGGAATGTTTTTGAATTTTGATCTGACAAGAAATCTTATGTACGGACAGCCACAAGTCAAAACTGTCAAACAGTTGCAAATGAATTTGAGCTTTATATTACTTCATATAAGATTCGCAATCTATAAGAAAATTTGACAGTTAATGTTCACTTAGATCTAGTTGGCCGCTCCCACCCTCCCCGCACCACGCTCCTAGACAGACCCTATTAGTCGATCCTATTGGTTGACGGTACCAGATGGTGATTGGCTGAGCCTCATTTTGTAACGGTCATCGAAGGCCAACTCGAAGCAAACGGGTAGTATATAAATGTGATTAAATAGTTTCACTTTCTTTCATTTTGATCAAATACGTATTGTCGTAATGGGGTATATTTTCTTTAACAATGGCAGTCGATTTATATTATTTTATTAATATCATTTCATGATTTCTGCGTTGTTATCACTCATCGGGAATGTAGTTACGATGAAATAATAGGATGATACAAAATGAAATAGGTATTGATGCGGGATCCACTCTTCATATTGTGACAAGGTAACAATTTTTTCATAAATCGAAACTAAACTAATTTCCAGTCGTTATTAAGTTACACAGTTAGCTGCATTATTATAATTCAATTTGATATTGCCTAAAACCACTTAGATACAACTATCTTACAACAAGGCCCCGATACACAGTGAACATCTCGATCACATTAATCTGTATAATAAAAAACGTTGACCGTAAACTGCTTACAAAAATTGGGAAAAATTCGCGTACACCCTAATCTGCCATATTGGATTTGACGTCAACATTTCGAACGGCCGCTTACACTACGTTTCTGTTAGAAGTCCGTTACGTCACGTATCCGCAGGTCTATCGTCATGGTGGTTTGCCTCCAGTTCTTCTAGATTGTCGATGGAAGAGTGCGTGTGGTCGCTGAGCTCATCCATCTGTTTCTGCTTTTTACGCACGTTCCAGTGCAAGCATTCAGCCAGGGAATCGAACCAGTCGGAGATTTGGTCCTGCGCGCAGATCGACGGAACCGGGTATACTGACGTGGTCACGTATAAACTGTGTAACGATATAAAAAAAACGTTAAGTAATCTAAAGGGCTCGATTCTGTCGCTTCTAAACTTGAAATAGAGCACAGTACATCTCTTTATATTTTATAAGACGAAAAAGGATTGATAGTTTAAGTAATTGTCTAAGAATTGACTTAAAAAAAAATGCATTGTATTTTAGAATTTACTTTCATATTTAAGCGCGATAATATTATTTACCAAACAAGCGCTAAAATCGTCGTTCTTTCAATTTAAATTAAAAATTATATATTTTTATACTGCACTTCATTTCAAAGTAAGAGACCAGCTGAATCGAGTCCAATGATTAGCTTGAAATATGAAACAATGATGTGCAAGGATGTGTCCACAATTTTAGCATGCAAAGCGTTAGTTATTAAGTTGGGCCAATACCATTCCATTCACATCATACACCTTATAGCACCGAATTATGGTTCAAAATCGAATGAGCGTTTGCGATTGACGTTATACGGATTACCTATCGCCCGGCCTGAGCGTTACTTGAGAATGGCCATCGAAAGACAGACTGGCTGACGCGCGAGCCTCTAGGTTAGGAGTTATCTGAAACAAGCTCCTATCGCTTAGCTATAAGGTTTCACTAACTTCCGATATCCTGGTTAATGAATAGCATTATCAGTGAAGACAAGGTACGAACCAGATCGTTGTGTCCTCAACAACTGTATGTTAGTTATAAATAACAACGGCAGTTGCAAATATGTGATCTGTTTTTAAACAACAGAGAGATACTCAGATGGATGGATGGATGGATATTTTAAAACTCACAACAATTAACTTAGCCTCAAAGTTAGCACTGAAAGGCTTGTGTTATGGGATACTAGGTAACGGAGAGAATACTGATAATGAACATAGTGTATACTTATATAAGTATATTTTTTATTTAGAAAACACATATAAACAACCATGACTTAGGTACAAATGCTCGTATTCATTACACTAACATTGCCCCGCGGGATTCGAACCCAGGAGACCTCTCAGTAGGCGATACCTTGACCCGGCGTACATAAGACTCGGTAGATATTAAAGTCAGAGAGGGTTTGAATCTGTAAGAAATAACAAGTCGTACATTAGCAAGCGGTGGCTTTACCAATAGAAGAGTAGTACTACTACACGAAACAAATCTGTCACTAGAGGTATGTAACGACACAAATGTTTTAATCCATGGTAAAGTGTAATGACACAAAGTGGTAAACTACTTCTAAGTGTAACAAATGTTATAAATTAACGGTATGTGTTACGTAACGACAGAGATGGTGCATCAACGCTTAATTAAGTGTGTGATACAGAAAATCGGTAGACAATAGCTAGTGGACAAGTTAATAGAGGGTAATTATGTATGCGTGCATGTTTACTACAAATTCACATAAAAAATAGATAATTTGGGCTCTTCTGTTTGTTTTAAAAATTGGAACGATTTCTTTATTGATGTGAAAAAATGTTATCTTAACTTAATTATGTAATCTTTAGTAATATCTCCTTAGATTAAATCAAAAAGGAAAGAAACGGCACTGGCGTCTCAAAAGTGTACCGCTTTAATTTAGTGAATGCACACAATTCGCTTTAATCACAATTTTTGACAAGCAAACACACCGTATGTGCGCTCATAAAACAGTAATGCGAATATTCTGTGTTTGAAAAGAATAAATAATGACTTCGATGCTCTCAAAAAATGCACAAATTATTCAAAAACAAATGCCATTGTATCACTTTTCATTTTTTATATAAAATCCACGCTCTATTATGAATGTCATTCGCTTTTATTCGGCATTTGTTATCCAGAAAAGGACAAGACGACTGAGTTGTATACTCAGTCGTTTGTAGAGAGAGAAAGAACGACGCGGACTCGCTCGCGCTGCATTGAATGTTTATTAACAGATGTGTGCGTGTGTGAAAGCTGCTTATGCAGTTGAGCCGGTGCATAATATTTTGTTTAATGCTAGTAAGAGCGTACCGTGTCTTCCCTTTTTGTTTTCATCTAAGAACATCCTGTTACTAATCATAATAGGATAAACATGAAAAAAATATTCGCTAGAGTCAGCTTCCGTAGCGTGACCATTGTAATACAGAGTCGTATTTGATATCTAACTGTCAAAAAACAATATATTTATGAAGCATCTCAGTTTCATAATATGACACATCTTTGAGTATTTTTTTGCGAATACAAAATGTGTCTTGATAAAGTTAGAGATATTAGATTACATTCACAAGGTTATGCGGAAATAAATCCAAACAATAATATATTGTTAATAAGATATATTTAAGTTACTATAGTGATAAGAATTCTGCCCAACACAATTATGCGAAAGTATAAACTATAATAATAGACTATGCGAAAAAGCGTGCATTGCGCGTGTTGTGTGCTATATTCTAATCATGGAACCGATTCAGTGCAAGCTTTTCTGACATTGGCCGGATTGTATTGCTGTCGTTATCCGGCCAATCACAGATCACTTTCTCGTTTGACGTTGTTTACCATTTCTTGTGTTTTGTCATAAACATAGAGAGAATGGAGTGAGCATTCCTTGATAAATCCGAACGTAAACTATTGTTCGCTCTATCGCTCCGTCTCTTTCACACTTTTCTGTTCGTTGGTCATGTCCCTTTCTTTCTAGAGTAATTTATTTCATTAAAGTTATTAGCGGGATTGCTACACCTACGATTTCTGGCATAATTCTCTAAACCATTAAAATTCGACAATAGTGTATCCTTGTCATGCTATATACCCAATGAAAAGGAGAGACTTATTAAATTTAGTTTTAGGTATGGATACTCATGCTAGAATAAGGTCCACTATCTCATTAGAGAAACCAATTTCTCGCAGATAGCAATGTTGCTATAGGGATGATGACAGGTGAAACAAACGGAATTTTATTTAGACAGATTATCCAGGAATAATGAAAACTTTTTTTCTTCTGTCTATATACCAAAAAATGCCAAAAATAAAACGCGTCAAAGTTTAGGAGTAAGGGCTCGTGACGTCACTGCTAAGTAAAAATTGTACCAAGACGTGACGTCATGCGAGATTTCAAATCAATATATCTCTGTAATGTTTTGATAATCAGAATCAAATAGTCATCATTCTTATTTCATGTACTCAGTCCATTCTCTATGTCTATGTGTTTTGTTAACGATTTTATGATAAAGTAAGCCCCCCACTGACTCGTTTCCGTGAACAGAGTACATGTACAAGTGTTCGTTTGTACCTATCGCCGTGTTGGAGCGCTTGCCGGTTCCTGCCGTCGAACGACACCCACATAGCGTTCCTGGCGTCCGGGGACAGTGCAATCTAGAACGGTACATTGTGGTTTTACGTACGCTACCGACGATTAAGAAAAAATAAAGACACGATATTTACATACGTGATAAATGGTAAAGAATACTGTTAGCGTAGAGTTGTCATCCGTCAAGGCGATTATTCGATTTGTAGTTTGGAAGGAATTTGTTGTACAGTAGAACGCCGATTATCCGAATTAATTGGGACCGGGGTCGATTCGGATAATCGGACATACACTGATAATAAAGAAAAACGAACTGTCACACAGAATAAACCCGATTAACTTAACAAACACAGTTCTACAATACTAAATGCAATAATAGAGGTACATAGTAGGAAAAAAAAAATGGGTGCGTGTACTTATGTAGGCGCGTGAGAAGTTATCCTTCTTTGGCATCGTTTAAAATTAGTTTTTAATTGCATGCAAATAATTAATTACAATAAATTAATAAAAAGTCTGGAAAAGGACACAGTCAATAAAGTTCAGTTTTAATTTGAAAAAATAAATAAATAATCAAAATATTCAATTAAAATCGCTATTGAATATAATTTATTAGAACATATGTGATTTGCACTTGTATGAAACTCAAACACGTATTCCGAATATACAAACTAGAAACATGTGGATAAATATTATAAATATGAATACCTATAACTGTTACTTTATTACAATAATAACATAAAAGTAACATTGAAAAATAAAGATGTGGTTTTTGGTTCTACTACACCAATGGTCAAGAGATGGCGCTGTAGTCTCCTGAATCGCGCTTTGGTTCCGTTGTTCCAGATTAATAAATACTTTTGATAGGCCTTCACAATGCAGTCGTAAGCACCCACTAAATAGAGATTCTATTTCTATGTTGTTGGTAGATTTTCTTAATGTGAAAACTGACCAACTTCATGCTGTTAAAATTTTGTGTTACAGTGATGCGCGCGCATCTTAAAATTTCACTCTCATCATTTTTTCATAACGCGCCTAAAGAAGTATAACTTCAAAAACCACGCGACGCAAAACATGTAGTTCCAACTTGTTACAATAAAAGAAAACAAAAAACTTGGTTTTCATTTTTTATATTACCTACGCTTAGGACCGATTCGGATAATTGGCGATTCGGTTAATAGACGTTCTACTTTATATAGTTTATTAGTCGCACGCTGCCACGACATAATCAATGACAAAAATACTGATTTTATTAAACAATTTGGATAAAATAGATTTAAATAAGGAATTAATTAGACTTTGCAGATGGTAACACTGTGTAATGTTTTTGATTTGTACTAATAATAAAATTGTGTAAACGAAATCTACATTTTATTATTAAAAAGTGATATTGTATATTATACCTAAAAAGTGGGTATTTCAATTGATAAAATTGTGTTTTACTAGGCTACTGATTTTCCAAAAGGTGCTTAAGGACTTAATAATGTGTTTTGTTTTATAAAAGTATTTATTACGGGAAAATAAACTTAAGAAAGTTGCATTTGAAGACACTTGTTGATAGTTGAAGTAGGTAGTACAAATGTAGTTGTTGTACGGATATTTGGTACTAATAAACTGAGCCGAACCCTTCTACCAACGGCTATATGTCGCCAGCCTACCATTAGTTCCATGCCGGCGGGGACCACGATGGGGCGGAAGGACAGCGAGTGCGGACTGGAGGGTGGATCATACTAGCGTCCACCGCTACTGCGTAAAGCCGGGCCTCCAGAAAAAGTATATTTAAAAATATTCAACAAAAACACATACACAAAACTTTGTTTCTGAAACATGTTTCTCGCGTGGTTGTCGTATACAAAATACACAGGGCTGCGTTCCAAACCTACGATCCAGGTACAACAAATGTCAAATTTGACAAAAGTTTCCTATATTTTTTGTTAAATTTGTCAAGTTTCATACATTTTATGTCAAAAGCGTAGGTTTGGAACGCAGACCCCGCTAGGGAGTTGTTATTAAAATAGCCGATAAAACAATACCCTGCCCCTCGACCCGCGCGGGGGTGATTCGTGTACGTGTTTTCCATCGAGCTCGGAAAGCAAAAACTTAGTTGATGCAAACAAATATGTGTAGTGAAACAAAGTTTTGTGAAGATGATTTTGTTGAACGTTGATATGTTTTTGTTGATTGTATAGGACAAAACACGCACAGGAGACCAGGCTTCAGTCGTACATTCTTAACATTATTGTCGACGACTAATTTAAGGAACCCCCTCTACAGAAGGATATCGTCGCAAGCCTACCTTGAGCTCCACGCCGACGGGGACCACGAGGGGGCCGGAAGACGTCATGACGGCGGGGACTGAAGGGTGGATCATACTAGCGCCCGCTGTTACTGCGTAAGCTGTACATTCTTAACATTATTGTTGATGAGTTATTTATCGAACACTGTACCGACGGCTATAAATCGCCAGCCTACCTTGAGCTCCACGCCGGCGGGGACCACGATGGGGCGGAAAGACAGCGAGTGCGGACAGATGGGCGTCACCATGACGGCGGGAACTGAAGGGTGGATCATACTAGCGCCTGCTGCTACTGCGTAAGCTGTACATTCTTAACATTATTGTTTACGAGTTATTTATCGAATCCCCTGTACCGACGGTTATGTTGCCAGCCTACCTTGAGCTCCACGCCGGCGGGGACCACGATGGGGCGGAAGGACAGCGAGTGCGGACAGATGGGCGTCACCATGACGGCGGGGACTGAAGGGTGGATCATACTAGCGCCCGCCGCTACTGCGTAAGCTGTACATTCTTAGCATTATTGTTGACGAGTTATTTATCGAATCCCCTGTACCGACGGTTATGTTGCCAGCCTACCTTGAGCTCCACGCCGGCGGGGACCACGATCGGGCGGAAGGACAGCGAGTGCGGACAGATGGGCGTCACCATGACGGCGGGGACTGAAGGGTGGATCATACCAGCGCCCGCCGCTACTGCGTATGCCGTACTGCCGGTCGGCGTCGAGACGATCAAACCTTTTGTGAAATAAATCGATTAACTGAAATAATAATTCTGGAGGACACGCGCTATACGTACATGGCTTGGCGTAGTTTTCAAGTAGATCGAATTTTATTAGAAAACACAAGTCATAGAACCGATCACGTATCAACGGTCCATAACGTTAATTTATTATTATGCAATACATATGTAACGGTCGCTATTAAATTTAAATATTAATTTGAATGTTTCTATTTATTTATTAATATAATGATCATACAATTACATTAAAAGTTCATAAGTGTGGTGTAACTTAAACCCAAACCAGTTTTTTTTACCATAGACCAGAGTCGTGGAAATTTGAATTACAATCTAGCAATAAAAAATAAAATAAATAAAATGAGAGTAGTTATTGAATAAGATATATATACATTGGTGTCGATTTTGGCATGATTATCTAAAGCTAAAGGAGAATGGGCAAATCCGTCTAGATTGCGCTTGACGCATTTATGTATCAAAAATCTTCTTCTGAATTATCATTTCATATGTGTGTTTATTATGTAAATATTATGCGGATATTTAAAATAGTAAATAAATGGCTATTAAACTGAGTAAATAACCAATAACCATAGATAAAAGTTGTATCACCTGGTCGATACTATCGTAGGAAAAAAAATCGATTATATTTCTTTATTTAAATATTCTTAACATAAAAAAACGAGTGTGCTTATGACCACACAACTGAAGTGAAACTTCTTTCATTTACTAGCTGTAAGAGAAAAAGAGAAAGAAAATGCGTGCGCGCGCTCTTGCTCCTACACTGTGATACAGACAATAGGCTTGCACTGTGCTTAGATATACGGAACGTATTTGGCTATGAGAGGAAGAGAGAAAGAAAATGTGCACGCGCACTGCTTTCTCATGCTTACATCCCCCACTCAACTCCCGTTCGCCTCGCCTGATCACACTTTTCTTAACGCTTACGTTCGCTAGCTTACTCCCCAAGTCAAGAGTGCGTAAAGAAGTTTCACTTCAAAAAGAAAAAATAAAACGTTTATTATAATTGAAAGCATAGAACAATTGTAAATAGCCTGAAACATTTTTACCAAACACCGTAAATGACTACGAAATAATGATCATTCGTTAATTCGTAGTCATTTTTTATTTTGAGGTCTTCGATGCGAGTTGTTTGATTTTTGTATGGATCGATGGATAGATTATTTTCCCCAAATCGCCTATTCAGAGGGCCTGGTTTCAAATTCCGGTGAGGCAAATGTTTGTATGATGGATACGAACATTTTTACCAATATTATAATCATGATAAATAACATTTAATTCATAAAGTTATCATTTGTAAGACCTGTGTTGTGACTATCTCACTGTACCTACCAGGGATTGCTCTCTTTCATTGCATCTAAAAACTAAAAGGAACTTAATGGGCTGCGCAAAAGAGGATTTTTTGTCTGACTATTTTGTTCATCAAATAGTAGATCGCATACAAAAACTTTTATATGCAGTACTCTTAGATTAAAAAAGGGAATATATTTTTGTTTAAATTATCAGTTATGTTATATATAATTACTTAATCATATATAAATTAACTCATGGTTTGAACATTTTAAGCATTTGCATTGAAAAATAAAACATTTATTAATCGATTGTGTAGGAATCGATTCCTATAGAATCAAATCGAAATATATACCATAGGCAAGTGAAGTAGGTAGCTGTCAACTTGTTGTCAACGTGTTTGTTTGTTCCGAGTGACTAACTACAAACAGTTTTCAATTTTGAATTGAATTTGTGTTTTCAGTGGTCTATTGTGGCAGAATAGTTTTAATGTTGAGTTGAGTAATCCTCCGTTAATAACTGTTTTTTTGGGAAAGAGAGAATTGGACTCGTTGATTTAGTGTTAAGTTACCTTTAGTGATTCTGGCAGAGATATTTGGACTCTTAGTTTATTGTAATTATTTTTGTTTACAATGGCATCTGGTGTTACACAAGAAAACGCAGGCAGTATGCAACGACGTTGTATTAACTGTTGTATATCAGTGCCACGACGACAGCCAGTACATTCTTTGGACATGCTATCCAATTCAATGCTTAATGCTTTAAGCTCATGGATCGCACCTGATTCTGTAAGTAATTATTTACTTATATTACTAAAAATATATCGTTATACAACCGCAACCGTGAGATAATGTTTTAATTTCATTCACATGTTCAAATAAATATAAATATTTTTGACTTGTTATAGATATTGAATGGGGGCATAGTGTGCAACGAATGCTTTATGCTACTACAAGCTAGTGACACCACCGAAGAAGTACCTGCACCACAATATGGCCATCAACAAGTCTGTTTTGGTTGTGGAAAATCCATATTAAGAAGTCTATCGTACAGGGTTTCACTACACTGCCCAGAAAGAAATATTATTCTTAGATGGACTCCAGCACATCAGGTATGGTATAAGATATTATTATCAATAATAAATTATTAAAATTGATTTCAATGCTAATTAAGACATGACTGTGACATTATTATTATTTTTGCATTGCATGATTGAAATGTTATATTAATAATAATTTATTTAAATTGATTTCAATACTAACTGAAAAATGACTATGACATTTTTTTTTACATTGCACAATTGTCATGTAGTATTAATGAAATTGATTATATAATAACTAACTCAACATGACTATGGTATATAAATAATTTAAATAGTTTTTAAAGATTGAGTTCTTTATAATACTGCAAATACCTATAAATATTTGCACGTCGATAAAAGCGACAGGTCATGTTGGTTATATTTTTGAGATCTGTATAATTTACCATGTCTTGTCAGATAAATGATTTATTATTATTATTATAAGAAATATATTTCTATTGCATAAAATAGTTATAGATGGTTTTTCATTAAATTCAAGTTCACTGATCTTTTTTTTATAGGTGTCAAGAATTTCAAGAGTTTGTGCTGCCTGTTGGCGAGCAGCTAATAGGGAAGTGCAAAGGCAACAGTTACATGATGCGAATCGGTCATCAATTGAACAAATTGATGTAGAACCAACAGAGTCTGTACCAGTGATCCCAGTACCACCACCATTTCCCGCTAGTTTATTACCTGTTCAGCCTTCAAGACCTGTTATACCTAAGATACAGTCATCAGTATATAAGCGTGCTGTAGCCACTTCATCGAGTTGTCTGTTTTCAGGATGCCGGGAACAATAACGTTTATTAGTACCCAGAGTAATAAGAGAAATGTTATTAATACATAATAAATTCTATGTTCCCACATGTTGTAGAATATGTCAACATCACTTGAATAATGGGCGTTGGAGTGACTTAACATCAAATCTGCAAGATTTTACTGGTGTACAGTTTGATGCCATTTTGAATATAATGCAGAGAGCAGTTTCCCATTGTTTCGACTTTGAAAATATTTCTGCAATGGCTCCTTTCTTATGCCATTATTGGATCAATCAATCATCCTCACTTGGAAACCTTTCCCAGTTTAAGCATCACTGATTTAAAACGCTTTGCATTAGGCACTTATCAGTTAAAGCAGGCGAGATCATATTATAGGCTTAAAACAATTATCTGCTTAGAGGACGTATTAAGTCTAGACACGTTGGTGGACGCACCTATTTTGTTTACATTTTAGTCAGCCGTGACACCAATTTAGCCAACTCACTAAGTTGTTTAGTTGGCTATTGCTGCAGTTGTATTGTAGGCAAAAGGACAGTAGGATGTTGCGCACACGTAATGACGGTAGTTTGGTACCTTAGCTGGGGGCGATTTAACGATACACATGCTCCAGCTACATTTTTAGATGAGGTATTTGAAGAGGGTATATAAGTGAATTCTTCGTTTTTTTAAAAAAAAAGGCAATATATAAACCAGGATTAGAGCACGCTTAATGTATAAACTGCTGTGTTATTTGAACTTAGCAGAGCTTTAACTGGATATTTCAAACTCAACAGGACATGGTGGCGAGTTACAAAAGATATTTTAGGCGAAGTCACTACAGTTCCACTGGATACGGCATAACCCCAAAAATATAAAATAAAAATATCACATTAATAATGTCGATTTGGATAAATGTGTTATCAATAAATAATTATCATCATTAAAATATTTTGTCTTATTTATTTTTGATTCCTAAACCTTAAATAATATTATATCCATTGTTGGGTTAACAGAGCATCAAAGGTGCAGCTTGAGCGTAAAGAGAATAAGTATAAATAGCACTAATATAACCGCACCTCAACAACGCCACATTTATTGAATCTGAGATGTTTGGAATAAATAGAGATAGATAGCAGCTCACCAACGCAACAGTTTACGAATATACGCTGCCCGTTGATAAGATTTTACGAAGTGCATTCGATTTCTGTTTCACTCCCAGTCCAAAATAGAAGACAAAAGGTCACAACCTAATTAAATGCAGTTTAAAGTAGTATACCTAGTAATAATTAAGTATGGTATAAATATCGAATTTAATCGAATGTAAATATGACATAACCTTAAAATGCTTACGTAATTTAATATTTTCTTTAAACCACCACTTAAGTTTCTAATGATATTTTTCCTACGCAATATACACCTGATTCCCTATTGTTGTACACTTATTCCAATAAGACGCAATGAAAAAAACTTAGCCCAACTCCCAAAGTAAAATGACCATTCTCCTTTGACAACAGTTTGTCCTTGTTGTTCTCTATACAGAATGAAAAGGAGTGACTGATGTAAAATTCAGTTTTAAGTTTAGAAAAGCATGCCAGAATTGATACCACAGTTCAAATAATAATATTATTGCGATAACAATTAAGAATTTACTAGCTGTGCCCCGCGGTGTTACCTGCGGTTTATTAGGGATATTATCCCGCAGTAAAATAACAGTTAACCACAGATAACAGTTGTAAATGTAAGACGATTCACCCACTGCAGCGGTAGATACGCGCGCGTGATTTGCTAAACTAACCGACTCGAATGCACACAGTAAAATACCTAATTAGACCAGTCACTCAAGAGAAATTCAGTCTTATACACAAGGGACTAATATATTTTATCAAAATTTTACTGCTCGCTCCCATACTTAGCGCCGTGCGGATCTTTTGTTTTTTTTTTAATTTCGGTCGAATCTTCTTGGAAGCGTTTTAATCTATTTGTCTCAATTTAATATTAAAAATATAAAGGGATGAAAGATGTAGTTCAAATTTTCACCACCCGCACGTGGCGCCATAGGGAGATCTTCATCAATATCTTATTAGAATAAAGTTTGCTTCCTTATTTTAATTAGGTACATATACTGTTTTCTCGCAAATGTGTTGTAAAGCGTTGTATGGCATTCATGAGGAATTGGTATTGACAAACTCGTGACATGTTAAGCCCTCAACTAGCGATATTAAATACCCTAGATACACCACGTCCGCTCAAAATATGTCCTAATGAAGAAGTGCTTGAACACCACTCAAGCACTTCTTTGTTCACAGTAGCGCCCGGACCGTTGAAAAGTCAACGTACCGCAAGCTCCGTGAAAAAATGAGAAAAAAAAATACTTATACTATAATAAGTAAACTGTCGTTTTTTCGACAGGTATTTAATTAAAGTTTGCTTATTTAACATATTATTTTAAAATTTTGGTCTTATACTAACTATAAAGTGATTTGATAGTAAATATTTGTGATATTCAAATGCATGGTCGGCTATATAGCCGTCTCTTTTCCTCGCGGTCCGTAACTGCTATATTTCTAACAGCGCATTCAGAATTGCGCGTAGAGTCAAAGAAATAAGGTCTATATTCTTCCGCATATAGTATAAAATTGATAAGTCGTAAAATTTTACCATCTTGCATTTCGAACTGTCATACATCTTTGACGCATGCGTTTTAATAAAGACCTTATACAGTACGCATTAAAGGTGACTTTCAATGTTTAAAATATGCCTTATATTGTATTTGACAACGCGATCATCTTACGGTGCTCCGTGGATCGTCCAATGTACCTTTTGGACAGGATTCGGAATCGATTTTGTTTGCGTTGTTGTATCTAGGGTATTTAATATCGTTGTCCTTGACTTATTCGTCTACTCGTTTGTAATAACCCACTTACCACACTAATATCATAAAAAAACTATTACAGGCTGTACAAAACATAACATAACACGTAAGTCAGTACTTTGCCAATATCTTCAAATTCCTTAAATATCGTTGACGTACCTACTCATATAGTAAATCCGTTGTATTTTCGAGGCTTATACAATGTTCCATTATATCAGCAATTTCATTGTTTTTTCTTCTTTATTATTATAACTTACCATCGCCTTGCACCGAGGTAATATGTTTTCCGTCTAGGAATAAGTCTATATTCGATAAGTAGGGTGAAGGGCCGCGGTCCACGACCACTTCATTGAGCACCAATATAGTGGTAGGCTTCTTCTTGTCTTTGCCGATATCGTTGCTCTTCCGCAACACCACGCATTGCAATCGCGACCTTAACGTTAACGCTGCGTGACCTGAAATGCAAGCGTAATTGACACTTTTTAAGGTCGAAAATTGCATGGCAGATTCAAAGGAAATCTCGAGAAAAATATTACTACGGTTCAAAAAGTATTGAACCAAATATCGACTTTATTTCGGCCAACGAAAGAATGAGATCCTGACTGGTCGTGTTTGTGCCTTATGGCGACCGAATTATTTACGGACCTCTTTATTACTAGACCGAAAGTGTACTTTCTCAGAACAAGAACTAAAGCGTGGAAAGAGTTTAAATTCAACTCATAAAGTCGACTCACATAGTTATAATTTTTTTTACATAAGGACCAAAAATGGACAAAAAAATGTTACTACGAACCATACTTTGAACAGCGTGTGTACAAACATCTTTGATACCTTAGTTACCTTTACGATCATCATCATCATCGACCCATGCTCGTCCACTGCTGGACCTATGTGCTCCCGATTTTCTGCCACTCTCATCCAGCCCACTCCAGCCAGCCTACGAATGTCATCATGCCATCTTGTCTCAGGGCGTCCCATGCTAAAAAGCGTAGCAAACTGAAGTGGCAGTGGGCTGGTCACGTTAGCCGCAGAACTGACGGTCGTTGGAGCCGTAAAGTTCTTGAGTGGAGACCGCGACTCGGTAAACGTAGTGTTGGGACGCCCTGAGACCTTTACGATACCGAATCAAAAAGTGATCTAATGTTGCAACCTGCCAATACGCCACTGATACTTTTTGGATGCGTAATACTTTGTTTGGAAATATTTCGTTAATCTATTGTCTATGGGTGTGTACGCTCAAACGTCATATCATTACTTCTATGCTTTAGTTCTTGTTCCGACCTGTGTGTACTTTAATCTTGTCACTTAAAGAACTAACGACGAATCATGACAGGATTGCATTCTGTTTTTGGCCGCATTTAGTAGATATGTTGTTCAATACTTTTTTTGTAGTGTAAGTATTAAAAGAGTTTCCTTACCTTCTAAAACATTCATAACTTGCTCCTGGAAGTTATTGAACTCGAACGGCGTAAGAAATCCTAATGAGCCTAAATGGAATGCCATTACTGGAGGGACTGATTGCTGTAATAGAAAAATATTACAGAAATAAATACTAGTGACAACAAAATTAAATTAAAGAGTGTGTTTGATTCTATGGATCCTCGAATTTAATTATCTAATTAATTATCGTCTTTAGAATTGAAACAAAAGAGTCAAAAGGGATAATGTATTCAATTTTCTTCATATTCTTTTAACAATAGATTTATAATGTCGCTTGCAGAATTCCCTTGGCAGAGTATGAAACATAAAGTACTACTTTTCTACTGCACAGGGAGAATGGGCCATGACCCGCCACGCAGGTACAGTGTGGATTGGTGGGTGTTAACAACTGCAGAAGCAGCCGGGACCAAAGGCTTGACGTTTTTTTCGAAGCACGGAGGAACTCGAGATATATCAGCCTTTGTTTACATCCCGGCAAACTTTTAAAGCAATAAATAATCTTTTAAAGCATAGACAAGCAAGCCTGCGCCGAAGCAACTTTTCATACAAAAAAACACTGTGCAATTTTATTTGTCTGCGATTTTGCTCAAGAAGTTTTCAGATACCTATACCTTTTTTGCTTGCTACCAGTTACTAGTTTCAAAAAAGGACCTATCTCATTTGCTTAAACATTCCCCGAGCATCAGCAATTACCTGAAATAGCGAGCTAAAGTCGATCTTGTCTGTGAGGTCTTCCGTGCCAGCGGGGAAGGTCATTAACCTCTCCATTACTACCACGAAATTCTCGTACTCGAATATCGGCTGCTTTAACTCTTTTGCTTGCTTGCTACAGTTAATGGTTTTAAAGAAGACCTATCTCATTCACCAAAAAATATGGTTGGTTAAACAATAATTATCACCTGGAAGAGGGAACTAGCATGCAGTAACGTGCCGTCGCCGCCCAGACATATGATGAAGTCGATCTTGTCTGTGAGGTCGTCAGTGCCGGCGCGGAAGGTCATCAACCTCTCCCGCACCACTACGAAACTCTCGTATTCCTTCAGAAGGACGTCATCCAGCACCGCTGCTTCCACAAACACCACCATACTTTTGTCCTGAAAGTTGGAATACATTGATCAATCGTGCAGTCCGCCCCAGGTGACCGGTACTTTTGGAGAGGGACGGCAAATTTTCACATTTTTAGTTCAATAGATATAAGGCACACATATTTAAATGATCATCAAAAAATAGCCTAACCAATAGGTTGAAAGGTTTTTTGTGGATTATTTAAGTAGTTATTATCTCAAAAATAAACAAATGGCGTCTAAAGATTAAAAAAACTAATTGGGATAAGCGAGCACAAAGAAGATCTTATTACTAAATTCATTCAGAATACGGAATTTAAGCAGAAATTCCTTGAATGATAGGCCTTTTTTAACCGACGTCAAACAAAAAAGGAGAAAGTGCTATATTCCTCGTGTATGTTTATATTACATACACGAGGAATATATACATGGGCAATCTGTACTCAGGTATTCTATACAACTAGCGGCCCGCCCTCGCTTCGCTTCGGTGTAGAGCTGAAGTGTAGACTACAACTACTGTTCTCAGGCTTGTATTATACACAATGACATTCATCTATGATTTTTCTTATACCTACCTGCATGCAAAGTCTCAGCCCGATCGGTTTAAAATTGAGAGTTTCATGCAAACTTTCATTCCCTATTTTATCCCCTTGGGGGTAGAACTGATCAAAATCCTTTCTTACCGGATGCCTAGGTCATAATATCTACCTGCATGCCAAATTTCAGCCCGATCCATCCAGTGGTTTGGGCTGTGCGTTGATAGATCACTATGTCAGTCAGTCACCTTTGAGTTTTATATATATAGATACCGCAAGTATTTTATTATTATTATTATTTTTGTCTGTGATTTTGTTCAAGTTGGCGCTACCTATAATGTATACCTGTGAGTGAGAGGAGTGAGCTGTGAACAGATTTAAATTAAAGGGAATGCTCTTGAGGTGTTCCCAATTGGAACACACTCGATATGGAAACTTCCCATATTCACCAAATTAGGATCTAACGATGATATATCCTGGAGAAATCGAGGGAATCCTTTGAAAATTATAGGCATTTACATAGTAATTTCTCAACAACAACTACAGCAATCAACTTGACGGACACTTCTGGATTGCACTAAAAAATCATGTTAGGAAAGAAACTTATATAGTTTTTGTTTGTGGTGGATGACACCAGTTCATATGACGTCAGCATTTCGCATAAAAATGTCAGCGTTTTATGATACAAAGGTTGATGGTTGATTCTCATTAAGCATACAAAAAATTATTGAGGGGCTCAATAGCGCAGGTGGTTAGCGTGTTCGGCGCCCGATCGTGGAAGTAAAGCAACTTTTGCAATGGTCGGTTATTGGACGGGTGACCAAAAACTTATTATCTTGAGCTCCCCCATGCTTCGGAAGGCTTCGGGAAGCCGTTGGTCCCGGCTCCATCTGCAGTCGTTAGCACCCACCAATCCGCACTGGGGCCGCGTCGTGGGTCACCGCCCAATCTCCCTATTCCATCCATAAGGAATAAGGAAGACCTGTGCCCCAGCACTGTGGACATTAGATAATAGGCTATACAAAAACTTAAGGCACTACTTGCGGCATAAGTTAAACTTCTGCTATAATGTTCTTTGTGTAGATACCTTGATCTTAAAAGCGGCCAAGTGCGAGTCGGACTCGCCCATGAAGGGTTCCGTAGCAGCAAGTAACATAACATAAAAGTACTTGTAGTTCGTTGTAACTTTGATCGATGTTTTAATAATAGTGTTTTTTTTCATAGATTTCTGATTTATGACGTATTAAAAAAACTACTTACTAGATCTCGTTCAAACCAATTTTAGGTGGTAGTTTGCATAGTAATACATCATCATATATTATTTTAGTTTTATCAGTCTCTTATTTTAGAAGTTACAGGGGGGGGGGGCACACATTTTACCACTTTGGAAGTGTCTCTCGCGCAAACTATTCAGCTTAGAAAAAAATGATATTAGAAGTTCTTATAGTTTCGGCTGTGTGGCTGTGACATACGGACGGACATGATGAATCTATAAGGGTTCCGTTTTTTGCCAATTGGCTACGGAACCCTAAAAAAGTATAATTAAAAAGGAAAACCAAATTAAGAATACACGGCATCAAATTGATTTGGTAAGTTCTTGGACGTTCGTTGCTAGCCAATTAACATTGAATGATACAAGTAATCGATTCCTAATAAAAACCATTGACGTCAGTGTGACCTGCATTTCCGATGAGCATTCGATAAGGCCGTACAAAAATTATACATACAATAACTATACATTAAATCCATAAAAAAAATGATATTGAAAATACTTTTAAAAGGTTTTTGGTTGGATTTCACGCGCATCTTACATAACTCATTGCACTTAATATGGTAATGTGAATGCCATTCAATGGGATGGTATTACAACGGATGAGTAGATACATATACGTTTAACTGGAAATAAAAATGAATGTTTTCTTCGTGTCATAAATTAATAATTTCTTTTTAGCAATATCAATGGAACCACCCTGACTGAACGGTGTTTTATCCAAATATTCATTCCCCATTTAATCACTTAGATTAAGAGACCAATTTCCAAAAAGCAATTACTTAATACATAACCGTGACTAGAGTACCTAGGTGCCAATTTTTATATTTCTAAAGTTATATAACTCTTTAAGGGATGAATTTCTAAAAATTCCTTTTTTACATCCATTCGAAAAGAGTTTGTTCTACTTAACAGAGACTAAAATAGCGTTGTAATTCTTAAGGAGTTATTTCGAAATTAAGAATGTTGATATTGTTAGTAATAGTTCTAATCATCAAAGAGGTTAATCACGAACATTATATGAACAAGTCTCAAGCTGTATAATAAAGTAACTGTGTGGGCTTGCCAAATTTGCATTGACTTATTCTCATAGAGGGTGATAAAAAGTAGTCTTTGAGTAAACTAATTACTATTTTAGTGCAAGTTTTGTACAGAATTTCATGCCTGCACCCAGTAGTAAAGGCTGTGTATAGATCGATCAGACTGCCAATGAGTTTTTTAATGATGAAAATAATATTTTATACATTTCATTGTTCGCTGGTGAATTGTGCTGTCCTGAAAGGTCACGGACCCTCATTCATGAGAAAATGACTTAGAAGACGTTACAAGGAGATGCAACCAAACAGAACTAAAACATTGTTATTTAAATACACAAAATGTTACTTCGATTAGCAAGTATTAGGTAGTTTAAGTATAACGATTGAAATCATGACCTGTGTGTTGTATTTCAACCTGTTTGAATAGATTTATTGATGAATAAAATTAAAATATTTTTAAAAGACTTCAAACACATAAAACAGGGCAAGCACTAGTATGCTAGTCTGCCCCCACCCTAGGGTTCCGTCAAAGAACCAAGATTCCGATGCTGGCGTCGTGCATTTTCTGATGACCAGACCCGCTGGGGGGCAGTTGTACCAGGTACCAATATGATACAACTACAAATCTCACTATTTCAGAACCCTTTATCACCTTTTTTTTTTTAATGTGAGTAACTTAATTGCTCCAGCCAGTGTACGAGCTGCACGAATGCCGCTAGGATGCGTCGTGCACCTTCTCGATGACTAACACCAACCGGCAGGGAGGTTGCACCAGGTACCAATATGATAAAATATGAACTTTTACTATAACACACCCCCAGATCACAGACATTTTGAATAACGAGTAACTTACTTGCACCAGTCAGTGTACGAGCTGCACGAATGGCGCCAGAATGGTGGCGCCGTGCACCTTCAGGATGACCAACACCGACCGGCAGGTGGGTTGTACCAGGTACCAATATGATAAAACATGCACTCTAACTATTTCAGACCCCAATAACACAGATTTTTTGAATAGCGAGTAACTTAGTTGCACCAGTCAGTGTATGAGCTGCACGAATGGCGCTAGAATGGTGGCGCCGTGGACCTTCAGGATGACCAACACCAACCGGCAGGGGGGTTGTACCAGGTACCAATATGATAAAACATGCACTCTAACTATTGCAGACCCCAATAACACAGATTTTTTGAATAGTGAGTAACTTACTTGCACCAGCCAGTGTACGAGCTGCACGAATGGTGCCAGAATGGTGGCGCCGTGCACCTTCTTAATGACTAACACCGACCGGCAGGGGGGTTGTACCAGGTACCAATATGATAAAACATGCACTCTAACTATTGCAGACCCCAATAACACAGATTTTTTGAATAGTGAGTAACTTACTTGCACCAGCCAGTGTACGAGCTGCACGAATGGTGCCAGAATGGTGGCGCCGTGCACCTTCTTGATGACTAACACCGACCGGCAGGGGGGATGTACCAAGTACCAATATGATAAAACATGCACTCTAGCTATTTCAGAACCCCAGATCACAGACTTTTTGAATAGCGAGTAACTTACTTGCACCAGCCAGTGAACGAGCTGCACGAATGGCGCCAGAATGGTAGCGTCGTGCACCTTCTTGATGACTAACACCGTCAGGGGAGGTTTGTACCAAGTCAACCGTTGCGACGCCGGGTCTTGGATTTGCCTGAAACCGTTATATAAGCATTAATATGTATAAAGATAAAGGAGACGAAAGCAGGCTAAACTCCGGGTGATGCATGAGAAATAACACTAAAATGGCATGACGTAGGCAAAAAAGAAAACATAATCTCTGAATAGACTTAAAATAGCTTTGGAATAATTCCTTAATTATGGTCATGACATTAAATGAAAAGGTCATTTTTTATATTTGCGTAGCAAGAAGTTTTTTGTTCCACAACATCGGCAAAAAATAGAACATATTTTTTTCTCACATATATTGTTAGTAGGTTTTATTAATTATTTGTTATATAAAACTAGTTTTTTAACGGGTTAATGCACGAAACTTTATTTACTTATTGACGTTTTGCAGCCTTTTCAGGTCTGCTTCGTCAGAATTATGATTTTTTATTTAATTTCTGACTAAGCAGACCTGAAAAGGCTGCGAAACGTTAATAAGTAACTAAAGTTTCGTGCATTAACCCGTTAAAAACTAGTTTTATTTAATGAGTGATGTGCGTGAAAACCTAAGAAACAAATAAATTATTTTTTATGTTGCGCGGAGTAATTAGACTGTGCCTAGAGTGTCCACTATACATATAGCTCTCGAGTTTTAGGTTCCTATAGAAAACTAACTGACAGCAAAAATCAGCTCTAATGACCCCAAAAGTACTTAAAGTACAAATCGCTCCCATCAGTCGGTCATAATTAAGGCTTCTTTAATTCGTTAAGCACGCAAAACAGTTTTTGGCGTTGTTCTAGGTTTGGGTACTGTGTTTTTTATATATCGGTACAGGATAGTGCGTTTAGACTTTCAAACAAGAGGTCATGTACGTAAACGCACTCGTACAAAGTGACTTAAGTTAAAAATCCCATACATAACATAAACGTAACAAAGAACTTGAGTGCGTTGATCTTATGTAATGACTACTTAAAACATGACAAAATTAGCTGCATGACTTCAACTAATACCACAAAATAGATAGTACAGAAGGTAATCTCATGTATTTTGTACTTCACTTCTCGTAGCTTCGCTCGGCGGTCGCGCTAGAATTGTCAACTTTGGCTTGTGCATAAAAAAACGTGGTAGTGACACTCGTACGTAACTAGTTGTTTGATTTATTGTTAAGAATATAAAAAAAAATAAAAAAAAACAGACTTCAAAATCGTAAATGGAACTATAAGACGTATTATTACCGATCAGAAACGAAAATCTATTTAATGTTTCAATCTCGACCCCGCCCGACTTCTAAATCATGAATCAGATATTATTTTTAAGTTAGTTCCATTTTCGATTTTGAAGTCGGTTTTATTTTTTGTTTAAAATAAATTACACCGTCTAAGTAAACAATAACACAATTGACGGAGAAATCGGTGAACATGCATAAAAAAACATCGTGCGTGCCTTTGACATTTGAAGGTTTCCCTCGATTTCCCCGGATTCCAACAGATTCTGACTTGGTTCCAATGGGACCACCTCGGAAGTGCACTCTTGCGAATAAAAAAAGAAATTTGGAAACAGTCCACAATTGACGGAACTGAACATAATGAAGAAAAAATATACAGTCGAACACAGAACCTCCTCCTTTTTTGAAGTCGGTTAAAAAGAGGAAAAATGAAAATATATATTACACATATTGCTTTAAAAAACTTTTGCTTTAACATTCTTCAACTGCGCTCTGTTAACTACGTTCAGACTTAAAACCAAAAATACATTCTTTTTTAATCACACGCTAATTAGCCTAGCTCCAAAGTAAGCACTGTAAGGCTTGTGTTATGGGATGCTAGCGTAACGGATAGAATACATATACTGTACGTATAAAAGTATGTTTATATAGAAATACATATTAAACATCCATGACTGGAGTACAAATGCTCGTATTCATCACACGAACATCTGCCCCCAGGATTTGAACCCGGGACCTCTGGAGTCGACGACACCATGAAACCCGGCGTACAAACCACTCGGCCACGGAGGTCGTCATCAATTCAAGTGAGTGTAGCCAATTGTTGAAGGCTTGGTTGGAAATTTTCAATATGGTAGCTTTTAAAAAAAAGGAAAACCTTAATAAAAACTTATAAGCATTAATCTATAACGGAAACTTCCTTAATAATTTTGATCATTTTTTTTCACGGTATATAACTGTTTATTTGCTTCTCTAAATTGTTTTTTAAATAATAAAAGAAAAAACTTACATAACCATCGCCGAGTTCTTCATTATCCTGCCGCATGGTCCAAACTGTTGAATAGGTGATGGCGCGTTCAAGGATCTGGTTCTCCTGAAACCAAAATAAAAACCATTGTATTTCTGCTAACTTAAAAATATTAATATACACTGATCCTACAATTGTAGTATCTTATAAAAAAATCTATTATTACCATTAATTATATTTTTTGTGAGCAAACTTTAAATCCCAACCACAAATATTTAACAAAATATAAGCATTTTTTCCTTTGATTTAGAGTTGTCGTTCGTGAATGAATTCTTCTATTGGACTAGTTCACTTAGCAGGTATATCTCCTTCTTTCGGGTCCCAATTAGTTCAGTACTTTTCTAGTTCACACACTTCACTGAAGAAGAGTAAAGCGAATGGATGGATTACGAATACCGCGTGCGGAAGCGAGACAGTTGCACGGCTCCGGAGTCGGAGTCCAGCCGCACTCAATTTAACGTCTTATTGCGCATTGGGCTTAGTTTAACTCGAATATTATTTATAGGCGTAATTTGTTTACGTGTTGAAATTTAATTTTGTTGCTCATTATTCTGAATTTTAAATACGCTAATCGAGTGCACTTTAACTTAAAAATAACAGAAAATTGATTTGTTATTCTTTAAACAAATAATAAGGTCTTTAAATAGTGAGTAAACCTGTGTAAAGGAGAATGACACATTACGCATTATTGCTCAACTAGCAAACCAGTGAACCAAATGTTCACCAAAACCTGATTAAAAAAAAAATGTATTGAATTAATTGAGAACTTCGGAGATTTTGTGTGGTTTCGTTTGAAATTCCTGATTTCTCGAAAACTGGAAGTGCTATGTTACTCAAATCCGGTTTGTAGTCTTATCAGACTATTCTTAACTTATAACTTAAACATTCTCTTTATCTATCTCTTACGGTTTGGCCGCTGAAACAGTACCACAGACGGACGGACGGCCGGACTTGTCTAATAGATAAGAGATAATTAAACGTGCCTAAAAAAGTTCTTCTGAATTAAGGCTTTGTGATGTTAATTTTTACGTAATAGTACTTTAAAATATAATAATTAATGCTGCACTGACTTCCTGCTAAATTCAAGTTTTAAGATTTTTTTTAATATAACACAAAACGAAGGAAAACAATCTATGTTCAAACAGCCACGAATATAATAGTTTCAATAACGATTGTTACTTAAATAATAATATATGTAAACCTGCAGTTGTTTGCTTTTAAAGCATTTTTTCTTCATATTCTTTTTAAAATGACTTGCTTTATGTGTGAAAAATAGTCATTATGAAATATTCTATTGAACGTCATAATTCTCACGGCAGTAGTATAATTAGTACAACATATTTTCTGTAAATGATTTAGCAGTGTGAATCCAAGAGTAATAATAATAATTATAGTGTAATTATTGAAATGTGAGCTTCACCTATATAATGCCGGCATTTCACTTGGCTATTCGTATTTGCAATTCGAAAACTTGATAAGAGTCAGTCTTTATCATGCTTTATAAGGAATAAAGAGAATAGACTATGAAGAGACGGATGTGAAGTTAACAAACAGCAAACACGAATAGCCAAGTAAAATGCCGACTTAAATGTAAACAATAAAACTCATAGACGAGTGCAGTTTGCCAAGTCTTTCCTATTTTTCGTTGGATCAGAGATTGAATATTCGTGATCTGTATAGGATTTCGATTTTTTAAAAGCTAATCATATTCGGATAATCGCACACTTTGAGAAGATCCATCATAGATATGTAGGGAATTTTCGATTTAAAATTTTGAAAATCTACTTCTCAGTATCTTTATACGTAATTTCGGACCAATTTTTAGCATTACACACCTATATTTAATTAAGAAAAAAGTAAGTAAATAATAAGTATCAAAGTTGGATATTACCTCACACTGTAGTCACAGCATTTTGCGAGTACACGCTCAGTTATCTACGTTATTCTTCGATAAACTTACACAGCACACTGAACTATAGCAGACAGTGGTTATTTTAAATTAATTAGTATGCTTACGATATGCTACAGGTTGATTTAATTAAACACCGGCCTAAAGCTTGAGTTTTATACCTTATTTTCGATATTTCGGATCCTTTACAGCAGAAGGTAGTGTTCGGTCGCTGACTAAATTTATTAAATGGTTGTGTTGTCTGCGTGAAAACTTGAAGGAAAACATAAAAGACGAAATTACGTAGACTGGGATTTATTTGTATAGAAATAAAAATGCGATTTCCCTTATAATATTTTTGAAATTTACCTGTCCCGTCCATGCATGAACCATTTTCGAATTCGCATAGTTTGCGAGTGCGAATTGTTTGTCAAATTTTGTATGGAAATTTTAACAGCAGTGCTACAAAGTACGTAAATAGAACTCAAAATTAGTATACATTTGAAGGACTCGCAAACGTTACGAATTCGATATTGGTTCGTGCTAAGGGTACGACAGGTAGATTTCAAAAATATTATAAGGGAAATTGCATTTTTGTTTCTATACAAACTGTTCATGGCTAGTAACAGCTATCGAATTCTATGTATTTTACTTAAGTTCACCTCTTTCTGTGTTCTGTCATTTCAGCATTAAAAAAAGGTTCATATAAACTAATATTCATTTAAATTTACAAAGGCGAATGCAAAATTGACTGTGTCTAAAATTTAAGCTAGATTGTTTATGAACAAAAACAATAGCAACCTGTAACTTAAGTAATACTAATGTGTTATACATGAGGACTTTGGTATGGAGGAGGCATTGGTGACCTTGCAAATGAGCTGGAAAATCCATTATTTTACTTTAAAAAAAAATGTGTTATTGTGATGCATTATCACATGTTATTGTGGTTATTATTAAAAGTATTTAATACCGCGTTGATTTTTACTTTGTTCTTTATCTTTTTATTTAATATTATTTTCTTAATATCAAAACGATATTGTTTTACGATTCTACAAAACCTACGTCAAAAGTCTATTTAATAAAAAGCAATGTGCAGGCCGGCAAGTTGAGGATGGCTGGTGTGGCAGGTTACACTGCTCACTGCTGTATCTCATCATCTTCGCGTCTGGACTCCACCGTCACTTAACATAAGATACAAACATGGAGCACCCCCACTAGAGTCCGCATCACACAAATTTTGTTTGGAATCAAAATCGCCAAAGTCGGTGGGGTGCAGGGAGGTCAGCCCCGCTATGATTGGTCGCGTCAAGGTCAGATCATATACTCAGTGCAGCGAAGTGATGAGGGTAAGATCGATTTTAGAAAATATCGATATTTTCTATCGATAAACAATTTAAATAAAATAATAAGAATAGAGGCCTAGTAGTGGTGCGCAAATGCGTAATCATACCCTCTCCACTTTCTTCCAGCGTTCTAATTACATGACGCGACTAGTAACTACATACTAAATTATATATAAGCAACACAAAAAAAAACACGTCCAGGACAAGAAGTATTAATGCAACGATATTAACTACTCTAGATACAACAACACGAACAAAATCGTGGCCGAAACGTGTCCAAAAGGTACATTGGACGATCCACGGAGGTCCGTAAGATGATTGCGTGGTCAAAAACAATATAATGCCTTATTTAAACATTGAAAATCACCTTTAATGCATACGGCATAAGGTCTTAATTAAAATGCATGCGTCAAGTTCGTAAAATTTTACGATTTATTGTTATATGTGAAAGAATATAGACCTTATTTTTTTGACTTTTCACTCGCAATTCTGAATGCGCTGTTAGCAATATAGCAAGTACAGACCGCGAAGAAAAGAGATGGCTAAGGGCGACGTATAACCGACCATGCATTTGAATATCACAAATATTTTAAATTAAATCAGTTTATAGTAAGTATTACAACAATAAAATTTTAACAATACCCGTCGAAAAAACGACACTTTACGTACTTTTAGTATTTTTCTGCATTTTTTCACGGAACTCTTGGGCATCTTGACTTTTCAACGGTCCGCGTGTGACTGTGTACTAAGAAGTGCTTGAGTGGAGTGCAAGCACTTCTTGATTGGGACACATTTTGAGCGCTCGTGGTGTATCTAAGGTATTTAATATCGTTAATTCTATGTCTTTATCTAGGTCATAAACTATGCGCACTTAATTTCATACAAATCCGTTTAACCGTTTTAGCGTGAAAGAGTAACAAATATGCATACAAATTTTCGCATTTTTTCAATTTTATTAGGATAAGTTTGAAGTCAAATAAAAAGTGTTGGTTGTATACTTATGACATCTATTATTGTATACGATGAAATAAATAGTTTTTATTTATTTTTTCCATTTCCATAGCTGACAAACTTATCGATAAACTTACGCGTTGAGACATGAGCTGCGTCTGAGTCACTAGCAATACACGTGCCGGTGTGAGAGCGAGATAGCATAATGATGTAGCCCATGCGAGAAAGGGATAGTGTAAAAAGACATCAACGCGTTCACCAAAAAATAAATACAATTAACAGCAATTTAATATAACAGTATTATTGTCTTTTTGTAATACATTTAAACTAACCAGTGAAAAGTAATACCATTTTTTTGAAGACTGGAAGTTGTACTCGACTTTCCACACAATTTAATTGCACAGTGCGGCATTTTTTACAGTTTTTTAACACGAAAACGAGAGAAGCAGTTCGACCAACGCTCGGTTACCGAATTAAACGATGTATCGCGACGTCTGTAGGCGTGCCTCACGCATAGGTAAAATACTACTTAAGGTTTGCGTAAGCGCTTGCCCTTGTATGCGGACTCTAGTGGGGGTGCTCCGTGGATACAAATTACATAGAGTAATTTATCGGACCCATTTATATAAACAAATCTTTTTCTCTCTAATCATTCATTTCTTCATTATTATAGGAGTAGTTATTGTATACGAGTATGAGCGTGGTGTGATGAGCATCGGCTCATTTTGCAGCATACATGATTTGAAAAAAATATAAAAATAGAAATATAATTTTGATGTTATATTTTTTAATGGCACAAATTTAAATGATCATCAACAAATACAACAGGTAACCTAATAACTAAATCTTTAGGTTACGAATTGTATTTTTAGGGGATCATTTACTATTTTTTTTAATGACATGTTCAACTCATTATGTATTTTCTAAGAATTAAATAAAGGCTCTAATAAACGTGTAAAAATTGTCAAATCTATGAAGGTAAATTATTTTTAGACTGCTTTTTTTGTAGTCAGACTTTAAAGGCAAAGCAATGTTATATTTAATAATCAACATTATGCATTTGTAAATCTTGATACGTTGTTGTTTTCTGACTTGGCGTATGTATACAGTACAGGTGCACATGGTACATAAATAAAACTTCAACTATAAAACACCATTGTCATTGTCAAACTTAAATACTGATCATGGGATTTTAATGGGTTTTCCGTATTTAGCAAGTAATAAGGAAAAAGTTTTTGCTATTAGGTGTGCTAACCATAGCAGTTGCGGTGACTAACATTGTGCTAATTATATGTATTTTGATTAAGTATTAGATAATTTTGCGGTGACTTCAATGAATGAACTTATAATCTATGAAAAAAAAATACCTACTTTATTTATTTTGATTATCCAAAACTCCTATTCAAAACCGCTATGTAATCATTTGTCTAAGATTGTTTTTTACGGAAATCAATGAAATCTAAAATTCACTGGTTCGGTAAAAACTTAAAATTTCTCATATTAGATGAAAATCTAATCGGTATGGAAAATAAAGGGTATTCAAAATATGGATCCCTGAGGTACACCAAGCAACGTCAACATTCAATGTGACTATGGATGGACCAATTGGCTAATGCCATCCATGAACAAACAAAAATAAAGAATTCCAATGAAATAAGTCGTTACGACTTTATTTAAAAAAACTGGACACCACACAGTTTCAAAGACCTTGGCTATTATTTTTAAACGAGTTCCAACAAAAACAAAAATTGTGTATGTTCGGCGATAATGTCATGCATTGTGAACCGATTTTCAATTGAAATGTTATGCTCCCGAAGGGGTCTCATATTCACTAGCTACACTAAGATCTGCTGATGGGATCCTGAAAAAATCGGCGTAATTCGAGAACTCCACCAACCTTTCCTAAAATGATTCAACCACTCATACTTTAAGCCCAGAGAACAGAACTGTTCTGTGTTTAAGCCTTATTGGGGATAGTTATACTTAATGCTGGCTCACAAACTATGGAGATCGACATATTTTGTTTTCATTGCTTATTTTTCATGTATTTAAAAAGTGTTTTTGCTTATTGTACATTTAGTGTAATTGAGTTTGACTTACTGTTGTTCATTGTTTACAAAGTATTCATAAATTTTGGGCAAACTATAAGTAAGTAAATACTTATGTATTACTAATTAAAAGTACCTAATTTATTGTAATCGTGGATTAGCCGTTGTTGGTTTATAGCCATGGTTGGGCTGTTGTAACTTACTCGTACCACTAAAAAGCAAGAAATAAAATGTTTGATGATTCTTGTTTGTTTCAATTAGTTTTCTGTTGAGGTAGTCTGAATATAGTGAAAATCTGATAAGTTCTTTTGGAGATAAATAATAATATTCTTCAATGACAAACAGTGCACGATGTAATTTGCTGGTATTATGAAATATAAAGGAGAGAATGTGGCCGAATCTAAGTCAGTCAATGAGTAAAGAACTGAAGATCAGGTAAACTTCCAGTCCTATCTATACCTTTCCGGTCTGAATAGAAATAAGAAACAAACTTTTAAATATTACTTTAAGCTTTTCATATTGAATATAGTTTAAATTTCAAACTCGTCTTTTTTGACGTGACACTTATGAAAAAGTGTAACGCTCGGTAACGTTACGATGAGTTTAAGTTTACATGTACAATGTTTTAGTAAACAAAATATATTTCTATAGTTAAAATTTGTGCAATTCTTATTTTCATTCAATTCCTTGTTCCTATTGTGCAATTTAATTATATTCATATCAATAAATATTCTACCGAGAAAAAGACGTTTTTTATTTAACATTCATAACAGTACTGGTAATTACGAGATGTTGGTCAATATTTATACGTTTAAAAATTTGGTTCCAAGACAAAACAATAATACTTAATATGTATATGTTACAGTGGTTTACTGCTAGTCCAGTCAATAAAAAAAGGTTGATGCCGAATTTGCACCTTTTAACCCTGAACTTTCAGTTCGGTTAGTACACACACAAATAGATCCGAGGCATCGCTTAATTAGATTCTTTATCTCTGCAAGTTTTTTTTATAATATCTTGTTCTGTGCCTTATAAACACATGACATACCTTTTCGGTGAAGTGGAATAGATACTTTTTTTAAGTGAAATTTCTTTAGGCGCTTTGGGTATTTTTTTTTAATTTAGCTCAACGTTGTTAGTAGGCTTGGCCTAATGCAACAAACGCTCTTCGAGTGCAAGAGATATTGAAGTTCGAACCCACAGGCTTATAATTTTTTAAATATTGTGTTTTTTTATTTATCTATTTTGTTTACTTTTTGCTTAGTTGTTTTTTGAAGTGAAAACTTTTTAAGGCGCGTTGGGCATTTTGGAGATGAGTTTTATTTATTTATTTTTGTTTACATTTTGCATTTTTTTTGTGATTTGAGTTTTCATTTCTGACCGCCATTATTTTTCTAACTTTTATCATAGTTTTGATCCGAAACTATTGTATAACTTGTGAATAAGTTTTTTGTTTACCAGGTAACACAAGACAAGTTACTAAAATATACCTCCTGTCGAAATATTCTTCCTTAGCCCTGACCAACTCCGACTTGCCAGTATCGCAGGAAAATTGACGGCGGAGCATGATTCAAACTGTTATACTTGTACACAAAACGAACATACTCAATCGCATCCGCGTATTAGACAGTCACACACATAATATTATGGTCGTTATTCATCACGTTTCACAAAAACCGGAACTTGACACACTTGTAACGCACATTTTCATCACAGATTTTACATTGGCAACTGGGCTATTATGTGAGAGGAGCTAGCGAGTCATTATTGTGCAGATTATAGTGTAGTAATGAGGGGGTACTCAGAAGCGCGGAAGACGTGCTGCGACTGGCAACTGGCGACGGCGTGCGCGCACGAAGCCTCCGCTCTGGCGTCTGACCTTGATGTGTGTGCGCGCTTGAGATTATCGCATCGGCAAAGGCTGCAGATCCGATATCGTATCTATCTACAAGATGTAACTACCTGTTTTGCCAGACCCGAATTATGTTCAAACCATATAATCAACTGATATTGAATTTAATAATGATGGAGGCAGAGCCCCGAAAGGATGCGCAAACGCATACTATGAAATAGCATGAGGAAATATAGGAATACACGACCAGATATTAAAGATAAAGACTACTTTCCACTATGTTACTGTTTCAATTTACTGCTAAAGTATAAGTAAGTATGCTAATAATTTTCCGTATAAACATAAAGTTTGAGTTCACTTCAAAAATAAAAGTTCAGGAAAGTCAACGAGTCAAGAACAGGTCAAGTCATCCAAAGCTGTAAAATCTCTTTTACAGACTTTTATCTTGTATGATAAAAAGATTGACAATCGATTGAGAAAATTCAACACTGGTTGTCATTATACGTTAGTTTTATTATACTTATATTATTTTGTTTATAATGTTGTTTTTATCTGCAGACAATCGCATGAATATGTATTATCATGCTGTTTGTCCGCTCCGACATTGACCAATATAATCAGCGATCCATATTGTCTTGACCGTGTTTCCAAAACGATTAGACCCATCGGAAGCATTACTTTAATTTCAAGTAGATATGTATCTTTATGTTCAGCAGAAATGTGTAAAAGTGTTTCTTATTTCATTGGATTGGATCGAATAGTTATTTAAAGTTTGTACATAGTGCATAGCATATGTGAGCTCGTTACGCAAGTTGAGAAATTCCTACCGAAATGCACCCAGATAACGCCTTTCACGCAACATACGAGTGTAACGTGTGAACATATTACACCAGCGCGCAAGTGGCACCAGTTATTTGTGCACTCCATTTCGCCATAATCCACTGCTATAGGGGTCAACTTAGAAAAGGCTTTGAGGCTGTTCCAAATTTGCGTCCATGAGTTGTACGTACTCCTATCTGATGTCCAATTAAATGCTCGTTAACATATTTCCTTCGAATTTGTTTCTGCGTAGGTAATAAAAGGTTGCAAATCATTGTTTACAGTTATTTCATTACGCCATTGTATTGTGTTAATGTAATTACATCTTATTTAACCATAATATTATTAGTGGTATTTTATGTGCGTGCCCTCCGAGAGGCTATATAGTGGATAAAGGAAGGAATACAGTCTTAAATTACAATTTTCCTGCAAAAAATATATCAATTATTATCATTTTATAATGAGTTGGGCCGAGATATTTCTCATCAATTCGTTTTTGAGCGTTTCGACCGAGAGCCCACTTACTAGAGCCTATTATTCTGTACTGGTAGAGTATATTATTTTTAACCTTATACATACTTACAAGGTAGCATTTTGACTACTTCTGCTAAATTTTAAAGCTTGCCAAAGAACATGCAAGAACTGAGGGCCCACTAACTGATTGGATTTTCTTTATTTATAGTCACTCAACAGACAGAGCTCAAATTTTTGTAAGTAGTTCTACAAAATACCATCTAAATATTCCCATTCATCAAAATTATTTAAATTGGTCGGATACAGTAGTATGAAAATTGAAGCCTTTTTTCTGAGGGCCCACATTCGGTGTGTCGTCGTAGCGTTTAAATTACAACAGGTACAAAATTTATGTCTCTGGCTACGCTAATTCTTTATTAATACGAAACCTACGTTTTCCACAGTGACCCCTCGGAGGGCACGCACATAGTATTTTTTTATTACTGAATATGATAATAATAAGATAAGGCGTATAATATGATTATTCAGCCCAGCAAGTCAATCAAAGACGAATTTAAAATTTCAATATATTATGTAGTTTTACATTATGTGGACTGATATTTGTAAATTCACAGTCATTGGATTTGGTTTAGTATTTAAAGTGTCTTCTCCTTGTTTTTTTCAACGACCACGTTCTTGGTATTGGTGTTATTCAATCGACTACTGTACCATAATTCGCCGGGGTGTTAGGTGGCAACTCGGCAGCATTGACCGACATAGCGCATCGCGATTTCAACATTTGACCGCCATGAGGCTACGTCAGCCTTCGCCTGCTTGTTGGACCTTCGGCCCCTCTGCTCTGTTAGCGACGCGGAACGGGAACAATCGGTAACAACAGAATATAGAAAGAGGTAACAGTAAAGAGATAAACACCTAACAACTCTTACTCTTAGCACGAGCCAATATCGAATTGAAATGGTTGAATTCGATCACGATGCGCGTCCATGTTAAGAAATTTCGCATGGAAGATTTGTAATTCTAGTTATGTCCGTTGTGGAATATATCACAATCATCATGGGCCGCGATTTTGAAAAAATTAAAACGGCTGGTCGATAGGCTAGCTTCCGTACAAAAAAATTCGAACGTAGTTCGTTTTTCGTGATTGAGTAACAATCATTCAAACTTGCATAGTTATAATAGTAGCATAAGGATTAATGGTGTGATATCAGATGATGCAAAAAAACTTACGAAAAATACTAAATCAGAAAAACAGTCGCGTTGCGGGCGCAAGCTTCTATTGCTTACGTACGTTTTGTTTAATTAAGTCATTTCCGAGCAAGTTGGAATAAAGATTGCAGCCTTGTAATATTCTTTGCAACACATTTGCGGAGGAAATGCATTTACGGTGGTTTAATACATTGTTCGAAAGTAAAAAATTATGGGCCTTACAAGGGAGCGTGCGGTAAAACTTTTACTGCACTCTCCCATACATGGCGCCGTGCGTATCCTTTACGGTCTAACCTCCTTGGAAATTTTTATTTTTTCCAATGTCTCATATAAATAGGTCTTCAGCTGTCTGTTGATAAGGATTATAATGTTTATAATATTTTTATTTTAAGCGTGATTCTTTGACGCGTTTTTAATTTGTATATTTATTTTATCTCTTTCATTTATTTGAATGGGAAAACTTATATATGTACAGTATCTTTTTCTTGACTTAAATTTTAAGCGAAACGTAAATACAATGTTATAAGATAATCTAAAAATTAATACATACTTATCTTAGATCTCCTATCAGATAAAACATAAAGAATACTTATGATGGCTTTTGTCACTTGTTTAGATAAAGATAAACACTAACCAAAGGTTGTTGATTAATATTATTTAAAATCGACGGTATGTCACGTCTTACCACAGAAATAAAAATATATATTTCTATGCGTATAACGTTAGGATTGTGAATATTTTTATAGATAAGGCATTTTTATAAATAACTGTGTTTAGTTTAGTAAACAAGTAAGGTTATTAAGTTATTTGCTTGTTTTGAATTTATAGATTTCTAATCCTAAAAAACCGGCCAAGTGCGAGTCGGATTCGCGCACCGAGGGTTCCGTACAAATCTGTAGGTATATTTTAATAATTATTAAAAAATAGTTTTTATTGTATGATGTAACTAAAAATTTACGATTTTCGCAATTTTTCCTTTATCTGTACTATAAGATGTTACTTCGTACCAAATTTCAAGATTTAGTTCACGGGAAGTAGTACCTTGTAGGTTTTGATTCCCGTGCGAGTTTCGAAAATATGTGGCATAAACGGCTGTATCTTTTGATTGCTTTGGCTTAGAAGTTTGATTTTTTCACAGCTCCAAGGGACAGTAGACCTGAGTATTAGAATGAATTTCAGTTTGAAAACTCCACGTGTTCCTGAAAAAAAACGGTCTTGACAGACGGACGGACGGACTTTTTGCCTTTTGAGGTACGGAACCCTAAAACCAGCAAGTTCCATACGTAAAAAAAATTAATTGTATACCTACCTAGCGTTTAGAAACATCAAGAAAACCTGAATTAGTATTTTAAGGCATAATAATTGAAATATTACAAAATAAAATATTATTTAAAATAGTACTGTTATATTTATTGAATGTTTTTTATTTTACTTTTATCTCACCTCTTATGGTATTTTTTTTTTCATCTTTATTGTACATTAATACTTAGGGGTTTTGTCCGTAGATATGTCACCGCTATAATTTGTGTCTAAGAATATTCATTACTACATACTATACAAAATTAACTTATTTTTTTTTTAAGGCAGCTTGAATAAATTTGTATAACAGTATCGCTTCTTTAGTACATAGGTGCATCAAAATACAATTACTTCACTGATTTGTCAAATAATCATTTGGTATATTATGTAGTATATATAGTAGGTAGTTATGAGGTAGTAGGTGGTAACCCCTGGATCTACTAAACCAATTTTGAAAATTCTTTTACCAATAGAAAGCTACGTTAGTTCTGAGTGTCATGGGATATCATTATATTAGAACTAAAACTTCTACGCCTAAGCAAAGCCAGGGCGGACCAATAATCGTAAAATAAATAAATATTTCCAACACTCACACCAATTAGCCTAGCCCCAAAGTAAGCACTGTAAGGCTTGTGTTATGGGATACTATAGTAACGGATAGAATACATTTACAGTATATATATATCATCATCATCATCATCATCAACCCATGTTCGTCCACTGCTGGACATAGGTCTAACCTAATGCACGCCACTGCTCCCGATTTTGTGCTACTCTCATCCAGCCCACTCCAGCCAGCCTACGAATATAATCATCCCATCTTGTCTCAGGGCGTCCTACACTACGTTTACCGAGTCGTGGTCTCCACTCAAGAACTTTCCGGCTCCAACGGCCATCAGTTCTGCGGCTAATGTGACCAGCCCACTGCCACTTCAGTTTGCTAATTCGGTGGGCTATGTCGGTGACTTTGGTTCTCTGCCGGATTACATCATTTCTGATGCGGTCCTTCAGGGATACTCCGAGCATAGCCCTTTCCATAGCTCTCTGAGTGACTTTAAACTGGTGGACTCGTCCAGCCGTGAGTGTCCACGTCTCGGCGCCGTATGTCATAACTGGGAGGACGCACTGGTCGAAGACTTCACGAAGCTTACGAAATGCTGCCCATTCCAACTGAATTCTTCTATTGGCTTCTCTCTCGAAGTTGTTTCTGCCTAATCGGAACGTTTGTCCTAGATAGACATATTCCTGAACAACCTCGAGAGGTACTCCATTAACAGCAACCAGTCCCGGATCAACGAGCTCGTTGAACATGACCTTGGTTTTATCCAAGTTCATCCGGAGACCGATGCGTTTGGAAGATTCAGCCAGGCTGCTCACCATCTCCTGTAGCTCTTGCAGGGTTTCAGCCAGGATGACGATGTCGTCTGCGAATCGAAGGTGTGAGATGTATTCGCCATTAACATTTATTCCACGTCTTCTCCAGTCGAGCGTTCCGAACATGTATTGCAGCGCAGCGGAGAAGAGTTTCGGGGATATTACATCCCCTTGTCTTACACCACGGCGCAGCAGGACAGGCTCGGTCTGACCATTCTGGAGAACGACGGACATATTAGCGGCGTCATACAGACATCTCAGCACCTCGATATATCGCCAATCAACATGGCACCTCTGCAAGGCCTCGAGAACAGACCAGGTCTCGACGGCGTCAAAGGCTTTCTCATAGTCCACAAACGCCATGCACAGGGGCTGGTTATACTCTTTGGTCTTCTGTATAACCTGCCTCACTGTGTGAATGTGGTCTATGGTACCATAACCCCGTCGGAACCCAGCCTGCTCCGCAGGTTGAGCTTCGTCAAGTCTTCGTGCAAGGCGATTCGAGATGACTCCTGAAAACAATTTATAGACATGGCTCAGGAGTGAAATTGGTCGATAGTTCTTCAGTAAGGTCTTGTCGCCTTTCTTAAAGAACAGTACAACCAAGCTCCGGTGCCACGCCCTTGAAGTTCTCCCGGAGAAGAGAACAGTATATATATAAGTATATTTATATAGAAATACATTATTAAACATCCATGACTGGAGTACAAATGCTCGTATTCACACCTACGAGCATTTGTACTCCAGTCATGCAGATTGAGAGATTCGGAACACACAAACATCTGCCCCCACCGGGATTCGAACCTCTCGAGTCGGCGACACCATGAAACCCGGCGTACAAACCACTCGGCCACGGAGGTCGTCACAAAGTCCATTAGAAGAAGTTTACTTACCTATCTAATGTTTATAACATTTGGTTAGCATATTATAATTAAAGGTCATACTTTATGAAGATATCTAGTAACTCAAGAAAAATGTTAATTTTTAATTTTAAGACGTACTTAAACAGAAGACTACAGCGAAACGCTGTAAAGTAATTTTAAAAAAATGACACCGTACTGTCCTACAAACGAAGAGCTATGTATGCATTCCTAACCACTAAATCAACTCATGTTCAAAATTTGTAAATTATGAACAAGGCATAACAATATTTTTTTGCGCCGATTTGAAAAGGTATAAAGTTCGAGTCCCGTCTGCTGCCTGGTCCGCGTGGAATTTTTTCTAGTTATATTTTCTTTAGATTTAAACATCAAGCAGTTACATGCTTTAAAAATAATAAAAATTATAGGTATAATTTCTATTTTTTTGTAGGTACCATTGAGTGTTTATTCTTACTGCTTTTAACTGGATATCAAAAGTGGTAAGTACTTTCACTACTTACTTGAGTGACTATGTTTACAAAAAAGACAGCGTTGATTGTTTGAAGTGACCCAGCTAACAATATTAAGTAATAATAATGATAACACCTGACCTCGTCTCGCATTGAAACCACGAGGTTGATAATTGAACAAACCCCAATAACATTATAAGCAAGAGTGACTAACACCCATATTCTTAGTCGTTTCCTCGAGATTTTTTCCACTCGACTCAACCTCATTGGAGGAAATTCGTATGCTTAGACAACAAAAATATCCTTCACTTGAGATATTCCTCACTCGAGTGGAGGTCGAGTCGAGGAATAAACTGTCAAACTCAAGGTAGCTCTCGACGTACCTTAAGGCTTCCTCGAGTGGTGTTTAAGGTGTTTTCAAGTTTTATTTCTGATTTTGAGATTATTGACGAATTTGTGGATTTTATGTATTACGTATACGATTTATTTATTTATTCAGTAACACATACACGATGATTAACCATATAATTTTCCGGCGCGACGGTATTTACGTGATGCCGCAAATCCTTTTAAGGTTTACGACAATGATTCGTTTCAAAGAAGATTTCGGTTTAGAAAAGATATAGTCATACAAGTAAAAGCATTATAGAAATAAAATCCTCCAAATGATGACGTCACAATGTTGAGGAATTCTCAGTGGAGGAATTCTCAAGTTTGTTCAAGATACCAACTAGAATACCATTTTCGAGGTTATTTGGAGGAACTCCTTAAGGAGCCCTCGAATGAGTTTGAGTCGAGGAACGTTTGAGGACGCGATTAAGAATATGGGTGTAAGTCACTATCGATAACCGACAAAAGTGAGTGATTGCGTGCAATGTGTAATTAAACAGTCAATTGTCAGCAAATGTTTTTCAATTTGCATTTATTTACCATCTAGGTCAAAATTCGGCATTTTCTTTTAATTTATTATAATTTTAGATGAAATAATCTATCAATTAATTATAATCAAACCCATGTTAGTGTGGGTATTGTTTGCTCCATTAATTTTAAGTACTCCTAACAACGATATTTTTGACACCTAATTCATTATTACTTAAACAATATTTAAGCACTCCTCGATACAATTCGGTACGACAATTTCGGGGTCATGTCTTATTTTTTAAAAGGACATTGAATCGAATAGAATAGAAATAAATTTGCTTACCCAATATATCTAAGCGTGTGTTGCACTAACTCACTTTAACTGTTTAGTTATAGTCAAAATGATGTCATGATTTGTCAGTGATAATAACTGTCCAAGGAGGCCGGTTAAATTTATAGTAAAATTAAACTTTATCTGGCTCTTTGGTGCAACTCACACTTAAATTCTAAAAGGAAAAGACATAACTTACAGCTAAGTGCATTAGAACTTTAAATAAATAGTTAATTATTTCTGATTATATTTATTGCCAATAACTTTAAACAAAATGTAATGTGGTCACAGTGGTCAGGCGGGGCATAAAAAATATTGAAAAGAAATTCTGGCTTATTGTCGATCCGCGGTCGGCTCGCTGGCCTGCGAAATATTAAAACCGTCTCAGTTTGCCAGTTGTGAAAGGGCAGGTTAACTTTTCTTCACCCTTGACCGCGAAACTTTCTCACGACACGATGGACGCGACATAATGTCACAGAAAGTGAATTTGTTCGGTACCTTTACATTCCGAATCTATCAAGCTGCCCCCGTTTTAAGGATTGCAAATTATACTGCCTCCTAAAGTTGAGATTAGTTTTCATATTTGGTGTCAAATAGAGTTATGTTAAGGACTGTAATAACTTTCACTCGAGTTGACTCGAGGTGTATGGACTGGCCATTGGAGACTTAGCTTCTATAATAACAATAGGCTTGGCATACTGAACATGCATTACGCACGACCGTAAAGAGACCTATTCATAAGTCAGTAAGTGAATAACCAAAAAAAGCTGTACGTTTTTAAGGTTCCGTGCCCAAAAAGTGGAACCCCATTGCTGTCACTTGTCTTTCTGTCTGTGCGTTTGCCATACTGACGATCATCTAGAGACCCGTGGGTCTCTAGATCGATAACGGAATGAGTTATAGAGGTGAAATTTTGGTATTTTTTTTTGTAGAATGGTTACCCGAAGCCGAATATTTAGTTAAAAACTCAATAAAATTATATTTCATAAGGGGTCCCCATCATGAAAAGGAGAAAAAAATATTTTTTATTTTACCCCAGCATGTGACACGACATTGTCTAGAGCTCGTTGAGTAGGATATATTTTATTTTTAATTTTCAAATGCAAAGAAATGAGGTGCCGCCAACGTTATAATTTTTTGACCAAAAACGAAACTAGCTAGGGATGTGAAAGGACAATGTTAAAATTGGCCTAAGAACCAACACCAATTTGGCATTCATGATAATTCTTAGTATATTTTTTGCGATAATTATCAGTATTTAGATTGTGACGGACACTTCCAGTTAAGTAAGCTAAATTAAAAAGTTAAAAAATAATCTGAGACAATAAATACCATTTTATGTGTATAATCTATGGCAGCGCTGCAAACAAAACACTTTTTCTTCCTAATGTCGGCACTTCACTTGGTTATTCGTATTTGCTATTTTAAAACATGACATCAGTCTGTCCTTTTCATTCCTTACTAAGCATGACAAGGACAAACTGTTGTCAAGAGAAGGGCCGGCATAAAATTCTTTACTCTGTGGTTGTGGTGCATGCAGTTTTCATTTGTAGTAATCTGTGGCATTCGTGCATTCCAAAGAGTAGTATATAATATACCGGAAAGTGCATTCTCTTTTCGGATTACCTGTTGTGTGTGTTTATTTGCGATTGTTTTTCCTTTAATTTAACTATATCGGCTATCTAATATGCCATCGATATTACCAAATGGCAGAGCCCTTATTACCAAGTGCTAGTGAACCTGTGCCACATCCTGAGAGGATCTAATCAATAATAATAGCCAAATTATTCAAGAACACCTGATACACATTCACGCTGCATATTTACACAATATAATGTGATATACAAATAAATACAATAAACAATATGATACAATTAAGTGAAAAATAGTCATGAAATAAGAAGCAAAACTACAGTTTTTATTTTATTCATGATTCCTACCCAACCAAGTTTTTCTTAATAGTTATTCTTTAAAATAGCACCGAATAAAATGAATTAGTTGTAATATTAATTCACTTCATACTAAGTTCATACTAAATTCATAGGTTGACCTATGTTTCATTGAATATTAAACATAACCTCAAAAAAATTTTAGTTTTCCTAATAATTTAAGTTCTCAGAAGTGTCCGTCAATAATCTTTGTTTTTACAGTCATTTACTTACGACTTTGAACCTAGAAAATAATATTTCATGATTGTTGGTTCTTAGGCTAACTATGTATGGACGCTGAGCAATGTCCTTTGAAAACGCCTATTTATTATATAAATAGTTTGTAAACTATGAAGAAAACAATCAAATGATTTTTCCTTTCGCGGTTAGTTGTACGGAACCCTTCAATTTGTTGCTAGTCTTGCGGTTGTTCTTTTTCAAAATATCCCATGTTAGTAAATTTTTATTAAGGGCCAGTTTCAGAAGCCCCGGAAAAATTTCAGTGTCATCTTAGATAACCGTTATCACACTATCTAATAGATAAGTTCGTGAATATAATTATGTTAGCTATATTTATCTGTCGGACTCTCTTATTTAAGATCTGTAAAATCAAAATATATACCAAGTGTTTCAGACTTAAAAACTTCTATTCAAAGACTATACAAAGGAATTGTTGATTTCAATAAAATATTTTTTATGTATCTCAATTTAAGTTTATTATTCATCGTGTAGTAAGTCTATCACATCACAATGGTAACTCTTACAAGCTTCTTTTATAAAGAAGTTAATGATTCAGCTATGCAGAGCCTTAGAATTTGTAAGATAAATCGTATAAGCTATTGAACTGTATACTGTATGTAAATACAGTATACAGTAGTTACCTAAATATCTAAAACTGGCTTCATTCTATTTTGTAGGAGAGTACCGCGTGGTTTTAGTTCAATTCTTATTAAAAGTCAAGTTTTAGTTCAAGAAAAGTGATATTTTATTTAAAAACTGTCTTAATTTAATCATTTCTTGCAAGTGATGCGTTTTGACAGAAATAAAAATACCATATGGGTAATTATTAATTTACTTCAACACCAAGTACGCATGTGGCGAACGGGCCGTGTGGTTCCCCGTGACAACCAAAGTGTATACAAATTGTTTGCGGTGACCGGAACATTTTATGGCTAGTACATATAGGTACTTTTATATTGGTACCTACATCAAAACAATGCTTAGCTGCCTTATTTTAACCGCATCTTAAATGATAATGCACACTACAATGCAGCACAACTCCTCACAACGAAACCTTAGTTACAAAAAAATCCCTTGGTAACCCGAAAAATACAACAACGATTTCATATCTCTATGAATAAATGAGACCCAGGATGTAGACAATTTTAGCAAACATCAAATGAATGGACCATATGATGTTTGCTGTCAAAATGACTCTAAAAATGATTCTGCCAACAAATTGGTGTACAATGGAATAGAGAGCTGGGTTGTTATGAGTAGTACATGTGGCTACAGCAAGAAAATAGATGAATTATGTCAAAAAGGTTTTTTAATAATATGGATGTATATGGAGAAGGACAAAAATGATCGGAGTTATGGAAATACTATACCTGTATAAAATATGACATGGATAAAGAAGTCAATGATCTAGACGTCATCATCATCATCTCATCCGATCGACGTCTACTGCTGAGTATGGATCTATTCCAAGATCTCCACATCGATCGGTCCTGCGCCACGTGCATTCATCAGCTTCCTGCGACCTTCACCAGATCGCAAGTCCACCCGGTGGGGACCTATCAACCGAGCGTCGTCCAAATCAAAGGTGTGTTAAGTACTCGCCATTGATGATGATGCCACGTCCTTTCCTATCCAGAAGCTTGAAAGTATCCTCCAAGGCAGTTTCGGAGATCTCATCTCATCTCCCTGTCTCACGCATCGTTGTAGTTGGATAGGATTAGAGCTTTGATTCTAGATCTAGATGTATTAGCAGGTTAACGACAATGGTTCTTTTATGTTAGCATGAATTGAACACGTCACACAGATATTTAACCTAGTCTAGTAATAGTTAATTTTTAGAAAGCTCTCATTAAGACCGCGTTTCGGCTGGTAGTTTCACTACAAACATTTCTAATTTCTTATCTAGATTAGTTGAATTAATGGGCCTATAATATTATAATTGTAGTTTTATAATAAATTTTATTAAGCTCTGTCTAAATTTTTTGTTTTAATTTTTTTATTATATTATATCATACAAAATTACATACAACCCTTTTTCACCCTTCTGCAACCAACTCCTATTTCTTTATGGCATGGCGGTACGAAGTTCGCGGGGACAGCTAGTCTAATATCTTTATATATATAATTCTTCTGTGAGTGTGTATGTCACTGAACTTCTCTTAAACGACTGGACCGATTTTGATGAAATTTTTTGTGTGTGTTCAAGGGGATCTGAGAATGGTTTAGATTCACAATTTTGTCCGCTGGACAACCCCCATTTTTTAGGGCGGTACGAAGTTCGCTGGGTCAGCTAGTAATATATAAAATTCTCGTGTCGCGGTGTTTGTGGTTAAACTCCTCCGAAACGGCTTTGAGAATCGTCTCATGAAATTTTGTGTGCATATTGGGTAGGTCTGAGAATCGGACAACAACCATTTTTCATCCCCCTAAATGTTAAGGGTAATCCACCCCTAATTTTTTTTTTTCAATTTTAGATATTTTTTTTATGATACATCATACAAAAATACATACAACCCTAAATTTTCACCTTTCTACCACCAACCCTTACTTTTTTATGGCGGTACAAAGTTCGCTGGGTCAGCTAGTATATTATACAATTCTCCTGTCACGGTGTGCGTAATTGAACTCCTCCGAAACTGCTCTACCTATTTTCGTGAAATTTTATATGCATATTCAGTAAGTCTGAGATTCGGACAACATCTATTTTTCATCCCCCCAAATGTTAAGGGTGGACCACCATAAATTTATTTTTGGACATCTTTTTGTTATTATTTTTTATGATATATCATACAAAAATACATACAATCCTAAATTTTCACCCTTTTACCACCCATATTTTTATGGCGATACGGAGTTCGCTGGCTCAGCTAGTGTAACTATAAAACTTATAGTATATTTCATAACTGCAAGGCATAATATCATCCGTAATCAGTAATTAAGTTTCTATTATTGTCAGAATATTATTAGCCACAACAGAGTAATCGAACTAATGATTATAAAGAAAGCAAATTGTGGAAGCATTATGCAACACTTAAACTCAAGGTCTGATTCTGTTTACTTGGTATGAGTTTTTGTTTAATTGTGAATTATCTTGTGACGTTCGATCCCTTATTCTATCTCGTCCAATCCTACTAAAATTAAAAATATGAAAGTTTGTTACTCAATCACGCATAAACTACTGAACGGATTTAGGTGAAATTTCGGCATGCATATAGTTTATGACCTGGATTGAGACATAGGCTACTTTTTATCTCGGAAAAATGATAGGTTCCTGTGGTATCTCAAAAATTGAAAATAACGGGGACGGGGTCTCTGGCGGCCGCTAGTGTTTAATAAAAGTCGTCTCCATACATATATCTCTATATGTCACAATGAAGTCGCCTTTTGCACTAAAAGTTGTGGCTTTTTAGTGACAAAGTACGAGGACTAGATTATGGAATCATAAATCATAATACGAGACCTGTTATAACTGCTGACGCAAAAGCTTATACTATAGTTTTTGTTCAAAGGCTTGTATTGTACACAATTCCTTTTTTCATAATAATTATAAACCTAAAAGATTCTAAATGTGAAAGAATTTTTCGAATCGGTCCAGTAGTTTCGGAGCCTATTCAAAACAAACAAAGAAATCTTTTCTCTTTATAATATTAGTATAGATAGTTTCCAAAAAATTGTAGTAGGGTATTGCACGTAAACCCAAAAGTTTTTCACGGTCGATTATTTCTTTTTGTTTTGCGACGGAATAATCAGCACAATTCTAGTACTGTTGGTACATACTTACGTACATCTGGTCTGTGGTAGGGAAGAAAAATAAGACGATTTAAAGGAGCTTTCTATAAGAATAAAGTATAATTTCATTTCATCTGCGCTACATAAGATTTTTTTACTACTGCCAAAAAACTATAGAAACTGGAGATTATGTAAAGAAGATAGGTAAGGTAACTTTCATAGATTGTATACCTTTATAATACAGTATCCTCTACATAGGTTGAGTAAAGTTCAGGAAATTCTAGCTGGTGACAGGATATAGGCATTAACATTAACGATAAAAGTTACGCTACATCGTTACATCTTAATTATGCAAATAAACCTTCGATTACGTTTGAAATTGAAGGAAAAGAAAACTTCTTGTAATTGAATGCTAAAGATCATTATTTCGGATGTCAGTAATCTGCATGCAATTATAGAGTCATTCGATCTATGTCATAAACTTTTTACATAATACTAAATCAAATATTGAATATAGTAGAGTATTTGTAATCTCAATTTAATATAAGAATATATGGTTTCCAGTATATTTAAAAATCATTTGCAATGAGTATTATTTGCAGACAGGCATCAACAGTTAGCATTGCAGATGGAACTGGTCAGAACAAAACAGGTTTTAATTGGCATTTTCCTATGCATTTCTGAGTGAGAAAGTAGTTTGATAGCAAAGCAATGACGATTTTCTAAGAACCCTTTGACAATTGACGGAATCCATTACCTTCTAGTTTTCTAGGTGATTGGAAATTGCCGCCTTAAATGTATGTGCAGACAGTGGTTGGTGCGAGCTCGATAAGGTTTCACTTGAAAAACTACTTTAAGATCCAATCAGAATTGCAACTAATGTTTAATGAAGTGCAGTAATATAATTTTTCAAACGATTTACAGCAGTAAATAATATTATATTGCTTGTCTTTAAAATGACGATAGTTAAAACATCATACATTTGGTCGAAGGTTGCGGTCGTGCTTCGCATGTTATCTGGGTCGTCACAAATAATAACATGTACAAAGGTCTATAGAATCTTTAGTGAAACTTTACTAGTAACAAGACGACTCTTGGGAAGGAAGGGAGCCAAGTTAGAACTTCAATTCCTCATCCTGTCCCATATACGCGACCGACCGGAAACGGACGTTAAAATGATAAAACGTAAATTAAAATATTTTTAGTAAAAAAAACCTTTTATGCCACATACCCCTCCATATCTAGTAGAGCACTATAAATGAAGCTTGGACGGGTCTTTCTAAAGTACTGTCCGGAAACAAAAAAGGAAAATGATCAATCATTATTTCCGGTTAGCAACTGAGGTCCAACAATTGTCAAATTATCTGTTGCGGTGCCAGTACAGTGGTGCCACATGTTCTGCTAACCCCACAAGAGATATGTGTAGCGAAACTATGTAAATAGCAAATTACAAAATATTTTGGACATCAAAAGTATAACATTGTATCTAACTAGAAAATGTGATTGTTATTTAATAATACGTATATCATTTTGGATTCAAATAAATTATCTAACGTTAAAATAATATTAACAAGCGTAGTAAAATCTTTATACATTTGCGCACAAAAGAGTGTATTTTCAGATAAATACATTAAATTAATAAATCAACTTTACTACTACTAGTAGTGGTAGTTTTCCAATTACAGAGCATAATGCTACTCAGCCGCATAATGCCGAATTATGCTGATGCTTAATTGGAACGTGAATTAGTTTTCAAATGCACCAGCAGAGTGCGCTTGGTTCAGAATAATATCAAATCTATCAAAAAGATATTATTTCTGAAAATAACAGATGCTTTCTTTCATTTTAAAGGTACACGTACTTTGATAACATTAACTCATAATCATAAGCAACATAAAAAAAAGTAAAAATTAACTTACGCTTGGTACTTTCGTTATTTCATAATTTAAGAAACTAAATTAATTAAAGCCCAATACTATACGATTGATATTTTATTTTGTGGTTGATAATGAAAAAAGGTAAATTTAAAAAATCAAAAAACCCGACTGCTTAATTATTCTTCAAATAAAAACTGAAAAGAAAAAAACAAGTCCAGTAGTCTATAATTCTGTTAATAAGGAACAAAGCTACTTTAACAGTCGGGACCCACTGTTGAAAAATATTATGTATTCTTGAATATCTAATGGGTCCCGACTGTTAAAGTAGCTTTGTTCCTTATTAACAGAATTATAGACTACTGGACTTGTTTTTTTCTTTTCAGTTTTTATTTGAAGAATAATTAAGCAGTCGGGTTTTTTGATTTTTTAAATTTTTATTTGAAGTATAATTAAGCAGTCGGGTTTTTTGATTTTTTAAATTTACCTTTTTTATTTCACACTTTTTAGTTAGTTAGTATTTTAAGACGGTATATACCGTAGTCTTGTTACTTCAGTATGAGAATTAATATCGCGGGAATTATTAAGTACCTGGCGTCAGCGTCGGTCTAAAAGATTGATTTATTAAGACATATAAAGACTTTACCAGCGGGGTCAAGGCTACAGATGGGCCTCATTTTTCACAAAAATGGGTGAAGTTAAATCAAGTCGTTACATAAATATCTCTTATGTATGTAAATTTTATAGTAAACTAACTAGCACTTACTCAAAAAGTCATTTTTTGTTTATGTTTTTTTTTAATAGTTTAGCAGTAAATATAAAATTCATTTACTTTTATTCGTCGACTATTTAAAATTGGCAGTGGCTGCATTGTCATGTCAATGCCGGACGTCTAAGATTGTGATATACACAAATTCAGTGTCAGTCCCTAGTCTCATAATTTGATGAACCTACATAATTCACAGAAACCCAATATGTAGATGCCAGAAGTTAACTTCAAATGTTTTTAATCACCCTATATACAATACCAATCAATGAAGTTTATGTCGCAGGTTGAAGAAAGCAGTAATTCCCGTCTGTTGTTTTGGACAATGGTGGCAATTGCCTTAGATCACTAAATTAAATAATTATGCAATCACCAAAGCAAAGTTTATAATATTTGATTAAACTAAAGGCGCATAATAAAATTTTCATAAAGTTAGGTAGAGCACCATAGCAATCTCATTTATTATCAATTTATAGTTCTCTTTGTAGTTTTCTTTTAAAGCGTTCACATTTAACAGGTCAAAGACTTTGTGTTCGACCCTTTTTTATTGGTAGTGTAAAGCTCGAATGAAGTGTACTCCCAGTAGTGCAATCATGGCAATTATTTTCCAAATTTTTTTTTGTTAATAAAAATACCGAATAACGTATCACTGTTAAGCACAAATGCTAAGTAACTTTTACAAATATAATCAAATAAACCTATTACTTACTTTATTTTTAAATCTTTTTCATCAATTAAATACTTATCCTGACTATCTATACTAATATTATAAAGAAGCAAGATTTGTATGTTTGTAACAAATAATCTGTCAAACTACTGAACCGGTTTCAAATATTAATTCAACATAAGGTAGCTACATTATTTATTATAACATTTTTCTTTATTTAAATACATTTTGTCCGAGTGACATAGGCTATATTTTATCCCGATAAATAAATTTCGCCCGTACAATGCCCGGGTGGATCACTAGTAAGTATAATATAATATTATAGATGCGAAAGTGAGTTTGTTTGTTGCGCTTCCGTGCCCTAATAGCTAAACCGAATACAATGAATTCCCATATAGAAGTAGATGGGAACTTGGTTCTTAGCTACAATATCGCAATACTTATAGGCGTAGGGTGATGAAAGGGGTGATTTACCTATAAAAATCTACATTATTTACTTTGCATTTTGCAGAATTATTACAAAACCAATATTATCGCGAGCTAATTAATAAATACAGGGATTCCAATAAGTATGTACTTACTAGCGAAAAATGGGTTATTTGTCATTATATTAAGTAAACCTTTTTTGTAACATTGAGTAATATCGTTTAAAAAAATGAAAAACAGTAAAATTCTGAGTTTTTCATTAAAATTCAATAATCATAAATACCTATTATTAAAATATTTTTTTTCATCATTTAATAAGAAGGTATCACAGTTCACAGTTTTATTGTTAGTACTTCGTATAGGATCAGCTACTGCGAATACCCCATTTTTTTTTTTCTTTTACATAGTACACCGCGCTATCACTTTGTCATCGTTGTAACTTTTTAAATATTTGTCGAAATGACATAGTGTAAAAAGCAAAGTTTATCGTCTTTAAATATCAAAAGCGATAAAAGTATTTGTTTTGATAAAAAATGATTTGTTAATACAAAATGTGCATTTTGGAAATAGATATCTAATAATATTTTAGTTTTGATTCACTATTTTAGCGGTAATGACTTACACATTAAAAATAGATATATAGTGTCACGGACTTTTTTTTAGAACTATTCAAGAGATACATTTTCACTCTATATTACATTCATGTAACTTTTATTGTTTTTGCAGTGCAGGCCAAAATGGCTCGCAGGTGGGAGATTTTTTTCCGTCTTATGTGACACTTATTGTTATATATTGCCCAATTCACTCAATAACTACATAAATTATTATATATATGTAATTATCATATATGAGCTATATTACTGTTAAGTTTCATGAAAATCCATTCAGTATTTTTTAAGGTGAAAGAGTAACAAAGATCCATAGAAACGTAAGATTGAAATTAAAAACGTGTGGTTAATATACAACTTTAAAGCGTTGTAGATCCTAAACAATCATATAAAATGAAAAATGGTGTTAGGAACCTAAATATGATTTTTGATTATCTAGACAGTGATACCCCACTTGACATATTTTGTCAACTTTTTTTTTTTTACTTCGTCACAATATGGCGCCTAATTTTGCCCATATTGAATTTTGATTACTATCATATCTTTAGTAGCACTCCCATGATTGAGACGAATCGATTGATGTATGAATCATCAAAATCGGTCCAGGCGTTTGGTCTCTAGTGTGCCACAAAGGAACAAACATACATATATAGACTGTTAAACACATAACCCTGTCTGCGCGTCGCGCTTCGCGCTCTTGCATTGCGCAGCCGGGTAAAAAAATTGCGTTCGTTTGGTAAATTTTGTAACTGCAGATGGGCAACAAAAAATAACAGATGGAACACAGATTCTTATCAGTATATAGGCAAATTGTACTGTATACAATTTAGTATATCTATGCAAATCATGCACACAGAATATTAAAAGGTATTTCACGAAGTTCGTTTTGGAAAGTTTTCTCATGAATAAAATAATAATAAAATAATCACATGTCACCTCACCAGTAAGGCCGCAAATACATTAAATGTGTATTGAAAAAATATGTTTATGAGTTATTGCGAAGTCAATGTCCACTTACGGCCATGTGCCAGATCTGCGACGCCTATGAGATTTGGGTTGCGGCTCCGGCAGGGCGTGAAGTAAGCCTTGTGGTATTAGGCTCTTCGAGGGTTTCCTTCTACACTGGCGGTATTCGGACCTTTCCGAAGCGGTTTTACACAGCCTCAAAGTAGACAGCTCTACTTCAGATCCAGACCACAATGATTCCATGGACAACATTTTGCAGTACATAGATTAAACCATCACGTAAGAGAAAACCATAAATATTACTAAAGAAAAGCCGATAAACAATGAAGACGTGATTAACTTAGTATTTAAGTTTTGGACACTGCAAATTATTCGTTAAAAACAAGCGGAGCGGCCAGCAGCGCGCGAAACCGTGTTGCAAAATTGACGCATGAAGCCTGCTCGACTGGATGCACGAGAATCACAAGGCTACGCGGGATTTGCAATTTGTGAATTATTGAGTTTTACGGAAATGTTAACTTATTTTGTAACAGACCCGCTGAACAAGCGTACGTCAGAACGCGCGTGGAGCGTTCGGCCGACTGCAGCGCTTTGCCCACTAAATTATCAGACGACCTGCGCGCTAATCCGCAACACGATGCCACCGGGTGTTTGAAAATCGCAAACAAAAGTCGTCTGGATGCCCGATGTGCCTTTATCACAGATCACAAGTTATTCGGCCAGCTAGCATGAGGCATACATAAAGGACATCACCCATCGTTAATAAGTTAATAAAGTGATAAGTGTTACCAATTAACTTCTTCTTTGTAATAATATTTAGGTTGTGATTTTACTGTACACAAATTTTATTGAATAATTACATATTTATAATAATTTTGTACTTGAAAATTATTGATCGAATTTTAACAAACAGACACATCATGAACACCTTAAATTCTTTATGTATTTTACAGTTCTTGCTGTTTGTAATGACAATTTGCTCCCGAGATAAAAATAATATTCACTTTCGATTGGTGTGCACTGAGCAATAGTTTTAATTAGAATAGCAAGTTAATTTGTTACGGCTCCAATGAACACTGTAAATTACGGAACGAATTTTAACCACCTGATTGATTCAAATTGTCCAACTTTAGGGTTTGTACTCCTCTATTGGATTTTTTTACGTAAGTTACGAAGGTTGTAGTTAAACAATTTACCTACAACCTTCGTTACTTAGTAAAAAAATCTCTAAGTTTTCTTTCTAAAACTTGTTGTCTGACAAGGACAGTTGATTTTCTAAGAAAGGTTTTTAATATGACTTTCGACAAATTTGATTCTTTTAAATTCTTTAACGGAGGCATTTGAAGTATACAGAGCAAGTGACAGATTCTGTTTCAAAAATCCGTTTATGTACATATACGAAGTCTCGACTTTTGTGTTCATTTTCAGGATCGAAATAAGGGATACCTCAGGGTTACATACCTTGGGCCGGTGGTTATTTTTCATATTAATATTAGAAATATTAAGGTCTCAAATAGTTTTCAGGAAGCTTATTAAACATGTTACATTGTAAATGACTGTTCAAATGTATGGACAAGTCTTATAAGAGATTAAATTAAGGTAAAATATAGTGTCCTAAAAAAGTCAGAATATATAAGAAAAAAATTTTGAAAGTGGGTGTGGTCTGTGTTTGGTACGGTCAGTCAGTATCAGTAATGTCAAAAGGCATCGTCCTAAAAGTGTTACATTCCTGGCGTGGCAGACCGTGAGTCAACGGCTTGGCGGGCGCGGCGCAGCACTGTATGTCGTCCGCGTTCGCATTATCAACCGAAACCTTGAACATAATCCTGTTAGTTAACTTATATAATTAGTTTTTAAATTTGGTTGCTATTCGTGATATTATATCTTGTGTCAAGTTAATATGGTTTGCTTGATCTTTCTTAAAAAATATTTATTACATGACTCTCACAAGCTGTGCGTTCTCATTATCACGATATACACGGAATACACCGAAATTAAGCTGAGTTATCGAGATTGATCCCTTAGGATTTACTAAATTTGCCTTCTAAACAGACACATTATTATAAGTGACCACAAGTTTAATTACAATGGAAACGCACCATCTGTCTTTTATCGTTGTGAACGAAACCATGTCACAGGAGCAAATGCGTGGGTTTTATAGTGATAATGTCACGATGGTCTAAAGTTATAGGTACCATCTGGTTTTACTACATACGCTGCTTTCATATTTTAACTATTGACTAAATTAATGCTATCAATGATATAAACGCTCGTTACCAACTAGACGAGACATATTATTTGAGGAACCAGATATGGGCAGTAGTTTGAAATCACAGTGGTCGCGCGTATTTGTATTCCCTCACTAAATAATTAATTATAGTTTCTTTGACTCTAACGTGATCCGCACCGATTACAATCAAGCGTTTTTGCTACATCCTGCATTCCAGCCTTATTTGGAATTAAAACAAAGTAATTATTGGTTTTTGTTTACAAATAAAACAATCGGTTTCAAACAAAAAGTTGTCGGCAGCAGTTAATTGTAATATTTTGGAGCAGCAAATACATCAAACTTATTCGATTTCTTTCGTTCCGCCCTAGTTCGGCAGATGTATTTTGCCCTCCGGTCAAGCTGTGTGAACCTATCTCCCGACTTTGGAAAATCAATTTCTTTCTTAACGATTCTTAAAGACTTTCGTATGTAGTTGATTGTAGTAAAAATTATATCGTTTGTAGTTGCTTCAAAAAAAAGTTATGGGACTTCGAAAAATCCGTATAATCCCGTTTCAACCTACTTACCTACCTACCTATAATGTTTACATTTTACTATATTTTTAACATGGTCATTCATATTGTTGTTATTATTAATTTATGGTGTTATTATATAAAATTGCTAGATCTCTTCTCTCTTTATAAATTTAAACATTTGTGCTTAAAAGGGGGTATAGAATTTTACTTTATATTCCAATTTTCAGTACTTATTGTGAATCACATGGTGTCAACAATGTCTTTTGAGAAAAAAACTAGCAAAGTGCGAGTCAGACTCGCTCACAATGGGTTCTATACCAATACAATAAACTTCTTATAGGTCATATAAGTTTTCCTGTAATCTACAAGCTAAGAGACACATTCAATTTTTTCAAAGGCAAAGTGGTTTCCTCCCCCCCTCATCTCTAGAACGAAAGGTCATTTTTCATACATTATAGCAGCATTCACATAAAGCCCTTTTATTTGATACAACACTAAGTTTAGCAACGTTTTAATATTATGATTCATCTCCTAACAGAAACTTATTTATTTACTTGATTATGTTTGCATCATGGATACACATGTATGTTTCAAATTTCAATTTGATCAGTCCAGTAGAATTTGAGTAAATCTACTGCAACAAACAGACAACTAAGTTATCCTATAAGAGTTCTGTTTTTGCCGATTGAGGTATGGAATTTTAAAAAATTAGGAAAGAGCACTGAATTGGGGAATAAAATTCATATACCTATTTTGATACCAAAATCTCACTACTCGTGAAAAGACATTTTTTGCAATAAAAGTATGATTTTACCTTACAACACTACTACACTCCTAGAAGCATATGTGTACGTTCAGACCGTCTGTAGAGAAAAAATTGCTTAGCATTGCAAATAGTTATTCATGAATTCCCTGTTCAAGTGTTGGTTCCACAATGTAGTAAGATAGCATGTGGCAATGTTGTGTAAGGTTTCTTCAAATATGGTTGAGTGAGGCCATGGTAGCATACATCATGCTCCTAAACTGGTGCTGCCAGCAGGAATAAGTCTGCTCTATACTGCATTACTATTGAGATTGTTATCTATTATACCTAACTAGCAAACCAGTGAACCAAATGTTCACCAAAAAAAAAATGTATTTAATTAATTGAGAACTTCGGAGATTTTGTGTGGTTTCGTTTGAAATAGAAATCACGTGATTTCTCGAAAACCGGAAGTGCTACGTTACTCACATCCGGTTTGTAGTCTTATCAGACAATTCTCAACTTATAACTTAAACATTCTCTTTATCTATCTCTTACGGTTTGGCCGCTGAAACAGCACCACGGACGGACGGACGGACTTGTCTAATAGATATACCTAATATTTAATGATTCATACCTAATAGAACACTGTTTGTATGAGTGAGTGGGAGTTGTATTGATAGGATTTTTTATTTTGACCAGTCATTTACTATTATTATTTTTATCATGATGAATGATTAATTATTTAAATAAAACTAGTTTTTAACGGGATAATGCACCAACTTTTACTTTAACTTTAAAAACTAGTTTTATTTAATGAGTGATGTGTGTGAAAACCTAAGAAACAAATAGAATAATTATTTACTTCATTTAATTCCTAAGTTTTCATGCAATCATTAAATAAAAATACTTTTAAAATGCTTTTTTTAGAGTTTTTTACATAATTCAATGTGTAATTTTAAACCCCTTAAAAAGAAGCTTTATTTAATTATTAACTTTGTTTAAATATTCAGATACGTCAGCAATAGAATGGTTTATTGAACAGGCTCTGCTTTCTTGCTTTTTTTGATATTGTCTGATCCTAATTTATACTTACAAGGCTTAAAAGATCAAGTGCAGAGAGAGTGTTTATGAATTTCAATTGGGAAGGTACCTGCTTCATATATAAGCAATTCAAAATGTTTGAAAATTTAAAATTTCTTGAATACTGAGAGCACACTTTTCATTCATCTTTTTGTGTCATTTCATTTATGTACTTAAGTAGTTCGAAATATGAGATCCTAGTGCTGTGTTCAGTAATAAAGTTAATATTCTTGATGGAATTGTAGAATGAATAATATGAACTTACCGCTCTTCCTCATCATCATTCTCTTTACTCGTGCTAGGCGCTTTTCCCCGAGTTTTACATGCCATTTTCATGTTTGTCAGTATACACAGTAATCACAATCTACTCTTTATATTACCAAACAGTAATAAAATTAAAGTCTCACTTATTGTATTGTTAAAAACCTCAGTTATTTTAAAATTTATTTATGAAAGTTGAAAATATCTTATAATTTCCTTAACATTTTAGGTTATGTTCATGAAAATAAAATAAAAGATGTCATTTTGACATTAAGGTAGTATAAAACGGATATTACACTACCCAATTTAAAGGGCCGTATCTAAAAGGTAGTTTCGAGTATCCTAGCTAGGGTAGCAATGATTACAACGCCCGCCGTATCAATCGGACCCAAACTCAGTCTGAAAGTGTTCTCGTAAGTCGTAACAAACCAGACAGGTGGTAGGGTGCCTACCCTACCACCAGAAGAGCGGATGGAAGCTCCGATATCCCTGAGTTGCTTCTTACAACGCCCAACGGGAAGAAAAGGGGTGGTGAGTACTATTCTTTGTTCGTCACCGCAGGGTAAGTCATTTTTTTATGGCAAAAAGAAATTAAAAGCTATTTTGATAAGGCACATATTGATGAAAATTTTCTAATGGACATTTACATATTTCCCTTTGAATAAAGAGAAGAATGCCAAAGGTTTTAGAAAAGTTTATATAATATTTGATCAGAATCAAAGAGTAAAGTAAGTATACCAAAGGAACAGAATTAATCGGGTGCCATAACGAAAACGTTCAACCGAGACGAATTTTACTTTCAGACTGAGTTCGGGTCCGATTGATAGGTTGTTGTAATATTTGCTACCCTAGCTTGAAGATACGCCCACCCTTTCGATAAGGCCCAATTGGACAGTGAAATAGCCATTTAAGTTCTATTCTCATTTTCGAAAATTGACTTTGATGTAAACAAATAAAGTTTATTTTAACCTGTCAGAAGCAAAGATAGACAACCCGGGCATAGTGAGATAGTCAGAACAGAGACCCTATGTCTCGTTCTTACAACATACCAGCATAGGATGAAATGAGAAATATGGAATACGTTAATTTACAAAAGATCGATATTTAGTAGGATATTTTGGCCAGTAATATAATCAATATCAAGATAAATAGACATATATGTATATTTTCTATCAAAAATAGTATTTTCGAAGCGAAACGCTTCGTATTTTTTCAAAAAATATAGTAGCTGGCAAAAATTATAATAATTCCTAATAATTTTTAAAAAAAGCTTTTACTGCCAAAAATATGCTTTAAGCAAAATATAGTAGTTTCGCCTAATATATTTTTTTAGAAATATAGTATTTGATCCCCTAATATAATAGGGTCGGCAACCCTGTAGACAACAAGCATTTCCAGCATTCGCCATCTATAATGCGGTTCAACTAAGAATAGGATCGACTGGGCGCCATTTTGTGATGTCAAAGCTGTCAATTGAAACAAAATAGGTAGAGTGAGCAATAAAAGTTTTTCTTCGATAAAACTTTTTTACTAAGATTAAGTGAGAAGGACCATCAATTTTATTAATAAAATTTATTTACTAAGATTGAGAAAAAAAACACCGATTTTTAATAACATTTATGACTGTGTGAGTAAAAATATTAATCGGAATCTAGCTCTTAATTCCGCTCAGCTCTGCATAGCTACCGAAGTTTTCATCGTCGTCATGTTTGTTTACAAATGTTTGGTTTTTTTATTCTAGAATTAGCTGAGTGCTCAAAAAGAGTTCCAAGATTTTTTGCAAACCGTACTTTTCAAGCGTCGTTTGACAGATGGTCATTGGCTTTCCTATTCTTATTTGAATCGCATTATAGCTAAGTCAAGGAATTTATAAGCATACAAAGCTGTTGGTTAGAACTTCATGGCTTGGGGTAATATACATGAACTACAAATATATACATAATAAGTATCTCAGATTATGTGCATGCGCAGGCGCTGCCTAACAGCAAATACTCCCGCCCTAATACTAGTAACTCTATTTTATTAAGGCGCTGTTAGTGTCTTAATTTGCCCACTAGTTTTAGATAGCACATAAATAGAAAAACTAGTACATTTTTTTAAAAGTTAGAACACTTAATCGGTTTTTGGTGGTTCTGGCTTCCATCATGTCATAGCCCAATCTTCCTGTTCCATCCATAGGGAAGGCCCGTGCCCCAACAGTGGGGACATTATAGGCTGGTGATACAACTTAATTATAATTCAATTTATAATTTCTTCCTTATTTAAGCTCACCTGCTGCCTGCCCGTGACATAAAACATGCTTTATCCCCTTGGTGCATCATCTAGTATTGTCTTTAAGATACTACTGCTTTTTGTTGATTTTTGGGAAAAGTATAATTATAATTTAACTTTGAACACTATTACAAAAAATGCGCTTACCTAAATGTATTTAATTTGTCTGCGAGTTTGGTGAGATGTGTCTTCCTGAGTGGCCCTGGGGATCCACCCGGGGAGTGCTCCCGGGATTCTGATGCCAAAGCCCGCGCCACCACGAGGTCCTGCTCGTTCATTCTGTGTTTAAAGATGTAGGCATCGTTAAAAAGCAATAGAAACCTTTTTAGTATACATACATACATTCTCTTGATGATAATAGGAAAATATAAAAATTACTTAGCAATATCTTATTATCATTTAATGAAGAAACAAAACTTCTCAAGGTGACAAACATAAATGTAAACCCAGCCGAAGTTCATGTATACATCCGATGGCCTAAGGCAAGTTTATATACATAAATAGAGAGTGTAAAAGTATTAATTAAAGTGGCCCGCCCTCGCTTCGTTTCGGTGTAGAGCTGTAGACTATAGTTTTTGTGCTCAGGCCTGTATTATACACAACGAATTTCTATAAATAATTATGATCCTATAACGAAATTTTTTTAACTGATAGTGAAAATTTTGTTGAGTAGTTTAGGACCCGTTGTACCGAAAGCATATTTTTTTTGGTTAAACGCGCATATCTCAGGAACTTATTGGCTGATTTGAAAAAATCTTTTTGAGTTAGATAGAGTATTTATTGTGGAAGGCTAAAGGCTATGTAATATAACGCTGCGACCAGTAGGAGCGGAGTATCGATGTAAAATGTTGCAAAAACGGGTAAAAATATTCCATTTGGGAAATTCCGTTGCGTGCGCTGCCTAAATAATGAGGACCACGCGCGCTGGCCTACGTTGCCACCCGACTTACTGTGACCCACTATTCCTACACGAACAAAGAAATTTGATGACTCATTACTTTGTAGTACTATTCGTAAGTGGTATTCTTTACCGCGCACGTGTTCCCTCTTTCCTACAATATCCTTTTCCTTTAAAAGAGAGGCGTGAAGAAGCATTTTTGCAGGCTTGCAAGGTGAGGATGGTTGGTGTGGTAGTTTATAACTGCTGAACCGGCTATCTTCGCGTTTGGACTTTATCACCACTTAACATCAGTTGTGGTAGAGTCATTTGCCTACCTGGCTATATAAAAAAAATGCTACACAAAATCATGTAAGTATGACGGAATTGTTTCCTTTAAAAGTTCTATAAAAAAGTCCGCGACAGCATATGCCCATCTTTTAAGTTTGACTCACTATTACCTTTTTCCTCAAATTAACGCGGGTGAAACCGTAGGGGACTTTTAGTTGTGACATAACTGTCATAGTTAGACATATGATATCGTAGACTTTTTTCCAAATATTTGTCCGCTATAAAACTGTAGTACACTCTGAATATAGGTTTCCTTATTCAGAGGTAGTACATCACTTTGCTCTATTGTCAACAAAATTCGGGGACTGCTGAGCTTTCTGGAGGAACAGGGATGGCAGGACTGATGCCAATCCCCACGCAAAATAAGCACTGGGTTGTGGAAACAGCCCACCTTTCTACTGACACTAAGACTGCTCAGTTGGGATTGGAATTATCTATTGAATTCATTCGAGTTTCGACATGCAGGAAGCATAAATGTTTGGTCAGGCAAGAAAGTCAAGTGAGTGGACAAGACTTTGGTTTCGAAGACATATAATTTGACCGAGAAAATGATCTATTTAAAAGTAGCTGTTCGTCTGCCCTATTAGCAGTCAAATTTGTGTTACATTAAGGATCTATTCCCTTCGCAACATCATTTACTGTGTCTGAATAAGCCTTGTCAGTTTTTAGGGTTGAATGACCCATGCGTGTGTTATATCTGCTAAAAAGAGCTCGTTAAAATTGGCTATTACTTCCCATATGTACCAGTATCAATAGCCATTGGGTTACCTTGGGTACCTTCAGCTGTTTTTTGCGGATTTGTCAACCAACCTTAATTTATATATAAATATATTTTTTAAGCATTTATCTGCTAAATGTATAAATCCAAAGAAAATTTTATTTGAGAAAATACCACGCGGTCGAGGCAGCAACTGCGCATTTGAGTCCCGTTGCTGCCTGGTCCGCGTGGAATTTTAGCCCCCTCCGCTATCCGCGCGGATGCACTGACCATTATGCTACCGCGGCCCATTAGGGCCGAATTCGTGTCGAATTTACTCTAGTATTTCTTAGGCTGCAAGGGTATCTCTTCGCATTGTAGGTAACCCACAATGTCAAATGAATACCTTTACAAGTATTAAACATTTGAAATAAGATATAACAATTATAGTTATATATAGTCGTCTTTCAAATTCCTGGCATTCCTTGATATACTCAGATCTTTGATTAAGAATTATCAGTTATCTTCTTTGTTGTGGTGGCACTTAACTTTATTATTCGCATTTTTTCTGAATTTAGCACAAAGCTTTATTATACCAAATAAAAACCCAACTCTGCATGCTGACAGATTTATTTTAGGTTTTTTAAGCAAGAAGAAGATAATATATGAACAAACATTACAGGGCTCTTGTAGTGGTATCCACGGAAAGTGCTTGGTCCTATACCTAATTGTTACTTCAGACCTTTCCATGAACTTTTGCTGATAATACAGCAGCATTAACAACCCATGAAAAACTGACACCAGCGAGGAGCATTCTTTAACGTTCCTTTGTACCAAAGATGCTGATCGTACGTCAGCGTATACGAGATTAATATTGCTCTCAAACAACTGAAGAACAACAAGGCGCCGGGGATGATGAAATCACACCATAACTCCTGAAAGTGAGCTAAAAACCAGTACGTAATTTCTTTCAGTGTTGGTATTCTTTCCTCCAAGAAAGATGACATCACCCTTTTGAAGAACTACAGACCCATCTCGCTACTGAGTCATATAAGTTGTTTTTGAGAGTCATTACGAATCGGCTCGCTAATAGGTTAGACGATTTCCAGCCTCCGGGACAAGCTGAATTCCGTAAAGGTTTCAGCACCATGGACCGCTTCCAAACGCCGCGGCCGGTTATACAAAACACTGAAGAATATAACCTGCCACTATGCTTAGTATTTGTGGACTATGAGAAAGCCTCTGACTCGGTTAAAACATGAGTTGTGTTGAGAGGTGCCGCATCAACTATCGCTACATCCAAGTGCTGAAGTGTTTGAACGAAAACGCTATCATGGCAGTCCGTATATTAGACCAGAGTATGAGACCTACCCAACTACAGCAAGGATTGTGACAGTGAGATGTAATCTCCTCAAGGTTGTTTTCCGCAGCGTTGTTGGAAGACGTCTTTAAGATTCTGAATTGGAACGGACTTGGTATCAACATCAACGGCGAGTACATTACTCACCTTCGATTTTCTGATGATATAGTCGTTATGGCAGACATTTTGGTGTATAAAAATACAACTCACAACGACCTCTGCGGAGCCTCTCAGCTGGTAGGCCTTAAAATTAATATTAGTGAGACGGTAATCATATCTAACGCTCATGTTCCGCTCCACACGGTAAACGTTTGTATACTCTGTACTCCAGTCGACGAATATATATCTGGGTCAAAACTTGGGTTAGTTCCACAGACCACAGTTTAGAAGGGTGATAATAGACCGTTTGTACGGGAACCGATGTCGCCGGCTCGCCCCCACAACACTTCCGCCTAATAGATAATAGCCAATCAAACCACGCGACAAGGAGAAAGCCACGCTCGGTGTTTTTCTACACGATTGAATCAGTAATAAGTTTTTAATATTATTCATAAAATTGTTGAGTCAAAAATAGATTATTCTAAGGTTAAAATCATAAGTACATAAATTATTACAATCTAACGAAAATGGTACGCCGTTTTTTTAGAATTAAAACTTAATTGAATGTATAGTATTTGACGACCTTCGTGGTCGAGTGGTTCGTACGCCGGGTTTCATGGTATCGCCGGCTCGAAAGGTCCCGGGTTCGAATCTCGGTGGGGGCAGATGTTTGTGTGATGAATACGAGCATTTGTACTCCAGTCATGGATGTTTAATATGTATTTCTATATAATTATATATGTACAGTATATGTATTCTATCCGTTACCCTAGCATCCCTTAACACAAGCCTAAAGCGCTTCGTCCACGGAGAGAGAATAGAGCTAGACAGCTTGGAGACTAATCTAATCTATACTCTCATTTCTACGTACACGTAGAGAACATTAGAGCGCCCTATTACAGTTTATTGCCCTATCGTAATCATCTATGTACACTACACTACTAGTAGACTAGATATTCAATCACAATATACACTCACTTGAAAACATGTCGCGGTCACGCTTAACTGCTGCGATTGTGGTTTCTTTGTTATTGAAAAAGAAAAATAAGGAAAAGGTTAAACGTAACTGCTGGGTTAAACAATGGATTGTAGGTCGATCGAAACAAGGAGCATATAGTAAAATACAGGAATTGAAAGCAAAAGATGTAATATTTTATAAAAATTTCCTTCGGGTAGCGCCGTCAGATATACAGTTTCCTCTAGAACTCATTAAGGCATAAATTGAAAAACGAGATACTGTAATGAGAAAAGCGATAACTGCTGAGGAAAGATTGACAATCACGGTACTTAGCCACTATCTAATGTTTTATTTGTTAAACCACAATTGCTTCCTATTAAAAACTTCAAATATGTATAATATTCCCAAGAACTTTCTTAATTATCTTCGTTACCTTAACCGCTGCATTTCTTTTTTCATTTTTCTTATTTCTGAATTTAATTGACAACGTAAGTTGTGGATTTTTCTGGACACTTCGTCAACTGTTGTTTTAAATGCTTCAATAATAATTTTCAAACAATTATTTTTTTTTTTTACGATCTTCATAGTCATTATGGTATACATTCCATAATTCTGGAAAGCCTTCATACATCTGTATAATTGTGATTGTTGCTTCTTTTGACCATGTACGTTTCGACATTATTAAGTAATTAAAATCAAAACATAATTAATTCCAATTTCAATACAAAACAGACAACTAGCATGTGCTGCGGTGACCTTGCCCTAGCTAGATTCATTAAAACATGTAGATAATTCTAGAGCTCTCTATTCGTATCACTTGCCTCGCTCTCGTACCTGCGTCCACGGCGCCTTCCGAGAGTGACCGAGCGCGTCTACGTAGACTCTAGTGCTGCTCTAGTGAGGGCAGTCTCGCTAATGTGTACACGTCGTATATTGCCCTATGAGACTCGCTCTCTGTTATTTTAATTTATCGTGGACGAGGCGCTTTACAGTGCTTACTTTGGGGCTAAGCTAATTGGTGTGAGTGTTGGAAATATTTATTTATTTATTATTATTATAGCAAGAGCTTACATTCGAACTTGATTAATAGAATTTCTCACATAATATACTTATTTTCATAATTATTGCAAACTATTACTGTTTATATAGATCGCCATATTATTTAGTATCTATATCTTGTATTGTTTAAATTGCATTTTTTCTGTTGTGGGCTCCTTTCGTTCGAGTGGGTCACAGCCCCTGCCCTGCATAATCCAGCCCTGACCGGTTCTTTAAAAGACAAAGCTTATTTACAACCTTACTGAAAGTTAATACAGAGTTATTGGAACCTATAATTTCTTACACTTGCAAGTTGACACTTGTCAACCACAGAACGATTGGTGCCTAAATAAAAAAATATTGGGATCCAGTTCTCAAGGCGAACGTCTCCACTACATAGAGGTTTTATTACGAGTAAGGTACGGCGCGGCGGTGTCATGTCTGGTAAGTTAAGTTACACCTAATGCAGGGTTGTAGGAACTTCTGATACCGATAATAATATAAGAATTTTTAGTAACTCTGAATAGAATATGTTCGTTAAAAAATAGTATTTTCACATTTTCGTAAATGTATACAGGTATATATAACATAGTGTTAACTAATCATAATACATTTATCTATCTTATTTCAATAGTTATGCAAACTATTGAAATAAGATAGAGAATAAGATAAAGAGAGATACATTAAAATAACACAAACTTATTATGCCTTTCATGCAGGTCCTTTACTGGCATAGATATCTTTAAATTTTTGTCATAATTCTTTAGCGGTTGTGCAGTTTTTTATTTTTTTGACCTCAGACGCAATAAGTATCAGCTTTTTTTGCGTGTCTGTCTCTTTCTTTATCATCCGACGTAGCATTATCATCAATGGGAGTCTGAATTAGCCCTAGCCTGTGCTTTATTAGAACAACCTCAGCTGGTATCTCACCCAAGTATCATAATTTTCTCCAATGAGAGGGTTTAATTTTGGTACTCAATATTTTTATGGAATTATACCAGGTATGTTTGTATTCACTGATCAAAATTATTTTCGTTTTTACTCTGCTACCATATTAAGTTCATAATAAAATGGCTGGAATACATTCAGGAAAGATTGTTTTAATGTATTTAATATATAATTTAATGATTTTCTATCGAAAGGCGGCAAAGGCGTGGAATCTGTATATCAAGTAGAGACGCTTCTAGGTGTTATATATATTAATCTGAATAAAATAATTAACGATGAAAAGTAATTTAACCACCGCACTCAGAGATGTGTATGATTTTTTAAGTTTTAGTCGAAACAAAAGAAAATTTTCGGATCGTATCCTAATAGTTACGAATTACTTACCATAACAAATAATACGATCGTTGCGATAAGTAATAGTTATTTATTATACAAGAGTGGAAAGTTCCTTTTTAACCGCGTGCTCGATTTGGATGACCGAGCAAGCGAAGGATTCTAAAGTTGAATCACGAGCGCAGCGAGTGATTCTAAATTAGAATCCTGAGCGTCAGCGAGGGAAACAAACGAGCACAAGGTGAAAAATCTTTCCACTCGAGTGCAATACGTAACTTTTCATCCCACCTCAGCGAGGAAATGACAAAATGAAAAAGAAAACAATTTATAATGACAAAATATTTTTATTTCAATTAAAACACATTAAGATAATCTATAAATTGAAGAAAATAATAAGAAGTAGAAAATAATTAAGAAATATTAAATGTAACGTTGCTACAGTTACTTATGTTAAGTTTAATATTTTTGTTAGGTAATGTTATGTTGGTGTTTGTGAATTGTGCGCTGTTTTGTGGTAAACTACTCGTATCAGTAATTTTAAATAGTTGTGCCGATTCATTGGATTCTATTGGCGTAAATGTTGGCGAGAGAGGGCTATTGTTTCCAATCTTATGGGGGCTCATTTTAGATGTAGAAGGGCGAGACCAAGAATCTGACAGAGGTTCTTTCAGCGTTATGGCCTCCACGATACTATTACAAATTTTTGATTTACTTTGGATTGAATCCTCTATGTATCCCTCTACAACCGAATTAGACTTCCAGCCTCCATGGCGCTTAAGCGATAGAAGATCAGCCCCTGATTCGGCCAAAAGTGTGGCTGAGGTTCTTCTAAAACAGTGACCGGTGTATAACGGGGGTTCTAAAAGTCCGAGAAAAGTTGCTATTTCTCGTGGAATACTGCCAATTTTATTCTGACCCATAGGTTGTCGGATACACTTTCCGTTGCGATATTGTAGAAAAAATCGTTCAATTGGGGTGTTAGAAGGACGTAAAGCTTGATATTTCTGAACAATGTTTACATATTCCTTGCGAATAACGAAGTTGCGGTCTTTTTTTGTCTTGGTATTTAGTACATTAATTAATAGCAATTCATCAGAATTATGAGAATATTTTGATACGTTATTGACATTAAGTAGTGTAAGTTCATTTGTTCGACATGCTCCGGTTATACCAATAATAAGAACAACCTGTAACAAAAGAAGTATTTATAATCGTAAATAAATTAATCAAATTAAAAATATTGTAAGTACTATGTACAATTTTATCAACAACAAAAAATTACACGTATTGACTTACTTTTGCCGCTAAATATACGGAATCAGGTGCTTCATTAATAAACTTTGCAATTTCAGATGCTGTGAAAACCTTCGATTTTTTTGGTTTATAACCAGATGAGGCTCTTTTTAAAAATGCCACTAATTTATGATAGGTGTCGATATGAACGTCTTTCTTCATCTTAATTGTTAATTTTAGCATTGAATACGTACTCCATAGCGTGCTTGCTTTCTTGGTCTCAGATAATTCTATAAAATATGCCAGCAAAACGTTTTCGGAGAAAGTTTTTGCTCCTTTAGCTAGTCGCCACATGTTAAATATATCGTACTGTTTCAAATACTTCTCTCGTGATTGCTGAGGGAGAAGGCTCATTTGCGCATTATTAACTGTTTCAGTTAACTCAGTTGGCGTTAGATAAACTTCATCGTCGCTAATGTCACTCATTTTAGTTGATTTTTTTGTACAGTTTTTAGGTTATGTTAATTATATTAAGCAATAAAACGTGAAAAACTAGAATGGCGCGAAGCACGCAAATAAAACAAAGAAACCAAGAAGGTTCCAAATTTGAATTTTTTCACAATTTAAAAAGTTCTAATCATAAATTTGGCACCATAGAGGTTACATTAAATAGGTTTAATGACGTTTTGAATTTACAATTATATTGAGTACTCATTATATGTGATGTTCTAAATTCAAATCTACTTTGCCGCTCAAGCGAATAAAATAGAATTTTCCAGCCAGATTTCGAAGCGCAAAATTACACTTTCCGAGGTGGTGGGATGAAAATGATATTGGCCGTTAAAATATTTTTTTGTTCGTTATCGGTATCTTTTGTATTTACCTAAAGTATATAGCCTACGTCGTAGAATGTCCACTCTGTTAGTGCATTTTAGATATAAGTAGATGTTTTTATCGGATGACTAGTTCGAAGAGAAACATCTTAACCACTTTACTACCTCAAATTATTATTCGTAAGAGTAAAATTTTGTTTGCTTTGACCGAACATAAATAAAGGAGATTGCTCAAATTGGTCCAAATGCACAAAAAATATTGACATACACGGTAATTCTTGGCGTACTTTATAATTTAATTTACAGTCATTAGATTTCAACGGACACCTTTGTATAATATATTTACTTTAAAAAGGACTTTTAATTTTACCGATTTGGTATTTTTAATGGCTATGGGTATTCAGCCAAAGACTTATCGAAGTTGTTTATATAACATAAAATAAATCATTTTTTTTATTACGCTGTGGTATTAATATCCACAACTATATTATCATTTCCACTAGATGCAAATGTGCTCAGACAATAATAATTATTATAGATGGTAGGCGACATCATAAAGTCTATTGCCATACATGTTTCGCCAAACACCTCCATAAACACATTATAATCTGTATATATGTTAGACTTTAAGGTATCTATCTATGGGCCTACGTTCCCTGACTATAAATTAATAAATAAAAAAAAATATAAGGTGTGATGCACTAAAAATCTAAAATATGGTTATCTTAAAAACATAACAAAAATAATGAAGCTACTGAATATATGGCTAAAGAACCTAAATCTCTTAGCTTTTTTTGGTTAACGAGAGTTTAAAAATTCTCTCTAATCTGTTGCTCATTCACAATCATCACACAGTTTCTGTCACAGAGTACCTTATTATAACCGGAAATGACACCTGATTTTAAAAGTTACTCTTATGCATTAACTTTAAAAACAGGCAACTATCTATTTATCTACATGCTCTATACACCTGAATCTAATCCATAATTTCTTTACTTGGCTTGATTTCCCTAGTTTACTATATAACTTATTTGTTTTTTATTATTTTAAAATGTTCCGTGTATATGGTTTATAGAAGTTCTCAGGGGTGTCCGTCAATAATATTCATTTCTACAGTAATTTATATATAATTTCGAATCAAGGAAATAATTTTTCATGATTATTGGTCTTTACGCCAAACATGTATGGAAGCTGAGCAATATCCTTTTGATACCACTTTTAGCGGCTACGGCACTGGTTATAAAACAGTATTGTGTTGAGGAGCTCGATAGCGCAGGTGGCAAGCGTGTTTGGCCTACCATCGTAGAAGTTTAGACACTCGCAATGGTCGGTAATTGGTTACCTAAAAACTTATTATCTCGAGATCCCCTGTGCTTCTGAAGGCACGTTAAGCCGTTGGTCGAGGACCAACATCTTCAGTCGTTAGCATCGACCAATTCACACTGGGTCACAACGTATTCTACCTATTGTATCCATAAGGAAGATTTGTACCCCAGCTGTGGGGACATTAATACGCTGTGATGATGGATGATTGTGATGAGGTACATACAGTTTGTAGTTAAGACGCTTAATTTATTACTCGTTGAAGTATTTATAACGTCACTTTGATAATACCATTGATGACCTTTTTTGATTGACCACCCACACAATTTAAAAGAAAATTAAAAGCAAAGTAGGAACAACGTTGAAGATACTTTATATTTCACCATATAAAAGGATTTAGAGAATAAGTGTCGATACTTTTCCTGCATTTTCGCTTTTAGATAGAACAAAGCAATTAACAGGCAAAGCGTGAGGATGGCCTCGCTCTCGTAGAGTTCCGTTCATTAAGAAACTGTAAAAGGAAAAATAATTTGTTTGTTTTGTCACAACTTACAAAATATATTATGAATCGGCGGTTTCACCATTTGTTCTTTAAACCTAGCATCTTACCAAAATCAATATTGAGCTTTTTATTCATCTTCCTAGTCGTGCACTCAGGAGACCGAGTCATGACCACGATGTATTGCAGAGCGAGAGCAATGATATACACTAGAGTGCGTCGCCGATTTAATAAGGTATGTCCACCGTGTCGGAGACCTTTTCCTCTCAACCTTTCCTTGCACCACCAACCGGTTCATGGTGTTCTCATTATGAGTAATATGCCCGAAGAATTTGAGGATTCGTATTTGCACCATGTCCACGAAATACGTAGCAAACGTTTCCAACACCAATTTTCCAGAGAGTTAATCTTGCGACGGTCTTTCGTTCTGAGTGTCCGCGTCTCAGCTCCATCTAGAAAAATGGGAAAAATTAAGGATCTCATTTGTCGAACCTTTGTGTTTTTGCTTATAATACGGTCTCTCCAAATCTTTGTGAGTTTTTCTACTGATGATCTAGACATGGCGCAACGTCTTCGAATTTCTTCCTCGCAGCCCCCATCGTTGGTGATAGTGGAACCCAGATATATGTAGCTTTTGACAACCTTGCAACCCGCTATAACCCTGGACGTCTGGTTGGTTATTGTTAGCCCGATCCACAATCATTATTTTGGTCTTATCCAGATTGATTGCAAGTCCAAATTCCAATGCAGTCGTCTTTAGTCGATGAAGAAGTAATTTGATATCCTCTCTGGTTAACGCTAGGAGGGCGTATCTTAAGTTGGATACTTTTCGGCCTCCTACGGATATTCCTTCAACCCAATCTTCGAGAACAATCCGAATTATATACTGTGTATAAGGGTTGATGAGGTTATTTTTTTAAAATTTGGAAGATAAAGAAAAGACAAAGAAAAATAAAAAGAAAAGAGCTGAAACAAAAGAATTTTCGTGAGAGCAGGCTTGGCAAAATGGCGTGTCATATCGACATAATTTAAATCGGGAAACTCACTTGTAATCGCAGCTCCTCAGTAAATATTTATTTTAATTCTGGCGGTATCAATAAAACTTCATTATCAGTAATATATGCCGTCTCGATTAGATAGGAAACCAAATTTAGAACTCAGTTAAAATTTAATAGATAATAATAAAAAACAAAAAGGTTACTTTGATTATTCGCAGATATTTGAGAAAATAGAATAAATATAAAAGTTTATATAATAAAATACAAACTTTTAATATCCTACATTTTTTTATTTTGATAGGAGTTGTAGTCTTCCCGAAAAATCGCAATAAACCGTTTCCCCCCTTCAAAGGTCAAAGATTTCAAATTGCCCGTAAATCATTATTTTACCTCTTTTTAAAAGGGAAATATTTAAATTATCCCTAAAATAATTTGTCAACATTACATTAATGTCGATTCTGGCATGATTCTCTAAAGCTAAACTTAAATTTAACAACAGTGCATCCTTGTCATTCTCTATGCAGATTGACAAGAAGAGACTGATGTTAAATTTAGTTTTAAGTTTAGAGAATCACGCCAGAATCGATACCATTGTCTAATTATTCGCGTTTTCACAATTTTTTTCGCGAATATTCGATTTATCTAAGCAGGCGCTGTGCTTTTTCCAACTTCCAACTCGATTGGATGTTATGCGAGTGCCGGGTGCGTCACAAAGGATTAGATTTAATAAAAAGTCATTCAAGATTGTTCAAGATGAACGATGACGCTCGTAGCTTAGCCTTTGCAACATAGAAGCTTAAACAACAGAGTGTCTGTAATAAAATCTAAAAACATTCGGGCTCCGCAATTGGCTCCCCTTGGTTTGGTCATGTACAACGAATTTGGTTGTTGAAATCATGAAACCGATACACGACGCGAACGAAGTGGATGAGTTAAAATTTTTGGGAAGCCTAACAGACCCATTTCTGAAGGAAGGGAACTCACGAAAAAAGGGGAAAAATAATTTACAGGAATTTCTAGACAAAAAAAAGGTAACTTAACGTCGGGAAGGGCATCCCACTTTTCCCGACGTTAAGTTACCTTTTTTTTTGTTACAAATTAAGCGGCAAGAACTTTTGTTATTTTATTTTCGTATATTTTTTTCATAAATAAATGACATTGAGTAAAAATTTACCCGTTTATATCCCAAACACGCTCTACTTGTTCTGATTCATAATATTTATTTATACTTCTTCTTTTGATAATTGAAAAAGTAACCTTACTTTCAATTGAAAAATCTCCCGTCAAGGAAGGTACTTTTTAAAAACCTTGGTGAACTTTTGATTCGTTACATGAGTGACAGGAACAGGGTTACGGTTTTTCCCTTTGGGTAAAATCGAGTTTAGTTAGACAGTCACACATCAAGTTACCCTAAACTGTCATATTTTCTAAATTAGATTGTGAATCTTACATAAAATCAGTTATAGCCCAAAGTAATTTGAAGAAACTTGACAGTTTTGGGCATTGACCAATTAATAAGTACATACCTATATAATTGGTAAATTACCCGTGACTGTCTGTACCTATCTATTTAGTAATTTAATATTTATTCATGTTACTTATCTATTCAGCATCATAAAAAAGATCAAACTACGTGACCCTTGAGCATAATATGACAACATTGCAAATACAAACATTATGCATGATGTCAGTGTTTGTTTAGAAAAAAAACAACAAAAGAAAAGTGTGACTTCCGTATAATACGAGAGAAGCTAAATACCTATACTGTATATTTTGTTCAATAAAATATTATAAAACAGCGAGTATCAACGCACATAAAGCCAACACAAATAATAAACTTTGTATGTTAATAAGAAATTCTTATTCATAAGGCATATTGAAACAACAGATTACTGAATAAACAGAATAATATTTAGTCCGTTAATGCAGTAAACTTATTTTATTATTTATATTTTTGCCTGTAAATTAATAGTAATAGAAGTAAAGTATTATTAGCTTATTTGTTTATTTTTACGAGTAATAAAAAAATGAATTAAATCAATGAACTTACAGACCTATAGTACGTAAGCATAAGGAATGAGAAATTTCAAACGTTCTACCTATACAGTAAGTAGTATAGGAAAATTATCCTCAAATATGACAGTCATAAAAACATCAAATTACCAAGTTACCAAAAGCTTAAATTTTCTCAAAAGATTGTGTCTTTCGTATAAAGCGAGAACGGAGAAATAATTTTGGATAACTTGCTCTGTGGTTGTTTTTATTATTAACTGTGTAGAGAACAGGTTTTTGTTTTAATATTAAAAAAATATTATTGTGACTTCAGGTATACCTACACCTTGGCAAATAATTGTGTATAATGTATGTAAATATGAGATTTGTGCACAAACTTAACTTAGGCTCCTATTTAAAAACTTAACAGACCGGAAGATGTACTAAGTGAACAATGCTAAAGTTTCATTATCATGGGGGTAGACAAGTTAAAACTTGGGAACGCCTCTTTGCTTTGGAAATTGTATGTACTTTACTCGTGTTTAAAAAGTTATTTAAACTTAAATTTGTTTTCTCGTTTTTTGCTTTTGAAAGAACTGTACCCAATTTTGAAAATATTCATTAACTACATCTTTTAGAAGATCACTTTGGCTCATAATTCCATCGACAGTGAATTTTGTGTCGTATTTTCCCAAGTTATTATGTGAAATATAGGTAATATGATTGTAAGAGAAAAGCTCATCAGAACTTACAGGATTGGTCGTTAATGAGTAAATTGTAACATTATGGATATCATAGCGAAGGCTACTCACATGAATATTAAGTAATTCACATCAATCACTCACTAATATCACCGAGTTTCAAGGGCACTGTTCAATACATTTCTCCGCGATAAGTATCGCATGCGATCGGTGCGGAAACGCGGGCTGCGTGTGCGCAGCTTAACGATATGAATGACAATGAATGCGCTCAAAGAGTTACCTGTAACCAATGCGTCTAAAGCCGACTTATCTTGGGGTTCGCGGGTCGCCTGCGAGAATCCGTGAATGAAGTAAGTCACGGTCATGTGGAACCTCTCACTCGCCACATATCAATGGACAGCTGTTCACTTGGCACGTCTACCAACAAACAAGTCGCAACAACGACACAGCCAAAGATCGGAATCAATCAAGTTATCTCGGCATGATCAGTCTGTCGCGCTATTTTAGGTATTCACGACCGGTGTATATGGCGTAACTGTGTGTAAACTGCTTGTTTTGTGTTGTCATGCAACAGAGACATGTGTTAAAAAGAAAGCCTATCTTCTATAGATTTTTTTTTTAATTTGACTAAATAACTAGTAATGTTATACTTAGTCTGGATAAAATACAAACTTATCTGAGAAAGCGTGAAATTTATAGGTGGTTCCAAAGTATTTATTTAACAAACATAAGATCAAACCAATAAATAAAAAAAGTTTTTTCATCCCACCACCTCGGAAAGTGTAATTTTGCGCTTCGAAATCTGGCTGGAAAATTCTATTTTATTCGCTTGAGCGGCAAAGTAGATTTGAATTTAGAACATCACATATAATGAGTACTCAATATAATTGTAAATTCAAAACGTCATTAAACCTATTTAATGTAACCTCTATGGTGCCAAATTTATGATTAGAACTTTTTAAATTGTGAAAAAATTTAAATTTGGAACCTTCTTGGTTTCTTTGTTTTATTTGCGTGCTTCGCGCCATTCTAGTTTTTCACGTTTTATTGCTTAATATAATTAACATAACCTAAAAACTGTACAAAAAAATCAACTAAAATGAGTGACATTAGCGACGATGAAGTTTATCTAACGCCAACTGAGTTAACTGAAACAGTTAATAATGCGCAAATGAGCCTTCTCCCTCAGCAATCACGAGAGAAGTATTTGAAACAGTACGATATATTTAACATGTGGCGACTAGCTAAAGGAGCAAAAACTTTCTCCGAAAACGTTTTGCTGGCATATTTTATAGAATTATCTGAGACCAAGAAAGCAAGCACGCTATGGAGTACGTATTCAATGCTAAAATTAACAATTAAGATGAAGAAAGACGTTCATATCGACACCTATCATAAATTAGTGGCATTTTTAAAAAGAGCCTCATCTGGTTATAAACCAAAAAAATCGAAGGTTTTCACAGCATCTGAAATTGCAAAGTTTATTAATGAAGCACCTGATTCCGTATATTTAGCGGCAAAAGTAAGTCAATACGTGTAATTTTTTGTTGTTGATAAAATTGTACATAGTACTTACAATATTTTTAATTTGATTAATTTATTTACGATTATAAATACTTCTTTTGTTACAGGTTGTTCTTATTATTGGTATAACCGGAGCATGTCGAACAAATGAACTTACACTACTTAATGTCAATAACGTATCAAAATATTCTCATAATTCTGATGAATTGCTATTAATTAATGTACTAAATACCAAGACAAAAAAAGACCGCAACTTCGTTATTCGCAAGGAATATGTAAACATTGTTCAGAAATATCAAGCTTTACGTCCTTCTAACACCCCAATTGAACGATTTTTTCTACAATATCGCAACGGAAAGTGTATCCGACAACCTATGGGTCAGAATAAAATTGGCAGTATTCCACGAGAAATAGCAACTTTTCTCGGACTTTTAGAACCCCCGTTATACACCGGTCACTGTTTTAGAAGAACCTCAGCCACACTTTTGGCCGAATCAGGGGCTGATCTTCTATCGCTTAAGCGCCATGGAGGCTGGAAGTCTAATTCGGTTGTAGAGGGATACATAGAGGATTCAATCCAAAGTAAATCAAAAATTTGTAATAGTATCGTGGAGGCCATAACGCTGAAAGAACCTCTGTCAGATTCTTGGTCTCGCCCTTCTACATCTAAAATGAGCCCCCATAAGATTGGAAACAATAGCCCTCTCTCGCCAACATTTACGCCAATAGAAACCAATGAATCGGCACAACTATTTAAAATTACTGATACGAGTAGTTTACCACAAAACAGCGCACAATTCACAAACACCAACATAACATTACCTAACAAAAATATTAAACTTAACATAAGTAACTGTAGCAACGTTACATTTAATATTTCTTAATTATTTTCTACTTCTTATTATTTTCTTCAATTTATAGATTATCTTAATGTGTTTTAATTGAAATAAAAATATTTTGTCATTATAAATTGTTTTCTTTTTCATTTTGTCATTTCCTCGCTGAGGTGGGATGAAAAGTTACGTATTGCACTCGAGTGGAAAGATTTTTCACCTTGTGCTCGTTTGTTTCCCTCGCTGACACTCAGGATTCTAATTTAGAATCACTCGCTGCGCTCGTGATTCAACTTTAGAATCCTTCGCTTGCTCGGTCATCCAAATCGAGCACGCGGTTAAAAAGGAACTTTCCACTCTTGTATAATAAATAACTATTAATACTAATTTTACAAAGTCTCTTTTACGGGAAAAAATCATCTCTTTCCATGCATCAGGCTGAAATCGAAGCAGCAACATTCGCTACCCTGGCGTATGTACTAGTGGAACAAATTCATGAAACCCGCCAAGTGCGAGTTGGACTCGCTACCGAGGGTTTCGTAATATTGAAAGCTGAACTAAGGAACTAATCCATTATTTTCTAATTTTTTTGTTGTGACAGCTATAGCACAATAAAACGCATACTGTCAAAAATTTTAATTTTTACCTATTACGGATAAAAAGAGGATCAAGGAGGCCCTTGGCCCTAGTAGAAAACATACAAATAGTCCAGTCACTGCACAGTTTTCCTAGCAATTCTACCAAACAGCACCGATTAGCACCAACATGTTACTCTTTACTTCAAAGCTGTGCCGAGGGTTGCTTTTACCCTTGGTGTGGACGCTGGACGCCACCCCTTTTCAGGGATGAAAAATATTTTATTAAAAATAAGAATGGGAATGGATACTCCTATCACTCTGTTTGGAGTTAGACTAAGACTAAAGACTTATTCCCCCTTACTAATAAACTTATTCCCCCTTATTAATAAACAAGGAATAAGCTTTGACAAGTTACGCCATGTTTCGTCCATGTCAATTAAATGGCATTTGTCATTCAATAGACAAAGACAAAACATGGAGTAGATAATCCAAGCGTAGTCTTCGTTTATTAATAAGGGGGGTAAGTCTACACATGATGATGATGAAGTCTACACAGGAGTAGAGAAACATAATAACTTTTAACAATCCAATACTGTAGTTGCATAATCGATATTTATCTATTGTTGATCACGATTTTAACCTTCCAGCTGATTTATTGCCGATCCGTGCTGGTATAATGACTAGACGGACGGGTCCCTCCTCGTCACGAAATTCATAAGACTTTCTAATCGGACGGATGTCTGATTGCCATGCTATTACAAATATATCATTTAAAACTATTCATTAAACGTTTGCTCAAAATACTGCTTAAAATCGTCCAGATACAAAGATCTGAAAGCTAATAAACTTTATGGCAAATCATAGCAATAGAGGAAAATAAAAACGAACTATATAAAAAACAAAATAACATGAAAGAAAGAAAGAAATAAGACATAGTCTTTACAATTAAATAAAGTACTATAAAATTTATATTTGGAGACGGCCAAAACCCAACTAGTAAATGACAACTCACGACTCCAAGCTACCCCTTTTGAAATAGAGACATTTTTTTTTTGAAGTGAAATCTTCTTTAGCGGCGTTGTACTTTTTTTTGTATGGGTAAATAATGTTAAACGCGCGTCAGGTTAAACACGTGGGCTGATCGCATCATGACACACAATATAATTGGAAAGGTCGTTGACTTTCAATATATTGGACGAAACATAGTAATATTTTATTTTACCGTATTATAATAATAAGTCTCTATCTAGGACGTCCACGTAGCAGCTTTATTGCGAAGAAAATGCATTTCTTTTACAATAGATGTTGCTAAGTGCGCTTATACGTGATTCATGTAAGTTAATTTTTCTGAGGGATAAACTTTTTAATGTAACATAAATTGCCATGTTTGTGTACGATGGCGCAATAAATAAATAATGTATTATACCACATACATGATAGTACTTTTATACTGATAAATAAAGCAATTCGTGTAAATTTGTTCCCTAACCATTCCAAAATATCAAAAATGCACACCGTAATATTGAAGTTTTCACTTCTGCAGGCTCTCCCGGAGTGCAACCCGTCGTTTTTTTTTTTAACTATTAGTCAGTTTCTAGCGTTCGATACAAAAATGACAAATTCGATGATTTAGGGATTTTAAACTTTTTTGCGCTGCCAAGTGTTTCAATAAAATCTGTAACAACACTCTCTAAGGCTTAGAACGCACTGCGATTAACCGGGAGCGGTTGAGGAATAGCTGAAAACGCATAACCGCATACAGCCACGCACTGCGACTGGCGTTTAACTTAATTTTATTTCAGTATGATCATGGATTTTTGGCAAGCGCGTGTTGTAGTAGCTTTGGTTTTAAAACGTCGCCGCCATAGGTACTGGGTACACCCATTAACAGATCAAAGACATTTGAAAGGATACTTTTGCAAAATGTACAACGACGTGCGACAGCATCCGGTTAATTTTTTTTAATTACTACAGAATGTCGATTGGTACTTTTGATAAATTATTGCAAATTGTGGGCCGGTATCTCCGACATACCGTCAACCGAATTCTGTTAACCGCCGTGCGTGCGCCGCCATATTATTACTATGGGGCACAAAAAAATCGCACGTCTACAAACCGCGATCCAAAAGTAGCAAGTTACGTTTTTTTATAATCAGTCTTGCGTTTTTAAAATCAGTCACTGAAAAAAGCCGCTAATGCGTGCGCTTGTATAGAAAGCTTTGTGTTACATTTTTTTGCGGTTTCAGACTTGCGATAAACGCGTGTCTGAAACCGCAATGCGTTCTAAGCCTTAACTAAACTTTGGCAGCTCGGTATTCACGGCGATTTGTTTCGCTGGATAAAGTCATACGTAGGGACTCGTTATCAGGCTGTGGCATTGTCAGGTTATCAATCTGCGTACAAAGATGTACTGTCGGGTGTTCCTCAAGGATCACACCTAGGACCTTTGCCCTTTATTTTATATGTCAATGATTTACATACATCATACATTTTTAACTAATTCTTATGTTCTTCTTTATGCAGGGGATACAAAATATTCCGAGTTATATAAGACACATGAGACTGTTCCTTATTGCAGAGCGATTTAAATAATTTTAAAAGATACTGCAATAATGATACTTAATTTTTTAATCCAGATAAATGTCATATAATCTCCTTCACAAGGAAAAAAGCCCGATAAATTTCTGTTATATATTGTGTGAAAAGATTTCAAATCCTGTAATAGAAATAAGAGACCTAGGTGTAACAATGGATTCTAAACTTACATTTGTCCCGCACATTGACAAAATAGTTAACCAGTTCTTCCAATTATTGGGATTCATATTGCGGATAGGAAAACCTTTTCAGACTTCTCTAACAATATAAGACGCTTTCTAAAGGTACTGTACCCCTAGCATGAACCAATATTGAATTCGAATAGTTTGCGAGTCCGAAATGTCAATGTTAAATTTTGTATAGAAACTTGACATTGACATTTAGCACTCGCAACGCAAACTATTCGAATTTGATAATGGTTCGTGCTAGGGGTACTGTTCTATAATACAATCACTTTATGTTGTACCTTCTCAATTTTATTCTGATGTACACGATGATAAGGATTCCATACTGGGCTTGCAAATTCCAATCGACTACGCACGTAGCTGTTAACCAGCACGAACCAATATCGAATTCGTAACGTTTACGAGTCCAGTTATAATCTCGTAAACTGTGCGATATTATTAAGTTTGGAGTTGCGAGTGCTGTCCGCGCAATTCAATCTTCCCAAGTGATAATACTGACCACTTATCTACATAGGTACTTACTAAAAATATTCTGTAAATGCCATAAATACTTGGCTATTTTAAAATTAGAAATAGTTTATTAATCAAATCACGTATCACATTATCTACATCAAATTCATCTGCCTTACCTTCAATTATTGTTAACTTATTCAGGACTAGGTATATTTAAAATCATCCTTCGCTCTTCTTTTGAGGGTTAAACTTGTAAGAATCACGTACAAATAATATGTGTACGTGATATGAAATAATTTTTAATTTAATTTAACATTTTTTTGTGTCGACTATTGTCTATTTGATTGAACTGAAGAGTCGAGATAACATCAACGCCACGTGTTCCTGTTTTGGCAGGGAAGGGGACAGTAAAACGTAAGGGTAATAAAACTAAATAAAATATCACTTTTCAATTATGTTACTTTTATTTATACAAAGGAAGACATGCGAGAATGTCATTTAACGCCTAACAATTAACGATCTACCGACATTGTATCGAATGCTACGATACGTCTACTAATTAGTAATCCATGATACTCTACATCAAAATTACAATAAGAAGTGAATAGCAAGGTTTGATGTTTAATAAGATACCTTTAAAGATATAGGTTTATCAGATTTCAAAAACCTATTTTAGATTTAAATTTAATTGACCACTCTCTCGGCACTACCATATTTAACTTCAAAAGAATAAGTAAGCAAGTTGATAGCATAAACCCTTCGTAAGTAAGTTACAAAATTGCGAAACATATCCCGGCTTATGATTAAGGGTTAAAAAGCTAAGGATGACAATAAAAATAAACTATAGTTAAACCATACCCATACAATAATTAAAATGATAAACATGCTTATTAAGTTCTCCAACCTATATTTAAGATTTCATAATTGTAAAAACTAAACAGCTAAGTATTTGATTTATAGAAATTAGGTACTATAATTATTTCAGTGATTATGAAAATAATTTTATGTTAACACCTTAACAATACCCAAAACTAAGTGAATGATTACGTGCAAGTTTAGATTCGAAATTGCTTATCCTAAAAAATACATGATAATTAAAGACAAAACAATAAAAAACAAGGGAGCTATCTCACATACCTACTTAAATTAAAAAAAGACCAAACTACTAAGAAGCCTAGACTTACTATTACTGAAATTGAATTTGACTCGATTCGATCATGGATAAAGTGTCATACTTCAGTCTTATAATACGTATTTGGAAGCTACAAGTGTTCTAAAATTCGCATTTGATTTACATAATAATAATTGAGCTATCGGATGATCGCAGATCAATAAAAATTGGTAGGCGTTCGACGCCCATGTACATTTAAAATCTAAGATAAACTAATCTATGTAAATCTAAGCGTAAGTAAACAGCTAATTAATTGTGTTAACGACGCAAATTTCACACACGCACTAGTGTCGTAATCGTAACTGTAACACTGCTGTCTTTCTTTCCGTTTTAGGATCCAGCGACACTCGGCAATCTGCCGTAACGTTACTCGCAGTGTCGTTCATTCCATGGCGTTTCACAGCGATGGACGCGCCCCGAAGGCTTGGATTACATGCAGGGTGTATTTTTAGCCCCAGTAACGCTGATGCGGTTAGGTCTCGTTGTCTCGTCGCGGCCTCAGGGCCGGCTCGAGGAGGCCTAAACTTGTGCCTCTGCGGTGTTCTGCCATAAGTTGGAGGGGAGCGTGTCGTAATGTGACGGCACAGTCGTCAGAGCATCGGACGCGCTCCGCGTTATGGAGCAGTTCTGAAACAAACATAATACTCTTTTTATATTACTATGCCTTAAAAGTAGTATCTTCCTAAGTCTCTTAAGAGCCTTTTCACTATTTTTGCAAAAAATCGTAATATTTGATCGCCTCGTTTACCCCCTTAGAAAAGATTTTGACTATTTCCAATATACGTAAATAGTAGATTTATTCTTCTTATTGTAAGTTAATGTAGAATATTTGCAAATACTATTTTCCTATTTTTGTACTGATTCTACTGCAGCTAGTTTACGGAAAAAACGATAATATGCACAACTTCAAACGCCTCAATCTCGCAATAATGTTCAATAAATTAGATCAAATTAATTACTACGACATCAGAAAATATGTTTTTGTTGTAATATAATGTAAAACTAATCTATCATCATTGAACTACTGAAATAGGTATATATTTTTATAATTAGTTCTTTAATAATTATTTTATAAGATTCGAAATGTCACCCGTAAAATGCAATATACTAGTGCAAATCTACCTACGCGCCGATCAGTACGGCAGCGGCGTAATTTTGTAAGGAAGGAACACCAAATTACCAATCTCATCTGATGTTAAGTGTATGTATAATTGAAAATCTTCTATGCCCTGAGTACCTATCTCGTTAAGGTTGTAGACTTTTTGGGCATAACTAAGGTTGTTTACTTCAGTAAGGGCACTTCGGATCCTCCTTCCGTATAAAGAGTACCTGTCTTACGAAATATTTCCCACTATCACAGAAAATTGCAGCTAAATAACGAATTTTGGGTTGACTTCACTACTCGACGTCCATCACTAACAAGTGTTAGTACATCAGGTAAGGTGTTCCTTATATTTTGGCAATCTTCTTTTATAATTCAAAAGAATGAAAAAAAAATGCATAACTAAGACATTGATGGTAGGCGGCTGTCTTATCCAAAATATGTTTGCCAAACCAATGGTATCTTTAAGCCTTGCCTAAAAGAATTTTTATCATCTGTTATTTTACTTTATTTATACATAAGTTTATTTCATACCTAATTTATTTTGTTTGCATAAAATTTAAAATTGGTTTGTAAATAAACTGATCCAAAGGACGTTGGTGTGCATTTATAAGATTGATCAACATGATAGCTCATAATCATTTCAAGATTGCAATATCACAATTTGTAATCAATGACCACATAAGATACCTAAGCTTATTAACCACATACAATCAAGATAATTATCAATTAATGTTTAGCGCCGCTGTTTACCTACGACAGAAATATATTTTTTATTATGCGTAAAAGACGCGTAGCGTAAAAAGAAATTATCGAAAAATTTAGTAAAAGAAGTTTGAAGTCTGCATAATTTCATAGCGACATAAGTAACCGATCTGACTTATTTATATTTTATATATCATTTTTTTTAATTATTGCGATTTTTTTTGGATCCTAAATAGGGATCATCGTTTATTCCCAAATCTGCCTTTTTCCATGTTTAAGATTTATTTTTGTCAGGTAAATCTCTCGATGAACTTCTCTATGCATGAATTTTATTCTACACATTATAAAAAATAATATTTAATTGTGTAATAAACATATATGCTCGTATTCTTGCATTTAAAGTAAAAAACAATATTGGATAGACAATGTTTTTGTAAAGGAGGAATTTGGTAAACCAAGCGTTTTATAAGTTGTAATTTTCTCACGTCTATTTGGTTTCGTACCATGGGCTGCTTTCGGTGCGTGTCCACGCATTCTACGGGCATCTTGATCATCTCCATCTTATACTTGTATCCGTAGGATGTCAGCTTCACTATGGTATGAAGGGGCACATTCATGTACGGGAGTTCATCTGGAACCAAAATATTGACAGTTAAAAAATGATTTTACCATGCAGTACATTAGTGCGTACAGATCGCAGTTCGCTAAATACTGCAGTAACAAAATCCTGAATATCCTTATACTTTACGAGAATTTTAAAACGAAAAAAATGTGAAGAGAAGGGAATCCTACTTTTCAATATTTAGCGGCAATCTTAAACAATGAAACGTCACAAATCAGAGATGTTGTTATTGAATTTAATCTACATATTGTCGATTGTTTTAAAAGATAATGTATTATTGTTTTGCACTTCTTATCAATTGATTTCCACTTGTATTTTTGACGTCAACAGCATGTTGTTTTTGCACATTTTGGTTGATTATATCGAGTGGTGTCAAGAAACTTTTTAAATATTTTTTATTTGTACCAAAAAGTACATTGCTATTAAAGTATTTTTTTTAAATCAGCATGTATATATGATCAATTAATTAAAATTTTGTAACCTAAACCCTAATGCTTTATTTCTGTAGCCTCACCTACACCAACTGTTTATTTTTTCGTAAACATCAAGTTGAGGTTTGTATGAGGAAAACTCCAAATTTTCCTCATGACTACGTTTACTGTACCAGTGCGAACTTAGAGCGGGCTAGATTTGAATAAATTCGAACCGGTTAAGTAAGTATTGTATTTCTTTCTATAGAGATAAAAGTTAATTAAAAAAACGAAATAATTCTACCCATTATTATTACAACATGTTCTATAAAAATTTGCCTCTTCAACTCTACACCAAAAAGGCCGTCACCTCAGATTACTTTCAAAAGGAACCTTTTGTTCTGTAATCTGAGGTCTGCACCAGGTCAACGCAGTAAAACAGTTTTCATTTATCACCACTACGGAGGTTGTCACATCTGTAATGCCTAAAAAAGTTCTAATAATATTTTATTTTTATTTTTTCAGCATGTAACAGCTTGATAACTGACTGATTGATGGCTAGAAGAATTTCGACGCGGCCATCAGGGCCGCGGTAGCATAATTATGCTACCAATTGATTGACCAATTGGTCAGTGCACTCGTCCGGATAGCGAAGGGTGCGGGTTCGAATCCCTTCTGCTCCCTGGTCCGCTTGGATTTTTTTCTAGTTACATTTTCTTTAAAGTTCTACTTCTCACCAAGTTTAGCGTCGAGGAAGTATCCCAGCATGCAGCGCAGCACGGCCTGGTGTCCGACCACCACCACGTTATGATCGTCCTCCAGCGCAGACAGGACGGGCCGCAGCCGCGTCATGATGTCGATGTACGACTCGCCCCACGGGTACCGGTAGCGCAGCTTGTCCTGGTCGCGCCACGCGAACTCTTGCGGGAACCGCTCCTGCATCTCCTCATACGTCAGACCCTCGCAAATGCCCTGGAACAATGACAAAATCTCATTATGAACAAAGGAACATCAGCAGCTACAACAATAACAGCATCTTGATTTAAACAAAACAACATCAGCTAAAATAAAATAAACATTTACGGCCGCAACCGCACTCGCATTAATTTTTAAGTTTGACTCAATTGAATTAAAACTTGACAGCAGTCCCCTTCACAATAATGAAAGAGCAAAATAAGGAAATACACATGTCAAATCTAGTTTTTCATTTCGAGAATTGTGTAAGTAACATCTGCCCCCGTAGCATGAGCACTACAATTTACATTATATCACGTTTTATATCGCGTCTAACTATCAAACTCCATAGTAATTTGACACTTGAGCGTGATAAAAAAATATACACAATGTTTAAGTATATAGACCTAAATACAAATCATTATTTATTATTTTATAGTCTAGAACATTTTTAATAGAGGTGAGACCATAGGTGAGAGATTAATCGTTTTTAAAACAAAATTAATTGGTTATTATAAATTAATACTCCATATCGATTATTTATAATAGGTATAGGTAGCTACCTAAAACATTTTGTTTCACTCCAAGGTGGTCCAATTTAAAAATAGATTGGAGTAGGGGTGTAGGGCAAAGGTTCAAGTATGAATAGGTAGATACAAATAAGTATAGGTACATTTCTTATATAATTTCACTTCAAGGTGGTCCAATTTAAAATAGATAATACTAGGGGTATAGGGCAAAGGTTCAAGTACGGCGGGCTTATTTACCTAACTTGCAACTATCGTGCCACCGTTTGCTACGGAATTCCTTGACTAATAGGTAGATATCAATGAATAGGTATGTAACATTTCTTATATTATATTACTACAAGGTGATCCAATTGCAAAAAAGATTGGAGTAGGGGTGTAGGGTGTAGGTTCAAGTACGGCCAACCAATTAAGTATATTATCTCTAACCTGCAACTGACTTTCGTAGCGACTGTGTTGTTACAAAATTGCGTGATTATAACAGGTACATACTCAAATAGCCAATTAATAGGTTTCTATATGAGAATGACTCCAAATAGAGCTGCAGCTGCCTGCACACACTCTGCTGCATGTGGAGCTACAGCGCCATTTGAATTCATTTCAGGGGGTTTAGACATATGGCATTCTTTCTATTCATTAGAACGAGAACGCTAACATTGAAATTTTAAATTTTAAAAGCTCAATGATGTTGCATGCTACTAGATGCAAAAAAGGCAGTCAAATATGAGTCAAATTCAGAGAAGAGGGAAAGTACTCCCGTACAATAATATTTAAACTCTATATTATACATATATCGTGTAAAACACTTGAATAGATATCATCTTTCATGTATAGGGGCTCGTTTAAATTCTCAATTCCAGTTTTTATTTATTCTCCGTTAAATCGGTAATTAGAAGACATATTTTTGAAAGCTGGCTAACAATTACATTCCGTTGTATACATTCCACCTACAAACGGACGAACGGACAAAAAAGGCTTAGTTATAAGGTTCCCTAATATTTTTCTGCATTTGACGGTTTATAGATTTGTATAAAGCAAGTTTTAACTACAAAAAATATACTTAGAAATAACAGATTTCATGTTTTTACCTAAAGTATCTAACTAAATAAGAGATCAAAAAACTGGAGTCAACGCGCAATAAGATCGTTTCTTTCAGTAGTTAAAAATATTCCAATGTCACCAGACTAGCGTGAATCACGTTGAAAAAAAAAACTATTAATAGTCCACTTGTACAACAACAGTTGCAATAATTGACTTCAGCTATTTCGCTGAACGAATCAAATCAATAGTACAATGAACGGGCAGGTAAGTTGGTAAGTATAGTTCCCAGACGTCAGAGGAAATTGCCGCAGCATTGCATATTGATGTAGGTTAATATGTACTGTTGCATGTCGCATGTAGCTGTGTTAATAATCGATTCTAGCTAATAGTAACCTGTTTCGATCGTACCACAATGTACGTTTAGTTAAAGACTTATTTCATAGAAATAATGACTAGGACACTGCTATTGATTGCATTTCATAAGGCAAAAAAGGTGTTCGTACCCCTAGCACGAACCATTATCGAATTCGAATAGTTAGCAAACCGAAATGTCAATGTCAAATTTTGTATGGAAACTTGAACAGCAGCGGCACAAAGTACGTAAGGAGAACTAAAAATCAGTACACATTTGACAATGACATTTCGGACTCGCAAACGAGACGAATTCGATATTGGTTCGTGCTAGGGGTACTGCATCTCTCTGTATATCAGCTAAATTACCCATTTACTATATAACAGATTATAACATGGTTTAGGGTTTTTCCTTCAATAAGCAATGAAACTGGAAAATCCATAGCTCACAATAATAATTATAACTTAAAAATTGATAGTAAAAAGGTTACTTCAGGTATTGAATTTGCTACAGCATTCGAAAATATCTTTACTGATATTCCAGTTTCAACTACTAAATCTTTGAAATCTTTTTTGGACTTTGTCACTCTATTTTAAAAATTTGGACAATTCAAAAGTAGTAAGTGAAAGAGATGTAGGTACTATACATCCAATTTGAATAAAGATATATTGATTTCTGATTTAAGATATTTTTTAGGCAAAGCGATAAGTCTTCATCGATTGTTAAAATTGCATCAGAGTCCGTTGCGTGACTTGGATGAGTTAGCGGATTAAACAAACGCGGAAATCTATCTATATAATGGGATATTAGATTAGCTATACTTACTGATGACTAGACGAAGCGACTGCGCTTATCGAATAGCAGCGATTGTATATCAACTGATAAAACATCGATTCTGTGATAGTTCGTCTATGCCTGAGCACTTTAATCAAACCTTTACATATAGGTATATTTTCGCTCTGTACCCTTAACACGCACCAATATTGATTTCGAATAGTTTGCGAGTGCAAAATGTCATTGAAAAATGTGTACTGATTTTTAGTTTTCGTTACGTTCGTTGTGGCTGCTGTTCCAAGTTTCCATACAAAATTTGACAATGACATTTGGTACTCGCAAACGTTACAAATTCGATATTGGTTCGTGCTAAGGGTACTGAATTGTAAACGTATTTTTAGGTACTAACAAATACTCAATTATAATAGATAACTATTATATAATACGCGCCGAACTTTGATAGGCTAGTAATGATGAGGTAACAATTACTTCGTAAGTTTTGGGTGTTATGAACTATTATCTATATAAATAGTAGCGTTATTTGAGCGAAAGTCTTTTTATATCGTTGTTATCATTACAACAACACCTGTAATCTATAATGCAATAATTATTATTTACAACTTTTATAAAAAAACATTCTATTTTAGTTTACCTACCTGAATTCCACCGACTGCATTGATACTCAATATTTTATGCACAGATCAAAAGACTCCGAAGATAATAATGAGATTAATGAGGAGAATAAATAAATTTATGTGATAAGTGTCACGTTTCTGTAAGTTGTTGTAGTTGGTAGTCATACATTAAACGCGTGACATTTATCAACTTTTAACAAATTATCAATTTCCTAATGAGTGATTTCGGAATTATGTAAATATTTCAAGTTGCCCTCTTAACATGTTAAGTAGGTAGATTAATCCGTCTTTTAAGATAAAGAAAGGAAATTACTTTAAAATCGGCTGAGTTACCGTGACTCACAATGTAGGATAATATCTGAAACGAACCTTATCTTTGTTTATAAAGTTTAACGTTAATCCATAACACCTAGGTGATTATGTAGAAAGGCATTCGAGTGATTTAATCAAAGAATACTAACTTTTTTATCAACTGAAAATAAGTAGCTTACTTTCCTAAGTATTTAATCCAAGGTAATAATATATTTCAATAAAAACGGGTTGTAAATGTATTTTGTTCATAAGTTTCTACATGGTTTGGTGTAACCAATTTACATTAGAATTGTATCAGAAACTTTAACCTACTATATAATATTCTTGGACACAGATATCTTTGATGATTTATTTGGCACAAAAAACTGCAGTTTGCTTGCCTGCTGCACTGCAGATGTCTGGGTTTGAAATAGCAGATGAAAATACAATCCACTAAATCCCAGAAATAGCTCTCAAGTTTCATCAGAATCATAATATTATTCTGCTCTGAATATGTATTTTTTTGATTCTACTTAAATGTGTTCAAATAATTTCACTTATCCTTTAATCATAACAAAGTAACTATTATTAAAGCACTGGTCAAGGAAATAAGAAACAAGGGCAGCTAGCTATGAGTAACGAGTAGTAGTTATTTTGAAGACTGATTATTTTTTCTCTTCAAATATAAATTTATCTGAGATCAGATCATGAATCTTTGATTTACCGTATCTTGTTTTCGATCCGAAATGTATAACTCGCTTTATAAAATAAAAAAAAAAGAACTTTAAGGCTTTCTTATAATTCAAAGTTTGGGCTATTGATTTTGCAATTTTAGTCTACATTCACACAACAAAAAAAATGCGAAATGACTACAAAAGCCACAGACAATATCTAAGATAACAACTGGTGCAACAAATCATTATTTATCTATTGTAAAATATTGAGAAAAAATGCAATTTTAATCAGGTTCGTAGTCGTAGCGCGAGTCCTTGATGACTACGGCAGAGCTACGACGTAGCACTCACTACCCACGGTTATTGATTGGATAGTGGACCTTTGTGAAAGTTTTAGTAACACCTAGCATAGCGCCATCGATCATAATACATACATAATTCATTACTTCTTAAGGGTGAAGGACATTTCTATGTTCAAATTACGTTGAAATGCCACTCTATGTTAACACAAAAGTAATTTACAGAGGCGGATTCGTTAATTGCACGCGACCAAAATTTGCCGCTATCAGCGATGAGATCAAATAAACAAATATGTTAGACGGAGCTAGCGTAAAGCCCAGCTTACCAAATGCGCGCAGCACACAGCTGCCGAGGCTATATACTTGGTGCGTCTAAACAACTCGCGGCTGCCCACTGCGTTCTTGAGGTCTGCCACTGCTATTGCTTATATTGCTGCCTATATTTGCTGCAATGCGTTGGATTACGTTACAAGTATAATCATAAACTTACAGCATCCAGCTCGTTGAGCGCCCTCAATGCTCTCTTGGGGGCGTGTATGCCTGCAGCGGTCTGCTTAGTTCTTCTCAGCTCTGACGTCCACACCGTAAGCGGCTGGCGAGTTCCAACCACATTCATATGGTCAGCCAACGCCGCAGCGTACAGTTGCCCGCGCGCAGACAACGACGCGTCGCCACCGATGCGCCCGATCACGTTGTATTCGCTCTCGCCGTGCTGATAACAAAACGGACCCGTTACAAAATCATTCTTCAATCGAACGATCACTTGATCGCTACGCATTATCTTAATCCTGATACTATGCAACAATTCTTTATTGATGCCTTACTTTATCGTATCATTGTTTTACGCATAAATTGCCTGCGGCATAGTAACAAACCTAGCTAATGTAGTTTACTACCTAGTGTAGGTAAAGTAGACCTAATGATGTTTTAACATTGAAAATGTTTTTTCGTTTGCTCCAGTAGGCCCCGATTTTCGCTAAAAGTGCGAGACGCCCGTGATACCCCCGAGGTCCACGAGGACGTATGAATGCTAAGTGAAGACGCGGAATTTGAAAGGCTTTAAGAAGATGTACAAAATAATTTTGGAAAAGTCTAACACCTTTTTTCGATATTGAAAAAAACCGACTTTTTTCGACCGAAAAATCGTGTTTTCACAAAATTTCCGATATCTTGAGAACGGGGCCGAATGTCAAAAATATGATAAAAGCACCTTGATATTGAACCAAGGAACATTTTAGGTCATTACAATTTTTTCGATATTGGTGACGGTTGAGGCTGTAGAGGTGCCCTTAGCCGCGAGTTTTGCTTGGCGCGAGGTGTGATATCACAAGGCAGGCGGCTCGCGTGCGGCTACGAGCACGTATGAGAGCTCAAAAAACGCGTAATCCAAAGGGCTTTAAGATGATGTAAAAAAATTGCAAAAGTTGTTTTTTTTAATTTTGATAATACAAGAAAATATGATTTTTATTTTTAATAATCTATAATAGTTCATTTAAAAAGCCCTTTCAAGTCGTGCAGAGCACGAGATCTGAGATTTTTTTGCGTATTACCTACTTTCTTTCAGACAACGTAGAGATTAGATTTACCTTAAACCCAACACTACACAATAGTGTTGATATCACAGAAATAATCTTGATTTATTTCTGTGGTTGCTATTACCTCTTCGATATATCTAGATGACAACGAACGCATTTGTAGAGGGAAATTAAGAAATTAATTTCCCAAAATTATAGAAAATAACATCTTCATCCTATGTTGTATTTTTTTACAAAGTTAAAAGCACAGGTTATATTTACATGACTGCCAAAAATGGAGTGTGAAGTTTATTTGAGTATTCCATATTAAGTTCTAAATTATTGTCAGCCTATTAAAGTACCCACTACTGGGGCATGAGCCCAGTGCGGTCCCGACAGTCCTGCGGAATTGATCATCCTAAATCCTAACTAAGTCTTTACTTAGTTTTAGTTTAAAAATTTAAATTAAAGGGTTTAGGTATGTCTTTACATACCTAAACCCTTTAATTTAAATCTTTTTAAAAAGCAAATATTATTTATCAAGTTAGGTATATAAGTAAACTGAGATACAACTATCGAGATAGTGACACGCCTCGATATCCAAGGGTGACGAAACAACATCAACATATTGCTAGTCAACGTTTTTTTTAAATACCTAAATATTTAAATGAATAAACTACAACTTCTAAAAATAATCAATCAATTCTATTTTATTTTTATTTGGAACCTTTTTTCATAGAAACAGTATTTTCTAAAACGAATCGTTGTGTATGATATCGTTGTTTAACTTATATTTAACAAGTTGTCAATGTTATACTTCGGCCTTTACGAGTTTGATTCCTAATAAGCTATTAAACGTAAAAACTATCGAAACAGGTATAAATGTTATTAATAGTCCTTTAATCAATATGAGAACTTATTAACAGTTATCGATTCCCACCTTATTAATGTATTATGTACGACATTTAATTACTTGTTTTCTATATCACACGTCTAGAAGATTTCCATGAATTACCAATTCAGATCTTAACGTATCAGTTATGCGTTTATCATGAGTTCAATTTAATCGGAATAGTAATTGCAAACAAGCTTATCTCGTTATGACTAATGCCGATACGGAACTTATCCTATAATATGCTTACGCAATCAAATAAAAATAAATATTGTTAACGCTCACACCAATTATCCTAGCTCCAAAGTAAGCACTGTTTGGCTTGTTTTATGGGATACTAGGATAACGGATCGATAACATATACTGACACATGTATAACTTTATTTATCTAGAAATACATATAAACATCCATGACTTAGGAATAAAAGCTCGTATTCATCATACAAACATTAACCCCACTAAGATTCAAACCTTTGAGTAGTTGACACCTTCAAACCGGGCGTACATACCATCCAACGGAGGTAAATTTATCGGAACCGAAGTCGGAGTCGAAGTTTTTAAATTTAATTTATCGGAGTCGGAACCGGAGTCGAAGGCAGAGTCGTGGTCAGAGACAGAGTCAGAAGTGGTCACAAGAGAGATATTTGTCATTTAAAAACAAATAAAATCACCATTTAGTCAAACTTTTTTCATTTAAATTTACTTATTATTAACACAGACTTCCAACGCGACGGGTATAAACCAGTTCGTAACGGTCGACGCAGGCCGCCGTCGCCATTTGCTATACTTCGACCTCCGATTAAAATCTCCGATTTAAAAGTTTCGGAGCCGAAATCGGAACCGAATGTGTAATAATAATCGGAAGTTCCGACTTAACGGAATCGGAGTAGAAGCTCCGTAATATCCCTGGTACATACTACTCACACCATAAATAAGTATCAAAGGACATGGCTAAGAAACTGCCCTTAACGTGTATAAATATTTCTCACTAGCCCGTAACTTTACAATATTTTTTTATTAATTATTACGTGTTTATTAATCTCATACAACTTTCGTGAAATAATCAAATATTTAAAAGTATAAAAATTGACTTCCATATCTGTTTCAAAAGCAAAATGTTCCGTTTTACAAAATAAATGAACAATAAATATACATAAAATATATATCTGTGTAAGTTTAACGAAAGAAACAATATTATTTCTAAACTCCTTCAAACTATGAGATATTTGGCCCTATTTTTTGTTACAATAAATCACGGAAGGCCTAAAATAATAGATTTTATTATTCTGATTAGGCTTGAGACAAGGCTGTATGATAATTAATCCTTTAATTTTTGCAAATGGACAAAATAAAACTTCACAGATTACCTGTCAGGCCGACGATAACAAATTATTTGTATTTATTTTTGTTTTAAAAAAACTTTTTTTTGAAGAGTTATACAGAGAAATGGGAAGATCTAAGAAAATGCGAAATTGATCACTCTGTAAATAATTGTCAACATCTTTTATCAACTTTAGTAAGGTAAGTAACATAGTAGGAGTTCTCATAATTTTCAAGATTGTGACTTTATCAAAAGTTCCTGAGCCTTTTTTCATAGAAATTATAAATACTTAGCTTTTTACCATTAACTATTACTAAGTTCAGTATTTATACATTGCCAGGGCAGTCGCTCATACAAAACTTTACCATGTCCTTTATAAGGGTTACTTACTCGAGTGAAATACAATGTCTGCGGCAGACCTCTCATTCCAGATAAATATCCGAGGATGCCAGACTCCTTCTGACCGGCGACCTTATGGGCTGTCACAGTTTCCCCAATGTTCTCCACTCTGACGAAACTGATGTCCTCCACTCCAGCGTCGATGGGCTCGTATTGCCTCGAGTAATGCTCCAATTTCTTCCTCAAGTCGTCTACTGCTTCTTCCTCGCTCATGCTCTTATAATCTTCCGAGTAACGAAGTATCTCGATAATGTTTCTCTCGAGCAATTCTTTGTCCTCGCATACGCATTCAATGAACAATATACGGAAACCCATGTCTGACAGGCAATACTCGTACAACTCCCGACGCTGTTGTTTGGTTATGTTCGTGCCATCGAATATCTGAAAAGAGGGAACTGGTTTTCAAGTGAACTACAGAAGCTGCCACTGATGTTACAATATAATCTATAATAATTAATGATGCAAATCAAAGTTGTTGTTGCTTTCACCGTTATTTACTATCTTATCAGGACAGTAGGTACTTGCTTATTAGCAAGTAATTACTTAGAATGAAATGAAAGCTACTTATATGTTATTATCATATTTTTTAAGCTAGCGTTTGTGAAGATAATACTTGTTTTATTATTTAACTTAACATACCTACCACCATGCTACCAGCTAAATCAATATTGTTTTACTTAGGAACATGAAAATATGTTTTCAATGGTGTGGTGGTTCCCAGATACCAGCTATACAGTGATAAATAATTCGTATTCTTATTGGATGTGAAAATATGTTGTTTTGTTGCAAAGAAAATAATTACCCCGACCGCCGGCATCTAAATTGCAATCGCAGATTATACATTTGTATTTATTAAGGATTTAAGACGATGATTATGACAATGATTACTCCCACTAAATAGATATTTAATAGAAGCAATGACACAAACTATTTTAGTACTTAACGGGAGCAATGACACCTGGTCAGTAAAAAAAGGTTTACCATTAGTCCTGATTTATTCGGACACGTTTGTATTTTGTGACAAAAATGTCGGGACTCTAGTTCTACAACGTCCGGGAATTTTGTCAGGATTTTAAAAACTTCTTCTTAATAGTAACCCTAAATAAGAATGATTTTCTTACAGCAACACTGTTCCCATCTTTGAGCCAGAGCACGGCATCTTGCACGGCCTCGCGGGCGCTCTGCCGCCGGATGGCGGAGCCCTGCAGGTTGTCCGCTCGGAAGATGTCGTGGCTGCCGTACAGGGCCATGTGCTGCCGCCGGTACTGGCTGCAGTCGAAAACTGTGCAAGACCAACTGGTGTGAGAACAAAACGTCCATTGGCGTAGCTAGGCAATTTTTACAGACATTGGCAGGGCCGGAATTAAGGCAGGGCTGTGGCCCAGGAGCCTCCATAAGAAAGGGGACCCCCACAACAGAGATGTTATCTCGACGACTATGTTATCTCTAAACCGACGGGGTGCAAATCGCAGCCGTCCACTTATAACATTCATTTTGAAATTAATTTATTAACTGCATTGTTATTTTTTGACACTCGAATTTGAGGGTAGGCAGAGAGGTTTCTAGAATGGACATTTCCCACAATTGCTTCCCCCTAGGTACGACAAAGAACAGACCAACAACTAATTGTTAGGTGGCACATTAGTTAGGTACCAGTTTTACCGCATTTTTGTTTAGCTAGTTCATTCACACGCCCTTGCTCTTACGAATTAAAGGTATTCCTATAATAATTAAATTTCAAGTAAATCGGAAAATGATACGAAATTATAATTTTATAATATTAAATTATAATTTCACTTAACTCAAGTTTTCAGACAAATAAAAATAGGTATATTTCCGACAACAAAAGACCTAAGGATATATGAAAATATATAGGTATAAGTTCAATAGTTTCATTTATACTTTAATCATATCACTTCCTATATACTGATGATAAAATATCAGCTTTGTCAAGGTTTATTTAAGCAAGATGGTTTGATATTTTTATCTTTATGTATGCGTGTGGTATTGAACAAGATGTCGGCATGTCTTCATTTCGAGACAAAATAAAGCGTTATGATTGCATCTGTAAATAGCGGCGTGATCTATGCGTATAGCAACATCGTAGTAGTATCTAGGTCATGGTGCTCAGTCGACATGCATAGACATACAAAGATGTGTTAATAACAAATTGCCTTATTCTAATAAATGGTCTGAAGTGGTCTCAAACCTTTTGTGCTCTCTCCGTTCCAGTTGAGATGTCTTGAGAGACGGTGGGCAAGATGACTCTTGCCTCTCGCCGGCAAACCGACCAGCGCAATTAACAAGGGTGCAAAGTGACTGATACGTCGAGTATGCATGGCCACTGTAAAAAAAGCAATTTAACATTGAATATAATTAAAGTATTATTCAGTTTCTTACCGAAACTGTACTTTTAGTTACGCTAATTTTATTTTTTTTGAGAATCCCACAGCAACCTAACATTTTTTCGGGATAAAAAGTATCCTGTCTCAATCCAGGTCATAACTATATGCAAATTTCAACCAAATCCCTTAAGTGGTTTTTGCGTGATTGAGTTACAAACATGTACATACTTTCAAATTTACAATATTAGTAGGATTTATTATCTTACCGGTTTCATCACAATGTATTTTTTCATATTTGATATTCTTGTGGTATTGTTCAATAAACTTTTTTTAGTATGAAGTATTTTATGGTATTTAATAAAGACATATCCAAAAACTAATAGGAATTTCTTGGATAACAACATCTTCGGCTTAGTGAAATAAAATTTTCCGTAAAGAAATGTTAATTTTTCCACGTGTAGACAAAAGACTAAACGTTATTGTTCTATTACAAAAAACAAGGTAGAGTTGTGAATGTCACTACACGAATATTTTTCATGTACCAACGTTCCGTAGCAAAGTAAATAATAAAAATATGAGAATAGTAACGTAGAGTTAACGTGAGTTTATATGCCAACGACAGATAATGAAGATGATTCGCATTATTATTTATACATTTGATGATAAAGTTATGTTCTCCTGAAGAGAGAAGATAAAACAACAGATTTAGTTAGCGAGCATTGCAAAAGAACATCTTACTTAGTTTAAAAAAACAATAAGTATGTACTTAAGATGTTTTATATGTATTATAATGATTTGTTTTTGGTACATACGTGTTTCTATTCATATAAATTTAGATTGAGATATTCTTATATAATTACTATATTTAATTAAGAAAAATTTATTTAATTTTTAAATTTCAATCGTTAACTTGGGATTAAAATCTTTGCTCATAGTTTCATATTTCTGCCAGCCCCAATAGGATTCTGTGGTATGAAGTACTGTATTATGTTTTTAATATAATTGTGGTTTTAGTTTTTTTTTATATAAGGTGCCTCGATGTCTATCCGGGTCATGTTGATAAGAATTATCATGAATAGTATCTCTTTATGTACATGATTTACCAAATTCAGGTTATTTACTTTATGATCTTATTTAACAGCCTTGGGTTTATAATAATTATATTCACAAATGCAGAAATACCACGACGTCAATGAAACAATACATGTTTTGATGATTCATAATAGTTAATACAGCTGTCTACACTAGATGTAAGCCTTATTTATTATCTCGAAATATTTTTTTTGTGTTTTTTTTCTTTCAAAGCATTATAATCCTACTAAACATAAATTATAAATCAGGCGACTATACGTGTTATCTAAAAGTATTAATTCTGAATGTTAAATGTCCAACCAGTCGGTCGACAGGCTTGGAAAACATTTGCTTACGTACTATATCTCATATCGCTCGCGTGGATACACGTGTCGCGTCGACCAATAAAAAGCGATGTTAGTTGGCGCGCCCACCCATGATATGACTTTTTTATTCCCTTGGACAAATATCTTCAGCATAAGAACATCAAGTTAAATGATAAGTCTACTAAGAATGCAAATTGGAAACTGCATTACTATTAAGGTGATTTGTGGTTGCCAGAAGCAATGTCTATTCCAATTTGATATACCTATCTACATAGTTATCATTTCAACATAGAAATCGTTCACATAATATTTTTTATAAACTTTATAATTTAGTTTTGATTCGATAGTAATCTTTGTTTAGATCCCTCTATAAAAAAATATGCTGACATTTTGTTTTTAGTTTTGTGATAAAATAATTTAAAATTGGGTGTGAGTTTGAGTACGTAATGAGTGCGTGAGGCCTTTTCGTAGCGAGGCATCGTCCGAGTGGTGGCGCGATGCTCTTGCCAACGCGGCACGCAGTGGACTTTGCCCCGACGACCGACAGCTCGCACAAGGAAACGATCAATTTATTTGAGCAGCGAATATAAAGATAGATATCTAAAACGGGAACGTTTGGGTGTTTTGCAAAACTTAATAAAAGTTTTTTCAGATATATAATAATTATTTTTAAAGTTCAAATGTTGTTAAACCAGATGAACTTTCGTCAGGTTTGTAAAATTATTTTCTTCAATTATCTACACTACAAAAAGAACTTGCGCGTATTCGGAAAAGAACTTTTTGTAGTCGTCGTCTGTATGTCCGTCTGTCCGTATGTCACGGGTCTCAGGATCGTAATAGAAATGAGTTACAGAAATGGAATTTTATTATATTATGTAGAATGCTCACCCAAAGCCGAATATTTAGTTAAAAAAATAAATTTTATTATTTTTCACGAAGAATGGCTTACATGAAAATAAGTTGCAAAAAAATATTTTTCTTTTACACCCCAGCATGACACGCATCATTGTCTAGATTTCCTTAAGTGCAATATCAAAATATTTTTTATTATTTTCTATAATAAAGATATGGGGGGAGGGGGGGGGGGGGGGGGGGGGGAAATCGAAACTAGCAAGGAATGTGAATTTTTGGTATATCCCATAAGTTAAACAACAAAAACGCCGATTCTTAATGTACTTTGTAAGTTGTGACAAAAACAAACTAATGATTTTTTCGCGGTTTGTTGTACGGAAGTCTTCGTGCGCAAGTTCGACTCGTATTTGGCCGGTTGTTTTGGTTTGAAAAAAATTCAAAGAGGACTTTGAGCTTGCAACGGATTTGCTTAAAATAACCAGAATGTTCCCAATTTAAAAGTCACGTTGCGTCTCGCATGATTAAATGTTGTTCGCATGATGAAACGTTTAAATGTTGTTCCAGTAATATAAGTGATGCCCTATCTGTTATTTTCAAGTCAACTTATTTGTGAATGATCCTACTTAGATAGAAGAAGGAAAATAGACTTTAGATAATGTTTTATTTATATTATTTTGTTATATTCAATAATGTTTCAGAATTCCTAAAAATTATACAAATAGTAACAGTGAAGGTACTCAATTATTACCTATTAATAAACATGTATTTATTAATGTTTTTTAATATTTTTTTTAAACACCAAATAGCCTAGCCCCAAAGTAAGCACTATAAGGCTTGTGTGGGATACTAGAGTAACGGATAGAATACATATACTGTACATATATAAGTATATTTTACAGTAATACATATTAAACATTCACGACTGGAGTACAAATGCTCGTATTCATCACACAAACATCTGCCCCCACCGGAATTTGAACCCGGGACCTCTCGAGTCGGCAACACCATGTTACCCGGCGTACAAACCATTCGGCCACGGAGGTCGTTAAATTAAAACTATAAATCTTCCGTTAGCTTGAATGATTTTATTGATAGTAAATGACATTTAATTACACTGATTAATTAAATGTCATTTACTATCAATAAAATGCTCTTGGATGCATTAACAACGAGTCACAATGACGTATTAGAACCTTAAGAGAAATCATGGTAATTGAGTCTTAATTTGTACAGAGAATTGAGTTTATAATTTAATTTGTTTTCAATTCAGATTAGTTATCCATTTACAATGAGGCATTTAATAAAACATGACGTCAACTTTATAGCTAACCGATATGAAATTGATTAAATTTATTTAATTATTGCGTGTACGTAAGGTAAATATTGTTATGTGTCGGGATAGGGTTGGAATTTATAATGCCAGTTCACGCTTGACAGTTCTTTATTTATCACACAGTTTACGCAGTTCTTCCTTGATCACACAATAATACACTCGCTGTTCCAATACAATAGCACACAAATACTTTACTTGCACTTTAGTTCGTTGTGGTTGTAGCCTTTGTGTTCGTTGCGAAATCGCTGTTGAAACTTAACTGTCTCTGCTCAGCGCCGGACGCCCTTATATACTCCAATCGACGCATTCCAGAGGGGTCCAGTCCAATTAAGAGACATACAGAAAGTAATCTCCTATTAATAATGCAACGCTAAAAGTGTAGGTAATCTCATGTATGTACTTCACTATGCATACCTACGTACAGCGGTCAATTGTCAACCTCGGCTTATGCACAAAAAACTATTGTAGTAGTTAGTGGAGGAGATAAGACTATTACCATGATTTCTCTTAAGGCTCTAATACGTCATTGTGACTCGTTATTAATACATCCAAGAGCATTTCATTGATAGTACCTACATGACATTTAATTAATCGGTGCAATTAACGTAATTCATTCAAGCTTACGGAAGATTTATAGAGTTTTAATGAATAAAAAATATTCCATTAATAAATACATATTTATTACTATGTAACAATTGAGTGCCTTCACTGTTTCTATTTGTATAATTTTTACGAATTCTCACATAAAACATTATCTAAAGTCTATTTTCCTTCTTCTATCTAAGTAGGATCATTCACAAATAAGTTGACTTGAAAATAACAGATAGGGCATCACTTATATTACTGGAACAACATTTAATCATGCGAGATGCAACGTGACTTTTAAATTGGGAACATTTAGGTAATTTTAAGGAAATCCGTTGCGAGCTCAAAGTTGGCTAGGGAACCCTTATGGATTCGTCATGTCTGTCTGTCTGTCTGTCCGTTCGTATGTCACAGCCACTTTTTTCCGAAACTATAAGAACTATACTGTTGAAACTTAGTAAGTAGATGTATTCTGTGAACCGCATTAAGATTTTCACACTGAAATAGTAATAAAACAATAAATTTGGGGGGTTCACATACTTAGAACTAAAACTCATTCTTTTTAAATAAATTATGTATACATATAAAAAATATATGTCAGACACAAAATATATAAAATTATATTATGAATCATGGTAATTTTTAATATCTATAACATTTTAAAATTATGTAGCATATAAAAAGATTAAAAAAAAGAGATATTTTCTCTTTTTTATTTTTCTTTTTAAATACTACACAGAAGTAACTTTCAACCATGAAAAGTGGAATTGTAGATGTCAAGCACCTCAGTATTTTTCCTTTAAAAGACTTTGTATTCTCGGCACATTCTATAAATTGGATTATAGAAAGATACTTTATTACTACAGAGAGGAACGCTAAATTGAGGACAGATCTTTCAGACATCAGGGTCTAGCGATTTTGGCTAACCAATTATATATTTTTGCTATGAAAAATACGATTGCTTTGCTAAACGTTTAAAAAACACTGCTTATTTAGTAGCAAGCGCACTTTGTCGTGACTTGCCATTATTCTATTGATAAAATGGCAATTATACATGCCATATATCCATGCCTCCATTAACTGTCGATATCTGTTAAAATAGTATTAACGAGTTCCGTTTACATAATTCTAAAATCTGCTTTGTAAAACTTATTTATTTGTTTGTACAGAAAACAGAACATACATACAACACATCATATTATTCGAATTGATTTCCCTCAGAAAATCTCTCATTGATTGAGCTCAAGGGCGGATCCAGCTTTGGCGCCAGGGGGGAGGGTCATATAGCCAGCTTTGGCGCCAGGGGGGGGTCATATAGTCGTGGTATATTAAATATTGAAAGTCCTTAAATAAAATCCCCCTGGGTTTGGTCCATCTGTACCCAGCCCAGGGGGGGTCATGACCCCCATGACCCCCCCCCTGGATCCGCCCTTGATTGAGCTAAGTGATTTTGTGGTAAATAAGTAGTTAAACTTATTTAAAGTTCACTGTACCTATCCAATCTTTTCTTCTTATGTATTACCTATTTACCTCATTTTCATGTCATTATTATGTTTATGCAATACAAACTTTATCATAGGTGCCTACCATTGGTTAATGTGATAGAATTTTGAAGTACACGAGAAAAACAACTTTATCAAGTTTTGTTCATATACCTATATACATTTTCATGTATGCCAGATAAACATTGAAGTATATTTAGTAAAGCCTTCTTTATGTACCTAGCAACACTCCCACTGATACTAGACTGGGGGGTATAATGATAAGCGAACGAACATCAATTACTTTTATTATTACACTTGTAGAGCTTATAATCTTTAAAATGAGCGATTATCAGAAATATTCAGGTAAAAGATATATAACAAATAATCAAAGCATCATCGGCAAGAGGAAAACCTAAGGATGTTTACAAACGGGCACCTGCGCAAGGTCTCTTAGTTTGGGGGCGTGGCTCTACGTCACAAAACATGGCCAGACTGTTAAACACGCTTAACGTCATTGTATCTTCTTTGGAAGCTCGTGCTGTTCAAATCATTTTGACAGAAGTGCCTCTAAAATAGTTTGTCCAAAAATACAATACTTTGTATGGTGACCTTTTTCCTCACGCGAAACTTTTAAAATAATTTCTTGAGACCATCTACATTTTGTAGAAAGGTAGGTACTTGCTACATTTTTGAAAATAGTTTGTGTATTGCACGATTGCGTTCAAAGTTTTGTTTACGTTAATACATTTTAACTGTCGGCTTAGTTACATTATTTGAAATTAATTTAAGATTTTCTTCTCCTGTAAAAAATATTATAATATCGGAATTCTATAATGACAAAGAATGTGATTTAATTATCGCAGCTTGTATGATACGACACGAACTCTGACTTTGTTACATATCTAAATGTAAGTACACCCATGCCACGGAAAACTACTTTATTGCTACAGCTCAAGGGAAAGTGGATGATAAAATTAATTGCATATTTCTATCACTAACCAACGTGACTCTTTTGACATAAAATCTTACAGAATTTGAACAAACAGGGATAGACAGATTTTATCCAAAAATATAAGAACTATTTGTAATAAGGGCAAATGCCGTAAAGAAAGCTTTTGTATTTTTTGTGGATTGAATAATTTGATTATCAGCTCTTTAATACATTTATGGTAATTTATGCATTGATTGATTGACTATCTTAAGATAAGATTTTCTTTTATTTTAATAATATTTACAACTTACTGATATTTTTGTCTGTGGATTAGAGAATTTATGTATTAATTTCGTGACAGAGTAATTGTAGCCAAACATTTATTAAGACTGGTAAGCTTTTGCCAGCTGTTCGGCATTCACTACAAGGTACTGATACTGGCTAGCTGCCATGGTGTTCTGACAAACTGTCGATTGTGATTTAATAAAACACTCTTCTTTTCGGAGCGTGATTCGTTTTTGTCTAAACACATACAACAAGGCTAAAACGACAAGGATTCAAAAGCGCGTTTGATTTTCTTAAAGATATCTGACAAAAAGAGATAGAGAATCATAAGTAATAGTTAGGGATTTTATTATTATTATAGACATGAATACCAGTAGCGAAGAATTGTTGCTTCACTTTATTGTTTTTGTTCATGACACTAAATTACATGAAAATGCAATTTTTAACAATATGTGTTGTTATTCGTAAGGAAAAATAAGCATAAGCAGCCTACGATATTATAGGAAGTTGGAACTTGTTCGTCATCAATTTGATGAAGTGTTGCAGGTAAATTTAAAATTGTTAACTGAATATTTATCGACCTTCCTAATGACAAGATTTATAAGGAAGTTATTGAGCGGAAGAGAACGGTGGCGCTCTATTGATCGATCTCCAAAAAATTATTGTAGATTGTTTATTTTTCTTACATTGTAAGCCTCCTCCACCGGCTCCTTTGTTGTTAAACAGTTTCATCGTGTTCTTTTTATATGAATACATTTTCTTTTTTATTTTTGTTACTGTTTGACCCGCACTTTTGACACAACATAAGCGAGAAATTATGTATAGGAAACAATCACAAACTATATCAAGGATACCTGTTGCTAATTACATACATAACTTCACTGAAAGACCACATTATTATTATGAAGAAGCGGCTGGCTTTACCGGAAAAGTAAAACTGAAAGTTTTCGTCGAGTTATATTTACTTGGAAACATTGGCACATGAGTTTTAAGGTCAATGCAAAATTACTATCACTTTTTCGCTTTGTTTTTGTTTCAACTCACCGGTAGCGTGGAGGGTTTTCTCCTTGTCTTCCATCATGGCGTGGGCGGTGCTAGCTCCCGGTGCCATCACTATTCTTCTGAGGGAAGGTCTTCTAGCTAACGCGACGATGTGCTTAGAGCGATGCTGCTGCTGCGACTTGCGGCGACGCGTGCGCACTCTGTGAAGGCCTCCAGGCGACTGTACGCTTACTCCAGCAGTTATCACCGAACAAGCCTTATCAGCTCCACGACAGTGATTACCGAACACCCATATAATGGCCGAATACACTTTGCAGTAAATAAGCCATAAATAAATATACCAATCGCCTCGGATGCTGAGTAACGCCATCAAATGCGATCTGAAACAAAAGATGCGTTCTTGTATTAGGTAGCTCTTTGTATTGTTAGAAGTATACTGGGTGATTAGACAAGCTCTAAATATATGTAGTATTGATAATATACTGGGCCTATTTCTGGGTTAATTCTCTAAACTTAAATCTTTTGTCAACACTCTCTCCTATTTATTCATTATAGAGCATGATTAAGACATACTATTTTCAAATTTAGTTTTAGATTTAGAGAATCATGCCAGAATCAGGACTATTACATGAGACATGAAAATAGTCCAATTGCGTAAATAGATACGTATCTGCTACTACTTTTAAATATATAAAGAATTGAGGTTTGATTAATCACAAGTTAGGGAGAAACTTGAGATTTTTAAATCTCATACATTTAGGCTTCTTGCCTTACGAAACAAAACTTTTGTGAAGGCGGTGAAAATTTAAAAATCTCATACTTTCTCGCTACTTAGTTTACAAAACAAAGTTATTTGATGATATTAAAAACTAAAAGTTAAGACATTCATCAACAGCCTATTAATGCCCCCAGACCCCTCTTTCCCAGTGGGCACTTTGGGCAAGTGCCCAGGGCCCCGCGATCGATAGGGGCCCATCTCAGATCAAATACAAATTCCCTAGTTCCTGTTAGATCACCAAACGGGGGTCATAGGGGCCACATTATCCTAATATGCCCAGGGCCTCCAATAGTTCAAAGACGGCACTGTGCCCCCACTATTAGTACATTTAAAACAAAATTTACATTTGGTTTCGGTTCCAAACCCAAATCAAAATGTGAGTGGATTTTATATTGGTAGCGTCATGATTTTATGTAAATGTTAAATGTTGATGAGTTCCTTGGGCCCATTCTTCTCATCAGCTAAAAGATGTTCTGAATATGTTAGGAAAAATGTTGGACGATTTAAAAGATCTTTCAATAAATCAATTTGAATAAAGTATAATTTCATTCCATTTCAAACACTATGCAAGCAATGCGACGATTTGATATAATTAGGAGAAGGAAGGGAAAGTAACTCAGATCTATCCAAAGACCAATCAGGCGTACATGCAACTGCCTCCAAACTATTATTTAAATATAAGTAGGTAAGTAGAGAATCTGTAGATAAAATGTTCTACATTTGTTTAACCGACTACAAAATAGTATATTATTATCTAAAGAAAATATAACTAGAAATGCAGTTACATGCTTTAAAAATAATAAAAATTATAGTATATTATTTCTTTTTAACAAAACAAAATTAATAGGAACTTGTTTTGGTACGTAGATGTACTTGAATAAATTCCTATTAATTTTGTTACTTAGTATCCACCTATAATTTGATACAACAAGATAATATAATATAATCTTTTTGCATTAGATTAACCAGCCAGACACCTGGGCTGAGTGTATTTTTCTAAAAGTAATTTTTGTCTTTAGTTAAGATATAAAAATGAAACAGTTTGGTCCTTAATATTTTGAAGAACCTATTTAGTAACAATTAACGTTCAACAGTGTTTAAGAATTATTCTCTTTCAATATAAGCAATTTTAGTTGGCTTAAGTCTGAGAACCGGCTTAGCTTAATATTATGTTAGACTATGTTGTAAGTTGCCATTGACGTAAGTTTGCTCTCAAAAATTTCCACACAAATAACGTTCTTAGAGTGAAACATTCATAACATTAAAACATAACCAATGATGCTGATGAAAATTTAATGGTTTAAACACCTTTGAATTTTGAATCTTGTATCCTTTACAAAAAGAGTTATTAGCGTAATATAAACATCCACGCACGCACACCAACCAATCAATAAAACACTGGATGGACATATGCAATGGGTATTCACGAATGGTAATTACTCCGGTTTTCAAGGTGTCGCCTACTCAGAGGTCCCGAGTTCGAATGCTGGTGGGGCAAATGTTTGTGTGATGAATACGGGCATTTGTAGTTTGTTCCTAAGCCATGGAAGTATATTTGTATTTCTAGATTCTATGCATACTAGGGTAACGGATATAATACATATAATGATATATATGTATTATATCCGTTACCCTAGTATGCCAAAACCAAGCCTTATAGTGCTTACTTTGGGTTTAGGCTAATTGTTGAGAGTATATGAAATATGAATTATTATTTCATTATTTTTCATTATTCCTGACGTTACAGAATTCGAAACCTTTACAAACTTCATGGTCGCAAGACTTTTGTTATTTTTTTTAAGGTAAGTAACTAAACTATTATCTAGTTCTTTCAATAATTGTCTTACAAAGATTCGACCGTAGAAATAGTTATAGAAACTTCTAAAACAACTGCTTTGTGTACAGAAATAACAATGATTAGTACAATAGACAGACAACTGACAGGTTTCCATTCGAATTCATGGACATGGAATACAAACCGATGGATTGCATAGTTTTTAGGGTTCCGTATCCAAAGGGGTAAATACGGAACTCTATTTCTGTCGCCTGTCTGTCTATCTATCCGTATGTCACGTGTCTCTAGATAGTAAATGGAATGAGTTATAGAACTTAAATTTTGGTATTTTATGTAGAATGCTTGCCCAAAGCCGTCCCAAAGTACCAAAAGTAGATAGGGATTTTATTGAATGAACACAGTTGTATCAGCTCAACGTAATGTGTAAAAAGTTTATGTAACCTTTAGAACTATTTGTGTATTCTGTTAGGTGGATACACATTAAAGCTTTAGGAAAGTTGACGTAAGGTGTTGTTTAACCAGACTTTCTCTGCAGTTGAACAGTTTTGTTTAGTAGTTTTTAAACACTTCAATTGTGTTCAATTTAAAATTTACTTTAATCGGAATAAGTTTTGGTTTTTTGCCATATCAATAATCAACTGTTGGTAAACATGGTCGGAACGACGAAGCGTATTTCACTTAAATACTCTTCTGAAATTCGTGATAATATCATTTTACGAGTGTATTAGGATTACCGAAACAAACAGATTCGACGAATTCCATTCTTTAGAAATAGAAGGGCGCATGCAACTGAGTTTTTTTATAGATAGGTCTGACAAATGTCTCCACCCCACCTGATGTTAGGTAACAGTGAATACCAGACGTGAAGATAGCTGGTACGGCTGTTCGTGTAAACGTAATTTATTGGTCGTCGCGTCTCGTATAAAAAAAACTAAGAACACCCCCAAGTGCAACCAGAACAAGAAATTGCAATGCATGAAATTTAAGTCGGTTAATCTTTAGTTTGTGTAAAGACCAAGTTATTTTGCAGATTTAGTCTTTAAGATTTTTTTATACATTTGACAACGTCCGTGTTTTCCGAAGAGGTTATATCAATACGTCCAACCAATCACCGAGACGCTCGTACCGTAACCTCAATTTAAGATGGGCGATCCCATTCATGGACCAGAATATACTCACGACCTCCTTTTTGAAGTAGGGTAACTTGGTAGGTTTCGTATTTCTGCTGCCTTAAAATTACTTTATCATTAGTACTTAGGTATACTTACTACATAACTGTTCAGTCACAATAACATAAGTAAGTATGTTTAATTACATTAAAGTTGTATCGTATCTCATAACTAAGCCATCTTAGTCAATACAACCATTGTCACTTCGTTGGTATATTTTATACTATCGGCTTATGCCCATTTTAATCCCTTTGTTATACATAATATGCTGTCAGTGTTACGTATTTTTTTTGTACCGATGAATAATGTATTTCATTGCATCATTATCATGAGTTTGCTTTAATATCATAATAACCAGGAACATTTCATTCAATTAATGTGACATCTTTATATTTCATGCTGCATGAGGCGGCTCATGGGCCTCAATTATTCATATTCTGATTAAGCGGCTTCTGCCACTTATGAAGTTACGTTGAGAGAAAAAAATCGATGCAAACATAACTTTTGCAACGTCATGTATTGACACCAGAATTGACGATTAACAATTAAATTTTAACACATCTCTATTCTAATAGACAAGTCCGTCCCGTCCGTGGTGCTGTTTCAGCGGCCAAACCGTAAGAGATAGATATAGAGAATGTTTAAGTTATAAGTTAAGAATAGTCTGATAAGACTACAAACCGGATGTGAGTAACGTAGCACTTCCGGTTTTCGAGAAATCACGTGATTTCTATTTTAAACGAAACCACACAAAATCTCCGAAGTTCTCAATTAATTAAATACATTTTTTTTTTTGGTGAACAATAAATTCACTGGTTTGCGAGTTTTTATTTAATTGTAGAAGATGAATCAGTGTATGAATAATTGAGGGTTAGGCCACTTTTGGCTGACAGCCTCAATTTATCATATGGAAAAATGCTACTCTCTTTTGTTTTTAACCTAATATCATTTCTTTACTTATGTGCTAATATTATTACGGGAAAATTTGGTCTAAAGAACTCATAATATGATTTTTTCTCAAAATTTAATAGGTATATTTTCCTCGGTTTGCAAGATTATCGTCGAACCGCAATAGCAGCAACAGCTATTTGTTTACATTTTTTTGTTGTACTAATAACCTCATTTTCCTTACCTTGCTTCTCTGTCGACACGAAATTAGGTATCATAGTTACAAGTACCGATCCTACGATGAAAATATGAACATTTTGTAGAGAAAGATAATTATTTCTATAAAATAATACTACATCGGAGAAAACCTATATGTTCAAAGTAAACTAACAAACAGAACACCAAGATAAATATACTTCTTTGTTCAACTAACTTTATTTGCAGAAAACTTTTTATTTCTTTATTTGTATTGTAGATGTCCTGGACACATAATGCTCCAAGTTTTGTGTTCCCTCGCTATTTCGATACAGAAAAGACGGAGACAAAAAGAACACAACATTATGAAGTTGCCGTCGGCATGTTTATTTATCTAGGACGCGTTTGTAAGAGAAATTTTTCAGGTTAAACACAGCAATGACGTGTTCCCACACTTTGCCAATAATTCTACGTATTTTCTACCTATTTATTTTTATTATTCGGGAACCGTATAGTTTTCTTCTCCTCGTTAGCTGAAATTATGTCCTGGTTAGATATACCGAGAATCAGTTCTGGTTTTAAATGTTTTGAATCAGATAATGAGTACTTACATAAACGTTTATCTCTACATTTTAGTTTGAAAACTAAATATTGCGTGTAAGTGCGAATAACGGCTATTCTTCCTGTTTTTATTTGGAAAGGGAGCGTGAATGCTGTGCTCACGCTTTTTTGGTATTTGTTAAACTTTTTTCGTTACTGAAACAATATACTGTTAAAAGTTATTCAACAACTTTTAACAGTATATTTCATTTACGATAAATGCTTTTCTTTGTTGGCTTTGTTTACTTCTTTAGTTTGAATGTGAATAGTTGTCAATAATTTGTTATTATAACAGATTTGACAACTGGTTAAAACTGAATTTTGTCCCCGTATTGTTTTCAATTAAGTTAGGTACTTATATAAACTTAGCATCCTGTTAAACAAAATGGTACTTATTAGTCAGATGTTACGCATTGCTGAAATTAAATTCCTATAAAAGGATGTTCAAAAGAAAAATAAAAGTAAATTTGCTAGTGTATTTTATTCATTGAAGTACTATCATTGTTTTTTTTTCGATGAACATTTAGGCATAAAAATTATGACTAAGTAACTGTAAGTAACATTCATATTTGTTATTTTTAACATAATTTCAGAAAGGTTTGGATTCTTAGAGCAGCTGAGTTAATGTTTAACAAAATTCTTTTGTAATTTAATGACTACTGTTAGCTCGGTCGAGTTGTTTTCCTATGCGTCGACTACGTTAGCATTATTTATTGCTATATAATTGGATAGCTATGTAATGTCTGTTGTTTCTTATTTAGAATTGCCCAATCTTATATTGGCATCAAACGAAACTTCTAGATACTTATTTTATTGTCCAAGGTTGTTCCATTTATTAAACAGGCAGTAATAATTCGATGTTTAACTTTTAGCTTAATATCTTCAAATCGATTCATATTTTTGCTGTGATAGTTCGCTGTATTCAATAGGCTACAAACTTACCCTTTAAAGTAACTAAAGTCTTCCTTCGCAGTAGTGATCAGAAGATGTGTGTCTTATAAAATGCACCAAATCGTGGCGCATAGCAGTGCGCCCGTGGATTGCGATGAACGTTTCAATACACATTCGCAACAAGTCCCAAGTAACGTAGAAAGTCAATTTGTTAATCAACACTTTCCCCCAACATCTCGTCGGGAATATCACACAGTAGGTATACAGTTTGAAGCAGTCCTCTTCACTGTTTGTATACAAGCAAGTCCAACAGGAATATAATATGGCGCGCGGTAGCTTACTTCACACCGGATCTTATTTTTCTCATTTTAATTGCGAACGAAAACACTGTTTGAGGAATCGGGATCACAAACAAACTGGGAGCTGGTTATGAGTTGTGTATATGAATACACGGTGCGACGCGGAATGGTCGTACTGGATGGCACGATAACGTTGACTGTCGAGTTGAGGTGAGGTCGTGTGTGGTTGCAGCGTGGCGAAAGCGAGATAATGTGGCAGGGAGCCGGCAATGAGCACGCGGCCGTCGTGTGGCATCGATTCTCGCTCGGCTAGCTTCGGAGCGGCGCACTGCGCGTATTCCCAGTCCCTCCGACTGGCACAAAATATTGTCCACAACGCAGTTTTATTGTGCATAAATGCATCAAACAAGATTCGACGTCATAAACAGGTAATAGTCGAACGCACAATACCACAAAGGCCAAGGAACACAAAGAACAAGACGCAAAGTTTTTAAATGAATGTGTCGGAATCTAAACTTTTAAAAAACCCATCATTAGTGGTTAATTGGAGACAAATGTAACTGGAACACCAGAAAACTTTGCTAATTAGAACATAATCAAAGTTATTAAAGAGGTTATCACTTCACTAAATGGGTTTCGAACTTTGGATGGCATTGATGATGATCAATGATGACGAAGCAGAAATCTTCTATATTTCTTCTTGAGACGAGTGTTATATAAATTTATCTAGGCATAATATTTATTTCTTGCATAATCGCATTAAAGTCGAATCCTTATAAGACCGAGGGCATAGACTGCATTACATCATGACTAAAGATTACAGGGCGAATGAGCATGAACCTTCAATGAGCTTACATACTACACACACACTACCGGGATGATTGATTGGAATTTGTTGCTCAGAGATTTCTTCTGTAAATATTTTCAGCAGTGCTTCGCAAGACCTTAATATGGCATTGGGAATGTTCAATTTTTATAATTTTGTTTTGGATTTAATACTAGTTCTTATCATATTGCGTATCAAAACTATAAACTTGGAAATCTCTTATCTAATAGACAAGTCCGTCCGTCCGTCCGTGGTGCTGTTTCAGCGGCCAAACCGTAAGAGATAGATATAGAGAATGTTTAAGTTATAAGTTAAGAATAGTCTGATAAGACTACAAACCGGATGTGAGTAACGTAGCACTTCCGGATTTCGAGAAATCACGCGATTTTTATTTTAAACGAAACCACACAAAATCTCCAAAGTTCTCAATTAATTAAATACATTTTTTTTTGTGAACATTTGGTTCACTGGTTTGCTAGTTGAAGTATATTATAATAAGTCTATACTAATCAATTAACCTCTCATCTGTGAGGGGTCAAGCGCGCCACTAAGAAAGTTAATTTTGAAAATACATTTTTGATATGGAATACAAGGAAAAAACAAACTTCATTTCTAGAATTCAGGGAAAAAGTGCTTCAAGTAAGACGGAAGAAATTCAGATTCAGTATAAACAACTACTTACCCAATACCGTTTCCGATTCAATAGCATCATTAACGAAGCCACATTCACATTTTTGATGTTGGTCTCGTCTATGTTTTAGTCCTTACCTGCCTTTCTTCTTTAAGTTTCCGATTTTCACCGTAACCCTTGATAGTTAGTTGAAGCTGAAAAGGAAAAGCTACTAGCACATTCTTTGTCTTTATTATAGTGCAGAGTTCGGAGACTGTTTTGTTTTAATTGTAAGTACATTAGACGAATAAACTTTAAAAGAAGTTTCACTTGGAGCTGAAGTTACAGAAATAATGATCTCATTTTTTTAACACATCTAACCAACAGAACCTCTATCTTTAACCACCACGTTCTGAGGTTTAACCCAAAGAAATAGTCAATTTCTGCGAACCAACCGTGATTTTGGAAACACGCCATGCATTCTCACAGCTAAAGCAGTCATAGGATAAACCCAATTCACTTTTCCAGTACCTAATTTAATATATTCCATTGTTGTCCATTACCTATCGTATTTAAAAAATATTACCTGCACCATGACAGCCAATATCAGCTTCTATTTTAACTCGTCGTCTCGTAACTACTTAGTTATTGGAAAATGGCTGAAAATTTTCCATTGAAATGCCAGGCCATTATTTTAGGTAGTTCCCGTCAATTGGCTTTGCTAGATTCAAGTAACTTGAGCTCGATATTGTACCACGGTAATGTTAACCAATATCTTCCTTGTGTTAAGAACCTAGGTTTACTTATCGATGCTTCTCTCAGTTTGGAAGAACATGTTAATGTAGTTAGTCGCAATGTAATTACTTTGAGCACTATATCGGCTAAAACACTTTTTCCCTTTCAGTACCAAAGTCGCACTCGTTCAGGCTCTTATTCTTCCCATCCTCGACTACGCTGACATCTGCTATTCTGACATCAATCAAAACCTTCTTATCAAATTAGATCGTTTGCTCAACATCGGAATTCGTTTTGTCTTCGGGTTAGGTAAATACGACCACATCTTTCCTTTTAGAAAAAAAAACTTGACTGGTTGCCTATTAATGGCCGAAGAAACTTCAGATTACATTGTATGCTTTACAACCATTTATACGATCCACGTGCTCCAGAGTACCTGCAATCTAGATTTATATATCTGGGCACTTCCAACCATCGTGAGCATTAATCTGGCTTTGGATCTAAATTTTTCACTGTTACTGCCATACGGCTGTGGAATGCTCTACGACGTAGTGTAGGCTGTGGAATGCTCATTCCAAGCATTCGTAGCTCTAACAATAAGGTGGAGTTCAAAAAACTAGTGCGTGAACACTACCTTACCTGACTACGTAATCTCTTTTTTTATTTATAGTTTGCATCTATGTATATTATATTTATTGTATTTTATGTATGTATATATTTATATATGTATTTTATGTAAGTAGTTTATGTAGGTATATCAAATTTAGTATTAAAGTATTAATATATTTCATCGTCGTTATTATCTAAATGTTTATTATAAAGCATTTTGCCCTATCGCCATACCATTTTTCTTTAACACTCGATCAGGTTGACTGGTAGAGAATGCCTATGGCATTAAGTTCGTCGTTTGCATGTGTATGGCAATAAAGTTTAAATAAATAATTAAAAACTAAGAATTCCTTACTTAGTAGTTCGCAATAATCGAAAGCATTTTTGACCATAATTTCCAGTGATTTCAACGCTGAATACAACCAGTGACCCGCCATCCTGACAGATACCGAAATCGAGAAATATCATCATCGTCAACCTATTAATGTTTCCACTGCTGGGGCACAGGCTTTCGTAGTGGATGGTATAAGGAGATTGGGTCGTGACCACCCACGCGGGCCCAGTGCGGATTTGTGAGTGCTATCGACTGCTTCCAAAGCTCAGAGGAGCTCGAGATATTAAGATTTTGGTTACCCATCCAATGACCGACTATTACGAAAGTAGCTTATCTTCCACGGTCGCAGACCGCGCGCTAACCACTTGCGCCATCGAGCTCATAGAAAGAAATTCATCGAGAAAGAAAGTGAAAATTCTTGAGAAACATCAAAACATTGAAATAAAACGATTTCAGTACTTTAATTCTTGTCCTTTAAGTACAGACACAGACAACGATACCTACTTGGATTGTGACTTACAAAATTCAAGATTGGAATAAATGGCGTACAATTTTATAGCGACACTTACTTTGAAAATTCCCTTAAACTTTTAAATCCCAGATTGGAGGACCCGAAATATTTAAATTATTCATTCCGTTCCTGCTACGAGTCCATACATAGTTGAACGAACTCGTAATGTAGACTGAAAATGACCCTGAACGACTAAAATAGACATAACTACTGGGTCGATTCCAAAAAAACATATATATTACAGTGGAAAATTTCTAACTATCTTTTTACTAGGTCTGTCTTTAACCCACATTGAATAAGAAAAACTCATGAGTACATTTCATAAAACTGGACTTTGCACTTTATCCCAAAGCGTTTTGAGTTTATAGAAGGGGATCCCAAGCAAGGATTACGGGATGTACTCGAGCGCGACAAAATAACATAAGGTGCAATACCTTGCACCTTATGAGGTACTCCCACCATACCTGAGCCCTTTATGGAGGGCCGAACGTAAAAGACACAAAAAAAATCGGTAAACGACGGGTTCACGACTACATAATAATAAAGGAAAAATAAAACAGCCCTTGCTGAGTTTCTAGCCGGTTCTTCTCAGTACAAGGTCTCCCGCCGTAGTTTTGGGAACCGTGAAGCTTCTCGACTTCACAATTGCTTCTAACAAAAGCCAAGACTGAAAAAAATATTTTTGATTTTGTTCTCAATGTTTGACGGGCTCAAATATTTTTTTCTATATATTTTAGTCTTTCGTACGGCCACCATGCCAACAGACAGACAGATCAATATTTATACGTCACTAGCAAACCAGGCGAACTCCGTTTCGCCATCAGATGGCTTCGTTTTATGTAACATTTCGTTTGGTGATTAAAAGTTTTTTTTTTTTGAAATTTTTCCTGAATTTTCTTTGCTATAAACCTCACGGAGCCCGAGACCTTTCCAACGAATGCAAAACCGTGGAAATCGGTTCGTGCGTTCTGGAGTTATAGCGTCAGGAAGGAAAACCCGACTTATTTTTATATAGTAGATTACAAATGTTATTTGAACCCTCCAGTAGCTTCAATTCAAAAGCCTGACGATTTGGACGCGACTAAAAGTCATGGCCGTCTGTTGAAATTTTATTTTTGCTGCCCTAGACGTTCGACTCTATTAGGGTATCAGTTATGGTGGGAATACATCACAAGGTGCAAGGTTGCCCCCCTTATTTTATTCTGCCGCGCTCGAGTAAATCCCAAAATGCCCGCTAGGACTCCTCTACTATTAACCACTTTCATTTATCTTTCTTTGTTCAAAGCAGCGGTTGTATTGGTGGGCTATTGCCATTCCGTGGAATATGGAAGAAAAAATTACAATAATTTATTTCACTTAATTTAATTAATGTTTTACATTTTTATCTGCAAGAAAAAAATACCGAAAAGAAATGGGGCCAAGGTTCAAAAAATAAGGAATCCAGCCCGCTCCTAGAGGGGTGATTCCGTGAAATAAAATCTCATTTTCGAGTTCGATAGCTAATTAAATATGCATTACGTCATTACACGGCATAAGGTCAGAATAAGACTGGTACGCGCACACGTACGGTTTTCTGATCCAGCATTCCGTGACCCTAGGGCAGATGTTTCCGTTTTTTAGGGTTCCGTAGTCCTAACAAAGAACCCTTTAAAGAGTTTCGTCATGTGCGTCTGTCCGTCTTCCCGGTTTTACTTAGAGACTATTAATACTAGAGAGCTGTAATTTTGTGGAGATATATGAATCGATAACACAGACAAAATGGTAGAATAAAATTGAGAAAAATATTTATTTAGGGTAGTTATTTGTATTTGCTTTTTACATGTAACCTAGGGATGATTTTTTTTTCATCATCTACCCCATTGTGTGGGTTATCATTGAATAGGTCCATTAAAATAACTTAGGGGTTCCTAATACTATTTTTCGATTTAGGGATTCGATTACGAAATATTGAACTTTAAAGTGCTAATGAACTATAACGAAATATATGAAAGGAAACTATAACGGTTATCTTAACCGTTAATCTTAGATTTGTTAGTTTAAGAGTAAAAGTCGTTCAACTTTGGTTAAAAAACATTCACAACTCACCAATTCAAAATTCCTTAGGACAAAACATTAATAGTGACATAAAAGAAGTTATTATAGCGTAAAGCCTTGCATTGCAACAAAACCTTAAAAAACATTCGAATCAGGATTTCTAATCAGGAAACCGACTCAGGAAAACGTACGTGTGTCTTACTGTTAAACTTAAACGAAGTATCTTCTTTGTTTAAGGAGCTCGATGGCACGTTTCGTCTGTGATCGTGGAATTCTAGCAACTTTCGCAATGGCCGGTCATGGGATGGGTTAAGGAACAAAAATTATATATATTTATTTAGAACAAGGACACCAAGAGATCCGACAGGACAAAAGTACACGGGTGTCCCCGAAAAAGAAAAATGGAACTCATGTGATTAGACGCCGCAACGCTTAGGTAAATATAATGGAATTAAAAAATATCCAGACGGCCAAGGACTGATATACGTGGGTTCCAATTATTGTACCTCGAGAGCCAATGACAATACATTTAAAAAAAATCTGTCAATTTTGAAATATTGTAATGCATTATAATATTCAGCTTTTTAAAGTCCTCTTATTTTGACAATGTAACCCTATTTAACAGCATTGTGGAACTACATTTAATCGAAAACTAATAATTAATCTGCTACAGACAAACAAATGAAGAATTCCGCTTAAGAGGCCAATCATTATTTAGTCTACCCGAATTGTATTTTAAAATAATAAGTTCTGTCTAGGTTCTACTTTGTTTTGATTTCCGCGCATTATTTGAGTTAAGTACTATACAAGCCATGGCCACAACTAGGCATTAATGGGTTTACGTATGTGTGCCGCGTCGGCGTCTCGGCCTACATTTACTAGTTCGTCCATCAATGCTCTTTTGGCCGCTGCAGTAATGTACTAATTTTTATCAAAGCTGTTGAAGCAACCAGTAAAAGTTTTGAAATAGAATTGACAAAATATCGAATTAACGAAATAAAAAATGACTTTGCATAATACAGTATTAACTTGCTTGGATAAGTGGAAATTTTTCTAGTAGTTTTCTTAGGTAAGAGAAATTATTATATAAACACAATTAAGCGTTTACTTGGATAACAGCCATGACCACATACACATAGTCCTATTACACTAAGAAAGTTTCCACGATATTTTGAAGTAAATATTGATAGGAATAAATATTTTTTTAGCCACAAAGAATTTTCTATATTACTGCGAGGCGTGCTGAGATTTTTTTCCGCAATAATTTTAATTAGTCATTATTTCTTCAGTATTTTTTTACTTTCGTCTTTAATAACGAATTATTATTATAATTAGGTAGTGCCCTTCTATGGCACTTGTTAATGAGCCATTTTCCTACCCGGGACTAGGCACGGATCTAAACAGCGTCTACGTCCGGTCGTCAGTTAGTACCTACACTATGGAGGTTTGTAAACTATACCGACGCTAGCGACGGTATCCCAAACCGTAACAAGCGCCCAGAATTTCTGCAGCCTAACTCAGAGATTACTAGTATTAAAACGGTTTATCGCGAATTTCGGGAAAACTACAATTCCTATTGGAAAAGAAAAACGACGGGTTGCACTCCGGGAGTGCCGGCAGAAGTGAAAACTATAGTATTAACGTTGTGTATTTTTGATATTTTGGAATGGTTAGGGAATAATTTTGCACGAATTGGTTTAATTATTAAGTCATCAGTATAAAACTATTGTCATTTATGTGGTAGAATATAATATTTATTTATTGTGCTATCGTACACAAACATGACAATTTATGTAACATTAAAAAGTTTATCTCCACTACACAGACGGTCGACCCATCCGCTGTCACCATCCATGGATGCGCGTGGCACGCTGTAACATAAACAGACACGAACATTCGCGTAAGCGCCCTGCGCCGCCTAAACGAAACAGCAGGCGCACCGCAGGCATACATTTTCGCCGCGCCGTAGAAAGAGGGGGATATTTCCTCTCCTACGCCGCGCCGGTTGTCTACTCTTCATCCGTCTTACGAATTTTCGATCAGGTCACGTGTCCTGACGCGATCAGGTCACGTGTCCCGAAGCAAGTTTAACATTTTTTACCCATTACAAAAAAGTAAACAACGCCGCTAAAGAAGTTTCCCTCTTACGTATTTTCGACCAGGCCACGTGTCCTGACGCGATCAGGTCACGTGTCCTGAAGCGAGTTTAACATTTTTTACTCATTACAAAAAAAAGTGTACAACGCCGCTAAAGAAGTTTTCTCTTCAAAAATCTTTGGTGAATTTATAGGTAGTAAAAAGATCTCTTCTTATGTCCTAAACACGCTAAAATTATTCAATTCAAAATATTCATTTTATCCTCTTATATAGATATTATATCGAAAAATTAACCTTAGTTTCAATCTAAAAATCTTCTGTCTAAAAAATATTCTAAATAAGTTTGGTGTGCTTTTAATTATTTAGAAGAGGTTCCAAATAATAAAAAGATCACGAAAGTGATTGTGAGTGAAAAAAAAAATCTACTTTTTTGGCGAGAGATTCAACGATATTAAATACCCCAGGTACACCACGTGCGCTCAAAATGTGTCCCAATCAAGAAGTACTTGAAATCCACTCAAGCAGTTCTTGTTCACAGTCACGAACGGACCGTTGAAAAGTCAAGATGCCGCAGAGCTTTGTGAAAAAATGAGAATACTACGTAAAGTGATGTTTTTTCGTTACTTCACGTCAAATCTGCAAGTTCTGGCTAGGTGGGCCGATATATACACATGAAAGAGGTTTGCGATCACTTTGAAAAATAGATTGTTTTTTGTGTTACAGAAGACTTTTTTGTAATTTCTTTTTCTGATAAGATTCTAAATTTTAAAATTAGAATTAGAACGTAAAACCATAAAATTCAATTGTTTTTCCATATATAGTACAGTCATTTGGTAGTTTTACCTGGAAAGTTTTCCGGGAGTTTTGAAAATTGGTAATTTTATAGATTTTGAGGTGCTCTTTCCGAATTTCGACTTTGCCACCTCGTACTTAAGCCGCTCGCGCCGCCATATTGAAAAAATGGCGCCTAAAAGCAGTTTTTTGACAATATCTCCTTTCCAACTCATTTCACGATAAAAACAGTTATTACAAAATGAAACTAGAGACAATTGCCTACAATTTATGTATCTACCTTTTTTTTCATAAAGTCAGTAGTTTTGGCGTACGAGCGCCGGAAAGTGTACTCCAACGCGCGCTTTGGTCATTACTCATTATTCATGCAACCTGTGGCATTTAATTTCATCTCATTATATTTGTGAGTTATAAAATTAATATAAATCTAAACTATACTGACTATAGATATTATATTATACTATAATAGACCCATGATGTAGATGAAATACCAGTCTGAGACGTTTCGATTGGTACTACAGACGATGAATTTGCAACACCTGCCCCCCTAGCATGAGTAACAAAACGCTATATGATAAAGCGATTTATCGACATTAACTGTCAAACTACAATGGAGTTTGACAGTTGAGTGTCGATAAATCGCTTTATCATATCGCGTTTTGTTAGTCATGCTAGGGGGGCTGGTCCATCGAGAACAACAAAGCGAAGGAGAATACGCTAAATTTTAGCACATTGAATTGCATGTGGATAAGGCCTATTGGGGATACCACATTAAAAAAAACGCGCCACTTACTCTAACTCAAGGTGGTGTGGAAATGAGTTTTTGGCCAAAATGCGGGTTGGAGTACACTTTACGGCGCTCGTACGCCAAAACTATTGACTTTATGAAAAAAAGGTAGATACATAAATTGTAGGCAATTGTCTCTAGTTTCATTTTGTAGTAACTGTTTTTATCGTAAAATGAGTTGGAAAGGAGATATTGTCAAAAAACTGCTTTTAGGTGCCATTTTTCCAATATGGCGGCGCGAGCGGCAAAAATACGAGGTGGCAAAGTCTAAATTCGGAAAGAACACCTCAAAATTTATAAAATTACCAATTTTCAAAACTCCCGGAAAACTTTCCAGGTAACCACTATATTTCTTACCAAATGACTGTACTAATAAAAAGACATGCAATCCAAGATGACTCTCATTTAGTATCTCTAACTAGTCTGTGCTCTCATTCAGAAATCTGACTTAGGCCACGGCCACAGTGCACGCTCATTCAAAATCAGGTTCAGACTCAGAAAACAGGCTCGTGATATGTCAGCTTGAGGAAAGCAGGTGATGGCCGCAGTGGGGGCAGGTAATACAAGACGCGGATGCGAGTATTGATGCCAGATTGGGGGGATTCCCCCCAAATTTGGGGGGTTTTTAAAGCGAGGGGGGATAATTAGGAGGGGAAATATTTCTGGGGGGATTAAGAGGGGGATGAAATTTCAGACATCAGTTTTATAATAATTGATTATTTAAATATATATAAATATAAGATTAAGTTTATTACAACAATAAAGAAACTTCTCACTATTGAAAAGTTATTTTTTGGATTATATTGGATATTTTATAAGAGTATAATACAAAACCAATCGTAACAATGTAAAGCTAACAATATTTGTTTAAAACGGGAATCAATTCATGGAATGATTGGGTATCTAAAAAGGATCTGTAGGTATGTGTGCCTGTTGTTTAATTTATGTTTACATTTTATGCTATACTTCTGTTACGATAATTACGGCGCAATACGCGTTTTAGAATCACACTAATATTATAAATGCGAAAGTTTGTGAGTGTGTGAGTATGTGAGTATGTATGTTTGTTACTTCTTCACGTCTAAACGGCTGGAGCGATTTTAAGAAAATTTGGTATGGAGTTAGCTGACACCTTAGATTCACACATAGGCTACTTTTATCCCGAAAAATGTTAGGTTCCGTAGGGATTTTCAAGAAACTAAGTCAACGCAGACGAAGTAGCGGGCGACCTCTAGTATAATATATAAATTGTATTAAAAATGAGACTACAAGAAAAAAGTATTTCTTTACCTTCAACACCCATTTCTCCAGCGATGTTTTGCCAGCACCTATCAACGAAATTCCTATTTGAATTCTGTGGTTCTTGTATCTTTTATCCCATACAACAGGGTTAAGAAAAACTTTTGCGATAAGCGCTTCTTTATTCATTATATTAATTCTAAAATATAAATCAAGAAAGAAGAGTAGATCGCAAACAAGAAGCAAGTCACAAAATGTTTGTTTATAACACAATCAAAAAAAAGGTTACATATTATACAACTATAACCTGCAGTTAGGGTTACCAACTTCAGCAATTTAGGTTAGCATTTTTTGTAGCGTTACTTCTAAAAATATACTATAACTGGCAAAAATGGAAAAAATATAGTATGGGGTTAAAATATTTACTTTATTTTTGAAATAAATATATTTTTGCTGCTCTTTGCCTTACTAATATAATATAATAACAATTTCTAATAATTTTTAAGAAAGCTTTTACTATCAAAAATATGCTTTAAGCAAAATATAATAGTTTCGGCTACTGTATATATTTTTTTAGAAATATAGTATTTGATCCCCTGATATAGTACTTAGGATACTATATTTTATAATAGCGTTGGCAATCAGACCTACAGGCGCTGGTGAATTCAGAATCTGAAACAAGAATAACCTAAACATTCCGGAAGTCTCTGACTCCGAACCCTGCGCGGGCAACCAGTTGCCTGCTGCCACTATGGCCACCCTGCTTAAACTACACTGTTTATTTCTCGCGCTTGTTTTCTGAGTCTGAACCTGATTTTGAACCAGCGTGGTACCGTAGCGTACCCTTAGTGACTATTATCGAATTTTATATATATTTTTTCACGGAAAGTTGTGATTTAAAAAATGCAGGATTATCAGATGTTTTACGAGCCAGATTTGTAACTTTGAGGGAAGAAGGCTATTCTACGAGAGAAATAGCACGCAGAGTTGCCATATCCCAATCATGTGTAGTAACCACGTTGCAGAGGTACCACGGCATGGGCAATTCAGCTGATCGACCCGGTCGCCTTACTGTATTGACAGCTGCTCAGAAGCGCTACATCAGGTTGCTAATAGCCCGCGACCCAATAATAAACGCCACTACATTAAAAGCAGAAATATGGGCCGAATCCGGACTTGAAGTTAGCACTCAGACCATTCGGAATTGCTTACACAAGGCTGGATTACGAGCACAGAGGTCTTGGCGAGCACCTTTGAATTCACGGGAACGTCAGCGACGGAGATTACAGTGGGCTAGGCTCCGGCAAAACGAAGAAGACGAAGAGTTCAGTACTCATCCAGATAACCGACGTGTCCGTGTTTCGAGAAGACCTGGAGACTCTGAAAGGCAAAGAACGGCCACTGGAACTGTTCAGCAAGGCGGGAAATCAGTGTCCTTTTGGGGCGGTATTATGATTGGGGCTAGAACGCCTTTAATCCCATATCAAGGCTTCATGACGGCACACAGATACATAACAGTCGCTATCGATAGAATCGTCAGACCTTTCTGAGTAAACCATAGGCACCAATTTGTACTGGTTGACGATAATGCTTCAGCACATCCCTACATCGAGCTCAACGAGTCAATGCTGCTCTCCGAGAATACGAAATCACAAGGTTAGACTGGCCTGCCGGCTCTCCTGACTTAAATCTAATTGAGCACGCGTGGGATGCTTTTAAGCGAGCTGTTTGGAACCGGCAGCCACCACCCCAGACAGTGCCGCAGCTCAGGGAAGCTGCTGTTCAAGAATGGCATCCTCAGCATGCCCAGGAGGATCTCCGCAGGTGTTCGAGCCAGAGGAGGAGTTATTTTGTATTAGATAAACAACAATTTATTAATAAAAGGTTTTTAAGTTTGGTTAAACTATCTTTTTATTTCTATAAAAGTTCTACTACAATCGCCATAGGATTGAATTATTAAATTTTATATACTAAAAAATAAAAACAGTTTTATTTATATTTTAATAAAAATAGTTTTTAAATTTGCCACAAACAAACATTAGTAATAGAACGTAATGCACTATGTAAATGTGGCCATACACTACATCATTCATAACAATATCATATCAATTCAAAACATTTTTAGACGACCTCCGTGGCCGAGTGGTTTGTACGCCGGGTTTCGCCGACTCGAGTGGTCCCGGGTTGGAATCCCGGTGGGGGCAGATGTTTGTGTGATGAATATGAGCATTTTGTACTCCAGTCATGGATGTTTAATATGTATATCAATGTAAATGTACTTACATATGAACTGTATATGTATTCTATCCGTTACCCTAGTATCCCATAATACAAGCTTTACAGTGCTTACTTTGGGGCTAGGCTAATAGGTGTGAGTGTTTGAAATATTTATTTATTTATTTTTATCTTATTATTGCGTCTTCCTTAAAGTAATAATTTTATATTTTCTAAAAATTCAATATGTAATTTTGCCATGCAAGTTGCGCGAAGAACGTTTTTCAAATAATTATCCATATAATAGGTATATCGAATAAAAAAAACTCCTGAAATATATTGTTCAAACAACGGACAACTGCGGAACCATGCAATGCGCATGGCACGCACGACACGCGCTTAGTCAAGTGTTTTTTAATAAAACACCTTTGAAAGAGTATAAAACGCGATTTGTTAAGTTTTCATTATTCCTATTTTTCCGGTTTTCCCAATTTACACCCTAAGCATTTTTTTCTGACTCCCTGAGCTAACCTGACTAAATAAGTTCCATGTTGATTTTGGAGAATTTTTTTCGGATTTTTATAAATAGTTTTTTCGTTTGGTGAACATGTTTGACGAAGTACAGAAGGCACTTTGAATTAAATTTCTACTCGACAACGCGGCCTGATTCGCAGTGTAAATAAGTCCATTTTCATGGCCTTTCTGTACGTACATTTTTTTAAAACATTAGTTTTGTAAAGCAGAGGTATTAAGGTTAATCAAGTCAATATTGTAGCACTACAATATCGCATGCGTATCATCTTATGCACATACGAACAAAACGCAAGTAAACATAATTATACCGAATGGCCTAACTCCATTCTACAGTAGTTCAAGGCATTTTCGTTACTGCAGGAATATAAATAAGAGTCTAGGTCTTTATGATCAAGGTAAATGTAACATGTATATAGAATTACGCAAGCAAATATGTATCTAAAACTTGCAAGCTTAGTTGCGATGGCTAAGATTCAGATTATTTTAAATCCTAGGTAAGAGTTTTTTTTATTGCAGATTAAAATTTGTTTAAACCGACTTAAATAAAAAAGAAGTGGGAAGGTTCACAATTAGTCGTCTTTTCTTCTTCATGACGTTTGACTTCCACTCTTATCGGCTGTTAGGCAGATGGTATTTTAATTTTTGAGGCTCCTGCCGTAATAGAGACGTGCTTTGTCCAAATTAGTCCCCCAGATTTTTTAACCAGGAACGAAGCCTTTTTCTAACGCTGTTTTATCAGCTTTTGAAGAGTTTTTTAACTACTCTATTAGGTATTTCTCATCACGTCATCAACAACTAGGGTTGCCAGGTGAGTATGCCTTGTGACCAGTAGTACCGACTTTCCTCAAAATACCGGAAATTGTTCTGTCCGGTATGACCATTTATTTTTTACCGGACAGGCCTCGTAAATACCGGACAACTGGCAACCCTATCAACATTTGAATGTGACACACCATACCACAATACTACTACTTTCCTTAATAATATGCCAACGGGAATATTTTGTGTATTGCTTGCTTCGTCCATAATTATTACTACTTTGTGAAGTTTAGTGGCACAATTAGAATCCAAAGTAGGTAGGTACCTATAGTATATACATCGCACATCATCATCGCGCATACATCGCTTAGTAAGCAAATTAACTATTTATTCCACTAAATTATTGAGTCATATGACTACATGATGATATCAAACTTTTTTGTTAATGTTAAAAAGGGTGTCAAAAAAGCATTTGGCCCTCCCGATGATAAAGCGGTCGCCACAGCCTATAGATGCTTGATAAACCAGTGTATCATTCGTGATGTTGCCTAGGCCTACTATGCCCTTATTCCCTACATCGTGGAGCCGTGGAAGTGGAACATGTGTGGAACATTACTCATCTATAAAAAAAACCACTACCTTCACACGATAGGTGTAATTTATACTCTGATTTTCTGTAGGATAGAGGATACTTCCCCAGACGAGCGCTGCAATTGAGCAGCAAATCCGCTATATTATTATAAATCGCCTATGCCCTACCCTTCTTGAATTGAATTTACACTTGTACATAATATTCTATTCGTTTATTATAGAGGTGACTTCTTATTTATGTTCTTAATTGACTAACGTTTTGACATAATGTTCAAAGACGTTGCGTTTTTTTGTGATTATATAAAACTAGCAAACCAGTGAACCAAATGTTCACCAAAAAAAAAAAAAATGTATTTAATTAATTGAGAACTTCGGAGATTTTGTGTGGTTTCGTTTGAAATAGAAATCACGTGTTTTCTCGAAAACCGGAAGTGCTACGTTACTCACATCCGGTTTGTAGTCTTATCAGACTATTCTCAACTTATAACTTTTGGCTTATGTATTTCTATTGTCTCTATACTTATATTGTTGCCACTTTACCTAAGTTAGGGTCTGGTGCGAATGTCAAATAAAAGCTGCTATATAAATCACTGACTGCTAGGGTAACGGATAGAAATATAAACATCCATGACCAAGGTACACATGCTCGTATTCATCATACTAACATTTGCCCCCACAGGGATTAGAACCCGGGACTTCTCGACTAGGCGACACCATGAAACACCGGCGTACATATCACTCGGCCACGGAGGTCGTCAATCGATTCTGCGACAGTAAATTCATTTTGAAACTTTTTACATGGGTACTAAGTTTTTTTTAAAGGCATTTACAACAAGGTTTTTTTAAATCGATACAGACTTTGTAATTGCGTAAAAAGTGTTACTACTACTAATCCGTACTAAGTACGTACAATGGTTTTTCTTGCAAAACAAGTTCGAGTTATGGGAAACTCGATAAAAAATCAAGGTTACATTAACGTTAAAATTAACGCATTAAGTGTCACTTGTGATAAAAAAGAATATCTAGGAGCTTTACCTTTCACCTTATCCGACTGAGCAGTCCACGTGAAGATTCGAAACAAAGCAATCGTACTGAGTTATGTTCCTTTTTTGCATTTACAATGTGCTGACTATGTACTACTACGGTTGAGCTGCATAAGTTCATTAGTTACATCTCGCATTGAGCGTTCAAACACGCCACATGGCGAGAATTTATATTGATCAATTATATTAAGGTATTCATATAACGGTTGTTCGAAACAGAGTGTAGTGTCAAAATCAGTGGGTAGCCGAATAAAAGTGAGCACCAGTGTATTCTGCCGACAGTCTTTAGACGTGTGTTAAAAAATATGCTCTTGGGAGTTTCACTTTTTGTCCTAGGTATGATTTATATTTGTTTTTAATAAATAGTGTTGTTATTTACTTTTTCTCGATTCCGAATATCTCAAAATGTACAAAAAACTATACCAATTGCTAGACCTAAATAGTTAAAAGTAAGGCAAGTAGGTCATATTATTTTCTGTATATTATAATATTTTTATAGATAGATACCTATTATATAACTAGGTTACGACGACTAATGTAATATCAAATACAGATATTACGAAATAAAAAACTTTATAACGGTCCATCAAGTCTAACAACAGGTAGCTACCTAAGCTTCTTATCGGCTCTTTGAAACAAACGCCTCATCCATTTACGAACGTGCAGGAATCATAAAGACACAACGCGACCCACTGCGCGCGCAGAATTGAAATCCTGTTGGAAACATGATTTTGTGCAAATTAAACACAGTAACTTTTTAGTATACCTACTTTACATTAGATTAAAAGAATTACCCACACTAAATAGATAAAGGCATGAAGCTTTTCCATGACTTTACTGATGCATTGGCAATTTTCAACACAACATATTTTTGTACATACTACAAAACAAAACTATGGAATTTTAAAAGTTGAATAGGAAAAAATCTATAATTCGAGTAAAACGAGACACAAAAGAAGATTTATATATATACTCTAAAACAAAATTAATACATAAGCTTCTTCTTCTTTTTTTTTTATGGCCTGCACGATACATAAGCTTAGATTAAAACAAAAAGGGTTTCTTTGTTTTAATCTAAGTACATAAGATGGTATTGTTCAAGTTATTGTTCCTGATATCAGGGGGCCAATCGCCTAACGGAAATGCTTTGGAAAACGCTTACGCTTACCATTTTATTTTGTTATTTCTAGCCGCCTGAGGTATTCAAATGCCTCGCACTCTTTCTTTTTCTTTTGCATTGGTAATAACAATGTTAAAAAAAATGAGCGTGAGGTATTCGAACACCTCAGGCGGCTAGAAATAACAATATAAAATCGTAAGCGTTAGCGTTTCCCAAAGCATTTCCGTTAGGCGATTGGCCCCCTGGTGTTTGCGTAGTGATTGGTAAATTTGTCACTCTACTCTAAAACATAATTTATTATAAATTATTTTATTCTCTCGGCCATTGATTATAAAATATTAAAAAATATTTTGACATGATGTTTACTTTTGTGGTAAATCATGAAACCGACAAGAAACGAAACGCAATTTCAGTCTTTGACATTGACATTTAGATATTTGACGTACAAACGCAAATGCACAACAATTTGTATTAACCGGCCTATTTCAGAAGGTTCCTGAAATAGATATCCTTGATGCATTTCAGTATCTGATCTAAAGATATCGCGTAAATTTAGGGAAACGAAAAAATTTAAAAAATCATCAGATCAATCCCCTTGTAAATTGTACATTTTATCAATGAAAATGAGCTCGTTTTATGCTAAAATCTCAGCAACATGCAAGTACATAAGAACTTTGAGAAATTAAAAGACGTTCTAAATTAGGCAAATAACAGATGACGTGATGTGGTTAATATTGAAAGGGCTCGACAAAGACAAAGTTCAGTAGGTAGGAATTCACTTTCAACTTAATTTTCAAGTAAATTAGGGTAAAAAGCGAAAGTAAAAAAATTGTTTTTGTTTATTTATGATTAACCAATAATATTTTCAGTGGCTGTAATAATGTCGGAAGAAAGCACTGCCCAGATTATCAATTTAGAACATTGGATGGGAAATTTACCAGATCAACTAAAGGACATTCCATTTATATATTTAGCCATTCCTGGTAAGTTATTTTAATAAATCGTTTTTAATTTATGAATGAGTAACCTGGCATATTATACCATAACTGTCTTATGTATCAAAATAGATATTTATCAAGTTATATCTTTAATAATTTTATTGAGCGTTTTTAATTTTGAATTATATTAAGAATCTTTACCCTATAATATGAGTAAATGGCAATAATAATAACTAATAATATCACAAGGGTTAATTTGATGCAGAAATCTGTACGCTTAAATTTTTTATTAAGCATGCAGATTACATACTCAGTTTGTATTTATTTATACCCATACCCAGGGCCTTATTATGTAACTTTTACTGCTTATCACATTGACATTCCGACTCATTTTATTTTTGGGAAAGAGTTACTCTTCTTACATTGACACTTGCTTTAGCTTTAAAGGGGATCGCAGAAACAGTTAAAGTTGGATAATAAGCCTCCAATTTGAATTATTCTTATGTTATATATAATTTCAGGAAGTCATGATTCCATGACGTTTGGCATTAATGCATCAAGTGGGCTGGCACCCGATGCAGAGCCAATATTACACAGACTGTATCCTCTGTTCCGAGGTACGATCATACGTTGGACTGTAACCCAAGCCCTAGATACTATGCAGCAACTCCTAATAGGCATTAGGTACTAATAACATTCAGAATAAAACCCAAATGGTTTTCATCTTCACACACACAAACTTAGAGCACACAATTATTTCAATTCACATACCTTAGGTGGAAAGGAATAATTTAATAAATATTTTCTTGTTTGATTTACCTCATAATAGATTTTTTGTAAAATTTTCTGTAGATTTATTAATCCAAAAATTTAATACTCAAAATAAAGATACAACTATTTTTACTGAAGTCAAAATAAGTAAAGTTTACTTACATAAAGACAAAGGCTTTTGTTAAAACCATCAATCATAAACCACTAACATATATTTTTTTAAAGTTAATATATAATAACCTTGGAAATATTAAAGTAATTCAGTATAATAGTTCTATGTATAATTGAGTATGCATTGTCAATTTTTAAATATTGAGAAAAAATAATTACATAGGTATGTTTTTTCAGATATCTAGACCTGCGTCTGGCAACTAAACCAGGTTCAAGTAATTTCTTTTTTACCCATGGTTTATATGCTGATGAAATTACAGAATCTCTGAATCAAGTCAAACAATTTGTTGATTCTCATCCAGGAGAGGTAAATCCTTGAATATTGAGCTTCTAAACATTCATGGGTGCTGTAAGGTAAAAAAATTAAAAAACTGTGTAAACTATTTATTTAGTTGGTTATTTCAAAAAAAGAACGAAAAATTCTGGAGGCGATGGCCGGGTGATGGTAGCCGATTTAGCTTCTCAGCTTCCATTTAAAGTGAGAGTTGTAACGGGCGCCGGGAAGCTGGTAGCGTCTCCAGGTGTCCGGAATAACTTACGGGAACATCAGCTTTTAATCTCAAAGGCAGTTTTGACTAGGGTTGAATGATAAAGGTGTTTTCCTCTTCAATTATTTATTGTGAAAGTGTACATACCAGATTGGATTCCAGGCGTCAAAGTACATTAAGTATTGGATTTACTTAAACTATTATGGCTGGTCCATGGTCAAGGATATCAAAATGATATTTATAAAGATATCATTAAAATTAAAGATGAAGCTAAAGAGTATAAAGATCACATAAAGAGTATAAAGATCACTTAAAGAGCTGAAACAAAAGAGACATTTGTGAGACCAGGCAACATGGCTAGATATACCTATGTATGACAATTTTAATCTTAATTCTTACCTGCAATCGCAGCTCTTTTAAAGTTTTACTAATGGGCCATTGGCACCAATATTAGTTTGCAAAAATGCGATGAGCGCATTTTTGGAAAAAGAAACCGAACTATAAATTATTATTATATTTCACATTTTTAAAAGTGACTGATCGTGTCTGCAAAGAACCGAAAAGTAATGTTGCCAGGTCGCACTTCCAAAAAAACGCCGCGAGTCTCAGTGTTGGCGCATTAAAATTTAAATTTGGGCATGGACTAACCATAAATTACAAAAGTTTTCTTAAATTTAGAATAACAATTATTACGTATTTATTTTAATGTTTTATGAAATTAAGACCATTTTTAAAGATGTGTTTCGTTTATTATAAAAAAAATAGGGAAAATCCTTAAGTGACGGATGTCAAACCATATATTATTTATCTATGTATGTGACGGCGTAGATACGACGTTACAATTCCCCCCCACTAGATTTTATAAAAATAACGAATGTTATTTTTATAACATCCAACTACACCTAACAGTAAAGAAAGAGGAAAGAAAAAAATGATTACTTTATAATAATCTAATAAAATTTCCATTGACTGGCATGCAACTGGTTAAATATGGTCGGCACACTCGCCCCATATAAAACAGCAAGTCAATTTAAATATGAAAACAAAAGTTATATTAAAATTAATTTATTGCAGAAAATATTCCAATATACGGATTTCTTGTTATGCATTGAAACGCTTCTGGTTTAGAGTAGTCAGCACCATCGCCTTACACTAAACATTCGAATACAAACAATATTCCTAATAAAATAAACTTTATGAAAGTTTCAAATTCTTAACACATAAATGTGTGGAATAGGAAAGAGAAAAAAATGTTCTACCGATTCAACCGATTTAGAGTAGTCGGCACCCTCGCCTTACACTAAATTATCGAGCAGAAACAAAAATTACCAAACACAATAATAATCGAGTTGGAAAAATAAGTATTGTGTTACCGAATACTACTGATTCAATGCAGTCGGCACCTTCGCCCTACATAGAATGATCAAGTAACTACAAAATTAAATGCAATCTAATACAAAATGAATGCATTTCAAAATACAAAAGGAATGCACTACAAAAGAATGAATGCATCACAAAATTAATGCACTATCGAATACCACTGATTCAATGTAGTCGGCTCCTTCGCCCTACATAGAATAATCGCATAGCTGCATAAAGAAAACAGAACGAGTTATCTATAAAACACCGTCTGGGAAAATGGAAAAAAAAAAACAGAACGAGTCATTAATGAAACACCGTCTGGGAAAATGGAAAAAAAAAACAGAACGAGTTATTAATGAAACATCGTCTGGGAAAATAGTATGTCAGTCATAAGTCTAACACTACGAAATTTTTCCAGCAAAGCTGTAGGAAAAACACAGAACATTCTAATGATGTCTAGCAAACCTATAAAATAAATTGTACCAAATCAAGTATGAACTTGATGGAAAAGGGGAAAAGGGGACACCTAAAGGTGTAAAAGTACCTACAGATCGAGGAAAGTCGACTGGGAAAAAGTAAAACGGGAAAGTCCGTCTAAAAGTCGCGTCCGTGTAATAGTTCTTAAGACTACAGACTAAACACAAACACCTAAACAAACTTTACAAAATAGTAAATTAAATAGTAATTCCTAAATTTTAACTATTTATACAAACGAAATAAACATTATTACGTTATTAGTAGACTATTGTGGAAGAACAACAGAAACTAATAAGGAATAAACGTGGAAACAAGGAACTCTAATCCATTAAACTAGTTAATGAATAAAGACCAGAAATAAAGTATTAAGGATCTCCAAAAGTTTATAAGTCTTTAATAATAAATATTATAATATAAGACTTGGAAATTTAAAACAAAAGGTTATCTATATAAAATCCTCAAAAATATGAGATCTTATAAAAATAAGAAGATCCAAAACAAACTAAGATAAGATCCTATGATGCTAGAAGCAAAATCAAATTCTTCAAAAAAGAGTTAAAACATCTAATTGCCAGATAGAATATTATTAAATTAATTTAATTACCAAAACATGCCTAATAAAATGATACCAATTCAATTTTAAAACTGAGATTCTATTTCTTCGCTTTAGGAATCCTCATACATCACCATTCAATATGTCGACAACCTTTTATACTTCTCTCATTCATCATCTCACAAGTCGACCATTTCTAAAACGCAAGTGAAAAGAACCAAAGTGAAATTTAGAAAGTGAAAACCGCAAATGTCAACTATCAAAATGAACAAAATGTCTAATTATCTAAGTTATATTTTCAAAATATCTTTAATGTGGTATCTACCAGTACTATTTTTATCAAAATCTTTTAATAAATAAACATTATTTGAAATTTTGTCAATTATTTTGCACTTAACAAATTTGGGTGCTAACTTTGAAGAAAAGAAATGAATTGCGTTGGATTGTACAAAGTTTCTCCTCCATACAATATCTCCAACGTCATAGGAAATGACTTTTCGATTCGAATTATAAAATTTAGCATTCTTTTTATAAGATTTTGCTAAATTATCAACAACTTTAATAAAAATATCTTTAAGTGAATCTAACAAATTACCATAACCGTCAGGTTTCTCAATATTAATATCAAACAAGTCATCTATAGAAGAATATCTATGCAAGGACCCATTCAACACGACTTCACGACCGAACATAAGAAAGTTTGGAGTAAAACTAGTAACCAAATTAACAGTACTATTAATAGCACTTTGAACATGGGGAATGAACTTAGGCCATGTTCTATGATCATTTGCAACATAACATGAAATACAGGTTTCTATTGTCTTATTGAATGAAGTTCCTGCCATGATTTTATCAGTTTGACACTCCTTATCCGTCATAGTGTAAGATTCTTATAAGACTTAAGTTATTTTCTCTATTTCACAGAAAAATATTAAACTATATTGTAAGTTTAACAAAAACTACCAAGTTGTAATGTTTTCCAATAAATTTAAGTTGTTTTCATAAAACTAACATTAATTAACAGTTAAATTCTAATAATTTTATCAATTATTCAATAAAAATAAGAATTACCAAGAACTAATTCTTGTAAACAAACACTTTATGCAATAAAAGTTATCTCATATCATGGTATACTAAGATTTGCAATGAAAGTTTAAGTGGAAATTTATTGACAAATTGAAAAGTTAAATGCAATGTTTATGGAAACTTACAGTTAAATTAAACAATAACAGTTATTCAGGAATATGAATTAACCAGTATAATATCAGAATTAACCTGATACTATATCAAAACATTTGAACTTCAATGTACAAAACTTAAGTTTGACATGTAATAAAACTTGTTATGTATTGTTGTTGTAAAAAAAGTTAATTTTGCATTATCAATTGCATAGAAAACTGATCAATAGACACTGTGCATAAGTGATTAACAACAGGATTAAACAATTAAACTATTTTCAGTAAACACTTAGTAATAAACACATGTACTTACTTGAACTTATATTAAGTTTACACAATTCTGTAAATGATAGGTTAACACAAGTAAATTATGCATGAAACAATATTTATTTCTTGCTGAAAGCTGAAATGCACATTAAATAACAAAACAACAATATTATGCAGTGACTATTTGCAAATAATTTGTCAAATCTCTAAATATGGTCAAAGAAAGTTGTGTGAACGGTTATTAGCATCACATTTTCTTCTCAGAATCTATTTATTCTAAAATATATTATGTACTAATTACATAATAGCAAATTAGTTTAAAATGAAAGTAAAATATGGCTATAAGCTTGCCAAAACAAAGCTTTGAAGCAAAAATGGAAAAAGTTACTCGATGAATGTTATGTGATAATAACATTCAGTTCAAAAATGAAAAATTAATGAATTTATGTTATGCAAAATGTAAAAGTTATGATGGATATAGCAAAATAACTATATTTCACTTACAAAGTTACAAAATATCCTAGTCAAAATCCTGTCCCTATGTGAGAGGCGACATTGTAAGGTAAAAAAATTAAAAAACTGTGTAAACTATTTATTTAGTTGGTTATTTCAAAAAAAGAACGAAAAATTCTGGAGGCGATGGCCGGGTGATGGTAGCCGATTTAGCTTCTCAGCTTCCATTTAAAGTGAGAGTTGTAACGGGCGCCGGGAAGCTGGTAGCGTCTCCAGGTGTCCGGAATAACTTACGGGAACATCAGCTTTTAATCTCAAAGGCAGTTTTGACTAGGGTTGAATGATAAAGGTGTTTTCCTCTTCAATTATTTATTGTGAAAGTGTACATACCAGATTGGATTCCAGGCGTCAAAGTACATTAAGTATTGGATTTACTTAAACTATTATGGCTGGTCCATGGTCAAGGATATCAAAATGATATTTATAAAGATATCATTAAAATTAAAGATGAAGCTAAAGAGTATAAAGATCACATAAAGAGTATAAAGATCACTTAAAGAGCTGAAACAAAAGAGACATTTGTGAGACCAGGCAACATGGCTAGATATACCTATGTATGACAATTTTAATCTTAATTCTTACCTGCAATCGCAGCTCTTTTAAAGTTTTACTAATGGGCCATTGGCACCAATATTAGTTTGCAAAAATGCGATGAGCGCATTTTTGGAAAAAGAAACCGAACTATAAATTATTATTATATTTCACATTTTTAAAAGTGACTGATCGTGTCTGCAAAGAACCGAAAAGTAATGTTGCCAGGTCGCACTTCCAAAAAAACGCCGCGAGTCTCAGTGTTGGCGCATTAAAATTTAAATTTGGGCATGGACTAACCATAAATTACAAAAGTTTTCTTAAATTTAGAATAACAATTATTACGTATTTATTTTAATGTTTTATGAAATTAAGACCATTTTTAAAGATGTGTTTCGTTTATTATAAAAAAAATAGGGAAAATCCTTAAGTGACGGATGTCAAACCATATATTATTTATCTATGTATGTGACGGCGTAGATACGACGTTACAGTGCTTGTGACAGCCTACATTGTTTTTTTTAATTTGATTTCATTAAGCAATTTACATGATTTGCACGAAAGATTCCATTATTTTCTCCCTATCATCAAACCAAGCAATATCATCAAAAATACATAATTATGTTTTTTGAGTAACCTTAACCTTACTGAACCTTGGATTTTTCATCCAGTCTCCTTTGGCACATAGATGTGGTAGAATTGGTAAATATTTAAACAGAAAAATTACTCAATTTTCTGAAATTATTTATTCTCATTTAAGATATTGAAATATGGGGGTTTTCAAAGTAAAAAGTCCATGTGAACATAGTTGCGGGCAATGTACATTATTTATAGTATTACATATAGTATCACTCTATGTAGCTCTTGCCCAGTTAGCTGCAACTGCCAAAAAAAAGTTATTGACTACAGCACTCTAATCATGTCCCATGATAATCATAGAGCATGCATGACAGAGCGTTTAGACCGGTGGGGTTTAACTGGTGGAAGCGGTAAGCACCTGAAGTGCTCCAAGAAGTTGATTTGAAAGGAGGAGTTGCAAATCATAGGTGTCACAGCACGTAAAGCTTGTTATTTTTGCAAGATTTTCTGTCGTCGATTCTATTGATTGTCAATTCTCCTACACTGATGTCAGTCCAGTCCCTGTAGCATGAGCACCTTAATTTACATTATATCACGTTTTTTATCGCGTCTTACTGTCAAACTCCATAGAAATTTGACAGTTAAAAACGCGATATATATCAAAATCGGGATCCATTGCGTGCATTAGGGGAGACCTATTTCCAGCAGTGGACAAGCATGGGTCAATGATGATGATGATATATCATATCGTGGTGCTCATGCTAGGGGAGCAGAATAGTATTAATTAACCTAGAAAACGACAGTACGATGTACACGACCGACATCAGTCTAGGCTAGGATGAAATCAGGCCTTACTATTCCTTAAAAAGTTTCTGGTGAATTTATCTTTTATCCAGCTTCGGAAATACACCAGAAAATCTTCACACGTTTCAGGTTGTGATATTGGACTTCCAACATTTTTATGGGTTCACCCCAGACGATCACCAGAGGTTGATGGGATTTTTGCTCAATATGTTTCGACAACGAATTGTACCTAGACAAATAGATCTCAGAGCCATTACTCTAAATACACTTAGCAGATTAAGACAACAGGTAATTTTTATACTTATTTCATTGAATCTGTGTAGCATAGCATATGTATAGAAAATTGTTAGTAGAGAGGTCTTTAGCTTACCTAAAATTGTCTACAAAATACAATAAATTGAAAGAAAAGCTTAGTTCTCGTTGGCCCAGTAGGCTTATTTACCAACTGTTTTTGCAGATGAAAGTGATAATCACTGAGCTTTATAGTGATCCACTAATGCCCTATTATAACGCCACTAAGAAACTTGTGCTAAAAAACATCGATAGATATGCAATTTTCTCTTTAGTTACACACTGTAAATGTCAAAAAAGTTAGCGAATACACAGGCTGGGCCTATTGACAACTATTGTCTTTCATTCTTTTAATACAGTGTACAGCGCTATTTCCCTAGTATTAGTATCATAATTATGAGAAACCTAAGGATTTTAAAATAACCTATGTTGATACCAGGATTAGCAGTCAGCTTTTAATATTTTTTTATGTTAAATGCGTGGAAAACAAGCATTTGGCCTGCTTGATGATAAGCGGTCACCATAGCCTATACCTACATGCTTGCGAAACCAAAAATATCATTCACGCAGTTGTAAATAAATCTCAAAAAAGTTTGCGAATAGTGGCAGAATCACATTAGGAACATCTGACGCGACGCGTGCACACACTGATCATAGAAAAACACGCGTTGCGTAGCGTCGAGCCACGTCGCGTTTCAAAAGCCCGTTTCTGCCTTTAGTCAGAATGTTTTGTTGTACTTATATCGTTCACTATTTTCACTTCTTTCCTTCCCTCAATGTCTGCAGATCGTGGTGGTGTACCGTAATCAAGCGGTGTACGCGACGGGCGAGTTTTGGCAGCCACAGATGTTGCCGTCACCCTGGCCTCAAACGGCTAAAACAACCACCTTAATATCATACTTGGAGCACCTGAAACGACATCCGGGCATGGGTTTCGTTCACCAGGCAGTGCTCACTCCCACGCCCTCGTTCATCGTCTTCAGGTCAGTCAGCGGCCATAGGCGATATGGCATCATTAAGCGCATTCTACCGACTATACCACGGCGAGTGTTCTGAGGAGTTATTGATGTGTAACATCTTTCCTCTCGCTTTGCTGCAATTTGTGGGAGTGATTTCGTGAAATAGAACGGAAGTGTGTAACAGGAAGTCGCGAAAGCGCTCGCTATTTGATTTAATTTTAGAACATAATGTTCAAATGGCTTATTCCTTTTGTGGTAGGTTTTATTTCTTTATTTACTAATATAAGGTGAGGTTTCAAATGTTACACATCATACGCGACTACTGTAAGGCTTGCTCATTTTTTTCTCTCTTATCCCATTTTCTTCTGAGGACCTCGCGCGCTAGCCTAAGTTTTCGACGACTTACCGTGGCCACTATTCCTACATGAACAAAGGAAAAACCATGCGGGATTTGGTATGGTCCTCGTCCCCACCTTGCAACAGACACGGAATGCGTGTGGATTTAGTTTTATTTATTTAAAATATTTATTTAAAAAGCTTCCGTTGCGTGCGCTGCCTAAACGGTAAAAGTTACACAAAAAACATGTATGATGGAATTGTTCTCCTTTAACAGTTCTATAAATAAGTCCGCGACAGTGATACACTCTTCCTACAATCTGGGTTCCTTTAAGAGAGACGTGAAGAAGCATTTCTGCAGGCCGGCAAGGTGAGGATGGTTGGTGTTGCAGTTTTTAACTGCAGACCACTTAACATCAGGTGGGGTAGAGTCATTTGCCTACCTAGCTATAAAAAAAACTACCTGCAGCCTAAAGCCCCGAGCATGGCTTCACCAGGCCGTGGTCACTCCCACGCCCTCGTTCATGGTCTTCAGGTCTGTGACCACCATCCACTTGCAGCCTGAAGCCCCAGGCATGGTTTCATCAGACTACGCTCACTCCCACACCCTCGTTCATGGTCTTCAGGTCAGTGACCATCATCCACCTGTAGCCTGAAGCCCCAAGCATGACTACACCGAACCGTGGTCACTCCTACGCCACATCAACATCCACCTGCAGCCTGAAGCTCCGCGCATTATCTCCACCACTTGCTCACTTCCATGCCCTTATTCATCGTCTTCAAATCAGTGACCATCATCCACCTGCGGCCTGAAGCCCCGGGCATAGCTTCACCAGGTGGTCACTCCCACACCCTCATTCATGGTCTTCAGGTCAGTGACCATCATCCACCTGCAGCCTGAAGCCCCGGGCATGACTTCACCAGGTGGTCACTCCCACACCCTCATTCATGGTCTTCAGGTCAGTGACCATCATCCACCTGCAGCCTGAAGCCCCGGGCATGGCTGCACCAGTTGGTCACTCCCACGCCCTCGTTCGTCGCCTTCAAATCAGTGACCATCATCCACCTTTAGCCTGAAGCCCCGGGCATGGCTTCACCAGGTGCTCACTCCCACGCCCTCGTTCATGGTCTTCATGTCTGTGACCATCATCCGCCTGTAGCCTGAAGCCCCGGGCATGGGCTTCACCAGGTGCTCACTCCTGTCCCCAGGTACCCTTAGCACGAACTAATATCGAATTCGTTAGGTACGTTTGCGAGTGCGAATCGGCATCGAGAATTTTTTATGGAAACTTGAACAGCGCCACACAATGGATGTAATGAGAATTAAAAATCAGTAGCAAGAACTTCTTGACATTTCACGCATCGAATTCAACTATCCGAATTTGATAATGGTTTGTTAATTGCTAATAACAATGAATGGTGCTGTCAAACTGCAGTTACAAATGTTATTAAGTAACGTTTGTCATTCAATTATGTCAGTGGCGATGTAGTTTAGACCTTCGTTTATAATTTTTATAACGGAACTAAACACCACGAGAAACTTCTTGAGCAACGACCATAGGCAAGGAACCTGCGCAGTAGCAATTTCACTTACAAAAATGTCTGATTCGCAAGTTTATTTGTCTGTGTTTTTCTCAAGACGTTTGCCGTTACTTATACCTACTCTTGAAACTCCTTTTGTTAAACTTAATTATACATAAACCAGGTGGAGATCGAACCTGCGTGAAAAATGCGCAGTACCAGTGCAAGACGAAGTTCTTCCAAAATTAAGGGAATTCACTCCGGGCCCGCCGCTAGCGCAGGCCTCTCCTCGGACGCCCGTCAACGTGGTCATAGCAGACTTCGTCGAAATGGACGACGCCATATTCCCCAAAACAATAATAGAACTGAACACTAAACTACTACGTAACACTGACGTTGTATACCATAACAATGGCTGAAAGTTTAAATGCCGGCTAACATTAATCAATTCCTTAGGAAAGTAGTTCAACCAAGAGGCAAGTCAACGACCGAAATTTTTTTAACATTTCTTCCAGTAGTGTCGTTTGTCGCCAAGATGAGCAATTAACTTCACGAAATAGATAGATAAGACTTTATTCACACCAACATGCTGTAAGGTAAAAAAATTAAAAAACTGTGTAAATTATTTATATAGTTAGTTATTTCAAAAAAAGAACGAAAAAGGCTGGAGAAGGCCGGTTGATGGTAGCCGATTTTAGCTTCTCAGCTTCCATTTAAAGTGAGAGTTGTAACGGGCGCCGGGAAGCTGGTGATATCTCCAGGTGTCCGGAATAACTTACGGGAACATCGGCCTTTAATCTCAAGTCCAGTTTTGACTAGGGTTGAATGATAAAGGTGTTTTCCTCTTCAATTATTTATTGTGAAAGTGTACATACCAGATAGGATTCCAGGCGTCAAAGTACATTAAGTATCAGATTTACTTAGACTATTATGGCTGGTCCATGGTCAAGGATATCAAAATGATATTTATAAAGATATCATTAAAATTAAGGATTATAAAGAGTATAAAGATCACTTAAAGAGTATAAAGATCACTTAAAGAGCTGCAATCGCAGCTCTTTTAAAGTTTACTAATGGGCCATTGGCACCAATATTAGTTTGCAAAAATGCGATGAGCGCATTTTTGGAAAAAGAAACCGAACTATAAATTATTATTATATTTCACATTTTTAAAAGTGACTGTTCGTGTCTGCAAAGAACCGAAAAGTAATGTTGCCAGGTCGCACTTCCAAAAACGCCGCGAGTCTCAGTGTTGGCGCATTAAAATTTAAATTTGGGCATGGACTAACCATAAATTACAAAAGTTTTCTTAAATTTAGAATAACAATTATTACGTATTTATTTTAATGTTTTATGAAATTAAGACAATTTTTAAAGGTGTGCTTCGTTTATTATTAAAAAAAAAATAGGGAAAATCCTTAAGTGACGGATGTCAAACCATATATTATTTATCTATGTATGTGACGGCGTAAATACGACGTTACAATTCCCCCCCACTAGATTTTATAAAAATAACGAATGTTATTTTTATAACATCCAACTACACCTAACAGTAAAGAAAGAGAAAAGAAAAAAAAATGATTACTTTATAATAATCTAATAAAATTTCCATTGACTGGCATGCAACTGGTTAAATATGGTCGGCACACTCGCCCCATATAAAACAGCAAGTCAATTTAAATATGAAAACAAAAGTTATATTAAAATTAATTTATTGCAGAAAATATTCCAATATACGGATTTCTTGTTATGCATTGAAACGCTTCTGGTTTAGAGTAGTCAGCACCATCGCCTTACACTAAACATTCGAATACAAACAATATTCCTAATAAAATAAACTTTATGAAAGTTTCAAATTCTTAACACATAAATGTGTGGAATAGGAAAGAGAAAAAAAAAAACGTTCTACCGATTCAACCGATTTAGAGTAGTCGGCACCCTCGCCTTACACTAAATTATCGAGCAGAAACAAAAATTACCAAACACAATAATAATCGAGTTGGAAAAATAAGTATTGTGTTACCGAATACTACTGATTCAATGCAGTCGGCACCTTCGCCCTACATAGAATGATCAAGTAACTACAAAATTAAATGCAATCTAATACAAAATGAATGCATTTCAAAATACAAAAGGAATGCACTACAAAAGAATGAATGCATCACAAAATTAATGCACTATCGAATACCACTGATTCAATGTAGTCGGCTCCTTCGCCCTACATAGAATAATCGCATAGCTGCATAAAGAAAACAGAACGAGTTATCTATAAAACACCGTCTGGGAAAATGGAAAAAAAAAAAACAGAACGAGTCATTAATGAAACACCGTCTGGGAAAATGGAAAAAAAAAAACAGAACGAGTTATTAATGAAACATCGTCTGGGAAAATAGTATGTCAGTCATAAGTCTAACACTACGAAATTTTTCCAGCAAAGCTGTAGGAAAAACACAGAACATTCTAATGATGTCTAGCAAACCTATAAAATAAATTGTACCAAATCAAGTATGAACTTGATGGAAAAGGGGAAAAGGGGACACCTAAAGGTGTAAAAGTACCTACAGATCGAGGAAAGTCGACTGGGAAAAAGTAAAACGGGAAAGTCCGTCTAAAAGTCGCGTCCGTGTAATAGTTCTTAAGACTACAGACTAAACACAAACACCTAAACAAACTTTACAAAATAGTAAATTAAATAGTAATTCCTAAATTTTAACTATTTATACAAACGAAATAAACATTATTACGTTATTAGTAGACTATTGTGGAAGAACAACAGAAACTAATAAGGAATAAACGTGGAAACAAGGAACTCTAATCCATTAATCTAGTTAATGAATAAAGACCAGAAATAAAGTATTAAGGATCTCCAAAAGTTTATAAGTCTTTAATAATAAATATTATAATATAAGACTTGGAAATTTAAAACAAAAGGTTATCTATATAAAATCCTCAAAAATATGAGATCTTATAAAAATAAGAAGATCCAAAACAAACTAAGATAAGATCCTATGATGCTAGAAGCAAAATCAAATTCTTCAAAAAGAGTTAAAACATCTAATTGCCAGATAGAATATTATTAAATTAATTTAATTTCCAAAAACATGCCTAATAAAATGATACCAATTCAATTTTAAAACTGAGATTCTATTTCTTCGCTTTAGGAATCCTCATACATCACCATTCAATATGTCGACAACCTTTTATACTTCTCTCATTCATCATCTCACAAGTCGACCATTTCTAAAACGCAAGTGAAAAGAACCAAAGCGAAATTTAGAAAGTTAAAACCGCAAACGTCAACTATCAAAATGAACAAAATGTCTAATTATCTAAGTTATATTTTCAAAATATCTTTAATGTGGTATCTACCAGTACTATTTTTATCAAAATCTTTTAATAAATAAACATTATTTGAAATTTTGTCAATTATTTTGCATTTAACAAATTTAGGTGCTAACTTTGAAGAAAAGAAATGAATTGCGTTGGATTGTACAAAGTTTCTCCTCCATACAATATCTCCAACGTCATAGGAAATGACTTTTCGATTCGAATTATAAAATTTAGCATTCTTTTTATAAGATTTTGCTAAATTATCAACAACTTTAATAAAAATATCTTTAAGTGAATCTAACAAATTACTATAACCGTCAGGTTTCTCAATATTAATATCAAACAAGTCATCTATAGAAGAATATCTATGCAAGGACCCATTCAACACGACTTCACGACCGAACATAAGAAAATTTGGAGTAAAACCAGTAACTAAATTAACAGTACTATTAATAGCACTTTGAACATGGGGAATGAACTTAGACCATGTTCTATGATCATTTGCAACATAACATGAAATACAGGTTTCTATTGTCTTATTGAATCTCTCTACAGGATTATTCTGAGGAGTGTAAAGGGTATTATAAAATATTTTTGGAATATTATAACCTTTTATAAAATCTACAAATATATTTGAAGTGAATTGTGTACCGTTATCGCATATAATAATTTTTGGACAACCAAATTTTAAGAATATTTCATGTTCTAAATTTTTAACTATAACTTGGGAAGTAGCATTTCTTAAAGGAAAAATCCAACAAAATTTTGTGAAAACATCTACTACTGACAAAATGAAATTATGTCCAGAATAAGACCGCGGCAATGGACCAATTAAATCCATTGACAGCATTGTCATAGGACGATCTACTAATTTAGGATTACTCATTATTCCTAAAGGAGGTGAGTTTGAATGCTTATAAGCTTTACAAGTTTCACATTTACTAATATAATCTCTAACATCTTTAAACATTTTAGGCCAAAAGTAATGAATTTTAAGTTTCTCAATAGTTTTGTGAATTCCGAAATGACCTGAGTTTATATTATCGTGATTATCACGAATAGTATTCAATACTTCTTCACGAGGTATAACAATTTTCCAAGCTAAATTTTGAGATAAATTATGTTTAGGTTTAACAAATTTATAAAGAACATTATTTTCATCTACTTTAAAAGTTTTAAATTTCGAAGGATATTTTTGACAATTCTGAAACATTTTCCTATACCATGGATCATGAATTTCATCCGGTACTTGAGTAATAGCAGCAATTTCAACTCTAGACAAAGCATCAGGCACAGTATGACAATTTTAATCTTAATTCTTACCTGTTTTGAACCCACAGAAACCCTTCTTGACTTATTTTCTGAAGTTCCTGCCATGATTTTATCAGTTTGACACTCCTTATCCGTCATAGTGTAAGATTCTTATAAGACTTAAGTTATTTTCTCTATTTCACAGAAAAATATTAAACTATATTGTAAGTTTAACAAAAACTACCAAGTTGTAATGTTTTCCAATAAATTTAAGTTGTTTTTATAAAACTAACATTAATTTAAGGTTAAATTCCAATAATTTTATCAATTATTCAATAAAAATAAGAATTACCAAGAACTAATTCTTGTAAACAAACACTTTATGCAATAAAAGTTATCTCATATCATTGTATACTAAGATTTGCAATGAAAGTTTAAGTGGAAATTTATTGACAAATTGAAATGTTAAATGCAATGTTTATGGAAACCTACAGTTAAATTAAACAATAACAGTTACTCAGGAATATGAATTAACCAGTATAATATCAGAATTAACCTGATACTATATCAAAACATTTGAACTTCAATGTACAAAACTTAAGTTTGACATGTAATAAAACTTGTTATGTATTGTTGTTGTAAAAAAAAGTTAATTTTGCATTATCAATTGCATAGAAAACTGATCAATAGACACTGTGCATAAGTGATTAACAACAGGATTAAACAATTAAACTATTTTCAGTAAACACTTAGTAATAAACACATGTACTTACTTGAACTTATATTAAGTTTACACAATTCTGTAAATGATAGGTTAACACAAGTAAATTATGCATGAAACAATATTTATTTCTTGCTGAAAGCTGAAATGCACATTAAATAACAAAACAACAATATTATGCAATGACTATTTGCAAATAATTTGTCAAATCTCAAAATATGGTCAAAGAAAGTTGTGTGAATGGTTATTAGCATCACATTTTCTTCTCAGAATCTATTTATTCTAAAATATATTATGTACTAATTACATAATAGCAAATTAGTTTATAATGAAAGTAAAATATGGCTATAAGCTTGCCAAAACAAAGCTTTAAAGCAAAAATGGAAAAAGTTACTCGATGAATGTTATGTGATAATAACATTCAGTTCAAAAGTGAAAAATTAATAAATTTATGTTAAGCAAAATGTGAAAGTTATGATGGATATAGCAAAATAACTATATTTCACTTACAAAGTTACAAAATATCCTAGTCAAAATCCTGTCCCTATGTGAGAGGCGACATTGTAAGGTAAAAAAATTAAAAAACTGTGTAAATTATTTATATAGTTAGTTATTTCAAAAAAAGAACGAAAAAGGCTGGAGAAGGCCGGTTGATGGTAGCCGATTTTAGCTTCTCAGCTTCCATTTAAAGTGAGAGTTGTAACGGGCGCCGGGAAGCTGGTGATATCTCCAGGTGTCCGGAATAACTTACGGGAACATCGGCCTTTAATCTCAAGTCCAGTTTTGACTAGGGTTGAATGATAAAGGTGTTTTCCTCTTCAATTATTTATTGTGAAAGTGTACATACCAGATAGGATTCCAGGCGTCAAAGTACATTAAGTATCAGATTTACTTAGACTATTATGGCTGGTCCATGGTCAAGGATATCAAAATGATATTTATAAAGATATCATTAAAATTAAGGATTATAAAGAGTATAAAGATCACTTAAAGAGTATAAAGATCACTTAAAGAGCTGCAATCGCAGCTCTTTTAAAGTTTTACTAATGGGCCATTGGCACCAATATTAGTTTGCAAAAATGCGATGAGCGCATTTTTGGAAAAAGAAACCGAACTATAAATTATTATTATATTTCACATTTTTAAAAGTGACTGTTCGTGTCTGCAAAGAACCGAAAAGTAATGTTGCCAGGTCGCACTTCCAAAAACGCCGCGAGTCTCAGTGTTGGCGCATTAAAATTTAAATTTGGGCATGGACTAACCATAAATTACAAAAGTTTTCTTAAATTTAGAATAACAATTATTACGTATTTATTTTAATGTTTTATGAAATTAAGACAATTTTTAAAGGTGTGCTTCGTTTATTATTAAAAAAAAAATAGGGAAAATCCTTAAGTGACGGATGTCAAACCATATATTATTTATCTATGTATGTGACGGCGTAAATACGACGTTACAATGCACACATACAAAATTGACAAGACAAATTTAAAATAACCAAAATTCGGCGTACCTGTCCATTTCCTTTCTTTAACAAGGGTGTTGCCGTAATGCCTAGTCAGTTTTTGTATAAAATAAACACTAAACCCCTTTCTGAAAGTTTTGAATAATGTTAACCGGCCACATTATACGTAGTACAAAGTTTTAAAATAATGATATGACATAATTATAAGAATCGACGTGCATGTACCTGGACTCTTTATTTTTTAACAGATTTTATGTTTCCGTTTCATCTGTGATACAATTTAATTTTTACTTTAAGTGCAATAGTTACCTACTTAAAAGTGCCTTAGTATGAGATTATTTAAATATTTTGCTACATTTTGTTTTATAAAAAAGAGAAAAAGATGCAAATCAAAATTGGGACACTTTAATAAAAGTTAAGTTATGGTAATTTGGATTTCAATACTTACAAAACAATATACCACCCACATAAGTTTATCATTCATACAGAAGATTTACCGAATACGTTATCACAAAAATCGTCTAATTTAATCTTTTCACATAAATCCTTAAATGACCACTTTTTCCTTCTTATCTCAATACCGTCGTTGTCCAATGCGGAAAACAATTTATCGGATAACTCATCAGATATTTCAATTATTTTGCATATTTTATCTAACCGTCCGATATTTTCCAAAGAATTAGTTAAATCACTGAGATTGATTACTTGTGATCTTCTTTCGTGAATCTGAAAAGAATTGTTAGAGTCTGTTCCACTAATGCTATCTAGTTTATCATAAATATCTTCCTTTCGACTATACGTATCAACATTGCTAACTGTTAAACTTGCATTACCGGGGCTGCCACATTTTGATGTCCGATCAGATATTATGGAATAACGCTCAGGAGAAATCCCGTTAGTTTTTGGCAATGGTTTATTCAAATATTCTTCGTTATGAGCTAGCGACTGTGAATCATGCATATTAATATTAACAGTGGTATTAAAACTTCTGTCTGCTACTCTTTTATCAGTGTATTTCAGTTCATTAATATCTCTCTTGATAGTCAAACGTAATTTACTTTCAGAATTTTTTACATTTTTATAAAGTTTACAAGTGTTATTCATTTCACTTATTAGTTTCTTTGAAATTTGAACAGAACTATTAGTTTTAACAAATGATCTAACTTCTTTATCTGTAATTTTTGATTTTGTGTTTTTATTATCACATTTAGCCTTACTTAATTCTCCTTCAATTTTATTTACTGTCGATGTTTGAACTTGAACTGTATGCACTTCAGTTGTTTCCAAATTACTTCCTTTCGCCGAATCGATTGGATCGATCGTTTGAGCTTTTGTTGTATCCTTTTTCTCATTACTCCTTAAATAATTCTCAAGTAGAACATTTTTAGGATTCAGATCTTCTACAGTATTTGGGTCACTCTGAACATTTGTATTGCTAACTTCATGACATTTTATACAATCCTCCTCCTTGCTTGAAATTCTCTCTTTCAAGGCACTGATGCAAAATTTATAATCCCCATACATTTTATTTTTTTCAATTATTTTATTTTTATCTGATAATACGTCGCAACTTTTTCCTAATTCAATGTTATTTTCATAGTCATGTTTTATTGCTTTATCATCTGATTTTGAATGGACACTACCTACATAGGACTTTTTGAGAAGACTTTCTGTAACATTAACCATTTTCGAGAATTCTTTTTTAAGCAATTCTAATCTATCCTGAGCTTTCATTGAATCCATTTGTTCTATATTGCGTGGTGTTATTGCAATACAACTGTGAAAAAAGCAGTTTTCATTTTGTCGTAAGCCTGGTTTTGACGTCGATTTTTCGTCTTTCCATATTTTATACAATTCATTTTCATTCTTAGCATCCTTGTTAACTAAAGGTTGCGTGTTACTACAGAGTTGTGATGATATTGGCTTCTTTAAAACGAATTGTCGATCTTTACGTTTCAAACAGCTTTCATCATGACAAAATACAGTTTGTTGTGCATTGTCTTCTGTATTCGATATGTTTGATATAGTATTTGCATAACTAAATTTATTATCAGCAAAAATAATCGTATCAATAACTCGACATGCATAGGAATATTCATTCTCGTACCAACACACAAGCTTAAAAAAATTTGCCTTCAACTGTAAGCTAGAATTCGCGTCTAATATACAGGAATGTGTTTCTCCAATAAAGTCTGATGATACAGCGTTATCTGCGGATATTCGGATTATGCCTTTCAATTCTGTGTTACTCGCCTTATCCACTTTCTGAATTATTTGTTGTAATGTTGTGTTTGAGTTTAATCTGCGTGGTATACAAATTTATTGGGAGTCAATATCTAACTAACTATATATTAAATAAATTATATTTTTAAATAAGATTCCTATACCGTATAGTAATGTCCAACACAGAGACGTTTACTATGGGCACTCTAAATGCTAGCCCGCACAGTTTGTCTTTTGCCTTCGGTATGATCTTACCAAGAGCCTTGCATGCTCCCGTCATAGCCGGTATTATATTCTGATGAATGCTCCTATGATCTCGCCAATGCTATCGAAGATATAATTAAAATACAGCACCTGCACGGCAACTACTTAGCTATTTCTTAGGGGTTGAGTCACCTATCTCAAAATTCTATGCTATTTTCAATAGACGTTTCTCTTTAAATAAAAAGATTACTTACAATTAGTGAAGCTATTATCCAAATTATAAGGACAAATATTAATACATGAGGTGAGACAGATAGGTATGGAACGAATAACAGAAGAGCCTTGTCGTTAGAGTTCAACCATAAGCAGAAGTTGCTGTTTAAATGTTGCATTATCAATAACTACGGTCATTTGAATTAAGTATTGTGTAATAATGAATGCAGCGGTTATTCATTCAGAACAGAATCAATCATGAGCTAAAGCTGTTTTATAACCAGAACGAATTCTTTCGATGCTCCAAACAAGCGTTCATAATTCTGACTTTGAATACGCCAACCCGGTCTTAAAGTTCTATGCATCTGCATGGCATGCGATGAAAGAGTTCTTCCTTTACCTTTACCTTTCCTCTTAAGCAGAGTCCGTCGAGCGGTTTCAGTGATGGCGTCATCGCGTGGATGCTAGTAACGAAACCGTCTGCTACACCGAAGGAATCTTCGAGTACCTTCACTATTGGCGCCAGGCAATACATAGTACTCGATGCACAAGATATCACTTTTTGACCTGTTTCATAAATTCAAGATTATTTACTAGATACTGAGGAGCTCGATGGCGCAATTGGTTGACGCGTTCAGTCTGCGATCGTGGAAATTAAGCAGCTTTTGCAATGGCCGACCATAGGATGGGTGGCCAAAAATTTATTATTTCGAGTTTCTCCGTGCTCTTTGCTTTAAATGCACGTTAAACCGTTTGTCCCGGCTGCAACCACCAATCCGCACTGGGCCTGTGTGACTGGGGACATCATTAGGCTGATTATTATAACGACCTCTCTATTCTCATTTAAGACATTGTCATCCTTATAGCTATTAACGGGGTTGTTACCATGTACCTTGTTTTTCATGAGTCTCCGATATTTCGGCACTGTTGCAAGCGCCATGATCACGGAGTAACTGGTAACAATCCCGTTAATAACTATAATGTTAGTGACCATGAAAGTTTAAAACAATATATTGTCATCCTTCTTCTGCATTTAAGTGCGGAACATGGGAGGGAGTTCACACCGAGTAAATAACCCTGGATATCTCGAGTGATCCAGCAGATGGCGCAGGATGGTTCGCGCTGGGAACTAAGTACGCGGCCTACCGTACCGCTCAAATCCGCTGCGGAAGGACTGCTTAGGCGTTACTTAATGACCTACATACAAGTTAGCCCAACGGGTTCCCTTTTATTCACATTTTTACATCTTTAGTCTTACGGTGCGTCCCGATTATGAAACTAAATGTTATATCACTGATTAGGAGAGATGCGTTATATTTACATGTTATAAAAGTAAAGGCGAACAATGTAAGATCATGTGTACGTGTTAGAAACAAAAGTCATACAATATGTTAAATAGATTTATTGTTAAAATAATAGGTTTTTTCTACTATGGTAACTATGTTTCTGTATGTATGTATAATAATGTACCTTATTTATTATCATTATATGGTGCATACGAGCCGATGGCTCACCTATAGCAAGTGATCACCGTCGCCCATAAATACCTGCAACACCAGGAGTGTCACAAATGCGATGCCGATGCGTAAACTAAGTAAGCGAGAAGTGAGCTAAGTGAATGAGAAGTTTATGCCTTAAAGGAAAGAGTACGCTCTTCTTTGAAGGTATATTTTATATCGTTTAACTTTTCTGTTCGTATTGGTCCGGAAATGCTGTAGGTGACTACGTTTACCAGTTTTTTTGTATTTGGTAAAAAATATCAACAAATAGATCGCATCATATCAAGATGTGTTAATGAAAAATTAATAGCGATGTACGATAGCGAAGAGCAGCAGCTGTGATCAATCCGAACAATGCTTCTGAACAGTCCCCAACAGGCTCTATGCGAAGCCAAACGATCAAGCATCAGAAAGTTTCTGGTCGTCGACATTTCGAGCCGCTCGACGCTGGATGCGATCCAGAGGGAGAAGCTGGTACTGGGGTGCCCTTGGCCAAAAAATGAGAGCACTCCATGTAACCTACATACACTTCCGAACATATCTTTCGGCTCACTTAGCGTTATAGGTATAAGTTTCAACGGTCTACAGCAAAAATATTATTAGGTCAGTTAGGTTGAGCAATAATAAATAATATATTTTTAAAAACACCATAAAAGATGGTTAATAAATCAGCTTCAAAACTGCGTAAAAACTTAAGCCAGATTTACATTGATTCATTAGCTGGCGCCAGTCCCGCTGGTATACCAGCACTGGATCCATGTAAACATTTTTGGCGCCAGTCCCGCGCTGGTGCCAGCTCTGGCATAGAGTAGAACGAAGGCCTACTTTTCATGCCAGTGCCCACACCCCGCATCCCCCGCGCCCCTTACCAGCGTCATTGGATCTTTTTAAACACGTTCACGCCAGCCGCTTAATGTCACAATGTGTTATTGATTTGCTGAAACTTTCGACAAGAAAATGTCTCGAAAGTGGGGTGATGATAACACATTACAATTTATATAGAAATGAGGAGTGTTTATGGGACATTCGTTCGCAAAATTATAGAAATAAATAGATGCGAATAACCGCCTTGCAAAATATTTGCTTTTCAATGAATATGGAAAGGTTAACTATTGAAGAAATGAAAGCGAAAATAAAATCTGTGTTCATGTTTTTCCAGACGTGTAGTCACCACTACACCTCAAATGCAACTGCTGGCAAAAATGTAAATGATACAATCCAGTCCAGTTATTGGCACCGTTTTTAGGCGCCTAAAACTGGCGCCAGCTACTGTATCAGTGTAAATCTGGCTTTAGGGACAGTCGAAACCTTAAAGGCCAAAACTTAAAATGCTAGCCTTTAATGATAATAAAGGAATGCTAGGTGGGCCAATAGATGTGTCCGGGAGTATATAAATAAATTTTAACCTAATAATTTTTTGCCTTATTTAAATTTTAATTCTTTTGTTTTAGTATAATAGCAGCGCTACTGAATAAGGAGGGCCGTAAATCATAGTGTAATTGATAATTCAACTAATTGTCACTAGGCTAAATATCTAAGGCAAACTTATATTGACAATAACGTTTTCTGATATGATAATGAATTGTTGTCATATATGCTTTATTTAGCATAAGGTTAGGGGTTAGGGGCCTGTGCTAAACAGCGTAGTGACCAATCAATGCGCGTAAGATATCAAATCTTTGTGTGAGTATACTTATCAGTCTCAAGCTATCAACAAAGCATGGTACGCCCACTTTTTTCTCAGTTGTTATGTTATGATGTATGTATGATATACTTATTGTATATATTTTATGTTAATTTTGAGGGTAATTCTCTTTCAATGCAAAGTTGTAGTTTCTTACTGCATTATGTACTGAGATGTTTTCGTTTAATATTGTAATTTACGTAGGTAAGGTTTATCATCGATATAATATAGTCACCAGTATGTAGTTTATCATCATTAACTCCGAGTATTAGCATGAACACGTCAACACTGGGTGCGGTCACTATGACTCTTCTCACGCTCTCATTAGCCAGATGACCCTGAAAATGTAAGACATAATCCGCAAGTAAGCCAAATGCTTGTTTTCCACGCATTTAACATAAAAAGAAAATACTAAAAGTTAATTATGACACTAATACTAGCGAAATAGCGCTCGACACTGGATTAAAATATGAAAGAAAATAGTTGTTAACAGGTCCAGTCGGCCTATTCGCTAACTTTTTTGACATTTACAATGAGTAACTGAAGAGAAAATTGCATATTCATCGATTCTTTTCAGAACAAGTATCTTAGTGGAGTTATAATAAAGCAGTACTGCCCCTCTAGCATGACTACTGTCGGCAGTAGTCTGACAGTTAATGCCGATATATCACTTTATCATATCCCGTTTCGGTGGTCATTCTAGAAGGGCTTGAACACTAAATAGCTCTGAGATTATCACTTCCATCTGTCAAAAGCAGTTAGCGGAAAGGCCTACTTGTTATCCCAGGTAGGACATTTTGTGATTGTGAGTATATAATAGGTTAAAATGTACTTAAAAGGTGTGATAATTTTCCTCTTTAAATCAATTTACCGATGCTTTCTCCATGGTTGTAAACATTCCAGAGGATTCTACTACGTAATGCACCCCTGCAGCATGCCATGGTATATTCGCAGGAAGCTTTTCGTGAAAGATTTTAATCCGTTTGTCTGGAAAAAGATAGCTGTTAAGAGAGGTAGGTTTAGGAGGACGTCCGGTTGATTTGGAAAACTTGCCCTAAGTCGACGGTGCCTGTACTATGTTTGACATTTCTTAAGCAAACAAATCTGAGCTGGCTCCTCTAAATTAACACCATACGATGCAATGTGCCTATGGGTTAAAGCGTCGGACTACCTGTCCGCATCATTAGCCTTTACAATTTTAAGGTCCCCCCCTCCCCTCCCTTAAGCGCGTTATTTTGGTCGATAATATATGATGCATTATTGCTATACCTTTTTTTGGTGCATTATGTATTACGGCTACGAAGTTACACTGCTGCGATAATAACGACGCAATAGAATTGGCACGAACTATATCAATAAAGCATCCGATATTATCGATCGATAAAAACACGCCTATGGGGTTTAGGCCTAATGAAACCAACGACCTTCAATTGTTACAATTAGGCCGGAACGATAAGGTAGCAAAAGCTCTCTTCGCAATTGTAGGGTGACTAAAATATTCTTATCTTGACTTCGTGTTTTGTAAGGCACATTAAGTTCAGTAGCCAGGGACGGGGGCATTATGGGGCAATGCCCTACCTTAAAATACCATTGGCCTGCCTTAAAACGAAGCGGTAGGCTGCTAAGTGCGGCACGGCCCTGCTTATGCTCTACTTGTAATTACCGTTGCTTTATCTTATAATATACAACTCTGGCTACGGCCTTATTCCCCTAACATGAGCACCGCGATTGATATATAGTTCGTTTTTATCACGGTCAATTGTCAAATTACTATGGAGTTTGACAGTTAGATGCAATAAAAAAACCGGCCAAGTGCGAGTTGGACTCCCGCAATGAAGGTTCCATACAAACTTAATTTTAATAATACCTCTACGCGTTCATGAGAAAAGTGGGAGTAACTTTAAAATTTTCAAAAATATTTTTTATTATATCATGTAACTAAAAATTTACGGTTTTCGCAATTTTTCCTTTATCTGTACTATAAGACATTATACTTCGTACTAAATTTCAACATTCTAAGTTCACGGGAAGTACCCTGTAGGTTTTGATTCCCGTGCGAGTTTCGAAAATTTGCGGCATAAACGGCTGTATCTTTTGATTGCTTTGGCTCAGAAGTTTGTTTTTGACGTGACAACGTCTTAAATTAGGTTGCGGCTGGGAGTCACTTATGAAAAAGTGTAACGCTCGGTAACGTTACGATGAGTCTCTCGTGTTAAGTTTAAGTTTACATGTACAATGTTTTAGTAAACAAAATATATTTCTATAGTTAAAATTTGTGCAATTCTTATTTTCATTCAATTCCTTGTTCCTATTGTGCAATTTAATTATATTCATATCAATAAATATTCTACCGAGAAAAAGACGTCACGTAAAATCTTCGCCCGTAAAACCGACTTTACAGGCAACCATTTTTTTCACAGCTCCAAGGGACAGTACACCTGAGTATTAGATATGAATTTCAGTTTGATACTTCCACGAGACAGACGGACGGACAACAAAGTAATCCTATAAGGGTTTTTTCCTTTTGAGGTACGGAACCCTGAAAACGTCATGTAATGTAAATTGTGGTGCTCATGCTACGGGGACTGGTTAAGCTTCAACACAGTATAGTAATGGGCATTGTCTTTAAGAACCTTTTTTGTCACAGCAGTGGGCCGGGGCACTGATAGGACTACAGCAAGTTTAATTCAAATGACATTCTCTTATTAACTTAGGAACACGAATTCGTATTAACTATACCATTCACAATAATTTCGTCTTTATTGTGTGAAACACTGCCGTTAAATTTTCCGTGTGTCGAATCATATTTTATCAAATAGCATATATACTGGACATCTATAGCCGGGTCGTTGATCGCGGTTATCTGGAAACGTATAAGAATATTTTTTTTATTTCATAATCATCACCTCTCAGATAAAATTACGCTTGTTTACATATTTTGTCAGCAGATGATAAAATTACATACCTCAAAGTCGGGCTTTTGTAAACAGGCTCTTAATATCACACGACCAATACGCCCGAAGCCATTTATTCCTAGATATATCATTCTCGGTAAAAAGAATAACATAAACCTACTGAATAATTTATAATCCCAAGTATCAAAATCACAATGACAATTTAAATCCCCCGCCATGTAAATCACGGTGGCAAAATCAAGGCCATAGACAAACACTATCATGCCCTACCATATCGCATTTAAATTTTTACATACCTAGTCGTTTCGTTTGATAGTCCAGAACGAGGAATCTCGCTACGCAGCAGTCTCGTCTTTTCATTCCTGAAAAAGCATACTGCTGTCAAAATTACAAATAGTAAAAATATTAACCATTTCGACATTGGAAAAGCAAAATCGCTTATACTTTTCAACTTTTATCTGTTTTTATTCAATGTAAATTTTTAAGCAATACCAAAATGGCGTAATAAGCGATTTTGCTTTTACACTGGCGATTTCATGGTAGGATAAAATAAATCAAAAAGATAAGACTACAGATTAAATAACTCTTGCCTTAACTAACTGATAAATTAAAAAAATGAGCAGCACATAGACTATAGACTTAATGGCAAAGAACAAAAAAAAGTTTTTAAAAGCAGGAAGCAGGCATGAGGGTAGAATAGTATTTTCTATGAGAGGGCAAAGAAAGGTTGCTTTCCAATTACAGAGCATAATGCGACTCAGTGCCGCACAATGCCGAATTATGCTGATGCTTAATTGGAACGTGAATTAGTTTTCAAATGCACCAGCAGAGTGCGCTAAGTTCAGTGTTGAAAAAAAAGTCAATGTTTGTACCTACATCCATACTTATATTTATTTTTTTAACAGTTTGAATTAACTTTGATTGTTTAAAAAAAACTATTTAATGAAACGAAAGCTTTAATAATTTTTCAACAACAAATAGTATTACTTACGATAACATATAAATAAAACATTTCGATCAATGCCAACTTAAAGAAAAAACACTTGTTAATTTTCTGTCACTGGGTTGGTACGATTGCACGCATCACACGAAAGCATTACTTTTGAGAGTGCTCAATTGTGCGAAGCGTTGCTGTAGTTGGAATACTTAACGCTATAATGCTGTAATTGGAAAGCTACCAAAGCCAAGTTTAAGTATTTTGCAAAAATGGTTCCATACAAATAATAAAATAATATTTATTATCTTGCTTACTTGCACTTTCCAGTGAAATGAACAAGATTTATAGCTAAACATGGCGGCTAACGCTACTCACGTTACACTAGTACGGAACTCCACTTACGAGCATTTTTTGAATGGACTGCGGAACTCTAAACTCGAGGAACGGGCATACCACACGACTGCTCGTGTGCGCTGTGCGCATGCACACGCTTGTTTACGTACAGCTCCTTCGTTTTCTTCCTTATCACCTAGGAGGTACCTGGAGGAATCGGTAAAAGAGACTTTGGTGCCTAAATAGTAAGTTTTCAAGTTTGATTTTAGGTTAGTCTCAATTTTGATATAATGGTGTCGATTCTGACATAATTCTCTAAATCTGACAATAGTGTATCCTTGTCATTCTCTATACAGAAAAAGTAGAGACTAATGGTCAATTTAGTTTTAAGTTTAGAGAATCATGCCGGTATCGACACCAGTACCTATGCTAAAAACTTATGTGGTCTAATAAGGCTCAGGCTTTATTGTGTTTTCAACAAATCGAATTGAAAGGCTTTACGGTACCACTATATAAAAAATAATAAATAATTTGTCTATTTACATTATCTTTTGCTATTGATTATTCTGTAGCTATTTTAATCTTTGAACCATTTCATTCATTGATCGGTCGTCTAGATTGTCTTTTGGCCAATCTCCTCTTCGTCCTTCACGAAAGTGACATTTCCGATCTCCATCTTGCGGAGAGCGATCGTGCTGTGCTCTATTTGAATAACTGAAATAACTTTTCGGTAAGTAATTTATAAAATTATATTTACTGCATAACTGTGTCAATTATCATATTAGGATAGGCAGTGGTTAAATAAGTGTTTTGATCAACCTATGTTTTAAGGTTATTGAATAAAATAGGATCGCCTACCACGTATTAGGTGTGATACTATCTGATTGGAATTCTTGACGCGTTTCACCGATTCAAAGCGACTCGCTATTATCAAATATGCACATCTAAACCACCCTATTAATGAATTCCTCACTTCCTTAAAGGAGATAATTTAATTTCTAACTTGTGATTCCATAATATAGAATTGACTTTTTTGTGTGACCTCTACATGACCTCCAATTGCCGGTACGCTGTGCTGCGCGCCGGCAACATAGACCTACATTATTGTAACGCCTTTAAGTCTTAATTTGACAATGTGATTTGAAGGTCAAGGTCAACACAACAAAAATCTGATATTAAAACATCCCGATAGCATTACGATATTACAATAATAACGTTCCTTCTGTGACTGTTTTTGTAGGGTGGTGCTACGTGACTTGACAAGTTCTTCCTTTTCCTTTAATAACTTATTAAAGTAGGTAGATATTACTCAATATGTTGCCTTTAACTAAAATTCCGCCAATCTAGGGCTTTAATTTTGTTTGTTTTATTTTTAATAATATATTTACTTTGTTTTTAAAAAAAATACCGTTATCCAAAATTGCTTTTACAATAAGTTGAAGTATCTTTTGATAACAAATAAACAGGACTGACCTAATTTCAATAGTTTGAAGAAGTGTTTTAATTTTATTTAATCTACTATGAGTTGTAAAGTTTTTTACTACTCAAATTTATTTTATTCTGTATTTTTTTTTGTGGAGTATAGATATAGACTCCACAAAAAATATAATGGATTTTTTATAAAATTTAAATAACTTCTATCATATTGATTTATTTAACTTGTTGTTTTTACCCAATTGTTTGTTTTGTTACAGATATGTCTAAGATTGGTATCAACGGTTTTGGCCGCATTGGCCGCTTGGTGCTCCGTGCTTCCATCGACAAGGGCGCTCAAGTTGTCGCCATCAACGATCCTTTCATTGGACTGGACTATATGGTTTACTTATTCAAATATGATTCCACACACGGTCGCTTCAAGGGCACCGTTGAAGTTCAAGATGGCAACCTGGTTGTCAATGGCAACAAAATTGCAGTCTTCTCAGAGAGGGACCCAAAAGCTATTCCCTGGGGCAAGGCTGGAGCTGAATATGTTGTAGAGTCTACTGGTGTATTTACTACTATTGAGAAGGCCTCTGCTCACTTGGAGGGTGGAGCCAAGAAAGTTATCATCTCTGCCCCCAGTGCTGATGCACCCATGTATGTAGTTGGTGTCAACCTTGACTCTTATGACCCCTCTGCCAAGGTAATTTCTAATGCTTCCTGCACTACCAACTGCCTTGCTCCCCTTGCCAAGGTCATCCATGATAACTTTGAGATTATTGAGGGTCTGATGACCACTGTTCATGCTACTACTGCCACCCAGAAGACCGTTGACGGGCCCTCCGGTAAACTGTGGCGTGACGGCCGTGGTGCTCAGCAAAATATCATTCCTGCCTCAACCGGCGCTGCTAAAGCCGTAGGCAAAGTAATTCCTGCTCTTAATGGTAAACTTACCGGTATGGCCTTCCGTGTCCCCGTTGCCAACGTGTCAGTCGTCGATCTTACTGTCCGCCTAGGCAAGCCAGCCTCCTACGATGCAATTAAGCAGAAGGTCAAGGAAGCAGCTGAAGGTCCTTTGAAGGGCGTCCTTGGATACACCGAGGACCAAGTAGTATCCACTGACTTCATTGGTGACACTCACTCCTCGATATTCGATGCTGCCGCCGGTATCTCTCTCAATGACAACTTCGTGAAACTTATCAGCTGGTATGACAATGAATATGGATACTCCAGCAGAGTCATCGATCTCATCAAGTTCATCCAATCCAAGGATTAAATATGTTATCAGTAGTGTTTTAGATGCAATCATTGTCGAGATTACTGATGCTTTTATTTTTAAGTTTTATTTTTACCTAGCTGTTTTAATAACTTAAATTATTTAAACTACTTTGACAGTAGTGTATTGTTGATAAAAAATGAATACTATGTTATAAAAAGAACAATAAACTATGTATGTGTAAGTGTAACAGCAAAATAAATAATAACAATAAACCAGTTTCCTTAGTTTTATTCCTTGTGTTATTTAGAAAATTGCCCCTGCTTGCCTACACACATCACAACAATTAAGGAGGCAATGAAGTAGAGCTGTAGCAGTCCGTATGTATTTTACTGAGTAACGGAACGTTACACACAAATAAATTTCGTTACTCTCATTTTTACCCGGCTGCGCAATGCAAGAGCGCGAAGCGCGACGCGCAGACAGGGTTGTGTTTAACAGTCTATATATTTAATCCTTTGTGGCACACTAGAGACCAAATGCCTGGACCGATTTTGATGATTCATACATCAATCGATTCGTCTCGATCATGGGAGTGCTATTAAAGATATGAAAGTAATCAAAATTCAATATGGGCAAAATTAGGCGCCATATTGTGACGAAGTAAAAAAAATAAGTTGACAAAATATGTCGAGTGGGGTATCACTGTCTAGATAATCAAAAATCATATTTAGGTTCCTAACACCAATTTTTATTTTATATGATTTAGGATCCACAACGCTTTAAAGTTGTATAATAACCACTTACGCTTTTAATTTCAATCTTATGTTTGTATGGATCTTTGTTACTCTTTCACCTAAAAAATACTGAATGGATTTTAATGAAACTTAACAGTAATATAGCTCATAAATGATAATTACATATTGTTACATATATATAATATTTTATGTACTTATTGAGTGAATTGGCCAATATATAACAATAAGTGTCACTTAAGACAGAAAAAAATCTCTCATCAAAATAATAATGTAATGAAGAGTGAAAATTATCTCTTAAATAGTTCTAAAAAAAAGCCCGTGACACCATATATCTATTTTTAATGTGTAAGTCATTACCGCTAAAATAGTGAATCAAAATTAAAATATTATTTGATATCTATTTCCAAAATGCACATTGTGTAATAACAAATCATTTTTTATCAAAACAAATACTTTTATCGCTTTTGATATTTAAAGACGATAAACTTTGCTTTTTACACTATGTCATTTCGACAAATATTTAAAAAGTTACAACGATGACAAAGTGATAGCGCGGTGTACTATGTAAAAGAAAAAAAAATGGGGTATTCGCAGTATCTGATATGAAGTACTATTTAACAGTTCCTTCTTATTAAATGATGAAAAATATATTATCATAATAGGTATTTATGATTATTGAATTTTAATAAAAAACTCAGAATTTTACTGTTTTTCATTTTTTTTAACGATGTTACAAAAAAGGTTTACTTAATATAATGACAAATAACCCATTTTTTGCTAGTGAGTACATACTTATTGGAATCCCTGTATTTATTAATCAGCTCGCGATAATATTGGTTTTGTAATAATTCTGCAAAATTCAAAGTAAATAATGTAGATTTTTATAGGTAAATCACCCCTTTCATCACCCTACGCCTATAAGTATTGCGATGTTGTAGCTAAGAACCAAGTTTCCATCTACTTCTATATGGGAATTCATTATATTCGATTTAGCTATTAGGGCACGGAAGCGCAACAAACAAACTCACTTTCGCATCCATAATATTATATTATACTTACTAGTGATCCACCCGGCATTGTACGGGCGAAATTTTTATTTATCGGGATAAAATATAGCCTATCTCACTCGGACAAAATGTATTTAAATAAAGAAAAAAACGTTATAATAAATAATGTAGCTACCTTATGTTGAATTAATATTTGAAACCGGTTCAGTAGTTTGACAGTATATTTGTTACAAACATACAAATCTTGCCTCTTTATAATATTAGTATAGATAGTTAGGATAAGATAAGTACCTATTTAATTGATGAAAAGGATTTAAAAAAAGTAAGCAATACGTTTATTTGATTATATTTGTAAAAGTTACTTAGCATTTGTGCTTAACAATGATACGTTATTCGCTATTTTTTTAAACAAAAAAAAATTGGAAAATAATTGCCATGATTGCACTACTGGGAGTACTCTTCATTCAAGCTTTTCACTACCAATAAAAAAGGGTCGATACTGATGTCGATTCTGGCATGATTCTCTAAAGCTAAACTTAAATTTGACAATAGTGCATCTTTGTCATTCTCTATACAGAATGAAAAGGAGAGACTGATGTTAAATTTAGTTATAAGTTTAGAGAATCACGCTAGAATCGGCACCACTGTGTATCGTCGACACATTAAACACGATACTGTGTATCGTCGACACAGTGCAACACAGTGTCGACTTTTTTTTTCTAAATGGAAAACGCTCATTATAAACTTTGCTTTGGTGATTACATAATTATTTAATTTAGTGATCTAAGGCAGTTGCCACCATTGTCCAAAACAACAGACGGGGATTACTGCTTTCTTCAACCTGCGACATAAACGTCATTGATTGGTATTGTATATAGGGTGAACAAAACATTTGCAGTTAACTTCTGGCATCTACATATTGGGTTTCTGTGAATTATGTAGGTATATCAAATTATGAGACTAGGGACTGACACTGAATTTGTGTATATCACAATCTTAGACGTCCGGCATTGACATGACAATGCAGCCACTGCCAATTTTAAATAGTCGACGAATAAAAGTAAATGAATTTTATATTTACTGCTAAACTATTAAAAAAAACATAAACAAAAGATGACTTTTTGTGTATGTGCTAGTTTACTATAAAATTTACATTTCTAGAGATATTTATGTAACGACTTGATTTAACTTTACACATTTTTGCGAAAATTGAGGCCCATCTGTAGCCTTGACCCCGCTGGTAAAGTCTTTATATGTCTTAATAAATCAATCTTTTAGACCGACGCAAGGTACTTAATAATTCCCGCGATATTAATTCCCTTACTGAAGTAACAAGACTACGGTATATACCGTCTTAAAATACTAACTAAAAAGTGTGAAATAAAAAAGGTAAATTTAAAAAATCAAAAAACCGGACTGCTTAGTATTACTTCAAATAAAAACTGAAACGAAAAAAAGTAGTCCAGTAGTCTATAATTCTGTTAATAAGGAGCAAAGCTACTTTACCAGTCGGGACCCATTAGATATTCAAGAATACATAATATTTTTCAACAGTGGGTCCCGACTGTTAAAGTAGCACAAGGGTTCATAGCAAGGCAAGTTCATATATATAATATACATTCGATGGCCTAAAGAGGGGCAAGTCAAGTGAGTGGATTAATTTGGCTACAATTTGATAATGTAATGTTGTATTCTCAACAATTATTAATTTAAAATCCTATTCAAATTTTTAAAATTTCGAAAAGGATTTTACTGAAGTTGCGGCTAACTACAAAAAACCAGCCAATGAAATTAACGGGCGGTACTTATTCCTGTAACTTCCTGAAAACTACCTTGCGCTTTCGCGCCAAAATTAAAAATTGTAGATTGTCAGAACACTGCGTTACAGTGCCCTCGTTCCTCTTTGGCGCCTCCCTTGGCTATGCACAATTTCATTGCAAAAATTAACTTGCATTATATTACCCGGCGTAGCGGTTAGATATATGGTGACTTTTGTTTTAGGTTTCGTGAATTGCCTACAATATTTTCTTAATACAAAACCGAGAATCTTAAAACTTTTCTTTACAATGTTCTCGATGTGAATATTAAAGCGGAGGCTAGTATTCAAAGTAACACTCAAGTCTCGGACCTGGCTAACCTCCGAGAGTACGCTACCATTAATTCTGTAAGATTTGTCGAGTATTTGTTTCTTTCTTGTGAATCTGACTACAAAACACTTCTCATGCCATTCCTATCAGACCAAGCCACCAAGCTTTCAATATCGAACTGCAACAGAGCAACATCTGAACTCACGTTAACGGGTCTGTAAAGATTAAGATCGTCAGCATATAAATAGCACTTTGAAAAACGGAAACATGACTGAATGTCGTTAATAATGATAATAAAGAATAATGGGCCCAAATGCGATCCTTGAGGAACACCTGATAATATTCCATAGGAAGCTAATGTGTATCCGTTGAGCGCTACCGATGATCTACCGTTTTCCAGGTACGACCTGCACCACGCCAGAAGAGTTCCCGATACCCCAGCCGCTTCCAGCTTTGCGATGAGAACAGCGTGATTTACCCCGTCGAAGGCCTTATTGAAGTCTGTATATATTGTGTCAATAGAGTCGCTTTGATCGTGAGACTCAGTAAGGTCCTCGAAAAAGGAAACAAGATTAGTAGCGGTGGTCTTACGCTCGACAAAGCCATGCTGCTGATCGGTGATAGTATGTTTAAAAATACAGGAGATGACGGGGTAAACGAGAGACTAGAATCTTTGCGAACACGGGCAATATTGAAATTAGTCGGGAGCTGTTTACTGAGCATTTGTTACCACTCTTGTAGAGTGGTGGAACAAACGATTTCTTCCATGTCTGGGGGAAAACCCCATTTAAAAGGGATTTGCTGAAAATTAATGTTAAAAAGTTAAAACTTTTAGCGCAATTTGAAATAACAAGGCAGGAATACCGTCTTTAGTAGGGTCAAGTCCAGCGGCGGATTATCCTTAAGGCAAACTAGGCATGTGCCTAGAGCCGCGAGGGTACAAAGGGGGTGCGGATTGGTGGGTGATAACGGACCCAGCGCGGATTGGTGGGTGACAATGGACCCAGTGTGGATTGGTGGGTATTAACGGACCCGGCGCGGTGTTGTGGGTGATAACGGACCCAGTGGGGATTGGTGGGTGACAATTGGTTCAGAGCGGATTGGTAAGTGATAACGGACCTAGCGCGGATTATTGTTTTTTTTCTATTAACAAATCTTTAGGTTAAGTTTATGATTTTCAAATCATGGGAGCTAAAGAAGTTTCATTTCAGTCGTGTGGTCATAAGCACACTGGCATTTTTGTATATCTCGTAACGGTCAAATTAAAAAATAACTCAAATTAACAGTTTTAAATCAAAATCACAATAAACTTAATATCCTTAACGTGACAACTTTTTGTCAGTAATTTAGAGTTGCCAGTACTAGCAAAACCATTAGTTCTTCAAACATTCTTTTCATGGTTGACAGACTGTAATCTTCTTTATGTACAAAAACTAATAAATATATACAAAATGACATATGATTATTATACCAGTTCACAATTTTGATCACGCACGCAGTAAATAAATAATAAATTAAACACCAGCCAAAAAATAGAGCCCGTCAAGTTGAACGTTTTTCGTCTTTCCCAGATGACTTACGAAGATTCGACTCACACTTGGCGGTTTTTATACGTCATTATTTTAATAGTTTATTTATTTTTAATTTTAGTTCTATTCTTCTCTATTGTTAAAGGCAAAGCCATGCAGCAATCGTCTTATTTTTGTATTAATCTTCCTTTTTTTTACATTAGTCCACTTGACCGGAATAGCGTATATTTTAAAGATTCCAACTAATTCTTCAGTTGCGTAGACGGTTGTAACACAAAATCACACCAATTTTATTTCACAATATCCACTATGAACAAATTTAAGAATAATTAAAATAAGACGCCAACCGCACTCGATGAAATCCCGCCAAAAACTCTTTTTACTTTCGTCAATATTTTATTACAAAGAATATTAAGCTCATTCAGGCTGGTCGCCTACTCTATTATCGCTTTTTTATTTTTATTTTACAACGGTTTAACTAAACCCAATTACGCATATCTATCAATCAAATATAAACTTCGATTTACTTTAGTACATCCTCTCGTCCTTTACACGCTGTGCTTATTTTAAATACAAGCATTTCATAAAAAAACCGGTGTTTATCGTAGATAAACTAAGTATACAGCACTAAAAAATAATGGCTGATTCTTCCTTCATAGCAGCTGTCAGTGACATTTCGTTTGCTTCGTGTAAATCTTGTGATGTTCAAGTTACAAATCCGTCTAAATTATCGATGAATAATGGTGCACATTAATAGATAATGGATATTTTCTTTGCTTATTTTACTGTGTATCATTAGAACTGTGTTATAAATTATTTTATTGTGGTTATACATTATAATGGAGGATCTGAACCTGACAGAAACCGAAATGAGATATTTCGGTGATTTGTTTTTATGTTGCGATGAGGAATCCAACGGGAAAATACCAATTCTAAAAGCAACTGAACTATTTAGATCGTCTAACATTTCAAATGATGCTCTTAAACAGGTTAGTTTAATGTGTGATACACTTATAATTACCAATTCTTTTCAGCCTTAATCGTCATTCTTATTTACCTGTTACAGATCATGGACATAAGTGTTGCTCCAAATAATTGTTCGACATTGAACCATATGAATAGGAAACAATTTTATTCTGCTTTAAAATTAATAGCTGCACATCAAACTAACATGCCTCTAAAGCCAGAATTACTGTCAACTGCTTTAGATCTTCCTCTGCCCAGGTTTACATGGGCATTAAATTCTGAAGCTAGTGTTGACTTAATACAACTATCTAATTCACCAAAGGAGCAACATATTTCAAAAGAAAGAACCTTCACTAGTAAAATAGGTGCTTATGAACCAATTCGACTCTCATCAAATTTGTCCGATAGTGATGTACCTCAAACTTTATCACATGATGCAACAGAAGCATTGAGTACTGATTCTGAAATGGAGTCTGAGACAATGTCACAAAGATCAGGATCACGAGGGGTGAGTTAATATTAAAACTTAATATAGTAACTCAAGGGTAGTGTTAAAATGTTCCATTAAGTATTTTTAACACCTGTATTTCCCTATTTTCTGTCTAATGTTCATTATTCAGTTTATGTTTACATTTGAGAAATTGAAATGAAAGGGTTTTTAACAGACTTTCTATAATATTGGTAAGTAGAGAATATATATATGCAAATTAAAAAACAGCAAGACAATTAAATAACACATGTTTTAGTCCAAATTGTAATTGTAATAACTGTATGTTAACATATTTCTAAAATTTCAATGTGAGGTTAAAATATCCAATATAAATAGGAAATATCCCCAATATATTGTCATCTTCCGAAACTTCATTTTTAATATTTTATTTTAGAATTTTGTATTTATTATTATGATTTATATTACAGAGAAGAGGAAAAAATGGATCACCATGGAGTACTGCCAGTGAGAGTCCGACTCCAACAAATAGTGTGGCGGAGAGAGTGCATCCTGTTTGGGAACACAGCTCTACTGGCCGAGGTGTCTGGCCTACAAACACTGGAGAAGAACACACTAGGCTTTTGGGTATGGTACCAAGTGATAAAATATAGAAGATCATAGATCTTAATGTAATAATAATAATAAGCTCTGAGGAGCTCGACAGTGCAAGTGGTCAGTGTTCACCTGCATTCATGGAAGTTAAGCAACTTTCGCAGTGGTTGGTCATTTAATGGGTGACCAAAAATTTACTATCTCGAAACACAGGAGTGCTTCGGAAAGGCACATTAAGCCATTCTACACCAATCTGCTCTCAGTCTGCTTGGTGGGTCATGTCCCGATCTCCCTATTCCATCAATGGGAAAGGCCTGTGCCCCAGCAGTAGGGACATATTCACTGATGATCAATATACTCTGGACAAATCATAAAAATTAACAACAAACAAATAATAAAAAGCTTGTGCTTTGGAACTAAATAATAAATTTGACAAGTGTTTCACAATTGGAACTTATAATGTTTACTTATAAGGCAATGACAGCTTAAGTTATCACTTGTTATAAATTTTCTATTGTCTATGAAGTCAATATGTGTAAGCTAATTTATAATGCACTCTTCTGCATTTCTCTTTACTCTGCGATGGACCAGGTGCAATGGAGATGACAGACTTTTTTTCTAAAAATGCCAAAGTAATCTACAAAAAATTACAAAAATAACTGTATTTTTACTTTTTTTTTGTATCTTTAAAAATGGTACAGAAAGTACAAAGTATGCTTTTTCGCAAGACATTATTTAAAAACGCAGGTGGCCCTCGACCATGTGATGACGACACTCGTCATATCGCGGCACCAGGGCTTAGTTTAAAACCTTAAAAAAAATAAAGGTGGAATAAATATCACATCACAATTAGATTGCCCCTGCGGCCGGGATGTCAGTAGCCCGCTTAAAGTAAGTGCTGGGATCGCGAAATCGAGGAAATCTCGAATAGGGCATGAACTTCTCGCAGTCAAAACTTCGTTAACACTTTGATGTTAGGTATATTTAAGTGTAGGTATCATTTTTTCCTTTTGCATTCTCCATTGCATGGCTTACCCATGGAATGCTCATTTATTTATTTATCGTATACATTTTGCCTATTAAATAGGTATATTATATAAAACTTGCAACTTCAAGGTCAATTCTCTGTTGAGTCAGTTACAATTTTCTTAGCTAACCTACTATTTGTTTTATTAATATTTAAACTGCATGATAAGCTTACACCTTTATTATGATGAATGTCTGTCCTTATGAATCATAATAAGATTCTCATTATTATTATGCATTTATTAAAGTTGATCGAGGCAGTGTGTAGTGTGAGCAACAGTCATGCCAATCAACATTTTTTTATGACTTGTTTAATTATAATAGACAGACAAGAATCTTTTTGTAGGTTAATCATGTGACCGTCTTATAAGAAGTACTCATTGTCTGCACACTGCTGAGAACTGGTTTTGATTATAATTTAGTTAAAACAATATTATTGAAAAACAAAAATTGTTTTTCATGTTTGCATTGCTATTCTGTAAAATTTTCACGCACGGATCCGACGTCCACGACGATCCGACAGCGCGCGGATCCACATCGGACCCGCGCGTGAAAATTTTACAGAATAGCACTGCTGATACAACTATTTATGTATGCGTGAGTGATGCGCGGCTTGTGTGAGATCTAACATATACTCTTTAGTAACATTTATATTCATACCTTTGTACTGATAAATTTAAGAATACACTGAAGAAGTCTGCTATTTTGATTTTATCATAATGGCATGCTAGATAATTTAAATTTCTCATTTCTTAAACCTTATTAATTTGCTTAATGCTGTTATCTATTGTAATATTAAAAAATAAATGAAATGGTGACAATTGTAATAGTTGAAAATAATAAATTTTGGAATGGACACACCGAAATTAATTAAAAAAGAATATTCGGGTGCCTGGACTGTACCATATTATTAGCCGGGAAAGCAATGGACTATTAATCGCAAGGGGACTCTAATGCAAATCCATATTCATTTTGGGTTGTCAATGTATTTAAATTTACTACGAAATTACTGGTCCAAAAGGGTTACTGCTAAATTTTGAAACTAAGACTATGATTCTACCAAAAATAAAATGAAAATTTACCTTATATTAGGGTTCGGATACGACAATGAATTTGGACATTACCGACTTTGCTGCATCTTTGGAGTTAAGTATATGTCTGGTGTTGTTACATCACGTGGGTTCACCTCCACGTCATGGGAAATGTTGAAATCTGAATGAAAAAATCAAAATAAAAAACGCTTTTCGCTGAAAATAAACATTCCTCAGATAGCACATGGCTCACAACAAAGGAAAAAATGTGAAACTAAGGAAACACTAAGGTTCTTACCGTTTTATAAACAAATTAAGCTTGGAATGTGATCGCCGCCATTCCGCGCAAACGGTGTAAAATATTACATCTGTAAACAAAATCAATCCTCATGTAAATCATTGAAATATATGAATTAAAACACTTTTCGAATTTGGAAAAACACTTACCATTAAAAACAATCAATAATCTAAGGGATTATCAATTTAAAAAATTGGATTACGAAATGACCATCCTTTGGTCTAAAAATTACGTCGTGAAGTGGTGACATTAGTTTTTTCTCAAGTTCGTTTTCTCTTGCCGGGAAGGCAAAGAGAACAACGTCCATACAGCCTACTGCTTGATAAAGGCAGAAACATAATAATGAAAAGTGCACAGATTAAGGAAAATGGGCGCGAGATAAAAACAACCAGAGAGACAACCTAAAAAAATCTTCTATCTCGCTCTTCGAGCGAAGGAGATTCATGTAACGTTTTTAACACGTTACAGTATTAACTAGAGTTTTATTTTTGCTTGGTCAAGGTCATATATAAATAGTGTTACCCAAATGCAAGAACAAGACGAGACTTAGCCAGTCTTGGTCTTGGTCTTGCGCCAATACACCTGGTCTTGGTCTTGGTCTTGGTCTGCAAGAGTCTTGCAAGTCTTGCAATTACCTATTAGAGTATTGCTATTTATTAAAGTTTACTTTAGATCTTAGAAAAACGTATTAGAATTGGAACATTGTGAGCTTGAATTAACATAGCCAAAGTAAAGACCAATCAGATTAATAAATGTCTGAAGATTTGATAAGAAATTCGAAAAATCAACTGCCACATGGTTATCAACTGAGCCATATGCCATTTTCAATGGGAGTAACTGTTTCTTAATAAACATTTACGCTTTATAAGCTTACATGTGCTAAAACATGTAAAAAACAAATTAATTACAATAACTGGACTGTATTTTAAAGAATTTTTATTTTATAAGTAGGTAGGTACGCTTTTTATATTATTTTATTAGTTTTGTAGATTTTTTTACATGTTTCAAGTATATTTAAAAGTGGCTACAATATTTATCAATTTATTTGTATATGTGACTACTTTTTTGCTATTTTTTCTTGTAAAAACTTAAATAACATAAACTAAATATTTTCATTAAATGTACAATAATAGTACCTAAGTAATTAGTTTAAACCCATATAATCAATATTATAATATATACTTACTAGAATAAATTATTTATGGCATCTACTACCTATCCTTACTATTATCTAATCACTAGCAAACCAGTGAACCAAATATTCACCAAAAAAAAAAAAATTATTTAATTAATTGAGAACTTCGGAGATTTTGTGTGGTTTCGTTTGAAATAGAAATCACGTGATTTCTCGAAAACCGGAAGTGCTACGTTACTCACATCCGGTTTGTAGTATTATCAGACTATTCTTAACTTTTAACTTAAACATTCTCTATATCTATCTCTTACGGTTTGGCCGCTGAAACAGCACCACGGACGGACGGACGGACTTGTCTAATAGATAAGAGATAATACTACTTGCGTGATCAGTATAATGTATTCGTTTCCATTCTACGCACTCTGAAACTTATTTATTCTTTGGAACACCTGTACTCTAAAATTCGAAAATCGGAGTTCGTGTCGTACCGTCTCGCTCGCTCATATATTAAATAGTATTAGCGTGAGTGGGACGGCACGACACGAAATTAGAATTTTGCATGAGTATACCTAGGCCCTGTGGCGGCAATCAAATAGTGTCAAATGTTGTGATTTCGGCGCGGCGGCAATGATTGTTGTATGTGATTTCAATAGAAGCCGCCGGCGCGTGTATCATCACCATGAACTTCCGAAAAGCGGCAAATTTCTTTGAGAAGTCAGTACAAAACCTTTGATCCCGCATTACCAAAGTGCCGATGGTTTATAAAACAAAACTATCGTGCACTCTGTTTGATTTTAATGGATATTTTTTTATTCGCTATGTATGATTATGGTATTGGTCGTAATGCGCATAGGTCCAGTTTTTCATACTCTTTGATAAAGTTTTTTGCGTCTCAAAAAATTCCTAAGCGTACCTATACACCGAACTGTTATACCTAACTACTTTGTGAAATAGCGCTAAGTCCTAGCTGCAAGACGCAAAAGTCTTGCCGGATTAGTCTTGTTCTTGCTCAAGTCTTGCACGGTCGGACGGAACAAGACCAAGACTGAATTTGGGTAACACTATATATAAATAATTTTATTGATATTAACACAATGCTTCAAACCTCTTAAATTAATATAAAAAAATAACGGAATCCACTATCAATCAAGGGCTGTGTCATATCAGCAATTCTAGTAACTTTGTGAAAACACCAAGCACTACATTTTCAAAATCTGGATTAGTTCTGCACTTAGAAAATGGAGTGGTACAATCCCAGTTCAGGAATCCATCGTCCAATCAAAGTCATATTATATCAATTTGCTGATTATGAAATCATGATTAACAATTTGAAAGAATCTGACTGATTCTCGATGGCGAGAGTAGTTAGCTCGTTTAGTCTGTGATTGTGTTAAGCAACTTTCGAAATGGCCAGTCATAGAATAGGTGACTGTTGATCTCAACTGCTGCTGCATTTGTTAGTACCCGCCAATCTGCAATCGGTCCAATCTCCCTATTCCATCCATAGGGGAAGGCCTGTGCCCCAGCCTTAAGAACATTAATGGGCTGATGATGTTGCTTAATAATACTTTTAATTTCATTATTGCTATATGGCTAAATGGCTGAAATAAATGTATTGAATCGAATCGAATTGAATTATTACAACTTGTATGGGAAGTGACTAACTTAGATAAAACGGAATTTATAAGTCTTAATCCAAATGTCTTGCGAACGCAGTCAATGCTGTGAGTCAAAGAACCAGAATTCAGATTAAACATAATCATCATCATCATCAGCCTATTAATATCCCCACTGCTGGGGCAAAGGCCCTCCGTATGGATGGAATCGGTAGATTGGGCCATGACCCACCACGCGGGCCCAGCGCAGATTTTCGGATGCTAACGGCTGCAGATGCAGGACCAACGGCTTAACGTGCATTCAGAAGCACGGAGGAACTCGAAATAGAAGATTTTTGGTCACCCATCCAATGACCGACCACTGCGAAAGTTACATTATATGGATTCAGATTCTGATTCAGACTGTGTAAGACGTAGTTAAGTGGGTCTATAGTTTATAGAATTTATGAAGTAACATAATTTACAGGCACCGAGGAAGAGTCCTCAGACCGACATTCGTCAGAAGAAGAGGGTGACACTGAAACCCCCGGTGACGTGTGGGCCATCAGCGACGCTCAGGCGCACCACTACGCGTCGCAGTTCGCGCAGCTAAGACCTGAACGAGGCTTACTCTCCGGGCAGACAGCTAGGTATGGAAAACATTTTAAATAGTGAATACCCTATAATTTGAATACCAAAAAGATTAAGGCTCCTCGGGGGGGGGGGGGGGGATTGGGTCAGGGTAGGGAACGGTGCGAGTGATAGTTTTGGTATCGCAACAACGATATTAAATAACTTAGATACACCACGTCCGCTCAAAATGTGTCCCAATCAAGAAGTGCTTGAACTCCACTCAAACACTTCTTGGTTCACAGATAGGCGCAAACCGTTGAAAAGTCAACATGCCGCAGAGCTCTGTGAAATAATGCGAAAAAAATACTTGTAATATAAAGTAAAGTGTTGTTTTTTCGACAGGTATTTAATCAATGTTTGTTAATTTAACGCATTTGAAGCAAATTTTGTTCTAATACTTACTATAAACTAATTTAATAGAAAATATTTGTGACATTCAAATGCATGTTCGGTTATATAACCGTCTCTTTTCCTCGCTGTCTGTTCATGCTATATTCCTAACAGCGCATGGAGTATTGCGCGTAGAGTCAAAGAAATAATGTCTATATTTTTCCGCATATAGCAATAACTTGTAAAATTTAACGAGCTTGCATTTCGAACTGTCATATCTCTGACGCATGCGTTTTAATTAAGTGCTTATACAGTATACATTAAATTATAGTTATTAACGGGATTGTTACCATCTACCTTGTTTTTTATGAGTCTCCGATATTTCGGCACTGTTGCAAGCGCCATGATCACGGAGTAACTGAAGTAATTGCGGGTAGATGTTATTGGTCGACATATCGGTCTACCCTCTGACGTCGTCTTTTACTGCGCTTGATACCCCTACCACTGGTCACATTCTCACTATTCACTCGCACTTGTTCCCGACACACAATACTCACAGTATCAGATCGCGGAACGACACTTTTTTGATTTTTGCGGTTTTTACACATACGAACCACTGGATTCCAAACATTTGACAATTTAAACCCATCCTCACGATCACGAAAAACAAGGTACATGGTAACAATCCCGTTAATAGCTATAATGTTTGTGACCATGAAAGTTTAAAACAGTATGCATTAAAGGTGACTTTCAATGTTTAAATAATGCCCTATATTGTTTTTGACAACGCGATCATCTTACGGAGCTCCGTAGATCGTCCAATATACCTTTTGAACTGGTTTCGGGCACGATTTTGTCCGTGTTGGTGTATCTAGGGTATTTAATATCGTTGTATCGCAAGCGTCTATAGGCTATGGCGACCGCTCACCATCAGGCGAACCATACGCTTTTTTGCCCTAAAAAAGGACGATAAATAAGGTTACGATCACTCGGATTTTTAATGGTTTCTAGATTCTGTAGAAGTTTGCGATAAAAGAGCTTATCACTGGCGTGTTGACCATCACGCACATCGAGGGGATGGCAATGACGTTTCTTGAAAAAACAAAAATATGCCCGTACCTATATAAGTGTTACTGCAGTCTTTTGTAACGTCTTATATAAGTGCTAGCGGTACGCCAAAAAATTGGATGTTAAAAGCATGAAAATCGGAACAATTGATCTGTATAGTAATTTATGTTATTTACGGGATTGTACCTTGATTTTAACGAGTTTCCGATATTAACAATCCCGTAAAGGTACATGGTAACAATCCCGTAAACATGTTACCATGAAAGTTTAAAACAATTGATCTTTAGTCCGTACGTAGGAATTTGACCAGTAGGCGTAGCACCAAAGAATAAATAAAAAAGGAGTTATGATGTAATATTTTTGTATGGGATTATACGATTTGTGCAGTGCAGCATTTTACTAAATTTCGGGGTGTACCTAGCGGTACACCATTACATAGCATACTTTCACAAATGGGCACACTACTTGTAACTAATCTATTAAAATGGCACAATTGTATAAAAATCTTGGCTTTCTTTATTAGACATCGCTATTATTAAGATTTATGATATTATATTTTATGATAAGAACAACAAAAGTTTTCTTTTATGAATAACGATTAATTGAAACGCTGTGTTGCTTACAGGTTGTTCTTTGAAAAGTCGCGACTGCCGGTCCCCGACTTGCGTAAGATTTGGCAACTGTCCGACATCACCAAAGACGGCATGCTGACATTGGAGGAGTTCAGCATAGCGATGCACCTCATAGTGCTGAGGCGGAACAACATTCCCGTTCCCGACGCGCTGCCCACCTGCCTCGTTCCCAAGGTAGATTCCCGCTTCTCCCAGCAGGCCGTCACCACCGACCTGGTCGACCTCGGCGCCGATATGTTCAGCTCCGGCTCCTCCGCAGATTTCAGCTTCGTGAACAAACCCGAAACAGCTGACTCCAAAACTGTCAAAAAACCGGAAGACCGCCCGCCGTCGCTATCGCCGCCGAAGCCCGAGCCCCAAGTCAATAACAAAGAGTGGACGAAATTCGTCGACTCGCCGACGTCGAGCGTGTCCAGTCCCGGGCCGAAGCCGGTCAACTTCGACTTTCATAAATCGGCGGTGGAGCGCGATCCGAAGATTTTCCATCCGGTAGCTTTGCGGGTGACGCCGGACGCGAACGCGTTGCCTTCGCACGGGGAAGGGGAAGTGCGCTCTAGTGCATCGCCTCGTCGGGACGAGTTCGCGCACGCGTTCGAATCTGCCAGTCCGAAGCGGTTGAACTCTCAAGAACCGCCACCCAACGGGCAGGAGATTAAGTCTATCCAGCGGCCGCAGCCGAAGAAGCCGGTGAAAAGCGCGGGTGTTCTACCACCGCCGCCGGCGCGGGAAGTCCCCGCCACTCACGCGGACGAAGGACCGCAATCCCTACAATATGCGCCAAAAAAAGAACCGCCTCCGCCACCGCCGCCGCGTCCTTTACGAAACCACGCCCGTTCCAGCTCGCTCGACCTCACGCGACTCAAAGGCCCGCCGCCCCCGCCGCGTACTTCCCCTCCTCAACCGCCGCGCGATTACGAAGCCGACGGGTTCGGATACAATCGCGAGGACGCGCCGAAGATGCACGGCGCGTTCGAAGTGTACAGGAAGCCGTCGCGCGAGCCGTCTTGCGAGGCGGAACCGGATGTGAAAGCGTTGCAGGAGCAAAATGCTGTTTTGCATCGCGTTTGCCGCGCTCTAGTTGCTGAACTAGCGGATGTGCAGCGCGAAAGACACTCGTTGAAGGTGAGGCTGCGGGGACACGACGCGCCTCTCTAGTCGGATACGTATTCGCGGAACTATAAAAGGGCTATACCGATGCTCTGGACAATTTCTATACGTTCTTGTAACTCGGTCAAAATCCGTTTCTGGGGATTTAGCTTCTATATTTTGATATATAATTGATTAGTCTTATTATTTCCAAATTGAATGACATTGGCGAATAATATTAAACCTCATTTCGAAAAGTCGCAATAATCGACCGTGAATAAGAGGAACCGTAATAAATGCTCAAGAAAGATTCTGACGGAGTTGTAAAAGCGTTTTACAATAATCTGGAATTTCGTTTATGGTCTTGGAGAGTTATGCCCATGTAGGCTTCAATTTGTTTGTACCCTTGCATGTTTTTACTTTTTTGGTCATCCTTGATATTGTTGGTGTTTTCAACAACCAAAACGGGGTTGGATGTAAGTAGATTAACCCTGGAAGCCTGTATGAGTTCGGAACTATGATTACAACTCATATAAACACACCGCAGCTTATCGGACTATAAACATTTCTGCAAGCGATTTAAGACCTTCAGGGTCTAGTTTTAAGTTCAAAATCAGTTGACATTCTCATTGACATTCATTCCGTACTATAAAAAATCTTCTTTCTACTATACTTCTACTATGTATAGGTGAAACATTTCTTTCGTAAGGCGCCAATAATTATCATGTTGATAATGATGAAAAAATAAGGAGATTTATGGTTAAATATTAATAGTAAATAAAAAACCAAACTATGAAATAAGAGTTTGGTTTGGATTTAACCATAAATCTCCTTATTTTTTCATCATTATCAACATGAAGTAAAATAACTAAATTATCATTATTTATAAGAATCTATATTTATTTCTCTAAAACAAAAATAATACCAACTTCCAACGATTTGTAGAACATTGTACACTAATATTTTATGCCTCTATAACATGAGTTTTTTTTAGTTTCTGTTTAAGAAAACACCGAATAAAATCTCATTGCAAAATCCGTTTTAATTTTACATACAATTGACTTTTCTGATACATAGACATGCGTTCAACACCAGCTTAAGAAAAATAGTCATACAAAATTTTCCTAAACAAGGTTTCATACGGTGTCTAACTTATTTGTAGTAAGACCATAAGACTCGGTACCTCGTCATCAATAACAAAAGGAATGTAAATAACCGACATGCAAGCTTACAATCATCATCACATCACAAATTAGAAATAAAATCATTTTGTAAAATAATGAATTAATGCGTAAAATTTATATCGGTCTGCTCGTACCGCTATTTTGTTAAATGTTGCCTGGAAAAAATAATAATTAGGTAATTTAAAGTTTATATTTATCTGAAACGACTTATTATGAGGCTATACAATCACTGCTGTGTTTCTTTACGCGATTTTATATTTTTGTAAATAATATATATGTAATATAATCTGTGTAACATACTGTCAACAACTGTCAAATGTCATGAATTGATTTTTTGTACTTGTTTGACATAGAATTCAAAATTTTATGAAAAAGTAACTTTTATGGCTAAATACGCAAATAAAAAGTAACGGGCCGACTATAAATAGGCTGTTTAGTTACAAGAGTCTTATTTGACACTTAACTCACTAAAATTTAAACAATTTTATATAAGCACATTTAAAACACGCCAAAATAACACACAATGCCTCAAAATATGACATGAAAATAAGACTCTTTTAAATGAAAAGACTTTATTAATAATTTGAACTCAGCATACTGAAATTGATTGCAAATCGTCTTTATTATGCGTTACTAAGTTATATGAAAATTCGTGAAAATATGTAAAAGCATTTTATTAATTAAAAAGCTGTAGCCAGCTTATAGCGCATAAACAATACAATGTTAAGGCACATTTAAATTGTAGTATTTGTGCGTTTTCAAAATGTCTGGTGTCACGTATTTTATTATGCAAGTAATATAAAAAAAGTTTTTTATGAGAATATTGTGATTTATACACCGAGAGGAGTACCTTAGGCTGTCAACGTTGTTTTTAACGTTAATTAATATTATGTATAAGTATTATTTTATATAAAAAATATTTATTGTTACTTTTGTCAACACTGGGCTGGCAAATTGGTCACTATTGTTTTCTGTCATAATCTTATACATGTAACCTACAATTCCTAGAGACGTATCTTTTAGCGTTTTATTTATACTTATTATTATTTATTTTTATTAATATTACTTTCGTCACCAAATCTGATTGAACTCTCCATTTGTAATTGTATAAATAAACAATATTGTTAGTTCATCGCCTGTAATAATTTCTGGAATTGCCTTTTCGATTAAAATAAAAGCTTTTCTCTCTCCCCCCCTTTTCCACCAAACTAGACATAAAAAGTAACCCGCGTTTTCCTCTTTAGAAAGTTAATTTATATTATCCTTTCAGTTTGTTTCGAATGGTTGTGCTAATATAATTTTTATAACCCTTCCAATACAGCTAAGACTTATTATATTCACAATTGAACAATTTCGTGATGAAAAATATTGAAAGCAATAGGATGTCCAATTGTTATACAACTGTGTATGTGGCTGTTTGAATGTTGCATTTATCCCAATATGTTAAATTGAGGCCTCTTACGAAGAGTCTAGTACGCATGTTGATGTCTTCGCAAACTAATTTCATCATGTCATTTTTATTGTAGCACTGCTGTTTCTGCTAGAAGTGCTGGTTTGAAGAATATATATAATAAAACGTGACAATTATAGTTTTTTAATAATTCCAACACTCGTACTAGATCCCTGTGCTGCACGGATGCATCGATTATTACGGCCTGCGCTGCGTTATGCGGGAGCACGGAGCGGATGTCAGCTCCCTGTGCACTTTCATGTCGTTTCGTATAACAGCGCTGCGAAGAAAGATCCGCGTCACGGAGCGTTGCTCTATGAAGTAACATGAAAAAGGGCGAGCCTTGCATTAGTCGCGTGTATTGTGTAACATTTGAAACCTTACCTTATATTAGCAAAAAAAGAAATAAAATCTACTACAAAAGGAATAAGCCCTTTGAACATTATGTTCTAAAATCAAATCAAATAGCGCGCGCTTCCCAAACTTCCTGTTACACACTTCCGTCCCACTTCACGAAACTGAGAGGAAAGATGTTACACATCCACAAACACCCAGAGCGGACGTTCCGCTCCGTGCTCCCGCTTAACGCAGCGCAGGCCCTAAGCTTCTGAATTTGCATACATTGCCTTATCCCAAAAACACTCCACACATTTGATGTCAAACAAAAACAGCATTGTCTTAAAAGTTGTTTGATCCGTCCGTGTAGTACTGCAAGCGGCCCAAATATGTACGCGAGTGCATGAATTAACACGGGAATGTTCGATTTATAAGTATATTTAATAATTACTATTGTGTATTTATTTGTAGCGAGTGACGCAGAGTTGCTCTGATAGCATTCCTTACGTTTATATAAATTACGATTTGATTCGCAATCACAATTTGATATTGTAAAATAATTTAAACACTAAAGGAAAGATGTGCGTCCCATCAAGAAAATCTTGTTCGAATATGTGAACATTGTATAAAATGCGTTAAGTATAGGGAATGTATAAATGTGAAGTTTAAGAACTGTGGAAAGACGATGTCCAAGACTTGATTAGGTGTACGTGTGTGACGCGCTCCATAGAATACAGTCGTGGCCACGACAGCCGTTACAATTATTTAACTACTAACATAGCCTTTATTGCTATGCATTAAGGGCGTTTATTGTATACACCAAAGTGGCACCGACTATGCGAGCTAGCGAGTAAGCCCCGGAGACGTGTTGTTATAAACAAATGCATACAAAATACATCTAGTATTGGTAACGTCACTGTATAATATAAGATTATATTGTAAAAGTATTTATCGTTTATTTTAGTCGTATATTTTAAGGGTATTAATCTCCTCGTACAGTCTACAATTTGTAGTGTAAATACAATGTTTACCTTAATGTACCTACCCTGTATGTTTAAGTTTTACTCGTCGCGCGATTTAAAGTTGAGTAGCGTTTATAAGTTGTGGCCCGTTTTGATTGTAAATAATTATATGAGTGGAGAAGAAACAAAATTAGGTTAAAATTCAAGTTTGTCTTTAATCACTTCGCCGTCAATATATATTTATATATATATTATAGATTTGAATGTCAACAAAAATTGTCTTGTTTAATTAATATACCTAATCTGCTTTTATAGGTAAGCATTAAACGATAAGGCTATGATCGCGCGATTTTACCACATTATCTACATTTTGGTCCAATTTTATACTAATAAATAACATAATATGTACCATTTATGTTTCATAAAATTTATACAATACTGCTTGATTGTGTAGTAAATTATGTACAATACATTTGTTTTCAAGAAATTTTTTGCTATTTTTATTTTCATCTAAGGAAAAAAATAATGTGCCTTATAATTGTTTAAAAGACAGCTACAGAAATATAAATTTACTAGCTTTTGTCGGCGGCTTCATTCTTTAATGTTCTTACTTGCAGCACCTACCCGCCGTAAGAACACTAGTTTCTTCCATATAAAATTTCACGATGTCGATACGATTGCGGAGCTGTCAAAATTCGCGATTGGGCCTCAGTACCATCAAATTGACTTTGGAAAAAGCTAGTTTGTTCTTACGTCCGGTAGCTGGCGCTGCTTAGTTTGCGTCGTAATTTTGACAAAAAATCCAAGATTGTAAGAATGTGCCGGTCATACTCTTTCCGTACATATTGAAATTATATTGTGATTTAAAATAAACTACGCATGGTAGTTATTTTTAGAAAAGAGCAATTTTTATATAAGAATTACGAGCAGACGACTCACCTGATTGTAAGTGATTACCGTCGTGCATAGACATCTGCAACAACAGATGTGTTACAAATGCAATGCCGGCCTTTAAGGAAGGAGTACTCTTTTTTTGGAGGTTTTTGGGTCGTATTGGTCCGGAAATACTACTGGCGACAATTTATTCCACAGTTTTGTCGTACGTGGCAAAAAGTTTTGACCAAATCGCACGGTTGTGGATGGCCACGGATCAAGATGATGGGGATGAAATTCTTGTCGCGCTGTAAGATGGCAAAAAGTAGCAGCTGGAATTAATCCAAACAGTTCCTCAGAACACTCCCCTTGATAAATGCGGTAGAAAATGCAGAGCGAGGTTACTTAGGCATAAGCATAGCTACATAGGCCCTACGCAGAGCCAAAGGGTCAAGCTGATCGGATTTTGCAATCTAAAATCGGATATACATGCGTTTGCGTTCACAACCAAAAATGCCCGTGTCTAGTCTGCAGCAATGAATGCCATCAATTTGAAGCATATCATTGATATGAAGGAGAAACAGCGTAGGCAATAGCGCACAAACTTGTGGAACACCAACGTTCACGGATTTGGAGTCCGAGCACGCACCATTGACTACGACCTTGATGCTCCTTCCTATCCGAAAGAAATCTGGTGATCCAATTGCTCAGTTTTGTAGGAAGACCATACGAAGTAAGCTTCGATAGAAGCGCTTTGTGCCAAACCCGATCGATGGCTTTGCAATATCCAGACTGACTGCGAATGCTTCCCCCTTGGTCTCGACTGCCTCTGCCCAACGATGAGTCAAGTAAAATAGGAGATCATCAGCCGAGCGACTCTGACGGAAACCGTACTGGTGGTCAATAATCAGCTTGTGGTCCTCTAGGTACCGCAGGAGCTGGCAGTTTATAATGGACTCCATTATCTCGGAGAATAAGGAGTCGATGGCTATAGGCCTATACACAAAACACAGAAAGTGGTTAGAAGGGTCTTGTGGGCGGGGCAAGCGCGCTCCATTTATGTGTGAGCATATGCTCATAACTTGACCAAAACTTGGTTGTGATTGCGTCGTTGCTCTCGTTTGATGTCGCGTCGTTTGATTGGCTATTATCAATTGGAAGTGGATTGGGGGCGAATCGGCGACATCGGTTCCCGTACAAACGGTCTATGATCACCCTTGTAACCTCTTTCTGTGGGCCTTAAATTATTAGGAAGTGAGTGGTCGCCTTGCTTAGGAATTGGATGCACTAAATATCTCTTTCATTAGCTCGGAACGACACCTATAGAGTAGGAGAGCCGGAAAAGACGCGTTAGTATCGGAGTCAACTTAGGGGCTCACATTTTCAGTACAATTGGTGAGACTTCATCAGGCCCACTCGATTTGTGGGTAACAAGGGAAAAGCAATTTGGGTGAGTAGGTATCTATCTCATCATCATCATCAGCCTATTAATGTCCCCACTGCTGGGGCACAGGCCTTCCCTATGGATGGAATAGGGAGATTGGGCTATGACCCACCACGCGGGCCCAATGTGGATTGGTGGGTGCTAACGACTAACAGATGCAGCCGGGACCAACGGCTTAACGTGCCTTCCGAAGCACGGAGGAGCTCGAGATAGTAAACTTTTGCTCATCCATCCAATGACCGACCACTGCGAAAGTTGCTTAACTTCAACGATATCAGCCTAACGCGCTAACCACCTGCGCCATCGAGCTCCTCAATCTATCTAATGAGGATCATTACTAGGTCGGCAAATCAATCAGACCAAAATCAACAGTATAATCTATAATATATCAATCGGTTCATTCGTTGCGATTTTATAATTAGTTTTGTGGTTGTGTGACGTCACAGAGCTCGATCGTGGTTCACTCAGGTCGAACTTCAGTCAGTAGCGTCTCTACGCACGCTCGCGCCCGAGCGCTAGAGCTCTGTGACGTCACAACCACCACGCGGCCAGCCGAAAATTCACTTATTAATTTGGTCATATTTTCGTCAATATTTGTCATAGAACAAAAATTTAACCACTATATTTTATGGAATCCTTAGGCGCTTTGCAGACGACGGGGCGGGGCGGGCTTTTTGTCCGCGAAGCAATAAAAACCGCGTCTGCCCGTCGATGTCTGCGGCTGCCCTCGCCGCGTACACAAAGCACACGACGGACAGAGGCAGTCAGTTCAGGACGGTCGTTCTAGTGAATAGTCCATCACTAAAAAGCGCGCCGTCTGCGTTACTGCATATAAACTGGTTTGTATGATCCACGGCGGGCAGCCGCGGACATGCCGCGCCGCCAGTGCCCGCCGGGCACCTGCGGTGCGGTCTTTTTGCCCTCTGTGTGCGTTTGTAGTATAGGATTCACTTTATGCTATCGTTCGCGGCGTAATTGACCGGCCCGCTCCGCCCCGCCGTCTGCAAAGCGCCTTAGTTTTAAGAATGAAAAATTGCATTCTCAATTAAAATCGTTATGGATCCTCATTAAGCAAATGAGTAAATATTTCGCATTTACACTAGGTTTAATATTAAAGTCGAATAGCTAGTAATTATTTCCATCGAAATGTGTCCAACACTAAAATTCATGCCCTTGAACTTTATGATGATCTCCTAATTAATTATACTCAATATATTTAATAGTTAAATTATGAATTGTAAGCTTCTATTGGAATGTGTTAAGAATATTTTTATAATAATAACTTATATTATAATTTAACTGCTAGCTAAATGTTTAGTCTATAATGCTGACAAACAATATATTGTTTTGCAATCTTGCGCATTCTTTATTTGCGTGATAAAACGTGAGTAACGTGACAATTTAACAAAATCTTTTATAAAGATCTCTTCAGGGAGGTCTGGTTTTATACCAGTATCATTTTTGCATCTTCAGTAAAACTACTTATCTTCTGTATTATCAGTATTCACAATGAGAGAAATTATATTCTTAATTGTAACTTCATATTGCTTGTTCGTCGTTGCCGCCGCTGCCAAGTCGTCATGCGAGGAAATCACAGTCGATCAGTGCAAAGGTATAGGTTACAACCACACTTCGGTGTCCAGCCACGAAGACCAATCAGGGCAGTATGGATTAGCCGTTTTCATGATGAATATCCACCCCCTCGTGAGATCGCGGTGTTCCCCTAAGCTGAACTTTTTCCTGTGCACCGCTTATTTGCCAATGTGCGTAGAAGGTCTACCACCCATCGGGCCGTGTCGAGAGTTCTGCCAGCACGTACAACATGACTGCGAGCCCGTCCTGAAGCTGATGGGCTACCACTGGCCCGGAGATCTGGACTGCACACTGTTTCAGCACGAGAGCGATTCAAAGAATTTGTGTATAGTGTCAAACATGTTTGGGTAGTTAAGATAAGTTAATGGTTCGTGTTGATTATGTTCTCTATTAATTTATACTTAACTTAAGTTTAAATTTCCTAAAGAATGGATTCTTTTATATTTTGATACGAAAGCAAATAAATGATTAAAAAGGTCTTTTTTTACCTCACCGGACTGCACAAATGCTTTTTCACATCTCTATTGAAGCTCGGTTTGTAGAAAGGAAGCAGAATAGATCGAATAGCTCTCTTTTTCTGCACAAAAATAGTTTGAATTTTGGTCGTACGTGGTCAAAATACAGTACGACAACATGTTTTACTAGTTTCCTGAAGTAAAGTATGTACTTATTTCATAATTTATGGGCCCCATTATGACTTTAGAATCTACAGTTATCGATGATGATGATTGCACTGTAACTAGAGTGTATGCCCTACCTTGGACATAGAAATATGTTTGATTTAAATAAAAGAAGATGGACTAACGAGCCCAAGAACTCGCGTCATGAGCGAGGAAAACCAAACAATAAATTCCAAGTTATTTGGTGATATTTGACTGTATCGACCGAAACCATAAAATAAAATGAAGAATGTTTATTAGAACCGGAAAACATACATTAATGTAAAAGTTAACGTATCATACCTTTTCGGGGTTCCTTCACATACAAGACTGAAATATAATTAAATTAGGTAAGATATATCACAATACTATTATAAGTAAGTATATTTTGAATATTTTGCAGCTATATGAAAATTTTAGTAGGAAGGTACACCTACTCATTTTAAAGTGGGTACCTACCTAATGTATTTGCAGTACAGTAGGCAAAGCTTAGTAAGTCATAACCATAAATCTAAACATAGTGCCCCTTATCGCGGCTATCTTTAAATCGATATTTGATAAACCGATATAGATTGATACTCCGCGTCGCGCGTGAATTCGGGATAACGATAACGGGCGATAACAAGGCCCGTGGACAATCATCTAACGAGGAGTCGCGCGCAGGCCGCAGCGTGGCCCTCTCGAGCACGCTCCTCGGCCATTTCTCTCCCTTTCCCTCGGCCACAGCCACAGTGTTGCGGCATACCTGCGGACCTTTTTTTGTTGTAGGCGCTCCCCCCGCGTCCGGCGTGGGCTCGTCGCAGGCGCACGTTCACATCGTCTCGAGTCGCGCCTCCGAACGCGTGTTCGCGGTCCACGACCCGCTATCGGCGCCCGCGCGTAAACATTCTCGTCTACAATGACATCCCTCATCATCTGATTCGCCGGATATTATCGAACGAAAATGAAGTGCTTTGTTGCCGTTGTAATAACAGTGACCCTCGCGACCGGTGTAGTCTCAGAGGCGTCCGTGCGGACATGTGAACCTATCAAAGTGGCGATGTGTAAGAACTTGGGATACAACCAAACGGGAATGCCCAATCTAGCGCGGCACACTCTCCAGGCTGACGCTGATGTTACGTTACAGACTTTCAGCCCCTTGGTGCAATACGGCTGCTCATCGCAGTTGGACTTGTTTCTGTGTACTGTGTACGTTCCTATGTGCACCGACAAGGTTGCACTTCCCATAGGACCTTGCAGAGGACTGTGCGAAAGCGTGTACGAAAGGTGCTACCCTGTACTGAGTAAATTCGGTTTTCCATGGCCCGCAGAGCTCGACTGCTCCCTTTTCCCGGCAGAGAACAATCACGAACATATGTGTATGGAAGGGCCGGGCGAAAGAACCGCGCCAGTAGGAACTGTCACACTAGATCCCGCTAGTACCGGCGGGAGGAGCGTCTGCCGGAGGCTCATCAAGCCCAGCAGTTGGGTGTGGGTGCGGGGTTCGGGCCGATGTGCACAATTTTGTGAGGCTGAAGTGCTGTGGGAATCGGGAGAGAGACGAGCGGCTGAAGTGTGGCTTGCGACGTGGGCTGCGCTCAGTTTCGCTTGTACGCTAGCGGCCGTGGGTGCACAGCTTGCTTGTGGGGATCGAGGGAGCGCTGGGGAGCGGGCGCTGGTGTTGGTGGCACTGTGCCGGTGCGCCGCTGCCGCCGGGTGGGGCGTCCGCGCTGCTGCCGGCCGTTCGGCTGCCGGCTGCGCCAAAGACTCCACAACTCCAGCTCGCATGCTGCTAGCTCACGACGGTCTCGCCAATCCAAACTGCGCTGTCGTCTTCCTACTTCTATATTACTTCGGACTCGCAGCTTCAGTTTGGTAAGTAAACATATGTCAATATATTTCTATTACTATGCAGTTGTAAAGGACGAATTTCTTAGCAACGTCATTTTCTATAGAACATAATACAAACATAGTTACAAAAAAAATTGCAGACCACATTGACACCTCTGACTGAGCGCACCGACGACGACAATAACAGATTTTCTGGTATTGTATACCTGGACCTTTTGTTGAAGCCGTACCGAGGTTTAACTTTGTCGCCGATCAATTATGTTTTGTCACTTGTCGTACCTACGGGTATATTGTCTGATGTGTCCTTAGATTTGTTGAGAACACACAAAAGTATACGCTCCTAAACAATTTCAAAAGCAGCCTTTCGCTAAGTAAATACAAAAGGCTCTAGTGACGAAATTTCTGGTTTCAAAGCATCTATGGGACAGTTAGGTAAGTACACAAAATTGAACAAAGATAATTAGGTACTGTTGTTTCTATTCAAGGGTCAGAGAGTTGACACAATGCCATTTCTTGCTGAACTGAGCATAGCAAAGCCGTACATTTCTATGCCAAGTTGCCGAACTGATTTTTGTCTTTTTAAATTGTCATATGAGTTGACCAGACCAATATTTGAAGTAGGTCACAAACATGCATATTGAAAAGTAATCACGCTGTACTATTTCTTATTTACAGTAACTAAACATCCCACGTATTAGTGTAACTATTTTTCTTAGAACCACACCCAAAGACGCTAATTAATTTTAAGTATGATCAAAGTTGAATATTTACTTGATGTTGGCGGATTCGTGCATAAACACAAGCCATAGAATAAAAATAAAAAGTTGGACACTAATATCACTCCCAATAGATGAATTAAGTCCCATAATCGTTATTAACGCTAGGAGTACCTAATTTAAGTAATTGTAACAAAACAAAGTGAAAACAAATTCAAATATCTCACATAAGTAAGCACTACATTTAAAGTCAAAGATTAAACATTAATGCAGTAAGCCAGATTTTGATTTCGAACCGTTTGTTCGATCCCTCCTATGAACAGACATAATAGATGTTGCATGTTCTCCGAAAACTGTTTCATAAAAGATTAGAATAAGGTCGAGCCATAAAACCAAACGAATTGGGAAATAAAATAAACGAGGTAGGCACAATAAATCACAGGCCAGGCGACGATAATGGCGGCACCGTTCACTGACAGCGCTGTGGGATGCGTCAGCGCAAACATCCATACTTTACTAATATTATAAATGCGAAAGTGTGTCTGTCTGTCTGTTTAGCTGTGAAGAGGTAACAAACAACCTATGTATTTACGCTTAAACCGATTCAGATTAAATTTAGTGTACTTATACATATGTGTATATATATAGTCGTGTGACGTTCGTGACGCATTTCCGTTTTATCCTTTCCATAGAATTTTTCCATTTAAACCCCGACATAAAAGAAGTTTCACTTAAAAACAAAATTGATACCCTTTTTCTGTGTCCGTAATGACTAGTACTTTTCATATATATATATATTGTTAATTACGTCCTATGACAGTTTTTACTGCATAGAATGAGTAGAAATGAGTTATGGCGAACAAAAAATACGGTAACATGAAGCAGCTGTAAAACTTCACGTGGTTGTAACAAAATACACGTTGTTGATGGGATGTAAGAAAAACTAGCTCTCCCAGTCGGTCGTAACAATCGGGAATCTTCGGTTCGGTTAAAGAAATATGGATCCTAAATCGGGGGTGCAACGTTTATTTTTGTTAAAGGAAATAATTTTTAGGTACACAGATAACATATAAAAAGCTGCAGTCTCGTATTTCTACATAAATATTGATTTAACGACGTCCCGAAGGAACTTCAATCGATATTGGCGTTTCAGAAAAAGTGAGCCGACTCAAATAAATAAGTTTTAAATTCTAGTAAACTTTTCGTTAGATTTAAACATATATGTTTTAAATTTTGAATTTATTCTAGGTATATTTCGTTTGCTTTATAATATAGAAAGCTTCTCCACTCCAGACTAGGTAGATATTTTATAATCGTTCACAATTATCCAAACTTTCTGTAAGCTCTTTACATAATTATGTATTTAGCAATAAAAAGAGTCATACATAGCATAATGGTCAGTGCATTGCTCGGATAGCATTCCCGCACCCTTGCGGGTTCGAGTCCCGTCCGCTGCCTAGTTCGCTTGGAATTTTTTCTAGTAATATTTGAACATCAAGCAGTTAACTACATGCTTAATAAATAAAAATTATAACAATAAAAAGTGTTTCAAAACCATTATAGTCAACTAACTAAAAATGTGATAGATATTACTCATAATATTAGTAGGTACCTAGTTATTAATTACAAATTAATGCTGTTTATAAGTAAAATTCCATCAGATATTCTTGGTTGCCATACCACAACAGACGTTCCTTAGTTTTTTGTCTGTGAAATTACGCGATCCGTGCCTAAAACATTTCTTGAAATCATAATGCCGTTTTGCGAGTTCTTTTCGTTCTTCGCATTCTGTTTCAATTAATGGCTTTGTTACTAACTAATTCATTTAAAGATTGGTGTTTAAACAAAACCTTAAAAGATGTATGCGCCATGTACATACTTTATTTTAAGAAATTTTACTTTCCAAAAGAATCGCGCGTAGAAGATTCGAAAATGATTAAACGTAAGCGGTGGATAGATAAGTTAAAAAATTTTAGCGCCCATATCGACTTGCGTGTGGAACACTTAATTTTGCTAGAAATGTTGAAAAGTTTTTGATTGTCAAAGAATAAACTTACTGGTTTTGAAAAAAAAAACACCTTCGATTGATGCTAACTGCACTTTTTCATATGACTAAACCAATATTGTGAGTATTTTTGTTGATGACTTCGGAAACATGTTTTTTATACTCATCAACAGCTTCTTCTGATTATGAAAATCCTGATTGGTGCTTTGTTTTTAGGTCGTAATTGTAAATTTACGTTTTGTCAACTGTCACTACTTAAGATGAATACCTAAAGGTGCTATCCGACGGCCTATGTTGTCACAGGCACGGCCGCGCGGCGCATGCTTGCCAAACTTAAGAGAACTCTAACGTTTGACATTTAGCAGTCTCTCTACACGACACGAGGTAAATAGAAATCTCGTACACTTTGTGATGGCATAATGAAGCTGTACTTACATAGTCGATCCTTTGTGAACTGGACATTTATTTACTTTCTGATAATATTTGGTTTGTGTACATCACCCAAACAGTCAACATTGTTCAAATCTCATGTCAAAGTGTACGAGATTATTATTTACCTCATATCATGTAGAGACAGCTAAAACTCAAACATTAGAGTTGTCATACGTTTGGCAACCCTGCGCGGAGCGGCCTTGCCCGCGACAACACACATCGTGGGATCACACCTTAAGCATCACATTGCACCAAAGGACTTGGTCAGATATTGAGCCTCAGTAAAAAGGTGAAAAATCAATTTTCTATCACAGTTTACACCCAAGTATTTGAATAGGATTGATTCTATCTGACTCATACCAATGTAAAAGAATATAGACACAACTTTCGACTACTACAGAGTACACTACTCCATCCATCGTCCAAATCAGTTTGAATTAAATAGAAGAAGAGTGACAGTATGAAGTAACACAGTTAAACTTTAAGATAAGAACTACGTACATTTTCACGAGACAAATCCACCGTAACTTCGATTGGATATTTAAAAACTAACGATATTTAATATCGTCGTTAAAAGTCAACAAAATGTAAATGGAAGTTTTAAATAGAAATCACAATATTATTATCGTTGATAGAAATGAAAAATCTGCATAAAGTTCCATTTTCTATTTATTAAGCGGAAAGAAGTCATGCATTCGCCATCCTTAAAATTAATAGGTTGGAAACTGGCATTTTGCAGGGCATCCTAGCCAACCCCCTATCGGAGGAGGCGAGGAGGCTGGTGTGCTTTGCAATATGGTAGCAAAAATTTTATGTAATAGTTAAGTAATTTTAAGAAAATTGTATGGTCAGGTTACGATGGGGATGGACAAGTACAAAAGTCCCTAAAACAAAAAAAAATGTAACAGGTCAGTTCAGTACTTAAAGTTTGAGTGTACCCTAATATGTTCTAACATTTAGTTATTAATTATTGGGACATGTTTAAATGATCATCAAAAAAATTGTGATTGATCTTAAAAAAACATAATCCTAACCAATTTTTTTTTGTGAGTATCATTTAAATATTTCCCTCAATTTTTATTCTGACTTATGTTTGTTCTTGTGTATTTTTGACAGTTTGAAAAGTTAATTAAAAACTATCGAGAAAGAAAGAGATTAGGTAGTTTCAATTACGCGAAGGTATTGAAAGCTTTACAGCACCCTTTTATGCTCGAGTACCTACATTCTTTTAAAAGCAGGAACTACCCTTGAAATGGAGCAATAGGTACCTATAGTGATTTTTAAAGGGCTTACATGCCCACTAAGTAAAAGGTGGACATTATTGACAAAAGGGTTTTTTGATAATACATAAGTAGTCAATAAACAAATTAGACTAAAGGTAATTACATCGATGAGAGTTAAAACTAGATTTTATAATTATTTACATGTTCGAGTTTTGAATATGATTTGATTAGTTATTAATGAACATGACCATTGAGCACTGGTTTAATTTATTACAATGAAAATAATGTTACAGGTCCATATACGATTGATAGAGAATTTGGTTCTCGGTTGGTTTATTACTTACTTGATTATTAGTAATTACTTTACTACAACATCAAATTTTACTTTATTGTATGCAAAATAATGGAATTCATAATAATATTTTCTTATAAGTACCTACCTAGGCAAGATTTGAGATATGAGTAAAAGTATTTTTGAAATCTTAGTATTAATGTATTCATATACCTTTCCTACGATGCAAAGTATCTGTAATGTTTCTTTCCTAATGTCCAATATTTTATAAAACTCCTCTAGAGTTGAATTGTTTCGAACAAGGGATAGATAGCGACATTAAATCAGAAATACCGTCTACGATTCTAACGGGGGCCATTACTATTTATGTTCTGCCTACAAACGAGCGGCCTGCCAGGTTTTTATTTCAGTCTTGTGCATCGCGACTCTTTTATGATAGTGATTACACTTTTAATCACCGCTCAGGGGATCCACCTTCGCTATATTTTTCAACGGGTTCATCGAACAACACCTAATTAATTCCTTTGGCGACTTATAACCGTGTTACAGGAAGATCGCATACGCTTTTGGTTGGAGCAGTAAATCTGCCTTTATGGCTGTCGTTATTAATTTCTTAGAAAGCCAGAAATTGTTACAAAACAGACTCGTTATGATAATTTTAAGTGGATTTATGTGATGTCGGCCGTCTTTGATATGGGCCCCGTCTCTGACGGGTTATTAATATTCTTGATTAGTATCATCCAATGTCCTCTGTTTGCATTTCGTGCTCTTTGAAGAGCTTTATTCGGCGCTGACAAGCCTTATCTTAACTTAAAACCCATTATTATGATACTTTGATTTATCGATAATATGTTCTTGTAGTTAACCCAACTTCTTCTACGATAAATTGGTCAGATATGATATTTTAACTTGTACCATAATTGTCTAAAAACTAGAAATCAACGTCAAACATTTTATGAAACATGTTTTAGCTAAAATTTTCTTATTCAAACGTCAGAACATTCTTTGTAATTAACCGCGGCAGCGTATTTAGGGTAACTTATGTGTAATCAGGATTATAATTTAGACCAGCAGGCATTTGTTATTTTTATAGCCGAATATTGTCTTTTAACTGATTAAGCAACATCAGGACATTCACAAAAACGTTTTCAAATGCAAGAAAAGCGTTCTCAGTTGTATAATTGGAACTGTGGTTACATAGTTTAACGTTCTTACTCACAGAAAGGTATCCGTGGGCTCTTGAAACTAGCTCTATTAACATAATAACAGCGGAACGCACGGAACTAGTTAGCCGCGCGCACATTGTGGTCCGCGTAATGAGGAACGTCAAATTGGTTTTGTATTCAGGCAGGCCCAGAGATGGTTCCCTCTCGTCATTGTTTTACGAAACTGCTTAATGAACGCTTAGGAAAATTTTACTGATCTTTCAGACCTTACACAATGCTGGCTGGTTGGCGGTGATAGAAAAAGATATAGAAAGAAATAATTTTATTTTAGAAAAAAGCTCGTGTAGTTCAGTTTTGAAATACAACGAAACTGTTTGTTTTAACTTCTTTTAAAAGTAAATGATGCATTCACCTCGTCCATTTGTAAACAAGCACTGAAAATTATTTAAAATCCTATAAAAATCCGAAAATGTTTACCATTTCTTCTAATATGCATGCGCGCGAGAATTTCATTCGGGTTTATTATATAATACCATTCGTAAATAACTGTGATTTTATTTTCGTTGGATGGAAAGCCATAAAGTCTCCGCGTACATCTCCCAACTGTTAGCGTTTTGTACAATTTATATTATACAAAGTAATTTACGAGCGCAATCATAACAGTTTTGGAACGTTACATTATACTTTTTGGGTCGTCGACACAAATATCAGTCTATATCTGTCGCACTATGATTCTTATCCCATTTTTAGAACATACAATGAACGAATTATTTTAATATTCATTTAAATGACTTGTCACATCTTGCCTGTTGACCTATAAAAACGAATATTTATTATTCTCATTGATGAATTCCTAGACTGGACTCGTCATAAACGTGAAAATTTCATTCTGTTTTTGTGGTCATACACGAATTTCATTTACAATAACAACCGTTGAAAAGTAAGTACCTATATCTGGTTTAAAAGCTTTCTTTAATGATACCGCGAAGAAAATCTTGCTTTAATTTTTACCACAATTATATAAAAACAAATACACGACGTTCAATACATTATAACGAACTTACATAATTTTCTTATTAAACCTGCATTGCATTACTTATACGTTAGCTTGAGAAAGGGTTATATGAAACCACAGATAGATAAAACATCTTATTGTTTGCATCACGTCCATATAATATTACACTGAGGAATCTGAGAGTCTGAAAAAGATAAAGTTTGAGGATAACTAGATGTATGTCATAAAAGATTTTAAAGTTTTAATGTTAGATAAATTCGGGGCTTTAAAGAAAATCATATTCAACTTATCAAAAAAATATCCCTGGTCGGCAACAATTTGAGCCGCTCGGCGCTGGATGCGATCCAGAGGTACTGAGGTTCCAAGGTAAAGATGAGAACAGTACTCCATGTAAGGCCGAACCTGTGCTTTACAAAGTTGCAGTCATTTAATTTTTTCAATTGATTTGTGTATCATGTATTGTATTATTCGTATTCTAAAAGCGTCAGCAAATATAATCGTCAGTTCAAAAAATATGGAAAAAAAATCTAATACGCACTTGATAATTCTGTGTCAGTATCAATAACAATGTTTAGATTTTTGGTTTAGCAAAAGTTCGTTTTATTTTAATACTGTTAGTTTGGAATTAAATTAAATTTAACTTTTTTTGCCTACGCATCGGGGCATGAGCATTCGCCAGCAATAATAATAATTGGTCATGTCGTAATTTTCCCTAGTTACCGGTGCGATCGAGCCGTGTAATCTGAGGTCGACTCATAATTTCTTGTTTATTTAAAATTTCCTTGCCGCTGCCGATGTAATCTCGCCACGAGCGCCCAGCCACGCCCGCGTCCGACCGGCCGCCATCCTTGTTAGCAGGGCTGTCATTACATACAATATTGAAATTACAACGTCGATGTTTCTCATTTCGAATTATTGTAACAACCGAAATACACTTAAATAATTACAAAGTTATTAAAGAAATGTGTTTCTTATGTTAAATTAACGGTTATTTCTTTTGTTGTTGATCTTTGTCCCAAGACAATCACCAATGATATTTTGTCCTTAGATTTTCAACTTAATGCATGGTTTCGTTTAATTTACTCAATAAAACGTAGTCATCGAGCTGGAGGTTGGTTCCTCTTCGATTTAGCGTCAGTTAAAATAAATCTTCAAGTACCGAAGCAATCTTTCATTTTAATTTAATTTTAATTTTATCTTTAAGTAATTATTGACAGAATCATTAATTGGAGAATGATTGTTTGCCATTAATGTCTAGTTAGTAAATGAACAGTGCCAAATAAAATAAATTAATGTCTTTGTATATTATCAAATATCATTTATTTTTTAAGGTATTCATAAATAATTATATTGCAGCTTTAATTCTACCATATCATAATTAAAATGTATGGTAGTGACCATTTCATAAAATTCACTCATTTAACGATAATTGTATAGCTATTCAAACCTACACAATCGATAACAGCTAACAACTCTGCACACCACTAAACGTGAAGATTCGATCCTACTGCGCCCGCGCTGTAATTGGGATGCTAATCAGATGTTGAGCTGTTTCCATCTCACTTTCTCACAGGCGGTGGGATACCGTATCTCGTTCGCACAGCATCCAGTCCGCTTCGGAGGTGGTGGGCTCTTCAATCATCCTGCAATAAGCAAGTCGCGTTGCCTGGGGCAAACACCGCCCGATAGGTAATAATCGTGGTTTGCGCTGGCAGAATAATTTTCGTTTTTAACGACGTACCCACCCAGCAAAGATGGGAATTGACGTGATGAATAGCGCATTGTTTTAGTTCGGACTCCACAGACCGGAACTTTCAATAATATTGAAATTGAATTAAGGTAGTCAATAGGTTAATATATAATATTGAGTGAGATCCAAGTCAGGTTATTTTTTGTCCACTTTTTAGATACCAATGCGTAGCACGTTGAAATCTAATGTTGCCAAAAAGTGCGGGTTTATAGAGCCTCCCAAAAACAATTATTTTCCTCAATCCAAAGCGAAACTAAGCTTAACTTTTTGTTTATTTAAAAGTTTTGCATTTACAAACACTATTTTAATTAAATAGATAAACGTTGTTTAAAGCTTTTAATCGCCTACACAAATCAAGTGCGCGTCTCTGCGGGACCTATTGGAAAGTTAAATCACCTTTACGATTTAAACTTAGTAAAGTGTTGGCGCGATGCAATCGAGTATTTACGTACGCGAGCGAAGTTAGTGCGGCAGGATGCGTATCTGTGGCGTGCATCGCACCTCGCTCCCAAGTCGGTGCACGAGCCTGCGCCTGCGCTTATATTTATGACGGCAGCTGTATACATGATTGGATAAGAATGGAAAAGATTACAATAATAATTTTTATTTTGAACAACTGTACATAAGTATAGAATGTATTATTTTGGCCCTATCTCAGATATTTTCTTCGCACACTAGTTTTCTTTACTTTTTTATTATACATTGCGCTGAATGTACACTTTAAATCTAGTCGCGAAATAGCTGTTGGCTGAAGCGCCATAAAAGAGTGGCGCTGCAGCCTTCCTTAACTTTCGGGCCTGAACCCAATCCCCAGTGAAGTGCTGAAGGACTCCACTGGGTAGTCTCACCAACAGATACAACACTACCAAGGATATAATATATTGAACCATGTTCTTCATTAAAGTGGAGGTTACTTCCCCAGACGGGTACTTCTATTCAAAATGAAAACTAAAAGAAAATAACCACTCTATGTCAAAATTTCAGACTAATTGCAGGCTACGGGAAGGTCAACTTATAATTTTTTGGATAATAATCTTTAAGCTACCGAAAATGTAGCGCAAAAAATTACCTTTATGTATATTAATCCGTCTAGCTTAGATAGATTGCCCAATCCTATGGGATGTGAATGTGACATGTAATGTTATGAATAGACATCCGTAAGTACTCGAATTCAATCAATCTGCGTCAGTTTCTACAAAGCACCATACCGAGCCCGCATTTGGATTCTTCCATTTTTCTCATTCTCAATTCTCGATTGTTCGAAAGCTTTGGCCAACAAAGCGTGTTCCAATAACGAGGTTGGCGATACGATCGGCGCCCGCGCAGGCACGAAGCCACGATACGCATCCTCAGTGCGGCTCCTTTGTGCCAGAACAACACGGGATACTTGTTAATGATACACACAACGCAGACCCATCTAAAACAGATGAATGAAAGAGAGAAGGTATTCAAATTGGTTATTGAAATTAGCGCCTTTTTACTAAAGGCAGACATGGTCTACTGCCATACCTAATATAAGCTTCATGCAGAAAGATCCGGACAATGGGAAGAAACTACATATGTACAAACTGTAGAGATGGAATGCAAACTATCTTGCCTATGAATGGCTGCCTGGCTACAAACATCTACACTACTGCTCTTATAGATAGTTACTTACTTAATATATTTATTTTTGATAAACTGGGCCTTGACTGAACAGTTACCGCAGTGCCTTCATCAGTGACCTCTAAAACCCACTTAAAATATCCGCAGGTGAAGCTTGTACAATTTCACTGCGCACGGGTGGCCGATCATTTCCCAAACCTTTGTTGGTTTTCGATGATGTATAACCATGTAATTAAGGCCGATTACCGGCCCGCCCCCCCCGTCCCGCGACTCGCCTTTTGACAGGAATTTCAAAATGAACTTTAATTTCTAGGTAGTCAGCTATGATAATAAGGCATATTATCGACTAGTAATTTCTTGTTGAATAAGTACATACTACGTTTTTTCAACGACACGCCGCCTTGTTGACGGCTGTCCAACGAGATACCCTTTTATAGCTTCTCCATAACAGGCCAACATTAATTATACGGCACTTGTAAGCATAAGTATAATTTTGATCTTTTAACAATTCTCATGTTAAAGGAAGCTATTATAAGCAAATATTTTAAAATACGACCAATGAATGAGGTGTTGTTTATATATAAAATTTAACAATAAAAAATATTTTTAATGTGCAAATCAAACATTAGCTTAGCTTATATATAAAATTTCGAAATTGTATAATTGCTGCGTTATAAATATGTATTCGGTGTCAATTGCGTTCTTAACTATTGACCTACATAGTATTTACTGTCGCATTCAGATTCTGTATTCTGAGCTGTCGCAACGACTTTTTATAATTTAAATATGCACGAAACAGCATCAGATGTATACATGTTTTTTTTTTATTGTTACTCTCACATTTGTAGCTCACAAGATGCAGTTATTATAAGTCCACGTCACACCCCACCTGAATAATGTTGAGTCCAGTAGTAGAAAAAAATCAATGTGCCGCTCCATCCACACTGAGAGACCGCGTCTAAAAAAAAAAAATTCAATATCGTTTATTCAGTCTAGGCTGTTACAAGCACTTGTGAATGTCGAACAGATACGCCATCGATTCGCAAATCTACGGCGGGAGACCTTGTACTGAGAAGAACCGGCAAGAAACTCAGCAAGGGCTGTTTTTTTCTCCCTGTATTGTATACAGAGTCGTCAAATTGAAAAATGACTTCAATATGAGGTAACTCATACCAGAATCCACACCGCCATTAAATCTTTATCAGATAAATAATAAATTTTCACTTACATTTTGATTGCTGTGTCATACAGTATAAATACAAGTTGTGTAATGTAAAATACAAAAATTTAATAATAATTATCATTACAATAATAAAGTTGTATAGAGCAGACTCATCTCCGCTGGCAGCACCCGTTCACGAGCATGACGCATGAACCAGCCATCGCTTCGCTCAACCATATTTTATGGAACGCAACGACCCGCCTCACACGACACCGCCGAAGAGATTTTTAAGAGAGCATGACTACCCATAACCACTCAAACCAAACTGCAAAATAGTTACTTAGAGTTAAGGTAATTTATCTGTACGACACTGCAAACAAATACAAAACAATTTTGCAGTTACAGCCATGCAGTTTTGTCATTCAAGTATTCTTTAATAGTATAATAGCCTTTCTTAAGTAAACAACTTTTAATGTGACATTTGAACTCATTTATGGGTAACTCAAGAACAGCATCAGGAATTTTATTGTAAAAATGTATACCTTGACCCATAAAAGATCGGTAAACCTTCTGTAACCTGTAGGGTGGCAATGCAAGCTTGTTTCTATTCCTTGTGTTAAAATTGTGCACGCTACTGTGTTTGATATACAAATTGATATTATTTTTAACGAGGAGTATGCAATTGTAAATGAATTGAGAAGCAACAGTCAAAATGCCAATTTCTTTAAATTTTTCTCTAAGAGATGTTCGGCTACTCAATTGATAAATAGATCTCACAGCTCTTTTTTGTAAAATGAATATACTTTCAATATCAGCTGCTGTTCCCCAGAGCAAAATGCCGTATGATAAGATACTATGAAAGTAACTAAAATATACAGTCCTGGCAGTATAGAGTCCTGGCATGTACAGTCTAGGCAAACGTAGTGTAGGATATCCTCAGGCACGATGGAGTGACGATTTGCGCAAGGTGGCTGGCAGGAGCTGGATGCGAGTAGCCCAAGATCGATCTGAGTGGCATGCAATTGAAAAGGCCTATGCCCAGCAGTGGACTAGGATAGGCTGTTGATGATGATGATGATGATCCAACCCTCACCTTGCCGGCCTGCCGTGCTATTCTGTAATAAGTACAAACAAATAAACAAAACTTTTCACGATGATTTCAAATGACAATGACAGATTCTGACCCACCATATACAGTAATATTAAATTTATGAAAAAATATATACGACTTTTTTTCTCGTACCGATTTAATTATTACTTTGTAAAAGCGGCGGATACGAAATAAATATTAAAATAATTTGTATCTACTGTTTCCGTTAGGAGAAGAACGAAAACATGGCATATGCGTTTTGTTTCACGACAAACAATAAAATACCAGTCAAGTTTTCGCAAAATATCATTCTATTTTTAATATTATGGATAAAATAAGCATTTCGGTTATAAATATAATTAATTTATGTTTATAAAAAAGTTTAACGATTATAGTACCTTGTATTTTTAATGCGCATACACATTATTAAGTGGTAGTAAATATGTGAAACTAAACGTTACTCTGGATTGATATCCTTTTGATTGACATTTCCGTCAAACAAAAGGATTTGTACGACATTGTCGTTTGTGATTTGGAACCATGTTGAGATGCATAAATTGTTATTTATGTGTCGATAGAATACAAAGGCATGTCGTTTAAACACTATCAGACCTACAATATGGACACTGTTGAATAATAATTTATAGAAATTCCAATTTTCTGTTCAAATTGCAGCTCGAGAAACGTATGATAATTGTACTCTTTGTAAGTATATTATTCAATAACCACAGCTTTTAGAGAATTTAGAACTTTACTATTTTGATTCCTAATATTACAGCTATGAAAAGTCATTTATCGCATTCGTGTACACCATTTTTATCGGGTGGGTTAAACCTCTATAGAACTTCTGGCATTGTCCTTTGAATACAAATACAGAATTGCAGGGCTGAAACCAGACTGTCTATAATGACTTTAAGCCTTTTGATTTTCCAGCGCAGTGGAGCGCTAGAACCTTACTCACCAACAGAAAAACAACATCACTAAAAGAGGTGGTGTTATTTTACTGTGGGCTTACTTACCAAGACGGGTACCCCAAATCGAGCGGTTAATCAACTATGCTAAGCTCTGCCCTACATATTTATCTTCACGCCATATTAGCTTTGCGTTATTGGTAGCGGACGGACATAGCAAAACAATTAAACTTCCTTGTCGACACGGAAGTCAGAATCCTAAAAATGCTTCACTAAATGCGTATTGCTCAGCCAACATCATAATAATTTAGCAACTCAACAGCTCTTCTCTGGGAACTGATACGCAGGGAATGTCGACAACGCTATTTGTTTCCGTCACAGCAAGAAATGCAAATGTGTGGGCGTCGATGCGTCGATGTATATACTGTCACTTGGTTTGGTTTAATATTTACTGTATATCTTGTTGCTGAATATGTATCCAGAACTAAGATAAGTTAGTTGCATAAAAAGCAGGTTAGAGAGAAGGAAACCTACGGTGATCTAAAAGTTCCAAAACTAATATTCTTATTCGCTGGAAGTTTTTTTACAATAATTTGCGTGAGCGCAAATTTCATGTTTACTTTAAAACCATTGGTAGACCAAGGTCACTTTTGTTCGCAGAAAATGCTGATTCTCCTTTTTTCTGCATGTCGAAAACGTGAAATGTTACGACGTTCCCCAAATAAATAGGGGTCGCCATTGTATTGGGTCCCTGGAACAGGTAGACTTTTTTCAAAAAGCCTTATACGTCGTATTGAAAAAATAAATAATTTATGGGTGCCGGCTGTTTTTAGAGTTTGAACAGTAGTTCGTTCTGGCCTGTGTGCACACGAGGTGCACACAGATGTATTTTAAATTTATGACATTTTATTTGAAATATCAAAAGACATTCATGCTGTGTGTTTTTTTTTTAATTTTATCAATTCATCAATTACTATATAATATATCTCTTATATTAAAAAAACCCACAATACATATTGTGATAATAATCCTGATGCAGATTAATATAAAGAGATACTTTGGTCTCCGCCACGAAACTTTACTTTTGTGGTATAAATAAACTAAACACCACAAAAATAGTTAATATAGGAAAACTCAATATAGAACGATTCCATTCCTTGTAAATTTGTAATATGCACGTACACCGATGATCACACTATCTAAGTTATTCAACATTTCGGTTACCGAGTCCAAGGAATGCTTGTTATTTTCAAATGATTTAACTAAACGCAGTAACGTTTAGTTTTGACCGTTGTTGGCACGATCAAACCATAATTCATCATCATCAAAACTCCACATTCTGTAATGTGGATATGATATGATCGTACATATATTTTTATCTTCAGTACAGCACCAAATAATAGTAAAAGTTGTACAAATAACACGTACCTAATGGCACGATTACACTTGGCCGTTAGGCCGAATACGAGTGCCAATGGAATTCGGGTAAACGACTAAGTGTAAATGAACGGAGTTGTTTGCCCGACACCGGTTTCTTGGGGCGCCTTCGAGTAATGTCTTTCGGGCAACCGAATACGGGCTAACGACCAAATGTAGTTGCGGCATAAGTCGGACACGGTCGGTATATTTTATCGTGAAACCATACAAGTATTTTTATTTTCCCCTCATTCTAATTTGGGTAAGGTTCGACAATAAAAATCACCTTTGTAATTGTTTAGTCTATAAACTGTTATCATAAGATAGGGGGGAACCAAAATGGCTCCCATGTAATAATAGTGTTGCGCGGACGACGCAAGGATCGCGCGTCCTAAACAAACAAAGATTTCCATTAATTTCCTGCACGCAGACGGACACATAGTCGTATATATTCATTGATTTATTGATCTTAAGGAGAAATACGAACGAGCGGCGTAGTCGTAATTTAAACACGCAACTAAAAAGCCGCCAGAAACCTTTTGGAAAAGGTTCGGTAAAAAGAAACGGGAAGAGTCGAAACAATGTAATTATTTATGGAAAGTTTTACGATGGCTTTCAATCATAATATTTTTACCTTATTCATCTAAATTAATTACGTGTGCAATAATAAAATTGGATCTTGTTTTTATACACTTACATACATAATACAACCAACAAATATTAAAAACTAGCGACCCGGCCAGCTTTGCATAGATACAGTATCACAGAAATAAATCATAATTCTGTCTGAACACAGAATTATGATTTATATTATGAAATACCGAGACGGAATTACACACACATACGGGACACAGAATTATGAGTATACCGAGGTGAATTTAGTAGTGTTACAATTTGAATACTAAAAAAACATCACCCGGCTTACCGAACTCTCTGGTGGATTCTGGTAGATTTTGTAAAAAAATCCTTTCATGTAAACCTTCTCCATATAGTAACAGATATGTACAACCAAATATAAATTTGACGAACTCGTTTATTTATATTTAAAGATATACTTTTTTAAATTGATCACTACCGGAATCGTCTCAGAAATTGCACCTAGATATTTGAGTGCGTCGAAGTTGAGTGATCACTCATATGTGTACTTGTGAAAAAGTATCAAAAATAGTGCTGTCACCTACACTCTGAATAATGAGTTTCCGAGTATTATTAGATACTTAAATGTTAAATAGAATTCCATTTTTTTATTATTACAAGACCTTATCTATTCAAGCCATCTCCAAATGCTGCTAAAGTTGTTGTCAAATTGCAAGTTCAAGCATTAAGTTGATTTAGTAAATAAGATTTGGCTAAGATGCATCTGGCATGATCGAATATGTCCGATCAATGATGATAAATAATTAAATATAGAATTTTAAAAAATATGATGCCGTAAACTGCTCCACACCTCCCTAATTCTATTTTCTAAGCCGCATCATCCAGCCCGCTAAGCAGATGCACATGTCTGCTCCGCGGGGTACCTGTATCTTCCGTCTATCTATCCTTTTACGGTCTTCACTGTCTCTTTCACAACATCCTAAATCTACGCTAGAGCAACAAGAACGGCTGATTGAGTTCTACAAATTATTTTATTGCAGCTTTGTTCTATATTGTGGTGGGCGTGGAATGCGATATGGTAAACTTAGGTATACGTTTCCATGTTTAGATTGAGTTGGATAGCTCCGCAGTATTTTTTTCTGTATTTTTTTGTTTTGTGTCAACTTTTGACTATCTGTTCCGCTGAAATTCAGCTCGTAGATGTTACAATTTCAAGAGTGATTCAAAACTATCACAGCGTATTCAATTACGTGTGTTTAATAAATGTTTGGATTTGTTGAAGCCAAATTTTTTATAACTTATGAATAAATAGTTTGTACTTTGAAAAAAAGACCTCTCAATCTAAATAATGTCAGGTTGCCAGTCCATGGCAAGGCATGGCACAATACCAAAACTACGTCTTCTATTTTTTGACTTTTGGTCTTAGGTACTATCTACTACTACCTTGCTTAGACAAATTTTGTGTGTTTCTTTCTTAAACTCGTGTTGAACGCATGTCTTACTTTTTTGTGGTACTAAGGTTACTATCTAGAGAATATATAACTGATGACAATACGATTCTGGTTGTCTGCAGTTAATTGTTTTTCTTGTATTTACTTAAAAAGCATGACATAGACATGCTATGAATAGAAATTTCTTTCTCTTTGTTTGTTATAAGGAGACACATTAGATCATAGCTCATCACTATGATGCACGCTATTGCACAGGTCAATGCGAGTGAGCACAAACGAGATGCATTCTCATGCATTTATACAAGAGTGACCCTCCAATAACGCGCTCTCAACAATGGGTACGATAACCAGTTTATTTACATCGTATCAGTAGTGGAGCCCAATTGTATGTAAAACAAGCGATCACAAATGAACCATAAACTTGGATAGAACGAGATCGAGTTTACATAGACGGCGCGGACGCTGGTCTTCCCCCTTTACCCCTCTCCGCCGCCATTACCAATTCACAGCAATTTATTGTGTTGCCCAATTTAAACGATTGGATTTTTATCTTATTCGGACACGGCGCGTGTCTCATGCCGCGCCACGCCCGCAATCGAATTTGTTACGACTGTTTTTGTTTTATAATTACAATTTTTTAAATATTGCACTTTCTGTTCCTTCTTACGCTTTTAGAATAATTTTTGTAGCAATTTTTCTTTCAAATTATTAAAAACCATCTGATGTTAAGATTTATAATGTTAGAGATGGCAATCACTCTGATACTACGGGCCAAATTAAGATTATAAGAGTTAGATTTCTGGTAAACACAGTCTCTACATGCAGGAACACAACCCAAAAGGATATTATTATTTGGTAGCAGTCGTCTTTTTGTAAGGTGGAAGCTCAGACTCATGTGGAAGTAAATAATCGGAAAAAACCAATCTCCAAAAGTAATCTAACTCATTTTAAAAATGAAGCCCTATTTATTTCCCTTGGTCGCGCCATAACTTAAGAAAGAGTTTACCAATTTGATCCATCTTGTCTTCGAGTTTTCTAATAGTTTGTATAGGATTCTTACAAAATATTATTTAGAAAGTTGCCCAGGTGGCGTTGCAGTCGGGTTTTAGAATTTTTAAATATTTTTATCGCGAGGATAAAAATATTCAATTTTGTCGCGTATCATCACATCATAGATAAACAAATGATACCTTTCGACTAACTTGTTACCGGATTAATATAGAAACAATATCTGCTAACCAGCCACGCGTTTCATATTTAGTACCTGTGCTTAATGTAATGTAAAGGGACAAGCTCGACTTTCAATTATCTCGCGTCGGCTAACAAACAATGGGTACGTAAAGCCTTACTCGAAAGCGCGGTGTGACGGAGCGGTGGCGGTGGCGGTGAGCGCGTCAAATTGTAACTCCGTGCCGAATACAATTTCAATTTAGGATTCATGTGAGTTCTTACATTCTTCAAGGAGGATTCATCGAGTTTGACGAGCATAAAATAATCTATTTAAAGCTAAAAAGAATATTTTTATCTCTGGTCCACTTGTATCAATTTTGCTAAATTTCTTTTATCATAATTCTTAGGTTTTGTTTTTATAATTATTACAAGTGCAAGTGAATAACTGATTTTTTGTATTTTATAAAGTACTCAAATCAATTTAATGAAAAAGTTTACTAAAAATATTTAAATAGGTAGGTACTCAATGCTGCCCTGTGATGCTCTCAATCCCAATGCTGTATAAAATATTTACAAATGACAGATAACTTACACAAAATGTCTTTTATTCCTATTATGTTGAATAACACGTATGACAACGTCCAGAGATAAAATGTGAAAGAACGTGCTTTGCAACATTGTATCGGACTCGGATCTAGGTGGTCGTTGAACAAAGGTATGTTCAGTTAATTTATTTCATTTTACTTATCACAAGTATTGCTTGTAAAATCTATTGTAAAGCTAGGAAGCAGGAAGAAAAATATGATATCCTTCAATATTTTTATATTAAGTACTTATGTATATCCTCCTATAATAAATTGACGTGACTTCATAACTATCTTTGAAGTCATTTTTCTGACGACTCTGTATATAATAATACAGGGAGAAAAAAGCAGCCCTTGCTGAGTTTCTTGCCGGTTCTTCTCAGTACAAGGTCTCCCGCTATGTAGTTTTGCGAATCGATGGCGTAGCTTCCCGACTTTCACAAGTGCTTGTAACAGCCTAGACGGAATAAATGATTTTTGATTCATATTTGAAAAACTTTTCTTTAATTTATTGGTGATGATTAAATCAAACACTATTGATAATACAAAAAGGTCACAAACTGCTTGATTTTACTGTCGTGGTTATATTAATTGCTAATTCACAGCTATTTCTTGATAATAAAAGTAATAATCATATGCCATAAACATCCCATCACGTGGCACTGCAAAAGTGGCGAAGCATTACTGTAATTTGAAATCGCGGCGCGGGCGCTTATGTATGTGGTGTGATGGTGTCCGCGAGTTTCAACTCTATTTTGCATCGAGCGGCACCATCAAAGATATAATCACCGACCGTCGGACTGACAACGAATCTTTCTGGGCGTATGTTATTAGGGGGCAGCTAAAATGTCACCTCTGGCGTTATCGTGTCATGTACAAATAAATATTCCATTAAAATTCTTTTCGAAGCCCGTCAACTGTTGAAAGTGATTTCGCTACCCGTGTGAAGAATAAACTGTCCATTCTGCGCTTCCAAACATTAGATAAAGTTAGCTAAAACATAGTATTATTTCAATAATTTGTCCCATCCAATCCAGTCTAAACTTTTCTCGTATACTTTAGGTATAAAACAAGCTTTCATCTGAACCACTAAGCAACTTTTAAATTTACAAACAAATCAAAGAAATTTAATCTCGTTGGAAGTTTGTTGGCCAACTAATGTAATAAATGTGGAAGTTTTTACGTTTGGTAAACTCATTACACAACCTTGCAAAACCTGCATAACGGATAATCTAACTTGATTAGGACATAGCTTTACGTTACTTTTTATTCCGGAAAAATGTAAGGTTCTTGAGGGTAATCAATCAACAAACGAACTACAGGAGTACAGGGACGTTTTGGTTATTGTTCTGTAGATCAAATTTTTAGGGGTTTTTGGAATTCTAGAGTCTGCCTTTATTTTTCATTATTATATTTTTACTACGATTGGTGTTTAAAATGTAATTCATTGCGTTCATTGAAGCTCAATGGAATGATAAAAAAATTGTGACGTCATTAAAAAAATAACCCATTTGGCCTAGCGTCATTTTAGCTAACTCAGATCTCCTTCAACCGTTTTAAGTCCATTGGGTTACAAAGTCGTGCCATAATAAGGTTTGACGTGACCCGACGTCTGTCGGTCTATGATACTATCGACATTCTTCAATCATTGTCAATTGCAGTCATGGCAGCATCCAAAGCAAGTACCTCTACACAATAACAATGAGTGCATACTTATTGTTTAGCAGCTTGATTTATAATGCGTACTTAGTGACTAATTTTGTTTCTCTTTTCGGTTGTTTATCTTGTATCGTATAAAATAATTAAGTTTCGTATTTTGTATACAGTACAAAAGTTTTGGATATATTCGTGACCCTACACGAATATATCCAGGTTCTTTTCTTCAATTATATCCTGACAACTGTGTAAGCAAAATAGTACTCAAAACCCTGTCACATCACAGACCAGGGGATATAGTCTAGTTTTTTGATATGATTAATTATTGGATTAAAATTAACGTAGACTTAGCCCATATAAAATTATCAATGATCGTGTAGTTGTTTCATATATAATTGTACCCAAGCCTATATTATGTGCACGTCATTAAAAAAAACAATTGAATCTCTCTGAGGAGAGAATAAAGATTCGTCGGAACCGGTACAGTGATAACTGCTTAGATAAATAGAAAGATAAAGGGATTGTAGTCTTACTTAGCATAGTTAAGGTATGGCCCGTATGGCTCACCAGTGGGTCAAAGTGGTGGGAATACGGGTAAACAATGTTCGCGTTTATTTTAAAATTGTGTAAACCATATATTTTTCAATCAAGGAGCTGCTAGATTATTAATAGCTTAACAAGCTGGCGCCCGCAACTTTGATTGGTATCCGTTTAACGTTTCATTCAAAATTTCTTCACCCATTTTACCCCTTCCAAGTTTTATTTTCACTGCAAAAAATGTCTTTAACCGGCTCATTCCATTTATCTCTTTACCAATATTCAGTTTAATCGATTCATTGGCTTAGGCGTGAAAGCGTAAAAAAACACCAACACATTTTCCAATTCATAATATTAGTTAGAATAACAGCTTTAAAAACGAGTTGTTTTTATTACAATAACTAGCGGCCGGCCGTGATTCGTCCGTGTTAACTTTGGGTTTTTTGAAAATCCCTCCCGCGCCTGCCCAACAAAATTTCATCCAATCCGTTCAGTAGTTTTTGCGTGATTGATTAACAAACACAAAATTTCGCATTTAATCTGATAGGAAGAAAGATTAGTAGAATAATGTTATCAGACTGATGTACTGAAGACACATTATTATTCTGCCTCGTTTTTACTAGGTACGTCCAGACTAAACCCTCAAAAAACAAACACAGCGGGGCTTTCGTGTTATTTATGAACGGCCGTTACATCGGTCGTGTCGGCAGGTGATACACCTGATCTACACCAATTAAACATGAAACCCATAGAATTTTAATGAACTAGTTGGAAACAATTTATTTTAACAGTTCGTTATTGGTTCTTTGCAACATGATGTTTTTTCCCATTTGCGATCGCAATTCGTTGAATTATGGATCAGCAATTCTACTTCTAGTAGGTACAACTTGATTTGTTCAACAGTTGTACCACAGTACAAATTTCGTTCACCTGCAGCGTTGATGTCTTTTTTATGGAAAACTCTAAATATTCGAATTTAATTCTTAGTTAACCAAATAACTAATTTTAGTTTCGACTTTTTTATCAATATATGTATATATAACATAGGTTTTAGGTTTTGTTTCCATACCCAAAGGCTGACAAAGAAAGTTTCCGCTGTCCATCCGCCTGTCAGAGAACTTGTTTTCTTGAAAAATGATAGTCGATAATCTCAGAAATACGTTAGTTACGTTTACTTGTTACTTGATAAGTAAGAAAATCTGTCTTGTTCACGAATACATGGTAAAAAAGTAAATGAAGAAGAATTGTACAGCAGGATTATAAAACAAACCATAATTGTAATTACACGATGCAATCTCATGAAATTCTCTACAACACAACATAGCTACAATCTTTATATCTACAACGAAAAACTAATTTAAATAAATTTCATAAAAGCATTTATGAGAAAAGCTCTCCGCCGGGCGGCTATCAATCCAATTTAAACCCTGTCATATCACGGAACGGTTCACATCAGAAAAACAACTAAGACTGCGTGCGCCTGAGTCATTCTCGTTAGGCGAACAGCCCGTGTCGGCAGCTGTCAAACAACCACCAATGTTTGTTTATGTAAATTGAAGCTCAAAGAAAATAAAAATACGTTACATAATTCAACGTGTTATTGCGGTGCTTAAGGCATTTTTCCAGTGAGCGGTTTTATCTTGTTAGTAAACGCATTGTTGGTGGCACGATCGAGCATCCTTGTCTAACGCGCATGTTACGGTGAGAGTTTCTGTCCATCTCTCTCTAGTCGTTACGGCAAGGTCGGCTCGTTAAAAGCTCTTAACGAGAAGCGAAGGCAAAGCACGAAGAGGCTTCGCTTCGCAGGCGCGGGTACTCGAACTTTAACTAGGTATAGAATGTTTCGATTATCGATAGTCATTATAAAACGATGCGTACTAACTCTTTGTTTATTTAATTTAGAATAAAATGTGTGTTACCAATAACCAATCACTTTTTCATATACACAAAAAATACTATACTTATAATTAAGTACTTGCTGTTTATTACTCACCTAAACTGAAATACTAAAAAAATAGGAAATCGGTATATCGTCTTTCACAATCTGCCTGGAGACTATATTTTTAACAGGTAAATAAAAGGCAGGCAGAGACACAGTAAATTCTATTATTATTTCAAAATACCATTGTCTGATAATGCGATGCCCTGATAGTTATCAACCAAAACAAAGGCAGGCATCTTTGAAAATATTGGAAACCTGCGACAGGCATGCGAGGATATTCTGCGCGTTTTCTTCACACCTGCAATTCGTGCGCTGTGCCGGGCGTCCCGTTCGCACGTTGTTGTTGTTGTCTCGTTCCTGTACAAACACCATCTTTCTGCAAAACTTGGGATAAAAGTGATTTAATTACTGATGTGTAACATCTTTCCTCTCGCTTTCCTGCAATTTGGGGGAGTAATTTCGTGAAATGGGACGGAAGTTTGTAACAGGAAGTCGCGAAAGCGCGCGCTATTTGATTTGATTTTAGAACATTATGTTTGTCGTGGACAGCAAAGGAAAAGGCGGATAGGATGGGAAAACAGGTTTATTTTGGAATTTGGACTATAAAATGTAACACCGAAACGTATAAAAATGGAATGCAATAAAAATTGCTGAATACTTGACATTAATAGACTAAAGAGTTAGCTCACAGATTCATAGAGATATACATATATATAAAAGGTGTGGATGTGACAGAGGTCTGTCCGTGACAATGTTCAAATGGCTTATTCCTTTTTTAGTAGATTTTATTTCCTTTTTTACTAATATAATGTGAGGTTTCAAATGTTACACATCATACGCGACTACTGTAAGGCGCGCTCGTTGTTTTTTTTTATGCACTTAGTTTTTTATTGTTTAAAGTAAGTTATTATGACGTAAGATGTATACGTTCCCACAACTTTTCAATTAGATATGTTATTTTGTTACTTGTGTCTTTAAAAATTATAATTAAATAAGTCAGTTTTTTTTTCTTGTTAGCAGGCACTGCAGTATTTACATTGATTGAGCAGAACTTGAAAAAATAGATTTTTTTTATTTTAAATACGACTTTTAGTATCTAGTTTGAAAATATGAACTAATGAATGGCCGAAATGGGAGAAATTCGCGGCCGTAAAACTTAAAACAATTGTGTAAAAGCCGAAGCCATGGTCACCATAGCGGTCGTTTATTGCTGTGGAGGCATTGCTCCCGCGCCTGCCCAACAAAAATAAGAAATGAGAGTAAAAAGTGGCATTTCAGAGGAAAACGAGCTTCGATTGCCTCGTTACCCGATCGACCGGCCGCGGTCGGCCCACTCGATCCGATTCCACTCAATCCGATTATTTGTATCGTTTCAGAGACGACGAGAACTTATCGTATTACAATGGTGAGGGTAAAAACTTTTTCCCACTGTTCACTTCTCTATCACAAAAATAGATTTATTCTACAGATACTCTGTAACATGTGTTAAAAATTCATTCTTGCTTACAATTAAAAGTAATTAGTGAATTATTCACTGTTGTTTTCGAAAAATGAAGCATGTTAATCACGATTAATTTATTCAAACTATAATTAAACGTCTCTGTTAAAAAATGATAAAGCTTATGTTCAACAAGGTTTGGGAGACGTTGAACCAAAGTACTTACTATGCACGCTTAAGCCGATTTGAAATTTTTTAATCATATCGCAACACATAGCTGTCAAAACATAACTTATTGTTTAAGTAATGTTTGTTGTGGTCGAAATGAATAACGGGCGGCATCCGTGGGCCATTATAACAATTTGGTCGATTGCGCCGCGTCGCGTCCGTCGGCGCGTCAATCCGTCAAACCGATAATCACTGCACGGAACTAATCGGACTAGTTGAACCGTGTCTACACTCTCTACACTAGATGCGAGCAAATTAAAATTATTAAAAATAAATCATAATCATAATCAAAATCATTTATTCAGTTTAGGATGTTACAAGCACTCATGAATGTCTAGAAGCATCGCCATCGGTTCGTAAATCTACGGCGGGAGACCGTGTACTGAGAAGAACCGGCAAGAAACTCAGCAAGGGCTGGTTTTTTTTCTCCCTGTTTTAGTATTTACAGAGATGTCAAATTAAAAAATGACTTCAGAGATGAAGAAATGATGAGAAGAATCTCACTCGAGTAATCATTGGTCGGGCAACAGTGTACCTACTTACGACCAGCATACTCACCATGTTATTCCGGTATTTCAAGGATGCCAAAAAATAGTTCTCAAATAGTGCCCAAAGAAAAAAAAAAATAGTGCTGTTATAGGTAGGTACTTAAAATGTTATAGACATAGTTTGGTGAGTATGCTGGGCGTAGGTACACACTGGCATCAGGGGTGGTATAGGTAGAGTACATAAAAGGACAAAAAAGTCAGTTTAAGTGACTTTTTGGATATTATTTGACCTGCAGCTGTTTTTACAATACCTCGATGACTCATTAAAACAATTGCGATGGCATTTTATTCTGCCTCTGCTTCACGTAAAAATTGTGTTGATTTTCCATAAAATTTGCAACTGTTATTTTAAAAAACATATTATTACATATTAAGGTAACTACATACATAAAGTGATCAGCATCTAGGTTTAAATGTTTGTACGTGCATGTACACTAAGCTTAAACGGCCTGGAGCTCGCTCGGGCCGCTTTCAAACGAAAACTCTTTGAACCCATGGCGATAATAAAAGGTGCCTCGTCACCATCGGACTGAGATCGGACTGGCTGTCATTCACGCCGGTGCTTTGAAAAGCTTAGTTATGCTCGCTTTTTTAAAGACACTTTAAGTGCTTTTCAAGATTTAACTTGACGAACTAACGTTGTTATGATTTGTTGCCTGATTCGAAACTCTATTTGGTAAATCAGACAAGTAAATATAAGATTCAACGAGTCGATGAATCAATATTCGCCGCCGTCGTTTGAGTTGAGTGTGACTTTTGTGGGAGACGTCTAAATTATTCAGTGTTATTTAGAGTTGTGTGTTTCTTTAGCTATCGAGTGATTCATTCTTTATTTTCAAACAAATCAAAAATACTCTCATTGGAATAGGCAGTATAGACATCACCAAATTGTTTTCTTTTTTCTAACAAGTTACTAACAAAATATTTAAAATCTATCAACAATATTAATGGCCGTACAGACTGACTGCGATTGTGATTGGTCACGGCATAACTTAAGAATGACTTTACCCATTTTATCCATCTTTTTATTCTGCGGTGTGATTTAAAATAAGAAAACACGAATTTCGCACTCGCAAATACCGTAATAGGTTCATAAATATAACTTAACTTACAACTCTACCTGAGAGATAGCGCTGGAGTTGGGAGATTTTTTTATCGTTCAGGACGTCTGTCGGGTCGGCTTGTTATGTATGTATGTATAATACAGCGGTTGTTCAGCAAGCTAGATTATTATTAACACTGCCTTCCCACACGTCGTGTTGGCCATCAATCTTCGAGGCAATTATCGTACGAAGGCAGCCAGATGGAATCGACACCGACACCGGCCATAACCAATATAGGAAACTTTAACATGAAACCGTAGGTTCACAATTTATACTAGAGAGCAATGAATCCGAGTCACTTAAGGAATCCTAAAAATCTCGGAAATTAAGAATGCTAGCTTAATGAATTCTAATTAATAGACAATTAAATACTCCTTTAATGAAGATATTAAAACTTCTTACTTATTGTACATAAAGTTATATCATAAAAAAATCAAATTTGAAAATGGGAGACTTTCTAAGATGAAATTACTGCATTTGTTTTTGCTATTTTTCTAATATGTCATTTATCATTCATATAAACCTTGTCGATAGTGTTCAATATTAATTATTCAAGCTGTAATCATGTCGCTTACACCTGAAGAATGCACCAGAGTTCTCACAAAGCTGGAAACCTGTAGTGTACTTATTTGATAAACGTGAACAATGCATTAACAAGACATGCAGAGATAACAACAAACAATAAAATGATGACCACGCTTTCTTACGTCTCATAAGTAACTATTATGTTATACAAGCTGTACCAAAACTTTACCACATAGAGGGAAAGTACCGAACCCGCTAAATACGAAGTCTTCCTTCAGCCAATCTTTCTATCTATACACTATTTAAGGTACTGTCCCTTCATGTGGCAAAGTTTTGGGTATATAACCTGTATTATAATTACAAAAAACAAACCGCCATTTACGGTCAGGTGCAAATTGAACTATTGTACATAGTTCGATAAGCCATAGGGTTCGTTCCGGTGTTGCCAAAGGGGTTGGTATCCTCGAAACAATAAATAATAATCAAAAAGAAAAATGAAACGGCCAGTTTTTCTACCATTAAAATGGCATTTAGAATTAATGGAAAATTTAAATGAACTAGGTTTTTTTATAAAACAGAAATAAATCGTATTACAATACTCGGTGATGAGAACATATTATGTCTTCGTGATTTGCCATCGTAAAGTATACGCGATCGATCTACAAAAGGCCTAGCTATAAATCGAGTCTGATACCCCTTGGCTTGGGTAACGAAACATATTATTGCAACTGGTTTTCAGTTCTGATGATTGAATTCATTAGGGTTGCTTAATTGCTCGTGTTCCAGAACGAACATTTTGATACTTCTTTATCATTTTTTTTAATAAGAATTCGAAAATCATCCATATTTTGAAATTGCATCAATATGCATAATGTCTTTTCATTTTTTTCCACCAGAACCCGCTTCGAAAGTAGATTGTTTGCTGATTGGACTTGATGAAATTTTTTTTTGTCACAGAGACTGTTTCACGTTAAAATAAAGAGTACAGCGTTGTACACAGTTCAAATCAATGATTTATTTGAAGGCCTTCTCATGCTTAAATTAAAAAAAATATTATCAATCTCACTTGAATGAATTTCGGGACTACATTCGTTATGGCATAATTAAATACACAGTAAAAATATATCGTCTTTAAAATTAGTATCTAAATATGAGCAGGCACAATAATACAAATTATTCATCCCAATGATTCGGCAACCCTAGTGATAAGATACGACTCTCGTAATATGGCCAATCAATATTTATTAGTTAAAGGAATAAAACATGGAATGAACACTGCAATAAGGTGCCGATTGCGAAAAAAGATGATGTTTAAAAAAATAAATGTAAAGAAATGGGGAATGCAGTTCTTTGAATTGGTATTCAGTATAGAGAGTCTAATGCACGATCGACTGAACATTACCAATAAACACTTTAATCCTGAGAAAAAATCCTCTCCATGTTTTGAAAACATAAAGTGATATCAAGTGGATCAACCTTACAACACCGGATATAATAAATCTGCTCTAATTAAATTCAAATAATTACCTCTACTTCGGGCAAAGACCTTCCATAAAGTTATTTTATGATACACTAGTTGTGATTGTGATGTATTCTACAGTATAAATTATATAAAAAAACACAATTAATTTCATGTCTTATTTATTAAATGAGAATCTAAATTGGTGGTAATTTTAAGTACCTACCTAACGTATATTTGTGTTCATAAGAAGTGAACGAAGCGCATCCATTTATTTTCTTTACGAAAACATCAATCAAATACGTTTTCAACATCGCCGGTCGAATTATCCATTCCATCATCTGTATGCATAAAAGAACCAATTTAGGTAGAGCCTGGTCAGCCTATCAAAGTTCCCCTATTTAAGTCACTCTGACGTAAGAATCGAGGGAGCGTGGTGGGCCCTTTTATGGTGGTAATGTATGTGGTGCCTCGTACTGTGTTCAAAGTTAAATGCGCCCATATTTAGCCACCAGCTGTGAACTTATTCGACTTTCTTAGTATAAGTCTTTCAAAGGAAATAATATATTAGTTTATGTCATTTAAGATGTATACCATAAAAGCCTGTTTTGGCGTGTATTACAAATCCAAAAGCAGTGGTCGAAACGAGATGCCGACTCCTCTACACTGTCCTGTTAAAATACTCTCTGTAACTTCTCTTACTTAAAAAACACTGAATTCTTGTAATTACAGTTTCAGTACTGTACCTGCATCATATGAAACTATTTTGTAACATTAAAAAAACATTAAAGATCTAAAAAAAAACTTTTAACTAAAACCAATAATTCGTAGTTCTCCACGGCACTACATATTATAAAACCGTCTGTCTGTAGATTCGCAACGACCTTACAAGCAATTAAACGGATGATCATGCGGTTTTTTTTAGCATTTACTATCAGTTCGATAATAATAGTTCGAGATAAATAAGGTTTAAACATGATTAGCTTTTGAATTTGATTTAAGAACTTTGGTGCAAGTGTGCCTTAAAAAATAAAACTGTTTAAATGATATTTTCGTATTCGCTGAAGCAGCTCATTAATTTAAGACACACGTCTCAGCAAGCGCAATGAATATTTGCTACACATGAAGCTCAACATTAATAATGCCGATGTGTGTAGTATTCCAAGGAATTATTCAAGTGAGATCAGCACATTATTTACACATGTCGTTGTCATGAGCACAGAAATAGTGCATCCTGCCGACGACCGGCCGACGTCGGTCGTCTTGCGTGGGTACCGGTCGGTAATCGATTTTATGAGCTCCCGAAATAACATTCGGCTCCAGACACGTCACTATACGGTGCACAGGAAGAGCAATCGCAGGCGATCATGCATCATCGAACCGGATTATCTAGAATAATAATAAATAACTACCTATGACCAGTGCCGTCTTTGACCTATTGGAGGCCCTAGGCATATTAGGATAATGGGGCCCCTATGACCCCCGTTTGGTGATATAACAGGCACTAGGGACTTTGTATTTGATCTGAGGTGAGCCCCTATCGATCGCGGGGCCCTGGGCACTTGCCCAATGTGCCCACTGGGAAAGAAGGGTCTGCCTATGACCTTTTATATAAAAAAATATGTATGCGTTCCAGAATAAATGACCTCTTCCTTTTTTGTTTGAAGTTGCTTAAAGGAGAAGTGCGTTAACTCCCTTTTTCTTTAAACTTAAATCGCTGTTACGCGATAAATTTTACAAATTTTATGAATAGATTTTGATGTTTCTTTTTGTTTGCCTTTTAAACAGTTGTTCTTCTGTTGAGTACTTTAACTGACTACAAAAAGGAGGGTTTGTTTCCTTTGCATATTTTTGTCGCAATTATTTGACAAAATTATAAGGTACCTTTAACTACTCTAAATCTTATGTAGAATTTCGCTATTAGGTGTGTACCTATGTAGATAAAAGGGGTTAGAGAGGGCTAATACTTCCCTTCAAAGCTAAAGCAAGATATCAATGTAACTTAAGAGACAAGTGGATTCGACGATCAGGATCATGAGAAAGAAAATAGATCTTTCTTCTCTCCTGTGAGGAAAAGCTATTCTTCTTTGCCACCATTTCATTTATAGATAAAAACATGATAAAAGTAAAAATCATGAATTGAACACGAAAAGAACTGATGTTATTATTGAACAATATCACTATCGTCCAAGACTTTTGCATTACGAATCTTCATGAGTATTTGATTTCCTGGAACTCCATAGCCCGCCAGTTCACATAGGCACTTCTAATCTTCCCTTCACTGAACAGTATGGATTGAAAATAAATGGGTACATTCACCCAAATAGTGCAGTGTTTAGTTTTACGGCGTTTTAACGGGCTGGTTTTACGCCCCGGCTCTGCCTGCTCGGCGGTGTAATTCGCTTTGTTAATCACCTTCGTTTTGTATTTTCAAGTAGGTAGGCACTACTTATGATCTTTGGTAAATGTATTTCGTATGATTCAAAATGTCTTTTGCAATACTGTAAACATACTAAGGTGATAGGTAATATTCAATTGCAAACATTAGGTAAGTAAAATAGGTGAAATGAATAATTTCCAAACATTGATAAAACTGAAATGTAAGTGTAGTGTTCAGAAAGTACCTACCAAAAATATCCTTGAGACTAAACAAAACTAGGTAATTTGAAAAATTATAATGTAAAACCGTTTAAAAAGGATAAAATATTTCTATTCTCATCATAACTAAGTAAAACAAATAATAAGTACCTGTTACACATAATTAAGTATGCTCTATTAAATAGATTCTCTTCTTAGAAACCGTTCGTGCATGCGTGTGTGTGTGTGTGTGTGTGTGTGTGTGTGTGTGTGTGTGTGTGTGTGTGTACAAAATACAAGAAATCATTTCCAGACAGTAAATTCTGAGAAGTTGCAACGCGACTTCAACAAAACAAAACCGAACATTGAATTTATGAATTGTTGGATGATGTTTTCTGAGAGCGATATGAAATGAACGTCTGATTTTATTTGGAGGTAAATGCTAATGCTAATTGATTTATGCTTGTTTGTATGTAGGTTTTTATGAAATTGGTCAGTTTGGGCTACGGTCATTAAATGCCAAATGATATGACTCATATAAGTAGGTAGGTAAAATTGGTTTTCATTAACTGAATTCTTAATTCTTTTAATAATCTTTTTCGGAAGTTTCAAGTTCTAAAATTTGTTATTAAATTTGATTAATATCAAGTTATGTTATTCAAAGTTTTAATTTTTCATATTTGTGAAATAAGAGCGACAAGTAGAGAGGAGTATGAGCGCACTCCTGGCTATCCTGGTAGAAGATTGTTGCTTTGATCTTGCAGCGAAATAGAGAAATAGTATTCAGGCATGATATATGTATGTGATGATGGTTGGTATAGTCTTCACATCTTTAAACTATTTAAGACACACAATTAATACAAGTGCAAGCATTTATCGTTATTATTTTTATAATACATTATTATTCAGTATACACTGAAAAGTGCCACTACACGTAGAAGTAAAACTCCTCTTTCTTGAAATCAAGATTATCATTCCACCAACCTCGATAAATAAGAACTTCGGAATTAATAATATTATCATGTTATATTAAAATAAATTATTTGAGATCATTAAACAAATTTATTGCAGGTTGTTTATGGATGGGCATCATTAATAAAATCCACTTTAACGACGCAGCAGATTATTCTGCATTGTATTTCTACAAATCAATGACAGCCCTGAAAACTGCATTTTACATGTGGAGATGACGTTTACGACTAGAGTCCGACACATTCGAAATAAGAATACGACACAACGGTAATAATAGCTATGTGTGTGGCCTCGTAAACCAGCCAGCGTAAAAAAGTTATAGCCGAAAATATCAAATATCGCATCAATTATGCTCGAACAAGCAGTCACTTTTGATTGGCATGCAAAATGTGGCGCGGGACATTACAAAAAGATTTTGTTATAATCTTATAATATTTTAAGAGGAAAACAAAAGCTCACTTTTTTATAATTCGAAAGCTAAACTTTAACTTTGCGCCCTTTGCACTTTAACTAGTACCAACTCTGAAATTGAAAACAAAATCATAACATTCTATCTTTATCGATTTCAAAAAGATTAAGCTTGATGATGATTTTTGATTTTGGATTTCGGAATGTTGAATTGTAATTGAATGTTGACAAAATTATATAAGAAAATAGTTTCCCTAAGGTAAACCGACCATATGTATATGAGTCAGTTTCAACGGTAAATTTATATCGGAAAATATTGTGTATTGGCGTGAAACCGATCATTCGCCACGAGATAAGGTTATCGTATAATGGCCATTCCGTTTGGGCCGATGCCACATAAAAAGAAATAAATACCTCTTAAAGTGTATGTCTGTTCGCGCCTTTCCGTTAATATCGTATAGGTACATACACTTACGACTCCATGACTCGTGTTAAAAAAAACTATTACAAGTTACATTTATATTGCCCTGTAAAGTGAATAAACAATTGGCCATGTCATACGCAAAAGTGTTTTTAATTTTCAGCCACAATAATCGTGCATAATTAAAGTGATTCGGTCTTTTATAACGCTGTTGCGTCTGGCATTCAAAAAGTACCATATCGCTGCTGTATGTTCAAAGAAATACCAGCTAATTATCACAATGCAAATCGTACAAACATTAGTAAAATGTTAGCCAACATCGTGTTGCCAGCGGAGGCGGGATCAAACACGACGCTGGCAAACAACGCTGTTTGGAGTAGGTATCGCCACTTTCGTCGTCTCTGTTTGAACAGGGCCCCTTGTTTGTTCAAGTGCCGGTGACACGCCACTGCGACCACCTTTGGCCATGCTACATTCCATTCGAGACCTCTGTATTACTGGTTTCTTGCTTGCCTTTACGCGCAGGCCGAGAGTCTTAGCAAACTGGCGTCGGCCGTCGTCGCTTTAAAACAAGGCGACACCTTTCTCGTTGTAGTGGGAGGGATTTACCTGTCAGAGCTTTTAACGAGCTAAGTAAGGGTTGACAAAGGTCGTAACTTACATGAGTTTAATTCGACGTATGCTTTTATATAGCCTAGCCTTTCAAATCATAATCGCCATAAAGATAAGTGAATAAAATTACCATGATAGGAAATTCAGTAGGTACACCTATTAATTCGAAAACTTGAGAATATTGAAAATAAATTAGTTAGATTTTGATAGTTTAAACAATAAATATATATATATATTGATTTATCAAGTTTGTTTACATTGATACTAGTAACACTAAAGTCTTATCTTTTTAAAGTTGAACGAAACAAACATCTACAGGTAAATACCACATGTCAACAAAAAACGCTACACAATATTAAAGTTCACATTACATAACAAAACTTTAAAGAATAATTCGCTAAAGATTACGACAAATTAATAACGCGCTATGTAAAGCTCGTCCGTCACAAGGTACCGCCACTACTTACGCTATGAGCTAGCGTGGACCGCTCGCGCACAGTTTGCTGAGTTGTAGAACGTAGTTAGTAGTAAAGTAAAGTAAAGAGTAGTTGTCATATATGCGTGTGTAAGGTATTTTTGATGTAAACATACTTATTTTAAAAGATTTTTCTGCACCACAGGCCTTATTTCAGCATAGGCCTTATTTGTATCACTTACCTTATTAAATAATATTTTTTATTCAAAGAGGTTTAACAAGGTTCGACATCGGATATTGCAATATTCTCTTGTCAGTTCTGTGGTAGATAATAACGCTCTCACATAAATTTAGGCACCTAAGGCAAAATACCATAAATCGTTTAATGTAAAAGCAAAGACAAATAGTTTAAAACAGTCTTCTTACTTATAAATAGTTAAATAGTCCAAAACAAGTTTATAAAAGCGTGATAAGTGAAACAAACATCTGCGTCTGCGAATGACAGAATATTTGTTCGATAGTGGATACATCTTGATAATTATAATAACATTATAATTATTATAATACCAATAATTAAAATAACAATAACAGTTATTTGCTCTGAGTTAAATTGCATATTTGGTTACCACAAAGATTTTAGTTAATATACTTATTTATATATCCGCTTAGAACATCCAATATCCATTGAGGGGTTAGTAGAACATCAGAAATGAACATAATTAAATCCCTATCATTAAATAAATTTGAACAAATAAAAAAAATATAACCGCACTTATATTTCTTTTTAGGTTTCATTATAGCCTGCTATACAGATCGGGTTTTGAACCTTGATTGAACCACCAGCACGTTGAGCTAAGTGTAGAGGCCTGATTTTTGTATTGTTAATAGCAGGCGACCAACATTGACTGTGCAAGGAAAGTCTTGGAGCGCTAATAATGCCAAATGATGGCGTACCTCCTTGGCCTAACATGTGACTTATAAATAAAATCAATAAATATTTCAAAAACCTGTTTGCATTTTACTCATTTGCAGCGTGGCGCCATATCTAGGTGTACTGGATAGCTTACATTACCAAGAAACTCCTTTTAATTTAATCTAAGATCACGGCTGACACCTTGAGCAAGTCAAAAACAATATATACTTACCGATTTCAAGTTTATCTTAAGTAATAATGTTTGTTTGTTTCCAGGTGGGTGGTAGTGGCGGGCGCTTGGCGATCAAGCGTGTTGCGGCCACCTGCAACGCCCGGGACCAGTTCTAGGAACGACCGGCACTCGTCGCTGCTGCAGCTGGCCGCGTGGGGCGTGCCAGCAGCGCTCGCGGCCGCCGTGCTCGTCACAAGGGACGTCGACGCCGACGAACTCACCGGTAGGTGCCAACAGTGACACCTTGTAGAAAGACCGGCACTAGTCGCTGCTACAGCTGGCCACGTGGGGCGTGCCGGCAGCGCTCGCGGCCGCAGTGCTCGTCACCCGGGACGTTGACGCCGACGAACTTACCGGTAGGTGCCAACAGTGACACCTTGTAGAAAGACCGGCACTCGTCGCTGCTGCAGCTGGCCGCGTGGGGCGTGACGGCAGCGCTCGCGGCCGCCGTGCTCGTCACAAGGGACGTCGACGCCGACGAACTCACCGGTAGGTGCCAACAGTGACACCTTGTAGAAAGACCGGCACTAGTCGCTGCTGCAGCTGGCCGCGTGGGGCGTGACGGCAGCGCTCGCGGCCGCCGTGCTCGTCACCAGGAACGTCGACGCCGACGAACTTACCGGTAGGTGCCAGCATTGACACCTTTTAGAGCGAGCGGTACTTGTAGCTTGAGCTGGCAACGTGGGGTATGTTGTCACAGGTAGGTTCCAGCAGTAATAGGAAGAAATAGAAGCAATTTTTATGTAAAAAGGATAAGCTAAACAAGCACTGTCCTGCCTGATGGTAAACAAGCTACCATAGCCTATATATAAAGCTTGCGATATCTACGAAATTATCACTCCTACAGTGAACTGTAAAAATCGTACTCACCTATCAACAGAAATACAACCCCACCTTGAAGGTAGTGCTATTTCACTGTGGTCTCCAAATTGCGAACAACTTCCCCAGACGAGCATATCTCTAATTCGAAATTTCAAACTGAAAATTCTATACTATACCTATATGATTCTAGTAATGGTTGTTCTATTAGTCATGCAATATTTATTGCTACTTGCAACCTACGCTGAATAAGAACAGGAAATGATAGTAATCGCATAAGGTGCCTTTATAAACGATCCACTTTTTCTCACCTATCGTCTCTCAAAGCGGACAGAGCACAGAGCCTATTAAACCTTTCAGAGTTGTAAGGACTGTTAGATGTTTTGCTGTTATTGCAATACTTGTTTTTTTTATTGTCGCTAGGTACAAACAGTTCAGTGCGTTGAAAGGAGGTTGTTCTCTTTCATTTACAGGAAAATTTTTTTTAGTAAGTAGAAGCCGATCAGAAACTGCGTCTGAATTTTAACAAAAACAAGTAACAACTTCTCGCGGTTCTTCTACATGATTTGAATAGAGCCTCATTAATTAATAAAATAATAGCCATTTTGTAATTTTTATAGCATAACTGAAAAGTTGTTATTCAGTTATGTTTTTTTGATGAATTAAACTACTACTTTTTTAATAAAAGTTTTTCGTTAGTCATCGTTTCATCACTAACGTCAGAACGTCAGAAGGAAAATCATACGAAAATCTACAGATATCAACGCCAAGTATAAGCGACATCTCGTTTATGTATTGTAGTATCGTGATTTAAACTAAAAAGTAATTAATTATTTAATAAGATAAATAAAAATACAGAGACTGAATTGGTGTAAGTATCCAAGAAGTGCCACATTTAAAACATATATTCCACATATTCAATCAATAAGGTAGGTAGTAAAGTACATCCACAAACAATCACAATGGTTCAGTGATTCGATTAAAGTATCCCGCCAATTATTTAATCGGCGCGCGGCATTTTCAAAGCGAATAAAATCTGGTACGAGTGCGCAGGAGCACGCATTCATACGATAATGGCATTGAGTGTTTTGTATGGAAGTAGGAGCCTCATTGTACCAAGGAGGGCAACAAGCAGTTGGTTTGGTCGCTGATAAAATCCTAGTTTGAGAAAAAGCTTAACTTCACACGTTAAAGAAATATTTAAGTAGGTAGTGATAATGTTCAGAATAACAAATTCACTATAATTATGTAATAATTTTGTATCAAATGTGAGGTGGAGTGATTGTCTCGATCTCATTTTGAAGTTCGCGCTAACCACCTGCGCCATCGAGCTCCATCCGACACTTGCCGGTTTATAAAGGAGGTACTACCTTTTTAAAGAGCTAATTATTCTAATCTTATCAATTTATAAACTATACAAAAACATACAACCCTTTTTACTTTTATTTTACCGGTTTGCCGTGTGCCCGACAACTTCAAAGTTCTTCAACAAGAGAATTAAGACAATAAATAAATATAGTAACTATTTACTGGTGCATTAATTTTCAAAGCCACATGGCGGTAAGCGACGCAGTATGACAAAACACATGTTTATCAAAAACTTATCATTATCACATAAGCTGGGATTACAAAGTCTCTCCCTGCCGACACCTACTTCTATACTATGAAGCCGAACATAACAAACTGACCGTATGAAATGCCGCGATATAACGGATAATATTTACTTGAGTAGCTCAGTATTTGTAATTAATTTATGATAATGTCTTACATGCTGATAACCTAAATAGCTTGTGTTTTATGAAGATGCAGGATCGAATCCTGTCTAATGCCTGGACCGCGTGGATTTTGATCTAATTAAAAAAATCTTTAGACTTTAAAATCTAGCAGTCAGATGCCTAAAGTAATACTAAAACGAGCACAATAGCCTTAGTTACAGTATATAAATATAGTATTGCAGTTTAATCATGACGTTTTACAAGCAGGACTGCAGGAGTGAGTAGTGCTTTTTAAACTTTAAGATTTTTAAAAAAGTTTTATAGAAATACTTGGCGAGTAGGTAATTTACCTTAGTTAAAATATAAAATCAGCTAACCCGTTGCGTCCGGCCGTTCGGCGATCATAAATTTTAACAACAGGCTGATCATGCATAGAGGCACTTTATGTACTTATTAAGATTTCATTGGAAAACGGTCTCAGCATTCTTTACAATCCGAGATATTTTTTTCTGGAATATTTCTAAACTTTCGCCTATGGTTTGGTTTAGACATAAAAATCTCTACTTTGATAAAATGGTATGAAACATACCTTCGCGCGGAACGTCTTTGCGCGAAGAAGATTGAAATGAACAATTCAATCAATTTTATAATAAATTCCACTCTCAACATCTTTATTTCCTTCTGAAATATCTATATTTCAATAATTAGTTCTCTATAACTCTGTTCCCAAGTTTAATTTTGTAAAAGCCTTTATGATATCGCATTAAAATACCAAAGTGTGCGTAGTGCCGTTCAGTCCTTTTCTCAGGCATATTGCAGTTTCAATCATGCCACGACGAGTATTGTGCTTTTATTTTTATTATTCCCACTTCCATTATGACGGCAGAAAGAAATGCTCGACCATCATTGGAGCCGTTAAATACGACACCTTTCCACCTCGCACGCTCATATTTCAATTTTAAATCGGCCCTTTAAACCACTGCCTTATTAATGCAAACCTTTTTTCTCTCTCGCCGTATGTTTGTGTAGGTGTTCACTTTGAGAGTGGCTTTAGTGTAAATCGGAATGTTATTCAATGCGATAAAAAGAAAGAGAGAATCCGTATCCGCTAAGCGCAGCTCGGCCGTTTCGGCGTCAAGTTCATTTACCTTCCCAAATGAAATAAAATATATATTCACTTCACTCCCAGACGATGACATTTTGAAAGACCGTGATATTAGCATAAAATTAGTTACCTTCGAATTTTCCTGCGTAGTCAATAAATAATATATACCTATACAATAGGAAAATATCGGAAATTACACATTTCTTCCTATGTCTATTTAGGAACTAGTTACAAACAGCAATTTGTATTGTTGTTTTTTAACAACAATACAAAAGTGGCTTAGTAGGAAAATAAGATTTTTAAAACAATATACCGTATTTTCCAACAGTGCACCTCATTTTTGACTGCATCCCACTTGTATATATGCTAATGTATTAAAGTTTTTTTTATTTGTTCTTTTTCAGGAACGTGCTTCGTCGGAAATCAGTCCAGTAAATCGTTGCTGGCTTTAGTTATCGTGCCAGAAACAATCTGCTTGTTACTGGGCACCGTGTTCCTCGCAACGGGTCTTCGCGCAATACTTCAGCGGCCAACGCCAGTAGCTGCGCCCGCGACACTGCTCACAGCGCCCCAGCAGCAGATAACGGACCAAAGCTTGCTGAGGTTGGGTGCGTTCGCGGCGCTCTACGCCGTGCCCTCCACCTGCATCTTAGCCACGTGGGTCTACGAGTACGCGTGGAGGGACGACTGGCTAGCAGCACCAGTTCCCACCGCCGAACCGTCGACGCATCCCCACCCAGCATTCTGGGTGTTCCTATTTAGGATCTTTGCGTCACAGATCCTCGGTGTTATGGTCGCGGTGTGGATCGCAACGCCACGGCTTAAAGCTCTGTGGCGCAAGATCGCAGGCCCTCGGAAGCAGCCTCCTTTGACGAAATGTCCGTCTGGTCCACCGCCCACACCATTGACGCTTCACTGCTACTCGACGCATTCGCACTCGCTGTCGCGTTCACAGATGCACAAGTATGCGACGTACAGGCCGCCCCAGCAACATTCATACAGAAAACCTCGACATTACCACTACTCGGCGGGAGAAACCATCCTTTGACCGATCCTGAATTAAACTACTGCTCAAAATTAAAAGACTATTATGTTATATTGAATAGTGATCGCCTAACTCGCATTTATAGATGTAAGATGTGTGTTTGATTTATTAATTGTCCTAAGTGGGTATGTTGTAGTGCCATTATTTATTAGAGAAGCGATTATGATTTAGTGTTATGTTATGAAATGACGGATTTATCTTATTTGTAACATTATAAACTGTTATTTCAATTAAATGGAATAGGCGAAATAGAGAATCCTAGGCTTCATAGATTCTAATTCAAAACATTTTCTCAGAACCTCTGCCTCAAGTTCTTATTTTACCTTCCTACTCTGTGTACAAATTAATATGATTTTTATACAACCCCTTTAAGTATGATTATGTATGTATCAATCAACTATTTTTTTTGTAAAAATATAGCCGAATTGTAATGTTATGTATAAGAGTGTACAGTGCTTCACAATGTTAAATTTGTATTACGATATTTGTAAATAACAATTTGTAATAATAAGGTAGTGCTGTAAAGTATAGGGATATTTGTACCTTGGTATTAAGTAGTACTTTTTTGGAATAGCTTTGTATGTATTATGTCCACTCAAATAATTATTTATGTTCTTAGTAGGTATATGCCAACTTGATCAATTAAACACTTTTAAATTAAAATAAAAGGCCACTTCATAAAAGTGAAATCTCTAAAAATTAGGAAATATATAATATTTAACTTTCATTCAAGTAAAATCAACGGCATTTAGAGAAGTTGCTATACTTAACTGTCAAAATAGATCTGTACTTACCCCTAGCACGAACCATATCGAATTCGAATAGTTTGCGAGTCGAAATGTCATTGTCTAATTTTGTATGAATCATAAACAGCAGCGCCATAACGGACATAACGAGAAATCAATACATATTTGTCTTATAAAATAGATCGAATTCCACTATCCGATTCGATAATGGCTTGTGCTAAGGGTACTGAATTGCCATTTACTACCTACTTACCTACTTGAGTTTGCACCGACTCCAAATGTTTTTTTTCCTTTAGATGTAAGTACCTACTTATTTAAGTAAGGTACACAAGTATTATTTCCATGGGCGTAGCTAAGCCCATCCTAGCATTAAAACCTCTGCCCCGCCCACCTTAAAATTCGAGTGTTGATAATTTTATTTGCATAAATGTTAGTTCAACTGGGCGGCTGAATTTCAAAGCAAATATTTCCCTTTTCTTCAATCAATGGAAATGTTCAGTAAGGTGTAAAGCCAAGGGCGTCGCCAAGGGGGGGGGGGGGGGGGGGCAGAAAGATCAAATGAAGCTAGCCGCAAAGCGACCAATGTGCGAGCAATTGACTTCCTTTTTTATTATATTGCCCCATTGCCCCCCCTTATTCATAAGCTGGCGACGCCCTTGTGTATAGCTATGCCTCCGAATAATAAAACATGTAAATAATGTATAAATAATAAAAAGCTTATTTTTTACAATCAATGGATAGTAAGAAATTTCAGTTTCTCCATAAACTATGTAAGTTACACTATAGTGTTTAATAATGATGCCATAATATGTAAATAATATCCACGTACTGAAGTGGATTACCGCCTGCCAAAATAGTATTTTATTGTACATACTTATTATAAAACTAGGGAAAGCGTTGTAAATAGTTTTGTGATTAAGAAAATATCTAATACTGATAAAATGTATTTAAATGTATCCACCAATCTATCTATATACCTACTCCAAACCCATAATTTTTGGATCAAAAGATGACGACAACATCTCGCAGTATAAAAAAATCCTAATTTCTTAGGTAAGTATTTATTTATCAATGATAATGTTAGGTGGAAACTATCTTAATTTATTACAAAATAAAAGACAATTAAGTTTAATAAATTGAGTTAATCACACATACATTACTAACGTACCTCAATCTAACATAAACGGTTCAATAGAGAAGTACACACTCGTTTTTTTATTATAAGCTTTTATAAGTATTATAAATATAGTTACTAAATAATTTAGCTCTTTGTTTTATTTGTCCGACTCCAATTTATTATATTTGTTTCTTAGGATTTCAGGCACTCCAAACCACTCATCTCTTATCTATTAGACAAGTCCGTCCGTCCATCCGTCCGTGGTGCTGTTTCAGCGGCCAAACCAAACCTTAAGAGATAGATAAAGAGAATGTTTAAGTTATAAGTTGAGAATAGTTTGATAAGACTACAAACCGAATGTGAGTCACGTAGCACTTCCGGTTTTCGAGAAATCACGTGATTTCTATTTCAAGCGAAACCACAGAAAATCTCCGAAGTTCTCAATTAATTAAATACATTTTTTTTTTGGTGAACATTTGTTTCACTGATTTGCTAGTCTGTTATCATTTACCAAGTAAATAAAATCACAATTCTGACGAAGCAGCCTGAAAAGGATGCGATATGCGATAAACTTGAGTTAAGACTTGTTTTATCCAAAATTTATTGCTTTTTTTCCTAAAAAAATAGTCAAGTACTTATAGTGTTCCGATCCAGGCAGGCATTGCATGTCCGCGAACTCCTACCGAGTGGACCTGTAGAAGTGTGACCAGCTTTATATCAGAGACTTCCGAAGCACGGAGTAAAGCAAAATACTAGGTCTTGTTAGCAGGAAACAAATGATGGCAGATAGCATTGTAAGGATGGTTTACGGATTGGTGATATGTAGTGATAACTAAAAAGTGGAAAGGTGGAGAGTGTTGTAATTCATGTTACAATACTACTTGAACCTACCTTTGTGGTTGATTGAACCCAAATCACACATGCACCACAGAGTAGATAGTGGTGTCAATTCTGGCATGATTCCCTAAACCTAAAACTTAATTTAACATCAGTCTCTCCTTTTCATTCTGTGTAGAGAATAACAAGGATACACTGTTGTCAAATTTAAGTTTAGCTTTAGAGAATCATGCCCGATTCGACACCAATAGTATACTAAAATAAAAAAGAAATTAAAGTAAAAATTACGCTGTATGGACTTGGTATTATTAACATTCCCATGTGAGACGAAGAAAAAAGAAGAAATTTCATTCGGAAGCAAAACTAGGGATGTGACATGGTGTGCATTTAAATAAATCTGTTTATAAAAATTCGATTTAATAATTGAAGTTATACTTCTTTAGGCGCGTTATGAAAAAAATATGAGAGTGAAATTTTAAGATGCGCGCGCATCACTGTAACACAAAAAATTAACAGCATGAAGTTGCTCGCTTTAGCGACCAACTTCATGCTGTTACTTTTGTGTTTACCGCACATTAAGAAAATCTACCAACAAAATAGAAATAGAATCTCTATTTTATGGGTGCTAACGACTGCATTGTGAAGGCCTATCAAAAGTATTTATTAATCTGGAACAACGGAACCAAAGCGCGATTCAGGAGACTACAGCGCCATCTCTTGACCATTGGTGTAGTAGAACCAAAAACCACATCTTTATTTTTTGTAATAAAGTAACAGTTATAGGTATTCATATTTATAATATTTATCCACATGTTTCTAGTTTGTACATTCGGAATTCGTGTTTGAGTTTCATACAAGTGCAAATCACATATGTTCTAATAAATTATATTCAGTAGCGATTTTAATTGAATATTTTGATTATTTATTTATTTTTTCAAATTAAAACTGAACTTTATTGACTGTGTCCTTTTCCAGACTTTTTATTAATTTATTGTAATTAATTATTTGCATGCAATTAAAAACTAATTTTAAACGATGCCAAAGAAGGATAACTTCTCACGCGCCTACATAAGTACACGCACCCATTTTTTTATATATTATTCGCAATGAAAGTCAGATACTCTCATAAACTGTTTATTAGAAATATAGGAAATAAAAAGGTAGGTATGATCCTAAAGAAAATTTTACTAGAAAAAATTCCACGCGGAACAGGCAGCAGTTGGGACTCGAACCTGCACCCTTCGCTATACGGGTGAATGCACTGACCATTATGGCCTTGCGGCGCCCTACGGCGCGCTCAGGCCTGCAGCTGGGTGGTGCGGTGATCCACGCTGGGGCAGAGGCGCCAGGCAGTGCTCGCGGAGTAGTAAAGGCGCAGCTTTACTTCGGAGCACTTACGTAGATACAGTCCTGGTAAGGGTTGAAGGGTCACGGGGGTTTTTATAGGGGTAGAGGGTAGTACAACTCGCGTAGTGAGTAATTTGTCCCATACGCCCTAATTGTGCAAATGAACATGTTGGTATTAATTTTATATATTGATGTTGATGTTTTTTTAAAGCTTAGGTTTCAAGCTTTCAATTGACATATTATTTTTATTTTAATGTTGTATACCTTTACTCATAACAATCTTTGAATGGAGAGACAGCGCTTAAGTCGATTTGGTTGCTCGCGAGTGTAGTTAGTTTTTTTATAAGCATCTAACTACTAGATGTTTAATTCTAAAGAAAAAAAAAATAGTAAAATTTTCTTTACATTTAAACATTTAGTAGATAAATGCTTAAAAAAGCACAAGGTATGTATAAATATTTTTTTGCCTGTGGTTGTGGCTGTACCCGTTTTACACAGAAATTTCGCCAATGTCCGGTAGTGGGTATAAAATTATACAAAATGATAACTTTCTAGACATAGAAATAAAGAAAAACAAACATAACACTGCAAATCGATTCGACATTATCATCTTTGGTCTGCTAAATCGTAATTTGTGCAGAAATACATATTATGTAGTAAATATTATATTTTTAATCAATATTTTGAACGTTGCGGGTTTTTTTCTTTATAAACCTTTATTTTGGGGGGATTCCGGTTAAGATTTGGGGGGAAGGCGAAATGGCTTTCTGGTAACACTGAACGCGGCCTAAGCTGACTTCTACCTGTGTTATGGGATGATAATCGATAACAAAGTAATCGATAATAATTCGATAATCGAAAAAAAAAACCAGACTTTGTAAGAAAATAAATGTTCCGGCGAAATACAAAAAAGGAATACATAGACATTAATTACAAATAAAAGAATTTCAATTTTAAAATAAGAATGTTTATTTAATCACTAACATTTCCATTGAGATTCATCTATGGATGACAGAAAAATTAACATCGAAAGATGAGAGAGTCCACCAGTCAATCTGTTTCTCATGTCGGTGGCGATTAGCCCAGCTTCTGAAAATAGTCTTTCAGAAGGCACAGACGTGGAAATGATTGATAAATGTCTGATTGCCACTCCTTAAATATTTGGATATTGGTTTTTAATAGTATCCCAGGCTATGTAAGGGTTTTGTTTTTGGGATTTATTTCTATGTAGGTACTTACCATAATTTCCGACACAATGTAATATTGTTTTTATGGAATAAATGACTAATGACTATGGTCTTTTGCCACCATGAACATTTTGTTCCAGTTTGACATCTAGAAGAAACATACGTAGCTTCAACTGCATAAACGTTATACATTATTACATATATAGACAGAGATGGTTTTAAAGACTAAAGTAACAGTGGGTATTGTATGGACAAAGCTGTCGGCTGTCGAAGCTTGTTATGATGATTTTTGAGACGTGTTTCATGTTAAGGCATTGTTAATGTATGAACTGACAAGACCATAATGAAGGTCATTGCGATCGATTAATCGATGTAAAATAATCGATGTAATTGATTATTTTAATTGATCGATTAATCGATTAATGCGTGTAATTTTACAAACGATAATCGATATCGAACATCCCTACCTGTGATTTCTTTCTTCGAAATTCTTTTCTTTTTAATCGCTTTTATCACAAAACAAAATAGTTTAGTATAAGCTATTTCGCATAATGTCTTTATTTAATCAATTCTGTCGATTAAATAATTATGTAGTTGGTAGCTACAAGTCCTTATTACATAGAAGGTACGTAAGGTTAGGACGCTCTAACGTTGTTTACTTTTAGTAATAATGTTATAAACAACTCCCTTTTAGTCTCTCCTTCACCTACTAAGATAAACCTTTTAAATACTAAGTCTAATGCTATAGATTACCTTACTAATTTTAGTTAAATAATAATCTTGGTGACCGAGCTGCTTAAAAAAGTTATTGTTTTATGTTATTGAATATTTGCAGAAATAACTGGGTTCAACAGCAATTTTGCAATTATACAAAAAAATCAGCTGAAGAACGACTAGGTATAGAAAAACCTAAACGGCCTTTAACACCATTTTTTAAGTTCATGACACAGATGAGGCCAGCTTTACTTGCTAAAAATCCAGGAATCACATCAAAGGAGGCTATAGCATGGAGTTCCAAACATTGGCAACAGCTTGACACCGAAGTAAGAAACCAGCCAACCATATACCCTAAATTATATTTACAAGATTTTATTTGGAGTTCATAATTTTATTCCTGTTTGTGGTATTGCAATTTTGATTTTCTACCAGTAAAATACTTAAATTATAAATATTATTTATGTTTCAGACAAAGACAAAAATGATGAAAGAATTTGAAAAGGACATGGAAGATTATAGGAAAATCAAAGAATTATATGAAAAATCTTTGACAGACCAACAAAAAGCTGACATACAAAGGGTGAAAGAAGAATTATCGGAAGCCAGAGAGAAAAGAAAACTAAAAGCTGTAAAATTATTTTGACTTAATCATAAATTACTTTTATAGAAAATTTCTACAATATACTTGTATGTTATCATACAATAGGGATGATGACGGGGTACAGTAAACGAAACTCTATTTAGTCTGTCAGTTAGATGATCAAAAAATAATGGACACATATTTTTTCTTTGGGCAATCAACCAAAAAATTACAAACTTATAGCGCATCAAAGTTTGGGAGTAGGGGCTTATGACGTCACTTTTAAGTGAAAATTGTACCAAAACGTGACGACATGCGACTTTTCAAATCAATATATCTCTGCAATGTTTATATTATGTAAAAAAAATATATGTCCAATACTTTTTGATAATCTACCTGATAAACGAAGAAAAAAATCTGTAGTCATCATCCCTATTGTAAATACAATTAGAATATAATCTATCTGTTGAGTTTGTGATATGTAGTTTAAAACTCATTAAAAGTGGTTTTTATTATAATTTGAATGAGTTATAGTTAAATAAAACTAGTTTAAATGGGATAATGCACGAAACTTTATTTATTTATTGATGTTTCGTAGCCTTTACAGGCTTCGTCGTCAGAATAAAACTTTTGTTTAATTTGTCGAAGGTAGCTTGACAAATTAAACAAATAAAACTTTTGTTTAATTTGTCGAAGGTAGCTTGACAAATTAAACAAAAGTTTTATTCTGACGACGAATCCTGTAAAGGCTACGAAACGTCAATAAATAAATAAAGTTTCGTGCATTATCCCGTTTAAACTAGTTTTATTTAATGAGTGATGTGCGTGAAAACCTAAGAAACAAATGAGTTATAGTTGATTTAATGGACTATACATTCATATCTAAAATAATATCATTTACTTTTTATTTCAGGACTACAAAGAAATGGGTCGACCAAAGAAACCCATGTCTTCTTATTTTCTATTTTCACAAACAAAAAAAGACTCGTTCAAATCAAGCAATCTCAAGGAATTTCAAGAGCTTGTCAAGTCAGAATGGGTGAAATTACCTGAGAGTGATAGGGTCAAATATGAAAAGCAAGCAGAAGAACTGATGAATAAATATAAGTGAGTGTGTATGTTTTATAATCTCTATTCCCATCAATAATTTGTATTGTAATCATGCCACATATTTAGTGAAAACATCAAATGGCATATTGTCTAAAATGTTCTTGGGGAAATGTTTTATAACTTGTATGAAGAAAGATCACCCTTATAGGTCCTTGGTAAATATCTATATTATAAATTATGTATTTGAAGCCGAGTCATTTACTAGATAGATAATTTGATATGTGAGAAAATAAAATAATGACTTGATATTTGCATAAATCATCATCAAATTAACCTCATATCATTTTCTTATTTACAGGAAAGATCTAGAAGCATGGGAAATAAAAATGATAAATATTGGCCGAACAGATTTAGTCCGTACGAAACCCTTAAGGGTGAAGAAGCCCAAGAGTGCAAAGACAAACCAATAGGAACTCGGGTGCTCTGATGACTCTGCTGACTTGAAACACTTGAGACTTCACAGTAAAGAAAACAATAAAACAGAGGCAGAAGGTATTAAGTTAAGTAGTTCTAGTCTAGAAATGCCAACAAAAACCGTTAAAGAAGAAAATCCAATTATAAATATGTCAGAAGATAATCAGAGCACGGGTGACCAAATAAAAAATAACTCGAATAAGGCAAGATCTAAATCACAAGAGAAAAGTAAGACTATTATGAGTAGTATCAAAAGCTTTTTTAAGTTTTGATTGATTTTTGCCATTTTGTATTTTTTATGTTCCTTAGTTTTAAGTATCACAGCTGTAAGTACACATGTATAAGGTAGTTTATTTTTCATTGACATTAAAATACATTATTTTGATAGTTTCCTTTTATTTGCACCTTGCTTCCTTTGTTTAACACCAACATTCACACATGCATCCTCTTTTTTGTATATTTTAGTTGATATTACTTAATAAGTTTAATAGTTAATTTGTTTCATCCTCATCTGCAAAGCTGATGAGTACAGTAGAAATCATTATGATAAAACTTTCATATGAATTAGATATTCTATGCAAAATAAATATGTAAATATTTCTAACACTCGCACTAATTTAACCTAGCAAAATTAGTAGGTACTATTAGTCTTGTGTTATTGGATGGATAATACACAGAACACAGAGCAGACATCCTTCTGTGTTATGCGAGATAGTGGGTAACGGATAGAAAAACATAATTAATTAATATAAGCATATTTTTCAAGAAATATAAACAGCCATGACTTAGGAACATTTGCTGGCATTCGTCATACAAACATTAGAACCTAGGGATTGAACCCAGGATTCCTTGAGTAGGCGACCCACGATGACTGCTTAAAAACCTAATGGATAATTCATACTAGCGCAGAAGCGAATTTCAGAAACAGTAACAGCAAATTCACCCTTAGCTCCGCAACGTAATGCACATATTCCTTCTGAGCTGATAATCAACGGAATTCACGCCTGTTCTCTTAATCTCAAAATGAATATGTACATTACGTTACGGAGATGTATAGTGTGTAGTGTATTTGCTTTGTAACGTTTCTGAAATTCGCTTTGACTGCGCTTATATGAATTGACCATAAGTGGCTCACCACCATACCTTTAGACACTTTGCAGACGACGGGGCGGGGCGGGCATTTTGTCCGCGAAGCAATAAAGACCGCGTCTGCCCGTCGATGTCTGCGGCTGCCCGCGCCGCGTACACAAAGCACACGACGGGCAGAGGCGGTCAGTTCAGGACGTTCGTTCTAGTGAATAGTCCATCACTAATAAGCGCGTGGCGCGGACTGAGCTGACCGCCACGCGCCGCCGTCTGCATTACTGCATATAAACTGGTTTGTATGATCCACGGCGGGCAGCCGCGGACATGCCGCGCCGCCAGTGCCCGCCGGGCACCTGCGGCGTGGTCATTTTGATTTTTCTGTGTGCGTTTGAAGTATAGGATTCACTTTGTGCTATTATTCGCGGCGAAATTGACCGGCCCGCCCCGCCCCGTCGTCTGCAAAGCGCCTTTATATGCAGTAACGCAGACTGCGGCGCGGGGCGGCTAGCTCACTCCGCGCCACGCGCTTTTTAGTATGGACTATTCATTAGAACGAACGTCCTGAACTGACCGCCTCTGCCCGTCGTGTGCTTTGTGTACGCGGCGCGGGCAGCCGCAGACATCGACGGGCAGACGCGGTCTTTATTGATTCGCGGACAAAATGCCCGCTCCGCCCCGTCGTCTGCTAAGCGCCTTATGATAGACTTGCAGTACCAGAATATGAATCGCGCATCATTAACTACCCTGAACAGTGTGACCAGATAAAATTTTACGAAAATACCGAGGCACCTCAAAAAAATACTGAAATATACCGACTTACATAGGACAGATATACCAATAAAAATACTGATTTTCTTAACACATTTTATTTATTCATACGTACTCACAATAAATGTTAGAGTTTTATTTTAACGTCCTTTTCGAAGGATTAAAATTTACACAACCTCCTTCATGCTCTATCTAATAGTGCAAACCGCATTAAAATCGGCCCAGCAGTTGTAAAGTTTTAGGCGAACATACATTCTGCAAGTCCGATTAATACTATGTATTGATTGATAATTGTATATGTAGTATTACAATACTACAACGCCGACAACGGTCGTCTTTCTTGTCATATCTGTAATTTACTCATAGATAACATGTATAAGTATAGGTAAACTAAATCCGGGGAAGTCCCCAATGTTCGCATTCCGGGGAATGAAGGCTACCGTTTTCTGTCTCACCAGATGGCGCCACTGTTGAGTGAGGTCCTAAATTGTAACTTTTAAAGTTTATTAATACGCACATGAAATCAAAGGTTACATTTAGATCGTATTTTAACACAAAAGAACCATATCCTAAACATAATAGGCCTTGCCACAGTGACGCCCAGTTCCGTTTTATTCGGAAAAAATGGGAACATAATCATTTTTCTAAGCTCAAATTTTTAATAACTGACATTCATTGCCACATAACTCATATTTGCCATAATTAAGCCGAATTGTTACCAATTATTCACAACATTATTTTAATAAGAAATAAACCCGCGTAGACAACCAACAATCAATAACATTTGACATTTCGGAGACCTCACGCTACACTAGCGCCTCTAGCGGTGGATTCATACGCGATAGCCCTCATTCCGCAAACATTGTCGCAAAGACGATCACTCACTACGGTGTTGCCATAACTTCTACCAAAATATACCCAAAAATACTGACTGCCAGCAATATACCTGAAAATATACTGATGTTCTGAAAAATCTATGAAATATACTGAAAAAGTATTAAAATACTGAATCTGGTCACACTGACCCTGAAATCCTGACGCATAGGCATAGAGATATATTGCCATAGACAACTATCTAGAAATAAAGAGAACGGTGGAGTAGCCCAAAACCAAACTGTTGGCCACACGATCGCTGCGTCACTTTTACATACACTTTTGTTGCCTAGTTTTATTTAACAGATCAATGGAATTTTCATAAAATAACAAGTTTGTTTCCTCCCTGGAAACGTACGTATATTCAAGCAAAGGTCTACCTTATTGTTTTACCGTGGTTGTAAGAAAATAAGCTTACGGTGGGTCAGGAATCCAATTGACTGTATCACCAAAAGGTGTGTGTTTATTGTATTCTACTGTGCCACCTATAGATTTACTGTGGAAGTTCCTTTCCCAGCCAGTCTCTCCAGCTCGAACAGAAATGTTCTGCTTTGAAGTTTCATGGGCCAATTACTCTCCACAGGTAAAAATAAAGAAGTTCCATATTATGGCCACCAACGCACAACACACTGGAGGACTTTGGCAAAACAAAGTGTTTTAAAGGAGCTGGTGTTGTATGTCTACGTCGTAGCTATACTCGGTTCCCTATAAGAAGTTTCATCCCCTATTTTACCCCACCTCAGTTTTATTTTACCTTAAAAACTACTTAAACCAGTCGTTCTCTACAGTATCCTCTATATCCATACTAAAATTCATCAAAATCGGTGCAGTAACTCAGCTGCGATGGTAAAAATAAATTAATTTAAAACTCAGGGACCTAGTACAATCAATCTGTCGAAAAAAATATCGTTTCAGTGAAAAAAAAACCTAAAGGGTAGGTCTTGTTTTTTCTGTTGCCAAATGACGTCAGTAAGCCACCTTGGCGATGGGCATGTTCAACTCGTAGGCGTTTTTTGAAAAACTCAAAAAAACCGTCAAAAATTTTTGAAACGCATTTTTCTTGTTTTGTATGCATTTTAGAAACTTTTTTTTCGACCATAATTGTAGAGGGCGTTGAGTACTACAATTTATGTCAATGTTGCAATCTCGTACAACAAAAAATGCGCATTGTAGGTGGTGCTAAAGTCTCAAAAAAGTGTTTTTTCACTTTTTCACCCTGAAAATATCATTTTAATGGAAACTTTAAATGGCAAAGTTGTTGCGTACATAATTACCAACAACTTTTGTATAAACAATATTTTTGTATTACTTACCGTTTTCAAGTTATAAATTGCGCACGTATGAAAAATCCAATAGAGCGGTTTTGGGCAGTTCAAGTACATATTTGCAGTGCACATTTCAATGTACATTTTTACTATTTTTTTTTTCAATCATGAAAAAAAATAAAAATAAAACTATTTTTTTTTATTTTTTTTTGTTTTTCAATCATGAAAAAAAATAAAAATAGTAAAACGTACATTGAAATGTGCACTGCAAATGTGTACTTGAACTGCCCAAAACCGCTCTGTTGGATTTTTCATACCTGCGCAATTTATAACTTGAAAATGGTAAGTAATACAAAAAAATTGTTTATACAAAAGTTGTTGGTAATTATGTACGAAACAACTTTGCCATTTAAAGTTTCCATTAAAATGATATATTCAGGGTGAAAAAGTGAAAAAACACTTTTTTGAGACTTTAGCGCCACCTACAATGCGCATTTTTTGTTGTACGAGATTGCAACACTGACATAAATTGTAGTACTCAACGCCCTCTACAATTATGGCCGAAAAGAAAAGTTTCTAAAATGCATACAAAACAAGAAAAATGCGTTTCCAAAAATTTTTGACGGTTTTTTTGAGTTTTTCAAAAAACGCCTACGAGTTGAACATGCCCATCGCCAAGGTGGCTTACTGACGTCATTTGGCAACAGAAAAAACAAGACTTACCCTTTAGGTTTTTTTTTCACCACTCAACCTACAGATTGACTGTACTAACCGATGACCGAACATTAAGAACGCAACGATGACAATGCAACTTCCTAATTTGAATAAAGAATTAAGAAAATAATCAATGTTTTAAATATATTAGGCTTTACTCACAATGTCGCACAGTCGCAGCGTCACCACCGCGTCGCGTCATGTTTTTTGCCTAAAGAATACCTTAGATAATATTGAGAAAATAGAGATGAATTTGCTACGAGCGACAATTATGAAATGGTAATAGGGTGTCGCGCGTCTCGTCTTAGTGGGATTATCTTGATAATGAGAAAATAGAGACGAATTTGCTACAGGCGAAAAGCGAGAAACCATGACGCCTCGCGTCGCTTCGACTCTGCGCCAGTGTGAATTGAGCCTTGATTCAATTTCACAATCAACTATCACCCAGACTCCATTCATTCCCACATGTTATTGAACAACGTCTTTAGCAATCATTCAAATATGGATAAGTGCATTGCTCCACTCTTATCCCAGGTTCGATCCCTGACTGGGTCAACATAGAAAATCTGTGATAAAAAAGCGTAAACGATAATGGCAATCATAGTTTTAAATATACTACAATGAAATATATATATACCTTCTAAATATATGATGGCAATAGCAGACTAATAAGCTGGAGACACGAGTAACACGTCAATCCAACAACGCTACCACCTGTTTTCATTATAGGTTATAGGTCCTATTTTCATTTCCTATCATCATCCATTAGCTTTATTATCAGGCCCGGATTTCCTTCCGGACTGTTGTCTGCCTGACAATACAATTTTAAAAGTACCTACCTCCCTAACCTAGGAGAGACATCAACACTATAGAAATCTCAATAGGGCCGGATTTAGAGGTGTGAAGGCCCTGGGGCAACAAAGAGGAGGTCTGACACGGGGTGTTTTTAATATTTAAGTTACGATTTGCATACTCCACGAAATCGTTATTGTAAGTACCTACTACTAAAGGGAGTAAAGTTAGTCACCCGTCGAAATTACGTTATTCTTCTTTCTGCTATGGGGGCCCCTCTCCTGTGGAGTAAAGTGCCTTTCGAAGCAGGGAGAAGCTCGAGTTAACAATTGTGGTCACCCATCCTATTGATAACCAGCCATTGCAAAAGATACAGTCTCTACGATCGCAGATCGACGAAAGCGCTAAGATGCGCTAGGTATCCATCAAGCTCCGCAGACTCTATGAAGGGCATAATTAAAATATCAAAATTACAATAAGTATTGGTATAAAATAATAAAATAAATAAAATCCCATTCTTTATTTAAATGTTACAAAATATAATTACAATCAACTTTTATTTACAATAACTTGTTTGACCTTTATTTAAAACTAGTGGCCCGCCCTCGCTTCGCTTCGGTGTAGACTATACTGATATAACACTACTACCAGTAGGAGCAGATCATTGATGTAAAATATTGCAAAAACAGGTAATTATTCTATTTGTGAGCTTCACTTGCATGCGCTGCGTAAATGATTAACGTTACACAAAAATTACATGACAGAATTGTTCCCTTTTAAAAGTTCTATAAAAAAAAGTCTGCGACAGCATATGCCCATCTTTTAAGTATGGCTCATTATAACCTTTTCCCTCAAATTAACGCGGGTGAAACCGCAGGGGACCTTTAGTTGTGACATAACTGTAATTGTTAGATATAGGGTATCGTGGACTTTTTATAGATATTAATGTCCTCTACAAAACTTTCGTACATCACTTTGCTCTACTGTCAATGACTTCCGCAGCGTAAGCACTATAAGGTTATTTTTTGGTATTTTTTCACACCCTGTGTTTTTTGAAAATACTCTATAGCCTATGTTCATCACGGATAATGTAGGATTCTAAATGTGAAAGAATTATTTACATCGGTCCAGTAGTTTCAGAGCCTATTCAATACAAACAAACAAACAAATCTTTCCTCTTTATAATATTAGTATAGATTGAATTTAAACTGACAAAAATGTTGACGACGAAACGACAATGTAGAGTATAATTAATTATACTCACGTATATAAATTTATTATTGCTTTCTTTGATTTATAAAAAATTCACTAACAAACAGTTTAAAACTCCTTTGCCTACCACCACTTATTTTGACAATACTAATGTCATAAATAATTTATTTTAAAAAATATGTAAAACAACCTAAGTACAATGCATATTAACTAAGAAGATACAAATTGTTAGGCCTTCATCTTTTGGCAAATCCAATTATAAGTTAAAAAAATGTAATTGCAAATATTTTTAAGATGATTAATTTGGCATATTTTATTAATCCTATATACTACTGTATAATAATATAAGAGATAACAATGAATTTCTTAATAAATGCATAAAATATATTTTGTTATTGTAACATTATTTTCAGGTTATAATTATGGCTGATGTAATTGGGACCAGAGGTTTGGTTATCAACTTAAAATTCCTTCACCATATACTACTGTCAAATAAATTAAGGTTCTTTAATTTTTATGCAATAGTTTGCTTCAGCTTGATCTCATTTAATGTGAGAAAATTAGCAACTATTGAAATTCACTGCAAGTGCCAACCGTCAATTGCATACTTATAACAAAATAGTTAAACTAAACCTCATTTCTCATTTGAAGGATGAAATAGAATTTCTGTTAAAGACAAAGAAAACAGATCTGAATATACCTCTTATAATTTTTGCCATTAATAGAATTGATTAAGAATATTTGCTAATTTAAAAATTATATTGATTGGTAGCTACACTTTATGTACAAAACTGTTTCATTTGTTTAAAACTAAAATGGCAATATGTGACTATAGTGCACACATGTCACACCTCTCACTTATGTATAAAGGCACAAGCAATCAAAACTATGGAACATTCTTGTAATCGCTAGCCAGCTATTGTAAATTTCAGTCAGTATAATGCCCTTAGAATGGGTTATGACACTGTCACTAAGTAACAAAACTTTCTTTAACAATATTGTAAAATGATTGCACACAAATTGTTGTAAAAAGAAAAATGCAGGCATCTTGAGTGAAGGCACTAACCCACATTAAAATATTTACGACTTTGTGCAATCCATTAGATGACATACCATTTAATAGCAAAATAATATTTCCAATACTCGAATTACTTTGTTTCGGTAGCCAGACCGACTTAGTGACACTGTATATAATAAGAGGAACAAAAAAGTACGAGTTTTCAAATGGAACTACAGTAAGAGCATGTAAGAGTTGTAAAAATAATGAAAGTAATAATATATCATATTTATGCGTTATAAGAGACTTCCATAGTGGTATCTGAGACTGTTCAGGAGTCGCCGGTGTCATAGAGGGTATCCAGTTAGTGAGTTCGGGAATTACTTCGTCGTCACCAGAAGCATTCTCATGCCCTGTTATCAGTGGTTCAAAGGAGTCTCTTGATACACCCAGACCTCCATTATGGATAGAAGATACGGAAACAGTGGTCCCTGATGTTGTTGGTGAAGAACTCCTCTCATGATTCTGAGGTATTGGAGATACATTAGTACACACTGCAACAAAAGTTATACTGTAGGTCCCGAAGATTACTTGAGTACATTATGTTGGCAAATATAAATTACCTTGGGAAGTAACACTAAAGTCCTCACTACTACATTTACCAGATATTAATTGAAGCCTATTGTGAGAATTTTCTAATATTCTTTTACGTCGAGCTTCACGGCGAGCTTCTGCATCAGCCATGTTTACGATTTGACATTGACATTTATTCATTTGACAATGACAGAAAACAGACAAACAGTAACGTTCCGTATCTCCATTTAATAATTACTCATCTTACTTACTTACTCAGCTCATAGTTAAAAATGTATGGCTTTTATTGAATAAAACTGTACAAGAAAAATATTTAACATGGTGGAATATAGTGCCTATTTGTGTGACGTACATAAATATACCTGTACCCCTAGTATGAGTTTTAATGGTTTTCGAATTCGATCAATCGTATCGTCTCGTTTCCATACATTGACTAGCAGCGCCCCTAACGTTAACGTTAACTATCAAAAACTATAATCAGCAGTATGAATTTCATCGAATCATCGTAACACGAAAACTTCCAAAGTTTTCGTATGTCGTTTGCATTTTGGCAGTACAAGTAATGACAGCGTGTCATGACATGAGTATACTACGACGTTTGATCGTATCGTCAATTCGTCACTCGATTAGAAACTTTCAGTGACTAAGTGTTTCGGGCCAGGTTTTTATGCAATCTAATAATGTTTTCGGCAGAATATTTAGCTCTCATGCTCGCTGAAGACATTGACGAAGACCAGCGTGCACTTCTTTTATCACCGACAGGCATTTTGTGCAATGTATATATATTTTTGATGTATAACATCTTTCCTCTCGTTTGCCTGCCTGGGAGTGATTTCGTGAAATGTGACGAAAGTGCGTAACAGGAAGTCGCGAAAGCACGCACTATTTGATTTCATTTTAGAACATAATTTTCAAATGGCTTATTCCTCTTGTAGTAGGTTTTATTTCCTTTTTTACTATTATAAGGTGAGGTTTCAAATGTTACACATCATACGCGACTACTGTAAGGGTGCGGCCAGAGTGCACTCAGATTCAGATTCAGATTCTGAAAACAAGCGCGAGAAATAAACAGTGTAGTCTAAGCAGGCTGCCTGCTTTTTCTCGCGCTTTGTTTTCTGAGTCTGAATCCGAATCTGAATCAGGAGTGCACTCTGGTCGTACCCTTCGACTACACTGTTTATTTCTCGCGCTTGTTTTCGAACCCTAAGGGTGCGGCCAGAGTGCACTCAGATTCAGATTCAGATTCTGAAAACAAGCGCGAGAAATAAACAGTGTAGTCTAAGCAGGTTGCCTGCTTTTTCTCGCGCTTTGTTTTCTGAGTCTGGATCTGAATCTGAATCAGGAGTGCACTCTGGCCATACCCTTCGACAGTCTGATCTGAATCTGAGTGCACTCTGGCCGCACCCTAAGGCTCGTTCGTTTTTTAATTTTATTTCTTTACGGCCTTGAAGTCAACTATACAGCCAAGTTTCAAACACAGATAAACGTAGATTCTATACTCTTTGGACACATTAATAATATTAACCCTTGGAGATTTACATAGATTAGCTTTGTTTAAGGTTGAATTGGAAGTTTTTAGCACGATTTCATCGAGTGCGGTTGGCGTCTTATTTTAATTATTCTTAAATTCGTTCATAGTGGATATTGTGAAACAAAATTGGTGTGATTTTGTGTTACGACCGTCTGCGCAACTGAAGAATTAGTGGAATCTTTAAAATATGCGCTATTCCGGTCAAGTGGACGTGAGAATTTTATTATAAGTTGGCTACCCCACAGAAGCTTATTGAAAAAGCCAACTCGATACATTTCGTGCCAAACATTCCAACAAACATTAGAATACGTCACACCGACGACATTGTAATGTAAAAAAAATAAGATTATTAAAAAATAAGTTTAGGCTGTATGAGTATTGTTCCCTTTGCCTTCCATAAAAAGAGAGAATCTTTAAAAAAAAACAGGTTAAATCGAACGAATGGCTCAGCTATCTCTTTTTTGGCAATAAAGAATGAAAGAGACAAAACTAAACAGTGTGAAGTTCGTTTAATCGAGTCATCGAGCATACGATATCGTGAAAATGAGGAGTGAAATTTACTCGTACTGCGACACATAGGGACACGATATCGAATAGAAAGTATCGATATTGTACTCATGAGTAGTATCGGTAAAAAAGTATCGTACTCGTAAAAGTATCGAAACAAAAGTATCGAGTACATTTCATAGGGCCTTATCGGAGCCTCTGCGGGCTGATGAGCAACCCCCCCCCCCCCCCCCGGTGGTAAAATTGAAAGAAAAACAATCGAATTTTAGCATAGTACGTATAAATCAAAAAAAGGACATGTAAATTCACAAATTGCTATATTATATAAGGAAAAGAAAATAGCTGTAATTTCTGGCACTAAAAAAGTGTTCATTAATATTACATTCATAATGAAAATGTTAATTAAAAAGATCGAAATCATAAACAATTTAAAAGGATGATTTTTTCAGATTTGTTTCAAATTAAACTTACTTTTCTTGAATTTTAATCATTAAAAAACATTATACCCACTTATGTTAACTTGAATCGGACACGTAGTTAACGGCTGCCATTGGCATGCTTCACTCAAGATTATAATTATAGAAGAGGTTACGTCCGTCTTTTTTTCAGGTAGTTTCAAATAGGTATACACAGCACAGACAGAATAATAGTGTTACACTTGAATAAATCAAATACAGTCAAGCGGAAATCACAGTAAACGGCGAATCAATCACAGTTCCTAACAATATGGTCGCAAAATAAACACAGTCACAGATTGGAAAGAATTTGAATATGTCAGTTACTGACTTTATCACAACGCAATACGGCATTTGACAGTATTAAAAATAAAGTGCCAAAATAACTAAAAAGATATTAGTTTTCATATCTATTGTCACGTGACCCAAAACGCTTGGGATTGGCGGAGCCTAAAATGACGTAACACGCACGTAAACTTCCGGTCAAAGTGACATTACATTGTATCGTTTGACGTTTTAATAACAGTCGTGTGACGTTACACACTAGTAAGACGCCATATTATCCAGAGAAACGTTTTCGCGGCAACTTGAAAATGGAGTTTTTGATTTGGTTATTTTTACTGAAATACACGACAGAATGGTGAATATCCACTTTTTACGGACTCCATAAACATTAGTCAATAACGTGAAATCGTTGCCTAAAACTTGTCAAATACCCTATGGATGATTTTAGAAGGTTGGCTATGATTTAACAAGATGGCGTTGCCATCAATATGAGGCGCTTATCCAAATTTTTAAAGGTATCGGTACTTGCCAAAAAGTACTCATTTAGTAAAAGTATCGAGTACAAAAGTATCGGTATCGAAAGGAAAAGTACTCGATACCACAAAGTATCGATACTTTTTTCGTGTCCCTAGACACAATTCGAAAACGTATAGTTTGATCGAATCGAATCGACGAAGACGATCGTTCGTTTCGTATTGAAAAAACTCATATTAGGGGTACTGACTCCTGCCAGATTTGGTGTCAATGTCAATTTGACGTTTTACAATTCGTTTCCTATTTTGTTTTTTGTATTGTTGTTTATAAAAATTTATGTTTTTTTTTACTCCCAAAAATCTTAATTACAAACAAAAAGATGAGCCGAACAAGCAATAATCAATTTGAAATCATGGTTGTTTTCATGGAAAGGTATGTATGTGGTATTGCATCAAGTTCCAAAAGTTATTCATAAAGTTAGTTCGTTTATGAAAGATTTTAATTTTTCTGTGTTATATTAGGAATGGTGACTTAATGGGGCCAGCTGATGGCCCCCATAGCAGAGTTGCGGTGGCCAATAAGTGGATGGAGCTGGAAAATGTCCTCAACTTGAACATGACTGGTTCATCTAAGACAGTCGAAAAATGGAAAAAGGTATGGTTTTGCAATTAAAAAGTTTGTAAGTGATATAAAAGATCTTTAAAATTATGCTAGATATATGCAACATGGGTTGATGATGATGATGATATGCAACATGAATATGTGATTACTGTTTTTGTATGTCAAGGTGTGGAGTGACTTTAAGAATAATACCAAACGCAAGGCAGCCAAAATCAGGCGAGCTGCCAGTGGTACTGATGGTGGACCTGCATGTAAGCTGGTCCTGACAGACTTGGAGCAACGGGTACTAAAATTGATGGGAACCCAGGCTGCTACAGGGCTGCCGAATATTGCTGAAGTTGGTTTAGAGGTAATGCTGTGCCCTTTTTTTATGCCTTATTTTAATATTTATTTAGTTAAACCACATTTTTCACTTTTGAATTGTATTTCCCGTTTTTGTTCCAGCCATTTTTAGCAGCAGACCAGCAGCATGATGCAAGACCATTAGCTCCACCACCACTACCACAACCACAGCCCTCCACATCCCGGCAAGTTGAGGACAGTGAGTATTTAATATTATTACTCAACATTTGGGGGCAGCTGTATTAATCAAGTAAACTACTAGGTTAGGAATGTGCAGCTATATTGTTATTTTCTTGTTTCTCTCGATTATTATGAATTATACCTACATAAACAAGTCATATAAATTACATAATCAGCTCACATAGATGTCTAAATCAATTTTTTATAACTGATTGTAATTTAACATTTATTATTTTTATTTTTTTTCTGTGGCAGACAGAAGCAGCCCATTCACTGTAGAGGATGTGGTAGGCAGTGCAACCTCACCCACTCCTCATCATGCAAGCCATGTGGGGAGTTCTAGTCGCCGCGGCGCCAGATCAAGAACTCGACTCGCTAGTCGCCAGCGGCGTAGATTGCCGCCCTGCCGCACTCGTCTGGCTGATGCTGCAGCAAACTTCTTGGCCAGCAAAGAACGCTGGCAGAATTTTGCAGCAGAGTTTGCTGTTGAGCATATATGTTTGCGAGAAAGAGAACTCAATCAACAAGCTCAGTGGCAAACTCTGTTTGCAAAATTTATCAGGGTTATAGCAAAATTTTATAAATAGTAAATAAAATTATTAGTGTTTTACTTACCAAATAATTTATTAAAAATATGCTCTTTGTCTGCCGGCAAATCGCGAATTAGTTAAAGTTAATTAATATTTTACATACCAGTCATCTCATTAGGCGTTAGGCGACTGCGCAGCGTCGTAGGAGAGAGAGATAGCTTATACTATTATATACTTACAAAAACAATTTAAAAAAAAAGAAATCGTCAAATAATAATTCCGTTATCACAGATCGTCCTCAGACTACATAGGTGTTAAAATTCTTTAGACAAAGTTGACGTCACACAGTAGACATCATGAACCTCTCTAACCGAGCGTTTTGGCGGTAAATTCAAAAAATACATTAATTAATTTACTTTCACTTTTCTCTTAAATCGTTTGTCCCAATCTTTAAATTTAAGCAGTTTTCAAAAATTTGGAAAATACACTTAACAGATCGCTGCTCTAATCTCTACCGGCGCCGGCGCTCTTCATTTACCATGTCTTAAAGTTAATTATAGTTTCCGCTAGAGGCGCTGGTGTGATGTGATATGGAAACAAAACGAGACGATCATACTTTTCGAAAACTATTGCAAAACTCGTAATATGGGAAGATGATATTATTAACTCGATCTTACAAAGGACAAGGTCGACAATCAAAATAATAAAAAAAATGTCGGTGTGTGTAGTTATGAACGCGCGTGAGAAGTTATACTTCTTTAACGAAATTAAAAAATTAGTTGCATGCGAATAATTAATTACAATAAAATAATAAGAAGACTAGAAAAGGTTAGTCAACACAATCAAAAAAGTTCAGTTTTAAAGTGAAAAATTAAATAAATAATCAAAATATTAAACTACTTGACCGTCACTGAAAGCTTTATATTGAGATAGCACTTCCGTTTCCCGTCGAATTACCATCAGTTTCCGTACTTTTATTCACCTTGTATCCGGTCCAGTGGCGACACCTGGCAGAAGCGCGGCCATTTTTGTTTTCCTAAGTTTTGACAGCGCCATATTAACTCATTGGCGTTCTGACTCCCGTCGAAGCAACACGTGCTCAATCTGAGCGATCGTTGTGAGATTTTAAAGGTTTTATTATTATTAAGTGATAAAACTGTAAGTAAAACTATTTTATTTTAACGGTTTTTGCCGTTCGTGTTATTCCAAATAGGTACTTTACGTGTTAAAAGTGAAGGAACCGTAAGTAAAACTATTATTCTTTTTGATAGTTTTTGGAGCCCTTGTGATAAGGGATATTTAAAATAAATATGTTAAATTGTGCAATACCCTTGTTTAAAAAAGTTATAATAAGCTGTGAGTAAAACTTGACGGCCATTCAAGGTGCGTTTTGTTTAAAAAATTAAAGTACCTACATTAAAGTAAATTTTGCAATACTTTACGACTGTCTTGGTCGTTTGTAATAAAAACTATTTTAAGAGTGTTTTCTCTTGGTACTCAATTAATGTTTCCGTATAAGTAAGTGTGAAAGTAAATTGGTAAATGTATTACAAAATACTTAATTAAATTATTTTATAGTTTAGAGTGAAGGAACATCGGTCAATATTGACGTTTCAGCCGCCAACTGACTGGCATTAGTGGCAAAAACAGCAAGATGGTTGAATTTGTCATCTTCTGGTATAACGAAAGCGGCATCGCTATCTCAAGAAAAGTAAGCGAGCTTGATATTCCAGCCCTTTTATTAAAAGATTGTTCGAGGGGTAAGTGAACTATGTACAATCTTAATAAGGTATTTCTAATGTCGATATGCCTTTTTCTGAACATGGCCAGTTATCAATATCAAAAGGCTTATGAATAAAAAGTTCTAACATTTTTACTGACCAATACACGTAATAAAAATTCTCATGTGAGTCGTGTGACTAAACTAGGATAAAGGAACGCTCTGTTCGAAAGACATTCAACGTTTATTTTAAATGATATGCTGATGTAAATTGAAAATTATAATCATAGTCCAGGCTTTACCAACCTGGAAACAAACAACGAGGTAAAGAAGTATGATGATAATTTATGATATATCACGTTCCTGACATTAATTTTCTTTCAGCAATTGCATATTTCTAAAATAAAAATGAATCATTGCGGGAAGGCACCTGTTCAGTTAATTTTAATAACGAAAGTGATAAGATAACAGAATCGTTTCTTAGGTCTTTTACAGCTAGTGAGGGCACAAAGCTAAAAAGTAAAAACTAAAGCACTGCTTAAGAAGTTAGTGATCTCTGTGATGAAGCACCACTTAATAAGATACCATCTAATCACCCATAATGATTCAGAGCTTTTGAGATTGTTTTTCTCGTATTAAGTCAGAATTAGTCATGGATTCAACTCGCGCAGGGGCAAGTGATACTCATAAGCTTCATCTCATGAAGCCCAAGGCGTGTCAGGACATGCCATCCCATGGCGTACCGCTACAGTACCGGTGACAAATCACCCTCGCAGGGTGCATATTATATATAATTTGTTTCCACTACGTGGAATCTTATGAAATGCGTCAAATGCCTTGCCTACATATACGAGTACCGGAAGCAAATCACCCTCGCGGGGTGCATATTAAATACAATTTGTTTCCACTACGTGGAACCTTATGAAATGCTTCTAATGCCTTGCCTACATATACGAGTACCGGCAGCAAATCACCCTCGCGGGGTGCATATTATATACAATTTGTTTCCACTACGTGGAACCTTATGAAATGACTCTAATGCCTTGCCTACATATACGAGTAACGGTAGCAAACCACCCTCGCAGGGTGCATATTACCAAAACTCTAATGACCGCCCCTCGCGGGGGCATATTATGTATAATTTGCTTCCACCGTATGGAACTCATTATGAATAAAGACATGCCTTCCATGGCTTGCCTACACATACAAGTATCGGTAACAAAATATCGTTGATGGAGGAATATCCTCATCAATCTTATAATCGACCTTATGGGGTCATATCACACATAATATATTATTTCCATTACGTGAAGCTCAATATATGTTTTCCTTAGAACATGTTCGCTTATGGAGTTCGTACTATTATGTAAGCACCGGTAACATACGACACTCGAGTGGAGCAAATTATGCATAATTTAACATATAGTCTATTCGTGATTCATAATTTATTTTTGTGACCATGGGGTCTGTAAAAGTGTAAACGATTCGAAACATTAAAAATAAGTAAATTGAAAATATAATAAATGTCGCTTGACATAATTCATTACTTCCATCGCGTGGAAATCCATACATCGACGCAACGCAACATACCCGCTCATGGTTTGCGTACACACATAAGTATCAGCTATAAACTACCCTCTAACTACTAATAGACTATAAAGATCGAACATCGAATATTGACGTACCCAGTTGTGAAGTGCAATGTACGTGGTTTTAAAGGTGTCGCATACTCCGAGGTCTTGGGTTCACCCCGGTGGGGCAAATCATTGTATGATTAAAACAAGCATCTGTGCCTAAGTCTTGGTTGTTAACAAATATCATCATTATGCATTTCTATGCGTTAGTCCATAACACAAGTCTTTCAATGCCTATTATGAGGCTAGGCTCATTGGTGTGAAGTGTTGACTCGATCACTATGGTTGTTCTACCGTAATATAGTTATCGAGGACGTGCTGTAATACATTTCAAAAGAAAAAGGAATATCGAAACAATTAATGTTTGAAAAAATTTAGTGCAGGACAGTTGATAAATTGGTTGCACCACAAATAATTCTTAAATAAATTTAATGGTGTCGCATGCCATTCAAAAGCTTGTTTATCTAAATCCAATATATATCAAGCTCCAATCTCAAGTGCAGTACACTATAACTATGTAAAGAATTCTAAGTTTTCTGCAATTTAAAGACTATCTGCCAGATAGATAGATGATAACATATTTTCTCTTGAAAATAACAAAAGTAAACCAAATGGGTTGCTCACTCTTTTGAGGTAATGAGAGAAACATGCAAAATTAGAAATGTCGTGTATGAGGTGTCCGAGGTGGCCAACATGATCATTTTGATATATAAGTGGTGCTATGTACTGAAGAAAAATTGCACGATCTACCAAATTCTTGAAAGGTTTTGAAGATCATTGTATGCAATTATCCACTTTATGTTATTTTTAGTAAAAAATACTGAAAACTGTTCTTAATATTAAACTTACGCTTTCTAACCTTGCCACGACTGTCTGGAATAAATATACTTCAAACCCTACGCATACTACATGCACACTTCATGTAAGCTGTGTAAATCTTATAAATAACTAAATCTTTATTTAGTATTAAGTAATACATATAAATGACTCAGATCTAAGAACTGAAAAACAAAAGGAAAAATTACAATCAATTATAGATTCCAGGATGGCAAATGAATTTCATAAAATCTGGTCTGAACTTCGTAATAGCATAATTTATCACGGCAACCCTGCAACAATATAAAAACTATACCTGAGAATTTCGTTGTAAAAACGTAAAACTTCAGAAGTTGATCGGTTTCAACATGTTTGTCATTCCGTGGGGTTGTATCAACCACTCCCTACTTCTAACAATAGTTATAAATTCATTGCAATCGACCTTGCAATCACTTCTTGCCAATCTAATATGAAAGCTTGGCAAGTATAGTTGAAGAATACGGCTCTACCACTTCACTTCAATCTCCACTCCAATCAAATAAATATGCTAGCACTACGCTTTTTATCATATTCTACAAAGAGCGACAGCTCTGTTTTAAACAGCTATGAGATGGCTCGGAAACGCTGGCTTGCGTGGTTGCATTGGTCTAGGAACAAGAATGTTTATCGGAATAATCCCGCAGGTTGTGGCCTCGGCTCTGAGCTAACACGATTTGAGACTTATTTTAACACGTGACTTATCTCAAAACTTATTTTGAACTTGTATTGTATGGTACTTAACCATTATTCTAAATAAGTCGGTAGTTTTTACATGATATACCAATGGATGATAAGTCTAATTACCTAAGCTCACCTGTCTTGGCAAACACATAATAATATTTTCTTTTCTTCAATAATGTACTCGTTATATCATAATAATCTGTTTCAAATACCTCGTCATACTAGTTGTTGTTCTGAACGTCATACAGTAATTATGCTGCGTATTATTTGGTTCAGCATGTGGTACACATGACTTGTTCCTACTTCAAATTATTCCGAATCATTGTATTTGTACCGACGAAGAATCTTTTTTAGCCTTGTTTTGGTTCAAAACAGGTGAAAGTAGTTAAAGACAATCCGATTGGTGACTTGTATCGAATAATGGTAATCGTAAGTGGGACCCTGATTTTTGGTACTTAAGTAAAAAGTACAGTATTGTAAAATGTAAGACTCAGTATCGAACAACTTTACATCTTTTTCTCGCATTCGTACGCCTTATTTGTGATATACAAAGATACAAATGAATGCTACACAAGGAAGGCGTCCGGTCATTAACAAAGCAAATATATATATATATAATTCTCTAGTTTTAAGCAAAAGAATCTAGCGATCAGCTAATACATATGTTAAAGCAGCTTCGTAAGCGTGAAGAAATTAAAGGCGTGATTCAAATAATATTATTTGATCCATTTTTAAGCTTACTCGTTTCTTTATACAGTTTCATATAATCTGATAAATGTTAATATTTAAATTTATCATAAATTGTCACATTGGCGTATATATCTATGTACGTGGCGATCACCAGGCGATAACAAACAGGTCTCAATATAAAGCTTTCAGTGACGGTCAAGTAGTTTAATAGCAGCATTTTACCTGAAATAAAATGCATATTAAAATACTTACCTCACTGAAAGCTTTCACTTTAAATTCTGCCTGGTGAAATAATTGAGCCAATGAGTTAATATGGCGCTGTCAAAACTTAGGAAAACAAAAATGGCCGCGCTTCTGCCAGGTGTCGCCACTGGACCGGATACAAGGTGAATAAAAGTACGGAAACTGATGGTAATTCGACGGGAAACGGAAGTGCTATCTCAATATAAAGCTTTCAGTGAGGTAAGTATTTTAATATGCATTTTATTTCAGGTAAAATGCTGCTATTAACACTTAAATGGTTCGCACTTGTAAGGAACTAAAACACGTGTTGTGATTATAGAAACTAGAAACATGTGGATAATATCTGAAAACAGTGATTAGAGGCGACGAGCGTGCCAACATGCGCGACTAATAGAGATTCTATTTCTATTTTATTGGTAGCTTGTGTTCGAGACTTAAGGTGAACGCAGACTTGGCCGCATCGCACGCGCCGCATTCTTCGCATTAGAATTCTTTATATGAAGTTCTATGCAATCTCGTACACCCACCCGCGTCGCAGTCGCCGCAGTCCCTGAACTCCCCAAGCCGCAGCTGATGACGTCACCAACGCCGGCCCGCACCCAGTGGACGCTGCGGCTAGCGCGGCGCGGATGACGTCATTCGCATCAACTGAATGAATGAAATCAAGTGCGATGCGTGCGGCGACGGGAACGACTGCGGTGCGGCCAAGTCTGCGTTCACCTTAAAATTGCACTCTCATCATTTTTTCATTACGCGCATAAAGGAGTATAACTTCAAAAATAACTTTTCTTATAGATTTGAATGCCGGCAATCACATGGCTATTTACCATTTTGACAACAGGTTGTTCTTACCATACTCTATAAGGAGTGAAAGGGAGAGATTGTAGTCTAGTTTACAAATACAATGGTATCGATTCTGGCATGATTCTCTAAAGCTAAAATTAAATTTGACAGCAGTGTATCTCTGTCATACTCCATACAGACTGAAAAGGACAAACTGATGTTAAATTTAGTTTTAAGTTTAGAGAATCCTGCATGAATTGACACCAGTAGTAAATACGAATAGCCATGTGAAGTGTCGGCATATAAATACATAGAGGTAATCTATTAGAAAGAAATAAAGAGCCTCTATTTTGTGTTTCTCTCCCGTCTCGTTTTCTTGGTCACAGTATTGTGACAATGATGTCGATTCTGGCATGATTCTCTAAAGCTAAACTTAAATTTGACAACAGTGCATCCCTGTCATTTTCTATACAGAATGAAAAGGAGAGACTGATGTTAAATTTAGTTTTAAGTTTAGAGAATCACGCCGGAATCGGCATCATTAAGTATTAATCTATGAAATATGACCGGAAATCACAGTAAGTTTATGAATCCGTAGTTTTTTGGAAAAATATCTTTATTCCATGATCATAACATTAAATATGCATTTCTTCTTATTTTATAATATTTTGAGAAATAATAGATTAAATCAGAGTATTTCTTAAATACTTAAAGGTTTAAATTACTATTATTGACTGGTAATAATTGGAATGGACCGGAAGTTTGTATGCTATCTGTCGAACAGCAACGCCGCCGACAAGCCAAGGATTTTTGTTGTTTGGCGCCTTTTGAGGCCGGGTGGTTAATCATTCTCATAAATATTTCTCTTTCATACTCTACAGCAAAAAACTATAGTTTTAATTGAAATGGGTGATAAAGGTGATGGAGGTAATTAAATGCATTTAAAAACTGAAGCGAAGTAATAGATAAGGGGCGGGCAGATATTCACGTTCTTGACATGTCCATTGTATTTGGGTAGGTAACTGAATTTTATAAAATTGTTTCCTTTTAGAAACCTTCGATGATGCAGTCGAAGAAAGAGTTATCAACGAAGAGTATAAAATATGGAAGAAGAACACTCCTTTCTTGTATGATTTGGTGATGACCCATGCTTTGGAATGGCCCTCGTTAACAGCTCAGTGGTTACCAGACGTAACGAGGCCTGAAGGGAAGGACTATTCTGTTCATAGGTAAGCAATATTTTACCCGGTAACTCTTGAAATCGAAGTAAAGACAGGTTAGAATGCCTCATATACCATGATAATGCTGTTCTTGGTTCTTGGTCAACAATGTCCTTAAAAAGTAGTGTATGTAATCATAGCTTTGTTTTCTTTTTATCAGGCTTATTCTAGGTACACATACATCAGATGAACAAAATCATTTACTGATTGCTAGTGTTCAACTACCTAATGAAGACGCACAGTTTGATGCCAGTCACTATGACAATGATAAGGGTGGTAAGTAACTGTTTTTTTATATATAACATCTTTCCTCTCACTTTTTGCAATTTGTGGGAGTGATTTCATGAAATGGTTGCGAAAGCACACGCTATTTGATTTGATTTTAGAACATAATGTTCAAATGACTTATTCCTTTTGTAGTAGGTTTTATTTCTTTTTACTGATATAAGGTGAGGTTTCTAATGTTACACATCATACATAGCTACTGTTAGGCTCTCTCGTTTTTTTTTTTAATTCTTCACCATTTACAATTACCCTGTGTGACTGAATAACAATAAAGACTTGTGCTCGGCTATTGATTAGGCACCCACAATTTTCACTTCCACACTTGTTTACTATTCGAAAGATTATATTTTTTTAAGTAAATACACTAAATATCAGATCTGGGAAACTTGTTGTTGTTTGTTTATAATAAATAATTGAAAATCATAAAATTAAAATTACATTTTGTGGGGGGTAGTAGCCCCCTTCCTTGCTGCGAAAATTGTGGGTGCTTCGCCAAGCCAAGCCCTTCTGCTCCTACTATAAAGAAGAATTCTGGTTGGTATCATTCTTTAGTTTTATCGAAACAATACATAATTACCTCATATTCCAGAATTTGGAGGATTTGGTTCAGTGTCTGGTAAAATTGACATTGAAATTAAGATCAACCATGAAGGAGAAGTCAACAGGGCAAGGTATATGCCCCAAAATCCATGTGTGATAGCAACAAAAACTCCATCTTCAGATGTTTTAGTATTTGATTATACCAAACACCCTTCGAAGCCAGAGCCATCTGGGGAGTGTCATCCTGACCTTAGGTAAGAATAACATTTAGTTTTTTACAATCTTTACAACTGCCCTTTAAGGGCCTTATATTTCTAATAGGTTAGTTGACAGTAAGAAAAATTAAGTATTTAATATGAATACTACCAGCGATTTTACTTTTCTGAAATAACAAATCATTAATAACTTTTCTATAAAATCAGGTAATAGGATTTTTTTTGCTCCATGGTCACATGACTAAAAATGTTACTGGTCAAGACTAAAATGTCATCACACAATAGTAAACTTCCAGCTAAAGTTATGTTACATTGTATTGTTTGACGTTTCAATGACAGTCATGTGACATCACATACTAGTGAGACATCATAATGTACAGAGAAATGTTTTGGTGGCAACTTCGAAATAGAATATTTAATTTAGTTTTTTTTACTGAATTACACAACAGAATTAAAAATGTCCACGTTTTATGAACTCCATAAACATTATTCAATAACGTAAGATCATTTTCTAAAACTTGTGAAATACCCTATTTGGCTCTAATGGTAGTCTGACATGAACAAAAACTACGTAAAATTGCTTTATGTCAGACAAGGTTACGGGATTGTATATGATTACTCTTAGAGGCAGGTTGGGCTCTAATGGTAGTCTGTCATAAAGCAATAGTAGGTAAATTGCTTCATGTCAGTCAAGATTATTGGATCATGTATAACTCTTAAGAGACAGGATTGGCTCTAATGGTAGTCTGAAATGAGGCAAAACTTTATAAATTGCTTCATGTCAACTAGGTTACTGGATTGTGTATGGCTGCTCTTAGAGACAGGTTTCTTAGCCTCTAATAAAGATCAGAAGTTTAACATTAAGTAATAAATTGATGAACAAAGATTTTTATTTCAGGCTTCGTGGTCATCAAAAAGAAGGCTATGGTTTATCATGGAATCCAAATTTAAATGGGTATCTTCTGTCAGCCAGGTAATAATTATTGCATATATCAATTTTATTTTAATCTAGGGAGTAACAATAATTAGTTTGCTTAGTAAAATTTTATCTATAAAACCTATTTATTGTAATTCAGAATTTGTAGTTTACAAAGCACATTGTAAACAAAATTTTAACAAAAAAATCAAAAACACTTAAAAATGTCCTTTTGTCCCGAGATATAGATTGGATATTAATTAAATTTTTTCAGTGATGACCACACAATCTGTTTATGGGACATCAATGCTACTCCAAAAGAGGGTAGAGTAATTGAAGCCAAATCAGTGTTCACGGGGCACACGGCCGTAGTGGAGGATGTGGCGTGGCACCTTTTGCACGAGTCTCTCTTTGGTTCCGTCGCTGATGATCAAAAGCTGATGATTTGGGACACAAGGTATGATGAAGAAACATATTTTAACTTATGAAACCTTTATTGATTGAATAAGAAGTATTAATTACTTTAAAGTCAGTTCACAGCAAAATGTAACTTGGTATAATTATACAAAATTAAACTATTTAATGCACATTTTAGCACAAGTATTAAAAAATGTGAGCATTTTCATATTAGATTCTTGCAGTTGTCGTCTTACGGCTGATATTGTGATTGACATAAATCCCCTGTAACATAGGGACTTTAGTCGTTTCGCCCAATTCAACTTCGGGGGGCGAAACGACTTGTAACGTCGCACTATACCGCGAAATTAAATTTGTATTTTTACTCAGGGAATAAAGTTTTATTTCGTACTAGCTGACCCAGCGAACTTCGTATCGCCATAAAAATATGGGTGGTAGAGGGGTGAAAATTAAGGGTTGTTTGTGTTTTTAATATTACGATACATATTTAACGTAGTTTTTTTTTTCTTCAGACGATTTAATAATTATTTTGAACACAAAATCGGTTATTGTGATTAAATCATGATAGCTAGATATATGTTCTCGCGGACTTTTTTGTAGGTCTTAATGGGATCACATCATTTTGTTCTATTGTCAATAGTTTTGCAGGTTTTCGATTTTATACCTTGTGTTACAAAATACAAATTTTATTACGGATCCCTAATTTTGAGAAAAAAAATTAGCCTATAAATATAGCCTTCCTCGATAAATGGACTACTTAACACTGAAAGAATCATTCAAATTGGACCAGTAGTTCCAGAGATTAGCGCATTCAAACAAATAAACAAACTGCAGCTTTATAATATTAGTATAGATGTCCAAGAACGTCTGTTCTTGTCCTTATGAAGATGTAAATATTATTAATAAGCAACACATACTCAATTTAAGAGAAAAAATTAATCTATTCATCACAAATACAGTTATAATAATATGAGGTAAATAAAATAAATGTATGTTACATTTAGATTCCTCATATTATTAAGTTTTCATTTAAAGATAAATCTGCTCTATAACATATGCAGTTGACATGCTCTTTGTTTTGGTTTTTGCTCTCAGTCTAGCATATACCATATTATTTGTATTCCAGATGTAACAATACGTCGAAACCATCGCACACAGTAGACGCACACACAGCTGAAGTGAATTGCCTCAGTTTTAATCCTTACTCAGAGTTCATTCTCGCCACTGGAAGTGCTGACAAAACTGTGAGTATACTTTGATATTATCAACTTTCGAATTTTAACATCATACATATCTTACTTAATATATCCATCAAAAGAGTAAGCAACATGAACTTTTTTGAACTTTTGACTGACATTTAATATTTCAAAACTGTTATTATTTTGTTAACAACCAATTTAATTGTTTAGTGACTAAAGCAAAAAAAAACTTTTGAATAAATTATACATTTCATAACGATGATATAAAATATCAACTGATAAGACTTGCAGTTTGAGTAAATAATTCATGCTGCTTTGACTCTTTGATGAGTGTATTATAATTGTCAAAGTTTACTCCATTAAGCAAAAGCTACTTCACGGATTTCGATAAAAATTTAGTATGCATATAATTTATGACCTGATTTGAGACATAGGTTACTTTTCATTGGGGAAAATTCGTATCGTGTTCTTCCGCTGGTACTATTATAATTACAGGAAAATTGTTTAACTAATACGTTATTGTTGTTACACAGGTAGCCCTATGGGATTTGCGGAATCTAAAATTAAAACTGCATTCCTTTGAGTCACACAAAGATGAAATCTTCCAAGTGCAGTGGTCACCACATAATGAAACAATCCTGGCCAGCAGCGGAACAGACAGAAGGTAATATTTTTCATTTGTGGGCAGTTAAGAAATATAAAAGCCTTATATATCTATTTTAAGAATAGATTTTTTTCATTAACTTGTGACTTGTGTCTAAAAAGCCTGGTATACGCGACGCGTCGAATATGAACATATTTGTTATAAAATAAAAATATAAAGTCATGTTATTACCGCGATTTGGAAATCTCGGTCAGGGCGTGCAATATATCATTATAGAATATTGAAGCCCCAGACCGAGTTTTTCAAATTCGCGTAAAATTTGTATGTCCAGTGTTTTTGGTCATTTGTACATTATAGTATAACTTACAAAATCTTATATATAAAATTCTCGTGTCACAATTTTGGTTACCACGGCACGACAACCGACCGACGGTCGGTCGCTGATAATTCTAGATGTTATTTAGTTTTATTTTTTAAACTACAATACCTCTCTGACATATGTTATCTACCCACCCACTCTTCGCTATCCGGGCGAATGCACTGACATTGTGTTACCGCGGCCCTAACGGCCGTGTCGAATTTTCTATTCATTAATCTTTAGATTTAAACATAATTTTACTTTCAATCTGGACATTGACGGTCAGTTTTTCGCGTCAGTTGAACTGACGTCAATCCAAAATTTTATCGTGAGTGTCATTTAACGGACGACGCGCCACGTAATTTTTCGTGACTACCATAATCCAATTCGGCGTCGCGCCAAACCCGTGAGTGTTTGATAGTCATTCCAATGGCGTCAGTTCGCCTGCTTTCTTGTTTTTTGGTGAGCATATGGCAACAAACTGTTGCCGCAGTAAGAATTACTAGTTCTTGTTAGGAATCAGAATATTGAAGTTATACTTCTTTAGGCGCGTTATGAAAAAATTATGAGAGTGAAATTTTAAGATGCGCGCGCATCACTGTAACACAAAAAATTAACAGCATGAACTTGCTCGCTTTAGCGACCAACTTCATGCTGTTACTTTTGTGTTTACCGCACATTAAGAAAATCTACCAACAAAATAGAAATAGAATCTCTATTTTGTGGGTGCTAACGACTGCATCGTGAAGGCCTATCAAAAGTATTTATTAATCTGGAACAACGGAACCAAAGCGCGATTCAGGAGACTACAGCGCCATCTCTCGACCATTGGTGTAGTAGAACCAAAAACCACATCTTTATTTTTTGTAATAAAGTAACAGTTATAGTATTCATATTTATCCACATGTTTCTAGTTTGTATATTCGGAATACGTGTTTGAGTTTCATACAAGTGCAAATCACATATTATATTCAGTAGCGATTTTAATTGAATATTTTGATTATTTATTTATTTTTTCAAATTAAAACTGAACTTTATTGACTGTGTCCTTTTCCAGACTTTTTATTAATTTATTGTAATTAATTATTTGCATGCAATTAAAAACTAATTTTAAACGATGCCAAAGAAGGATAACTTCTCACGCGCCTACATAAGTACACGCACCTATTTTTTTTTTTTTTTCGAAACAACTATGTGTCGAAAAAGAAAAAGAATTCCGATTAGGCCCGAGCTGTTAGGTGTATAACTATACTAGTACACATCCTAACAGCTCGGGCGATCGAAAACTGAAGGCAGGACTGACGCCAGTGAGTTGGGAAATTTGTTTATTTAAACTTTATTGCCATTCATATGCAAACGGCGGACTTAATGCCATAAGCATTCTCTACCAGTCAACCTGAAAATCGAGTAGTCTGAAATCTAGTTGGCCTAAACCATGTAAAGTGGCGCTACAGTTTTACGCCTAGACTGACGCGAAAAACTAACCGTCAATGTCCGGATGAAAAAGTTTTTGTCTGAAACTTCTTTTGATGATCACTCACACAAATACAAAGCTCAGCATAAAGGCATCGCGGACAGTGCACGCTTGTTTGATATTTGGTTTCCAATATTTTTTGAAGGCTGCTTTCGCGCCTGTATGTTTGCATCATAAAGGCTTAACATCATCATCATCATCAGTATTAATGTCCCCACTATTGGGGCACAGGCCTTCCCTATGGATGGAATAGGGAGATTGGCCATGCCCACCACGCGGGCCCAGTGCGGACTAGTGGGTGCTGACGACTGCAGATGCAGCCGGAACCAACAGCTTAACGTAACGTGCCTTCCGAAGCACGGAGGAGCTCGAGATAGTAAATTTTTAGTCACCTATCCAATGACCGGCCACTGCGAAAGTTGCTTAACGTCAACGATCGCAGCCGAACGCGCTTACCAATTGCGCAATCGAGCTCCTCTACTTCAAGACTTAACACTATTGTGCAATGTTCAGGTTACACGTATGGGATCTGTCCAAGATCGGCGAGGAACAAACGGCCGAGGACGCGGAAGATGGCCCTCCCGAACTGTTGTTCATCCACGGAGGACACACCGCCAAGATATCAGATTTCTCCTGGAACCCCAACGAGCCCTGGGTTATCTGCTCCGTGTCTGAGGACAATATCATGCAGGCATGTATAACTGTTTCACAGATGTAGGGTGTTTTGGTTCGTATTCACCCGGACTGGTCCTGAAACATCAACGAGCCCAGGATCATCTGCTCTCTGTCCGAGGACAACATCATGTAGGCACGTATAACTGTTTCACAGATGTAGGATGTTTTTCGTTCGAATTCACCCAGACTGTTCCTGGAAACCAAACGAGCCCTGGGTTACGTGCTCCGTGTCCGAGGACAATATCATGCAGGCATGTATAACTGTTCACAGATGTAGGATGTTTTTGGTTCTAATTCACCCAGACTGTTCCTGGAACCCTAACGAGCCCTGGGTTATCTGCTCCGTGTATGAGGACAATATCATGCAGGCACGTATAACTGTTTCACATATGTAGGGTGTTTCTCGTTCAAATTCATCCGGACTGGTCCTGAAACCTCAACGAGCCCAGGGTCATCTGCTCTCTGACCAAGGACAATATCATGCAGACACTTATAACTGTTTCACTGGAAACAAAAACTGGAACCCCAACGAGCCCTGAGTTATCTGCTCCATGTCCAAGACAATATCATGCAGGCATGTATAAATATTTGAAAGATGTAGGATGTTTTTCATTTGAATTCACCCAGACTGTTCCTGGAACCCCAACAAGCCCTGGGTTATCTGCTCCGTGTCCGAGGACAATATCATGCAAGCCCGTATAATTGCTTCACAGATGTAGGGTGTTTCTCGTTCGAATTCACCCAGACTGCTCCTGGAACACCAATGAGCCCTGGAAATCAGCTCTGTGTCCGAGGACAATATTACAAGGATCATGTATAACAGTTTCATAGATGTATAGTGTTTTTTATTTGAATTCACCTGCATTTCTTCTGGAACCCCAACGAGCCCTGGGTCACTCTGCTCTGTCTCCAAGTACAATGTTATGCAGGAACGTAGTACAATTTTCGTACAAAAATAAAAAAAAAGACAAGACTTTCTTGCATTCATGTACTTTTTGTAGTGCAAATAAAGCATTGATAGAGTACTTTTTATAGTTGTCATGTATTATTATTGTAGATAGGATTGTGATGAGGGTACTTTTTACTTTATTATAATCAATAATGTTAATTAAGTTGAAGGTAGTTATGATATACCGCCATAGAACAGTGTCATTCAGGCTACCGAGCTGAATAAAGGATTATGCAATAAATATCTATTGTTTTGTGTTTCTAAACATAATAGTGATAAAAATAATACTAAAAATGGACAACAAAGCAGTGAAATTTGAGGAATTCAATCCACAAACAGACAATTGGAACATTTATCTTGATCGGTTCAAATTTTGTTTTGAGGCAAATGGTATTTTAAGTGAACAAGCGAAACGAGCCAATTGTGTTACAGTGTGTGGTTCTCAAGTGTATGAAACTTTGGTTGCGTTAATTACTCCAAATCAGACTAGTGATGTGACATTCAGTGAAATCGTGACTATTCTTACGAAACATATAGCCCTAAACCAAACGAAATATCAGTGTCCTTTAAATTTTACAATCGAAATCAAAAGCGGGGGGAATCAGCTTCCGATTACATTGCGCATTTAAGAAAATTAAGTTCTGGGTGTAATTTCATTGACTTAGAGAGAATGTTACGTGATAGACTGGTTTGTGGCATGTGTGGCACTTCCGCGCCGCCACTACCGTCGGCGCCGGACGCCATGGAGGCGATGGACATTAATGCAGTACAGCCTAAAGTTTTAGTTCGATTTTGCTATCGTTGTGGTGAACGCCACTCAGGAGAATGTCGTTTCGCAAATACTGTTTGTCGTTACTGTAAAAAAAAGGACACTTGGAAAAAATTTGTATAACAAAGAAAAGAAATATGTCATCTAATATAAATCGTAATATTAATTTCACATATGAACAAGAAGATCGTTTAAATGGTATTTACTGTGTAATCAGTCAGGGTCGAGTGCCTGCTTATGAAATAATGGTGTCTTTGGCGGGAATACCTATTCACATGCTAATTGACACGTGGGCTAGTTTTTCTATTATCAACGAACACACTTGGCATGAACTGAAGTTTCATTTAGTATGATTTAAACCAGTTGAATTTGAATTTCAACTCATGTCAATCAAAACAGCCTAAAATACTGTTAAAATTACTAAATTAAAAATCACGCCAAAACCTCACTGTAGGTATGTCATTAAGTACAGCTCCTTTAAAATTTAATTTGATGTAATTATACCGTTTTGCTTGCCACCTCCTCACATGAAACCCAATCATCACACAAAGTCTGAAATCTGAATAAAGAATCACCTTAACAACGATTGCTATTTATTTTCCGTGCAGGTGTGGCAAATGGCCGAAAACATCTACAACGACGAGGAACCGGAGACGCCGGCATCGGAACTAGAGTCAGGCGTTAACGTGAACCACGGCTAAAAGCCTACCGACCCCCCCCCCCCCCTTCCCCCTCCCTTGTATTCCCCTTCTAGCCATCCAATCACAGAGCACACGCAATCGCATAAAACGTGAAACGCGTAAACGTAAACGTGTTCTACAGATAAGTTGGTGGCACCAATTTTTCCATCTGGCCGTGACCAATCAAAACGCGGCCTATCCCTTCCCGCACGCCACCAACTTTGGCAATTTAAGTCCACTTGTAGCAATTTTGTTGAATGTCGAACTAAAACTAGCTTTATCCTATACAGAAATGTCAAAACACCAATGTCAATTTGATATTTTTTTATGGGCTAAATCTTGTATTAGTTAAATTGAGACTTAGAAAAATTTCTGGAAGTGAATTTGAGATTTGAAACAAACATTTTGTAATGCGGACTCTAGTGGGAAAATTCTGTGCATCCGATGCACCAGCGCCGCTCTATCACCCCCCTCTATCGCCGCACTCGCCTCGCGTCACATAATACATGAATACTCTCACCGCTGGCATCAACTAAATATTCTGCAGAGAAACGCCAATATGTGTAATTATTATTGAGAAATGTTAACCCTGTAACTGTCTCATAGTTATAGAAAATGGACTGTGTTCTCTAGCAAATTGTAAAGTATAACTTTTCCATCATTTAAACTGTATTCTTCATCACCTGCAAACGTCTTTGAAAATTATAATCCTTAATTTTACATGGAACTTTCCACTTGGAACACATGATTTTACAAAGATCTACTGATAATATTAGATTTTTTTTATCTTAACTTGAGCAACGACTATACAAGTAACCTGCGCAGTAGCAATTTTACAAGTTAATATGTTTGTGGTTTTCATCAAGAAGTTTGTCATTATGCCACCTTTAGTAGTAATTATCACAAATTAAAGGTATTGTTTATCCAATAGTCATTCAATATCAATTTCACTATTATCTCTCAAAAAAACGCTATGCTGCTAAGATTGACAGTCTTGGGGTAAACAGTGCTGTGTTATCCTGTTACATAGTATTGAAATTATAAAGCAAAAAAAAACTTGTGATCTTTCTCTCATTCTCCTCCTCCGCGGCCTCTGTATCTTATAGAAAGCTTGGATGGTCTTAAATAAACTGAATTTCTCTATCGTAGGTTGTATTTATAATCGTATCACAAAACCCATTTAGTGTTACTGTTTTTTTACAAATAGACAACTTTGATGCTCAGTTACCGCGTCGTAGATCAGCAATTCAAAAAGAGTCTTGTTATTTTATTCCTAAATGTAATTTACTCGTTTTTTGTGTCTTTTCAATAGAACATAAATGTGAAATAGTAAATGGTAAACTAGTCCAATATTACATCCACACATATTTTAATAACCATTTTATGAATCTGTAGTATGATTGATTGAAGTTTTTTTTTTATATTGTATCTAATTTTACATAAGAAATTAAATAATATTAATAGAACTGGATATTGATGAGTAAAAATCTAATGAGTTTAAAAAGAGATTTCTTCATAATATTGGCATATGTAAGAAGAAATAACTGAACTGTAATAATTATTATAATAATTGTTTGCATTGCAGAATATACTTTAACCATATTGTATGTAGAATTGTAAAACCTAAAAACTAAAAATGTCTAAAGAAAGGAGAAATATAATTAATGGAGAATAAAATAATGGAAAAATAAATTATAAACCTGTTTTCTTGGGCCACATTATTAGTGTCCTTGAATCACATTTAGTATTTTTTTATACGATAACTCATTTTATATAAGAATTTTGCGATGAAAGAAGTTTGTGTTTGCGATTTTAAGGCGATATCAATACACGATTGGTTCTTCTTCTATAGTATTTTAATTTTTCACCTAATAACGAGATGAAGCAGATTGTAGCCTAAGAATGGCAAACAGCCTATTTTGTCGACAATAAACTTACAACTATTTTAAATCACGACTTTACATTAAGTAAGATTATTAGGCGAGTGTGGGCATACAATTATGGGATAAATATAAAGATTTATGTTTCTTAAGAATTACAATTGAGTAAAATCAAAGCTGTTCTAAAAATACCTATTGTGAAATTCCAATCAACATATCTCTGAAAGTCTAAAATAATAATTACGTTAAAGTGTGTCTCTTTTATTATTCAATGAAATACATGCACTAGAATCTCTTAAAAACCATGCTGTATGTATTTTTTTATGGGAAAGCCACGTATTTATTTTTTCGAAAGTCAAAATTCATTTTGTTCCCAGAAGAAGTGTGAGCATGTGATCAAGTTATTTTTTGAAACACAAGCGCACGGTATAAGTACTAAGTATTTAATTTGTCATTATTTTAATTTATATATATTATTTGTTACATCCCATTGCAAGATGTTTTTTTATTGGTATCAATGCCAATTATCCAGAAGGCCGGCATTATTTTTTTATCGAAGACACTAAGCCTAGAGTCTGGAAATAGGACTGACTTAGGATATTTTACTAACATTATAAAAGGAATGTAATTTAAGCTGCTACTAATGATTATTATTATGATTAAAAGTGTCGTAATAATTAAATTTATTTTTTATTTTATCCCCTATTGATATTGAAAATAATTTTGCTTGAATCACTTAGTACCCATAGTTTGATATGTACATAGATAAATGTGACGATAGTTCAGTAAGGCGCTTTGCAGACGGCGGAGCGGAGCGGGCCGGTCAATTTCGCCGTGAACGATAGCACAAAGTGAATCCTATACTACAAACGGACACAGAGGGCAAAAAGACCGCGCCGCAGGTGCCCGGCGGGCACTGGCGGCGAGACATGTCCGCGGCTGCCCGCCGTGGATCATACAAACCAGTTTACCAGTTTATATGCAGTAACGCAGACGGCGGCGCGGGGCGGCTAGCTCAGTCCGCGCCTCCCGCTTTTTAGTGATGGACTATTCACTAGAACGAACGTTCTGAACTGACTGCCTCTGCCCGTCGTGTGCTTTGTGTACGCGGCGAGGGCAGCCGCGGTTTTTATTGCTTCGCGGACAAAAAGCCCACCCTGCCCCGTAGTCTGCAAAGCGCCTAAAAGTAACCATTTTTGTAAAAAAATAACGCATTTACTATGTATTGCACTATATTATGTATACGGGGCCTTGGATTCAGAAACCAAAGTAATCATGATAACAGTGATTATACAAATCAAATTATCCTCAATAATCCGAAATATGTACGAGAATAACGCCTTTTTTATAAATAAGTCCTGGCGCGAAGATAGCTGGTACAGCAGTTCCACCTGCCCACTAGCCATCCTAACCTTGCCGGCCTGCGTATTTTTTTTTTCACGCCTCTTCAAAAGGATCCCGGCTTATAGGAAGAAAGGAACACGTGAGCTGGCAAAGCATTCCATTTGCGGGTAGTACGATAAAGAAATGAGTCACAAATTTCTTTGTTCGCGTGGGAATAGTGGCCTTCTAGATGGAATATGAGTAATACTACTTATTAAGTAATATCATATAAGTCAAATAATCTTTATTAAGTTCTTATTAATTTAAAACAAAACATAAATTATCTTTAAAAATCAACAAGACCCCTTCGCGATGCGAGCCACTGCTACCACGCGTATCACTGTAATTAAGTGGGTGATGTTTGCATTTTGTGACTAAAATGTCCGGACTTTTATAGAAATATCCGGCTTTTTGTCAGGACTTTTCAAATTTTTAAATAGTAACCCTAGTCGCGATGTATATGTGTATGAGGAGTCCTGTGCTCTTATTTATGCGCGAGTGCCAGATGATATTCAAATTAAATGCTACCTATAAATGATATTTTGGTCTTCATGATCGGCGACTACGGAATCCTACATTATACGTAACCCGACACGAAATTAGCAAGTTTTCTTGGCTTGATACGCTGTCACGTGTCTATAATATATGCCGCGAAAGTAATTTTTTGAAGATTTGAGAAGCTTTTTTAAGACTGTAGTATCGTTGGCATCCATTAGCAAAGAAAAAAATGGTTGCCTGTAAAGTCGGTTTTACGGGCGAAGATTTTACGTGACAACGTCTTTTTCTCGGTAGAATATTTATTGATATGAATATAATTAAATTGCACAATAGGAACAAGGAATTGAATGAAAATAAGAATTTCACAAATTTTAACTATAGAAATATATTTTGTTTACTAAAACATTGTACATGTAAACTTAAACTTAACACGAGAGACTCATCGTAACGTTACCGAGCGTTACACTTTTTCATAAGTGACTCCCAGCCGCAACCTAATTTAAGACGTTGTCACGTCAAAAGCAAAGTGAGTATGGAACACTCTGTTAGAACGAAGTTAAAAAAACAACTAAACACAATAAGCTACGAATCAGCTGACGGAGGTGATGAAAACACTATTTTCCGCCTAAGGATAATGGGCAAATCCATCTCTGGCTTTCGAGTGGTTGATTTATAGCCCGCGATCATCGGATAAATCCATAGGGTAAATTCCACCAACAACCTACCCATTCCTCCACTGACCAAAACAATAGCATTATGTCGCATAATATGTACCCCCATGTGCTTATGAAGTACTAGGTTTAGTTTTAGTAGCGGGATGGTTCTTGTCGGAACTACTTGACAACAAAATATTTTGATATTCGGACATACTTAGAATGTTGTCGAATCTTTACCTACTACTAAATATTATAAATGCGAAAGTGTGTCTGGCTGTGTTGTCGCTTCACGCTTAAACCGCTGAACCAATCGAGATGAAATTTCGTAAAAGATAGTTTAGGACCCGAGAAATGACATAGGATAATTTTTATCTTAGAAATCATCCTTTAAGAGGGTGGAAGTTTGTATGGGAAATACCTAATATACTTTCTTTCAATAAAGAAACCGCCAAAAACCTGGCCCTCCATAAATTTTGATAGTAAGTAAATATTAACACGCTAAGAAAAAAGTTTAACCATGCCTGGTCAAGTCCGTACCGTGCGATAAAGAACGTCTTCCAAAAAAAGTGGTCATTAGCCATCATTGTTTTGTGAATCATATACAGGCATTGCGATAAGATAGTGTAAATACAAAGTGCTTTGGTTTCTACTTAAAAACAAGTAAAAAACGTCATTCAATGGAATGTTTAAACTCAAAAAATATCTAGGTCATGCAACTTATATGTAGGGTGCAAAAAAGTAGGACTATTTAATTCTAACCCAGGCTTTCTAGTTTGGTTTCACGCGGAAGCAGTCAACATATACGCAGTAATACGCTAATCAAAGGTTGCGTGACGCATGAATTCAACAAAACAACCATTTACTCATTCCGCTCCCACCCTCCGGCTCCTAGCGGGATGGCCTGGCGTCGTGCCCACATTTACGCACCGCGCCCCGTTACGTCATCCTATCGGGATATTGTGTCGCCACGACTGTCTAGCTAGGGGCTAGTTCACCCGAAAACAATGGCGAACGCAGTCGTCAATATGAACACGTTTGGCGACGTTCGCCTCGTGAACCTGATAATTATCTTATTACTAGTAACATTGACTCCATGTTCCGCACGTGGTTACGGTAGATCACACAGCAGTCACGGCAGATATTCACACAGCAGTCATGGCAGCGGCGGAGCCCACTCTTACCCTGCATCAACCGGATATTCTGGTACGGGGTCAGGCAATCTGCACTCGAACCATGCATCTGGTACTGGTTCAGGTAACGCGTATTCATACCCCGCATCCACAGGACTTTCGGGAAACAATTACAACAGTCACATTACAAAACAATCAACTACGCATCAACAACACAACAACCCCAACCACGGTACCAAGACAGAGGTTCATCACCACTACCATCAAAATTACCATTATAGCCCACCGCAGCAAGTGAGTTACGGTTCCGTCAGTTACCCGGTGTATCATGCTCAACCCCCTGTCTACGTTTACCAGTACAGAGATTCTGGAAGTAGGTTTGATAATTTGCTCACCGGTTTAGCCCTTTATAATTTGGGGAGGATGTCGGCCAACCACGATCACCACCATCATTACGATGCGGATCGAAGATACGTGAGTGCACCGGGTGAGGTATGCAAACTAGGAATTAAAAAGAAAAATGGCGACTACGAAGAGACACGCGTCGACTGCGAGCTCATGTCGAGTTTTATTTGGGAATCTGATAAGCAGACATCTTTACATGCTACCCCGAAAACTTTAAATACAGTTTCTACTTCAGTAGTGAATGTGACGCAGGTACAGACCGGCGAAGCGAAGACTAACCATTCCGTTACCACAATCACAGTGACAAACACCACAGTCGTGGACGCCTTACAAGCTAAAGGGCAGTCCATAGAAGTGACGCCGGAAATGGTTTGTTACATGATTCGCACGTCTCGAAGTTCTAATATTATGAGGAAGGAAATAAAATGCGGAATATTACAAGCTTACGCGCAAAGCTCGTGGCGCCACAATGGCTGTGAAGGGATTTCCTCATCAGTCATTATGATACTTTTTACATTGCTATTGAGATTTGAAGTATTTTAACAATAATGTTTTTAGAATCAATATCTTGGAAGTAGATGAGAGTTATTTCTATTTTTTATTCTGTATCAGTAAGATAGGTACCTAAAGCTCGTGACGCCGTAATGGCTGTGAAGGGATTTCTTCATTACTCATTATGATACTTTTTACATGCTATTGAGATTTTAAGTGTTTTAACAAAAATTTTTTAGATTCAATATTTTGTAAGTAGGTGAGAGATACTTTCTATATTTTATTCTATGTCAATAAGATACTGTTAAAACAAGAAAGTGTCAAGAATAAAACTATTTGTAATAATTATGAAGCAATAAAATAAAACATTCAAAAATATGAAAATCATTTATTGAAACGACAAGCAAAACAATATTGAGTAAAAATACAGAAAAAAACGAGATTATAAATTTATCTTGTCGGAGAACAGCTTGGGTAGGTTCTGCCAGCACTCATAGTATTTGGCGTCCAGTTTCTGGCAGGTTTCGGCGCCCCATTTCGTTATGGCCATGCTCAGGGACGACTCGAACATGAATGCCTGATCAACAGATATTATACAGTTGACAATATTATTATATGTATCAATTTGAGGATAATAAAAAAAGTAAGTAAGAGTCAGCTTGTTATGAACTTCACGTCAGGATTATGTCATCACTTCAATGTTAACAAATGATTGTTATAGGGAACCGGCTTAGCCGTAGGGGCAGTCTACGGGCGTTGTCTGTGGGCGAGAGGACTGTGTTACGGTTAGTACCACCGTCCTCTAATAGATGGCTCGGCCGGTTCCCTATATAGTTTTTTTTTTCAATATGTGATATCTGATTTTTGTGATCGTGATCGTTATCCTACTATAATATAGTAAATGTGAAAGTTTGTATGTTTTTACTCAATCACGCAATAAATACTGAACGAGCTTGGCAAGCATATTTTGTTTATGACCTGCATTGAGAGTTGAGACAAAGGACATTTTTTTCCCGAAAAAATATCAGGTTCCTTTGGGTTTCCCAAAAAAACTAAAGTTAACGCGGACAAAGTCGCGGGCGGCCGCTAGTACTAAATAAATAATAAAAACAATTTTTTGTCGTTATAAAGGGTCATCCACACACTGATTTCATGCTTGTTTTTGTGAAATGACACGGTTATAGAATAGAAATTTAAGGATGAAGGGTAGGTAGCGCGTGTATCGCAAACGTATTTTATGTGGCCACTTAGCACTGAGACAGGCTCTAAACATTATTGCTAGCATCAAACAGGCTTACTATAGTGATCATGATTGCGTGTTCTTTGACAAGATTTTTATAAATAAATGAAGTCGTTGATTTAGTGTACCTGTATTTCGTCCAAAATGTTTTTCCATTAAAAATTAAGTAAGTACTTAGTAAAACTATTTACACGCAGTATTTACAATCTGGCCCGGGCCACTTATGATGTGCACCACCCGCCCCTCCCACATAATTAGTAAATTAAACCAAAATATAGGGCAGTAACGCTAACGAATGGCGCTGTCCTGCTGCCTAGGAAATACTCCTTTACTTTTCCCGACTTAAGACCTACTTATATGAATTAGCTGATGTGTTGAGCGTCCGTCAACTTTTTATTCTCAATACATTGCTAAAACAACACACTGCAATCACGTATGACCCAAATCTCAATGCAAATAAACAACACAAACACAAAGTTTGTCCTCGTAACAAATCAGTGGACAACTGCCTTTTCAAGAAGGTTCTTAGGTTATATATAGGTAGTTATTTATATAACGAAATTAACAAGCAAACCAACATCTATCCGCTCTCTAAGTATGATTGCAAGAAAATTACTACCGATTGGCTTTTAAATCCTTGGATTACATTACAACCGAGAAACTCTTGTCTTTCATCTCGTGAAATGTACTTTAACATTAAATAAACATATTTTCTCTTGTACGTACAGAAACAAACAGAGACACACTCATACTACACAGTGTTATAATCACAATTTACCACTATAATAAAAAACACAATATACGCATACACACACACGAAAAGAAAAATATTATTATATTATTACTAGAGAAATTAGAATTTAAAGAAGAATAAGTTTTGTTTCTCACCTGTGTGCCAACAGCGATCTTCTCAGGCTTCAGGGTGGCGTTGGAAGCGCCCTGGAAGCACTGGACGTCGGGCCCGTGCGGCGTCATCATGGAGTGAAGCGAAGCGCCCCCCGGCAGGAAACCACCCTCCTTGGCCTCGTACGAACCCAGTATCAGACCCATGAACTCACTCATGCAATTTCCTGGAATCAATGCTCATTTGAATGAAAATGAAAGGCAATTCTTAGTTTTTCTTCAATTTATTGCTATATCCCGGGAAAATTTACAACGTGTATCGAAAATAAATGTGGTTGGAAATAACGCACAACCTGAAAGTAGTTTGTTACGAAATGAATAAATTTTATAATTATCATTTTTATTTAATCAATTTAGGCAGTGATATCTCAATGTTCGGAGATTTCAACGCCATTTACACGATGCAATTTTCTTTCACGTAAAAGAGCAATAATAGCATACAATTAATGAGGCGCAATAAGTGACTTTCAAGAATTGTAAGCAACTTTTTACACGCGGATATTGGCGGACATAGTAAAAAGTTTGCATACAAGATAAAATAGAAGTTCCTTGACACCAATACAATTAAGATTATTGCTATCAATTATTGACATGTCTAAACACAGACTTGTACCTATATGAGTATACCATTTATTTGACAATTGTTTCAGGAATTGCGTGGGCGAATATTTCATTCAAGTGTTGAACGATTTGCTGCACTACAGCAATTTGCTCAGTAATATGGAGTTCATAGATTTGGAACTAAGAAATATAAACAAAAAAAAAATGCGTGAATGTCGTGGAACATTCGGTTGGAACGAAGATAATAGGAGATTATTTACTAAGGGAGAAAATAATAATTTAAAAGGCGAGAGCGTTTTTTTAATCTAGTGTAGGATTTTGTAGATAAAAGATTGTATCACATTTTAGCATAATTTCGTTGTCACTAAACGAAGAAGTCATTACTTTTTATATAATTCCGAATTTGACTACCCAATAAACAGATGAATGATGGCGAAATATATTTCGCACGTTTGTATTTTTGCTTACTTAGTTTTTTAATTAAGACGCTATCTTGGTCTCTAGAAATTAAAGAAAACTATTTTGGTCCCTAGGAATAAAAACGCTATTTTGGTCCTAGGAATTAAAAAGCTATTTTGGTCCCTTGAGATTAAAACGCTATGTTGGTCCCTGTAAATAAAGAACAAACTAGCCCTTCGAATAGATGTGTAAATAATATTTATAAAACCCACCAATCAGCACTGGGCCCGCGTGGCGAGTTATGGCTATACAAATTCGTACCTATACGTATATTACGACTAATGAATTTTGATTAAGATTCCTACCACAATTAATAAAAGTAAACAAGTAGATATAAATAAGACCTCTGATGAAATTTTCTCAAATTCAAATTCATGCATGCATTGTTTTCAACATCCTCTTTCTTGGTTTTAGTTTAAATTAGAACCTTTTTCAAATTATATTGTGATAAATCTTTACAAATAGTTAATCATACAATAAAAAAATATTTCATAAGATATAACCATTTCGTAACTGCCGAAATAGGGTTTAATATTAAAAAAACTACGCTGAGGGCAGGATTCGAACCTGCGCGGGTTTGACCCATCGAATTTCGAATCCAACTCCTTGACCACTCGGACACCTCAGCTATACGGATAGTGGCAAAATATTTGTATCGCACGAAATTTTTTAACAAAAGTTCATTCAAAAGTACCCTCCTTATTACAGACTTCTTTTATTGTACGGCGAGCATTATGTTGTGTACTTCGGGACTGTACCCTATGCCGCATTAAACATACTCGGCCTTATTACAAAACGTAGGCTAAAGTTAAACCTGGACTAAATCTGATGCTGTCACTTTTGTTTGCTAAAAAGAAGACGGAGACAACATTGGGTTTAAACTTAAGTCCGCGTTTTAGAATGAGGCGGATTGCGTCTGCTTTTTATAAGTCAATTCCAAATATGTAATAATCAATATATTGAATATAGCATACCGGCATATGCCTAATAATATATAATTTTTGCACGTAAACCCGAAGCAAAAGAGAGTTAAATATAAGTTTAGTGTAATTAACAGGGAAGTTATATATCTATGTGGAGGAATTACTGACAAGTAGTAAATTGAAGCCAAAAAATATGACCCTCACAGTCACGAATAGATATTGTCTCTTTCTATAGAAAGAGAAGAAAACAAAATAAGGTGACAAGCTACCAGGTGTGAACCTTCTATTTTCAGGGATAATAAGTAAATATCTCAATCCAGAAAATGAAACAGTAAGTATGTGCGGCTTTCATCCCTTTCCGTTCAGCAGTTTTTGCGTTATTTAATGATAAACATACAAAATTTCATATTTATACTAATATTAGTAGGGTACCATGAACGCATTTATGATACTACTTACTTAACTATTCTAATTTATTTAAATAAGTATGTATATTTTTTTCTAGTAAACTTTTCTTTAGATTTAAGTATGTATAAAACAAATAATATCAATTTCATTTTTTTTTTAATTCAAGATCAATTTATTATCGAACATTATTGATTTTGAAGTCGGTTGCAACTAGGTTTACCATCCATCCGGATTAGTCGGGACATGTCCGGACTTTTAGACTAGAGTTTGACTTTGTCCGAATCTGTAAATTGTCCGGATTTTTTAAATTACATTGAATATGAATATTAAAAGTACATATTGATTTAAATACCATACCATTGTAGCTAACTGAGTAATGGTACCATTTTTTGACTAAAAAGTCCGGACTATTTTCGAAATGTAACGATTTTTGAAATTTCTAAATCGTCACCTTAGTTGCAACTAGCTGAATGTCTTTGTTAAGGGTCTCAAACTCATACGCACTGTGGTAATATGGTGGTCTGAATGTATTCTCTTGCACGGACCAGCGCGGCGGGAATATTACGAAGTCGGCAATCGCCACGCCGGGCTTTGTGGACTGGCATGTCAGCACCGTGAAGATAGACGGGTCCTGGAGGTCATATTATATTCTGAATAGGTTTAATGTCCTAATAAAACATTATATTGTTTTAAACTTTCATTGTCACTAACATTATAATAATATATGTTATTAACGGGATTGTTACCATATATCTTGTTTTTAGCGAGTTTCCGATATTTCGGTACTGTTGCAAGCGCCATGATCACGGAGTAACAGTATATACAATACAGTAAATATCGGAAACTCACTAAAAACAAGGTACATGGTAACAATCCCGTTATTAACATATATTTAATAAAAAAAAATTTAATGCACACCAATTAGCCTGGCCCCAAATTATGCACTGTAAGGCTTGTGTTATGGGATGCTGGGGTAATGAATAGACTGTATATACTGTACATAAATAAGTATATTTTCATAGAAATACATAATATTAAACGTCCATGACTGGAGTACAAATACTCGTATTCATCACACAAACATCTGCCCCCACCGGAATTCGAACCCGGGACCTCTCGAGTCGGTGACACCATGAAAACCGGCGTATAAACCACTCGGTTACGGAGGTCGTCAAACACACATTAATAAATAAATTCAGTTATAAAGCGCGTTGTGTAAAGTATTGGCACCAATGACCGTCAAGAACCAATGATATACACTTACTTTGTGAACATTGAAAAGAAGAAAAGGTAACCGATCACTAACGGCCAGTTTCAATAACCAACCTCCAGTAGAAGGTAAAAATAATCTCATTCAGTTTCATAGCAACAGGTCATTACAGTCATAATAAAAAAAATCTCAGCAACAAAGTTCGAGTAGGCCGACCTCGTACTGGAGTATGAATATTGAAACTGGCCATAAATGGAAAAGGGAGTGCCCATCGGTAAGTTTCTCTTATTTTCATTGATCGCAGAAAAAAAGTCGATTGTCGGGCAGTGCCGTCTTTGACCTATTGGAGACCCTGGGCATATTAGGATAATGGGGCCCCTATGACCCCCGTTTGGTGATCTAACAAGAATTAGGGACTTTGTATTTATGATCTGAGGTGCCCACCTATCACGGGGCCCTGGGCACCTGCCCAAAGTGCCCACTGGGAAAGACGGGTCTGTTGTCGGGTCTTGTCGGTAATTGGTGCCACTACCTTATGTAGGTACTAATTTCAACAACGAGCAAGACTAAATATTTGGCCGTATTAAAATCTTTTTTGACAAATTTTCTGGACTATTTGCGATTGTGAACGTAACGATGCCAGTGAAGTGGACTCTACTTCTACAACTTACGCAGTGGTCGTAAGAGACAGCATTGATGACCATGAACTTGCTCAGGTCGTACTTGTAGGGGACGTAGTTGCCGTGCCAAGCTACCACGTCGAAAGGGGAGTGTCCCTGCGTAGCTTCGAAGAGTGCGCCTTGGTACTTGCTGATTATCTTGAAATCTGTCAACAATTATATTACTCTTTGTATTAGCGATTAGCGGCCGCCCGCGACTTATTTTTTTTTAAATAAAATATTTTTTCTAATATAAAAGTAGCCTACGTTATACCTTATTACATCAGCTACCTGTCCTGTCTGCCCTACCCCTAGAGTATTTTTTAGAGTCCGGAGGTGGGGAGGGAGAGCAGCCCCCGCCTCCTGTGACATGACAAAGCCGCAAGCATCGTACGATGTCAGACTGATGCTTGTGATTTTATCACGCAAAGGCGGAGGGGCTGCTATTCTCGCAGCACCGGAGACAACGCAGAAGTACTGGTTCTTACTTACTACTAAAATAGGGAACCATAAATTCTGAACATTGAACAGATTTAATGAATTTTTAAGTTAGGTTAATTAAAAAAAATCATGCATTTCCGCCTAAAATCTTTAGTGGGGGTGAGTCGGGAGACACCCGTAAATGTGACTTTTTTTCCACAACTAATGGAATTAAGTACCTATTTTTTAACTATTATGTTTAATAGTTTATTTTTTGTTAACTTTTCATGAAAATTTTGTAAGTAGGTATAGTTTCATTTAATAAACAAAAACACTACAGTTCACCTATTTTATTACTTTGCCCAAGATACGGTGGGAATTATCCATAATGGCCGGGAAAAGTAATTAATCATGCTGTTTTAATCACATTGCCCAACTGAGTCGGGCATTATGAATACAGACCGGCCATTATTAATAGTGCCCGGACTTATCAAACTGCCCGTAACATATATTTTTAAGCATGTAGTAAAAATTGGTTATTGCAAACGGACACCAATTTTATTTATATGTATTTATGTATAGAGTATAGATGTATAGAAGTCCCAAGATTTATCCAAAGAAACTGTGAGCAAGTATATAAATCCGTAATGGTCTGTGGCTACCACAGAATAAAGAGAATGACACCGATAAATTGAACGCTAACTCTGAACCATAGCGTGAACGAACCAATATCGAATTCGAATAGTTAAATTCGATCTCGATACGCGTCAAACGTCAAGAAGTTTTGAATAGAAGATTTTTAATTCCCGTTACGTATTTGTATTGATTATATGTATTGATTCGTGCTAAGTACTGGGTCGCTCCATCGCTTCCATTCTTTAACTTTGATGCCCATTCAGTGATTGCACGATATCGTTATCTTTCTTTCTAGACTAATAAAATTTCATTGGTATTGCTCAGTCCATTCCCTATGACTATTATGTAATACGACCTCCGTGGCCGAGTGGTTTGTACGCCGGGTTTCATGGTGTCGCCGACTCGAGAGGAACCGGGTTCGAATCCCGGTGGCGGCAGATGTTTGTGTGATGAAACCAGCATTTGTACTCCAATCATGGATGTTTAATAAATATTTCTATATAAATATACTTATACATATATGTACAGTATATGTATTCTATCCGTTACCCTAGCATCCCATACCACAAGCCTTATAGTGCTTACTTTGGAGCTAGGCTAACTGGTGTGAGTGTAGGAAATATTTATTATTATTTATTATTATTATTAATGGAAGGTGACATCAGCATTATCTCCGAAGTCATTTTTTAAATTGACGTCTCCGTATAAACAATAGATGGAGAGAAAAAAACAGCCCTTGCTGAGTTTCTTGCCGGTTCTTCTCAGTTTAAGGTAGTTTTGCGAACCGATGGCGTAGCTTCGACTTTTACAAGTGCTTGTAACAGCCTAGGCTGAATAAATAATTTTTGATTTTGATTATGGTGGCTACCAAAACCTATACAGAGGAGCTCGAGATGACGCAATGGGTAGCGCTTTCTGTCCGTGATCGTGGTAGTTAAGCAACTTTCGCAATGGCCAATCTTAGGATGGAAGAGCAAATAAATATTATCTTCAGGTCTCCATCTTTGGAAGGTGTCGTAATGAAGTAAAGCGTAGTGAAGCCATTGGTCTAGATTTCACCTGCAGTCGTTAGGATCCACTCATCAGAATGGACCTGCGTGATATTTTTTTGCCGGTTTATCTATTCCAGGCCTTTCCTATGAGTACTGCTAGCAGCGGGGACATTAATAGGCTGATGATGATTATAGCATATAAAGTTTGCGATATAAAGAAAAGTCATTATCCTTACCAGCAAACCCACCTTGTGGAATTCTGTTATTCTTAAACTAAGGAAGGTAACACACCAAAGCGCTGAGTCTGAATCACATCATGATAATCCAGTGAGCCCTATCTTTGAATGGTATAATATCTGATAAAGGTTTACCGGGAACTTCTAAGTCCTCGTAGTGTGCGACTGGCGTGAGGAAGTCACGCGGGTTGGCCAGCCCGTTGGCACCGATCGGTCCCAGGTCGGGCAGCTTGAAATGCCCGTCGAACACTTCCAAGATGTAACCTCTGTGCGAATTATCGGACATAATACAGTTAAGTACCTATATATCAAGCTTCTTAAAGTGTATGCACTGAAATACATTGTAAAATAGTTGAGGTTTACCTTTTTCGTGGCTGAAATATCTACTTAAATTACTAGGAAAAGTTGGCTTATTCTAAGTATGTTTCTTTAATTAGCTCTCAGTCTAGCATGTGAGTTTTTTCATCTGTCTAAAGTTATTATAGTACCTACCTCGCAAGGGATTAATGGAGTACGAGAAGTAAGTGGTCTAATGTAAGAAAGCTTACCTGGATGGTCCGTCCACGTATACTGCGAATCTCATTCCCTGTTGGATGACAGCTATCTCGTTGGGAGCTACTTCCATTTTGCCAAACTCCGTCGTTATTTTCAAATTTCCTTGTTGAGGCACTGCATTAAATATATGGTTATCAGCAGTAATTTAAATGAAAATATTTATGATTTGGAGCTTTATCTCCATAGACATAAGGATTCATACAGATTGAGAAAATTTGACAGTTTGTATTTACATGATGTCTTTGTGACACCGGTTGTATTGTATGTGCAGTCAGAGAATTTAACGACTCCACTACTTCAAAACTAACAAGAGATTAATTTAATTGCCTTTTTTCATGTTAACGAAAGTTTCAAATTAAGACATGAAATCTATTTGATGCGACAGTAAAAAAAAATTCGCTTCAGTCACCCACCTAATCAAACCACAGCATATTTTGCGCCTCCAGCATTCGCTTTAATTTAATAGTTGGGAAATTAGTTATGTCACATTTATACTTTTCTTTAGCTTTCTGGTTCATTCAAAGAAAAATATTTAAAAAAAATCCTGATTACACTAGACAGTATTATTATTAACTTCGTACCCACCTATCAGCATATCACCGTCGCTGTTGTAAAAGGCGCTCCTGTCCATGGAAGCGTTGCAGAGATACATATGAATGGCAATCCCATGACGGGCACGCGCGTCTCCGGCGCCGCATACCGTGTGCAGCCCTGATACGAAGTCTACGCGCTCGGACAATGCTGGCAGGTCGAAGGGCAGCCATCGAGACTACATAAATTGGACCGACATTAGACATAAAATAGAAGCCTTCTCTAACAGTCTGTAAACAAAAGACTGAGCATTCCCTGTCGAAGTGTAAGGTAAAATCGAGCAGATCGTGGGAAGGGAGACGAAGCGATCGTGTGGCCAATAGCTAGTATAGTTTGGCTCCATGGAAGCATCGCAAAGATACACAAGGCTATCCCGTGTCGGGCGCGCGCGTCTCCGGCGCATACCATGTGCAGCTCTAACACGAAGTCTACGCGCTCGTCCGATGAGGCAGTCGATGTCGCAGGGCAGCCATTGAGACTGGGATAAATTGGACCGCCATGAGACACAGACATAAAGAATGGACAGAACGTTCCATAAAGCAACATGGTCGATGGACGCGGCCAGGAGGGGGACTCTCCAGTAGGTCCTATTCAAAAGACTGAAGAGGGCTCAGGTATAGTGGGAGTACTTAACTAGGTGCAAGGTTACCGCAATAATGTTAATCTGCCATGCTCGTGTAAATCCAAAAATCCCCGCTTGGGCGCTCTTACTAAGTATAAGTATATTATAATATTTATTCGAACATTCGAAGCTTGGCAGCAGGTGTTGTAGATCACAGAATTTAAATAATTCAAATTCGAAACTATTATTTAATCGTTTCGATTTTTGATAGTATATACATAAAAAACCTAATAAATACCTGATTCGGGTCCGGCTCCTGCTCATCCCAATTGTGGGTGAGATATTTAGCAGCGTTAAACCGTTTGAATGGCTTGTGGATAACGGACGGTCGAATCCTTTAGATAAAAATAAATATTTAATCAATAATTGTGTCTATGAATTTCATAGATGTGACGTGGTGCTTAAACAGTTTGTAAACGAACTCTATTGTATAAGTACTCTGAGTGAACGCAATGAAAAAATGCCTCTCGATCAAAATTCGATCGTTAAGTAAGACTACAGAGGCCCAAAGCACGAGTTTGACAGCTCCGTGAAGTATCGCAATTGTCAAATTTTGTATGGAAAACGCTGGTTTGTTCTTACGTACGATAGGGGTGTTGCTTAATTTTCATATAAACTTTGACGATGCGAAACATTACGTTGCTGTCAAACACTCGTGCTCGGGCCTCTGAATTATGACCATTGAGCAAAATTGCCTTTGCTTTGGATAGGTTACATAAATGATTTGATATTAATTTCAATAAAACGAGAGATGAGAATATGGAATACCGTCCGTCGATATCTCTGCATTCCCGCGTTGCTATCTATACTGGCTCGAGTTTAGGTATTCTTGATTTTCATAACACTGTTGCTTTGACTTCTGAACGCGGTATACGATCAGTGTGTTTTTATTTTATTTTGTACAAGATCGCGATAAGTCTGAGTGTGTCCAGAAACCCTCGCTTTGACGGTTTAAATTAAATTCCCCTACCCCGTGGAGAGTTTGGCTTCTTCTAATCACTGCAAAAAATGCAAGAACAATATACTAGTAATACAGAATAGTCTCTATTCGTAGTTTTCTTAATTTATGTTTTTAATAATTTGAAAGCCATTTACCAGGGGACGGGTGCTCAAATTAAAGCAGCAAGGTGTAACCTTTGCTCTCTCTTATGCTAGGGCCACACTAACGGGAAATGCCGTTAATCATCGCGATGATGGACGTTTAATGTACAGTATGCGTGCGATCTGAATGCAGTCGGCATATGAGGTTTGGGGCCCAAATTCGCGCCTCGCACGCCGAGCACTAGAGCATTCCTCATAGCGGCACTCAGATCGCGCGACTACCTACTGTAGCTTAAACGTCCACCATCGCAATAATTAAAGGCATTTCCACCTATTGCCTACTAGGTAATGTTTATTCATATAAATACCTGTACAGCCAGGAGCGCTTGTTGTCGTGTCTCGGCGCTGTAAAGGCCGTCCCGGACAGCTGTTCGGCGTACAAGCCGTACGGGCAACGTTGCGGATTGTTTTGCCCCTCGGGCAGGGAGCCTGGCCTCCTTGGGTCCTCCGAGGAGAACTCTGAACCGAAACCCGAGAGATACTGTTGCGGAGAGAAAGGCCAAGGCATTTATGTTTAGACCGGGTATTACGAAGGTAAGTGCATAGCGGATTTTACGCTTGAAGTAACCTTCACTTTACAGAAGATCAATTCATAAAATAATATTTTCTAAATATCCTCCTATTAAAGGCTTAATTAATACCTTTACTTTACGAATTAGATGTTGCTCAAGCGAAAATCCCTCGGCCCGCCATACATTTTTGTCAAGCAAACATCAAATCATCATCATCAATCACGCCAAATAGTAGGGCGTAAGCGCTATTGGTTCAAAAAACAACAAAATTATGTCGCTTTAGCATTGTGAACATTAAGCGCCAAAAACGTACTCAAATCTTCACGAAAGAAATCTTGACGCAGAAAAAAATCTAATTCAAATGAGTTAGATATGTATATATCATCGCTCGCTTGAGCGACATCTAATTTGTAAAGTAAAAAGATATTTAGAAAATATTATTTTATGAATATGGTTTTATTTTTATGGCGCTCTTTCTCATTTATAATGAGTTATGATTTTATTGTAAAAAACTTTGATCCTCGTTTCTGTAAAGTTACTATAGTGGCGTTTTAAGCAATTTTGCTTTTCCACTGTCTATATGTTTATGTTATGATTATGTCAATCAACTCACGTGGGCACCTTGTATGTAATGTTATTAAAATCAAATTAAAATGATTAAAAAAAAAACAAATAACACTAGTACCTAAGCTTAAATAAGAACTTACGGTCGCATTCCGAGATATCAGTCAACTTTTAAGTTTGAGATAAGTTTATCTTTCTTTGTGATAGCCAACACGTTACTTAGTGAACATTTTCCGAAAGTGGCCGTCGTCAGCTTGAATGCTACTATAATAGACCTAAGTTGTTATTTTGCGATTGCAGGTTAAAAATAAAGAAACTTACCTTTAAATTGCTCATTTTCGATTGGAACACCCAGTAAGTCTTCTAGTCCAGTTAATACTGAATAGCTGAGGCGTTCTCGCGCGTAATGTGTTTATCAGTTAAACCCGCCCGGATCGGTATGCAAATAAGACATTGGTATTCAAATAAACAAAAATCATTTACTCCGATATATATTATCTAGTGATAATAATAATAAATGTGAAAACATGTTTTCTTAATTATTACACTATTTAAAAAATATTTTTATACTTTTTATTAACAAAGCCATTTCTTTGTCTGTCGCCCATCTAGCGTCACTTTGGTACCTACGTCCATTGGATTTTTGTTCCCCAAAAACAAAATCTACGTAATTTAATTAGTTCTTGCGCAATATTATATAACAGTTATTGCATAATACGATGGCAAACTAAGAGAAATACTTTATCCGTTGGGGATTATAAAAAATATAAGTAGAATATATTATATGAATGGTATTGGTATAGTTAATTTACCTATGTATAAATAATGAAATAATACACACAATTGTTTTATGTATTACAAAGATAAAATTAGGTTGATGGGACGGTTTTCACTATGGTAATTCAACCAGTGTCGTCCTTTAGACAAGTGTGGACCAGTGGTTTTCTAACCTGTTTTGTTAGATCCCGTTTTGTGTCTATTTTATGTGATAGAGGTTTTATCATAGAACGTGCGCAAGTTGCTATACGACAGAAAGCCCACAAGTTCTTTTAAATGAATATGTTTTGGGGTGTTTTGCTGCAGCAGCGTGCGCACACTTTTACGACATTTCATACTTCGCAACTTTGCGGCATTCCGCATAACATGGTTTTTCTGGAGTAGGTATACAGTGCAAGCAACCTCGTAGATATTTTTTTTATTTATTACAAATACATACCTACAACCTTAGTAAGGCCTATAGCCCACGGCGTATTTTAAACGCGCAGATTACGCGCATATAACGAGATTTGATCGCAACCTTGAAACTTAACTTAAGCGGTCACACTGCATCTATTATTTTCATGGGAAAAAATGTACTAAAATACAAAATCATTGGTGTCATCTAATGTCAGGCATATGATTGGACGACTTCTAAATAAATTTGTTCTTAATATGATTAAAAAAATAAGGGAATTGTTTTGTCTAATATTTGGATGTTTACATTAAACTGTAAATGATAATTAGGTTCAACTCACACTTTGCCTTGGGAATAGCTTAACAATGGGAAAATTAAGATGAATTTCAAAACATGAAAGTTGGCATTTAGGAGGCACGCCTGCGCGCGTCGAATAAGTGGGAATACCTTAATAGTAGAAAAAAGATATGAATTAGCTACAGGCGAAGCACGGGAAACCATGATGCGTCGCGACATGGTCTGGACTCTGCGCCAATATGAGTTGAACCTTAGTTTTACTGGTGTGACTACGTTAAAACAAATGAAGGTATTATACAGGGTTACAGGAAAACTCAACCTATTCCTTAGAAGGGGTTATACTACTGGTCAATAGCAACAAATTAAGTCCAGTGAACTAGGGGTCAAAACTGGATGGTTACCGACTTGTACAAATTAAAAGTAAGTTTGACCTAAGCGCCTTTTGATATTAATAAAAACAGCTAAATGTTTCTAACTTAAGTACCTTTTTGGAAAGCTTTAGAAACTGGTAAGTCATTTTACTAATTTGTACGCCAAATTCGATAGTTATTTTTCAATAATTTACGGCGAAATCTGGAAAAATAAAATGATTTTTACAAAAAATCAAAATTATTGATTGAATAGAAAATCACGAAGATTGATTTGAATATAAATTCTCAAAGTAATATCAACTTATCCATTAAAATTAATAAATGTAAACTATTTTTTAGGTTACAAATTAGTAATAAATTTAAATAACACACAATGAATTCTGTCGTAAATATTTTATTTAACCCTTTATACGTATAATGATGTCAAGCAGTAGTTATTAAAGTTCAATATCAATAACATGGTATTTGAGATCTGTAGATCGGGATAAAATTGTGGGCTGGTACAACTACGATGTTAAGTTACATTACGAACAGGTGTCCCATCAACTTCTACTACAAAATATATAAAAAAAATCAAAAAATATGAATGTTAATCTTGAAAAGGAATCCTCGAATTACGTAATAAATAAATGGGCAATAATTATAAAAGTAAGGAAACTTACGATGGGACACCAACTTTTATTAGTTCATCGTCCATTTTCTATATTGAATCGAAATAAATGACATAATAATATAATAAATACATTGATTTATGAAAAAAAAACTGTTACAATTCAAATCATAAATTATAAATAATGATCTAACCAAATAGAAAATAATAAATAGAAATAGGACGTAACCATATTTTTACAAAATGGAGGGAGATACAAATTACATATTTTTTTTAGTACTACTATTAAAAAAAAAGGGTAGCTTCTATATCTTACAGCACGACATTAACATTATTATTGTTCCTGTAATACTTTACATAGCTGTCATAAGCGAAACGGAAGATATTGTCAATTCAATGGTACCAATAATTTTGTACAAAGTTGCCAATAACTTCTATACTACGATAAGATGTACAATTTCATAATAGAGGCAAGAAGGCGGGCTACTAAATTATTTTTATCAGGGTCCGTACCATGGGCTCGTAAAAGTGTAAAATAACTATCGCGATTAACTCGTTCCAATCAAGAAATAAATTTTATAATGGAGACGCACAAGGGCGTCGCCAGCTTAAGATTAAGAGGGGGGCAATGGGGCAATATAATAGGTGAGGAAGTCAATTGCTCGCAGTTTGGTCACTTTGCGGCTAGCTACATAATTCCTGTCAGGGTGTACGTGAGAATGTAATTCGTATTTACAATTCGTTTCTTTTTTGGCGCGAGTTTATAACTAAACAACGATTTCATCGGCAACCCGGTTCAGAATCTACCTTTCGATCGCATTAAAGTTCATGGTACTGAGGGCTCATAATAACAAAACGCAATTTTGTTTACACAATACACAAGATATTACTCGTGTCAAAGGAATCGAAAATGCCGTCGCAAGACATTTTGTCTCTTTTGCACGTTTTCTTAAGATAGCATGTGGGAGAGGGATAGAATAGAATGACTTATCGTCATTTGCGATTTCTCTAATGACACGAGTTATGCATGTTATGCATGGGGAGATCAACAATTATTTATGCTTAAACCCATACACCTGTATAAAGGAAAATTTGAATATTTATAGAATCTAAGTATATACAACTTATTAGAATAGCGCGTGTTATTGAATTCTCAACTATAGACTTGGTTCATATAAGTAAGCCATTATTCTGTAATAATTATATTTTCATTCACCAAAACCTTTATTGGCGGGTTCTATTCATGAGCCTTTAACATTTCCTTTGCTTGTCACACCCAGAGGTATTAACTAGATTTAATGCTTGTTAAAGTATAGTACGAAAGGGGCTATCGAGAAAAATGAACCATGTCTTTGTCAATGACAATATTCCAATCCAATCGAACCGTATAAATGTTTAATTTAGAATCAGTCGTCTGAAGCAATTGAAGCAGCCTAGTAAGGGGGCTCAAACACTTGCCATATTTAACAATATGTACCTATAATACATTTTATCTGCTGCAGTCTCTGTAAAATTGCTATTACATCACGATATATACGTAATATTAGTACAGCGATTTATAGATAAAATCTTTTGTATTTTGACAGTTCGATATATGGAGTATCATATTGTGTTACTTTTGTCATACTACGGAACCAGGATGATTTAAAACTGCAGCCTACCATATCGTTTCTCGATATCCATTTGAGTATCGAGTTTAAGGCATCCAAACTAAATAATTCCCATTGGAGCCCTAAAGGAAGAACGCTTAATAAGCTTAAACATCAAGGTTATTATACGATAACAAAAACTTAATAATATAACACAAATCACAGACGCATAAAGCAAAGAAGTTAGTTTAGGCAGTAACACTAGCACATTTAGCCTGAAGTAACAATCTTGCCTAACATAAAATTCAGTGTTATTTAAAGGCAGTAAAACGTGTACAAACCTGTATAAAACTAAAGTACATTCAAATAATAATAAACAGAAAAAATCCATGTGTAAAAACATATTATTGCATCTTTACTCTCAAAGGCACTAATATTAATATTCATAAGCCTTAATAATAAACCAAATTCTATTGATTATCATTTATAAAAAAAATATATTAAAAATAATTATAAATATTGCCATCAACCTTCGAGAGATAAATAAATCTATGCAAACATAATAAATAATACATCACTGAGTTACGGAATCAAATATGCAACACAACTTTACAAGTATTACACTATTTTTATTTAACATCGTAACTTAGTTGTATAACTTGATTATCAGCAATACATTAGTGGAGTTACGATGCATAGACTAGTTATACAACTGATTCACGAAATTAACTATGATCTAGCCTAACATACATTAATATCACACGGCCATTACAGCGGCCTTATACACATATGCAATAGTTTATTACATTGATATATTTGGTAACAGCTAGAAAACGACAGCCAGTCGAAAATATTTTGAGACGCGGTAAAATTTCATTATAGTAGCTACACATAATTCGCAATAACTATATCAAACAGAACAGCATCGAACACAAATAATTTCAAATAATTTTGGACGAAAATTCAACGAAACCATTAAAATTAGCTTTAAAAAAATTAAAGCTAGCAAAGGATCGTAATACAAAACATTTTTGACTCCAAACGTACAAAATCTATTGCTACACGTGTACGAACGTACAATCGATTCCGCCATATTCAACGATACTTGCTTCGGTTGTTCAACCCGATTTGTACCTACAGCTCTTATAAATAAGTAATAAATCGCGCTGTACTCCCTTTGCAAGTTTCAGAATAGTGCTACATCACAGTACAAAAGCTTCGACGAAAACTGTTCCCTCAATAAACTGGACAAATATATATATCTACCTACTTTGATTTGTAAATTAAAAACGAAAATTTTTACTCACGCTATTTATCATGCCGGCACGTCACTCGGCTTGACTGTTTTCAAGTTTACAAATATCAAATACGAATAGCCAAGTAAAGTGCCAGCATCACACTCTCATTTGTGACAACGGAATTGTGTGTCAGAGCAAGCGCGCACTTGTAAAAAAGTTTAGTCGTTATTGTATCAATATCAAAAGTTCGTTCGATTGCACCCGTGCATCATCAATCCATAGGAAATAGAACGTTGTTCGATAGTTAGATCAAATAGAAAACTTCATCAAAAATTATGAATTATGATAATTTTTGAATGAATTATTGATAATGATTTGTTCGAATTCACAATCCAAACACCGATTACTAGATATATCAAAAAATCTGTCGATCAAAAATCACAAGTGCACGCTAGCTCTAAACGTCCCATACGAAATAAACAGAATATTATGTATTTCCCAAATAGTGAATCCCGTGTTGTTATATTATATTTCTTTTTAATTCAAATTATGTTCTAACGAGGCATTTGGATGTTAGCAACATTAGTGCTTACCTTACATCTGATTGTAGTGCCTTTACCTACAATTATTTATATATTTTATTTCTTGAAAACGTTAAAATATCCCAACTCATGGGAGGTCAAGATTATTTCAATTAAATGTTGTTCTTGATTTACATATCAAAGTTATACTAGCCACGATCTAATTCCTTAAAAATGTATTAATAGCGATATTGTCAACAATAATTTGAAAAAATTAAATTAAACTTCACGAAGACAACTTACAATACTACACAAAAGCACTATTTGTACAGACTGGCAAGACATTACTATTCATCTGGTCACTTTTTGAAAAAAAATGAGATTATTTAGATATATGTTATTGACTAAGCTATAATACATAATATTATATACGGAATAATATCAATAGAGATTGCATATTATATCAGTTGATTTAAATACATTTTGTTATATCCATATTGTTACTAACCAAAATGCATACGTTTAAATACTGTAAAAAATAAAGAAAATAAAAAGCTTTATTTAATAGTAATTTTCGGAAAGTATAATTAATATAAAATAAGTACTAATAAAGTTAAAAATTCGAATAAAGGTCCCCATAATCTTTTTGTTTTTTATTATTATTACAATGACACCTTTGATATAACCAAACAATTTTTTTTTGCTTAAGTCTTGAAAGTATATTTTAGACACTATCATTCTTCACTGGATTATACTTGTTATTGATGATAGTTTTTTATCCAAAAATATCGGAACACCCTCTTCAGATAAGGATTACAAATCTATCTAAGAATAAGTTTTTTGAATTGTCATTGTCATAAATATTCATCTATTTTAATCAGAGTTTGGTGGCTCACAACAATGTGGATATGACTCGTAAGATATAAGCGGATAAACTTCAGAGTATTCATAATATTGAGTACTTGTGACCTTAACACTAGAAAATGTAAGAGATCTACTTAAGTAGCTAATATTCCTACGCTCTTATGACAGTGCGAATTATTTATAACGTGCAATTTCGTTAATTTATTAAGTTATAATTTCACTAAGTTGTGCTTGCAGAACTGTTTGTCTCAGTTGTACATAAAAATTTAGGTACTGTACTTACACAACGTCATTTAATGGAAACTTGTACAGAATACTATCAAATATAGGCATATTTTATAGCTCTTTATGTAGTATCAACTTTTTTCACTACAATTCTGAATCAAATCAAAATAATTTAGATTTGTAATTCTGATTTGAAAACAAATGACTCAGCTTGTCGATAACTTTTTAGTTTTATAATTTTTTACAGATATAAACAAACAGTTTTGTATTTAACTTCAGATAATATTACAACCTACCTCCCTTCCTTCCTTGAAGGGTTGAGTTTCATTCTTCAACGCAAAGAAAAATATGTCTTATATAACAGTATTCTGTACAAATCCTATAAACCTCGAAATTTACCGAATACTTTGCTCTCAAAGCAAAATTGAAAACATTCAAGTTTCATCAAAATTGCACTTTAAAATTTACCATCCATTTGTTTGTTCAAAATTAGCTACACAGAAAATTAATCTTACAAATATCAACAATAGTAATAGTAAGCTATTATAACTAAACGAATTCAACTTTACTTCATCTAATCGAGTGATAAAAAGATAGCCTCAGCCACATACGAGTGCTATTTTATGAAAATAACACTAAGAAAGAAACTAACCTTTTATCATTCTTTATTCAAGATGCTTAACATATCACATCATAGCAGTATTTGAAAAAATATAAGATAATGGAAATCAAGAGAACGAAGTTTTTTTTAACACCAAAACCGACATCAAAATAACTTTTCAGTAAGTACAATTTCCGTTGTTTACCATGATAGCGTTATGTTAAGCATCAAAACGTATTTAATGGTATGTATTCTACATATAAACTCAATAGTACAATATTCGCTTACTGATGCGCAGGTAGCATATGTTTCCAGGCCATTTCGTACTTGGTGTGAGCTGTGCTGCAAGCGGACTTGCTCGCTTCTACAACGCTCAATGGAAATGGCTCACACTGTGAACAAACAAATACTAATAAATAACACAATCATACTCCATATATTGCCGACCTCCGTGCCCATGGTGGTTTCATGGTGTCACCGACTTGAGAGGTCCCGGGTTCGAGTCCCGGTGGGGGTTGATGTATGTGTGATGAATACGAGCATTTGTACTCCAGTCATGGATGTTTAATATGTATTTCTATATAAATAAACAGTATATGTATTCTATCCGTTACCCTAGCATCCCATAACAGAAGCCAGTGTTTACTTTGGGGTTAGGCTAATTGATGTGAGTATTGGAAATATTTATATTATACCTATATTCCTTTGTCTACTTCGTTCAATTTCGCTTTTTATATGACCTATGACAGATCTACCGATAATTACGCTTAGACCTTTTGTTCAGAGGCCCAAGGACGAACTTTGACAGCTTATATGAAGAAGTTTATATGAAAACTAAGCAGCGCCCCTACCGGGCGTAAGATCAACCTGGCTTTTTCCATTCAAAATTTGACGATATTTATTTATTTTATTCTTCATGCACATACTCTACAATGGCGAACTTAATGTCGTAGGCATTCTCTACCAGTCAACCATAGGGTGTTGTAATGATTTTAGTGGTAGGGTGCATAACTGGGGTGGAGATCGCATTTACACAAATATGAATAGCACTAAACATAAATATAATTATATAACAATAATATACGATACGAATACAGATCAGTCAAATTTCGTGTTTGAGTCTCAGATCTGGAGTAAAATTACGCTACCTGTATTCCCGTAAAAAACGACGCGTAATTATTCTGGTGTGTCATAGCTGCCGAATACGCCGATATTCATCCATAAGTTTTTCATTCAATGCCCATGCATGCGCGATTAGAGAGAAAGCTAGCGGTCTCTCATCTTCTTTCTCTTTCTATCAGAGGGAAACTTCCACTTGTAGTAGAGTCTATATCTCCCCTACTCTATTCTTATACCTCTATGTCACACACGCTCCCTTCCTGCCACAGAAACGACACACCCACGGGCACAGAAACTGACCGTGAGCGCACAAAACGCTGTCTCACTAACGCTTCCCCCCACGAAAACTGCTCACTAGAGCCGAGGTCTCAGAGACGCCCTCTAGTTGATCCGACCCCCTCAGGTTCGAGTGGTCGAAAGATTTCAGACGGAGGGACTACCCCCGTGGGGAGATGCCATCCACCTGGAATACCTCTAGAGACACTCGCCAATTCTCGGCTTGAGGTCCCCTTAGGATCTTGCCGCCCCAAACTCGGTGACGCTGTAAAGGTCATCTGCGGCCAACAGCATACACGCTCATAAAAAAAAATACGTGTGGCACTCGGGGACTGCCGCGGTAAAGCTATTGAATAGCATTTTTTATCAACTTATGCAATTTATGCAGTATTTTTTCTTTCTTACAAACAGCTGCTTACGTATTCGTCCGATTTCGAAGCAGCTCGACTCGATCCGTGCGAGCTTGTGCGAGTCGTACCATATACATGCACGTTAAGGTTCAACTAATCGCGGGTTCGAACTCACTCGTGGACGCGGCCAAAAAGCACGCTGTCTCACCTAGCATTGTGGCTAAAAGAGAAAGAATCAGTTATGAGCAGTTAGCAGCTAGTCTACACGCATACGTCTATTCGCACGCACACAAACACCGTGCCGAAGTCTGCCGAACTGAAACGACGTCAGACGATGCACGGCTTTCAACGCCGCACCGCTGTGCCGGTCGGAGGGGGTGGTTTTTTCGAACCGGAATTTCTTGATTCGGTCGCCACGCTCAAGCCCGCGATAAAAGTTATGCAATAGCTTAAAAACCTGCCACACATGCGACATACACAAGGTCGCGGAAACACCGTGCCGAAGTCTGCCGAACTGAAACGACGTGAGACGATGCACGGCTTTCAACGCCGCACCGCTGTGCCGGTCGGAGTAGGGGGTGTTAGGCTTATTTTCGTTACGAAAACCTGCCACACATGCGACATACATACGATCGCGGAAACTGACCGTGAGCGCGCAGAACGCTGCCTCCACGGCTGCGATGAACCGCTCCAGTTCCGCGCCGCTCGCCATCACTAGCGCCAACCCCGCGCCGCGTTCCCGCGCCTCGCAAACGCTCCACTCCTACGATATCATACGACAGATATAGTGCGACGAGGATCCTTATGAAGGTGGCGAAAATCGGAACTAACGCCGCCGTCTTTGGAAACGTCTTGTTTTGTATATGATTTAATTTACGATTCTGGCATGATTCTCTGAACCTAAAATTAAGTTCGAAAACAGTGTATCCTTGTCATATTGTATACAGAATGAAAAGGAGAGACTGATGTTAAATTTTGTTTTAAGTGTAGAGAATGGTGCTAGATTCGACACCATTAGCGTCCTCCCTGAACTGTCACTCACATTCATAAAGATACATGTCGCACTGTCCTAGAAATCTATACTTTCTATACTAATATAACAAATGTGAAAGTGTGTCCCTCTCTTCACGCTCGATCCGCTGAACCGATTTAGATAAAATTTGGTATATTGACTGTTTCGAGTCCGACAGTTTATATCCCAGAAATCAACCTTTAAGGGGGTAAACAGTGGGGTGCAAGATTGTATGGGAAACAATTTTTTCTTACAGAAGAAGTCGCAGGAACCTACTAGTATAGCAACTTCGTCTTTTTAAGAAAGTGTACTAATAAATAGAACTGCATTTTGATGTATTGAGAAATCTATTTAGTAAATCATTCATTGAGAATTGAGTCGTATAGTATCAAAGGCGGCAAAGTAGGGCGAACCAAATATTTGGCAAATAAAAAACTGTTTAGTCTCGTCTTTAAGGGAGGATTTTTATAATTGACATTTCACTACGATTTGTAGTTATGATGAATGTCAATGAACATAAAATCATTGCGCAAAATGAACCACAGGCAACATAATAATAAAATAAAATTACTATATTGCCGCCTTTGATAGTAAATTATTAGAATGGCCGATTTTGAACCGAAGCTTGGTAAATATGGCCGCCTTTGACGCGAACTAAATGTTATGATAGCCGAGTATGAACAGGGTTGTCAAAATTAAAGTTTGTTATATTTTATTAATATTTTTATTGAAAATTGAGAGAAATAAAGAACAAATAACAGACTGAAACAATAATCAAATTATTAAAAAAAAAACTAAGATTATTTCGTAGTAAAAAACAAAACTTTTGTTTACGCAATCACATAATGTTTGAATAAAATTTCCTTTTAAGGTTTTAATGACATGAACTTAACATAAAAACACAATTAATAATAAGAAACTAAAGACCAGGTTTTACTAAGTCGGAGTCTTGCGTTCTATTTGGAAGATCACTTGCAATTGGGCACACACCGTAGACATCACAATATGTGTTTGCCATTACGACAATGGAATTATAATAAAATCAACTAAATTGAAGTAACTGTAATGAATGGACTATTGTACGTTCTATCGCTCCTATTTAATAAAATTTTAAATAAAAAAACTATATTTATACATACACATATTAGTATATGGATAATACCTACCGGTAATGTTATGAGTAGAAAAGGATAACAAAAATCATGTTTCAATCATGAAACAATATTCCACGGGCACGATTCATAACTATCAAAACAAATATTATTATTATAATGTTTTTTGTGTTTTATCCGTGTAATTATATTTACATAGTAAAATCAAATAGGTGCCAACCCTAACCTAGTAAATAACACGAAATTAGCTTAGCTTTTTATCACATTCCTCTTCCATGTATCGCTTTTCCTTCTTCGTTTGCTTGTGTAATTAGTAGTACGTGTTGGAGTTTGCTCCATGATAAGTATCAAACACTAAGGGTGAGGCCAAACGAGCGTAATTTTGTGAGTAGTGAGTCGCAGAATTTCGGTCGCAGATATTCTGCTGCATTCGGTTTCATACAAAAAGGTAGTTGGTGCCACACGACAACGCAAAATGAGTTGTCTGCCGACTCAATGCGCATAAGTTCGTCCGAATTTCGGTCGGGGTGAGGGTAGGACAAGGAAGGGGAGTGGGGAAGCAACAGTTTGTTACAAGTTGCGTGGTGTAATAATTCTTGAAAAACACGTAATGGCACATGATAGTACTTTTCAAACATATCTGGATTAGCACATAAACGTTCATATAAAGTATGGAACTGTCCACATATCAGCCTCTGACTATTCAGTGGGTTTACCCAGTTTCTTTTTCTGACCTCATCTTCTGAATATGCTTCGTAAATACACAATATTTTTAATTGTTTTAAACTTTCATGGTCACTAACATTATAGCTATTAACGGGATTGTTACCATGTACCTTGTTTTTTATGAGTCTCCGATATTTCGGCACTGTTGCAAGCGCCATGATCACGGAGTAACTGAAGTAATTGCGGGTAGATGTTATTGGCAGACATATCGGTCTACCCTCTGACGTCGTCTTTTACTGCGCTCGATACCCCTACCATTGGTCACGTTCTCACTATTCACTCGCACCTGTTCCCGACACACAATACTCACAGTATCCGATCGCGGAACGACACTTTTTTGATTTTTACGGTTTTAGCACATATGAACCACTGGATTCCAGACACTTGACAATTTAAACCCATCCTCACGATTGAAATTTTTGTGTTTGGTTATTTCAATCGCTTCCCTGACCAATCTTGGTATGTAGTGGCGTTCTGTCGAGATGATTTGTGGATTATGGAGCTCAATCCAGTGATTCGGACCCGAATCGATTAAATGTTCCGCGATAGCCGATTTCTGCGTATCATTGTTTCTGACTGCTTTTATGTGTTCTTTCATTCGGCACGCTATTGTCCGCTTCGTTTGGCCAATATATGAACTACCACAGCTGCAGTCGATCTTATATACACCAGGTTTCTCCAAAGGGAAGTTGTCTTTGGGAGATCGTAGAAACTGTGACACTTTTTGTAAAGGAGTGAAGACAGTATTCAGTGAGTACTTATTAAGTATGTTCGAGATCTTGTCTGTCACTCCTTTGATATATGGCAAAAATACTGGTTGCCTGCTTACTATGTGTGTCTGGTGCCTTAATTTGTGTTTGGGTGGAAACTGTCCCTTGTATCCATTATTCTGTAGGACCCGCCGTACATACTCCAACTCTTCGTGCAGGTGTTCCTTGTCACACAAGTCATATGCACGGTTTGTCAGTGAAGTCACTACAGAATTTAGATGTCTGGGGTGGTGATGCGAAGAGGCGTTGAGATAACGGTCTGTGTGTGTGAGTTTGCGGTGAATGGAATGACTCAGCGAACCATCATTCCGCACCCGAATCTTTACGTCAAGAAATGCCAGACTTCGGTCTTCTTCCATCTCATATGTGAAATGCATTTTGGTATGGACTCCATTTAAATTTGCCAAATGAGCCTCGACATCTTCTTTGTTTCCTCTCAATATACAAAATACGTCATCAACATACCTCTTCCATAGTGCAATTTCTGTGGGGGCGGTGGCGAAAGCTTTTTCCTCAAAATACTCCATCCATATATTGGCAACGACTGGAGCTACCGGACTGCCCATTGCGACCCCATCTATTTGGAGGTAGTACTGACCCTGATATATAAAGAAGTTCGTCGTCAAACAATGATGCAAAAACTTGGCATATTCCGTCGGGATGTTATTGTCTTGCAATTTCACCTTTACTACTTCCAAACAGTCCACCACAGGTACATTTGTGAAAAGTGATTCCACGTCGAAACTAACCATCAAGTGATTGTCTTCCACCTTGTTTTGGTGTAAGATTTCTACGAAGTGGCGGGAATCTTTTACAAACGACGATGTTCGTCCCACTATTGGCTGCAATATTTTTGCTACGTGCTTGGCCAGTTCATACGTAGGTGAGTCTATCTGACTCACGATCGGACGTAGCGGCACATTCAGCTTGTGTATCTTAGGCAGTCCATATAGTTTTGGAGGCTGGACGTTTCTAGGACGTAGCAAATATTTGACGGTATCGTCGTCTAGAGCGTAGGCACATTCTTTTATAAGTGAGCGGGTGCTTCGATCAGTCCTCGCCGTTGGATTGTAATTCACCTTAATATACGTGTTGGAATCAGTGAGTAGACTATGAATCTTACTTTCATACTCAGTGATGTCCATTATGACAGTCGCATTCCCTTTATCAGCTTTGAGTATTATTATGTTATTGTTCTTTCGAAGATCTTGTAACGCAGCTGATTCGGAGGAAGTGATGTTCGGTCTTGGTGGCCTCGCATTACGTAACACCACAGCAACATCTTGTCTTAGCGTGTCCGCATCGATTGCTGGAATCTTGTTACGCATGACACCTTCTTCAACCGACCCAATGACCTCCTCATAGGGAATGCGTCTAGGTGTAATAGCGAAATTCATCCCTTTTTCAAGAACTGACTGTGCAGCATCTGTTAACTCAATGCTCGACAAATTGATGACCGTTCGAGTTGGTAGTGAGTTCTCGTAGTAGGGGACATGAGACTTTTGTCTTTTTAACAATAACTCGAACTTACGATCCTGTTTCATAGCACTAAGTTCCCTGGTACGTTGAGCTTGTAAGTAGGTAACACGATCGCAAACATCAAAATCACTCGTAGAAAGAGTTTCACTGCACTTGAGATGTATTTGGTATAGTTCACACTGACCTTTGTCCAGTCGGTACCTGCAATTTCGTATCGATTTTCGCAACAGTTTTTTACTCCGGACAATAGCGTGCCGAATGAAAGAACACATAAAAGCAGTCAGAAACAATGATACGCAGAAATCGGCTATCGCGGAACATTTAATCGATTCGGGTCCGAATCACTGGATTGAGCTCCATAATCCACAAATCATCTCGACAGAACGCCACTACATACCAAGATTGGTCAGGGAAGCGATTGAAATAACCAAACACAAAAATTTCAATCGTGAGGATGGGTTTAAATTGTCAAGTGTCTGGAATCCAGTGGTTCATATGTGCAAAAACCGTAAAAATCAAAAAAGTGTCGTTCCGCGATCGGATACTGTGAGTATTGTGTGTCGGGAACAGGTGCGAGTGAATAGTGAGAACGTGACCAATGGTAGGGGTATCGAGCGCAGTAAAAGACGACGTCAGAGGGTAGACCGATATGTCTGCCAATAACATCTACCCGCAATTACTTCAGTTACTCCGTGATCATGGCGCTTGCAACAGTGCCGAAATATCGGAGACTCATAAAAAACAAGGTACATGGTAACAATCCCGTTAATAGCTATAATGTTAGTGACCATGAAAGTTTAAAACAATATATCGTTAACCGGTACGGGCCGGATACAGCAAAATTAATAAAAGACCTAGAACGCGCGCGGAAAAGGTGTGAGTGTTTAAAGGAATCACTATCATTCCTAGTGAAGTGCCGTAATTCAGACATTATCCCCACATGTGTTCGGATAAAACCACGACCAGACATTCATGGTTCCACGAGTGTTCTGCAAAATGCGAGTAAAAAACTGTTGCGAAAATCGATACGAAATTGCAGGTACCGACTGGACAAAGGTCAGTGTGAACTATACCAAATACATCTCAAGTGCAGTGAAACTCTTTCTACGAGTGATTTTGATGTTTGCGATCGTGTTACCTACTTACAAGCTCAACGTACCAGGGAACTTAGTGCTATGAAACAGGATCGTAAGTTCGAGTTATTGTTAAAAAGACAAAAGTCTCATGTCCCCTACTACGAGAACTCACTACCAACTCGAACGGTCATCAATTTGTCGAGCATTGAGTTAACAGATGCTGCACAGTCAGTTCTTGAAAAAGGGATGAATTTCGCTATTACACCTAGACGCATTCCCTATGAGGAGGTCATTGGGTCGGTTGAAGAAGGTGTCATGCGTAACAAGATTCCAGCAATCGATGCGGACACGCTAAGACAAGATGTTGCTGTGGTGTTACGTAATGCGAGGCCACCAAGACCGAACATCACTTCCTCCGAATCAGCTGCGTTACAAGATCTTCGAAAGAACAATAACATAATAATACTCAAAGCTGATAAAGGGAATGCGACTGTCATAATGGACATCACTGAGTATGAAAGTAAGATTCATAGTCTACTCACTGATTCCAACACGTATATTAAGGTGAATTACAATCCAACGGCGAGGACTGATCGAAGCACCCGCTCACTTATAAAAGAATGTGCCTACGCTCTAGACGACGATACCGTCAAATATTTGCTACGTCCTAGAAACGTCCAGCCTCCAAAACTATATGGACTGCCTAAGATACACAAGCTGAATGTGCCGCTACGTCCGATCGTGAGTCAGATAGACTCACCTACGTATGAACTGGCCAAGCACGTAGCAAAAATATTGCAGCCAATAGTGGGACGAACATCGTCGTTTGTAAAAGATTCCCGCCACTTCGTAGAAATCTTACACCAAAACAAGGTGGAAGACAATCACTTGATGGTTAGTTTCGACGTGGAATCACTTTTCACAAATGTACCTGTGGTGGACTGTTTGGAAGTAGTAAAGGTGAAATTGCAAGACAATAACATCCCGACGGAATATGCCAAGTTTTTGCATCATTGTTTGACGACGAACTTCTTTATATATCAGGGTCAGTACTACCTCCAAATAGATGGGGTCGCAATGGGCAGTCCGGTAGCTCCAGTCGTTGCCAATATATGGATGGAGTATTTTGAGGAAAAAGCTTTCGCCACCGCCCCCACAGAAATTGCACTATGGAAGAGGTATGTTGATGACGTATTTTGTATATTGAGAGGAAACAAAGAAGATGTCGAGGCTCATTTGGCAAATTTAAATGGAGTCCATACCAAAATGCATTTCACATATGAGATGGAAGAAGACCGAAGTCTGGCATTTCTTGACGTAAAGATTCGGGTGCGGAATGATGGTTCGCTGAGTCATTCCATTCACCGCAAACTCACACACACAGACCGTTATCTCAACGCCTCTTCGCATCACCACCCCAGACATCTAAATTCTGTAGTGACTTCACTGACAAACCGTGCATATGACTTGTGTGACAAGGAACACCTGCACGAAGAGTTGGAGTATGTACGGCGGGTCCTACAGAATAATGGATACAAGGGACAGTTTCCACCCAAACACAAATTAAGGCACCAGACACACATAGTAAGCAGGCAACCAGTATTTTTGCCATATGTGGATTACCTATAATGCGAAGAGATAGCGCTGCCTCGCTGCTTAAGAATGGCTAGAGGAATTTCGACGCGGTCCGTGAGGGCCGCGGTAGCATAATTGGTCAGTGCATTCGCCCGGATTGCGAAGGGTGCGGGTTCGAGTCCCGTCTGCTGCCTGGTCCGCGTGGATTTTTTCTATGTATTGGTTTTATTAAAAATCTACAAAACATTCCGTCAAAAGTGATTTTATTTGATTGACAGTTTGATGACTAATCGCGCACAAGCGGCGGTCAACAGGCGCGGCGCTGGACGCCACCCTTCGGCAGTATTTTCAGTCTAGCTCCTAATCCACTTTCACGCCCATTATAAAAGTTGGCACCAATGTTCTATACAATATTAGCAATTTATATAAAAAAAAATAAAAAAAAACTAAATGGTCTAACTTGGTGAAAATCAAGGAAAAAAACTTAAATTGGTTTTTTTTTTACGAAAAAAAAATTTTTTTTTCTTTTCCAAAAACACAGTTAAAAAGCCCAGTAAATAAAGTTGGAAATCCAGTGGTTTAGTTATTTTAATATATAATTTTATGAGTCCATAATCGGCTTTGAAGTATTGCATGCCAACCGGTTGTCGAAAACTTCAAAGTCCCATTACTCTTTAACTAGTCATTATATCACAAAAATATTTAGTATGCGTATCAATAATAAGTATAAGTAGAACATACTCAAATATTACTGAAATCGGAAACATCGAGTTTTTTTACCTGTCCGCTTCACGTGGAATGCCCCATATATCAAAGGAGTGACAGACAAGATCTCGAACATACTTAATAAGTACTCACTGAATACTGTCTTCACTCCTTTACAAAAAGTGTCACAGTTTCTACGATCTCCCAAAGACAACTTCCCTTTGGAGAAACCTGGTGTATATAAGATCGACTGCAGCTGTGGTAGTTCATATATTGGCCAAACGAAGCGGACAATAGCGTGCCGAATGAAAGAACACATAAAAGCAGTCAGAAACAATGATACGCAGAAATCGGCTATCGCGGAACATTTAATCGATTCGGGTCCGAATCACTGGATTGAGCTCCATAATCCATAAATCATCTCGACAGAACGCCACTACATACCAAGATTGGTCAGGGAAGCGATTGAAATAACCAAACACAAAAATTTCAATCGTGAGGATGGGTTTAAATTGTCAAGTGTCTGGAATCCAGTGGTTCATATGTGCAAAAACCGTAAAAATCAAAAAAGTGTCGTTCCGCGATCGGATACTGTGAGTATTGTGTGTCGGGAACAGGTGCGAGTGAATAGTGAGAACGTGACCAATGGTAGGGGTATCGAGCGCAGTAAAAGACGACGTCAGAGGGTAGACCGATATGTCTGCCAATAACATCTACCCGCAATTACTTCAGTTACTCCGTGATCATGGCGCTTGCAACAGTGCCGAAATATCGGAGACTCATAAAAAACAAGGTACATGGTAACAATCCCGTTAATAGCTATAATATTTTTAATGGATCCATTGCACTCGACGACACGAACACCCCATACTAACGCTCAATAGTAACTGAATTAATTACGTTCGTATGGCAGCTCAACAGAAATTCAGTTGAACGTAAAATAAGTGACCGAAAATAAGCGACTCACAACTCACAAAATTACGCTCGTTTGGCTTCACCCTAAAGAAGAAACTTTAAATCACTAAAAACACAAGACAAAAATGTATTGAACTGCACTTTCTGCCATGATGCGACGCTATTGCAGAAACTCTTCTGATTGGTTGAAATTAAAATATGGCCGGTTATGATTGCGAGATGAGAAAGATTGCCTTTGAAACCAAATTGTGTTTTCAATCTAGTTTTTAAGGGTATTATGGTCATCTGTAATCCTGAATGAGAGATTTTTAAGATTTGTTTTTAAATTTCCTGTGTTACCATACTCGTATCTCATTTTTGAAAATCTACCTACTTTGCCGCCTTTGATACTATACGACTCAATTGAGAGTTACATTTGCTATCAGATGGTTTAAAACCGACTGTATAAAAAAGTACATTTGCCTGAAATCTTACATATAGAAAGATATTTCACAAAGCAATTCTAGAACCTTATCGAGTTGTAATAACGTTATAATAAGAATATTTTCATTTACAGTGTCAATGAAGTAGAACTTACCAGACAGCACCAATTTTCGTCAGTGTCCGGTATTTTGAAGGCCGTCAAATTTTTGATGGATCCACATGCCAATATCTCCACGTCTGCTCTCATTTCTTCTATGTATTCTAAAACAACAATTATCAATGTCACGTCAAATACTTAGAAAATGTGTATTTTTTTAACAAATGGTTACTTTTTCTGTGGTATTTTAACTATAGTCACATTTAACTATGTGACAAATATACATAATATACAAAATGATATGTACCAAACAACGGGGCCCTAATGTCAACAACAATTGTCCGGGATAATCAAGTCTCATGCACCAGTAAAGTATACGAAAATTACACTCCTTTTTCACATCCTGACAGAAATAATATCCGAGAGGGCAAAATATCTTAGGTGTTCATTTTAGATTCGTTTATTTATTGGCATGATGTTGTATAATTTATTAAAAATCATTAAGGTACTTATTAACTCATAGTGTTAGTAACACACCACTTGGTTATTCGTTACTGCTATTTGTAAACTTGACAATCAGTCTCTCCTTTTCATTCTCAATAGTGTGATAAGCAGAACCTACTGTCAAATTGAAAAATAGGAAACACGAACAGCCAAGTAAAGTGCCGGCATTAAAAACTTATTAACATACAAAAATAACGTTTTCAACACATTCGTTCAAAAAATGCATTTACGGTGGTTACATTACGGTGGGTATACATTCTTAGAGAGTTCAAAATTACGGGCGTATGGCCCGTAAAACATTTTACCGCACTCTCCCATTCATGGCGCCGCCCGTGCGTATCCTTTACGGTTTTCTTTTATTTCGGTCTAACCTCCTTGTAAGTACATTTAATATATACCTTTGTCTCACTGTAATACTAAAAATAAAAAGAAAAGAAAAATATAGTTCTAATTTTCACCACCCGCACGTGGCGCCATTTGGAAATATTTCTTATTACAAAAAAATTACTTCATTACTTAAATTAGGTATAGGTACTGTTTTCTCAAAAATTAGTTGAAAAACCTTGTATGACATTAGTGCGGAATTGGTATTTACAGACTCTTGATTATGGTAAACCCTCGACTTCGTCTCGGGATTACATTTGCCTACTCCTTTGTAATAACCAACTTACCGCACTAATATCATAAATAACTATTATTATGTGAAGTATGACCTTGTTTTGGTTGCTATGTTATCACACAAATTAACTTTTCATAATGCAAAGTTACTGAACTAAAAAATGAGATAAAGTGTTTTGTTATTCAAGTACATAATAAAAAAAACTTTTACTGACAAACATAGCACATCTGACCCATTACTGAACTCTTATGAACTTTATAAAGACATACTTAAGATTAAATGTTATGTAAGTAAACTAAAGGTTAAGTATGTGAGGTTATCCGTGGATGTTAGTCATCTGTTAACTACTATTATTTTATTATCAGCAAAGTCTAGTTTGATTGTGAAATAAGGATCCACTCCACTGCTGATTCAAGTGCGAGAAAGCATTATTTTGGTATCGAAACTGAATATTACGCCTACAAAGTATTAGAAAACTTTAAAAAAGATGGATGAATGGTAGTCGTTCTCAAGTTGTGGCTTTATCACCATGATCAGTCTATTAATGTCCCCAGTGCGGTGCCGGTGACGAAGCTAAGGTCAAGCGAGTCACTCACGCTTATCACTTCAGTAAGGATCATTAGTGTGTCAGACTGTAATGAAACAATCGCAGCTGATAGTATCCAATGTACGGTACCTTTCAGCAACGCCTCGGAGCCCCTGTCCCTAAGATAAGCGGCGGCGCCAGTGACGAAGCTGAGGTCGAGTGAGTCCCTAACGCTTATTACTTCAGTAGGGGTCACTAGTGTGTCAGACTATAATGAAACAATCGCAGCTGATAGTATCTAATGTACAGCACCTTTCAGCAACGCCTCGGAGCCCCTGTCCTTGAGGTAAGCAGCGGCGCCGGTGACGAAGCTGAGGTCGAGTGAGTCCCTCACGCTTATTACTTCAGTAGGGGTCACTACTACTGTACAAGCTGGCGGCGGTCCCGGTCGAGTGTCCGATTTCTTTACGCCATCTTTCTCTTCTAATGCCTGGGAACAAGAAAAAGACATTCAAGATCTCTCTTATAGTATAACTATCGGCCCTCGCGATTTCCTTCGCATTAACTTTAGTTTTTTGAGAATCCCATTTTACCGGGATAAAAACTATCCTATGACTCAATCCAGTTCATTAAATATATGCGTACAAAATTTAAGACTTCGTCTGCATGGTTTGGTTTCCCATATATACTTCACAGTCCTTTATACCGTCTTAAAGAACGATTTTTGAAACAAAAGCTATTCTGTCTTTTCCCGGAACTCAGATACCAATTTTCATTTTAATCTGTTCAACGGTTTAAGAGTGAAGAGGTAACACACAGACAGACACATTTTCGCATTATAATATTGATATGGAAGTATAGATATAGCAATTAATTAGCGGGATTGCTGCCATGTTTTTGGCCGTGCGGAAGAACTGGAGCTAATTGCTATAATGAAATAAAACCAGGAAAGTTTAAAACAGTACAATCTTTTTCAATATCTACTTAATTTCATCCTTACCGCTGGGGATTAGAAAATAATTAATGAATCATTTATTATTGTAGTCACTTCATAAAGGTAATTGTTTATTTGAAAATAAAAGGAAAATACGTCATAAAAGTTGTGGCAGTTCCATAATTTATTACAAGTAGGAAATTTCCTGTAACTTTTTCCTTTACATTCCAAATGGACTGTAAAAAATTACATAATCGTCATGATCGTCAGGCTCATGTCATCTATGGCCGAAGAGAAAGACAATGGACAATGAACCCGTATATGAAGACATAGAACTACAAAACATACCCAAGAAAAGACCAACTCGTGAAGACGGAAACAAGTTGAAACCATCGGTCTCTACGGTGCCCCGCGGAGTATCTAGCCGTGGACACGCTGGGACAAGCAACGTAGCTTTCAATTTCGAAAATTAATTGATTGCTTTGTAAAGGTTTCCCCTTTTCTTGACAGTTTCTTTTCTTTCTGGTTGCCAACATGTACAGGGTCAACACCGCATATACTGAGCTAACATAGCGACCTACTTTGGGTCGCGCGTCATAATAGTTAATTTTATTGATATAATATATTAATAACACGAGTACGTTAAGAGCGCGCAGCCAAGCAAAGAATCACCTACTAACTATTTTGTCTGTATTTACGTTCGGCTGCAATAAATATATACATATCTAACTTTAAAAAAAAAGATGTTAAGAGCGCGCATTCGAAACAGTCAAAGAATCACCTACTAACATTTTTTTATCTGTATTTACGTTCGGCTACAATAAATATACATTAGATGTGTGATATGTGTATACTTTGGTGACTTCTTTACCTACGTACTACAAACAACTATCATCTATCAATATCTAAAAGGTGTACGTGGTCACACTGGCTCGTACATTTTAATGGTCATATCATGAGTAGCAGAGACAGCAGCCACGAGGACGCTTTGTAGCCTGATACCGTCTGTTGAAGCGATCTCTAACAGTGTGGCATCCACGTGGCTACATTGTATACCTGTGCGGCGTGCAGTAGCAGAGACTGCAGCCACGAGGACGCGGTGTAGCCGGATGCCGTTTGTTGAAGCGATCTCTAGCAGTGTGGCATCCACGTGGCATACTTGTGCGGCGTGCAGTAGCAGAGACTGCAGCCACGAGGACGCGGTGTAGCCGGATGCCGTCTGTTGAAGCGATCTCTAACAGTGTGGCATCCACCTGGCTACATTGTATACCTGTGCGGCGTGCAGTAGCAGATACTGCAGCCACGAGGACGCGGTGTAGCCGGATGCCGTCTGTTGAAGCGATCTCTAACAGTGTGGCATCCACGTGGCTACATTGTATACCTGTGCGACGTGCAGTAGCAGAGACTGCAGCCACGAGGACGCGGTGTAGCCGGATGCCGTCTGTTGAAGCGATCTCTAGCAGTGTGGCATCCACGTGGCTACATTGTATACCTGTGCGGCGTGCAGTAGCAGAAACTGCAGCCACGAGGACGCAGTGTAGCCGGATGCCGTCTGTTGAAGCGATCTCTAGCAGTGTGGCATCCACGTGGCTACATTGTATACCTGTGCGGCGTGCAGTAGCAGGGACTGCAGCCACGAGGACGCGGTGTAGCCAGATGCCGTCTGTTGAAGCGATCTCTAACAGTGTGGCATCCACGTAGCTACATTGTATACCTGTGCGGCGTGCAGTAGCAGAGACTGCAGCCACGAGGACGCTTTGTAGCCTGATACCGTCTGTTGAAGCGATCTCTAACAGTGTGGCATCCACGTGGCTACATTGTATACCTGTGCGGCGTGCAGTAGCAGAGACTGCAGCCACGAGGACGCGGTGTAGCCGGCTGCCGTCTGTTGAAGCGATCTCCAGCAGTGTGGTATCCACGTGGCCACATTGTATACCTGTGCGGCGTGCAGTAGCAGAGACTGCCGCCACGAGGACGCGGTGTAGCCGGCTGCCGTCTGTTGAAGCGATCTCTAGCAGTGTGACATCCACGTGGCTATATTGTATACCTGTGCGGCGCGAGGACGCTTTCTAGCCTGATGCCGTCTGTTGAAGCGATCTCTAGCAGTGTGGCATCCACGTGGCTACATTATATACGAGGACGCGGTGTAGCCAGCTGCAGTCTGTTGAAGCAATCTGTAGCAATGTGGCAACCACGTGGCTACATTGTATAGCTGTGCGGGGTGCAGTAGCAGAGATTGCAGCCACGAGGACGCGGTATCTAGCAGTGTGGCATCCACGTGGGCACATTGTATACCTGTGCGGCGTGCAGTAGGAGAGACTGCAGCCATGAGGACGCGGTGGAGTCGTCTGGCGCGGCCAGGTGTAGCCTGCTGCCATCCGCTAAGGCGATCTCGAAGCAATGCGGCCGCCGTGTGGCGTCGATGTGTCGCCGCACGCCGACCACAGAGCGGAGAGCAATATTGTGCGGAAGTGGCGTCGTTCCGTCGGGGGAATGCGCACCCCAGTGTAACACGCCCGCTCTGTTGACAAACGTAGACTCTTAAAATGATTTTTTTATGTTTTCATGCGCTGCAATCATTAAAAAAACCGGTCAAGTGCGAACTGGACTCGCCCACCAAGGGATCACAAATTTGGTTTAAGCGTTTTCCAATCCCGAAAGTTTTATGTCAAAAATGCACGTCGCTCCTGGATAAAATGTATGACATTTTTAAAAAAAGTGGAGCACGATCCGCATATCAGTAGTTCCGACGTAGCTGAAGAACTGGAAATTAACCAGTACCCTTAGTACAAGTTTGAGGTCACGAAAACTATCATAGTTTTTTAAGACACGAAAACTATCATAGTTTTCGTAATTGTAAATTATGTTTCTATGTCCATTTTGGTGAAAAGTAACCAAATATACTTAGAATTTAAGAAGACGCAAATGATTTAATGATAGAATTTAAACACTGTTTATTTGTATTGAAACGAAAACAATAAAATCAGTACCCTAAATTCGAGTGCGAGCTCACGAAAACTATCATAGTTTTCGTAATTGTAAAACTCGTACTAAGGGTACATAAAACAGTTTTGGCGCATTTGAAACAAGCTGGGTAAGAAAAAAAGCTCTGTATTTGTGCCCTTTATTGGTGCCTCACGAGCTCACTGAAAGAAATCTAATGAACTGTGTACTCATTTATGATTCTTTATTTCGACGTAATGAAACCAAACCATTTTTTAAGACACTGATAACTGGTGATTAATAGTGGATCACGCATGACAAGAACGTGCGAAAAAGGTCGTGGTCAAAGGCCAGTCAGGCTTCACAGACTCTGGCGAATCCCGGGTTAACTCGCAACAAGTGATGCTGTGTGTATGTATGGTGGGATTGAAAGGGTATATTCATTAGAAGCTGTTACCGCCAGGCAGGACCATCGATTATGAACTCTACTGATAAGATTAAAACAAGAGTAAAGCAAGAGCAAGGTTCTTCATCATTATAACGCTAGACCTCACACATCTTTAGCCAGTCAGTAAAAATTAAGAGTTTGACTGGGAGGTGTTACTGTATCCGCTGTATAGCCCTGACCTTCTGGTACTTCAGATTTCCACCTTTTTCCGTCTCTTCAGAATTCTTTAGGCAGTGCCAGTGCCAGTATCACGAGAGGACTGCCAAAATCACTAGTCGCAGTTTTTTGATCAGAAGACCCAAAAATATATATCAAAGTGACTTTAAACTGTGTTTTTTTGTGATAAAAGGATGTTTTCAAATTTTGTGTACCCATCTTTTAGAAGCTTCGTTTGTTTTTTTGTTTCATCCTTTCTAACCTCATAACAAGAACTACAGCTTAGGAAGAGATTTAATTCAACTCATTTAGTTATCTTATTTTTACATATAGACCAAAGAAGAGACAACATAATTTACCAAAACACCGCGGATCGCGATAAAGGTCGAATGGTGCGGCGTGCATTCTAATATGAGCCTTATGAGCGTAAGGGAGAAAGGGCAACGAAATCTGCATTTGTTTACAACTTATGCGCGTTACCTACGTAGGTAGTATAAGTAGGTACTACGCACTCGCGGGTGCTAGTTAACTCTCAATTTAACGGGACTTTTCTAGAATGCGTCGATTGGCGTATATAAGCACGATCGGCGTCGCGTAGAGACAGTTTAGTTTCAGCAGCGATTACGGAACGACTACAAAAGCAATCAAATCGCCAGTAAAGTGTTCAAGTGCGATTATTTAAAGACTTGTAAAGTGAAATACAGTGTTTAGTGAGTGTACTGTGATTAACATTGTGTGTTAACTGAGTAAACGGTGTGGTGAATAAAGTGCTGTCAAGCGTGATCTGGCATATAATTACGAACCCTATCCCGACACGTAACAATATGTTGCTATGAATAGGCGTGTACCAGTATACTAACGTGAAATAGGATATCTTGTACACCTTGTGAATTACCTTTACGATACCGAATCAAAAAGCGACCTAATGTCAAATACAACCTGGCAACATGCCACTTTTTGGTTGGGAAATGCTTTTTTTGGAAATAATATCGTTCATTTATTCTCTATGGGAATGTACGCTCAAAAGTCATATCATTACTTCTATGCTTCAGTTCTTATTCCGAATTCTAAAATTTACCTACCTCAATAAAAAGTAGCAAGGCTCGAAACGTTTGCCCTTGTCAGTTCTGCACATGAGGTAGCCCTCGAGGGGCGGGGCGAAGGCGCCGGGCGCTTCAATCAACCTGTCTCCCGCATCTCCGGAGCAAGCACGCCCGTAGTAAAGCACTTCGGGTACCTGTTCATGCATAAAACAAGACATCTTCATTTTATTACGATTTCATAGTCATTGAATGAATTGGAAATGTAAGAAAAACGTAACGTAAGTTTTCAGCAGTCAATTTCAGGTACCTGTTACCCAAAGGATGACAATTAGGAACATACTAACATTAACTAAAGAAGCAATATGAACATCGAGCACTAGGCCAGAATGATCGACTAAAGTGAACCTGATTGTTGAGGCCACTGGTCGTGGTCGTGGCCCTCTAGTGCACGAGGTGCCTACGACTTTAATCCTAATAATATTATAAATGTCAAAACTTGTATGTCTGAATGTTTGCTACTCAATCACACAAAAACTTTTGAAAGGACCTGGATGAAATTTGGAACGCTTAGTTTAGTTTATGATGTGGTTTGAGACAGAGATAGTACTTTTTATTCAGGAAAAATATAAGCTTCCTGTGCTGTGGGATGCTCATAAAACTAAATGTAACGCGGACGATGTCGTGGGAGGCCACTAGTATTAAACATATAGCAAAAAAGGGCGCAAAACCTGCCAGCCTACCATATGAAGTCATGATCATAAACCAGTAGACCCATTAATTTTCAAAACGACTAGTCGGTATATAGGGCTACATAAACAATCTATCTGCGACATAAATATATTATAAACATAATAGTAATATGACGTCACGGCACCATTTACGTCTCTCATTGAGATTGCATGAATAACATTATAAATGAGTTGAATGTTACTCATTATATCATGCGACGAGTACTAGAATAAGTAATTTATGCAATAACTTTATTGCGCTTTACACTATCACGACATAGTTATTTAACGAAGTCTTTGCCGCGTGTGTTTGTCAGTGTCAGTTTATACCCAATAATCTTTAAGTCTTTAACCGCACATTTAGCTATTAGTCGTAGCCACTAAACGCGACCACAAGCTGAGGACGAGTTTTTAAACATTTTATGCCACAAGCTGCGTGAGTCGCTCGAGCTGGCTACTTGTAGTCGCGTTTTATCGCTACCGTCGGTGGCGTTTTTATGTTAAAAGGGTGGCAAATAAGCTTATGGCCCGCCTGATGGTAAGCGGCCACCATGGCCTATAGATGCTTGCGATACAAAAAATATCAGTCTCATCGTTGCCTACCCTGACTACCCTACCCTGTGGAGCCCTGGAACCTTACTCATCGACAGAAACACAACACCACCAAAAGGTAGTGGTATTCTACTGTGGTCTTCTGTAAGGTGGAGGTTACTTCCCTGGACGGACGCTCCAATTCGAGCGGAAAGGAACTACCTCTCTTTAAAAATCTACGCTGCGTCTAGTAGCTTGACTGAGCCACTAGTGGTAACATTAAGCAGCCTCGACTATTATAGTAGCTCTATGTGCGGGCGCTCTTAATCATTAGTTAGAAAATTTTTCATTGAGGATTTATATGCCCAAGAACAAAAACTATAGTCTTTACACAAACGAGACATGGGGGATCACTAGTTATGAATACAATATGATTGAGTTACAATTAAAATAAAACTTTTGCAGACCAATTTAGCTAGATCTGTTTTATCAACATTCAGTTGAGTCGACATATCGAATAATGTACTTCTAAATTTACAATCCAGCTCCCATCCTACTAATATAAATGTGAAAGTTTTTGTATGTTTGTTATTCAATCACGCAAAAAACTACTCAATGGATTAAGATGAAATTTGGTACGCATACAGCTGACTGAGTATGACCTGAATTAAGAGATAGTACACTTTTATCCCGAAATTTGTTAGGTACCTCAGAGAGTTTCAAAAAACTTAAGTGAACGCGGGAGTAGTCACGGGCGGCCGCTAGTGATTATGTATTTCTAAAAATACTTAATACTACTACAAAATACTTACATAAATAAAAAATGGGTAATTACATACTAAGATTTAACATTTAAGTTGTACACGCTTTCTGACCAATTTGAATTCATATTAAATAGATTGCGTTATAAAATAGATGTGAAAATGAACATACATGCCGTTCCATCCTCTGCCTGGTCACCACTGCAGCCAGTTGGTAGCAGTCTAAGGGCAACATCGCTGGTGGCCGCGATATCCGCAGTGGGGAGTTGCGAGCACTCCACTCCAACGAGGACGCGAGTCTTGCCCCAAGTGAAGACTCCCCCGTCACCACGGAACAAGCAATGTTTCCAAACACGTCTATCACTTGAATGTACTGGTTATCAGGGCCCACCTGTTAAAACAAATTATTTATTTATACTTTATTGCCAAAAACAGCAAATGGCGGTCTTCCTCAGCCAGCCAACCAGTAATTGTGATAAAAGGAAACCTTACTGCAGAGCAATAAAGACACATGTAACAAACCTGGGTAAATTATTATAATGGTTTTTATAGGTACCCAGGAAACAATTAAAATAAGGTCAATTATATCATGCTGCATTTCTTAGTTGCAAGTTATTTCAGTAAACATTAAAAAAAAGCATTGATTTTCAAAAATTGCCAATAATTAATCATCTAACTCACTGCAATCGCGTCAAGTTCATTGTGGGGCAAGCGGCATAATATTTCATATTCAGTTCCCCCTTGAGTTAAATTTGCTACATATAAAGCATAATCTGTGATGAAAACTAGTAGAGGTGACCATGATCCATCTTCCATATCATAAGGTGATTGAACTTTCATCATCTGCAAAAACAATATAAGAAGACTCAATATACAATTATTGTTAACTAAACAAACATTAACCATATTGAAATAAATGATATGGTAACAGTAAATTCCTTAAAGTAAATTAATGACAATTAATAAATGATTAAGTTTGTTAACATTATATCTACAGAAACAGGACACTTTTTATCAATTAATGAAAAGCAAAATTAAATAGTATTTCATGTTTACCCTGTTCAAAGTTTCATTGGGATAGGAAAATATCTGTAATCTTAGTTTCTCGTTGCATTCAATAGCAACATTATCTTCAAAGCTGTCAAAGTATGAAGGCTCTTCAGCCGTCAGTAGCCTTACTGAAAGCCTTTTGTTTTCTATCACCTCTTTGTCTATCAAACGTGACATTCTCTCTGCAGAAATGTGAAATGTATCGGACACATCTTTGAATGGAAATATGATACTTGGGAAATGCTTTTCTAGCCTCAGCTTCAATCGGTAAAATTTATTATTTCTTATTTTCATTTCTAAGTCTTTCTTTTGGCATACATTTTTCAAGTACCTATTTAGTAAAGCAGATTTATTTGATTGCAGCTTTTGATTTGCTGGGCTATCTAAGTATTCGTCATTGAAATCATCAGCACCTTTTAGAGTGGAGTTATCTGTATTTGAGCAGTTGTCACTGTTTGCTAAAGTTGGTTCAATGGCAACTTTTTGCACAGTTGAAGCAGATTTTCTACTGTACCTGTTGACATTTTGTTTCTTGGGGGATGATAAATGTTTGGGAATACCATTCTTTTGTTCAGTCTCTTCTTGGATATTTTTGTTAAACTGTCTTTTTGGAGTGGATGTTCTACTTGATGTGTCTATGTCTGATAATTTTGAACTCAGGTCAGTTTTGCTAGCACTCATCACTAGTTCATTGACTGGTGTCGATTCAGGTATAGGTACAAAAGTCTCTTTAGGGGCATCAAAAGCAGTCTGGAATGTATCATGCACATAGCTATAAGAAACTCCTTTGTGTTCATATACTGTACTTTCACAATTCACAACATATTTATTCACAGCTGGGAATGCATCAGCTTTATTCAGAGACTTTTTGTCTTGTTGTGTCTTCATGTTTAAAGTCAATTTATGTCGAGGTGATCCCTCATTTGGAGTCCGTTCCCCAGCAACATTAGTTTTAGATACAGAAATATCTTTAGGTTTTTCTTGTAATTGATTATTTAGATTTATTTCAACAAAATCATCATCATCCTCAGCTTGAATGCCAGAATCTAGACTTTTAGACAGATTTTTATTCTGGTTTATATCACAGGGTAAAGCTTCTACTACATTGTTCAGTTCTAAGCTATTCTCAGGTAAACCTTTTTCAGGAGTAAAATTGAAATTAAAATTCTTATAAAAGTTTTTCAAAGAATCAATAATATTATTTGCATCCAATAAATGTAAGCCTTTTCTGTTCTGTTTTCGTTCTTCAACAATATTAGTTGGAATATATCTTTTCTTTTTCAATACTGATTTCACATGATTGGGGCTTTCTGTGACTTCAAGAGGTTTTTTCATGCGATCATGAGTTTGATCTATGTCAGCCTCAGAGAAGTAGGTTTTCCTCATGAATGTCACATGTGTGTTATTTTCAAAGCCATCACAGGAGTATGATTTTTGGGTTTTATCACACTTCTTTGGTAAAAGTGTTGTCTCTGTTTTATTAGAATTTGTGTGAGATGATGATGAGTCACTAGATGAACTTTCTGAATCACAACTAAAGTTTGAATCTGAGCTATTTGAGTCACATCCATAGAGCTTACCAGTTGGCCTTGATTCATTATTATTTTCTTTATCTGTGTGGCCCTGGTTGCCCTGCTTAAAGTCATGGCAGTATTCAAATATGCCACTTCTATCACTTTTTGGGTCCCCATATGTCAAGATATCTGACATAGTTTGCTGAGCAACGTCAGCAGCATATTTTGGTGCCTGATCACCTGATGCACACCATGAAAACCTATCAGTCATAATATTATTCTTTTGTCTAAATCTATCACAGTATGAACTATCAGGTCCATATGATATGAATCCACGTTCAATGTGGATATTATCCGTTTTGGTATTATTAAGAATATCTTCATGAAAAGACACTCTTTTCTTCTGGGAACTCTGTCCACTCTGTGATTTCTTTCTGCATCTTCGTCTGTAAACAATATCTTCAGATAAAGATTTTTTAGGTTCACTAGTTCTTAGTGCAGGTTTTTTGACCTCTTCTGTGCAAACTTTCTCACTCTCTAAAGCTTTCAAAACTACATCTGGCAAATTTTCATATTGTTTTTTGTGTGTTTCGACTAAAAGTTCAGGAACCATCTCATCGGGAATTCCAATGTTTTGATTGTCAATATCACTTCGTGTCATAACACTACTGGTTGTACTTTTGATCATGTCCTGAGATCCTGAAGGAGGGGCATCATATTGACTATCACAAGTTAATTCTTCTGCTCCAATTAGACTATGGGACATAAGCGCTTGGCTTGTGGCTTCTGAAGCTTCACTGTCTAAACACAAAACACCAGAATCTCCAGGCGTATCAGCTAAACTACTGGTAGTACTCGATATCAAATGTGAAGTGCTTTGTAAACACAATTCTGTAGGCTTTCCTGTTATATCTTCGTTCTCCATCTTTGCATATTGCAATGTATCTTCACCACCACTTATTGCTGCTGTCGCAATAAGAGTGTCGTCAGTTTTATGACGACGTTTGCTTTTATCGATCTCATTGCCTTTTATTTCTGTAGCCTTGTTTAAGGCCATCTCGGATTTTCTCTAAATATGACAACTGGTAAACAATTATCTCTTAGAGAAAACAATAATTTTTTGATGTAACCGTTTCATATGGTGCATTCCTTGACTGATTTATTTACAAAATTCACAATAAATACGGCACAAAGATGACCACTAGCAGCCATTTTTATTTTAACATATTCTGACGTTTGATCAGGGCTGCCAGATGGGGTTTTATAACTTACGCCAGCTTGAGAATTTTTTTACGCCAAATAATTCCATTCCAGAAAAAAACGCCTAATAAAATAAAGATAATAAGATCTGGCATTCAAGCTGAGGATCATTTATGACTGATTCTTCTTGAAATAAAATACCCACAAACACCTAATAATATATTTTGTTTAAACTTTCATGGTCACTAACATCATAGCTATTAACGGGATTGTTACTGTTTTATTAGTCTCCGATATTTCGGCACTGTTGCAAGCGCCGTGATCACGGAGTAACTAAAGTAATTGCGGGTACATGTTACAGGGAGACATATCGATCTACCCTCTTACGTCGTCTTTTATAGCGTTCGATACCCCTACCACTGGTCACTTGTTCCTGACTGTACTGACTGTACTGCGATCTGATACTGTGAGTATTGTGTATACTCACAGATCGCGGAACGACACTTTTTTTATTTTTGCGGTTTTTACACATAACAGCTTATTATTACTTTTCAAGGCATTTATCATGGAGTATGCATCTGTAGTCTGGTCTCCTCAACACAAGGATATGATTGAGGCTGTTCAGAGGCGAATGCTTAGAATTCTATCAATGAGATCAGGTAAGAAACGAGAGTTAACAAGTGACGATTGTCGCATGTGATATTTTGAAATCAAGAGCCTTGAAGCTCGGCGTAAGATTCAAGACTTTATCTTTCCCCGCAAAATCTTAAAAGGTATTATTCATTCAACTCTCTTGTCTGAGATGAACTTTAAAATTCCACTCAGATCTTCAAAATATAGCCCCCCTCCTTTTCTGTAGCTCTTTGCAATAATAATAATGTCATCTCATAACCCCATCCTAAGAATGTGTGAAGAATATAATAAATAATAATAGAAAAACGATAATATGCCTGACATCCACAGTTCATCAGTAAGTGTACGGAAATCATGGCTTTCTAAGATAATGAAATGAATATCGATGTATTAATGATCATAAGCTATTTATCGTAATTTTCAATTTTTTTATTTTGTATCTAATGTTCAAAATTATTTTATGTTTTATTTATTATTTGTTTTTTAAACTGATTAATTATTTTATAAGTGTTGATTATTATTATTCAATGATTCATTGTTTGTGTCGATAGTTTAAGTTCATATTCATTTAATTTAATTATGTTGTACAATTGATTATGCATGTTGTCCACACATATGATTGGAATTACAGTCTATATCTGTCGCATGTATATTTGGTGATTAACTATGTAAATGCTGTAAACCTGTTTTGTGTGGCTAATAAATAAATAAATAAATTCTGGTATGATTGTCTAAATCTAAAATTCAATTTGACAACAGAGATACTGATCTTAAATTTAGTTTTAAGTTTAGAGAATCATGCTAGAATCGATACCACTATCTCCACAAGACTAAATTTTTCCTCCAAAATAACGTATTAATATAATACCCCAATCCGGCATCACTGCATTTTTTTTCTTTATTCCCATTTTTAAGAGAAGGCAAGGTAAACAAATCTCACAGAGTAATATTATTTTATTATTCTCTCAATTCGCGAAAGTAAAAAAAAATAACTCATGCAGCCAAAGAAAAATTTACTTGAAATAATTGAAGTAGACTAAGAAAGAAGAAAGGCTAGAGAAAATTCGACAGGGCCATTAGGGCCGCGGTAGCATAATGGTCAGTCCATTCGCCCGGGTAGCGAAGGTTGCAAGTTCGAGTCCCGTCTGATGCATGGTGGTGGATTTTTTTCTTGTAAAAATTTCTTGAGATTTAAACATCTAGCAGCTTAAATGCTTAGAAAATACAATCATACGGCCAAGTTTATATTCTTTATTATATTTTTCTATTTATATAAATATATATTTTTTCTAAAATAAAAATAAGTATAATATAATAAAAACTCGTTGGTATTATGGTAAGAGGTAAGATAAGATTGTAGAATGGCTCTTAAAATCTTAATTATCCGTACAAGTAGAGTTATTATTTCATCGAGTGCGGTTGGCGTCTTATTTTAATTATTCTTAAATTCGTTCATAGTGGATATTGTGAAATAAAATTGGTGTGGTTTTATGTAACAACCGTCTGCGTAACTGAAGAATTAGTGGAATCGTTAAAATATACGCTATTCCGGTCAAGTGGACGTGAGAATTTTATTGTAGTGTTGACTACCTCACAGAAGCTTATCGAAAAAGCCTACTCGATACATTTCGTGCCAAACACTCCAAGAAACATTAGAATGCGTCACACCGGCGCAAAAAACAAAAAGAAGATTAACTTAATTAAAGACTAGGCTGTATGGGCATTGTTCCCTTTGCCTTCACTAAAACGGGAGAACTTCAACAAAAAAAAATAGGCAAGTGTCAAAATTTGAAATTCGCGTTTTGTGTTTACAGGTTAAGTTTCACGAAAAGCGGAATAAATAATTCACTACATATGTTGCAATTATTGTGAAAATACAATGGATTTAATACCGACAAAGTTATTTTGTGTAGTATTATTAATTTTCTGTGTGCACATATGTGAAGGTGCGAAAATTAACACACCAAGAGTGCTTTTACCATGGTTCGAAAACTTGACTGTTAATTTTACCTTTGAAATCATCGAGGGAGGATGTTATACTTGGTATGTGTGTTTTACAATTGTATGCCATCGCATCGCCTTTATGTTTGCGTCTTATTCCTCAAAAAATGTATGACATTAACATTGAAATTTTAGGAGCTTGTCTCGCGATGACATCATAGATCTTGAACCATTGTACGAGGACACCTGGGGTCATTGCTCACAAGCTGCACGTGTGTCAGTATCCAAGACATGTGTTCCACCTGGCTCAGTTATCATCTTGGCTGAAGAAGTAAATTCAGGCGAGGTAATGTTGTATATTTCGAATTGGCGGGAATCTGTAGTCTATACTTTTTGAAAACAAACACTTGACGGATACAAAACTTTTTGAGTAATTGAACTTCAGATTGCTCCATAATAACAACATTGCTAACATATTCTCGAATGAACACTATCAATTTCAATAGATAATATGTACCTCTGAGCAGAGCAGAGCATATAAACGAGTAAAGCCACCAATAGGACATTATAATACATACAATGTCAACCCTGCATGGGTTTTTGGGGTATCCATAATATCAAAACCTAAAATATAGCCTGTTTCAAAATTTTTGTTACACTGATACTATTCTCACACTTGATAAATACATTTAATCACTTAAGTTGATCCCATTGTGTAAAACTTTTAAGAATATTTGTTTGTAATTGCTAATATTGTGCAAACTCCAAGTTGCAAATATTACAGCCATGTTTACCATTTAAAAGTTCTTAATAATAAAATCACATTCTTATTTATATCCATCATTTATTGTAGATGAATAAATATCAAAATGAAAATATAGTATATTACTTTGCTATAGTTAAAGGTTTACTTTAGTTTACTATGTATTTGATGTGACATTAACTATAGTCAAATTAACAAACTTATGCTGTTTTCAGATATTGCGTGGTGATGTAAGCATTGATGAGATAAGTTCCTTAAAAGTAACAAGTACAACATGGAAATTATACCTTGAAGAAGCACCTGAAGCTTTTGAAGTTGTTGCTTATGATGACAAGGGTGTGTTTAAAACCTTGTTTAATATATTATTTTATGCATTGAATTTAGGAAGTCCACTTTATTTTCACTATTTCTCCTCTTCTTTTCATGCTGTTAATGCATTTATATCATATATAAATAGTTTCAAAATTAGTTTAATGTTTCTTGTTTTTGCTCCTTAGGTAACAAGTTTTCAACTTTGGAAGGGGTAAGCTTTACATGGACTATAGAAAATCTTGGTAATAATGTTGATGAAGATAATATTGTTACGTAAGTATAACTAAACTAAACCAGTATACATGAAAATTTAAGCCATTTATAATTTTATGTTATTCCTGATTTCTAAATTTATCTTTGTTCTTTAGTCTTGTTCGCTGGCGAGATACTGACTATGAGGCACCACAAGGGGTATCAGAACTCGAATCTCAAGGACTCCGCTCACGCACAGTTCTATTGTATGGTCAGGCAATTGGAGAGTGCCGAGTAACTGTATGCCTAAATAACATCTGCACAGACTTCAGTCTTCATGTGGTAGCTAGTGTTGTGCTTACCCCAGCCACAGCTATGATTGCACCAGGCGATACTTTGAGATATAGGTGAGAAGCCTAATATTATTGTTATACAATTTACTCAGATTAATAATATATAACCACTATTAATGCAAAATAATGTTACTTCTTATTTTATATTCCCCATGTTTTAGATTACAATACATACACTCTTCATAATTAATACTTATTCTGATTTTGTTTTAAAACAGAAGGTATGATGTTTCTTTCCATTTGAAAGTTATCTCTTTTATTAAAGACTATTATCTTATCATATCTGGTTGTAAACAACAATAATAAAATAAAATGTGAAATTTCACTAATACCTTTATCATTGCGAATGGGTAAATAAATATGCAACAATCAACAAATAAATTATATCATCATTTGTAAATATAAGGTTATATTTTCTAATTATAGAGTAGTCAGAGCTCGCGCAGGCCGTCTCACCATTCAAGATGTCGCTGAGACTTTCTACAGTATGAAAGTGCCTCAAACAGGCGTCGCATTTCTGGAGGATACTATTAGTTTAGTTCGCGGCACTGAGGTGGGAACAACAGCTATAATGCTAATGTCTGGAATAACCGAAGTAGCTACTGCGACACTAACAGTGGCTGAACCACATGCAATTAGAGTTCACATTCGCCCATCAAACCTTGTGATCCAAGGAGAGAACTTCATTGTCCATGCAATAGTTTTAGATAGAAATGGACATGCTTTAACTGCTGGCAATGAGATTTTGATCAGGTTGACGGTTGAAGGAGAGGCTAATGTTGACTTGATACAGTCTACAGAGAATGGTACTCTGACTGATGCAGTAGCACAGAATGCAGGACCTTTTAAGATAACGGCACGGCTGCATTCTATTGCTGGGAAATTATTGCATAAGAAAGTAAGTATACTTTGAATGTTCATAAATAGATGAAGATTTAAATAGAGGTGATGACGGGGTATAGTACACGAAATTCTATTTAGTCTGTCAGTTAGATGATCAAAATAAATGGTCACGTATTTTTTCTTTGGGCAATCAACCAAAAAATGTCAAAGTTATAGCGCGTCATAGTTTGGGAGTAGGGGCTCGTGACGTCACTTTTAAGTGAAAATTGTACCCAAATGTGACGTCATGCGACTTTTCAAATCAATATATCTCTGCAATGTTTATATTATGTGAAAAAAGAAAAAATATGTGTCCAATACTTTTTGATAACCTACCTGATAAATGAAGAAAAAAAAATTGTCATCATCCCTATCATATATCTGGTAACCCAACTTTGTTTCTTTAAGGTTGAAGGTGAAGTATCAGCTGTGGCAGTGGAAACTTTGAAAGTACTGCCACCAGAATTATTTGTAGCATGGACTGACAATATACAGTAAGTGAAAACTTTTTGCACATTTTTATGGGAGAAATTTGAGTAGGACTATAAACATTTTTTGCCATTTTTCAGAGATATACCATTAAGATACAGTGGTGGTGGTGATGAACCAGTGGTTTGGTCAGTGGGGGAGATGTCTAGCCATGCTCTTTCAGTAACTCCAAGTGGTATTCTTACAGTCAAAGGCATTGGTGAAATCGATGTTCGCGTGCATTTGAAGAACTATCCCCATGTGCAAGCTTATGGAAAGTGAGTTGACCTATATATGAAAATTTTATTATAGTATCCAAATCATTTTAAGACAGGCACAGTATATCATATAGTTGGTCAGGCTAGTGTAATGTAGTCTAAAACTAGACTTTATGAATTAAACACAGACAAATTACTCTATCAAAATAAAATACCTAAGGCTGGTTAAAATTAACTGTTCTACAGATTTTCTAAAACTACCAAAACTCTTACTGGGTTAGCAAATAACCTTGGGGATTATTACATACACATATATGTATCAGTATATTATGTATTCTATTTGATACCCTAGTGACCCATGTCACTGTGTTAGAAATATTTATTTATTTGTTTAAAAAATCTAAATGGGTGCTGGGACACATAGTTGAAGTAATATTTCAACGGACAACCCCTCCCCTTGCCCTCTACGCTGCTGCCTCACATCGTGCTATATATCGTTTTCCCCCTCCACGTGGCCTATCGCTTTTTCGTGACATCATAATCCTAATCTGTACATATAATATGTAAATGGTAGGAAAGTCAAAACAGTACATTGAATATTTTTTTAAAAGAATACTTGGGGTGTGATCTACAATCGATACCAAAGCCAAAAGTATAGTTATAGATTTTTTGTCTGTTTGTCTGTATGTATGTCCGTGAAACATATAGGCTACATATTATCACGCTATCACTTACGGGAAACCTTTATTTCTAACTAACTCCACGCGTACGAAGTCGCAGGCGGCCGCTAATACAACTTACAGAAGGTTTCACTTCAAGAACGACATAATTCCGTTAACCGTTTCCGCCTCAGGGTTTACTCCGCGACGCCGGAGTTGGTCCAGGTGTCGAGCTCTGGTCAAGCTCGCGTTGGTCGTCCGCATCTATTGCACGTAGCACTAACTGCCACGCGAGAAAATAATCCGGGGGAGCTTTACAACTTCCATGTGTAAGTGTATTTATATTAAAACTAGGACTTAAGAAACACATTATATTATGATATAATCACATTTAAAAATGAAATTGGTATTGAAAACCAATGAAATCAATGGTGTTTTTATCACTTAATCATACTTTTATTCTTATTGCCTGTCTTCTGCCTTTTAGAATTTATTTTTATATCTAATTTTTGGCCAATAAAGACAATGGGATTGTCATCATCAACATCTCAGTTAGAAACTGTATTTATGTTTTAATGTTAATGCTTGGTTCTGTTTGTGTGATATTTCTATCATAGTTACACGTAATTATTAATGATAATTATCCAGTACAACTCTGGTCAAATTGCAATATTTTCATAGAATTCCATATTAACGTTATGAAGTATTTTTAAAGAAAATGTTGTGTTATAAAGTATGTATAGAAACAATTTGAAAAACAGTTCATGCAAATTTTAATTAGATGTTTTGTAGGGAATTAGGCTTTGTCTTATGGTCAGACTCTTATTTTTTATTTCGCTTTGTTCGTTGGTTGTCAGCTCTTCAACGTCTCTCACATGTAAATACGTTTAAAAAAATTAAGACTAAAACTCTTGTAAATCACTGGGGAACCTTGAATATACATTATGTTTTCAGCTGTAATTGTGCGTCGTTCGCCGTATCTCTGTTGGAAGGCCCAGAACCTCAAAACGTCACTGCTGCTACGTGGGTTGAGCCTATCGGTAAATATACTTTTATTTTTTAAGTAGTTGAGGTACTCTGTGGTGGGTAGGCCTGTGGTCCAACCAATGCCAGATTTCAGGCAAGGTAGGCGAGGCTGTGGCCCAGGAGACCCACAAGAGGGAGAGAAAAAAAATGGGTCGTTAACTGTACTGCCTTTTTTCAAATAACATTTTTCGTATTTTTACCATTATGCCGGCACTTTACATGGCTATTCGTATTTGCTATTTGTCAACTTGACAACCAACCGTCTGTCCTTATCATGCTTTATAAGGCAAGAAAAGGACAGACTGATGTGTCATTTCCAAATAGCAAACACGAATAGCGATGTTAATCGCAGGGCCTCCACTCCGTCGTTGTCCCAGAACTTCACTCCTCTAAATCCGGCTTTGGGTCCATCAGTAAGGACATGGACGTCATGGATAGGTTGAAAATTTTGATAAATATGTGGTTTCATATGACAATGCGTTTGTACAGAGGGCGCGTGCTGCGTACTACAGTGCGCGTGGCAGTCGCGCGGCATCTCCACGTTGCGAGTGTCTCGCGGTCGCGCGGGCGATACTACGCGAGTGGCGGTGCGAGCCGCGCCCGCGCTACTGTGGCCGAGTAACGCCGCCGCCACAGTACATGCCTCTATACCGGTGAGTGTGGCACTGGGCGCGTGTGTGAGTGTGTGTGTAGGTATATATAGGGCGCGTGCTGCTTACTGCAGTGTCTCCACGGTGCGAGTGTCTCGCGGCCGCGCGGGCGATACTACGCGAGTGGCGGAGTTTTATCTCATTGTCCCGTTGAAGGCAATGGTGAGAGCAGAGTTTGTGTGCTGCCTCCTAATGTAACCTATGGACTTGACCTCAGGACTGGTCAAGGCCTTAGCTTACATAGTAACCTGCTTAAAGTATAATTGGGGGGTGGCAGGCTGCAAAGGGCGGCACGCCTCTGCTTATGCCCTATCTGTATTACCGCTGCCCTATCTTAAATACAACTCTGGCTACGGCCGTACCTGAGGTTTAGGTCAATATTTAGCTAATGAGCTAATTTATAGAATTACATTTCATAGCTCAGCATCGTCTTTACTTTTTTTTTCGTTGTTGTACATAATAATGCGCCCGTAACATATTCTAATGTGTCTTAAGTATTTGTTACAATATGTAGTATTACACAGTCCGTACCTGTGAAAGAAACACGTATTGTATGAACACCGTGGCTGATGTTTGCTTCGTCTTCACCTCAGCAAGTCTGAAGAATAATGGCATAGATTAGTGTTTGTGACCACATTTATTGGTCCTTCGAGCCGGATTTTCGCTGCATAGAACTTGAACGAATTAGAAATGCCATGGAAGCATTACCCTCGCAATTGACCCCTTGATCGCAGTTTGCGTGGAACTACTTTTTAATGTAGATCGTATTCGAATTTATTTCTCATTCGTTGAATTCAACTAAATGAGAATAGAGACAAATTTTGTATAACATAAGTGTACCTATAGTCCATTCACTTTGGCGTGAGACAAAATGTAAACAAACCATAAAATGGATACTTTTTAAGGTCACGTTTGACAAAAGCAAAGATTAAATACTATTTACATAGGAAATGCAGCGAAAATTTAAGTTAATTATTTTAAAACCTGTTACATACATATGAATAATAAAATAAAATATTTTACATTATATTCAACGTACATTCACATCATAAATTCGTATATTTTTAATTTGCTGGTAAAAGTATTTTAACAACTTAAGTTGACATGGAAAAAGACCTAAAAACACAATCATTCCCAAACCTAAGACGTATTATAATACGATAAAATTTAAGAGTAGACATGATACAAGTATTTTACGTTGCAGTGTTGTATTTTGTAATCGGTTGGTTTATGTCAGCCATCTTTACTCTCCCGATCAACTTGTTGACGCGAGCGTGCTTATTCAATCTTATTTGTTAAATTCTTGTTATTTCCTTATTTTATTTGTTGAGCTTGTTGTTATTTTATTTATAGTTAAGTTTAAAGTTGTTTGTGATTGTTTTCTTGTTAAATTGACGTTTTCGTAGCTATAGTTATGAGTGGTGAACCGGGACCAAGCAGCTCTTGTACATTTTCTTCGCTGAAGAAAAAGCGTACAAAGAGTGGACCATTGCGCTCCAACGAAAAGGAGCTCGTGATAAATGTTTTTAAACATGTTGAAGAAACCTGACCAAAAGATTCCTATCCATATAAAAGTGATATAATCAATAAATCCGCCGAAATACTGGGCATATCACGAGCTATTGTTTACCGGTTGGTGAAGGAAAAGAAAAGTACTGGCCGTATCTCATCACCTCCGCCTCCGCCATTTAAAGTATCTTTGTTGGATACATTGGACGATATGGATAAGGCTGCGATACGCCGCAAAGTCCACACATTTTTTTTGCCTACCGTTGCTAGATGCCCACCGTTGACAAAGTATTGCATGCTGCGAATACAGATGAAACTTCGCCCAACTGTAAGAGGACCTCTTTTTTCAAGTTGATGAAATCTTTACAATTTAAATATCCGAAAGAATGGGCTTATTGAAAGAGATGACATTGTTTTATGGCGCATCAAATATTTAAATAATATTCTAAAGCTCAGGAGCGAAGGTAGAACTATTTATTACACTGAAGAAACTTGGATAAATGAAGGTTAGTAAAATACAATATTAAACTACTTTATCCTGTAGGAAATTTACTTCTGAATGAAATTATATTTCCTTTTGTATTCATAAACTGATAAACTAAATTCATATTTTTTTATTGTTTATCGTCACAGTACTAAAATATATTAATTTCTATGCACATAATTTCATTATAATCTTTTTATAAATATTGAATGGTACTTATTATTTTCATACCATGTCTTTATCCTGTGAAAATGTTACTCAAATATGTTGTGTCATGTTACCAATTGTATTAAATTATTATTGTTTTTATTTTTCATAAGTTGTTAATGAACTTATATTTGTTACAGGACACACTGAACAAAATTTGGCAAGATCATACAATTAAAACTGTGAAAGAAGTTCATCGAGAGGGATTGTCAATAGGATTGAAAAACCCAAGTGGAAAAGGGAAGCATCTGATTGTATTGTACATATGGGCACAAGACAAGGGATATGTTGGTAAAAATAATAAAACATTTAAGATGACTAAAATTAAAAATTAGCCGATGCCTTACAATCAATCACAGCTGAATTGTGGAAACGGTGCATTGACCATGTCATTAAAGAAGAGCAGAAAATGCTGAAATTGAATGGTATTGTTGATGATGTTGTGGATAAATTTATTATTAAAGTTGGTGGCAGTGCATACAGTGAGTTGTCAGACAGTGAATAAATATTATTTGCAAAGTATTATGCTGGTTTCATTTGAAATACACATTCTTTTATTATATTTATCATCAAGACAGAATTCATTATAATTTTAATATAGGTTACATAAATTATACCTAATCATTGACTAGTAGGTACTTTCTGACATTATAAAAGTTTTAGAACCTCAGATTCTTTGTTTACATTTTGTCTCAAGCCAAAGTGAATAGACTATAGTGTTTAAATTTATTCTAATTTGCTATCAACAATCAACAGGTGTTGGCAGATGGCGAAGCCCTAATACCGCATTCAAGCGAGCCTCGAATTGCAGAGCTCTCGTATAGAGATGGCCCTCGTCCACACCAGTATCCTGATATACAGCTGTTTACAATGAAATGCCGTAGGGTGAGTTTTTAACAGCTTTGCTCTCGTTTTCATCTGAAACTTGTGTAAGATTTTTTTTGAGAAACTTTTTATATTATTTGAATTTTTTAACGTTATAAATAAATTTCTAGTATTAATATTGAATTATGACCTGAAATAATGGTTACAAATAGTAATAGTATTTCAATAATTTCGAGCATATTTATTTCTTATGTTCTCCCGTACACCGCTAATTAAATAAATAATTTTTTCAACGGGTTTCAAATGGGATTTTAATACTTTTATACACTGCTCTATGTTCCGGATACTTTACAGGATCCCGAAACCAGATCAAAAAGTGTTTTACTAGTATATTTTGTTAATACTATCAACATGCAAATAAATCATTATTATTTTTTAATTATATAATTGTATGTTTTAACTTCTTGTTGCCAAATTAATTTGAGATATCCAGTTAGTGAGATACACAGTAAAATAACACTACCTACTGGTGCTGTTGTGTTTCTGTTAGTGAGTAAGGTTCCAGGGCTCTACGGGGTAGGAGAATGGGTAAGGGTAGGCAACGGCTCGAGTGATATTTTTTGTATCGCAAGAGTCTATAAGCTATGGTGGCCACTTACCATCAGGCTGGCCATATGCTTGTTTGCCACTCTTTTAACATAAAAAAGATTCCTAAATAATCAAAAAACCGTTAACAGAAAGGCGACTCCCGTTTGGAATTGGTCTCGCAAATGGACGACGAACGCGAGTCAGTCGAGTTTGAGGCCGCCTGCGCGCCGCACGTGTCTCGCATACGTCTCGAGCCGTCAGAAACGCCGGGAAATTGCAGCGGTGGACCTAAGTATGTTGAAACGTATATTATTTCTGTTTTTACGCAAACTTTTTAAAAGTGTATAAAGCGCTATTTGATTCAGATTATTAATTTCTTCATTTTTCTGATATTTCGGATCCTTGAGACAGATCCTTGGTCGCAAGACAGGTTTTTTATTAATTTTGAACCAACTACCTACATTCCTAAATATTTAAGTATAGAGCTGGTTCAAGAATTTATTAGAAAACATTTTTGGTTATCTATGAATGACAATTTCAAGATTTTTAAATCGCATAAATATGAAGAGAATAGAATTATAATCATGGACTGTTAAAACCGAAAAAAGTCAACATTCATTTGTAAAGCAAAAAATCAACTGAGCAAAACGGCAAACATAGTAGAACTTGGCCGTTCTCTGCTTTTTAAATCACCAATTGATGTACTTTAAATTGAACAAAATAGCTTTTTATTTTTGAAATCTAGCTTAATCATTTGTCCACAAATATTTTAAAACTAAATCTTTTTGATCCTAAGTCATGTTTAATCATATTTTTTAATAACTCCAATAGAGTATGGCTTCGACCGGGACACGAGGTGTCAGTCAAAGTTACCCTTCTAGACGCGATCGGTAGGGAGCTACTGGACGAACGTGGCCCCAAAACCTCATGGGAAATTGAACCGCATAACCGGGCGATAGAGTTCAAAGCGACAGATCGACTGTTCATTGAAACGCACCCGGACTACGCACCTGTACCTGTACCTTATAAATATTATCAGGTCAGTTCTTGTTATAAGTTTTAGCTTTATTGTGTTCAAGATTGCTTTGCAAAGAATTCTTTTTACTGGGGGTTTTAGGATTCTGAATATTTTATCCACGCGGTTTTAGAATAGCATTCCTTAATGTGACTGTATTTTAAGTATTAACTTAAATGAAAGTTCCTGTTTCATATTTTGCCAGTACTCATACCGCCTTATTACAAAACGTAGACTTAAGTTAAACCGTTAGTTAGTTGGACTAAATGTGATGCTGTCACTTTTGTTTTCTATAAAGAAGACAGTGTCATTAGGTTTAAACCAAGATTTACTATAAGGCGGATTATGTTCATGGTAGTCGCAGCAAACTTTATGATTTGATCTTTACGCCAGAAACACTTATTCAGACAAATTGTCAATTTCGCTGTTTTGGATTATTATATGTTAATTGATATACAACAGTACGTCAAGCCTTTATAAACAGAAATAGTATATTTTTATATTAATTTTAAGCATGTTTAAATGTAAAGAAAAATTGACTAGAAAATGGGCAGTGCAGTAGTACATCCGCTGTACCGCGTGTAATTTTTCATAGTGAAATTTTCTTTAGAAATCATCTGTTTTTAGTTGGTGACTGTGGATGAAAAAGCAATCGGTTGGAATGGTGCCTTAAAAATGAGCATTCCCGAAGCTACGGCGAGTATACAGGCACGAGTCGTGGGACCATTGATATGTGACCCTATAAAGGTACCCTTTGTTATTAATTACTTACAAGTTGATTACAAGATGACGCAGGTGGTTAGCGCATTCTACTTGCGATTATGAAAGTTAAGCAACTTTCGCGATGGTCGGTCATTGGATGGGTGACCAAAAACTTATCATGTCAATCTCCTCCGTGCCTCGGAAGGCACGGTAAGCCATTGGTCCAGGCTGCATCTGCAGTACTTAGCACCCTCCTAATCCGCACTGGGCCCGCGTGGTGGATCATGGCCCAATCTCCCTATTCCATCCATAGAGAAGGCCTCTGCCCTTGCGGTGGGGACATTAAGAGGCTGGTAATTATGAACTTACAAGTTAAGGTGTAAATCAAATGGAGGACAGTTTGGTCTGCAGCCCGTCTGCAAGCAGATTGCGCATTAGGTAGGTTGTCAATTAAAGTTTTCGATGTAGCTATATATATTATATTAACTATACAATTGCAATAGCCATGCATCAGAGGTGTAGAACGATTCTGGAAAACGTAAAATTTTCAATGAACTCTTGTGGTGAGTTTTATTTTTTTCGGGGACGCCTATGTACTGTGGTCCCTCGTCTACGCAGGCTTTTACTGTAGCTTCATAATTTCTGTAATGCATACCTCTGGGTCTCAAAGTTATTTTTCACTTGCAACTAGCATGGTTGGAGAAAAATTATATAAAAAAGGATTTTTGTAAGTAACTGTAAATATGAACCTTACACAATTGGTTTAAAGGTTACTTTAACTTGGGAGGGCGAGTCAGTGACCGACATAGTATCAGTCACAGGCGGCAGCGGCCGATATTCCGTAGAAACGCCTAAAGACGTATCGGCGACTGTGACCGAAGGGAGTCTCGGCATAATACATACAAGTGCAGTAGCGTAACTCAGCCGTTTTGTTGAAATAGATACATACGACTGAGCGGAGCGCTAGGGTTTTTTATTGTATGTGTATAGTTACTATTGCCACGTTACGGAATCGAAACGGACGCGGACGGCGCGGCGCAGCTAACTTAACTCGGCCAACGATCAGTCTCGGCGGCACGCGACGTAGCACTGCGTAGATTTGTCTTGGCAAGATTGGTTAGCGGCCATTTAAATGAAGTTTTCTGTGTGCGTGCGTCGATTCGGGCGCTAGTATGAAGTCGGAGTACTGCTCTTGTATGTATTGTGGTCTCGGTGTCCATGTCCATCTTACGATTTTCTATAATTCATAGCTTCTGATCTTCCTATCGAGTCTTAAAGTTGTTTTTTACCTGCATGGTTGGAGTAAATATTATGTATTTATAAAAAATGATTTTTTTAGTAACTGTTAATATGAACCTTACGCATTGGGTTTATAGGTGAATTTAGCTTGGGAGGGCGAGTCAGTGACCGACATAGTGTCAGTAACAGGCGGCAGCGGTCGCTATTCCGTAGAGACGCCTAAAGGCGTATCGGCGACTGTGATCGAAGGAAGTCTCAGTGTCCATGTCCCAGGGCCGGGATCTTACGATTTGGTCGTCACTGACCTCTGTGTTTATGGGGAGAAGCAGATTGTTGAGGTAACATGATTTAGTTTTTTTTATATTTTAGATGTATAGTTTTTTTTTCTACGAGACGGTAATAACAAGCATACGGTCCACCTGGTGTTAAGTGGATACTTCTTTTCAAGTATTAAGGAGAAACCTCCCAGACGACCCTACATATATATGGGTTTGCCACAGAGTTATTGATATTAGCTGCTGCTAATTATTTAAGATTGAAAACTTACCAAAATTTTTCTTTAATTAAATTTTGCTCACCTGCTTTCAAAATGAGAGATAATGATGAAGTGGTGATATCACCTTAATCAAATTAAAAGGTTTGTTGCGTGTGGTAAATTGAATGAGAACGGCATTCAACAACGAAAATATATGCCTTGCCAGTGTGTGCCCAAGTGCTCACATGCTAGAGGATGACTTTCATATCTGCTAAATGACAACGACGATGCCAATTAAAAATAATATGGAATACAAACTGCACTAAAAAGTGGTTTCACGCAAACCGTGATTAAGTGGGCGGGGCGAAGAAACTGCGATTAACACGCCGATAGTAGGATTAGTTAGGGATCTCATTTGACATTATCTTACCCAATGAATGGATAGCCGAATCCATTTGCAGATATTTGATTTGTCAAAGCATTTTCTTTTTTCTGTTAGGTCGGGTTAGTATTGAAGTTTAGTTGTATGAGTTTGGAACTCTTTTTTTATAGCGGCCTTTGTTAGAGAGTAAAGCTTTCACATCATTTCTAATTCATTCTGTCAATAATCTTGGAAAATATCACAGTCTACCTGAATCTACTAAACACTTTTATTTAAACAGGTCCATATTGAAGAAATCCTCAGCGTGGAAGTGTCAACAGCTCGCGCGATATGCGTCGGCGGTTGCGTTCCAGTGGCGGCTCTAGTTAAAGGCGTATCCCATCGATACTTGTCTGCCAGCCACTCGCCTGAGTGGAGAGTGAACGGGGATGTGTTAGTGAAGGATGGCACTATATGCGGCCTGCGAGAGGGAACGGGACGGGTGCGGGCCTCGTTGGGCGGCGTGTGGAGTCCTGAGGTTGAGGTGAGTCGATGTAAAGATTAATGTTCTAGTTATAGGCGTTTTATACAGATAGTTGTGTCTGCTAGTTACTAGCGTGAATGGAGAGTGAAAGGGGATGTGTTAGTGAAGGACGGCACTATATGCGGCCTGCGGGAGGGAACGGGACGGGTGCGGGCCTCGTTGGGCGGCGTGTGGAGTCCTGAGGTTGAGGTGAGGCGATGTAAAGATTAATGTTCTAGATATAGGCGTATTATACAGACAGTTATGTCTGCCAGACACTCACCCGAGTGGAGAGTGAACGGGGATGTGTTAGTGAAGGACGGCACTATATGCGGCCTGCGGGAGGGAACGGGACGGGTGCGGGCCTCGTTGGGCGGCGTGTGGAGTCCTGAGGTTGAGGTGAGGCGATGTAAAGATTAATGTCCTAGTAACAGGCGTATTATACAGATTGTACATTGTACACATACATATTTCCATATAAATATACTTATATATGAGGAACTGGCGAACAAAACTGTATAATTACGTATCTGGTCAAACTACTTTTTTTTTTACAGTCTGGAGGTATCACGCCTGTTGAATTTGAATCTCAAATAATTTTTAATCAAAACCACCTAAAACAGTGTTAAAATTATAAATTAAAAACCATGCCAAAAGCTCACTGGAGGTATGTCATTCAGTTTTATACAGCTCCTGTAACATTTAATTTTATGTAATAATAGCGTTTTGTTCGCCAGCTCCTCATATGTATCAGTGTATAGATTGTATCCGTTTCCGTAGTATCCGATAACACAACCCTTACAATGCTTACTTTGGGGTTGGCTGATTGGTCTCACACCAATACAAATATTTATTGTTTATTTTCTCAGGTGCTGGTGTTCCCCCCACTCGCCATAGTTCCGGGGAAGGCCCGCTTGCCCCCCGGCGCCAGGCTGCAGCTGCGTCACCGCGGCGGTCCGCCCCCTCACCTCGCTTCGTTGCAGTACAGAGCTACCACTAGGCAGGATCACGTCGAGGTCAGTTCATAGATGTAGGATGTAAATACAGGGTTAATTTTAAAACATCAACAACCTTTTAGGGGGTGATTCTACCCATCAACAGGAACAACTTTTATTATGGGACCAACTCTGAAATCGCGAAAAGAAAATCAGCTGTTTCATACAAAACTGCATCAGCTAATCGACCGAAATGTATGAAACAGCAGATTATTTCAGGTGATGTATTTTTTTGCAACTTTGTGACTCTCCCATTTCCTTATGCCACGCTCAAATTGTCAGATTATTGAAAATAATACCTTATTTTAATCTGACGCGCTCGAGTTTCTCCAACAATCGATTTTTTTTCCTTATCTGATCGGCTGCTCTGGACTTCCGACACTATATAAAGGGCTAAGGTATCGTGGGAGTATTTCACAAGATGCAAGGTTCCCCTTATGTTAAAATGCCGCGGTCGAATAAATCCCAAAATCCCCGCTTAAACTCCTCTACTATATACCGTAATTGATCAACTTAAAGTAATGTTACCAATGTTCTTCGATAACAACAAAATTTTAAAATTATCAGGTGTCACCTTCTGGTTTCGTGCATGGCTTGTCTATGGGCTCGGCTCGAGTCAAACTTGTCGCGACAGACATAGCCAATGTAGAAATGGCCAGCGCCGAAGCAGAAGTGGAGGTAAGTGAAACATCTTCAAAACCGAACAACTGTATTTTTGTTTATTTTAAAAGGGGGGCAAACCATTTTGGAATGAGCATGCAATGTAAAATTTAACTTGAAAAAAAAAAACTTTATTTTTGACATTCAGAGAGATTTAGAGATAAAACAATCATGCTTGCATTCGGCCCATTACCTAGTATCATTACTTTTCGTTTAGTATCACACATTAAACCCCTTTATTGACCTGTGCTATACTGAAAAGTAGCTCTAGATTGTGTCACTTATTATATGAGGAGCTGGCGAACAAAACGGTATAATTACGCATCTGGTCAAATAAAATTATTTTTACAGTTTCCGGCCCCTTGAAATTGGATCTCAAATAATTTTAAATCAAAATCGTATAAAACAGTGTTAACCTACTAAATTTATAAATTAAAAAACATGCCAAATGCTCACTGTAGGTATGTCATTCAGTTTTACACAGCTACTGTAAAATTTTATTTAATGTCATTATACCGTTTTGTTCGCCCTCGCTCCTCATATATTATTTGTCTACATTATTAAATTGTGTGTACTACCAGGTGATAGCAATATCCGGATTACGAGTACGCGCGGCTACACAGACGCTGTTGGTCGGCTCGCCCGGCCCCGTGTGGGTGGAAGCCGGATCACTGCCCCCTTCAGCCCTCGCTTCACTTCACCCCTCACCTCGCCTCACGTGGTCCCTGCGCGACCCCACCACTGCGAGGATATACACCACCCACGCTGACGGTACTGTGCCCTCTGATAGTAGATGCGATGCGAATCACACTAACATTATAAAGGCGAAAGTTTATGAGTGTGTATGTTTGTTACTTCTTCACATCTAAATGGCTGGAGCGATTTTAATCAAATTTGGTATGGAGTTAGCCGACATCCTGGATTATCACATAGGCTACGTTTTACTGTGGGAAAATATTTAAAAAATATAAAACGAATACGTAAATATTTCATTGGATTGCTAAGTTGGTCATAATCTAACATCACATTTTTGGCGTGCTCATATTTTGGAGCAAACTAAACCTGAACATAAATCGTCCAAAAGTAAACCTTTTTTCTTCTTTCAATGTGGGTTTTAATACACTTTTTATCAAGGAAATTACAAAAATAACTAAAGAAGGGGATACTGTCTCTTTAATGAAAAAGTTGCTAAAATCCTGGACGTGCCCTAAACTTGTCGATGAAATTCAGTACGATTGGCATGACATATTGCGATGTATTGATGCCCCTGAACTGTCCGCTTGGGGGGTTACTATTTAATTATAATTTTAAAGTTTTAATTTTTGAGAAGTTTACCTTGATAGTTTATTTTCGACTGATTTTTGTTCAGCATTTGTAACCAAAGTTACTAGTTAAGATAGCAGTGCCTATTATAATTTAAGAATATTAAAAATAAACAATGAAACAAAGTGATTTTGTAACTATATTTAGGAATATAACATTATTTCTTTCAAAAACACAATGAAACGTGCGACGCTTGTTTGAAGTATTTTTGTCTAATGGTTTTTTAAGTTCAAAAGTCAAAATATATTTATTCAAATTGGATGCAAAATACAACTCTTTTGAATCGTCCATATTTTTTCCCCTACATAAACAGTGCAGTTAAGTTCAGTTGATAAATTGCAAACGATAACAAACCTTAAAGTATGCTTTCGGATGTCACAATGAGTAATTTTCTTCCAGACTTCTTAGAGAGGTCGGTAGCTGAGGGTCTGTCAGTGAGAGTGGTGCCTCTGAAGCCGGGAGTCATCACTATTGACGTCCGAGTCAGGAACATGGGACAGGTGTGTACAAACAGCCAATTTGATTCCTGGCCCTATATGATTATTTTGTTACAACCATTTCAAAACAATAAGGTAGATTTTTGCTTAAGTGTATGTATCCCTGGAAATTAAATTGTTATTTTTGTAGATTTTATAGGTCAGAGAATAAAATACGGAATCACAGTGACGAATGATACTTATATTCTGTGAAATATAATTTTACTAGGAAGCTGATACGACTGACTCCTAGCACAGCAGAATACAAAGTGAAGCAAGTTTATAAGTGAACTGAATGCGTAAATGATCGAATGAGTGGGGGTTGAACGAACGAATGAAGTATTTGAGTTAAGACGAATGAACAAGTATACTTTGGCATTACCTAGTCATGTTACTTTCTTTTTATTACAAAAGGAATACAGATTATAATATATATAGATTAATTTTTGCCAATTTAAATTTTATATTTGTCGTGACAGATTCTGCCGCCTTCCTATCTCATAATTAAAACATTATATTATTTGGAGTTTTGCTCATGGACAAAGGATTTCCCACTTTTTTTAATTGTCAAAAAATTTAAAGAGTTTGAGTTACATTTAAGATTTTAAAAGTGATTTAGAAATTCAAACTACTTCCGTATTTCTGTTGTCGCTATAACACCAAGTACTAAAAATAGAACAAAATAAATATTTAAGGGTGGCTCATTCATCAAACGTGCTTTTTTGCTGTTTTAATATCGGCAACAGCTGCTTTAAATACAATCACAGCATATTTAGTTGTATAATCACTTATAAAAAAATAAATTCATATAAAATAAATAGTTGAGAGGAGCTATACAAAAGACGTGTTTTTTTACCTTTTTTGCTCGATATTAAAATGTAGTGTCTAATGTTGTATAGGATAGTAGTACAGAACCCTTTTTGCGCCAGTCCTACTCGCACTTGGTAGATTTTCTTTATATTTTCTCCTTGTACTATATTAGGAAGTTTTGTATTTTTTTATATTCTTATTTATTTAAGCGAATTTAACATAACATTTTAAGTATTGTTACATTCTTATAATAGTTAAACAATTATAAATTATAGTGTTATACCTTATTAGTGTTAATACTAAAAAAATAAATAAAAATATTTCTTGTAGGTGGCTGAAACACGTTCCTGGGACAGCACCATAGAGATCCTAGGCATATCAGATATAAGAGTAGCGGTTGAAGGCCTGTCCAAAGACTTTAAAGCCGGTGACCGTTTAGCCCTCGCCGTTGGTTCTACAATTAGGCTCAAATCATTGCCTAAGTGTTATTGGAAGTCGTACTCGGATGGCGCTTTTGATATCACTTCAAATGGGGAATTGAATGCGCTTACGCCGGGTCATGGGGTCGTAATCGCTCAACATAAGGACGAGAGAAACAACATTTATAGAGAAACGGTAAGATTATTTATCAGATATTTTTTTATTTATTTATTGTTAATCAGCAACACTAACATTGCGTTTATCATACATGGATATACATTTTTTATATTGGTTGTTTACTTATAAACATAACAATTGTATGTGTTGACATTAGTCACAATAATTCAATTTCATACAAAATTCTCCAAAACAAGTTTAGAAACCGTGTCTAACTTTTTTAACACTTACGCTTCTTTACTCCGTACTTTTCTTACCCTCTTCTCCTCATTACATAAAAGAACGCTTCTTGTTTCTCCCTTCTACTTCACAGCGCACTTTGCGATCTTCTTCTAACCTATCTCTTGAAATTCCAAGTCATTCTACTGATTTATTTTCCTATTCATTCTCTGTGCCTTCTGTACGTCTATATAACTCATTGCCAGAAACTATTCGAAAAGCTCGCACTCCGAACCCGTTTAGGAATCAAGTTCGGAGTTATTTCCTATCCCAACAGTGGTGTTAAATTTTTCCTTCATCCTCTCTCTTTCCTTCATTAGATATATCTGTTTTCCTGCCATTGATATTGTTATTATTTTCTATAACACCCCTCCTTTTCCCCTTCATAATTATTTATCTTTTATATTATGGGTTGCCTGAAAGAGATTGCTGCCTAGCAATAAGGCCGCCTATATTGTGTTCGTTCTATCTATCATGTTTTTAATTTACTTGTGTGTGTATAACAATAAAGAATATTATTATTATTATTTGTGGTAAGACCGTTAGGCTTTATCACTAGCCTGTAGAAGATCCGAAAAAGATTTTTATAAAACTATTAATGTGCGTGAAAGTATAAGAAATAAATACATGCTAAATATATTTTGTTATTTTTTAGGTTGTACACGTAGAAGTGGCAGTGCCTCATTATTGCACAGCGGAGCCATCTGGCGACGCGGACGAAAACGCTTTAAGATTAGTGTCTCGAGATTCTATAGGACGGGAACTGATCGCCGCAGCTAATAATATTACTGCATTCGCGCCTGGATCGCTTGTTAGCCACGTCAGAAGATCTGTGGATAGGTGGGTAGTTATAATTAACCGACTTCAAAAAAGGAGGAGGTTCTGTGTTCGACTGTGTATATATATATATATATATATATATATGTATGTTCACCGATTTCTCCGTCAATGGTGAACCGATTTCCAAAATTCTTTTTTTATTCGATAGAGTGCACTTCTGAGGTGGTTCCATTGGAACCAAGACAGGATCTGTTGGTGTAATCCGGAGAAATCGAGGAAAACCTTCAAATTTCAAGGACAGAATAGCATAGAAAAAAAAAATTCAGTACTGACGACTATAGATACATGTCAATACCAACGAGTTAAGATGCGTTACGAAGCACGAATGAGCTTGAGATAATGAAATTTTAGTTTCCCGTCCTGTTTATCAGCTACTACAAAAAAAGTTGCTTAATATAAGAATAACAATCTATTGGGAAAATTTGACAGTGTGGAAATAACTTGATGTTTGACGTTTTGTACGAATTATACGTAATATAATATATAAAATTCTCGTGTCACGGTGTGCGTAATTGAGCTACTCCAAAACGGCTCGACCGATTTTCATGAAAATTAATATGCATATTTAGTAGATCTGAGAACCGGACATTTATTTTTCATCCCCCTAAATGTTAAGGGTGGCCAACCCTTAAAAATATAATTTTTTGGACCATATTTTTTTGTTTTTATATTTTATATTTTTTATTATATTTTTATGATACATCATACAAAAATACATACAACCCTAAATTTTACCCTTCTACCACCAACCCTAATTTTTTTATGGCGGTACGAAGTTCGCTGGGACAGCTAGTATCATATATTTCAATTATATTTTCTTATTACAGTGCTCTTGGAAGCGAACTATTGATTCCCAATCTGGACTCGACTGGTGCGTTCGTGAGTTTCCAAAGCACCTTGGGTGGGGTCACTGTGAGGGACGAGGTTTGGGTCACAGGCAGCGACACTAGGACAGATCGAGTTATTGGTAGGTATTATTACTATACATGTAAATGTTTAGAGGTTTATTTTCGTTTATTGGTAACTTTCAAAATGCTTAAACTTAAAAATCTAATACAAAAACAAAAATAAAAAATCGACTTGTGACAGACTAGCGGCCGTTCGCGACTTCGTCTGCGTAAACTTTAGTTTTTTGAAAATGCCTCGATAATCTAGCATTTTTTCGGGAAAAAAAGTATCCTGTGTCTCATCCAGTTCAAAAACTATTTGGGTACCAAACAGAAATAATAAAAATAAAAAATAAATAATTCCAACACTCACACCAATTAGCCTAGCCCCAAAGTAAGCACTGTAAGACTAGTGTTATGGTATACTAGGGTAACGTATAGAATACTTTACATATATAAGCATATTTATATAGAAATACATATTAAACATCCATGACTGGAGTACAAATGCTCGTATTAAAACATCCAAATCTTTTCAGTGTTTTAGGCGTGAAAGCGTAACAAACAAACAAACTCACTTTGAAATTTATAATATTACTTAGGATAGTTAGGATTAGACTCGCATGTGCATCTTTCGCACACTTGCATATTTGTTTATTCTACATCCACGGAAGTGATATGTATGTCCGCCGGTTTTCAAGGTGTCGCCTATTCAGTGGTGTCTTGTTCCAATCCCAGAGGAGTAATTGTTTGTATGGTGAATATGAGTATATGTATATATATAATAATAATATTTTTTATTGTATAACACCATAAAGGACAGAAAAGTAAAATTACACTGACAGAGAGACATTACACAATGAGCGGCCTTATTGCTTAATATCAATCGCTTCCAGGTAACCCATGATGAAAAATGAAATAAGTATATAAGAACAAAAAAGGGGGGGGGGGGGGGGAAGATTGTAAAAGCGATATTATAAAATAAAAAAGATAATTATAATAAGATGCATATTTATATTTAAAAGAAACAAATAAATAAAGAATGAAAAGAGGTCTGTTCAAAGTATATATTCCTATAAAATATACTCGTATATATATTATTATAAGTATTTTTATCCGTTACCCTAGTATCTCATACCAGAAGCCTTACAGTACTCACTTTGGGGCTAGTAGGATAATTGTTGTGAGAGTAAGAAATATTTATTTATTATTATAGCAACCAGTGGATGGCATTTCCCTAAAAGCCGTTGGCTGGCGAGCTCCTCCCTCCATTTCCTTATATGCGGGTAGCGGGGTTTCTCTCGCCTTATTAGCGAAACACATTACCAAATGCATGGGAATTTAAACAGTGTTTCTTAACAAAGCATCTATGAAATGAAACAGGGAGAAAAAAATCAGCCCGCAGGCCTTACTGAGTTTCTTGCTAGTCTCCCCAGCAAAAGGTCTCCCGCCGTAGATTAGTTAACCGATGGGTTTGAATTTTCACATGTGCTTGTAAAAGCCTAAACTGAATGAATGAATTTGAATTAAAATTGTTATCATTTGTGGGTTACCTACAATGCGAAAGGATGGCGCTGCCTTGGGTGCGGCTTAAGAAAGGCAAGAAAGAAATCGACACGGCCGTCAGGGCCGCGGTAGCATAATTGGTCAGTGCATTAGCCCGGATAGCGAAGGGTGCGGGTTCGAGTCCCGTCTGCTGCCTGGACCGCGTGAATTCTTTTTCTAGTAATATTTTCTTTAGATTTAAACATCGAGCTGTTACATGCTTAAAAAATAAAAATTATAACTTTAATTGTTTTTATTTATTATTTTCGTTGAACAGCGACCAGTGGATGGGGGATTTGCCTAGAAGGCGTTGGCTGGAGAGCTCCTCCCTCCATATCCGTATACGCGGGTAGTGGGGTATCACTCGCCATACTTACTCAAGACATTACAGCTAAGCACCAACTCAAGTTAGACAGACCACCGTTAGCGCAAACAGTGCAGCAGATACCCTTCGATAAGGTAACTACTTTTACATCATGAAAATCATTCAGTCTGACTCGAGAGGTCCCGGGTTCGAATCCCGGGGGGCAGATATTTGTGTGGTGAATACGAGCATTTGTAGTCCAGTCATGGATGTTTAGTATTTCTATATAAATATACTTATATTATATGTACAGTATATGTATTCTATCCTTTACCCTAGTATTCCATAACACAAGCCTTATAGTGCTTACTTTGGGGCTAGGCTAATTGGTGTGAGTGTTCGAAATTATTTATTACTATTATATCACCTATTAGCTTGCTATTATTGTAACTTATAATTTGTCTAACAGATGTCGTTCGCTGCGGGCGAATGGCCTGCCTCTATGGTCCCGTTGTCTATAGAAGCGGGTGGATTGACAGACGGGCCGTTGCTGTGCTCTGAAGACCAAAAGTACGCATTGGAAGGCTTAGAAGTAGAACTGCCTTACGCTTGTAGAACTAAAGCGCCGCATACTGCTGCCCCCGTATTGGATATAGCCAACGGTAAGTACTTGAAGGATTCTGATTGTTATTACTAACGGTATAAAAGACAATTTCAAAGATAATAAAGCGTGTAAAAAGATTTAACGCTTTAATTGTGATATTACGTATCCAGAATGGGGATGATGACGGAGTACAGTAAACGTAATTGTATTAAATGCGTCAGTTAGATTATCAAAATTTATTAACAGATTTATTTTGTTCTACCAAAAAATTACAAAGATGAAGCGCGTCGAAGTTTGAGAGTGCGCTCGTGACGTTACTTCTAAGTAAAAATTGTACTGAGATGTGACGTCATGCGAAATTTCAAATCAATTTATATCTGCTATATTTGTTTATGTGAAAAAAGAAAAAATATGTCTCCAATACTTTTTGATTGTCTACCTGATAGACGAAGAAAAAAAAGTTAGTCATCAAGTCTATTGTGGTACATGTAAGAATTTTGCACTGGAAATATCGACCTCTTTTTGGGTACTGAATCAAACCTTCGAGTATTAACAGGAAAATAGCGTAATTGATTAATCCTTCGTTTAAACATAGCTCTAATACAATAGGCTATTTAAAATGATAAATAAACTACCAATTGTTGGTATCTGTATTTCATATGAATACTAGCATGATTTTACTATTCTGTGAGAACAAAATATTAATTACTTTTCTAAAAAATCGTTAAATAAAAACGATAATAATTTTTATTTTTTTAAAGCATGTAACTGCTTGATGTTTAAATCTAAAGAAAATATAACTAGAAAAAAATCCACGCGGACCAGGCAGCAGACGGGACTCGAACCCGCACAGCATTTTTTTCTATATTTAAACATCAAGCAGTTACATGCTTTAAAAAAAAATATAACTATAATTTTATTGCTATTTCTTCTTTCAAATGTTTTATACTTGTAAAAGTATTCATTTGACATTGTGGGTTACCTATAATGCGAAGAGATGGCGCTGCCTTGCAGCTTAAGAATGGCTAGAAGAATTTCGATGCCGTCCGTGAGGGCCGTGGTAGCATCAGGTCAGTGCATTCGCCCGGATTGCGAAGGGTGCGGGTTCGAGTCCCGTCTGCTTCCTGATCCGCATGGAATTTTTTCTAGCTATATTTTCTTTAGATAAAAACGATTTTTTTGTTTTATGATCACGTGGCGAAAAACGCCTCGGATTGGCGAAGATTAAAATGACGTCACACGCTAGTAAACTTCTGGTCAAAGTAATATTACATTGTATCGTTTGACGTTTTAATGACAGTCGTGTGACGTCACACGCGGTATCTTAAATTATTTTTTTCTGAAATACACAACAATATGGTGAATATCCATGGATAATATCCATATCCTTTTTATGGACGCACATTTGTAAATAAAGTGAGATTGTATTCTAAAACTTGTTAATATCCCTATTCCAGCTACTTTAGTTTAAAATAAGTCGAAGAAATTTCATATCATGAATGCGTTTTATCTCAAAAGCAGTATTTCTCCTTCTATTTCAAATAAACGATTATCGCTCAAACTCGCAAACTTCGACCCCCTTTTCTTTTCATAAAACTTTATAAATCAATCTCCAGGTCAGCTGGGTTGCACCATAGTACCTTCAGCTCCGATCACCGATCCCGCTGAAGTGGAACTATGCGCCGAATGGGGAGTCTCTCGTACTTGCACCCGCGTTTTATTATTACCACAGATACACGTCTCACACAACAAAGTCTCACTTCTACACCCACCTACCACTTTCTCCATCACCGGCCATCCTAGAGCTTTGAAACTGGTCAAGATTACCTCCTCGCCGGGTCTGAAACTCGATTTGGTGTATAAAGATAGTGAGATAACAGTGGTGGTGAAGAATGAAGCTAGCACTTGTGGTTTGGGGTGGGTTAATGTGAGATCCAAGCTTTCCGGGCAGGAAGTGAGAGTGGAGGTGGAGAGGGAGTGCGATGTGGGCTGCGGAACTTTACTTGGCGCGATCTTCTCTATACTGAAGCCGTATCTGCCCACCTTGTTCACTGTGGCCGCAGTCGCGGCTACGTATCTTTACAGTGAGTAGTTTTAATAGTTTTTATCTACACACATGTCGAAATATTCTAATAACGTAATTAAAGATTGTTTTAAAAAGACGTAGGTACATTGTAAACGCACATACATAAAATGAAAAAAAAACTGCATTACAGTACTACTAGCTGTATCGTAAAATGCTCATTACACAGAACACTTCTTTTTAATAAAATATTAGGCTGAATGTAAAAAAGAGGCGCGCGCAATCGAAATTTGAAATTGAATTTCTCCCGCTTCCCATACAATTTTCTGTCGATCGTGTTTTGTTTTTGGGATTTCAGAAAAGTTACGCAATAAACTCCTTTGTTACTTTGTTCAATTTCTATTGTCTCTATGAGTGAAGATAAAGTAGTACATGCAACTGCATATAATTTAGGTGTTTATACACTCGAGTCAACCTATTTACGCATTCTGTTCCGATTCAATAAACAGACTCTTGTTGTATTAGCTTTGTAATGAGACAGCGTATTATGAGAACGTATGTTGATCGGTGACACTTGTAATGACAAACACTAAAAGCACTCCCTATTCCATCCATAGGGAAGGCCTGTACCCCAGCAATGGGGACATTATTAGGCTGATGATGATGAATAATAAAACCCTTGTTTTTGCAGTTCAATCGAGGCTTCAGCAGAAAGCTCCGATCCGTATGCCTACGGAACCGATACAGACTGTTCTACCGGCGTCTGTGGAAACCACCCCTCCCTTCAGAAGGGGTAGAACGTTCTCCAGGAGCCCGTACGCTTCGAACGGTCCCTCGTCACCGGTATACGGGGACGCGAGTACGTTACCCGATACTAGTTTCTCACCAAACACTACCAGAATGCATTCGAGATTCCTATAACATCTATAAAATCCGATAGTTAGTGAACTATTTTTTGTACGATGAATAAAAAAGTGAGATTTGACTGAATAAGTGTGATTTTGATTCACAATATTAACCACGTTTATTTTTACAAGTGGTGAAGTGTGTTTTTGACATTAGCTATTTTCTATTAAAACGTTCCCTAGAAGCTTCTTTGCTTCCAACGGACATTCGTCACCATTGAATAGGGACGCAAGTGCATTATCAGGTACTATTATATCACCAAACACTACCCGTCTTATTTCAAAACGTGGACTAAATTTAGTCTTGGTTCAAACCTAATGTTGTCTCTGTCTTCTATTTAGCATACAAAGGTTTTAGTCCTGGTTTAACTTTAGTCAACGTTTTGTATGGCGGCACGAGAACAAATTCGAGGTCACTATAACATCTACTTAATCCAATGGATAGTGAAGCGTCTTTTGTACAAAGAATATAAAAGTGACATTTTGACGGTTTATCTATCTATAAATATAATAAAATAGTAGGAAAGTCAAAACCGTAAATTTAATATTTTTTAAAAAAATACTTGGGGTGTGATCTACAATCGACACCGAAGCCAAAAATATAGTCTTTAGAATTTTTGTCTGTTTGTCTGTATGGTTGTCCGGGAAGTACTGCATGGATTTACTTCAAAATATGGCATGAATATTATAAAGAAGTCGGGTCAACATATAGGCTACATATTATCACGCTATCACCTACGGGGAAACAGCAGTGAACCTTTATTTCTAACTAACTCCACGCGTACGAATTCGCGGGCGGCCGCTAGTTAAGAATATTCGAACCACGTTTTCAGTGTTCATCTGCGTTAAAGATTAATGTTGCAAATCGTTCAAATCGATTTTATGATATTGGTTGCTTTCAATCAAAAGCAACCGGTTGTTAAAATTTCGTGTTTAATTAATATTAATGTTTTGTTTATTGAATGAAAGTGACATAAAAGGAATTTGTGACATCGGATTGTTGATTAAGAATATTTGTTTATGGATTTTGTGTTGGATGTTTGTTAAATGATAAGTTTCTGTCATTATTTGCTTTTAATTTAAAGCAATGGATTGTTAAAACTAAGATAAGGATATTAGGCCAGGGTCGATAGATTTTGAGAAAATTTTCCATAGTAATGTATATTTTTTGTATACCATCAGAAAGAAGAGGTCCCAACTAACCACAATCGCAACAACTTTTTTTAAATAGCAACTTTTTGATGCGAGATTTAAAATAAGGTTACTTTTTCGATATAATATGAAAATTAGCAGTAAAAATAAATATTTTCAAAAATTAGAACGTGTTTGAAATTTAAAAAAGGTAAGTTTTCACCAAACTTCGTGAAAAAAGAGTTTTTTTTTGTGGGAGTTATATAGATATATTATCTCCCACATAAAAAAGTTGTAGATCTTGTAATTACCTACAATTTTGCCTTTGAAATTTGTATATACCATTTCCGACCTCAAACCGTCTGTAAATTATTTTTCCTCTTTCTTTAATCTGTTCACTTCTGCTTTTGAAATGGGTTTCAGTCTGTTCTGATTTTTTTCCACTTTTTAGCTTAGTCAAAGGCATTCGCCCTGGCCTATATATGCTTTATACAAGTACGTGATGATTTTGTGGTAAATATAAGGTGATTACTTTATTGTGTCTGTGTGATATAGTCAAATTAACATAATGATGATTTTGAATGAAACCTCAGAAACTGCCATGTTTTCGCATGGTGAATAAAGATGACTACTAATTTACTTAATTTTATAGTAATACAAGTATTAAATTCGGTTCAAACATATTAGTGGAAATAGTATACAAAATTGTTAATCAGTGTGGTAGATTCTCCTGAGTTTGAATTTAGATTTATTTTTTACTAGTTAAAAAGAACTTTCTGTAAAAATAGATTTATAATCTGTCTCAACGCAGTTGACAGTATTTTAAATACTAGTACGACATGAAATGGGTACTTTTCTACCTCGCTCACACTTGTGGCACATAAGCCGTTGACATCTCATCACAAGGTACTGTAGTCATAGAGGAGTGGGGAAGGCGGCTCTAAAAGTGTCCGTCTAATAGAAAGAGAAAGAAGATTAGAGGCCGCTAGCTATCTCTTCCCTTGTGACGCATGCGCAGTCGTGTGATTTCTTTTCATAGAGGTATAAGGTATAAGATGCTTACGGTTGCCAATGCGCATGCGCGATTAGAGAGAGGAAGCTAGCGGTCTCATCTTTTTTCTCTCTTTATTAGAGGGACACTTCCACTTGTAGTAGAGTCTATATCTCCCCTACTCTATTCTTATACCTCTATGACTGTAGTGCCGTACCTGTTGTGATTTTTCCTTCCGGACAGTTCAGTAACCTCTCATTCTCATTACTCACTCGTATAATACTTTAAAAATTTCAAAATATCATATAATTAGTATTAAGCAACACAGTTTCTAATAATAGTAATTTATATTACTACTACGGCTCTGTTGCTCTGTCAGATAAAAATATAAAAAAAATTATAGAACCCGACTGCGCCGCCACCTACCTGGTCCATTTATGGATTTAAAGTATTTAAACCATCCTAGGACAGAAGAAAATTATATAAAATATAGATTGTTTACTAAGAGAGCAAAGAACTGTTTTAGAGGGGAGAGCGTGTTTTGAATCCAGAGCTGAGCGACATTCTACAATATCCACATTCCTAATTGAAATCAGTTTTAGTCCCTAAGGATTAAAACGCTGTTTTGGTCCCTGTAAACAGAACAAACTAGCTAATATGGTGAATAGATGTGGTGAAATTATTATCATTAGAATCTTAGTTGCTTTATGAGTATTTAATATTAACACTATTTGTTTCGTTCGTTATGAATATATTACTCATATTTTTAAATATTATCATACTAGTCACCGCACACCAAAAAAATTAATGCATTCACACTTAGTCAATAACTACTAATTTATGTTGAAACTCTCATTGAAATAAAAAGACTAGCTAAATCAAAGAATATGTTTGAATCTGAATTAGACATTCAACAATAGGTTTATAATCAAGTTCTATTAAAATCTATTTATATTTTTCTATTCAATTCAAAAAATGATTGACAAATATCAAAGAGTAAAACAGGTAAATGATTGGATACATTCAATCGTAATCATAATAATAAAGGAACGAAGCATTTATTTATAAGTAGTGGTTGGTTGGTTGTTTGGCTGTGGATTTTGTATTAAATAAAATGAATAGGAGGATGTGCTTTTGGTGCGAAATATTTCGCAATTGATTATTATCTTCCAAAGCTTTATTTGGTGGACTTGAATAATGTCTTGAATATTGTAAGTTTATATTACGCTATAAGTTTACATTTGGATACAAATACGCTCAGATAATGCAACAAGCGTGTTTTTCATTTGTTTTGTAATTCGAGCAAGTTCGTTATTAATGTTATATACCTATAATTATTATATTTGATCGTAACCTCGGGTCTATCTGTTACGTATTAACTCCTTGATTGCTGAAACAATTTTTGTGAATTTTGGTACTCTCTTCTGTGTTGCTATATGCTAACGTCAGAGTTTTCTCCGAAAAAGGAAAGAACAGGGCCGGATTTATAGGTGCGCTGCGCAGGCCCCTGGGCCAACGAAAAGCAGGGCCCCTGATGTTAGACCATTATGTGGCCCTTATGATTTGCACCCCCCCCCTCCTCGCATTTTTTATTTCTGTTGCGCTTCTGAGTAGGAAAATAGTATTTCAAAGGGTTAAAAATAACTGACTACATTATTAAATTAATTATAACGGTGTTGAAACTTTGTATTAACTTGTGTAAAACAAATCACGAATTCATATAGGTAATGAAACGTTATTTACGTTTTAAGCTCATGAGTTGTAAATAGTATTGCTAGTTGTAAAGTTCAAATGTGATTTTTCCTATAGAACGTTGTACCTATTTCAGTTCGTGATTGAAATAATAATAACTCAAGAAATAAAGTATTTTTTTAATGCATATAAGCTTTTTATTTAATAACTTCAAAATAAATATTCTAATTATATGAACTCGTATACTTTGTTGACAGCCTAAAGTCAAAAAACAATCAACAAAGTATACAAACTATTCTATGAATTCCTGTCAAACGGCGCATTCAGATTACAACGGAAGTCCAATCCTCTATTGGTAGGTATATAAAATTCTCGTGTTAGTGTTTGTAACAAAACTCCTCCGAAACGGTTTGACCGATTCTTATGAAATCTGTGTATATTCATTCGGTCTGATAAGGACGTAAATTATTTCATACCGCATTAATAAGGGTTTTTTACGATTCGGCATTAAATAATACATAAAACCAATGTTTTATATAAGTATTATACGTCACTGCATGCAACGCAAAATTTTCTCCCTTCTACTACCAACTCCTACCCTATTTTATTGGCGGTGCAAAGTTCGCTTGGTTAGCTTCCTAGTTATTATCTAAATATACCGCGACTGAAGGTTGTACTGTACAATGGTGATATGATGGTGCAATGCGAGTGCGACCAATAGAAGGGCCGTTTGTGGTTAGCCCGCTTTATAAGAACATGCAGGTAACATTATCTACTTCGTAATCGTAACTAGAAAGATTCTCAGTAATGAATCTAGTCTTGAGCATAGATAGAAAGGGATGTCGCTATATATAGCACATAGCGACATACCTTTCTAACTGTACTCAAATAAAGATCAACACTTAGTTGTCATTCTGTAATACGGGCCTTAGCATTTCAATATGAAGAATTAGGTGGCAATAGTAGGTAACGTTTTATTAACTGGTGGTGTGTCAAGTAGGACATGAGTAAAGCCTAAAGCACTATCTAATAACAGTAGGCGCATAGGGCCCTACTTACTCATTTGAGATAAACCCATAGGGCACTAAATATCCTTTACAGATGGTGCCGTGACCAGGATAGTCATGTAGTATTTTCGACGACCTCCTTGGCCGAGTGGTGCGTACGCCGGGTTTCATGGTGTCGCCGAATCGAGAGGTTCCGGGTTCGAATCCCGGTGGGGACAGTTCGAATCCCGTTGTACTCCAGTCATGGATGTTCAATATGTATTTCTATATAAATAAACTTATATATGTACAGTATATGTATTCTATCCGTTACCCTAGTATCCCATAACACAAGCCTTAGAGTGCTTAGCTTGGGGCTAGCTAGGCTAATTGGTATGAGTGTTGGAAATATTTATTTATAGTACCAGGATATACTCATTTTAGATTAGGCCTCAGCTTTAAATATCTATCTTATTTCATCCAGTAATCAGTTATTTCTCGGAACGCATGACGCAATACAGAACAGTCTTAGGTACATTGAATTCTTAATTTAATTTTAGGCAACTTTGTTGCATATTGAATGTTTATATATTAATACAAATGTTTAGGCACGTTTAGGCATGCCTACCGGATAAACCAAATACAACTAGATAATATTAGCGTGACTATACCCACTGAGCAAGTAAGTACCTAATCTACTATTGCAGTACCTACACAATAAGTACACGACATGGCAACTAGTGCTGCTGCTCGATAGTTAGTCCCCTGTGGATACCTATCGATTATCGATATATGGAAAATAGCCTAACGATTGATTTCCTTAGCAATATCTGATCAGAAATAGTTTTGATTGAAGTCAATACTATTATCGATCCCTGAAAACCAAGAAACTATTGCATTACCTATCTGAAAGCTCTTCAATTTTGCTTAGTTACAGACTTCAATAAAAACCCTTCTAAAAAAAAGTAATGCACGACGGCATGCGGCAGTTAGGTGCCTATATTATTTTTAACCGACTTCAAAAAGGAAGAGGTTTTCAATTCGTCATTATATTATTTTATTGTTGTTAGCACATATCGCCAGTTAGTGGATCGATTTCAATTTGATACCTATTTTTTATTTGAAAGAGTTTTTAGCGAGATGGTCTCATATTAATTTGGTGAAGATCTGAAGTGTACTTTAGGAAAATCATCAGATCGATAGCTACCTACCTAAGACATAAGTGTACATAAAACTTAGATAATAGAAAGAAAGGAAAAATATAACAATGATTTATTAACGTTTTGTAGACTGTTACACTTTCACTAAAGTTAGGTCCATACATGGATAGGATAAATATACTATGCAATAAAGCATACATGTAAATAAACAACAACTGGATAGTATTCTAACATTATCGTTTATCGATACCAAGTCCAAAACTAGCGATTGTATCGTTATACTATCCATAGTTTGGCAACACTAATATTTTCGGTTATTTCCCTATCGTTTGTTGATAGCTTGCCATATTAATGTATGCTAAATGATCTTGGTTATAGGGTAAAAGTAACAACATAGAGTATAGAGAATACACACATCAAAATGTCTATATGGATCAAGTCCGCATTCCACATTTTAATGCATGGACGCATTGCACTGTAAACTTGAGTTAATTTCCCATAATTTACAAAAACAGCATTTTTATTTATTTTTAGAACTTAACTTAATTTTAACTTAGCTTTATTTATTATATTTAAAGGTCGAAGTGAAAAATCAATCTGATATAGTTTATTGCAAAAATATATATTACTAGACATTTTCACTGTGTATTTCAAACACAAAGCGGTAAAAGCTGAAGAAATCGTGTATTGACATAAGTGTAATGTGTGTAATCACTATTGTAGCAAGAAAAGGCGAAGTGCCTCTATCTTTTTTCTTACGGCGCTCACTTGAACTTAGTACCTTACACTGACACTTATCACTGTTAGTGTTGCTGGTGGAGGTGGCGGGCGCCTGGGGCGGAATCCCCGGCGCTGCAGCCACCTCGCTGGTTCGCCTGGTTACCTCGCCACTAGAAGGGCGAGATACTGTGTACCTTCGCCACTGCCATACGAACAGGCAGGCCAGTATGATAACAATGCCAACCACTACGTAAATTGCTGTGTAGTGATGCACATCATGATATGATATTTTATCAAATTGTTCCTGATTGTCTTGCAAAACACGTATTCTCTCATGTATTTCCTTCATTTTCTCTCGCGTTTCTAGTGTTGCTGACTGATCTGCGCTTTCTATTCGTTGAGGCAGCGAAAAGTTTGGGACACAATTTTCAAATCACTACTCATTTGTCTATGTGCATATATGGTAAAATTTCTTGTTTTTAGCATACAGCCTTGACCGAGATTGATAATGCCAGCGCGAGACAGCTGTTGAGCGGTAACTTGATCTTCGCATAGTATCCGCACTTGACACCCGTCGCAGCAAAAGTAAACAAACGTATTTAAATTGTTCATTCTTATCCATTCATTACTGCAGGGCTTTATTTTAAATTCGCATTGATGAGTTTCGTAATTCAATTCACAAAGGTCATTATCATTTGTGAGGTGATTGATAGAGTTTTGTAATCGACACAAAGAGATTTCTGAGATATGTAAACATTCTTTTAACTCTGTTTCGGTGATAGTAATATAAAGATCTTTTTTCAGATTGATACCAATATATGCTGTTTTTGGCATTATGCTGATTTTGTTATTCTGGGATTGCTGGGGAATAGGGATTAAATTATAAATTTCGAAAAAGTCGTGGCTTACCAGTGGGACCGTTATCTCAAAAAGACAATATTCTTCTGTCGTTCTTGTTTTTACTGATAGCATTTGATAAATATTTTTAATGTCGCTTTGTATGTCATCAGTTGGTAGGGCTAAGTCTTTTGGTAATTGACTAGCTATCTTGCTTAATTCGCGTTTCAGTTGCTCCGGCGATATTAAGTGTGGGTTAAATCGACCATGGTAAATATCAATTATCGTATCGGATAATACGTCTTGTATATTTCTTAAGTTTTGCAGCATGTTGTTGGCTATAACTGTTGTGATTGTAAACGTGTTTATATCAAGCTGCTGTTGCATTTCTTGTTTCATTTTATTAGCGGCCGCGTCCAAAAGCAATAGATGTTGATTTATTTCTTTGTGTTGTTTATCAATCAAATTTTCTGTTCTCTTCAAGACGTCGTATTCTGATTCAATGATAGAAGTCTGATTTTTCCACAACGATGCCATATGTTTTTGATTTATTTTGATAAGCTCAATGTCTCTTTTATACTGCTCTGCAAATCTTTGATCTAGCACGCCGAATAGACCATTTGCGACGTAGCCGACCCCGTCTATCAGGCCGCGCCGCTGTCGCCGCGTGCGCGAGTGTTGACTCAGCAGCATGTGATTATAATATTGTAGTTCATTATACCCGTGATGTAACTGTAACACGAGTATGTCGCATTGAACACCTTTGTTTATTTTCATGCACTGATCACCTAAGTATTTAATATATTTACTTAGAGCATTTATTCCTTGTTGATAAGGATCCATGTCGTAAAAAGCTAATATTTTCCATTCGTCTGTGATTAATCTCATATTGGAAACTTTATCGAAATATAGCATTTGCTTGTCTTGAATTTCGGATATGTTGTAAGAACAGGATGCATTTGCTACAATTGTTATAAAAAATAACAATACCATGACGACAGAATTGAATGAAAATTTTCGTCTATGATTATCGTTCGGTTCTGATTGTTGCTGTTTTGATGACGTTTTATTTTTATTTTCCTCTGTATTGATTATCGGCAAAATTGATAATTTAATGACGGGTCTCTTTATGAAACCATTTTTTGTTTTAAGGGTTACTACTCTGACGTAACCATCTGTTCCTGGGTGCAACTCGACGACACGACCCATTAACCATTTGCCTGCTGGTAAGTTATCATCATGAATGAGTACGATATCGTTGACCTTGATATTATCTTGAGTTCTTTTCCACTTGCTTCGGGCAGTAAGCTGGTCGAGATATTCCTTGCGCCATCTATTCCACGTCTAGTTCGAAGGTCTCTTTCGGTTTCTGTTATTGTTAGTGCTGATCCTCCAGTCAGAAAGTGTGCTGGTGTTAGGTAATCCAAATCGTCTGGATCCTCGGAAATTGGACATAGAGGTCGCGAATTTAGGCATGCTTCTAGCTGTACTAGTATGGTTGAGTACTCCTCGAACGTCAGGTGTTGATCGCCTATGACCCGTTTTAAATGGTACTTTAGGCTCTTGACGGCTGCTTCCCACAACCCGCCGGCTGAAGGCCAGGAAGGGGCGTTAAAGTGCCACTGAATTTCCATTTCAGTAACTTCTTTCATCACCTCTTCATTACTGACTTGCTGCTCAAACTCTTTTTGGAGAATGTTATTTGCCCCTACAAAGTTGGTACCGTTGTCACTGTAGATGTGACGGGGCGATCCTCTGCGTGCTGCCATTCTACGCAAGGCTGCTAGAAAAGATGATGCTGTGAGATCGGATACTAGTTCCAAGTGGATGGCCTTTGTGGCCATACACACAAAGACTGCTATGTATCCTTTGGTGGTCTTTACTCCTCGGCCTTTGTTGGTCTTAATCAAAACATATCCCGTAAAATCTACTCCAGTGTGGTAAAAAGCTCTGGGTGAAGGGTTGCACCTTGCTTCTGGCAAATCGCCCATGAGCTGCTGCAATTTACTGGGGTTATGTTTCCGGCACGTCACGCAATTACGTATTTGCTTTTTGATAGCACGTATTCCGCCAAGGATCCAATATTTTTGTCTTATAAATGATATACACAACTTTGCTCCTCCATGAAACGTCATTTCGTGTGCATAATTGATTATTAACTCTGCTAATCTGCCTTGCGTAATAATTATTGGATTTTTTCTTTCTTGATTCATCCGAGCGTGTCTCAACCTGCCACCTACTCGTAAGAGACCCTTTTCATCTATAAAAGGATGTAAATTTATTAATTTGCTTTTATTATGAATATTCCTGCCTTCAGTGATACAAGTCAATTCATTATAAAATTCATTATGCTGATGATGTTTCATGATGATTATTGTAGCTTGCCTTATTTCGTGAATTGTTATGTAGTGTCCTTTGCCTGCTTGTTTTATGATAGCGCGCCGCAGCCATGCAATTACGCGTATTATAAATAAAAAGTTGCTGTGTCTAGTTATTAGCGAAGTAATGACGTCATAATTTTCTTGATTTGTGACAACATTAACTTGTTTTATTGATTTTTTCACCTCTTGATCCGTGTAATATGTAGGTTGTGTGATATTACAATCTATGTTGAAATTCTGAAGCCAACTTGGACCTTGCCACCAAAGTGAATGATCTTTAAGCTGCGTCGCTGATAAGCCTCTGCTAGCGCAGTCTGCTGGATTTTCTATAGACTTTACATACCACCATGAATCTATTGGTATGACTTCTCTTATCTGACTCACTCTATTTTCCACGAATGGTTTCCATCGGCCTGGCTCTCCATTTAGCCACCCGAGTACCACCATGGAGTCGATCCAACAGAATATTTTGATAGATTTATTTTCTAAGCATTTAATGACTTTATACATTAATTTTGATAATAAATGTGCGCCCATAAGTTCTAACTTAGGTATCGAAATATTTTTGTTGATAGGCACTAATCGGACTTTTCCTGCTACAATAGTGATCTTACAGTCATTCTCTGTTTTGGTTCTGCAATAAATGACACACGCATATGCTTTATTCGATGCGTCACAGAACCCATGTAATTGAATTTCTTGCTTTTCATTAATACCTAACCACCTTGGTATCTGATAATGTGTTATGTTATCTACATCTTCAACGCTTTTAATCCATTTTGATTTTACATTTTCAGGTAATAAGTCATCCCATTCTAATTTTGTTTGCCAAACCGATTGAAACAATGATTTTATATTAGTCGTAAGGGGCGACAGCCATCCTAACGGGTCAAATAATTTTGAAAGGTCCGAAAGCATAGATCTTTTCGTAGGATTTATAATATTAGGTTTCATTTTTGCTTCAAACAAAAAGGTATCTTGTTTACTGTTCCAGCGTAACCCCAATGTTTTTGTTGACTCTGCTCTTCTAAAGTTATAGCCATCTTGCTCCGGCTCTTCTTGGTCTATTTGCTTCAGTAACTCTATTGAATTTGATGCCCACTTGCGAAGATTGAAACCACCTGACCTTAATATATCTGCGAGTTCCTTTTGTAAAGTTTTTGCTGTCCGTACGCAGTGGGTTCCGTGAAGTATGTCATCCATATAAAAACATTCCTGCAAAGCTTTTATCGCTTCACTTCCCTGATACTTATTCTTTTCGTCTTTTGCTAATTGTTGTAACGTCATCATGGCCAAAAATGGCGCTGCCTTCGTGCCATAAGTGACTGTTGCTAGTTGATAGTCTTTCAAAACTTTGCTTGGTGAGTCTCTCCAAACAATTTTTTGCAATTTTTGATCTTCCTCGTGGACCAAAATTTGTCTGTACATTTTCTCGATATCAGCCGTAAAAGCGATCTGATACTGACGCCACTTCAATATTAAGGATTGGAGATCTTTTTGTAAATTTGGACCCCGCAACATAACATCGTTCAAACTTGAGCCATTAATAGTTTTGGAAGACGCATTAAAAACGACACGTAATTTTGTTGTTTCAGAGTCTGCTCGTAGTACACAATGGTGCGGCATATAATAATCGGGCTTCGTGTTACATAATACTGGTTTCATATGACCGAGGCCAATATACTCATTCATAAATAACTTATAATCTTGGGCCAAGTTATTATTTTTTCTAAATTTTCGCTCTAACTGGTGAAATTGAGCAACTGCTGTTGATTTTGAAGACCCTACATTTTTCTCATACTCTTGATTGAGAGGAAGACGTACTTGATATCGTCCATCGGGCATACGCATGGTCGTTTTTTCGAAATAGGTTATGCATTGTATGTCTTCTGCTGATAATTTTTTGTCTTCTGTGATCTCTTCCATCTCCCAAAATTGCTGAATATCGTCCATGCTATTTATGATGACATTACATTGTCGATTTTGTGACTTGATTTTCATGCTGCTTCCACAGATTATCCAACCGAGTTCTGTGCGTTGCGCAACAGGCATCGATGGTGAACGGCCCTTGCAGACTCCGTCTAATATAAGTTCCGGGAAAATATCTGATCCTAATATGATATCGATGGGCCGACTGATATTAAAGTTACTATCTGCTAATTCCAAACCCTCCAAGTGCGGCCAGTTCTGCTTAGCCATCGTTTTACTTGGGAGATTTTTTACTATTTTATTCATAATATAAGCTTCAACATTAAACTTAAAGTCGTTGTTAAATACTGGCGTACAATTTAATTTGACAATTCCTTTGCACATACTTTCTTTTTGTCCCACGCCTGATACGATATCCTTACACCTTGATCTTTTAAGCTGGAGAAGCTGCGCCGCTTTTTCAGTTATTAACGACATTTGTGAGCATTGATCTAAAAGAGCGCGCATTTTATGATATGTTCCATCTCGGGCCTGTACGTTAATAATAGCCGTCGTGATCAGAATCTCGTTGTTATCGTTTTTCTGTGAGACATACGAACTACTTGATGATGGTCCAGGGTTCACCTTGATATTTTTGGTTTCATTTGATGAGTTTGCAAACGCCTCGTGCATAATCGTGTTGTGCGGGCCATTGCACTCACGACACGTTTTGCTAGAAAAACAATTATTTCCATGATGATCGAATAAGCAATTTTTGCATAAATTATATTTTGTAATTGTTTTTCTTTTCGCGTCCGCTGACATACTTAAAAACTGTTGACAATAGTAAATTCCGTGTTCCTCGGCGCAAATTGGACACGATTTAGTATTCTTTTGATAATTTATTTTCTTGTTAATTGGATTGACTGTTTTTGATGAAACCTTGTTGGTGGAGAATGATTTATAGTTAGAGAATTTGATTGATTTTTGCGTCGCTACCGAAGGTGGATTACTTGATTTGAATACATTTTCTTGCTTTCTACGTGTTGCCGATGACTCCATAGTTGTAAATTTTATCTCCAGGAAATTTAAAATTTCCTTCAATGTAGGCAGTTCGCGTGGTTGTTTCAGAGACTCTAAGTAATCATTGTAGGTGTCAGAGTCTAATTTCAGCGACATAATTTGAACCAACAAAGGGTCCCAGGTGCTTACGTCAACACCCAGATTTTTTATAGAATTAAGGCATTCGTTAGTGGTATCATGAATACGTTTGATCTGCGTAACATTAGGATGCTGCATAAGCGGTAAATTTAAGAGAATGTTTACATGCGACGTAAATATAAGCCTTTTATTATGATATCGGTTGTTTAACAATTCCCAGCAAACTTGATAATTATCTGAATTGATTGAGAGATGCTGTATCAATTTCTCAGCCTCCCCCCTCACTTTGCTTTTCAAGAATTGCATTTTTTGTGCATTGTTAAGTGAGGGGTTACTGTGAATTGTTTCTGTGAATAAATCCTTAAAGGATACCCACTGGTAGTAATTGCCACTAAAAGTAGGTATTTCCATTTGCGGAGTAAATTTATCCCTATGAGATGCGGACCACAACTTGCTACTTATTGCTTTTTTCATGAATTTGTACGTTTTTTCATTAGCTATAAACGACTTTTCATATTCTATATTCATGCCATTTAACTCACTATCAATTTCCAAATGCAAAGAATCAATAGTTGCCCACCTTGAATTTAGCTGTCTCAACAAGTCCTCGAATTCCCATTTTTCCGTGACTGCTTCTAAATCCATATCCTCTACCGTACGGCTGAATGCTCGAAACTGGCTAGCTTGCTTCTTTAGCAGTTCAGCAGTCTTGCTGTCAGTTGCCTGTGTTTTAATATTAGGATTTCCTACCTTGACTGATGATATGGTCGGGCTTGGTGTCGGAAGAAATCCCTCTCCTGTGCTGCAGCTCGCAATTGCTGTTGGTGGTTGGCACTTTTGTATGTATATTTTTGCATTATTATAGAAATCAGAAGCCTGCTCAAATTGGTTGTCACGGAAATAAGGAGTTTCCGCATCTGAATACTCACTCAGTACAGCGTGATTTGTTTCATACTTCCTCCAATATGTATCTAAAGTGTCCAACTTTGTCTTGATATATTCGACAGTCCGACGCCCGCGTCCCGTCTTCTTGAAAGACGAGAAAAGCTGCTCCATGGCGCCGACCAACTGGTCCTGATTTGCTAATAAATCTTCCATATTTATTTGTAAAAAATTGGAAAGATCTTACTTGACTATAGTTCGATTCACCGCTTGCTCGGTACTGCACAGCTACTGGATCCTTGCTTGCCAGCACTGCAATTCCTGATAGTCACTGATACTCCTCACGCGCGAATGATCCTGCTTTAGACCGACCCGCACGAAAGGTCAAAAGCTCGAAGGACCATAAATGTACGGATCCCGTACATTAAATGATAGATAAAAATGATATTTAACCGTTTATTGATATGTAAAGTTACACGTCAACTTATGTTAAAATATTGCTAAAATATAATGATCAATGAGTACACGTCGATTGCTGATTGTGAACTGATTTTACAATTATAATAAAATTGTCGCCGAGGGCGTAAACCGCTGACCGCGCGGAATGTACGGTCATTGCATCGTACAGTATCCCTATTGAACTAAGGTATCCCTTATCTCAATACTACTATAGCCATGTACTTATAAGCTGTCTTATCAGACAGCTTATAAGTACATGGCTTACTTTTGGCACGCTTCTCTAAACTTTTCTTATTCGTTAAATAGCGTGATAAGACCGCACTATAATATGTTTAGAGATATATGCCAAATACAGGCCCCCTAAGCAAGAACTATTGTATCATTGCAAAATAAAGTAATACAATGCGTTAATCGCGTTCATAATTGGTAAATACTATACTATGGTAGGGAAACAATTAAAATTCAAACTATTCGAAAGAATTGTATACACTTGATCCTTAAACTACTTATTGAATTGTTTACACCTATTGTGTATACTTAGTTCTGTACTATACTAGTAGAACCTATATAAGTAGTTGCTAATATTAATTTGGGCCTGATGCCACTACAATAAAATATTGAATTTTACATCTGAACATTGTAATGTATCTTTACGTGCGTTGCTCTCCTATAGTTAAAGGTCATTAACATGTGCTTTATATTTTCAGGGCCCGCTTCTAGAATGATTCTGTACACTTTAACTTTATATATTCATTCTTGTTGTCCTTATCATGTTCAATACAGAGTAATAAAGAGAGATTGTTGTCAGTTTAGTCCTCATGCCAGAATAAGACCCTATGAACTATAAAAAAAATTAAATAGTATAAAAAGGATTTTTTTTTAAATTTCTTACTCCATATTCTGTAACATATCCAAAAGATCCTCTTGTGCCGATTTTGGGACTTCAGGAGTAAATGTTAAATCAGTATTTCTTGTTTTAATATTAGTAGAAATATTTTCAAATTGAGTGTCTCTAGAGATTTCTATGATCTTTTTATCTTGATTTTTGCCAAAATCAATAGGTAAGTGTATTATATTTTGCGTTGTCGGTGTTTGGTCTATAGTTCCAAGAAGGCAGCTTATTTCGTTAGTATCAGCGCACTCATCAACTGGATTTTTCTTTTGATCATACACATAAATATTTTCTCCTAAGCTTTGCAATATTCTAGGATTTATTGATGCCGGTAAAGAGAACGTGCCATCTTTTTTCTGGAGGCCAAGTCTCAGTAACACTGATATTTTCGTATGATATTCGGATAACCATAATATCAAAGTATTCTTAAGCGAATTGTAATCATCATCAGTGAATTTTTGTGCTAAAGATTCAAATCTTCTCATGGCTTGTTCAATTATACATTTAGGGAAATATGCTGGCATAATCGTGGCCACACTTTTTAAGTGTCGGCGGCTAATGTCAAAAATGTTTATATTTGTTGCTACCGATAATTGCCATTTGAATATCATAGTCATTAGGTCCCATAGTTTCGCCATGGAATAGTCGTCCAGTTTCATAATAGAAGTGGCAGAAATATCTTGAAGCAGTTGCTTTATAACGACGTGTGTGGCTACCGGTTGAGGTATAAATAACTCGTCCAGGAGTTTGGGATGAAGAAGAACGGTTACTATATCTGTGAGTACTGAAAATAGTGTTTAATTTTATTTTACTACAGCGACAGTTATTTCTTAGTAATATACTTATATATTTTTTTCAGATTTACAATATACTAACCTCTCTCTGACTTGTCCAATGTAATATTCTGGGCCTTCAGCCTCTGGTCGATAACGTACACCATTTCACACCCTAGATTGACTATTAAAAAAGGCGTCGCAAAGTGTGACATCGTGAAATAATCGATAGTTTTCAAACAGATTCCAATATGAGCATTGATTCTCTTTATGAAGGCGCTATAGCCAAACTTACTGCTCAAAACAAGATAGTTCCAATATCACTAAAACTGTTAACATTGAAAACGAATGAAGATAGAGTTCTGTATGTTTATGAAATACTGGAGAACTTAAAAGCCTTTCCTGCCATTGTAGATGTTGCAAAGAACGAGTGTGTGTCTGCATATTACCGTAACCTTGGCAACAAGTGTTTTCAAAACTCTGATCATTATAAGGCATGGCAATTTTATAATTTGTCTTTACTCCACGCTCCTTGCAATACTGAGAGCTATGCTTTAGCAATATCCAACAGATCTGCAGTGTTATATTCATTAAAAAAATATAATGAATCTATTAATGATATTGAAAAAGTGTTATCATTGAATTATCCCGCAAATTTAAAGGAAAAGTTAACCAAAAGGAAAGAATCGTGTCAAAAGCTATCTGGAGGAAATGTAATGAAAGAAGTTGATGATTGCAGTTTTTTATGTTTACAAGATCCACAAACACCTAGATTTCCGAGTGCAAGCTCTAAACTTGAAGTTATTTTTACAGAAGAAATGGGAAGACATGTGATTGCTAAATCTGATATCAAAGTTGGTGAAGTATTGGTTCAAGAAGAGCCATACTTTAAGCTTTTATTGAAGTCTCAATACTTGTTCGCTTGCAGTTATTGTCTGTCGAGGGATTCAAACTTGTTTCCATGTTCAAATTGCTGCTTTGCTCTTTATTGCAGCAATGAATGTAAAGATAAAGCTTGGAGTGATTATCATATGACAGAATGCAAATTGATGGCCACTATAATTGAAATGCAATTTACTAAATTGGAATTTTTGGCTCTAAGGACGGTCATAAAATGTCGTAATGATCATACTGATTGGAGTGCTTTATTCAAAACAGTGGAAGATGCAGACAATAATTCTGACACAGAATATAGAGGCCATATGAAAATTGATGACAAATGGGTGTATGACTCCCAGTATTACAGTTCTATTCACACATTAGCTTCAAACATTGACAAAAGATCTGTTTCTGATATATTTCAGAAGTCAGTTACTGCTGCAGTTTTCCTTTATATGCTCATCGAAAAGACTGACTTTTTGAACGGTGACAATAAAGATGAGACTGATAAAATTAAGAAATTAGTAGGAGGTCTGTTGCTACACCACACAATGACTAGCCCAACAAATATGCATGGTATCAGTACAAATACAGCAAACATTGAGGGTAACTTTGTAGATGAGTTTAGTATTGCAAGTGCACCTTATGCTTTCCTCAGTCTCATAAATCATTCTTGTGCCCCTAATGTTGTGAGATTCTCAAAGTTGGGCACCGGACAGATGTTCCTGTTTGCACTGAGACCCATTAAAAAAGGAATGCAGTTATTTGATAACTATGGGTAAGTTAATACACTATGTAAGTACTAGATAGCTTTAGGTAAGGATCTGTTGCAGCTCCTTCAAACTAGCAAGGTGAGGATGGGAGTAGCACATTTGTCTGCTGTCAACTATTGTATATAGGAAAAAAAGGTGGTATAGCCATAACATAAGATAACAATTCAGACATTTAAATCCACGCGTACATTGTGGGTTGCCTACAATGCGAAGAGATGGCGCTGCCTTGCAGCTTAAGGCTAGGAAAAATTTTGACGCGGCCATTCGGGGCCGTGGTAGCATAATTGGTCAGTGCATTCGCCCGGATTGCGAAGGGTGCGGGTTTAGAGTCCCGTCCGCTGCCTGGTCTGCGTGGATTTTTTTCTAGTAAAACTTTTCTTTATATATAAAAAATAAAAACATAATTTAGACATTTTCACATCAGGAGCTACTGATGTATTGTTGAGATATTTTTTAAGGGGCCTCCAAAATTCCAAATCTGTCTGCTGTTAAGTGTCATTATATAATCCACTCATATTGAAATCATGGCATGGCAGGAAATCTGTGAGTTGCTGGCAATGTAAAATGTATTAAAGTGAAAGGTTGGGCAAGGGAAAATAACTAAATCATGGCTCATGCAGTAGTGGGTCGTCCATTATTCACGTGTTGTTTTCTAGTACATTTTAACCCTCTTTCTGGTGATATATGATGATGTTTTACACTACCCGTGCCCCCATACCTAATATCATGTGTATTTTTTAAACTAAGTAAGTATACTAAATTTTCGTAATTTTATATTGTAATTGTTGCCTAGTAAGAAGACCACGCGCTGCTGATTGTTTTAGAAATCGTTACGTAACGTTAACACGTTATATCTCATTATCCTCATATATGGAGCATTCCACGTGAAGCGGACAGGTAAAAAAACTCGATGTTTCCGATTTCAGTAATATTTGAGTATGTTCTACTTATACTTATTATTGATACGTGTACTAAATATTTTTGTGATATAATGACTAGTTAAAGAGTAATGGGACTTTGAAGTTTTCGACAACCGGTTGGCATGCAGTACTTCAAAGCCGATTATGGACTCATAAAATTATATATTAAAATAACTAAACCACTGGATTTCCTACTTTATTTACTGGGCTTTTTAACTGTGTTTTTGGAAAAGACAAAAAAAATTTTTTTTCGTAAAAAAAAACCAATTTAAGTTTTTTTCCTTGATTTTCACCAAGTTAGACCATTTAGTTTTTTTTTATTTTTTTTATATAAATTGCTAATATTGTGTAGAACATTGGTGCCAACTTTTATAATGGGCGTGAAATTGGATTAGGAGCTAGACTGAAAATACTGCCGAAGGGTGGCGTCCAGCGCCGCGCCTGTTGACCGCCGCTTGTGCGCGATTAGTCATCAAACTGTATCTATACTTATAATAAATCTGTAGAGAGGTCAATTCTGTACATGAAATATATTTTCAAAATAACTATCAGGGGGTGATTAGTGATCGATACTGATGCCAAAAATGCAATCAGTAAAATTTTTGTCTGTCTGTCTGTCTGTCTGTCTGTGTGTATGTTCCTTATAGAAACAAAAACTACTCGACGGATTTTAACCAAACTTGGTACAATTATTCTTCATACTCCTGGGCAGGTTATAGTATACTTTTCATCACGCTACAATCAATAGCAGTAGAGTAGTGAAGGGAAATGTTGGGAAAACGGGAGAAGTTACTCCATTTTTTAAGCTTCCGTCGCGTGTGCAGCCTTAATGGTTAAAGTTACATAGAAATCATGTATGACGAAAATATTCTACATAAAATTGTCTAAAAAATATCCCGCAACAGCATATGTCTATCTTTTATGGTTGACTCACAATAACACGTGTAATTATATAAATAAAGTCATTGTTTATAGCACAAGCCTGAGAACAAAAACTATAGTTTATACTACAGCTCTACACCGAAGCGAAGCGAGGGCGGGTCACTAGTATCAAATAAAATCACTTTGGACGGAATGTTTTCTAGATTTTTAATAAAACCAATACATAGAAAAAAATCCAAGCAGACCAGGCAGCAAACGGGACTCGAACCCGCACCCTTCGCAATCCGGGCGAATGCACTGACCAATTATGCTACCGCGACCCTCACGGACCGCCTCAAAATTCCTCTAGCCATTCTTAAGCACCAAGGCAGCGCCATCTCTTCGCATTATAGGTAATCCAAAATGTTATATTAGGGGCCGTTCATAAAATACGTCACGCTAAAATCAGCTTTTTCCGACCCCCCCCCCCCCCCCAGTATGATTAATTTTAATATTTAAGATTAATTCTTAATAAGAATGGCTAGAGGAATTTCGACGCGGTCCGTGAGGGCCGCAGTAGCATAATTGGTCAGTGCATTCGCCCGGATTGCGAAGGGTGCGGGTTCGAGTTCCGCTTGCTGCCTGGTCCGCGTGGATTTTTTTCTATGTATTGGTTTTATTAAAAATCTACAAAACATTCCGTCCAAAGTGATTTTATTTGATATACAGTTTGATGACTAATCGCGCACAAGCGGCGGTCAACAGGCGCGGCGCTGGACGCCACCCTTCGGCAGTATTTTCAGTCTAGCTCCTAATCCAATTTCACGCCCATTATAAAAGTTGGCACCAATGTTCTACACAATATTAGCAATTTATATAAAAAAAATAAAAAAAAACTAAATGGTCTAACTTGGTGAAAATCAAGGAAAAAAACTTAAATTGGGTTTTTTTTACGAAAATTAATTTTTTTTGTCTTTTTCAAAAACACAGTTAAAAAGCCCAGTAAATAAAGTAGGAAATCCAGTGGTTTAGTTATTTTAATATATAATTTTATGAGTCCATAATCGGCTTTGAAGTACTGCATGCCAACCGGTTGTCGAAAACTTCAAAGTCCCATTACTCTTTAACTAGTCATTATATCACAAAAATATTTAGTACACGTATCAATAATAAGTATAAGTAGAACATACTCAAATATTACTGAAATCGGAAACATCGAGTTTTTTTACCTGTCCGCTTCGCGTGGAATGCCCCATATACTGATATAGTGGGGAAAGCCTGTGCCCAAGCAGTGGGGAAATTAAATGGCCTGCTTGATGGTAATCGATCGCCATAGCCTACAGACGCTTGCGATACCAAAATATCACTCGCGCCATTGTCTACAATGGCCCCCCCACCCACTACCTCCTAAAGCCCAGATACCTTTCTCACCAGATACACAGAACCACCAAAATGTAGTGTTATTTCACTGTGGAGAATTTCTCACTACAATCAGGGATCCTCTGCAAGGTCTAAATTACTACCCCAGTCGGGCGCTCCTATTCTGTATCTTTATTTTCTGTTGGCTAGTTAGCTAGCAAAGGTGACAAGGTGACTGAATTAGTTATTAAATGACATTTTTATTGAATAATTATATTTTTCAGAGCGCATCACGCAATAGAAGACCTTTATACTCGTATTCATCACCTCAAGTTTCAGTACAAATTCACATGTCATTGTGAGGCTTGCATAAACAACTGGCCACAGTACCTATTCACGAGACCTGCTAAAAACTTGCCAAGAAAATTGAAGATTCAAAAGGAGAAACTCCTCGATGGAAACGCAATAGATAAACTCCAGAAAGCAGACAGAGCAACTGCAGAAAAAATATTTAAGCCTTTATGTGAACTCGCAGAGAACTTAGAATCGTATGCACCATGTACAGAGTTAGCTGATTGTCAAGAGTCCTTGAAACAGTGCCTGGAGATATTCTTCGGCGTTGTGCCTTATGGTTATAGTCAACTAGTAGACTGGAAAGCAGTACCTCCAAAATGTTAAGGCCGTTAATACGCGACGGTACCCGACGCCGCGGAAATACGCGTCGCGTGGCGTCGCCATTCAAAAGTCTGTTTCGGCCATAAAACACAATTAAAATATCTTTTATTTAACTTTAAGGTTTAAGATTAAAAAATTGTTATCATATTTCGTGCCTTATTGAATCTAATAGTTGTTAAGAGACAAATTGGAATATATTTAAACTATAAGAGATAATGTTATTTTTGTAATACTTTAGATTTTTTAAATAATGTTATCAAGGAAATTAATTCCTTTTGTTGTTTATACTGATTACAGTCAGTACTTTGGTACCTACTTTTTTAATTTTAACATATTTATAGAACGATCATGTAACGGCCAGTTGAAATTTAATCCATATTGTGCTAGTAATAGAATTCATATTCTCATTATGTGGTTTGAGGTGATGTAGTTTATGTTGTGGAAGCTCTCTGTGGGACTTTTATTGTAAATTTGAAAGAATATATAATATTCATATATAAGAATATTAATATATAAACATTATTATCAAAAGAAAATATAACTAGAAAAAAAAATCCACGCGGACCAGGCAGCAGACGGGACTCTATATATATATAGTATATTTTCTTTAGATTTAAACATCAAGCAGTTACATGCTTTAAAAATAATAAAAAATATTATTATCAAAAAGTCATAAGATAAAGGGAATGTGGCATTGCTTCTGAAGCAACCTATAAAAAAAATAGTTCCTGAAAATCGTTCCTATTAGGTATATTTTGTACTGCTAGACAACATTGATTTGATCTGGTAATTTTTAGTCTTTTATATTGACGACTAAACGTTCATGAAATAAACATTCTTCTACCGTAGTCTTTGATTATATACACGCCTATACAGAGCAATCCAAATAAAGCACACGAAGAAATCGGTTCACGTTACGCGCTATGTGTGCGTGATCAATGTCAGATTGTCTGAAAGCAGTCAATGTGTGCGTGTGTAGCGACGAGCTTATCTACCATATGTAGTAGATATTTACGAGAGCGCTTCTGCAGTAAATACGGTGTTTAGGCGTGTATATAATCAAAGACCGTAGCAATCTTTCGTTGCCCGCTGCACGAGTAGTAATGCCCCTGTTTAATTATTCGGATCTTTTGAAGTTATGTCGTTTACGGATCTCTTGTTTGACTGTAAATATATTGAGTTCTGTAAACATGCAGCCTTGTAACGTCCCAAGTTTCAATACTTGTGAAAAACTTGATAGAAATACTTTACGCGTTATGCCAGTACTTCACTTTTTTATTCGTATTTGCTATTTGTCATTTTGCCAGCAGGTCGTCCTTGTCATTCTCCTTTATGGTGAGAAAAGGAGATACTGTTGTCAAGTTTACAAATAGTAAATATGAAACACCAAGTGAAGTGTCGGCATACGGAAATCGTCTAATAGTTGTTTTGTTAAATGTAAGTAATGTCTAATATCTGTTTGCAACTTTAATAACAATATATTATAATACAGCATATTTTTTAATAACTGTTGTTGATCACCCTACCAATCTTCTTACATGCAGAAGAATGCACTTAGTTTTGCAAAATGCCTAATGTTGAAGAGTAGCTGTTGTTTTCAATGTTACACAGCTTTTACCAATTATGCACTGACGTCACTCTTTATATAGTTATCTGACTACACCCGTTTGAATCCTGCCCCATTGTGTTTATACCTGCAAGCAGCATGTTTTTAGTTTCCTTACTCGCTACTAATGATGATACGAGGCCATGAGAATCATAGTGGCCTAACTCATTTTTTAACCATAGTGGCCTATCTTACTTAGGTCAGTATGGCACCTCAAATATAGATCACAGACTAAAAACCGTAACAGTGCTTATGCTGCGATGTAGTGAATATTCGTTGTATCTCTTTTAGACCACTCTGGTTCTATCAAAATGATCAATTTGAACTGGAAAAAATCAAAACTCAATATTGTAAAAAAAAATAGTTATACTATGGTTCTCGTGGCCTCTTACATAAATACAATGCAACCCTCCTAGTGAAACAAAAGAAAAAACTACTAGCAGCAAGCCGCGATTTCGTCTACGAGAAAAATTTGGTTTTCCATACAAATTGCAACCCCCTTTTTCACCCTCTTAAAGAATATTTTTTTAATTAAAAACTATCCTATGTCATTTCCCAAGACTCTAACTATATCTATACCAAAGGCGATTGCTCAAATTGGCCTAAATGCACAAAAAATATTGTCATACACGGTAATTCTTGGCGTAATTTATAATTTCATTTACAGTCATTAGATTTCAACGGACACCTTTGTATATTATATTTACTTTAAAAAGGACTTTTAATTTTACCGGTTTGGAAAACATACGACTCACTTTTAATGGCTATGGGTGTAGTAACATTCAGCCAAAGACTGATCGAAGTTGTTTATTTATCAATAAAAACAAATCTATTATGTAAAGATCGATGAAATAAATCATTTTTTTTATTACACTGTATTAATATCCACAACTATTTATCACTTTCACTAGATGCAAATGTGCTTAGACAATTATTATAGATGGTAGGCGACATTATAAAGTCTATTACCATACATTTTTCGCCAAACACCTCCATAAACACATTATAATCTGTATATATGTTAGACTTGAAGGTATCTATCTATGGGCCTACGTTGCTTGACTATAAATTAATAAATAAATAAAATTATAAGGTGTGATACACTAAAAATCTAAAATATGGTTATTTAAAAACATAATAAAAATAATGAAGCTACTGAATATATGGCTATAGAACCTAAATCTCTTAGCTTTATTTGGTTAACGAGAGTTTAAAAATTCTCTCTAATCTGTGGCTCATTCACAATCATCACACAGTTTCTGTCACAGAGTACCTACCTTATTATAACCGGAAATGACACCTGATTTTAAAAATTACTCTTATGCATTAACTTTAAAAACAGGCAACTATCTGTTAATCTACATGCTCTATATACCTGAATCTAATCCATAATTTCGGTACTTGGCTTGATTTCCCTAGCTTTCTATAGAACTTATTTGTTTTTTATTATTTTAATATGTTCAGTGTATATAGTTTATAGAAGTTCTCAAGGGTGTCCGTCAATAATATTCGTTTCTACAGTAATTTATATATAATTTCGAATCTAGGAAACAATTTTTCATGATTATTGCTCTTTAGGCCAAACATGTATGGAATCTGAGTAATCGGTTTAGCGGTTTCAGCCTGGAGATGTAACACTTTGGCATTAATAGTAATAGTATGGATGGATACTTGCTAGTGTTGTTTGTTTAGTCGTCGTTTCAGGCCCCAGGCTTGTGTATTAGGTGACTTTGGCGCAAACAAACATAATAGGCGAGTTGGTAACGTCCCGAGTACCTACGTAGTTTTCTACGTACTACCTATCACTGATCAAAAACGCCACCTTTAAAAACTTGGAGAGGCTGAGATGGACTTATCATAGACGACGGACCTTAGAATGTTATTAACGGTTTTTGGAACTGAAACTTCTTTAGGCACGCTTCTTTAGGGGGGTAAACTGGCGAATGTGTTACGATTTCGCGTTACGATTAGTGTCACCGGTGACTCAACGGTAAACAATGAACAATACCCGCCACAAAATACATTAATCTAGTGCTTGGTGGGTGATAACGCATCCTGCGCGGATTGGTGGGTGATAGCGGACTCAGTGCGGATTGGCGCATGACAACGGACCCAGCGCGGATTGGTGGGCGATAACGGACCCAGCGCGGATTGGTGGGTGATAACGGACCCAGCGCAGATTGGTGTGTGATAACAGACCCAGCGCGGATTGGAGGGTGATAACTAGGGTTGCAACGATATATCGGAATATCGATAATATCGAGACCAAAATATCGATATTTATATCGATATTTAAAATTCACTGATATCGATAATATCGATATCGGAAATTCCAAAATATCGATATTTCGTAGACTAAATTTGAACACAATGGTATCAATTAATTTACCTGCAATCACTATCTAAATTGAATAATATCGAAATAATTGCTTTGAAATCGCAAGAGCTTATAGATGTATTAAAAAAAATCTTGAACCCCAAGAAATATACTAAACTGGTGTGGATTCTGGCATGATTCTCTAAACCCAAAAATTAAATTTGACAATAGTGTATCCTTGTAATTCTCTACACAAAATGAAAAGGAAAGACTGATATTAAATTTAGCTTTAAGTTTAGATAATCATGCCAGAATCGACACCAACGTATATAGGTATAATCGTATACCTAATGGTAACTCATGCACTTAAATAAAATCCTTGCCTCTCTTTCTAGATAATTGTCAACTACTGATAAATTGAAATTTAATATCATTGTAATACAACACAAAATAAAATTAAGAATCTTATTCAAATCGTAAATTTTTTAAGCTCGCCAAATCAAGTAATTAAGATAGGTATAGTAATTTTGGAAGCTTTGGGCTTACCCTATTCTGAAGCCATGGGCACGCCCCTGATGTGTGGAAGACTAAGCAATTTGCGTATTTGATGTGCGCTAAAAAAACCGACATAGCTTGGAAAAGCACGAATGTGAAAACTTAGCGAAGGCATTCGCAAATGTCGTCCCACATATGCGGGTTGGCGTGCTAACGTATGTGAGTGATCTGATCAGGATAATAATTTTATTTTTTTGGTTTCCTGTCGTGGCTGTAACACAAACCGTGCGAGCCAATAGAAAAAAAATCCTGCTTGGCGCGATTTCATCAAGCGTATTTAACGAAAAAGCTGGCTCAATGCATTTTGCGAGAAACTCGCCAACAAACATATGAATGTGTCATACTCACCCCGTATTCTAATGTCAATAAAAAATAAAAAGGAAAAAATATCGATATATCGATAATATCGAGTTAAAATGGTCGATATATCGGATATCGATATTTCCTGACTTCGATATAAATATCGATATTTCAAAAGACTTTGCATCCCTAGTGATAACGAACCCAGCGCGGGTTAGTGGTTTTTTCTACCAACAAATCTTCAGGTTAAGTTTTGATTTTCAGATCATTGGAGCTAAAGAAGTTTCACATCAGTCGTGTGGTTTTAAGCACACTCGCTTTTTTTTTCATTTAGCTAAGGCTTTTGCATACGGGGGCAAGCAGTCGTCCAGTTAAACCAACATCATCATTTTTAAATTAAACTGTATACCTACCTAAAGTTTATCAACACTTGAATTTTAGGCACAAACAAGAGCGTCCTGTCTTCGCAGCCTGCTGCCTCATTACCGCATAAGGCCCCCTTTGGCTACGACTCTGTGCTGTTTTCATAGAAAACAGCATCTCAAGATCGCCCTCAGAGTCGACATTGACCTATATGTCGATATCCTGTATTACAGGCCTTAGTCGCAGAACACAGAAAGGGGTTTTATAAGGGAACAAATGTCGCCGGCTCAATCACATCTACAGCTTTAACATTATATGTATTTGGATTGATTATATGTATTTTATCCAATTTCCGACACAAATATTGTTTTCATGGAATTAATTACTAATGACTACAATTGGACCTCTTTCTATGTTCTGAAGTGCTATAAGTTAAGGTAGGATACTAACACACCAATTAGCCTAGCCTCAAAGTAAGAACTGTAAGGCTTGTGTTATAGGATGCTAGAATACATATATAAGTATATTTATATTGAATTATATATAAACATCCATAATTAAGCTACAAATGCTCGTATTTATCATACTAACATTTGCCCCCACCGGCATTCGAACGCGAGACCTCACGAGTTGGCGACACCTTGAAAGTCGGCGTAAATACCACTCGGCCACGGAGGTCGTCAATTTGCATCCCCCCTAGAATTTGTAAATCAAATGAAAATATAGGCCAGTAACGAATAATAGTAATAATAATAATTTAATATCTGTAAAATTGGTTTGGTTATATTCTATACAAGTGATTGAAGCCACCTATTAAGCAAATAATGTCTGTGACAGGTGACTCCGCTCTTCCATATTTAAAATTACAGGTTGCTAATCCATTTGACGACCTGTTGCCGAGTGGTTTGGACGTCGGATTTCAAGGTGTCGCCTACTCTGGAGGTCCCGGGTTCGAATCCCGGTGGGGGCAGATGTTTGTGTGATGAATACGAGCATTTGAACTCCAGTCATTGATGTTTAATATGTATTTCTATATAAATATACTTATTTATGTATCAGTATATGTATTCTATCCGTTACTCTAGTATCCCTGCCAAGCAAGATAAGCCTGCAGTGCTTACTTTGGTTGGGGCTAGGCTAATTGGTGTGTGTGTTGAAAATATTTATTTTATTATTATGTGTATTTATTTTTAAACAAAAATGGGACTTTTAAATGAAGGTATATTATTAGTTCAGGTAGGAATGCCTTTACATGGTTTCTGCCTTTCACAGCTTTTTGCAGCCGCCCTTCGCAGCCTGTCGCCCTGGACTATAGCCCTTTTGGTTCTAAGGTAAATGTACCTCTTTTTTTGTGACGCAGACCTAACCTCTGTTTACATACGACGGCGCCTTTAAGAGGCACACCGCCGAACGGACCTCACACCTGACTTCCGCAAGAATTACGATCCCCCGCAGTGGCTACCCACTGAGGACCTCGTAACTCTTACGGGAGCTTTACGGCATAATAACCGATAAAAACCCTGCGAATACCCTCTAAGCTGTTAAGTGCGAAACCGCGGGGTCCCCGTTTAGGGATTCTTCCGCGTAGAGGTATATGTACTCCTGGGATATCGCAATTATTATGAACAGGATTGAGTAAACAAAGAAATAATTCAAAAATACATTGTTTGTTTCTGTTTGTTTCCTGCTCCAATAAGCAGGTAAAGTTATTTGAGGTATTTCTATTTAAATATCAGCTAAAGTCCATTCATATTAAGTTAAATTAATGACAAATAAGTTAAAAGGAGATTGCTCAAATTTGCCCAAATACACAAAAAATATTGACATACACGGTAATTCTTGGCGTAATTTATAATTTAATTTACAGTCATTAGATTTCAACGGACACCTTTGTTTAATATATTTACTTTAAAAAGGACTTTTAATTTTACCAGTTTGGAAAACATTCGAATCATTTTTAATGGCTATGGGTGTAGTAACATTCAGCCAAAGACTGATCGAAGTTGTTTATATAACATAAAACAAATCTATTTTGTAAAGATCGATAAAATAAATCATTTTTTTATTACACTGTGGTATTATATGCGCAACTATATCATTATCACTACATGCAAATGTGCTCAGACAATTATTTTATATAGTAGGTGACATCTTAAAGTCTATTGCCATACATTTTTCGCCAAACACCTCCATAAACACATTATAATCTGTTTAGACTTTAAGGTATCTACGGGCCTACGTTGCCTGACTATAAATTAATAAATAAATAAAATTATAAGGTGTGATACACTAAAAATCTAAAATATGGTTATATTAAAAACATAACAAAAATAATGAAGCTACTGAATATATGGCTATATAACCTAAATCTCTTAGCTTTCTTTGGTTAACGAGAGTTTAAAAATTCTCCCTAATCTGTGGCTCATTCACAATATCACACAGTTTCTGTCACAGAGTACCTTATTATAACCGGAAATGCATAGATGACACCTGATTTTAAAAATTACTCTTATGCATTAACTTTAAAAACAGGCAACTATCTGTTAATCTATATGCTCTATATACCTGAATCTAATCCATAATTTCGGTACTTGGCTTGATTTCCCTAGTTTACTATATAACTTATTTGCTTTTTATTATTTAAATATGTTCAGTGTATATGGTTTATAGAAGTTCTTAGGAGTGTCCGTCAATAATATTCGTTTCTACAGTAATTTATATATAATTTCGAATCTAGGAAACAATTTTTCATGATTATTGGTCTTTAGGCTAAACATGTATGGAAGCTGAGCAATCTCCTTTGAACAATTCAACAAGTTTATTACCTATTTATTAGTTTTTTTTACTAAATTACTTAACTAAGTATAGTAAATACATATTTGTTTCGTAGTTAATACTTTGAACAGGTATACCTATCCTATGTATTATCACAATTATTGTGGTATTATGGTATGGTATAAAAATATTCTTATGCAGTCTACGTAGCTTTATGGTTTTACATAACTTGTACAAGTGACATTGTCCCGAGCGAGTAGAGTTTTGGAACCCCAGATATAAAACGCTTGAGAAACATTACAATCACATTAACAATTGATAATTTGATATTTACATAAATATACATACTTAAATAAAGTAACCCAGCCTATGAGTGGTCATTGTGAAAATTGTTTTATCTACACTCATATCGAAATATTCGATTAATCGTCATATTGTGTATAGAAAAAGCTAGTCAGTGCTTAGCACGAACCATTATCGAATTCGAATAGTTTGCAAACCGAAATGTCAATGTCAAATTTTGTACGGAAACTTGAACAATTTACGCAGCGGCACAAATTACGTAACGAGAATTAAAAATCAGTACACATTTGACAATGACATTTGGGACTCGCAAACGATACGAATTCGATATTGGTTCGTGTTAGGGGTACTGTTCTTACGTACGAAACGGATGTTGCGGAGTTTTTAAAGAATCTTTGACATTGCGTTACGTTACAGAGCTGCTAAAAACTCGTGTTTGGGCCTCTGTTGTATAATGAGGGGTATCAATACACGAATGTGGGTATCGGTACTCTCGCAACTCATTACAGTACTGCTAGCTGTATCGTTATAGTTATTTTCAAATCTATTTGCTCAAAAAATACATTTAGGGAACATTGATCGAAAGGCCAAAATTACGCGCCTAGCGTGCGGTAAAACATTTTATCTACTATTACTGCATGATAATAACATAACTATGTTTAAAACCGGAATTAAAGATTCTGAAACAGCTTATTGCCAACCTTAAAACAATCAATAGCATAAAAAACGATTATAACATCCGTTTGGATGTTTCCGGCAGTGACGAAACATTTATCATTTGAAAGCTTGTTTTATAAGTGGAACAGGAACAGATACTTTAACTTTTTATTTATCTCCGGTTAATTTTAAATCGTTTAAAAAAATTTATAATTTGCTAAGGAAGCTGGACACCGAATCATAATTAATGACATGACCTGATTAACTTATGATTGATTTTTCTTGAAATAAGAAAGAAAAAATACCTAATAATGTAACAAAAGCTGAACAGAATTATTATTACTGTTAATAATAGTAATAATATATTTGATGCTTTGGCAACAAAAAATATATAAATAAACTTGCCATTCGCCAATGAATAATAATATAATTTTATATTATAATAAAATTCAATAATTGCTTTAAAAAAGGGATATTATAAATTCTAGATTTTTGCCAAACGATTTACAATTAAGTGACCTACCTACGTGTCACAAAAATTGGAGTTTGCCGAAGAATCACTTCCACTCCATACGAATTTGAACCGTTTCTTTTTATAATAAATTACACTCCTTCGCTTTTAAATCCCTTCCGCGCTAAGGGCTTGCTTATCAGACCACCACAAATTTCACTACTTGATGCGTGGTATTATGAATTTCAAAAAACTTACGTTGTCATTCACACGTGCTTCTACTAAAGCGTATAACTTAAAATTGGACGTTGTTAAATGAAAAGGATCAAACCCACAACCTTATCGAAAATTAGTTTAGTATACCAAAGCAATCCTTAAGGTCAGTACTATTAAAACACGACAAAGATCGAAGTAAAATTCAAGTGTCATATGATTTTGTATTTGTATTTTGTAAAAACATAAGAATCTTTTATAGGGAATTCATATCCACAGAGTACATTGTTATTTCATATCATAGGTGTAGATAAAGTCCCTCATTATACAACAGTTGCATAAATAACTATTATAACACATTTGCTCATAAAGCGTCTCTTATTGTACCAATTTCAATATCATAATCTATCACATCACATTATACACGCGTGCGCTAATCTCTTATCTATTAGACAAGTCCGTCCGTCCGTCCGTGGTGCTGTTTCAGCGGCCAAACCGTAAGAGATAGATAAAGAGAATGTTTAAGTTATAAGTTGAGAATAGTCTGATAAGACTACAAACCGGATGTGAGTAACGTAGCACTTCCGGTTCTCGAGAAATCACGTGATTTCTATTTCAAACGAAACCACACAAAATCTCCAAAGTTCTCAATTAATTAAATACTTTTTTTTTTTTTGGTAAACATTTGGTTCACTGGTTTGCTAGTGTAAAGTTAAACGCACGGATTATTATGTTCCGTCTAAAAACGAACGATACTTTTTTAAATCTTAGCAAAGAGTTTTGATGTTAGAAAGATAATCAACTTTTTTTTAATAAAATTAACTTTGGGAGATAAAATATAATATATAAACATTTAATTCTTTAATTTGATTCATCAAATCAAATTACAACCATGTATCGGTAAAATAATCATAAAAATATTAATTTTCTTTATTAGTAACACTGGCTGTTTTTTGTTCCTTTGCCTAAAAAGGATGCGCGCGGATCGCTGATCTGTGAAAATGTTATTTCATTTTCTTTTCGCTGTATTGTTTTGATTTGAAAATATTGTCAAGTAGTAACGAATTTAATAATTTGACACCGCCAGAAGTCGAAAAAGGCTACGCTAAGCCTCTTGCCCGAAAAATCCACGGATAGATACTTACAGTCAAGCGCATCAAAATTTCATCTTATGGAAAACAAACAAAGGTGCAAATTCATTTTCATAAAGTACGTACGTAGGTAGTATTATTTCCTCGCAAATGTGTTATAAAACGTCGTATGACATACGTGCGGTTTGATAATTACAGCCTCTGCCTGCTTATAGCCCTCACCTACCTTGGTTGTAATTCTTAACTTACCGCACTTATATCATAATGTACTATTACCGCATGCTTCGTTCTTTGGCGCGTAATTTTGAATTTTCGAACAATGTATTACCAGCCAAACCCGATTTTAGGACAAACTAGGTAAACCAAATCATCAATTAGGCGATAGGATAAACCGGTACAGACAAGGCTAAACTGATTCGTCCTATGGCAGACAGTGGAAAATAGTTCAACCTAGGCTGAACCAGTTGGGGCTATAATACGAATAAGTACACTTCAGGATAAACGGGACATTCGGGATTTCAGAAAAGTTTTGCAAAATACTTCTTTGTTACCTAGCTACTTTGTTTAACTTTAGATAATATAGTGTATGCAACTCCATATAATTAAGGTATTAAAACACCCGAGTCAACCTATTATCCATGGAGGTTTTAGAGATAAGGAGAACGATCGCTGTAGAAAATAGTTTCCTAGAAATATGGACAAAATAAGTGAGGCGCTGCGATAGCTAAGTTGTCGCAATAAAAGCGGGCTGTTGTGCGCTAATTTGAAATGACCAATGCCGCGAAAAAAATTTGTACATTATTCAACTAACTTCATCTACTTGTACTCATAAACAGCTAACTTCATAGATACTACTTACCGACGGCATGCGGCAGCGCGGTTGGTGGCTGAAAAATGAACTCTAATTCTACAAATTTTTAGGGACAGGTGGGCTATTGTTTTAGCACGTAAAAATCGTTCTCCTACTCTCTAAACTCCATGCTTTTATCGATAAACAGCCTTTCGTGTTTTGATATCCCTTCTCATAATGACAGTCGCATAAACATAAACAATAGGGAAGATGCAATATTTTTATTTTTGTTTTCATTTTAAAGAATTCCATGAAGAATAAACCACAGATATATTAAAAAATTAAAACATTGTGATTTATCGGAAAAAATGCGGTTTTAAATTGACAATTTAAATTTTCGCGCGAAAACGAACCTATGGTTGCGATGACGTCACTCCTGTCTGTCACTGCTTTCACAAATGCGTAAACCCCCGTTGTACCGAATAATTGTCTTGCACTATTAAGGTGCTGAGAAAACTAACTGATTAATTTCCAGTTATTATAAGGTACTCTGTGCTAATTAATTTCGTTTGCGCAATTAATGGGTCAAACTTACCACATCACCTATAGATATGTCTCGATGGACCTATAGATGTGTCATCTGCACCATTGTGATTATTTATGTCGTAGTAAAATAGATAATACAGTAATTATAGTTACATAGCCGCAACTGTACTATCCCTAGATATAGTTATATAGGTTAAACGAAAGCGATTAATTACAGTCTTACAGTCCTAAACTAGTAATATGGTTATCTGACTAAACTTATCCGATTAAATTGTTATAGTAACCATCTATACATATAATAAAATTGTAGGAAAGTCAAAACTGTACATTGAATATTTTTTTAAAAGAATACTTGAGGTGTGGTCTACAATCGATAACGAACACAAAAATATAGTTTTTAGAATTTTTGTCTGTTTGTCTGTATGTATGGCCAGGATAAACTCAAAAAGTGACTGACGTAGAACAACAACCACCAACCAACCAACCGTTTCATTTCCGTAGTCCCGTTGGACGTCCCATTAATGGGACGATGGAAACATTTACCCTTTAGCCATTGACCAATGGAACAACCGAAAATATTTTTTACTCCACTATCACTTTTCTATTAAACTATTAATAAGATAGTAACAAAATGTAATCAACATTAAATTCTACTGTAAAAAAATGTGCATACAACATTTATAAAATCATTATTTTGGACAAAGTACCAGGATACATGGTAAGGCTAAGAAAGGTTATGATTAAGGAAACAATCTTCCAAGAAACAAATAAGAACATTAATGTTATTCTTCAATGATAATATATACGTGGTAAACCCAGGGTCAAAACAAATCTCCTTAATCCACCCAGATGAACCATGGGTCAGGACAAGTCTCCGAAGTCCCGCCAGGTGAACTTGTTGGGTGGACCACTGGTAAAAAACTACGTAACAGTACAGGTTTTTGCTCACATAATACCCAAGTAGTTGGATTTAGTGACTTTAGATTACTTTTTCAAAGCATTAATAAGAAATACACATATAATACTAACAAGAATAAAATATAATATTTACAAAAAGTTCAATGATATTAGAACACAGATAATTTCGAGTGCTAGAGAAACAGTTGAACGAATACAATTATTTAATAAAGGATTTGCTTTAATATCATTTATTTTATCACGATTAATTATCGTTATTCGACCACTCACTTTCGGCTCTACGAGTCCATATTTGCGCATGTAGTTTATTGTACATTCTAGTTCATTATAAGAAATTATGTCTTTCGGGAGATTCTCGAATATGGAATATCCATCTCCGCCGTCCGCTAGAAACGACGGCATAAACATTTTGTATTCATTATTGTCGTTCACTGGTTTTAGCGTGTAATCTCCACACTTCGAACATACCGCTTTTAAGTCTACCAACCTTGAGCCGGGAGACTGAGATAAATCATAAGTGACTTCCATTCCAGACATTTGTAAAAACTGTCCCGTGCTGTCAATGAGACGCCACGTTGAGATTGAATGCTCCATAGCTCTCTTCAGTATAGTGCCATTCAATGTTATTATTGTTAACATATCAGAAAATGGTAACACTGCTACTAAGTCCCCTCTCGTAACCTTAATCGGTTTATTTGGATGATCTACGGAGGTTCTAATCCTTCCGCCTTGGATCACTGCTATGTTGACATCGAAATATTTGGGATGAAACTCTCTGGTAAAATCTAGAATCGAATCGGTAATAAGGTTTCCTAAATTGCATTCTTGCAGTCGACAAGAACCCTCCAAAACAACTGCAGATTCTCCTACTAATTCATTATTGATTTCGTCAATTTCTTTTCGGTATAGATTAACTTTTTCTAACATTTCCGGATCTTCAGGTATACTTTGTTCTAACAATAAAGGTTCTCCGTCATATTGGACAATTTCCCCAGTGGAATCAAAAATTAAATTCAAGTATCCCATGTATTTTGTGTAAGCATAAGCTTGGACTACAAGCGCTTTCCTGCCAGATGGTTGAGTAACTATGGTTGGGTACATACCTTGGGGAAATTCTGGTTTTTCTTCAGTCGTATTACGGTTCCAAAGGAAAGTGTTCGAGTGCCCACCTATAACTAAATCTATGTCATCTACTTCTTTCGCTATTTTCAAATCTGTTATGAATCCAGAATGGCCAAGAGCTATCAAAATATTAATGTTTTGCTTCTTTAATATTTCCACTTCACGTTTTATAGCGGTGACTTCATCTTCATATTCCACTTTATTTTTTGGTGCTAGAAATTTTGTTTCTGGTGTTAAATAACCAATCAAACCAATTCTCGTATCCCCAATTTTTAAAATAATCGATTTGTGCAGATTTGTTTCATTTGCGAGTTCTGGAACGGCATCTAAAATCAGGTTTGCTGCTAGGATCGGTGAGGTAAGGTTTCTTATAAAAGGCACAACTCCGTTTATGCCTTCGTCGAATTCGTGATTTCCAAGACACTGTAATGATAATGTTTAAGTTAGCTTAAAGTTTCAAAACATAATCTAAAATTCAATGTATTATTAAAATAAAAAACCACTATATCACACTTCACTTACATTTCAAAGTTTATTAGGCAGTTTCTTTATAAGTATTTAATATAAATGTGCTCCTGATTTTAATGTAAACTAGCAAATGCAAATAAATGACAAAGATCTAAAAATAATTAATATTGATAATATTATCTGTTATATATTTTAAGTTATGGTATGAAAAAACTAAAATTACCGTTTTATGTATGTTTATAGAAAACACTTTAAATCCATAGTTATGATGACAGAGATATTTACTATAATTTAATGAGTAAAAACAGTACAAATTTATTAAATACATCACGTATTATTTTCTATAAAAGAGCGGGTAATGTAACTGCACTGACGTTATTAGTGAAAGTTGAGTTCAGTGCCCTTAACACGAACCATTATCGAATTCGAATAGTTTGCAAACCGAAATGTCAATGTCAAATTTTGTATGGAAACTTGAACAGCAGCGGCACAAAGTACGTAACGAGAACTAAAAATCAGAACACATTTAACAATGACATTTCGGACTCACAAACGATACGAATTCGATATCGGTTCGTGCTAAGGGTACAGTACGCCTAGCACGAACCATTATCGAATTCAAATAGTTTGCGAGTGCGAAATGTCAATGTCGAATTTTGTATAGAAACTTAAACAACAGCGCCACAAAGTCCGTAACAAAAACTAAAAATCAGTAGTCATTTGACAATGACATTTCAGACTCGCAAATATTAGGAATTCCATAATGGTTCGTGCTAGGGGGGTACAGTTCCCTTAGCACGAACCAATATCGAATTCGAATAGTAGAACTAAAAATGATTAAATAAATAAAAAGAAACATTGATGTTTGCGATACAGGTAAGCATATTTGTAGTTGGTGCAGCATATGAGAGTACTCCAGCATGGACTTATAAAAAAAGGTTTTTTTATACGTCCATGGTACTCCAGTGTGTTTGTTTCATGATCCTTCCCACTTACGTCAACTCTCCTTCCGCATAAATACACATGAATACTCAGAACATACTTAAATACAAACACAACATAAGAAGGGGAACCAAAGAAATAAATAGATATACACATTCAACTACAAATAGGCACCGACGAACTGCAAAATAAGGGAAAGTAAAATTCATCAAAAATTAAGATAAGGGTAAACCATATTTAATATATAAATAACATAGTATATTATGAGTTAACCAACAAATTCTAATAAGAAATACGAGATATAGTATAGTAAAGTTAAACTGAAAAGGTGTAATAAATAAAAAATGGATAATACATAAGAATTGTGAGATACATGCATAAATTAATGATTGGTCTCGCTAAGCTTGATCGCAGGATGACCAATAATTCATCTATGGATACATGATGTAAGAAGATAAGACTCCGACTTATAGATATCTTGGTCTAATTATTATTAGGTAGTTTTAATAAAGTCAAAGAGCTAACATAGCTTATTTTTCACTTTTTAGATTATTTTTGGTGGTCGGGGATTTTTCACCTTTCCAATTTAATTTATTTAATTTTATTCAGAGCTAATGATGATATATTCTGGATTCATTATGTTGGAAATAAACACAAGTTCTTTTGTATTTTCTGTCTATCTTTTGAAAAAATATTAAAAATTAAAGAATTTAAAGGTAAAATAATATTAAATAAAAAGGCACATCAGATTTTCTTTGTATATTTGTACTTAAAAATGTATTGGCAATAAAATATTAAATAACAATACTGAATAGTGCAATAGGTACTTTCACAATAATAGATTCAACCGTAGAATCACAATGTATTTCATTAATACTGATTAAGTTGTTGAGATTATGCTTTAAACATTTTCATAGCTTTCTTTTCATAGCCTATTTCTAAAGAATGGAATAAGTACTAGTGGTATTGAGGGTGATAACAATGATGATTTGCTAGGCATCGGATGAGTTATTAATGTTATTCTGCCCTCCACTTCCGGGAATATAGGACTATGACGTCTTATATAATTCTCAGTGCATTGAAGTTCGTCGTAGCCAAGCTTTTCATATGAAATATTTTCGATCATTGAATAGCCATCTCCTCCCTTCGCAAGAAACTCCGGAAGAAGAACAGCATATTCTTTTTCTGGCTGTAAATCAAAATATTCAGGAAGTCTACACTCTGAACATCTTATTTTTACGTTAACAACTCTTTTCCCAACTTCATTCAATAAGCTGTATACTACTCTCAAACCGGAAAAATGTAGAAACTCGCCAGGTGTATCTATAAGGTCGTAGTTAGCAACAGAATACTCTAACATTTTTAATAAAGTTGTGCCATTTATTTTAAGTTTTGTGATTGAACCTCCAAAAGGCATTACCGTCAAAAGATCACCATTAGATAGAGTCCTATCAATGTGATCAATAGATGCCCTTATACCCCCACCTTGGATCATTGCTACATTAACATCCGTCCAATATGGCCCTTTGTAATTTTCAGTGTAAGTATAGAATATAGCATCAGTAATTAAATTGCCTAAATTGCATTCTTTATGTTGACAATTCAGACCATCCAGCAAAACTGGTGTCTTTCCTACAATGCCGTCAGTTACTCCTTTTAATTTTTCTTTATATTTTTCAACAATTTTGAGTATTTCAGGATCTTGAGGAATAGTTTTATCGAGCAGGATAGGTTGTCCGTCAACAGTAATGATTTCTCCATTAGAATTAAATACAATATGCAACTTACCTAGATATTTTGTGTAGGCGTATGCTTGTACTACTAGGACAGACCTACCAGACTTTTGTTTGACATACGTTGGATAGGGACCTTGAGATATTTCGGCATCTGGAACTTTACCGTTCCATAAAAATGTGTTGCTGTGTCCACCTATGACTAAATCAATCCCTTCAACTTCTTTTGCTATTTCAATATCTCTTAAAAAACCTGAATGACCTAAACCTATTATAATTTTTACGCCTTCTTTCTGCAATTTAGCTATTTCTGCCTTAAGAGAAGTTATTTCATCTATATATTCAACATTATTACTTTTGGCTAAGAACTTAGTTTCCGGAGTTAAATAACCTACTACGCCTACTTTAGTACCTGATATATCAAATATAATAGACTTCTTAATGTTAGTTTGCTTTTCTAGTTCTGGAACTTTGTTTAATATGAGGTTAGCAGCAAGCACTGGCGATGTTAGGTTTTCTATAAAGGGCGTCAGCCCTTCAACATTGTCGTCAAATTCATGATTGCCGAGAGACTGAAACAAAGAATTCTTATGATGTATTTCATGAAATGTGCACTTGCAAATTATTTAAAAATTTCCGAATATGGATATGCTTCTTTATTACCTATATAAATAAATCAAAAGTATTGACTTAGTCGGTAATATATAATTATCGTAAGTATTTTTTGAGCATACTATTGTATATTGTATGTAAGAACATTTTGGTGTTTCGCTTATTTCAATAGCACGTTTACTACGATCATATTAAAGTAATTTAGGACAAGTTAAATACAAAGTGTAAAGTGTACCTACAACTCTTTTAATAAAAATTATGTAAGCATCGATAAAGACTTAGACAAAATAAAAGATATTAACATTAACACTTGTGACTACGGTTTTTGATTCACATACTATAAAACTTTAGATAAATATAATAATAGATATAGTCTCACAAATAAAACTAGTTTTTACGGGTTAATGCACGAAACTTTATTTATTTATTGACGTTTCGTAGCCTTTACAGGCTACGTCGTCAGAATCAAACTTTTATTTTGACCGACCTACCTTTTAACCTAAGAAACAAATATAGTCTCACAATATATCTATGTATGTAAATATTTTTACTTAGGTACGTATCTACTTACTATATCTAAGTCTAAAGTACGGACAAACTTAGCCCACGTACGCAACTTATGCTACGCATTATGTTATCCAAACTACGTATGAAAACTTAAGACTTAGAAATAGAGCTGTAGCAAACCGTATGTATTCGGTACTGAGTAACGGGTGCGCCATCTAGTACCGAGTAACGAAACGTTACACACAAATAAATTTCGTTACTCGCATTTTTCGTAGTATGACTATCTAGAAAGAGTAGTATTTATATAATGGGAAAAGAGTGCCCTCTCAAGGAAATTACTATCTATATGTTTCAGTTTACGCAAGTACAGTTGATGTGTGTATAGAAACATTTGCTGATCGTACATTTTAAGCATGCGCGAGCATATTCAGAGAATTTAAAAACGTACTTTGGTGTTTTGGGAGGGATTTCATCGAGTGCGGTTGGCGTCTTATTTTAATTATTCTTAAATTCGTTCATAGTGAATATTGTGAAATAAAATTGGTGTGATTTTGTGTTACAATTGTCTGCGTAACTGAAGAATTAGTGGAATCGTTAAAATATACGCTATTCCGGTCAAATGGACGTGAGAACTTTATTGTCGTCTTGACTGAAGCTTATCGAAAAGGTTCTCTTGATCTTGATAGATTTCGTTTAAAATATTTTTATTTTTTTATAATTTTATTTTGAGAACAAAAGATTTTTGATGTAGTTCTTTCTTTCGTTATGTTTAATTTCATTCTAAGCAAAACTATATTTATGTTGATTTATCGTTAGAATGCTATTTAAGTATTATTATAAATACTAATTTTCGATACCTATTTGTTGCTTTATCATTAAATTGATGAATAATGGATTGCGATGTTATTGTGATATAACATAAGCTCACGGTTAAAAATTTCAAAATAGTAAAACCGATTTTTTTATGAGAAGTAACGAGTAACGTAACGATACTATAGTAACGAGTAGGTACTAATTGTTAAAGTAACGAATACATACGGGTACGCTTTTTTTCGTTACTTTTACACCTCTACTTAGAAACACATTTGTCATATGTACGCAACTGTCATCTGTAATTTTTTAACGGCATACATTTTGCAACGGCATACGATAAGTGTGTTTCAAAGTCTTATGTTTTCCTACAAATTTCGTCAAAGATATCATCATGCGTAGTAATAGTTGCGTAAGTGGGCTGAGTTTGTCTTTACAGCAAAGGTCTAAGGATACAAAGGCAATCATAGTTTAAATAACATCGTCAAGTATGTGTAAATTAAGATTCTGTTCTGATGCCAGCCCGCGGCACGAACATTGGAAGAATGGAATGTTGTGAAGAGGGAAACGTTTACGATACCAGCGATACGCAGTAGGTATACATAGTTATATACTAAGTACATTATTTGGCAAAGAGGAGCGATCAGCTCTTTGATTAATATATAATTTTTTATTCACACACATGTTAGTTTTGATCGTTTTCTGAGCGTGGCAAAGCTATTCAACTATACAATAAATTACTTATAAAATCACGTTCCATTTTCACCAGTTATAATTAACAAGTAACATGTTGTTTATTTATAACTATTTATCACATTGACCAATTATACAGCTAAAATATACTTATATTATTGCATAAATACTGTGATAATACTTAATGAAAGTATCAAAATGGTTGACTGTTTAATTGGGGTAACAGAATTATAGACTTTATCGATATTTTTTATTTCTATTCTTTTTTCAATACCCGGGTATATTGGACTATGATTTTGAATATATTCAATGGTTGATGTTAATTCGTCATAATGTAGTGGAGTAGAGGGATGATTAATTAGCATAAAGAACCCGTCACCACCCATTGATAAAAATGACGTCATTAAAATTTTATAAACATTACTACTGTTTAGTGAGGAATATGTTGGCACAGAGCACATACCACAACGTATTAATACGTTAGTTACTCTTCGGAATGGCTGTCTCGCAAAATCATATTCTACTTTTAATCCAGAGTACTGTAAAAACTGTCCCGGTGGACGTTTGTCATTATATTTAGCGACGGAGTGTTCTAGCATTTCCCGAATAACGGAACCATTTACACTTATCACCACTATGTTACCGTCAAATGGCATCACACTCAACAGTTCTCCTTTTGTAACATTAGCAGGCAGGTTTTTTCGTACAATAGATGCCCTTATGCCACCACCTTGTATAACAGATACAGGCGCATCTGTCCACCCAGAACCATAGTAATCTGAAGCATATTTATAAATCATGGCGTCTGCTATTAAGTTTCCCATGTTGCACTCCACGCGACGACATGAATCACCATCTAACACTACTGATGTTCTTCCAACAACTAGTTCCGTAATTTTTTCGATATCAACTTTGTACTGATTGACGATTTGCAAAACATGCGGATCTTGAGGTACATCTTTGTCTAAAATTATGGGATTGCCATCATAAGAAATAAGTTCTCCATCTGAATCAAAGACCAAATGTAATTTTCCGAGATATTTTGTATAAGCATATGCTTGTACTGCAGGTACTTTTCTTCCAGAGGCTTGCTTAACTATCATTGGATATGGTCCTTCTGGTTTCTCTGAATCAGGGCTAGTTCCATTCCACAAGAAAGTGTTCGTGTGCCCACCAATTACTAAATCAATGTCCTCGACTTTTTTAGCGATTTCTAAATCCTTTGTAAATCCAGAATGTCCCAGAGCTATCAAAATTTTCACTCCTCGTGCTTTTAGGTTGGCTGCTTCTTTCTTTATAGCAACTGTCTCTTCAATGTATTCGACATCGTTTCGGATAGCTAATACTTTGGTATCAGGTGTCAAATATCCTATGACGCCAACTTTAGTACCATTTATATCAAATATTATTGATTTCATTAGATTGGGTTCCATTATCAGTAGAGGCACTTTGTTAAGCACTAGATTTGCAGCAAGCACAGGGCAAGTGAGATTTTCAATGAAAGGAGTCAATCCAGACACTCCGTTATCAAATTCGTGGTTACCCAGTGACTGAAACAATTGTTTTAAATAAGTATTTTAGATATAATGCAGTCAAATAGCAAAACTAATCAAAACATGCAGTGAATAATTATTATTTATATAACAATAAAACTTGTTATAAATCGATAATGTAGTTTAATGATACTCACAAAGCAGGTGTTAGTATAACAAGCTACCACCATTTACAGCTTTATCGTTAGTAAGCTCGATATAAACAAACGCATCTTCAAAGTTAGACATGAAATACAATATTTTTTGTAATCTATATGCAATATAGCGGAGAGATTTATATTAAGTAGGTTAATAAGTTTATCGCTGAGCTGTTCGTTTAGCTTTATGGGTCTCCTAATTGTTATTTATTTATTCCAAAAAGGTACACAGATAAATCGCTGTCGATACATAATACAATTTGTGGATAATTTTAGTAGACCAGAAAAAGAACAATTGGAAATAATACAATAAGTAAAATGTGGTGCAAGGTGGACAGGGTTCCTTCCTGCTACGCGCCACTTCATTATAAGAAGGGCACATTTTGACATATAGGTTTATAAAAATGTATATTTTATATATATATATATATATATATCGAACGTGTTTGTAGGTTGGTACGTATGCTAATACATGTTTGTAACACGTGATTTGTATGATCAGATGGATGAATGGAACAACTTATGAAAATAATGCAGATCGTATCTTTTCCGACAGGTTACCAATGAAATATTTCCAAAATTAGTAAAATTTATACTGATTTTTTGAATGATCTACGGACGCCATGCTTATAGGAAAAGTATCTTAACCATGTTTTTTTCAGCCTGTCTACATGGAATTCATAATATGGAGATCAAAGAGGATAACAGTACTGAAGGACACTATTAAATTTACAGAAAGCTTTCTGTTTTTTAAATTCCATTATTGTTCTTGTTATTAATTTCAAAAGCCTGTGACTCTTCTTTATGACATAATCATAATGGGGACAGTAGTTATCATTGATCATGCCCAAGTCCTTAACAGTGTCACATTTCCTCAAGATATGGCCTTGTATAAAATATGAGCGAGAGACTTTTTATTCGTAAAAGACACGACGCAACACTTATTCATATTAAGGTTCATGTCATTAGAAAGACCCCACTCCGAGACAACAGCCAGGTAATTTTCCTGTCTTGTGTTGAAGATACATACATATTTCTGAAGATCATCAGCGTAAAGAAGGGCAGGGTGTAATAAGCAACTAGTCAAGTCATTATTGAAGATGACAAACAGTAGAGGTTCAAGATGTGACCTCTGGGGAACTATGAAGGAAGAGTTATGAGAGAAGAAAAAATCTCTTGACTGTGACTAGCTGCGATCGCTTGTTTAGATGCGATTCTAACCATATTAACAAACACTAATGAATCTCATTGTGTCTGAGACGCAAAGTTGAGACGAACTTTGTCAAAGGCCTCACTAAAGTCCAGATACACAACATCGATTTATTAATTGGAAAAGATATAGTTTTTCAAAAACAAGTGTACTATAAATTTAATACACAATTATAACAGATCATGCAAATAATCAAGATTGTTCAAAATATTATAAGTGTATGGGTATTTTTAATCCAAGATAAAGCTTCTTACTTTTCTTGCATTGACTATCTACTACTAATCTTTATAACTTAAATTAAGCTTAAATAATAAATTATAAATATTTTCAACACTCACGCCAATTATATTAGCCTAGCCCCAAAGTAAGCACTGTAGAGTTGTGTTATGGGATGCAAGGGTAACAGATCGAATATATATACCAGTACATATATAAGTTTATTTATTTAGAAATACATATTAAATATCCATGACTGAAGTACAAATGCTCGTATTTCATCAAACAAACATCTGCCCTCACCAGGATTTGAACCCTCTTGAGTAGGCGACACTTTGGAACCCAGCATATAAGCCACTCGGCCACGGAGGTCGTCAAATATATATCAAAATTTAAAACATTAACTAGGGATTAAACTCTTATTAGTAAACCTAAAGGTCACACAAATTAGAAAGAGAAAATAATTAAAAATGGATTTGATTTTTTTTACTGTATATTTACATTAATACTAGGCAATAAGCGGAATCAAAGTTATCAAGAGAACTGTAATTGCAGAACTAATAGCTGTAGCGGAACCAGGATCATTAAATTCATCTAAACCATTTAAAACAATTCGTTCTGCAACCTCAGGATAAACTGGAGAGCGCATTCTAATATATTCAGTAAGACAGGTGACTTCGTCATAAGTGAGCGTAGTTTTTGGTAAATCTTCCAACATCGAATATCCAAATCCCCCATTTGCTAAAATCTCAGGCATTAACACGGAGTACGATAAATTATCATCTATAGGATAGAATTCTGGCACATAACCACTTGAACGAGCTACGGCTCTTACTAGTCTAGATCCAGGGACTTTGCTCATGTCATAAACTACTCTAATTCCAGAGATTTGTAAAAATTGCTGTACGGGGTGAGTTATACTGTAACTGTAAACTGAGTGTTCTAAGATTTGATTAAGAGTAGCTCCAGTCATGTTTACAATCACTAAGTTACTTTCTAAGGGCAAAGATTCAATCAGGTTGCCTCTAGTTATAGGGGCTGGACGGTTAGTTGGAGATATCGAAGCGGCTATAGCTCCAGAGTGCATAATAGTTATTGGAGCATCCGTCCAGACACCGTCGTAGTGAAGAGCGCGGTGATACGCTATGGCATCAGTTATTAGGTTACCAAAATTACATTCATCAGTCCTGCATGATTGACCATCTAGTACAACAGCTGTACTTCCGATAATTTCATTTGCATCCTTTGTTAATGCTAAATTTGCTCTTTTTACAATATCCATAGTCACAGTATCCTGGATGCATGATTTATTTAGCAAAATTGGATTTGATGTAAAGTCAACAATTTCTCCATTACTATTAAATTTCACGATTAGTTTTCCCAGATACTTATTATATGAATACGACTGAAAAACTGGTACTGTTCTACCAGAAGGTTGAGTAATAACGATAGGTTTTTCATGTTTTGGCAATTCCGGTTCTGCATTTTCACCAGTCCAATAGTATATATTTTTGTGACCACCAATAACTAGATCTATACCATCAACTTCTTTAGCAATTTCCAAGTCCTTTTCAATAGTAGAATGCCCTATTGCTATAATAATGTTCACATTGATATTTTTTAGTTTGTCGACTTCCTCTTGCAAAGCGATAACTTCATCTACGTATTCAATGACACCGGGATTTTCTAACAAACGTGATACTGGTGTCAAATATCCAACTAATCCTATTTTTTTCCCTTTTACATCTAATACAATAGATCGCTTGATGTTTCCATTTATCGGTCCACTATTTATGATAACATTGGTGGCCAATATTGGTGAATTTATATTTTCAAGAAGAGGCGATTGTTTCGTGGACTTTTTGTTAAGATCACCATTACCAAGACACTGAAACAGAAAAGTAAATAGGTAAGTAACATTTTCGTGGAAAATCAATAAATTTAAATGTTAATGCAATATGCAACGGTTATTAATATGTGAAACAGATGTTAGTTTCTTAAATATAAAAAATTTGGTTATTTAGATTTAGTAGGTACATTTTAGTTAGATGTTGTTACTAACTAAAGGAAATAAAAACGTTTAGTGTGACTATAATAAAGTATACAAATGTTCAAAAATAATATTTATACAAGAGAATAAAGAAATCATTTGATTAAATCGGCCTCAACTAATATAATGTTGCATCGATATCCTGTTGCTTAAATGTATTATCTTTTAGTATCTATGGATAAAGGATAAGACATTCATAACTACATAAAAATCCCGTCACCAAAAATTACACGTAAAGCTGACACAAAGGTTATGGTAAAACTAAAGAACAAGTTTATGAAACTTTTCGCAATAAGATAAAATTACAATATTGTATTTTTTAAATATCTATTTAAATAAAAATTCTAAACTCATATTAGGTTCAATTAGTCATAAGCTTAAAGTTCTTGTTAGTTGAAAAAGTAAAGTTAAATAACTTACGTCAGTCAAGCAGCTATGGCTTGATTTTAAGCCTCTTATCGAAATCATATACATCCGCTTTGCCAAAATTACTAAAAACACTGTTGTTTCAGTTAGTAAAATCAATTTAGTTCCTTGTTATTTTCACTTATCTGATACAGTTAAGTATCTTTTGGGTTATATTTGGTAAAGCTTAGTTGAAGCGATTTCTATCTTATTTGCTCGTAGATATTTACTAGCAAACGGACGTTTATATCAGTTCAATGTTTACTAGGTCTGTTATTTTAGAATTAAAAGCAGCGAACTCATAATTGGAATTTCCTTTGTAAGAGCTCAGATCACAGAACAAAATGTTCGTTCTGTAATCTGAGCGTAAGAGGAAAACCATAAAATCCATTAATAAAGCTATTTTTCTCCGAAGACCCAATTGACGCAGCAGCAGTGCTCCTAACTTCTGCCCCAAAGGTCCCGAGTTCGATTCCCGGTAGGGTCATCTTTTTTGTGATGAACACTATTATTTGTTCCTAAGTACCTAATCTACAATATAAAATTCTCGTGTCACAATGTTTGTAACAAAACTCTTCGGAAAAGATTTGCTTGACCAATACTTATGAAATTTTGTGTGTATATTCAGCAGGTTCGAGAATAAGACGTTAATTATATTGTATACCCCTAAATGATACGGGTGGTCCACCCTATATTTTTTTTTGTACAAAAATGTTTCTTTGATTTTTATAGAATCGGCAATAAAACATACGTAAAGCCCTAAATTTTCACCCATCTACTACCAGCCCCTATTTTTAGGGCGGCGGTACAGAGTTCGCTGGGTCAGCTAGTGTTTGTATAAATATATATAAAAGTACCCTAAACGTTATATTATTGTTTCTAGAGTTGAAATATTGCTTTGTTTGGAATTAATTGATAATTGTTGTTTTTTTTTTGGAAGTATGTGTATTAGTACCTAATTTAATAACTGTAATTGATATTTGAGTAGCTGGCGAACAAAACGGTATAATTACGCATCTGGTCAAACTACTTTTTTTTACAGTCCGGAGGTTGCGGGCCCGTTATATTTGAATCTCAAATAATTTTCAATCAAAACCGCCTAAACCAGTGTTAAAATAACTAAATTTATTTATTAAAAACCATGCCAAAAGCTCACTGGAGGTATGTCATTCAGTTTTATACAGCTCCTGTAAAATTTAATTTTATGTAATTATAGCGTTTTGTTCGCCGGCTCCTAATTTGCTTGTGTTTAAACGTTGGATAGTTTGTTAATGACATAAATAAAAATCAAACGAAAACGAAAACAAATAAGTAAATTACAATTGGCTTTAGATTTCAAAAAGTAGTTACATCTCCTATAATAAAAAGTTATATTTCAAAAAGAAATAAGATACCTACGCCGCCGACGACTGCAGTAGATCCTCTCACGGAAATGGGACTTTAAGTACCTACTGTCAGATAAGATAAAATAAAGTAATTCATTCAGTTACACAGGAGACTATAGTTGACTTGAAAATTAATTTTAAGAAGGCCTGTAGGAATATGTTGGCACTTCTTTAAAATGTATTTAGCATTATTTAATACTCAACCATGCATCATATCATATTGTTTTAAGGTTTTACAATACCATAATTAAAAACGTAAAACCACAAAACAAAATTGATTTATCTAGTAGTTAAAATACTCTTAAAAATATGGGTGACCTGAATAGCGTTTTCTGTAAAATTTCCTTTGAAAAAACCGTGATAGAACGGAATGATGTTCTTATTTTTTTTTTTTTAAACAGATGCACAATATTATGATCAATATAAAAAACCTGAACCAACCGAACTGACTGAAGCGAAAACGATCACAATAGTAGCAAAAAATAATGGTGCTTTGTGTAATGTAGGTACATAAAACCAAAATAAGTGACAGTGTGAATACAGTGGTTTAAGTTATGATACTGCTTTGAATGAAATCACGAGTTGACAGTTTATGTAAGCACATCCATAGACGGACACGTTGCTATTTTCAATAAAAATAATCATAGAGGTATAAGAATAGAGTAGAGGAGATATAGACTCTACTACAAGTGGAGCGTTCCTCTAATAGAAAGAGAAAGAAGATGAGAGACCGCTAGCTTTCTCTCTCTAATCGCGCATGGGCATTGGTAACTGTAAGCATCTTACTATTTCGATGTGATACCATTGGAAGCCATGCGTCACAAGAGAGAGAGATCTTCTTTCTCTTTCTACTAGACAGACACTTTAAGAGCCGCCTTCCCCACTCTATTCTTATACCTCTATGTTTTGTACTCTTATCACGAACCAATATCGAATTAATTATTGGAATAGTTGAAAATTAAATGTCAAAAAAGGACTGTATGAAAGATTTTTAATTCTCATTACGTCCGATCTTGATACGCGTCAAATGTTAAGAAGTTTTGTATGGAAAATTTATAATTTATCGTAACGTCCGATGTGGTGCTGTTCAAATATCCATATATTATTTTTGACATGTATCGAGATCGGTTTTAACTGGTATTCGAATTCAATATGGGTTCGTGCTAAGGGTTACAGACTACAGTCGAGGTCAAGACAGTGTATACACTTGCATTAATAATATCGCTCTTTTTACGAAGGTGTTAGGTTTCCATTGGATTCGCCACCGTGGTGGCCTCGACTGTAACAATACATCACCACAAGACAGTACATTAATTATGCACAGCTGACAAATTGCTTTTTTTATTATTATATAAGTATTTATTATTCTTATATGCATTTTAAACTGCTTGATGTTTTTAACAGCCAAAGAAAATGTTACTATTTTCTTATAAATAGGGATAATGACAAACATTCTGCTGCCTGGGCCGCGTGGATTTTTTCTTTCGATTTAAATATCTAGCAGTTAAATGCTTAAAAAATAAAAATAAAAACGTTTTGTTCATAACATTTTATAAATAAAAACTTAATTATCATTAATTTTTGTCAGTATTCTGTTGAGGATCTTAATAGTCGAATGGTTCGTACGCACTCGGTGAGCCAGTCGACTAGTAAGACATTATTCAAATAAAGATCACAAAGAAAATTGGAGAACTGTTAAAAAGTATAACAAAAAGTCTTCATTGTATATACTACAATTCACAACACATTTATACGTGAAAATAACTCCCATATTGTGACGTGGAAACCAATTGAGGTAAGAAGGCACAGAGGCAAAGCTTCGTGCAGTGCGCGTGTGATTGAGCACTGACAGCCTTTTTCTTTATTTTTTTATTTCTGGAAAAGGCGTTACTCCTCCTTGAAGTATCTGAACTCCTTCCCGCCCACTGCACTCAGCCCAGAGGCTCGGTGAAATGAGCAGGACCGTACCCAGTATAAACCAGATAATACTCCTGTACCGGTCACCAGACACGCACTATGAGGACTGGAGTCCCCCAAATTAGTGCCGGGAGTGACGTGGCGCCATACAGGCGACTGGCCACACATCCACAAACTGGAGCATGCCAGCAGCCTGTCGCCGTCAATAGAAACATTTGTTTGCGGCCTCGACAGGTGCCAGTGCTAAACCTACACCCCGGCAAACTTCTTGAGCAACTACCATAGACAAGTTTATTTAAATAAATAAATAATTCCAACACTTACACCAATTAGCCTAGCCCTAAAGTAAGCACGGTAGGCTTGTGTTATGAGATACTAAGATAACGGATAGAATACATATACTAATACAAATATAAGTATATCTATATGGAAAAACATATTAAACATCCTGGAGTACAAATGCTCGTATTCATCACACAAACATCTGTCCCCACCAGAATTCGAACCCGGGACCCCTCGAGTTGGCGACACCTTGAAATCCGGCGTATAAACCACGTGGCCACGGAGGTTGTAAAATTGTTTTCGTCATCGTCGGTCGTCAATTTATTTGTCTGTTTTTGCTCAAAATGTTTGCCGCTGTCTATATGAAGCTTTGTCTCTGTAACTTCTTTTCTCATGTGGTGGAAACATTGCAGTGTGATAACAAGTGGGTAGTAGAACTCACCACAGCGTCCGGTTGTAGAGCGTTCAAGAACTCGGCTGCTATCTTCCACTTGTATATGGTGAACCAGGCTGTGCCGGTGTATGTGTCTCCGGCGTTGAGATACAACACGGGAGGGCCTTCGCCCGATGCTGCGGCCTTCCGAGCCTCTTTAACTCTGAAATCAGCAGAAGGTTGTTGTTTTATGGCATAATCGTAGGTACTACTATGGAAGTGTGGACATTCGGCAACGGATTACCGAAACATCACCCGCACGCACGGGATTATGTATTCTGTGTTTGATCTGTAACTTACGATTTCCTTAATTTTCTTATTTACTGTGCAACTTTGTTAATATTTTTTTCTTAAGAACCTTCTGCATAGTATACTATTGAGTTACGAGACATTGGACCAAATAGAACAATTAAGTAACAGTAAATGAGACACTTCGCTGCTCTGTGTCTCACATAATTGATAATCAACGTTCCAGAACAGCTAATATGACGGATAGCAATATAATATACGAGTATATCTGCTTTGATCTGGCGAAGCATCGCTTTGACAAATTAATAAGCATTATCTATCGACATTTGTAACATCTTATGTGAAAATATAATATAATATATTGTCTTGATATTAGGTATAGGGAGTTTGGCCACAAAATACTATCTATTTTGTTGTATAGCTATATTTAATAGGGTCGACTAACCGGAAACTGAGTAGGTATCTGTGATCTTTTATTTTCGCGAAAGCGAGTTACAATATCCAATAAAGTTTACTTACCTTCCGAATTATTTGTTGATACAAACTTGAGTACCTACCTACCGAATTTCTGTAAACCTAATCATAATCGTCATGAACATATTGCTATCTCTACTGTGGCTGCCGGAAATGCGAAGCGCGGAAGATCTCTAGATTCTTGATAACCATAAACACGATTTCTGAACGCACTAAGCATTCTATCGTCGCAATCCAGCGCCTTCAACATATTAATTAAATAACCAAACCAATGCCCCACGGAATCCTCATGCAAAAGTACTTGATATGATAGCCTTATCTATGGTGGCGCATGCCCCACTCAGTTTTACCACTCTTGTATATTGCTGTTTCTGCATAATGTTCTTGCATTTTTCTAGATAAGCAACTTGAAAATGTATTTACTGGAGGGAGACTACACCAGAGCTTGACAACATCTTTATATAAAAAGCTTGTTTAACTCACACATGTGCCACCCTAGGGAATCCTCCATAGCACTTGCCGGCGTCCCTATCGACGGTGGTGCAAGTCCCGCTGAGCTGTGAGGTCTGTTCGAATCTCGCGTGCATGTCATTGTTGTGCAGGATCAGTAACTCGAAGGTGTCCTTGCTGGTAGGAGACTGCACCAGAGAGCTGGATGACAGCGCCACCACGACCAGGAAAGCCGCTATCCTAAGGGTGTTCTGTAAAATGAAGAACGCTTTACGTTTATAAACTATAGTGGTTAGGCAAAGGATTTAAATTGATCCCACGACCAAGAAGACTCTATGCGAAGTGTGCTGAACACCTTTTGGATAGCTAGAAATGAAATAATTCTTCACGTTCCGATCATAGAGAAACATGGCACGTTCTAGCTATTCCGTTCATAGGGTAGGCCTATGATGTATGATGATGAATGAGTCTATGACAGTACTTAAGATTTGGGTAGAGTAATAGAGTTTTAATAATAGGAGTATTCATTAATTTTATTATACCTATATCAAAGTTATCATAATCTTCAATTACAACTTTTATTAGGTATGTACCTAATTGCGCCTACCGCGTTCGCTTTCATTTCATAGTAGGGGAATAAATAAGTTATGTTACATTGTCACTTTTTAGATAATTATCCCCCAGGTAATAATTTTAAGCTGATAAACATACTTTTAGTTAAATTCATTTCAGGAATATAGCAGTCCGCAAAAAATGCGGTTGCTGAATCGTTCAGTTTTAAAACCAATAAAGATAAAATATTATCAAGACGTATTTTGAGATAAAGCGTTAATGAGGTTATTATTGTATTAAAGATTATACAGTGCGATCAAAGTGGGTAATCTACCTTTAATTTTTAATCATCACGGCTATTATTCACGGTGTTTGCTAAGCAACAATTCAGTTTGCGTTTAGTTTCAAAGTTTTATTTAAAATCGAGTTAGTTATTTTATCACTTTGCGGTTTTGGAAGGCTCTTTCTTTATTCACAACATTTTTGATTTCACTCTGGATTAAGTGTTGTGCCTTCACTCATCTTGACCTAAAACAACTATTTAACTTAATAGAAGGAGACGTCATTAAAAATAATCGGATTTATTTAATTTACACACGCGTTCACATTCATGTAAATATTATGCTTTGCTCATAGGTTAAATAAATAACTTCGTTTTACATGTAACTATATCATTATTTTTAGAGTTTAATAAAAACGTTTACTTAATACAAATATACATTTTCTAAGAGTCATTCTCTGGCGTCTAAGATTGTAAAATCAATTGACATTGTAAAGTTATTTCATTTGTGCAAAAACAGGTAAACGTGAGAATTTATACAATAATACTGTGACAAAAAGGCCCTTCATCTAGCTATATAGCTACTATTGAAACGACTTCACGGAACAAACAAAAGACAGGCGCCAGTATAGACACCTCAAAAATGCCATACAAAAACTATATGGTTTGCTTGTAGTTGAATAGACGCTGCGCATGAATGGAAGCGGTCTTTAAGCATCAGTTAAAAATATTGGCACCTTTCGGAGAATCGCTATCGATGCGGGGAGACGCAAAGGACCCGCCTTTACGTCTGTCATCCATAATTAAAAAAAATGCAGATATGCCGGGAGGGAACACCCAGTGCAAGTAGTTAAGTAGTATACGATAAATACTTAGGTATGTTTGTTTTTAGCAAATTTTACACCGTAATTTACTTTAAATTTCACAATATCCAACAATGCCACCGCATTATTTGTTTTCACATTTTTTCCGTACTGGTGTTTGTGTTAAAATGTGACCCACTAGGCGTCCAGTTTCCTATTGAAATTAAATTTTGCATGCAAAGGTACTTATTATAATTGTTTGCAAATTCAATATTAGTATAACGTGGAGCTGATCTTACTCTATCATCTGGCATTTGGCAAAATATGAAATTGTCTATAAAGAGCACTGGACTCCGAAGCTTATTATTACAATTTTCATGATCAGGGAATTTACTTTACGTCCTCCTTGAAAAAAAAACAGATATCTCGTGCTCGTGATATGTACCTTTGTGTGAGTCTCATGTTAGTAGGTGTGCAAATCTTTTAATTAGAACGTGTGTTTCAATTAACTTACATAAAAAGTAACAGGTCTAACAACTTGAGTGGCGTTTAGATTTGCCCTTCTCAGTTTATTTAAAGTAACAATTCATACTTTTCTACACAGTAAATAAGACAGTCAAGGCAAAAAAATAAACAAAACTAAAATTTGTAAAGTTACGCACTAAAACGTAAAACTAAATGAGTTAAAGGAAAGAATGTGTTACGGTTTCACGTAGTAGAAGGGAATACGCCGAGTTAGCAGTCATTCACAAAACAGTGGCGCGGCGCTAAACGCTGATTCAGCGAAAGATCGCACATCGGTCGCTGAAATTGACGCAACTGGCGTAAACTGCTGACTGCGTGCCTCATGCCTCCACCGCAGCAGGCTACATGGCCGGACGAAGAGCGTCACTTTGATTCTAACTTTGATCGGGTTGGGACTTAAAATACTTAGAATTAAATTTAATTGTAATTTTCCTTGTATTGTAAATCAAAGTAAGTTTTCAATAAAATAAAATTGTTTTTTTGAGACCTCCAGCTGTGATTAACGTAATTGACGCAGCCGGTAGGTTTCTCGGGTCGTCGCGTAGCCTATTGGGAATCACAGAATCGGGTCCGCGCCGCGCTACGATAGTATTTAAGCCCTTACCGGGATCCTGCATAACGAACGGGAGGGGCGCCGGAGTATACGAAAATTTATAGCAGCCCAAGATAGACCGAGACAATATGTTTATGTGAGTACACCACTGATTTTTCTCTAGTATTGAGCTCTCCCTTTAGTCCTAAAATTTCTATATTTCCTTTGGTTATAATAATTTTTCAAGATTTTTCACCCAAGGAGTAATAGGGGCCCCTGAGGCTTTACGGCTACTAATATTACCCGAACCATATCTATAGAAATGTTAATTGCATATACATTCATCATAATGTGTAATTAAAATAACATATAGTTATTACTCTATCATCAGATTATAAGATTAAAAGAACATATAGTTATTACTCTATCACTCAGACAATGCTCATGTTAAAAATATTGATTATATTTTTTTAATTTGAATGTTAAGAGATTGCGATTATAAAATGAACAAAGGCACATCAATACTTTGATAATATAATGGCATTGAATATTTTGATAGGTATGTATAGATATTATTGAAAGTAAATTATGCTAAATATTACTTTTGCTACGTTTTTTGTCTTTACCTCCTTTACAATTTTACTATATTTTCATTGTAATTGTAGGATAAACATTGTCATTTCTTCCCTCTCTTCAGGGCTCAACACTGGCACTACAGACCAATATCACCATGCTCGGTATGGAAGTTCGCTCAGACCAGAATCCAAAGAACTACATTGAAACCGTGATCAAAACAGCTTCACGCAAACTCGGAGTCCTGAACAAGGTGCGGCGTTTTTTCACGCCTGATCAACTGTGCTTGTTGTATAAAACGCAAGTGCGGTTCTGCGTGGAATATTGATCGCACCTCTGGGATAGCTCCACTAAGTACTTACTCGATGCCTTGGATAGGTTGCAGCGTCGCGCTGCCTGTATCATGGGCGATGAAGAGGTAGCCAACAAACTCGAGTCTCTACAATTACGCAGCGATGTGGCATCATTAAGCGCATTCTATCGACTATACCACGGCGAGTGTTCTGAGGAGTTATTCTCCCTTATCCCTTCATCACCTTTTCTTCAGAGGACCACGCGCGCTGGCCTACGTTGCCACCGTCTTACTGTGGCCACTATTCCTACACGAACAAAGAAATTTGGTGACTCATTTCTTTGTCTTACTATTCGTAAGTGGAATTCTTTGCCTGCGCACGTGTTCCATCCTGCCCTTAATCTGGGGTCCTTTAAAAGAGGCGTGAAGAAGCAATTTTGCAGGCCGGCAAGGTGAGGCTGGTTGGTGTGGCAGTTTATAACTGCTGTACCAGCTATCTTCGCGTTTGGACTTCATCACCACTTAACATCAGGTGGGGTAGAGTGATTTGCCTACCTATATATAAAAAAAGAACAAACATTATATTCTATGGAAATTTCTGGGTACCTTTTTCCGTTCAAGATATAGATCCGTGTGACAAGAAAAAAGACAGACAGTAGAGGCATGTGAATTGATATAGGGTTCCGTTTGTAGCCTTTGGGTGTTAAAAGGTTATACTGAATCACATCACGGAGCACAATAAAGATCCGGAAACTTCGATCTATTAAAGTTATGTTAGAGTGAATAAAGTTAATACATAAATTAAGTAATATATTATATATATATATATTGTACGTCATTGTTCGGAAAGTCGAGAATAAGTAAGTAAGTAAAAATAAGTCAACATATAAGTGGTGTCGCCACTCAACAGATACAAATAAAATAAGAATTAAATAAAACCATGGGTAAACAAAGTAGCACAGTGGATATTTTTGCTGTATATTTCATTGCTACTGTGCATGTGCATGTGATGTTTGCCGAAAAGTGTATAGGCAACCACTTGATTGGTGACTGCCTATAACGAAATGTTGATCCATCGATCGATTTATGCCATGAAAGTATGTTAATGATCGATCGAGACTGGTTCCCAGACTCGGTCACATTTCGTTGGTAAAAAAAAAATTACACAATTTGGAACAAATTTTAACTTTCTTTAGTTATCTTGATACGTCAAACCTAAAGTATCATTCATTTTAAAATGATTTACTTTAACATTAACAATTTTTAATTACTTACCAACAATATGTCCTATTCCATTTTAAGATCTGAAAAAATTTAACATGTTATTTTAATCATCAATCACAATCTCGAATTGTGTGAGAAGTCTCGAAAAGTATGAAACATGCAAACTAGCTAGCTATTTTAGACCCTTTTTCGCAATAAATGTACCTACTTGTAGTAATTGCTTAATCAGTTCGCATTAACTGAGCATCCGCAGTTCCGTCCCTATCACTAGCTGCTCCACTGCTGTAGGAAGTGAGTAGCAACTACATAAATATGTTCTCAGAACTAGGGTTGTCAACAATATGAACAGTAAGCATATCATAGGTTAGGGTAATAGGGTAATAAGGACGAGTATTCTGTTCGTCATATACCTAGTCTCGTAAAGCGTTTTTCTTGATGATTTAAATTTTTGCTATTTCCAATGTAATTTCTAAAACTTTGTTAAGATGTGTGTTCTTGATTTGCACCATGACGACGTGTCTACGCCATTCTTCGTTCAACTATTGCAATGCATGTAATTTAATATTTCATAGAAGTATTTGAAATGAGCCTTAAATTCATATTTGTTTACCAATGGAAAAGCTAATCATGTAATCTCGAAATCCTAGATACGCTGCAAACGAAAAATGTAATATTGAAAATCTCACACTTATTTGGTTTTACGAATACTAGTTCAGTTTAATTTTTTCAAGTTTACATAGAATAGAAAATTCGATTATACATTAATTAAGAACGTCTTCCTCAACATACATATGGTTTCAAGTGATGGCAACCCTGTAAAGATTCTACCAATTGAATCTGGGCAATTCAATCTCGTTGAAAGCTATTCGGACTGTCAGGAAACTTTTACTTAAAAGTTACAAAACTGTATTTTTTTTCACTGTAGTTATGCAGGAGCTTCAATTAAATCAAATAAGCTTAAAAACACTTTTACAATCGTTATGCTTAAAATCATATGTTGAATCTAGGTAATAGGTACTTACTTATATTGATAAATTTGGACAGTTGAAGTATCGGAAGTTTAGTGCTTATTTTAAGTTTTTTTTTAGTTAAATTATGTTATAAGAATCTTTATGATGTGCTAAGTGTTGAGAGAACCGAGTGTGCTGCAGTTAACAAGCGACCGACCTCTTTTATCGAAAAATGATTTTATTAAAACAATTGTTCTCTCCAAAGCGTGAATTTTATTTCTGTGAATATGATGGTACCTTTAAATTTATTCTAGAGAGACATGGAATACGTTTTGATCGGATAATCTCTTTACTAAGAATTCGCATGGTAGGAAATAACCTTTAATCTGCTAAAATGTGTTATAGAAGTTCCTATTTAGAAATCTACGTAATATGTATAACAAGATTATGTTAACAATCGGTTGGTGAAATGGTAGCTCTTTTCCTTCTGTTCGCAGTGCGATTCTCATAGCAATAATGTAATTTTTCTTTCTCTTACGAAAGAAGTCAGTGATGTTAATAAAATGTTATGCTACATTGAGTGCTGTCTCATTCTTTTCGAAAAATAGAAAATATATATTCATTCATACTTAAAAATTATCGATATTTAATACATATATATGGTAGTACGTTAATTATCTACTTGAGCTCAGTGTAAAAGTTTTTAATATGTTTCTTAGAAGTGAAAGAAGAAAATAAATAAAGTCAACTGAGATATTTCTCCTGCAGTTTGTAATGGCAGATTAATCGTAACTCTTCAGGATTACATCATTCCAGTTATAACACACAACATTAATTTTTCCTTCAAGAATGGTTCGTCTTTGTGGAGAAAAGCCTTTATAATTCCTCTCCCAAAAATAATAATGCAAAGGCATTGAGCCACTTTAGACCCATTCCATCTTGCCGTTCCTCTCTAAAGTCTTGGAAGCAGTGGCACAGAAATAGTTTTCGAAATTTATATAAGACAACTCATAACTCTCCGAATACCAATCTGGTTTTTACCCTGGACATAGTACGTCTACTGCCCTTCTTAAACTCACTGAAGATGACAGAGATGGTATGGAGCTTGTCATGTTGACAGTGCTCATTCTGATTGCTTTTTTCAATGCTTTCAACACTGTCGACCATGATATTCTTTTTGTCTTTCTGACACACCTTAATGTATCTCCATCTACCTTAAAATGGTTTGCCTCATACCTACACGACCGTCACCAAGCGGTTCGTGTCAACACGAACCGCAATCTGACTGGTGCAGTTTAACGGCTGGCGTCCCGCAGGGTGGTATCCTATCGCCATTTTTTTTCGTTTTTATTAATTTCATTACCACCTTTCTTCGCTGTTCGTTTCCTTTGTATGCCGGCGATTTGCACTTCTATCGCCGTTGCAGTTGTGATGAGATTGACTCTACAATATCTCTCCACAACGAGGATCTTGATATGCTCTCAGGTGGACTGAGAGCTTTGATGTCGTCGTCAACCCGACTAAGTGCCAGGCTATTATTATTAGTGGATCTCACCAAATATGTAAGGTGGATACTGGCGCTGTAAGCTCGATTGAATATAATGGCATGAAAATTCCTATTTCTCCAAGTGTTAAGAATCTTGTTTGCATATTGACAGTACCTTTGGCTGGTCCACTCACATTAACGAGACATATCGACGGGGCACATATATGCTCCGTGCCCTCTATAGATACGAAAATTTTCGCCCTGTTTACACAATAATCTATTTAATCCGGTTCTTGTCTTACTATCCATAGATTACGCTGATCTGTGTTACCCTGACCTAAATTAAGATTTTTTTGGTAAATTGGAGCGGTCTCATAACAGTTGTATTCGTTTTATATTCAGTGTACGGAAATATGATCATATTACTTCATTTCGCCGTAAACTCCATTTGCCCGCGTCTTTCATTCAGACCGTCGCGATATAAGAATTCTCATATCTCTTTTCTCAATTCTTTTTGACCCTAATGCTCCGTCTTATATTAAGTCCGAATTTCACTTTTTAAGTTCCATTCACTCTCGTCCTCTTGGTTCTTCTGAAAACCTAATTTTCTCCATTCCCTCCCACTGCTCCAGCTTCGTATCAAATTCTTTTTTCTACAATTTATTCGTCTCTGGAACGATCTTCCGGAAAGCGTAAGAAAAGCACCCACTACATCTGCTTTCAAGGGTTTAGTACGTCAGCATTTCGCTAAGAAGTCATAGCAATTTTTAAAATATGAACAAACTTCTGGTCAATCTGCCTAATATTAATACTAGGCAGATATTTATGTATTTTGAATTACTATAGTATTCTTAAGTAAATATATTGGTGTTGATTATTGTGTATGTGTGGGTATTTATCGTGTATATAAATAAATATATTAAAAAAGTAAGTTATGCATATTTATTAATATTACATTATGATTATTATACTCTACTCTTTTTACTTTTAGGCTTTACCGTGTAATATCTCTGCTTAACTCGATGATTGACAGGTAGAGAATACCATGTGGCATTAAGCCCGCCATTTGTTGTAAAACAATAAAGAATAAATAAATAAATAATAGCCTATCTACATACATGACAACTTCGATAACTCTACCCAGCGATGGGTTGACTGACAATTGCTTTTCATTATTTCCGGAAAACTTAACGGCAGTGCTATTCTTTAAGGATAAACTCACTTTTCAACGCGAAATTCGCCAGTGTGACGATTTGAAATGTATCTGAAACTCGTCCTCTGTCTTCTAATTTTAAATAACACCGCGGATCCAGAGGTGAAATGTGAGTTTATTCTTATAAGTATTACCTGCAGATTCGATTATGCGTAATAATAATATCCTTTATTGCACACGACAAATAAAACAAGACATAAACTTATAAAAATGAAGAAGAGTATAGTATATTATATAGAAGAGAATATATATACAACAGGCGGCCTTATTCTCTTCCAGGCAACCTTTAACCTATTTTGCAATAAGAATGAAATGTACACTAGAGTATGATTTTTTTGTATCATTGTAGGCTTTTGACAAACTGCTAATCTCGCAACGGATATGGTATTCATGACACTATTTATAATTCTCTTTATAATAATGCAAACAAAACTTAAACTGAGAACTCATGTATTCGAGGCTGTTATCTTTTAAACACATATTTTATAGCTGACTGCATTCGATAAGCAACTTCAAAAAGTATTCAACGTCTATCTTTTCTTGGCGGGCGATCCAAATTTAAATTGGCTCGCGGCGTGTGGGTCCCGCAAAAACAGCGTACATTGAACTTGCAGGAGCAACCTGGACCAAAACTTAATTAGTAGGGATGCCTTCACATCGGGCTACCTGCACCGCTTTGACGAAACATCTAAAGGCCTTCGGAAACGATAAAAACTTTCAAAAAGAAGCGCGGAATTCAATTATCTACCTACTTGCAAGTTGTTACGCAAGTCCGTTACAATGAAAATCGTTATTCATGTAGATAATGTTTAATTTTTACTGTCGATATCAGTTCAAATAGCTTATTATAGGATAAGAAGTAGTACTGTATGTATTGAAAAAAATTAAATGCACAAACAGGGTAACTAGTTATTTACTAGCGTATTTCTATGTTCCACGAGTCGATATTTCACTTAGTTATTTTTTATGATAGGAATAGCAATACCAACAGTTTATTATTATGTTAATAAATGTTAGGATTTAGAACAAAGTTTGTATGAAAGTAAACTGACAGCATCTGCAGGTACTTAGTTAATATGCGTGTGCTTGTACCAGAAGTCAGAACTTCAGAAGTCACGATTGCTAACGTCATTTAACATCGTAACTTTGCTATCGGTTTAACGATTCCTTATATAATAGCAATACGGTATAACTCGTCCTTTGAAGATTTAAGATTATTTATTATATTATACATTATAGGAAAAAATTAGCACAAGGTTAATTCGTAAAATGCGTAAGAAGGTTGATTTGCAGTTGAGGAAATTGAGATAACATTATAAATTCTGCCGTCGTGAATATAGAATTATGGAATTTTGCTTCGTTTAATATTGTGAAGTCGAAACTAAAATAACATTATTGTATTAAAAATCTTCTTTAAGTCCCCGAAAAAGTGCCAAAGCGTGAGATCTGAAGTTATTTTTTTTTAATTTCTTGTTAGTAATGTGAGGAATGTTATGTAAAACGAAAGGACTGTTTGTTTGCCAGCTATAATTATGTATTTTCTGAAAAAGGTGCAATTTTTATTAAACTTCGAGATTACACTTCACTTGTAGAAGGACAATAGTTGTATAGGACAAAGTATGAATGAAAATTAAATAAATGGAATTAAAAGAAAATCTTTCATTTGTCTTTTTTAGCAAATTGAAGCGATGCAAGTTTAGGAAATAACGACATAAGACAGTGATTTTTCGGTTGCAATTTTATCCAGTAAGTGTCAAGTATGTAGGATACCTATGTATATTCGCAAATTGTTTTTATAGTGGTTGATATTATGATTTAAAATTGCTATAGTTTTGTGTTACAAGATTTTTTCTGTATATGTAACTGGAGTCTTACTGGGATCTTAAAAATAGCTATGAAATCGTCCATATGATAGTGTATGGAAGTGAGAATTGTTTTATATGTTTAAGTAGAAATTAGTGTTGATTCTGGCATAATTCTCTAAATTTAACATCAGTCTCTCCTTTTCATTTTCATTTTGCAAAGAGAATGACAAGGATGCACTGCTGTCAAATTTAATTTTAGGTTTAGAGAATCATGATGTATTCGACATCGAGCACTGAGAGAAAAGCTCATTGAAGTTCGTCGAGAAAGTTATCTTGATAAATTTGCTAGTGTATATATAGTGCTAAATAATCTTAAACATCATCATCATCATCAGCCTATTAATGTCCCCACTGCTGGGGCACAGGCTTCCCTATGGATGGAATAGGGAGATTGGGCCATGACCCACCACGCGGGCCCAGTGCGGGTTGGTGGGTGCTAACGACTGCAGATGCAGCCGGGACCAACGGCTTAACGTGCCTTCCGAAACACGGAGGAGTTCGAGATAGTAAATTATGGTCACCCATCCAATGACCGACCACTGCGAAAGTTGCTTAAATTCAACGATCGCTGCGGAACGCGCTAACCACTTGCGCCATCGAGCTCCTTCTTAAACATAGGATGCCATTATTTAAACGCAAGTTTCTAAACAATAAAAATGAACTGAACAGTGAACACTAGATGAAAACTTGACACTGACTAAAGAAAAGAAAAAAAAGTGGATTGGCTTCTATAAAATAAGCTGAAGAAGATTACAGACTTGGTCGTTTGACTTACCAATATCATTATTGTTCTAAGTTCTAACCACAGAAATAAATCAAGGTTCTAGCGTTAATGTAATAAGTTATAATTTTATCATACACATGACGAACTGGGCAGCCACGAATACTTCATTTATCAAACTGTATCAATAGCGTTTGAAGTAATGTGTCGAATGTATATTTTATTGGCTGATAATAATCTTTTAATATGTTATATTGATTGCAATAAATTTAATTTGATTAGAAACACCGATAAAGGGAATCTGTTTAGATAAATCCTGTCCGATAATGAAATGCCCATGATATTATGATAAATAATATTTTTTGTAGTTGTTTTTATACTCTGCAATATGTTACTTTTTACTTATAATTTTTGTTTCGTCTTTGAAACTCGTTTTGTATAATTTCCTTGAAAAATAATAAGACGCAAGTTATCATTGAAGTTTATCCTTAAGTTAATTAAATTAAGACCTTACAATATCACCTCGGGGGATGTCACAAGTTCTATCGTGTGAATAAAGTAAAATTACTGTTTTGATTAAATAAAACACGTTTAAACGGTTTAAATGCGCTAACTTATTACTTTTGACATTTCGCATCCTTTTCAGGCTGCGTTGTCAGTTCTGACGTCAATTCTGACGTGTTTTATTTAATGAGTGGTGTGCGTGAAAACCTAAGAAACAAGTACTGTTTTGATTTTGATAATGTTAAAAGATACTCGTCGCATTTTGACAAACTTCTTTTAACCTCATAATTTCTCTTTTGCTTTTGCAGTAGGTGCCTTTATGAGAAAATGTTGTACAATATTGACAAATGTTGAACAAATGCATATTAATTAATAAGGTGACTTTAATGTGAATGTAATTTTATCGAGAGTTCAATTGTCTCGTCTCATCACGGACATGTTTGACGGAAGGATGGCGTGCGTATCCTTCGGCTGTCACATATGGAGGACGAAACGTGCCAAGTCCACAAATAGACAGACAGACAGTGATCGTTGGATAACGCCTTATCTACATCTATAGATGTGACATCAATGCAAAGTGGAGTGCATTACAGGCCATGCATCGGTTTGGGACATCTTTTTTAATTTTCAGACCATTGTTAGAATTTTCCTATAAAACGTGTTCCTATAAACCACCAGCAAACGTCGTCCCTGTTAATTTTATGTTTCCACGCAACATTCTTAATATTTTTTGCAAAAGACTCTTCTACAAAGTATTTGAAAACTTAAATAAAAAGATGGAATCGTTCTCAAGTTATGGCCTGACCAAGGGAAATAGGGTGTCATTTTAATAAAGTTTTTAAACAGTTGAGATTTGTTTTGTCTTAGTGTTAGACTAACAATCCAGCATGGTAGCAGAAGATGAATAGTCTTAATTGTATCTAGTATTCCAGCAGACAGGTAGTTTTACCGATTTCTATAGGGAAGGCAACTCGCGAGTGATATTTACGGTAGCTTACAGCTACAGTTTATTTATATCTATTAGGCTATGGTGACAGCGTACCTTAGACAGGCTACATAATCACCGACCACCTATTATAAATTAAAAATGGTGTACTGACCTATGTAGCTTTAACTAGCTTTTAAAAGGAAAAAATTGTATGAAACCACGATAAGAGTGACTTTAAAAATCATTAAAAATCAATATCTTTCCAGGCTGGGAATCGAACCTGGGCCACCTGCGTAGCAGGCGAGCTTTCTATCACTGAACCACCGTAGCTTGTTGATAAGGACTGAATTCTTTAATAACAATTAAATAAAATGCGACATGCTAAAGAAAGTGAAATTGTTTTTTTTCTTTCTTCTGTCTTTCTTTTCGTTCGGATTTTTGCACTGTTTCAGCTTTAATAAATAATAATAATAAATATTTCCAACACTCACACCAATTAGCCTAGCCCCAAAGTAAGCACTGTAAGGCTTGTGTTATGGGATACTAGGGTAACGGGTAGAATACATATATTGTACATATATAAGTATTTATATACATACGTACATAAACATCCATGACTGGAGTACAAATGCTCGTATTCAACAATTCATCACACAAACATCTGTCCCACCGGGATTTTAACCCGGGACCTCTCGAGTCGGCGACACCATGATACCCGGCATATAAACCACTCGGTCACGGAGGTGGTCATTCAATGAAAATACTTGCCACATGACATCTGCAAGTAGTTAATTTATGTGACTACTGGTACGAACTCAGAAGTCACGAATGGTAACGTCATTCAATATCGTAACTTTGCTATCGGTTAAACAATCGCATATATAATAAATAGTATTATGGTTTGACAATATCCTGCCATAGCCTGCGCATTAAAGATTTGAGGTTATGTATAGGAAAATTTTATGCACAAGGTCAAATCGTAAAATGCGCAAGAAGGTTGCGTTTCGAATTAATTAACGTGATTAATATTAATTTGCAATTGAGAAAATTGAGATACAAAATTATAAATTATGTCATTGTGAGTAGGTATCATGCTTAACTATATGAAGAAACTTCTTAAAGTCTCTGAAATGGTATAAAAATCTTTGGTTCCTAACTTACTACTCAGGTGGACAAGGTGGACGGTTGGAAATACCCTGGATAATTTACTTATCAAAAATAAGATGAGGCCATTCAAATTTCGTGTCATTATGGTGTGGTTTTTTATAAGGTGGTGTTACGCTATGACCTATGTATGCATCTCTCTTTATAACTTCTTACATGTGAAAGCTTGTTGGAGCACCACGAAGAATTTTCTCTTAGTTAGAATTAGTCTCTTCGGTGGTGTCGTGTGTGGCGGGTCGTTACGTTCCCTAAAATATGGTTGAGCGAAGCGATGGCTGGTTCATGCGTCATGCTCGTGAACGGGTGCTGCCAGCGGAGATGAGTCTGCCCTAACTACTTTGATATTTAAGATGTAAATGTTTAATTACACCTATTATAAATAACTCTGTTTGTATTTATACTGTGTGACACAGCAATCAAAATGCAGGTGAAAATTATTGTATAATTTCACATTATGTAATGAAAGGTGACTTCATGAATCATCTCTCTAGTCATTTTTCAACTTGACAACTCTGTAAATGATAAAACAGGGAGAAAAAAACAGCCCTTGCTGAGTTTCTTGCCGGTTCTTCTCAGTACAAGGTCTCCCGCCGTAGATTTACGAACCGATGGCGTAGCTTCTAGACATTCATATGTGCTTGTAACAGCCTGAACGGAATAAATGATTTTGATTATTGATTGATTATTGAATCTTTGCGGTGAATAGGAATTGTACCTATGATAAGCAAGTAGCTTAAAGTGTATGCAGATTTTTAAAATTCGAGCGGACACATGCGACTCACTATCTTCCGACGCGGAGAAGATTTTTAACGATTTTTTTTTTATAGAAAACAGGAGTAAATGCCCTTCTCGTTACCACGTGATCATGAGCAGCATCGAGCAATTCAGCCTCGAAGGTCACACCACAATTAGTTCGTCGGTGTTCGTGACGTGCTCAAAAAAGTCTGTTATTCAATGGAGAATGGCGTGCTATTCTCTAATATGGTCTGACGTTGATTTCGTCGACGACAGTGCCTTAAAATCGATGTTGCAATACTTAAGATTGACGACCTACGCGGTTGAGTGGTTTGTACGTCGGATTTCATGGTGTCGCCGACTCGAGAGGTCCCGGGTTCAAATCCCGGTGGGGGCAGATGTTTGTGTGATGAATACGGGCATTTGTACTCCAGTCATGGATGTTTAATATGTATTTCTATATAAATATAGTTAATGTATTCTATCCGTTACCCTAGTATCTATCCCATAACACAAGCCTTACAGTGCTTACTTTGGGGCTAGGCTAATTGGTGTGAGTTGGTAATAATTATTTATTAATTTATTTATAAGTTGTTTGTACTCATATTTGATCATAAGGTAGCTTAACAAAAAGTTTTCATTTTAGACTGTAGTATAGTTATACGTAAATTTGTTAAGTTAAACCCTTATTTTTTAAAGATGCTGTAGCATTGTCTCGTGGATGTTCGCTTAGAGAATAGCACCACAAATTTTCTTCCAATCTTTTTACTGTATTGTTTTTTGCTCATCGGCTGTTGAAGCTTAAGACTGGTTCATATCTACACACCGCACTAGTTATAGGTATATCTAACGGCAAAAACTGTAACTACTTTTTATATATGTTATTGAAGCTTTTGCGAATTAGTCAACACCTAATCGATATATTTTATAATAGTCTTGTGCGAAGTATTTTGGAATTTTGCAGCGTGGTGTGCAGAGCTCACTATGCACACACCCTGGTTGGAACGGTTACAAATTGGTTTTTTTTGGCAGTTCTGTTTCTCCATAAAATATCTTCTTTTTAATGTTAAAAGGGTGGCAAACAAGCATTTAGCCCGCTTGATGGGATCTACTAAGGTTATACAAATTGAGACTCAAATATTTAAAAATAAATGCATAAGCATTACATAGAGATCTTTTGAACATGCTATTCCTTTACAAATTGCGGAGAGGTGCCATCGACAGTTCCTGCCTTCTAGGTAATTCATGTTTTTGTGCCCCATCGGAATTTCCACGTAGTTTTATCACACCTCTTTGTTCCTCCATCCTTTACGCAGTCTTGCACGGTCTTGGTTATGAAATCTCCGGTAGCCAGATTTTGAAAGATGTTAAACTCCTGCAGTGACATCGTTGATGTACACTACGACACTTATGGAACTTCTTACAAATCAGTTTTGAATCACCTAAAGTCTGAAATCCAAAATAAAGTTTTCTGAAATTTCATAATTCATTCTCATTTTTAATGATTATCATTCATTAATTTATTGTAATAATAACCTTGGAATAGGTAAAATTAATTAGATTATTAAATGTATATAATGTTATTCATAATTTTATTGTATATAAATAATTTAATTTTATAATCAAATGTTTTAATGGAAATTAATAATCAAATGTTTTTAAAGTAACTTTAATAAAATTAATGGCTTGCTCATACGAGGGACTAAAGTCCGCTTAAATAGATCCCTTACAAATGTATCAGGTCACACGATAGTTTTAGAGTTAAAAAAAAACCGGCCAAGTGCGAGTCGGACTCGCGCACCAAGGGTTTCGTACAAACTCGATTTAATACCTCTACGCGTTCATGAGAAAAGAGGTAGTAACTTTAAAATTTTCAAAAAAATATTTTTTATTATATGATGTCACTAAAAATTTACGGTTTTCGCAATTTTTCCTTTATCTGTAGATACTATAAGACGTTACTTCGAACCAAATTTCAATTTCAAGTTCACGGGAAGTACCCTGTAGGTTTAGATTCCCGTGCGAGTTTTTGTTGATAAAGCCTAAATTTTTTAATAACAATTAAAGATGTAATGCAACTTGCTAAAGCTGAACGAAAATGAAATGTAGCGACGTAATAAAAGTTTCACTTTAAAAATAAAATAATGCAATTTGAACGATATTGATGTTGGAATATATGATTTTATACAGATGCTATGGGAGGTTTGGTATACTTATTTATTACATGCCTTTTCAGACTCTACCAATAAAACTTTGCTTTGGAGTTGTTATAGCAGGAAGTGATAATTATAATAAAAGCATTAAATCAATGCCAAATGTGAATGACATTTGCTAAGTCTGGCTGTTGTCCGGATATATCAGTAACAAGTTCCCGATTGCTTTACGATAGAATAAATTATGATACGAATGTTTATTAGGTAGTCAATAAACTTTTCCTATCTAAACATATGTATTTTTATATGAATATACTTATATATGTTTCAGTTTATGTATTCTATCCGTTACCCTAGTATCTCGTAACACAAGCCTACAGTGCTTACTTTGGGGCTAGGCTAATTGGTGTGAGTGTTGGAAATATTTATTTACCTTATTATCACAAAAAAGTTAGGCATGCGTTCAATACGAGTTTATGAAAAATGTCATAAGTTCAAAATTTTCCTGACCAATCCCCGTAGCATGAGCAGCACGATACACATGATATCACATTTTTTATCGCGTCTAACTGTCAAAGCCCATAGTAATTTGACAATTCAGCGTGATAAAAACGCGTTATAAATCATATCGCGGTGCATGAGTACTCGGTGGGCAGGTTTAAAACCGTGTCTAGCTTTTATGCAGTAAGACCAGTAATGTTCTTCTTCGGTTTTTTAGATGATCTCAAAAATATAATAATAATTTCCCCAAAAAATATACTTTAATTTCAATAGAACGAATTGTAGAGGTTTTCTTATTAAAACCTCTACAAAATATTAATAGTAAACAAGGTGTGAATTTTTCAATTATAATAATTTTAAATAAATACAGGAAGTAAGCAATTTGATCTCACCGTGTCGTCGTGTCGCAATTTATTATTATATGTAGATGTTATCCAACAATACAAAACGGTTTTGCCAGGAAATTCAAATTTTGAACGATTATTCAGTTTAAATTGTAATAATTTTGTTATTAAATTTAAATGAACTGATAATAATTGTGTTATTCTTGAAATAAATATTTTATGTTCTTCACTAGAATTTGTTTTATTCATTAAAATACTTTTGAGGACTCACTAGTTACAAGAAGATAAGTAAACTGTAAAATGGAAAATACGTGAAAAATGCATTCTGCGTTTATATTCAGACATTCATTAATATGTCGCAATAACATTATCAAAATACAAACCCGTCAGCTGTGTAAATGGATGATTACTGCCCGTGGTTGAAAAAAATATTTTAATTTTTCCTTTTTTGCGTTTTATCATATTTAGTAATGGTTTTTAATTTACACATCTAATATATAGACAAGTTTGTAGAGAAACTATTCAGGATTGATTTAAGACATAATTGAAGCCTAGATGAAGCATAAATGAGACAGTAGAATTCGAATAATAAGAAGAAAATTGGCCGAAAATCTTCGACTGTGAAAAACAAAGCAGATGGCTACGCAGCTGAGGGGATAACAGTACTTATGTATTTAAAATTGTGGCATAGTAAGATATTTATTTTAATAAGCATACTACACGATTGAGCATAACACTTTAAAATAGTCATGATTAAAGATATTTATTTGTTTCTTAGGTTTTCACGCACATCACTCATTAAATAAAACTAGTTTTTACGGGTTAATGCACGAAACTTTATTTATCTATTGACGTTTCGTAGCCTTTACAGGCTACGTCGTCAGAATCAAACTTTTATTAATAATAAAACGTAAAAACTAGTTTTATTTAAAGATATTTAGATTACATATTCATACATATTCAATGGATATAAGTAAAACTAAAATGTTCGATGATTAACTTGAGATATTGCTTAGCTTACTTTTTAGTAGTGGAAATTTACGAATAATGTTTATGTCTACTAAACCTTGAATATAAGTGCAACCTTAGCTCACCGCTATTGTTGTTTAAATAAGAACTACATAAATAAGTATGAATAGTATTCTATTTTCATGATTACCAGAAAAAGTTCTTTTAAAGTCGTTTTATATAGTACATTCACTATGTTTATATTTTAACAGAAGGCCGGGACAGTTTTATTCTGTAGCCCACGCGTTGAAAACATTTAGCGGTTGAAATCAATTTCATATTGTTAAGCTTTGCAGTGGAGGTGAATAAAATATAAATACACAAAACAAAACATAAACAAACAAAATGGTTTCTATTTTTAATACATCAGATTTGAGTATAAAAAAATCTAACTCCAAAAAGTTATAATCGAATTTAATGTTAGGACAACAAATAAGGAAATAATACCAGATGTGGATAACTTAAGAAGTAGGTAATCATCATTGTAGTGTGCCTACATAGTATAATTTGTTATTTTGTATAATTTAAATAATTGTTTTTTATATAATTTATGTTAGTTTAAAATATATATTGTAATTTCATATAAAGTATATAAGTAAATTGTAATATAAAAATATCAGCATTAAACCACTGCAGGGGGGCCTGCCCTATCTATGGATGTAATAATGAGATTGGGAGATGACCCACCACGCGGGCCCAATACGGATTGGTGAGTGCTAACGACTGCAGATGCAGCTGGGACCAACGGCTTAATGTGCCTTTCGAAGCACAGAGGAGCTCAAGATAATAAGTTTTTAGTCACCCATCCAATGACCGACCATTGCGATTGTTGCTTAACTTTCACGATCGCAGGTTGAATGAGCTAACTACCTGCGCCACTGCAATGTAGTATTCATATTAATATCATCTGCCGGGTTGACAACATGCGCTCATTACGACGCTCATGTCAGAAGAGTGAGCTTTTAATAACCTGTGGGAACCTTTGTGCAACTTCTCACAAAGGACACGAGCGGAATTTCTATTTTTAAAATGGTGAAATTATAGAAAGGATCTAGAACCATCACTTATAGCGTAATGGGAATATATATAAAAATGTGAAATACTTCCACCTTCGAGAATAGCAGAATATCTATTTTTAAAATGTAGAAATTATAGAAAGGATCTAGAACTATCTACTTATAGCGAAACGGAATATATATAAAAATGTGAAATACTTCCACCATCGAGAATAGCGGAATTTCTATTTTTAAAATGTAGAAATTATAGAAGGGATCTAGAACCATCTACTTATAGCGAAACGGAAATATATATAAAAATGTGAAATACTTCCACCTTCGAGAAGCTCATAATAAAATATACAGATATTTTCAGAAAGGTTTTATGTAAGAGCGGATGCGAGCTGAGAGATATTTAAAAAAGAGGTTGGTATTTGAAACAACTTCAATATTGCTGTCGCGCATTAGCCGTCGTGTAATTTTAAAATACCGTGCATACAGTAAGGGACAACTGAAGCTCCCGCTGAATATTACGAAAAAAAATTGCTCGAAGTTTGCCTCTCGACGATTTCGTCGTCAAAAATTAGTCTATCTAAAAGAAATTTAACCTATAGAATAATAAGTAGTTGTGTGTAGTAAAAACAAATCAAAAAAATACAAAACATGAAGGCCTTGTACTTTTGCCGTTGTGTTTTTTTTGTAAATGCTTATTGAATCTCCATAGCAGACGTCTTTAGTGGTAATGTTTTTTATAATGTTTCTTATCATTTTTGAGGGCTTATAGTTGCTTTGAAAAACAAGTTATCGAAAAAACGAAGACATACTTACCTATTATAAAAACCATTCAAGTACTTGAATTTTTGGTTCTTTTTCAGATTTCGTGGATGTGTTTTATTAATATCCATTTCTAGGATTCAGAAGAATGCTTTAGGGCATTTCTTCTTTTTGTTTAAGTAGATTTTTGTTCGCTTAATAGCTCCTGTAGTGATATCATACACAACCATTGGACACCGAAACATCTGTTTACAGAGTACTAAGTGTAGGAATGAAATTGGAACTAAACCTTGGGTGTTCCGATATAAATTTCGCGAACACGATCATCCATCGATGAATAAGTAGAAAAAGTAAGTGTATAACTTAAGAACATGAAATTCCAAGTGGTTTTATCTATACTTTTAATATTTCATTAATTGTTATAAAAGAAATCATTGTGATTGAAATTTCATTCAATTTAGTTTACTTAAAAAATTGAAGCTTTTTAGTTCATATCGCCAAATAAGCTTTAAGGATCTGGGACGACACGAATTATGTAAAAGTTAAAATATTCACAAATAATAAGAAATTTGCATTTGCTGACGGCTGTTTTGTCTGCGTTGACTTTAGAATTTATAAAATCTCTGGGAAATCTTTAAAGGATCAGAAAATTAGCAAATGAAACAATATTGCTGACTACTTAATATTCGGCAATCTCAGGTGAAGCTTATATTTAATTTTTCCGGAATAAAAAGATCCGAGGGCTGCTGCTATCTGTGTGCCTTATTTCATCCAAATCCGTTCAGTCTTGATTGAGTAATAAACATACAAACTGTAAGTAGGTTGTAGGTAGTAACATTAGTAGGTTGTTTCTTAGGTTTTCACGCACATCACTCATCAAGGTCAGAATACTGAGTAGTATTCTGACGATGCAGACCTGAAAAGGCTGCGAAACGTCAATAAATAAATAAAGTTTCGTGTTGTTTCGTAGTTTGGTTGCAAATTATATGTATCAGAAGGTAGAATATGCTAAATCTTACTTTACTCTAACTAAACACGCTTGGTTTATAATTAATGATTTACCACCTGTATAATATGTACTATCTATACTAATACTATAAACCTGAAGAGTTTGTTTGATTGAATGTGCTATTCTCTAGGAACTACTAATTTTACTTGAAAAATTATTTTTGTAATAGATAGCTCTTTAATAGAGGAAGGTTATATAGGCTATATAACAACATGATAAGACTAATAGGAGCGGAGCATCAATGGAAAATTTACGAAAGCGAGGAAAAAAGTCTTTTTCTGACCTTTCGTTGCGTGTTTCGTGAACGGTTAAAGTTACACAAAAATCACGAGAAATTGTTCTTCGTGAATTGTTAAAGAAATAGGATCAGACTTTATTCTCTGTGGGAAAGTACCTCAGTTAGGTATTTGTTACTTTTTCCATTGCAAAAAAGGTATGAAGCTATTTGCGTGTAAATAATCCCAGAAATCTGTGTTTGATGTTCCACAAGATTTCATACCTAATATCGTTTACAAGAGTAGCGCCTAAAGAAAGCTTCACTTCATAAAATTCATGGCATCCATCTACGAGCGACAATTTGTTATATTCCAATATCAACTCAAAGAAGTCGCTGGCATAGCTAATGTGTGTATCCATAGAAGTCATTGGTAATACAATACGTATTTTTCGGATAGAGCACAGACAACAGATACAAGGTGACTCGTAATATTATTATATCGATTTGAAAGATAATATACTTCTCTCTCAATAGGTATTATGTTATAGGGACAATAACACTGCAAAATTCTGGTAACTTTGGGGATGATGTCGAATATAATATGTCTATTTTTGTTGCTATTTTCCTCATTTCTCCCCGCTTTGGTGTAGACTCGTTTTCCTTCTCGGGTTCGTATAATAAATATAAACCTTCCATGAAAAATTGTCTAACCAATGCTGAAAATAACGTTTAGCTTTTGCGAGGTTTAGAATAAGTTATAGCGGATATTCTCTATATACAAACGCGGTGAGAGATTTTATAATAATCAAAGGATTATTAATTTGGTTTTAAAAGGGTGGCCATAAGCGTATGGCCTGCCTGATGGTAAGTGGCCACTACGTCCCAAATAGCCTTACGCTATTTGGGACGCCCGCGATACCCAAAATATCACTGACCCAATCCCCTAGACCGTGGAGCCTTGGAACCTTACTCACCGACAGAAACACAACACGACCAAAAGTTAGTGTTATTTTACTGGATCTTCTGTAATGTGAAGGTTACATCCCCCAGACGGGCGCTCAAATTTGAGTGGAAAATCCGCTATGCCCCACCTCTCTATATCTATCTAAATAGTATACTTTTAGAAGATAGAGACTGTATCAAGATTAATTTGGTTTAAACACATAATGTTAGAATGACGTGTTCTAATTAAAAAGGTTTTACTTTATTTAATTGCAGGTATTTTTCAATCAGATATGCAAAACTCGTGTCTACGTAGTTAATTTGATAGCCGGTTTGATATTGAGCTAATCATTTGATTTTACGCTTTTAAGAAACACTCCATTGCTGCTAAGGTTATCTTATAAAAAATATATATAAAGATAAAACACTTAAATTTAATAAAATAAACTGCATAATTGATTAGGAATCGACGACAAAGGTCATGCATCTGAATGCATGACCTTTGTCTTTGATTTCAAGTGCTGACACTTGTTTCAACTTATACTGTGGTTTGGTTTTGTGGTGCTATAATTTTTGTTCCAATTTCAATTCTATATACGTTTTGTGTCAAAACAAAATCTGAATTTCGGGGGTGTATGTTATGACACGTGCGCTGGATCACGTTGATTGACATTCGATGTTCAAAAATGTAACGACATAAAAATGAGCCATTCAGCCGTACAGTCAATCTGTAGGTTGAGTGGTGAAAAAAAAACCTAAAGGGTAAGTCTTGTTTTTTCTGTTGCCAAATGACGTCAGTAAGCCACCTTGGCGATGGGCATGTTTAACTCGTAGGCGTTTTTTGAAAAACTCCAAAAAACCGTCAAAAATTTTTTGAAACGCATTTTTCTTGTTTTGTATGCATTTTAGAAACTTTTTTTTCGACCATAATTGTAGAGGGCGTTGAGTACTACAATTTATGTTATTGTTGCAATCTCGTACAAACTACAATTATGGTCGAAAAAAAAAGTTTCTAAAATGCATACAAAACAAGAAAAATGCGTTTCAAAAATTTTTTGAGGGTTTTTTTCAGTTTCTCAAATACGCCTACGAGTTGAACATGCCCATCGCCAAGATGGCTTACTGACGTCATTTGGCAACAGAAAAAACAAGACTTACCCTTTAGGTTTTTTTTTCACTGAAACGATATTTTTTTCGACAGATTGACTGTACTATTGTTTAACAAAGCCTGAATCTGATCCCGCTCCCACCTTGGATCCCGCGGGTCTAACATAGCAACTTTCGTATGTAACATAGAAAATATGTTTGTTTACCCTTTTCGTCTGTTTTGCGTATTCTATACAAAGTGTCAATCGGACGAATCATTATTCTGACGACGCATTCCTGAAAACTGGGAAACGTCAATAAATAAATAAAATCAGTGCATCTAACCCGTTGAAACTTGTTTTATTTAAATCAGATGACTTAGGAATTTCATAATTGGTAATTTTCGAAAAACGAAAAGTATTCTAATACATTTCCTGTGATCTTATGCAAGGAGGGAATCATATATTCACTATAGTTTCCGTACAATCTAAGTTACATCAAATTTGGTGGTATAATGGTATTTGCAATTAATTTATCCTTTATGTGTGTGTTTGTTTTGGCTGAAGTAGGGACTTTTTTTTTTTTAGCTGAAGTAGGATCATTTTCCAGATATACATAAATTGTACCCAACGATTTTTCGATATGTTACAGTTGCGAAATTCAAAGCAAACGTTTTGTTTGTATTTACGAGTTGTACAAAATGTTTTCAGGATTTGCATCAACATAAAATGCGGTTGTGTTCCAGTAAACACAATGTAGATTTTTTATGTGTCTCTATCTGCGAGTAAGTGCCTGTTCATAGTAGGTAAATAGTCATACTATTTTCCTTCATTTTATTATAAGATTTTTATATAGAAAATCACCACGCTGTATGCATGATCTGCACCTTTAGCAAAAACCAATATCGAATTCGAATAGTTTGCGAGTGCGAAATGTTATTGTCAAATTTTGTATGAAAACTTCAACAGTAGTAATAAGAACTAAAAATCAGTACACATTTGACAATGATTTCGGTATTGGTTCGTGCTAAGGGTACAGCATGGGAATAGGCAATGTGTTTAAATTGTTTTAATTCTTTACCAATTGTTGTACGTGTTATAACTGTTGAAACAGAATAAGTACATAATAGTAATACATACCCAAGAAAATACTTACAATATTTTATGAAACACCTTGAAATAGATATAATTAAATACTATGAGTTATTCGAATGATTTCAGTAATTACTGAGCCTAGACTTGTTTCTTGTTACTGCACAAATGTAATAGATCTGTTTTGTGACTAGATTTCTGTTTTTTGAAATAGGTTCTGTTTAAACATTCTTTTATGTATACTTACTTATCTCTACAGCAGGCACTTTGGGTACTACGGTTTAATCCATTGTCCAAAATTAAATAGTTATATTTTTTTTGTATATTATTTAGGTAGTTAATTCTTTTTATGTTTTTAGACAATAATTAGTTTTAAGCTTTTGTAATTTAAATATTAATGTTGCTGTGCGAGGTTTTACCCGCAGTTTATCAGGGATATTTTCTAGCAGTAAAACTTAGCCTATGTGTTAATCCAGGGTGTCAGCTAACTCCATATCAAATTTTATCAAAATCGCTCCAGCCGTTAAGACGTGAATAAGTAACAAAAATACACACCCACAAACTTTCTCCTTTGTAATATTAGTGTGATGAAGTAAAAGGGTCATATTGACATTAACCATTTCTTAAGTAAGTTATTCTTTTCCATTTGTTGTACGTCGTATAACTGTTAAAACAGAGAAAGTAAATATTTAGCGTAGGATAAAAAAATAATAAGGAGCATTGCTTTCTCAATCAACTGTGCACCTAAACACATAATTATAAACGTACACCAGTAAGGTGTTCAACTGTTTGTAGGAACAGGTACCTCAGTATCTCAATTAAGTAAATATACCTATATCACGTAGATAAGAAACAAAGTTACACATTCCTTATTCTATTTTATCATCGTGACATCTCGTTAGGTCGTTCATTTGATAGAATTAAACCGCTACAGATATGAAGACTATTTGTATGTACTTACGAATTACCTATCAAGTTTGGTGCAATGCGAGTTCATATAACCACATTTGTGTCTTTTCACGCACACCATTCCTTAAATGATACACGTTTAAACGGTTTCAAAATATGTATTTTTATGACCTTTTTGACGTTTCGCATACACTTCTATTAGGTATAACGAAGCAGCCTTTTTGAAGTGAAAACTTCTTTAGCGGCGTTGTACTCTTTTTTTTGTATGGGTAAAAAATGTTAAACTCCCGTCAGGTTAAACACGTGGGCTGATCGCATTATGACACACAATAAAATTGGAAAAGTTCTTGACTTTCAATATATTGAAAAATAGTAATATTTTATTTTATCGTATTATAATAATAAGTCTCTATCTAGGACGTTCACATGGCATCTTTATTGCGAAGAAAATGATTTTTTTTTACAATAGATGTCGCTAGGTGTGCTTAAATGTGATTCATGTAAGTTGATTTCTTTACAATAGATGTCGCTAAGTGCGCTTAAACGTGATTCATGTAAGTTGATTTTCTGCAACCCGTCGTTTTTTTTTCAGTGTGTGTTTTTGTGTCAGCTGTTGGTCGCAGATGACCTTATCCGTCAGGTTTGGGGACGGCGAGATCTACTTATATCGTTTACCAAATATCCTAAAACTGTGCAAAGTAAATAACACACATAATGTAATTATTATCCGGTTAAAGTACGTAGATCCTAAAAAATAAAATTGTTACGGTTTCAGTGTGGAGAGAAAAGACACTGTTTTCGATGAAACGAAAATTGAAAAAACGAAAAAAAGGAGAATTTGCGGAAATATAATAAAGACGCGTGAAGAAGTATTTTTGCACGCCGGCAAGGTGAGGATGGTTGGTGAGGCAGTGATCAAGTGGGGTAGAGTCTTTTTTTTGGTTGTGTATGCTGTTGGTTGCAGATGATCTTTACAACGTCACCGGGTTTGGGGACGGGAGATCCTAAGCGGACCTCAAGCCGGAGTTGGCGAGTGCCTCTAGAGGTATTCCAGGCGGATGGCATCTCCCCACGGGGGGAGTCTCCTCTCCGTCTGGAGCTTCTAGACCACTCGAACCTGAAGGGTCGGCTCAACGAGAGGGCGTCCCTGAGACTCGGACCTCGGCTCTAGTTAACCGTTGTCGCGAGGGGCGGTATTTTCGCACTCTTATCCTACGGGTGCGGTGTCTGCCTAATGCTAAGCTAGTGTGCAAGTATGCTAGTTGTGTAGTGTTGGCGAGGAGTCGCAAAGGGATGCGAAATGTAATAAAAAGACACATTTTAAGCGTCTACTAGTTTAACTAGTTTAAGCGTCTTTCATTCATATAATAACCACATTTTTTGCCATCCAACGCGGCAATGCTGCCAGCCTATTGGGCACCATTCCTGATGGCGGCGCTGGGGGTGACATATTATTTATTTTGTAAATTATTATTATATTTCTCTAGGTAAGTAGGTTAAGCTATATAGTTTTTAAGTTTGTGTTATTTTAATGTATTATAATATAATCATTGTATAAATCACTAATTAAAATGTCAATTAACTCAAAATTATAAAACCAAATATTTCTTAAGAAAATTTGTACTAGAAAAAAAATCGCTCGGTCCAGATACAGGATTGGAATTCCCATCTACCGCAATCCCAGGGACACAATGACATAAAAAAAATGTTTACATTTATAAATCTAGCAGTAGAACGCTTAAAAATATAGAAAAAAAACATACTTATTTACTTTTTTCTTTTGGTTTATTTATGCAAATATTATTGATTGATAAATTTCAGAGGTTGAAGCGAAGTAAATTCTGTGAAAAAATAAATTGTTTCTACTAAGAAAGAATAAACGAACGTACGGACAAAATTATAAAACTTTGTAACTTAATCATGAAAACATTCCTATTATAGTTTCCAAATAAAATGCTTGAATTATTCGTTTTAAACTAGAATATTATGTATTTCTAAAATCCTAGTAATATTTATTTATTTACTCTTAATGCCACATGGCATTCTCTACCAGTCATATTATAATTGTTAATATTATAAATTTAAAAGTTTGTATGATGGGATGTCTGTTATTTAATCACGCAAAAACTACTGAGCGGATTTCGATGAAGTTTGGTACACATAAAGTGGTTTAAGACATAAGTTACTTTTAATCCCGAAAAATGTTGGATTCCTGTGGGATTCTCAAAGAACTAAAGTTAACGCGGACGAAGTCGCGTGCGGCTGCTAGTATGGTATGAGTTCTTCATCATTTTTAGAGGTACGTAACTTAATTATCGACAGACCCGTCTTTCCTAGTGGGCACTTTGGGCAAGTGCCCAGGGCCCCGCGATCGGTAGGGGGCCCCCTCAGATCAAATACAAAGTCCTTAGTTTCTGTTAAATCAACAAACGGAAGTCATAGAGGCCCCATTATCCTAATATGCCCAGGGCCTCCAATAGGTCAAAGACGGCGCTGATTATCGAGTTTGTGTTGAAACTGTTTCAAAGTATACAATTGCGTGCTTTGTCTAATTGACGGTTGGTCGAAATTGAGATCGGCACTTGAACTACTACAAAAAGTTCAACGGGATAATTTTAATTGTCTCCAACGTAAACATTATTATTTTTGATATTTTTTCCCTTGAATATTTCCACAGCAGAGGACTTATTAAGGAAAAATATTAACCGATCACCTTGTACGTTCTGTTTTGCAGAATTATCCCTTATACCAAATACAGTAAGGATATTTTTTAAAGAGATCCAGATAATCAAGATCGTTTATAGTCTAGACCGAAGACCTCTAAGTAGATATTGTCGCCTAAAAAGAAGACTCTTTTAGTGCGTTGTAGTAGGATTTCGTTATTCTGTAACATTTAGGAAAAATATTTATTTATTGTTTTTACTTAATACAGACTAAGAATTGGCTATAATAAGAATTATTGTATGCAACTGGATTTCATATAAAAACAAAATTTTCCGCGAAAAGATATTTTTTTATACATATAAAAAAATGTCTTTCGAATAATTAGGTATATTATTATCTAATCGTTAATCGTATGTTTACAGTTTTTTTATAATAAGTTCAAATTAAAATATAATATTAAATAAAAAAAAAACACCTACCTACAGTAACAAAGAAAATTCTTAACAGAAATGAACTCATTGATAGATCAGCAAATAATTTGTGCCAGAAATTAATATAAAATAATTTCTTGTATTCAGGGTGTTCAGCTCTTTAGAAAAACATATTGTAAAACTGTCTATTAACAATATTCTAAGATGTCCTAATGCGTGGATGTGAAATTTACAACAAGTATAGTATAGGCATGCGTCCGATATATCAAAACGAATCCAAAATCCGATTTCAAACACAAATCGATACCGAACGATTTCTCAACAAGAAAATCCGATTTCAGAAATCTAACCGAACCAAAACGCTAGCGATCTAATACCATAAGTATCCAAATGTAAATCGGATTCGAAATTCGTGCTTTCGTTTTCGGAAGTCAGATTTCGTGCTCGGAAGTCCGATTTCGATTTGCTGTTTACGGAAATCTATTGCTCTTCTCTGAGGCGGGATTATTTATCACTGAAAAGATATGTCGTCTAAAAACATCAAAAGTCGAGCAACTTACATTTTTGGACGCTAACCTGAAGTAATTAGGTTTGATTTTGTAAATGGTTTGAAAAATAATAAAAACAAACAGAAAAACAAAAAAAAATACTAAAAAAATATGTAAAAAGAAATCATTGTATATAAGTCGATTTTTAAATGCGCCGCAAAAGTTTTACTCTTAACCGTAAACATAACTTTTCTGCTAGTCCTAAGCGAAAATCTACGAGTATTCTTGCTTCCTACAATTAATTGTTTGTGATTGTCGTTAGCTAATAAAACCAAATCATAACACAAACTAGTGAATTGGCTAAGTTTGGCACATCTGAAATCGGATATCTAAAAACGGATTTTAAAATCGATTTTGAAATCTGAAATCCGATAAATATCCGTTTGCGTTCAAAACCAAAAACGCCCATGTCTAGTATAGTATTGAGAACGACTTTGACTTATTCTCGACAAGCCCAGCGACAGTCAGACGAACTATAGCTTCGAATTATTTTAAATAGGCATTAATTAAATAAGTGGGTATGCTCAATATTCAAACTGGCGTCTGTTTCCTTTTTTTTTTTAAGATAGTATAAATTGTTAGCTGTAATAAATATATTATGATATGAAGCATATTATAAGCATGTAAGCATATTATAGTAGGATAAAAGAATATGAGATAGTTATAGTTATATAAGCATGTTTAATATGTGGAGGTTTTTAATTGGCTTTTAGATATTGTTTATTTAATAAGTCATTGATAGCTGTAAACCTTCCTAAAATAAAATAAATAAAAATAAATAAATGTCGAAAAGGATAACTATAAGTAGATTGTTAAGGTAGTTATAGAAATTACCAACAAGGAAAATACTTCACAGAAAATCGTCTATCCTTGAGATATTTATAAATGAACAAATAGAAATGCTATGTTTCTAAGGCCACAGTGGATATTACTTAATATAATAATATTTTCAAACAATTTTATTACGAATAGAAATGCACGTTTTAAATTTTAGACGCTCCGTTCTAATATTTTAATACTATTAATAGAAAGTACTTGAATTACTTTTGTAATGCAGAATAATTTATCAAAGATAAGATATAACGTAGTTTGTTCATGTCATATTTGAATGTACCTGCATAAAGAGCAATCATTAGTAAACACAAAAAAAAATCTTCTCGGTTTTTTTTTCTTTTCTGTTATTTTGAGTTATTACCTGACTGTTAGGTAGGCAGAGCTCTACGGGCCCGTATTATAGAAAGATTCTCAGTAAATGATCTAGACTTGAGCATAGTTAGAAAGGGATGTCGCTATATATAGCTCATAGAGACATCTCTAACTGTACTCAAGTAAAGAACAACACTTATTTGTCATTCTGTAATACGAGCCTAAATGGATATATCGGTTAATTTATACTTATCTTCCCGTTATTTCACTTAACGACCTTAGGCTGCGTTTTCGTACGATCATCGTTCATTTCACTGAATTTAGATCAGTTTTTGTTGGTTTTCTTTAAAAATATTGCCATTTTCCTTAAGATTTCGTTCATTCAACCCTTAATATTTTTGTATAGTGTATGTTACTCAATTTGTTCAGTTTCTATTAGACAAACAAAGGGGTAACCGAACAAGGTTGATTGTTATCCAATGATCAATAATAATTGCTCTTTGATGATCACTTAGTAATTGATGAGAGCGGATCTAAACATAAAAGTGGCCTTAATTCTAAACACTTTATAACGGTAAAATTTATTAGTGTTCTATCTCCCTCTTAACCTTCAAATTGATATTGAAGGAAAAAGGTAATATGATATTATTTTAGTGAAACTTCTTTTTCGTTTTTCTTAAGCAAGTCCCTTTTTCATTTTTAATTGATATTACAAATTCAGAATTTATGAGCGTGCAGCGGTGGTTCAGTAGTAGAATGCTCGCCTGCTATATAGCGCGGGCGCAACGGTTCGATCCCCAGCCGAGGTAGGACTTTTTTATATTATTTTTATAGTTTCACTTGTATCTTGGTTTCATAAAACCCACACATTTTTAGGGTTTCGAAGTCCTGACAAAGAACCCTTATAGTTTCGTCATGTCCGTTTGTCTGTCCATCCTCGGTTTTGCTTGGAGACTGTTAGCACTAGATAGCTGTTATTTTGTAGAGATTTGTATATAAATAACGCCGACAAATAGGTAGAATAGGTCCCCTACATGTAACGTCAAGATGATTTATTTTTCATTGTGTACCCTATCATGTGGGATATCATAAAATTACTTATGGGTAAGACTATAACTCCTAAGACTATTTCTCGATTATGGGATCCGGTTGCAACTAAGCGTTAGATATATTGAACTTTATATTAATAATCTTTTTTCGAGTAGGGCGTTCATCCTCCCCCCCCCCCCCCCCCCCCTCTTAAAGCTAAAGTATTGGCTTGAAAAACATTTAAAAAACATGATAATGCTTTTCATGAACTTTTAAGAAAAATTATAACGGTTAAGATAGATTTGTTAGTTCAAGAGTAAAAGTCGTTCAACTTTGGTTAAAGAAAATGTCTTACCTATTGAAAATTCAATTGAAGAAAACATTAAAAGTGACATAGATGAAGTTATTTTTATACAGTATAATATAATTTTGTACAGTACCCCGAGCACGAACCATTATCGAATTCGAATAGTTTGCAAACCGAAATGTCTATGTTAAATTTTGTATGGAAACTTGAACAGCAGCGGCACAAAGTACGTAACGGGAACTAAAAATCAGTACACATTTGACAATGACATTTCGGACTCGCAAACGATACGAATTCGATTGGTTCGTGCTAGGGGTACAGTTCATCCATAAAAAATAGCGGTGCGTCATTATCGTCATCAGCCTATTAATTAAAATATATGTATAAAACCAGTTTTAGGGTTAACTGCCTACGGTCACAAATTTCAGATATTCAGAAATATCTTGTCACTGACATTTTCCCCATCAGCAGCTGTAACAGGGCCGGTGGCAGAGGTGTGGCGGCTACGAAGGTCTGGCCCCTATTTTCAAGTCTGGAACCCCGGGGCATTTACGATTTGCATCCTTCCACCCTTGGTTGGTAACTTGTCGAAATTTAGTTTTATTTTCTCTCTTGTGGGAGCCCCTCTCTTGTCTGTGGCCCCTGGGCCACAGCCCCGTCTGACCTGCCTTAAATCCGGCCCTAAGCTCATGGGTTGTGTCAAGGGCGGATCCAGCTTTGGCGGGGGGGGGGGGGGGTCATATAGCCAGCTTTGGCGCCAGGGGGGGGGGGTCATATAGTCGTGGTATATTAAATATTGAAAGTACTTAAATAAAATCCCCCTGGGTATTCATCACACAAACATCTGCCCCCACCGGGATTCGAACCCGGGACCTCTCGAGTCGGCGACACCATGAAACCCGGCGTACAAACCACTCGGCCACAGAGGTCGTCGAATTATCACATACAAAAGCACTGCCGTATCAAAGAAAAAAAATATACTCCATCATCAAATTAATCATCGTCACAGTAATTTTTTACAAATTATTTTGCACGCGTTTCATATTATAGAGTAGCTAATATAGAATTTTATTTTTCAAAGCTGATCCGATTACTGAAAGTATGCTAATTGGCAGAAAATTTTACTCTACTTAAGGAAATTAGTTCAACGAACTCACCTGATGATAAAGTGTTTTATAATAATTATTTTCTTTCCATCCTATTAATGTTATAAATGTGAAAATTTGTATGTTTATATGTTTGTTATTTACATGAAATTTGGTACGCATATAGTTAATGACCTGGATTGAGACCTGGGATACTTTTTATCCCGGAAAAATTATAGGTTCCAGTGGGATTCTCAAAAACCAAAGTTAACGCGGATGAAGTCGCAGGCGGCCGCTTGTTTTATTACAAAGAAATGTCGAAGATGGTTTCATATTTGAGCAAATTGTTTTAACAGATTTGTCAGTTTCTTAATATCTATCATTTTAAAGATCAGTTTAGGAAAGTGATTAAATACCAATAACATATTTTACAATTTAAACAACTCTCGCATTTTCCTTAGTCTTTAATATACTTTCAAAAAACTGGAATCGAAAGCGACAATTAAGATAATTTCGTAGTGAAATTTTGATTATTAGTATTTTACTGTTGTAAATTTTCGGGTTGTGAACGTTCAAGTCAATAGGTGTTTGCATTTTTTAAAAAAATCATGTTATTTCAGAAATAAAATTAACCTTTACTTGAAAATGATAAAAAAATAGTCTTCCTTAAAACATACCTAAGTATTGTTTTAAGCATGCACATTAATAATTTTTATATTTGAAACAAAAATGCAGATAAAAATGACATGTCACTCACCATCTTAATAGCACGCGGTGGCGCGAGATATTTCCGTTTGAGCACACGAAACACGTGCGGCACCCACTGCAGCCGCTGTCAGACTGACGCAAAGGCCGCATGGCAAATTGCGCTAGCGCATCTCCCCATTGATACACCAACAAATGATAACGAATACGCGGCATTTCTGTCTGCACCGACGTGACGGCGACGCGTGCTTGCTCTTATTCCGTTTCTTTACTCATGTGCTCTTATTGTTGTCGCGTGCATTGAATAGTGTTTCATTAGCACGAATTCTCTGTTTAGATGCTGCACCGACGTCAGTAAATCGAGCGGTTTCTTTAAACACGCTCTCGAAAAGGAAAATGCATTTATTTTCATAATTATGAATAACTTCTTCTTCTTAGCCACTCTGTACCACTAGGGTAAACGCCTCCATCAATTCTTTTATTACCTATCCATTTTATACCACCGGTTTTTTATATTGGCGAAACAACAGGTAATTGTTCTGCCTTGGGGGCGTTTCGTATCCCACGGTCTCCAATCTATTAGCTAGTTGATTTTTGGTTAACAAAACTGTCTTCATTTTTCATTTTCCTAGTGAAGAAAATATTACTTTTCTGGAGTTCGACGGGTAAGTTTATATCCACATATTGCCCAAGTTCTTTGTCTAAAGCGTACTTATTTGTTTTGTACATAATTATGCTATAAAGTAAAGGCAATTTTTCAACCGACTTCAAAAAAGGAGGAGGTTCTGTGTTCGACTGTATATTTTTTTTATGTATGTTCATCGATTTTTCCGTCAATTGTGAACCGATTTCCGAAATTCTTTTTTTATTCAATAGAGTGGTCTCTCAGACTGATGGTGGTCAGAGTGATGGTGGAATCCGGGGAAATCGATAACTAAAAACTTCAAATTTCAAAGGCACGCACGATGTTTTTATGCATTTTCCCCAATTTTTCCGTCAATTGTGTGATTGTTTACTTGGACGATGTAATTTTCACTAAAATGGATGAAATAAAAAAAAACGATTTTAAAATCGAAAATGGAACTGGTTGACCCGCCCGATTTAGAAATCATGAACCAGATATTATTTTTTCTTTTTAGTTCCATTTTCGATTTTGAAGTCGGCTTTATTTTTTGATTGAATATTTCACCACGACAAAGTTCAAAACTGTAACTATATTGCTGATCTCGACTAGACCTTGGTGTATTGAACAAGATGACGTTCTACATAAATAATAAACCATTTCATTATATACAATTCAACCCATTTCTTTTTTTATAAAAACAAAAATGTTTATTTACAAATTTTCTTCAACACAAAACCAAGGTGGGGTTCTTCTATTAAGCGCTTCACACCTGTACCAGAAAAAACAACTCTTCCATAAGATAAATAATATTTCTTTATGGTAAGGTCTTAATTTTAACTCATTAGCTTTTTGTATAAACAAATTCCTATAAGTAACAATATTTTAAGTGTAGAGATTATACAAATATAAAGTAAAAAATAAAGTAAACTAACTGCCTAAACTAAAGAAGAAGAGATAAAGATATTTGAAGCTATTAACAGGCATTGTTCAGAACTCTTCTTCCTTATAAGCTAGAATATTTTTCGAATATTTTGTGACGGAGCACCAACATCACTTTGCATGGCATAATGAGTATTTGTCAATACGTATATAAGGAACAATTTACAGCGCTACGATTCAATTAATCGCCGTACAGAGCAACCCTATCTTATTCGACCACTAAATAAATTTGACGTTTCATTTGGTGGGTATCCGGGTGCGGATTTCTCGTAATATCCAATTCAATTCTCTGGCACCGTTGAATCCTAATTGTGAGCACTGTGCAGCGGCTTCGGTGGGTAAGCTTTTTACAATTTCGAATTTATACTTTGCAGTTGGAAAGTCTGTTTTACGTCAACAGATACAATTCAGTTGGAATATAAACATAAACCTGAAACGAAACGTATCAACGTTTAATAGTCTATGCGCCCTAAGCGTTCTTTAAATTTAAAATTATTACTTGTAACTTCTCTCTCTTTTGTTGTTACCGTTCGTTGAATAATTACTGCTTTTAATCAAATACTTAGGCCTACTTGCAGCAAATTTGCTAAATCTCGATTCAACTGAAACTAGATATATCCTATAGAAAAATATCAAAATTTCACTGTAAATTTGACACTATTAACACCAAAAATAGATATATCCCATACGATATATCTATTTTTGGTTGAATCGAGATTAAGCTAAATTGCTGCAAGTGGACCTTATAGACGTCTACTCACTTTCTCGTTGTTTACGTTGAATTAGAGTAAGCCTCCAGGGCGGATGCCTAATCGTAAAGAATCAATAAATCGTAAAAAGTAAAAAATATTCGAAACATGATAAAACGCATACCAAAAGAAAGGAAGGGTGGGGGATGGGGATGACCTTTTAAAGGGGAAAACGGTTTATAGCGATTTTCGGGAAAACTACAACTTCTATCGAAATATAATCAATGGCAAAATTAAAGGCAATCGAAAGATCTACAACTTTTATAGTTACAATTTTTTCACATAACTTTAAAATATTTGCGAAAAATCAAAATAATCAACTTTTTTGGTTTTTTATTGTTATCTCGCACAAAAAACTTTTTTTTCTAGAAATTTGGTAAATTAGTTGATTTTCGAGTGAAAATAAGGTTACTTTTTCGAAATTATATCAATATGCGGGAAAAATTAATATTTTGAATAGAAAAAATTTGAGCGTGTTTGGGACAAAAGAAGGTAAGTTTTTAACAAATACCGAGATTTTTTTGTTGGAAGATCTTAAAAAACCGGTATATTTGTTAAAAGTGAAAGGTTACTTTATTATTTGCCTGGAATTTTCAACCGTGCAATAGATGATGCAAATAACTGTGTATTATAGGTTTAAATGTTCAATCTTTAGTTTTTAAGATTATGACATGAAGGAGGGGAAAGCCTAAATGGTCGAGGACATCGGGAAATAAAAACTCGTTAGAATACTCGCTTTTATGACCAGTTTTATTGTAGCTTCCTATACCGATATTAATCCGAATAATAAAACGCAAATGGCTCTATTTATTTATGTTTGACTCAATAAGAATAATAAACATTTATGAAATATTGTTTACTTTTATATGACACAGGAACCGGATAATCGTAATTAATAATTAATTTATATTGTGATTATTTCACAAAATAAACCTATTTTTTGATGGTACAAATAATATATTGTAGGTATGCTTTGTAAAAGATGGAAATGTAGTGAGCAAAAATATTACAATCTAAGTACATACCTAAGTTGCACCATAAACATTGATAAATAACATAATAACCCAAATTTGAAAATTGAACCTATATGTGAATGTGTATTGAAGACAATTATTGAATTTTTTAAACTATGAACACTTAGATTATTTCTACACGTGCTTTACCAATCTACAAACTTAAACAAAAACGGCAATAAAAGAGTCACCAGAAAGTATAAACTAGAATAACACAATGTACTCGTAGAACTAACGAGCTTTGGAGATAACTTTAGTTAGTAATTTTAATTACCGGGTAAAGCTCAGTTGGTAAATTGACAAAATTCTCGCTCCAGTTGAAAGTGCAACAAAATATAACGGTGGAGTGAGTATTGCAAACTTTCAAACTTGCCTATTTTGAAATGGCACATTCTGTGGATAGCATTCTGCATCACTACATAGTATAAAACAAAGTCGCTTTCTCTGTCCCTATGTCCCTTTGTATGCTTAAATCTTTGAAACTACGCAACGGATGTTGATTTTAATAGATAGAGTGATTCAAGAGGAAGGTTTATATGTATAATACATGCATAATATAGTAGAGAAACACTGATAATTTTAAAGGTTTTTAATGTAAGGTCGTAAATAAACACATTTTTTGCGCTTACATTGCAAACGCTGGCTGAACCCCACGAGATAGATCAAAATAATATACTACAGTATTGTACAACTTAAAAAGGTCTACAAAAAAGTCCGCGATGGTATATGTCTATCTCTTAAGGATAACCCACAATAACCAATTTTTATCCTATACTTTTTACGAGAAATAATAGATTATTTACGAAGCGACTTTAAGCAATATAACATTCATCCTTATCCAATTAAGTACCTTAAATACATTGTGCATTTAATATAGAAAAATTTGGCCCTTTAACGCATATAATTTAAATGAATATTTTCGAAGATATTACAAATTTCAAATTCAGGGACATAGCGGTTCCGACGCTACCGGGCTTGGCGGCGCGTGCCTATTGTAATTGGGTATTAGAAGAATGTCATTGTGTATAATACAAGCCTGAGAACAAAAACTATATTCTACACTACAGCTTTACACCGAAGCGAAGCGAGGGCGGGCCACTAGTTGGGTATAAAGTACAGAATAAGCTTCATTTTTATTTTTATTTTTATCTTTAGTGGAGGGTACCTACGAGTAGCTATAACAGGTGTCCCGCTCGAATTGGAGCGCCTAAATAAACTTTTTATTAGTGTTCGTTCGTTACGTGAAGAAAAATGTTGAAATTATCATTAAGCACATTTTCACACACGAAATGATTATGTATAAAAATATACTCATTGACAGAAGAACCTTTATTAAAAGCGTTAAATGTTGAATGTCGTAATTGTTTTATAAAATGCATTATTCTAAAGAAATAAAAGCTTTGACCTTGCGGAAAGAGAATGGGATTTAGATTGGAGGGCGCTGTAGTGCTTTTCTACCGTATTTGTAAGGTTTTACCCCTTTTAGACATGATTAAATACAAAAAAAAAACCAAGAAATCACAACAACAAACAAATCCGTATTAATACAAAACTTTGATGTTTTACAGATTGCTGGGTTTGATTGCCAAATAAAAATCTTAATGTTAGTTCCGTTTTTCGCCACGCCCATTCTCTTTCCGCACAGACTCTACGTTATTACCTAAAGCGTCAAGGGAAAACTTTATATTTAGTCTGTGTAGTTATTTTGTTGTTTGTTATGCGCGCGTATTTGCGCGATATGCGCGATATTGGTTCGTGCTAAGTAGAGATGGGATTTTACCCGGAAAAAACCCTAATGTAGGAAAAAATAGGGAAAAAACCCAGGGAAAATTCCCGAATGGGATAATATTCGGGTTTTTTCATATTTAGCATATGTAACATCTACGTATGTGTAGATACATGTATATATCAAATAGTACGTACTATTTAGTACTATTACTACTGGTTAGAGCTAATCTAACTTTGTTTATTTTCATAATTCAATAAAAACGTTGTATATGGAGTATATAGCTATCTAATTAAATAAAAAACCTGTCTGTTTGTGTGTGTTCTTCCGCTCATAGCGACAAGTAACCCGAAGCTATGTATGCTTAAGCAGGTAGTAGCCGTGGCGTACGCGTTGGTGATCTATCTAAACTCACACGTTGTTTTGGCTTCGTACTGTGCGCATACTTGTATTAATTTGTTGGTTCGTTTCGGGGTTGCACTTTAACCAGGGGCACACTATATTTGTGAATTCCTTGCAAACCTTGTACTTTTATTCATTGAAATTGATATTATATTTTGATTTTCTAAGTTTATTTACTGTAGGAAATAGTTATTTTAAAAAAGTTGAAATGAGTCATGGTTAGAGATGGCTAAACGCTCGGGCGTTTCAGGCAAATTGGGCAAAGTAAAAATTTCTTTTTTGGCCATTTATACTTATTTCATATTACTTTCGTAGGTTTACCTTCGCTGTTAATATACAATACTTTAGAACAACTCTATGCATTTCTACATTTCTACTGTTTTTACATTTGATTTTTCCCCTTAGATCACATTATGCCCAGAAAGAAAAATACTGATGTATGGGAAAACTATTTTCATTCGGTAACCAGTAAAACAGTAAAATGCAAACACTGTGAAAAAGTTTACCAATTTGGCAATGTCAGCAAGATGACCAGCCATCTGTTGAAATGTTATAGATGTCCAACTGTTATCAAGAACAAACTACAGAAAATACCTGTTACTAGCACAACTACCACAAATCTGCCCTTGCAACATGAATCACATCATGAAATGTCACAGGATAATACACACATCAAAAGTGTCTAGGGATCAACATATATTTTTGCAATAACTTTTCTCCTGATTGATATTAATTAAAATTTTCTTTAAGGATTCATCAAATAAAGTGTTTTCGTTTGTCACAGTAACGATAAACCAAGTCACCTTTGCATTAATAAAGAAATTTGCCATTTTCCTAATAAAGGGATTTTTGACATTTGAACCACTAACACAAAAGTTCGAAAAAAAGACTGAAATAACAGTTTTCTCTAAAATTTTATTGGGTAACTTAAACAATTAATAATCCGTATTTCTACCGCGAACACTAACAACACAAGAACATCGGTTTGGCATACTCAAAATGAGTTCATCCAAATCACGCTGTGGAATGGCCGCCCATGTTCGTTGCAACAACAAAAAAAGGTCTTCTTGCGACTGGATACCCTCCATATTCGGCAGAGCTCTTCTCTGTAGCATATCCCATGCATGCTCAATCGGGTTCAAGTCTGGCGACTGAGCAGGCCAGGGCAGGACATTGATGTTAGCTGCGGCGAGAGTCTGTCTTACAACTCTTGCGGTGTGCGGTCGTGCATTATCATGCATTAACTGAAATAAGGGACCGATTTGCACTTGTAGAGGAACGATGACGTCTGATACAATCGTCTCAGCATAAATTTGAGCGTTGAGGTTGCCTCTGATCCAAATCAACTCAGTTCTTCCGCCGATCCAAATACCCGCCCATACCATGATGGTTCCACCACTATAAGGATGGACTTCCTGGCAGGATTTTAATCGCTGTTGGCGTCCAGGGGTTCTCCAGTGTCGTATACGTCTTGTATCCGGTCTCATACCAAAACGAGACTCATCAGAAAAGCACACGAAACGCCATTGTTCTTCTGCCCAATTTCTGTGTTCAAGAGCCCATTGATATCGAATCCTACGATTGTGCATTGCTATAGGTGGTACCCGTAGCGGTCTTCGGGAATGAAGGTTCACTTCATGCAAGCGGTTTCTGACTGTTTGGTCGCTAATTAAGTTCCCTGAAGAGTGATGAAGCCTCACGGCTAACATCATGGCGGTTATTGTTGGAGCTCTTCGAGTTAAGATTTGAATGTATCGGTCTTGTCTCCGTGTGGTGCAGCGATACCGTCCTCCATGGCGCTCAGCCACGGTACCAGTGCTTCGGTATCGTGTCCAAAGTCGACTGATAACACTCTGACTTGTATTCAGAGCTAAAGCCACAGTACGTTGCCGGGAACCAGCTTCTATCATTCCCACGGCTCTGAGCATTTCTTCCCTGCTTAAATGACGTCGCCGCTCCATAATAACGTTGGTTTTAATCAGTAGTAGGGAAACAGTAGCACTAATAATGTCTTCAATGCGTTGTATGTTTTTATAGGGAAAATATTGACAGCTGATTTTCATCTTTTACTCGAATTTGATTCACAGTTCCTGATTCAAATTATGAAATGCACCAAAATGGATCCTCCATATAAATTTATAAAATCATAAATTTATTACAAAGCCACATCTCAATCTCAAGAAATCCGCATAAAAATGCTTGATCCCTAGACACTTTTGATGTGTGTAGTTTGACGGATACAACTTCTATTATTACGACTCCATCAGAAATTCCAACAGAAAAAAAACTTTATCTAGATCAGCTCTTATCGAAGGCAATATTTGTTACTGGTTCTCCTTTATCCATCGTTGAACATCCGCTGTGGGTACGATTTTTTGACGATTTGCAACCACTTTGTAAGTTATCATCCAGAAAAGCTATATCCACAACACATTTGGAAACTATTTATAATGAAATGGTCAATGAAATTACAGACGAACTGAAGTCTATAAATGATTTGCATTTGCAGTGTGATGGCTGGAGTAATCAGCGCATTGAAGGTATCATCAACTTCATTATTGCAAAACCCGAGCCTGTTTTTGTTAAAAGCCTTAATACTCTTACAAACCGACATACAAGCCAATATGTATCTCAAGAGATAATCAAAGTTATAAACGTGTATGGAGGCCACAGATCCGGAAACCCGGTAAGGACGGCGCCTTACCCTCTAGCTACCGCCCTATTAGTCTCCTCAAAACACTGGGGAAACTCTACGAACGCGCCCTCGCTAGCCGCCTTAAAGACTTTCTCTTCGCGAACAACCTCATTATGAACGAACAGTTTGGTTTCCGCCCCAAACACTCGTGTGTCCACCAGGTGCACCGCCTAACGGAGCACATCTACCATTACCGCGATCTATATCGAGCCTCCGCGATTCCCACAGGTGTGCTTTTCTTCGACGTGGCGAAAGCATTTGACAAAGTCTGGCACAATGGCTTAATTTATAAGCTATACAAACTCGGTGTGCCGGATATACTCGTGCTCATCATACGGGACTTTTTGTCGAATCGCTCGTTTCGCTATCGCGTCGAAGGAACGCTCTCCTCGCCTCGTCCAATATGCGCCGGAGTCCCTCAGGGCTTGCCACTCTCGCCACGCCTCAAACCACTCCAAACGCTGCAAAATCGTGTGTTGCGCGGTGCCTCGCGACCTCAAATTAGACTCCATCGCGAAGTATATGAAGGACGCCTCGAGGCGTTACTTCGATAAAGCCGCGCATCACCCGAACCCCTTAGTAGTAAAAGCGAGTAGTTATCATATGTCCGCCCTCCCGTCCTCCAATCGTAGGTCCCTCCGATTCCGTCGGCCTAGGCACGTCTTAGACTGCCTAGACGATGAAATCACACGCGCCAACGCGCCTCCGACTCCTCCCACACAGGCCACAAACACCAACACTACACAGCTAGCAAACGTGCACACTAGCTTAGCATTAGGCAGACACCGCACCCGTAGGATAAGAGTGCGAAGACCCGGTCTACACACGACACGCTATACCAGGTACAGGTACGTACCTGGGCGTTTTTCCCCGCCCCCCACGACAACGGCTAACTAGAGCCGAGGTCCGAGTCTCAGAGACGCCCTCTAGTTGAGCCGACCCCCTCAGGTTCGAGTGGTCTGGAGGCTCCAGAGGCACTTGCCAATTCTCGGCTTGAGGTCCCCTTAGGATCTCGCCGTCCCCAATCCCGGTGACGCTGTAAAGGTCATCAGCGACCAACAGCATACACACTCAAAATAAAAAAAACAAAAAAAAATGGAGGCCACAAATTTGTAACTCTTATCGGAGATAACGCAAATAATATTCAAAGAGCATTTCAGATAGTAAAAAACTCGTATTCACATATAATACCGCTGAGATGTGTAGCACATTGAATTTGTTATGCGAAGATTGCTTAAAACTAGAACCTATTAATGCGTTTATATCGATTGCCACAGATATGATAAAATCAATAAAAAGAAACCAAAGTATGAGCGCTTTATTAGCTCAGATTATAAAAGAAAAAGGTTCAGGTGAAACATTAAAATTGCCAAGGAAAATCCGCTGGGGCAGTTACTGCACCGCGTTAAAAAGTTTAAAAAAATCCAAAGTTGCATTACAGACATTAGCTGTTCATGAAGATACCACTATATCAGACGAAATAAAGTCAAATTTACTGGATTTAAATTTCTGGACCATGGTAGAAAATTGTATAAAACTACTGGAACCTATAACAGATAAAATGTTTAAACTTGAAGGCAATGGAATATTTAGAAATGAAGTTTATATGGCCTTCAAAGATATTAAGTCTACATTTAGTTTTGCATTTCCAGATATATCCATTCTAAATGAGCATAACAAACAAGATATTACAAATGCTGTAATTAGGCGAACAAATAATTGTTTGAAACCCATTCATTATGCTGCATATTTATTAGATCCAAGATCGCAAGGCATTGAATTAGAAGAAGAACACGAAGTGGATGCCATGGAGTTTATACACGACGTGGGCCAATCGCTCAATATTGACGTTGGTGTTGATTTAGCCAATTATAGAGCTAAACAAGGTTTATGAAGCAGACCATTTATATGGAAGCATGTCGCCGAAATGGACCCGGTTGTTTGGTGGAGAGGACTCTGCAGGTCCAAATTGCTAAGTAGGGTTGCAGTACGTATTCTAACTGCTCCCTGTACTTCAGCAGCCACTGAACGATCTTTTAGCACGCATGCTCATATACATAGTCACAAACGAAATAGATTGACTACAGACAGGGCAGCAAAAATAGCTTTTATATCGTATAATTAGAACCTGTTACACAAACATAAAGATGATGACAATGACGATGATGACGAGCCGTTATCTACACCCAGCCAATTGTCAAGTCCGTTGTGTAACGCAATAAATGAAGAACGACCTTCAACATCTCGTGGAAATACACAAGAAATAGAATTTTGCAATATTAATAATATATTTAATGATCATGACAGTAGCGATAGTGACTAAAAGTTTTTAATTGTAAAAAAATATATAGTAATAAATAATTGTTAGTAAGTATCTCTCGTTGTTTTATTTATATTTTGGTCAAAGATTCTTAAAAGTTCCAATAGACGTTCTTTCTGCAATTAAGTAACACACGCAGAAAAAATCTTATGATAAAACAAGAAGACATCTTTTTGTTGTTATAATACACTGCTGTTTTATTTTATTTCCTGAATCAGGCTACATAATTTGACGTTTCGAACAACAGGCAACAGCTAGTGCCCTATATACGAGTACGCTGGCGCAAAGTATGTGCGCATCACAAAGTACGTATTTGTCGCTTCATCACACTATCACACTAATATTATAAAGGCGAAAGTTTGTGAGTGTGTATGTTTGTTACTTCTTCACGCCTAAACGGATGGAGCGATTTTAATAAAATTTGCTATGGAGTTAGCTGACACCCTGGATTAACACATAGGCTACGTTTTACTGCGGGAAAATACCCCAAATAAACCACGGGTAACACCGCGGGGCACAGCTAGTCACACTAATATTATAAAGGCGAAAGTTTGTGAGTGTGTATGTTTGTTACTTTTTCACGCCTAAACGGATGGAGCGATTTTAATAAAATTTGCTATGGAGTTAGCTGACACCCTGGATTAACACATAGGCTACGTTTTACTGCGGGAAAATACCCCAAATAAACCACGGGTAACACCGCGGGGCACAGCTAGTTTGTTATAAAAATAAAAAAAAAAATGATTTTTTGTCAGATCGAGATAATAACGTTAAATAATGAAAATACCCGTCTAATGGGTTTTTTTCACATAAATACCCGGTTTTTTCCCACTGGGAAAAAACCTGGGTTTATTCCCACTGCCTATCTCTAGTGCTAATGGTACTGATTTCGAATTCGATCCAGTCGAAGTCTGGATACAATGTTTCAACTAAAAGGTGGTATCTGATTTGTGGCGCCACATTCGGTTAATCAGCGTTCGGATAGTCGGCGTTTTACTGTACTAAATATAAAGTTAACTATAAAATTTATTATAACTATATATTGATATTATAATGGAAGGTGACTTCAGAAGTATCTCTGAAGTCATATTTCAACTTGACGACTCTGTATATAACAATACAGGGAGAAAAAACAGCCCCTGCTGAGTTTCTTCCCGGTTCTTCTCAGTACAAGGTCTCCCGCCTTATTTTTGCGAACCGATGGTGTAGCTTCTTGACCTTTATAAGTGCTTGTAACAGCCTAGACTGAATAAATGATTCTTTTTTTTTGACATTCCTTGTTAAATAAAATGTTACTGGAAACTAACCCGTATATTAAGGCGTTAGTAACAGACATAATAAGAACATTGTTCAACTACGTACCAACTCATGTTAGACAGATTATAGCAATCGGCTTGATCATTCATTCAATTGCGACTACGACGTTACAAACTCCTCAACATTATCTGAATCGGAAACAAAAAAATGATAATTCAGAAGGTAATCAATCTCATGTACTTATTTTACTTATTTTATTTTTAAGGCATTTAACTGCAAGATGATTAAATCTACGCGGACCAGGCAGCAGACGGAACTTGAACCCACATCCTTCTCTATTTGGGTTAATGCACTGACCATTATACTACCGCGGCTCTGATTGCCGTGTCATTTTCTCTAGCATTTCTTAGGCTGCAAGGCAGCGCCATCTCTTCGCATTGTAGGTTGCGGAGGCGCTTAAGCATTTTGCGTATCGCTCCTGGGCGGGTGCTCGAGCCCGCAAATCACCAAATGTTCGAAGTCTGAAGAAAGCCTTTAACAGTGCCGCCAAGTCCTGTAAAGGTGTTCTCCGCAAGGCCGGCTTCGATCACATTGGCCGTATAGGAGCCTCCTTTCCATCCGGATCAAATTAGCCTCCTTTCCATCCGGAAGCAAAGTTTTCTGGTCCCTAGCCAAGACAGTCGAAGCCAATTTTTGCCGGTCGTCGCTGCCGCCTTTAATTAAGCCTGACGGATCGCTGGCTCACACCTCCAAAGAGAAGGCGGACTTGTTTGCCTCTATATTTGCGAACAATTCACAACTAGATGCTGCTGGCGTAAACCCACCTTAGCTTCCTCAGTGTTCTTCTGCCATGTTGGAAGTTCGCATCCATCAGAAAGAGATACTCAAAACGCTAAGCACTCTAGACGTGAATAAAGCCAGTGGGCCCGATGGCATTCCAGCTATTGTCCTGCGGAATTGTGCCCCTGAGTTGTCTCCTATTCTGACTCGCCTATATCGCTTATCCCTTGAGATTGGCCAAGTTCCGAAAACCTGGAAGCTTGCCAATGTCCAACCAGTACCCAAAAAGGGTAGTCGTGCCGACCCTGCCAACTATCGACCTATTGCAATCACCTCCATACTCTGTAAGATTATGGAGCGTGTATTGAACAACCGTCTCCTCGCTTACCTCGAAGATAACGATCTCCTCAGTGACTGCCACTTCGGTTTCCGCCGTGGGCGATCTACTGGGGATCTTCTTGTTTATGCTACCCAGTTATGGAGTGAAGCCATAGAGAAACGCGGCGAGGCTCTCGCCGTTTCTCTTGATATTTCTAAGGCTTTTGACAGGGTCTGGCATGCAAGTCTTATTGGCAAGCGTCCTTCATATGGAATCGCTGTCGGACTTTGCAACTGGATTGCAGATTTTCTGAGGGGCAGATCGGTACGAGTGGTCATTAATGGCACATCGTCGGATCTGCTTGGTATTAATGCCGGTGTCCCCCAGGGATCTGTCCTCTCCGCAACTCTATTCTTGCTGCACATCAATGATCTGCTCCTAACTCCCGGTATCTTTGGGTATGCAGACGACAGCACAGTTTCGGAGAGATATCTACCGGATGTGAAGTCTGATGCAGATATCCGATCATTAAAGGAGGCGATGATGGAGGGAGTGAATGCAACCCTGGAAGCTGTTTCCCTCTGGGGTGAAGCCAACTTGGTTGGATTTAATCCCTCAAAAACACAGGCCTGTCTCTTCTCGACGAAACGGAGTCCATTCCATCTGACTCCGACTTTCCGAAATGTCTCCGTGCCGGTTAAAGACCATCTCGAACTCTTGGGTATGGACATCTCATCCAGCCTCAATTTCGGTCGCTACATCGAGTCCATTGCTAAAACCGCTGTCAGAAAACTTGGAATACTTTCTAAGGTCAGGCAATATTTTAATCTGAGCACCTCCTTAACCTTTACCGAGCCCAAGTTCGCTCCTGCTTGGAGTACTGTTGTCACCTTTGGGACGGATCTGCTCGGTATCAGCTGGATGCACTGGACTCGGTGGAACACCGTGCGAAGAGACTCATAGGCAATGACGCTCTTGTTGAGGCTAATCTCCAGAGCCTTGATCACCAAAGACGTGTAGCTTGCCTCTCGGTGTTTTATCGGTTACATTTCGGAGAGCGTGCGGAGGTATTACATAATTTGATCCCCCCTTCCCTTTTCCACCACCAGACGACCAGTCGCGGCGAGGGCTTCTACCCTTATGTTGTCGAAGTTCCTCCCATTTCCCCTCCCCTCCACGAAGCGATTTGCTTCGGCCTTCATTATGAGAACGGCTAGGGAGTGGAACTCCTTGCCGAGGTCTGTTTTCCCGGACCAATATAATCTGGACATCTTCAAAGCCAGAGTGAACAGGCATCTTCTAGGCAGGCGTGTACCATCCTAGGCCTCATCATCACTTTCCATCAGGTGAGATTGTGGTCAAACGCATTGCCTATATTATTATACATAAAAAAAAGGTAACACACAATGACAAATAAATACCTTTACAAGTATTAAATACGGTAGCATAATGGTCAGTGCATTCGATCGTAGTAAGCATCAACTCCATTTCCGAATATTTCGAAAGCAAGAAAAATGTTCATCCTCAACATCATATTACCTCATTAAATTTAGGTAAAGGTACATTAATTCCTTTGTACATTCAGAATGTATGTTGGAGCTTATTGCAATGAAATATACGAGTACATAATGTTACAATCTAATTCGTTAGCTACATATGTATGTACAATCGCAATGCAAACGTTAATTTATTTACGTTTGCTCTTTTACGTTTCGCAGAATGCCAGACTCAATTTTATACCGTAAAAGCATACTGGGAGTTTGATTGATGAGCGAAATACCCCGAATAATAATTAATTGGAAATTAATATTGTCGACACGTGCCCTATAGAGTGGACAGAATACAATCCGATCGAGCCGTGCAACTCGTTCAATTTGAATACTATTCAAGAGGAAAGGACATTGCTCGCTCCCCATACATTGAATGCCCCAGAACACACAGCAGTGAAAAAATGCTAGTTGTGTTCGGAATCATTCATAAACTGTCATCAGGCATTTGTTGAAATACGGACAACTTGAGAAAAACCGTGGCCTACTACAGAATGTATTAGATTTTGAGGTTATAATTTATTATACTTAATCGTTAACGATGTACACTTTATATATTCTGAATAGATTTATTGTTTACCTCTATGCAAGCACTTAAATAATATGAATTAAATGAACATAAAATGCAATTAATAATAAATATTCATATTTATATTTATTTATGAGTTTTGGCAGCTAGCAAGTATGATACCTACACTTACCAGATTAATAATAGATCTTTTAAAATGAAATGTTCAACGGCTTTCCATTTACCTGTTTCTATATTTTATTATTGGTAATTAGGTATGTACCTGGTTATCATTATGATTTTCATAAAAATAAACAGATAGGTATTATATGGGATGGGAGTATAAACTATATTTACAAATTTTCATAAATTATCTACCTATAAATATAATATAAATTATAGTGATAAGTATTATTAACTAAGGTGGGTAGGTAGGTTCTATTTTTATTTTGATAAATTCCTATGGTCGTGTATATTGCAGTTATTAAGACTATCTATTCAAAATAATTGAGATAGAATTGAATTAAAAGAAACACTTATTCAAAATCATTTTTTGAATCTCATTGGCGGAAGCTTTTGAATTTAGATGAGACAGTCTCTTAACGTTCTCAAGATGACATGACAGCAAATTGTGTAGTAGTTACAGTCTTTTAAATTTTTTTTACAACAGAATGTCCGTTTACTTTGATTAATTGCTAATAAGGTAAAAAAAAAAATAGTATAGGACATTCGTTTGTGCATGCTGGGGCAGATTTCGTCGATGTCCTTTGCCTTTGCCTACTTAGTTGAGTTTTAGTATTCCGAGCTTTGTACGATCATTTGTGGATTTTGACTCTAAACCCACAAATGAACGTAATTTTTCTACATGGAAAGTATAATAGTGTATGCCAAAATTTTTTGTTGAATCTGTCTGGATATGTGGATTTCTGATTTTCGATCTGAGTGGCGTGCATTTGGAGAGGCCTATGTCCAGCAGTGGACTATGATAGGCTGTTGATGATGATGTGGATTTTTCGAAAAGAAATATTTCGTATACGCTGTTTGTGTTGTCAGTTACTTAGACGCTTACAAGTCTGTTATTATAATGATGTATCGGATGAGCTAAGTTGACTGAAGAGTTCAATAGTGTAGCGGCTAGTGTGTTCGGTCAAAGCTTGATTAAGAATTTACTTCGGAGAAACGTTAAGCAGTACGTTTCAGCTTCACCTGTAGGCGTTAGGCTAGGCTTTCAATCGTATGATTTACTGATTGAGGGATTGAATAGCACTCAAAAAACTACATATTATGTATTTAAAAAGTAAAAGTGGTTAAGAGAACAGCACCCATTCAAATATGTATTTCAGTAAAAATGTAAGGTTTTGAATATAGTGCACCTATTAGCGGTGTGCACGGAATTCGCTACGTATAATGTGTGTGTGTTTGGGATAGTATTATCTGTATTTCATGAATTGTTTTAGAAGAAATAGAAGAAAGGCGAGGCATGGCGGCTGTTCCGCTCGAATAGGAGCGCCCGTCTGGGGAAGTAACTTCCACCTACTAGATGACCACACTTAAATATTTCTACCTTTCGGTGGTGTTGTGGTGGGGTAGGGGATTCGGTCAAGGTAGGCAACGTTGTGTGTGATATTTCTGGTATCACAAGCAGACCCCTCTTTCCCAGTGGGCCCTTTGGGCTAGAGCCCAGGGTCCCGCGATCGATAGGGGCCCCCCTCAAATCAATTACAAAGTCCCTAGTTCCTGTCAGGTCACCAAACGATAACCAATATTTATTACCAAAAAACTTATATAATTCGATGAAATCGAACCTAAATTACTGTAGTCAGTAATTTAATACCAACTTACTAGCTTTTACATAAGCGAAGCTATTCTACTCTCGCCCAAAAATTAGGCTTTCCGACTTCAGCTTGCTTAGATTAAAATTTAAATATATATATATAATGGTATACTAAGCACCTACACATTTTAAAGAAAAATGATCAGTATGACTCTCTCCATTTCAAGTCATAATCCACATCAAAGTTATCCCATTATGGATTATAGGGCCCCATTATCCCAATATGGCCAGGGCCTCCAATAGGTTAAAGACGGCCCTGATCACAAGCGTCTGAAGACTATGGTAGCCGCTTACCATCAGGTAGGCCATAAGCTTGTTTGTCAACCATTCAACAAAAAAAAACGTCTTTGCGCTCCTTCTCAATATCAAATTCAAATATGTAATCGCAAAAGCTCACTATTCTCCGTGAGTTTAAAAGGTGGTGCTTCAAATTAGTGGGAACTAGTTTTTTTTAGCTCGTTTTAATATAAAAGTGCAAAGGAACATCAGTCGTAATGCTACCAAATTACATCAAACCAGATGATCTCCTGTAGAGTTACAGATGTGAAATGAAATATTTTGGTCGTGGCTGTCTTTTGAATAAGGCTAATTAACCTCATTAGGTCTTACATATAAAAATGTAACTGAATTTAATTTTAGACCCGTCAATCAGACGGCATAGGAATATGGAAATAGAATGCTCTAGCAGTCATAATTATTTAATTTGGTGGGAATGGTTTATGATAGGAAATATTTTTTACTTTAATCTATCTATCTACATTGGAGATCTTGTGATTATCGGTTTTATAATAGCAGACCATCTTTTATTTCGAAAACATTTTTACATGATGATGATGACGACAAGTCTTGACTTGTATATAGATGCGAGGAGTGATGTCTTTGACTTATTGGAGGCCCTGGGCATATTAGTATAATGGGGCCCCTATGACCCCCGTTTGGTGATCTAAGAGGAACTAGGGACTTTGTATTTGATCTGAAGTGGGCCCCTATTGATCGCGGGGCCCTGGGCACTTGTCAAAAGTACCCACTGGGAAAGATGGGTCTAGACTATCAAAATAAAACTTAGGAAACGTATAGAAGCATTCGAAATGTGGGCTTACAGAGGAGTGTTAAAAGGTAGTTTGACTCAAATGGTTTCAAATTATGAAGTCCTGTGACGTGTAAGAAACGCGAACTTTGGGATACTACCAGAGTGTGGAAGATTGCCTACGTGGGACACTTGATGAGACATGAAATTTACGCCTTCTTACAACTTACATAATGATAGTACCTGGCAAAGTACCTGGAAAACGAGTACACGTAATACTATATTATGAATGAAAGCAAAGCAGCTACCTAGAAATGACAGCTTAACTATGAAAAAATAGATTTTGTATCGGCAAGCTTTATTGGACAGAGATCATTGGGATGTACTATTTTAGAAATACCAATTAACTAATAAGGCTTTTCTGGAATTCACACATCAGCTACCCAGCATAATTTCTTCTTTATTCAGATTTATTTTCAGTATATTTTTTAGTATAATCATGATCAAAATCATTTATTCAGTTTAGGCTGTAACAAGCACTCATGAATGTCTAGAAGCTACGCCATCGGTTCGTTAATCTACGGCGGGAGACCTTGTACTGAGAAGAACAGGCAAGAAATTAAGCAAGGGCTGCTTTTTTTCCAGTATAATACATTGAATTAACCCATGATGGGTTAGTTAGGTGTAGACTTTTCTTATACTAAAAATCTTTAGATGAGGGCTTTTAGGCCGCTGATAAGGGGATGGTGCACCTACGGTGGATGTTCATGTATTTTCTATAGGAATCGGTTTTTGGTGAAAAAAATTTTTTTTGTACAGGGCTACAGGGCAGTGTTTTTTGAAGTTGTGTTAAATGTTAAGCTATTTTTATTTCTGCATAAAAGTAGGTGTGTTGTAAGCAATAGGTATCTCCTAAAACGGAAACTTAAATGCCCAGGATGTGTTGTCAATCAATCGGAAACTTTCACTAAATGTTAATTAATTTCTGAAGCGTGCCGAAAACTGTTGGTATTTCGATTATACAAATGTATCACGAAACTTTAACCCCCTTATTAATAAACGAGGAATAAGCTTAGAGTAGTTACGTCGTGTTTTGTTTATATCACTCAAGTGTCATTTGTCATTCAATGAACAGAGACAAAACATAGAGTAACCAATCCAAGCTTAGCCTTCGTTTATTAATAAATAAATAAAATAAATATTTCCAACACTCACACCATTTAGCCTAGCCCCAAAGTAAGCACTATAAGGCTTGTGCTATGGGATACTAGGGTAACGTATAGCATACATATAAAGTACATAAATAAGTATATTTATATAGAAATACATACTGAACATCCATGATTGTAGTACAAATTGCTCGTATTCATCACACAAACATCTGCCCCCACCGGGATTCGAACCCGGGACCTCTCGAGTCGGCGTCACCATGAAACCAGTGTACAAACCACTCGGCCACAGAGGTCGTCTAAGAGAATGAAGTCTAAGAGAATAAGGGAGTAAGAGTTCTTTTGTAAACCGAAAACCAGTTTACAGTTTGTTGATTTTCAGTAAAAGCGAAAAATAGGGATATGTACCTTTACTCTTATGTTTCGAACAACGAGAATGGTCTCGAATATGGCAGCACAGTTCGGTAGTTTTATCTCGCATCACCTGACTGGCAGCTGGATAGTGGATATTGTCTCGTTAGTTGGCCTGTGTAGTGTGGCGTATTGGTTTGCAGTTACCCAAGCGAGAAATATCGACTACATTCATGTACATTGTACGTATCTAAACATTTGCAGGTGCCGCTGCGTGGAAAAATTGGTTTCCCATACTAACTTCAGGATCATTTCAGGATGAAAGATTTGCTATGTCCTTTCCCGGGATTCAAACTATCAGTTTACCAAGTTTCAGCTAAATCGGTTTAGTGGATTAATCGTGAAGATGTAACAGACAGAGACACTTTCGGGTTTATAAATATTACTCGTACTACTGCCCGCTCGCGATTTCGCCTGCGTAAACTTTCTAACTTTATTTTATTTTAAGTCCCTCAGGAACGTAATTTTTTCCAGAATGTTAAGTTTCCTATGCTATGTCTCTATTATGTTGTAGTTTTAGTGTTCCAATAAATCTTTATATATATAATTCTTCTGTGAGTGTGTATGTCACTGAACTTCTCTTAAACGACTGGACCGATTTTGATGAAATTTTTTGTGTGTGTTCAAGGGGATCTGAGAATGGTTTAGATTCACAATTTTGTCCGCTGGACAATGTTTTTTTAATTAATTTTTAATTTATTAGTAGTTGTTGATTTTAGAATGTTTTACATTGGATCCGACAGACGGCGCTACCATCGCAGTGTCAAATCTTTATATATATAATTCTTCTGTGAGTGTGTATGTCACTGAACTTCTCTTAAACGACTGGACCGATTTTGATGAAATTTTTTGTGTGTGTTCAAGGGGATCTGAGAATGGTAATTTTCATCAAAATGGTTCAGAATGTTTTAGCTTATTAAAAAAAGTTTGAAATTTTCAAATTAAAGACGTGTAGACAGGACAACGTCTGTCGGGTCCGCTAGTATATATATATATATATATATATATTTGGAAATACTTAGTACCTAACAGGAGTACAATGCAGCGAATTTTCGTCTCGATTTAAAGCATCTGTGGATTCCTACTATACGAAATAGTGCAGCGCCTCAAAGCTTAATATTCAAGCCGGCTTTACACGATCCCCGACACTGCGGATGGACGTGGACACAAAGTGAGTTAGTTTGAGCCATTAGAGAACCTGTGTATTCCATCCAGATTTATTATTTTTAAACAAAATAAACTAAAAAAAAATCTAACTAAATAACTAATTTTCTATCTACATATTTTGGAACGCCTTGTTTAATAAAACTAGTGAGTAACTAGCTATTTTATGGATGCGTACAAAATAATATTTTCTTAATACTAAGGCCACTTTTTCATTTTGGATCTTCCTATTAAAACCACAGAAATAATGCAAAATTGTCCGTGGGCGTAAGCATTCAGCGTCGGTCCGCAATATCATGGACCGTGGAAAGCCAGCATTATTATGCAGTGTGGTTGTGACCTGTGAGTGACGTTAGTACGATTAAGATCCTCCTCATTGAAGATTGCAGCCAAATAACACCAGCAATTCCACGGGAATTGCTTCTCTATCTGAGAGGGGTTGTTACAAGGTACTACAAAATGTTAGATAAATAAGGTGCTAACACATTTTACACATTGAAACAGGAAGAGCCCGTAGATATTGTCGATGTTAATTTTTTTATGTGTACTTAGAAGAAGAAGAAAGAAAGAAATATTATTGACCTTAAACGCAATCGAGTATTTACAAAAACAGAACACATCAAGACAGGCCAACTAGGTCCATGCCTCAGCTTAATACTATAGCAACACCAGGTCTGCTACAGCCCTGATAATTACCTAGAGGTTATTTGGCACCAATAAGTACGGAACTTTGATCACGTGAACGTCTTCTTCTGTATCGTAGTCCACATTCCTGAAGGTCGTGCATTTCTTGAAATGCCTTTACCGATACGGTGATAAGATCATTCCATTCTACTCTATCTTCGGCTTCTCTTAGGGCAGAAAGTAGAGTGAGTCCGGTTACTTCTTTTATTTGGTCTAACCAACGGAAAGCTGAACTGCCACTTCTTCTTTTACCATTTATATTACCCACAACAACCAACATGTCTAAGTTGTCGGGCTTTCTCCGAGCGATATGGCCAAAGTAATCTAGTATTCTTTGGTAACATATAGAAGACAATCTGATTTGATCTTCAGTTGGTCGAGAATCTATTTATTGGTTCTTCTGGCGGTCTACGGTATGCGCAATATTCTCATCCAACACCACATCTCAAAGACCTCGATCGTATTACGGTCAGCTGCTGGATAGACCATGTTTTGGAGCCGTATATATATGTCGAGAAGACCAAGGTTCGCACAAGTCTGGTATTGGTCATGTTAATGGCCCCCTAAATATCATGTCTCAGACTGTACGTAAGTTTTGTTGTTTTTGCTTTCGACATTTAAAGTGTCAGGCAATAAATATGTACTGCGAACAGAATGTGTCAGGCAGTATTAATTTCAAATTGTTTACAATATTCTTTACAATCAGTCCCCAGACTGTAAGTAAAGTGAGTAAAATTTGTACGTGCCTGTGCCACCTGATTCGTGAAAATTGGCCCACAGCACGAGTAAGCGGGTATGTATACGTTCGTTTTACACACTAATACTACCCGATAATCCATATTTTGTCCATGACAAAATAAGTGAGGTCTGGCAGTCTCGGGATCCTACGCTATTAACCTTATAGAAACAAACACTTCTTCAGACAACAAACACTTTAGTCTTCATAGTGAGGTATTCCGTGGAGTTCTTCCCCAGGCGTAAAATTCTAAATAAATCAATCTATCACATACGTGTAGGTATCTTATATTATTTTTTAATGAAAATGTTTTTAAGACGTATTCCCAACCAAACTATATTATATTACCGTCGCATTTACTTATTGTATCATGGAATAAACGAATTGAATTAAAGGACATATTATAAACATAATAAAAAAATAAAAAATAAATTTGTTTTTGAACCACTATCATTATGTGGTTTTACTGATAGAGTAGACTTCAGTTTTCAAAAATACGGGCTTAAAGCTTTGCTAAAGTGAAAACCTTTAAGACCCTTATTTTTGAATTCGCTTTAATAAATGTCTCAAAGGTCTGAGGAAGGATAATAAAACGGATCTCGTTAAACATTTTATAAATAGCTGTCTTCGGAGCTATGCAATTAACGTTGCCCTTGTGCTTGTCATCGAAATTAATTTTAAACGTGCTTGACTGTTTACTTTTCCTTGTTCTTTACTTGATCACACTGAAATAAATACGTAAGCCTATTTTTATATGTAAGCAAATAGGAGATTTTTTAGAGAAATTACTACTATCTCATTATATTATTTTCGGGTTCGCTGAATTTGAATCTCAACAAATCTCTCATTTTTAATCAAAAACGCCTAAAACGTGTTAGAGTTACTCAATTAAAAACCACTCCAACATCTTACTGTAGCTATGCCATTCAGTTTTTTCATGCACTGTAAAATTAAATTTTATGTAACTATACCGTGGTCGGTCATTGGATGGGTGACCGAAAATCTTCTATCTCGAGTTCCTCCGTGCTACGGAAGGCACGTTAAGCCGTTGGTTCCGGCTGCATCTGCAGTCGTTAGCACCGGCCAACCCTATTCCATCCATAGGGAAGGCCTGTGCCCCAGCAGGGGACATTATAGGCTGATGATGATGATGATGAACTATACCGTTTGTTCCTCATATTATAACGACATAATGAACCCTAAAAATCTTCAGAAATTCGCACAATGTATAAGAGAGATTGAGATTTATTATAGATTTTGATTATTATTCTAATGATTACGAACGATTGCATCAAAAAGTAGGGAATTTCCACAATTCTGGTAAGCTACCTTAAAGCATGTTATTTTTAGCATTAAATATCTAGATTTTAAAATCTAAAGAATATTTTACTAGAAATATATCCACTCCGTCCAGGAGTGGCATTCTGTAAAGTCACATTTCACTTTCGAGCGCGGATCCGTTTCGGATTTTATCATTGGCATTCTGTAGTCAAGTGAAAATCAACGCTAGCGCTACTAGGCGAGAGTGGCGGTGAAATGAACTAACGCAGGATATAGCTTGACAATATGCTCAAGGATTTGAAGTTTAATGGCATTCTGTAACGAATTTTATACTCACTTTCGGATCCGCACTCGAATTGTTATGTCAAAGTGACTTAGTGTGTAGCTATGGCAATCAATCATACAAACTTTGCTAATAAATTACGATTTTTGTTTATAGAAGATCTTTTAAAGTAAGTATTTTTAATGTAGGTCTCATTGTTTATTTAATAATTCAAAAACTCATGTCCACCTATTTTTTCAGATCTCACTCTATTGCCTTGTGCTTAATATTAATGTCAAGAAGTATAAATAAAATTGCCTCAATTTTAAGTCATCCAGACATCGTAAAAATATATAACATTTCTGCGAAATGCATCTCAACACCAAGTGTTAAAGGAACAGTAAGTAAACTCTGATTAACTAGAATAACCAATAAGTTAAATATTATATTATAAATCAAGTAGACCAGTGTTTCTTATAACTTTTACAATCCTGGAACAATATCAGAATTCTAAAAAATCTATGAGCCCGTGTCTTAAAGTATTTTAGGTAATGAAATCATAAAAAAATACTTTTATTGGCAGTTTCTTTAGTAAAGCAAATATTAAATGAGCTATTCTTTACCTTTGTTACAGTTTTTTTGAGAAATTTCAAATACCTGGAGTTGTTGTTTGCATAGATGGTATCTTTGTCACCATGATACGACCCAAAGAAAATGAAGAAGGGTATTATTGTCGTAAAGGTAAGCATGCAAGAAATGTTCAAGTAGTAAGTACACCTTTAACTGATTTTCATCTATTTGTTACTTTCTTAAAACTTGTCATGTTTCATGAACATATAAATATATAAATTTATGTAAAGATAAATTAAAAGACTGGAATAAAATTTTGTAAATATTTTGTTACAGATTGTTCATGCCGATCTCAATGTTTTGCATGTCGATGCCTCATTTGTTGGAGCTAGCCATAATAGCTTTATTTGGCACTGAGGTTCTTAGAGAAATCTTTAGCTAAATCTCTATTAGCTGCCAGGAACTCGATCAAAACATTAAGTTGCTCTACAGAGGGATGCGACGATTGTGACACCACTGCAAAAAACAGAAATGATTTTAATATAAATTAAAACTTCAGTAATCAAAACCATATTTTATTTAACTTACTTCATCTCGCCTCTCTTCTACAGTTTTTCAAATGAGCCAAAAACAAACTAAACAATGACCGCAATACGTTTGGAAGTCGATTTTCTTAACAAATGTAATTTCCACATTGAACTTTTGGGAATATTAGATGAGATTTCTTCATGGAAAAATAGTTACCGCTTTTGATAAAATCACGCAAAAACCTAAGTGGGTATTTGCATTTGTTTACCGGGGTGCGTTCCAAACTACGCTCTAGGTGCAACAAATGTCAAAATTGACATGCAACGATATTAAATACCCTAGATGCAACACGTGCGCTCAAAATGTGTCCCAATCAAGAAGTGCTTGAACACGACTCAAGCACTACGTTGAAAATCAAGATGCCGCAAAGCTCCGTGAAAAAATGCATAATAAATACTTATAGTACGTAAAGTGTCCTTTTTTTACAGGTATCTAATAAATGTTTGTAAATTTAACGCATTTGAAGGTAATAATTATGTTCTAATACTTACTATAAATTGATTTAATAGAAAAAAACGTGATATTCAAATGCATGATCGGTAATATAGTTGTCTCTTTTCCTCGCGGTCCGTACCTGCTATGTTGCTAATAGCGCATCTTTAGTGCGTAGAGTCAAAGAAATAAGGTATTTATTCTTACGCGTATAGCAATAAGTGGTAAAATTTTACGAGCTTGCATTTTGAACTGTCATAACTCATTGACGCATGCGTTTTAATTAAGACCTTTGCATTAAATGTAACTTTGAATGTTTAAATAATGCCTTACATTGTTTTTGACTACGCGATCATCTTACGGAGCTCCGCGTATCGTCCAATTTACCTTTTGGACAGGTTTCAGCCACGATTTTGTTCGTGATGTTGTGATCTAGGGTATTTAATATCATTGATTTTATGTCAATATTAAACGTTGGTAAAAAGTTCCACTCATAGCCGTAGGTTTCGAACGATGCCTAGTGCCATTCTGTTAAAAGTTTAATAGATAGATACTAGAATCGATTCTTGGATGATTCTTTAAACCTAAACCTTAATTTGACAATAGTGTATCCTTGTCATTATCTATACAAAATGAAAAGGATACTCTGATGATAAATTTAGCTTAAGTTTAGAGAATCATGCCAGAATCGACACCAATGAATAATTAAATTAATCCATTTTATGAAAAACAGAATCAGCAATTGCTGCAATCATAGACATAGTTATAATCATAGATATCGCTTGAAGTGAGACCGATCATTCATCTATGACATAGTTTTGTATCTATGGCTCTCACTGAATGCGGCGGATATGCATTCACATCACAGAACGGATCGCTTTACGGAATTTTCGCATTCTGTAAAAAATATTACCACCATGTGAAGCGAGATGACATTCTTATCGCAAGTGAGTTGTAGTGTTACCATTTTAAGAAATTTCAGTAAGTCGAGATCATAGGTATAGCATGTGTCTATGATCGTGATACATCGACTTAGTTCATAGAGCAACACGGAAAGAAGTAGGGACATAATCCATAATACTATTAAAATCATTCTGCTACTTTTTGCGAGGGAGGAGTATGCACACAAAGGCAGTTTAATATACATTCGCAAAAAAATTAAACTGTACTTACGACACACGCATAAAAAATAGACAATACACCCTCGTTTTTTCGCCAGGTATCAATGAAGTCGATTCGACGGATCCAAAACATGTACTGACAGGTTTCTTGTTCTGTGAAACAAGTCCGACGATTGAATTTTAACAAAATAATATTTATATTGTGTTTTTAAAAGTGGTTAAATAGAAATAATAATGCCGATTCTGGCATGATTCTCTAAACTGAAAACTAATTTTAACATCAGTCTCTCCTCTTCATTCTCTATAGAGAATGACAAGGATACAATGTTGTCAAATTGAAGTTTAGGTTTAGAGAATCATGCCAGAATCGACACCACTATGTTAATAATTCTACTTATATGTGAAATATAACACCATCCTTTTATTAGTTTTATGTTCCATACATGTTTAAAAAAAAAATTACAGAACATTTTGGCATTTTTGATCTCCTAACATACACTCACGTGACTTGATTCAGTTTAGAGAAATATCCGAGCGCAACTAGTTTTGTTCGTGAGCTGGGCCTGTTGCGGGGGAAAATCGGCAGAGGGAAAAGCTGTGAATGCCTACTTCCCTCCTGGCCGCTTCGGCCGTGTTGCTCTATGCACTTAAATTGATTCTCTAGATAAATTTGTAGATACGACTCCTAGGTCTAAAGTTTTACTGAATTTAAACTTAAAATTGTCTTATTTTTAAAGTTTGATAACTTGGCCGAACGGCGCATTGCCTTTGCGTTATGTGATAATCTCTACTGTATAAAATCTTGTAATCTGTGGTCTGTGTTTTTATTCTTGGTTTATTCTAGGTTAAAAATTGTTCGTGTATTATCTAAAATACTTTTTTAAAATAATTTTACCATGTAGAGTAGAAAACATTATAGATCTCAAGACCGCCCATTAATCTTACAAGAAGGAAAAGGGCACTAATTTCTTCGAAATGTTGTAAGTATACGTAAATTACAGTAGTTTTTATTTTTGTAAGACTATGTTAACCACTTGTTTGAAAAGCCACCATTAAATTGACTGGCATAAAATTTGATTATTTTATTTCCACCGCACAAACGTTGGTCCATGTCGCAATACAGCCAGTGTCTATGGACATTTCGCTCGCAGGCACTGGCACATTAGAAAATAAGTTCTTTAATTATTTTTTGATTTATGCTCTTTTTATATATTTTCGGATTTATTTATAAGTGTCATTGTAAAAAGAGAATAAGAGAAAATTTGATTCGTACATATTGTTATTTTGTAGTTGTGAATATTTCCGAATATAGTGTTCCAAGTACGTATTAATAGAATGTAATAATATTGATTATTTCCTTATCTCAATACTTTACTTTTATAAAATTCATAAAGTTTGTGTTAAAAGAAAAAAAGAGTATCATTAATAAGTTTATTCTGACCCAGGCCCAATCATAATTGTGACATTTATTGTTGTTAATCAATAACTTATATATATTTTTTTTATTTCAGCAACACGCACAACAAGTCCTTTGCAGGCTTCGCCTCTATCTCAACAAAGATCTCTGTTAAAATTTGTCTAATGACACACGGCCTATTGTTGCGGTGCTAGACTGCTTACATTATATTCATGAGAAGTGGTCACTGCGCCAGCTACATCTACAACCTGCAGACCACACCAGACAGACCACAGTAGGCCTATTCGCCAACTGCTTTTGACAGATGGAAGTAATAATCACTGAGCTATTTAGTGATCCACTACTACTGCTTTATATAACACCACTCAGATACTTGTTCAGAAAAGCATCGATTAATATTCAATTTTCTCTTTATTTATATACAAAAAAAAAACATAAAAATTGGCAAATAGGCTGACGAGCATCTCTGACAAAAATGTAACAATGTAATGTACAGTTTCAAAGGCATCTGTCATAATTTATGAATAAAAATATTACATATTTATTTTAATGAGTTTTACTATAAATAATCACCCTTTTATTAATTTATCTTCATTTTCATTGCATTGGGGGTTTACGCAACTCGCCGGTCTATATTATATATCATTCATAATTAAATAGGTATGTATATTAAATATAGGAACTACACATAAACTAATTCTTAAATAGTTAGTTTTTATGTAGAACATTTAAAACGTTCAATCTAAATAAAGAGGAGCCCGGAGACGCAGGTGCTTAGAGTATTCGTCCTGCAATCATGAAAGTTAGGCAACTTTTGGTAATTGTATGGGTGACCAAAAACTTATTATCTCGATCTTCTCCGTGTTTCAGATGACACATCAATCTATTGGTCCCAGCTGCATCTGCAGTCCTTAGCACTGATCAGTCCGCACTAGGTCCTACTACTAGGTGGGTCACGGCCAGTCTCCCTATTCCATCTGCCTCAACAGTGGGGGCAGGAATAGGCTGATGATGAAATAGTTCAATAAAATCATTACTTTTGTAGTTTACTGTGGTGAATGAAGGGTTAAAAATATGAGTGACTATTTTTTAAATCAAAATATATTTATTCAAATAACATTAACTACATTTAATGTTTACACAACACCGTTGCCTTATGCTTTTTACTAAAGGTTCTTTTGGTCTTATTATGGTGATAAAGGTACAGTCTATACTACCAACAGCTGCAGGCATTTTAAATTTCAAAAATCTGTAACAAAAGTAAAGTTTATTAAAATAACTCCAAAAAATATACCTAGTAGTTTTTTTAAAGGTAAATTGGTCTAAACCAAAGTTAAATGTCGTTTATTGACTCTCGTTCCTTCCAGTTGACTGGTAGAGAATGCTATGCTGGCATTAAGACCGCCATATGTATAGGTATGTATAATGTAAAGGCATTAAAAATTAATTAAATAAAAAGTGGTCCTGAATAGCTCTGTTAGCATTTACTACTTAAGTATTAGATAATTTAAATAAACTACAAATAGAAAATTAATTACCCACATAAAATATTCTAAAATAATTAAAGTAAAGGATTGCAAAAACTAAGAAACACTGTTCTACTTGAATTATATGTAATAGTTATACCGGGGGGTCTACTTTATTATATCTTTTGTACACCTATTTGCCCAAGTATTTAATTGTAGTGAATCAAAGTTTACTTACCAATTCTTTATCACTTGGCATTGTGATGCATTTTGCTATGTCTGGATGACATAAAATCTTAAAAAGGTGGCAATTTCATTTACAAGTCTTGATATTGATGGTTGGGATAAATGTGTGTATTTTTTGCCCTATTATCCCTAGTAACTCCCATTTGCACAAATGAAAGTGTACACAGTATCTGAAACAAAAAAAACTTTTTATTCTTATATAATTGTTATAAAAAGTTTCTTGGTTGGGTTTTATTTTTGTTATGCAATTAGGTACTTTACCTTCATTCTATTGGATAATCCTTTTCCATTACACTTGGTTTCTTCTAAATGAATACTTTAAATCATTTTCCAATTGTTGAAAAAAATCTTTATTTAGTCACATATTCATCTTCACATGAAATTACTCAAGGTTACACAGAAATTGGGCTTGTAGGTGGCTTCTGGCCAAATCTACATCATACATGGGCTTTCTATAGTAAAAAGCAAGTAATAGAGTGAGTCATCTGAAATACTAGATAGACATAATTTTAAAGAATTATTACTTAAATAAACAAAAGCAACGTAATTATAAATAATTCAATAATTACTCTTGTTTTATGATGATAATAGTCTACAAAAATACTCACTTCGTACAATCACTTCTATTACCGCAGCTAATGAGTAACTTTTATTTTGACAGTTACTTTCGAGTGCGGTTTTTAATGTGAGGTGTAAACAAGCGCTGAAATTCGTTACAGAATGCCATTGAAACGTCAAAGACATTTAGGTATGTTACGGTCTCACCTGTGATAGTTTACTAAACCGCCACTCGCATAGTAGCGCTAGTGTCGATTCTCACTCGATTACAGAGATGCGCATAGAGTAAGCCCTCATTCGTCCATGTTACCAAACTTTAAAAATAAGACTATTTTAAGTTTACATTCATTAAAACTTTAAAGTTGAGCCTCATATCTACAAATACATCTAAAGAATAAATTTACGTGCTTTTTGTCACGCATTATAACTAAGTCGATATATCTCGATTTACCAAAAACTTTTAAAATGGTAACACTACAAATCACTTAGGATATAAATGACATCTCGCTTCACTTGCTTGTACAATTGGTTACAGAATGCGAAAATTCCATGAAGCGAAACATAAAGAGATTCAAAAGCGGATCCGTTTCACACAGTGAGATGAATTTATGGGTTTTACAGAATTGCACTACAGGCATCAAAGAAGTTTTCGAACTGCACCTTCCGGTATCCGGGCGGACGCACTAATCAATTATGCTACCGAGATCTTAATGGCCGTGTTGAATTTCTATTAGTATTTCTTAGGTTGCAAGGCAATAATCAGTGGTTAATAGTGCGTGGAAGGTGCAGGTTTGAATCCTGTCTGATGCCCAGACCGGAAGGAATATTTTGAAATGTTCTTTACCTTGAAGCAGTTATTTTCATTTAGAACCTGGTCTGTAGTATGTGCGATTGTCTTCTTTATAGAAGTTTTTCATTCATAAAATTAATGGAAATTCTATATTTTCAATAGTAGTGCAAGTACACCAACACATACATTTCCGGGAAACCTGCGGATGGAGGTTTCAATATTTTATTTCACCGTTTATTTTCCACAAAACCGTTAATTACAACGTAGGCGGGATTTGTATTTTCAATGCGTGAAACGGAATTCTATGTTCAGAGGTTTTTTAATAAGTAATAATTTTTCTATTTTTAATTCTATCATTTCCGGTGCAAATTTTTAGGGAAATTTATTTAAATACATTTCATAATTGAGTCCATAATAATAGGTTTTTATTGATTGCCGTACTGCGGTATTGGCTATTTCAAGCCCATTTTTTTTATTTCATCGCTAAGAATTGCAAGTTCAAATTATTTTATTTTTTATAGTTTTGATGAAAATACATTTTCATAGATTTAATAACATTACAAAATTATGATAAGTGGTATGTATGATTTAGTGTCGCCGCACACGGGCCACACGCCACAGCCACAAACGCCGCCACGAGAAGCTAGAAGCGGCTACTAAAGTGGCAGAAGCGCGCGACAGCGGCCGACTAAGGATTCTATCCCTTAGGATAGAACGGGGTGGAATCGCGCGAGTGACGTGTGGCGGCGTTTTGTATCGGCGCATTAAGTGGCCGGTGCGGGCCACAAGAAGCAAACAACGACGATTTGTAGCGTGTGGCGGCCACCGGGCGTAAATATGCCGCTGGCGGCGTTTTGTGGTTGTGGTCGGTGGCCCGTGTGCGGCGACACTTTTTAAGAGCGTAACGTCTTGTAGTAACGGAAAGAAACTTCTGGTATTTCAGAGAAGACACAGTAAAAATACATAATTTTTGGTGGTGTCATGTTCGTGTTTCTTTGAGGTTGACAAGACTCCACGGATTAGGGGATGGGTTCAGGCACATTATATATATACTGTTGTTTAGGGTAGGCAATGCGCGCGTGATACTCTGGTAAAGCAAACTCTAGTGGTGACCGCTTACCACCAGGTGGGCATACATATTATATAAAGCTTTTAATCACCTGAGTGCTCATGGAAACTAATCTTTAATTTAATTTTTGTGAAGTGATCCTAAAGCGTTCTCAATATACTCGTAAGTACTCAATGTTTTGTCTGATTTCGTGACCATAAACACTTACAAAAAAAAAATTTTAATCAGTTGTTTGCGGCGAAAGTTCAGGACAGAAAGAACTATTAAAAAAAATGGAAACTATGTCAAACACATGCCAAAAGATTAGTTTCGATAAAGTCTGTCTGTCTGACATGGTCGTTGTGCAGTTCAGTTGATATTTTCGGCTCGTCAATCCGCGGTGTAGAAGGGTGAATGATCTGCCTGCTCGCAAAAAAAAACGCCCAACAGTAGCTGTTGTTACGTGAAGTTACGCTCGACCTTTGTATACGTATCAACAGTTTCGAAACGATAACTAATCAAGAACACATACCAACAGAGCTCTAACACAACTTTAACATCCACTCTTGCTCGTTTAGCGAGCAATGGACGGTTCTTTTTCCTGAACTCTCTCAACTAACGCGCTATTTGAGTGCGGAGGAGTATTTTTTTTACTTTTTTCACAGTAACCACGTGGTGGACGGCTTTGTGCTTCGGTTATAGAGTGCCGAAACGGCTTTGGCAGTTAGCAATCATTAAGCCCGTTTTGTGAACTGATCAGGGGTAGCATCAAGATTGAAATCCCTAAATACTCGAATAAGATCTTTGTCTAAGTTAAAAGCTTCTTTGATCAAAATAAAACGCACTGAAAATTAAGAAATAAAACTTCCTTCACTTACCTTAAATACATTAAGGGTCAGTGAAGGAAGTACTTGAACTTAAATACATTTAAAGTAGAAACTAGCAATATTTGGACTCGCTTTCCGATATTATGGTAAAATGGACGAGTTACTATAAAAACTATTAATTAAAAAATATCTCCAGGTTCACATCATCCGCATCCACCTTTTTTGTTTCAAGTTGGTCAAAAATACTTGAAAGAAAAAATTTCTTAAGTTAAGCGGTTAGCGAAAATTCAGATTTCGTTACGATTTCACCTGGGTGGCTGCGGCCGCGTATTTCGTTGTGAAGCTTGAGAGTGTGTTACAATAAGTATTTACTTCCATGTAGTAACTTCTGTCTACGAAGTAATGTAGGAATACAAGGGAAATTATGGTGAATTAAGATGAAATTAATTAGCTAGGTATTTATGTGTACATAAATAATAAAACATAACAAATAATAAGCATTTTAGTATAAAAAATATTATTTCGCTATCTTTTTATACCTAGTCAAGTCATAAATTCTGTCACATGTTTAATATAAAATTATTGAAACAAGTTTATTCATTATGTAACCATTTACATACCAAAATGAACTTAACAAAACATAGATTCTAATGACAATAAAGTTTATTCAAAATGACCTCCGTGATTTTGAATACAGGCCTTCAATCTGCGCGGCCAGTCGTCTATCGCAGCACGAACGCGGTCCATGACGGCATATCGGCGGCTGCCTTAATCAAGGATGTCTTGAGTGACTCCAAATTGGGATGAGGCTTTGAGCACGCCTTTTCCTCCAAGTGTTGCCATATCTTGTAATCTAACGGACTCAAATCTGGACTCCTCCAGTCCAGGGCCAGTATTCGTGCCGGATGAAGTCGATTTCACGCGCCACCAGCCAGTCTTGTGTGCTCTTCGCTCTATGAGCTGGCGTCGAATCTTGTTAGAATACCCAGTGCCTGTTATTGAACATGGTATGAGGAACAGGTTCCACAAGGTTCGTCAGGACTGTATTTTGATACACAACTGCATTCGTTTTTACACCTTTCTCACAAAAATGTACCTCTGTTAAGCCCCAATAAGAAACTCCCAACCGTACCATGAGCGAGGATGGACGGTTGCTCGCTTCTTCACTTCTGTGTGCGTACACCTTATCATTTTGTTTGTTGTAGCTCTCTTCTACGGTAAAAAATTTTAAAGAAAAAAAGGTAATCGGTAAAAAAAGAATTTTCCGATATTTTTTTCCCGCGTACCCCTTCAACAAAGCGCGGCACCTCTTCAGTCTCAGGTCCATTAGACGAGCATTCAAACGATGTCCTGTTTTTCTTCGATATGCCCGAAGCCCTAAGTCTTCATTTAACACCCTTTTCACCGTGCTTCTGCTTAATCTAGATGTACCATGGAGTACTGCTCTCATCTTTGGGCGGGGGCATCCCAGTAACAGCTTCTCCCTTTAGATCGCATCCAGCGCCGAGCGGCTCGAATCGTCGACGACCAGGACCATTCCGATCAGCTTGTTCCTTTGGCTTTGCATAGGGATGTAGCTTCGCTCTGCATCTTCTATCGCATTTATCACGGAGAGTGTTCTGAAGAATTGTTCGGATTAATTCCAGCTGCTACATTTCACCATCGTACATCGCGACAAAAATTTCATCCCCATCATCTTGATGCGTGGCTATCCACAACCGTGCGTTTTTGTCGAATTTTTTTACCACGTACGACAAAACAGTGGAATATATTGTCGCCAGCAGTGTTTCCGGACCAATACGACCCAAAAACCTACAAAAAAAGAGCGTAAGGAATACGCTCTTAAAGGCTGGCATCGCATTTGTGATACTCCTGGTGTTGCAAGTGTCCATGGGCGACGGTGATCACTTACCATCAGGTGAGCGGTCAGCTCGTATGCCCCCTATAACATAAAAAAAAAGAAACGGCCAGCAGTTTCTGCTTTCGTTTGGGATTTCTTTGATTCGCGCCTTCACAGCTTTTATCACTGCTGGAGTCCTAACTGACCGAGGGCGACCACTTCTTGACCTGTCATCTATACTAGAGTTTTCATTGTATTGTTTGATGGTACGATAATCGAATCTTTTGGTTATATTCAAATTTTTCAGTATGTCAAAAATTTTAATTGGCACGTAACCGCAACGATGCAACGCAATAACTGCAACACGGTCTTCTTTAAGCGTCCACACTATATTTAAAAATGACTCAAATTCTAAAAAGTATACATTTTTATTTTCATGAATAATTCGAAATTCGAATTCAATAAACTTTTTTTATGGCCAGCATTCTAAAAGAAAAGTTTTTACTGTGTGACAATACATATGACCTGACTGTGTATTTATAATTATACAAGCTAGTCTATCTACCTGTAATATTGAAGGAGAAAATAGAAAATAGGGTAAACGATCTCTATAACGGATCCATCATACAAGCACATCGATAGTAGTAAATTATCGTAAGTATTGTTCATGTACATTGTGAAAAGTCAAAATATATAGGGTAAATGACTCAATTATAGGACCCCTCTACAGTTTCCTGCAAGTGGTTTAACGTAACATCCTTATTAATATCATAAACGCGAAATTTTGTATATTATGGACATAAACACTTATACATACAAAATTTCGAGTTTATAATATTAGTTTTTGCGTGAAAGAATACCAAACATCCATAAATCCATATTTATGGACGTTTATTACTCTTTTGGATTTTAATGAAACTTTACAATAATATAGCTTATAAATCAGAATAATACATTGACTATTATTTCTAATGATACTAACTGTACCGCCGGTTTCACCCACGCACGTGGGATTAGGTTTGTTACGCAAAATCTTTATATTGTGCGTTGGGATGCGCGATATAAAGATTGTTGTGTGAAAAATCCCACATACATGTGGACATAACCCAACTAATTGCAGCATTATTTAAATCTATCCGGTTCAGTAGTATCCACAAAAAAATTGTCATTTATTTATTTAAACTTTATTGACCAAAATATAAACAATGGTACAAAAGGCGGACTTAATGCTAAAAGCATTCTCTCCCAGTCAACCTTTGGGAAAAATGAGAAACACGAACAGCGGTATAAAGCTAAATACGAATAAATGTACAAAAAACATAGATACATAAATAAATACATACCATAAAAATAATGTAATACATACAAACATAACACAATAATATTTAAATATATATATATATATATATTTATATATATAGATACATATAATATATACATGATGATGATTAAAAAGTGACACTTCATCTTAAATTTTGCAAAAGATGAGCGTGAACATTCCTTTTAAATACAAGTTTACTAGGAGATCTTCTGATGGAGTCGGGAAGGTCATTCCACAGTCGTATGGCTTGAAGAGTAAAGGAGTTGGACATTACACATATTACAAGTAAAGGACATCAGCCAACCCCATACATCGTTTTATTTCAAATTAAATTGTTGTGTCTGTCTACAAATGACATATCATTAGAATCTGCGTAATTTATTAAGGTTATATACTTATGTAACAATCACGACGATAGAAAACCGAGGAAAAAAGATATTTTGCTCTGAACATTTATCTGTTATTTTTTTTTGTCATTTTTATTACATGTTACATTTTTTTCATTACAGAAATTGATTTTTTGCACAAAAATCATAACAATTAAACCAATATCACAGATAAATTCAAACTGTAGTAGAAGCCATTTGATATTACTACCAAGCCACCCTACAATTCCCTGGTGCCTGACAACACTACCATAAGGTAATGTTATTTCATGGTGACACTCGCGGCTCGCGCAGCATTGGACAGTTCTGTAGGGTTTTTTCTCCAGACGGGGCGCTTCAAGCTCGAACCCGAGTGGGAAAATCATCTGTGTCCTATGTCTCTTCAAATTTGAGAGAAAAAAAGTAAGGTTTAATATAGGTATATATTTTCTTCCAGCATTTAACTGCGAGATGCTTTAATCTAAAGAAAAAATACTAGAAAACTTTCAGGCGGGATACGGATGCGCATATTCCTAGTGGATTTTTTTCTAGTTATATTTTCTTTAGATTTAAAGTTTTTATGTAATTAACACAACAAAAGGAATGGATACAGAGTATGCTGAAAGAACAATAAGAACATTCACCCATCAAACAGGTTCTGAGTCCTTTACGTAGAACTCTATATGATGCAGGATGTTCTCAAACGCAACAAACATGAATATTGTTAAATATTCAGGAAACAAAAGCAAAGGCAGACCTACCCAGATATAGGTTTGTACTGTGTGCAGACCAATTACTTCTGCCTTCCCGCAATGTTATGAAATACTAGCGGCCGCCCTTGACTACGTCTGCGTTAACTTTAGTTTACTAAGTAACTTTACTAAGAATATTACAGGAACCTGACATTTTTCAGAGATAGTCTCAATCCAGGTCATAAATTATGAGCGTAGCGAATTTCATTCCAGTCCATTCAGTAGTTTTTGCGTGATTGAGTAACAAATATACACACATACAACCTTTACATTTAAAATTTAAATTAGTAGGAATAGTAGGATAGGATCGTACGTAAACATGTTTGGTAGGCTATAAATCAAGTATTTAATACATTTACACAATAAATCCTATTTTAATAGTTTTTAACACATTCGCTAAATAAAATCATTTACTTCGGTTGCATACATTGTTCGAAAATTTAAAATTACGGAGCCTGCGGTAAAACTTTTTACCGCACGTTCCCATAAATGGTGCCGTGCGTATCCTTCACACTAATATCATAAATAACAATTATTTGAAATATGAGTGAATATTGGAAGTCTTTATATGCTATGATTTTTGCTGAAAAATGAAATGCCTTTTTTGATTATTTTATTTGTACTTAATTGTTATTCATCATCATCATTAACACCAGACTATTGATGTCCCCATTGCAAACAAACAAACAAAAGTTAAATATTTGTAGGTATACTAAAAGATGATATTTACTGTGAACTTTCTGCGTTATGAAGATTCTGCTTTTTATGCTTAAAGATGATTCTGGCTTACAAAATTATGCGTTTAAATGTATGCTAAAGGTGGGCATGTAAAATTATTTTTTACGAAATAAAGTTGATGCCGTTCGCTGATGTGCATAATAATATTATGAACATTCAAAGTTTTACGATACAAGTTAGACCCTTTTTTTACATTCACCCATCGTCACCAATTTTTACTGACTCGTGTGTTAAGGAGCTATATCTAGTTATATTGATTTGATTATATCAAACTTTTTGTCATTGAGTTTCTCTTAAAGAGTTACGGTACCGAGACAGTGCTAATACTATTGTTACAAACTTATCCTTCCCAGAGATATAACAAGTTACGAACAACAACCACAACACCTTTGGCAGGTGTTGTGGTTGTTGTTCGTAACTTATCTTATCTAACTTGTATCGTAAAACTTTGAATGTTCATAATATTATTATGCACATCAGCGAACGGCATCAACTTTATTTCGTAAAAAATAATTTTACATGCCCACCTTTAGCATACATTTAAACGCATAATTTTGTAAGCCAGAATCATCTTTAAGCATAAAAAGCAGAATCTTCATAACGCAGAAAGTTCACAGTAAATATCGTTACGTTAACTTTAGTTTACTAAGTAACTTTACTAAGAATATTACAGGAACCTGACATTTTTCAGAGATAGTCTCAATCCAGGTCATAAATTATGAGCGTAGCGAATTTCATTCCAGTCCATTCAGTAGTTTTTGCGTGATTGAGTAACAAATATACACACATACAACCTTTACATTTAAAATTTAAATTAGTAGGAATAGTAGGATAGGATCGTACGTAAACATGTTTGGTAGGCTATAAATCAAGTATTTAATACATTTACACAATAAATCCTATTTTAATAGTTTTTAACACATTCGCTAAATAAAATCATTTACTTCGGTTGCATACATTGTTCGAAAATTTAAAATTACGGAGCCTGCGGTAAATATAACAAGTATATTCCCAGAGATATAACAAGTTACGAACAACAACCACAACACCTGCCAAGTTACGAGAATATCTTCTCATATCACTGAACATTTCAAAGTATGGATTTCCTTTGAAGGATGGAAAAGCTATCTATATAATTTATGTTTCGGTGTAAATGTTTCGCCAAGAAAGTTTTTTAACAATATTAACAGATGTTCCTAAGTAAATAATGAGGTGTGATGTATAATTTAAACTAGGTAAGTATCCATTATTGATAGACGAAGAATAAGATTGTATTAGTAACTTCATGTTTTGTCTCCGTTTATTGGATGATAAATTGCATTTGCGTGATATAAACTAATCACGTCGTAACTAGTCTTAGCTTATTCCTCGTTTATTAATAAGGGGGCAACAGTTTATGGTGCTGCTGCTGTTACTACAAAAACTTCCAAAAATAGCATAGGTTCAGTTGGCTTGTTCGCGTCCATCGCCCAATTCGCATCCATTTTACGGATCTACCTTAAAAAATCCTCAAAAATAAGTAAAGTAACACACCGATCAAACGAAAAGTAATTATCGCTAATACCTCAATGTGTACGAGGCACGAACACATGGGCAAAAGGTCCGTGCACCAAACAATCCCCATTATTAAAAAATAGTCTCGGTTATTCATCAAGGGAGCGGTTACACGCGGGATGTTTAGATAAAAAATAGTGTGCAGCAGCAAGTTCGATGGTAAGTTTTTTTATTTTGTTATGTTAATTTGAGGATACACAGCTGTTTCTAGACTTTTATAGTGAAGAAAGGAATAATATTAATTTTAATTTGCTTATGTTTTTTTATATATAATGAATAAAATAAGGTGGACGCGAATTACTACATCGAAATTACAAAACTTCCAATTTGCGTCCGCAATGGACGTAAACTATACCTACAGGGAATAATAGTAAACCAAATTGCGTCCACTATTTTATTTTTTGATTTTTGTTATTATTTTTTGTTAAATACAAATAATTAATTATAATTTAAAATATAGGTATTGATTATTAATATTATGCATTTTTATTTAGACTACGTGTTTATAATGCTATTTTGAAATGAAATGAGTAATTTCAATCAATCAATCAAATACTTTACTTGTTTCATTTATATTTCTTTTCTATTTAAGATGAGTTCTTCGGAGACAAGATAGTAGAAGGAAAAGATAATATACACAGAAGACGATTTAAAGAGAGCGTTAAATCAAATTCGAGAAAATAATAAATCGGTAAGACGCATATGCAAAGAATACGCTGTTCCGAAGACCACAATATTGTACAAAATCAGTGGGCGCAGACCAAATGGAGTAAAGAAACCGGGACCAGACACCACCTGATGCTACCCGAAATTTCTAACAAAGCACGGAAAGATGATCAAAGAACTCTAGCAACCATTATCTTCTGCTGCATGGAGTAAGTATTATGAAGATAAAGAGCAGATCAAGAACGAAAAGCAGGAAGAAATACGAAAAAGAAAGTTAGAACGAATAGAGAAACAAGAACAGAAAAAAAATTTAACGCAACGCTTCGTAACACTGCTCGAAAATGAAAGAAGAAGATAAATCCTCTTCAAGAAGTCACACGGGAAATGGTAAATCAGGAATTCGAGAAAGAATTTTTTCTGAATGTGACGATATACTAATTTCAGATGTAGAAGACGACGATGAGATAAACATAGGCTGTGAGAAGTGTATTAGATGGTATCATCTGAAATGCACGCGATTTGTAGGATTAAGTTATTAAGAGGCCAAAGATAATATGTCTTTTGAAAAATTCTCCTGGTTGTATGATTAGACCAAATTGTTGTATTATTTTGTTGCTTTAAATAGTCAAAAACTTATTGTTAATAATGTTTGATTTTTAGCAATAATAATATACAACTACAAATAATAATAACAGAACTAATTACTGTTTATTCTTAAAGGTGCAATCATTATTTACCTTCTACTTATATAATTTTAAGTTTAATCAATGTTAAGAAGAATATTTTTTATTTTTTTAAAGTGATAATTTTAATGATAATAATGTTCCTTTTTAATATTTATAGTCTAAAATAAAGAAATTGTTAAAATTACAATCTTTCAAACAACAACAAGAATTGTAAAATTATATTTTTTACAAATTCTTAAAAATATCTCAACTATATTCCTTTTCTAAGGTGGTGGACGTTATTTGGATTTTGTGGACGCAGTGGGTAAAACGGCTTATCTATTTAAAAAAAAACACAAGATGTTTCGAAAAAAAAACTGAAAGTTAATCTTAAAAAAGACGATATAATTAACACATAACATAATTTTTTCATAGAAATTAGTGCTGGGATATTTTTATTATCGCCGTCAAACTTTCCAACTGCACTAAATGGACGCGAACAGGCGAACTGACCCTAATTTTTTATTAGTTAGCTGTCAAAATACATTTTATTGCAAGGGAAAATCGGTCCTTAGATGCCGTTAGCTGTTTCTTTAATATTTACTTAGTGGCATACATGTCCAGGGTGTAAATTTAAAAGATAAATGGAAAACACCAAAATTATTGTTATGTTTACTTTTGGCTTGAGAAATTAAATTAAAAATGTATGTTAAAAAAGAGTATGACTTTCTTAAGGTCTTCAGCAGCTCAGGTTTGCAGACTTTGCCTCTTTTATTTAGGTGTCTTTCTCACCGGATCGGTGCGGGATCGTTTCGTTTTTGTTTCTGTACCGAATCTGTACGGATTCTTTACAGCGTGCTTATAATTAAACTAGCTGACCCAGCGAACTTCGTATCGCCATAAAAATATAGGTGGCAGGGGGGTGAAAATTAAGGGTTGTTTGTGTTTTTAATATTACGATACATATTTAACGTATTTTTTTTTCTTCAGACGATTTAATAATTATTTTGAACACAAAATCGGTTATTGTGATTAAACCAGGATAGCTAGATATATCTTCTCGCGAACTTTTTTGTAGGTCTTAATGGGATCTACAAACCCATAGTACATCATTTTGTTCTATTGTCAATAGTTTTTGCAGCGCACGCAAAAATAGGTTTTCGATTTTACACCTTGTGTTACAAAATAGCAATTTTATTACGGATCCCTAATTTTGAAAAAAAAATATAGCCTTCCTCGATAAATGGACTACCCAACACTGAAAGAATCATTCAAATCGGACCAGTAGTTCCAGAGATTAGCGCGTTCAAACAAACAAACTCTGCAGCTTTATAATATTAGTATATAGATGAGAGCATCCTCATTGAGACGTTTTACCTACCGAAACATTCGACTCTCCAGTCCCGTCAGACAACAGTAGAGATACAAAACGATACCGCACCGGAACCGTGCCGGTCAAGAAGTGGTTCTCAGTAATGAATCTGTACAGCTTCGGTACAGAAACGAAATCGAAACGGGCCCGCACCGACCGACGCGGTGAGGAAATAGAGATGGGCGTTTTTAGATATTTGTGAAATCGATGCGCATCGGTATCAGATAAATCGCATCGGATGCGCGCATCGATGCCGGCATCGCATCGATCCCAAGTGAATTTCAGTATCGTAGTATCACAGGATACGATGCGATATTAATTACGATCGATGCGTGTTTTGTGTGGGTGTGTCTCTTCGATTCCATGATTTTTTTCTGACTTGAAAATGTAAACGAAACCATTTATTTACTTCTCGGTATGGTAACTGAAAATATTGAATGTTGGAAAAATTATTACATAAGAAATTTCACTCATAGCGTGAGGAAAGCGTCCTATGTCATAATCTGGATTGTGATGCGCCCCTAAAAAGAGTTCAAGCATCTTATATGAAAGTTATGTATACTATCAATATTTTTTCTTATCGTAGTATTTTTCCTATTGTTTACCTGCTGTAAATTGAACACTATGTATTTGTATTTATACTTTATGACACAGCAATCAAAATGCAGGTAAACAATTAATGTATTGTTAATCATAATGCAATGAAAGGTGACTTCATGAATCATCTCTGAAGTCATTTTTCAACTTGACGACTCTGTAAATAATAATACAGGGAGAAAAAAACAGCCCTTGCTGAGTTTCTTGGCGGTTCTTCTCAGTACAAGGTCTCCCGCCGTAGATTTAGGAACCGATGGCGTAGCTTCTAGACATTCATGAGTGCTTGTAACAGCCTAAACTGAATAAATGATTTTGATTATGATTATTATAATTATGACTACTTAGAACTAGATTTTAGGTCAGAATGAAATAAAATTTACCATTTAAACCATTGCTCAGTAACTAAGTGACTTACACTTACTTACTGTCCAATGGTTAATTCTAAAAAAGTCTAACTCAGTTTAGAGGAGGATTTTTTTTAAAACCTACCTGGTTGTAGTTTTAGAACATTGAACGCTGGTTCTAGATATCTAAGTGGTACTAGTAGTGATTATATTTCTCATGCCGGACCATAAACTTTCTAAAGAGCAAATAGTTCACAGTGAAAGATATTGCTTATGTGGTTTATGAGAAGAAACTCAACTGTTATCGCCATGAAAGTTTTTTTAGTGCCCCATTTTTGTACATACAATTATTAGGCACATACATTGCACACGATTTATATCGTTGCGAGGCGACCGTTTCGTAGACCGCTCTCCAGGTGCGATTGTGGTCAAATGCACTCAAAGTTTTTATATAAAAAAAGCTGGAATGAAAGCTCTCTTTTCGACCGACTTCAAAAAGGAGGAGGTTCGCAATTCGGCAGTAACGTTTATTTTCTTAGTACGAGTCTAATCGGTCTATTACGCCGAGATTTCTAATCCGATTTACGTGATTACTTTTTGTCCGATGTGGAATATTTGTTTTTTTCAGGAATTGTCATTCTAGAATCTACACTGGCCTGCAAAAGTAAGTATCACATTTTTATATTTTTTTTTCTAAACTATAGAAGTTAGACATTTGAAATAAAATACATTTTATCGCAAATTTTATACAAATACAAGTGCTTTATTTCCATATCGTATCGTATTACGTTATATGTACATAAATAATAAATATGAATAGGAAATAGGAATAGGCAGCGCAGCTGGTTTTAAATCTACCCAATTTTATGAGCTTTCTTTGAAACGTATATACAAAATTAAACTCTTTTTCGAGTCCTTTTTGTTGCGAAAGCATATCTTGTGAACTTAAAAAGTTATTGAAATTTTAAGTGTGATACGATAACAGGAGGAGCTCGATGGTGCAAGTGGTTAGCGCATTCGGCTGCGATCGTTGAATTTAAGAAACTTTCGCAGTGGTCGGTCATTGGATGGGTGACCAAAAATTACTATCTCGAGCTCCTCCGTGCTTCGGAAGGCATGTTAAGCCGTTGGTCCCGGCTTCATCTGCAGTCGTTAGCACTCACCAATCCGCACTGGGCCCGCGTGGTGGGTCATGGCCCAATCTCCCTATTCCATCCACAGGGAAGGCCTGTGCCCCAGCAGTGGGGACATTGGTCAATAGGCTGATGCTGATGATACGATAAAAGTGTGAAAGTGTGTTTTGCAGGCCAGTGTAGTTCGAATTAGAAGCAAGATGAAGAACGCAAGAGGGATGCTAAAACAATCCGGCGTTACAATAGCTAGGTATCTACAATATTTGTCTAACAGCTCTACAATACAATTTCGACAGGTAGTAGGTACCACTGGGGCTTCCATCATCGCTTTGTAATTATTCTCAGATTCCTATCTATTAATTTGTTCTCGATCAATATTGAAAGACTAAATTGAATTTCATTTGATCTGTTCCAATACCTACCAACAGGTTATTGAGTTGGGAATATTAAGTACCTACCTCAGTTCATGTCGATGTAATGATACAATTGTTTACGTTCAATTGGCTTACATTATACATACATCTAATTTAAGGAAGTAACTTAAACTGCGCCTTAAAGAAGACAATTTAGTAAACCTCCGCCTTACAGAAGACCACTGTAAAATAGTTAGTTAATAAACAAATCTTTATTGTGTATGGAACAAGGTAACATGAAAATACAGGTCTTAATGCTAATGTACAGTGCCATTTGATCCTACCTTTTCAGGCGTGTATACGCCTTTATATACACATTTATATTGTACGTATAGGAACCATTTGAATATTCCTACTTATATTCTAAATACTCTTGGATACTATAAAAACATTTTTGGCTAAGCCTATCCTTAAGTATCTATTATTTTGAATTTAAAAAGTTTTAGTTCTTTGAACTTGTCTGGTAATTTATTGTACATTTTGATGCACATAATTAAAATGTTTTTAGCTGCTAAAGAAAATTTTGTAGCATGCCTATGAAGCTTATTTTTATAAACTGAGTGTAAATTTCGATTAGTTATTGGATGATTCTCTTTAAATGGATACTTATGTTGGTGTACAAATGTACAATTATCAAGAATATACAGGCAAGGCAAAGGCAACAGCTTATAGTTTCAGCTTGTAGAAATAAATTTGCTTCAAACCAAATATAGCACGAATACATTTTTTTTGTATTAAAAATGCTTTATCGAAGAGATAACCGAACAGAATTACCCCAAATTAAAACTCCATAGCGTAAGGTACAATTTATATAGCCATTGTAAGCTGTAATAAAAGCATTTTGTGATACAATTTGACTAATTCTTGCAAGTGCAAATACAAATTTATTAAGTTTTGAGCACATTTCATTTTTATATTTTAATTTTATTTTATTAAGAAAACCAACAGCGTATACATCAACAAATACCAGATAGTATTTTACAGGTAAGTATGGCCAATTACAGGTTTTGCTTAATTTAAAAATGGTAAGTGTACATCGGAGATGATTTATTATATGACAACGAATAAATTAAGTAACAGCCATGAGAAAATAAAAATAAAAATACAATATACAAACAAAGAACAAACAAGCAACTCCAAGGAGTTTTTAAATGTAGAAAGAAATTATTAATACATATACACACTCACATACCTATACATACGATTCACATTCACATAATTATACATAGACACAGATACACACACACTTTCACTCCAAAAAAAAAACACTACCTTCACATTTCTATACTAACACACTCACTGATCAGACTCCTTTTAGTGTTTCAACAACTTCCATTTTAAATTTTTCCTTGCTATTATTTTTTCTTTTTAACACTACTTCTTGGAGAAGTTGTGTTTCTGTCGGTGGATAAAGTTCCATGGCTCTACGGGGTAGACGATTGAGTCAGGGTACGCAACGGCGCAAGTGATATTTTTGATATCGCAAGCATCTATCTATAGCACGGGTGGACGACTTGATTAGTCCCAAAATCTACTGTTTGCTGTCGAAACCCTGTGCTATCTACCAATTACCTCCTCCTCCTTGTGTCGTGCTCCTCATTGCTGAGGGTGGTGACCTCTACGAATTATTTTCTGGACGAGCGTTTTCCACTTGTTGTGGTCTTCGGCAGTGTGGAGTGCATCGCGGACTCCAGTTTTGGTATTGTCGCGGATCTGGTCTATCCACTACTCTACTAATTATATACTTCTTGAAATCCTTAATGAAACAGCACAGTTCAGTACGCAATTATGTAGTATTCTGTTATTTTATTAGGAGGGCAAACATAAAACTGAATTATTAGTCTTAGTAACTACTTATATAACTGTCCAGCGCTAACGACTGGTTGGATGGACTGCTTGGTCACCCTGATCTTTGTCGGGTTATGGTGGCCGCTTCCCATCAGGCGGGCTATTATTATTCTAAGTTGCCACTCTTTTACTAGAAAAAAATGTGTTATCATCCGGATATAATTTATCATAATAAACTTATTATTATAATCAATTACATAAGAAAGACACATTGTAATATTATTATTGATGTCTGTGAATGTCACAAGAGTAGTGTATGTCCTGATAACCTAGTGTATGTTCGCATTTCTCAAGCTTGCTGGTATAAATACCAGCTAATATAGTAAAACAGTTATTCTTTTGTTTTTTACCATACCATTTTGTACTTAATATTTATTGTCGATTGATGTCGTGAACCAATGCTACGATAATATGGATGATGACGAACCCTTTTTACTTCGGCTGTCAGCTAGATTGTCAAAAAGTATTGGACACGTATATTTTTACAGACATATACCTATACAGAGATTTGAAATGTCGCATGACGTCACGTCTTAATATAATTTTTACTTAGAAGTGACGTCGCAAGCCGCCACTCCCAAACTTGGACACCTTGGTCATTTTCGGTTCGATGACCAAAAAAAATTGTGTTAACTAATTATTATTATTGAAGCATTTTGGTAGTGGATATTAACATTAAATTAAACCGGCTGCGTACATGTAAACTGTACCGGCTTAAAACGGGTGCAAGTCACTTATTTCTTCTCGTATTTTTATAAACGAACTCTGTCCTGAAAATTACTAAAACAATAAACGTGATCACCGGAAGTGATGATACGTCGAAATTGATTTTAATATTTAGATAAAATCTTTATTGAAGTCAAGTATTGGGTACATATAAGGTAAGGTAAGGTAAGTACTTACCTAAAGAATATCTTCATTTGGGCCAAGGAATTAATTGTAAAGCTTGAATAAAATGAATACCTGTATGCTGTTTTGAGCTTTTCACTTATACTACGCATTCTATGCTTTTGTTAAGGGTAACAAGCAAGACTTTTAAGGATATGAAATTTTGGATTTTTATATGGACGCGGATACTATTTTACCGGTGGCTGATACGGATATTAGATTTCTAAGAAATTGTAAAAAGAAAAGCCAATGAAACCTGTCATAACAAACGAAACGCGTCGTTTAGACTCCGCTTCTATCTGAAATTTTATGAAGCTTTGTTTACTGGATTTAATTAAAGTATCGGAATACATAATTGTTTTTCTAACTAGCGGCCGCCCACCAGTTCGTACGCGCGGAGTTAGTTATTTGCACATACTTTTTGATCCCAAAAGGGATTTATTTCTAAAGATCATTATTAGTACACCTCTACACCATTTATAGAGTTATACATGTTAAATTTCAAGTCTCTTACTTCTAAAACATAGGACTTTCATAAAACTTCCAATCCCTGTATTACCCCTTTAGGGGTGGAGTTTCGTGATAATATGTAGACCATATGTTGACCCGACTTCTTAATAATATTCGTACCAAATTAGAAGTAAAGCCATGCAGTTCTTTTTGAGTTTATCTCGGACATACATACAGACAAACAGACAAAAATTCTAAAAACTATAGTTTCGGCTGCGGTATTGATTGTAGATCACACCCCAAGTATTCTTTAAAAAAATATTCGATATACAGTTTTGACTTTCTTTCTACAATATACGTCCAGGTGTCAAACAGGTATCGAACCAGCACCTTCCGCAATCCAGGCAGACGCACTAACCAATTATGTTACCCAAGACCTTAATGGCCGTGTCGAATTTCTTCCTGTGTTTCTGGCGGCATCCAAAATGAAGGGTACCTAATCTATATAGGGAGAAGCTGAAATTGGACAATAAACAGGACAGTTTTACAGTTTATGAATATCCCGAATTATTTTTGTAATGGGTATCAGACAGTAGTTGTACCTAGGCTTTGTTGTTTAATTAGGCGTCGGCGGCACTACAAAATTCCAGTGTTATATCGCTTCAAATATCGATTTTATCGGAATAACAGAACCGCTTTTATGTACCGTGTCAATTTAAGGTTCGCTATTTGGTGTATGTACAGTCGGGACCGTGCGATTTAACACTGACAGCGCCTTTATATTGTTGCAGTTGTAGCGATAACGGTGGGTTTAGTGTACTTTATAACATAGGGTTGTCTGTACGTGGCTCGAATGCACATAATGATGCAGAGTTTCCAGATTTTTCAAATGGTTCGTTCGGATGGTGAAAACAGTTTGCGGGTTATTGGACGGTCAAATACGTATTTCAGATTTGACCGAAAAGAGATCACAGTTTTTCAATTCACTATTTCGCCTTGTGATTTAAAAGTTCCTTGTGATCATTTCAAGCAAATGTATCTTACATAAGACTTTTTATACAAGTGACAGCATATTACGTGTACGTTAAGGTGAACTGTGTATTTGGCTCAATCGTTGTTTTACTTTTTCTCCCAAGTCCAGCATGGACAACACAAAAGCAAGGGCCATCAATGTATTTATGTATAGGAAAGTAGCTTTAATGAGTTTTACAACGTCCTCACGTTTATATACGTTTCTGTTGAACTTTATATCTGTTACAAGTTGAAAGTTCGTAACTACTAATGAAACTGGAGTTTGTTTCATTCTGTTGACGGCGTATCTGACGCTGTCTGAACAGGCTTGGAGCTTAACTTTTATCACAGGAACGAGAGAAAGATACATGTATACATGTTCCTAGCTACAGAATACGTCGTGTATCGCAGTAGACTGAAATGTGAACTCATTGCACTTTGTTACGGGGCTACGGATAGTACATTTGACAACACGTTCAGTGGATACAATTTGAGCTTGACTTTTTCTTTTTAAAGTGACACTTCTTTACGCACGCTTGACTTGGCGGGTAAGCTGGCGAATGCGTTACGCGTTACGAAAAGTGTGTTCGGGCGAGGCGAACGGGAGTCAACACCCGTTCGCCTCGTTGGGGATATAAGCAAGATAAAGCAGTGCGCGCGCACATTTTCTTTCTCTCTCTCTCTCTTACAGCTAGTAAATGAAATATGTATATGTACATATATGTATATATTATACAGACACACACATATATATATAATATATATATACACATACAGACGGAGCTAAAGAAGTTTCACTTCAGTCGTGTGGTCATAAGCACACTCGTTTTTATTTCTATAATTTTATTTTTTAATCGTGTTACTGCTAGATGTTTAGCTTTACTTTTTTATTAGATAGCAAATAGTATTCGAATAGTTAGGTACTATAACATCCTTTGTGATCGATCTTGTAGTCACTGTAGCTACATGTATCATCAAATATTTATGACAATAATATATGTAAATTATAGTGATTGTTTGTGAAAGCAGTATAAATGAGTCAAGTTGTTTCATCAAGAGGTTATTTACCTATTTGATAGTGAAGTGATAAATTTCTACGATAACAATGCAGTAAATTTAAGCACCTCACGCACTAGTAGGCTTCGACCAGAGCCAGTGGTCGCAACGACCAATGGACAAGAAATTTGCAAAATTTGGCCACTAGGGGCGCTGTAATCGCTTGACCCAAAACTGCTATGAAATACATACATATTACCTTATATTCTCAAGTCTGTAAAAAGAAAACCCAATGTCGTACTTTCCATTTTAGCCAGAGGTAACCTAACTCTATGAGATGTCTGACTGATGCAAAATTAAGGAAGCATTGACTAATGAGCCCGATAAAAGTGACTAAGATCCATAAACTATTAAAATAATCATGGAGATTGCATCTATGTACCGAGAATGAGCATCTTAGCATAATAATAGAAACAGTACCTTTCTACAAGATCAGTTTTTCTGCCTTGCACAGATGCTCCTCTCCTTTTCAACTCTGTTTTCAGTTATATTACAGACGATGAATACATTTTCACCACTAATATAAAATTTTAAACAACAAAAAAACGCGTTTTAAATTTGACAGCTGCAATATTCGGCTGTGGTTTGGGTCAAGCGTTTGCAGCGCCATCTATGTTGAGCTTTGCGTATACTTCTTCATTTACTAAAGAAACCTTATGAACGACGCGCAACTGATCGCACACCGCGGCGTCACGACTGGTCGCTGCGGCCAACTACGTATAATTTGCTATGAGCGTCAAGCCGTTCTCATGCTGTCACTTCGCATGGCTAGAGGCTACTCATATTTTCATAACTTACATTTGGCAGCAGTCTTTCTTTTTTTTCTCTATTAAGCATGATAGGGATGCCTGTACAACTCTCACAACTAGGCAAATAGGAAAAGTCAAGTGAAGTGCCAGGATCAAGTGAATATGAGTAAATAGCATAAACAATATACTATGGTAAATAATAAAGATTTCATTACAAAATTTGGAACAAGTAAGAGCGTTTACACATTGTCCGATCCGATATCGGTATCGAACGCCGATACGATATCGAGGCTAGTACAATGTTTGAAATATGTCCATCACACTGACGATCCGATATCAATATCGGACATCGATAGCCGTTATGTTGGCGACACCATCGGGCGCCCGTGAACTGTTGGACGATAAAGTTTGTATATGTGCTATACTGCTGTCGTCCTAGTAAGGAATACAGTAAGCATTCCTCACTAAGTTATAGTTTTTTCAAGAAATTAGTTAATTATAGATACCGAATTACCATTATTTAATAAACTTATCCGTAGAAAACCAAAAACTTTTCCACTTGAATATCCTCGAACGTGCTTAAAAACATTATAGATATTTTTTGTAAATCTCTTCCGACCTTGGAAAAGAAAATAGATAAGAAGGATCCGAAAGTTCAAAAATAATGTAACATAATTAAATAAGCAATCAAGCCTGTTTCGAAAAGTGTTTTAGAAGCAAGGTTGTAAGGCTGAAATATATGTAGAAAAATTTGGTGATATTTGACGATTTTGGCCAAATCTCGATTTGGCGACTTTTTGATCTGCGACGATATGGCTGATTTTATCGGAAACATACACGATATCGCCTATCGACGTCCGATATCGGCCATTGGATATCGGTTATTGGCTACCGATACCGATATCGGATCGGATAATATGTAAAGGCTGTTAACCCTAAGATTTTAAATTATTCATATTATTTTCAAATGCTATACTTACATCGCAATGCCAAAAAAGTTTCAAGGGCATTCACTGCTGTACAAAGCCTCGAATGACATCACTACAACGTTTGTTGCCAAATAATAGTTTAAAGACTGAATAATAGCTTTACTTGTTATCAGAAAAGCAAATGTTTTTAACCGCAACCAAGAGGTATTTACGAAGGCATCATCCAAGGACTTATTTTCTTAGGCTCTGATACTGCATTATCAGTTTACAGTAAACGTGTATATCTTTGTCATTTTGTTAACACATAGAAGTTATTGTTATCTTTGTGAACTCGGTTCCGTATCCAAGTTGTTTCACAGGAACACTACTAAGCTTCCACTGTTTGTCCGTCCGACTGTCGGGGGGCTGTTATTTATAACATGGACGTAATAGGCAGACAGTTGAAATTTTCTATATTTCTAATCTATTTCCTACATAATAACTTAAGCTGTGGTCTTTATACAAGGAACCTACCTGTTCTTGGCTGAATTTTTGACGATCTTTATTTAACCTTCATCTGCCATTATTATATCCCCCTAGCATGAGCACCGCGATATGTTATATAACGCATTTTTATCACGCTCAACTGTCAAACTCCGTAGTAAGAGTTTGACAGTTTGACGCGATAGAAAACGTGATATAATGTAAATTGTTGTGCTCATGCTACGGGGGCAGGGGCACACGACTTCCCTTTGGACGACAGAGAGAATGAGCCACGCCACAAGTGCGGTGCCCAAGCCCAGTGCTGGTTGGTATAGGCCGTGGTTAGAGTTGCCAGGTCGCCAAACCTAATAGCCGGACATTTGGGTAAAAAGGCCGGACACCCTACATTATTAAGGATTTTGTGACTTAGTAATATTAGGTACCACAAAAAAATATATGTTAAAGCGGCCGACTGTCAACTCGGTTGAGTTCGGCCACACTCGGTGCTCGCTCGTTTGCGAAATGTAAAAAGCCGGACAAGCCGGACACAGTTTATTTTGGCCGGACACGTAATCAAAAAGCTTAACTACACACATCAAAAGTGTCTAGGGATCAAGCATTTTTATGCGGATTTCTTGAGATTGAGATGTGGCTTTGTAATAAATTTATGATTTTATAAATTTATATGGATCCTTTTTGGTGCATTTCATAATTTGAATCAGGAACTGTGAATCAAATTCGAGTAAAAGATGAAAATCAGCTGTCAATATTTTCCCTATAAAAACATACAACGCATTGAAGACATTATTAGTGCTACTGTTTCCCTACTACTGATTAAAACCAACGTTATTATGGAGCGGCGACGTCATTTAAGCAGGGAAGAAATGCTCAGAGCCGTGGGAATGATAGAAGCTGGTTCCCGGCAACGTACTGTGGCTTTAGCTCTGAATACAAGTCAGAGTGTTATCAGTCGACTTTGGACACGATACCGAAGCACTGGTACCGTGGCTGAGCGCCATGGAGGACGGTATCGCTGCACCACACGGAGACAAGACCGATACATTCAAATCTTAACTCGAAGAGCTCCAACAATAACCGCCATGATGTTAGCCGTGAGGCTTCATCACTCTTCAGGGAACTTAATTAGCGACCAAACAGTCAGAAACTGCTTGCATGAAGTGAACCTTCATTCCCGAAGACCGCTACGGGTACCACCTATAGCAATGCACAATCGTAGGATTCGATATCAATGGGCTCTTGAACACAGAAATTGGGCAGAAGAACAATGGCGTTTCGTGTGCTTTTCTGATGAGTCTCGTTTTGGTATGAGACCGGATACAAGACGTATACGACACTGGAGAACCCCTGGACGCCAACAGCGATTAAAATCCTGCCAGGAAGTCCATCCTTATAGTGGTGGAACCATCATGGTATGGGCGGGTATTTGGATCGGCGGAAGAACTGAGTTGATTTGGATCAGAGGCAACCTCAACGCTCAAATTTATGCTGAGACGATTGTATCAGACGTCATCGTTCCTCTACAAGTGCAAATCGGTCCCTTATTTCAGTTAATGCATGATAATGCACGACCGCACACCGCAAGAGTTGTAAGACAGACTCTCGCCGCAGCTAACATCAATGTCCTGCCCTGGCCTGCTCAGTCGCCAGACTTGAACCCGATTGAGCATGCATGGGATATGCTACAGAGAAGAGCTCTGCCGAATATGGAGGGTATCCAGTCGCAAGAAGACCTTTTTTTGTTGTTGCAACGAACATGGGCGGCCATTCCACAGCGTGATTTGGATGAACTCATTTTGAGTATGCCAAACCGATGTTCTTGTGTTGTTAGTGTTCGCGGTAGAAATACGGATTATTAATTGTTTAAGTTACCCAATAAAATTTTAGAGAAAACTGTTATTTCAGTCTTTTTTTCGAACTTTTGTGTTAGTGGTTCAAATGTCAAAAATCCCTTTATTAGGAAAATGGCAAATTTCTTTATTAATGCAAAGGTGACTTGGTTTATCGTTACTGTGACAAACGAAAACACTTTATTTGATGAATCCTTAAAGAAAATTTTAATTAATATCAATCAGGAGAAAAGTTATTGCAAAAATATATGTTGATCCCTAGACACTTTTGATGTGTGTATGTCCGGATTTATCCGGATGTCTGGCAACGCTAGTAGCGGTAAACTTCTTAAGCAAAACCACAGATAAATAAACTTGCGTAGTGGATGATTTTGTATGTAAAATTGCTACTGAGCAGGCTTTCTTGTCTATGGTCGTTGCTTAAAAAGTTTGCCGGGTATAGGGTTATATAGTGTTGGATAGTGAACTATATAGACTTTATAACTTAACGCTACGACTAATATAAGTAGGGTTACCATTTAGGAATTTCAAAAGTCCTGACAAAAATCCTGACATTTTGAAAAAAGTCCGGACTTTTTAGTCACAAAATGGTACCATTAGTCACATAGTTCTAATGGTATGGTATTTAAATCAATATGTACTTTTATTATTCACATTCAATGTATTTTAAAAAATCAGACAATTTAAAGATCTGGCCAAAGTCCGGACTATAGTATAAAAGGCCGGACATGTCCTGACTAATACGGACGGATGGTAACCCTAGCCGGGACCAACGGTATTCAATATTGTTGACTGGGACGTTTAAGACACCTACTTAATTTGCACCATAGTTTTTTATGTATTAAAGCACAGCAATAAAAAAATATGTTTTTCAAATAAACTTTTTGTTCGATTAAGTTGTATGTTTCTAACCAGTGCTAAGTCTAAGTTGCAAAAAAAAATTATTCAATATTTCATGTTTTAAGTTAAAATTAAAATGACAAAATCTCATTACAATTTTATAAATTATTATATCGGAATAAACATTGATACTTATAATCTAACTAATAAGTATAAAATCACAGATTAATTTATTATTAATAGTAATTACATACCATATTTCACTTCATATTCTCAAGACTCATTTCATTATAATACTTAGGTACACACAGCAGCTCTTGAAGTAAAGCAAAACCAAAATTCTGTAACCAGCAGTGCTATTCTGTAAGAACAAACTGAGATGAATTTAGAATACGAATTCAAAAATACTTACATTTCAAATCACACCGGCGAAGTCCGCCCTAAAAAGTGTTTTTGTTCGTACAGAATAGCATGACTGAGTACGGTTCATAATACTCGTACAAAATCGATTATAGAATTTTGACATTTTATGGCCATCATTACGAGAACCTACATTCATATCAGCTCTCCGCCAAATTTCCAACAAGTTTATTAGCGGTATTAACAGTGCTATAAAGATGGTAAAACAAATACAACAGCAAACCTACGCACACCACGAAGAATACGATACAGAAGCATATCAAGCATTCCGATACATATATCTTGAGTCTGTCAGTTCGACTCAACCTAGTCGCTCCCGGTATATCTATGCTCGAATAAGTCCACATTTGCATAAACGCCGCTCACGGGTTATGTTATCTGAAACAAAACGTTTATCTTGTACATATTTTCATATGAGGATTTTACTCCTACATTTATTTATCTTAAGAAAATACATTCTAGAAAATGTTCTAGAATGTATTTTCTTCTAGAATTCTAGAAAATAACAGCCTTAATATTATTCTGAAAGTACCATAATCCATATCGCTTATATTTCCCCATCGAAATCTTTTCAATTATATTGATAAATTTTGGTAAAGTAATGGATCTTAATAAATAGCTCATTTCCTTAACAAAGGTACAGGAAAGGTTCTAACAACAAAAAACTTATACTGAAACGTGTTTCTTATGATCGTGGGCGGCTCAATCAGCTCGTCATCATCAGCCTTTGATGTCCCCGCTGCTAGTGCATATGTGTTCCCTACGGATGTAAGATTGGGCCGTGATCCACCACGCGAGTCCAGTGGGAATTGGTTGATGCTAACGACTGCAGATGTATTTTTTGTTTAATTTCCACGATTCTTCTTAGATAACTTCTATGTGTCTACTTCAAGCTAGGCCTGTGTCGGAGACTGAACGCGCTAACCACCTATGCCATCGACCTATCATTGAGCTAAAAATTACTGATATTGTAATTTTCTGTTCTGTAGTTATAATTTCATATCTAAGGTTTTTTCTTTATGTTGTATTCTAAAAATAAGTGCATTTTTGCACATCATTGACATTACAATAGATTGCAAGTTATGGTGGAGTTGTTTATCATATAATTTTTGACATTAAAGATATAGCGAAATATTCTAATTTAGAAAGTACCTAACACAGGGCATAAAAAAAATGTTCCAATCACCATTGAAGCTACAGCCTGTGCTATGGCTTTTAATGCGCGTTTTCATATACATTCTAGGTTTTCATCAGTTTGATAATTTCAAGGAAGGTTTATGTGTAGGATACACATAATATGCAAACACTAGAATAAAAGCTGTGGTCTTCGCTGGAATAAAATGGGCATGCTGGTAAAGTATAAAGAGATTTTCCTGTGGGTGGCACCACATAGTACTGGGCTTGAATTATTTCACCGATATCGTTAGTAATTCGTTCGACTGCCACAGACCACAAAATTGCTATTGAAGTTGTCATAAAAATCAATATTTTCTTTTTGTTACATTAATGTTTTGTTAAAGGAGTACAAACATAACTACACTGGCCTGGAAAACTAAGTATCACATTTTTTTAAATATTTTTTTCTAAACTATAGAAGTTAGTGATTTAAAACAAAGAATTTTTAGAAAATTCAGTCAGCTTTCTTTGAAACAGCCATTTTCATTTTCGAGTACTTTTTGTTTGGAAAGTATATCTTGTGTACTTAAAATATTATTAAAATTTTTAAAGTGTGATACTTTGTTTTGCAGGTCAGTGTATAGATAGATAAATGATTGGTCTCGCTCTCGCTTCGCTCGACTAGATACCGCACTGCAAGAACTCTGTAAATAAGGCAACTTGTTATTTGTAGTATGTGTATTTAAATTTGCAAGGATACTATTGTATGTCAAGAATCGTGTAGCCAGCTGCTGCAGCTCAACTGCTCCCCAAGTGATAGGGAAAATATTTTATGCTATGTTTTATTGGTTATAATTAATATTTTAAAGGTTATAAAATACGTAGCTCAGAAAATACTTAACGAAGAACACTTAATTAAATGCTAAATATTTTTGTGTAGGTACTTGCGACGATTAGCCGTAGGTTTCTTCCTAAGAAAAAGTGGTAGGTGTGTATGATAATGCCCCAATTTTAATATTTTTTTTTACCTGTAATATTTATTAGTACATTATGATTCAAGTGTGATAAGTTGATCATGTCATTATTCATGAGGCATTATTATTAGTGCGAGCCGTAGACGAGGGCTGAGGTTATGATGCAGACTAGTTGCATTGTATGTCTAAAAAAACTTGTATTGTTAATAACTTTTATAAAGTTCCAACTGACCTTTGTTGCCAAGTACTGACTATCCGGAGCTTCTTTCAAATTCTTTTTAACATCGGTTAGTAGTATTAGTCGAAAGTTAAAAGTGTTGTCATTAACCAACTTCACGGCATTTCTAGAGTGACGTCGTAAGAGCAATTAAGCATTCTCTACAAAGTAAAACTTGTCTGTTTTGATATTTTTAAGCGAAATATCAGAAAGTCGGTCAGGAATCAGTTTGTTCGATCGTAGTCTTGTTATTTACGAAATTCCAATCAAATACAGTCAATTGGTACTCATCTGAGTGATTGTACGACAAACAAACTAACATCCATTGTTTCGTATTTATGACTTCACTGGTGAAAGTGGCGATGATGAAAATTAAACAATTTGTGCAATGACTGGCTATAGGATGGGTGACCAAAAATTTACTGGCCACAGTCGTCTTGGATAATGAAGAGTTCCATAGACAAGTCAAAACAATTTCAAAGCTTAGAGATATTACGATTGAAGATGGAATTCAACATAGCGGTAAGTAAAAGTAAGATAGGCGATGCATGGTTCGACTAACAGAACACAGGAAGAGGTAAGAAGAACCTTGTGGGCGGGGCAAGTGCGCCACAGTTATGTGTGAGCAAATGCTCATAACTTCACCAAAACTTGGTGTCGATTGCGTCGTTGCTCTCGGTAGTGAGCGCTCATTGGGTCGAATGATTGATGTCGCGTTTGATTGGCTATTATCTATAAGGTGTAGGTGTAGTGGGGGCAAGCCGGTCACAAACGGTCTATGATCACCCTTCTAACTTCTTTTTGTATTCTGTGGTTCGAATCTAGCCATGATCGAAAAGAACCTACCTCTATATCTGGTTGCCATCACCGTGATCACCACCACTGCTGTATGCTTCTGTGTATTCTGTACGAATAAATTCATTTTTCACAGCGGAATCCACGTATGATTTGTAATTAGAATACGAATTTGTATGATGTGATTTGAAATTCGTATTATTATTTAAAATCGCGGATTCCGCGATCAAAAGTGAGTTTGTTCTTACAGAAAAGCACAGCTGGGCGGCATATATCAGGGCATATATGTATTTCGTATTGCCATCAGTGGTGGTGATCGATGTGGTGGTAACCAGGAATAGAGGGAAAAGGATGCGCAACATCAAGAATTATACCAAAAACCTTAATGATCCCTTTAATGCTGTACTTTTTTTTATAGCTAGGTAGGCAAATGAGATGAGGTAGGGCAGAGTACCCCACCTGATGTTAAGTGATGATAAAGTCCAAACGAAGATAGCTGGTACAGCAGTTATAAACTGCTACACCAACCATCTTCACCTTGCCGGCCTGCAAAAATTCTCCTTCACGCCTCTTTTAAAGGACCCCAGATTGTAGGAAGGAGGGACCCCGTAATAAAAAATAAAAAATATTCCTAATTTTGCTAAAAACCTACGAAAAAGATAATAGTTTTCTTATCTATTGTCACGTGACCCAAAAGGCTTGCGATTGGCGGAGCCTAAAATGACGTCACACGCAAGTAAACTTCCGGTTAAAGTGACATTACATTGTATCGTTTGACGTTTTAATAACAGTCGTGTGACGTCACACAGTAGTAAGACGCCATATTGTCCAGAGAAACGTTTTCGCAACTTGAAAATGGAGTTTTTGATTTGGTTATTTTTACTGAAATACACAACAGAAGAAGAAGATCCACTTTTTAGGGACTCCATAAACATTAGTCAATAACGTGAGATCGTTTTCTAAAACTTGTCAAATACCCTATTACTCAGTAAGAGATTTAGTGACTTATGTCTTTTTCGCACTATTCGCTGTTTGGAACTTGAGGCGAGAAGAATTGAAAGATGGTAACATGAGGTTGGTGTAGCCTCCTCAGCCGTCTACGAAACCGTAGTTTCGTACCTGTTTTCGATGAAGGAATTATTCTTCCTCGTACGAAACTAGTTTCAATGGAGGATTTTTTCTTTTTTCATACATTATGTCATGTAAAGTACCGTAATTTGTTGAGCCTCGTATAATAAAAATATTCCCTAAGTATAAAGCCTAAGTACTTGTGCGAAATGGAACAGAAACGACGAAGGTTGCTAAGGTAACCATCCAAACTAAATAAAAGTTGGTATTATTAATTTATAGCACCTTATCATGTTCTAATAAGGGTGAAATTCGTAGTGCTATGGTATCAACGACGCCCACACTGCTAAGGAGGCCGCGCCAAGTAGGTCTAATAAATATCAGTGGAAATATTTCGTGTAAACATTTTGATTCTACAAAAACACTCGACTTTAAGATTCTTAGTACCGTTAAAGCTGTAATGAAACTTAGAATTCTTTTAGAGATATTGTGAGAAGCTTCTGTGATGCTTAAGATCTGAGAATTATAACAACGGCCTCGACAGAGAAGATACTTACTGAACAAGAAAGCACTTTGAGTTTCCCCAAAACAGTATCTATATCGAGAGAACTGGCAGAATTTAATTAACTAAGTAAGTAGGTAGTAATTAAGTAAGTAAGTAGGTTTATTAAAGTTTACTCCTTCTTAAAGTCATTTTACCTTTAAAATATTGTGTTTTAGCAGATCGTAAAAACTTACGATCGTAATGATTGCAATTATTTGCGTTTTATTATTGAAATGGTTAATTACGTTTATTATTTCAGAATGATTTAGTAATATTTTTCATAGCACCTGTTTCACCGTTCACTTACCTTTGCATCTGGGTTAGTAATTATTAGGAGCTCGATGGCGCAAGTGGTTAGCGCGTTCGGCTGCGATAGTTGAGGTAAAGCATCCTCGTAGTAGTCGTTCATTGGATGTGTGATCAAAAATTTATTATCTCGAGCTCCTCCGTGCTTCGGAACGCACTGCAGTCGTTAGCATCCACCAATTCCCTATTCCATCCTTCATAGGGAAGGCCTGTGTCCCAGCTGTGGCAACATTGAAAAGGCTGATGATGTTGATTCGTAATTATTTAGTATTAAAATTGTCAAAAGATTTTCTTACTAGCTCTTACTGCACTGAGTATTGTTTCAGAATGATTATTTAGTTATATTTTTCGAAGCACAAGTGCTTTAACCACTGTTTACATTGGGATCAGGGTTATAAATTATGGCCAATTAGTAATTATTTAGTATTAAACCTAACAACACAATCACTTAACTGACTGACTGAATCACTGGACTGACTATAAGAATAATTGTATAGTATAGTATGGCTAAATAACAAAACCGTAGGAAATTTTCTATCAAAATTTTATCGTATAATATTTTTCTATTAATAAAATGAGCATTACTTTATGATCCTATGATAAAATTGGCGAATAAACAAACCACTCAAACAAAACAATGAAGTCTACTTACACCAAAATACCTACAAGACCGATACAAAGATAATTTTGTAAGTAATACAATAGATATATAGATAATAAATAATTACTCTTGTCTGGTTCAATCCGCTGGAAATACACTTGTTATAATATTCTCGATAACACTGTTTCACAGTCTACATGGTACTAGCTTCTGTTGTCACATAATGATAATGAAAGACGGTATAATGATTTTAATTTGGTACAGTAATGGAGGGCGATGCGCGCGCGCGCACTACTGAACATGTGTGATGAATGCGCGCTCTCTGTCTTGTAAGGAGTAGTTCACAATAGCGAATGTCCTTTAAGACATTGAACTGAGTTATAACAAACCGTTATTGTCTAATAATGATGTCTTTTTATAGACGCCTTAAACGGGTCTAAAGCGCGTTTTATTATTACGTCTTATTGCTGTTGAAGTTTTGATTTTGAATCTTTACAGGCCAGATTTTGTTTTCAATAAGTGCTTTGTTTACTTAAACACATAGGAATTAAACATTGACATGTAGGTTTAAAAAAAGTTCCTTTTTTCTGATAGGGTGATGATGATGATTATCTATTATATAAAAATGAATCGCTGAATGTGTTGCTAAGCGCAAATATCGAGAACAGCTGAACCGATTTCGATATTTTTTTTTTAGAATATTCCTTGAAGTATGAGGATGGTTCTTACGTAGCGAAAAATAAAAAAAATGTCTGAAATAGTCCAAAAACAACAATTTTCTGTACTCCCATACAAACGATTCGTAATAATACTTAAGTCAATTTGAACTTTAATACCATACCATAAATTTCAATGTTAGTGGCATGGTTCTGGGAATGCAAAACAATTGAGTGACGTGATGTCAATAGATGTTTGGAAAAGGCAAATATACCATTTTCAGTTTTTTTTTATAATTATATGAAGAGGTATTTCAGTCTACACTACAGCTCTACACCGAAGCGAAGCGAGGGCGGGCCACTAGTATGCAATAAAAAGTACCTTAAGTAACGCATATGTTAGTTTTTACCGATGGTTAATAAACATTCAATATAATAATATGGAAACCGGATCCTTATAAAATCATCAGTTTTCTGGGTAGCTTATTGTTTTGAGTTATTGTGCACTCCTCCTTACCGGCGCAACAGCAATTAAGTTTGACATCGTTGTTTGATAAGACCATTGTCTCATTTTATTGTCTTATTTACGTGTTCGGGCTGTAAAAAGTGTTTAATCGTACGATAATGCTGTCAAAGAAAATAACAATAGCTAATAACTGTACTGCTTTACTCACCCATGATAATTTTTTTGACATAATTTATTCGATATAGCGATCGTTTATTCAATCTATATATATAAAAATGAAACCCGTTTTCCGTTGTCACGACATAACATGAAAACGGCTTGACCGATTTGGCTGATTTTTTTTTGTAGTTTTCTAATACTCTGTACAAGGTTCTTACGGAAAAAAATATAAAGAAAATCTCTCAGAAAGATTGAAAAATATAACGTAACGAATGTCAATGTCAAAGTAGTGCATCAAAGCTACGCTAAGGCGGTACGAAGTTCGCCGGGTCAGCTAGTAATATATATATTTGGTGGTTGGTATTTATATAAATATTTGGTGGAGGAGCAATGTTATATTACACTATTTGTGTGAGACCGAGGGAAGGTGGATGAATGTCCCACACATCCAGGGTAGATTATTTCGACCGAAAACCATAAGTTTGGTGCAATGACTCTGCCACAGTCATCATGATAAAATTTCAGCTTGCAACTCAATTACAGGTAATGGAAAGCTGAGCCCTGCCATACACTGAACAAAGCACCACGTGCCTTGAGCTGAGTAGCCGGTTTCTTGGTAGACGGCGCCAGGTGACGAAAGGCGAAGAATTAAAGGAATCTGGTGTCCGCCCGAGGGCTCTTCACTGTAGCTGTTCTTGGTAGCCTTTTCAACGTTGCTCAGCAGGTTTCTTCGATAAACGGACGCGAATCGAGCATGCAGAAGATCGAAAGTTGTAAACCGCCGTTGGCCGTGTTCGAATCACTCGTCTGTGCCCTTAGCACGAACCGTTATTGAATACGAATAGTACAATTCAATCTAAATATACATCAAATGTGTACTGATTTTAGTTCTCGTTACGTCCGTTGTAACGCTGCTGTTCAAGTTTCCATACAAAATTTGACATGGACATTTCGCACTCGCAAATTATTCGAAATCGATATTAAATAAATGCTGCAAATATGATGAAAATGAAATCGCGCAGGAGGCTTCATCTCGCCATTCTTTTGTTTGGCATAGTGCCGTGTTATCTGCACAACAAGTTGGTATGGGCGGGGGATGAGAGCAGGTATCCAAGGAGAAAGGTTACTAACATTTTTGTAACCACAAAAAATTGGACTATGGCCTTCCGTAGTTCTTTTAGGTTGTTAGGAGTATTGGAATGATTTTCCACCGCCTATACGTTACCTGCAAACAGTGTACACATATATACGCCATCTTAGAAACACATTTTATGAACCTGTAATTACCAGGAAATAATTATACTCACTTCCTGGATATTCACAAAAATCTATTTTTGTCCGTGAAGACGCTCCGCCATTATGCGAACGGGTTTTCGGGCCACGGATTCTGAATTTGGTTCGCTAAATATTGCCGATCGTACCGTGTCTTTCTGGGCCCGATTTATATGAACAGCGTTATTTTATGATGCTCTGCCATGCTGTAAAATAGTTCGATGAGGTGGTTTTTATTACGTGTCGTCTTTCCTCCATTTTGTTTTTTATTTATTCCATAGATTGTCCACATTTCACCAGGAATAGTTGTTTTGTTTATTTTTCTTCTTTTTGTGTATCCGAATCCTCGTAGGCAAAGAGCTGTGCCCACACAGCCTCTTATGTTAAGTTTTTTATTTTTGTGCTGGACTTTGCATCCCTGGTCAAGGGATGCGAGGTTCACATTGTTTTTGTTTTGTGTTAATATTATTATATTAATAACTTCCTTTATTTTGTATATTAAGTGATTGTCTTGTATCTCCCTCCGTTGATGTCCAAATTAGGTCCCTCCAGAATATCAGCGTTGCAGTGGCATTCTATATTTGCCGTTGCAACATTATGCTGAAGTGCAACTAGGCCCAGTTGACGATGTACCTTTTGTTTTGATGTTTGATGTGTATTTATTGTAATTGTTAATGTTTGTCGTCAATGAATGTTTTTCTTTCTTTCTTTTAAAACCTCGGTACTGTAAAAAAAAGGAGTTCACAGGATGCGTAATAATAGCGTGTTGTTTGTCAGCTCCTCAATTAAGACTTTTTTTAATTGAAGGTGTGAAAAATAAGAATATGGCCCGTTTAGTGGCGTATAGCCTATAGACGCTTGCGATATCAAAAATAATCACTCCCGCCGTTGCTTAGCCTGACCCGACCCCCTACCCCGTGGAGCCCTTTTTTTTATAACGCAGGTATAAAATCTTTTTACAGACAACGGCGCCTTCAAGAAGCACACTGCCGAACGGACCTCACACCTGACTCCCGCAAGTCTTACAGACCCCCCAGTGGCTGCCCACCGAGGACCCCGCACCTCTTACGGGCGCTTTACGCCATTACATCCGCTAAAAAACGTCCTGCGAATACCTTCAACACTGCTTGATGCGGAGCCGCGGGATCCCCTTGGTGCGGGATTTCTCCGCATCCCCGCACCCAGCAGCTTCCCGGGGATGGAGCCTTGGAACCTTACCTACAGAAACACAACGCCACATAAAGGTAGTATTATTTTATACTGGTCTTCTGTAAGGAGGAGTTTACGACTCCAGACGGTACGGCGTTCCAAATCGAGCGGAAAATCCACTATGCCCTACCTCTTTTTGATTTCTTATAAGAGTTAAAAGGGGATTGCTCAAATTGGCCCAAATGCACAAAAAATATTGACATACACGGTAATTCTTGGCGTAATTTATAATTTAATTTACAGTCATTAGATTTCAACGGACACCTTTGTATAATTTTTTATATATTTACTTTAAAAAGGACTTTTAATTTTACAGGTTTGGAAAACATACGAATAATTTTTTATTGGCTATGGGTGTAGCAACATTCAGCTAAAGACTGATCGAAGTTGTTTATATAACATAAAAATAAATCTATTTTGTAAAGATCAATAAAATAATTCATTTTTTTTATTACACTGTGGTAATAATAACCACATCTATATTATCATTTTCACTAGATACAAATGGGCTTAGACAATTATTATAGATGGTAGGCAACATCATAAAGTCTATTGCCATACATTTTTCGCCAAACACCTCCATAAACAAATTATAATCTGTATATATGTTAGACTTTAAGTTACCTATTTAAGGGCTTACGTTCCTTGACTATAAATTAATAAATAAATGAAATTATAAGGTGTGGTGTGATACACTAAAAATGTAAAATATGGTTATCTTAAAAATATAACAAAAATAATTAAGCAACTGAATATATGGCTATAGAACCTAAATCTCTTAGCTTTCTTTGGTTAACAAATGTTTAAAAATTCTCTCTAATCTTTGGCTCATTCACAATCATCACACAGTTTCTGTCACAGAGTACCTTATTATAACCGGAAATGACACCTGATTTTAAAAGTTACTCTTATGCATTAACTTTAAAAACAGGCAACTATCTGTTGATCTACATGCTCTATATACCTGAATCTAATCCATAATTTCGGTACTTGGCTTGATTTCCCTAGTTTACTATATAACTTATTTGTTTTTTATTGTTTTAATATGTTCAGTGAATATGGTTTATTCTAGAAGTTCTCAGGGGTGTCCGTCAATATTATTCGTTTCTACAGTAATTTATATATAATTTCGAATCTAGGAAACAATTTTTCATGATTATTGGTCTTTAGGCCAAGCATGTATGGAAGTTGAGCAATCTCCTTTGTAATGAAGTATCGTATTCATCATCATCATCAGCCTATTAATGTCCCCACTGCTGGGGCACAGGCCTTCCCTATGGATGGAATAGAGAGATTGGGCCATGACCTACCACGCGGGCACAGTGCAGATTGGCGGGTGCTGACGACTGCAGATGCAGCCGGGACCAACGGCTTAACGTGCCTTCCGAAGCACGGAGGAACTCGAGATAGAATTGGTCACCCATCCAATGACCGACCATTGCGAAAGTTGCATAACTTTAACTATCGGAGCCGTTCGCACTAACTACCCGCACCATCGAGTTCCTTGGAATTAAAGTATCGTATTAGTAAAGACATAATAAGCGGCCGTTAAAGTACTAAAGGTTTTCATTTCATTTCATTTAATTACTAAATAATGTACACTTCCTGACTTCCATTAAGTATAGGCTTTTACTGTAATCATTTACTTACGTAACGGCAAAGCAGGGCAGGTAAACGTATTCAATAAGCCCGCAGGGATTAAGTACACGGAATGTTTGGAACATGTCTCGTAGACAGAGAACGAGATTATGATATTCGATAAATTACTTAGGTAGGTATATTTACTTCTATACTTAATATTGTAAAGCTGAAGAGTTTGTTTGTTTGGTTAAACGCGTTTATCTTAGGAACTGTTCCGATTTGAATAATTGTTTTTGTGTTGCATAGTGAACTATATAGACTTTATAACTTAACGCTACGACTAATACAAGTAGGGTTACCATTTAGGAATTTCAAAAGTCCTGACAAAAAAACTTGACATTTCGAAAAAAGTCCGGACTTTTTAGTCACAAATTGGCACTATTACTTGCTTAGTTACAATGGTATGGTATTTAAATCAATAATATGTATTTTTATGATTCATATTCAATGTAATTTAAAATATCCGGACAATTTAAAGATCCTTACAAAGTCATATATAAAGCACTATCGTCTTAAAGTCCGGACACGTCCGGACTAATCCTGACGGATGGTAACTCTAAATACAAGAGGAGTACCAATGAAAAATGTTGTAAATACGGGAAATAATATTTCATTTGTGAGCTTCCGTTGCGTGCGCTGCGTAAACGGTAAAAGTTACGCAAAAATCATGTAACACGGAATTGTTACCCTTTAAAGGTTCTATAAAACGTTTGCGACAACATGTATATCTTTAAAGGATGACCCACTATAACTTTTTTCCTCAATTTATGCAGGTGAAACCGCAGGGCACCTCTAGTATACTTATATCGAGTAAAATAACACGAGACGGGAATTTTTCCTTGTATGTATATTGACCTTCTTCTGAGAAATAGGAATATCAATTATTTCTTAATATCCGCGCGGAAAGAAATAAAACAAGTTTTGCTTTTCAGCCAACTTAAAAAAGGATGAGGTTCTCAATTCGACTGTACTTTACTGTTTTTTTTGATATATTTGTTGTAACGCCATTTCCTCGCTAATTTAGGGCTGATTTTCAAAATTCGTTTTGTAATCGCAAGGTAATACGACCGAAGTAGTTTCCGTAAAAAAATGCCATGATCTGATGAAGGACTAACGAAAGATGATGAAGGAACGGACAGCTGTTATAAGTAATGTTGCTTTTAAATATGGAACCGCGATTGTGTCGTAATCTATTGAATGATTTTTCTATTGGACGGTTTTTTTAGCTACCTTAAAGCAAAGGCTCTTAGTCCTTTGTATTGCCATTAATGATAAACCTATATTAAAGTAAAATTTTCGTCTTACAGCACGTGTTATGCGTCTGCAAAATTAAGTATCACACTTTTAAAATTACAATAACTTTTTAAATACACAAGATATACTATCAAAATAAAAAAGACTCGAAAATAGTTTAAATATTGTTCTACTCTACAGTTTCAAAGAAAGCTGATAAAATTTGTTGTAAAACGGTTTTTATTTTCAATCTCTATAAATAGTTTAGAAAAAAAGTGATACTACGTTTGGCAGGCCAATGTAGTTTATTAATACATAAATTAGTTAGTAATATTGGAAGATACTAAATTAGCTAAATTAGTTTCAGTTTGTTACATTACGGTCATAAGAGAATTACTCAATGTGTACTATTTAACTTGAACAGTTTTGTTTTTATTTATTTTTAAGCATTTAACTGCTAGATGTTTAAATCTAAAGAAAAGTTTACTAGAAAAAACCCACAATGTCAAATGACCTACAATGGTTACCTACAATGCGAAGAGATGGCGCTGCCTTGCAGCTTAAGGCTAGGAAAATTTCGACGCGGCGAATAGGGCCGTGGTAGCATAATGGTCAGTGCATTCGCCCGGATTGCGAAGGTAGCGGGTTCGAGTCCCGTCCTCTGCCTGGTCCGCGTGGATTTTTTTCTAGTAAACTTTTCTTTAGATTTGAACAGTTTTGTTTACTGACAGGTAGCTAACTTGAAATCTGGGTTAGGATCACATGTAACATCAAGTTAGCAGCAGTAATTACTTTTTTTATAAAGAACAATAATTTAATAACACATTTTGTTTTTATTGTTTTTTTTTTAATTAGGACCACGATATGCAAGTAAAAATCAAAGTTACCTATGCTTTAAAATCTGGTGAATTATTACCCGCTACTTCGGCTGCGTAATACAGGTGTTCCATTAAGCTTTCTTCACCTTCCTTACCCATTTTAAGTTTTTTTCTCGGGTAAAATAGTCTACGTCCTCGGATATTTTGTCGCTGTAGCGGATGTTTTGTCGCTACACCAAAATTAATCATCGATTTTGATGAATTTTGACATGAAAATGCAGAAAACAATAGTTCCGCTCTTCGCTAAAAGGATGGATTGATATGCACAGAAATATTAAGAAGCAATTGAAGTATTTCAACTATTTTAGTGAACAAATAAAAATAAATCACTATTTGTTATAAATATAAATAAAAGAAGAAAGTTTAGTTATAATTTTAAGATATAAAGACAGCGTTTTCAAGTTCGCTTGGTGATGTGGTTCTTTCCAATCTCGATCGGATAATACCAGCGTATATTTAAATCTTGTTTTATGCAATTCAATACGGATGTATCGATCGAATATGGCCGCTACAACAAAGGGATTACGGGAGTGTTACGTGACGAGAATCAACTATTTGTTTTTAATCATTGCTCTTTTGTTATTGAAATCCTTTCACGAACAAACATAGTTTCGCAGCTCTTTTATCAAATAACTATGCAATTTCGAAAGAATTCACAGCAACTATAATATACAAGCTTTGATTTTCGCCTATAGTAGAGATCCCTACGTACGTTTTATCTATATTTGAAGTAAAACTTCTTTTCGAACGAGATGTAAAGATGAAACGGAAATGCGTCACGAGCGAGAATATATATAGTCGTGTGACGCTGTATAATGTACTATTTAAACTGAGTAACTGCGGGTTACTTTGATCTAAAATATGCACTTTTTTTTTCAAATAAAATTGTAGCTTTTCTTTGTGACGAATATGTCACGTTTATATCTTTCCATTGTGAACTTCAAGGTATAAGTTAAAAAATAATAATACGAAAATAGGAATAATAATGTTTAAGGGTTACATCTTTTTTTTTTAATTTTGGGCCAAAGTTGGCCTTAGAAGAGGATTACTTTAGCTCGTTGAGTTTTCTCTGTGAAAAAAAAACCAATATAAGCCATTTTGGGCTTAAGTAACCTTTATAACAGGTCACCATGAGCATACTTGATACACAAATAGATATTTTTGCCCGAAAATAATTTAATTAAATAAAAAAACGAATTTATATATTTTTATTAATCAAACGTGAAACGAAATATTGACAAATTCTAAATTTCTTAAGTAAAGCTACATCAAAAATTTTCACTTTAGTAAATAATAAAATTGACTTAACTACAGAAACTTTGTAGTAAGTTTTTGGTATTGTTCAAAAGCAGCTCGTTGAGCGAGTACTTTGGATCTCATTGCGGCTAAACATTCTTTCAAATTATCTTTTATGTAGTCAACATACCGGGCTTTCTCTAATTATTTGATGGCGTCACTGTTCTCTTCTTACCCTAAAATATTAAAGAAACATTATATAGGTACCCAGTGTGAGCACTGTGCGAAACTAGAAGATGCATTTTTTTTGGCTTACAAAACTGGTTACAAAGAATATCCATATAAATATATGCATACAAAAAAAACATCAACTACTTTGCAACCTACTAGATGCAAGCACAACATGCATTTCTAAAACTACCTAACTACTAAGGATATATACTAAAGGATAAATATAGCACATATAGGCTAAACTCTAACTAAAAATGCATGTGAACGGTTCGAAATTTAGAAAACAAAGACTTATAAAATCTAGAACATACGACTTAATTATAAAGTAGCATAAAAAGATGTTAGCTAATCTAAGTAGTAGATTGAAGTAATTAAGGGCGTCTCGAGATTACTAATTTGCGCTAAATTTGTTTGTGTTTAGTTGGTATAGTTTTTTTTGACGGGTAACTTTGGCCCAAAAGACAAAGTTACACGAAAACATGGGCTTAAGTATACCTTCGTATCTTTCCCTAAATATAAACAAGTAAATTTGTGGTACTCCCATGAACATGTTCAATATCCTTAAATATAGAAAAAATAGTAAACTTACCGAAAACCACAGTTTCACGAGAAAGTTTGCACATGAACTTGGGAACTATTTCAGTTACAAAATATCCCGCGTAACAATGACAGGAACGACGTCGGCAAAATAACACCATACTACAGATACTGATGTGGCGGCAAGTTCAAACTTTTTTCAGATTTGGGACAAATTTACCCGCCCGAGCTAAAGTAACCCTCACTTACGGTATATATATATTAATATAGTACATTTTATATATACATTTATTATATTCACGCATATATATATAAGATCCAACTTTCAAGCCTTTTTTGAGTAACTTCAAGTAATTTCAGGAAGCTGAGTTATTTTTTTTATTAAAACAACATTCAAGACAATTATGTCACAAAAACGACTGCAAAATATATGAATTTTTGAAACCTCGCTGGCAGAAATCATTGAAAATACACAAAAAAAATAAAACTCGAAAACTAAGAAAAATCGCGAAACATACATGGGATATTTTCGGATACCCCCAGATGTGAGGAATCTAAAAAAAATTTGTTGACGTCACTAGTTGGACCACTCTGTATATGAGTGATTCGGCGCTGCTTCATACCCCTATGCCTTATGCACCACCTAATGTTAGGTTATTTAAGAAAAGAAGTTTCACTTAGGATGTGTGATCCGTGCACCCTTTTTCTATTCTTAATTTATTATATTTTCCTAACTTTAAGTTTATTACGCACTAAAGTCTGCATCAATTTTAGTTTTTTAAAAATCCCTCAGTTGTCTGTGTGTAAAATTTCAATTCAAATTCAAACACACAATCTTTCACGTTTATCATATTAGTAGATTAATACTAGATTATAAAATTGGGTTACCCAGCTATTTGAACTACACTTTCAAGCTAGTGTGTAGATTTATTTTTCATTCTGGATTCACTAACGTTTTAAACCTTTAATACCAGAAATGTGTTTGATAACTTACAATGTTAGTGGATATGTGTTTAACAGAACACAATCGTATTACGATTACAAAAGAGACTGGAGAAACTAAACAGCTAACAAACTTTTTTCTTCTTTTTTTATAGATAATTTCGACAAATGACTCCACCCCGCCTGATGTTAAGTGAAAGTGAAGTCCAGACGCGAAGATAGCTGATACAGCAGTTCTACCTGCCACACCAGCCATCCTCAACCTGCCAGCTTGCATGTTGATTTTGTGTAAAAATAGGTTTTCTATATGGCAAGGTAAGGGACTTATGCCAAGGCAAGCTTACCTATATATGTGGAAATACTGTAGCAGCGCAATAAGGACACAACACAGAAGGTAATCCGTTAATTCAAATGACGAAACACCGTCCCGGAAATAATAATTTAAATAAATTCTTTGGCTACATAGCTCTGAAAAGTCGTGCGACTTTAGCGTTTGTAGGTTTCAGTCAATTAAACGTCCACACTCAAAAATGATAATTAATTTAAGTTTGACTAAAGTTAATGCTGTCACATTCTTTGCAATAACAAAATAATGTTACAAAACGTAACTTAATAGGAAGATTTACTACTGGATTTACTGTGATAAGCTAGCTTATGAAATCATTTTGTGAACTTCTCAAATAGTTCAAATACCATTTATATACCCCATGCTTTAAACCCACTATAAAAATTCTGAAGTACTTAGCTTATTGCCAAAACTAAAACTTACAAAGTCCTAGAAATAAAAAAAATACTATCCAAACAGGTGTTATAAGGTTGTACAAAATTTCATAATATATACCTTTGTTTTTTCAAGCAAGAAAATTTTGACTGTCTGATGAGGAAAGCCCTTGGTGCGGAAGGAATTTGAAAAGCGAAAGATAGTTATTATGAAATTTAGTTAAATTTTTTTATAATTATGAAATTGTTTGTTTTAACATTGGCAATAAGCCTTTTCAAATCTTAAATCATAGGTGTACAAAATAACTCGTATATATTCCATGTAAACCAATGAGTTCACACTACATCAAAAACGGAATTTCAGTTTTCATTAAAATTATCGACAGGCCGTATTTTAAAGCTGTTTGTTTGTACGTGTATAAGCGGATTACAAGGAATTTGTTGCTATGCTATAAAAAATAAGGTTCGGAAATATTTTTTATAGAATAATCAGTAGCTTTATTTTCGACACAGGCACAGTGAATTTTCACGAATAACAAACACGATTCTCCTTAGTTTAGCTGAAAAAAATGTAAGGTATCATATAAGTATCCTGATATACTGATACCTTACTTATGTATCATGTTGACGCAAAGACATTACCAGACCCGTCTTTCCCAGTGAGCACTTTGGGCAAGTGCCCAGGGCCCCGCGATCGATAGGGGCCCACTTAAGACAAATACAAAGTCCCTAGTTCCTGTTAGATCACCAAATGGCATATTGGCCCCATTATCCTAATATGCCCAAAGCCTCCAATAGGTCAAAGACGGCACTGGACATTACACTCATTTGTAAAAACTCAAAACGAACCCCAAGCTAAAAAACCCACAGGCAAATTTCGCCATCGTTTAGAAAATGTCATGAACTTGTGAAATGTATAATTTGCGGTTTTGACAAACGTTTGATAGATATGTTTTATTTTTTATTAGCTTTTCCGCAAAACTGGATCATGCCTGGCCTTATACCTCTGAATCAGCGGTCAGTGTTTGCGTTTGATATGTTTTCGTAGGCTGGCTGGAGTGGGCTGGATGAGAGTAGCACAAAATCGGGAGCATTGGCGTGCATTAGGGGAGACCTATGTCCAGCGGTGGACGAACATGGGTTGATGATTATTCCTTCTTTAAAAATATTGATTTAAAGGACTCAATAGACTACAGCGCAATTAGTAACACTACATTTAATTGTGTTGTGTTTCTATTGATAACTAATATTTTCCGCACTCTACGGGGTAGGCGATGTGGCCAGGTTAAGAAAAGCCCGAGCAGTATTTTGAAAAGTATTCTTTCACAATACTTTATCAGCACAATATTAAGAGTAGGTAGTATCAGCGTAAGCTGTGATGACACTCACTATCAGAAGGCCCATAATGAATATTTTCCAATCGCTTCTCTCAAAAAAATGCAGCCGAAATTATGTTGGTTGGCCTGTATTATGATGAAATAAGGTTGTTATTCGCATGCGAGTGAATCTATTGCTATAGAACTGACAGTAGAAATTGGAAAATTGTATTATACTTTAGCAATCTCAAGAGATTACGCGTTTGCAGCTGACACGGGCCAAGGCGTTTTCAGTGCACGTTAAACTGTTTATATACTTTACATCTGTACGGATAATAAACTTTATTATGTATGAACATTTGTATAAGTAGGTATCTATTAGGATCTATTTTTTTTATTGGAAAAAATATTTTTGTTCAGACTGTACCACAAACCTTATAGTCCGAGGGCCGGCTGTATAAAAGTCCTATGGATCAGACACATGAATCATTTTTGGTGTATGAACAATAAAGACATAGGTCTAGAGGTCGACACCCCTGAAGTTGCTTGATTTTGCCTGCATGCAAAATTATGACGTCACTTCCGGTTTTTGGTTTTGAGGAGCTCGATGGCGTAAGGGGTTAGCGCATTCGGCCGCGATCGTTGAAGTTAAGCAACTTTCGCAGTGGGCGGTTATTGGATGGGTGACCAAAAAAAATTACTATCTTGAGTTCCTCCGTGCTTCGGAAGGCATGTTAAGCCGTTGGTCCCGGCTGCATCTGCAGTCGTTAGCACCCGCCAATCCGCACTGGGCCCGCGTGGTGGGTCATGGCCCAATCTCCCTATTCCATCCGTGGGGAAGGCCTGTGCCCCAGCAGTGGGGACATTAATAGGCTGATGATGATGATGATTCCGGATTTTGTTTTAGGTGTAATTGTAATTTATCAAATACATAAAGAAAATGTATGTCAAACGAAAGTTTTTGATAAGTAAAATAGAAATGTCAAGGTTCGACTTAAGCTCTATTTATTCGCTACCCTGAGTCGGACCATCGGTTTAACGTACCTCCCGAAGCACGGAGGAACTCGAGGTAGTAGATTTTTGGTTACACATCCGATGACCAACCACTGCGAAAGTTGCTTAACTTCAATGATCGCAGCCGAACGCGCTAACCACCTGCGTCATCGAGCTTTAGACAAGGTCCAATAATAATATTATTGGTCCACGCTTTAGATGAAGGGAAAAAATTGAGGCGATGTTATTAAAGTTTCGCTTTAATACGAATTATAAAAAATTAAAATCACAACTCTTACAATCACAACAAAGTGATAAGAAAAAAATGTAAATAAACATACTCGAAAAATTTAAAGAGAAGCAAAAATATTCAAAATGCGAACATAAAATAGAGTTCCGTTCCACACGACAAGAGTGTAATTTTAAAACGGTTTTACTGCACAACAGTGGATCCCCTTCGTACACATGTTGGGGCAAATCAACCACCCCTTGATAAGCTAGTGCACACAAATTTCTATCTAAACTTCATAAGAGGACGGTTCATTTCGGCTTGAAAATGGGTTGGTAAAAAAAAAGCTTTTTGTGAATGAGCCGCTACGATCACCATGGCATTTGGCCGACAGTCTGCGTTTGAACGAAAGGTGGAGTGAAGTGTTACGGAAAGGTGTCTCTTTAAGTTCGCGGAAGACTGTCTTGGGGACGCCTCGCAAGGTGGGACCTTTTTTCTTATTTGTGTTTTTTTTCGCAGAACATGTGTTTGCGAGAGTGAGTCATTCATTCATGACCTCTCAATGCTACAGATAGGACGGAACTTGTTTATAATTAGGATACTTTACGTTTTGCTCTTTTTGAAGTGAAGAGTTTATTTTTTTTGTCAATGGTGTAGTTATTTTGAAACAATGAAAGAATATAATTGTATTTTTTTTATTTTATCTATTGTTTCCTACGGTGGAGTGGCCGAATTTCAATAAAATCAGTTTTTCATGCATATTAGGGAAACGAAAGCAAAGTGTGTTTTATATTATTACCTACTATCTAACGGAGGTACTGAGAGAAGTTTATTCAATTTAATGATAGTCATAGTTAGTTATTTTATTATATAATAAGGTTAATGTTTCCATGCCTCCTGACGTTAATCCTATTGCTACCGTAAATAAAGTGTAATGATTTCACATAAATAAAAAAAAAACAAAGATTCTGAGTGACGCCATAAGATTGAGATAATTTTATCAAAGGTTATTAAACTAAGATACGGGTGACGATAAATCGTTGTAGTCTATCGAAATAACAAAGGCAGGCTGTTTAAAACCCTAAAACAAATAGGGACGGTTTAGAATAGATTAGAAAATCTGAATTTTATTTATGTAAGAAAGATATAAAGGTTACTTATTGTTTCTGTTATATGTAAGGGAGTTTTACTTTGTAGCCTTGTTTGAGTATTGTTAAGTTACAAAGAAGTTTCAGCGAACTTCAGTTCTTAGGGCTTTGAGGCAAGGTAACGTCATTGTTCCGTTGTTACGATTATTTCAATATAATAGAAAATATAATATTGTTATTTACTAAAATCAAATTATTGTTTATGAAGTTTCGGTTCATTTTGAGGTCTGACTTTAATATGTAGGGGTAGGTAGGTATATTGTTTTTAAGCTTTTATAAACTTTCTTTGTCGTTCACGTTTTGTGTTGGGTAGTTTGTTTGAAGTTGAAGACAATGGAGATCCGCTGAAATGGCCTTAGCTGCGGCGGTGATTGATGACTGACTATACATGCTCTTTAGTCCTTAATTTTGAAATCGTATAGAGTAAAATAATATATATCCTATGTAAAGCATAAAATTAAAAAAAAAATCTTCTCCAAAAACATACAATATAGTTACAAAATATGTGTTAACTATAAAGAAAGAAGTACAAAAATGTTTTTGGAATTCATTTAACCTAATAAACATATTTTAACGCATCAAAATACTGTTTAAATATACTGTATGGGATTTGCAATTGGCGGGGATCTCCTTTGTATTTTACAATTTTTAAACGTAATTTATTAGACCGATTCTGGCAAAATCTAATTGTATCATTGTTAGTGTATCATTATTATGTTACCTATATACCAAATGAAAAGGAGAGACTGTTTTCAAGTTAAGTTTTAGAGAATAATGCCAAAGAGAGGAAGGGCAGAGCTAAGCAGATTTTCCGCTCTCATTGGAGCCAATCTCCACCTCATAGAAGCTGCAGTGGAACACACCAAGTCACAGAAGGAAAAGTTCGTCTATGTTAGACAATATTTCCTTGAGTGGGCGCTCCAGTTCGTGCGTAAAATTTGAACGTTACCTCCTTGTATAGCGAAGAATAATTTAGACTAGTTAATCAGTGTTTTTGGGGTAAAAAACGGACCCTATCACTAAGACTCCACCGTTCGTGTGTCTTTCGGTCACCAGGCTGTCTCTCATGAACCGTGATAGCCAGACAGTTGGAATTTAGCATTTCTGTTGCCGCTCTAACAACAAATACTAAAAACAGAATATAATAAATATTTAAGGGGGGCTCTCATACATGATTTTTTTGCTATTTTTTGCTCTTTATTAATAAAGGCAGGAAATAGACGCTTGAAATATTCGTAGAATATTTATTTGGCTAATAACTTAAAAAATAAATAACTATTTAAAATAAAATAAAATTAAATATATTTTTCCCAAAAAAGACGTGTTTTACGCCGTTTTAGCTCGATATAATAATATAGTGTTTGTTTTTTTTTTCTTATGTTATAGGGGGCATACGAGCAGACGGCTCACCTGATGGTAAGTGATCACCGTCGCCCATGGACACTTGCAACACCAGGAGTATCACACATGCGATGCCGGTCTTTAAGGAAGGAGTACGCTCTTTTTTTGAAGGTATACTTGTATAGATACGGAACCCTTCGCGAGCGATTCCGACTCACACTTGACCGGTGATTGTTCTTAATTCTATTACAAACTGCAATTTGAGTGAAGTGTACAAAACACTGTGCAACTAACTAGTTTAATAACGATTCGTTAATTAATAAGGAGATAAAAAGTTAACTTAATTTTGGATGTGTTGCTTCATTTCAGAATGGTACCTGAAGTTACAGCGGTCACTAAGAAGGACGAAGAGGCACCCAGACCAAAAATTACAGCCGCCACTCTCTATAACTACCTGAAGAATGAATTTGCTATAAAAGACATGATGCAGCTAAAAGACCTTTCACCGGAACAGTTAAATAATATACTGTTAGAATACGCTTTTAAAGGAAACGATATTATATACAAATCCACATGAAATAAAAGTAACTAGCAAACCAGTGAACCAAATGTTCACCAAAACCTGATTTAAAAAAAAATGTATTTAATTAATTGAGAACTTCAGAGATTTTGTGTGGTTTCGTTTGAAATTCGTGATTTCTCGAAAACCGGAAGTGCTACGTTACTCAAATCCGGTTTGTAGTCTTATCAAACTATTCTTAACTTATAACTTAAATATTCTCTTTATCTATCTCTTACGGTTTGGCCGCTGAAACAGCACCACAGACGGACGGACGGACGGACGGACTTGTCTAATAGATAAGAGATGATAAGGAACACATGGTAGTACAACCATGGCCTTCAAATACTTGATACTTGCAATAAGACTATAATGCTTTATTATAAAGAAAAGGTCAGTGTGAAATATGTAATAGTTGTGGATTTCGGAGAGACTATGACTGTACAGGGATCATTCGCACATTTTTTGATTACTGGTTCCCAGCAAAAACTCGCAGTTAAGTGTGGGAGCATTTAAGCTGTTGCTAAGTTTAATTTGTTCAAATTAATGATACATTTGGAATTATTTTTTAAAGCTAAATCTTAATGTTGGCAGTAGTTTTTTTTTAATTTTTCTTCTTTTCTAAATCTAAAATTTTTCATAGTCTTCTTTTTATTATTATGAAATGAATTGGAGAGACTGCTGATGGAACGCGAGACATTAATTGCCTTACTACAGAAACATAATTTGAAATTAAAATTGATACTTTAAAGCGATACGACGAACGCGGTAGTGTCTTTAGACCATGTTTGAATTTTTGATATAACATCGTTCTATTGTATGGCCATAATTATATTCAGCAATAGCGTATTTTAATTCTACTTCATTTTTTTGTGCCTATGATTCAAATCGCAACACAGAAATAACAAATACTGCGGATTAGGGAAGATGCATATAATATATAATATTTCTGAAAATTTTATGATTAAAATGTTAAAAAAATATAAAAGAAATGCCACTGCAACGTTTTTATTTTACATAATGTTGTTTTTTAACAATTATTACGAATTAAAAATACTTGAAACAGAACGTATTTTAAAACACCAATCAGCGTTTAGTGAAAGCGAATATTAGTGGTATTGTTATGATCACATGATGTTGATGGATAGTCCATTTTAAATTTTTCAAAAAAATATTTCGAAAGTCGAAAAGATATGCAAAAGTATGAAAATTTAAAGCCAGCGACGAACAAGTACGACCAGTGACAGACAGGAGTGATGTCATTGCAACCATAGGTTCGTTTTCGCGCGAAATTTTAAATTGTCAATTTAAAACCGCATTTTTTCCGATAAATCACAATGTTTTAATTTTTTAATATATCTGTGGTTTATTCTACATGGAATTCTTTAAAATGAAAACAAAAATAAAAATATTGCATCTTCCCTCTGCGGCCCTGATGGCCGCCACTACCATACCATCTCTTAGCATTGTAAGTAACCCACAATGTCAAATGAATACTTTTACAAGTATTAAACATTTGAAAGAAGAAATAGCAAATATAGTTATATATTTTTATTTTTTAAGCATGTAACTGCTTGATGCTTAAATCTAAAGAAAATATTACTAGAAAAAAAAATATTATGGGTTACCTACAATGCGAAGAGATGGCGCTGCCTTGCAACTTAAGAATGGTTAGAAAAATGTCGACGCGGCCATCAGGGCCGCGGTAGCATAATTATGACCAATTGGTCACTGCATTCACCCGGATAGCGAAGGGTGCGGGTTCGAGTCCCGTCTGCTGCCTGGTCAGCGTGGAATTATTTCTAGTTAAAATATTGTTTTATTTAGCAAAATTGTATTTTGCTAAATAAAACAATCTAAGCTAAGTTTTTTTAATAAAAAAGGAGATGAATACTCAATATGAAAAAAATATGTCATATTTAAATGAATATACTCGTAAATATAATTAGATTAATTCATATATCTATTTAATTAAAATATTGTCAACTCGCAATCATTTCCAAAATTGCGCTAGTCAACGTATACAAAATGTTAATATATAGTACCTATAATAAGTACAACCTAGGTAATATTTAATGTAGTACAATTAAATATATTAACTATTTACAAAATGTGCTTTTTATTTCAATAGTTAGAGAAGAATTTACTATTCCAACCATCCTCGCATACTTTAGCCTCATTGTCCAATCCTTTTCGATTCCGATAAATTTACTCAGTCATTGAAGAAGAAACAACATTCCGTAATGCAATGATAAATGAAAACGTCACTGTTTTTCCGTCTGTCTGTTTAAGTTAACCTCTGAACCGATCTGAGGTGAAGAGATAAATAATAAATAAATAAATAATTTCAATACTCACAGCAATTAGCCTAGCCCCAAAGTAAGCACTGTAAGGCTTGTGTTATGGGCTACTAGGGTAACGGATAGAATACATATACTGTACATATATAAGTATATTTTTTATAGAAATACATATTAAACATCCATGACTGGAGTACAAATGCTCGTATTCATCCCACAACCATCTGCCCCCACCAGGATTTGAATCTGGGACCTCTCGAGTCGGCGACATCATGAAACCCGGCGTACAAACCATGGCCACGGAAGTCGTCATACCTAGAGATACCTCAGATCGGTTCAGAGGCCCTACCGGGCACAGCGTATTCCGCGCAAATTGGAGCGTCGCCCATCTGGGGAAGCAACCTCCACATAACACAACAGTAAAATAACAATACCAATAGGTGGTTTTGTGTTTCTGCTGGTGAGTATGGCTATAGGGGTCCGCAAGTTAGGGGATTGGGTTAACGCCGACTTCTTTTATCTCTATGATTTTGGTATTCATAGAGATAAAGGAAGGAACCTCGAAGAAGGAAGCGAAGGATAACATGGTTTCCCATGTTATGTCTTTCTTCTCACCAACCTATTAATGTCTCCACTGCTGGGGCACAGGCCTTCCTTATGGATGGAATAGGGAGATTGGGCCATGACCCAACACGCACGTGGTGATTATTACCCCAGATAGGCGCTCCAATTCGAGAGGGAAATCTGCTATGCCCTACCTCTCTCGTATTACAGAATGACAACTAAGTGTTGATATTTACTTGAGTACAGTTAGAAAGGGATGTCGCTATGTGCTATTAATAGCGACATCCCCTTCTAACTATGCTCAAGATTAGATCAATCACCGAGAATCTTTCTATAATACGGGCCTAAGGCTCGCATTACAGAATGACAACTAAGTGTTGATCTTTACTTGAGTACAGTTAGAAAGGGATGTCGCTATGTGTTATACCTATATAAAGCGACATCCCTTTCTAACTATGTTCTCAAGACTAGATCAATCACTGAGAATCTTTCTATAAATACGGGCCTTAGTAAGCTTACTATCAGATGGGCCAAGCTTGTTTACCGCCCTTGTTAAAGAAGTGAACCACACGTTTCTAGGATTTTTTCTGCTTTGTTTTATCCATTTTGCATTATGAACTCTGGTTTTGTGGCCGCAAAAAATCTGCTTGTGCATGAGAGGTTACAGTCAAACACAAGCATATCTGCGAGTTGCGAGATGGAAACGGGAATGTTTGTACAAAATAAACTAGGTAAGTAGGAGCGTTCAGGATCAAATTTGCTACAGCAGAAATGAAAATGAATATTTTCATGTATGTGTAGGTACGTATGCGTTTCTATAAAGAGCTTTCATTTGGGTGCACTACTAACACAGAAAGGTTAGGTTAATGTTGAATATTATTTGAAATTACGATCTTTAGCGAATGTATATTAAATTATATTGTTAAACAATTTCGTAGTTATTTGTACTGGTATTTTGATTTGTTTTGTTAGAAAAGGTTAAGAAATCTTATTATACAGTTTGTTCGCGGTTTAACCGACTTCGAAAACAAGGAGGTTCTCAATTCGTCAGTATATTAGTTTTCTTTGTTATAATTGTTTGACGCTTATCATTCACGATATCGTTACGAGATGCGTGGACCGATTAAATTTGCACATTCGCTTGAAATAAAGAATGACATCTTGCTTGAGATATAAAAAAAAAACTAACATAAATCTTTAGTCGATTCATGGTAGTTGTTTTCAAAGTCGCTTTCAAAGTGCAAAAAAGGTAAATAAGAGTATCTGGCGTAAACCCTTTTTTTCGCCTCTGGTAATAAAAAAATCTTTTCCTCGTTATTCAATTTAGATAGTAATTATATTTAAAGGGGTATTTTTTATACCAATGATGACACGTTTTTTATCTGGATTTGCACTCTTCATTTTTATCTTTTGCAGTGCTCGAACAGTATTTAAGTTGTATAATAGTTTGATAGCTTGAAGACTTTAATATTTAATTAGCAAATAAACCTTAGCATTCTATTTTCACAGTAAAAAGGATTTCTTTAAATAAGAAAAAGCAATTTCTCAACTTATTTCGCTATTATAAAAATATATTTACTTCATTGCATAAGACCATGCAAGATTTTTAGAACAAAAATACTACTCTGTTTTCTCTTAATAATTTTTTCCTCAATAATAATTAAGGGAAATATTTTTAATTCAAGACAAGTTACTTTAGTATAATTATAAATAAAATGGACTTGATATATCATGAAATTCTATTTACTTAATTTGAATTATCCTAGAATAAGTACAAATTACTTAGATTTAGATATTTTACTTTGCTAAGGTTGCTTACTCTACAAGATCAAGATTCGTTTTTGTAAGAAGAATACATTTACTTGGCTGTATAAATACAGAATATCTTGACTAAAGTGATATTATGTCTTTGATTGAATTTATTTTTCTTGTAAAAGAACTCCATACTCTTAATAATATCTAGTTATATAACGAGAAGATCATTTTCTTGGATTCAATAAATATGTCTTAATTCAAAGCATTTACCTTTATTTAAAAAAAAAAAAACTGTTGTTATCGTTCAGCGGTAATTCTTATTTATATATTTGGTTAATAAAGTAAACATTATAAATAAAAATGCAATTACACTAATAGGACATTTTATTTTACCTCAGCAACAGAAGTATTTTTCTTACTTTCACAGATGCTGATTAAATCTACTTGTTTGTTGACATTAATTAAAGTTTCATTGGACTTTTTTCTGTTATAAAAGGACAATGAATAAAATTTACAACTCCTTCGCCGATTTAAATATTTTTTTATATCTATCAATAATAGAGCAGTGTTTTATGTTATAAAAACTTATATTGACAAAGTTAAATTATTGATACTAAGTTTTGACAGCCATTTTTCCTTGTTTATAACTAATTTTAATTCGAATCTGATGGATTATATATGTATAGGTAATACATCAATAGAACTTTTTCTTTACAACAAATATAATTCATAAGGTGTCAAACAGACTACGCTAAATTAGATTACAGTCAACAATATCACTTACCATTAAAAAATATTTTAAGTTATTTTGATTTTCACAATATCAAAGCATAATCTGTTTCACCTTTAAATTTGACTAGATTGTTATGACTAGAGCCCCACCGGGCTATCCGATGTTATCGTACACAAACAACATTACACAGTCCGTCTTAATTAATAACCAGAGCCCGGGGGATAAAAATCTTCAGAAGAGACACTATAGATAAATAAAAAACACTCGGAAAATAGTTCAGTATTTAAATTAGGCACGAGGATGGGTTTTAATTCTTGGGGGGCTCTGGACCAAGCAACGCTCAAGCGGCGGCCATTTCGTCGATGCCGCGGAGGAGGCGCGAGCGCAGCCGCGCGAACACCGGGTGCTGCGGCGGGATCCCGCGTCCGTGCAAGAACCGCAGCGTCTCCTGAGCGCACACCAGGAAGCCTAACTGCTCGGGATCCATGTCCACTGGCACTGAATCCAAAAGCGGGTCTTCGTTCTCGTCACCGAAGATCGGTTCCTCTTCCTCCTCCTCCTCCGGTGGATCATTCCGCTGGTTATCAATTTCCACTGAACAAATCCGTCCAAAGAGTCTTTTCAGCGCTTGCCTCTTCTCAGCGTTGTCGGTGTCGCTCGCCGGCTGGCTGTGCGAGCGGTGACGCCGCCGCTGGCGTTTCGCACGCCGCTCGACGTCTGCTACGCGTTTCCGTTTATTCGTCATGACTAGTTCTCCTGCCGGAGCGGGCATGTCGCCTCTGAACGGGTCGAGCACTGGCAGTCGAAGGGCCGCGATGCGATTACAGCGAGCGGTCGTCCCTGTCTGACGGCGAGCGGACAAGTGAGACAGGGAGGCCGGCTGCAGGGCGAGCAGATGCAGGGCGCACGCACGCTTTGTTTGATAAAGTTTATTTGGTGAAATAAAACTATTGGGCGCGATTGCGCGCGGTCCGGAGCGGGGGGCGGCCTGCCCAGCCGGCAGCTGGCTGGCATCTGCCGGGCCGCATGCTTCGTCTCAAGGTGCCGTCTAATTAAGTCGCTTATCGCTGTAAACAAAGGAAGAACGGAATATGCGGATTGCGGAGCCTTCAACGATAACAGCAGCCGTATAACTTATACGACGTTTAGCAGAGCTTTCTCCTTCAGTCCTTTGTTTTATTTAGTCGTTATGCTAAAGGTATATTCAAACATTCTTAATATTGTTCTTATCATTAATACGAACCATATTATCAATTTATTTCTGTGGAAAAAATAAGATCAATTCATAACTATAAATTTACTGCAAATGGCAAATTTGCGGCATACTTAGGCGAAATTTTGTTGAAGGATGAACGGTTTGCTGTGCTCGTTAGTAAAATAACAAAAAAATATGGTCTGTGATTCCCGCTAAGAGACCTCGATTGTCTATATTAGATTCCTTTATTTGCGGATAATGGGTTTACGCTTCATTCAATTTGCGAAATATTCTCACGAGCTGAAAAATGAATTGAGCTTATGAGCTTAACGAATGAATCGATAGAAATTACACTGCTGAAACGGGAGTGCTTAAAGCTGTGTGATTTGACTTTTTGATAAACCTTATTTTAAAGGGATAGCTATCATTTTAGCGTGAAACCCTTGGAGGTGCTGACGACATTAATGTAGGTCAAGGAGACAGCTGTTCTTGAACTGCGATGAGGAGTTTAAAGGCAAGTAAATTGTAAAGAGTAACAGGTTAATAAATAAGAATTATGTATTTTCTAATAAAATAAGTTATCTTTTCAATTTTGCAGTAAAGAGGACTTTGTGATCACATATAGATATTTGGGTACTATTCTTGACCATATGTTAATATGAATACTATACTAAAAGGAATATATAACTATTCATACATACAAATACTATACACCGTGAATTTAGAGTCACCTGAACTTCAACGTCTGGATAAACTTTACTAGCTAATTCAGATAACGATTTAAGTTAGATAAAAGGTAAGTTTCCATCATATTTCGATAGATATTAATAATAGCTTTGCCCGCGACTTCGTCCGCGTGGACTTAGTGATTAAGGTATATTTTTTTAGCAAATATGCTTTCTCATGAATCTGATTACTATTTAAAAAATATAAAGTAAGTGGTTTTATTGTTAAAAACATAAATAACGTTTAAAATTCAAATTAAAACACAGCGGAATATTCCCTGCGCAGTCTAGGGATGTCGAAAGTTGAAAAAAATATCGAAATATCGATACATCGATCTTTTAAAAAATATCAATATCGGCTTCGATATATCGCGAAAAAAACATCGATATATCGATATATCGGATAAATTTTCCCAAAAATATCGTACAGTAGCTCACGAAATATGACACGCGGAATAATAATGGAACGAAAATTATCTCCCTAAAAATAGACCCTATTTTCGAATGATGACATAGACAATACTAAATACAGCACAGATCATAGATATGTTCAATATCATTAATCTGAGATCCAGTACCGATTTTTCCAGATACGAATTTAGTTAGATCGTGATATGCCGCTAATAATTAAAAAAAATATCGTTTTTGATACGAATTTCGATATTGGTTATTTTGTATCGATGTATCGATATATCGAATCAAAATATATCGGCAAAAAATATCGATATATCGAACAAAAATATTGGTATATCGATACATCGATATATTTTCAACAAGCCTAGCGCAGTCCGGTGAGTGCAAATGAAGATCCAGTAATATTGTAAAAATATACATATACTTACGACCTCCGTGGCCGAGTGGTTTGTACGCCAGGTTTCATGGTGTCGCCAACTCGAGAGGTCCCGGGTTCGAATCCCAGTGGGGGCAGATGTTTGTGTGATGAATACGAGCATTTGTACTCCAGTCATGGATGTTTAATATGTATTTCTATATAAATATACTTATATATGTACAGTATATGTATTCTATCCGTTACTCTAGCATGTCATAACAGAAGCCTTATAGTGCTTACTTTGGGGCTAGGCTAATTGGTGTGAGTGTTGGAAATATTTATTTATTATTTTAATTATCCTGACGTGACTCAGATCGGATTCAAAGCAGAACAAAGAAAATTACAGCAGTATTATGAATACCTTAAATGATTGTCTAGAATGTATGTACTACAGCCGGTAAAAAGACTACTTACATTAAGAATAAATTTAGATGTGCACTACAGTAACAGTTAAAGGTCTGATAATGGCCAATTAGCGATTATAAACGTTGAAGTCCTTTGAAAGACAAAAATACTGAGGTAAACACTGACGATGCAGTAGGTAAAACATTCAGTAGAGTTCCTAAACACTTTGAAATTAACGCAACTGGAATTCCATATCACAAACTTTGACCACTTTTTGATACGCTTATCATGTTCCTATTTACCTTAAATTAAACTTGTTGTGAATTTGTCATTGCAAGTCAGATACCTAAGTATAGAAGGTGTAAGGTAGAAGGTGATAATTAAACAGATGAAGTGTTCAACAACTTTATACTTGTTAAAGTTCTTCCTTATATACAATATTTTTTGCCATCTTCGAAGGTGGTAGCAGTAGAACCAAACTTTGTGGTGAACTTACACGGAAGCATGCCACATTGAACTGACCTTGGAAGAAGCAGTCTATATTCTGGCGAATTTGTGGGTTTGCCTCTGCGACTTATTTATGGTTCTGGCGAAACAGACCTTCAGAGTAAACTGGAGCCTTTTGGGTTCAAAGAGGTGATAATTAGGTATTAATGGAATGAATACGTGGTACAAACACTTTTTCTCCCTGAGCAAGTCCGCTTAAAATTTGGCTTCTACTACATTCCGGTGCAAAGCTTAGACTTGTGTATCCACATGCAGTAACAGTCTGTGGTATGGCAGACCCAGTGGGTTCAAGGTGTTTATGAACTCTACTGGATAATTAACGGCATCGTCAGTGTTTATCAAGGTATCTATTCAGTTTTAAACAATCTGTTATCCTTCAAAGGAATTCAGCAATATGACATTAATGACCGTTGATTGGTAGCTTTTTCGCATAACTACTCTATTGATTTTTCCGAGATGAGCGCAACGTCTGGAAATTTTTTTAGAAATCGGGTTTCCTACTGATGTTACTGAAGTGCACAGATCGGAAGGGATAGATATCATGCCATGTTTTTCTGGGTAATCACCGTTACCCATTTTTAGCAAAAGATCCGAAAATTGGCTAGCGGAAACTCCAAGGTGTTGATGTTTTAGGTCAAATATTTTTTGTAAATTTATTTTTTTTAACTAAGGGACACAATGATGATCTTCTAAGACACGCTTTTATCTTATCGACACATATTCTCCTAGGAACTACTGGTAGAGTTTGACGAAAGTCTCCTTAGACTCTTCCTATTCAAAGCTTTTATATCTTTTTTATGGGCCATAGTATTTTCATCCCAGACAACAATTTTTGTTTTTGTCATTACTTCTGCAAATTTGCTCTGTTTTGAAATATTACATAACGGGGTTTCTACATTTGTTAGGTTCAGTGGCAACTTTAAGGCAGAGTGTGCAGTTCGACCGCCTTGCAAAAATATGTTGCGGCAACTCCCGAAGAAGCCACAGCTAATGCAATGAAACGTGTGACCTTTATTTTTCCCAAAATCAAATTTAATAGGTAGATTTTGCCACTTTTTCCTGGAGCATCTAAAAAGAAAATTTAGCCATCACTTGCATTCGCACTTCTTACTATTCGTTCGTATGCTGACTTTTGTTCTGTTCTGTTAATAAATCCTATTTATTCCTGACTAACCCCACTAAGGCTATCACATCATAGCTAGTTTCTTTAATCAATTCTCTATTTTCTAATTCTATAATACACCTGCTTGGTTGTGGTAAAAAAAAAATATTTTTTTATACAAAATGAAATGAAGGCCTTTTTACTCATGCAAAGAAATGAGAATAAAGGCCAATCTGAAATACTGTGTATGGGTATATGCTAACGTAAATTGGGTAATTTTTAATTAACCAAAACATATTTTGAAAATTTCAATTTCGTTAATTTACATTTAAATTTTTCCTTCTAACTTTTACAGACACGTAGGTATAATTCAAAGTTGCTCACCGTGATACCCCAATGAAAAGCACCATAATAGTAATTTCATTAGGTTATCACGGTTATTGGCTTTAATTAATCCTGCGACAATGCACAGCAACAACAATGGCTGCTGATTGGTTCACATTGATAAGTTGGTCGATTCACTGTCTTGATTACGCTTAACCGCTATGCTTTATTAAAATAAAAAAAAAGTTTGATGATAATTAGTATAGCTAAAATCCTTGAGCAAAACCAGAGACACATAATCTTGCGCAGTAGACGTTTTTGTGTCTAAAATTACTACTGCGTCTATTGTCTATGGTCGTAGCTCAAGAAGTTTGCCAGGGTGAACCGTAATTAAAAACCTGGTGAGAAAAGTCAATTATTAGTACACCTGAAAAATGATAATCCGTTGGAAAGTGAATTTAATAATCCTGGTTATAGTGCTAAGTGCGTACGCTGCCTTATTTACGTATTGACTTCGTTTTGGCATATATCTTTTATCGTTGTCCAAACTCCTAAGAGATAAGAGGCATTATAATTATTTTTCTGTATAATTATTTTTTATTTATTTATAGTCAGGCAACGCAGGCCCATAGATACATACCTTAAATTCTAACATATGTATAGATATAAAACTACATAATTAGTAAATAAACTTAATGAACATGTATTGACGGCGTCGTGTGCCTCGGAACTGCCGGAACATAATACCTTTCGGCCAAGCGCCTCTTTCATAATGTTCGCTAGGTGTTCGGTTGGTACTCTTACCACAAATGAATTAAAATTCATATTATGGCGAGATTCCAGCCGTGCGACTCTCAGGGAGAACTTCGTCTTGATCCGCAGATACTCTACGATCTCCTCTTCTTTCGTAGAGTAATGCAGCCGGGACACGTACAGCGGCGTCGTTGTTATGTAGGTATATGTCGGGGCGCAGCAGATGGTTCGGTCCGGTCGGGACAGCACCACACAGGTTGCGTTGAGAGGGCTTCCTCTTCTACCTTTCCATCTTGATGAAGCCTTCTTCGTCACTATTTAGATTTTGTGATGCCGCCAGAGTAGCACGTTTGTGTTTGCTACTCTTCTTTGTTTGTTGTTATATTCGCTCTGGTTTCGCAGCGGCATCGGCAGGCCGAATTGCGGCTGCAGCTGCGTAGGCACGTTGCGGTGTCGAAGTGCAAGCGCGTGACGCACTCGCAGGCACCGACTCAATACTGTCGACGGATGCATTTTGCGCCCCGCGACGTGTATTCACATTGGAAAACTCGGGCGACCTACTTACACAAGCAGTGTTGCTTAAAAACTCTTCTTGGGCCCGCAACTCGCCGATGGTGTTATTGGAGTTCTCCAATTTGCTCACAACCTCGGTAATTATAAAAAGGTTAATAGACAAGGTGGCCCAAAAGAAATTAGTAGTTAGATGGCCTAAAGAAATTAAAACTTGTAACAAATATAAAAAAATGCGTTAGTGGCGTGTAAACAATCAGTTGGAACGAAGTCAAAATATTTATATACCATCCACCAATCCACATTGGACCCGCGAGTCATGGCCCAGTCTCCCTATTGCATAAAAATGTATTCGCCCAGATCCGATCTAGAGTGGATTGGGTTAGAGCGGTTCGGGCCCAGAGCGGATTGGCCCAGTGCCCAATCATCTCAAATAAAGCATTCTACTCACCAATCCGCACTGGGGCCGGGTGGCGGATAAAATCTTTTAACCAACAGCCACCACCGTCAGTAATCGCCCACGTAGCTGTCCATCTACTAAAAAAAAACTGATTTATTTTTCAAAACCGAAAATCAAGGTTAGTAAGCTTCTCTCACCTGTGTATGAATTCTACCGTTTCACATATAAAGTACGGACAGTTCATATATGTAGGTAATACCCATAGAGCGCACTCACTACCTATGTAAAATGTAAAAATCAATACTGCTTTATGTGTGGACCGGGAAGAGCTGTTGGCAATGTATTCTGTGATCCATATATTCGCACTAATAACGTTGAACCTATTCAGTTAATCCTATGAGAAGAGCTGCAAGGTAACTACTAGAGTTTCAACGTTCTATCTTAGAAATCATTTTCCTTTACCTAAGCCGAGCCTCGGCTAAAGGAATAGTGCTCATTATACCAGTTTCACTACTTCAAAGTGCAAACAACAAAGTGCAACAGAGGTGTAACTTGCCTGTTGGTAAGTGTCCACCAAAGCCTTTATGTTTAAGACGGTTGTGATACCAGATATTACTCTCAGTTGAATACTCTATTACAAAGAACGTAAGGTGGCGGAAAACACCTTTCTATTTTGTGATTCTGAACTCATCTTTGTGATTCTTAATTGGCCTTCTGTATTGTGGACAAACCTCGGAGAGCGCGATCCACCCCGCCATTTCTTTCTGAAGTCTAGTTTAAAAATCGTAGTCACCATTGTGTTACATTAATGCTATCAGTATTATTTCCATAGTTCCACGACATACAGAATGCTTGCAGGATATGGTATATCAAGCGTATATGAACTTTTGTAGGCGCTCATCATCAGACGGGCCATATTCATCTACCATCATAATTACATTTCAAACATTATGAAAGTTTATATCCATTTACGTTTTGCCTGTTGAAAGCTGATGTGTATGAATCATTTAGGGATGTTAGTGCTCAAACGATAGCGAATTTCGTTTCAGCGGCATTAAGTAGTACTTAACGACCTCGTTTCGCCAGAGGCAGGAATTGCTGAGGCTATCCCTTTGTGGTCAGGATGGACAGACCATCCCATTCATTAGCCTCTAATCTCGAGGATTGCATTTACGTGAGTCAAAGGAACGAAAGGCAAACATTCAGCTCTTTTCAATTTTGTTTTTCATTCAAATGTTTTCATGTTTAGTTTTCTTCACTATGTATTTGCTTAGCTTTTGCTGAGTCTAGGTCTTAGTAGGTTTTTATAAAAAAATACCAGTTATTTATTTAGTCAATTGATAACCAAAAAATGTAGAAGATACTTTTAATATGAACGAAATAAGATTTTTGAAGTGAAAACTTACTTAGCACCGTTGTGTTTTGAGATTCGATGAAACGGAAGTAGAGTATTTGATACAAGATAGGTATCCGTAATTTTATCATCTACCATAAGAGACGGATAGCCGAACGGTTACGGTCTTGGGGTCGACATCAACTGATCGGTGGTTCGATTCTGAGCTCGTTGTATATCAATACAGGCTTTCTATCAACAATTCAACCTTTCCGATGTTTGCAATTTTTTTTACAGTAATTTGTCATAAATAAATATTTCGATAAAAACCTAAGATAAGATAAACATAACAAAAGAAATAAAATATAATTAGCTGGTAATATATAAAACTTTTACATGTTCACATTTTCGTAGATTTTTAACTGTAAAGCAAATAAAACTATGATCTTATAATTTCTATTCTTTTAAAGCATGTAACTGCTTGGTGTTAAATCTAAAGAAAATATAACTAGAAAAAATTCCACGCGGACCAGCCAGCAGACGGGACTCGAACCCGCACCCTTCACAATCCGGGCGAATGCACTGACCAATTATGCTACCGCGGCCCTCACGGACCGCGTCGAAATTCTTCTAGCCATTCTTAAGCTGCAAGGCAGCGCCATCTCTTCGCATTATAGGCAACCCACAATGTCAAATGAGTACATTTACAAGTATTAAACATTTGAAAGAAGAATATTTATAATTTCTATTACGCATGTAACTGCTTGATGTTTAAATCTAAAGAACCTGGTGGTATTCGGCCGAATATAATAAAAGCAGCCGAATAGGCTGAATACCGAATAGTAACCGAATATTCTTTGCAAGTCTATTGAATTGTAACACAGGTATTGTCTATAAGACATACATAGTCATGAAGGACATTTACGTGTTCACATTTTTGTAGGTTTCACTTCTATCGCATGTGAACAGCACATGTCCGTTTTTTATTTGACCCGTGACCTCTGAGTAGACGATACCTTGAAAACTGGAGGTCGTCAGAGAGAAATATGACCTTAATCCGAAACTATATTTTTTACTATACAGGGCGTCCCACGGCTAACTCACACGGAGGGAAAGTATATTAAATATTGAAGATAGAATATTTTCCTGAAAGAAGACATCATTTTATTTTTAATAATAACTAGAACTGCACACAGATTTTTTTAAAATCGCCTGTTACAACTGGGAATCAAACTCGTAAAATTTCGAAAAAAAACCGACATATTTTATGATAACCGTCGAAAGGGTTAATCATAAGGATTATTTTTTGCTAACTAACATAGCATTTTAAATGAAAGGAATGTCTTATTACATGATAAAAATAATAAAGTGATATAGAAACTATAGTATGTATGCATTTCTTTTTGAAATCATAGTTACAATGCGATCGGCTTAAAATAAAAATAATAATTCGAAAATGGAACACAAATTTCATAAGCGTCTGTTCTTTTGTTTTCTGTGAGTTTCATTTTCGTTTATTTGCATTTTTTTGTTAATTTACTATCATGGCGTATCAAAATAAAATGGAAATAAAATGGATTTAATGGCAGATTACTTTATGAACCACAAAGACATATTAACTTTGCGGTGGTACCGCGAAAGATATCCTGATAGAGACGTAGCTTCTCGATATGTGTTTAAAAGGTTGGTGGATATTTTAAGAAATTTAGGACGTTTTGATATGCACTTACAGAAATCACAGCAGCGGATGATAAACGTCAACGATGATGAATTCAACATTTAAACTTCCTTTGAGGCGGATCCGATTTTATATTAGTTTGTGTTAAATAATTTTAAATAAAATGTTTTTCTATTCTTTTCAACAATTTAAAATGCTATTTTATCTAGCAAAAAATAATCCTTATGATTAACCCTTTCGATAGTTATCATAATATATGTCGTGTTTTTATTTCGTTTCACAAGTTTGATTCCCAGTTGTAGCAGGCGATTTTAAAAAAAATCTGTGAATGCAGTTCAAGTTATTATTAAAAATAAAATGATGTCTTATTTCAGTAAAATATCCCATCTTCAATATTTAATATACTTTCCCTCCGTGTGAGGTAGCCGTGGGACGCCCTGTATACACATCTTTCTTATTTAAAAACGACTATGCAACATTCTACCTGATATCAGTGTGATGATCCATTGTTATGTTCGGGCAAAACAATTCATTACTGAGAAGAGGAATATATGGCAGGTGGTTGGAACTGCACAAAGAATTCACCTCCGTGAGAGCCGTAGATGCTAATGGAAAATGAATCTTAAGTGCATGAATTCAGTTCTGGGATAAACTTAGACGAAGTATATAGGGATGGGGAATCTTCATCGGATTAATGAGAATTGAAAGCGGTATTTTGTTTTATTATTGAACATTTTTGATTTGCTGTACTTTGATATACCATATTAAATGTCCACATTTTTTTACAAGTGGGTAACCGCGGCTTCTAACGCGTTACATAATTATTTTTCGTAGCGGTTTTTATTTTTATTATTCGTTTCGATTTTCAATACTAAAAAAACTCTACAACGTACTCCAGGGCCGATCTATATCAACACCAAAATTCATCAATAGCGGATCAACAATCAACAGTAGTTAGATGTAAAAGTGTAACAAATAAGGAAGCGTACTCGCTTGCATGATTATAATATTGTTGATAATTTTATCGTAGTATCATATTTTGTAAGTAATGAAGATTTCTTGACTGATTTTGGTGATTCTACACAATTAATTAAAAGTCACAAAAGGCAAAAAGGTAATTTAATGTGTTTATTTGAAGAATGTCCCTGGCCAGTCACTCATACATAAACAAGCAATTCCAAACTGATCGATCTTACACTGCCCGTATCCAGTGGCTTCCCACGTCCTTCACCAAATTGTCGGTCCATCCTATGGGGGCCTACAAACTCTGCGTCTGCCAATACGTGATCGCCACTCGAGGACCTTTCTACAATTGCCCAGTGTCACTTAAGACTTACAATTTTTTGAGCTATGTCGGCGACCTTAGTTCTCCTACGGATCTCATCATTTCTGATTTATTTACACATTAGTTCTTTTGTTTAGAAAACAAATAACAGTACTTTATTGTTCTTCAGCAGAAATAAAGATGACAGTTTTTCTTGTGAAGGAAGCAGGAAGGAAGGAAGTAATTATGATTGCTTTTCTGAAAACATATGTGTTTGCGTAATATAATATATTTAATAATGTTATCAATACATCTAACAATAAACTAACTAACCAAGGATGGAATGAAGGGCTTCATAATAATGAGGTACAATTTCTGGGAAACGCTTAAGTGGAATAAAAGAGCTATAAATAGTTCTACGCAGGCTGGAATAGAAGCATAAGGACAACATGGAAACTGCCATCTTTTAATTTTCTAAATTACCTAGAGACCTAGGAATTTTTTAGAAAGAACTTTAAAACAGCGGAATATCCATTTGAAATAGAGGGTTGCTTGGAGAAAATCCTCCATTTTAGAGAAAACATTATTCTGAAGTGTTTCATTCTTGCCCTCCTAGCACTTTATTGTTCTTCAAAGATGACAGTATTATAGTATTCAACTATCGTAACACGATCTGACATACTTGGCCGTTTCATGCTTGGAGACAGGTCTTCCCTATGGGCCATGACCACAAGGTACATGTCAGAGTGTGTGCTAAATATTGCAGTTTCAATCGAAAGCAGCAGCCTGACGTGCCTTCCAAAGTACGGACGAACTCGAGATAAAAAATGTTCGGTCACCCATCATCCTATGACTGGCCATTTGAAAGATCCTCGAAAGCATAATCATCATCATCAGCCCCATTAATATCCCCACTGCTATGTGGATGGAACAGTGCGGATTGGTGGATTCGACAGCCGATGTACCCGAGATTAACGGCCTAACGTGCCTTCCGAGCTACGGAGGAGCTCGAGATAATAAGTTTTTGTCACCCTACCAATGGTCGACAATCTGAAACTTGCTAAAGTTTTACAATCGCAGGCCGTACGCGCTTTTCACCTGTGCTATCGAGCTCCTCATCGTCCAAACAGTCTGTGTGCCAAAAACATGTCAACTCAATCCGTATTCTTCTTTTCTTACATGATCATACCAACAAACTTTCACATTCATGCTATTAGTAGGACAAGTAAGAATGCAGTTTGGTAACTGTATCACGATATCTCGACATGCAGTAATTTCCACTGTCAGATCGCATCTCTAGAGGGGTGAGATTCTGTGACATGTTTGTAGCTTTAAAGCATACCTCGCATTATTTGGAAACGTACGCTTTGCCTTCGCTGCTACATTGCTTGCATGCTGCTTGCTGCGTCATCGTAACATTTTAGAGATGTAAGAATTTTACGTGTGCTCACGTTGATTTAAAGTTTTGTTTTAGAAATGTATTTTTGGTTTTAAAGGGTAAAAATAGCAATAAAATGAAACCTCCGAAAAAAATTAAAAGCAGAAAAGACCTTTTTATCTTTAGTCAAATCAATATTTGGAGTCTGTGTTATGCATGCCTGATAGATCTGATTTCCCATTTACTAATTGGATTGGCATGGCACCGACTCCAAATATTATTTTCACCAAAGATTAAAAGGGGTTTTTGTATTCTGCGTTGAGTTTATCAGTGATTTATTTTTTTGCTAAAAAGTTTTTATTTTTGTTGTGGCTTTAATTTTTATATTGTACAACTCAGCTAGAGTGTTCTTCAAGGAAGTTTTAGTAGGTTTATTATAATATTATTTTTATTAGGTAAGAAATTTTCTAATACCTACGTTGAACGACGACTTAAACTAACTGAACTATCTTAACCGTCATAATTTTCTTTGAAAGTTCATGAAAATCACTATTATTAAGATGTTTACCTTTTAAAGGGGCAGGAGGACCTGTTCAAACAAAAATTTGCACATTAAGGTTTAATATTTCACAAATGGATATCTTGATCGAAAAATAGTTAAAGAAACCCCTAAGTCATTTGAAAGGACCTATTTAACGATACCCCACACGATTGGGTACAGGATGAAAAAAAACCCACTCTCGGAGCCAAATTTATATGGGACCAACTTCGGAGTATACCCTTGCTAATAAAAAAGAATTATCAAAATCGTGCTACTCTGTTAAAAAAATATGCGTGATCATATATAAAAAATGATAAGCGTCGAATTAATAATCTCTGAAGTTTAACTTTGTTTTGATTTTTGCAATTTGCAACTCTAGGCTACGTAATAAACCATACATCTATAAATAGCAATAATAAAATAGGCGTGATCTTATTTTTTTTAGTTACCTATGTAATGAGGGTACCGACAGCATTGTGATGTATACATAATACCTCCCCAGCTGTGACAACTTTCGATATGTTTATGTTGCGGATGAGATGAGAACATTTTCATTATCATTAAAAAAAATGTATAAAGACAAAGGAAATTGAAAGGATAACTATATCCGGGCGAATGCACTGACCAATTATGCTACCGCGGCCCTCAAGGACCGCGTCGAAATTCTTCTAGCCATTCTTAAGCTGCAAGGCAGCGCCATCTCTTCGCATTATAGGCAACCCACAATGTCAAATGAATACTTTTACAAGTATTAAACATTTGAAAGAAGAAATAGCAATTACAGTTATATTTTTATTATTTTTAAAGCATGTAACTGCTTGATGTTTAAATCTAAAGAAAAAATAACTAGAAAAAATTCCACGCGGACCAGGCAGCAGACGGGACTCGAACCCGCACCCTTCGCAATCCGGGCGAATACACTGACCAATTATGCTACCGCGGCCCCCACGGACCGCGTCGAAATTCTTCTAGCCATTCTTAAGCTGCAAGGCAGCGCCATCTCTTCGCATTATAGGCAACCCACAATGTCAAATGAATACTTTTACAAGTATTAAACATTTGAAAGAAGAAATAGCAATTATAGTAATATTTTTTATTATTTTTAAAGCATGTAACTGCTTCATGTTTGAATCTAAAGAAAATATAACTAGAAAAAATTCCACGCCGACCAGGCAGCAGACGGGACTCGAACCCGCACCCTTCGCAATCCGGGCGAAAATCCGGGTCAGTGCATTCGCCCGGAAATAATAAAAAATATAAGGATATAGTGTGTTATGGCATATTATTAGGTAAAGAATTTAAACATTTTACAATTTCAATTATGACCCGTTCATGGGGACAATGAATTTAATTTACGAGCGCAGTTGGCGAAGTTCGGATTTCCCCTTGTGAAACCATTCCAGGCTACTATTGTAAGAATCCGGTCGTAGCTTTCAAAAATGATACCAATAGATAATAGTAGATAGTCAATGATACCAGTCTGATTAAAATATTTAAGGATTATGTTGAAAACTAGCGATCGGGTGGATCGCTAGTTTTCAACATAATCCATAAATATTTCCTTCCCAAATTGAAAAGTGTTGAGATTTCAAGACAAAAACAACATTCCGATTTCCCGTAAATAACATTATCTCGTGGAAGAGGATTAAAAAAATATGTATTTCTAACATTACTATTGTCCTGACAATAATGAACACTGCAAAAAAGGAATTACCTAATTTGGTGCGGTCTTTTGGAAGTTATGTTGTCATTATATTGGCAATTCATTAATTGTATTTATTTAAAGCTGGTAAGTTTTTGTGTCTTTTTAAATACAATGTGGATTGGATTCCTTTTTAAATCGTTACGAAGTACCCTTTTTACGTCTTGTGTTCTTCAGCTAACATTGCCGGTTAAACTGCTTACATTGTTTATTTGTAGGTAATCCTTTTTCCAAGAACTTGGATCTTTACTCGTGTAAAGAGCTTTGTGACGGTCGCTTTGCTCAATATAAAATAGATTATTTCGAAGAAGTCCTATATACAAGGTTGTCAGTGAACAGTATACACACAAAGATCTCGGAAATTAGAGTTGGAAGTGTTGTTTTTATTGATAAGGTTATACTAGGTATAGACTAAAGCATTTTCCTGAGCTTTCCCTGCGACGAACGCCATGAAATTAAACATTACGTGTATATATTACCGGCAATCTATTTAATTCGGCATTTTATACAATACCTATGCAATGTATTGAATGCCAAAAACGTCAAGGCAGTGTATGACATATACTTCATGTTATACTTTTCCCGGGTATTCTATACAATGCCGAATGCGCAGTCGCCAATGTGTGTAAAAGAAGATTTCGCGCGTCGAATTTACCTTATTTTATTTATCTATTATCAATCGGGTGGCTAGCGCCGCTACTGAACACGCTCGCTTTGCTCGCTCATTCGTCATTTTATATGCAACTGGGTAGGTTAGGTTAGGTTTGGTTAGGATAAATATAGGCTATATCTGTTTATTTTAGATGAATGGCCTGGCATTAAAAAGAACATGCTCTGAGCAGAGTGTATACAATATGCATACTACTGCTACTCCATGAAATTCGAAGCCCCACGTCATTTGAAGCGATAAAAACAGTAAATGCTTTAGTAAGAAGACTGATAAGTAAGGTTATCAGTCTTCTTGCAAGGCTTTTAGGCTTGCTTGAAAACGATGACAACTGGCATGCAACATTGAGTGAGACAGAATTGTGTCAATCACCACTTATAATATGTACGTCAGTTTTTTCTATCATGTTGGTGTTTTGCCAAGTGAAGCCTAGTGAGACTGTTCTATTAAGTCTATGGGATACATTTAAAAAATATCTTTCAGAAGATTTTAAACGACAAATCGAAATTCAGGTAGAAGATGACATAGACTATTTAACAGATGAAGTGTTTAACAAATGTCTGATACAAATGGCAGAAGCCTCTATATGTTTAGGCGGGCTTTTCCTTAAAGAGTACTGATTACAACAACGAAGCACGTCTTAAGCATTAAAAAATAGAGAATTGATTAAAGGAACTAGCTATAATGTGATATCTTGAGAAGGGTTAGTCAGGAATAACTATGATTTACTAACAAAAGAACAAGTCAGTATACGAACAAAAGAAGTGCGATGCAAGTGAGGGCCAAATCTGCTTTTTAGTTGCTCCAGGAGGAACTGGCAAAATCTACCTATTTAATTTGTTTTTGGAAAAAATAAGGGTCAAACGTGACATGGCAGTGGCTGTGGTTTAATAGTCGTTCAACTTAAGTTAAAGAAAATTTCTTACCTATTAAAAAATCCTTAGATGAAAACATTAATATGTCACTATTAATGTTTTCTTCTAAGGAATTTTTAATGATGAAGTTATTGTAGCGTAAAACCTTGCATTGCAACAAAATCTAAAAAAAAACTATTTAATGATCACATTAAAATATCATTAGTTTCACAACGCTACAGTCGCGCTGACGTTACGTTTTTATAAAAAGGTATGTAAGCACTTGAAAAGATTGGCGGTTATCGCTTCAGATGAAGCTTTTAGTTAGTAATAGTCTGACATGACCTTGCAGCCGGCTGTAGGGTATCTATGAGGATTTCAAACCCGCTCACTCGCCTGGGAGGAAATAAAATAAAAATCAGCGGGTATCATTCGTATTTAAGAAAATGGCGAATTGATTTTGAGATTGAGACGCAGTATGACTTTGATTTAGGGTTTTTGTTGCGATACATAGATTGATATAAATTGGTTTTTCTAATTTACGATTTAGAAAAGAAAGACTCCTGCTCAAATATATTGTGGTAACTAGAGGCAACTACGGAACCCTACACTGCGCGTAATACGAAACGCACTTGGCCGTTTTTTTTCAATAATTATATCAGTACTCACGCTACAACTTTTCAACAATGCAAATTAAAATTTGAGTTATGTACTTTGTCCCTGTACACGGTGCTGGCTAGCGCTACATACTCGTACACTACGCGTAGCACGACACGCACTTGACCGATTTTTTAATTATAAATTACTCCGGATTTGTCACGTTATTTATGTTGTTTTTTAAATAGTAAGCAGATTGATGACAACCAGATTTGATAAAAATTTGCTGCCTGAATCACTAAGTGCACGCGGGTGAAGTCGCGGGCAAAAGCTAGTTGATGAGTAAAGGAAATAATTTTATATATTTTTTAATGAAAGTAAAAGCAACATTGTTGCATCATCCTCTTATTTGTTCTCTATCAGTCGCTTCACGTGTCCTACTTTTCGTTTATTTAAGTTGTCGGACATAGTTCCCTTAGCACGAACCAATATCAAATTCGAATAGATTGCGAGTCCGAAATGTCATTGTCAAATTTCGTATGAAAACTTGAACAGCAGCACCATAACGTACGTAACGAGAACTAAAAATCAGTACAGATTTGATAATGACATTTCGGACTCGCAAACTATTACCCTTATGATTTGACAACTACCATCAGAATTAAAAGAAAAAAAAATGTCAATGACTGTTTTTTAAAGAACTACATTCAATTGTTTTAAACTTTCATAGTCACTAATATTATAGTAATTTATGTTATTTATAGCATTGCTATACTATGAAAACAAATACGAAAATAAATACTATGTTCTACATGCTAGCAATCCCGTAAATAACTTAAAACTACTAGAGTAGAACCTTGATAACTTAAACCTCAACAACGTAAAAACCTCTATAAATTCATAAAATTTTGTGTTCCCTTCCCCTCGGAGTCAAAAACCTCTTTTACTTAAAATATGAATCCTCTATAACTTAAACGAATAATTTAGGCATCCAACCTTAGCAACTCAATGTTTTAAAAACGCTGACCATTGTAACTTCAATCATCTATCAATGACTTATTTTGAATGAATATGCAAAGAAAAATGGTTCCCTGTAGACCATTGTTATTGCTTACATTGTTTACCAAATGGCTTCAAATATAAACAATACACTAAGGTCTCAGTACAGTAACTAATTTGTATAATTAGCTTTTAGCTTTCGTTTGAACATAACTCGTCTATCTCTATGATTCCTAAACATAGCTCATAAACGAACCTCTGTAAGTAAAAATATAAACAAATAAAAACTCCTTAACTCAAACCCGTAAGTAAAAACCTCAACCAGCAACCAGCTCACCGAATTTATTGACAATTGTTTTGTCACATATTGTATACCAGCTGTGCCCCGCGGTGTTAACCGCGGTTTTTTAGGTATATTTTCCCGCAGTAAAATCGTGACCCTATGTCTTAATTCAGGGTGTCAGCTAACTTCATACCAAATTTTATTAAAATCGCTCCAGCCGTTTAGACGTGAAGAAGTAACAAACATACACACTCACAAACTTTCGCCTTTGATATTGATAGTGTGCTAATAAAATTATATTGACACTTATTTTGTCACATATTGTATTATAATAAACAATAATGTGAATCTTTTCTACAATGAGGTTTTAATAGTTTTTACAAGCGCCATCTATGAAACGAGGTTGAAAACATATTCATAGAGCTTTCACCGCACGCTTGCTTGCTTTAAGTAGAGGTACATGAATGTCCCTGTGGACACAAGTTAGTATGCAATGTGTTACACAGAGACCGTATATTAGAATTTAGCTTTGCCTCTAGAATCACTGGTTGATGTTATAGGCAAATTTAACTTAATGGGCATACCTACAACCAGACATCATTGCCAATATATAGTTCCAGACAAAATAAAAGTCTGTAGCAAAAATACTTATATGTTAATAGTTCAGCAATAATTTTTAAAACACACGAAATGATGTTTAGTAAATCAACTTCAGAATTGCTTTGGTAATAGAAAACTTTTTGCTCAATGTAACATTTTTTTTAAGGATCGTCTAACTTTAAATGTTAGATGGGCTGATAGATGTGTCCGGTAGTATATAAGGGAAATGCTTATATTTGTGCAATGAAAATGTAATGACAGTGCTAGTATAACGACTACACACACTCTAATTAAAGTTTATGTACCTACTAACTAAAGGGAATCATCTATTGTACGGCCTTCGCAGGCAGTCGGATAATTGCAAATAATATAGTAGTTAGTAAGTATTACCATGTAAATGAACTTTATGTTTTCTATGAGAAAAAAACTTTAAACCTAAATGTAACAACTCTTTCGATTTCATGACATTATAGAAAAAGTTTGTAAGCTAATAGCAAATTCATAGTACATGGGTAGAACTGAAAATTACAATACAATTAAGTCACAAGAAGGTGGCGAAATCTGTCACGTCAAGTATGATTTTTCAGGATATAACAATTTTGTTTCTAGGCGTACGTACATTTGAGTAAAAATGTAACTTATTGTTTTGAAATGGTTGTAACAAAATAAATTATGCTTATGGTGGATCAGGAATCAAATTGGCTGATGGTACAATGAAGTGCCTTGACCTCGATTTAAATCCTTGTCTTGACTCTCATCCGATTTGCAAATGTAGTTGTAATCGCAACTGCCCAACTCACTCACATGCGTTCTCGGTGTTCAATCTGGCCACACTGCTAACTACACAGGCTGCTCTAATGTCCCCGCTTCCGCGTCCAAACACTAAGCCAGCTCTTCGCCAGCCCTTCGCTAGCTGTGTAGTGTTGGTGTTTGTGGCCTGTGTGGGAGGAGTGTGAGGCACGTTGGCGCGGATGATTAGTTCGTCGGGGAGTTTAGGTGTTGCGTGGATCCGTCGGCCTAGGCACGCTTAGAGTACCCCGACGACGAAATCACCCGCGCCAACGCGCCTCCGTTTCCTCCCACACAGGCCACCAACACTAACACTACACAGGTAGCAAACTTGCACACTAGCTTAGCATTAGGCAGACACCGCACCCGTAGGATAAGAGTGCAGTGAAGACCTGTTCTACACACGACATGCTATACCAGGTACAGGTACTTACCTGGGCGTTTTTCTCTGCCCCCCACGACAACTGCTAACTAGCGACGAGGTCCGAGTCTCAGAGACGCCCTCTAGTTGAGCCGACCCCCTCAGGTTCGAGTGTTCTAGAGGCTCCAGAAGGAGAGGAGACTCCCCCCGTGGGGAGATGCCATCCGCTGCAAAAAACACGATTTTGCAGCGTTTACAGGTGTATACGCGACGGGGGTACGTGGGCGAAGCAAACGTCGTGATATGTAAGTTTTTGAAGTTATACTTCTTTAGGCGCGTTATGAAAAAATGATGAGAGTGAAATTTTAAGATGCGCGCGCATCACTGTAACACAAAAATTAGCGACCAACTTCATGCTGTTACTTTTGTGTTTACCGCACATTAAGAAAATCTACCAACAAAATAGAAATAGAATCTCTATTTAGTGGGTGCTAACAGCTGCATTGTGAAGGCCTATCAAAAGTATTTATTAATCTGGAACAACGGAACCAAAGAGCGATTCAGGAGACTACAGCGCAGAGCCATCTCTTGACCATTGGTGTAGTAGAACCAAAAACCACATCTTTATTGTAATAAAGTAACAGTTATAGGTATTCATATTTATAATATCAAAAGTATTTATTAATCTGGAACAACGGAACCAAAGCGCGATTCAGGAGACTACAGCGCCATCTCTTGACCAATGGTGTAGTAGAACCAAAAACCACATCTTTATTTTTTGTAATAAAGTAACAGTTATAGGTATTCATATTTATAATATTTATCCACATGTTTCTAGTTTGTATATTCGGAATACGTGTTTGAGTTTCATACAAGTGCAAATCACATATGTTCTAATAAATTATATTCAGTAGCGATTTTAATTGAATATTTTGATTATTTATTTATTTTTTCAAATTAAAACTGAACTTTACTGTGTCCTTTTCCAGACTTTTTATTAATTTATTATAATTAATTATTTGCATACAATTAAAAACTAATTTTAAACGATGCCAAAGAAGGATAACTTCTCACGCGCCTACATAAGTACACGCACCCATTTTTTTTTAATTGTCTACTTATGCCTCAGTGACATTTCCACTCATTAGAGTAAAAACTCCGCTGCCCTATGAGGTGGAATAGCCTACCACGAATGAATGCTGAATGATCACAAACTATTTTGAGATGTTCCGCCACCTGAAACCCCACATACCTTTTTCCCTACTAACTGAGAAATGTGTAGGGAAAGGAAGTATAGAAGTATTCTCATCCTCTCTTGGTGAGGATTTGGCCATAGTATTTCACATAAATAACCGGAATGTAAAAATTACATAAAGAAAGAGTCACCTGACTGACATAACAATAACACCGAAACTTCCTATTACATACAGTGTGGTATTGAAAGAGCCAAAAAAGTTTCTGTGTTTCACACGGATAATGGTATTCACGCATAAGGAATCATGAACAACAGCATCACCTTATATGTGTATCTATAACAAAACCAGTACTTGTGTGTCGGCTTAACTCGAGACATTTTATGTGCAAAAGTTTCTTTAGGTACGGACAGAGATGTGACTTCAATCTCTCATCTCAAAGATGGCGCTATAGTTTGACGAAAAAGTACAGTAAGTTCAATATTTGTTTTTTAAACGCATGGTTTATCGTTAATACAGGTTCTCTGCACAAGTATTAAAAAAAATAACGAGCTATATGACAAGTTTTTGAAAACGTTCATTCGTTATTTATACTGCTATTAATATATAGTAACTTCACTAAAAGTGGATGTTTATAATTCTGTAAAATATAAAAATTATGTTTTCAAATAATATTATAAATAATGTTATATAAATAAAAATTATGTTTTCAAATATGCCGCGGACACATTTCTCTAGCAAACACGGCTCTCATTAAAACGCCAAACAGTACAAAATAATGTCACTTCGAAAGCATGTTTACAAGCAGGTGACGTTTCCAAAGAAAATTTTACAAAAAAAATCCACGTGATCCAGTCAGCAGACGGGACTTTAACTCACACCCACCGCTATCGTGACAGATGCACTGGCCAATCATGCAAAAAAAATTAACCATTTTTCAGTCAACTGGACTATCCCCACTGTACCACGGGCCTAAATTCCATAAATAAAAATATAGTAAAATACTTTACTACTTCTTATTTTTATTAATATTAACAACTAGTTTTATTTCCAAGAATAGTTAAGTCGCTTCCAATATTGATATTAACTAACATGCTTATAATTGGTTCTCCATTTTTCATACTATCAAATAGCATATAGTTACGAACGAAAGACTCAAAAGGGACATTAGGATATTTTTGTCATTGTTCTTAATACACGTAAAGCCAAGCTGAAATTTTACTCGGCGCAGCGAGCTTTCTACGTTGATAATTAATATTAAGGTACTTCAAAATCTTGTACAATGCTTCTTAGCGTATCCAATTAAAACGCGAGTTCTCAAATTCATAATGGCGCGATTACACTTGGTCGATAGCCCGAATACGAGTGCCAATTATGGTTACCCGACACCGTCTTCTAGTGTAAATATCTTCGGGTGCCCGAATTTGAGTAAAAATGTCTTTCGTGCACCCGAATACGGACTAAAGACCAAATTGAGACGAGCCATAAATCTGTTATATATACACACATCAAAAGTGTCTAGGGATCAAGCATTTTTATGCGGATTTCTTGAGATTGAGATGTGGCTTTGTAATAAATTTATGATTTTATAAATTTATATGGATCCTTTTTGGTGCATTTCATAATTTGAATCAGGAACTGTGAATCAAATTCGAGTAAAAGATGAAAATCAGCTGTCAATATTTTCCCTATAAAAACATACAACGCATTGAAGACATTATTAGTGCTACTGTTTCCCTACTACTGATTAAAACCAACGTTATTATGGAGCGGCGACGTCATTTAAGCAGGGAAGAAATGCTCAGAGCCGTGGGAATGATAGAAGCTGGTTCCCGGCAACGTACTGTGGCTTTAGCTCTGAATACAAGTCAGAGTGTTATCAGTCGACTTTGGACACGATATCGAAGCACTGGTACCGTGGCTGAGCGCCATGGAGGACGGTATCGCTGCACCACACGGAGACAAGACCGATACATTCAAATCTTAACTCGAAGAGCTCCAACAATAACCGCCATGATGTTAGCCGTGAGGCTTCATCACTCTTCAGGGAACTTAATTAGCGACCAAACAGTCAGAAACCGCTTGCATGAAGTGAACCTTCATTCCCGAAGACCGCTACGGGTACCACCTATAGCAATGCACAATCGTAGGATTCGATATCAATGGGCTCTTGAACACAGAAATTGGGCAGAAGAACAATGGCGTTTCGTGTGCTTTTCTGATGAGTCTCGTTTTGGTATGAGACCGGATACAAGACATATACGACACTGGAGAACCCCTGGACGCCAACAGCGATTAAAATCCTGCCAGGAAGTCCATCCTTATAGTGGTGGAACCATCATGGTATGGGCGGGTATATGGATCGGCGGAAGAACTGAGTTGATTTGGATCAGAGGCAACCTCAACGCTCAAATTTATGCTGAGACGATTGTATCAGACGTCATCGTTCCTCTACAAGTGCAAATCGGTCCCTTATTTCAGTTAATGCATGATAATGCACGACCGCACACCGCAAGAGTTGTAAGACAGACTCTCGCCGCAGCTAACATCAATGTCCTGCCCTGGCCTGCTCAGTCGCCAGACTTGAACCCGATTGAGCATGCATGGGATATGCTACAGAGAAGAGCTCTGCCGAATATGGAGGGTATCCAGTCGCAAGAAGACCTTTTTTTGTTGTTGCAACGAACATGGGCGGCCATTCCACAGCGTGATTTGGATGAACTCATTTTGAGTATGCCAAACCGATGTTCTTGTGTTGTTAGTGTTCGCGGTAGAAATACGGATTATTAATTGTTTAAGTTACCCAATAAAATTTTAGAGAAAACTGTTATTTCAGTCTTTTTTTCGAACTTTTGTGTTAGTGGTTCAAATGTCAAAAATCCCTTTATTAGGAAAATGGCAAATTTCTTTATTAATGCAAAGGTGACTTGGTTTATCGTTACTGTGACAAACGAAAACACTTTATTTGATGAATCCTTAAAGAAAATTTTAATTAATATCAATCAGGAGAAAAGTTATTGCAAAAATATATGTTGATCCCTAGACACTTTTGATGTGTGTAGTTTGTACCTTTTGTAAGAAGATTTATGTCGTGGTTTTATTAGATATATCTTATTTTAGGAGGAACTGGGCAGCGCAAGTGGTTAGCAACTTTCGAAGTGGTCGGTCATTGGATGGGTGACTAAAATTTACTGTCTTGATCTCCTCCGTGCTTCAGAAGGCTCCGTTCCCGTTGGTCACGGATGTATCTGCAGCGTTAGCGCTCACCAATCGGCACTGGGCATATCTTATTTGGTGGAGCCACTTCTTCAAAATAATTAACATGGAAAATAAAACGGATTTAATAAATTTTATCTATATCAATTTTGGGCAGAACTCGTGTGTGGACATGTACGAGATCGATTCTTTTAATGTAAAAACTGCTTTGGCACATAGTGAGCTTTTAGAATGAGCAAACCGACCGTCAAGCTTTATAAATATATGAATAAGTTCATTTATACGTCAAGCAGATTATGCATATAAAAGTTCTTATAGCATAATAAGTGGGATTAATTTTGTTGTACGTGTTAAGGCTCTCATAGACAGAGGCAGCCCGCAGCCAACCCTAATTGGTCAATCGTGTTTGAACACTCGCTTACATTGCAAGCGAATACAACAGGGGACCTACCGCCTCTCAGGATTGCTTTGACTATTGTTATAGCTTATGATTTCATTTATATATTTCTGAACACCGAAGGTTTTCAAATACCTCGCGCTCATTTTCTTTGATATTGTTATTAATAATGCAAAAAGAGCGCGAGGCATTTGGAACCTTCGGCGGTCGGAAATAACAAAATATGTAGAAACAGCCAAAACAATTCCGATAGGCGGTAAATCATTGGCCGCTACCCGGGTCGTGACCGCAGACTTTTTTAGTTTATTAGACTCAGAATGTTATTTTATTTCTTGTAAAGACCAAGAACAACAATTGTGATGTCCTTAATTCTTAATAACCACGGAGAATTGTAGCGAACGGTCTTTTCACAGAAATTAATGTCATGAATATGCATTCACGATTATGCGAGCAGACAGCATTTGTCTTTGAAATTATACTGAAATTCAATTTGCGGTCGCAATTAAAAATTCAACGTTGCGAAAACTTGGTCCCACACAATCAATTTATATTTTCCGTGCGTAATGAGAAAAGCGTTACAAATAGGTATTTTCTTTCAGAATTCTGATGTATGTATATCTTTTGTACAGAGAAATAAAATGATACGTTTTGTACCAAACTACCCATATCTTGTGTACTCAGTATATTATATTTAAGTATATACTTAGGACTTCTCGATAAACAACATTAGTGGTTTGCTTTCCACAGCCAAAATGTAAAGAGAGTCAGGACTGGTGACGCGGGAGCAAGCGACGTACAGCTGCCCGTGTGAGAAGCAGCTCGTCCTGTTATCGACACCCGCTGCCCTCAGTGTCTGCCCCTGCGACTTATTGATGGTCATCGCGAAGCAAACACTCACATGGAACTGTACGCGCTTGAACTGGAACGGGAAGTTATGAATTATGACGGGGAATGCGTGGTATAAATACTGACTCGCCGACGTCACAACCCGTATGAATTTCCGCCTCAATGGTGTGTCTGTGGAGCGAGATGTCTTTAAGGAAACTCTGGAAGCACCACCTGTCCACCTCTCTCCTCTGGTAGAGTGCCTTCGCCAAGACTTAGAAGGACATCGGAGAATTCTTGATCACGTGCATTGCCGCCGAGCCGAGCTCTCGTATTAATGGTCAAGCGCAGCGTACGAACTCGTGACCAAAACGAAGATCGTTTGAACGAAGCATTCACATCGTCAGCCCTCGATCCCCGCGTCACCACCACCCATCAAATGTTCGTTCCTGCGGATGTCCTGCAGGGTTCTGTCCACGGCCTCAACTGCCTTCTTATTGGCCATCGTACCGTGTCCCTTATCACTGTTACGTGACACACCACAAAAACAGGCGTTTCGGCACTCTCTAAATCGGTGGGAATTTTAAACATGGTATGTGCTGTCATGCCACCCGGAAGCAGTGTAGCAGTGATTCCCGACGACGCTACAGTAATGGCAAATTTGCCTTGCCTCCTGACCTCTGCAAGTATGCCAGTGTTAACAAATGTTTTTCCTGTTCTACCTGGAGCTTCCAAGAGAAACATTTTACCCTGGTTTTGCCCGGTGTCATAAATTTGTTTTTGCTCTGAAGAGAACAAAGCGACATGGTTATTTCGTATGATGGTCATTTCGCCCGAAACGTAAATTGTCTCAGCGTAATACTCCCTAACCTATATTCGACCATTGAATTGCCGCCGATAGAAATGACCACGTTTTGAAGTGAACTGAGACAGGTGTTCAGCACGCGTTCATCAGTTACTTCGACTTCGTCTCCAGTAGCACGCCTCAAAGCTAGTAGAAAATCTTCTGACAGATGATGGCGATACTTCTACTACAAAGCTACCGGGTTCGCGACTTCACAAAACAAACAAGATGACGGCAATATATATATACGGCTGTCACTGACGCTCGCCTCCGCGAGGGTGTCATCCCAGTTTTGGTCACCGTCGAGGAGGTGTGACTTATAGTGTGAAGTTAGCTTAAAGCATGATTAACATAATAACAACATTCAAATATACGTCGTTACTACACGTTACTTACACGTTGATACAGAATGCATTAAAGAAATAAAGGTTCACTGCTCGTTCCCCGTAGGTGATAGCGTGATAATATGTAGCCTATATATAGACCCGACTTCTTAATAATATTCGTGCTAAATTTGAAGTTAATCCATATAGTACTTTTTGTGATTATCCCGGATATACAAACAGACAAAAATTCTAAAAACTATATTTTTGGTTTCGGTATCGATTGTAGATCACACCCCAAGTATTCTTAATATTCAATGTACAGTTTTGACTTTCCTACCATTTTATTATATGTATAGATAAAAATAGTACACGTACTGTTATGACATTTTTCACATACTGCGTTCGTAAAAATTTCTTTGGTGGTATACAAGTGAAACCACATGTAACCATAGTAGAAAAGTATGTAAATCGATGAAGACACCACGAACTTTCGCCTTCTATACAATTTGGTTTTACTGGAAATACGAAATATAAGACAGGATATGGCGAATCCTACGCTTGAATTGGAGCGCCCGCCTGGGGAAGTAACTTTCACCTTAAAGAAGACCACAGGAAAAAAGATTACTCTTTACTCAACTCAACGCCCAAGAAAAAAAGAGTGTAATGTATTCAAGGTTCACGTTTTTATGTATAATTCTTTATTAAACCATAACTTCTGAACGCCTGCCCCTCTAGTATGACCACCAGAACGGGATATGGTAAAGCTTTTTATCGAGTCTCAACTGTCAAACTCCACTGTAGTCTGACAGTTAATGCCGATATATCGCTTTATCATATCCCGTTTCGGTGGTCATGCTAGAGGGGCTGGACTGATTTAGATGTGTGTGGTATCATTAGATTCCTTTCATCTTCACGGGTAACATAGGATACCTAAACTATTAAATTTTAAATAACAGCAACGATAATGTCAAAATGTCACTTATTTATGTCAATTAAAAGAAAAAGTTCAAATTTTTACAATATACGTATTATTTCATAGGTCTTAAGGAGACCTTAACAAGACACTAACAATATACAAATGTAGTAGCATTTTTTAACGGCACTCGTGTTTTTAGAATTTGATTCTGTTATATTTGGTATTGTTTCTGTAATTAGTTGCTTGGTACAGAAAGGTAAGGTAAGGATAGCTGGAGCGTCTAATTCTCTGCCGCATGCATGAGCTGTCTTAACTAAAAGAACTTGACTAATAATTCAAATCAAGTGTGGTAATGGTATTGTATCTAAAATATACATTTCAAAGCCGCAAAATTTGGCAAAGGGAAGAGACACCAGAACGCATTATTCGCTACAATGTTTTTAACAGTAATTTATTTGCAAATGTTTATCCTCATTACTTGCATGGCCGGCGATTCGACGCAGTCAAATAAATGTGGGATGGGATCTCTTACGCTAAGCTGTTCTTGGCAGGATGGAAAAAGAGAGAATAACGAAATAATCATGGATCCGTATGAACATTTTATTTCAATATTACAAATACATAATGAAATTGAATTTGTAATGTATTACGAGAATTTATTTATTTTCCATTTTATTCCTGTATTCTATTTATAAACACATAGTATATGTTTACGATGCGTATTACGTATCTTAATACCACCCGCCGTCTTACTGCGAGTCTTTAAGGGCTACTTGTATCAAAATTTTGAGTCGAAATTAATGCTTTAGTCTTTATAGCTAGTTTGCTTTGTTTGCAAGGACAAAACAAAACAAAAAAAAACATCGTTTTAATCCCTAAAAGTGGAGGACTTGAATTGGAAAGTTCCAATCACCAAAGAGATCAATTACGAAAATTTTATGAAAAAGTTAACCACGCGCTTGCTAAATTAAACGCGAGAAATACCTTCTATCTTCGTTTATTCATAATTATTTACTCAAATTCGGATTTATTTGGTTTTATGAAAAATTAGTTTCTTTTTCGAGTGACGAGAATGCAAAGTATGCTAAAAATGTGATACCTAAAAGTCTTGTACGAATCGGTGTACAAAATCCCGTGAACAATTTATATACCTATAACGATATTTAAGGATCAAACGAACTTACCTGAAGTGAAGTTCGATCCAAATTATATGAGCAGCTTCATTCGACGCGATTTATGCTTACATGTTGTAGTGGCGCCCCCAAGCGTCACCCTTGCACGGACGTTTAAAGATTTTCCTTTTATTTTTCTCTATGGTATCATTAAAAAATAAAAGGAAACTAAACGTCAACTTTACCCGGCAACTCTCGAGACCGTTGCTAGCTCATATTGTTTATAGCTGAACCTGTAACCCCTCTTCGTATTTTATATTTGAGAATAACCGATTGAGATAAGGGTATTTATATATAGGGTTAGGGAGTATTATATAGGGTGGGATGTTATAAATCGCGTCGAATGAAGCTGCTCATATAATTTGGATCGAACTTCACTTCAGGTAAGTTCGTTTGATCCTTAATTATATTTCGCAGCTTCATTCTTTGCGATTTATGCTTACATGTTGTAGGATGTTCAGAGAGCTCAAATATAAAATACATTTTATAATCATAATCATTTATTTGTAAGAGAATCAATAATCCTTTAAAAATAAAAAAATAAAAATGCTTGATGCTACAAAACTTTAAGAATCAGATAACGTATGATTTGATAACAAGGATCGAGCAAAATTACAATCGACAGTCTCTTTATTATAGAATTTTGCAAAGGTTCCCGAGGTTTTACTCCAACCTGCGGTCCTTCTTATAACATCTATATTCACTCCTATCTTGTTGGCAGTTGTCGTGGCCGCATGACGGGTACTATGGGCACCAAAGACAGAAGTATCAACGCCACTTTTGTGGAGTGTATCTTTAATCCAAGAACTCAAAGACTGTGTACCTATTTTGCGATATGGTTTCTTGATACTTATAAAGAGATGGATTTCGGTGCCCCGTAACAAATTTGTTTTATTTATATAGTCTTTTATGCATGTAGCTGGACAAATACTTGGATTTTCTGTATAGTAGGGAATTTTGAGTACAGGTTGATAAGAGTTTGGTTTTGAAGTTTTAATGATATCTGGTATAAGAATAATAATTTCATCGGAGTTTTGTATATGAATATTGGGCAATTTTATCAATGCCAGTGTTTGGACCCTGTGTGCGGTGACAAGAGCCAACAACGTCGCTGTCTTTTTTGACAGAATTTCCAGGTTGAGATCTTCGTTGGGCCATTGACAAGAAAGATAAGATAATACTATATTAGGATCCCAGCTGATATTATATTTAGGCTGAGAAGGCCTCATCCTGTAAACTCCTTTCATGAATTTCTTTATTCTATAATCATTTGATATATCATTAAACAATAGACTTAGTGCAGATTTGTATGAATTTAATGTACCATACTTTGCGCCGTCACAAAATCTGTCGGTGAGAAATTCTATTATTAGAGGTATGGAAGCTTTGTGGCAATCGTAACCGTGGTTACTACAAAACGTGATCCAACACCTTAGGGCGCTATCGTACTGCTTATAAGTATTTTTTGAAAGAGAATTTAACATAATTTCTACAGACCTATCAGACAGTGCCATGTTCAAAAAAGTTTCCCTGACAATTTCGCGGCAATTAGGCGCAGTGTCCGGTGAAGATGATGTGAACATCTGAAAGGTGATATCAATAAATCAATGTTAGGGTCAAATGTTATACACCGAGAGTTAATTAGTTTTTTAAAAAGTGGAAACCAGGGTTGCGTCGGCCAGTAAGGAACAACGACTACACCTTCTGCCTCGTCTGTTATTATTTTTCTTAACATTTTTAAGATTAATGAGAATGGTGGAAAAGCATAAAAATGCAAGTTTTTCCAGAATATGGTAAAAGCATCAGTTGCTAAGGCGTTGGGATCACTTAGCCAAGTTACATATTTCTTGCATTTTGCGTTAGAACGACTGGCGAATAAATCAATATCAAAAACTCCAAATTGTGTGTTTATTTCATTAAATGCGTAAATGCCCAGTTCCCATTCTGTATCTGAAAACTGTTTTCGTGATAGAATATCCGCTTCAAAATTATCTTTTGTATTTATATACGAGGCAAAAATATGTATTTTCTTGCTTTCACACCATTGCCATATTTTTCTCGAAGTCTCGTTTAAATGTGGATACTGTACACTTCCCATTCTATTGATGCATGATATAGCAGTAGTATTATCTACACGCAGTAAAACTTCACAATCAAACAATTTCTCAGCAAAAAATTTTAAACCGAAATAAGCGGCTTTAAGTTCTAACTCGTTAATATGCAAGTTTTTTTCATATTCGGTCCAAAAACCATGCGTCTTCTTTCCGTTACAAAAAGCCCCCCACCCTGTAAGAGACGCATCGGTATATATTTCTAACTTGAATTCATTAAATTTGTTTTTACAAAAACCTTTGTCTAAATTATTAAACCACCAAGTCATATCTGATATGATTTCCTTCGTTAATATAATAGATTGATTATAGTTAGGATTATGTAATAAATGTATATACTTGATATATTCGAAGCGTTTCGTATATAACCATGAATATTCTATGGCTGGACAAGCAGATATTAAAAGTCCAATCAATCTTGAAAAATCGTGTAAATTACATTTCTTGTTACTGGAAATAAAATGTTGTAAATAATTTTTAATTTTCTCTTTTTTGTCTGGGGGTAGTTCTAAAATCATTTTGGTCGAATTAAAATGAAAACCTAAAAATCTACAACTTGTGGCCGGTATTAAACAATTTTTTGCTTTGTTTATAATAAAACCCAAATATTGAAATAAGTCAACAATAATCTTTACATTGTTAGCACATTCATTGTATGTTTTCCCAAACGTAAGCACATCGTCTAAATAAATAACACATAATATATTATATTTGTTTCTAAGAAATTCTACGACAGGTTTTAACAACTTCGTGAAAACATATGGGGCTGTACATAACCCAAACGGAAGGCATGTAAATTCATAAATGGAATCACAATATTTAAATCTTAAGTATTTACGATAAGATTCATTGACATTAACGAAAAAATATGCATCCTTTAAATCCACTGAGGCCATGAAACAATCTTTACTAATTAGTTTCGAGGCAGTCCTATAGTCCTCCATTTTAAAATGTTCAGTGATAATGAATTTATTTAATTTCTTTAAATTTAGAATGAATCTATTTTCACCGTTCGACTTAGGAATCAAGAATATTGATGAAATGAATTGATTTTTAGTATTTTCACATTTACGTATAGATTGAGACTTAATTAACTTTTTAATTGCATCTTCGTATTCTGTGCACTCGGTATTTCTTTTTGGATACGTCGAGGGGTAATAATTTTGCGATGGTGGTGCTTTAAATGGTATAGAGTAACCCTTAATCCAAGACAAAATAATTTTGTCTTTCGTGATTTCGGTCCACTTATCATAGAAATGACTTAGACGGCCTGCATAAGTTACCTCGTCTAACGGCGGCCCGCACGACGTGGTGGCGGTGGGAGCGGTGGCGCTGGCAGGGGCGTCGGCCTCGTTGGTGGCGGCTGCGGTGGTACCTGCGCGTGCATTGTGCGACTGTTTGTGCGGCCGCGTTGGTACGACCAATGTTGACGCGGGCCCGCTGGTACTCTCCCTGCCACCGGCCTCTTCTGGTGCAGGGTGTTGTAGTTTCCCTGGTTTTTATTAAATGAATATTTGGGATTTTGTGTTCTTTGAACAGTTTTGAGTTCTTCGCCCGATTTTTGAACTGTTTTCGCAGTCTTCAATCTTTCGGACATATTTTCGCCAAAAAGAAATTTATCGGTTATGGCATTAGTTAATGCGCCTTGTAATCCAGTGTTGATAGAAGATACTACAAATTTCTTCCGAGTTTCTGTTTCATAATGATACATGTCACACAAAATACGACAGGCGTCACTTATGGACTTTAAGACATCTTGTCTCTGAGAGTCTTTCGTAGTAATGATTTTATCTAAGGTACAAGTCAATGCAGCAATAGCGACACTCAAATGTTTTTGCCTTGAAATAAGTGACAGATCTCTTTTTATAAAAGTACTTGTTAAAGCAGCTTTTGCTTCAGGATTCAACAAAGGAGGGATGAGTAACTCACAATTTGAAGGAATTAAGTATTCCTTAAAAATCTTCTCTTTGCAATCTTTGCTAAGTCCCTTCTTTATAACATCATGCCACCTCGCTGCTATATCTTTATGGACTGGAGCACCCAATAGAGTTTCCGGTTCTGGTGCCTCACCGAGGAGTTGAAGAATCTCCTCATCCAAGTGAGCTTCAGCTATATCTGGCGTCTTACTTGTGCCCGCGGCTGCCGCGTTGCTCGGCGACGGTAGTGAAGGCGCAGGCGACATTATTACCGGCGTGATTATGGGTGGCGTAGGCGATAATATTAACTGTGCTTCTGGTAGTGGCGAATGTGACTGTTGCATTGCGTACATTTCCTCTGAAAGAGGATCACATGCAGTGGTCTGGCGAGGACCTGCAAGGACATATATCTTTTTAATAATGATAATGGATATAGCCTTATTATGAGTAGCTATTCACATTAAAATTTTCAAAAGAATGACAAGAGCCCCGACCTTGGCAAATGCGCATTCAAAAAAAAAATGTGAAGGATACAACCCCGAAATTAGTTGTTCGCATCACAAAGTCAATAAAAAGGTGAAAGAAAAATGAAAATTGTTTTTTGCAATTACCGTCATTTTTGTTTTTTCTCACCGTAGGCCTAAGGAAATGGCTAAATAGAGGTTTTACTTACTATTAGGTTCATCCTCAGACGAATAAACGATCACTCTCCGATATTTATTCAGTTTACACTCTAATTTGCGAATTTTCTTCTGTATCCTTTCCGCACTTTTATCCCTTTGTCTCTTCTTCCCCATGTTGATAGCCTTTTATAGAGGTAGGTTCTAAGCCGAGTCCTGCAGACGTGCGAAGGGTTCGGCACGGAAACACGTTATGAGCTAGCAACGGTCTCGAGAGTTGCCGGGTAAATTTGACGTTTAGTTTCCTTTTATTTTTTAATGATACCATAGAGAAAAATAAAAGGAAAATCTTTAAACGTCCGTGCAAGGGTGACGCTTGGGGGCGCCACTACAACATGTAAGCATAAATCGCAAAGAATGAAGCTGCGAAATATAATAACACAAGATCACCCAACTTGGACATTTTTGACGTTTCGCAGAAAAACTTTAAAGCAACATTGTTTGAGCTGCTCGATTCTCATTGATTCTCATTAATTATCATTAATTCCGCATTATTATAGTTTTTTTATTTGTATCAATTCGACATTACATTATTATTATTTGCATCAATTTGACATACATTTTTAATTTTAAATCAATCATTGATTATTAATTGCACTATTTTGTATTGATTATTCATTGATTTATTGATTATTAATTCCATTTATTATTATTGATTATTAATTACATTGTACTTTTCTGAATTGAATGTTGTGTGTGCTTGTAAAGGCTTGCATATATGTCTTAGAATAAGTATTATTTTAATTTTTTAATGTTTTTATATGTTTAGCTGTAAGTACACCTATTAAATAAATAAATAAATATATAAAAGCATATTGAAACTTTGGTCCCTCGAAAAAATGCAAGCAAGGTGAAATATTTTTATGAAAATGTGTTGACCTATTTAAAAGATTGTCTTGTTGTACTTGTATGTAAATAAATAAATGTACTTTTCGTACACATTCGTAGCTGTATTTATTTAAAGAGTATGATGTCTACCTTGGGAGAAAAACTATTTTTAAAGCTCGAGCGACGTACCCTCGCTGGAATCGTTCGATCCGCTCTGGATTAAAAAATGTTCGGTGCTTAAAATATTTCTTTGCTCCCTTAGCAAAAAAATTACTATTTTGTATGATTTGGAATTGCATCGCTAAGTAGGTATAAAAGTTATGTAAAACAATATTCAAAAACTGGCTAAACGAGAGTATATCCTTGCACTAATAGGATTCCGCAAAATCATTTGTTTGTTTTCGTCGCAATCTTACATAGTCCATTATGAATCGGCGTTTCCAGTAGGTACTTAAATGGGACATGGGGATAATTATGGGACGTCATATAACAGAATATCACATTCTTAACTAGGTTCTATTTTGAGATGGAACCTGTAACAAAAAGGGTCTAAAACTGACCACTTTGATGTCCCCCGACGCCATACGGACAAACGACAGAGGACAGTAACAGAGTTGCCTTTTCATCCTTTGGGTACAGAACTCTGAAAATATAAAGGTTGGCAAAAATAAAGGTAGTTGTTTCTGTTATATCACCATGTAGGTTTACCAGCCAACCTAATTTTTCTAATCGGTATTTAAACTTGCAGGAAGCGGAGCAGGCACTTATTTTATATTGCTCTGTAAACTTAAATTTAAAAATAGTGTCCAAAGTTCTTCCTAGTACTAGTAATATACTTAAGTAGATTCTGTGATTGTCAAGCTTTAAAGTAGTTGTGATATTGTAACATTATAATAGTTTATGAGTAACAAAAGTTTACAATTTTAAAATTAAAATAAAACTGTGGTTTTGGTATAGCGCTAGAAGCTTGCTTGCCTGTGCTTCAAAAACCTCCTTGCTTCACAAAAAACAAACGATAACAGCAAAGGACAAAATGTGACATCTTGTGGATGTACCTAAAATGCTTAACCTGACGCTCCAATATCGTTACAAAAGAAATGAAGCAAGAGGCGAAGGCGTTAACTGGTGGACCTCTAAGAGCGAGAATCTCTGCAGTGAACCATGTCACTGTATTGGACCTTTCATTTTATACTTCAACTCAGTCATCTCAAAAATGATAAGTCTCTAATTGAAAAAGTAGTCGCTAGAGCTATACGAACTGAGCTTGGACGGGCTTCTTCTAGAGGCGGGCAAGTAAGTACACCATTGACATATGCCCAGGCATTCGCAGTCCCTATTGCTTCCAATGCAACCCATCACTGCAATCACACAGGGGTTCCTGATGTACGTTCGCGCCCAGCGTTGATACTTACTTTTCGCAGCGAGGGAGCGCTCAGAGAAGAAGCAGTTAGAGCCCTCATCAAAGTTATTAGGTACAAAGACACTAAATAAACAGCCTACGGAATTACGAAGCTGTCCAAGGGCAAAACATTTAAAGTTTGGCAGAGACTGAAAGAAAACTGCGGCCAATGATAATGCTGAAGGGAATATGTAAGGATGTCTTAAGGGAAGAATTAGTTGGTAAAATACTCAAAGGAAACGAGGAACTGGCTGGAATGACGAAGGCTGGACACTGATCCCATTTAACCTACCTTTACTGATTTAAAATATAGGACAGCGACGTATGTCCGTGTGACTCCACCACATCGCAAAGCCCTTTGCATTTATTGATGGATTACTTTCGATTTGACGCGGCTCGACAAAGTTATTTGCTTAATTGTTTACACGAGGGCATCAATTTACATAATCTCGCGGAAATCAGCAGAAAAGAAAGCCTAGTTAAAGTATTTGTCGTTAGGATATATCGCAACCTAAAACAATTCAATAAGGCTGCAGCTCCGGACTGAGGACCCCGAATCATAATATAATCAAATTTTAGTGTTACTTACAATATTTAACTCTCATTTTAAGTTCTTCGAAATTCTACTATTACCCACTTACGATACACAAATTCAATCCCCAAATCCCGATATTCTGAAACCAGAAACGTGTTGGTGTATCGTGACGCATCGGTTTCAGTGTACATATAATGTAAAGGTATTACTCTTAATTGATTATCATTTATCTATCAATTATCTTAATTTTATCTAAAATATGACAAATAAATAAAAACAAGTGAAAAAAATAAATTAAAAAAATAAGAGGTGCAAAAAGAAAAACAATCAATCAATGAGATAGATTTAAGCAAGTGTAATAGGTAAATGTGTGCTTGTGCTGTACAATTTCGAGTCAAGTCCATGTATCTGTTTCCTCGCTTGTGGTTTTCCTTTCTTTTCTACTCTTTTTCTCCCGTTTTTCTTCGTTCTTTCTCTGTACCATCCCCTACTCCTTCCCTTCTATTAATAAACCCATGCATCACCCACGGCGGCATTATGAGGCCACCACGGGGACTCATTGGGTTGCGTACCCAATGATAAACAATATTACAGAAGCAATAAAAAGAAAATAACAATAAAACAAAAGAGTTTTACAAAAATAAAATCTAAGGTAACAATTATTTAAAGAAAATAAAAACATAAATCGATAACGTATATATATATAGATATTTAGTAGGTAGTATTCATTACACCGGGAGAACCCTAAGCTACATAACCACCAAAGGAAACGATTATATCGGTTGGCTGGGTGGGCATCTCATCAGTAAATGAATGCCGCGACGCGATAAAGCACTTTCCTTCAGCACAGACATACTGTGAGAAAACAAACACTTTCTACTAAAATAGAAACAAATTGTACAATAGTATCGATAGCTAAAAATATGGTGCTGAAATATCTAAAACGTATTAATGTACATTATGTTTTTATTTATATTTAAATGCGCACAACAATTACTCAGACCTGTTTTCATCATCTTTCAAGAGTCCCTTATATGGAGAATATATATGGAAAATAGCACTTATTGTTCCATCTCCTTAAAATAAATAAAGGGATAATATTACCCAGTATCGCCCTATTTACGAAATCTTGGAAAGCTCTTTCTTAGTCTATCTTAGTCTATTCGTCATCTTATTTCTGAAAACCAACATGAATTTATGAAGGCTGGTAGTGTCAGTACAAATATGGTTGTTTTCACTGACTTTGTCCTTAAGGCAGTGGACGAAGGAAAACAAGTGGACACCGTGTACACCGAGTTCTCCAAGTCATTTGACAAAATTAACTTCAATATATAAATATCAAAACTTTGACGATTAGGTGTGCATGGGAACTTACTTAGATGGTTGGAGTCTCATATACGAAACTCTAGTCAAGCTGTTTGTTTGAAAGGCTACTGTTCCACATATCTTCCCATTGCTTCTGGAGGTTCGCAAGGCTTACATATTGGCCCAATATTATTCTTTATATATATTAATGATATCGGTGATTTGATGTCTGTAATTAACTCCAATATGCAAATGATACAATTTTTTCGGGATTATTACAAGCACAGAGGACAGTCTTAAATTACAAACTGATTCAGAAGCATTAATAAGATACTGTACTAAAAATCATCATCAATCACTATATCTTAATATAAACAAATGCCAAATCATATTATGCACTAGGAAAATCAATCCAGTTTTATATCAATATAAATAAAATGACAGTTTGCACAGACTAGATAGTATTTGTGATTTAAGTATAATCATAAACAGTAATAGCCCGAGATACAGCTACAAAATTCTGCATCCATCTGTTTTTTTGGTGAAACCTAATTTAAATGAATGATTAGTGAGTATACATTGTAATCATCATAGGTTTTCTAGAAATAGAAATCTCAAATACCTTTAATTTAATTTAGTGATATCCATTTTTTTATGAAAATTGCATTAATATGTTTTATTGATAAAATGTATGTCATCTGAAAGTAAATAATGTGAAGAATTCAAAAACTAAGGGTTGCCACCTCTCAATTAGCCTCAACCTTAGGGTTGCCACGTGAGAACAGGTACATATATTTCATTGGTATTAATTTAAAGTATTTGCGGCTATATTTTTTGAGACACCCGTCACTGATGCATTTTATACTCACTATTCATGCATTTAAATAAAGTTTCAATAAGAAACTACTATTTTTAGGGTATCCATGATTAATGCAACGTATACTCACTAATCATTCATTTAAATTAGGTTTCACCAAAAAAATAGATGGGTGCAGATTTTGGAAGCCGGATCTCGGCAGCTATCATTCAAATTATATCTTGAATTTATTGTTCAAAGATCATGTCGTAAATTAGATTTCATTAACCATTTCTCTAAAGCATTCCAAAACAATCGCACAAACAAAATACTTAATTATAGTTTCGTTCGTTCCATTTTAGACTTTATTGTGTAATTTGGAATCCATATTATAAACAGGATGTACAAAAGCTTGACAGAATACAAAAGAATTTTTTATAAAAACTTTAAACTACCGTAGTAATAATTACAAGTAATCTCATCTTGTATCATTGAAGCGACATAGAATTATGTATCTGGAAGGTCGACGTAAGCAGTTCGACTTAGTATTTCCTTTTTAAACTAATAAATATGTAGTCATATAGAATCACCATCCTTTTGATCAGGGGTAAACTTCATTATGGCGCGATTAGGTTATTAGCCCGAAAACGAGTGCCAATGGAATTCGGGTAAACGACTAAGGTCCGTATTACAGAATGACAACTAAGTGTTGATCTTTACTTGAGTACATTTAGAAAGGAATGTCGCTATGTGCTTTATATAGCATTATCCCTTTCTGACTATGCTCAAGACTAGATTAATTACTGAGAATCTTTCTATAATACGGGCCTAAATGTAAGTGAATGGAGTGGAGTACGCCCGTCTACGGGTTGAATTCCTTTTGTTTACCCGACACCGTTGTCTAACCCATATTCCAGTGTAAATATTGTTTCGGGTGTCCGAATTCAAGTAATGTCTCTCATGCACCCGAATACGGGCTAACGACCAATTGCAATTGCGCCATAACAAAGGCACATTTACCCGCTCGCGTGCCACCACGATCCACTATTTGTGCCACGACGATCTCGGAAATCTCGAAAAATAAATTACTTTACCCGTTCTTTTGGTATGTTTATAATAATACTTAATTCTCAGACCTAGATTTATATATAAAAAGGTTAAACTTATATTTAAAATTGTGTTCTATCATATTATATTTTAACCATGAAATTATTACACGCACTTCCTCTTTTTAAAATGACATATAATCTAATCTTTATATATATAATTCTTCTGTGAGTGTGTATGTCACTGAACTTCTCTTAAACGACTGGACCGATTTTGATGAAATTTTTTGTGTGTGTTCAAGGGGATCTGAGAATGGTTTAGATTCACAAAGACGTGTAGACAGGACAACGTCTGTCGGGTCCGCTAGTATACATATAAAATTCTCGTGTCACGGTGTGCGTAATTGAACTACTCCGAAACGGCTTGACCGATTTTCGTAAAATTTTATATGCATATTCTACCGAATAAAATAAATAAATAAAATAGATGATATCAGATTCTCAGACCGGTAGGTCTAATATCTATTTTTTATGTTAAGGGTGGTCCCCCCTCAATGTTAAGGTCCACCCTTAAATTTTTTTGGTCAAACTTTTTGGTTTTTATTTTTTTATGATACTACATCATACAAAAATACATACAACCCTAAACTTTCAATCTTCTACCACCAACCCCTATTTCTTTATAGCGGTAAGAAGTTCGCTGGGACAGCTAGTTTTTATATAAAAACAGTGTACGGTGCTTTACTTTTGAGCTCTAGATTTAGTTCCTTAACTTATTTATCAAAAGAAACTTCTTAGCTTGGTGTAAGAAACCAAGTTATTGGTTATTTTCAGCTTAAGTTTTACTTTAAGTTGTCCTATAGATGTAAGAATGTTTTTCTTTTTTCTTCCACAAGCTTTTAATAATGTAATAATTTTGGGTACTGTTTGTCTTTTTATAAATCCTGCGTCTAAACATTTGTACTGTAAATAAAAAAAAAAAGTATAGAAAACTGTGATATGTAGAACAGAGCTTTTTCAATATCGACTTCGAGCCCAACTTTATTTGAAGGTTTCATTTTTAATATTTGCAGCATCTCAAGAGAGTTAGGGCATAGCGGTTTTTCCGCAGCACCCAGTGTTGCCAGGTCCAATTTTAAAAAATCGGGAGGCGTTATAGAAAGCAGCAGTAGATGTATGGAAAAAGCTACAAGAAAAAACAGTAGATTGAATTGCACCCCTGCCTCTAGAATTGGTAAATCAATCAAGATATAGGCCAGTAATTGACGTGTTTCTGTGGCTTATGCCGCCCCTTAAAGCTCTTTTTTTAGACAACAGTTATTTTATTATAATTAATTTTACCTACATTCTTAATGGCGAAAAACGCAACATAACATACAATAAAAAATAAAATTTGAGATCTCAAATTAACGTACATACGTACTAGGATCCCAAAAAGAATGGCATGCCAAGATTTTCACTTTTGTAGTTTGTTTTACTTTCCGGATCAACAAAATAAAGAATTAAGTCCTGATCCAATTACGTTGGCGCAACCGCTTCAAGCTCACTTCCTAGGAAATCAGATGTTGCGAAGCTAATTTAACTCATTCAAAGCACTACTCAGAGGGAAACCCATTAATTCCCATTTTACAGTGTTCGTTGATTCGGCTGCGTGATTTGTTTAATGATCCGGATGCTAGAAGAGGAATATATCAGTATTTATTGGTAATATGAAATGTATTTATAACTAACGGCCGCCCTCGACTTCGTCCGCCTTAACTTTAGTTTTTTCAGAATCCCTCAGGAACCTGTAATTTTTTCGGGATAAAAAGTTTTCTATGTCTTAATCATATCAAATCTTATAAACTATATGCGTGTCAAATTTCATACAATTTCCGTTCAGTAGATTTTTCGTGATTGAGTAACAAACATAAAAACTTTCACATTTATAATATTAGTAAGATGATGTCAAATGTTCGCGTTGAAGTAAAAATAGGAATGCAGTTCCTGTGCTACTAAAGGACACCCGGCGTTATATGCTAAAGTTGTATGCATTTTTATCTGTAGTTAATAATTTCGTAATATCTGTCGACAAGTAATAGCAGGGGTGCGCTCATGAAGTTATATATAACTTCCATGCTTAACACTCCAGTTGCTCGACTCGCACGCAGGTTCATCATTCTTGCTCCGACCGCGGACCGTGCGCCCCGTCGCACAGCCGCCTCCTTGCTCCGTGCGCCCCGCCGCACAGCTGCCTGCTCCGAGTCGACACGACGCGCCTACATTCATTCGTGAGACTTAAGATTGGACCAGTGAATACCTAGCGGTGTTAACGAAACTGGTCGGCGTAGCCCCGGTACGTCTCAAGCTCTCCTGAGCTCGGAAACCGGAAGACCCGATCCCATTTGCACTTGGGCCTTCCCAAGGGTGACGGTTGTTCCTATATTCACTAGGAATATAGGAACACATCTCTTGCAGCTTCAACCGACCCCCTGCCGCGGGCAGGGGAGGTCCACCGTTGTCGTATAGGGTGTTAGGACCTGCGGCTTCACGCCACAGTCAGGGCACACGTACACACACGCACACACACCAACACAACACACACAACATGGACATTGCACACCAGCTCTCGTCATTTTTCTCAGCTCTAGGCCTCACCCTGAACGAGGCCTCCATCAGGGAGATTGTCGCGAGAGCGCGCCCCATGCGCGACTCTCCCGCCAAAGCGCAAGTTCCCGCTGGCCATCCGGAACCTAATCCAAGCCAAAAACGCCGCTCTCCGGAGAGCCAAACTGTACCCCACCCCCGAGTATAGGGCTACAGCCAATCGCCTTCAGCGACAAGTTAGGTCCCAATTAGCCGCTCTGAGACACTCCCGTTGGGAGGAACTCATGGCGGACATTACCCCATCACATCTTGCGTACTCTAGAATCGCGAAAGCGCTCCGTAGCGACGCCACCACGCACACGCCCCCGCTCACTCGCCCCGACGGCACCGTCGCCTTCGAAGACGACGAAAAAGCCGAGTGCTTTGCAGACAGCATAGCGGCGCAATGCACGCCCAGCACTCAGGAAACTGACCCGCAACACATTCGCGGAGTGGAGGAGGAGGTCCGCCGGCGGGCCACCCTTCCACTCAACGACAACCCCCTAGACCCCATCACGACTGACGAACTCAGACAGACCATTAAAAACTTCAAGCAACGCAAGGCCCCGGGCGCCGACGGCATCTCTAACAAGTAGCTCAAGCACTTTCCCATCCAAATGCTAACCTTGCTTGCAATTCTCTTTAACGCATGTTTTGATCTGTACTACTTCCCAGCCGCCTGGAAAGAAGCAATAGTGATAGGCATCCCCAAACCCGGTAAACCCGCGCACCTCCCCAGTAGCCATCACCCTATTAGCCTCCTCAAGGCAATGGGGAAACTTTTCGAAAAGATTATACTGACCAGACTAAGAGAGCACCTCCTATCACCATCCGATCCAATTATTATTGACCATCAATTCGGCTTCAGAGCCAAACATTCCTGCCCCCAACAGATCCATCGCATAGTGGAGCACGCCCTAAGCGGCTTCCAACTTAATAAAAATAAAACAATTGCAGTCTTCTTCGACGTCGCCAAAGCCTTTGACAAGGTTTGGCACGACGGACTAATCTTTAAATTATACCAGTTAGAATTACCCGACCGCCTAGTTAGGTTAGTAGCCTCTTTTCTATCAAACCGTACCTTCCGCTATAGATATGAAGGTACATTATCTATGCCCCGCCCACTACGAGCCGGTGTACCACAGGGGTCCGCCCTCTCCCCCCTGCTATACACAGCGTACACCAACGACATCCCTAAGACCAAGGGTGTCGAGCTCGCTCTCTTCGCGGACGACACGGCCCTCTACTCAAGGGAAGCCAGTACAAACCAAATCATAGCCAGACTCCAACCGGCAATCACCACACTTGGGAATTGGTTCCGCGATTGGAGGATCGACGTAAACCCGGACAAAAGTTCGGTCATTTGCTTCGATCCCAAGCGCCGCACCAAAACCATACAATACGGTGCGCGGTCTCTGCGAATGCAAGGCACCGCACAGTCAAATATCTAGGGATTACACTAGACAAAAAACTCACCTTCCGTCCACACATCACACGCGTAGTCGCGAACGCGCGCTTTTATATGAACCGCCTCCACCCGATGCTCGGTAAATACAGTAAAATGTCTCTCCGAAACAAGCGAACGCTTGCAAAGTTACAAAGTTTGCATACGCCCGGTCCTCACTTACGCATCACCAGTGTTTGCACACGCGGACGAAGCGATTTTGAACAAATTTCAAGTGCTTCAAAATCGCTTCTGCCGCATAGCCACACGTGCCAGCCCCGTGGTACGTCCGTAACGCGGACCTCCACAGGGACCTACAACTCGACAGAATTTAAACACACCTCACAGAGTGCTCGGAACGGTTCTTCAAAGCTGCAGAAGAGCACTCTAACCCACTCATTAGGTTGGCGTCGGGATACGCCCCACACACTCCATCTCGCTACAGGCCCCGTAGGCCCAAACACGCACTCACAGCCACACACAACAAACTCACACGCGACCTCGCGGCCCTCCTGGCCGCTGAGGATCCAACACTACCGCGGTAGAGTCCCCCCGCCCCCCCGACAGAGAGAGGTTCGATTCCGCTCAGTCCCCTCCCGTTCCAAGTGCACATCTGAGTGCACTTGTCCTCTAAGCGCATTTTGCGTTATTTTAAACTATGCACTAGTTTAAACTAACGCAGCGCCGCATCATCCCCCTTTCGGGGGATGATCGCTTCAGATGTAAGGCTAAAGCTTGTAAGGCCCTTCTGGCCATAAGCATGATTAAAGGGTGTTTTTTAGTCAGTAAGAGCCTGACATAAAAAATAAAAAATAAAACTCCAGTTACTACTACGGGGTAGTATGAGCACCACAGTTTACATTATATCACGTTGTTTATCGCGTCTATCTGTCACTCTCCATAGTAATTTGACAATTCAGCGTGATAAAAACAAGCTATTTATCATATCGCGTTATTCATGCTAGGGGAGCTGGTGCAACAATATTGTCAAATTAGACATAAGTTCCATACATTTTATGTCAAAAATCAAACTTCAGAGTGAAAAGTTTTGAAACATACAGGGCTTTTTAATAGGGACACAATTCACAAAATTCACAGTCACAGAATTATGATCAAACTACCTTATCATCGTTGCTTTATTACTTTGAACCTTTGAAGTAGAACCTGTATTAAACGTGGTTACCACGTTAAATACAGGTTCTACTAACTTAATCTCTACCGCCAATATCTTAGTTACAAGCGAAGGATTATTGAACACTGCATTAGAGAGGTTGGGCACTAATGATATAACCACATAATTGGTTTCTGGTGCTAATAGGATCAAGTCGCCTCATACTTAGCTCCAGGCCTTTTTAACCTTAATATCAAATACAATTATCAACAGGAAATTAAATGGTTCGGTTTTTAAGACCTTAAAACCCTTCGACCTCGATGTGCCGAGTATTTGTAATGACAGTAAAACTGATATCTAATTTTTATTCCTTGATTTAAATTTTGAGAATGTTGATACTATTTAAGGATTCCCTCTCCACAGTGGAGCCTCCATTATAACACCTTTTCAATATTTTTTTTTAGCTCTATAGCATTATTTGTTTGTGTTCAGTAAAAAGTTTAATTCTTATACTAGCCAAATGAATGGCAAACTTGAGTTTTTGATATTAACTTCAGAATCTTTTAAATGCTCTGCGAAAAGAAATATTGACGGAAAACAAAGTTCTTGGAACTTTCTCATATTTTTCTTTTTAAGTAGGTATTGAATAGTAAAAAGCTTCTTGCTGTACTTTGTTGTTAAAAGTAAGTTTTTACAAAATTGTAACATGATACACGTAAACATGATTGTCCAATTAGATAGAGAATTAAATTAGATTCCGATAACATAGCGATCAGTGAAATATTTACCCGGCAAAAAAAAACAGACAGCCCAGAAACTTCATACTTAACTAAAACTAAATAAATGTTATTAATTTATAGTCATAGTTATTTATTCGAACATTTAAGTACTCATTGGATGGTAACAATCGTGGTGACGAATGATAGAATATGATATCGTGAAAACCAATTAATATCAACACTTCGTGTAATAAATCCACGGACAATTCTATGAAATACGCATTTAATTTTACGAAACAATAGCACTTATCAAGTAGCACACGCGCGTTGAAATATGATATTGTAAAACCAAGGCTGGTTTTTGGGACATTCGAATTGAATTATTGTTTCGTTGCAACATAAGATTTTTTTCCAATAAATTACTATTGAAAGAGATGTTCTTCGTGCCTCATCTAATTGCATTTGTATGCACTAGTGATTGACTATTTGCTGAAACTCAACATTTTTAAAACATCTGTTAAAGCGTTTACTTAACACTCATCAATAGTTGCGTTCACATGCAGATCGGTTTCACAAGACGCCTATAATGAACTCAGGGATCTGTTCTCTCCACAGCGTTGTTCCTGCTACATATAAACGAACTGCTCAAGCCCGGTATTTTTGGGTATGCAAACGACAGCATGGTCTTAGATATTTTTCCTGCTCAGGGGCTAAACAACAAGAAACAGTCAAGCTGACAGTGGAATTGGTTGAGAGTATTAATTTAACCCATCAAACGATATCTGAATGGGGTGCCCACCCCAACCCAACCTTGTCAATTTTATTTCCACGAAAACTCAAGCGTGTCTCTTTTCTGCTAAATGGAGCCCATTTCACAAGACTCCTTCTTTCTTAAAGGTGTCGATTTGTCACCCAGCCTTAATTTAAAGGCTAAGTTTCCGTCAAAAAAAAATTGGGCATTATCTTCAAGGTCTGCAAATATTGTACTCCTCCCCAATTGCTGAATCTTTATGAAGCACAAGTTCGCTTTGCATTGAATACTGCTCCCACCAGTGGAATGGACCCAACCGCTACCAGCTTGAAACCTTGAAGCTATTGACAAACGTCACCTAAAGCTACTCGACTAAAAATTGGCACTTTAGTGTTCAAACGAAACGCAACGCAATTTGGCAAACGGATTCCTAAATCGAAAAATAGTCTTAGGAATCCCTAAGTAATTTTAAAGGACCTATTTAACGATATGCCACACGATGGGGTGGATAATGAAAAATCATGCCCAGGTTACCCGTTACATGTAGGGGACCCTTTTTTTTCTTTTTATTTCAAATTTTGTCGGCGTGATCAATATACATATCTCCACAAAAGCTACAGCTCTCTAGTTCTAATAGTCTCCAAGCAAAACCGAATGATGACGAAATTATAAGGGTTCCTTGTCAAGACTACGGAACCCTAAATAAAGGGGTGCCTGAACAAAAACGAAATATAATGCAGTGTTGACGGATTATCAAGTAGTATAGATAGATGGATGGGAGAGGAAGACATATTGCGTCGACCCCAAAATAAAATTGGGAACGCGGCAAACGAATGATCTGCCATAAATTTGTTCATGTCTAAACAATACACACAATGAATCTAACCTACTTTTAAAATCATAGCAATATTAGGATACTTAAAACAAAACAAAACCTAGCGGCCGCCCCCGACTTCATCTGCGTTAACTTTCGTTTTTTGAACAAACCTCTTTTTTCATCCATACATCGATCCATTAATCCAGGTCATTAACTGTATACGTACCAAAGTTCAACCAAATACGTTTAGTAGCTTTTGCTTAATTGATTAACAAACATACAAACTTTCACATTTAATTTTATAATATTAGTAGGATTCTGAGACACAAACCTCATGGACCGCTAAAATTACAAACCCCTACTTTTGGTTTCTTTCGCAGTAGGAAAAAAAAATTTTTTGGTTACTACGCTGATAAGCACCTATGCTATTTGATTAAAAAAAAGGCCCAAAAACATGTCTCGGCTCCATAGTGTTACATCTTATATCATTTGTATATGTTTTATATAATAATGGACCCGAAAGACGTTGTCCTGCCCGATAAAAATAAATGGGTAGGTACTCATATATATATTTTATATAAGATTTGAATGACTTTGACCACAATCGCCTCTGATGTTAAGCAAGCAGATGTGGTCTAAGCTGGAGCACGCAAATTCATCATCATCAGCCTATTAATGTCCCCACTGCTGGGGCACAGGCTTTCCTTATGGATGGAATAGGGAGACTGGGCCACGAACTACAACGCGGGCCCAGTGCGGATTGGTGGGTGCTAACGACATAACGACATGCAGATGCAGGAGGGACCAACACTTTAATGTCCCTTTGGAAGCACGGAGGTGCTTGATTTAATAGGTTTTTGGTCACCCATCCAATGACCGACCATTACGAAATTTGCTTGACTTTTACGGTCGCAGGTTGAACGCGCAACCGCAGCCATTGAAAACTTGTAAACGTAACAAAAACGTAAAAAAAGTAACAAAATATACTTATTAAGAAGATGCAAATGATTTAATGATAGAATTTAAACACTGTTTTGTATTAAAATGAAAACAATAACATTAGTACCCTTAGTACGAGTGCGAGCTCACGAAAACTATCATAGGTTTCGTAATTGTAAAACTCGTAATAAGGTTACACATACGGCACGCTATACGGCAGGTACAGATATGTACCTGGGCGTTTTTCTCCAGCCCCCACGACAACGGCTAACTAGAGCCGAGGTCCAAGTCTCAGAGACGCTCTCTAGTTAAGCCGACCCCCTCAGTTTCAAGTAGTCAAGAGGTTCAGACAGAGAGGAGACTCCCCCGTGGGGAGATACATCCGCCTGGAATACCTCTAGAGGCACTCCCCAATTCTCGGCTTAAAGTCCCCTTAGGCTCTCGCCGTCCCCGAACCCGGTGACGCTGTAAAGTTCACCTGGCGACCTACAGCATACAAACTCAAAAAAAAACGCAAACTCAAATAATGCATATTTGCTCTTGTGTTGTAGGTCCCTATTTATCGACCTCACCATAGGGTACAGTTTTTTCAAAAGAAGTTTTCTTTTTTTATACCTAACTAGTGGTCCGCCCTCGCTTCGCTGCGGTGTAGAGCTGTAGTGTGGATTTAAATGATTCTTCATATAAGTAATTATAAAAAAACTGAAAATTGTATATATTTTGCCTTTTACAAACTTCTATTGACATCACGTCGCTCAATTGTTTTGCCTTCCCAGAATCTCTCCACTAATATTTGAAATTTATGGTATGGTATTAAAGTTCAAATTGACTTTTAAGTATTATTACGAATCGTTTGTAAGGGAGTATAGAAAAATGTTGTTTTTGGACATTTTCAGGCATTTTTCAAAAATTTTCTTTGCGTAAGAACCATCCTCGTACTTCAAGGAATATTGTAAAAAAAGAATTATCGAAATCGGTTCAGCTGTTCTCGAGATTTGCGCTTAGCAACACATTCAGCGATTCATTTTTATATGATAGAAGATATGCGCAACTTTTTTCGTAAGATCATTATACAAAAAATCAGATAACTTAAAAAAAGATGGATGAAATCCGTAAACTCGTTCTCAAGTTATGGTGTGACGAAGGTAAATAACGGTTCATTTTTATACTACCTATAGAAGTTTATAGATTTAAGGATCTGCGGGTTGAATATGAAGGTAAAGGACGTTTCCCATACAATGTTCTGGCATTATCCTTCCTGACGCCGTGGCGTAACTTTTGTCGTGATATTTTACGCAAGGTTGGAAAAAGGACAATACCGATGAAAGCTCTTTGAGTATAAAGACGAAAATATGTAAATACATTTATATACGTCCTTTCACATAGTAAAAAGAAGGTACGCTGTGTATCAGCAATTCTAGTCGTGGCTGTATTAAATGCAGGTGTTTACTTGTATTTATTACAGCCATGACATTTATGTATGTATGTTTTAGTGAAAGTGTTAGTGAAAATTAAGAAGGGTATCCGAAGGCACTTGTCTTGTCCCACCGACGATGATTAACGAGAGGCGAGTAGAGCTAGATACTACAAACTAGATAGCGAGCAGCAGGAAGCGAGTGTGTAGGTCCGATAGTTTTATCACTGGGTTATAAGCGAGTGGGTGAGTTAAAGAATTATCAAAATTAGACTACTCCATAAAAGTTATGTGTTATTATCCCCTGTTTTCATACCCTTAGGGTTAGATTTCTTTTCCAAATTCATATGGGATCAACTTCGGGGACCCTTTGGTTTCCTTTTCCAATAAAAGAATAATTATCCAAATCGGACTACTCTGTAAAAAGTTATGCGTGGTCATTTGGAAAAACAGGAACATCACAAAAGCCACGAAAACACGACTCGTCCGTGCATTAGTGTTTCTCATATTCCTCTATGGTGCTGAGACGTGGACCTTGCGAGAGAGTGAGAAAAAGAAGATAGACGCTGTAGAAATGTGGTGCTGAAGGAAAATGTCTTACGGTATCTTACTGTGGGAAAATGCCGCCGACCTTCCTATAGATAAAGTCCTAAGCAATATTCAAGAGTTAAGCCTGACTAAATTTAATCCGACCATTAAAAAATCTCTTGTTAAGAAAGCTTATTATAAAGTGTCTGATTATATTACAGACAAAAATACTTGGGTTTGAACTGTTCCAACCATTCCAACGGGTATTTCTATATGATATATATTATGAATCATGTGTTGACGATACTTCTATTGAATTTAAAAGCTGTATTTAAAGTTGATTACTTAAGGAAGAATATCAGACTATTTAAGAAGATTTGAATGACAAAACGGCGTGGTCATGATTTCTCCATTGTTTTTGCTTTGTAATTGTTTGCAGTGTCCTACAGATAAATGACTTTAATTTTAAGTAAATATGATTACGTTTACCTGATAATAGATAGGTAAAAAAATCCATAGAAAATGTATATAATTAAAAAAAAAATCAGATTTACCCTATCGTTAAATATTTGTGTCTTTGTTTGAGAGTTCTTCATTACGCGCCGAGCAGGTGGCCAGTCCACACTTGTCTGTGCCAGCCGCTCGCACTTTCTCGCCCGAAAAGCGGGATTGAGCCTGTCCCGTGCGGGACATTTAATTTTGATTTTAAAATCGGGACGTCCTGCCAAAATTGGGATGTCTGACAACGCTGGTTAATGGCCGTCTTATGTTTTACTTGATATTCGTGCTCCCATATATTACTGGAGACGTAGACCCGCAAACGAAAGAAAATGATTAAAATGTCGTTATGATTCGGCGTAATTCCAACGTTTGATCAGACACAACAAACACGAAAAACGTTTAAATGAAGAATTACTCAATGGTTTGTCACGAAGGTCATCGACGCGACAAAAGATCCAACAAGAGTAAAAAGGCGGGCAATTTTACTAAACACACTTGTAGAAGACAGATATAGACTAACAGCGGACCTCGCTTTGCTGAAAAATTTAGAGGAAGTGCCTTATAAAGATATTGTAAATCTATTGGATACACACTTTTCACCACGACAGGTCGGATTTGCAGGGCGGCACCATTTTTATTATGCTTCGCAGCTCCCAACAGAAACGGCGCGTCACAATGGGCGGCAAGATCGCGCGGACTCGCATTGTATTGTAGTTTTACAAACATAGAAGAAGCATTGCGCGATCATTTTATTATGGGAATGCTTCCGGGAGCGGAAAAAGAAAAGTTATATGTTCAAGATTTAGCGATCCAACGCTCGCTAAGGCCGTTGAACTCGTCGAGACCCTACGGAGCGCGCGACCCGCGGCATCCGCCAGCTTGGGCTGCTGCTGAGCAGGAGGTGTACAAGATCGACCGTAATACAAGGTTCAGTAAGAAAAATGAAAAAGTGAAGTGCTCTGTGAGCGGTTATAGAAATCATAAATCCCCGGAGTGTCGTTTCGCTACTATACTTGCAAAAAATGTCATAAGAAGGGTAATTTACATACAATTTGTAAATCGGTTAAATATGTTCAAAAAGGCGAGGTAAACGAGCGCGATGATGTTGATGGTGAATTTTCTGAAATCAATTTATAACATACGATCTCATAAGGCCGAGCCGTTGATAGAAACCGTGTGTGTCAACGGCATCAATATACAGTTTGAGATAGATAGTGGATCAGTTGTGTCTGTGATATCGGAAAAAAACCTATAAAATTCATTTCCCCGTGGTGTCGTTATCAAGTACCAACAAACGTTTAATAGGCTACGCAGGCGAAGTGTTAAAATGCTCGGGATGTGCGCGGTTATCAATAAAATGGCGGGAGCGCACTCACGACATGCAAGTGTTTATAGTAAAAGGCGGAGGGCCACCGCTACTTGGCTGTGATTTTATTGCAAAATTTATATTTATATATATTATTTTTATTAATATTATTAACATTATTTTCCGATAGACTAGTGAGGTTTCATAAATACAAAGCAAAGTTAGCGCTTAAGGAAAATGTAAAACCTATTTTTATTAAAGCACGATTAATGCTTTTCTGATCAATGAATTTACGAATTAATGTCAAGGTTCGGCTTGCCAAAGATGTTGGTAACTGATAACGGCACGTGCGTTTTGGTGTCGAGAATTACAAAATGTTTGCTCATTAAATGGTATAATGGACATCGCCACCATACCACCCGGAAAGTAACGGCCAAGCGGAGATTTACGTGAAGGTAGTAAAACAGAGCATCAAATCGAGTATCGTAAGCTCAAAAAACGTTCGAGAGAGTAAGTTAAACTTACTTAAATATATTGTTTGATTATCGTCACTTCATGCATTCAATAACGAATACATCACTGGCACAGCTGATGATGTATGTATCTACAGTATTTGGTAGGAAATTAAGAACTTGGTTACACATAATGCACCCGTGTTTAGGGTTACTATTTAAAAATTTGAAAGGTCCTGACAAAAAGTCCGGACATTTTAGTCACAAAATGCTAACATAACCCACTTAGTTACAGTGATATTATACGCGTGGTAGTAGACGCTCGCATGGAGGGGGGTCTCGGTGTTGATTTTTAAAGATGATTTATATTTATTTTTAAATTAATGAGAAATTAATAAAGATTATTTGACTTATTTGATATAACTGATTAAGTAGTTTTACTCATATTCCATCTAATTAAAAAAATCAGGACAAATAAAAAAACCGGACATAGTCCGGACAAAAGGCACAAAGTCCGGACATGTCCAGACAAATCTGGACGGATGGTAACCCTACCCGTGTAGGACACCGCCACCGCACTCGTCTACCTCGCTCACTGAAACCGTAAAATCACGGTAATATTATCTATACAGTATTCTATCTTCATACAAACGGTCGGAAAGCGTGTCATACCCCAGTCCAGTAGCGAATGCGCCGCAGCGACGACCGAACGGTGTGAATTGTTTTAAGCAGTTAACCGTGCTTAAACGTTTGTGTACGAGACGACCGCCTTACGACCGAAACGAGAAGAAATAAAGTCAACGAAAGAAACATCGAAACAAGATTGATTTATAAAATGTATCTATAATTTCACATGTATCGGTTGTATACACATTAAAAATATCATTCCCTTGTTGTCTTATTAGAATGAGTCGGATATCGCAATAATAGATAGCTCTGCCCATAGTAAACCGTTGTAAAATTGATAGTTCAGAGCGATATTCCGCCCCGTTCTCTCCAACAATCTTATAAGAATTTGTCTAAACGATCGCCACGACGCCAAGCGGTGGCGCGGGGAAACTAGTTAGAATATTGATAGTTCCGACCTATAGGAGGGACAGAGACAATAGGCTGTCCTTGTCTCACATCTTATAGGATTTTGCCTGAGTTGATAGTTCTCGATGATAGTATGTTTTATGTTTTGATTGATTTATTTTATGTCTTATTAGAAAATAGGTAGTTATAAGAATAATATGTCAAAGTCTTGTATAAATCGTGTTAGTAGTTTAGGCGTAATTAAGGAAAATATTGGAAATAGTTTTTTACGAATAGTCGATAGGATATAGGTATAATTGTAATAATAATGATGTTGTTTTGTGTGTTTTTACTTCTTCTATAAAATGGTATATGATAGTTAGGCATTAAGTGAATGTAAGTAGGTTTTTTAAGACTTTTTAATTTGTAAACTTTATAGGGCCGTAGAGCTGTTGTTTGTTGATATTCTTGTTAGAAACTTGTTGTATTAGGTGGATAACGCATAGGGCTACGTAAATAAATAGGCATCACATCAATAAATGTAGAAATGTACCGTGTAGGAGACAAAATCTGTTTGTATAGAACCGTTTTCTGAGACATGTTGCGCTCCCCACCCGGCGCGCCCGGAGCGCGCGGGTGGGGCAGCGAAGCCCCGTGGCAGGGCGAAGCCCTATGGAGGGGGAAAGTATAAATATTGCGGAGACCTATTTTTTGCGCGCCACACCTAAAATATCATGCTTACGGACACATAACTGTGTTAAAAATATGCCTATATGTATGCCCGATGTATGTACAATTAGTTTTAAGCTCGCACTAATGTAATTTTTGAGAAAATGAAAAATAAAGTATAGCGTGGGTGAGGTAATGGATCGCTGGCCAGCTCAGTCCTAGCATATAAAATTCGAGTCGGAACATGCTCCGACATGCATTCAGCGACAGGCGCTCCTACCATAAGGAACAGGAAGAAACAATCAAGCGGTTCACTCTGGACCTGAAGCCTCCTCTCACCGGCCATCCATTATCAGCGCCCACCGATTTCTTCAATACCGAACACCAGGGGTTTTATTCGCCGAAACTACAGTCCACTACAGTCAAGACTCCTGCGTGTAACTTCCTCCACCCCTCAGTACGAGTCGGTAACTGTCCGCTACTGCGACAGCCCGGCGTCTCGTACAGTTTGTATTGTGAAGACTTGATTGAATTAAGTAGATACCTACATAATTTAATATGGCAAAGAGCAATAGTCGATATTGTGCTGGTTTTGGTTGCTTGAACTCTTTAATAATTAAACTTTTTATATGAATGCGTATTTATTATACTATAAAATTTAATAATAAAGCTTTTCGTACGTCTCAGTCGAGGCGTAAATATTTTTCTGTCTCAAATCTATATTTTTTTATAAATAACATGTATTTTATGTAACACTTCCTAATTCATTCACATTTTTTTTTTTACATATGATATAAAATATTTACAACAGCGATCGAGTATTGGGTAATTTAATGAATCTGGTTCAGCCGGACCAAATAGTACTTCAATAGTAGATTTATCATTACCTATTACTGAAGAAAGTAAAACCTAAGGTCTAAGAGGAGAAGGAAAGCAGGCGGAAATCCTACCATTCTGGATAACCACGGCGAGAGGCGTAAATCGCCCCGCACACTCGGACGAAGCCGATTTCTAAGAAACTGATACCGATGAACTTCTGCCGCGCCGTCGGGAAATATTAAAAAAAATGTTCATTTGAAACCAACCATAAAGTTTCGGATGAACATGAAACACAAAAATGTTTATAAAGAACCTTAACAGTAAATAATATCTAAATCAACTTTTGAATATAGAAAATATTGTAGCTTTTGTTTATTCTAATTTTGTATCTATATCTTATTGTTCTTTATTATCTTTCTGTGTTTATTTCATTAGCTTAAAGGTGAGGAATTATTATATATGCATGAGTGAGTGACAGAGGTGCGTGTGCGTGCTGAGTCGCGCCCAAGCAATAAATAAATAATAATAATAATAATAAGAAAGTATTTATAAGATCTGCACCAAAGGAGATTGCTCAGCTTCGATACATGTTTGGCCTAAAGACCAATAATCATGAAAAATTGTTTCCTAGATTCGAAATTATATATAAATTACTGTAGAAACGAATATTATTGACGGACACCCCTGAAAACTTCCTAAAACCATATACACTGAACATATTAAAATATTAAAAAACAAATAAGTTATATACTAAACTAAGGAAATAAAGCTAAGAACCGAAATTATGGATTAGATTCAGGTATATAGAACATGTAGATTAACAGATAGTTGCCTGTTTTTAAAGTTAATGCATAAGAGTAACTTTTAAAATCAGGTGACATTTTCGGTTATAATAAGGTACTCTGTGACAGAAACTGTGTGATGATTGTGAATGAGCCTCAGATTAGAGAGAATTTTTAAACTCTCGTTAACCAAAGAAAGCTAAGAGATTTAGGTTCTAAAGCCATATATTCAGTAGCTTCATTATTTTTGTTATGTTTTAAGGTAACCATATTTTAGATTTTTAGTGTATCACACCTTATAATTTTATTTATTTATTAATTTACAGTCGGGGAACGTAGGCCCATAGATAGATACCTTAAAGTCTAACATACAATACAGATTGGTGTTTCTGGAGCTGTTTAGCGAAAAATGTATGGCAATAGACTTTATGATGTCGCCTACCATCTTTAATAATTGTCTGAGCACATTTGCATCTAGTGAAAATGATAATATAGTGGTGGATATTAATACCACAGTGTAATAAAAAAAAAATGATTTATTTTATCGATCTTTACAAAATAGATTTGTTTTTATGTTATATAAACAACTTCGATCAGTCTTTGGCTGAATGTTACTACACCCATAGCCATTAAAAATGATTCGTATGTTTTCCAAACCGGTAAAAATAAAAGTCCTTTTTAAAGTAAATATATTATACAAAGGTGTGCGTTGAAATCTAATGACTGTAAATTAAATTATAAATCACGCCAAGAATTACCGTGTATGTCAATATTTTTTGTGCATTTGGGCCAATTTGAGTAATCTCCTTTATATGGGACCATCTCGCTAAAACTCTATTATCAAAAAAAGCATCAAAAAACGTAAAATAAATAAATATTTCCAACACTCACACCAATTTGCCTAGCCCCAAAGTAAGTTCGCACTATAAGGCTTGTGTTATGGGATACTAGGGTAACGGATAGAATACATATACTGTATATATATATAAGTATATTTTTATAGAAATACATATTAAACATCCATGACTGGAGTACAAATGCTCGTATTCATCACACAAACATCTGCCCCCACCGGGATTTGAATCCGCGACCTCACGAGTCGGCGACACCATGAAACCCGGCGTACAAACCACTCGGCCACGGAGGTCGTCAATAAACTTTCAGTGTGTATTGACACGCGGCCATTGGGCCGCCTTGTGTTTTATTTGAAATCCCTCTCATATAATATAACATCTATCAAACAACGTCTTTCTTTCATCGTACAAGGTCGTATCTTACTTCTTTGACCACATCTCACGCCAAGTAGATGCGTCAGTGGAACGACTAGTGGTGCAGGGCTAAGTTGAGGGCGTAAGGGCGCGCGGCAGATCACCAATGCGCTCCAGCGCACCGTTCAGTGCCGTTTTTATCTGATCGGTGGACCGATTACATAAAAGCGGCACTGAACGGTCCACTTTACGAAAGCACGAGGAAGGCCGAAGTACGGGAGGAATGGCGCCGTATTGTGAAGCGCGCCACTAACCCTGATGTGACGACCACGACCACTCTGCCAATAGTTTAGCGCCGAAGAAGAAGAAGTCACGGTTTATGAGATACAGCCTGGTGACAGACACACAGACAGACAGGGAAGTCTTAGTAATAGGATCCCGTTTTTACCCTCTAGCTACAGAACCGTTAAAATTAAGCTACAAATCTCGATATAATATTTGTTTTATCTAAATGCATTGACAAGGCGCCAACGGTAGTTGCATCAACCTGTATCTAAGGCTACATCGCACTATGCTAGTATTAGTTAGTTTATTAGCGAGTAACGTAGTAGCTTAAATATGCCAATTGTTCTTCGCTCACAAATAGTTTGCGCTTTGCTCGAGTACAGTTTACAAGTTAGTGGAGTTTTGAAAGATGAACAGTCTACAAGGCCAAAAAGTAAATAAACTGATTAAGCTAACCGCATTAGCTATTTTAGAAGATGTCACCAAATTCGTGCCTAATCATTGAATTTTCTAAATCCAAGTATGTAGATTGTTTCATTTGTTTGTTTTTATAATGCAGGGACTTAATATTCCACAAGCTTTTGTGTTCTACATATTTAGAAACATTACTCATGCTAAACGCAATTTTTGTCAGACTATATTTTAATTGTTCAGACACGTTACTAAACTACTCGCCACTCGACTAAAATACGAGTCTAGTCCGAACGAGGCTTTAAAGCCATTGCTTCTAATTTCTATGTGCATACGTAACCATCCAGACGGTTCCACACTATCAAGTATAAAGTTTGTGGGCAATTCAATGTAAACTCTTTGCAGTGAAAGTTTTGGTCTGCCACATACGGAAAATCACTTGGTTATCTTTATTATATTTTGTCTTCGCCGCATATTCAGTACTATTCGATGATTCGAAGACGCAACAAGACAGTGAAATCTTTGGAAGATGTTATATCGTTTGGTGTCACTTCTGTTGCTTTGTTATTTCATAATGGTGGAAGCTTTCTTTCTTTTAGGTAAGTCCTACTTGTTATTATTTATCAAATGGCCCTTTTCTATAGTATGATTAGGAACTTTACCCAATAACTTTAGATAAATAATTGGTCTCCTATTGGACATTACCGTAATTTTAAAATAAATAGCTTGTTTCAATAAGTAATTAGGTTCATCAAGAAAGCTTTTTGTTTATATCGAATTTTGTTAGGGATTACGTCCCGTGAAGCTTGTCTAGGTCTATTTTCGTCCACTAGTGTTTGGAATTACATTTAGAAATACATTTCAATTTATAAATGTTCACTAACCGACGGATGGACAGCGAAGGTCTTTTGCTGAGACATCTTTCAGAGATTACAGTGATTTTAAAAATAGATTCGCGGTACAGACTCTACTGAATTTCTTACTTTTTTTAAGCATTATTGAGTGTAAAAATAAACACTTGTCTTCATTGTTTCAGAGAAAACCGAGCCATTGGTGTTTTGTTTGAAAGTGTGTCCTTTATACTGTTCACCGAGACGTCGTCGCAGCGATGATGGTTCGTTTTATATTTCACTAGTAGCTCGCCTTCGCTTCGCTTCGGTGTAGAGCTGTAGTGTAGACTAAAATGTCTCTTCATATAATTATAAAAAAAAAACTGAAAATGGAATATTTGCCTTTCCAAACTTCTATTGACATCACGCCACTCAATTGTTTTGATTTCCCAAAACCTCTCCACTAACATTATGGTATTAAAGTTCAAATTGACTTTTAAGTATAATTACGAATTGTTTGTATGGGAGTACAGAAAATTGTTGTTTTTGGACTTTTTCAGGCATTTTTTTTAATTTTTCTCTGAGTAAGAACCATTCTCGTACTTCAAGGAATATTCTAAAAAAAGAATTATCGAAATCGGTTTTGCTGTTCTCGAGATTTCATTATTCACAGCGAATTTTGAGTTAACTGAGAAACTTATAAATTGTGTGAATAAAATTGTGTGAATAATTATAACAGTAAATGTACTACAGCCCCATATAAAAATATTGATTTTTGTTACAGTAAAATAACCAAACACGATATATGTATCGTTTGTAATAGAGTGGTTCCGTTGTTTTATTCGAAAGTATTTATAAGATCTTCACCAAATTAATATGGGACCATCTCGCTAAAACTCTATTATCAAAAAAAGCATCAAAAATCGGAAAATAAATAAATAATTCCAACACTCTCACCAATTAGCCTAGCTCCAAAGTAAGCACTGTATGGCTTGTGTTATGGGATACTAGGGTAACGGATAGAATACATATACTTTACATATATAAATCTCTTATCTATTAGACAAGTCCGTCCGTCCGTCCGTCCGTCCGTGGTGCTGTTTCAGCGGCCAAACCGTAAGAGATAGATATAGAGAATGTTTAAGTTATAAGTTAAGAATAGTCTGATAAGACTACAAACCGGATGCGAGTAACGTAGCACTTCCGGTTTTCGAGAAATCACGTGATTTCTATTTCAAACGAAACCACACAAAATCTCCGAAGTTCTCAATTAATTAAATACATTTTTTTTTTATTTTTGGTGAACATTTGGTTCACTGGTTTGCTAGTATATTTATAAAGAAATACGTATTTAACATCCATGACTGCAGTACAAATGCTCGCATTCATCACACAAACATCTGTCTCCACCGGGATTCGAACCCGGGGCCTCTCGAGTAGGCGATACCATGAAACCCGGCGCACAAACCACTCCGCCACGGAGGTCTTCTAAAAATATTCATCGATTGCACTCATCGACGTCAATTTAATAGTCACGTTGTTGTCTATTCCATAATTTTGTGCTAAGAAAGTGACTTGTTAAATTTTTATTTTAAGCACTAAACAGCTAGGTTGTTTAACTAAAGAAATATATTTTTCAACATATTTGCTCAAAAAATGCATTTACGGAGGTTGTATACATTGTTCGAAAGTTCAAAATTACGGGCCATACAACGGAGAGTGCGGTAAAATTCATTACGCACGCTCCTATACTTGACACCGTGCGTATTCTTTATGTTTTTTTTTATTTCGGTCGAATCTCACTAATTTAATCGACACTGTGGGTTAGAGTGAGAGAGGAGGTGCATATAGTGTACATCAGAAAGTTGTTAAACTAAATGAGCACAGGATGTAAAGGAAGTGCGAAACAGGGGATTCGAGAAAGGGATTCGAGGGTGATAAGAGGATTGGTGGGTGATAGTGGGGATTGGTGGGTGATGTAGGGATTGGTAGGGAAAAGGTATTCGAGGGTGAAAAGAGGATTTTGGGGTGTAAAGGGGATCCAAGGGTGAAAAGGGATTCGATTCGAGGGATAAATAAGGAGATTAGTGGGTGATAATAAGAGATTGGTGGGTGATAGTTGGGATTCATGGGTGATAACAGGGGCTTGGTGGGTGATAGTGGAGATTGGTAGGTGAAAAGGGGATTGGAGTGTGAAAAGAGGATTGGAGAGTGACAGAAATTCGAGGGCGATAAGGGGATTGGTTGGTGATAGTGAGGATTGATGGGTGATAATAGGTAATTGATAGGTACAGGTACAGTTTTCTCGCAAATGTGTTGAAAAACGTTGTATGATATTCGTGTGGATTGGATTTACAAACTAGTGACTATGGTAAGCCTTACATCCTTCAACTCGTTTGTAATAACCAACTTACCGCACTTGTATCATAAATAACTATTACAAACTTTAGAAACTAATAAAATTTGTTTATTTTTTATTTATTTTACAATTCGTTGCCGTTAGTATTTTTAATAAAATTTTCTTTAGTCTTACAAATTGTTCTTAGGAATTACTGTCATTAATATTTATCAACGGCAGCCACATTAAAGTTTAATCCTATCTTCACAGATTTATCTTCCCTCATCTACGCGGACGAAGATTTTATTCCGTACCCGTATTTCGAGGGCCTGTCTGTCGCTCATCGCATCTACCCGTACTGCAAGCACACGTCTCCGCGGCCCACCCATCCCACTTCTACCACGCCAGTACCCACTAGCCCTAAACCGACGTCCACGACAGAGGAGCCCACCTGGATTTGCATGGTGTGCACGAAGAAGTGTAACTTTCCTGGAAAATACTAAATTTTTCTTCCATCATCTACACGAACGAAGATATCATCCCGTACTCGTATTTCAAGGGACTAGCGGTGGATCGAATCGACCCATACTTCAAGCACACGATTCCGCGGAACGATTTTTTTAAAGTAAGTTAATCGCCTAGAATTATTTATGAGTCGGTCTGGGAAAAAAAGTTTTGTTATCTTCCTATTGTACAATAGCAAAAAAATCAAATCAATCACGTTTCATTTATTATTTTTTGTAATAGCGGCCTCAGTAACGGGTATTCAGTGAAAATTTCAGGTTAGAGACCTGAACCAAATTTTTACCTGTTACCGTTCAATGGTGAGCTCTGTGACAAACTGACTTTGTTTGCTAATGAAAGGATATATATATAATACTATCAAACATTAAATGAATTATAAAATGGCCTGGTTATAAATTATCTAAATCTATCGCGTTATATTAAAACTTGTTGCCTCAAAAAAAGTTTCAGAAGAATGTAATATTACTATACTTGTTCAATTTGTTTTGAATATTGTTTCTAGATATTTTACGCGTATTGTTACGTTATGTGATGGAAATTGACCTCAATACATGTCTATAAGTTAGATGCCATCTTTAAAATTGACGATAAAACAGAGAAACAAGCAGCCCTTGCTAAATTTCTTGCCAGTTCTTTTCACTGGTACAAAGTCTCGCGCCGTAGATTTGCGAACCGATGGCTTAGCTGTCAACTTTGACATGTAGTTTTAAAAGCTTAAAACTAAATAAATGGATTTGATTTGACAGTAGAAGGATCTCAATTGAATCCCAATTAATAACCCCAAAAACTTAATAGTTTCGAGCCGAAGCGATTACATTACTTTTTCGATTAGTGTGGGTTGCAGTAGGGATTTTCATACAAAGAATACTGAACGACTCGAGTTGCTACGGTGACAATCCCTTTCCGAGTTGTTTGGTCTGCTTTAACCATTTGAAGGCAGACTGTATTCCAATGTAAGCATTGTTTGTTTCAAATAATATTTTTTATCTAAGAAAAGCCCAGCATTTGCCATCTAGATGCCACATAGTTGAGCAATGTAAATATCATATGATGTAGTAAGAAATTATTGAATTTACTACCAAAAATCTTTTCAAACAATACGTTTTAATGTGATACTATTTAAATATCCAGGTAATATCTGTGAAAATTTTAATTAAAAGTGACTTTCGTGTTTTATTTGTTGACCTTAGATTTTAGTGTTTAATTACGTAGGTATTTCATAAAGAATAGTTCCTGACTCAACAGTTTCTTCAATCTTAGTCGGTCATGACTGTAATTATGGTTTTTGCTCTTTCTCTGAAGTCGTAACTTAAGAGCCTTTGTACACCATGTTTTATAAACGCGCTGACGACGTTGTGACATTGTAACATTTGCATAACTTATTTTTACTTTTATATCACTACAAATGTGTTATGATATGGTACGTCTATAGTCTATACAATTTAGAGTGCACTTGTCTGTGCTCACTCTCTTATGTCTATGATTTGAAAACTGGTAGTCGTGTGGTTGATTTGTTAATTAATAAATTGATTAATGAAGATGTGATTATTTTATTAGAAAGTAATGTCATAAAGTGGATTGTCTAATTATATAATGTCTTAAAGTAAAGGTGATTCTGTAATTGTCAATAATGGTATTATTTGTTTTTCATGGCACACGACATTATTATAAAATTCTCATACAACGATAGAAACGCTATAAACGCTTGTTTGTAGTAATGCGAATGCGTAGTGAGCTGCCGCCACATACAAATTATGGTAGGAGTACCAGGCGCTGTGCAAATACAGGTCGTGGCACGTAATTCTAGCGCTTAACAAAACGCTGCGCTTGGGTTCGACCGGAGAGCCAATGGGCTCAACACACGCTCACCCGCGCACCTCGTTTCCCCCGAAGACGTCATAATTTTTACTTCTGCGCAATAAAGGTCAGCGCTAGAGTTTCGTGCCGCGACTTATAAAATAAGCGTTTGAAGCGCGTCTCATTTGCATTTGTATCGATACAAACGTGTACGTGTAACGTGTAGTAAGGTACGCGCTGATAAATCGTAAAGGAGGCCCTCATAAAAAACGCGCATCATCAGCGCACAATATGCGTGGCGTGCCAATGCCCTAATGAACTTCGAAGGAATCGTGAATATTCTATCCTAAGTGAGTTTCCAAAAGGCACTCGCTGTAATGTAAGTAATTATAGATAAGTCTTGCTGTATATTAGAACTTATAATGATAAATTTTATCCCGCTAATGGATTTAGTAGGTCCTGAAGTTGCGTATATACCTATTTAAAAGTGGGGCGGTAAACCATTATCTGAATTGTCTGCTGTCAAGAGGAAACAGTTGTCTACCCTTACTCTATTTTAACCCATATGAGCCATGAAAAGCTTTTTTACCAATACAAACACAAAATCAGCAATAGATAGCGGTATCTTCTTTTTGTGTTATTTTCTAAAGTGGCGGTTATTTCCTCAGACTCGACACCCGCCACTCGACCTGTTTATACAACAGGAAGCAACTATGGCAGCGCTAAGAATGTATCATCTGGGCCTGTGGACGGTAAACCAGGGACCTCACTCCAGAATTCTGGAAAGGGCTATACAATACCAACCTATGATAACAGCCCGCTGTGATAAAATCCCGACTACTCATACATTTGATAGAAGATATCAAATAGAACTACTAGAAACCAACAAGGACTGGTCGGGCACAGACGAACTACGCATTTACACTGATGGATCCAAAATACCAGGATTCGGATCAGGCGCAGGAGTCTTCTCACTGGACCTTAACATCCATATATCAACAGCACTGGGTGATTACAGCTCAATATTTCAATGTGAATGTATAGCCATTACTCAGGCCGCCACCGCTGTCATTAATAGGAAAGTCAAAAACTACAAGATACGTATATTATCTGATAGTATGGCTGTCCTAAGAGCCCTAGATAGTAACAGCAAAACTTCTGGGCTAGTATACGAATGTCACCTGGCATTGGAGCACATAGCAACGGATAACAAGGTTATCCTCCAATGGATCAAGGGACATAGCGGTTCTGTGGGTAATGACGCAGCCGACGAACTAGCTAGAAGGGGATCATCACAGAAAGTGGAAGGCCCTGAGCCACTTCTGCCATTACCCTTCAATCAGTTTCGTACATGGATGCGGCAACGAACCACACAGAACCATAACACCCGTTGGGCGAATACCGAGGGCTGCAGGCAATCTAAGGATATTCTTCCCAACCTCAACCCCAGACTAACTAGGAAACTACTAAATCTTAACCGAAATGATCTCCGAGTAATGCTAGGCACCATAACAGGGCACTGCCCACTTAACAAGCATTTACTAACCATACGCGTTACAGATAGCTCTCTATGCAGAGGATGTCTGGAAGCAGATGAAACGGCCGCTCATGTGATCCTGGAATGCACGAGCGTTGCAGAGCACCGGGCATCAATCCTCAGGAAGCCGAGGACGCTCCTAGAAGCCTGTGAGAGCCCCAGGAGGCTACTGCGCTTCTGGAAGGAGCTGGGCTGGCTGAGCTAGCTAGCCCAACACACCCTGCACGCACAATGGACCAAGTACGGAGTCTACGTGCGGAAACGGGGGCCCACAACAAGTAACAAGTAACAAGTAAGTTCCTCAGACTAGGACAAAAATACGATACTGCCTACCTCTCTTAAAAACATACGCACTTTCTGTTATTCACTCTGTTTTTTTTTAACAGACGTATGGTTACGCAATTTTCTGTTATACCTCTGGAAAAAGAAATACGCGACAGATCCATCAAAATCATAGGTGCCCACTAACATCAAGTTATTAGGCGCGGAAAACTTTCCCATGCGTCTCTGTTGTCGTAACAAAACGTTGTTGGCTCGAACGAAGTTTGCGGGCAAAACTTATAATGGAAATAGTTGAGTGCGTTTTTTGATGGCGACTACGGCCTCTCCTTCAAGTTGTGTTGTGGTTATATAACTTTTACTACCAGTGTCCTTATTACTAGGGCTCATTTCAGAACCAACGGAATTACCGATGCGGAACGAGAAAATAAGAAATTATTGTCAAATAAAAACTTCAGAAATTAGGTACTTATTTTGCGTTTTGTTCTTTCTTTTTATGGTCGCTTTATTAAGTCAAGGTCATGACGTTCTATAAGTTTGCCCTTATAAATGCTTTCGTGCTTAGTTGTATTATATTGATGCTATCAAAATGAAAATGTAACTATCAAGTTAGCTTTATAATAGCACCTCAATAACAGTTGTGGGATACAACAAAATATATTGACACTAGGACAAAGAATGAGCGCTTACAGTGTTGGTACTCTACATATGGTCTCCTGATCTCGTGCCTTGTATCTTTGTTCTTTTTGAAGTAAACGCTACGAGCGTCACACGCGACAATATATATATATACATATATAAATGAGTGATGCGTGCGCTGCTCTATTCCTTGCCTGCCTTATGCACCGCCTACTAATTAGGTTATTTAAGAAACGAAGTTTCACTGCAGATCTGTGGTCCGTGCACATTATTTTTTTGTGTCCTGAAAAGCGAGGGAGCGGATATAAATATGTTGGATACCCTTCAGCAGGCTGCAGGTTTATGTCAGACTCTTACTAACTAAAACACACGCGTGGGATAATGACTATGGCCATAAGGGCCTTAGGCACATGTCTCTTGCCGACAAGGGCGGATCCAGGGGGGGGGGAGGTCATGGGGGTCATGACATCATGTTAGGGAATAATTTTGCACGAATTGCTTTAATTATCAGTATAAAAGTACTATAATGTATGTGGTAGAATACAATATTTATTTATTGCGCTATCGTACACAAACATGACAATTTATATATATCACATTTAAGCGCACCTAGCGACAAAAATGTAAAAAATGCATTTTCTTCGCAATAAAGCTGCCACCTGGACGTCCTATATAGAGACTTATGTATTATTTTAATACGATAAAATATTACTATGTTTCGTCCAATATATTGAAAGGCAAATTTTATTGTCTTCGTCAGAACCTCAATCAGGCCACGTGTCATGATGCGATCAGCCCACGTGTCCTGACGCGAGTTTAACATTTTTTACCCATACAAAAAAAGTGTACAACGCTGTTAAAGAAGTTTTCACTTCAAAATATAACATTTAGTAAAAAGAATTGCCTAGGTAATTTCCATTATTATTTATCTCACACAGTGTCTAATAAACATGAGAGAAAAAAAATGACATTATATGGAATATAAAATACAATACATAATTGCTCCAGCGACTTAAAATTTTATTTAAGGTTCTATTAGTAGTCTAAGTCTATCTCTAAGATATCCATTATTTGCATGCCAAAATTTATCAAATTCGGTTTAGCGACAGGTGTGAATAATAATTAACACCGATATTAATACTGTTGATTGTTGACGCTTTATGTTGACCTAGAATCTAGAATTTTGGAGCGTCTGACGATATCGCACTACAAGGTTTAAACTCCACTTATGTCGCCGGCTCACTGACACGTAATGAATCTTGCACTTCAACACAACATGACGCTACTGTTTCCCTTTATGTGTTTGCGGACCAATACGAAGAGATAAAAAATCCACCACGTAAATTAACAATGTAAGAGATACTTTTGTCGAACATGCTTGGAAATGTGAGCATTATTTTGTCAACCTTCTTTCGGCCATCTACATAGGAGCAGCGGCCGGCAAAGGTTGTATGAAAATCCATATCTGTCGTGATTTGCGGCCAATTATATAACAAAGTAAACTCATATCTGTCATGAAATTTAAAAATGGAACAATTTTTTACTCCGAAATACTCCGAACTCTGAGAACCGATGAGGTACGATAACTTATTAAAGGTAAATTTCGAGCAGATCCTTCTGATTATTGAAAAAAACAAAACAAATGAATGAGTGTTGTTCGTTATTGATTTCAAAATAATAAGTTCTGCCTATAGTACTTAGTGTCGCCGCACACGGGCCACACGCCACAGCCACAAACGCCGCCCCGAGAAGCTAGAAGCGGCTACTAAAGTGGCTGAAGCGCGCGACGGCGGCCGACTAAGGTAAAGGAGAGAGGGGTGGGGAATCGCGCAAGTGACGTGTGGCGGCGTTTTGTATCGGCGCATTAAGTGGCCGGTGCGGGCTACAAGAAGCGAGTAACGACGATTTGTACAGTGTGGCGGCCACCGGCGTACCGTGTGTGGCGAGTCCATATAAAATGTATGAAAACTACAAGAAATATGCCCGTGGCGGCGTTTTGTGGTTGTGGTCGGTGGCCCGTGTGCGGCGACACTTAGTATTAATTTCTGCGCATTATTTGAGAAAATTACTATACAAGCCTTGGCCACAGCTTGTCATTGATGGAATTACGTCTGTAAGTCCCACATTTACACGTTCAACCATCAATGCTTCTTTTGCTGGCCGCTGCAGAAATGTACTATTTTTGTCAAGTTTGTACATGAAAAAGTGAGTCTTCCAATAGTTTCTTTTCAGCGCTTTCATAGTTTATAAGCTTATGTCGGATAACACCGGCGGCGAAGTACACCTATCATCTGAATAACTATTTACCCTTGACTTGAAAATACCTAGTTTGTGCTCACATATTGATATTGAATAGGGTATTTGACAGTATTAAAAATAAAGTGCCAATTGTTAGCATCTGTGTTTAGATTGAATATAAGCAGGGGTTTTGACTATTTACAAAAAAAAATATTCATAATTTTACTAAAAACCCTCGAAAAAGATATTAGTTTTCTTATCTATTGTTACGTGACCCAAAACGCTAGGGATTGGCGGAGCCTAAAATGACGTCACACGCAAGTAAACTTCCGGTTAAAGTTACATTACATTGTATCGTTTGACGTTTTAATAATAGTCACACACACTAGTAAGACGCCATATTGTCCAGAGAAACGTTCTCGCGGCAACTTGAAAATGGAGTTTTTATTTGTTTATTTTTACTGAAATACACGACAGAATGATGAATATCCCTTTTTACGGACTCCATAAACATTAGTCAATAACGTGAGATCATTGCCTAAAACTTGTCAAATACCCTATTCAGGCTCAGCAGTGCTATTCTGTAAGAAGAAACTCACTTTCCGCCGCTGAATCGGTGGTGTATTTTGAAATTGGAATACGAATTTTATAGAAATATTAAATCTCATCGGCGCAGGGGTTTCCGCCGTGTATTTTTTTTCCTCCCAGGCGGGAGCTGGTGTGAAATCCTCATGGATACCCTACAGCCGGCTGTAAGGTTATGTCAGACTCTTACTGACTAAAACACACCCGTGGGGGATACCTGTGGCCTTAGGGGCCTTACAGGCTTCATCTGATGCGATGAACCCGTGAGAAGGGAATGATGCAGCGCTGCCTAAGTAAATACTACTGCATAGTGCGCTTAGAGGACGGATGCAATCTGATGTGCACCCGTATCGGTTTGAGACTGAGCGACTGAAGGTCTCTCAGGATCCGGGGGATCCGTCGTGAAAAGTGAGCTTGCTTTTATTGAATAGCACTGCTGTATTCTGAATATCTTTTCAGTAGTAATTTTTACGGGTTTTGGGCCTGAAATTTATTAATAAATGTTTTTTTTTATTTTTCTAAATGGCTTCGCACGGCTTGTGCATTTAGCCAATGTCAAGTGTTTAATGTATACAAATACAGCACTCGTGGTCAAAGTAATAAGTCAAGTCAAAGTAAGTGGCAGTCAAGTCAAACCCCCTTTCCGCATTTTTCAGTAAAAGTGTGGGGATTTACTGGACCTCCCCGTGGACTTCTTGTGGGAACGTCGAAAAACACTTTCGGCTATTTTGTTTCACTTGCCAACACTTGTGCATCTTCCCGAACACTTAGTGGTTAATAATCCACCATTATTAGACACTAACATCCGCCACTACACATTTTTTAACAAGATAAACAAAACTGCTAAAGTGACGCTTCCCGATCCTGCCAAAAAAGTCCTTATTTTTTTATAATTTATTAAGTTTATTTAAATTTTATTCCCGTTGCTTCCACCTATATCCTCAGAACAGCTAGGTTGTGGAACTCATTGCCGGAATCTCTGTTTCCAGTCACATATAATCTGGGCCTCTTCAAGTCGCAAGTGAATCGGTTTCTTCTAGACCAGCCCGTCCTACCTTAGGCTGCTACGTCGCTCTACATAGGCGCGTGCCCGTCAAGCGTAAGCCTATTTAATGTAAAAAAGAAAAACTTGTTCCGTCGATCCGTCTGTCAGCGGCTTGAATCTTATGATGTTTTTATTTTATGTTTCTTTATCTTCGAAGGCAGATGAGCGGATGAGCCACCTGATGCTTAGTAGTCACAGTCATCACGGACTTTCAGTAATGCCAGCGCTGCATCCGAAACTTGCTGAGCTTCGTTCTCCCTTCTGAATTAAAAATTTCACAGAATGTGCTTTCATTTGTAGGGTTCTGTACCTAAATAGGAAAAAAGGAATCCTCATAGGATTGTTATGTTGTCCATCTGTACGTAGGTTCGTCTAATGTCAGCGCTTTGTATCTAGGGAACACGTGGAGTGAGTTGGAATTTAAACCATATACTCAGTTCCACGCGGCCACGGTCCATTGAAGCCGTGAAAACCGTTGAAGCGTGTTTTACCTTTTGTGGTGCGGAACCCTAAAATAAGCTTTCATAAAAAAAGGTTTCTATCGTATACCTACAGAGCATATGGGCTATAATAGTGTACAAAATTATTACTTAATATATACAACTTGATAAAAGTAAATCTCCATCTGCGTCTGTGAGTAATAAAATACGTACTACTTATGAACACGTTTATACATATTTCATGATTATATTTCTTTTGGATATTTTTTTTGCATTTAACTGCTAGATGTTTAAATCTAAAGGAAATTTTACTAGAAAAACTTCCATGCGGACCAGGCAGCAGACGGACTCGAACCCTTACCCTTCGCTATCCGGGCGAATGCACTGACCATTATGCTACCGCGGCCCTGACAGCCGTGTCGAAATTTTTCCGGCCTTAGGCTGCAAGGCAGGACCATATCTTCGCATTGTAGGTTACCAACAGTGTCATATGATATTTAATGATATTAAATAAGTTTATCTCTTTATGAGAATGTTACGTAAGGGACTATTAATACAGCGTTGCCAACTCGGATTTTGAAAAAGGCGTAGGCCCGATGAGAAAATTACGTAGAAGTATGTAGATTAATTAAAATATAATAGAAAAATTAAAATATTAATTAAGTACATACATGGAAGTGATTTTTTAAAGATCACTTCCATGTATGTACTTAATGAATAATATTTAGTTTAAAAATACAATTTTTAAGGTTATGAATGTATCTACTAAGTCGGAGCTTTGTCGTTTCTGCTTTCACAAATCCTGCGTCCAGCAATAATTTAGTCAACAAAACCAATAAACGGAAACTTTTCTACAGTATATAAGAGTTTCAGATATATTTTAGTCTGACGAAAGAAACCACAGTAATAAGATAATGACGTTAAATAGTTTAAAATTTTTGTGAACGTCACAATCATGATGGACAGAGTTTTCAGTGTTAAAAAGTATAGACTAAAAACCAATTTTTCAAATTAAATTACTACAATCATCTTCTAATTTTATGAAGTGTAATCGATGTCTGTAGGTTCCTCATACCAAAAGTTCTAAGAAATAAACATTTGTATAGTTTAAATCTAAAGAAAATATAACCAGAAAAAATTCCACGCGGACCAGGCAGCAGACGGGAATCGAACCCGTCTATATCTTCATATGTTACGCATGTAACTGCTTGATGTTTAGAATTAAACATCAAGCAGTTACATGCTTAAAAAAATTAAATCATTATTTGTATAGTTTTCAAGTAAAGTAACGGAAAATATGCTTCTTTATTCTAGTGAGTTACGGTATTTTGCAATTTTGTAGAAATTAAAAGAAAATACGTAGACTCTGGGACTGAAGTTAGTAGGTTTGCAGAAAATGCCTAAAATACGTAGATCTTCTTAAAAAGACGTAGTGTTGGCAACACTGTATTAATATCCGTTTGAATATACATATTTCATACTGAGATATTCGTCAACTTCGCAAAGTTCGTAATATTATGTACAGAGGTTGAGTGAATTGAATACTTACATTACGACTTACTTAAGAATTCTCAAGCCTTTTAGTCATTTTGCGAATCCAGATTCGGGATTTTATGTTATTATATAAAATCTCTTTCAATGTAGCTTGAATATTCATTCCAATTTTTTCTTTTATTAGAACCTGAATAATATATTTTAGATGTTTACTTTGAACTGTTAGCTTTTAGTCTCGAAAACGTTTACTTATTCGTTTTCTTTTTGCCTTGAAACATTTACTAAATCGCCAAAAAAATATTCTTTCATGTTTGGCATTACATTTGTTATTAAAAATTTCAGACCTTATCGACAAGCATTGGTGGTTCAGTAGAAAGCTCGTCTACCACGCGTGCATTTCGGGTTCGTTTCCCAGCCGTGAAAAAGGTTATTTTATTAAATTTTCATAAACCGGAATAACATAAATTGCGAATAATTATCCGAAAATTTTTAGTTAAAATGCCTACAATCAGAAAACAATTAAAGCGATGAAAAACACTTTAAAAGTTTCACTTGCATCGTGATTTCATAAAACTACGCTAATTTTTCTATGACTTGTTTATGGTTTTCATAATTCTGGTAGGTAGATTTTACAAGTAGGGAATTAATAATCTTGTAAAAAAAGCATTACTAAAGGTTTATAATTCTAGCAGTTAGATGGTAAAAAGTATAATAACCAACCATTTGTGATTCAGATTATTATAAACAAAATTTGTAAATGCGTTTTTACCAGATGACAATGAGATTTTAGTTGAGAATCCAGATTTATAGAGCTTATAAGGATTCCATAAAATACAGTGGTAAAATTTTCGTTCTACGATAAATATATTTTTGTTCTATTGCAAAGTTATGACCAAATTACTAAACGAATTTTCGGCTGGGCCGCGTGGTGCTGTGACGTCATAGAGCTCTAGCGCTCGGGCACGAGCGTGCATGCGAATTGAAATTCTACAGGAGAGAACCAGGATTCACTTTTCACGTGTGTCAGTCAGTTCGAGCTCTGTGACGTCACATATTTCGGCCGCCCGCCGGTGATATTAGCTTCCATAAAATTTGTTATAAATCGCAAAGAATGAACCGATTTCGATGATTTCAAAAGTATATTAACCTATCTTCTGACCTAGTAATGATCCTCATAAGCGAAGTATTCAATCACGCATACGCAAACGTAACCGAGTCAGTTTAAATCTCATATTCTGTTAAATATAGTATTTAACGGGTTAAAAAGCGCAGTTGGTAACCGGTTTTTTTATACTGCAACGCGAAAGTTTCAAAATGCATCTGTCATATTCTGTATTTTATAAAAAAAACGAGTGGACGCGGAACCTATACAATATATATAGTTAATCAAAATCAAAAATCATTTTGTCTGTTACAAATGTAAGAAAAACTTCTTCAGAAACCAACTTACTATAATATATATAAATAAGTATAATAATATATATAACTTATTTATTGAACTCCACATTGGCAGTTCTTATAAAAACAGACGAGATGTCGGAATACTTCAACAGCCATGACCAGAGTGATCTGTCAACTCCCTACACGCTGCCACGATTCAGTCAGCCATAGTTCATTTAAAAAAAGTGAACGATAAACTACTTTTTAATTCATAAAAAATATAATTTTATTAATTATTTGGACAAAATAAAATGGAACCATTAGGTTCCTTGTATTAACAAGCACTAGTGAAGGTCAAGAAGCTGCGCCAACCGGTGTTCGTAAAATTACGACGGGAGACCTTGTTCTGAGAAGAACCGGCAAAAAACTCAGCCCCTGCTGAGTTTTCTCCCTGTGTTTTATATACAGAGTCATCACCTTCGGGGACCTACTCAAATAAAAGGTTGTTGAAAGATATAATAACAGATAAATAACGTTTGTAAAATATCTACCTACTAATACATATATTATGAATGTAAAAGTTTGTATGTTTGTTACTCAATCATGCCAACGCTACTGAACGGATTTCGATGAAATTTAGTACACATATAATTTAGGACTTGGAATGAGACATACTTTTCATTACGGAAAATTTTAAGGCCTGATGATATACTCCAGAACTAAATTTATATATAAATAACGGTGAAGAAATTTTTGTTCATCGCATCAATAGTGAAATCTTAATCGGGATTCGAACCCTCGAAGTTTTGAGCAGAACACGGGATTACGGGTATTGCAACTCAACATCGTGCTTGATCAAATAGGCTTGTAAAAGAAAACCCTTACGTCAAGTGACAGGTCCTTCCAAATGTCTCCCCATACACGGTCAGTTCGGCTTAATCAAGAATATTTGATTAAGCAGCAGGATGGTGAGTGGCCACCATTATGTAGTAGTTACATTTTCTGTGTAGGTAATAATGCAAAACCATTGGAAAGACTGAATATTTCTACCAATATGTTTTAGCAGACAAATAATCTTTCAATATTTGTCTCAACGTCTAGTTTCTTGGCCCCGGGGAAATCACGAAATGGGTTTGGATAAAGTTTCAGAACAACGAGAAAATGTTTTACTGCTGTTTAATGGCAGGAAGCAAGGTATATTTGGTGCATAATGTTAATAACATAGATTAAAGTAATGGCGTGGGTGTTGGGTAAGAAATATAAGTATACCTACATTTACATCTTAGTTATCATAAAATACATTAATTTCGTGTGGTTAAAAGCTTCTTCACGTCTCATTTGAAGAAACCCATATTGTATTATATTTACCGAACCGCTACAGGAAGGTCCTTTAACAGCTTATTCGTACGCAGGTGCGTTTATAGGTATGACACAATTACGCATTTAAGGTGTTGTTCCATAGTTGTAACGTATACAAATCTATATGCTAAATAAGGTGTCAAAGAAAAGTTTTTTTTTATATTAAGGTAGGCAAATGACTGTACCCCACCTGATGTTAAGTGGTAATAAAGTCTAAACGCGAAGATAGCTGGTACATCAGTTATAAACTGCTACACCAATCATCCTCACCTTGCCGGCCTGTAAAAAGGCTTCTTCACGCCTCTCTTAAAGGACCCCAGATTATAGGAAGGAGGGAACACTTGAAGCATGCAATCATTAGCCGTTTGTTAAACAGTACAGGTAGCCTCCTAAGTACCAGACAACCTTTTTTATTGTTTCTTTCTAAAACTTTTGTATTGTACTATTAGACTATCACTTAGTACGTTAAAAATATTAGAAAAAATCAAGTACCGGAAAAACCTGGTTTTTCACTATGTTCTATAGAAAACACTAGGGAACAAAACTATTATGTGCTTCATAAAGGACGTAGCCTATTTTTGGTAGCGTAGTGAGCTTATAGGAGCAATTAATAATAGATTGGACGTATAATTTAAAGTAGTTTTATTAAATGTTTCAAAATTAACAGAAATTAAACTCTGTTATTATAACATATAAAAAAAAATCTTATCAACTTATAGTAATTCATAGAGGAACATTAGAGATCAATCGTTTAATAATGAACATAGAGACCACAGATTATTATTTTTTGTGTGTACTTTATATAGTACAGATGTACGCAGGAGGATAGACGTTATATACGAACGATTCATCTAAAAATACCTATTCTAAAATTGTTCCTAAAGGCAATATTTTGGATATCATTATTTGTTTCCGGATGAGTTCATTTAAACCTGTCCCCTATTGTTGGGCAGTAAAAGCGAAAGTGTCATGTTTTTCATTATTTTACTGCGTTCCGTTCCCTCGGATTGTTTTCAATTTCTGCTCAAATACAATTGAAGATTTGTGACCTTTTGTTCCGTGATTGTATTTTTTTCCACTTTGCGTTGTTGATATAGTGGTTATTCTCCACAAGAGGACGGGGAGAGTTGCTTTTTTATTCGTTTATTCCGTGTTATTGTAAACAAGTGGTCCGAGCAAAATTTTTACCTTATTTTCTATTTTACCCTTGTCTGATATAACCGTTCCGCTCGGAATACAAATATAACACCGGATTAAACTTGAACATCTTTTCGTCACGAAACTACTTTTATTCAGTTATAAATATTCTTCTCGTAGCTAGTAAAATAACTACAAAGATGGATTCTTCTACATGATTTTAATTTTATGTGCTGTAATTAGGTATAGTGCGTTATTTTTTTATAATGGTGCAGAAAATCAGCCCCAGATAGCTGACGTGGCAGAAAAGCGTGCCGTCGTCCTCACTTTGCCGGCCTCGGCCTGAACCAAATTTTCTACCCCATGCGTGGCTCCTTAAAACTTGTTCACCGCCAGAAGAAGTGCACGTACTAATACAGACATTGTTTCGATTCGAGTGAAAAATCCATTGTGTTGGAATGTTTTTTTTTGACTTATTTTTTCTGTTTGACGATTAATAATGCATGCTAAAGAAATTGAATATGATGTTGAACATCAGAAGAAGGAAAACAGACGTTGACGTCAAAGCATAACAGTCAATAATAGTAATAAATAGTCAATTATTAAATTCAGACTGGTAATAAGCCAATAATTTAATAAGTTTTAAAATTACGCTAATGTTGACTAACAGTTAATTAACAAACGTTACGTTAATATTTACGGTTCGTTTATTTATCTCGTAAAAGGAAGAGTGTTTTCTAGTTTGTTCCATCTAAAGAAATCCACGTAGAATTAATATCCTTCTATAGTCATGAGAAGTTGTTTCCAAAAGAGCAATATACACGATACCACAAATTTATTGATGCTTGTTTCTTAATCGTTGATTTATGAATTTAAATAAAAGAAAATCTTGTCTGACCGATGTAGCTTAAGTGTTGCCAATTCAAAACATCAGTCAGTCAGAACGGCCTTAGGATCGATATTACATTATGTATTTATTACATATATAATATTATATTATTATTGGTATTGCTAAAGAGGATTTGCTTTAATAAAATATATGATCTTGTTATAGATATTAGCAAACGTTATTATCTAACCAATATCTGCCATGTGCACTTCTTGAAAATTTCGACTATTTCATGATTATAACTATTTTAATTATTATACTTACCGAATTTTTGAATACAAAACAGCTATGCCAATCGTAACATTATAACGGTGATCAGTGATATTGCTAAAAATATGTTATGTTTTTTGCACAAAGCAAATATTGGTTTGATAAAGACCATAATTGGTTCGCACCGTGCACCAGGACAAGATACATGATTTAAATTTAAATTTGCGTTGGTGAAAACTTCGAAATAAAGTACTGATATAGATAATTTATAAAAATACTTATTTAACTTTTAATCTAGTTGTTCGATAGTAGAATCAACATGATACTTGTTAGTGTCCAGGGTCTTTGAATCACGTCTCTGTTACATTCATACATGTATCTATGTATCAGTAGATGTTTAAAAAAGAATAGAAATGGAGAGATTAATAGCCTTTTCTCTTACTATAAACGTATCTTTTGAATCTATGAAGCTATTGTTGACAAACTTTCAGCAAACTTTTAGGCCTTGAGTTATTTTTTTGTGAATCTGTTAAGTTCAGTTTCATGTAGGCCTTTATTAAAAGAAAATCTCGAGAATTATTTCTGTGATGATTGTTGGAAAGAATTCATAATTAGACCCAGTGCTCTGCTGATAAAACTTTTGAACTGGAAGTCTTGTCATGACATCTTTTCTACATGAAATAAACAGTTACCAAGTTTATGAAGAATAAAAAAGACAAAGTAAAAATCATAATGGGTATCTAGCTAATATTTTATTTACGAAAACAAACATAAAAGGAATGACTGATTTAAGTAACTAAAAAGCATGCCGGTTTGTTAGGGAAAAAGTTTTTGACCATGTCCGCACGACGCAAACAAAAGGGTATTATCTTCAAAATCAGTGTTTTGAGATATCGCGTTTTGAAGTTTTGAAAAATCATAGAAGCGGAACTACTTGTTCAAATGTTTAAAATGATACCTTGATTTAAACGTACATTATCCTTCTTTGTGCTGAGTAAGTTCAGTTAGTGTATCAATAGTAGTTTTTATTTTAAAAGTACTTTTATGTGACTGGGTAAAGAGAATACCATATAAGCAGTCCAAATGGCTCATGTTAAAATTAAAACTAGTATCATTTTAAAATAATTTTGCTGAAAATAACATATTAAATAAAATTGAATAGGTCAGAGTGTATTATTTTAAATAAAACTTCAAACTTGTATTAATCCGAACGGGCAATAGGGTATTAACTTAACTTAATATTGTTTAGAATACTCACAATCATAAATTTTGCCTAGAAATTGACGACATGTGTTGCTTTAATTCAAAAACTATTTCGAATTAAAATACAATTATCTTACCAGTTTATAGAGAAAAAATTGTAGTTTTCGAAACGGAAATAAAAAAATTAATGGTTTTGCCGACTTAATACCCTATTGTTTGTGACGTGCGATGTATTTCCTAAAAAACAATATGCTTTAATAAGTTACAAAGGAACCCAAAAAAGTTGAAACATAAAAGGTCGAATCTCAGTTAAGGCACTTCTTCCACCGCGCCGACGTAAAACGAGAAGCGAGTTAGAAACAGGAAACGAGTTGACAATCGGCGGTGAACGAGTGTTTTCCGATAGTTTTGTCGCTGAGCTATATAAGCTAATGTGCGAGTGCGACCAGCGATTACTGGCGCCACTCGCGGAGGTAGTTCTGTTCCATTGGCTAAGTGAGTATTGCTGAGCGTAATACTCGCTAAGCGATGTTCTGCTTGATTAATCTCATCGCTCTGCGACAAACTTGTGGAGCGAGTTCTCGCTGGCATTGTGAATAGTCAGCGATCAACTATTAATATATGCATCTCTTTTGTTTTTACAGAATGTATATCTATTGTACGTTTCTTGAGCGAGATAATAACCGAAAGTTAGTCGCTACCTCGCCGGTGATAGGACAGCTGTCTAAGAGATTGCCACTAGTATAAATATTAACACAAAAGTTAGCCTCTAATGATGTTGTATTTAGGTACTCGTGTAAGTATTGTATAAGCAACCTTTGCTGACTTTGTTTCTTCTCGGTACTAGTTCTCCCGCCGTATAAATGCGACCACACTTTTCGACTTCTTATATCTTCGACTTATATTGGGCCATGAGTCCATGACCCAGCACGCGGGCCCAGTGCGAATTGGCGGGTGCTAACGACTGCAGATGCAGTCGGGATCAATGGCTAAACATGCCTTCCGAAGTACGGAGGAACTCGGGATAGAAGATTTTTGGTGACCCATCCAATTACCGACCACTGCGAAAGTTGCTTAACATCAACGATCGCAGCAAATAACTTGCCGAATTGTATAATGGGGAGCAATCAGCCTCATCGCGCCTTGGCAACCGGCGGCAGTAAATTTACCCCCCCTCCCCAATTACATACCCAATACGGCTCTTGGATTACCAACACATAAACCTTAATGCTATGGAGCCGGGAAAAATGTTTAATAAGCCCATTAACGGGGTCTGGCATTTTTTTGAAAATTGTTCTCATTTATTCTACGGCGGGCGATAACATAGCTGTTTTGGCGAAAAATAAGGTTAGGTCGTGTTGATTCCCCTGAATTAATCGAGTTTAAAGTACCTATATTTTGTAGTCAAATAATACTATTCTGAAATGTGAGAAAGAAAGCATTTCCCGACCATACAGATACAATAAAAATAAATGAAGAAATATTTCTTACCCTCACTAATTAGCCTCGCTCCAAAGTAAGCAATGTAAGGATTATGTTAAGGGTTACTAGGTTAACGGATAGAATATGTATTCTACGGTATATGTATACCGATACATATTATAAGTATATTTATCAAGAAAACATCCATCACTTAGTTAGGTATAGATGCTCGTATTTATCACAAACATTAGATCCAGCGGGCTCGAATGTGAATCCTTTAAACTACAGTATATATTCTGTGTTTGAACCGATTAAACATTCCCAACGCTATCAGATTAACATTATTAGGCAGATACATACTCTTTATAAATTTCTTTAATAGTACCTATTTTCGTCCATCATCTTCAAGTGCCTCGACCTTTTATGAAATACCTCGTATTGTTTAGCTTAATATGACGAAAAGGAGCAACAAAAATGTTATTATAAGCTTTTTTAAATTTGTTATTATAGGGTTTCTAGAAAATAGTAAAAAAAATACTATTTTCACTTTGAAACGGCATACCTTGTTACGGCATTTCACGTGTTTGGGATAGAAGTTTAAAACAACAAGATCAGTCGAAAATAAACTAACGAGATAAACTTATCAAAAAATAAAACTTTAAAATTATAATTAGAAAATCCCACCAAGCGGTCTGTCCAGGAACGGAATATATTTTACAGCGGGTACTAATTTTTTTAGGGACATCAATACACCCCAATATATCCTGCCAATCGTATTGAATTTCATCGACGGGTTAAGGCCATGTCCAGGACTTTAGCGACTTTTTCATTAAAGAGACATACCCCCTTCTTTAGTTATGTTTGTAATTTCCTTGATAAAAAGTGTATTAATAACCACTAAAATAGAATAAAAAATGTTTACTTTTGAACGGCTTATGTTTGGGTTTAGTTTGCTCCAGGCGCAAACCCCATCGTACCAAAGAAAATATGAGAACGCCAAAAATGTTAGTTTAGATTATGACCAACTCAGCAATCCAATGAAATATTTACGTATTCGTTTAACTGATTATATAATTAATAACACCAAAACATTATTACCCTAATGCATTCAAGGGCGGATCCAGCTTTGGCGCTGGGGGGGGTCATATAGCCAGCTTTGGCGCCGGGGGGGGGGGGGGGTCATATAGCCGTGGTATATCCACGAAAGTACTTAAATAAAATCCCCCTGGGTTTGGTCCACCTGTACCCAGCCCAAGGGGAGGGGTCATGACCCCCATGACCCTACTCTCTTTGGAAGTCGGTTAAAAATTAAATATTGCATCACTACTTTTTCTACAAGTTTTGAACAATGTAACTAAAAATTTTAATTACGTACTTTGTCCCTGTACACGGTGCGGACTAATTATGGTCGCGGTCAAACCAATATTTGCTTTGTGCAAAAAATATAACATACTTTTAAGCAATCTCTGATTACCGTTACAATGCTATTACAGGCATAGCAGTCTTTGTATCCAAACATTCGTTTAGAATATAAATGGCAACAGTCTTATTGATGAAATAGTCGCAATTTTCAAAAAGTGCAAATCGCAGATATTATTTTAATAACGACGTTTATTAATAGAATATTTATAACAAGATTGTATATTTTTTAAAGCAAATCCTCTTTAGCAATGTAATCGAGATATAATGTATTTGATCCTTAGGCCGACTATTGATGTTTTGAAATAACAACACTTAAGCTACGTCAATCAGACAGGCTTTTAAAATTACTAAAATAAATCATTACATAGGAGAATGGAACACCAAGAAATAAATAGGCAACTAAAATTATGTATCATATGTTGCTCTTTTGGGATCTACTACTCATGAGTACAAAAGGAAGTTAATTCCACGTGGAATACTTTAGATGGAACTAACTAGAAAACATTGTTCCTCTTACACAACAAGAGATAAATAACCAAGCTCTAAATATTAACGAAACGTTTGTTAAATAACTTTTTTGCCAACATTAGCGTTGGCGCAACATTGGCGCCCTTTTAAGGGGAGGAACGGTTTATGGCGATTTTCATCAAAACAACACCTTATATTGAAAAAATAATTACAGGTTACTATTTAAATAAAACTAGTTTTAATGGGTTAATGCACGAAACTTTATTTAATGATTTTTTATTTAATTTGGTCGAGTTACTTTCGAAAGACTTTTATTGAGCGTTAGGTTACTACTTACATTTTTTTCACACACGGAAAAATATCTGCGAAAAATCAAAATAACCAACTCTTTGGTTTTCTGTTATTATAAACCACAAAATCTTTCAATATTATTCGCTTCTTTGAATGATATAAAGATTCCTTTTTTTAGCTAATAAAATTGTTCTGTGGCAATGTCTGTGGGTGTCTGCCTCCTCATAGCTTCGTAGTCTCGCCGGTTCGAGTACCAAAAAGGTCTGTTATCTATGGGCATGCTCTCTATACTGTTTATTAGGTTTACATCTCCTATAGTTTCTCGAACTGTGCGTCCTCTCCGAATCTGTTGGAGAAATGAGCCGGTTTGCATAGCCGGGTAACCAATCGGTCGTGAGCCAGCGTAGAAAGGCCTCTGAGCTAAAGTGATTGCAGTGGTAGCAACTAGAAGAATTAATACAGCAAGTTGCGCCATTGTCATTACCTGCAACGACAAATAAAATTACGGTTAAAAACGGTTTTATAGTGATACTTTATATAGTTGTTGTATTACCGCATGTTGCTAGAACTCCAGGGCTAAAGGAACGGTTTGGGTTTTGGCCGATTGTTGCCGTGCGTTTTTTTTATAGGACGGAGATACATATTTGCAAGAAATCCAAAAACTGGCCAAGTATAAGTACTTAGGACGTTTTGATATGCAGCAAGCAAAAAACGCTGCAATTAATATTATCTTGTCACACTACTTTTGGCACGTTAGCGTTTATAAAAACAAATTTATATTTTATTTTAAGCATTTTACTGCTAGATATTTAAATCTAAAGAAAAAATACTAGAAAAAATCCATGCTGTAAATGGGTTCGAATGCCGTCTGCGGTCTGGTCCGCGTGGAAATTTTCTAGTGAAATTTTCTTTACATTTAAACATCTAGCAGTTTAATGCCTAAAATTAAATATAATAAACTACAATTGCTATTTCTTCTTTCAAATGTTTAATACTTTGTAAAGGCATTCGACATTGCGGGTGCAATGCGAAGCGATGGCGCTGCCTTGCAGCCTAAGAAATAGTAGAGAAAATTCGACACGGCCATCAGGGCCGCGGTAGCATAATTGGTCAGTGCATCCACCCGGATTGCGGAAGAGTGCGGGTTCGAGTCCCGACTGCTGCCTGATTTTTTATATTTAAATTGATGTAAGTATATTTATTTTTTAAATTTATATATATTTTTTTAAGCATTTAACTGCTAGATGTTTAAATCTAAAAAAATACTAGAAAAAATCGACGCGGTCATTGGGTTCGAGTGCCGTCTGCTGCCAGGTCCGATTTATTTCTAGTAAAATTTTCTTAAGATTAAAAAAAGTTATTTTTATAAGTACTTTTTCAAACAGAGTGTCGGCAGATGGCGTTGTATTTTAATGAGAAGTTTGACTGGGCTTCACTTATTATCTTGTATACTGTACTCCATTAATTGTATTACAAGATTAATTATGCTAATATTATAAATACAGAATCAATGAAAATTTCAACTGTGTTTCTACTGTTATCTGTTACGAATCATGAGACAGAGCACGCCGACAGACGAACGGACGAATGACAGCGAAGGCTAAGTAATAGGGTTCCGCGCTAATAAATCATTCATTAAAGCAATTACTTCCTATATTAAACGGGTCCAGAGTGAATGCTCTAGGAGCATTTTTTTTGCTTTGTATCCACTTTTACAATCTCGAAATAAGTGTACTTACCTATCGAACAATGTCGGAACAGCTCAAAAGGCCTTGACTTTAAAAACATTCGAATCATAATCGCGATACTTATTTGCACATATGCAATGTTTATTTAATTTAAAAATGGAAAAGGCACAGGCTCACATATTGTTCATGTCGCCTGTTAAATTATGAAGCGATATAAGTAGTAGTATATTTTTAAAATGTACTCAAGTTTTTTGTACTACAAATACTTCTTGTACAGTACTGAAAACATCTAGAAATGTTACAATTTCAAGGGTGTCGGTCCGTCCGTCTGTCAGCACGCTTTGTAATTTTTATGATTCGTAATATGTAGGGGGTAAAACGTTTGGACTTCTCAAAAGAGATGTATAAAACATTCAATTCGATTAAACAAAGTTTGAGCTTAAGTTGAAAGGAGATTGCTCAAATTGGCCTAAATGCACAAAAAATATTGACATACACGGTAATTCTTGGCGTAATTTATAATTTAATTTACAGTCATTAGATTTCAACGGACACCTTTGTATAATATATTTACTTTAAAAAGGACTTATAATATTACCGGTTTGGAAAACATACGAATCATTTTTAATGACTATGGGTGTAGTAACATTCAGCCAAAGACTGATCGAAGTTGTTTATATAACATAAAAACAAATCTATTTTGTAAAGATCGATAAAATAAATCATTTTTTTTAATACACTGTGGTATTAATATCCACCACTATATTATCATTTTCACTAGATGCAATTGTACTCAGACAATTATTATAGATGGTAGGCGACATCATAAAGTCTATTGCCATACATTTTTCGCCAAACACCTCCATAAACACATTATAATCTGTATATATGTTAGACTTTAAGGTATCTATCTATGGGCCAACGTTCCCTGACTATAAATTAATAAATAAATAAAAGTATAAGGTGTGATACACTAAAAATCTAAAATATGGTTATCTTAAAAAGATAACAAAAATAATGAACTACTGAATATTCGGCTATAGAACCTAAATCTCTTAGCTTTCTTTGCTTAACTAGAGTTTAAAAATTCTCTCTAATCTGTGGCTCATTCACACATTTTCTGTCACAGAACCGAAAATGACACCTGATTTTAAAAGTTACTCTTAAGCATTAACTTTAAAAACAGGCAACTATCTGTTAATCTACAAGCTCTATATACCTGAATCTATCTAATCTACTTGGCTTGATTTCCCTAGTTTACTATATAACTTATTTGTTTTTTATTATTTTAATATGTTCAGTGTATATGGTTTATAGAAGTTCTCAGGGGTGTCCGTCAATAATATTCGTTTCTTTTATGTTTTTTTTCTAGTATTCAAGTTATGAATATCATCTTTCTTAATAAAATTACTGTAATATTTATGTATTTCGTATTTCCAATGTTAAATCTTGTACTAAACCCTTCATTATTTCGGCTCTTTTTCGTACACTTTCACTTGGTTAAGTAGTATTATTTTTAAAATGATCTTTTCTTTAACAAAAGATACTTAATCATCCACACTTCAGTATAATTTTTTAAAAGGTTCTAAACGAAAAAGCTGATTGAGCTAAAGGTACCTAATTAATTTATAAATTTCACATGGTAATCGTTATTATATGTACACACCTACCTATTGTTCTGTTTGCTGCCAAACAAAATGCGTGTTTACTTCGCGAATGCACTGTAGATACTGTTTATATTGACTCTTGAAAACACCCGTATAAATAGAAACTGCAGCATATGCGTGTCGTGCCACGCGCAGTGTAGAGTTCCGTAGTTACCAAAATATACTCGATTGGTACTCGCGGTAGCGTTGTGAAACTAATTATACAGGGTGTCCCACGGCAACCTCACACGGAGGGAAAGTACACACATCAAAAGTGTCTAGGGATCAACATATATTTTTGCAATAACTTTTCTCCTGATTGATATTAATTATAATTTTCTTTAAGGATTCATCAAATAAAGTGTTTTCGTTTGTCACAGTAACGATAAACCAAGTCACCTTTGCATTAATAAAGAAATTTGCCATTTTCCTAATAAAGGGATTTTTGACATTTGAACCACTAACACAACAGTTCGAAAAAAAGACTGAAATAACAGTTTTCTCTAAAATTTTATTGGGTAACTTAAACAATTAATAATCCGTATTTCTACCGCGAACACTAACAACACAAGAACATCGGTTTGGCATACTCAAAATGAGTTCATCCAAATCACGCTGTGGAATGGCCGCCCATGTTCGTTGCAACAACAAAAAAAGGTCTTCTTGCGACTGGATACCCTCCATATTCGGCAGAGCTCTTCTCTGTAGACTATCCCATGCATGCTCAATCGGGTTCAAGTCTGGCGACTGAGCAGGCCAGGGCAGGACATTGATGTTAGCTGCGGCGAGAGTCTGTCTTACAACTCTTGCGGTGTGCGGTCGTGCATTATCATGCATTAACTGAAATAAGGGACCGATTTGCACTTGTAGAGGAACGATGACGTCTGATACAATCGTCTCAGCATAAATTTGAGCGTTGAGGTTGCCTCTGATCCAAATCAACTCAGTTCTTCCGCCGATCCAAATACCCGCCCATACCATGATGGTTCCACCACTATAAGGATGGACTTCCTGGCAGGATTTTAATCGCTGTTGGCGTCCAGGGGTTCTCCAGTGTCGTATGCGTCTTGTATCCGATCTCATACCAAAACGAGACTCATCAGAAAAGCACACGAAACGCCATTGTTCTTCTGCCCAATTTCTGTGTTCAAGAGCCCATTGATATCGAATCCTACGATTGTGCATTGCTATAGGTGGTACCCGTAGCGGTCTTCGGGAATGAAGGTTCACTTCATGCAAGCGGTTTCTGACTGTTTGGTCGCTAATTAAGTTCCCTGAAGAGTGATGAAGCCTCACGGCTAACATCATGGCGGTTATTGTTGGAGCTCTTCGAGTTAAGATTTGAATGTATCGGTCTTGTCTCCGTGTGGTGCAGCGATACCGTCCTCCATGGTGCTCAGCCACGGTACCAGTGCTTCGGTATCGTGTCCAAAGTCGACTGATAACACTCTGACTTGTATTCAGAGCTAAAGCCACAGTACGTTGCCGGGAACCAGCTTCTATCATTCCCACGGCTCTGAGCATTTCTTCCCTGCTTAAATGACGTCGCCGCTCCATAATAACGTTGGTTTTAATCAGTAGTAGGGAAACAGTAGCACTAATAATGTCTTCAATGCGTTGTATGTTTTTATAGGGAAAATATTGACAGCTGATTTTCATCTTTTATTCGAATTTGATTCACAGTTCCTGATTCAAATTATGAAATGCACCAAAAAGGATCCATATAAATTTATAAAATCATAAATTTATTACAAAGCCACATCTCAATCTCAAGAAATCCGCATAAAAATGCTTGATCCCTAGACACTTTTGATGTGTGTATGTTAAATATTGAAGATAGGATATTTTACTGAAAGAAGACATAATTTTATTTTTAATAATAACTAGAACTGCATTCACAGATTTTTTTAAAATCGCCTGCTGCAAATGGGAAATAAACTCGTGAAATTTCGAAAAAAAAAACATAACATATTTTATGATAACTATCGAAAGAGTTAATTATATGGATTAGTTTTTGCTAGATAACATAGCATTTTAAATGAATAGAATGTCTTATTACGTTATAAAAATTATAAAGTGATATACAAACTGTAGTACGTATGCAGTTACAATGCGATTGGCAGAAATTTATAAAAATAATAATTCGAAAATGGAACACTAATTTCCAAGCGTCTGTTCTTTTGTTTTTTATGAGTTTCATTTTCGTTTATTTGTATTTTTTTGTTAATTTACTTACCATGGCGTATCAAAATAAAATGGATTTAATAGAAGCTTACTTTATGAAACACAAAGACATAGTAGCTTTGCAGTGGTACCGCGAAAGATATCCTGATAGAGACGTAACTTCTCGATATGTGTTTAAAATGTAAGTGGATACTTTAAGAAAAGGACGTTTGATATGCGCTTACAGAAACCACAGCAGCGGATGATAAACGTCAACTATGATGATGTCAACATTTTAACTAACTTTGCGGCGTATCCGATTTTATATTTATTTGTGTTAAATAATTTTAAATAAAATGTTAAATTTACTTTTCTTTGATTTAAAATGCTATGTTATTTAGCCAAAAATAATCCCAATGATGTCTCCTTTCAGTAAAATATCCTATCTTCAATATTTAATATACTTTCCCTCCGTGTGAGGTAGCCGTGGGACGCCCTGTATTTTTTTGTGATTTTTAAATAGTTTTTTTTTAGATTTTGTTGCAATGCAAGGTTTTACGCTACAATAACTTCTTGGAACTATTCATGTTTTTTTCTTAGGAATTTTCAAAAGGTAGGAAATTTTCTTTAACCGAAGTTAAAACGATTATTTCTCTTAAACTAAGAAATCCACTTAACCGTTATAGTTTTCCCTAAAAGTTCATGAAAAGAACTATATTATGATTTTTTTCAGGTTTTACAAGCCAATACTTTAGCTTTTAGAGGGGGGACGCCCGCCATACTCAAACAAAAATTAGCGCTTTAGAGTTCAATTCAAACGGACCCCTAAATCGAAAAATAGTCTTTGGAACTCTTAAGTAAATTTAAAGGACCTATTCAACACGATGGGGTAGATGATGAAAAAAATCATCCACAGGTTACATGTAGGGGAGCTATCCCAAAAAAAAATATTTTTCATAACTATATTCTACCATTTTGTCGGCGTTATTAACTGCACAAAATAACAGCTCTCTAGTGCTTATAGTGTGCAAGCAAAACCGGGGACGGACATACGGACACGACGAAACAAAAAGGGTTCCTTGTCAGGACTACGAAACCCTGAAAGGGTAGAGCAGAAATCCTGCGACCTGTAACTGGTGAACGTTTAAAAAGAGAATGACAAAGATGTAAATGAGATTGCTATGGTGTTGTACCTAACACTATGGAAATATTATTCTACGCCTTTACTTTAATCAAATATTATAAACTTTGCTTTGGTGATTATATAATTATTCAATTTAGCTATCTAAGGATGTTGCCACCGGTGTCCAAAACAACGGACGGGAATTATTGCTGTCGTCAACTTGCGACATTAACGTCATTAATTGGTATTGTAATAGGTTGGTGAAAAAGTCTCTGATTATTATGTCTGAACTTGTAATAAAATCTCTTTGGCTATGCCATTTGTACATGACTGGTTTAGGTATCATTAAAAAGTTTAAATTTGGAAGAAGATAATTCCAAATTCAAATTAGAAAAATGTGTGCTTTTCATTTATCTTCCTTCCTGTCAAGATGAGTGAATCTTATGAAGAAATTCGATACATTTTAAAATTTTACTTCAAAAAATGTAAAAATACAACGTAAGCCGCGAAAAAATTGTGATGTTAATGGATCCAGTACAGTGTCTGCGAGAGTAGCACAAATTTGGTTTAAGCGTTTTCAATCTGGAAATTTTGATGTCAAAGATGCACGACACTCTGGTCGCCTTGTTACGGATAAAATAGATGGCATTTTTGAAAAAGTGGAATAAAATCGGCATATCAGTAGTAATTAAGTAGATGAACAACTGAGACTTGACCACATAACAGGTTCGGCGCATTGGAAAAAAGCTGGGTAGGTACACAAAAAAGCTCGATATTTGGGTGCCTCACGAACTTACTGAAAGAAACCTGATGAACCGTGTATTCATTTGTGATTATTTATTACGACATAATGAAATGGAACCACTTTGGAAGAAGCTGATGAACTGGTGATGAAAAGTGGATCAAATACGACAAGAACGTGTGAAAAAGGTCGTGGTCAAAGGCCGGTCAGGCTTCACAGACTCTGGCGAAGCCTGGGTTAACTCGCAACAAGGTGATGCTGTGTATATGGTGGGATTGGAAAGGCATTATTCATTATGAGCTGTTACCGCCAGGTAGGACCATCGTTTCTGAACTGTACTGCGAACAACTAATGAGATTAAAGCAAGAAATTGGCAGAAAACGCCAGAATTAATCATCAGAAGGGGTGTGATTTTTCATCATGACAACGCTAGACCACAAACACCTTTAGCCACTCAGCAAAAATTAAGAGAGTTATAACTCTCTCAAATATACTATAGTATATTATTGAGCTTCAGATTTCCACCTGATTCTGTCTCTTCAGAATTCTTAAGGCAGTGTCAGGTACAACAAAGCTACTTAAACATTCGGGACCCATTCTACAATCGATCAAAATTTTTTCAATACTTAATGGGTCCCGACTGTTTCTGCTTTGTTCCTTACCTAACAGAATGAAAGAATAAGTATTGGACTTGTTTTTTCAGTTTTTATTAAGAGTACCTTGTTTTCAAGCAGTCTGGTATACCATAACGCAACACAGATGAGACATAACCATGGTAAGCTATGAGTGCCGATTGTTGCGATGCTATCTCTCTATAATAGGATTATTCAGAGCATATATAGATCTATCAAGCTTAACCGTTACAAAGTCAATATGAGCTTTCCAGTTACAGAATTTATCTAAGGTGATTTCTAAAAATTTTGTGTTATCTACTTCTTCTTTAAGTTGGTTATTCACACTTACATTAATTTTATAATTTTTGTTATTAATTGTTTTAAAATGTATAAATTTTGTTTTATTTACATTAAGATTATTATTTTTCAATATTTGCTTTATGTTCTATTATCACTTATAATTAGGGTAATATCATCAGCGAATAAAATATATTTTTGGTCGGTAATGTTTGAGGAGCTCGATGGCGCAAGTGGTTAGCGCGTTCGGGTGCGATCGTTGAAGTTGTGACCAAAAAAATGGTAATGGTTGACCAAAAATTTACTATCTCGAGCTCCTTCGTGCTATGGAAGGCACGTTAAGCCGTTGGTCCCGGCTGCATCTGCAGTCGTTAGCACCCGCCAATCCGCACTGGGCCCGCGTGGTGGGTCATGGCCCAATCTCCCTATTCCATCCATAGGGAAGGCCTGTGCCACAGCAGTGGGGACATTAATAGGCTGATGATGATGATGAATGTTTGGCAAGTCGTTAATATGAAGTGAAGCAGAAAGAGTAGAGGTCCCAGAACACTTTCTTGTGGTACACCGCATGGATTTTGTCTATATTTAGATGTAACATCATATTGATAATCTACCTGATAGGCGAAGAAATAGTAGTCATGTCCCCTTTTCTTCCATCGTTGAGCAATAGCTTATTTCTAAATGTCTTAACATGAACCTATTTTAAAGAAGTGTTCTCTTATGTTTTTTATATTTTAAAAGGATGGCAATCAAGCAAATGACCCTCCTGATCGTAAGCGGTCACCATGACCTATAGACGCTTATACCATACTCGCACCGTTGCCTACCCATACTGACCCAATCCCCTACTCCAAGAAGCCCTGGAACCTTAAGCATTTACAAAAATAATAAGAAAACTTATCAATTCAATAGACATTTATCATACATACTGCACTTAATATATTGCTGCCTTATATCCAAATTTACATTTAATATCACAAAAAATGGCTTTTATATTTGTGTCAAAGTTACAGCTTAAAACTGTTACGGCTGAACCTTTCAAGTTAAACCTTGAAAGCCTGCCTGATGCCACAGTTGAAATTAAAATTTTCTAGTTAATGCATAAATAATAACTATTCTCAAAATATCATTAACATTTTAGTTCAAGTTTTACATTAGATAATTAATAAGTTATGGTATTACTCTAATTACATAATCTTTTGGAAACCAAAATTAATAACTACCTAAGATTCAGAGAAGCGCTTTCATGATGATAGTTTTTATTGCATAAAATATTACAAAACAGAAGGTCAAATACATGGTAAGCAAAGCTGGGCTAATCTCTAAAAGAGATGTTTTTCAGTCAACCTAATCCCTCGTTGACACCAAGGTACAAAATATATATTTAACAAATTTTATACTGTATATTAATTTTTGTTCACACTTATATATGTGTACATGCATAAACATGAAATATATAATACATTCATCAAACTTGTTGGATAGACAAAACATGTGAAGTAATTAAGTAATTTATACTTGTAAGGTACTAGATGTATATGCAGTGTTAACGAAATATTGTTTTAAACAGCCACAACAAGTATTCTACAAGTTTTGTTTTAAACTAGTATATAACTTGTTCCTTGGTGGAAACCAGTGTTGCTAGCTTGGATTTTTTTAAGGCGCCAAGTCAAAGGTAAAATATCGCCAGATTTCAAAAATTTGGATTTAAAAAATCCGCTAAATTACAATTACATCTCAGACAACAAAAAACCCTAATTTAAATAAAAATCCAGTGAATATGTATGAGATGCTACAGAAATAACTGTGTTATGCCGCAGTCGTTTTTAAATAGTATAATTTTGTTATTTAAAAAAAATGGCAATATTGTTTTTACTAACTCATAACTTCCACGGCCAGAATAAATTAAAAACAAAAAAAAAACTTATAACTTTTCCATGCGTTACCTTAGTAGTACTAGAAAATGAAATAAAACCAGGTAAATATGTATTTACATTCATTATTTATAATCAAGAAATAAATCTTAAACAAAATGTAAAATTTAAAATTCAATATTGTTAAATGTTACACTTCTATAACTTCATCGTCGTTCACAGACGCCGACGCTTCTGTCGATGAAGCCGATGTCGAAGCTGAAGATGTTTGGTTGTGGTTGTAGTGGATTTTGGAAAGAGTATTTTATGTTTTTTCAATGATATCTTTTGATTATCGGATAGAATTTGCATTTTTTGTTTCAGCATGTCTTCTCAAATTTACTACTTTTGCTAATAATTCTGCTTTACAAAATGAACAAAACGCCTTCGCATCAACACCTGCTCATCAACATCAAAGGTCTAAGCCAGGTTTGGAATTCGTAGAGTGATTCCCATTCTTTTCTATACTTTTGTACGTAATTCTTTTTTTTTATTAGAATTTTCATAATAACATATAATTGAATACTCTAAACATACAGCTTCAGGAGTTCATAAACTGTTACAAATGTTTCTATCAAATCAAACTTTTACACTTTTTAACAACACAATGAACGCGAACCTAATTCATGAAACAGAATGAACGATTAAAGGAAGCCCTTAACAGACAAACGCGTGGAGGAATTCCCCTGTCACAAAGTAAGCATAGAAATTATGAAATTTCGGAAAGATAGGGGATTTCCCCCTTACAAATATGTTGCTAGATTTCATGTTAAAAAACCACTAAAAAATATACCCGCTGGATAATGAAAATATACCACTAGTAGCCGTGAAGAAGCACCAGTTCTGGTGGAAAAACCACCAAGGTGGCAACACTGGTGGAAACGAGGGGTAAGTAGTTACAGAGATTCTAAACATAGCAGGAAAGAGAAAGTGCAATAAAAAAATACAACTAGCTGTATAAGAAATAAACTGAATAAACACAATGAACTTATAAAATCATTAATTATAAAAGGATAAATAATATAATACTGTGGGGAAATTCAGTAGATGCAATTAAAATCTTTAAAATTCAAATAAAATGTATACGGTCACTTTGTGGTGCAGGTTTTTTGGACTCGTGTAAGCAAGCCCTTATTCAAATTGCTTGGAATAATGCCAGGTCCATGTTTATATATATTTGAAATATCAGTGTTTGTTAAAAAGTATTTTCACTTATATCAGAAAAAAAAGATGTTGAATATAGAAGTAGAAAAGGGGACGATTTATGTGTTCCAATCCAAACTCTAATGTTATTTTTTAAAAATGCATATTGTATTTCCATTCGTATATTTAATAAGTTACCTTCAAATATAAAAAAAATACTAACCAAATTTAGGACTGAATTATTTTCATTTTTACTTAACAAAATGTACTATTCAATATGTATGTTTGACATTCGTGTGTATTTAATATAATAGATTAAAATATGTAGATGATAAATATATGTAATTTTTTGACATTTTAATTCAATATGGATGCAATTTTTCTTGACTATTTTAAGTACGAATAAATTAGTAGTAGTATTTTTTGTGACATTGAATATTATTATCACCTTTAAATTCATTTTATTTATTACGACGTCACTGGACCTTAATAATGTAAACCTGAAATATTTACACGTTGACATTCAACAAAGTATGCTGATAACTAAAGAAATTTGTAACAACTATTGTAACCATATTTTGGCAAATAAATTATTATTATTATTATCAAAAAGTATTTGCACGAATTTTTTCTCTACTCATACAAGATTGATTTCAAATGGCCGTATGTCGTCACGTCTTGGTACAATTTTTACTTCGAACTGACGCCACCCTCTCCGGAACATTGACGCGATTTATCTTTGTAATTTTTCTGTTGATTAACAAAAGGATAATCTGACTGACGGACTAATTACAATTTCGTTTAACCCCCGTCTTCATCTCTGTTACTTTGCTTTCATAATAGCTCTTCGGGTTGCAGGAAGTGATATTGTTATTACGAATGAGTGGCAAAAGGAGCTAATAACATTCCTCCATTCCATCCCTTTCCGCATTTTGAGACAAAATTGTGACACGTTCTTTTCTGTCAGAGATCCTGAGAGCGTCAAATTGTATTTCTCATGGCATAAACTTAACGACATTTGCATATAAAATTCTTGTAATGAACCAGTCCTGTTTCGTCTTAAGCCTCGCTACAGTACATTTCCCCGAGTTCGGTTGATAAATAAATTTTCGGGCGAACACAGAGGGCTCGGCGAAATTCACTTTATTAAAACTAATTTTGATCGTCCGTCAGTCACCGCAGTGGAACGAAGGGCTTCCATTTTGCTCGACTAACTATTAAACCAAAACGCTGCCAAACTTATATTATTTTGATGAAAACATTCTTATTTTACTAATATTATGAACAGTAGTAGCTTAAATTACTATCAATAGTTTTTTGTGACGAAGGTACTTCGTAGCAGAAGGCTCATTACAAGGTTAATTGAATGTCGAGGATATTGAAGTATAATTGTTATACAATAAAGCAAATACAGATTTTATCAGCTGCTACTGTAATATATTTATTACATTTTTATTAAAGTTTCTAAAAAATCTACGCGGTCTAGGTAGCAGTCGGGACACGAACCCTCTACTCTAATATGGGTATCAGATGAATGGGCTTAAAACATATAAATCAAAAGGTTGTTTTTAAAAGGTATTATTCTTAATTGGTTAAGAAATCAGGAAATTTCTTTTCATATAATCTACCGCTAGCTGGTAAGATTGTCTATTCATAAAATTTTACTTCAAAATTAATTTTAGAAATTCCAGCTGTTCTTGTATATGATCCAATAGCAACGATTCTATAGCAAAACATACTAAATATTTCATAGTATAAAACCTAATGGAAGGGTTGTAAGCCTTAAACGTCTCAGTGCCAATTTAATACCGGCATTAAGAACCATTTGGATATTATTAAGCATGGCATGACCGTATTTTCGTAAAAAATATTGACCTAAAATTTTTTGACGTGACAACGTCTTAAATTAGGTTGCGGCTGGGAGTCACTTATGAAAAAGTGTAACGCTCGGTAACGTTACGATGAGTCTCTCGTGTTAAGTTTAAGTTTACATGTACAATGTTTTAGTAAACAAAATATATTTCTATAGTTAAAATTTGTGCAATTCTTATTTTCATTCAATTCCTTGTTCCTATTGTGCAATTTAATTATATTCATATCAATAAATATTCTACCGAGAAAAAGACGTTGTCACGTAAAATCTTCGCCCGTAAAACCGACTTTACAGGCAACCATTTTTTGGCACTTAGATCCTAGACTTACCCATCAATTTTAACGGTGTACGATTAACATGGGCAATCTATCAGTATGATGATTAAACTACTACGCAAAACAGTAAGAAAACAAAACAATATGTTTCAGTGCCAAATGCCTATATTTGGCACCCCCTAGGGTGTGGTGTGTGTGTGTGGTTAAGGGAATGATGTTTTAAAATTTATGCTCTCATTTTTTTTATTTCCAAAGGGTGGCAAACAAGCGCATGGACTGCCTGATGAAGAGCAACTGAGGAGCTGGCGAACAGAACCGGACTAGTCCACTACTATTAAAAAAAGTTTTTGAAGTTATACTTCTTTAGGCGCGTTATAAAAAAATTATGAGAGTGAAATTTTAAGATGCGCGCGCATCTGTAACACAAAAAATTAACACCATGAAGTTGGTCGCTTTAGTTGAATTTAGAACAGAGACTGTTTTCGTATCTATATATATAAAAATGAAACCCGTTTTCCGTTGTCACGACATAACATGAAAACGGCTTGACCGATTTGGCTGTTTTTTTTGTAGTTTTCTAATACTCTGTACAAGGTTCTTACGGAAAAAAATATAAAGAAAATCCCAAGGGGATAAAATAAGGAATGAAAGTTTGTATGAAACTTTATCAATTTTAAACCGATCGGGCTGAGACTTTGCATGCAGGTATAAGAAGAATCATAGATGAATGTCATTGTGTATAATACAAGCCTGAGAACAAAAACTGTAGTCTACACTTCAGCTCTACACCGAAGCGAAGCGAGGGCGGCGTTTATAATATTTATCCACATGTTTCTAGTTTGTATATTCGGAATACGTGTTTGAGTTTCATACAAGTGCAAATCACATATGTTCTAATAAATTATATTCAGTAGCGATTTTAATTGAATATTTTGATTATTTATTTATTTTTTCAAATTAAAACTGAACTTTATTGACTGTGTCCTTTTCCAGACTTTTTATTAATTTATTGTAATTAATTATTTGCATGCAATTAAAAACTAATTTTAAACGATGCCAAAGAAGGATAACTTCTCACGCGCCTACATAAGTACACGCACCCATTTTTTTTTCGAATCGTGATATCTTGACCCAGTTTCGATCCCTGTTAATATTTTCAATCAAAACCGACTCGAAGTAGGCAAACAAAGGCTTTAAAAAGTGCATTTTCAAACAAAACCGGACTAGTCCGATATGTTATTAGTCACTTCCATAATACTGATATTAGTTTTTTAGCCACCGTGTAAAATTTATTTTCGTGGACTAATCTGGTTCTGTTCGCCAGCTCCTCAACTACTAAAGCCTATAGACGCGATACCAAAAATATCAGACGCACCGTTGTCTACCCTGACTAGGGTTACCATCCGTCCGGATTTGTACGGACATGTCCGGACTTTTTTAATTAGAGCAATATGAGTAAAACTACGTATTAAGTTATATCAAATAAGTCTTTATTAAGTTCTCATTAATTTAAAACAAAATATAAATCATCTTTAAAAATCAACAACGAGACCCCCTCCTGATGCGAGCGTCTGCTACCACGCGTATAATATCGCTGTAACTAAGTGGGTGATGTTTGCATTTTGTGACTACAATGTCCGGACTTTCATCGAAATGTCTGGCTTTTTGTCAGGACTTTTCAAATTTTAAATAGTAATCCTAACCCTGACCCAATCCGGTGGAGCCCTGGAACCTTATTCACCGACAGAAACACAATACCATCAAAAAGTAGTTTATTTTTACTGAGATCTTCTATCTACACGAGGCGACTGTTCACGATGGACGTTGACGAAGTTCTTGTTGTGATGTTCCTATTATTGTTTAAGAAAACAAAGAAAGACAGCCATGGAAAGTAAATATTTTGTGCACATATTCCTGAGGGAAAGATTCGATTTTGGGTAAATTTCAGAACTTAATAACAGAATTGGGAAGTGACGAAATTAAGTGTTTCAATTATTTTAGGATGTCAATATCAACATTCAACGATCTACTGACTCAAATATTAGTAAACATAATCTACCAAAATACAGGACTAGAGACTGCATTTGTACTGAAAAAGGGTTACGTTACGGACGGAACAAGGGGTAGCGGGGGAGGATAGTCAGCCCCGACACCCGACAAATATGAATAGCGCCACTCTTAATCATAGGCGAGCGAGATCCGACACGATTTTTTTACGGGCGTAGAGGGCTGGCAAAACACCCGACACTTTTTGTCGGAGCCGAAACAAAATCGGTTTCCGATAAGTGTGAATAGTTTCATATATAATGCTCTGCCACTGGAATCTCCGATTAATATACGGATCTCGGACACCCGAAAAGTGGGAACGAGCTCTTACTTCAATAACTTCAATTCGAGCTACAAATCCGCTATGCCCCAACTCTCTTGAAATCTGCTAGAACTTGTTTATTCAAATTAGCTGTTTCTAAATTTGAAAGTAATCTTTCCTTTTTATTTCTTAGAGTGCTTGATAAGGATATGTAATAAATTAACGGCTGACATCTTTGCAAATAACATATATTAAAATATAGCCATGTAAAGTGCTAGCATTCTGTGGCTATGGCTACAGAAAGAAAGAGGTTAGAAGGGCTTTGTGGGCGGGGCAGGCTCACCACTATTATGTGAGCAAATGCTTATAACCTTGACCAAAACTTGGCTCTGATTGCGTAGTTGCTCTAAGGTGTAAGCGCTGATTGGTTTGATTATTAGATGTCGCATCATTTGACTGGCTATTATCTATTAGGTGGTAGTGTAGTGAGAACGAGCCGGCAACATCGGTTCTCGTACAAATAGTCTTTGATCACCTTTCTGGCCTCTTTCTGTGTTCTGTGATCATAGCTGCAAGAATGATGATCTGCAAAACTCATAAGGGATATGTGGTGTGAAATGAATTAAGTACCTAGATTTTAAAGCCTAATTTCTCAGAAAAGGCTCACCTTACCTTTTGCTTAATAGCAAAAGCAACACCTGTTGACACCGTTACACATTTATTGCAATTGTTCCTGTAAATACCTGAGAATAGAGTTTAATTTCGCTTGGCAAGCCTACAAAGCAAATCATCAATCAAACCGCAAATGACGTGTGGACATTAGACGCCGCCATGTTTGTTGAGCTAGGAGACATGTTCGGTGTTCTTATCGTTATCGGCTGAAACACAAGTGTGAACCGATAGGAATTATAGTTTCTAGTATATAGTAAACTAATGAGAGGCCGCGACTTCGGCCGCGTGGAAAAATTGGTTTCCAATACAAAGTTTCATCCCCTTTTCACCCCCTTTCAAGGATCTGGGAAAAAACTATTCTATGTCCTTTTCAGGGACTCAAACTATCTCTTCGCTTTTAATCTAAATCAGTTAGTTAAGCGTGAAGAGCTGAAAGATAGACAGACACACTTTTGCATTTATAATATTAGTATAGACTAGTATGGGTATGACGTTGAAAAATAATTAGTCTTATTAATAACAAAGAACTTGTCTGCATAATGATGTTATAAGATATGTGCATAGCAGATTTTCTACAACATATTAAGTAATAACCCTACTCAGCTAAAGGCAGTTCTCACCGCAGACAAGGAAGCGATAATTGCTGGCTATTTCCTCGCTCAACCTTATTTGCTGACTTTGATAACTGAGGTTTTCGCAAAGGAATACAAAAATCAAAATGGTTCTCTGCGAAATTTCGTTAGCACCCTATTAATGTCCCCACTGCTGGGGCACAGGCCTCCCATATGAATGGAATAGGGAGATTGAGCCACGGCCCACCACACTTGCACCAGTGCTGATGGGTAGATGCTAATAACTGCAGATGCAGCCGGGACCAACGGCTAAACGTGCCTTCCGAAGCATAGAGGAGCTCGATATAATAAGTTTATGGTCACCCATCCAATGACCGACTATTGCGACAGTTGTTTAACTTCCACTTTCGCAGTTTAAACGCACTAACCACCTCACTCACCTCCTTAACTACTAGTTACTAGTTCAATATATTTAAACTCATTTTATTCTCATAGTCACGACCTGAACTCCATCGTCATAGTAATAGCTTCCCATCAAACGGGCCACATATTTGTCTGTAAAAAACGAGTGTTTACCCAACTATGTAACTACGAATTGTATGACAGACAGGCTAACAATCTCTATACTTAAGCTAAGGCTACACATTAGGAGACTCACTTGGGAGTTAAGAGCCGATGAAAGTTAATCAACGTACGCCTTTGTTATATTATACACACGCCTAGATACCGTATTAACTGGATGGACGCGCCGAAAAAAATATCAACTACATATGGTAGATACGCTCGTCGCTACACACACACACATTGCGTTTAACAGGAGCCGTTTTCTTTGCGTGGTTTATTGGATTGCTCTATTTAAGCGTGTATATGCTTCCGACAATCTGTATAATTCAGCATTCTATACAAAACATAGGCAATATATCGAACGCCAATAACTTCAAGACTATGTGTGAAATATTATTCATTACTTTGCCTAGGTATTCTATACAATGCCGAATGTGCGGTCGGCAAAGTGTAGAGAAGATAACCCGTCGACTTTTCTTTGTTTTTCGACAACTATCAGGTGGCTGGCGCTTGAAAGCCAGTCGCTTTGCTCGCTCTAACTTTAGATCACAACACTAATTTAACCTAACCCACTGTGAATTGGTCAACAGTTAATTGGTTTGTAATTTATTCAATGAGAATTATAAGATCCGTCCGTAATTTTATATGCAACTGGGTAGCCTAAGTAAGGTTTGTTGGGATGAAAACAGGCTAAATCTGATTATTTTTCACATTCCCGGTGGGCCAGCAGGTACTCTATATCATCCTTAGAATTTATATACATTACCTAGACAAAGTATAAAATGGGGAAAAAAATATACCATACATTGCCCAGACGCCTCAGGCATTGCTTGCATTGCCTCAGTTTTGTATAGAATACCTGCATAATGCAGATTTCCGGTGAAATTATATAATCTACGCGTATTGCATATTTATCGTGGATTGTTACAGTATAAAGGCAACCATACACGTGCAACTGCAACGTGCAACTGCAACAGGGTCTTCTTTAAGCGTCCACTCCATATTTAAAAATGAGTAAATTTCTAAAAAGTATGCATTTTTATTTTCATGAACAAATCGAATATTGAACTGGCACCTTATAATAATAATACTTAAGTGACCTGTCTAGATAGGTTAGTGCCTGTCCTCATCTCCACACCACGACATCGTCAACGCGGCACGGTGCGGTAACGTGCAAACCTGGTTGTAAATTTGCACAACGCGGCATGGTGCGGTAACGTGCCATACCTGGTTGTAAATTTGCACAACGCGGCATGGTGCGGTAACGTGCCAAACCTGGTTGTAAATTTGCACAACGCGGCACGGTGCGGTAACATGCCAAACCTGGTTTTAAATTTGCACAACGCGGCATGGTGCGGTAACGTGCCAAACCTGGTTGTAAATTTGCACAACGCGGCACGGTGCGGTAACATGCCAAACCTGGTTTTAAATTTGCACAACGCGGCATGGTGCGGTAACGTTCCAAACCTGGTTGTAACTTTGCACAACGCGGCACGGTGCGGTAACGTGCCAAACCTGGTTGTAAATTTGCACAACGCGGCATGGTGCGGTAACGTGCCAAACCTGGTTGTAAATTTGTACAACGCGGCACGATGCGGTAACGTGCCAAACCTGGTTGTAGATTTGCACAACGCGGCACGGTGCGGTAACATGCCAAACCTGGTTGTAAATTTGCACAACGCGGCATGGGGCGGTAATGTGCCAAACCTGGTTGTAAATTTGCACTTTATGTCAACGCACCGTGCCGCGTTACCTTACAGTTCCACGTTGACGACGTCGTGATGTGGAGATGTGGACAGACTTCAGATTGCTTAGTTTCTAGCTTAGCTTTAAGCTAAGCTTGTTGTTGTGTAGCCACAGCCTTAGGGTCACTTGTCATCGTCCACTACAATGTTTGAATATCATTACTTGGGATTATGACAGACAATGACACGAATCTTGGATTTGGGCCAGCGCAAACAATGCTTGCGATTTGATTTTAGGTTTGTGTATATTGTTTTATGTCTTGTTCTTTGTCAGACAATGTACTTTTATTGTTTGGTTAGTACGTTTCGTATAAGAAATACATAAGTATCCACTATGGGTGCCCGCGACACCGTATGTGTAGAAAAAATGTTTTTTGTGATAATACCTATCCAAGTCCTTTCCCGGGACCCAAACTATCTATATACTAAATTTAAATTAAATCGATCAGCGGTTTAAGCGTGAAGAGGCATCAGGCAGACAGACACACTTTCCCATTTATAATATTAGTATGTTATATAGATATGTTGTTTAGGCCAAATTACTGTAATTATTAAATATTAATGGTCCATACTGCCAGATGTGGCTTTATGTGTAACTAAATGTTACTTGAAGCTAGGTTCGACCCCTTTTAGGATTGTGAGCTTGATTATATATATTTTTATTAATGTGTGCTAGGAGGGTAAGTCCTTTAATTTTCATCCAGTTATTTCATACCTACCCGCTCCTGGGTCATAAATTGGCTTCCCCTCCAGTACTCGCCTCACCGTTAGTGTTTGAACTATCATCGCACAGTTAACATTACATTCGTCTTCAAACTCCAAAAAGGATAAAAATACAAGCCTTAGTTCTCTGTACGTGCTGTGCACATCGTGTTAGTGTTGTGCAGAAGAAAAAACTGTGTATTTAGAGTGGCCACTCGTATTAAGAATGTACTGGAACAATCTGAGGTACTTATTTAGCAGCTGAATGTTGGTGAGTCTTCCATTAATTTACTTATCCCTCTTCTCCCGTTATACCCTTCTTCAGCACACGAACCAGTCGCGCATCCATATGTGAAGAACATCTCTTCGGTAAACAGAAAACATATTTTCGAAATAATCAAACGTAAAACCTGACCAGAGAAAATTTTCTCCTGACTACCAGTCACTCTCTGATCATAACATACACAACAAGTGTTGGAAGAAAGATGTAGCAAATCCAACTCTAGCCATTCAGTTTGCTTTGAATAAAACTCACTACTGCAGCGCACACTAATCGGAATCGTAACGTAATCGCCTCGCCTCGGGATAAGCTCCCGAACGTGTGTGGTCAACTTTGCGTGCTCTAGCTTCCGTCTCCCCGTAGCCTATTTCTCTCTGTTTTCCGAACCCTAATTAACGTCTCTTCGTTCACACGGCCTGCGTTGCGGAAAGTGCTGTCCACAGTGACCACTCCGTTTTCGTTGTACCGAACCAACGATATTTAATACCCCGAACTCATATAGAGTGAGGGCAGACTCGTGCTTAGCCCTGAATAAATCATAGATTAATCTATTTACGTTATATTACAATTAACATTAGGCACATAGAATAGTAAATTATTATTCTTAGAAATATATAATTAGCGACAGCTGCCACCAGTTAGATGTCCATATAGGACTAATGACAACCTGCACAATGATGGTATCGATCATGGCCAATCTTGTGATCGCCCATCATGGCCCATCGTGTAGAGGAGGCAGAGTCGGTACTTCCTAAAACCACTAAAAACTGAGCGGTTTCTTTTCCTATGGATTGGTCACGGTAAGAGATAGAGTGACAATAGATGAGTAACAGAGGCAAAAGTATTGTCATGTGTCTGTATTGAAAAACCCTGGGCACTTAATATTATAAGAATGAGCATTAAAAAGTTAATTCATTAAAAAAAATATATGAATTGCCACTATTTATGTCGGTTCATTATTGAGACAAATCTTTCTAAAAGCATTCCTAAATATTTATTTTAAGAATTTCGAAATCACCGAGTTCAGTGTAAAATAACAATATTTTAATTCATTGTGTGTATAATTACTTCCTTGGGAGCACGACGAATCGCTTCATTAGTGCATGAATTTATATATTCAGGGGAATAACCTCCGATTTAAGTTATAAACAACCTTACCTACCTAAATAAGCGGAGAAGTGCTTATTTTGAGATATGAGCAAGTTTTTTAAGAGCTGTTTCTAATTCGGAAGTTCTCGATGTAGCTGTATTATGATATACACATGTATGTACGTCAAAGTTCCTTTATGCTGCTTGTACGCGCCTGCTATTCACCCTGCTTGGATGTGCACTTACCCAATATCAGTTTATGATAGTTCAGCGATTTCAATATGTTAACATTTGAGTTGTTACCGAGATCCGGCCGCAAAATTCTGCACCCATCGGCTTTTTTTATGAAATCTAATTTAAATGAATGATTAATGAGTATACATTGCGTTAATCATGGGTTGCCTAAAAAAGTGGCCGCAAAAACCTTTAATTTAATTTAGTGGCATCAATTGTTTTATGAAAATTGCATCCATACGTTTTTATATACGATAAAATTTATGTCATCTGAAAAGAAATGATGTGACGAATTTAAAAAACAAGGGTTGCCACCTCTCAATTATCCGCAACCTCAGTGTTGTCAAGTGTAAACAAGTACATTTTTTTGATAATTTACACCCATCTGTTTTTTATTGATACTTACCCAAATTGAAATTACATATAAGCCACCATTTCATATAAACAATCATTTAAATAAAGTTTAATTAAAAAAAACAGGTGGCTGCATAATAGAGCGGTGGGTTCTCGGACTTGGGCCCACTAATTTTGTTCAATCATTCCGCCCAGCACCCGGTACCTATAGTATTACAGCGAAAATAAGGAGTAATATCATTGTCACATTCATTGTAGGTAGTTTTTATATGGATTACGTGGTGGACTCGAGGTTCACATGCTCACTTTAAAGCATGGCAACCCTTACTTGCAGCTTTCTATTAACTGGCAATCAATGGCTTATCGTGTACAGCGTACTTAACTGGTCTGTGTAGCCCTCATCTATGTTTATCTCCTATTATTCGAGTTCTACTGTACTTCCAGGATTTTATGTCTTAAATATTGAATAGTTTTTATACAAACTTATCTATATAATACATCTATTAAAACCATTACTAAATAAAATAAAACGAAAAGATGAAAATGAAAATATTTTTTTCAACTCGTGGCAGAAATCATCCACTTACACAGACGAGAGGATAAAAGAAACTTCAATTTGGGTAAATATCTATAAAAAAACAGATGGGATTAGATGAAATTGATGTTTACACTGGCAACCCTAAGGTTGCGGCCAATTGAGAGGTGGCAACCTCTTGTTTTTTGAATTCTCCACACCATTTCCTTTCAGATGGCATAAATTTTACCAAAAATACATAAGAATGCAATTTTCATAAAAAAATATGTTACTAAATTAAATTTCAGGTTTTCTACTTTTTTAGGAAACCCATGATTAATGCAATGTTTACTCATGAAACATTCATTTAAATTAGGTATCATCAAAAAAAAAACAGATGGGTGCAGAATTTTGTGGTCGGATCTCGGGCTATCAGAATATTAATGCAGTTTGCTGGCAGCCAATGCACAAATTGAAAATGTTTTGTAGAGCGTATTTTTTTCTGATTACGTACCTATCTAAAGAAAAAAACATTGAATGGTTAGTTAAAAATATAGTCCTGCAAAAATATTTATTTTCGTATTCACAATACTTTTCTCCTTGTTTAGGCAGAAGGAAATTTTATTTGTTAAAAGATACAGGTATCATATTTTTGTATCAAGCAAGGATGTAAGATGCCAATACCTCAGTAGGGCATGAAATATCTTTCAATCAATCATTTTGTTGGTATTTGTGATCTCACTGAATGTTTTCGTTAGGTTTCCAAAGAAAATTGCTATTGTGTTAAATGTTTGAAAATCTATTCGATTCCTGAAATGCATGACTGTAAACATTTTTAAATACAAATTAAAAATGTATAAATTGACTGAATAAATACAGACATATTTCTATTTTTTTAAGTATTCAACTGCTACATGTTTTGATGTTTAAAAAAATCTAAGCGGACCAGGCAGTCGAGTCCCGTCTGCTGTCTGGTCCACGTGGATTTTTCATTTATAATTTTAAGAAAATAGAAAAACAAAATGTTTACAGTCATGCATTTCAGGAATCGCATAGTTTTTTCAAACATTTAACGCATGATGGAAGAAACACGGAGGAGCTCGAGATAGTTAACTTTTGGTCACCCAATGACCGAACACTGCAAAAGTTGCTTAACTTCAACGATCGCTGCTGAATGCGCTAATCACTTGGACCATCATCTAAGTACCCTGCCCATTGCCACTTCAGCTTGGCGATCCGTTGAGCTATGTCGGTTATTTTAATTCTTACGGATTTCCTTATTTCTGATTCGGTCACGTAGAGAAACACCGAGCACAGCTCTCACCCTCGGTCGCTGTGCGACTCGATTCAAAAGACTGACGTTTTGGATGCGAAAAAAGCCATGGGCGTTTGTTGTTTTGTTTGCCATGCCTAGACGTTCGTCCCTATATAAAGGGATCAGGTATGGTAGAAGATGCAAGGTTCTTATATTGTTCTGCTACGCTCGATTAAATCCAAAAATACCCGGTCTGGCTACACTGCTGCTATTACTCCCTATTGCTACAATATATTTACATATAAAATGACAACCAAGCAAGTTGTGATAATTGTTGTAATTGCTATTCTGTTATGGGTACCTTTCCATAAACTCTACCATAGTAAGTGGCAACAAAAAGACTATTAAAAATAAATAAATAAGTATTAAGTCTCTTCCCTAACATGTGCTACATGTACGAGTAAGTATTCTGTGGAAATTCCAGAGGAGGTAAAAATACAGACAACGGAGGTATATTATTTTAATGTAATTTGGGCTCCATTGGGCTTCCGGGAGTGTTTCTAGAATTTTTGAGCTTCGTTACCCATTTTATGGTAATGGTCGGAAGTATTGTAGGCTAAAGGCAGGCAGGGCAGATTGTTTAATATTATACAAAAACTAACTTTAACAAAAAATTAAACTGCCGAAAATATAATCAATATTTTTTATCTTTAATTAAAATTAATTTTGTATGTATATGCAGTTGGTCGCAGATGACCTTTACAGCGAGACCGGGTTTGGGGACGCGAAATTCTAAGGGAAGCCGAATTGGCGAGTGGCTCTAGAGGCATTGCAGGCGGATGGCATCCATAACTTATTATGGACGTTCATATAATAATAAGTTAATGACGAACATCACAATGAAAATCTTTAAGGAAGCTAGCAAGGGCGCATTCGTAAAGTTTCCCTAGCGTTTTGAGGAGACTTTTACTAAATTTCCGTTCTCGATAGTGACGGCCTCTTCCCACTCTGCGGGAAATATCGCGTTTGTTAAAGCCGCGTTAAATATTGCGTGTAAGACAAAGAAGTTGGGCGGATAAGATCTAAAGGACCTTACTAGAAATTCCGTCTGACCCCGGGGCGCTACGAGGGTACAGTTTACGGATTAACGAGCGTACCTCTTCTACAGTGACCGGTTCAAGTGTGGCGGTAGGCGGCACGAAAGAGGACTTTTTGACTTCTGAGTCAACTAACTGGACATGTACAAGGAGGACAGGGAGAGTGCTAGGCGCCTCCAGGCTGTCGGCCAGGCATTCGGCTTTTTTGTCGTCGTTAAACGCGATCGATCGGTCGGGTTTGGTCAGGGGAGGCAAAGAGGATTCGACCTCTGATTTGAAGGATCTCGCCATCTTCTAATGAGCTTGGTGTGATGGCGAGATCTCCTGGGCAGTAGTCGGATGAGAGTTCATAGGCCGTTTCTATCGAATGCAGCCTAAAGGCTAAGTTTTTTAGTAAGGCCATGTCTAGGGGATTAGCAGTGTGATCTGCTTGGGACGGGAAGTGAGTGGGTGTGAGGGACACTATAATGTCAAACACCATAGTGTCAGATAAGTTGGAAAGCAACCTGCCGTTACTGTTGGTTGTGTTACAACTTCACTGGACGTGTTTGCTATTGAGGTCGCCGGCAATAATGACGGCGTTGTCCATAGCAAGCAGGGCCTCTAGGCTTGGTTGGGTGAGGTTTTTGTTGGGGGACAGGATTGACGCAATCGTGACCGATCAAGACTAGCCGACAGTCGTAGACTTATAAATCAGTCAAAGCGGGAAAGACGAGCGGGGAACAATGGAGAGACCGCTTGTAGTAGATTAGAGTGGCACTGTTGCGGCCGTTTATTTCGTTCTGGACTAAGTTGTAATTGGCAATGCGCGGGCCACGACTGAACGCAACCGCAACTGACGGTTTAAAAACATTTCTTGTTTATGTTCTTTTTTTAAGCATTGTGGGTTGCCTACAATGCGAAGAGATGGCGCTGCCTTGCAGCTTAAGGCCAGGAAAATTTCGACGCGGCCATCAGGGCCGTGGTAGCATAATTGATCAGTGCATTCGCCCGGATAGCGAAGGGTGCGTGTTCGAGTCCCGTCCGCTGCCTGGTCCGCGTGGATTTTTTTCTAGTAAAACTTTTCTTTAGATTTAAACATGTAGCAGTTCAATGCTAAAAAAAATAGTATAATTGCTATTTCTTCTTTCAAATGTTTAAAACTTAAAAAAGTATTCATTTGAGATTGTGGGCTGCCTACAATGCGAAGAGATGGCGCTGCCTTGCAGCTTAAGGCCAGGAAAATTTCGACGCGGCCGTCAGGGCTGTGGTAGTGTGGTAATTGGTAAAGTGCATTCGCCCGGATTGCGAAGGGTGCGGGTTCGAGTCCCGTCCGCTGCCTGGTCCGCGTGGATTTTTTTCTAGTAAAAGTCTTCTTTAGATTTAAACATTTCTTGTATTAAAAATATATCTACCGCGTGATCAAATAAGAATTTCCGCACTTTGACTGGAGAGACCATTAGCGTTGAAGAACGTGAGGGACCGCGATGGTGAGCGCGCGGATAGCGGTAATGAATGCGCGGTGTTCGGCGAAGATACGGGTAATCATACCGATGTTATTCGTAGCTTCCATGAATTTGGCCCCTAGAGCCTCGAGCTCCACGGGGTCGATGACGGTGGCTATCTTGATCGCGAGATATGCGTCAGAATCGCCAGAGCCAAGGGCCATCGCATTGCCCGAGACAGAAGGAGCGGACGTGGTTGCGGATGCGGGTTTGGTGGGTTGCGGCGCCCCGGCGGCTTGGAGAGTGTATGAGGTGGGTTCTTATGAGGGACCACGGGGGCCCTCCCCCGTTGGTGTCTGAGAAGCAACCACCTTCCGCCATGCGTTGGGTGCGGGGGGAGCGGGGTAGCGGGGCGGAGCGCGATCGTTCCCTGAGCAAGGAATCCGCGGGCGCGCGCAAGCTTTTTATCTATCTTCTTTGTCTCACTTTAATACTAAAAAGAAAAGGAGACGAAAGATGCAGTACTTATTTTCACTACCCACATGTAGCGACATTTGAAAATGCGTGCCATTACCTTTTAAAAAAGTGTGATTTATTTCTTAAGGTTATAATGTTTCCTCGTAAATGTGTTGAAAAACGTTGTACGACATTCGTGCGGAATTGGTATTACAAACTCGTGACTATGGTAAGCCTTCGACTTCGTCTCGGGCTTACATTCTTCTACTCGTTTTTAATAACCAACTTATCGAATTAATACCGTAAATAACTATAATAAAAAATAAATAAACCAGGAAGTTATTTTTATTCCTTTTGGAGTTTTAACGAAGAGAAGAAAAGCTCAAGTAATAGCAATTAAAATTTTAATTGCTTTAACTTGAGATTATTTGTTTGCTTAATTTGGTAAACTTACACTTTTTGTGCCCGATTACATGATATCATAAGCGAGGCCTACGAATAAAGAGAGCGTAGGGGCAACAGTGCCACTGATGGGATCGTGTCCGTAATTAATTTAAATTAAAAAATAATAAATGCGCAAAGAAATATAACAAGTGTTAAATCTTATAAAATGCGTCTCATAACCCGTTCATAGAGGGCGCTTGAAATTCCGTCTGACCCCGGGGCGCTACGAGGGTACAGTTTACGGATTAACGAGCGTACCTCTTCTACAGTGACCGGTTCAAGTGTGGCGGTAGGCGGCACGAAAGAGGACTTTTTGACTTCTGAGTCAGCTAACTGGACATGTACAAGGAGGACAGGGAGAGTGCTAGGCGCCTCCAGGCTGTCGGCCAGGCATTCGGCTTTTTTGTCGTCGTTAAACGCGATCGATCGGTCGGGTTTGGTCAGGGGAGGCAAAGAGGATTCGACCTCTGATTTGAAGGATCTCGCCATCTTCTAATGAGCTTGGTGTGATGGCGAGATCTCCTGGGCAGTAGTCGGATGAGAGTTCATAGAGGGCGCTTGATAAGAATTACATATTAAATAAACATTCATTATGGAAGAAATAAAAACAAAATTATTGAACTTGCAAAAATACCTGAAACAACGTAAACAAAGTTATGTTTGAAATGAAACAAATGATTGAAAACGCAATAAATAACACAACATAAATGAAAAATTTAATGGCTTAGAAATAAAAAAAATGAATTTTTGTGAGAACTAGGCATGCGTCCGATATATCAAAACGAATCCAAAATCCGATTTCAAACACAAATCCAAACGATTTCTCAACAAGAAAATCCGATTTCAGAAATCTAACCGAACCAAAACGCTAGCGATCTAATACCACCACACGTATCTAAATGTAAATCGGATTCGAAATTCGTGCCATCTTTTTTACTCCGCTATGTAGCGATTGGTTAGAAAGAGAGAAAGCGAATTTCTTCACAATTTCGAGCGTCAGTAAAATTCGCTTCGTCTCTTTCTTACCAATAGTAACAAAGCGGAGTAAAAAAGATGGCGCGAATTTCGGAAGTCCGATTTCGGTTTGTTGTTTACGGAAATCTATTGCCATTGAATATGTGCGATCAATTTAGTCTTACGACACAGTACTTAAAGACTATATTTTTGTTTAGATGCAAATTTAACCTTGATATGCAAGTGCGCGCGTGTCAGTCAGTGATTTTTGTTTGCCGGTTTTAGATTAAGACTGTAGTAAGACTGGATTGGAGTTTAGTAGAGTTCATAAAGATAAAAATAATAAGTCAACTTAGTAAATTGGGTACCTACACATTATTTAAATTGATAGTTTTAATTTGGTTTTTTTTTTAACTGTTGACTTTTTAATTGATTAGACGAGTTTTGTGTTGGTTTTCAAAATATCGTCAATTAATTGTTTGTGATTATCGTTAGCTAATAAAACCAAATCTTAACACAAACTAGTGAATTGGCTAAGTTAGGCACATCTGAAATAGGCTTGTTGAAAATATATCGATGTATCGATATATCGATATTTTTTGTTCGATTTATCGATATTTTTTGCCGATATATTTTGATTCGATATATCGATACATCGATACAAAATAACCAATATCGAAATTCGTATCAAAAATGATATTTCTTTAATTATTAGCGGCATATCACGATCTAACTAAATTCGTCTCTGGAAAAATCGTAACTGGATCTCAGATTAATGATATTCAACATATCTATGATCTATGCTGTATTTAGTATTGTCTATGTCATCATTCGAAAATAGGGTCTATTTTTAGGGAGAAAATTTTCGTTCCATTATTATTCCGCGTGTCATATTTCGTGAGCTAATGTACGATATTTTTGGGAAAATTGGTCCGATATATCGATGTTTTTTTCGCGATATATCGAAGCCGATATTGATATTTTTTAAAATATCGATGTATCGATATTTTTTTCAACTTTCGACATCCCTAGGATTTTGAAATCTGAAATCGATAAATATCCGTTTGCGTTCAAAACCAAAAACGCCCCTGTCTAGTGAGAACAAATAGCTTGAAAAATAAGTAAAAAAGCAAACTTGTAACGATGAATTTGGCAACTTTCTGGAATATGAACAGTATATAAATTCTAGTAAAACGAAACCATATCGCGATTTAGATTTAGTTCGCCATCGTAGTATAGTAGCGCCATCTGTTGGGAGTGATGCAAACTAAGAAAAACAAGTATGCTTATGACCACACGACTGAAGTGAAACTTCTTTAGCTCCATCTGTGTGTATATATAAATATATATTATATTGTACACACGCATGTATGTGCATATGCATATTTCATTTACTAGCTATAAGAGAAAGAGAGAAAGAAAATGTGCGCGCGCACTGCTTTCTCTTGCTTATCCCGACTATCCTCCACTCGACTCCCGTTCTCCTCGCCCAAACACACTTTTCGTAACGCGTAACGCATTCGTCAGCTTACCCCCCAAGTCAAACGTGCGTAAAAAAGTTTCAATTCAAAATTCGACCGTGTCATACATTGACAAGGGATATTATGTAAACCCTCCAGTAGCTCAAAAGACTGACGATTTGAACTTTCAATAACTACCATTCAGAAATAAACATGTCACGGTCTGGTATCTAATTATACCGATTTTGTATAAAATTATGTGATCTGAATAGCAGCCCTGCCTATAGCCTACAATATATACGATAATACTCTTCATTAACATAAAATGAGCTTTAACATAAAACGTTTTTTGAGCGGTAACGACGCTTTTAACAAAAAATTAAACCCCCGAAAAGTAAAAACATAATAAACCTTTTTTTATCTTTATTCAAATAAATATTGGCCAGTATTTAAGAGTAAATCAAAAAATTGTTGTTTTGTTTAAAAATAATTCCCAATCCTAAGCAAAAAAAACTTATTGCACTGCAAAATAGTCACCTCAAAATATTGTTATGTTAGTGACAATTTAAATACGTAATGCATCGCTATTTATTTAAATCTAAAGCGTTTTTATTTAAGAATGCCTATCTAATAATAACCACCTCACAACAAATCTATTACATATTTTTTTTTAAACAAAGCTGGCATATTCTTGTCTTATACAGCAGTTTACCTAAGTGAAACACCATTTTAATTGGCATAAGAATTTATTTATTACGACACAATGAGATCAACAATCAAATATAACATCTGATACAAAAAGTAATGTCTACTTTACGGTAATTAAAGCAGGTCTTGCTCTAGGGGGACGTCCACGATTCCTTTTTTGTCCGATTATTATATTTTTGGCCTCTGCAGGACGTGCTGTTATATACCTGAGCCGGATTGCAAGTCCCATGATATAGTTGCATTTATAGTTTTTGAAAAAATGGAGGTAGGTACATTTACCATTCATCCAAGCACTTCTTTGCGTGGGCAAGACAACTCTCCAATGCCAAAAGCATTTTTTATAACCATCAAAAGTGTCCCAATGTTGGGCAAGTTTTAAAATGCTTAATGGGAAACCTGTTGCAAAAATATTTGTTTTGTTATGAGTGCGAGTATAATGTGTCGACGCCCGGGTTAATTTGTTGTGCAATGGGTATATTTGCTGTGCAATCAGTATATTTGATACGAAAATGATATTTCTGTACAATTAAACAAGTTTTTTGTCGAGCATTAGAGGAAAAATGTACTACAGATTAGATGTATATATTTGAATTATTTTTAGCACTAGTTTAGTTCAACATATGTTTTATTTGCAGTAAAATAATTACTTTGATGTAAAAAGTATTGGCTTGATGTACATAACTTGGTGGGTGATAAGTTATATGCTGTGCATTTAAAAATATCCCATTGATATTTGGAGGCGATGCCAGTGCCAGGCCAACCCAAGTAGTAAATGGGAAACTTAAATCTATCAGATCTGCATGGCTTCGATTCCAAATATTAATTTGATTAAAATAATAAGGTCTGTTATTTTTTACTTTTTCGCGATTAAGTTTTTTGTTGAAAAGTTTTTATTTATCAATTTTTTGTGGTTATAATTTATGTAATATACAACGCGGCATCAAAATCTCTGAGTAAACAATAACCCTTTTTTTCACACCCTTAATTTTAATTTTCAAAGGACACTGCTCGTTCCCCATACATTAAATGCCCCAGAACGCACAGCAATGAGAAAATTCATACATCTTCATACATTCATTTCACAGTATTCATAAACTCTAATTAGGCATTTGTTGAGATACGGACAACTTGAGGAACCGTGGCCTACTACAGAATGTATTAGATTTTGAGGTTAGAATTATAATACTTAATCGTAAAAGATGTACACTTTATATATTCTGAATAGATTTAGTGTTTACCTCTATGTAAGCACTTAAATAATATGCATTAAATGAACATGAAATGCAAATAATAATAAAAATAATAAATGCTTATATTCATTTAGATTTATGAGTGTTGGCAGTTGGCACATATAATGATACCTATACCTACCTGCTGTAATAAAAAAAATATTTTCAAATGAAATGTTAAAAGGCTTTCCATTTACCTGTTTCTTTATTTTATTTTATATTATTATATCGGTAATTAGGTATGTACCTGGTTATCATTATGATTTTCATAAAAATAAACAGATATTAAATGGGATGGGAGTATATACTATCTTCACATAATTTCATAAATTATCTTTCTATAAAATAATATAAATACTAGTGATAAGTATACTAAGGTACCTAGTTCTATTCTTATGTTGATAAATACCTATGGTCGTCTATATTGCATTTATTAACGTTACCTATTCAAAATGGAATGGAATTGAATTAAAATAAAACACTTGTATTTGAAATAATTTTGTGAACCTCATTGGCGGAAGCTTTTTAATTTCGATGAGACAGCCTTTTAAGGCTCTAAAGATGACATGACAGCAAATTGTGTACAGTCTGTTCATCCTAACTTGTCTTATTTGGTAAACAATCTTGGCACAACTTTTTACCAAATCACTCATTTAAAATTAATATAATAACGAACCCAATGAACTGTAAAAATAAATCGTTATTATAGACCTAACTTGTCCTATTTGGATAAACAATCTTGGCACTCCATTTATTGAAAATACAGCATTAAAAATCAACTGATAACTAGATTCAATAGGTTTCTATTCCTATTGAATCTAGTTATCAGTTGATTTTTAATGCTGTATTTTCAATAAATGGAGTGCCAAGATTGTTTATCCAAATAGGACAAGTTAGGATGAACAGACTGTAGTATCTATGTAGTAACAGAACGTTTATTATTTATTTTTTAAACAGTTTGTCCGTTTTCTATGATTAATTGCTAATAAATAAAAATAATAATAATGAAGGACATTCTTTTATGCATGCTGGGGCCGATTGCGTTGCAATAAAAAAATAATTATCAATGTCAGACGACTCTGTAAAAAGTTATGTGTCATATATTATAAGTGAGTAAACAATCAATCATCTCCTGTTTTCATAACCAAAAGGGTTGATTTTTTGTAAATTCATATAAGACCAACTTCGGGGTATACGTTTAAAAAAAATCAATTTAAAATTATCAAAATCAGACTACTCTGTAAAAAGTTATGTGTGGTATTACATTATAATCAGTGAGTGAACAAACATCATCCCCTGATTTACCCCTCTTTCATATTTTTTTTAATTGTGGTTTATTTAATGATAAGTGTTGCAGTTATTTTCTTTAAGGCGAGACACTAAAAAGGCTTGGATCACTATACTGTAGATTTATTTATTTATCTGTGAGAATGCTATTTTACTATTTATGAGACATTTATTAACATTTTCACAATGTATGTAATCAAATCAAAGTATGACAGGAACAGGAAACAGGTACGTTGTTATAAAGTAGACAAAGGTGTGTGCCACATTGCCTTATACTACAGCAATAAGCGTTCTGTTTTCAGCGTATTTGTTCGATTTTTATCATCATGGATACGTTAAAAATTCGAATGATTATGGAGTCAAGTTTCCGACTGCGGTATCGAAGAAGACGAGTGCCAGTGGTTAATGATGAAACTGAAGATCAAATAGAGGTGTCTAATATTTCCGGAGGGGTTCTATGATGACACCTAAGAGCAGCCGATCCCACACCATTTGAATATGACTCACTATTAACGTAGCGCTAATGTGAGTATTCTTTGAAATTTAAGTAACTCGTTTCAGGTCGTTTGACGATCTTAGCATCAACGTAATTAATTTAAAGAGTCTTAGTTTAAGAAGCTTCCATTTAGTTCAGAGAAAATGTATGTTTAAATGAGATCATTGAGTTAAATAAAATTAATTTCATCTTTATTAATTTAACAATAACTATTACATTCAATTACTATAATCACCATACTATACCTATTGAAAGGCTGGCAAATCAATTAGGGCGATGATAATCCAGTAAGCCGGTTCCAAATGTGAATTCTATCATCGTCGGGATGAGCGTTATGTCGTGACAGTACAACGGTAGAAGCAGCACACAACATCAAAGAGGTATACGGAGTAACCACTACTAACGATCGCAATACCCGGTATTGGTTTGCCCGCTTCCGTTCTGGAAATTTCGGCCTAAGAAATAAAACCCGTGGTCGATCGAAAAGTTTCGTCGACAAAAGGCGATTGTGGAAGATAATGATTCTCAATCTAAAGCTGAAATGGCAGCAGCTTTCGATGTTAGCATCAATCGCATCATCAGCAATGCTCCATTTGCGTCAAATTGGCAAACAAATCAGTGCCTCACGAATTGAATGTTCGCCACCTTGAAGTACGCGTCGAGCTTTGCACTGCTCAACAGGCACAGGCACAAAGGCGATTCAATATATCTTATATTGAATCGCATTGTTGCTTGTGACGAAAAATGGGTTCTGTTCGACAATCGCAAGCGATCAGCAATAGGGATAGATCCTGGTCCATCACCTATACAATACCCTAAAAGAAAACTAATGGTCACTGTTTAGTGGTCTAGCGCCGGTGTCACTCTTCACAGTTTCTTACCATACGGGATGAACGTTACTGGAGATTTGAACACAATGATGGAGAAGCTCGTACATCGGCAACCAACTTTCGTCAATCGTTTTGCTCCAGCATGACAACGTATTGCAGACGGTCTTTAAGTAACAAAAGCTGGGGTTGGAAGTTCTCCGTCATCTAACGTACTCACCAAACCTTGCCCTTAGAGACTTCTTCTTTTCCCAGAATTTGGATAACTCCTTAGTGGGGAAAAAATCAATAACCGAGAGGCAGTTCAAAATGCCGTTGAAGAATCTGTTGCCTCCTGTCCAGCAGACTTTTTTAAAAGGGCATCAATAAACTACCATTACGTTGGCAAAAATGCATTGATTGGTGGGTACTTTGATTAATAAAAATAAAAATTATATAAATGACTAATTTCATGAAAAACGGTAATTTCATAAGTAAGGACTAAATTATAATAATTTAGTTGTGAAGAAAACAAATAAATGATTTTGCAATTACTCAGAAAGGTGTCCCAATTTTTGAACCGGTGGTAGTTAACGGTAGTTAGGGTCAAATAAATAAACTCAAATTACAAAAAAGAAATCCAATGAAATATCCGAACTCTCAATAAAAAGTCCTTACAAGCTAGCTCGAGAAAGTAAATAAAATCATTAGTTTGGCAACGCTGGCCTGAAAAGGCTGCGAAACGTCAATTAACAAATAAAATAAGTACATCTTACCCGTTGAAACGTATTTCATTTAACGAGTGATGTGCGTGAAAACCAAAGAAACAAATAAAGGATTTTACCTTTTGCGGTTTGTAGCTACGTCAAGCTCGGCAAAGAACTATTTCATTAGTCAGTGATATTAGGTAGCTTCCTTTGTAATCAAAGCTATCTCAATAAAAGGATCGCAATAACAACTGCTGTAACAACAAATACCAAGGACAAAATTGAATTAAATCTTTTTTTTCTTTCATACAACAAACGTGATTGTTTTACCTTTTTACGGTCGATGTTAATAACGCTAACACATAGACGCTTAAAATATTTACTGAATATGTTGTTGTATATTCACTTAAAAAAATAATTAAATTTAAATAAAATCAATATTGAAGCTCCTATAGAACAGACGTGTTTTTTCCGTTCTTTGCTCGATATGCAAATATAGTGTCTAATGTAGTTTATTTATGTAGGTAAGTAGGTTAAGCTATATCGTTTTTATGTTTGTGTTATTTTAATGTATTATCTTCGTATAAATAATAAAATTAAATGAATCCATGTCTAATGTTGACTAGTAATTCATGTGCGAGCCCGATTCGCACTTGGACGATTTTTGTATTCTAAATACAGATTTTAAAAGAGGACGGTATATTTTTCATATCCACTGACTTCCTGAGAATTCATTACGACTCTTACAACTTTTCTTCACCAATTCTACCGGTTCAAACAATTTGCCGCTCCAATAGTTATTGTTATCGTTAAAACGTCCCTGTACAATGATTGCGTATAATGCTTGTAAATCACTCATTCTCTTATCTATGTAATTTGCCTTGAAGCCTTTTGTATAAATAGGAGACGTGAGTAAGCTAATTCACATATAATCTTCCCTTTCAAAATGAAAATCTCCTTGTTGCTGTTAGTTGTGTCCGTTTTAATGGCTGTAGGATCTGGTAAGTGGTTTTCAAAGTTTATAGAACATTCCGTCGTTTTTTAAACATTAAAGTACTAGATTAATACGTCTAAAGAAGAAAATTACACTAGATAAAACTTCCTACACTGTCCGAATAGAAATCCAATCTGCATCGCGCCATTATAATATTAATATGTAGTACTTATGTCGTACTTTAGAATGCGACTAATATACATTAATAAGCCAACCTATCTGACATAATGTTAAGTCCAAAAATTAAACATGACCGCCCACGACTTCGTCTGTGTAAACTTTCGTTATTTTGGAATCCCACAGGAATCCTAGATTCTATCGGGGTGAAGAGTATCATTTGTATTCATTTGACATTGTGGGTTACCTACAATGCGAAGAAATGGCGCTGCCTTGCAGCTTAAGAATGGTTAGAGGAATTTCGACGCGGCCGTCAGTGCCACGGTAGCATAATTAGTCAGTGCATTCGCCCGAATTGCGAAAGGCGCGGGTTCGAGTCCCGTCTGCTGCCTGGTTCGCGTGGAATTTTTCTAGTTATATTTTCTTTAGATTTGGTATCATTTGTCTCAATCCAGATCATAAACTATATCTATATGCGTACCAAATGTGATTACTATATTTTTTGCGTGATTGAGTAACGAACATACAAACTTTCTGATGGTTCTTAACTAATTAACCGTGTATCATGTCAAGTTGCTTCGGATTTTGATAGTTTTGGCAAATAAATATTTTATTAATAATCGGAATTTACCCATTGACGCTGAGTATAAATAAGTCTTAGTAATGAATAAAATTTTTTTTAAGAATGTATTACCAGCATTTATTACTCCACGAAAATATATTGTCAACCGTTTTGGAACAGAAACCTTCGCGGATTTCCGTACAGAGGACAAAAACATGAAGAAATCAATGCTTTTAGTCGAATATATTCCCCAATTCAAAGGAGTCTCTCAGGAAGTAACCACCTGTAGTAACCACGTTAATCGTGTTTCTGTCTCATAGAAATTAAGAGCAAGATAGACTACAACATTAGCTGTAGATAGAGACGCTTGTATCCGCAGCATTATTTCTATCAGTTATTCTGATTTTTTTATTTTTCCAATAAATATGCCTTTCGGTCAAGGTTTCCGACGGGTTTTTTTTATATATTTCAATTTTGAGCTAAAACAAGAATAATGTTCTCCCACTCCTAGACAATTATTTTCAATGTTTCAATCCTAGACCATTATTCTCAAGAATATTTTTCTAGTGTTGAAAGAATAACTTACTGTCCTTATTTATTATTATTAAAAACGGTGACAGTAGTTCTGATTCCCGCACAATTCCCTTTACCCAAAACTAAATTTAATAATCATAATAAATATTTCCAACACTCATACCAATTAGCCTAGCCCCAAAGTAAGCACTGTTAGGCTTGTGTTATGGGATGTTAGGGTAACGGATAGAATACATATACTGTACATATATAAGTATATTTATATAGAAATACATGCTCGTATTCATCACACAAACATCTGCCTCCACCGGGATTCGAACCCGGGACCTCTCGAGTCCGCGACACCATGAAACCCGGCGTACAAACCACTCGGCCACGGAGGTCATCGATTTGATAGACAGGCAGTACTTATTATTATATTATTATCTTTAATACCCGGTTACAGAATGGTTTATTAATAAGGAAGCTGTCAAATCATTATGCAACCAACATACCTGTCATGTAAATGACAGTATCCCCCTTATTCATAAACGAAGAATAACTTTGGATAAGTTACTTTATGTTTTGTCGCTGTTCATTTAATGACAAATGGCATTTGAGTGATAAGAACAAAACACGGCGTAACTAGTCTAAGCCTATTCCTCGGAGTATGAGTTTTTGAAAAGACGATGGTCGATTTATCGATAAATTCTAGACACAAAAAGTGGCGCTTACCCTCAGAAATTTTTGCCTAACTTTGACAACTCTGTTATTTTACACAGACAGTGTATTATACTTTCGTCAACTCATGAATGATAACATTAGATTTGATTGCTTGCTGGTCGATTCTATCGCTAAACAGCCCTTCTAAAACCGGTTTGTGCTTTTATAAGATATTCAAAAGCACAAACCACCGCCAAAATTTCTTTTAAGTTTAACCCTCTCGAGTAGGCGGCACCTTGAAACATAGCGTATAAACCACTCGACCACGGAGGTCGTCAAATAACGATACCCTTTGGAGGCGTTGTGTTTTTGTTAATGAGTAAGTTTCTAGGGCTCCACGGGGTAATATATTGGGTCAGCCTAGGCGCAGGGTGATATTTTTGTATCCCACACCTTTTTCACCGTGGTTCTGCTTAACCCCATCTGAAGGGCAGCAGTTTCTGCTTACGTTTGGGATTTCTTTGAATTCGCGCCCTCACAGCTTTTATCACTGCTGGAGTCCTAACAGACCGAGGGCGACCAATTCTTGACCTGTCATCTACACTAGAGTCTTCATTGTATCGTTTGATGGTACAATAAACGAATCTTTTGGTTATATTATAATTTTTCAGTATGTTAAATATTTGAGTTGGCGCGTAACCGCAACGATGCTACTCAATAACTGCAACACGGTCTTCTTTAAGCGTCCACTCCATATTTAAAAATGAGTAAAATTGTAAAATGTATATTTTTTTTTTTCATGAACAATTCGGAATTCGAATTCTATAAACTTTTTTGGGGCCAGCATTAAAAGAAAAGTTTTTACTGTGTGACAATACTTATGACCTGACTGTGTATAAGAAAATAAATAAATATGTTTATACCCTCATGTAATCTTTGTTGGTTTATTTAATTGTTTTGATATCATTTTGAAAAAAAAAGAATACTAAACTATATATTATTGTTATCCATTATTATAAATACATCAATGGCGGATTGTCCATTGGCCTATTGTAACCAAGCTATGGAAGAGCGGTGCATCCTAACACAAGCAATTTTACTGCTTAAAAGGATGTACCATACTCATACATTGTAGTAGGCTAAGTTACTGAAATAAGCCAATTTTGTATTTTGTATTTTTGTATATGCTTGTTTGCCACACTTTTAATAAATAAAAAACGCATCCGATATAATCGACCCATAAAAACGCGCCTATGGCTTCGAGGCTTTAGGCTAAACTTTTATTAACATTAATGACGTCATCATTTGTTGCTGTTGTTAGAGTCTATTTGTAAGAGGTTTCTTAACCAACTAATGAAGCGCGTTTTCGTAACGAACGGTGTTCAACCTAGAAACTAATTTACGATTTCTTTATTTATGGATCCAATGTTCAAAATAGGCAACCTTGCATAGATTCTTCGTTGAGTTTAGGTGTTGTGGTTTCGGGTTTACTTTAATTATACGAACATCGTAAATAAACTCGAAGTTAATGAACATTCCGAATATTTTTATCAGCAAAGTTCAAATGCAAATTTGAAAAAAAAAAGTTCGGATTAATTCCAGCTGCTACTTTTCGGCATCTTATATGGGCGCCAGTAACGGCTTACCATAGGTAGGTAGGTAAGACGTATAAGATGTACAAATAAAAAAGCGAGTGTGCTTATGAAACTTCTTTAGCTCCAATCTGAAAGTCATAAACTTAACCTGAAGATTTGTTGATAGAAAAAAAACCACCAATCCGCGCTGGGTCCGTTATCACCCATCAATCCGCACTGGGTCCGTTATAACCCACCAAGCACTAGATTCATGTATTTTGTGACGGGTATTGTTCATTGTTTACCGATGAGTCATGAGTCATCGGTGACACTAATCGTAACGCAAATTCGAAGCACATTCACCAGTTTACCCCCCAAGTCAAGCGTGCTTAAAGAAGTTTCGCTTAGTTATTAACTTAATAATAGCATGATAATATTCTTTTTTTTTAATGATACACATATGTTATTCAGCTCTTCCTAGACATCTAAAACGCTAACGCTGAAATTTTATGTATGCAGTTGAGTGGTAGTCAAGATTCACAATTAAATCTGGTAGGTGCTCCAGTTAAGTACTTACAAGTTATGTTTTTGTTTTAAACATTTCACTGCTAGATGTTTAAATCTAAAGAAAAATTTTACTAGAAAAACATCCACGTGGACCAGGCAGCGGACGGGACACGAACCCGCACCCCACCTACAATGCGAATTGTAGGGTTACCTACAATGCGAAGAGATGGCGCTGCCTTGCAGCTTAAGGATAGGAAAATTTCGACGCGGCCATCAGGGCCGTGGTAGCATAATTGGTCATTCCGCCCGTCCGCTGCCTGGACCGCAGTTTTTTTTTTATTTTATTGGGAGGGCATGGTCAGTCGGTTACATGCGTTTCATTTATGATGAAATAATAAATCTGTCCTTTTCAAGTTTTGGTATTAACTATTTTGAAGTGAAACTTCCGCACGCACGGTTGACTTCGTTGGTAAACTGGCGAATGCGTTACGCGTTACAGAAAGTGTGTTCGGGCGAGGCGAACGGGAGTTGAGTGGGGGATTTAAGCAAGAGTGCGCGCGCACATTTTCTTTCTCTCTTTCTCTTATACACATGAGCTAAATAAGTTTCACTTCGTTTTTTTTAAATAATTTTTGTACACCATTCTAAAGAGTAGCAAAGTAATACCTTGGTCATTAACTGTGTTTCGATCAAAACGTAATTTCGATGGTATAACATTATTTTATGGTATAACAGAAATTACTAACCTAACTAACCTACCAATCAATCTACACACTGAAGTATTGTGCCATATGATTAGTACGTAATTTCAATGAAACATTTCCATTGGTAAATGGAAAACAACAGCCTTTAATCAAGCTTCATTAACAGAACTATCAGGTAACTAGGCGGTAAGTTATAATTAACAGTTAACAGTATTGAAGCTTTATACTTGGGGCTTGAGAAGAGCTCGATGGCGCAAGTGGTTGGTAGTGGTTGGTTCGGCTGCGATCGTTGAAGTTAAGCAACTTTCGCAGTAGACAGTCACTGAACGGGTGAACAAAATAGTTGCTGTCTTAAGCTCCTCCGTGCTTCGGAAGGCACGTTAAGCGGTTGATCCTGGCTGCATCTGCAGTCGTTGGCACCCACCAATCCGCAGAGGGGCCGCGTGTTGGGTCATGGCCTCATCTCCCTATTCCATCCATAGGGATTTTGTCACAGTAAACAGCAGTGGGAACATTAATGGGCTGATGATGGTACGCGGGACGGTGCTTGATGGCGCACTGGTTAGCTGGTTTCGTCTGCGACCATGGAAGGTTGTTTTATGTTAAAAGGGTGGTAAAGAAGCGCTTGGCTCGCCTCATGGTAAGCGGCCACCATAGATTATAGACGCTTGCGATACCAAAAATATTACTCGCACCGTTGACTGACCCAACCCCTTTCACCGTGGAGCTCTGGTATCTTACTCATCATCAGCTTATTAATGTCCCACCACGCGGGCCCAGTGCGGATTGGCGGGTGCTAACGACTGCTGTTGCAGCCGGGACCAACGGCTTAACGTGCCTTCCGAAGCACGGAGGAACTCAAGATAAAAGGTTTTTGGTTACCCATCCAATGACCGACCACTGCGAAAGTTGCTTAAATTCAACGATCTCAGCCAAACGCGCTAACAACCTGCGCCATCGAGTTCCTCTAGAATCTTACTCACCACCACCAAAAGGTAGTATTATTTTATTGTGATCTACAGAAGATGGAGGTTACTTCCCCTAACGGGCTTATAGTAGTTTTCTTATATTAGTCGATGGATGGGAGACCAAAAGTGTATTATCTTTTTTTCCTCCTTTGGAAATCGCCAGTGATAATATTATAAGGGTACATTACTAGATTGATGATGACGATAAGGATTTAGATTCGATGGCATCAAGTTAAAAAAATATTTTCTAGTCGATTACAAGACGTTCAATTAATAAGCAGTAAGTAAAACTGTAGTAGTCCTATGGAATATTTTTTCGAAGGATAATATTTATCTTTTTGGTTAGCAGCGTTACATACGAGTCGAGTACGAATAACACGATCGAGAGCTACAATTTAATTATCCTCTCTCCAATGATCTGCCTTTGCAATAGGAATGACTAACCTTTTTTTTCTTCGTCTATCAGGCAAGGAAAATATATTGGTCATTTATTTTTTCTATTTTAGCGTATTCAAAACATTACAGAGATATTGATTTGCAATTCCTCGTGTTTTACGAAAACCTGAAGTCACCCGGAATTGCTCAAATCAATATCTCTGTAATGTTTTGAATACGTTAAAACACTCAAATTTTGTAACCGATGGACTTAATGTAATTGTATGTAATGTAATTTTCTTTAAATAAAACTAGTTTTTCACTGGTTAATGCACGAAACTTTATTTATTTATTGACGTTTCGCAGCCTTTACAGGCTGCGTCGTCGGAATCAATTTTTTATTTAATTTTGTCGAGCTACCTGCGAAAGACTTTTATTGAGCGTTCATTTAATTGTTCAAATTGTGGAACAAAAGCTAGTTTTATTTAAAGAGTGATGTGCGTGAAAACCTAAGAAACAAATATAATTTTTTACTTTACCTCGTCATTTCCCATTTGTTTAGCGCATGCGCTCACTATTACGTCATCGAGATCTTATGAGAAACTGAGTGGGTATTTAATTACAGAACACATATTGGGACGAGGCTCTTTTAACGGATAAGTAAGTAGGATTACCTCCTTTCTTTTTCCTGTCTCTTTTGTTCGATCGATTACACTGAGTGTTTTCTCCTTGTGTTTTTCTTCATATAAATAGAAAAGTGTCATTGTGAGCGTATATTTTATAGGCTAGGACGAATTTCATAATTTTGGTCACAAATAAATAAATGAGCGTGTAATATTAAAAAAACTTGAGTATCGTGAAATACTCAATTGGAACGAATTCAAAATAAATGATACATAAGTTTATGTACACAACGACATACGCTACGAAACAACTGACGGTTGTGACGAAATATTACTTTTTTCGCCTAGCCCCCATCCGCCAAGTCCGTATCTACAGTATGAACAGGAACTTCGTTCCAACAAGTCGCAAAAGTCTTTCAGCGGAAACTATAATTTCGGTGTGTGAGTGAAGTGAACTGCGATGGATGATGGATTGGGTAAAGTTCAAGTAAAATATTGGCCAAAGGTGACACCACCACATTTAAATTGATCATTTATAATGTAGTGTTATGCTATCTGTATGCTGGGTGTTCCCCAGGGCACCATTCTGGGTCCAATTCTATTTAATTTTTATTGCGCGGACATTGTTAAGTGTATACAAAAATGTAAATACCACATTTATGCTGACGACCTACAAATATACATATCATTCAGACCAAGTGATTACATGAATGCTCTTAAAGATCTTAATGACGATCTTCACAGAATTGTTGACTGGTCTGATAAAAATTGTTTGATGCTAAATCCTTTAAAAACTAAGTACATGCTATTCGGCACAAAAAAGCAGCTCAACAAACTGCCAGAGGATTTGAGCGTTTCCCTGAATGGGAATAAAATAGAGCGAGTAGGGGCAGCACGTAATCTGGGGCTGAGTTTTGACGAAAGCTTAAGGTTTGAGGATCATATAGCGGAATCAGTAAAAAAATGCTTTTATCGCCTTAAGGTTTTATACTAAATAAGACCTTTTCTGTCTGAGGAGTTACGCGTGCAGCTGACAGAGGCGCTGGTTCTATCAAAACTCAATTACGCTAATGCTGTGTATGGCCCACGATTGCTGGGCAGAACTGAGCGGCTCATTCAGCGAGTTCAGAATGCATGTGGTCGGTTTTGCTTCTCTGTACCGGCTAGAGGACACATCACTCCAACCCCTAATAACCATCTCATCTTGAAGATGAAGTCGAGGCGAAAACTATACCTTGCTTGCCTGCTTTTTGGAGTGATTAAGTCACAGGAACCACTGTACCTGTACGAGAAGCTTGGCTGGATTGGAGCTCAGAGAGATCGTGAAAGGCGAGTATGCTCACAGCAAATGGCTAGGCCTGCGCATAGATCTGCATCTTTTAGGGGTGCTTTCCGTTGTGCAGCCTCCAAAATATGGAACAATATCCCACAGCCATTGAGGCAGATCAATTCGAATTACACATTTAAACATCGATTAAAGCAATATCTTCTTGATGCGCAGCGGGAAATGGGCATATATCGCGGTGATTCCTCATTTATATAGTGTATATGTGTATTGTGTTGTTTGGTTGCTGTATGTATATTTATATTTTTTTTTGTTCCTAGTGCGTGTCTGTCAATATAAAATGTATATACACGTATCTATTTATGTATGATAATATTGAAAGTGATATGAATGATAAATTGCATTTATTATATATGTTTCTAAATAATTTTACGAGTATTTATTTCTGTATTTCTGTTTTTTTTTTATTCTTGAATTTTTTTCCGATAGTCAGTTGTCAAAAGAACCATAGGTGTCAATTGAAAATCAGCGTCAGGTCTCACAAACCTGACAACATGCTGAAATGACAACCTGTTTTGGCGCAGCCGCGAGGTAGCAACAGAATAAATCACCGTGGTAACGATAGTTATGAAAATTTGTGTGTGTTACTTTTTTGTGTTGTTATCCTATTGTTTACGATAATTTTTCTAATTTCTTGTATGTTATTGTTGCTCAAAATCTTGTATCTACTGTCTCGCTGGGTGTAAAAATAAATGTATTTTCTTTCTTTCTTTCTCTTTCTATAACAACAAACTCACTTTTCACATCGGAATCCGCGGTGTGATTTAAAATTAGAACACGAACCACACTAATATTATAAAGGCAAAAGTTTGTGAGTGTGTATGTTTGTTACTTCTTCACGACTAAACGGCTGGAGCGATTTTAATAAAATTTGGTATGGAGTTAGCTGACACCTGTATTAACACATAAGCTACGTTTTAATGCGAGAAAATATTCCTAATAAGCCGCAGAAAACGCCGCGGGGCGCGGCTAGTTCAAAAAAAAATCACACCAACTGATTTCGTGGTGGAAAGTGAGTTGATTCCTAGAGAACGGCACTGCTGTTCCTGTTTTTGATGCTTGCGACCTTACTGTTCATAATGTGATTTAAACAAATGCGTCACAGAGACTGGCATTTTTATCCTGGCTCAGTCTTCCGGAACCAATTTTTGAGTCAAGGCAGGAGAGTAAATGAGCATTTAATGAGTAAGCACTCTCTATCTGTGACCACATCGACGTTTTCCATTGGGAACTGTAAATGTCAAGTATAAGCCCACACTGAATAAAGAACTTTATAGAAGCATGGACTCTTACGCAAGCCATGTGCAAAAAGGAAGTGATTGAGCTATGAGAAGGCTGAAGTATGTTTAAGATCAAATCGCGTCCGATATAAAACTGTACTGAAGAGAATGGGGAAGAACATGGAATTCCTTTAAACTATCCAGAAGAGAAGAATATTTTGGGCATATTGTGGCAAACAGCAAATATGATACACATGATAGGGCAGTATATTATATATCTGAAAGTTTGTATCTTTGTCTGTTCGTATGTTTGTTACTCGATCACGCAAAACCTACTGATTGGATTTTAATGAAATTTAGTACGTATATAGTTTATGACCTGGATTGAGACAATGGATACTTTTTATCCTGAAAAAGTTTTAGGTTTCTGTGGGATTCTCAAAAACCACGTCAGTGTCACCACTCAAGTCAAGTGAACGCAGAGAAGTTGCGAGCGGGCTCTAGTACAAAATAATAATAATATACTAAATACTTTAAATTATCTCGAGGAAAATTTTTGAATATTGTAGGCATATTGTGAGGAACAGCAAATACGATAGATAAGATAGGGCGGAAGGAGGCACAGACGCAGAAAAATAACATGGCTTTCAAGAATGGGTCGAAATGAGCACCGGATCATTTTTCTTTGCTGCAATTTTTAAGATCCAAATAGCATGCATGAGCAAAATTAATTATGGGACGGCACTTGAAGAAGAAGACAAAATAAAACCAATTAATTCGACAATTCTACAAGAAAGTAAAAGTACTCGTATCTACCTAGATCTACATAGTCCCAATTTCGATAAATGTGTTTCTCCAAGAATTTTCCTGGTTTAACGGACAAAAAGTAATCAAGATACAATTAACGCACTCATGCGGTGCTCTCTATCGGAAAACTTGCGATGCGGCAGCGAAATAAATGGAGAACGTAATGTTGCCACTGTAATTATCAAAGTTTTCCCTTTGGTAGCTCGGTGATCGTTACAAGATCCGAAATGTCTTGAAAATAATAATCTTCATCTTAATGAATATTTATATTTGGTGGCTAAAATACAAAAATCTATTCCTGTTTTATTTACGCAGGGCGTTCTGAACAGATTAAATTGTGTTCGCCTTTTGGATATTTCTCGAAGCAATAATAAATAGGGATACGAAATCAGTAAAATCAATCATTTATATTCCCAAACTATTAATGCAATTATTATTATCAGTAATTTTTATAATTTTCAGATTTATATATTTTATAAGGAGTTAGCGCACGTGCCCTGTGGATACAAACCCAACATTTTTCTATGATAAAAACTATTACAATCTGTTTAATAAAAAAAATATTAAAACTAAAATTTCACGACTTTATCTTATTAATATGACTATAAGATTAAAAGAAGGGGTCAGTAAGAGCCAATCCGAACGTCGGGTCAAAGACGATCCGCGCAGCTCTAACTTGCAGAAGTGAGCTGACCACCTTTTCAACGATTGTCGAAGCATCGATTCTCGGCATAGTGGAGGAAACCCCATTTCCCCGCTTCGCTGAAAATCGACGAGAAAGAGAACAAGACCCTTATCACATTATGCAACGCAAGCACTAGGGCTGACTAACGAGCCAACCAAATTATGCAACCCTGTGCCAACAGCTGCGTTAATCAAAATCCTTCGGGGTGGACTCCCAGACGAAAGGCTCGGAGAGGACAGTCCACCCAGTCCACCCGGCTCATCGGATTTGTCCGATGAGGATTGCGACGTCAACATGGGAGAGGACCTCATGTCGTAAGCTCCGTACTACCGCAGCATAATCCCGCGACCTTGTGCTACTATTTTATGTAAAAGGGGTGGCAAACAACCATATGGTCCGCCTGATGGCAAGCGGCCATAATGTCCTATAGACGCTTTCAATACCAAAAATATCACTTGCATCGTTGCCTACCGTAACCCCATCCCCTAGGTGTAGGCACCGTGAAGCCCTGGAACCTTACTCACCGACAGAAATACAACACCACCAAAAGGTAGTGTTATTTTACATTAATTATCTGTAAGGTGGAGTTTACTTCCCCAATCTCTTTAATTCGAGTGGAAAATGCACTATGCCCTAATTTTCCTAGGAAGTTTAAGCCAGCTTCTGATGCGGTGACTTATCCTCGATAGTAAGAAACAGACAAGTATATAGAATTACTGGGAATTATTTTAACCCTCCTTATAAATTTGGTAACACTTTTGCTTTTATAAGTATTCCAAGAGAACGGCGAAAGCTTTGAGTGACACGGAGGAGCTTGAGATAACAAAGTTTTAGTCGTCCATCGATATTGCGAAAGTTGGTTGGTTAACTTTTGCAAGAGTAACCCGAAGTGTGCGATAACTCTGTTTTATTAGTTGTCTTCGTGTTTGGAATCTGATTCCATAAAACTTTCTCGGTTACAGATTTTAAAATTTTTGAAGGTGAGATCTCAAGTTGTAATATATTACCATTACTCCGACCTCCATGATAGAATCTAATCGAAAATCCTGTCAAGTGCAAGTCGGACCTACACATGAAGTGTTACGTTCTACCGTGCATAATTTTCAATTTGAAGTTCAGATATTGCTGATCCAGTAAAAAACGCCGAATAAATAACGATTCTAACTTTAGCATCTTAATTTGTTACTGCTTCTATATTCCTTTAGGTACGGCTGTAAGTCTCGGCTGGCATGCATATTATAGCTTAACTGTCTAGAATGGATGCAGAGTTGCTAATGTTAATTTGCCCGTAGTAGAATTTAAGTAGTATCGAATATGGCGAATACTGACTATTGGAGAATTTGCTTGTGTAGGTATATAATGCCAGCATTATGGTGTCTTCTATTAGTCATTGGCATCATTTATCTAGTATGATGCCATTGAGTTCCGTTGTTTGTTACTAGATATTTGTTACCTTCGTTGTTTCTGGTGTCCGTAACTTCAAATGCTCCAGTTACACTTCCGAATCAAAGCAATGTACCACATGTTTAATTGACCAATATTTTTCTACTAATATTTTGCAGTTGCTCACAACAGGAAACATAAAAAGAGTAACGATGAGACAGTGACAGCGACTCTCAGCGTTGGAGATGAAGCTCCAGGAACCGATCCATATGCAGACTTTGGCCTGTTTGCGGCTGGCGCGGGAACATTCATCACAGGATTTGAAGACTCCTCGAATGATGAACTTGAAAATGACGAAGTAGTGAGTATAATCACAGATCATAATTACATAGCAGATTCATATTAATTTCCAATTAACCATTGGTCGCCTATTGGTCGCAAGATTGAATTACGACATTTTCTTTTGAAGTTTAAACTGTAAAAACCAACATTCATTTTAAATATTTGAAAAGGTGTAAGTACATATTTTAAGTAATGTTGCTCGTGTCTTTTTATCATAGAAAACCCTATGAAGCTATGTTTAAAAGCTATTTTTGAATGTTCATTGTTATCTACGGCGGCAGCTATGTTACTACGTAGCCTTGTTATTTTATTTTCATCAAAAAGTGTAATTGGCATTTAAAGTCTCCTTTTACACCTGTTTCATCGTAATCTTCAAAAAGACAGTTGTTAAGTTGGAGTATTTTTTATTTGATGACAACAATTTATAAAAGTGTAAAGTCTGTAGGGTTGCCAAACTCTTTTAACTTTAACTATGTAGTTTTTTGAAACTTATTAAATATAAACCTTTGTTAATAATACCTATGTGGCTGAAGAAAATTTTAAAATCAGTTTATTTAATGCATCATTGATATAAAATACGCCAATAAAGGTAGATAAGCAATTTTTTGTTTGAATACAAAATTTTCGATTTGTTAGAACCGCCTCTGAGCTGTAAATTTGTATACAAGGTTTGGTCACTTTAGAATCACTACCAACCCTTAAAAGAAAATTTGCGAACTCGTTAAAACTTTTTCGGATTTAATAAACAACGTAGGAGAAAAATGTGTTTAGATTATAACACTTCGCAAGTTTTTTTCTCTGAAGAAATATGCCTAAGTGAAATATCACAATAAATTCATCTCTTGTTTATATTTAATATTTCTTTCGTATATTAGTTTATGACTACGAAAGTTAATAAAAATAACATTTTTTTTTTCTTTTACAGACTGCGCAAGCATTGAGTAATAAGCACTCAAGAACTCATCAAAAGCACCACTCGCATTCTTAACTCATTTCAATGTTACTTTCAACGTCTTTATTGGCTGTATACTTATACTTAAATTTGAAGAAGTGCTAAAATATTATTTACGTGTTCTTATTTTATTGCAAATAATAATAATATGTAAGTTGACAGTGCCGAAATTGATGTTTTATTATTTACTTTCCAAGACATAAATAATCCTCAAGATTTTTGATGGACATGGCATTTTGCCAGTTTTTTTTTCTTAGTGGATTAGCTTCTTCATCCAATTTAGCTTGAACTTCAGATCCATTATTGTATTTGTAAAATTTATACTGAGTTAAAAAGCACCCATTAAATAAGAAGCGTTTAATTATGTTTTTTATTTTTTAAGTATTTAACTGCTAGATGCTTAAAAAAGTTAACAAAATGGTCGGTGCATTCGCCCGGATAGGAAAAGGTGGGTTCAAGTCCTGTCTGCTGCCTGGTCCACGTCGATTTTTTTTCTAGTAAACTTTTCTTTAGATTAAATAAAGAATTTAATTTATAGGATTTGCATTACTGTGGAGAAATCAATACTTTAATATTTTCAGCCGTTTCAACCTTGTTTCAACATACAGGATGTAGAAAACCTATGACAAAGACTAAAACTACGCATTCTGTACATCCGAACAAGTAATATTGCAAAATATTACATATGGGAATCATTCTTCTTTTTTAGTTAAAAAATGCAATTTTCCAGTAAGCAATGTATAGCGCGGCGCGCTACTGTGGCGCTACGCAAAGAATGTTCCTGCGTCTATGTGTGTGCGTGTATGTAAGTGCGTCGATAAAAAAGTTTCTAAATAACGTTTTGATAATGTATAAATCTTGAAAAAAAAAAGTGACTTTTACCTTCAATATCTCCAAATAATAAATTTCCCAGGTATGGTCCAGAAGAAAAAAATGATCGTCATGATGTGGAAAATACGTGACCTTCGACTTCGTTAAAGGATTTTTTACACCCTGTACAAACAATTATTTAAACAGAAACTTTGTCTTTTACAATGTTATTACGGTTAAAATTGGATTTAGAAAATTATGTTTCTATTCATTAACTAGGATGGAATTGATTTTGGAATGCTTAGTGATTGCCGATTATGAAAGCTTAATGGCTTAAAATGTTTTACCCATTGAATAGGACCATATGTCGAAATTTAATTGGATTTAAAACAATAATATCCTATTGATTTAGCGAAATTAAATTAAAAGGCTATGTTCTACGAAATTTGTTACATATCGACTTCGATGCAGGTGTGTCGTGTCGTACTCAAATTGGATTCAGCATACAAATAAAAATGGAAAATCAGTTTTAATTGTGAAACAATAATTATTAACTATTTAAATCAAATCAAATCAAATTTACTAAAACAATACACTGATCAATCTATGTTAGTTACAATTGTCACTTAAGAAATATGTTAGTCAAAGTTACATAAAGAGATACTTATTTAAATGAAATTAACAATACAGGTCATAATTTTGTTCTTAAGTGCTTATTACTCACTGTGCCTGAACTAGGATATCCTGTGTTTCAGGCAAAATAGGCTTAATTTTAAAATATTAAATAATCACTACGTACATAATTTACTACTTCAAATCAATAGGTACATATTCAAATCTATTCAAATTAAATTGAATGAAGAAAAACCAGAATATACATAATTTATTTTATTACGTTTATAACTTTATCGCACTTAGGCGCCCACATAATCAATTGAATTCATGTATTTTTTTTCTGCCATTAGCTTTGGCGGACATTCTGCTGGACCTGTGGTATGGCTACTAGGTTTTTTGAAGCGCAAGCAAGTAGCACATTTTGGTTCGCTATTCTTCTTTGTACATTCTTGTATTGAGTGCCGCTCTTCTCAACAATGGCCGCAGGTGTGAGTTATTTCACGACATGACTTGGCCGTATGACTACACTGCTGGCATTTATAACAACGCGTAACCAAAGTGAAGTCTCTGACAGGGCAAAGTTCACATAAACTCTATCGCTTACTATCATTGCTCTGCGTATGACAGCTTCAACAATGTAATTGCATGTCTCGGCGTCTTTTCTGCCCGATTTATAGCTTAATTTAATTTTATTTAGAAATGTGTCGAAATCTATTTTCTGCAGTTTATCGGCCAGACTCTGATGATATAAACAGCTAAAAACTTGTTTTTCCTGCATGGCTGAAGAAACACCGATAATTACTACTCTGGGCTTTCGTTTAGAGGGCTCGTAAATGGTCAGGCCTGAATTTGACAGTTGCATTGATTGTTTTAGTTTGGCGATGTCGTCTTTGGAATCAGTGCTTATTATAACGCCACCATTTTTAGTTTTTCGAAGGCCAAAGGAAATAATCTTTTACACCAAGGATTTGGTCACTTCACTGGACTTAAGCTTGTCATTGGGGTAAATGACAACTGAACTCGTATATATCGGCTTTATATAATTGTTCGCCCCTTTCTATATCATATCGGCAAAAGACGTACTTGCTGCAGGTTTGATTTTTTCATCAATGCTCGTCTTGAGGTTCTGTAGTCGTTGAGATAGATCAAGTTGATCCTCCAGAGATTGTATAGTGCTATGGGATAGAACAGTTCTTAGCTTGAGCGATTGATATTGGACTGCCATTTGGAATGTGCCGTGACTAACTTTTCTGCATAAATTATGGATTCGAAGTTTTTGCTCTGAGTTCAGTTTACCATCTGAAGCTATCTATGTTACAAACATCATTTAGGCACTGCTATATCGTCGTCATCCTGGTCTGTATTTCCGGAGAGGAAATAACTACAACTGCGATATTTCCTTGAGTCAGTGTTTTCGCCGAGGACTCAGGGGGCGGCGTGGAAGGTGGGGAACGCGTGGCCTTAGCGCTCCTGTTAAATGAGCTGCTGTCCATTTAAAAAAAAGAGCAACTACAAATTACCAATTAATCACTGATCATTTTCACTGATTCACAACTAACAAAACATGACACAGTTTTCTTTACTATCGCTAATAATGGGGAGCATAATGCACACGATTATGTAATTATTATTATGATCTTTTTTCGATACGTCTGTTCTGTAACAGTGCAGAATGAAGTCCTGATTAATAAAAAATATAGGATACATAATATATGACAAGTTTTATTACACTATAAGCATTGGTATAATAAGATAATTTGTTATTCAAAATATAAAAAGTCTGTTTGTATAAAGGGTTTCGTTTATATTTTGACATGATTATCTTATTTTTTTAAACATTGTTGAAGTTATTTCGCTCACACCCAAAAAAATGTCGTTTCAAGTTGTATCCCAAGTATTTAACAATGAATGTTTATGCCGTCTCAAAACAGGCATTACAGCCCCGAATGCGCGATAAAATACCGACTAAATCCTTTCCTTTTATCCCAAAACGGCAGTTATACTGAACAAACGACACTACTACTACATACTTAAGCTCTGTGAACAAATTTGTAAGACTTTAAATGTCATTTTTTATTAGGTACACAAACAAAAAACAAAGGAAGTAAGAAAATAAAACCAGTGACAGAAATTATCTACAATATGTTTCGGATTACCATGTTAAAGACTGGTGATGGTGATCGTGTTTTGATGAATATGGTATTATGTAAAAAAAAGGACTGAAAATCGTCAGTGATTTAAATAAGTAATTCAGTCTATAATTAATAAGAATATAAGTTTATCAAATCATAGAAAGGTACACCCCCCAACGTATAACCTTTGGTTACTTAACTTAGTCCGTTGATTGGGGTATTGCCTTCTATGAAGTTCTTCGTCTTTACAATAAAAATATTTTCATCAGTGAAACCACGCCAATCTAATTGGCAACATATTGGCACCAAAAATTTCGTATTTTTAATTTCTACTATGGAATTAAGCACACCCCTATTTCATCCTTATGGACCGTTGATTGCATGAAACGGCCTTTATCAAAGATCGCTAGTGCGTTCAAATTCTACTCAGCTCACTACACATTGTTTTGGCAAGTTTATTGCACTAGGTTGGTAGAAACGAGAAGTTGCCTTCCAGAGAAAGGAAATATTATCGACACTAATTCTGTAGGTCGGCCCAGTATCCGGCTCCAAGAACTAATGAAGGATGACCTTCTGACATATTAAATGATGTTAGCATGAAAAGTATTGAGAACAACTTATGATAAGAAATGAACATTTAATTTCCTATGATTGCATGTAATTTTATAAAACCGGTCCCGAATAATCCGACAGAAACCTCAGCTATATAGAACTCTTATTTAATGTTATGTTCCTGCAAAGAGTAATGGTAAAGTCATACTAGCGTTAATTCAAACCCCATCAAAGCGTCAATCAGAACAGCAACAAAGGGAATTCAACTTTATAGCAGCAATATAATGCACATATTCCTTCTGAGATAAAAAAGACGTGCATATTCGCGTGCCTGCGCGTGACCAATGCTGATTATCAGCTCAGAACGAATATGTGCATTACGTTACGGTGACAAAGTTAATAGTGAATTTTCTTTGTTATGTTTCTGATTGACACTTCGACTCGCTTCGACTCTGCGCTAGTATAAATTGACCATTACTCTTTGCAGGAACATAACATTAAACAGAGTTCTATATAGCTGAGGTTTTCTGTAAGGTGGAGATTTCTTCCCCAGAGGTACACTCCTATTCCAGAGAAACATCCGCTGTGCCCTGTCCTCTTAAAATAATATTGAACCATATCGACGTACACAGTACTTTGAGAAGCTAAATGTAGATAAAAGTACAATATCCCTACTTTCACATATGAGAAGTTACTAAAATCACAAAGGACGCATTATCGAAAACCTTTTCATACCTATTAAATAATCATGAGCTGTTCGATTTCGTTACAGAAGCGTGTCACGTAAATGATTGACAATAATATTTTGAGACAAAATAAAAACAGCATTTTGATTTCTGTACCTATACGTACGAAATCTCGGGTATTTTTATCACGTCAATATTCATCATTTTCCATAATATTAGTGTTATTTTAGGGATTTTTACATAATTTCATTGATTTGTGAACTTCTTCGTCGGTTGTATTTTCTGTAGGTTTCTCTTTATAAAAATGTTTGCAGTTTGTCATTTATTTATATTTAATTCTTAAGATTAAGATTTACTTATGTGATACTCCTGGCCTCGGACGGAGGACGAGGACGGAGGACGGAGGTGGATCTTGTGCTTGCCTTCAAACTAATATAAAACAATAAACTTATTGCGGTTTCAGTTTATGATATACGAATTTGTTATGTGAAGGCCGATAAAGTTTTAAAAATTTGAAAATAGTATTTTTTCTTAAATACGTTTGCATGCGACGCAACGCAACGCATAACCACTCTACGTTTATGCAGCGGCCCATGAGTGTCATTATGGTGACTCCAGACTTTGTCATAATGACGCGCACCCTCATAAAGCTTTGTGCACAAGCCCTAAATTCGAACTAAAGTACTATAATGAATATGCTTAGGACTATAGACACCTGTACGCTGCATTAAGCGAGTTAATTACTGAAAGGCAAATACCGTCGAGTTAACTACGTCAATAACAAATTCGAGCGTTCGGAAAATTACTGTGCGGTTATTACAGAAGGTTCATAGGTTTGTTGACCAAATTTTACGATTTCAAGCTTAAGGAGCGAAGGCATGTTAAGAAGTTAAATCCATCTTCTTCAGTCGTTAGCACCCACCAAGCTGCACTGGGTCAGCATATGGTGAGTTGCCTTTTCTCCTTTTTTTTATGTTATAGGGGGCATACGAGCAGACGGCTCACCTGATGGTAAGTGATCACCGTCGCCCATGGACACTTGCAACACCAGGAGTATCACAAATGCGATGCCGGCTTTTAAGGAAGGAGTAAGCTCTTTTTTTGAAGGTTCTTGGGTCGTATTGGTCCGTAAACACTGCTGGCGACAACATATTCCACAGTTTTGTCGTACGTGGTAAAAAATTTCGACAAAAACGCACGGTTGTGGATAGCCACGCATCAAGATGATGAGGATGAAATTTTTGTCGCGATGTACGATGACGTAATGCAGCAGCTGGAATTAATCCGAACAATTCCTCAGAACACTCCCCGTGAGAAATGCGATAGAAGATGCAGAGCGAAGCTACATCCCTACGCAAAGTCAAAGGATCAAGCTGATCGGAAAGGTCCTGGTCGTCGACGATTCGAGCCGCTCGGCGCTGGATGCGATCCAAAGGGAGAAGCTGGTACTGGGGTGCACCCGCCCAAAGATGAGAGCAGTACTCCATGTGAGGCCGAACCTGTGCCTTATAAAGTTGCAGTCGGTGGACCGGTGTGAAGTACATTCTCGATCTATTGAGCACACCAAGCTTCTTTTCTATTCTTGTGGAAGGCCCGTGACCCATCCGTGGGAACATTCAGAAGCTGATAATGGTTATTTATGATAAAAGTGCGGTAATTTGGTTATTACAAACGAGCAGATGAATGTAAGCCCTGGACGAAGTCGAGAAGAAGAAGATAGCGATAAACGAGCAAGAAATTAACTGTAATAAACATATCACACGATATCCATTAAATAAATTTTGTACAACATCATACAAACATTATACATAATATAACTATTAAAATCATGATAATTGAAGCTTTTGTATTAAGGGAATCAGAAAGAACTAAGATAAAATAATTAGCTAGACCTAAAAAAAAATTATAAGTTGACCCGACCGGGGATGGAACCCGGCAACCCGCGAGATTGCGGGGTTGATTGATTACAAAAACACTGTCGGTAATCGTACAGAAAAATGTTGCATTTTCGCGTTAGATGGCGGCACTAAAGAAAATTTAAAATAGCTAAATATCGTATTTAATAGCGTGCTGTTTAACTTTTTGCTGACTTTTTAATCTTGTTTTCCTTTTCTTTTTCTTGATAAACGCAAGAATATTCTGCATTCGTTTTCGGCATATTTGAAGAATCTTATTATAAAAATAAGCTCTACAAACGTATACGTATACAAAACACCACAGTTGTTGTGATGCCTTTTCTCAAACGTTGTACCCTCCCAAACGTCCCATGACACTTGAGTGTCATAAAGATTTTCCAGACAAACGTCCGAGGACACTTGAGTGTCTTCTGTAGGCAGTCCTGTTATTGCTCATTAGCACGTTTTAGAAAGCATCCTTACCGCTGCTTGTGGTCTCTTTAGTTTAGGCAAAATATGTAGATGGCGTTTTCAATAAAAATTGCAAATATTGGAAAAGTAAGGATTATTGATAAAAAACAAACCTGTAAAATATTAAGCAAATTTAAATATTCTATACTTAAATTGTATCGAAAAATAAATAATAGCTTAATAAGAGAAAAAAAAACAATAAATAAACTTAAGATATGCGCTTGGTACCGACCCTAAGACCGTTACCGTTCGGCTATCAGTAGTTTCTTACAGTAAAAATTAAAATTACGGATACCGATGTATCTTGTGTCAAATACTCTACTTCTGTTTCATGGAATCTCAAATCACAATGATACTAAAGAAGTTTTCACTTCAAAAAGACTAACCCACCCCAGCCTTCAGTGATACTAACTCGTACCTTACAGTGATGAAAGTGTGATGAAGCGCTGTCTGACGTTTCTCCCACAGGTGTCCTACGAAGCTTAGGTACCTGTACTATCTTATTCAAATTTTGAACCCTAATTTTAGCGTTCGAAATTTGAATTACTTCCATCGTAAGTACGCTACTTCAGCTGATACTGTATCGTCTCCCAACATCCCTTTTATGCGTGTCAAAATCGCCAGTAAAGTTATCGTAAAAGCATGCTGCTCGATAATTCATTACGATTGAAACAAATACAAAATTCCGAACGCTAACTTTTGGTGCATTCAGTACCAAGCTTAGTCGCGTAGGCTGTGCTGGTGGCCGCTTACGAGTGTGATAATTGGTACCAATATATATTCATGTAGTCAATACACGGTACAATTTAAGGGCAGAACATTAAATCTAAACTAGTCGTTAACATACCCCGGGCCGCATCGGATTTTGTGACACGATGAAATCCTTAGTTTGGAGAAATGTTGATAGATCTATAGATCTATTTAGTTGCTTTCTTGTGTTGGTTTACAGTCTTTAATGCTTCAATAGTACACGCAAGATGCTTTGTTGATTTTGATTGCACCACAAACATTATGATAAATGATATAATGTTGGCATTAATAGTATTGAAGCCGTTGTGTCGTGTACATATACCTACACAATCTACAAAAACAACTATCAATAAAATCGTCTACACAAAACTTTGTTTCACTACACAAGTTTGTTTGCATCAACAATGTTTATGCTTTTGGAAAACACGTATACAAATCACCCCCGCACGGGTCGAGGGGCAGGGTATTGTTTCATCGGCCAATTTTTTTACAACTCGGTAGCGATGGAGGCGTTTCAAACCTACGGTTCGAGTGCAAATTTTCACTATGACGTTTCTTTTTTGACATAAAATGTATGAAACTTATGTCAAATTTGACATTTGTTGCACCTGGACCGTGTAGGTTTGGAATGCATTATTTTGTATTTTGTGTACGATAGCCACGTGCTCAGCTAGTGCTCGCTCGAGTTAGACGGCGTGTGTAAAGAAACATGTTTCAGAAGCAAAGTTTTATGTATGTGCTTTTGTTGAATGTTATCAAAAACTGGAGCCCCGGCTGAAGGCTAAGAACTCGCAGAGCGGTTTTTCCCCGCACACGTTACGGGCGCAGGGCTATTTTATTTCAAAACTCACTAGTTTGCCGTGACTAAGAAATAAGACGTAAATCGCCTTTGCCCGCCGCTAACACCCGCTCACTCTGCGGGCGTAAATCGCGCCGTGAAGTTTGCTTTTGCGTTTTACCAACAATATCACATTCTACTTGAGTTGCGGGTTTGCAAACGCGGCGAAAAAATCGCACCGTGAGTTCTTTTTTATGGACCCAAGACAGACTTATTACACAGGACACGGTATTGCAGTCAAACAGCACTTTTTTCCTCGACCTCCGTAGCCGAGTGGTTTATACGCCGGGTTTCATGGTGTCGCCGACTCGAGAGGTCCCGGGTTTGAATCCCGGTGGAGGCAGATGTTTGTCTGATGAATACGGGCATTTGTACTCCAGTCATGGATATTCAATATGTATATACTACTAAATTTCAGATGAGAGGTGTAATGGTTAAATTAAAGAAAAACAAAATATTTTTTTACTGTAAGTTTAATAATAAAACAGTTTGTTTGAATTGTTTGACTATCATTAGTGTCATAGAAGAGACATCTTGTGTTATCAATATTCATGAAAACTTATAACATTTTCATCAAACTTGAATGAGTTTAGCAAGTTCAATCAAACTCAAACCAATCTATTATTTTCATTGAAACTCAATATCAGAAAATGTGTAATTTATACCTACTGAAGATTCATCAAAATTTTAATTAAATAAATTCTATTTAGACCGTCAATTAGATTTTCAGAAAATAATGGACATAGATTTTTTCTTTTGTCAATCAACCTAAAAATTACAAAGATAAATCGCGTCAAAGTTTGGGAGTGAGCGCTCGTGACGTCACATCTAAGTAAAAAATGTACCAAAACGTGACGTCATGGGACAGTTGAAATCAATATCTTTGTAAGGTTTTGAAAATACGTGTCCAACAATACTTTTCGATACTACCTGATAGAACAAGAAAAAAAGTTATTTAAATATATTCTTTTAATTTTTTCATTCGGTTAGTTCAATTATGAAACAAAGAATGAAGAACTTTATTATCACCTTCAGAATTTACTTGCTTAATATAATAGGCTAATCGTGTTTAATGCTATTTGGACACCGTCGTTTGTGCAATCAAGAACAATATAACATTATCAAAACTATAAAAAAAAAACAAGTTATCGAACGTCATCTTGTTAACATAAAATGTTATGTTACTTACTTACACTTACTTATTATAAATTGAATTAATGATCAAAAATGATTTATAAATAAAAAAACTACTGTTCTGGAGCCGCTGTTGTTGTTGTCGTCGTTGTAGGAGTTGTCGTTGAAGGAGTTGTAGTTGTTGAACTACTGGTAGTGCTGGTCGAAGTACTAGAAGTGGGACTGAAGAAGCACGAAGGGTCAAAACCCTTGCACAACAAGCACAAGAACTGAAAAGAGAAGAAATAATTAGGCCCATTTGCACCAACTTCTTAATTTAAAGTTAAGTGTTAATCATGTCTAGCGCACACCGTGAGAGGCGCGGCGAAGATACTATGTGCGGTGACTCCGAGCGCGGCCAAGAGCCACGGAGCGCCGCGCGGCAACTTTGAGCACAGCCTAGAGCCATAAAACGGCGCGCGGCGACTTTGAGCGCAGTCCTCCCTCCGATTTCGTCGGCCTAGGCACGTCTTAGAGTAAAAAAAATGTACCCCGACGTCGAAATCACCCGTGCTTACGCGCCGCCGACTCCTCTCACACAGGCCACAAGCACCAACACTACACAGCTAGCATACTTGCACACCTGCTTTGCATTAGGCAGAAACCGCACCCGTAGGAGAAGAGTGCGAAGACCCGGTCTACACACGACACGCTATACCAGGTATAGGTACGTACCTGGGCGTTTTTCCCCGCCCCCTACGACAATGCCTAACTAGAGCCGAGGTTCGAGTCTCAGAGACGCCCTCTAGTTGAGCCGACCCCCTCCACCTTGAGTGGTCTAGAGGCTCCAGACGGAGAGGAGACTCCCTCCGTGGGGTGATGCCATCCGCCTGGAATACCTTTAGAGACACTCGCCAATTCTCGGCTTGAGGTCCCCTTAGGATCTCGCCGTCCCCAAACCCGGTGACGCTGTAAAGGTCATCCGCGACCAACAGCATACACACTCAAAAAAAATTGAGCGCAGTCTAGAGTCACGGAACTGAGTAGTGCGCCGGCTCTCGTGGCTGCTTCGCAGCGCTGTGCGCCGTTTGTGTATTGTTTCGTCTATGTTAAGAAATTTTTAACTTACGTTATAATAATTAGGGTTTAACATAAATTGTTAACTTCTTAGAATCTTCGTCGCACCTCTCCCAGTGTGCGCTGCGCCTAAGCTTACTCTTATCTCTATTTGACTTAAAACAATTGACAAAAATGGAACGGTGTGTTGAACAAGATTAAGCCTTTATTTTAATTTAGAATTTTAAATAAACATTATGTTTAACTTTTCAATGGTTTTCCTTAACCACATCTTCACACACACACACTCTTTCACACTTCTTTTTGGAGATTAGTACTGTAGTAAAAGGGTTCATGTTGGCCTTTTAGTTATAAGCTGTATATTTTTTTTATTATTTGAATTGAAAACTTTATTAGGCGCGTGAGAATTTTTGGCGATGAGTAAAAGCCATTGAACTGTCTATAGCTTCGTTTTTTTTGAGATTTGAGTTTTCTCTTCCGTCGGCACTACCGGGGTACCACCGCCATTTTTTCCATTAATAATTATATAAAATGGAATCATTCTGAAATTAAATTGAATTAAACATTTCATCTATAGAGAAGGCCCCTACCCCAGCAGTGGGGATATTAATAGGCTGGTGATGATGGTGAACATTTATCTATTCTTGCTGCAATTACTGCCCATTTCTTTATGTAGTATTTATTCTTATTTAAATGTTGCCATGTTTTGTTTATATCGAAATAAACGTGTAAAATTTGATAATACGCGTTGATAAAAACACATGTCATCGGTTATACAACTGTAGGCTATTTTTGGAGAAAATATTAGGTGATGTAAGTTATCTTAGTAACATCGTAATTTCACGTCAAATTATCTTTTGTCGGGCTAACAGAACATCAAAGAAGCGACTTTATAAGACAGTGAGGTGCGTGTTGACGTGATTGTCTCCCCCCCCCCCCCACTCCGACTACGGCGGGCGGGAGATATTAGCATTGGGGGCCAGTCATTACCTACAAAAGTTTTCTAAACTTATCTGACTTTTGATAAGCATTTCACTATCAGCACTACCTGACACAGGCTTGAAACTTAAATTCGTGGTTAGTCAGGGGGTGTGGGTTGTTGTCTTTAATGTCTGAATACCAAGATACAAAGGCAATGACAAAATTTTTGCTCCAGGTCAGACCTTCCGCATCGGTCGTCGAATTGGTAATATTGCATGCAGTTCAAAAACTCAGCGTTACTGCAACGATGAATTTTGAAAACTTCTAAAAAAAAAAGAACTATTGCGTACCTGCGGTTATGTAATATTTAGTAGTATTTTGTTTTAGTTTCAGTTATCATAAGACTTTTTTTTTTTGTAAAAGGAAACAGCAATAAAGGCTATTTTATTTTATTTATTTTATTTTATTTATTATCATAAGACTCAGCATTAATGTTGCTGAAAAGCTTGTTATTTAGCAAATAATAATTTACCAAATGAGAATTTACTAAACTTAATGACAACAATAATTACGTTTTCAGATAGATTTCCTCTGTCGTCATGTCTCTCTCTGCTCCCAAGAGTTATACCCATGTGTTGATATTGGTATAATCACAAAATGTGGCGTCGTTGAGGGAATAATAAATAATATTATTCTGAAGTATTTTTATCCCTTGACGCTCCGCTAAACTCGTAAGAGTAACATGGGGTGACATTAATAATATCTGTAATGATACAGGGTCTAATCACAGAATACAAAAGACACAAAAAAGGTTCTCGCCACCGTTGATAAGTAATTACCAAACTTAATAAAAAAACTTATGTCGAACCACATTACAACGAAATGGATCCCCAAATTCCGAACCGTCTATAAGGAACTCTTAAATACATTTAAGTTTTTAAGTGAAATACAAAAACATAAATAGGAGAAAAAATAAAACAAAAGAAAGTAGTGTGTGGGTGTGGGTGTATGTGATTGTAAGAGTGTGTGTGTGCTTGTATGCATTGTGTTGTTTATTAGAGTGATTAATTGTTATTATAAGACTGTGTAGTATGTTATATACGTACAAGACATGTGATGCACAACTAGATTGTTACATCTTCCAGTCTCTCACAGTTGATGGTGAAAGAAGTGGTCCCTTAGTTAATTCTGAGTCTAACAATAATATATGCCGTCATATACATTACCTTAGTTGTCCTAAACTGCCCGCATAGCGACAATATGCCTGCTTTTACTTCTGTAAAAACAAAGAAAATAATGTTGTTAATACATTATAAAATAGAATTAAAGAAAGTTTTACTAGCTTATAACCACACGACTGAAGTGAAACTTTTATTGTTTCCATCAATATGTATATATATATATATATATCTTTATATATATAATTCTTCTGTGAGTGTGTATGTCACTGGACTTCTCTTAAACGACTGGACCGATTTTGATGAAATTTTTTGTGTGTGTTCAAGGGGATCTGAGAATGGTTTAGATTCACAATTTTGTCCGCTGGACAATGTTTTTTTTAATTAATTTTTAATTTATTAGTAGTTGTTGATTTTGGAATGTTTTACATTGGATCCGACAGACGGCGCTACCATACTAGACAGGACAACGTCTGTCGGGTCCGCTAGTATATATATATATATATATATATATATATGTATATAGTAGGACTAGCTTTAAGACAAAGAGAGAACGAAAATGTGCGTGCGCACTGCTTTCTCTTGCTTATATCCCCCACTCAACTCCCGTTTGCCGAGCCCGAACACACTTTTCGTAACGCGTAACGCATTCGCCAGCTTACCCCCCAAGTCAAGCGTGCGTAAAGAAGTTTCAAGTCAAAAAGCATCGACAGAAGTGATAACTTAAACTAACGCGGGTAGAGTGAGAGAGGAGAGGCCTACCTACCACTGCCGTATGCGTGAGAGGTAGGGAAGCCAGGCAGACTGGCGCCGTAACGCGTTACGTAACGAAGCGGTTTACCCTCCTATAAGAAGTCGTCACTTCAAAAATCAAGCTCGGTCCAAGTTTCAGACGGGGTTAGAACTTGTATCGTCCGCTCCAGACTGAGTGGATCTATTTCTAGTAAAACTTTCTTTAGATTTAAAAATCACAGAACAAAACAGAGAGTGCAATAACACAACCTTTAGGTGGTGATGTGTTTCTGTATGTGAGTAAAGTTCCTGTTGAGCCTTGAAACGTAACTTTATAGTATTTGTTTGCATTACAACATAAAATTGAAGAGAGCTAAGGCATAGCGGACACTCCGCTCGAATTAGGTGCCCGTCTGGGGAAGTAACTTGTTCGGTAAAATAACACTAACTTTTGGTGATGTGATTCTATCGGTGAGTAAGGTTCAAAGGCTCCAAGGACTGGGTCAGTGTTGGGCATGGGCTATGGTGGTGCTTACCATCAGTAGGCCATATGCCTATTAATATTTAAACTTAGTACAGCGGTTTATGCCATACGGAAAATAAGATAACTTTCTGATATAGATACTGCTAGGACTGTATACTTTAGTTACAGCGATGTTTTAACCGTTAGACAACTTTACATATTAAGAACTACTCTTTAGTTGTGTACAAAAATAACTTTTAAACCTTTTACGGAGACCCGAAGGAGAGTTCACAATATAGTATTAACTGTTAAAACTAAAACTTTATTCGCTAAACGTCAATTTTCTGCACTCTCGACTTTCCTATATAATCGTATACATAAGTTACTGGTTATTGATCATGTGAATAACAGAGATTTCAAAAGTATTGTTACGAGTTGGATAATAACGCTAAATTATAAAGACACAGAGGCATTCCTCACACATAAGTGATTAATAAACATGCATATACACGCACGCACACACACACACTCACCCACACACACACACGCACATACAGACAAACACACACACACACATACATATACGTCCAAGAAAATATTAGCAAATTTAACTGTTCGGATTGTGAGTCTTGTATAATAATTTAGTTGGCATTTTGTTTATTTCAATAATGTTATATTAACTTAAAAAAAGTGATGGCGATTACTGTATAAATAACATCATCTAGATACGTACCTGCAGTGATGAGAGAGTAGGTTCTCCTGATACAGATTTTATTTAGAACTTAGAAGGAGGACTCATCGACTGATTGTACTATAATGTTATTTAAAGAAATAAACAAATATTTATTTTCAATTAGGGCGCCCGTCTGAGGAAGTACTTCCCGCCCGCTTCTTATAGTAGATCACAGTAAAATAACACTAACTTTTGATGATTTTGGGATTCTATCGATGAGTAAGGTTCCAGGGCTCCAAGGGGTAGATGACTGGGTCAGTGTTTATGGTGCTGCTTACCATCAGTAGGCCATATGCCTATTAATATTTAAACTTTAGTACAGCGGTTTACGCGGTTTATAATAATAAGATAACTTTTTGATATAGACTGCTAGGACTATATACAGTAGACTCTGGGGAACAGCAGCATATATCGAAACGATATTTATTTTGCAAAAACGTGTTGTAAGAGCTATTTATCAACTAAGCTCACGACAATCTCTTAGAGATTTTTTAAGAAATCGGGATTTTGACCGTTTCTTCGCAATTCATCTACAATTGTATTATATTTTTCGAAACAATAATAACTAACAAAAAAGTGACGTACGTACTTTTAATACTAGGAATAAAGACAAACTTAAGTTACCATTTACAGGTGAGATAAAGTTCATGGATCCTTTATGGGTCAAGGTATACATTTCTGTAATAAGATTCCCAATGATATTCTTGATTTTCTTCTAAATGATATTAAAACACACATAAAAAATTGCTTACTTAAGAAAGGATATTATACTGTTAAACAATATTTGAATGGTAAAACAGACTGGTCGTAATTTTTACCTACAGAAAATTTTCAAAGTGATATTTAATTCCAGAGGAATATTAAAGAGAACATTGCACTTAGTATCTTTTATATACTTGCTTCTGTATTTTGAAAATTGTTTACTGGATATAATTTTTTTAACATATTTTACATTATGCGATGGATGCTGACCTCAATACATGTTTAAGGTACAATTCCGCAATGGGCTGCAGGCGACAACCGCAGGCGACACGGCGGCTAGCGCCTGCGGCTGACCGTGAATTATATTATTTTTAATAGAAGCAATAATCATATCTCAATTATTAAAATTGTTATTTATTTTCACATGGTGTGCTTTGGTGGCACTTAGAGTTGCAGAGTCTCATTGCCTTCTTGCCTTCTTGAATTGCAGAGTGTCATTGCCTTCTTGGCTTCTTGAATTGCAGAGTATCATTGCCCAATGATGGCATCTGTTTGTGGATCAGTTTTTGATGCAGATGCATCTCACAACACAAAAGGTCTATTACTTATGTGTGCGAGTGTACCCATGCACAAACACACTCCCTCCACTTTCTTCCAGCGTTCTTTTGAAATGACGCGACCTGTACAAGTCCTGACATGTTTGTTCAATTACTTTCGACTCTGCTAAATTGGTTTCAACTAGTTTGGACTAGGCTATATTAATTAATCCTATCGCGTATAGGAAGAACTAGTTTAGCCTAGGCAAAACTAGTTTGTCCTGAAATCGAGTTTGGCCGGTAACATATGCATTGTGCAGCCACGGCATGTCGCCGCGCTCGGAATCAATTTCATAGAGATTCATAGAAACTAGTAGTAGCCAGCAGTCTGTAGCTGCGGCCTGTGGTCTGCGGTTCAGTTCGGACTTGTACCTTTATAAGTTCGATGTCAGCTTTTTTTTAATTTGACAACACTGTATTAAATAAAACAAGGAGAAAAATGCAGCCCTTGCTGTGTTTCTTGCCGGTTCTTCTCAGTACAAGGCCGCTGTAGACTTGCGAACCGATTACGTAACTTCGACTTTCACATGTGCTTGTAAACTGAAACTTGCCTAAACTGAATAAATGAATATTGGTTATTTTTTATTGTTTTTATGCATTTTTTTAACATAAAACAATCGATGAAGTAAAAGTAAAACATTTTGGTAGTTAGTCTACTTAGCTGAGTAGGTATGTAGTAGCCTTGATAGACTAGACTTGATAGACTTCTACTGAAAAATGAACACAGTCTAATTTTAGAAAACGTTAAAGAAAATAGACTTTTATGACGCCCACAAAACAATTTCGTGGTCTTTTATGATTTAAAGGCAAAATGTTTGTTGTGAATGGTTATTGAAGGCTACGGACGAACGATACCTCTTTTGTAGAAAGAAGAAACTGTAGAAAGAGCCCATCAAAGCGTTTGATATAGGTAAAATATCTGTTTCATTGATTGATTATGAATAGATTAGAAAAGCTAAACTGTATTGATTTGCAGGGTGTTGGTTTAATCTATACTTGTTAATATATTATTACTAGCTGTGCCCCGCGATGTTACCCGCGGTTTATTAGGGATATTTTCCCGCAGTAAAATGTAGCCTATGTGTTAATCCAGGGTGTCAGCTAACTCCATACCAAATTTTATTACAATCGCTCCAGCCGTTTAGACGTGAAGAAGTAACAAACATACACACTCACAAACTTTCGCCTTTATAATATTAGTGTGATAAAGCTGAAGAGTTTGTTTGGTTGAACGCGCTAAATCTCAGAAACTACTGATTTAAATTGAAAAAATATTTTTGTGAAAGATAGCCCATTTATCGAGGAAGGCTATACAAAATCCTGATAAGGCAAATAGGAGCAGACCGTCACTGAAAAATGTTGCGAAAACGGGAAACAATATTCCTTTTCAGAGCTTTTGTTGCGTGCGCTGCGTAAACGGTAAAAGTTACATAAGAAATCGTGTATGAAAAAATGGGCTGGTTGACACTTTTGGAAATATATTTTAAATGGTTAATTATTGTTCTGTTAGGTTAATGTATGTATTGTTATTTTTTTGACCTAGAAAGCTACACAGCTTTAATTTTAAAATAGAGTTTTCATGGACATACAAAAATGCTATGACGTCAAAACATTTGTAAACAAACACTCGCAAGCACGTAGAAAATAACCTATATAATATATGAATGTATATTATAAAACCATGATTTTTAATATATTTCATGATATATATAGTAACTAGCTGTTACCCGCGGCTATCATCCTCTTTTGACATAGTGAGTAAAAAAGTAGCTTATAACAACCCAATATTATTTTAATACAGGTACTTAACATATATTATGTAGGTATGTAGATAGGTAATTCGTATTTTATTAAATTCAATGTCACTTAGTAAATAATGTAGGTAGGTACCTATCTACAAAGGTATCTACCAAATAGGTAGCCCTTCTTTCAGAGCAACAAAACCAATCAAAAACTACAATACCATATTATTACAAAAACCAATACCTACCTATGCGTTGTCTATCTTACTGGTAAAAATCGAGGTAGGTAGGTTATAATATAATAATCGTTATAAGGAAAACTATTAAAAACGCGGGTTTCTCTTAATTGACGTTTAATTACGTATACAATTGTAAGTGACAATAAAAGTCAAAAAATATCCAAAAACATTAAAAATAAATGGTATAAAAACTGCCAGTTTCGGCAACAATCGTAATTTTTATCAGTGAGCCAATTTTATACATTCGAAGAAACTACCAAAATACCTACCTAATTCATTTAATGCACAACAAAACCAAATCACAAAGGAAAACAAAAACAGATATGTAGGTAGGTCAATCAAGGTAGGTAGGTACCTACTGCTTGCTGTTGCTTACCTGCTGAAATAGTAAGCACTTAATACCACCACGTTGATTTAGAGATAACAGAATACTATTAAAAACAATAAATATAAAAAAAGTAATGTTCATGAATAGCGCCATCCGAAAACCTCAGAGTTTTAGTGCAAGTAAACTCGATTTTAATGATATCTCTTCAGTTTCAGTTTTCGAATTGTTATTCCAGTTGGTAGCGCCTACCTCTACTCAACATCCAGGATCAATCTTCACTTGAAAATTATTGGATAATACTCGATTAAGGGACTAAAATAAATCATAACAGCTGTTTATTTAGTATCTGTCTACTGTAAACAGCTGATTATTTAATATCTATTTGATGTTTATAAGATTTTCTGGTAAGATATTAGGACACTGAAGGAAGTCGGTTCCATCTCTATCGGGACCAACCATGAAAATGATTAATTTAGTTGAAAATGATGTAAATTCGAATACATAAATTAAAAAAAAGTAGCCTATAGCAGTCTCATAAGTTCAAGCTATACATATACCAAATTTCATCACAATCGGTTTAGCGGTTTAGGCGTGAAGAGAAGACAAACAAACAAACACACTTTCCCATTTATAATAATAATAGTATGGATTATTATGATTGTATTATACGAGAATCTAGATCACATCGTTTCAGACTCTGGAAAAGATTGAATTTATCGACGGAAAGTCATTTCTTTTAGCAAAGATTACTTTTATGTAAGTACTCATTGAATAATATTTAATGTTTTAAACTTAAAATTTCACAGAGTTTTGTCGTTTCTGCTTTCACAAATCCGGCGTCCAGCATTAATTTAGTCAACAAAAGTAATAAACGGTAACTTTTCTACAAGATATAAGAGTTTTTAGATATATTTTAGTCCAATGAAAGGAACTATAGTAATACGACAATGATGTTTAGTTGTTTACAAATTTTGTCACAATCCTGGTGGACAGAGTTTGCAAGATCGGCATATCAGTAGTAACGACGTAGGTGAAGAACTGGGAATAGACCACAAAACAGTTTTGGCGCATTTGAAAAAAGCTGAGTAAACAAAAAAGCCTCACGAGTCTCACTGAAAGAAACCTAATCAACTGTGTACTCATTTATGTTTCTTTTATACGTCGTAATGAAACCGAACCATTTTTGAAGAAGTTGATAACTGGTGATGAAAAGTCGATCACGTACGACAAGAACGTGTGGAAAGGATCGTGGTCAAAGGCCATTCAGGCTTCACAGACTCTGGCGAAATCCGGGTTAACTCGCAACTAGGTGACGCTATGTATATATTGGGATTGGAAGGGCATTATTCATTATGAACTGTCACCGCCAGGCAGGACCAACGATGCGGAACTCTACCGCGAACAACTGATGGGATTAAAGAAAGAAGTTGAGAGAAAGCGGCCGGAATTCATCAACAGAAGGGGTGTGGTTTTTCATCATGATAACGCTAGACCTCACACAACTTTAGCCACTCAGCAAAAATTAAGAGAGTTTGACTGGGAGGTGTTAATGCATCCTCCGTATAGTCCTGATTTTGCATCTTCAGATTTCCGGCTGTTTCGGTCTCTTCAAAATTCTTTAGGCGGTGTCAGGTTATCGTCACGACAATACTGCCAAAAGCACTTGTCGTGGCTTTTTGATCAGAAGCCCCAAAATTTCTATGGCAATGGAATCATATCCCTACCAACAAAATGCCACCTACATACTTTAGTTAAATGTGTATAAACTTAATTCAAAAATGATTTGAATTTTCATTTAAAATGCGAAGAAACTTTTTCCCCAACCTAATATAAAGGCTTTGGATACACGAAATCCTTTATCGGCCGAACTATGCTCGGCGATTAAATTAAATGTATGTAAAATAAAGAGAGTGAGTACACTACTACGACCGCTATCGTCCCATGACGCCCGACCGAATTCCTACATTATGACGTTTGATTCAATTAGCCGCTGACGACCGAGCATATTTCGCCTGATAACCAATGGGTGTATCCGAAGCCTAGGACTGAAATTCGTACGGTTGGCTCTTGTATTTATTTTCACAGAGCGCCATACGTATTAGTTCACTTCATTGGTCATTCACGTCATCCCGCCCCAGGTTATCTTTCTTACAGTTCAATGTAATGCGTGATTAGCCATTAGTCGAGCCTTCGCTGAGCCTGATTGGAAATATTATTAAATGTTTAATGAATAGTGCTATAAAATTTGCAAATAAGCAATAAATTATAAAATTATAACAATTGTATTGGATTGACTGACTTATGTGGTGGGACTTAAAACTATAAGAAGTTCATAATGGCTCCCAGGAACTTCATCATCAAGAAACTGTCGCCCTATAATCTTGGGAAGTAGAATATCAGGAAATTACATCATTTTACTAGAAATTAAAACCTGGCTAACCTTGCAATAATCATTATTTAAAAAAACGTAACAAACCATACCTTCATTTCGCTCCAAAGGATGACACTCAGCACTATACAAGGAGAGGATGCAAAGCAACAGAGCAACCGAAAACATTGACATGATATAGCTAGATTATGAAATTTTACTGGTAGAGCGAAGCCGAGTGCTCGATAAAAACTTGGAGAGGTAATGTTATGGATGTTACGCGCGCCACGCGTTTTATCAGTGAACAACAGCAGTGGCAGTTACAAGCAATATATCAAAGAAAGATATTTTTTATGGATCCTGAAAAAGTAATAGAAGATTTTAAAGAGGGTTGTAAAAAGCGTGCTTTAAAACTTAATTATTATAGTTATGTTTTTTTATTTTTTAAGCATTATTGTTGCAGTACTTGTAAGGTTTGATGAATAAACATTATTATTATTATCAAACCGACATTCGTGTTTAATACCGCTCATTATACAACAGCTGCATAAGTAATTATTAAAAGATACTTATATTGTTAATAATAAATTATTTGACTTATTTGCAACTAAAGCAAAAATACCTTTAAATAAATTATACATTCATAACGTTAATAAAAAAAATCAATTGATAAAACTAGCAATTTGCTTAATTGATGCATATTGCTTAGACTTCTTTGATGTGTTTACTTACAGCGACTATTTTCTTATATTAATATGAAATTTTACTTGTTATTATAGTTTCATAATTTGTTTATTCAAATAAACTGTACATGGATTGAAACATTGCTACCAATAACAAAGAAAAAAAAAGATATTGCGTATTGAACACGTATTTAATGCAGTCTAGTAAAATTTATGCTGTCCATTTCAGCTGTGACCCTGGCTGGCACAAAATCTCAAAAGTGTTAGTTACAAAGTTTGTCCTCATAGATATAATTGAATTTTTATTTTTTAAACATGTATAAAATACTTTTCTTATCCATACTAATATTACGTAGTCGCTGGAAGGAAATATTAAACCGTTGTCCTCGTTCGGGCATTCCTGGATTTTCCTTCTACCATGAATTCTTATCGCTAGCGATGACTTTTAACAACGTCGCCGTCCGTCGCCGCCGGTCGTTCAGGCAATTTTCGAAGAACTGTTGCTATACGAATTTTATGAAGTTGAAATAATACTTAGCATTCTAATTTTAGATCATAAATTCGACTTTAAGAAGATTTAGATTTAGAATTATTTTAAGAAGAAGGCGAATATAAAATGTCACTATATATCGACCTTAAGGCCGCAAATAGAGAAAACAAAATCAAAGTATTACAATAAAATATAATCAAAGTATAAACTCTGAATGTTATATTATTATTTTTTTCATGTCGTTGATGCAGTAGGTATTACCGAAGTTGTGACGGGGAGAAGTTAAGACACTTTTTTAAATTTCCGAGATATCACGCGTTCCATGCGTTACGTCACAGTACGAGAGAACTCCCGCGCGGAAGCGTACTAATATGAACAGTCTCGGTATAAATCTGGTCTGGTCAAAATTATACGTGTTTTTAAATAATTTGTGTATTTTTATGTAAAAAAATATTATCCGTAGTAGTACTGCGTGCTATTTATAAATTCCTGTACCTATAAGTTTTTTTTCAATTCATTTCAATTAGCCTAGCCTCAAAGTAAGCACTGTAGGCTTGTGTTATGGGAGACTAGGGTAACGGATAGAATACATGTGCTAGTACATATATAAGTATATTTATAAAGTGACATAGAAATACATATTTATTATCCATGACTGGGGTACAAATGCCCGTATTTATCACACAAACAGTACCGCACCGGGATTCGAACAAGGGACCTCTCGAGTAGGCCACGGAGGTTGAAAATTTCTGGTGACATCGCCTATAGGTAAATACACTATCAAATGCGTTGGTTCAAATTCACCGATTCTAGATTGATATAATAATCAAATAGCTTGAGGGTTTATTTGGAGTATCAAAGCTGATGAAATGCTGATGCAAAATTATAAATTCCTTTTTTAATTTAGGTCTTCTTTACTGTTAGGCCTAGAAAACAATCACAAAATTTTATAGTTCCGACTGTGTTTAAAAAAATTATATACGTAACGCATCACGATTGACCTGAATTTTCAGCTTTAAGCCTTTACCATAAGTACTGTCGTTACATCAACATATAAAAAACTAGGCCTCTTTTAGCATCAGTTGTATTTCAAATGTTGGTCGGACAAAAAGTGACAGCTTGCCATCCTATGTAACGTTAACTTTAAGAGTACCTACTTTAAGGAAAAGAATTTTAATCAACAAATAATGATGTCGAGACGACGACGATGAGGTGCCACAATAATAATGTGCTATAGCACTAATGCCAATTTCATCCCTGCTCACCAAAATGTCACATAAATATTTTTTTGTCATTGTTACATGGCGAGTCTTAAAAACCATATATTTTGAGGTATATAGTACCGGTGCAAAACTTCTCCTTAAATCATATCTTTTCACTCCGATAATACACAAGGCCATTGTGCAAATGCTCCGTACAATGTGATTTGGCTAGCTGAAGCTGATATGATCCCAAAGTAAAAAGATGTGAACTATTTTCTGGCCAGCTTTATTGTGTCATAACTTTTTTCCCACTGCGATTTGGGACACTTCGCCATAACAACAAAAGTACATAAAACACCCTTTCCAATGATATATCAGATGTTGTTATTGGTTCCATTACAGGCAAAAACGGCCGTCCTTTTTTGTTATTATTTAAATGCTAGAAAGAGGAGCAAAGAAGTTTATAAGAATCTCTTTGCATTTATTGAGAATCTTCTAATTTGATACTATGCAACTAAAGGATTATAATAGCGACTATGGTTTAAGATTGTTTTCTGATGAATCTGGAATCGGTGCGTGATGAGCAAACATCACAAAAAGATACCGTATCTTATTTATATTTTGGACTGATGGCTGTTTTCTTCGGAAATTTTACGCCCATCCCCCTAAACAAAGCGGCACCTTTTTAATTTTACTTATATTGGTAGAATGAGCCATAATGTTGCTGATTTTAACCGATTTAAAAAAAGATGGAGGTTCTCATTTCGTAACTATATTTTTTTATTGTTGTTCTCGCATATTTCCGATGTTTGTGACCCGATTTGCATGATTCTTTTTTGTTTGGAACAGTTTGTAAAAAAAATGGTCTCGTATTCATTTGGCGAAGATCTGATAAAAACTTTCGGAGAAAACAACTGGAACTCTTCAAATATGAACAGTACACGCACCGACGACGTCTTTATTTTAAGGAATTGCTTATTGTGTTCTTCTAAGGATTTTTTATTCGGTAAGACATTTTCTATTAAATAAGGTAAACGACTATTACTCTATCTCAACTTAATTTTTTCCACAAAAGTTAATGAAAAGCCTTTTGATTTTTTTCAGATTTTTCAAGCTAATGGTTTGTTTTATATCGTTTTTGGTTATTTTCCACGAAATATGAAGGACAGATTGTAGGCGAGACATCTATATTTAGTAAGTTAATGTTGCCCTGGCTTATAAATAGTCTAAAATAAATAAAAACTTTTTAAGTGAACTTAAAAAAAAACGGCCATGTGCGTATCACGCACAGTGTAGAGTTCCGTAGTTGCCCGTCGTTACCACTACATATTTCAGAAGGAGTTTTTATTTTAAGCAATTGTTTCATCTAAATCACTCTTATTGTGTTCTTCTAAGGATTTTTATTAGGCAAGAGATTTTCTATTAAATAAGTTAAACGACTATTACTCTATCTTAACTTAACTCTATGATTACCTATTATCATGATTTTTTCAGATTTTTCAAGCTAAAGAGTTAGCTTTTAGAGTGGATGGGTTACTCGAACAAAAATTAGCACTTTGAGGTTTATTATTTGGCATCCCTAAATCGAAAAACAGTCTTAGCAATCCCTAAATTATTTTAAAAGACCTGTTTAACGATACTCCAAACAATGGGGTACACACTAAAAAAAATCATTCTCGCTTTTTATTAGGGGATGGGTAAAAATATTTTTCAAAATTTTGCTATAATAATCAAAATCATATATTCAGTTTCGGCTGTTACAAGAACTCATAAAATTATTATTCTGTTACTTTGTCAGCATCATTGATACCTATACTAACCTAACAGTCTCCAAGCAAAACCTTGGATGGACAGACAGACAGAAAAACGGACATAACTAAAATATAAGGGTTCCTTATCAGATCTACGGAACCCTAAAAATAATAACTGACTTCATAAAGCTTAACCAAAAAAAAAATAAGAAATATTATATTTTCTTTATCTTTAAAGTCAAATAAGTATTTGGAGTCAATGCCTAGCATGTCTGATATATCAGAGTTTACTACTTAATTTGGCATAGCATACCAAATACTAATTTGACTTTAAAGATACTTTAACTTAAGTTAAGAAATTAGAAATTATTTGTTAAGTTTTGGTGGTTTTGTTATTGATGTCAGTTTTTATTTTTGTTATATAGTTAGATATAAAATTCATATGAGCGAGTAATTACTAAACCAACTCGCCAAAATACTTCAAAACCGCTTTATCCACAATCAAATATTCTTTTTCTAATGTTATCTAATTGGAAGTCGAATATTCGGCATTCGATTTCGGAGGGCTTTAAATACCACCTCCTCCGTCTTTAATCATTAATATTCTAAATGCTTCCAAATCATCCTTTCATTCCCACTTAGAATTTACAGTCATCGTGCTAAGCTATTCCATGAATTACTTAATTGAAAACGTCGCACTTAAATAGGGATCGTTCTGTGGTTACTTTACACATAAAACAAGTCGCTTTAATCAAAATTAAGATAATAAATAAAAAATAAAAATAATATAAAAACACAGACATGTTTTTTTTCAAAATTTTGTAATAATAGAATTTAATAAAAATTTCGTTAGTGATTCAAGTATTTTTAACATCGCCCACATCGTTTATGTTTTTGTTAAACTTCTCATTTCCTTTTACAAATATTCTTTTTTAATATACACCGCATAGTGCACAAAAAGGATTTGCATGATTGTCGTGGAAGTTAAAAATATTTATATGTGTATCTACCACCGACCGATCCGCAATAAGCCCGCGTGGGGAGTCATGGCCCAATCACTCTATTCCATGAAAAAAAAGTATTCTACCCACCAATCCGCACCAGGCCCAGGGTATTTGACAAGTTTTAGAAATCTCACGTTATTGACTAATATTTATGGAGTCCGTAAAAAGTGGATATTCATCATACTATTGTGAATTTCAGTAAAAATAACCAAATCAAAAACTCCATTTTCAAGTTGCCGTGAAAACGTTTCTCTGGACAATATGGCGTCTTACTTGTGTGTGACGTCACATGACTGTTTTTTAAAACGTCAAAGGATGCAATGTAATGTTACTTTAACCGGAATTTTACTTGCGTGTGACATTATTTAAGGCTCCGCCAATCCCAAGCGTTTTGGGTCACGTGAAACTATTATCTCGTGGGTTTTTAGTAAAATTACGAATATTATTTTTGTAAAAATAGAAAAAACCCCTGCCAATATTCATTCTAAACACAGATGCTAACAATTGGCACTTTATTTTTAATACTGTCAAGTACCCTATTCAGCCCAGTGCGCATTGGGCCGCGTGGTGGTTTTTAAACAAAAAAATTTAAACCTGCTCCACAGGCACCGCCGTCAGTGGTCGCTTACCTAGCTGCCCATAGCTATATGGGCCCAGCTGCCTGTCTCGATAATCTTACAAATTTTTCACCCACCCCTCATCCACCATACCGTCTGAAAAGGGACTACGTTAAAATAATGTCACAAACGCTCTCAAAACAAATCCGCGAACATACTGGATTTAAACAGAGTGCAACGGCTTGAGGCTGAATGGTGCGGTTCATTCTTTCTCAATGGGCGGTGGCACTCCCGGAGTGCCATTTCTTTTGCTGCACAGGGGCTCAAGTATGGTGGGAGTGCTTCACAAGGTGCAAGGTCCCTCCCCCACCCTTATGTTATTATGTTTAAATCCCCACATCAATATCACCCCCTACTACTTAACTTCGTTCCTAAAGACTCAACGTTCCGATAAAATAAACACAAAACAATTACGACTTAACCGCAGAGATGTGCCAAAAATTATGTTATACATCCTCCACGCATGTTTTTTTATATTATTATTGTTGCTCGTCTCAACGATCATATTGTGCGCTGGTTTACATGTTACGAAAATTTTGTAGTCCATTCACGTGCGTGTACCTATATTATTCGTACATATTCGCACATAACTCACACCTCAATAAACATATAAGTACACAATCTTGCTCAAGTTGTATCTTCTCACCCGTACTGAATAAAGCAGACTATTTTATGAGGGAAAACTAAAAAGTTTTATTTATGAGAAAGCAGTCGCTGTCATTCTTTTTACTTGCCATTCGCGTCTAACTTCGAAGCATGTTTTCAATTTTAAATTCTATACATTTTCGGGTCGAGCCGCAAATGAAGAAAAATATTAGCCTGGTTTCTTTTAACCTCCTTTTCTTCGTTTATTGTACTGCTCGTTGTTCTTTGCAATTTTTATTATACTTAACCCACTCTCTTTATCAGTGAATATCGTGTTACTGGCGTCCAACAAGAGGCCACTGTGTATAACTACTAATGATTATAATACTTGCATTTTTAGATGCTTGAAATAATAGGGATGATAACGATTTTTTTTTCTTCGTTTATCAGGTAGATTATCAAAAAGATTATTGGACACGTATTTTTTCTTTTTTCACATAATATAAACATTGCAGAGATATATTGATTTGAAATGTCGCATGACGTCACGTTTTGGTACAATTTTCACTTAAAAGTGACGTCATGAGCCCCTACTCCCAAAATTTGACGCGGTATAACTTTGCCATTTTTTGGTTGATTGCCCAAAGAAAAAATACGTGTCCATTATTTTTGATCATCTAACTGACGGACTAAATAGAATTTCGTTTACTGTACCCCGTCATCACCCCTATTAAATCAAAATTGATGATTAAATGCTTTCACAAAAAATTGATTTCTTTATTCGCTTTTGGGGGTCTTTGTAAATGGTCTATGGGTCATGATTTTGTCTGCCATTCAGGGGTGGCTTAAATCGGTCATACATAATCTGATTTAAGAGAGAGATGCGTTTTTCATGCTTAGCTAAGTCTATGACTTTGATGTTCACATAGGACGATCTACGAGCTCCGTAAGATGATCGCGTTGTCAAAAGCAATATAAGGCATTATTTTGATATTAAAAGTCACCTTTAATGCATACTGTGTAAGGTCTTAATTAAAACGCACGCGTCAAAGAGTTATGACAGTTCGAATTGCAAGCTCGTAAAATTTTACGATTTATTGCTATATGCGGAAGAATAAGACCTTTTTCTTTGATTCTTCGCGCAATTCTGAATGCGCTGTTACCAATAGAGCAAGCACGGACCGCTAAGAAAAGAGACGGCTATATAACTGAGCATGCATTTCAATATCACAAATATTTTCTTAATAGAAATTCCTATTAGAAAATATTTGTGATATTGAAATGCAAATCAGTTTATTGTAAGTATTAGAACAATATTTGCTTCAAATACGTTAAATGAACAAACATTGATTAGATACCTGTCGAAAAATCGACACCTTAGGTACTATAAGTATTTTTTTCGCATGAATTCTGCGGGATCTTGACTTTTCACTGGTCCGCGTGTTACTGTGAACCAAGAAGTGCTTGAGTGGAGTTCAAGCACTTCTTAATTGGGACGCATTTTGAGCACATGTGGTGTATCTAGGGTTTTTAATATCGTTGGTAAAATAACTCAGTCTTAGTTATAAGTATGCCTAAGGGTAAGTGACTCTGAAGCTCCTTTTAAGTTTTTCAAAACGACATTTTTTTTATATTCTGTCCAGTTTTCGAGACAGTTAATTTTTTATCGATATTAAAAAAAACTTTTCTTCATAGCACTGCTGCAATCGGAAAATATTTTGATTACGCCATTACTTCCTGCCTTACTTTTTTGTGGAATTTTGTAATGAGACATTGACGTCACTTTGAAAATGTCAGCATGGAGTCGTAAAATTTTTAACTAATATGATGATATAATTTAATTTTTTAAGGTAAAGAATGAGTTACTTACCGATGGTAAGTGATTTTGTTGCTTGTTTTTATGCGTCTTTTATAATTTCGACAAACTTTTATCGCGCATCCCGGCATTTCCAAGCAATAATTTCAACACGAAACTCTGTAATTGACGTGCCTATCGCTCAGCGTTACATTGAAAACTAAGTGACGGTAAACGACTTAGATGAGAAACGACGGCGTTTGGCTTTTTTTTTTCAACTTCAATAAATTCAAAGATAGTATAAAAAAAGCACTTATTTAAAAAAGCTTATTACAAAGTGTCTGATTTACAGACAAAAATGCTTGGGTTTGAACTGATCCAATCATTCCAACAGGTTTTCTATATTAAATAAATCATGGTTGTATTGACATTGTAACAACAAAATGATTTGTAAATGTTGTTACATTATGCTTTTAATGTTGTGGAGTTTTTTTTAACTTTTATCGCGCATCCCGGCATTTCCAAGCAATAATTTCAACACGAAACTCTGTAATTGACGTGCCTATCGCTCAGCGTTAAATTGAAATCTTAGTGACGGTAAACGACTTAGATGGGAAACGACCACTTTTGGCTTTTTTTTTTCAACGTCATCTGCACTGCCACGCTCTACCTAGAGAGTAAATAATCAAAGGTGACAATATAATTGATATTAATTATTTTACTGTTTTTGCCACAATAAAACTAAACCTGAACTACCACCTACCCGTAGAGAAAACAAATTCCTACAAAAATCCGAAAGTTTCTTTAGATTTGTTATCAAGCAGTTTGATGCTTTAACTATTAATACAACTAAAGTTATTTGCTATTCCTTCTTTTAAAATGTTTAAAACTTGTGAAAGTATTTCGTTTGATATTGGGTTACCTAGAATGCGAAGAGAAGGCGCTGCCTTGCATACTAAGGAAATCTAGAAGAAATTCGACACGGCAATTAAGGCCTCGATAAGATTAAGAGATAGGCTTAATGAATTTGGTATAATGACGGTCGCATCACAATACATATACGAAAATTTATTACTTATAAGAAAAAATATTGATTTGTTTCTTAAAAACAGTGATGTTCAAACACTTAATATATGAAACAAAAATAAACTAACTTTACCTGCTACTAGGCTTCACAAAATCAATAATTCATTTGAAGGTCTTTGTGTTCGCTTATACAATAAAGTCCCAAGCAATATCCAAGAGTTAACCATAAATAAATTCAAAGATAGTATAAAAAAGCACTTATTTAAAAAAGTGTCTAATTTACAGACAAAAATGCTTGGGTTTGAACTGTTCCAATCATTCCAACAGGTTTTCTATATTAAATAAATCATGATTGTATTATTTAAAAAAGCTTATTACAAAGTGTCTAATTTACAGACAAAAATGCTTGGGTTTGAACTGTTCCAATCATTCCAACAGGTTTTCTATATTAAATAAATCATGATTGTATTGACGTTGTAACAACATAATGATTTGTAAATGTTGTTACATTATGCTTTTAATGTTGTGGAGTTTTTTTCGCTCGTTTTTCTCCACAGCTAAAAGATATGTCCAATAACGAGTGGTAGGCGAAAGAAATGTTTGGACTATTCAAAAGTGTTGTACTATACATCCAATTTGAATAAAGATATATTGATTTCTGATAGCATACTCTTACTGGGTTAGAGACTCTAGTCGGATAGTGGAAGTCTCTGGTTCAAAACCTGCGTTATACCTGGATTGGTGGAATGTTTACCACCATATTTTTTGTTTACATTTATAATTCCAGCAGTTTATTAGTGCTTGAAATAACAATACAACTTTGAATTTGTTTTAATATCTCAGCAAAGCAATAATAAAGGCGTTCATGTATTATACATATTGTCACGAACGATCTGGAACCAAAACCACGAACGTACTGGAAACAGAATTACTAAGCACTCACACCCATCCAATGACCGACCATTTTGAAAGTTACTTAACTTCGGAGGAGCGGAGTTAAACCACCTGCGTCATCGAGCTCCTCAACACTAATAATAGTCAACAATAATAAATTTCAAGAAAAATATTCAATCTCACTTCAGCACGTAATACATGAGTCGCCTACGCAACGAGAGCTTTGTCAAGAGCAATTCATCCTTTTTTCCATCAATCCATTGACATTTGATGGATGAATGGACACATAAGACGGCGAGCGGGAAAACGTAACTACCGTCTATTTTGCGGTATTGCGTCTGATTCATGATTACACGCGACCGCGACTACATCTGAGAAAAGCAGCCCTCTAGCAAAGTGGCAAACGCTACGTAGCGAATTCGTTATGCGCTACGTTCACGTCACGTTGACATAGAAACCACAGGTCGTTACTCCTTGATCACTTGATATGTCGTTCAATAATGAACTTTATTATTTAAGCTAAAATCAAACAGAGTAATATTCCAGGAGCGCCAGACCTTACTATTTTCTGATGGACAAAATATGGTAGTATTAGTGTGTTTATATATACAATGAACGTAGTTAGTGCATGCTGTAGGCCAATTTTCAGGTGCCGCAAGTGCGTAAAAAAATTACTCACTTTACCTACAGTCTGAGGACCGATTCTTACCTATCTGGTACCGTACCATAATCTAATAAACCAAAAAGTAAGTTCAAAAGATAAAAAGAAGATTCAAATATTACAATACCCATACAAAGAAGGTTCAATACAAAGCCAGTCGTCAACAAAAGTCTTGTGTGAAGATTTCTAAGCGGATATATCGAATTTTGTGTCGATTTACGTAACCGAGTGCTTTTGGATGAGACCCAGTATCAATCATTTAGGATCAAGGTAGGACAAGAGCCACAGACAGGGGGTGTAGACAATCCGTTTTACGTGATTTACGAATACCTAGTTTGATCTCACTATTAGTTTATCTATCAATCTAATGATTGATTACCAAAAAGTGTATATAGGTCTTCGATCATCAGTTCTATAGATAACGAGTCAGCGCGTAAAATCCGTCTTTGTAAATATAGCCTCACTTGAGGTGTGAGATTTTAATTTAAATTAGTTTGGTTAATACAAAATGAAGTTACTCGTTGGCCAAGAATGACTGGTAAAAATATTTATATTATTTTGTGGGTCATAAGGTTGATTTCACATTTTGCTTTTTTTACCTTTATCGTTTTTCCCAAGTGTCAATTATAATTTATAAAAGGAACAAGAGTTCGTTTTCTAAGATAAAAGGTCGTATGAGCGAAATAACATTTTGTTATTTGTAACCTTATTCCTTTGTGAGATAGTTGTTATTAGGTTCAACTTAGATTGTTTTTAAAATATTTATCTTTGTTCATTGGGAATCGAATGTAGCTGCGTAAGTTTAAACATACGCGGACATTTTTTAGCCTTTATTTTGTATGCAATCCGTTATCTATAGAATTGTTGATCGAAGATATATAGGTATTTACCCCACTTTTTTTCTTAAAAGTTACTCGTCCAAGTCGTGTATTTTGGCAGTAAGACCAGAGCTAATAGTGAGACGGTTGTAATAAATCAAATCCAGCCGTGCCTTCTTTCCCTTTTTTGTAAGACACATTTAGAGAGGATTTTCTAAATGACGTGTCAACGTGTTTCTGTCTTGGGCTAGAATTGAGATCTTTGTTTGAAATTTGCTCCACGGTTTCTTAATTTGCTTTGTGATATAAATCGGTACAGTTGTTATTGCAAAAGTTACAAAGCTTACAGTATTGTTTTACTGTTAAGATTGTGTCACATAAGCATATGCCGCGCCTGATGGTAAACTGCCACCATATCTAATAGAGGCTTGCAATTTAAAGCTATCACTCGTGCCGTTACCTACCCTGACCCAATCCCCTACCCCGTGGAGCCCTGGAACCTTACTCAACGACAGAAACAAAACACTATCAAAAGGTAGCGTTCTTTTACTGTGACCTTCTGTAAGGTGGGGGTTACTTTGCCAGACAGACGCTCCAATTGACGACCTCTGTGGCCGAATGGTTTGTACGCCGGGTTTCATGGTGTCGCCGACTCGAAAGGTCCCGGGTTCAAATCCCGGTGGGGCAGATGGTTGTGTGATGAGCACGAGCATTTGTACTCCAGTCATGTGGATGTTTAATATGTATTTCTATAAAAATCTTTATATACGAGTATATAATTCTTCTGAAAGTGTGTATGTCACTGAACTTCTCTTAAACGACTGGACCGATTTTGATGAATTTTTTTGTGTGTGTTCAAGGGGATCTGAGAATGGTTTAGATTCACAATTTTGTCCGCTGGACAACCCCTATTTTTTAGGACGGTACGAAGTTCGCTGGGTCAGCTAGTATACTTATATAGGTAAAGTATATGTATTCTATCCGTGACCCTAGTATCCCATAATACAAGCCTTTTAGTGCTTATTTTGGGGCTAGGCTAATAGGTGTGTTTAAAAAAAAACCCACTTTCTTAATAAATGAATCCTGATTTACCAAGTTGGAGGCGTAGGAAAAACTAGTAAACTAACGATTGCTATTTTGTTGATCTATCAATACTAATCACATTAATATTATAAAGGCGAATGTTTGTGAGTGTGTATGTTTGTTACTTCTTCACGTCTTAACGGCTGGAGCGATTTTAATAAAATTTGGTATGGAGTTAGTTGACACCCTGAACACACACTTAGGCTACGTTTTTCTGCGAGAAAATGTCTCTAATAAAACGCGGGTAACACCGCGGGGCACAGCTAGTAACATTATAAAGAGGAATAGTTTGTACTTTATACTACTGGACCGATTTCAAAAAATCCTTGACTATTAGAATGTCACATTATTACTTAGTAACGTATATGCTTTGTTTCATTACGTCAACACAAATTACACCAGTGGAAACCCGGGTTTGCCCGGGGCTAGAAAGCTAGTTATTTGTAAAGTGCATAATAATATAACGCTAATTTTATCATACTTATTTACGGTATTATTTACGAAAAATAATAATAACAGTAACATCATCAAATTAAATATCATGAAGATCAATTTCATAATTAAAGAAGACTCAAACTTATTAGTCGAACTAACAAAGTCGTTGTCATTAATTCCACCAATGTCCCGTGAAATGAACTGTGAATAGGCCCGTCCGGTCATTTGAACGGCGTATTTATCACTGTGTCAGGGTATCTGCCGGGGCGTGAAAGGATTAATGACAAGTCCAAGTCTTAAGGAGTCTCGTAGCGTAATCATTTAATTTGTTTCGGGTTTAATAATCTCTTTAGATGGCTATTAACGTGGTTAGTATCTACAGTCATTTCAATGTCTGACTTGATTATTGAAGTAGAACTTTGTCGCATACATCGGGTATTTTTGGATACTCCCAGGTGCGAGGAGTCTTGTAAACATTCATTATTTTACTTTTTTAGTATGTCCATATACATTGTTAATGAATACTTAATAAAAATCAAAATAGATTTGTGTCAAGTTACCTCTACAAGTGTATCTAACTCCAGTACCCTCTGAGATGTAATACGAAGATTGTTAAATGTAATAAATCAGTTCGTATTTTTACAGTCACGATGTGCGCTTATGTAAACTTGACAATACCACGGAGGACCTAACAATAAACTCAACGTGGACTGGAAAAAATACACTAAAACACAGCGAAAACACACTTTACTTATTGTTATCAAAAAAAAAACTGAATTTATCAACAAGTATCGACGGTTCACTGGTAAAAAGCTCGCCTGGTAAGCGGGCGGCCCGGGTTTGAATCCCAGGTGAGGAAGAACTTTTTTATTAATGATTTTAAAAGTTTTACTTGTAAACTGGTTTTATAAAACCACACCATATTTTTTTTTCCATAACCTCACGGTTCACCTGGTGGTAAACGGTTGCAGTGGCTGTTATACAAACTGCTCTACCAGCTATCTTCGCGTCTTGACCCCTCCGTCAGTTAACATTGGGTGGGGTCACTTGTCAGAGGAATTTTGAAAAATAAAGAAACATTTACTGTATAAAGCCGTATATATATCTACCCTGTAAAAACTTATTCTTAAGTCTTCATCACGCTTTCTGCTTGCAAACAAATAAAATCGTAGGTACGTTTTCTAAATTTGCTGCACAACTAAATGAAGTTACGCTTATATGACTGCCTTTCGTATTTAGTATATTTATAAATTATATTGAACTTGGTTATAAAAGCCCCTTTTTATAGTAGAAATAATACAAAAAAAACGGACATGTACTGCTCACATACGATAGAAGTGAAACCTACAAAAATGTGTAGACGTAAAAGTTCTTCAGTCGCCTGCGGCTTTATTTGTTACCAGCTATTTTTATTTTATTTCTCTTGTTATGTTTTTGTTATCTTAGGTTTTATTCGAAACATTTATTTATAAAAAAAAACTGAAAAAATTTCAAACATTGGAATGGTAATTAGAAGCATTGTTGATAAAAACCAAACCTGTATTAATAAACAACTTAGGCATCATCCAAACGTTTATACTTATTAAATAAAACTAGTTTTTACGGGTTAATGCACGAAACTTTATTTATTTATTGACGTTTCGTAGCCTTTACAGGCTACGAGACGACGTATCGTCAGAATTAAACTTTTATTTAATTTGTCGAGCTACCTTCGAAATACTTTTTTTATTGAGCGTTCGGTTATTTCATTGTTCGATTTTTAAAGTTTTATTGTCTATGTATGAATTTATTATTTAATTTACTTGATAAAGTATTTTATTTAAAATTCTTGTTTGTAATTTTGAGTTTATTTATTTGACCCTAACTACGGTAAACTACCACCGGTTCCAAAATTGGGAGACCTTTCTGAGAAGAACCGGCGAAACAAACTCAAGAGAGGCTTTCTATCTCCTTCTTATGTTAAATTATGCAAACAAAAAGAACTAATAGTATCTGATGGTCTTGCAGTGTGTTCTCGGGGTTGGGATTTTATCTCCTGTATAATAGGTTCCCAAGCTGGTGGTATATACCAACCATCTTCCCTATTGAAATTTGGATATTTTTTAATCTCAATTGCCTCGCGCATCATTCGAGGAACGAACCGCCGCTCAGCTGCAAGGATCTGTGGTTTATCAAAACTTATGTAATGGTTTGGTCCCCCTAATGCATGTTCACACACTGCAGACTTATTTTCGCGTCTATGTTTCATATCTGCGATATGTTTTATTTAATGAGTGATGTGCGTGAAAACCTAAGAAACAAATAGTTTAATACTTAACTATTCAGGTATTGTAAAATACTGGGCAAAATTAAATATTCTTTATTTAAATTGTTTCGAAAAATAAATATAATATAATTAATAAATGAAAAAAAAAACAATTTAAAAAAATAACCTAGCTCAGGAGCGAACCACCGATCATTTGGTGTCGACCCCAAGACCGTTACCGTTCACCTATCTACCTCTTGCAGAGAATTACAAAATTACGGATACTTTGTGTCAAATACTGTTAAATTTTCGTTTCATCGTGTTTCAAATCATAACAGTGCTAAAGAAGATTTCACTTCAAAAATCTTCAAAAAAGAAACAGAGAATCAAACATATGAAGCGATTAAACCGAGGATTTTCGTAGCTAAAAAGGCATGCTAAATAGGAACGAATTTGTTGCCGTGGAAACGAACGGAATCCGTATGGACTTATTGATGTCAGCTTTTTGCCTGGAATTTATTTTGAATTCTGAATTTAGTTTGAGTAAAGTTTGCTGTCGAGCAGTCAAAATGTAACTTGGATTTTATCTTGAGCCGAAGCGAAGTGTTTTGATAGGAGGAATAAGGAAAGGCTCGGAATTATTTAGCATTTTTACCGGTTGCCGTCAAGAAATATTTAAGTTCGTGAAGATGAGATTTCGAACGCGGCTCTAGTCTAGACAGAGAGTATTTAAAGTTAATTAGTAACGTTTGCTTGAACGTGAAATTGTATAAGATTAGGGGAAACACAGATACTGCACAAATTCCATAAACATTTACATTTTTGATATTGAATAAGAAGACCTAGTTACATAAAAAGCTAGAACTGGTCTTTGTTGCGTCCGGAAAAGTGTGTGTTGCGTGTATCTTATAAAAGTATGACTGCATGTTATAAGTTAAGGTATAATTGTTGATAAATATTTCCCATTTCCGAAATATCAAAATGCGTAAAGGATAAACTTAGGCAGCTCCAGGAAAAATTTAGTGTCAGGTTTTGCTTAGCAAAAATGTATATGAAGAACAAGTGCACAACGCTATTAATATTTTTATCAAATCTTATTTCATTAAAAATAACAACAGTAAACTAATAAAAAAAACATTAAACACACTACACATTGATTAGAGAATGAAAATTTTGAAAGGCGAATTTCGGCTAATAGGCGTCTGTAATTTTATAGTAAATTGTGCTAAGGTTAAAGGTACACAAATAACTTTCTCTGTGTTAGCGATCATCGTTTGTATGGACTTTGTTCATATAATTCGCGTGATTCGACGCCGCAGGGTATGTATAAAAAAAAACAGTTGTCTTTTCTTCATAGTGAAAAGTTTTGACAGTAAATAACACGTTGATCGCAGATTGTCTGCGACTAGTCAATTAAAGATCTAGACGAAATTATTTTTAGTAAAGTAACGTAAAAGTACGAAATTATAGTCATTAATTAATCACACTACGACTAGACTAGACAATCTGAGATCAACCCTAAATTACATATACACATATTTAATAATTCTAATATAAGGACTTTTAATATTTAAAGTACTGCGTTGCCAAAATCAACACAAATTGTTTTTAGGGAAGTGTCTGTTGACTGATAAACGCATTAGGCAATCGATGTAGTGTCATTATTATTATAATTAGATGAAGCTGCTTTTTATTTAATATCAATCAATATTGATGTGTATAAGAGAATTTTACGTTTCCTTATACCACACTCATATAGTATAGTAAGTAGGTTCACTATATTAAAGAAGATTAACAGTACCAGTTATCCAAGGGTTATTAGGTCATTTAATTGTGACTTAGTCACCAAACTTATAATGAAATACCATAAAAATACAAATACCCATCCCGAAACAGATATTAATGCTTAGCTTCCGAAATTACTCACTGAACGGTTTGGTAATCATCATCATTGAATGCGAAAACATAAACTTTGCAAGATTTAAAATTTTCAGGATATTAGAAGAACTTGGAAATGTACTAAATGTTGTAAAGTACCTCAGGCACAATCCTTTCGATTTGGCAATTATAGGTACCATTTAACAGATCTTTTCATCCACAAATTCACGATATCACACACTATATATCATTTTCTAAATACGCATCAGAATGATAACACTAAAATTGCTGTTTCAGAGTGCAGGACACTTACCAGCATTTCTCTATATTTGTAGGCAAAACTGTACTTTAAGGGCCCAAGAATTGACACTTTACTATTTTTTGGTGAAAAGGTCTCTGTTAATGAAGTCTCTATGCAAACTCTCCACACCAGCGCACTGATAGTTCTTGAGAAAAATAAAATATTAAAAAATACTTTTCTAGTAAATAAATAACACCATTTCGACAAATTACATTTAGATAAGGCAAAATAAACAAAGTGCATACAGCCTTATTTTTTAATTACTGATTTTTATGTCAAGATTATCATAAAGCTTTCGAGAGTTTTCTTTGGCTGCCAACAATTTTCAGTTATTGGAAAGAAGATAGAAGGGAGAAATATAAGGGTCTGTTAAGGTTTTTTACCAATATTTTTTTTTGTTGTACACTGTACTTCCGCATCATCTCCGGCGCTACGGGATTAGCAGCCCCTCTGCCCTTGGGTAACAAAAACTCACAGGCACTCCCCCTGTCACTGTCCCACACCAAGACCACGGCGTTTCAGGGTTGACAAAGTCAGAACTGATTTTAATTCAAGTTACATTATTAACCTAATAATAAGAAATAAAGTAGGTACATAAAAAGAAAATAACTATGCATTTAGAATTATTATCATAAACAATTAAAAACTTTTAATAGTTTTTGAAAGGAATTTTTGTGATTAATTTTATTTCGATGGCTGTGTAATAATTGCAACTTTTGTCTCATAGATTACTAAAAAACTATATAAAAAAATCAATGTAAATTTTCAAAATGGTGTTAATTATTTACTAAGAAAAGTAAAAATTTTCAATATTTATAATTTTTATTATTTTTTTAAAGCATGTAACTGCTTGATTCTTCTTTAGATTTTCAATATTTTTTTCTTAAAAACTACCAGTGCATAAGTGTGACACTTTGTTTAAAAATGTGGTTAACAGAAACCTTTTCAACAACAAAAATGCGGATACTCTTTCCGACTGGCTCTACGCCTATCCGACCTCCGCCGAATACCAATTTTTATTCTTTTTAGCTCAATACGAATCTAATCTGAATTCAAATGGTTCCAGAACTATAAAAGGCCGAGCCGCTCTGATCCTGGAAGTATTTCTTCGGCAAAAGTTGCCAATGTCACTTTTGTTATAGCTCGCTACCGAGGCTTACTAAAAGGCCTTGTTCCGGGGCCGGCTGCCCCGGGACTTAAGCAAAGGTCTCAAAGCCCTACGGAAAACCTTTTGGCTCTCTAACGTCTACTTTACTTTACTAAACCATTCCACGTTCTTCCTTCGGCGGACACCTATTGTTATCCGGTTTCCAGCTGTATCGACAGCAGCTTTGCGCCGCCTAGCCGAAGTGGCTGCCGTCCACCAGCAGCGCCAGTCGTTCCACAGCATCGGCCTATCTACCAGCAGCGCTGACCGACCTACCAGCAGCGCTGGATGATGTACCAGCAGCGCCGGCTGTGAACCAAGAGCGCCGCCCGACCATAAGCGGTGCCTGCCTACCCGTAGCGCTACCCGTCTACCTGCGGCACGACCTCCTGACCCTCAAACCTAGATCTCAAGCCTTCCCTCGAAAAAGATCGACGACGACCCACGCCCACTACACTTCACATCTCCACACTTCTCACAAATACATTCGTCCCTTCTCCACTTCCCTTTTTTATACTTGCCACTGTAAACATTTTTGATGTTATAAATATATGTCGCTGCATACGTTTTTCTACCATAGTTGATTAAGGAAAAATTGTGATTATTAATTATGATACTGTCTATACTAAAATTAAGATGAAATAATGTTAATATTTTCAATTAAATTATTTACTCTAATATCCTCACCATCGCCACGGTAATATTATCTATACAGTATTGTGACTCCGCCCTGTCCTTGAAAATAAATGCCTACGACCGAGCGCTGCGTTGGCACGCGGTAGGGCCGCTAGCCAGCCTACAGTATTTTATGTAGTTTTGTTTTTAACGCGAGTGTAGGTAGATTACTCGTTTGTCTCTTTTTTCATCCTAACCACTTACATATTTATATATTATTCCAGATATTTTGCCCGATGGAAAAACCGAAATACCTAAATATTAGAAACAAATAACGTACTAGTAGATAGGTATATAAAAAATATTCTATAAAGGTAAGACACCTTTCCAATATTTCAGGTAATTTAAAAAATGATATCTCTGGGTGTGTTATTGAAGAGTTCAAGCAACCAAAAACAGCAATTGTGCTGTTGTACGATATTGATCGTCGTTTGTTCTTTTCCATACTAAATTATGTAGGTATCTACTTAATTAAATCAAATATTTACAATACAAAACGCACGTTTAAGCACGGCTAACTGCATAAAAAACAATTCAGACCGTTCGGTCGTCGTTGCGGCGCGGCGGCGCATTCGCGACTGGGTGCACGCCGAGAGCACATCGAACTCGAGTGGCGTAGGTATGACTCGCTTTCCGACCGTTTGTATGAAGATAGAATACTGTATGATATTATTACCGTGCCATCGCTTACAGTACTTTATTGTAAAAGTCATGTGACTGACATTATGACACGAAAGTAGGTTGACACTTAATATTAATCTAAAGTTTTGTATTGATTGATTAATTCATTTAATTTAATTTGTTAATTTAAAGTTGAAAATATGTAACTATTTGTTAGTAAATTTAGTCGGATTATAATTACAAAACTTATTTGTCTGTTAACGATATCGCGTGATCGGAATGGCGCAACGCCATTGGTCCACGCTCCGATTGGAAGGTCGTGGAGTGGGGACGTTGCGATCGTTCGACGGCGGGGCACAGGCTGGGCACTTTGCGTCTGATTTTTGAAGTGAACAGTAGTTAGCAGAAACTCTGCCCCTTCGTTTATCTTTATCTTTTACTATTATTGAATCAAGTTTAAAGAAGTGATTGTTTAAAGTGATTTGTAAGTGAAGAAGAAAATTGGTAAAAATAAAACGCGGTTATTGTAATTGTTAAAGTAATTTATTAAAAAATAGTGTTACACAGTTAATTACTTTTTATTCATTAATTAAACTTCTTCATGAACGAACCAGGCAGAACCGCTGGCTATGCCAGTGATATCGATTCTGGTCATTTTAATAATAATAATACTCCTAAATTCCCGATATATATAATCTCTATAACCTTCTTCTGTTTTTGTCCTTCCCTTTTCCTTTCTTTACTCCATTTATTTTGTCGCTACACGACAATGTTTAAAAGCAAAAGTAGTAGGTATTAGTAAAACTACGCCGCCGACAAAAAAATAGTTTCTTACAGTACGTTCACGCCGCGCCGTAAGAAGAAATAAACCGAGCCAAATATCAATCATGTTATTACCTGAAACTGTGTCGCCGGCAAATTGCACGAGTGTTGATGCTGCTGAAGGCAAAGAAATCTCATTTACTCCACCTGTAGATTCTGTTTCTTCGAGCCAAATAAATTCTTCGAGCCCATTACAGCAAGAACCAAGCAATGTAATATTAGGTCTTTACCTACGAAATAACCGTTTTTCATAAAATAAGTTTACGCCCTTTTATTCTATATTTTTATTTATCAAAGTAATTACCCATGCAATCAATGCATTTTTGCCAACGTCCACTACGTTGGCTACGTGAGCTTATTGATGCCCTTTTTGAAAAAGTCTGCTGGACGGGAGGCAACCAATTCTTGAAAGGCATGTTGAATTGTCTCTCGGTTATTGAATTTTTTCCCCGCTAAGAAGTTATCCAAATTATGGAAAAAGTAGAAATTTGTAGTGGCAAGGTCTGGTGATTACGGTGGATGACGGAGAACTGTTCGGCTGAGAACTGTTGAGCTGATGGGTTGGTACCCCAAATCTTGTAATGTGGAAACCATCTGTTCTGTAGTATGAGGTCTGAATTTTCAGAACGGAAGCGGTCAAACCAATTACGGGGGATGCCATCGTTAATAGTATTCAATTCAATTCATTTATTCCATTTAACAATATAATTGTGTTGGAAATAATAATAATTCAAAATAAAATAATAGCAGACATAAATAAAATAATAAATCAAATTACAAACTTTTGATGTCAAAGTGGATTATTAAAATTGTAACAAATAAAAAGAAAATACAAATACACTATGTCAAACTGGATAAAATTCATATATATAAAAAAAAAAAATGTCAACCTAATCCTGTCTCATAAATTCGTCAACACTGTAATAACACTTCTTCAACAAGAAGTCCCTCAATTTATTTTGAAAAGATTTGTAATCAATAATCGATTTCAAACTGATTGGAAGCCTATTAAAAATTTCGACCGCCTGGTACCTACAGCTATGTTTAACAATCTTAAGTTTAGGTTTGATCAGATGTGGTAGATCCTTTCTGCGTGTTTTCAAACGTCTTTCCCTGTCTATTAGCGTTTCAAAAGTATCAAAATTCTTTGCTAAGTTGCACAAAACTGTTAATATATAAAGACAGGGAACGGTTAAAATCTTCAATTTCACAAAATATTCTCTACATGATTCCCATTGTGGAATACGGACTACAGTTCTGATAGCTCTTTTTTGTAAGACAAAAGCTCTCTGTATATTAAATTTATATGAATTGCCCCAAAACCTAATACTATACCGCAAATGAGACTCGACTAGTGCATAATATACTATTTTTAGTTGCTCTACTGTAATATCGTCACGTAAGCTTCTTAAACAATAACAGGCTGAACTAATTTTTTTCTCAATTTTCTCCAGTTCTTGCTTCCAGTTGAGGTATGAGTCAATATAAATTCCTAAAAACTTTACTACTTCTACTAGATTTATATTTTTGTGGTTTAAAGTAATATCCAAATTTTCTTTATTTCTTGCCGTCGTACGAAATAACATTATATTGGTTTTGTCAAAATTTAAAATAAGGTCATTTGCATCAAACCAATTACTAAATGCTGATAAAGCCTGCTTAGTTTTACGACTTAGATCTTCACTATTGTTGGCTGAAATAACTGCACTAGTGTCGTCCGCAAACAGAGTAATTTTTATGTCATTAATATTATCACAAATGTAATTATCTAAATCGTTGATAAACAATAAAAATAAAATTGGTCCCAATATTGATCCCTGGGGCACGCCTTTTTTTATCTTTGTCAATTTTGATTTACAGTCATTAATTTTTCCGTCAATGTTAGTTTTTATTTCTACATATTGATGTCTATTCTCTAAATAGGATTTTAAAAGTCTTAAACAATTTCCTCTAATGCCATAATGTTCCAACTTAATTATGAGCATTTCATGATTTACTAAATCGAAAGCAGAGCTGAGATCCAAGAATATTCCAACAACTTTCTTTTTAACGTTAAGATATTGTGCTACATCATATAAAAGTGTTTCTACTGCCTCGCCTGTACCTACCTTTTTTTGATAACCAAACTGTCGTTCACTAATTATATTATTTGTAAGAAGATGTTCAACAAGTCGATTTTTAATCAGTTTTTCAAATATTTTTGATATTGTAGGTAACAGTGATATTGGCCTATAATTATGGGGATCTGTTTTGACTCCTTTTTTGAATACAGGGATTACTTTTGCTATTTTAAGCTGATCAGGAAACATTCCTGAGTCATAGCACGAGTTAAAAAAAGTTGATAAAGGTTCCGCTAAAATATCAATATTATTCTTTATTAACGAAATTGGCAAATGATCGTATCCACAAGATTTTTTATTTATCATTTTACTAACGACTTTACGAACTTCTGCTGGCGTAATCCGCTCCCAAATCAAGCTGCGTTTAATATAAGGTGTTTTAGCCTTTAAAATAAAGTCAGACAAATTTGTTGTTATACTTTTTTTATTGTGGACCTGATTAAACCTTTCAGAAAAAAGATTTACTACCTCCTGCGGGTTGTGTACTAATTTATTGTTATCTTTGAGAACAAATTTTTCCTGTCTACCACTTTTAATTTTATTTCTATGCCTATTAACAATTTTCCAAATAGCCTTAGAGCAATTAGCTTTCTTTATTTCTGCTTGTACAGCTAACCTGTGTGCACTTCTGATTACACGTCTATAGATATTAATATATTTGTTTCTATATTTCAAAACTGATTCATCATAGTTTGACTTATGAGCTGATATTAAAAAACGCTTCATTTTGCTTGATGTTTTGATACCTTTCGTTATCCACTTAATGTGATCAGATTTTACTTTGAATTTACGTTTAACTAATTTAAAGCTTTTTTTAAAAGATTCACTAATATTCTTTAAGAACCCATTAATGCCAACACTGGTCGAATTATGTTTCGATATATATTGTCTAAATGTATTATTATTTTTTTCATTAAAAAGCCTTATATTTGTCTCAATAAAATCATGATTCCGCGAAGATACTTTTACTTCTGGGACATTTAATTCACAGAATATACCAGCATGTCCATCTGAAAGGCCATTATGATCTACTTTTGTTGAAATAACCACACCATCTGGCAAATTTGTTAAAAAATTGTCCAAACTAGAATTTGCCTCACCTTTGATGTAGGTAATAGTATGAATTAATGGTTTGAAATTATAACATTTAAGTAAGTTAAGAAACTCAGATTTTTGTGTATTGTCATTTATAAGATCCACATTAAAGTCTCCACATATGAGGCACTTCTTGTCAAAAAAATGCTCTAACAGTTTTTCTAATTGTGCCATAAACTTAGCAAAGTATTTTTTCTTATCATTTCTATAAATACATATAATGTTGACACTTGTATTCGCATCTTTAATACCACATACTTCGAAAACTTCCCTCGTATACAGATTAGAACATATAGATAGTGACTTACAATCATTATTATTATGACTAAGTATTAAGCTTCCACCTCTTTTCATATTTGATCTAAAATTAAAAGAAGCCAATTTGTAATTACTTAAGGAAAGCAATGAAATATTTGATTCATTTAGGAAGTGTTCTGTGAGACATACATAAGCTGGAATTATTTTTTGCATATTGACATACATATCAATTTCATGTTTTTTCGTATTTATGCCACATACATTTGGATGAAAGATATTCATTTTTAAAACTTCATTATCATTCGTAACATTATTACTTTTATTTGATACACAATCACTAAGCTTAATATCGAAAAAAAAACAGGTTCTGTTTGTGTGTTGACATCATTACACTTTTTATTATCATTTACAGATACTAACAAATTATTTTTGTAGCTAATTAATATACATATCAATTTCATGTTTTTTCGTATTTATGCCACATACATTTGGATGAAAGATATTCATTTTTAAAACTTCATTATCATTCGTAACATTATTACTTTTATTTGATACACAATCACTAAGCTTAATATCGAAAAAAAAACAGGTTCTGTTTGTGTGTTGACATCATTACACTTTTTATTATCATTTACAGATACTAACAAATTATTTTTGTAGCTAATTAATATAATGTCTAATATTAGATTACGGCAAGTATTTAGCTTATCAATTCTCTTATTGCCAAAATAAGGTAAGACTGAAAAATATAAATTGTTGATATTTTCGCTTATTGACTTTAACATTTTATTAAGACCATACACATCCAAATACTGGTTTTTACCTACTTCCCCAAAAATAACATTAGTATTAGTTAAAATGTTTAGCAGATAATATAAGGTTGATTGAAATTTTATTACATTTTTATCATGTGTTCCAGCTAAAATAATTATATAGTCCATTTTACCAAAATTTTTACGTTGATTGAGATTTCCTGAAACTAGTCTTTCCAAGGTTGCATATGGTTTCAAAGAAGATGTTACATTATATTCTGCGCCGAGACGCTTTTCCATCATATCTCGCATGTTTCGTCCCCTCTCATCAGCCAATAAGAGCACATTATGTTTTACAATCGCTGTACTGCTATATTTTCTCTTCCATCTACACACTTCGCCTACTAAATTATTTGTCTTATCTTCCAATGTATCCCTTGAAATAATGTTGTGGGTTGATTTTGTTAAAACTCCACTTAGTAGTGATGATGATGGTTTGTGGTGGAAAGCAATTTTAGAATTTTGTGCACATTTACTAGGCGTTGACATTGTGGTAATACAGCGTATATTTTCTTGTACTTGTCTGTAGTTAATTTTGGAGATTTACAAATCTCTGTTAATTGTTTTATCTTTAATTCATACTCGGATAGTTTCTTAGCAAGAGCAGAATTTTCCAATGTCAAATTCTCTAATTCATTTTCTGTAATCTCAACTCTAGCCTGCAACATTTTATTTTTCTTTCTCAGTTCATCGATAGCATCATTTGAGATCTGATTGTTAATTGGGCAGCTTCGATTTAATTTGCTAATTTCAAATTCTTCTTCTGATAAGGACTGGAAGGAATTTTCAGTAGGTATATTTATTATATATTTGTTAACAACTTTTATGTTTTCATTGGGTGTGCATTGGATTGGCGACTCCGTTGTTACAATTTCTTCCACTGGAGCGCTGTCAGAATTTGCCAAATCTGTGTTTGAGATGGCCTTTTTCGTGGGTGTTGATGTCATTTGCTTAATCTTATTATCCTCACTCACTTTACGCTCACATAAATGACAGACCCATTTTTCCTTTGTTTTTACCGTCATTAAACGGAAAAACTTTTCAGTAACAGTTTTAGAACAGTTATTGTGACAACTTTTGTTACAGTTCTTACACAAAAGGAAACCTCGGGTTTTAATTTTTTTCAAACACACATAACAGTCTATTAATGATGTCGCCATATTTATTCCAAATGTTACTTTAAAAATTAATAGGAAATCGATTAAAAACAAATACCATGAAATAAAAACACTGAGAAAAAACGATATTCTCCATCAGGTTTCGAACATAAGACCTTTGGGTAAAACGTCCGCACATAAACTTACTACGCCAAATGTCTCATGACGGAGAAAGCGAAAATGTTTATTATAACAAGCTCACTGTTATAAAACGATTCAGTAGTATTTTAAAATGACCTCCCAATATTTTAATCGACTACATCACCCGCACTTTTCACTGTTTACAATTAGATTATTATTGAAATTAATGATTATCGATATATGCACTTTGAATCATAGTTTTGTTGATACATTGCACGTCAATAGAATGCATAATCAAATAATATCGGTTCACTAACATCACTACACTTTGTTTTTATCGTCACTCATTACAAGATTTGTTTTTATAGTTTTTGTTGAGTAAACTATGAGATTTTTACTTAAAATATTTATTGTATTTACTTTTACGCACTGACACCATTTTTACTTATATTCATGGGCAAAATATATTTTCATAACGTTTTTTTACGGAGCTAATGTTTATCTTTCCGCCACCTAGCGGCGATACATCTTTGATGTTGCGTGCCGCTTCTGCCACTTTGCTGCCATGACGGTTATCATACTCCATAATCACTGGAATTTTTAACGTATCCACGATGACGAAAAACCTACAAATGCACTGAAAACAGAACGCTAAACCATTATACAAATAAGTAATTTTCTTAGAATGCTTAGGGAAAAAAGAAAAAAAATGGAAAAGACCTATTATAATGTCCGATGCTGAAGTCCTAATGATGCCGTTAATAATTCATAAGAATTACTGGAGGATTTATCGAGAAGCTTAGAATTGACAAATGATCTGGATGTTGTAAGCAACCTGAAAATAAAAAAATAATAATTAAAACAGAAGCTCCAAAGTACAGAAAATAAATTGATAAGTAAAATTATTGAAAATAATGAATTAAAATGACAATTACATAACGGAGGAGCTCGAGATAGTAAAGTTTTGGTCACTCATCCCACGATCGACCACTGCGAAAGTTGCTTAACTTCAACGATCGCAGCCGAACGTGCTAACCACTTGCACCATGGAGCTCCTCGAGAAATCACATACTTACATTATAATCGCTTAACCTCATGTGTTGCTTGGGTAATGCTAAGGCGTTATATTGTCATGCGTTTTTTGACAGTTTTCAACAGAGATTATGGTTTCTACTAGAAGCCTGCAGCAACATCCATGCTGGTGGGCCAACTCATTGATGCCATTCCATATGAAAAATAGGCACTGAGTGTCGAGTTGCAGAAACCACCATCCGTACTAAAACAAACCTCGAGTTAATATTAACAGGTGTTTCATGTGAAAAGAATGGCAAGCACACGTAATATGGTCCGCCTCATAGTAAGCTGCCACCATGACCTTCACGCAGTTGTACCACTGCCGTCGAGGAAGCGACTAACAATTATCTCGTTCAAAAAATGTACAATAGAGATACATTCCGTGTAAACAAAAGAGATGAGATAATTAGTAGATCGCTGGCTGTTCACACTGCCGGCGAGAAATCGCTCCACTAGTATGTTGCTGAGTGACAAAAGCTATGAAAGATTACACGTGCGAGTGCATTTTTGCTCAGTGCTGCCACCGCGAGCGAGTGGCGCGAGTAGTCGAACGTTGTACTCGCATTATGCCACAGCGACACTACTATCTGGAATTACTCACACGCTTCCCGCTGATTGCCAACTCGTTTCTAATTTCTAGCACTACTCGTTTCTCGTTCATTGTTGTCGGTGGGACAACAAAGGTGGGACTACGCGCACGTTAACGTTGGGTAGTAGACCCATACGCCATCACCTACCCCTTGGAGCTCTTTGAACTTAAGTTAAGAAAACTTGACTTAATTTTTTTTTTGCGCGGACGTTATAGAATTGAGGAACTACAGTTTTATTTACGATACAGTTAATTTTTATTTTTTTGTATACCTTTGAATATAGAAACGAGAAAAATGTAATAAACGAGAGTGAACGTTTCAATAGGAATCCAAGGAAAAATAACGAAGATCTAAATAATTATTACGTGGAATAACATAAATTTTGGACGTTATCGAAAATTTTAGGAAATGCTCGACTCGATAACATCAAAAAAATGTTGACCAGAGATAAATTAAATCCTAATCCTCTTACCTTTGATAATAATCTATCGATTTGTTCCCTGTTCAATTGGCGAGTTTTCGAAAGTAACTTTAAAAGTGTTGTGCATTAAATAAGATTATTGTCATTTTAGTTAGTATAGGATATATTTTTAATATATTTTCGTAATGTTTTCTGAATTTTAAACTTGTAATCGAAATGGTTACTTTTTTCTACTTTTCTAATGACATTTAGTTATATTGAAATTTATTTTATTTTTTATTGACATTATTTTTTATAGTTTACAGTATTGAGATCATAATGTTAATAATTCAAGTCAGAAATCAGAAATCAATATATCTTTATTCAAATTGGATGTAAAGTACAACACTTTTGAATCGTCCAAACATTTTTTTCCCTACCACTCGTTATTGGACATATTTTTTAGCTGCGGAGAAAAACGAGCGAAAAAAACTCCACAACATTAAAAGAATAATGTAACAACATTTACAAATCATTACTAAATGAATGTAATGTAATTATTAACATTACACCAGTGGACTACCTTAGAGATACAACTGTTCACGTCGTCAATAAATGTTTCCTTACGTTTGAGTTTAAATAAAAGTAATGTATCATCCGCGAACAAAACTATCTCATGCTTATTTCTAACGTAGTAAGGCAAGTCATTAATATAAATTAAAAATAAGAAAGGACCAAGGATTGAGCCCTGTGGAACACCCATTTTAACCGGCGAACCCGCAGACTTATTGCCGTTAATGTCAACCCTCTGAATCCTATCCATCAGGTATGACGCAATAAGATCCAGATCAGTATCTCTAAATCCATAGTGGTGGAGTTTCCTGAGTAATGTTTCATGAAAAACGCAATCAAAAGCCTTGGACAAGTCGCAAAACACACCTAGAGCGTCCTGCGAGTTGTCCCAGGCGTCAAAAAATTGTTTTATAAGTTCAACACCGGCATCGGTTGTTGAGCGACCCCGTGTAAAACCAAATTGTTTACAGTGAAGTATATTATATTTATTAAAATGTGATTGCATTTGATCTAACATGATTTTTTCGAAAATTTTACTAAAGGTGGGTAGTAATTTAATAAGAATTTATTGTTAGTTTTGTTTGATAGAACGACTTACCTATTGAATTAGGTCTATACCTGTAATAACAGTGTAATGTGTTTTCAATAAATAATAATCTTTTTTTCTTGGTATTCAAAAACTTTGTTGTTTAACTGAAACCTCTTTTGTTGAGTAATGACGCTCGCAATGGCAGAGACAGAGCTCTAAGCTTTTGAACAATTTCTTGCGTTTTTATTCAAGTTTTCTAATTCTTCGTAGAAGATTCTTAGTGAAATAAAAATAGGAAAGTTGAGCAGAAAAATTGACAATTTAAGAAAACTACATTTTTACAACTGTTCACGCAAGGTGGTGCTGCAATCGGGTCTGTAGATTTTGAATATTTTTATTGGGCAGGACAATGAAATCCCTAAGAATGAGCTAAGTGACACAATATGTGATGCGACACCGCGCTGAGGAGCGTAACCACGTCAACAGTGCACGGATCTACCTCCCACGTACGTGCTCCGCCGTAAAGTTGACTTCTGCGTCTACCCACCACGCAGCCAAAAAAATCACGCCTACCGCCGCACCAAGCACCACCGCACAGCCCGCGCAACCGGCCTCCAGTCTGCCTCCCACATCCCAACGGGTACACAAATTCCCGCCGATAGTGGTCGAGCAGCTGCAGGACTGGACGAAGTACATGCGCGTGACAAGGAATTACGCTTTAGGGTTTTTTCTTATTATTAAAAATAATCACTTAATAAGATATTAGAAACAGCTACGTAATAAATACCTTATGGGACGTGGAAGACGTGATGTCTGCTGCCCGGACCCGTGGATGACTTGTTGTCCACTGCACCGTTAACTTCTTAGTAAAATCCACAGTCATTTGCGAATACCTTAAGTAGACTCCACCATCGAGTGTTAACCAAAAGGCTTTTATTTTATAGATGTGTATCAAAGCTTTATTAAATCATGAAAAACCTTTAACGGATTCCTTATCACTTTTAAGAAAGTTTGTATTGGATATATAATGTATTTCTGGTCTGGATAAGAAGATATTTTACAAAATAGAATACTAACTGTGATTGGTTGATAACAAGGCCGCCCATCATAAGTCCATATGTTTTTGTTTTCTTTTAAAGAAAGGAGCAATGTTTTGTTGTACTGATAATATGACAATTATCTTTGAATGTTTTAAAGAGATTTATGTTAGTATAAAATAAAATTATTAGGCTACCATAGACTTTAATAATTATATTGTTAAAGATGGCGCCAGTAATAACTTGTTTGAGGAGGGTTGGTCTAAAGTATAAATTCAGATGTCTGTTGATTTGATATTCATTACTTTATCAGCGAGTCTTCAGATATTAGTGTGCAGCCTAAACAGGCAGGGTCATGTGAGTTAAGTAATCATTTTCCTATTGTTGTTTATAACTTTTATTGGAATGATATTATTGTTTAATATGTAAGTTATATTAAAATAATATGCTTTTGTCATTCACAAAAGAAGTTTAGTTATTTGTGAGTAAAGATTTTATACTTTGTTTTGATATTTTGGTTTAAATAATCTGTATGAAATAAAACAGGGAGAAAAGAACGGCCTTTGCTGAGTTTCTTGTCGGTTCTTCTCAGTACAAGGTCTCTTGTCGTAGTTTTGCGAACCGATGGCGTAGTTTTCGACTTTCATATGTAATTGTAAAAGCTTAAACTGAATAAATAACTTTTGAATTGAATTGAATAAATAGTTTATTTATTTACTCTTTATTGTTTTGTTACAAATGGCGGAGTTAATGCATTCTCTACCAGTCAACCATCGGGATAAGCAGAGACATTATGCGGTCAAGTAAATTGAAGCATTATATATAGTTAAAGAGAAATAAAAACAAAATTAAATTCATAAAACTACATGTTACTTAATATAATAATTAACATCTATAAATATACCTAAATAACTACATATATATAACATATTTATATATACGATAAATACCTACACATATACAATAATAAATACCACTATACTTACTTAAGAATACTATAATAAAACAGAAAATAACTATTAACTACAAATAATATTAATAATAGTCGGACTGACCAGAAGTTGGTTCATAATATGGAAATTGTTATGACTTCTTAGCGAAATGCTGACGTACAAGGACCTTGAAAGCAGGTTTACTGGGTGCTCTTCTCACGCTCTCCGGAAGACCGTTCCAGAGACGAATAGCTTGGAGACAAAATGATTTTGACACGAAGCTGGAGCAGTGGGAAGGAATGGACAAAAGAAGGTTTTCAGATGAACGAAGAGGACGAGAGTGAGTGGAACTCAAAAAGTGAAATTTGGACTTCAGGTAAGACGGAGCATGAGGGTCAAAAAGAATTGAGAAAAGAGTTGTGAGAATTCTTAAATCACGAAGGTTTGAAAGAGGCGGCCAATTGAGTTCACGGCGAAATGAAGTGATATGATCATATTTCCGTAGACTGAAAATGAATCGAATACAGCTGTTAAAAGACCGCTCCAATTTACCAAGAAAATCTATATTTAAGTCAGGATAGCACACATCAGCATAATCTATGGATGGTAGGACAAGAGCCTGGATCAAAGAGATTTTTGTGTGAACGCCGACATGTCTCGTTAATGTGAGTAGACCAGCCAAAGGTACTGTCAATGTGCAAACCAAGATTCTTAACACTAGGAGAAAAAGGAATTTGCATACCATTATAAACAATTGGGCTTACAGCGTCAATATCAGCCTTACATATTTGGCGAGATCCACCAATAATAATAGCCTGGCACTTAGTTGGGTTGACAACGACACCAAAGCGCTCTGACCACTTGCAGAACATTTCAAGATCCTCATTGAGGAGAGATATTGTAGAGTCAATCTCATCGGAACAACACCGGCGGTATAACTGCAAATCGTCGGCATACAAATGAAACGAACAGCGAAGAAAGGTGGTAATGAAATTTATGAAGACGGAAAAAAGAAGTGGCGATAGGGTGCCGCCCTGAGGGACGCCAGCCGCTAAGGTGCACCAATCAGACTGCGATTCGTCAACACGAACCGCTTGTTGGCGGTCATTTAAGTATGAGGAAAACCATTTTAAGGTAGATGGAGATACACTAAGGTGTCTCAGAAAGGCAAGGAGAATATCGTGGTCGACAGTGTTGAAAGCATTGGAAAAATCAATCAGCACGAGCACTGTCAACTTGCCAAGCTCCATACCATCTCTGACATCCTCAGTGACTTTAAGAAGGGCAGTAGGCGTACTGTGTCCTGGGCGAAAACCAGATTGGTATTGAGAGAGCAATGAGTTGTCTAGTATAAATTTAGAAAATGGTTTTTGTGCCGCTGCTTCCAGAACTTTAGAGAGGAACGGCAAGATAGAAATGGGTCTAAAATGGCTCAATACCTTTGGGCTATTAGATTTTGGGAGAGGAATTATAAAGGCTTTTCTCCACAAGGAAGGGAACGAACCATTCTCAAAGGAAAAATTTATGATGTGTGTTAAAATTGGAATTATATAATCCTGGATATTCAGAAGCATAGTGCGACTGATGCCGTCGCTGCCAACAGCGTTGAAACTAAGGGAACGAAAAATTTCTTTAACATGGTCAGTTGACACTAAGAAGAAGGAGAAGGGGTCGAGATCACGAGACGGAATAGATTTTAATTCAGAAATCGTGTTGGATTTGGTGATATAGTCTAGAGGAGAAATTGAAGAGAAATGAGAATTAAGTTCGTTAAGTGGACGGGGCAAGAAGAGAAACCAGCAGAGGCCTGAGACTTTCCAAGACCAACACTTTTTAACAATTTCCAGGCCCCGGCTGATGTGGAGTTAGCCAGGCTGTCGAAAAAGTACCGACGCTTTGCTGATCTCACCATCCGGTTGCACAGATTTCTAGCAGATTTAAACTGACTCCAGTTATCTTCCGATCTTTCCTTTTTGAACTTGCGGAAGGCCCGATCACGCCTAGTCATGGCCATACGAACTCCCTTGGTTATCCACGGTGCAGGGGGACGTTTCAACTTTACACGACGCAAGGGGGCATGGATGTTATAGAGCTCAAGAATTTGAGAATTAAAGGTGTTTACTTTAACATCAATAGAAGTAGAATTAAAGACTGGTGACCAATCTATGTCAGCAGCATCAGATCTCAGGGCATCAGTGTTGAGTTTGGCAAAATTGCGCATGAGCAGTACCTTTGGCTTCGGTTTGGTGATATTCAGTTTATATGAAGCAAATATGAGATCATGGCGAGAGAAACCAGGAGCAGGGAACTGACCAAACTTTCTGAAGTTATTCGCAGAGGAAGTGACAATAAGGTCAAGCCATGTGTCTGAAGATTGAGCATTAAGATGAGTAGGATTGAGAGGAAGCACAGAAAAGCTAAAAGATTTTAAAAGATTTTGGAGTTTAACGGCGGAGACAGATTTTTTACTGAGGTCGGTGTTAAAATCACCCATGATGATGTGATGGGAGTAATCAGTGCTAAGAGATGTGAGAGCAGCTTCCAGAGAATCATGGCAGTCCAAAGACGGTGGGCAATACACCACGCCTAAAAGAACCTTTTCTCGACTGACAATGATTTCAAGGAAAATATATTCCGAAGTACCAGAGTAATGAGAGGGTGAAACACTGACAATCTTGTGAGAGATATTTGCTCGAAGGTAGATGGCAACACCACCTCTACCTTTGCCAATTCTGTCATTCTTATAAGTTTAAACCCAGGAATATCATATGAAGTTGAGTTCAGGCAAGGCTTAAACCAACTCTCAGAAACAAGAACCGCATGAACATAATTAGGGGAAAATGTCTCGAGCAACTCGTGGTGATGACATGGGATGCTTTGGGCGTTAATATGACAAATATTAAAAAGGTCCTTTACAGCTGTAAATTCAGAATTGAGCGTGTCACCAAGAGTCATAACATCATGAAAGGAATCATTTGAAGAAGTAGAAATGTCAGATCCGCAAGCAGAATAAAAAGAATTATCCATTAATAAATAAAATATATAGCTATGTACATATAAATAAATAAAGATAAATAAAATTTTATATATTACAACTAGGACACGCAACTAATGCCGGTAATCGCTTACCTGCCGGCTGACAAATTGAGTAACAGAATGAGATCAAAAACAAATGATAACAACAGAATTTTTAAAGTACACTACAAATAGAAACGAAACTTACGAGCTGAATCAAAGCGGGGGTAATAAATAATTAATTGTACATAAATCCATACAAAAGCTCAAACAGAAGGACATTATTGATTAATGACATTAAATTAACCACTTATGGAGAGAATAACAAAAACATTTATGGAGTACCGCAATTAATAGTGTTTCTTTTAAATATTTATAATATCGAAGGTAGATATTTTTCTTATAAAGTAAAGAAATCTGAGTCTATTGTACAGATATATCTGAGTCTATTGTACAGATAGTGTTTATTAAATAAATAGATAATGAAATCATAACATCAGAAGTGGGATATACAGCCTATTCTCATAAAACTAAAATAATTGTTTGTTTCATAATGGATGTCGGAGAAAACGGGATCTGCAGAAAGCAATCGCCAATGCTATCTCTACACCAAGTCGGAAGGATGACGACTTGGCACTACCAGTTTTCAATCCCGGCAATGATCCCGGAACAGCAGGCTGGTGCGACAGCAGCGAAATCCTGGCAAAGGAGTTCGGCCGTAGCAGTATCAAGACAGCTGCTAGGGCAGGTAAGGCCCTTAAGGGCTCTGCTTTAGTGTGGTTCGAAATTTGGGAACCTGCAGAAGCAACATCATGGAAAATTTTCGTGCTGAAACAATAAGTTCTTACCCTGAAAAGTGAAATCTGTGTTAGAGACTTACTAACGCAGTTCTGTATTCTTCTAATTTAGCTCATTCTTATAGTGATTATGTAGGAAAAGAATAAGGTTAATGCATAATACAACATTTTTTTTTCTAATGCACAACTTATTGAATTAATTTGTGGCGGTATTAAAGATGTTGACGGCTTCACGAAATTTTGGCTATGAAAATCACTTTAATTGTGTCAATTATTCGGGATACTGTAACTTTATTTGGTACTTCATCATTGGTTGTTACAGACAGGGACATTAATTTTAGTTCGAATCAAATTGTAGAAATCTTTAGTGAATTGCATATATAATTGAATAATAATTGGAATGGTCAGGTAAAGAGAAATGTAAGAACTCTAATAGATATGCCACTACCCGCAACGGTTCGTCAGATTGGCCGAGCAGTTTGTGCAAAATGCAACAATCTTTAAATACTGCTATTCAAAATTCGACAGAATTTACATCAATTCGTTTACTTATCGGTCGTAATGCAAACAATTCCTATATTCAGTCTGGTCTAAATTTTATAGGAGTTACGGAAAATAACACAGTTGTTAGGTCAGATCGTAATTTAGCTCACCGTCATTTACGTTTACAAGCAGAAAATTTTAAAACTAGTTTTGACATTGAGGGAACAATAAGATTTTTGAGATTGGTAATATACTATATCATCGTCGTCATGATATGTTAAGCCCGATATATAAAGGACCGTGTGAAATAACTGCAATCCTACCATTTGACAGATATTCGCTTAGAGAAATGAATGGTTTGAGAAATATAACTGTAACTAAAGGCAAATTGAGAATTTGGCCAGTGAATTAGCTGATGCGAATGATAATAACGAAAATAGTTAATACATTGTTTGTATAAAATGTTTATTTTTTTTCCCTAGTCTAAGGTACACGTTTATGTTTGGTGTTTTAATGATTGTTTCAATTGATTTAAATAAGTCGACCACTATAAAAAATAAAGTGACATGAATTGTGAATATGAACTGATGATCAGTTGTATGACAGTAGATATGGCTGGAGCATATACCTATATTAAAAAAAATAAGAAAAAAAGAAAAAAAAGGAAAATAAGAAAAAAAGGAACTGAACTGCTGAAGTTTTTTGCCTTTCTTAGCCCGTCTCATGTGCAGCAGGTGTGGGGCAAGAAAACTGTCGACAAGGCAAAAGACCGTTGTCGCCAGTTCACTCAATGTGAGGAGTTAGGCTGGGGTAATGTTCTATGTAATAGTATTGTAAAAATTAGTATTAATGAACTGAACTGCTGGAGTCCTTTTGCTTTTCTTAGCCCGTCTCATGTGCAGCAGGTGTGGGGCAAGAGTAATTGTCAAGAAGGCAGAAGACCGTTGTCGCCTGTCCACTCAATGTGAGGAGTAAGCTGGGGCAATGTTCTATGTAATAGTTAAGTGAATACAGAGTTTATGTGACTTGTACTTCGAGAACGAAGTACTTGTCAGAATGGCCGTGACAAGGAATTAAGCTTTAAGGGTTCTTTCTTATTATTAAAAATAATCACTTAATAAGATATTAGAAACAGCTACGTAATAAATACCTTATGGGACGTGGAAAACGTGATGTCTGCTGCCTGGACCCGTGGATGACTTGTTGTCCACTGCACCGTTAACTTCTTAATAAAATCCACAGGCGTTTGCGAATACCTTAAGTAGACTCCACCATCGAGTGTTAACCAAAAGGCTTTTATTATATAGATGTGTATCAAAGCTTTATTAAATCATGAAAAACCTTTAACGGATTCCTTATCACTTTTAAGAAAGTTTGTATTGGATATATAATGTATTTCTGGTATGGATAAGAAGATATTTTACAAAATAGAATACTAACTGTGATTGGTTGATAACAAGGCCGCCCATCATAAGTCCATATGTTTTTGTTTTCTTTTAAAGAAAGGAGCAATGTTTTGTTGTACTGATAATATGACAATTATCTTTGAATGTTTTAAAGAGATTTATGTTAGTATAAAATAAAATTATTAGGCTACCATAGACTTTAATAATTATATTGTTAAAGATGGCGCCAGTAATAACTTGTTTGAGGAGGGTTGGTCTAAAGTATAAATTCAGATGTCTGTTGATTTGATATTCATTACTTTATCAGCGAGTCTTCAGATATTAGTGTGCAGCCTAAACAGGCAGGGTCATGTGAGTTAAGTAATCATTTTCCTATTGTTGTTTATAACTTTTATTGGAATGATATTATTGTTTAATATGTAAGTTATATTAAAATAATATGCTTTTGTCATTCACAAAAGAAGTTTAGTTATTTGTGAGTAATGATTTTATATTTTGTTTTGATATTTTGGTTTAAATAATCTGTATGAAATAAAACAGGGAGAAAAGAACGGCCCTTGCTGAGTTTCTTGCCGGTTCTTCTCAGTACAAGGTCTCCCGTCGTAGTTTTGCGAACCGATGGCGTAGTTTTCGACTTTTATATGTAATTGTAAAAGCTTAAACTGAATAAATAACTTTTGAATTGTGTACAGATCCCACATAAGAAATGAAAAGGGTTTCTCGCGCTTTTAGCTTTTGAATACGTAGATGAAATAAAAAAGACAAAACTGTGTCCAAGGCGAAAACAAGAAGGATTTATTTGTTACCAATTCCTTATATCTACAACACTGACGCGAAAGTTTAGCGCGATTCATAATGGTACAGCGCCATCTAGTGGCAAATGTTATAACTACTAATTGTAATATATTTTTTAATGCTTATTCGAACATACCGCCCACCATGAACCAATGGTTCATTAAATAATACCTAACTAAAAACAACAAACACTAAAAATAAAACAGCAAAATACATAACAATATAAACAGTGGGTGGGCATTGGATACTTTTGGAAATTGGATAATTTGAACTTCACAAACATGCTAAAGTAACACATTATATAAACAGCTTGTTATAAGAAAACATATTATGTAAATGCAAAAAAAATGTTTTGAACGTTACTTAGCAATTGGTAAAATACATAGTTTTGATACTGGTCTCTTAATTACATTACCATTACATCTTAGACTTACTACACGAGTAACATTGTCCAAGCCTGTATGTTTGTTTGTTATGATGCCATAATGCCACCTTGCAGGAGGAAGGTTATCTTCCTTCACTAACACAATATCCCCTATATTTGGTTCAGGTGTTTGGTAACTCCACTTATACCTGTGCAAGAACTGTGCAAGGTATTCCTGCGACCATTTTCGCCAAAACTCTTGAACCATACGTTGAGTAAGTTGCCACCTCCTCAAGGTACTAACATTGGATGACATGTAATTGGCATCTGGTACTAACATAATGGGCTCGCCGACTAAAAAGTGTCCGGGTGTCAACGGCATTGGATCCTCAGAATTAGTACTTACACATGACATGGGTCTCGAATTGAGGCATGCTTCAATTTGAGCCAGCACTGTACTCATCTCCTCGAATGTGAGTGTCGACGTTCCTATTACTCTCCGTAGGTGGTGCTTGGTGGACTTTACACCAGCTTCCCATAACCCTCCGAAGTTAGGAGAGTGGGGTGGTATAAAATGCCATTCGGTGCCGTTGGAGGCCAACCATTGTGCTATTTCTGGTACCAAAGCAGATCGTTCTTCAGCGAGAAGAGATTTCAGTTCGCGAGCTGCTCCTACAAAGTTAGTTCCATTATCACTAAAGAGCTCAGAACAGTGACCTCGTCTTGCTATAAATCTTTTAAACGCGGCGATGAATCCTTTGGCTGTGAGATCACTAACCACTTCAAGATGTATGGCCCTGGTCGCCATGCATGCAAACAAACATATATACCCTTTGTATGCATGATGACCACGGCCTTTTGATGCTCGGATGTTGATGGGACCAGCATAATCTATGCCGCTCTGCTTGAAAGGCTTATTAGGAGTAATTCTGGCAGCTGGTAACTGTCCCATCAATTGTTCTCGAGTACGGGCTGCATGACGAACACATACTACGCAACTACGTACAAACCGTTTCACTTGACTTTTAGCATCAATTATCCGATATTTCGATCTTAAGTAGTTTATCATTATTTGAGGACCCCCATGCATAGTTCTTAAGTGTGCTTCAGAAATTATTAAACTTGTCATATGTGACTTTGATGGAAGAATAATTGGATGCTTACTATCGTGACTTACCATCGCTCTACTCAAACGTCCACCTACTCGCATTATGCCTGCTGCATCGATAAATGGATTTAAAGAGGTAAGTTTGTGTTTTTTCTTAACCATACCATACTTTCTTAAACTTTCTAATTCCTCGTTAAAACTCTGGTATTGATATTGTTTGATACATATATATAAAGTTTCATTTAACTCTTTCCCTGTTAGCCATTGAGGAAGACTGTCAGAGTTGCGTTTTGTACTTCGTAATATAAATCTTCTTCACCATGACATGACTCTGACGAGTCTATTCAATGTTGAGAATCTTACCCAAATAGAATTATCCTCCATGCTAGCTAGTGTTTGACAAACCTTTACCGATTTTTCTTCTGTATTAGTCTCACACTTTGTATCAATGCCATAATCTATTGTTTTATCTTTAAGCCACTCAGGTCCAGTCTTCCACATTTCAATTTTACATAAATCGGATGGCATAACTCCACGTGAAGCGCAATCAGCAGGGTTCTCCTTAGATTGCACATGTGACCATTGTGATCTGTCTAAGCTGCTTAATATTTCCGATACCCTATTGGCCACGAATACTTTCCACCTGCTTGGATGGCTACTTAACCAAGCAAGAACTACCGATGAGTCGGTCCATGCATGTGCTTGTTGCTTGGGGATTTTTAAAACATCACAGACTTCCACTATTAATTTTGTGAGGAGAACTGCACCGCACAGTTCCAGGCGGGGTATCGATATCTGCTTGATCGGTGCCACTTTTGTTTTGGATGCTATAAGATGGACGTGAACTTCTCCGTTTTTATCAAGGACATGCAGGTAAACTACTGCTGCAAAGGCTGCATTAGAAGCATCACAGAATCCGTGAAGCTGTACGCTTGTATCATCACTGCATGTTCTTATCCATCGTGGTACCCCAAAATTTGAGAGTAGACCCAATTCACTTCTATACGTGATCCATTCTGACAACAATTGAGGGGTAAGTTCATCATCCCACTGTAGTCCTGACATCCATAGCTTTTGAATGAATATTTTTGCTTTTATAATGACGGGGGCGAGCCAGCCTAAAGGATCATAGAGTCGCGAAATGTCTGATATAACTTTTCTTTTTGTTACAGGTTCATCGAGTGGAGCCAACTGCACTGCGTACGTAAAGGTATCACTATGCCTATCCCAGGTAAGACCCAAGATTTTTGTTATTATATCTGCTTTTATTACGATTTTTTTGTTTGTTTTTCCAGCTTCCTGCCCAGTATTTGCAATAGCTTCACCCACTTTACTAGCCTGTGCTTCACTTTTCATCCATTCCATCATTTCTTCACTATTGCTGGCCCATTTCTGCAGTTCGAACCCTCCTTTGGTAAGTAATTCATTCAATTCTTGATATAATAGTTGACCTTCTTGAACATTCTGACAGCCACACATAATATCATCTATGTAACTATGTTGCACAGCACAGCTTCAGCAGCCAATGGAAATTGAGTGCCTTCATCGTAAACGAGCTGCTGCAACGTACGAACGGCCAAGTAAGGGGCTGAGGCAGTCCCAAAGGTCACGGTCAAGAGGCGGTAGTGCTGCAGCTCCGAATTAGGATCTTCTCGCCACAAGACACGTTGAAAGTCGATATCCTCGCGACGAATCAGTACCTGGCGATACATTTTAACGATATCTGACGTAAGACATATTGGATAAGTTCGCCATCTGATAAGAATATGTCTTAAGTCCACCTGTAAGGTAGGTCCGACCAACAAGTCATTATTTAAAGACACTCCATTGGTGCCAGGACAAGAAGCATCGAACACAATACGAACTTGTGTCGTACTTTTGTCTTCTCGTACAACACTTAAGTGAGGTAGATAACATACGTCGACTTTTTCTATTTCCGTTGCTGGTACCTCTTCCATGTGACCTAAAGATAAATATTCTTTAAATACGTCTGAGTATCTGCTTTTGAGAACTGGATTTTTCGATAACTTTTTTTCCAAATTGTTCAACCTTTTAAGTGCAATCTGTTTAGAATTGCCTTTAGTACATTGAAAATTATTGTCCTTAAAAGGAAGTTTCACAATATAACGACCAGAAGCATCTCTTTTGGTCGTGCTTGCATAAATATCTTCGCACATCTGTTCCTCTTCCGTTAACATTTTTCTTGTTGTTACAGATACTGGATCCGATTCTATCTCCCAAAACTTTCGCAGTAAATCATTTTCATTCAATTGAAGATGCATATTCACTATAAGATTGTTGCATTGAATCGGCTCTCCAGCAGCTTCTTTTGTTTCTCCAGATATTATCCACCCAAGATAAGTGTTTTGAACTATTAAGTAACTTGAGGGATGCTTTACTAAACCTTCACGTAAAACTTGACCGTAAACCTTAGCACCGAGTATCATATCTATCTTGTGCGGTGTATCGAAGGTTGGATCGGCTAACGACAATTGTGCAAATTGTGACCACAATTGAACTGCAACCTTCTTGCTTGGAAGAAGATTCGTCAGTTTGCTTAAAACATGAGCTTTCACCCGAATAACAAAACTAGGGTTGAGAAGTGATTGCATTTTAATGTAAACAACATTCTTAGAGACCACCGATGGACTCGTATCACTTCCCAACACTGAAACATAACTTTTGCTTGCTATTTTTTGCAGTCCTAGCAATTGGACTGCAGACTCCGTTATAAACGAAGCTTGAGAACCCTGATCTAACATTGACCTAAAAGTTATGTTTGCGCCTGTTCGGGACTCGATATCTACCAAGGCAGTTGCTAATAAAACTTGCGAGTGTATGTTGGAGAAACAACTTGTAAGAGCTTGAGCGGTATCGCCCTGAGGTATGGTTACTGTGGACACAGTTCCTGCACCGGCAGGTGGTTCATCTACGTTTTCCTTTACATTTTGACCTATATTGGGATTGTGCAATAAGGAATGATGCTTCCTTCTACAAATGCGGCATCTAGTTGGTTGACGGCATGCGATTACTGAATGACGAGAACCTAAGCAGTTGAAGCACAAGTTCTGCTTTTGGACAAAGTCACGACGTGAAATGACGTCATCATTTGCAAACTTTTTACAAGAATAAAGTTTGTGATTATCATTGCAATATGGACACACATTGGAAGTGACGTGAAATACTTTAACTTTATGTGGTACATTACGATTACTATTATTTTTTAAACTCTTAGTATCTAAAAACTCCAGTGCCCTAAAGCGCTGTTCCAAAAGTTCTTTAAATATACTCCATGTTGGTAATTGCTCTACAGACTCACTAATTTTTATTTCCCATTGCTTGCGTGTTTCACAGTCTAATTTTGAACTTAAAATGTATATTACAATAACATCCCATTCGCTGACATTTACTCCTAATTGTCTCAAAGCATTAAGACATTCATTGCTAGTATCCAATAACTCCTTTAAAGCACTAGACGATTCGACATTTATTATTTTTTGACTCATAAAACGTGAAAGAATGCAATTAGATAAATATTTTTTGTTATTATAACGATTTTCTAATTTTAACCAACAAATTGAATAATTGTCACTGGTGACGGGAACATGGCGCAATAATTGCTCCGCTTCGTCAGATAAATGGCTTTTCAAATAATGAAGTTTTTGGACGTCGTCTAATGACTTATTATTGTGTATAAGAGACATAAACAAATCTCGGAAACTTGTCCATTCTACATATTTTCCGCTAAACATGGGTAATGTTATTTTAGGCAACTTTAAATTATTAGAAACATTTTCAGAGTTACTCTTTGATTTTACACTTAGATTTGTGTCACTTAACTTAAATTTACGCAATATTTCTTTTAATTCGGATTTGTAATCGATGTAAAAGTCTTCGGTCTCCGCATATAAATCTGTACTTTGATATACGGAGCTTTTAAGTTCACTTTGTGAAACATCTTCTATAATTTTCCGATGTGTGGTATAAAACGATTCCCACAGTTTTTCTAACATTTCAAGACGCGCTTCTACATAAGACATAGTTATACGGTCTTTAGGAGACTTTTTAAAATTAATTTTTGCTTTAGAAATGTTGGATGCAGTATCCGATTGAAGCTTAAACATCGACTCCATTTTCGAACTTTGTATTTTCTATGTATAAAAAACAAATGTATAAACAACAGAACAATAGATTACTTAACACCAATAAATCATCAGTAAATTTGGCATAAAATTCAATTACTACTTAAAAACACTCATTAAAAGGCGATAGGAATGTCCAATTTCGTTCAAACATCACGCAGATAAAACAGATGTAGGTAGTCACAGGTCGATTACGTTGAGAAAATATGCATGGAAGTTCAACTCGTAGTTATAAATTCGACGCAAACACGTAGATTAAAACGAAGAATGTTATGATTTCACGAAACTTTCGTCAATATTTTTGCATTTGACTTAAGTTTTTGCACCATATGTAAATGCATAAAATAGCAAAAATCAAACCACTTTCCTGCTTTTGGCTGTTGTAATATCCAATTATCTCGCCGTTATTGCATCTGCCAACTATTAATTTCTTCTTTATAATGTATAATGATCGCACACACACACAACCACTAAGCCACTCCGACTCGATAAGGACCATGTACAGATCCCACATAAGAAATGAAAAGGGTTTCTCGCGCTTTTAGCTTTTGAATACGTAGATGAAATAAAAAAGACAAAACTGTGTCCAAGGCGAAAACAAGAAGGATTTATTTGTTACCAATTCCTTATATCTACAACACTGACGCGAAAGTTTAGCGCGATTCATAATGGTACAGCGCCATCTAGTGGCAAATGTTATAACTACTAATTGTAATATATTTTTTAATGCTTATTCGAACAAATTGAATTGAATAAATAGTGTTTCTTTTAAATATTTATAATTTCGAAGGTAGATATCTTTCTTGTAAAGTAAAGACATCTGAGTCTATTGTACAGATATATTTCAATTCTATTTCTTTTTATTACTTTATAGAAGTTGAAAAGTGTTTATAAAATAAATAGATAATGAAATCATAACACGCGCGTGCACGAAAAACTCGGACGACCACCCAGCGTGTGCCCGTTTGGCACGGGCGTACGCTTTACACCAACGGACGAAGACGAGAGCCGGCTCATCCAGGCTTATCTCTCCGAACTGGAGGGAAAAAGCGGGCTAAGCTGGTACGCGCACGCCCGACCCGAAGACCGCAGCCTCAAAGTAGCCGTGAGAGGGCTACCCATGAACACCCAGCCGCGAGACATCGCTGAGGCCCTTACAGCAAAGGTTTTCACGGTTGAGTATGTGAGGGAGATCCGGGCGCAAGCAGGCCGCGCCGGATGCATCCACTTCGTCTCACTCCACCGAACCCCAGACACCATCCCGGCCATCTTCGCAGTAAGTGAGCTGTTGAGCATGACTGAAATCTCCGTCGAAGCCTAGAGAGGAAGGAAGACCCCCGCGCAGTGCCACCGCTGTCAGGGGTTCCGCCACTCCAGCCACGGCTGCCATCGCCCGCTTGCCTGCGTGCGGTGCGGTGATTCGCACGCCGCCGCCGACTGCCCCCGCCCGCTTTCGCAGCCCGCCACTTGCGTTAACTGCAAGGGCCCGCACCCCGCGAACCACAGTTCGTGCCCCGCACACCATCGCGAGGCGCGAAACAGACGAGCGACCACAATGGCCCGCACAGGCCGCCCCCACATGGAACCATCACCGCAGCGAAACGAGGTGAGCGAGCACGCGCCGGCCACCCTTATGGCTCCCGCGAACGCTCCTCCCTCACTTACCACCCGCACCAAACGCCGCCGCAAGAAAAGCCGTCGAGAGAGCAATCCGTCATCGACGTACACGGACATCGCCGCCCAGACACACGAACAGCCGACTACCACGGTCCTGGACACGCCGCCGCCTACGCCCACGCAAGCTGAAACAACGCGCCTTCTGTTCCAGCTCTCGGACCTGCTCGCGGACTTTGTTAAAAAGTTCGGGCAGGCCGAGAAGAAAAGTTTGACACCTACCCCCAGCGAAGATTCTACCCCCACGCGCTAAGTCCGTCGCCCGCTCGCAGGTCGCTCACTGGGCCTCCCTCATGGGTCTCACCCGGTGGGTTTGACCGCGCCGAGGGCGACGCGTGAAGACGAGTAGGGGGTGGACCCCATCGACCGTCCCGTTTGTGAGCGGGATGCGAACCCGCAACCTCTGCAGTGGCTCACGCCAGAAAGGACTCCCCCGCACGCCGCGGCGCCTTCGGCGCCGGCGACGCGCGAGATGAAGATACGAGCGACACCGCGCTGGCGGGTTTTCACACAGATTTTTTGTGAATGATCAAAAGGCATTCTCAATTTCGATGTCAAATACAATTCTCGACTAACGGCATTTAACAGAACAACTGTTGTGATTTTTTTACTGAAATATATCGTTAAAGAATACCGGGGTTCAATGTACTCGCTAACAGTAGGTACATCTATACTAATATTATAAAGCTGAACAGTTTGTGTGTTTGTTTGGTTATATGTTTGTTTTGTTAACGTGATAATCCCAGGTACTACCTACTGGTCCGACTTTAATAATTCTTTTTGTGTTGGAAGGCTTATTGAAGGCTATATATAAACTTTATACTATAATGCCTCGACTAATAGGAGCGGTGCACCAATTTCTGCAAACGGGAAAAATATTCCGTTTGTGAGCTTCCGTTGCGTACGCTGTGTAAATGGTAAAAGTTACACAACAAAACATGTATAACGGAATTTTCCCCCTAAAAAGTCTGCGCTAACATATGTTTATCTTTTAAGATAATAGCCTTTTTCCTCAAATTAATGCGGGTGAAACCGCAGGGCACCTTTCGTCTATTCATATCATGGAACAGATTTCCCAACTGTACGCTAGTACGTGATACTAAAGAAATAAATGATACCGGTTTTATCCGAATTCTCTACGCAGAGTTTTTTTTTATCTTCCGTTTTAGATGGGACGCGCTATTTGATTTCAAGCCTGGTTTTTGTAAAGTTGACATTAATTTCAGCCATCTGTGGTACTGATAAATTGGTCGTATCTACGTTTGTATTTTCTGTGCTGTACTAGTAGGAATTTATTTTTTAGTGTTTCAGCTGTTAATGAGGAATCTTTATAGTTTCAGTGTATCCATCCATCTGTTTGCAGCGTATCTCTTCTTAGTACTTACAAGCAAGCTGTAACTTTGCATCTATATTACATACTATTGATATATTGCGTGATTGACATTCGCGCTAGGACGAATATCTTGGCCAGACATATCGCGACCACGCAGAGCTTCGCGTTATCGCGATACTGTGGCCCCAGCTTTACAACATAAAGTCGAAATAGTCCACTCATAAAAATCGAATTCTTATATCTCTCTCAGTGATAAAGATCGTGTCCCCAAAGGCCGATCATCGATCACGTTTCGTCAAATCAAAATGACGTTATCCAATGGACAGCTAATACGGCATCGGTATTATTATATTATGTCCAGAATCTCCTTAGTAACTACATATATAGAGGTACCCATTATGGACATTTCATTAATATGTATTAAGCCGTGAATGTGAATCGAGTTACTTGACTCTTAGACATATCAACAAGAACAGCTGTATTTTTTTGTGATAATATGAATTTGAAATTGCGAATAGCTCACTAGTATAATAATAATAGTTTATTGACATCAATAGATAAATTACTAGACAATTTTAAAACATAACAGCCGCATGAACTAAAATAAGTACATTCATTTTAGATTTCAATAGTTTCTTAGTATACAAAGATGAATGATTGGTCTCGCTTCAGTGAAGACAATACATTAGGAAATTGTAGGCCACCATAGATTTTTAATATTAACTATAGACTTAAGTAAGGATACCTTACATAGTATCTTTTCTGCATGTTAGATAGGATTAGATTAGTTCTAGGACCGTTAGTCCAAAGAAAGATTTTTTCTTTCTCTTTCACCTTTATTCAGGAGCGAGGAATAATTGTCTCGAATTATTTTATTTTAAATTTTTAAATATTTTTTTTTCTTTTCCGCCTTAAACGATACTGTATTTCTCTTTTTAGCAATGAGCTAATTTTAGATTAAAATTATGTCTTGAGTAAACAATAACAAATAGAAGGATTAATAACCTCAAACGTCAACCCAATGTCACTTTAGATGCGTTCAGAAATTAATTTTAAAAATTTCCTTCACATAAATAATCCATGGTCGTACAATACCGTAAGTTACTGTATAATACATATGAGCCTTGACCTTCACCTGTGCAATATAAAGGAGAAATTAATCTTTCATCTCTGATGGAATAGGGATTGCATAGTTTGTAGATTTGAATCAGTTAATCGTATTGATTGTAATCGATCGTTGATCAATTAGTAAATAGTTTAGAGTTTTAATTGTTTCTTTCAGGGAATTCGTCCCTAAAAATAAAGTAAATATATTCGTTTCGCTCTTTATGGAAGTCTGTTTTTACAATTAACATTTCGTTTATAGTGGTATTTCTTCTATAAATCGATAGATTTGATTCCGTATACTGATGATCGATGTCTCGTTGTATTCGGTATGCAAGTAGGTTTGTTCTATAGTAGCATTTCGTGTGTCTGACAAAGTTTTCTTTGTTCCAGGGTTTAACAATATAGCTCGTTAATCGAGCTATGTTTTTTTTTAATGTTTGCATCTTAAATTTTGTCCCTCCACTAACTTGAGATGCCATAAGTTGCCCCAATCTCATCAACCTGATATCACTTCAATCCACGGGGGTAAAACGCTTCCCATTGCCGACAATAACATCGCCCAGGTGATGTGACCACGTGTGTACGGATCGCCCGTTGGTGTGATATACCGCATGGACAGCCTTTATAACCAAACCAAGTAATATTCATTCAGTATGAGTTTACACTCACGTAAAGTAAGCGATTTAACCTGTAACTAGCAAATTTAGATTAACTTCTTTTGGAAGAGTAATTTATACTTTCTGGAATAAACAGAAATAAATGGACGTGATCAATTAATGTGTTGACAGTTTTATTTCATACTGAAATCGTTTGCTACTGTGTGCATGGCGCCTCCTAAATAAATAAGTTTTGTACACAGTACTCCAGGCACGGTCTATATGGGCCGCCGGCGCGGCGACCTTTGTGCAGGTACTGATCGGGCACGGATGCTTCGGTCACTACCTGTACCGTGTCGCCCGGCGGGAGGAAACGCCGCAGTGTCATCACTGCGGCGCTCCGGACGATACGGTTGAGCACAATTTGCTGGAGTGCTCAGCCTGGCCTGGCATGGCCTGGATTGCGGCGCCGGGAGGCGGAATCCTCTCGCTGTTGAGCATGGTAGAGGCCATGCTCCGTAGCGAGACGGTATGGGAGGCCGCTGCCTCCTTCTGTGAGATAACGTTCTCGCAGAAGGAGGCAGCCGAGAGGGAGCGGGAGGATGGATCATCCTCCCGCCGAAATGGAGCGGGCAGGAGAGGACGAGTGCGTGGCTGCGCTTGTCCCATGACCCTGCCCGCGGGGATCCCGTGACGGCAGACCCCTTCTTGTAGTTCTGTCCTGCAAAGAGGGGGGCGGCGGAGTGAGCTACACGGGCACGAACAAATAGTCCTCCGCAGCGGACGGGGGCCGGTACGGTGGGCACTAAGCCGCATATTCAGCCCCCAAGCGCGGGCCATCCTGCGCACGTCTGCTGGGTCCCCGAAATACCTCGGGAGACCCCTGCCGTGGAGCCCCAGCTAGGCCAGGAGGTTGCTTGGTGCGGAGACGCGGAAGAATCCCTAAACGGAGATCACGCTGTTTCACACTAATTAGCTTAGAGGGTATTCACAGGGTTTTTTAGCGGAAATTATGCCGTAAAGCGCCCGTAAGAGTTACGCGGTCCTCAGTGGGCAGCCACTGCGGGGGCTCGTAAAGGATGCGGGAGCCAGGTGTGAGGTCCGTTCGGCGGTGTGCCTCTTAAAGGCGCCGTCGTCTGTAAACAGAGGTTTTGCCTGCGTCACAAAAAAAATCACGGTCTATAAACACCTGCTCCCTGATACATGTGCTCCAACACTTTGCCGACTGTTGCTTGATTAGCCGTAGCCAACAAAAACCTATTACACTGGAACCTTACCCACCGACATCGATACTCTTTGCCACCAAAAGGTAGTGTGTAGTGATATATTATTTAACTATGATCTTCTATTAGGTGGAGGTTAATCCCTCAGACAGGAGCACCAATTCGAGCAGATAATCCGCTATGCCCTACCTCTCTTATCCAACATTGTATCTAGTAATCAACAGCTAGGTTCATTACAAAATTAACTCATCTATGAATATCCTACATAAAATATAAATGCGAAAGTTTTTGTGACGTTTGTTACTCTTTCATGCTAGAACGGCTGAACGGATATACTTACCTATGGTTTATCAACTGGATTGACACATACGATATATCTTATATTATTAAAGTAACAAGCCTGTAAAACCAACAATAATAATAATGTAGTTTTACATAATAATGTACTTAGGTAAAACGACAGCTCAAAACAAAGCGTCATTTCTGTCCGTAGAGCAACACAGAAGGGAGTATGCTATAGCGACATAATACACTGCCAAATCCTGCACACATGTATCGTTTGTATGCCCAATTTGACAAAGGGAAAAGCTGTGTATGCCTCCCCTTCTGGCCATGACAGCCGTGTTGCTACGTTTCTGTTTTGTACACGTTACCTCTTAAACGCATTTTCAAGCAGAATTTATTCGCAACCAGCTACACGTTTTGTCGTAAACCCATAGCGGTGTATTAAGGTTTTATTTCTAGGAACGTGAGAGCCGTCCTACTTACTATTTTCTATTTGTGATAAAAATAATTGACAGTATTCATCCTCCAACACACCATAATTAAATAGGTCAGTATAAAGGTGCACATATACCTACGTAACTAGGCAAAATTCGAAGCTAAATCTGTTAAATAAACAGGATTAATCGTATTTCCCACAGGAATAAGCTGAGCCAGATATTCCTTAATCCTGACTTAGCTCGTTCGTTCTATAAGTCATTAGGAAGATTAATTGCAATGAACTGCTTGAGCAGGTAAAATCATCCGTACCGGCTCGTTTGCCAAGTCGGCCAATCAGGAGCACGTTTGGCTTACTTGCAGCAAGGAGTTTGGATCGCCATGACGTCTTCCATGACCCGTTACTTACCAATTTTAGATGAAAGCTGGAGGACCTCATAAAAATCAATATTAACATATATAACATATACACGTAAAAAAATTACAACTGAGTACGAATATAAACATAACAATAATACAATTAAAAGAGTAAATACTATTAGGGATTTAGGTATAATAATGAACTCAAAACTGTCTTTCACCCAGCATACAGACCACATCTTAAGTCGTGCATTCCAAAGTCTCGGATATATTCTCAGAATAAGTAAACCTTATAAAAAAATACGCTTAGAATGTTATACTCTTCCTTTGTAAGGTCAATTCTAGACTACTGTAGCACCTTTTGGAGTCCATACTATCAGGTCCATATTAATAGAATTGAAAGACTACAAAAAATATTTTTAAAATACCTTAATTATCGCTTTAAACATACAAAATTATCATATGACATCTCATTGAAAGAATATAAATTATTATCACTTCATAATAGACGTTCTGTATAATGTTCGACATGATATTTTTTGTTATAAAATACTCAACGATCAAATACATACTTCTGCGCTTTTAAGTAGGACATCTTTCGTGAACCGTGTGCGTATGCCTATGCGGTCCTCTCGCAGGCGATGACTATTTGTTCCTCCACCACTCATTAAATTATATACTTACGCGAAATTCCTTTATTTAACGTTCCACCAACAACTTAAAAATTAACTTCAAGAACAATATTTCAAATGGTAATTTGAAGAAATTTCTTAAAATAAAATTAAAAGAAAACATTAAAATTTAAAGATTATTGCATGTTTTTATGTTTTGTCTTCTTATGTTTTGTTTTTTTTAAGTATGATGCTTGTTCTATAATGTTTTTCTGTAACTAATAAGTTGCTGGCACTGTAGGTCGTCTCTTATAATTTCACCGTAATCACAGAACAATTATATTTTTATTAAAATGTATGACTGTTTGTTGCCACAAATAAAGGGAACAAAAAATATAAAAATTATAACAAATGCTGTAGGTATATACTTTTATCTTATATATAAAATTCTCGTGTCACAATGTTAGTTATCATACTCCTCCGCAACGGCCTGACCGATGTTTTATATGCATATTCCGTGGGTCTGAGAATCGGCTACTATCTGTTTTTCATATCCTTAAGTGATAATGGTTGTCCATCTGTAATGTAGTGTTCTGAAACTTACAATGCGCCTTCGTGCCTAAATTCGAACTATTGGGTATTGTAACGTAGTGTTCTCATATGGGTTAGGAGGAATGTTATCCCAGAATATTATAGAACACTACGTTGCACACCCCTAAAATTGTTTTTGGACAGTATTTATTTTTTCATAATGTGGTATAAAAAATACGTATAGCTCTAAATTTTCTGTTCTACTACCTGCCCCTTTTTTATGCCGGTACGGAGTTCGCTGGGTCAGCTAGTAAAGATATAAAATTCTGTGGTTCGTCTCCTAACACAAAAAAAATATGGGGTTATACCAGGCCACTCAGAAAGTTTTGCGAAAAAAAGTATTTATGTATAAGACACTGGCCACTTGTGATTATTTTGAAAACTTCGATTTATTTAAAAGTAAAAATACTACTATTCGATTTTCAAATTTCCCTCCGCATTTTTTCGAGAGCCAATTAAATTTTTCTTATGTTTTTATTTTTTAAGCATTTTACTGCTAGATCTTCAAATCTAAAGAAAAGTTTAACTAGAATAAAATTTACACGGATCAGGCGGCAGACCGGAAATTTTTCTTATCTCATTAAAAAATGGATCTGCTTTGAGAACAATTTCGTGCTATGATTTTTTACGATTTAATGTGGCTTAAAACCTGATGTGTCATTGATCGATTTCGAACTGCTTTTATGGATGGAGTTCAAACGCGGTCGTCTTACTTTCGGGGATGCACAAAGGAGTGGTTGTCCTACGATGTGTCCATCTTTGCGTAAGGAGGATAGTTTCCCGCTGGGAGTCGCGCAACCTCACCGAAGTTCAGAAGCAGGCTCGTGTGGATTAGTGATATGATACAAAAAATTGATGCAGGCTCGTCACGGCGCGTTTACGATATTGTGACAGGTGACGAATCCTAGATTAATAAATACGATCCAGAAACAAAGCGGCAGTCGACAGTTTAGCTGTTAAAAAATCAACCAACGCCCACGAAAGTGAAGTGAAAATTTTGATCGCTAGTTTCTTCACTTTGACCTAACTATGGGTACCTAGGGTACCTAATTTCAATTCCACTTCGAGACCAAAGCAGCATCAACGCCGACTGGTATAGCACAAAATGCCTGGCAGAAGTTTTTTCTGCAATGAGCAGCTTGTTGCTCATTGCAGAAAAACACTGGGCTCCGCGGGGTCCTTCTTTACCACGACAACGCGCCCGCGCACTCTGCGACCAAAACTAACGACTTTCTGGACTCCGCACCAGTCAGTCTTGGGACACCCTCCTTACAGTCCTGATTTGTCGCCGTGTGACTTCTTTTCATTCCCTAAAATTAAAAATCTGCTCAAAGGGATACAGTTTTCATCGCTGGAAGGAGCGCTAGCAGCGTTTGAGAAGGCCGTGGAAGAGGTGTCTACGGAGGACTGGAAAAAATGATTTGAAATTGGTTCAACCGCATGAAACTTTGTATAGGGGCTGGTGTAGAGTTCTTCGAAAAGATTTAATAAAAAAAAATCATAGAAGTTATTTTTTTAGTTTCTCAAAACTTTCTGAGTGTCCTACGTGTATATAGTCACGCGTGTGTGCTGGTGACACATTCCCGTTTCATATTTTCCATTTACACCCCGCCCGAAAAGAAGTTTTACTTCAAAAACTCTTCCTCTCTCTCCCTTTTTTAAATGAGAATCTATTACATAAAAAACTGACTAGGTATACTTATATATACCCACATGGTATAAATGTATTTATGTGTAGGCACCTATGTTAAACATTTATCGAGTCATTCTGAGCAATCGAACGGATTGAAAAGGGACGCAACGAGAACCTCTTTTCGCTTCATCAATAAAGTTATTGTCCACCTTGTTGGATTCAGATTTCACAGATCCCGATTGGGATTGCTGCTACACTTTTATCTCGTATCTTTTCATCACGTGAAAGTATTTTCCGTTAATGCGAGAAAAGTGACACACGGTTTTTTAACGCTTTTTTCCGCTTCGAATAACGTTTTTGGTGTCACAAAGGGGATGGAATAAGAAACTGGCTAACTGGATTTTAAAAATCTAGAACATTTTACTAGAAGAAATTACACTCAGCCAAGTTGTCAAACGGGATCAGAACACACACCTTCCGCTATCCGGCTGTTAATGGCCGTGTCGAATTTCTTCTCTTATTTCATAAATTGGCTGCAAGGTATACATGTTATGATTTTATTTATTTTTTAAGCATTTAACTGCTAGATGTTTAAATCTAAAGAAAAGTTTACTAGAAAAAAAAACCACGCGGACTAGGCAGCGGACGGGACTCGAACCCGCATCCTTCAGTGCATTCGCCCGGGTAGCGAAGGATGCGGGTTCGAGTCCCGTCCGCTGCCTGGTCCGCGTGGATTTTTTTCTAGTAAACTTTTCTTTAGGTATACATGTGTTGTAAAATATCAATATAAAAGCTTGTAGGTGCGCGATTTAAGAGTTTTAGTTGACAAGTAAAGAATTGCAGATCTGACACATATTTAAAAATATTAAATATATTTAAATTCAAGTATAAATCCAAAATAGGTTTTATTACAATATGAGTTTTCAGTATGTTGGATAATAATGATTCTTCAGTACCTATGAGTTTTCAGAATATTAGAATACCAATGCCCTTAAAATCACCATTAAATTAACATCATAAGAGTCTTGTCTCCACGGCGTTGTGAGTATATTAGAATACCGACTACCTGAGGTAGTCATATGTAAAATTTTATAATGAGTTTCGTGGTTCACCACTTGGTGTACTACATAGAACGTGCCTCAGAAAATGTAGTTGAATATCAGATCACACAAACGAAATCTGGCGATTGTTTGTCTGAGGTAGGTGAGCTCGAATTGGAGCGCCCGTTTGGGGAAATAATCTCCACCTTAGAGAAGATCCCAGTAAAATAACACTACATTTTGGTGATGTTGTGTTTCTGGTGTTGAGTAGGGTTCCAGGAATATGCGAGGTAGGGGATTGGGCTCAGGGGGCCATTCGCCTAACGGAAATGCTTTGGAAAACGCTAAAGCTTACGCTTTCTTTTTCTTTCTAGCCGCCTGAGGTTTACAAATGCCTCGCGCTCTTTTTTTTTCTTTTGCATTGGTTTGGTTAGAGTTGGAGCTTGAGGTATTGGAAAACCTTCGGCGGTCAGAAATAACAAAATAAAGTCGGAAGCTTTAGCGTTTTCCAAAGCATTTCCGTTAGGCGAATGGCCCCCTGGTCGTCAAAGTGAGGATTGCTCGAGCGGCACACCTTTTCCGCATCATCTATTTATTTACTCTTTATTGTCATTTTACAACAAATGGTGGACTTAATGCCACATGTCATTTTCTCTACCAGTCAACCGGGCTAAGCATAGACATTATGTGGTAAAGTAAATAAAAGCAAAAGGCGAAAGAAAACATAATAATTAAATTGATAAAACTACATGATACTCAATATAATAATTATAATACATAACATCTATAAGTATACCTACATAACTACATATATACACATACACATTTATATATACGATAAATACCTAAATATATATACAATAATAAATACCACTAAACATACATACAAATACTATAACAAAACAAAATACTACAAATAATATTAATATTAGGCGGATTGACCAGAGTTTGAACATAATATAGAAATTGAAATTGTTATGACTTCTTAAGGGCGAGGAAGGAGAAGAGTAACAACTCGCACACGATATACTCGTACTACAGATGCACATTAGTCAGGTTCTTCTCATAATCAATCATATATAAGTTACGGTTTATTATATATATAATACATCAAACTAAACTACATAATAATGGCTAATAGAAGACATATTGGGGCCATAGATACCTCTTTTCTTGTGGGTTACTGGACGGGGTATTTATTAAAACCGACAAAATGTCGAGATGGTGAACTGAACCAATCATCAATTTAATATAAGGCGGATTGACCAGAGTTTGAACATAATATAGAAATTGAAATTGTTATGACTTCTTAGCGAAATGCTGATGTACGAGGCGAGGACCTTGAAAGCAGGTGTACTGGGTGCTTTTCTCGCGACCTATCTTCGCGACTTGACTTACTCTTACTGACGTTAAGTGTTTGTGGAGTCTATCAGGTGGGCTCGGGTAACTTGTTGCGCCACGTCTAAAAAAACGCAGTACAACCAACAAACAACAATTTCGAAAATAAATGATTTGCCGACGGTAAATTTGTCACGTCTTCGCAAATTTATGTCACAACAATAAAATTGTATCATCCATGCAAATTTATGTTATAACAATTGCATCAACTGTTTAGGGTAGGTCGTTATGTCCATTTGAAACGTCCATATTTTACATTCAATTGATTAATATATTCACAATGATACGGGATTATGTCATACATATAAATTATAAGCCGTCTCGTATTACAATAGCAGATGTGAATATATAATTATTCGTGATAATGACAATGTTAAATAACGTAACTTTAGTTTAGTTCGCAGCATCCATTTATCTGTATAGTTGGTACATATTTCAAGAATACATAGTGTGTTCGGGCGAGTCGAACGGGAGTTGAGTGGAAGATATAAGCAAGAGAAAGCAGTGCGGGCGCACATTTTCTATGTATATGCACATACATGTATATATTTTACACACACACACATATATATATATATATATACATACAGATGCAGCTAAAGAAGTTTCACTTCAGTCGTGTGGTCATAAGCACATTCGTTTTTTTTAAGAGGGGTAATGGCTCAGTGGTTTTTCCACTCGTCGTGGAGACTGTAGGGGCCGTTACTAGGACCGTAACGACTGTCAATATGTCAATTAGACACGGGCGATTGTCAGGAGATAATTATTAAAATACGTCAATATGATGTGAATGCCTTTATTGCACTGTCATTAAAGTTGAAAATAACCGAAAGTTTCGGTCAGGAAAGTTTCGAGGTAACTTACCGGTAAGTTTTGTGAAACTTACCAAAATTAGGTAATTTAAGTAACTTTGAAAAATAACGATTTTACTTACAAATGTGCAACAGCAGCTTATTTTGTTTTGTCTTCTTTCCATTTCCAAGGTAAGTTTCCCGAAGTTTTACGCTGCCAACTAAATACCTACGTATTAGATAGTATACACCTATCTACTTATAATACATAAAAACAGACTAAACGTCGTACCTATTACTAATAAAGCATCCCAAAACGTAAGATTTTTAAAACGAACGTATGGGTATTTATACTTCAGAATTATTCGAAAAGAAGTTAGGTACATAGAAATAATTGTTGCTGAGTGGTCTTATATTGTTTTAAGTGCAGGGTATACGAATTCAATGTCAATTTAAGTAAAAAATTTTTTTTTTGTAGACTTCCAAAAATAGGTATTTTTTTTTAAGGAATTATGCAAATTAACATTTCAGTTAGTACCACGAAAAAGTTTGCCACTATTCGAAACCAAATTTAGACAGATTTTATTTGGAAATTTTATTCTTCATGTGGAACGCCAAGTTTTTTTGTATAAAGAGTGATGATGAAAGATCGTTGTCTTTCATAACATTCGAATTCAATCAAATTGGACAGATACATTATCCGTAAAACAGAAGAAGCGACGAATTAGTAAAAGGATATTCAAGTTACTAAGTAAAATGTTAAACTGTACACTACCAGAAACCTTTTGAACAAACGCGTCATTGTGGATTAAAAAGCAAAAACATTATCCCTTTCTTTTTGTTATAAACAAAAAGAAAGTCCCCCTCTAATGCATCTTTACTCATGGGTTTCTCGCCTATTAGATCTTCTGAATTGACTGACGGCCCACAGAGATTTGAAAGTTGCCAAACGCGTGCTTTTTCCGCATATAAAATTAATTCCCAGCGGTAACACTGGAATGGAAATCGAGGCTTACCCACCTTCAAAATGAACTTTGAAAGTGTGATAGTATTATGGTCGGGAAAGAAAACTTTCCTCACTTCAACACTCATTTGGGATGATGGTCGGGAATGCATGACTTTTTCGACCCAAATATCAGGTGATAAATATAGTTAGATGTTTATTATTATTTCATTTAAAATACATACAAAATTATATTCCTAAATATTAAATTTTTACGATGTATAACATTAAAAAAAATAACATTTAAAAATACAAAAATGCAGTTCCCCATCGGCAGCAAGATCAGGGTCCCTGCTACCGGTGGTTACGTATCCAGAGACAGGAACTTCCTCACTATACGGGCCGTGTCCAGAAGTACTGCCTTCTGTATCTGACTTTTGACCCAACTACCTAACGCGAGCCCCTTAAGGTGTTTATCGAGGCTCTTGGCTATCAAACCATGGGCAGATATGACAATTGCTGAATCGATGTCCCACATGTCGATAATCTCGCGAGCTAAATCAAGATATTTGTTTTCTTTATCTTTTTCAGCTTTTAAAAGGTTGTCGTCATGGGGGACAGCGACATCAACAACTACTGCACGGCGTTCGTGTCGATCTATTCATACAATATCGGGCTTATTAGCCACAATAATTCTGTCTGTAATGATAGTAATGATAGATCGATCCAAATACAATGTGGCATTGCTATTCTCAAGAACCTGTTCTGGAGCATACCTGTAGTAAGGAACCTCGGATGCTAAAAGATTGTATTTCAAAGCAAGTTGTTGGTGTATTATCCTGGCCACTTGGTTATGTCTGTGCAAATACTCGCCACTTGCGAGACGAGAACAACCGGAGATTATATGCCTAAGGGATTCCTGCCTGGGCGATGGCATGCACGGTAAACATCCAATGTGCCATCCTTTAGTATAAACCTCCGGTAGTTCTTCGTCATCGCAACCTCATCCATAATTGTACAGACAAAACCTTCGGTTTCACCAACAAGGTCACCGAAATGTAGCCAGGATACTGATGCTGATACTAGTAAATCTAACTCCGGGGCCATGTCATTCTTATTTTATTATTACAGTCAGGTCAGTATTATTATTATTATTAGGGTGATATTTTTTTTGTAACTTTCTATATTATTTAAGTACTTAGTTATTTCTGGTTTTTAAGTTTTTAGACATTTAGTAGTTTTAAGCTTTTGTAATTTTAAATCACCATCTGCTGTTGCTGCTATCAATGTATTGTATACAAGGCGTCCCACGGCTACCTCACACGGAGGGAAAGTATATTAAATATTGAAGATAGAACATTTTACTGAAAGAAGACATCATTTTATTTTTAATAATAACTAGAACTGCATTCACAGATTTAAAAATCGCCTGCTATAACTGGGAATCAAACTCGATAAATTTCGAAAAAAATAACACTGCATATTTTATGATAACCGTCGAAAGGGTTAATCATAAGGATTATTTTTTGCTAAATAACATAGCATTTGAAATGAAAGGAATGTGAATTACGTGATAAAAATAATAAAGTGATTTACAAACTGTAGTACGTATGCATTTCTTTTTGAACTCACAGTTACAGTGCGACTGGCAAAAATTTGTAATAATAATAATTCGAAAATGGAACACATAAATTTTTAAGTGTCTGTTCTTTTCTTTTTTGTGAGTTTCATTTATATTTATTTGCAATTTTTTTTTAATTTACTTACCATGGCTTATTAAAATCTTTCTTTATCTCTATCTTTCTTTCATTATTTAAACACATATCGAGAAGGTTTGTCTCTATCAGGATATCTTTTGCGGTACTACCGCTAAGCTAATGATATGTCTTTATGGTTCATAAAGTAAGCTTACATTAAATCTATTTTATTTTGATGCGCCATGGTAAGTAAATTAACAAAAAATTGCAAATAAACGAAAATGAACCTCACGAAAAACAAAAGAACAGACACTTGAAAATTTATTTTATTCACAATTAATTCACATTCCTTTCATTTAAAATGATATGTTATTTAGCAAAAAATAATCCTTATGATTAACCCTTTCGACGATTATCATAAAATATGCAGTGTTATATTAATATTTAATATACTTTCCCTCCGTGTGAGGTAGCCGTGGGACGCCCTGTATATTGAATCATAGCTTTCCTACCACAGTACTTGAAAAAGTTCTGAAGTGCAAGTTGGAAATTACTATGTAAAATTTCATAACGGCCGCTTTACAACCTGTTAAGAGGTATTTTAGTAAAATATTATATTTAGGTTGAATCGAAAACAGTTTTAGACACTCAATTAAGTTCTTAATACAATATCAATCGATTACTTGTAAAGCTTATAATAAATCAAGCTGAACTTCCTAAGAACTTTCAATGACGGCCCATTTTGCGACTAGATAGGTTCAATAGGTCTGTTTTCTGAGATCAATACCTACAATTCATCTTGTTTAAGACTTGTTCGTGGTTCTCAGTGTCATTTATATTTTTTCATGCTTTGATTTTCTGTTTTTTAGGGTTCCGCAATCCTGACAATGAACCATAAATATAATAATAATAATAACTTTATTTGGAACAAGTTCACTGTACAACAATCATAAAACGTTAATCTGCTATAGTTTTACAAGAAGGGAAGGGAAGGGAATGAGCGTTAACAGTTGCAGAATCAACGCTCATTCCCGTTCAAAGTAAATACAGTGTCCCTATCAATGTATAAATAAAACAAACTGTATTTTAACTAGAAAGGAAACTAAAATGAAATAAAAATATTCACAATTCACAATCCATCGAAGGTAAATAGAAAAACAAAAAAGGTATTTCTGAGTGCATTTCTATCTACATAACAACAAAATAATACTTTATTTTATCAAATATGAAAATAAGGACTAAAAGAAAACATTTTATTTTTATGCTCACATTAGAAGGTATGTATACACAGATAATACAATCCAATTAAAATTACAATATTAAACCTCCCAGGACACTATAAACCAATTAATTATGATCTAGAATAGTTAAATCCAAACCAAGACACAATTTTGCACATAACGTACCAACATCACTGCAAAAAAAGTAATTTAAAACATAATATACTTTCGCCGTGTCCGGCTTTCTGTCTGCATGTCCGTGTACCTGCTTGTATGTCCATCCGAGGTAGTGCTTGGAGACTGTTGGCACTAGAGAGCTATAATTTTGTAGAGGTAGTATTTTAATCACGCAGACAAAGTGATAGAATAAAATTTAGCATTTTTTTTTTATGGTAGCTACCTACATGTCATGGGATGATGATTTCTTCATTGTCTACTTCATCGTGTGAGGTATCGTTGCATAGGTCCTTAAAAATTACAAAGGGAGCTAAGACTATGTTTCGATTAAGGGATCTGTTTGTGAAATATTAAACCTTAAAGTGCAAATTTTTGTTCTAGTAAGCCCCTCTAAATTTTTAACTATTAGCTTGAAACATCAAAAAAACATTTTAATAGTGCTTTTTATGAATTTTCAAGAAAAATTATAACGGTTAATATAAGTTTATTTTTTAAAGCATTTAACTGCTATTTGTTTAAATGTAAAGAAAATTTTTACTTCAAAAAATATCTCTAGATCAGATACTTTAACAGTAATAGTTGTTCAAATTTTGTATTAGGAAATATCTTTATAAAAATTCTTTAGACGCATTCAAAGTGACTTAGATGAAGTAAATGCTTGCTTATAATGCGCAAAGCCTCGCATTAAAAACAAAATAAAAAAATAAAATAAAAAACGATAAATAAAATATCTACGGAACTCACACTGCGCGTGGCACGACAGGCATTTGGCCGGTTTTTTTTATTTCACTTGTCACTTTTCTATCTTGTAAATAAAATGTTTGTTGAAAACTCAAAATTTTCTACTAAACCTCAGCAAACCAGCCTCTGCTATCCGTTATACATGTATTTTAACGAAAATGTCAATTAGGTACTGTTTCGTTTCAAAGTTCTAACTAATGGAGAATGATTTGCAATATGGCTGCCTAGTCGAGGCTTTATTTATTTAAGTCATGTTATTTCCCTACAGTTTTTTATATAGCTCCAATTTGAGTGTAAAACCAGATTTTCTTTACTGTACTCAATTTTCGCTGGAAAGTCATCAAGGTGAGTAAACCAAACACCTCATATACACCTTGATTATATCTTTCTAGTCTCATAAAACCGTTCAATTAAAATATTCCGAAATCGAAAATAAAAAGGTTACATAGTTAGAAAACAATTAATTTTCACGTTCCAAACGTCAAAAAAATATACTCATCAGTAAAATTTTCTTGATTGAAATGCAATTAAAACTTTTAACGACGACTACTGCCGACCCTTGATTTTTACCTTCCCCGAAAAAAATGTAATTTCAATAAAGTTATTGGTAAAGAGTTACTTAATAAAATTATGATATAAATTTCCTTGTTAGAACTTTAACAACAGCCAGAGTCAATCTCATTTATTTAGATTTATAGTATCAAATAGGGAAGATGCAAATATAATATTTATGAAAATTTTATGATTAAATGTTAAAAAAATATATAAAAGAAAGGCTACTGCAACGTTTTTATTTTACATAATGTTGTTTTTTAACAATAAATACGAATTAAAAATTACTTGAAAAAAACCGATTTTAAAACACCAATCAGCGTTTAGTGACGTCACTCGTGTTATGACAATTTATTTGAGGTTACGTTTGTAAAAGTGAATATTATTTTATGGGAATATTAATTGCGTTTTTTGATAAAAATAGAAGTTGGGTTTATTAAAGCAGACTTCAGGAATTTACCAAGAGTTAGTGTTGACATGTTTGTCTTGTTTTTCCAAAGTACAGAGTTTTCAAGTATAGAAATGAAAGGGACTAAATGACTACAGTATGTATAAATCATAGTTGTTAAACTTTGTATTTTATTCATCGTAGCAGTTATTTCGGCTCAACAAGATAATCTTACGGCGATAACGCAATCGGCTCTGTCCAAATTAAAAGAGATGAAGAATTATGTACAATAAAAAGTCAAGTTACTCCGGAGCATAAAGTACGTAAAGAAGGTCATCGTGTTACAGTTATTTTTATTAAACGCAAAGTTTGATTCAGTCCTGCCAATGTGTAGAGTGTGCCACACATTTTAAACTTTATCCTATTTTCGACGTCATTTTGGAAATTTTATTGAAGTAAATGGACACATTAGCACAAAACATGAGTCAACACGGCTTTTTTCGGAATATTAGTGGTATTGTTATGATCACCTGATGTTGATGGATGGTCCATATTATTTTTACAAAAAAAATATCTCGAAAGTCGAAACAATATGCATAAGTATGAAAATTTAAAGCCAGCGACAAACAAGTACGACCAGTGACAGACAGGAGAGACGTCATCGGAACCATAGGTCCGTTTTCGCGCGAAAATTTAAAATGTCAATTTAAAACCGCATTTTTTCCGATAAATTACAATGTTTTAATTTTTTAATATATCTGTGGTTTATTCTACATGGAATTCTTTAAAATGAAAACAAAAATAAAAATATTGCATCTTCCCTATTATGATTAGGGAAACACTGACCATTTAAAAATAGGGTAAAAACTCTTTTCATAACGACACGAAACATAAGTTTACTTTTTGGAACGCATGAAGGGTGCACAAATGTAGCTAATCAGCCAGTGTCATTTCACGCGGCTTGGCTGGCACAATAGAAAAGACGCATCCACTCTGAAAGCCTTCCTCGGTTCAGCTTTGCTTTTTACCCCGAATTATTATCGTACCGAACCATGCGCATTACTCTCATTTGCTCCCGAGAAGTAACGTGCGACTCCAGTCCATTCTGTGAGACTCCGTCGCGTGGTCGCCTATCAGGGGACGCATCAGGATGCGCGCAACTTCGCTCGCAGCATACGAAACGTAGTTTCCAAATTTGAAATTCAAATTTAGTATTACTATTTATTGATTCTAAATTTTTGAAAAGAGTGCATGGCTGATTCGAATTTGAATAGTTCTGAATTTAAAAGTTATAAAGCATTCGTCTGTGGGGAGTTTTAGTTTTTAGTGCGATGTTTTAAAAAAGTTTTGATTCCAGACAGTTTGTAAAAAGTTATTGAACAAAAGTTATTAATTAAAATTTCATAATTGGGTCATTATTGGGATATAAATAAGGAATGGTGTGAACAAAGTTTGTAAGCATCAGGTGATTTATGATACGGTCGGGTTGGCTTGGAAAATTTTAATCGCACCTCATCAACGGGGCTTTTGGTGAGTGAATAGAAAGCTAATGCAATAAACGTAGCTATTTATGAATCGATTAACTGTATAATACAAGCAAAATTAATTAATTGATGATGTTGACAAAATATTAAAATTAATAATATTAAAAAATATATAATTCAATTGAAGAAAAAATTGTATATTGTAAAAAACCAAAATCTTTATTTCCAATTTTCTCTTATTTGTTTATTTACAAGAAAAACTTGCAACCTTACATATACTTTATATATAGGTACTTCACATTTTTTATGGATAAAATATGATAATTATATATGAATAAGCAATTATAATCGTTACTTTTTTCTATTATATTTTATATAAAATATAAAACAAAAATTAAAAAGAATATTTAATTCATAATCTACAAATCACTTTAAATATAAGTAGGTAATTATTATGAATTATTTTCGTGTTATTTATCTAAGAAGACGTCTAAATGTTAATTATTTCAAATTTTCATGAAATATCCTCATCATACGCGTAGTGTTTGCACTTGACCTGAATTTCAAACAGTGCGGTTTAAACTTACGAAAAAAAGGTCTGTATGTACGAAACGACATGAATTTTAATGTACTTACTCATTAAGCGGCCGTTTACTTTAACATATTAAAGTACATTTTGTTTTCTAATGTGTCTATGTACACATACCATAATAGAGTTTATAATGAATATAAAAATATTGGGATTTTAGTAAACTTTGCGACGGTTAATGTTTGTTTCTTTAATCCTTCCGTTTAGGGAAGGCTAGAGTTATCTTATTGACAAACCATAACATTTGGCTCGATGGCGCGGGTGGTTAGCGCGTTCGGCTTCTATCGTTAAAGTTAAGCAACTTTCGCAGTGGTCGGTCCTTGGATGGGTGACCAAAAATCTTCTGTCTTGAGCTCCCTCGTGCTTCGGAAGGCACGGCTTCGGAAGCCGTTTTTCCCGGCTGCATCTGCAGTCGTTAGCACCCACCAATCCGCACTGGACCTGCGTGGTGGGTCACGGCCCAATCTCCCTATTCCATCCATAGGGAAGGCCTGTGCCCCAGCAGTAGGGACTTTAATAGGCTGATGATGATGATGATAATCTTTTGCTTTTTTTCTCTTACTTTTTTCTGGCCTGTTTACGTGTGTTTAAACGTTGACATCACTTAATGTTAGTATACTATCTTGTAGAAATAAAGTACAAAGAAATCAGCAGCACTTGCCAGTTATTATCAGTACAAGGTCTCTTGCCATAAATGTATAAAACAAAATTGCCTCTTTTTTTGAAAGAAAGTAATTACTGCAAGATTTAAAAGATACCTACTTGTAACAGTAACGTAGGAATAAGTTTTCGCTTTGTTCCGAATATTACTTTTAAAGACATTATCACGCTAGAATGGGGGCTGAAAAGATTAGCCACCTGCTAAACTTTTCCGCGAATAGTAAAGTTATGAGCGGATTGAATATAATGGACTTTTAGTACCTTTAGACTTATTAAGGTCCAATTGCAGCAATGTATTATTGAGTCCGATAAGGTTTTTTTGATTTTGTGTATTAAGAAAAAAACATACTATATTTATATCCATATAAATATAGGACGACCTCCGTGACCGACTTTTTTTGAGTGTGTATGCTATTGGTCGCAGATCACCTTTACGGCGCTACTGGGTTTGGGGACAGCGAGATCCTAATCTTGCAGCATTAGTGTAGTGCAGAACAATTGGAGCGATATGTGTTGCGCGTCAATTGTTGCCTAGTATAGGTAGATTGAGGAGCTCGATGGCGCAGGTGGTTAGCGTGTTCGGCTGTGATCGTTGAACTTAAGCAACTTTCGCAGTGGTCGGTCATTGGATGGGTGACCAAAAATCTTCTGTCTTGAGCTCCTCCGTGCTTCGGAAGGCACGTTAAGCCGTTGGTCCCGGCTGCATCTGCAGTCGTTATCAGTCAGGCCCGCGTGGTGGGTCACGGCCCAATCTCCCTATTCCATAGATAGGAAAGGCTTGTGCCCCAGCAGTGGGGACATTAATAGGCTGATGATGATGATGATAAGTAGACTGCTAAACTGAGTCCATGCCTGCGGGGTAAAAGATGTGGGGGTGGACGAGACTGAGGACCGTGAGAGGTGCGTGTGGCAGGCACATTCTTGTAATATTGCAGGCGCCCGCGGCTCGCACCTCTCACGGCCTCCGTTCTCGTCTTCCCCGTACCCTTGAGTAGTTGAAAGCCTTGTACCTATACCTATAGGTGATAGATGACCTTAGTCGACCATCGATTTTGTCAACGGGATGCGCACCCGACGCATCCAAAATGGTCAGATTCCAGAAGATTCCCATGAAGAACAATTATACCGCTTGATTGAGTCCTCGCCTGTGGGTAAAGGGTGTGGGACAGGAGAAGAAGAGGGACCGTGAGATGTACATTCTTGTAAAATTACAAGCGCCCGCCGCCCGTACCTTTACCCCGCAGGCGAGGACTCAGTTAAGCGGTCTACTTATAGATACAAGGCTTTCAACTAACATCAAACCTGAACGTCTTTCCAATCACGAAAACACTGACAAAAGTGAAACGAGCTAGGAGAAGAGAGTATATGCTTATGCTACGAGACGAAGCTTTTGATGGCTTTGGTACTAAAATAGCGTTCGAAATTTGGATTAAGTACGCTCCCTCAGCTACACGTACAAACAAACTATCGTCTAGCGTCTATACTATAGACACACATCCCGCCAATTTATAACAACAAAACCAATTCAAATTTCGAATTCTATTTTTAACGCAATTAGTACTAAAGCCACAAAACGCTTCGTCGCGTAGTGTGTGAGAAGCATAATATGTCATTTTACAATTTACAAATAAACAATTAATAATCGAAATAAAGTCAGAGGAATATAACCGGGGCTCAATCTGATTGAAATGTAACTTAAGTTTTGAATTACTTTGAAACCTTGTTACAACTCCATTGTGATTGTTTGCTGTCTTATTTGTGTATCTGTTGCTATAACAAGCAGAGAGTTGTCCCAAGTTCCTTAAACGTGAAAAGCATGGAAATTATTATTATAAAGTATGAATTTAGAAAACATAAACATTTTTTATTCCAAAGAAAATTTTACTAGAAAAAAATCCACGCGGACCAGGCAGCAGACGGAACGGGACTCGAACCCAAAATCGAATATTTAATTTCGTCAGCGGCGTCGTACGGCCATGTTTATTACTGTCTCAAAGAATAACTTAAATAAATATACTTAACATGAACATGAACTGAAGTTTCAACACAAATCGAAGATTTCTAAGAAAGGAAAAACAAGTTAATTAAATCTGTTCTTGTTTTTAAGCAAGAAAATAAACCCTCATTTAATATTTATAGTAAATTTATCTAATCCCAAAGTAAGCACTTCCCCCTTATAGCTCGTCAAAGCTTATTCCTCATTTATTAATAAAGAGGTATAAGGTTTAGGAGAAGCTCGAGGGCGCATGTGGTTAGCGCGTTCGGCTGCGATCGTTGAAGTTAAGCAACTTTCGTAGTGGTCGGCATTGGATGGGTGACCAAAAACATTCTATTTCAAGTTCCTCCGTGCTTCGGAAGGCACATTAGGCCGTTGGTACCGGCTGCATCTGCAGTCGTTAGCACCCGCCAATCCGCACAGGGCCGCGTGGTGTTATGGAATACAGGGGCTACAATAGGATACTGTTAAAAATATATAGAATAGTAGTTTATGCAACTGTCATATAAGAAGGGGTGTTTTAATACGTAAGTTATACATGCAGTTGCATACAGTATTTTGTCTTCATTCGTAGGAACAATTGAAATTAAACGAAGTAACAACAACGTATTTTGCAAATCTTTACTGAAAACCTGAAAACAAAACACGATCCACAGAAAATTGTATAGAAAGCGCGAGAAATTAATTTCAAATTTAGAATGCGTGCGCCTCCTTGTGACACTCGAATATCATAAATATATAATAACTAATATCATCGCCTAAGGCTAAGTTCATATGACCGTATTGTACCGCGTGGGACTACCTATCGCGCGGTACAAGATCAAAACAAACAGCTATAACGCCGCGTATTTATCAGGCAACATATGTTAATGAAGTTCATCAGCTTGTTTATAAACAAGTTTTCCGTAAACACTGTTTCTGAAACTTTGCCGTCTGCACTAGCCAGTTGTTGCTAGGATGTTGCCCGAGGAGGTAGTGTTGCTCTGTGCTACTTACTTAGTAATTCATGAGAGTACTACAGAAATTAATGGAAAAGGTGGTGGTTTTAAATGGAATTTATGTATTTGATGACCTTCGTGGATTTGATGGGTCTTTTCATAACTTCACTAGAATGTCAAAAATTGATTTTGAAATATTATTGAGATTGATTAGGCCATCAATAACAAGACCGAGAACGAAATTTCGGAATCCTATTCAGGTCCAGCGAAGATAAGCTATTACTTTAAGATTTCTTGCATCAAGTGACCCATGTCTCACTTACATACACTTTTAAGGTATCAAAATTATCAGCAGGATTATACCAGAAGTATGAGCATCGAAGCTTGGTCATTGGACAACTCTACGCCCATGATTAAATTCCACACCTGTCAACTTTTGTTTATAAACTAAATGTTTCGTCTTGCTCTCCATTCAGAGTGGAGAACACGGCAACATGTATCTGAAACAATGTGTCATCATCTTTGTTTATAAACAATTTCTAGATTGTATATGGAGGTGATGCAACATTGTCAAATACTGTTTATAAACAGTGTTTATACACAAATGTTGCCTTATGATTACGCAGCTTTATCGTCCACATAACGGTACTGCGCGGCACCGCGCGGCGCGCTCCGACCCGCGCGCAAGAACTTTAACAGCGAGTCACCGCGCGCCACCGCGTGGTTCAAGTTCTACGAATCTGTACTGTAACGGCCTGTTCATTTGATCCGCGTAGGTTGAGACGGAGAGATGCAGGACGCATAGATGTTAGACTGAAGCGCGTTAGCGCTTACATACGCCGTCATGGGAATGCCCCAACCGCGCAGCGACGCGTGGTACTGCACGGTCATATGAACTTAGCCTACTAGATAAAATTAAAATAAATAAAAGTGTGAAAAATTTCGATACAGCTAGCAGTACTATAATGAGTTTAATTTTAATTTTATGTAAGTGCGTTTATAAAGTACGTCTTTATAAAACCGTCTTTCTATTCGTAATAGGGATGACGACTTACTTTTTTTTCTTCATGTATCAGGTAAATTACCCAATGCTTTTATTGGACACGTATTTTTTCTTTTTTCACATAGTCAAAACGTAACAGAGATATATTGATTTGAAAAGTCGCATGACGTCGCGTTTTGGTACAATTTGTACTTAAAAGTGACGTCACGAGCCACCACTCCCAAACTTTAACGCGCTTTATTTTTGTTATTTTTTGGTTGATGGACTAAAGAAAAAATACCTGTTCATTATTTTTTGATCATCTAACTGACGGAATAAATAGAATTTTGTTTACTTTACCCCGTCATCACCCCTATTCGGTTATTTCGACATGAGTGTAGAAAAAAGTATTTTTGTAGACAGTAATGATCGTATTAATAATATAAACATTTGACCTTACCTACACTGGGGTCGGGGGTATTCGAATCCAGGACTTCAGAGAAGGCGACAACTTGAAAACTGATGGATAAGGAACATACCACTTTACCACGAAAGTCTCATGAACCGTAATAGATAGAACATATTCCCAAATGTGGATTATGCCGCTAATAACTGGTATGAATAAAACTCTAAAAGCAAATAAATGTTTTTACGTATAACATAGCCCATAGACACAGATCTAAATAGATAACGCGTGTATGTACTTCGCGTGCCAAAAGGCAGACCTATGGTCATCCTTTTACGCCAATTTATTTGCTCGCATCACCGTTTTCGATATCGGACGTAAATTGTAATGTTTAAAAACAAATATCTAACAATATCATATTAAGCTATAAAGCGATATAATGAAATAGGTAACCGGGGTCTATGTCTTTTCACCAATTATATGTTCTTGCGAGTACTCAAAACCTGACATGCTTGGTTACCATAAAATTTGAAGTACATGAGGCGTCTACTTCAATCTGGGTTTGCGCACATTCCAAGTTAAGTTGCCGAAGTGCCTTATGTTATGTGAAACACAAGTTCAAGCATTCTTATGAAATGTTCAGAGAAATCCCTCAACAACTACCTACACTTACGTAAATCGTTGACTTAATCTGGATTCTGGGTATTTTATTAGTTCTTTTTTATTATTGAATCTAAAAAAAAAATCAACTTATCCCAGACTAGAAATGAAACAGTATACTTCACAGTACAGGAAAATACACCTTTTCTTTTATCGGCACAAAGAACTTCATCCTTTTTTTGAGAATATCACAGGAACGTTAAACTTTTTCGGGATAAAAAGTATCCTACGTCCCAGGCCATAAACTACATGCGTACCAAATTTCAACGAAATCGGATCAGCAGTTCTTGCGTGATTGAGTAACAAACATACAAACATGCACATTTTATATTAGTAGGATAGATTAAATTATGAGATAATAACTATATTAAAGCCCTATTTAGCCTTACCAAACATGAGATAATTGATGGCCTTCATTAATTAAGGAAGGGAAATTAAAACTTAATTTAATATTGATTTGTAGCAATTATTAAAGGAACTTATTTTAATAAACCTGGGATTTATATATTTATAACTCCATATGACTGAATATTATTGGTCGCGAGCAAGTCCCGAGCCTAATTAATGCTTCACAAGATTTCTTGAGTCGTTGTATTTGGCTGAAGAGCTCTATGGCGCAGATGGGTAGCGCGTTCGGTCTGCGATCGTGGAAGTTAAGCAACTTTCGCAATGGTCAGGTCATTGGATGGGTGACCAAAAACTTAGAGTTTCGCCGGTGCCCCCGGCTGCATATCCAGTCGTTAGCACCCACCTATCCGCATTGAGCCCTCGTGGTGGATCAGGCACAATTCTGCCTATGTCATTCATAGGGAAGGCATGTGCCTGATTAATTAGGCTGGTGATGTTGTATTTGGCTATATTCAAAATTCAATATCATTCACTTAGTTTAGGCTTTTACATGTGAAAGTCAAAAGCTACGCTATCGATTCGCAAATCTACGGGGTAGACCTTGTACTGAGAAGAACCGGCAAGAAACTCAGCAAGAGTTTTTTGCCCCCTTGTTTTATTGAAACAGTGTCGTCAAATTTAAAGCTGACATCAAACTTATAAACATGTACCTATTGAAATCAACTTCCATCTCCGTAAAATAGGTTTATTACCTATTTAAACACACAAACGCCTCGAAATATCCAGTAAACAATGTTCTAAATAAATGAGCAAATTACTATTTAAAGGACTAATCCGCTCTAGACTAGAATAATTTCTCAAGACTCAGGGCTTAATATTTATTTATTTGCTAAAAACAAGCACCTGAATGAACATTTGATATTCAATTTAGATTTTGTTGAACTATACATAATGTGTAAAGGTACTTTTAATACGCAGGTCTTTGAGACTGTGAAAATTGTTCGAATGTTCAACTAAGAGCCTTGGAGTGTAGCCAAACATTCTTTTTGTTTGGAATTTATCGATAATACCATTGTTTTTACAACCTTCAATGAAAACGGTATTAATAGAGGTAGGTGTATGTCTATGTACTAGTAAAATGTGAAACATAAATGGTATTGTTTGAATGAAAAATTTTAATGGAACCGTTTTATTTTGGAAACATTGTACGTTTACTCTCAGTTGGAGACTGGTACTTTTCAATTTTCAATCAATAAGTTAAGTGTGTGATAAATTACAAGCAGACATCAAATAATTTTAAATCAGGACATATAAAATCAAAAAGTATTCGTTGTGCTTTGAATGATTTTCATCAACAAGATTAGAGATTTAATATTGTAACGATAAGGCAAAAAACGCCGAAAAACAAACATTAAAACATCGTTGTCCATTTTTAATTTATTTTATTTTTATTACTTACTTTTTGAAATATTTTTTTTTCTGAGAAATATTATATAAATATTAGTTTTTGATTTAAGTTTTTGGTCATTCTAAATACCTCATTTAATGGTTTTTTAAATTGTGTTACTCTTTATTAAAATAATGTACCAGACTTTTTTTTAATAGAAGAGTTCATGATAGTCCAACGAAATTATAGATTTTGGACTTATGATATTTATTTTTTTAATATTAAAATAAATTAAAAGCCGCTTAGTCGATTCGGCACGTAGTAGAACACTATTAGTTTTAATAATGTTCTTTTATTTATATCGATTTAATAACTCCGACGTGACAAAAATGTGCTTGGGAAATTCAGTCTTACAGGCTATTGATGTTCAAGAAGTACTTAGGCAGTCCTCGTTTCCGCCATCGCGCTATCGGGGTTCTATTATATTGGTACATAAAAATAGATAGAAACGAAATTCGAAGTAAGAAAATTGGTATGAAAAATAAAATAAAAATATTATTAGGTAATTTGCAGGTAACACCTAAAAAAGCTACGAAATAAGTGGCTGATATTGTTAGTTAAACAAATTTAACGAGACACATTTTTAACGTTTTTTGAGACTACGAATATTCTTCTTGTTATTGGTAGGTATATCAAAAGTATTTTGATGTATCTACCAATATTTTGAATAACGTTTTTAATGCTTATTCCTCAGAAATTAAGCGATTCGTTTTCAATGATGTCTAAACGGCCAGTGCGATGGTCAGTTTATCGGACACGAAAACACTCGTTTGTGCATGGCGTTTAGGTCCATTTTTGTTCCATTCCATTGGTACTCAACGAACTGGAATATTATCTACTCTGGGTCTTCTCGAGCCAAAAAAGGTAAAATAAAAAAGGGTTTTCTTATGTAAGACACTTTGCTGTTGCAAATAATGTACTATTATCGCTGATTGGCACGCTTCGGAGAGCGGCAGAGCGGATTTAGTAATGCGATAAAAGACATGAACGATGGATATATGTAGCGATAACAAAGCTTATTTTCGCATGCAAGTTATAATTGCTGCCACGAAATGCACGCAAAGTGGACTAGGTACCAAGGTGTACAAGTCGCATGCGATTATCAACCATAAAGTTATATAAATAGGCGGAAAAAATGTACTTGATTTTTTATTACCATAACTTCCGTGGATATTACTGCAAGCTAAGATATTAGCATTTTTACGGAGCGAAGCTTGTACTAATCAAGAGATTTATGTTAAACTTGCATAGTAAATAAGTTAAATAAAAACCGTACAATACAATAGTCCATTTTATCCTATTAAAGTCCTCACTACTCAGACCTTAGGGTGTATGTATATCCCTTTTTTTTTGTTGACGATGGAAAATGCATTTACGCACCGTACCGCGCGCTGGCTGGGCGCGCGGCGTGTGTGGGACTCCCCGGCGCGGAACAACGCCGGTCCTACCCACTAAAAACCACCGGTATCCTCCTACACCCATATGGGGGCGTCTCAGGATCGGCGCACCTTAGTGTGCGCCACTTCACTGGGACGCCCCCGGGCTGGTCCGGCCCATCGAGTGGATCGGGCGACACGCCTCTGGGGGATTGCGCTAGGGTACTAGGCAATCCCCAGACGGGTGGCCTATGCCGAATAGCACCAAGGGCACGCGGTGGCCAAGCCGCGCCCAGACTACCTTAGGGCCGACGAAGACCGGCAGTCACAGCTGCCTCACCTCAGAGGAGAGCGGCTAGAGCATCCTCCTCCCGCTCCCTCTCCGCTGCCTCCTTCTGCCCCATCACAACTTCGCAGAAGGAGGCGGCAGCCTTCCATGCCCTCTCATTGCCAAGCATGGCTCGAACCATACTTGGCAATGAGAGCGGTCCTCCGCCGAGCGCCGCCATCAACGTGCGGCGCTCGTTTCGCCAGGCCGGGCACACGATCAGCGTGTGCTCGGCCGTGTCATCGGGGGAGGCGCAGTGATGACACCGCGGCAACTCCTCCCGACGGGCGACACGGTGCAGGTAGTGGCCGAAACACCCATGTCCGGTCAGTACCTGCACCAGGCGGTAGGCGAGGCTGCCCCGCTGGCGCCCTACCCACTCCTCCAACACCGGACGGATCGCCTCGATCGTCCGAGTGCCTCGCCCCATCTGCGCAGAGCCTCCCTCTGCGCCTGGGTGCGGACCCGTTCGATCTCCTTAGGGCGTATGTATATCCCTAGAAATATATAAATGTTAGTATAAGAAGAAAAGCTCAATGAGGCAATGGTTAGCTCGTCAACCTGTTTTGTCTGCCAATGTTTTTACTATGTAAAAAGGGTGGCATACAAGGGTATGTCCCGCCTGATTGTAAGCAGCCACCGTAACTTATATTAGGCGCTTGCGATACCAATAATATCACTCTCACAGTTGCCTACCCTGATCCAATCCCCTACCCCGTGGAGCCCTGGAAGTTTACTCACCGACAGAAACACAACACCACCAAAAGGTAGTATAGCACTACTTTTCTGTGATCTTCTGTAATGTGGAGGTTGTTGAAGTTAGGCAACATTCGCAACGGTTAATCATCGGGAGACCAATAATTATTTCGAGCTCCTTAGTAAACAAGTTTGACGGTTGGCCCCGGCTGCGTGTGCGTTATAATGGTGGGTACCAGTCAGCACTGAGCTCGCGTGGTAAGTATAGGGTTGTTCAACAAGAACTTTGTTTTTGAATTGTGGCTACACCAAAAATATGATAGTTTTCACATTTAGTTTTTTGACGTATTCGTAGAAGATGCATTGGCAATTGTTACAATGAATTCAATTTCGCTTGAAAATCGAATGAAAATAATTAAAATCCACTATAATAGTGGTTCTGTTACAGTTACATTTTGTCAAATACGTGATATTTTCAGACAACAGAATCGTCCTGCTGAGACCGCTATTAAGAATTTGGTCGTTAAATTTGAGTCGACAGGCTCGATACAAAATGTGCCAACACCAGCGCGTATTTTACCGGGTCGTTCAACTGAAAGCATCGCAGCCGTGAGCCACAGTGTTGAGGCAGATCCAAATTTGTCAATTCTGCGACGTTCTCAACAATTGGGGTTATCCAGAACCACCAAATGGCGAATTTTGGCCTATTATTGATGACGTGGATATCACTGATATGTGGTTTCAACAGGATGGCGCCACATGTCACACAGCCAATGAAACGATCAATTTATTGCAAACCAAATTTCCCGATCGCATAATTTCACTAAACTCAGCTGTTAAGTGGCCAGCCAGATCATGTGATTTAACACCACTAGATTATTTTTTGTGGGGTTATGTTAAGGACAGAGTGTATACGGGGCCAATCGAATGGATTGAATGAATGAATGATCACTTTATTGTACACCATGATATTTTAAATTACAATTAATTAAAACTATTACATAATAGTACAAACGGCGGCCTTATCGCTAAGAAGCAATTTCTTCCAGGCAACCGTATGTTAACTGGACTGTTACATAAAGAGTGGGAAGTAGATGGTGTCATTTAAAGTGCAACTACCATTATTAACACTTATAAATAATTATGTACAACAAAAAATAAAATAAAATACAAATACATAAACATAATACATCTATTTATAAAGACACTAACACTTTAATCATACTTTGGATGATGTGACGACCTGCTAAAATGTCAAGTAATGTTCTTTTAACATTTTTTTAAAACAAGCTAATGTTTTAGCACCTCTGATTGCTTCTGGCAAGGCATTCCACAAACGAGCAGCCTGAACTACAAATGACTTGTCCATAAATTTCGTGGAGTGCATTTGAATCTCGAGTGTTAAGTTCTCTGACGATCTCAAAACACGAGCATGTGTATCATGCAGGAAATTAAAACGGGCCTTGAGATAATATGGAGTAAAGGGATTAAGCAATATACTGTAAAGAAGGGAAAGGATATGCATGTTCCGGCGAAGGCGAATTGGCAACCACTTGAGCTTAGTGCGGAGATTGCAGCCTTAAAACTCAAAATCCGTGATGTGATTAACGAAATAGTCCCGCCAAACAGTGATTAAAAACTTTGATGAAAGACTCGACATCTGTCAGCGTGCTCGTGGTGGACATTTGCAAGATATCATTTTTCATTCATAATTGCCGAACTTTTGTCTTTGTAATTCAATAAAAAATTTAAACATCTTCATCTAATTTTTTTGTTTTATCTTGTTTTAGAAAACAAAGTTCTTGTTGAAAAACCCTATATAATCAGTTGTCTTTATCTCTTAGGTTGTGTTGCTTACTAGTAAATGCTTTACCTTTTTCCGGCAAAGGTCAGCTTTATATATATTTACGCATATTAGACAGAATAAAAAAACGCAGTGCTTTTCTATATTAATAAATTTAACTAAGTTGTTAAAGGCTTGATTGGCAGCAAGAGAACAATGCTATACGCCTAGTCGTGTTCTTGCGTAAATAGTTAAACCTTTTACCTGCAAAAAAAAAACCCTCATACGGGCATTGTCTGGAAATCAACGTTTGTGTGGCATTTTCTACTATTATATAAGATTCAGAGATATGTGACTAAGGTTGGTCTCGCATACAAAACCTGTGTCTATATTTTGTAGTTCCGTTTATTATTCAATATTAGTTACCTAATATTGAATTTAAAGTTTTTAAAATTTAAAAGTTGTTAAAGTTGTTGTAGACGTTCAAGATGTCTGAGATAAATAATAATTTTTGCTATTAGCTTTTTACAAAGTCTCCCTTCTGAAAGGTACATTTTTCAATAACAATATTTGTTTATAAAATTTAACCATTTATGCAAAGAGTTTTTGACAAAGATTACAAAATGAAACCACATGAAACACCTTGTGTAGTTATTGTTTGCAATGCAACGGGACTACAATAAATGTAACGCTTCATTGCGATATGACAGTAGAATGAAGTAAATAAAATAGTGTAATTTTAACGATGTCTCTGAATGCAGTGGCACAGGTTACTTAATAGTTACTACCTTGTTCGGACGACGCGCGATAACACGCTTCGAAATTGATTATAAAGAATATGAGTCTTATGACACTTCAATAAAGTTTTAAATCCATTTACCAAAGTCAAACCACGCACGCCTCGCATACGCCATGCGCAAGTGCACGCCACGCACACGCCGCGTCCATGCCACGTATATACATTATATTCGCGCGTTAAACGCAATTAGAGAGATTATTGTTGTGCCCAAAGACTCAGACTATTATGCAACCAGTGCATACGCCTTGCGCCTGCGCTTAAGCTAGTGTGTAGGGTACGCTTAGAAAAAAAAACAAGCGTGTGCGTGGTCGGCGAGGGTCACCTGAGCACGCTCTAACAAATAAACTCGCCAAATGCCATTTGCAAAGGTTACTCGCACACTGTTCAGCTCTGCGCGTGGCCAAACGCTCCACTTAACTATAAAGCGGCCGCATAGCTACGTAAAAGAAAAACACGTTAAAAAATAAAACCGCTCTCTGCAAACTTTCAGCAACTCCTACGTTGAATATGATCGTTATACAAACATTTTACGTAGCAGTCTTACGAACCGATTGCCATCACGGTGTAAGTACGTAATAATATAAGACTGAACGGCTGCGTAAAACACGTGTCGAATCGCAACGTAAACTTTTACGTTAATGTTGTTATGACGCTTCTTATGGTATGCTAAAGGGGTTTTATCGAAGCTTTAATTAGTAGGTTGGCTGCCTTAAAAGACGGCGCTATGTCTCTCCATCTTATTTCGTCTAATATTAATTAGGCAGGCAAGTGAGCAAGCTTATTAACTTTGGTATGTATTACTTACTTTTTTGCTCAGACAGAATCCTGATTGGATACCAGGCATCTTGTGCTTTTCCTACGTTTACATAAGGTTGGTATTTGTGTTTCTGCTTTCATCATCTTGGTTATCTTCTATTTGTGTACCTAGTTTATTTAAAGAATATATCCGTAAAATAATAATAATAGGCTGATGATGATGATGAGGTTGATCCGTAAAATATTGTCTCATTACAGTAAATTAATGGAACTTATGTTACACAAAAGTAAACAAAGAATAATATTTTTCCTCAATTTTAAAATAGTGAGACATTGTTCTACGAACCTAAGCTTTGCAATATTTTTTTAATTTATTCTGTGAAATTCCTAAATGGTTTAAGTTTAATCAAATAATGGATGTTACAAAAAAAAAACATATGCGGCTGTGGGAACCTTTTGTTATGTGATTCTGTGTTTTTATTGAAAAATATGGACTTAGATTTATGAAACCGGTAGTCAAAGCTGCTACGCTGACAGCACGAACCTGAAAAAAAAGGACGTAACCTCGTCTAATCGTGAGTGACGCATGTCAATGGCCGCCCGCTTACCGCGTTTGCGTGATTTGAGCGTTGCCAGGAAAATCAACAATTTCCCTACTTTTTAAATCTCACAAACTAAAACATTGTTAACAATATATAATAACGGGATATTTACCACGTGTTTTACTCGTAGTGAGCTCCCGATATTACAGCAATTAAAAAGTTGCACTTCACAAACATGATGTTGGCGGATCAAATTTATTTTTATGAACACAGGGATTGAAAATAAAACACTTGTTACGTATAAAGCAATTTATTGTTTACATATAAATATTACTGTCTTAATATTAAGTATGAGGTTAATTGTATACATTTATAATAATGAAATAATCAGTGCCATCAGGGCTAATTGGAAACATAATATTTAAAAAAAATATATAGTAACCACCAAAAATGCTAGTGGTTAGTGCATCCGCCCAGACAGCGGAACACGCAGATTTGAGTCCTGCTCGAAACCTTGACAGATTTGTTTTTTTTTCTAGAAAAAAATCTAGTTTTATAAATCGCGCAGATTATGTACGGAACCAAACAACGTAGTCCCTTACCTGTAGTTAGCGTAGTGTAGCTGTTGTTAGCATAGTGTAGTTGTAGCTGTCATTCAGACACGTCGATAAAATTTATTATTTTTACTTAGCTGCTCCGCCTGTCCTGGCTAAATCTGCAGTCATTAGCAACCACCAATAATCACAGAACTCTAAAGCAAAATAAGTCTAAGTCTAATCTTCCTATTCTATTCATAGGGATGACCTGTGCGCTAGCAGTCATAGGACATTAATAGCCCGATATAAATAAATAAAAATTTCCAACACTCACACCAATTAGCCTAGCCCAAGGTAAGCACTATAAGGCTTGTGTTATGGGATACTAGGGTAACTCATAGAATACATATACTGTACATATTAGTACATATATATGCACATACTGTATATATAAGTATATTTATATAGAAATACATATTAAACATCCATGACTGGAGTACAAATGCTCGTATTCATCATACAAACATCTGCCCCCACCGGGATTCGAACCCGGGTCCTCTCGAGTAGGTGACACCATGAAACCCGGAGGTCGTCGAACCATAAAACTGTTACTACGACACTCACACATAAACAATAACACAATACTTCGACATATCTTGTACTATGGCCGATCATAATGATGATGATGATTCGATCCCATCATCATTATAAACCTAATTCCAGCATGAATTTATTTTACCCTGATTCGTAGTGAAGTTATTATCTAGAAATGCGACTTTTACAACTTTTCGTTTATATTTGTGTAGCGTGATCCGAGCGATACAAAAGTTAACGATTTATTGGGGTTATAAATTTGGAATATCGCATTGTCAACATAACTGCCGCCCGCACAGTAGCGGATTTTAATGAGCTCAACCAGAAATAGAAATATTATTAGCCTATACAATTTTACAAGCGCGATCAACATTAGCGCTTCTCGATTTTTTATAGAGTTAAGTCAAGGAGTTAAACATCTAGCAGTTGAATGCTTAAAATAAATATATAATAAAACCAAGTCGAGGAAGTTGTAAAATTTTGTGAGATGAAGGATACTTTTTAGGGTTCCGTCCCCAAAGGGTAAAAACGGGACCTACTAAGACTCCGCTGTCCGTATGTCTATGACCAGGCTGTATCACATGAACCATGATAGCTGGACAGTTGAAATTTTCACAGATAACGTATTTCGGTTGCTGCTATAACAACAAATACTAAAAACAGAATTAAATAAATATTTAAGGGGGCTCCGGTAAAACAAACGTGATTATTTTGTCGTTTTTGCTCTATATTTGATAACAGCGAGAGATAGACACTTGAAATATTCACAAAAAATTTAGTTGTATATTTACTTTAAAAATAAATAATTAAAATAAAATAAATATTTAAGAGGACTCCCAAACAACAGATGTGATTTTTTTCTCGGTTTTTGCTCGATATTATAATATAGTATCTTATGTTGTAAAGATAATGGTACGGAACCCTTCGTGGGCGAGTCCAAATCGCACTTGGCCGGTTTTTTAGCCTCCACGTGGAGATTAGTATTTTGAGTTTAAGCCGACACCGGCAAGGAGAAGAAGACTAGAACGGAACAAACTTAGTTTGCTGTATTAGGTAACTGGAATCCCGTATTAGATTAGGTAGGTAAATTTTATGAACGTTAGATATTTTCCAAAATACATGTTGTTTTTTTTTCTAAATGTTAATTATAGGAAAGTTATAAACTTTTAATAAAAAAATATGTTCATCGTAAAATTAACAGGATAATTAACGCTAGTGTGGAAGCTAAAAAATATGGTGCTAATTTACCCGTGCTGACAGGAAAAACCTACCAACGGACAGGGCAATTATGGAAATCGTTGTAAGCTATGGTCTGGCAAAGATCACTATTTATTTCCAAACATCACTTTAGTACCAAGCAGCCCAAACTATGCCTAATAGCGTCGTTATGGCGAGAAGTAGTTTATTTTTCTGTCCCAAGTAAAATTGACTCATTATTTGTCTAAAGTACGGCCAACTTTACTATCGCAAGTAAGTTTTCTTTTATGTAAAAAAGTAGCTTTATACGTACTACTGTCGTTTAACGTCTAGGGACTTGCTAGGGACCTAAAATTGGTTCCAGGATTATAAATGAATCACTTATGCGTCCTCAAGCGTTGGTGAAAAAGAAATTTTCGTTACATGTCACCTTAAATCTGGTAATCTGGGTCCTTGGATGCCGAAAATTTACATTAAAGTCACATATTTACGCTTTGCTAACTTCGCGGAAAAACAGAGTGAAACTTTTTATGTAGTTATTTGTGAGCTGCTACGGCTTAGCTCAGGTGCAATTCACTGATGAAGCAAATAAGAACTGTTGAGATTTTAATTCGAAAATAAGGGCCAAATCAAATTCTATAGAGGATTTTCTTTCGAACTACAGTAAAATAATATTTCATTTTGGTGGCGTTTCGTTGCATTCAGTGATTAAGATTCTGGGACTCTTCGCGAAATATGCCACTTCAACTGTTAAGATTTAATACAAAAGTACACCCCGAATTCCAACCTAAACCGGCATGTATGGTACTGGATTTTATTTATCTAAACAAGAAAATATTATTTACTTCTCAAGCTAAAGAAACCATCAATTCTGAGTGTGGATGATATATTTATAAAAAAGTCTATTAATTTCTGACATCATGACTAATGAGTTTTTGTAGCAGGTGCCTATCTACACGGTCACTTAGCCAAACACTGTTCAATAAGATTGATGAGATTGGAGAAAAATGAGGAAGTTAAAATTTTGTGGATAAAGCTAATTAATTATACGACCCCGAACGGAAACACGATCATAGAATTTTTTCCTAGTTTAAATGTATATTTTAATTCAAATTTGGATGAATAACGGAATACAGATTGTAAAAGCCACATTTAAGCAACCCAGAACTTAAAACAACACTTTTTGGCTCAATTGTAAATCATTTATTTAAAGTTACCATTTTGCGCAATTCTTTAAATTGTGATGGGATTTATAAGTAGGTATGAATCCAAACACAAAACTGCGATTTGCTGCAAAACGATTACGTGCGGCTAAAAATGCAATTAGAACTACATCGCGAATGCTTTTATGTGTCTTATGCGAGCAAGTAAATCTATAAAATACCTACTATCTTTAGCCCACGGCTTCACTGGCGTTAGATTTGATTTTGAGTAAAGAAGTATGTGTCAAACTCAGTTAAAAAAATTTTTTTTTTAACTGAGACAATTAATGGATATAGGCTAGTTGACTCATGTCAAATTGCACTATACAAATTTTTATTTCTTATAATTTTTGGTATGAGGAACCTAAATACATCGATTAAATTAGAAAATGACTATAGTAATTTATTGACATTAAAAAAATATTTTTTTAGTCTATGCTTTTTAAACACGTAAATCGCTGTCCACCATGATTGTGACGTCAACATAATAGCAAAACAACTAAACGTCATTGTCATGTTACTGTGGTTTCTTTCGTCCAACTAAAATATATCTAAAACCTCTTATATCTTGAAGAAAAGTTTCCGTTTATTGGTTTTCTTAACTAAATTAATGCTGGACGCCGGATTTGTGAAAGCAGAAACGACAAAACTCTTTGACTCAGGTACATTCATAAACTTAAAAATTAAAACCACAACATTTCTGGATTTTTTAACGATGTGTTTCTTTATTCTCGTATAATACAATCATGATAATTACTATATTTACCATGAAATCTATTAGAAATCGTGGTTTTGTAATGTAAATTCAGATAAGTCCCGTTCCCGTCATACCATAGATAATCTATAGACTAAAATGGCCGACAGCGTTTTTGTATGTCCATGAAAAATCTATTTTAAAATTAAGGTTTTGTAGCTTTCTAGGTAAAAAAAAATTATAATACATTTTTTTTCGGTCTAATTGAACAATTATTAACCGTTTAAAACATATTTCCAAAAAGTGTCAACTAGCCTATTTTGGTGCCTACTCAAATTTTGAAAATCCTTTTTTAGCGGACGCCTACATCATTATAGCTATACTTGTGCCAAACTTCAGCGCAATCCGTTCAGTGGTTTTATCTGTGTGTTAATAGATCAATCAGCTGGTAATGGTTGCCTTCTTGCTTCAACATAATAATTTACAGATTTTACAATGCATCGCAGTTTTGTGTTTGGATCCTGAAGTCTCTTTGTCCGGTGCATTGGCATACGAGTGATATCAGTACATTATGTATCAGTAGTGTCACATTTTGCGTTACACTGAATCTGAATATTCGTGATCCCTTCCTAATGTTGTGAGTTGCAAAATTTGAAATGTATGCCAACCCTTTGTGATAGCGAAAACCGCAATTTTGTACCTACACACTAAGCAACTCCATGCTTATCCCTGGCTCATCAAATGTAAGTAAATGTTAGCATAATTAAATTAGTAAACTAATAAATGAAAACTTTATTATATCATTCCTTTAGAAACACTTCAGTGTTCACTTAGCATGTCAAACTGTATCGTGTAACGCGTATGTCTCGTGACGAGGAAAAGGAATACTTTAGCCTAGCCGTTGGCTCAATAAAAATTAAAAGAACCAGAAACCTATGTGAAACAATATCTCCTGCTGCGCGAAAAATTATCAAACATGAATATTATGTATTACTTAGAACCAGCAGACTAGAAAATTACCTACGAGTGGATTCCAGATCGTTTAACATTTATTAAATCTTGTAACAACGTACATTCAAAAACTAGATATCTACTATGAGACAGTAAACAGTAAAATTAGCGCGTCCTCACCCAGTGACGGGTGTGGTTAAATCTTATGTAATCTGTCGTGCGATGCGTCTGAGGTGTCTAAAGTAAACCTTCCTAAATATTGATAAAATCTATTTTGTGAAATAGAAGCCACTCTTTTTACGATTTAGAATTTTAATTAGGATCCTATCTTAATAAATGCTATTTAACTTGAAGGAATCTAGTTACTGAATCATTCAGGACGTATGAATTTAGTGAGGTAGAATACACGCTTTACTCCACGCAGTAGCAGTGAGTGATCTATTTTGGTGGAAGAAAAAGTTTATAGACAAAATTCCTTCGTCTGCGCAAGCCTTTAATAATATATTTACGTAATGGACAAACAATGATGTAATGATCATGTCATTACGAAGTCTCTCTTTTTCCGATTCAACAACTCTCAGGAGGTGGGAAGCCTTGTAACTACAAAGTTTTTGATTTATCTTACAAAACACGCTAGAAACTTGAACCTTTCTAGCGTGGATCGCGGCTAGAAGTTTTCTTTGTAAAAAGTTTTGTCTTACGTAGGAACTTGTATGGCCAATACTACTAAAATAGTAGTGTAAAACTAATTACTTAGATATTGGAAAAAGTGTCACACGTACTGAAATACTACACGTTAACAAAACTGTAAGGATGTAACTCAAATGAGTCCACTATTAGTTACTGCCCGCGACTTCGTCCACGTTAACTTTAGTTTTTTGAGAATCCCTCAGGAACCTAACAAATTTCCGGGATAAAAAGTATCTTATGTCTTAATCCCATACCAAATTCCATCCGAATTCATTCAGTAGTTTTTGAGTGATTGAGTAACAAAATATAAACACAGAAACATACAAACTTTCATATTAGTCATCATCATCATAATCAGCCGATGGACGTCCACTGCTAGACATAGGCCTCCTTTGGGGATCTCAAAGCACAACGATCCTGAGCTTTCCGCATCCAGTGGGTCCCCGCGACTCGCTTGATGTCATCAGTCCACCTGGTGAGGGGTCTACCGACACTGCACTTCCAGGTGCGAGGTTACCATTGAAGCACCTTAGGCCCCCAACGTCCATCGATTCGCCGAACAATGTGACCCGCCCATTGCCACTTCAGCATGGCGATTCGTTTAGCTATGTCAGTTACTCGAGTTCTTCATATTAGAAGAATAGTCTTAACAGTTTGAACAGTCTGCCATTTTGCAAGGAATAAACATGAACAAGTAAGGACGTGCTATATTTTTTAACTATTTTGTTTATGTAGATAGAGACTTGGCCTGAGTATGGTTTGATTTAAATACTTAAATATTTTTTCAGTATTTAAAATCCTTACCTTTTCATATTTATAGATACTGAAATCGTTTTATTGTTGGTACAAATCACCTTTTCTTCCTTTTCATAACATATCTTCGGAAATTATAAAGTTTGTCACGATCGTCTTGCTGAATATTTCAATAGGTGCCTACGCGTGACCTTTCGCCCCATAAAAAGGCGCGGTGGAAGCGATGATGTCCGGTGTGTCGCCACATTTACGGGCTTTTGGGACTAGACATGGCGACCTTTTCTTTTACATTAACTTAGACGTACTAGCATTATATCTTTGATTATATATACCACCTAAATCCGTATTAACTGCATGAAAGCGGCCAAAAAAATCTGCTACATAAGGTAGATACGTTCGTCGCTACACACGCATACACAGACAGCTTTTGAAATATCTGACATTAGAGTCACGCACATATTGCGCATAACAATTAGCCCCGTGAAAATTATATCAGTAAACTATAAATTAATTGGTAATAAAATGTAAAAAGCTGATGTGGCTGTCATAGTTTTATTATTGACAATTCAAAGATAATGACAATTCACTATAACTTGTCTGGCTATAATTGCTGTTACATAAAACTTTTCTTTTTTTTTTCAACTTTTTAATTGTTTTGTTTTGAATTTAGAACACGTATATTATTTTACAAACTTCTTTCGATTTTGTGCCATTTCACATACTTTTTCGTGTTCATTATCAAATTACAATTTGGAATGGGATGTTAAAGTAAATATGATTGCAGTGATCGCCTTGCACATAGTGGGTATGGAGCCGTCGGTCATATTTCAGACACTTCAAAAGCTTGGTATCAGCCGTATGTTCGTATATCTTACTATCAACAGATACAACAACACTTCGTCTGTCAAAGACCAGAAAATATCGGGACAGCTGCGTGCTGCTAGAACTACAAAGGCTGTTAATGATGTTAAAGCCAGATTTGTCGAAACCCCATTACGATGCAAAAAATCTTATCGCGAGAAATGAAGGTTTCCGCTAGGACTCTGTCGCGTATTATAAAACAAGATCTTAAGCTCGGTGCTTATCGTCGTTATACAGGACATGCCCTAAATCAATCTTAACAATTACCTAAAGAGAGTGGATCGATTAAAACGCTTTTTGTCGCGATACACATGTGAAAAGCACAGAAATTATTCTCTTCATAGATAAAAAAAAAATCACGATTGATGAACACTACAATAAGCAAAATGATAAAGTGTACGCTCACAGTTCTAAAGAAGCTGCTCAAGTGGTCAGAAAGGTACAACGATCATCATCATGCGTCAGTGATGGTTTGGTGGGTCATGTCTTATGAAGTAGTCACAAAACTACATTTTTGTGAAAAGGAGTGAAAACTTCAGCCAAAGCGTATCATGATACAGTCATGTCAGTCTTTTTAAAAATATACCCTAGACTTTCTAGTAGGATTGTGCACCTGGTCACAAGGCACGAACCTCCCAAGCCTAACTTGAAAACAACGTTCCGGACTTTATAAGAGCTGAAGACTGGCCCTCATCTAGCCCAAACCTCAACCCTTTAGACTACAAATTATGGTTACTTTTAGAGCACATGGCCTGCTCTAAACGACACGGCGACATTGAGTCTCTTAAAATCTTTGGAGCAAGCAAAGGCGAAATTTCCCTTGAAAACAATGCGTAAATCCATAGAGTCGTGGCCAAGCAGATTAAAGGCTTGTATAAAAGCTAAAGGTGGCCATTTCGAATAGAATATTTTTTAATTCTTTGCTGAGACTTTAATAAATATGTAGGTATAAATTTTAATAATATTACATTACTTCATTACTTATTATATTACCTCGAAAAAATGCATTTTCATTTGTAACAGAACTTATGGCTGAACTAGGTATATATACCATATGCGAGATAATAATAAAGTCTCTTTGCGGTTCGCAACATCCTCACAAGCTCACTGATACGGTTAGCTAGGTCTTGAAGCATCTGCATTATGACGGTTATTTCTTAGTCTATTCAGTATATTTACATGTATATATGTATATTTCATAGTCTTGCAGTTTCCATAGAGCAACACGGCCGATGCGGCCAAGACAGTTTCGCTTCGGCTGATTGTTATTTTTTGGTAATACTTCGCTGCAAATTGCTCCTTTCTTTTTTATATTTGTACTGTTCGTTCGAATGCTCGTTCATTTTCCCAATACGGTCGCCACTTGTTAAGATTATATCAATAAACTATAAATTTACAGGAAATAAAATGTAAAAAGCTGTTATCATAAAGGCCGTTGCATCACCTCTCAGTAACACTTCCATTACTTAACTGTGCTGCGTATTTAGCAAAACGGTATGAGAGTGAGTATTTTTTTTTTAAATGGGCGAAAATGCTGTCTTTCATTTTTAAATCGAAGCGTTCATCTCAGAACTACCGGCAATGCGATTTATTAAATATCATAGAGAGAAAAAACTAAGCTAAGGCTATCCACATAAAATCTAGAAACATAGAGAAAATAGACTTTTAAATAGCGTTTCAGTTTTTTATATTTATTCCATTACTGAATTAGAAGCGTTCGCCAAGTGACGAGTGGTTGACAGATATATTTGCTGAGATATGATTTTGCGTAATATCTAACGAAAATTTGCAGAAAACTAGCGCTCGACGGGGGATAAACCATTAAAGAAGGGCCTTAGACCCGTAGATTTAGACTTCAACTTGTAACGATACAAGTGCTTCCAATCAAGGAGTGAGCCGAGTGGAGTGAGGAAATAAAAAGCGAGCGTGGTCCTTTGTTCCTTTTAATAACCTCTCAGGAAACTAAGAGTTTTCCTGGAAGATAAAAATATTTTACTTCATTTCGGACTTCTTTCGAGATTATTGCTATTTTACAGATTTCACTGCAATATAATGAATAATGTGATTGAAGACTACCTGCTAAAAAATGAATTTAAAATCGAATGCATTTTAATTTAAGTACAAGATTTGATATCGTGTTCAATTTCATTGTGTCAAAGAGCATTGTATGCTATTGAAGATAGTAATACCTAGTTAAACCAACAAGCCTCTGATATATTAATAGAGTATACAATATGCAGTAGTGACGACAATAGCAACTATCGATAACTCCGCTGACGCCGTAGACAGGCAGTTATCTTTTTGTTCGAGCGAGCACTAACTTTAAAGTTTTAAAATAAGCGATAAACCTTTAAGTTATATATCGCAAGCTTGTGGAATCCGAATAATGTGTTGTTGATTAGAAATAAAGATATTATATGGTATATAATAGATAATTATGTTATGATATTTTTTTTCATTCTTTATTAATTTTTATAACTTTAAATTTAGAGTTATTATAAATAAATAATAATAATAAATAAATATTTCCAACACTCACACCAATTAGCCTAGCCCCAAAGTAAGCACTGTAAGGCTTGTGTTATGGGATGCTAGGTTAACGGATAGAATACATATACTATACATATAATAGTATATTTATATAGAAATACATATTAAACATCCATGACTGGAGTACAAATGCTCGTATCACACAAACATCTGCCCCCACCGGGATTCGAACCCGGGTCCTCTCGAGTCAGCGACACCATGAAACCCGGCGTACAAACCACTCGGCCACGGAGGTCGTCGTCAATTATAAAACGAATAGAAAAATGTTTTATAGTTGAGCTTGAAATGTTGTTATAATGTTATTGTGAATATTGATTGTATTGATCGACCTAGAAAACTATTTTTAATGTTGTAATTTGAGGTAGTAGTTCATATCTAATTAATTGTATATTAAAATAATATCTCGTTGGTTTTGATAATACTATAGCTAGTACTCACCAAATTTACTCTAAAGATTTTTGTTATTTATTTATTGTTACAAAGTTGGTAGTACAATTTAGCAATTTCATAATAATTGGATTGTTTATTATGTACTTCATGTAATCAGCCGTGGCAAAAGTTGCAATGCAAATAGGTACATCTTTAAGTTTACTCTACCATATAACCAACTAAAACAAATAAAAGCTGCCCGTATATTAATTATGCTAAAATTAAAAATATGCCATAATTTTTTACATGACAGTCGATTAGAAAAATAATAACTGTAACTTTCTGGAATAGCCAAATTTGTTTTTTTTTAGAATTTCTAATTGTCGATACACTATTACTATAATCTACATGCAGCACTAGCGCCGAGTATAATAGGATTCAACACGTTAAGATGAGTTTGATTGAAGGTGAATAGTGTCCTCTATACAGTTAATCAGAATTGTGGGCTTGCACACATACACTGCATAATATTAGGTATCTGTAAGGGGTAATCCTCTTCAGGTGAATTCGGGTGTGTTTGGCTTTGTTCGATGTAGGTACTTTAATGTACTTTTTTATGGTTCGGCGTAAATCGCTGCGTAGTTTTAATGATGCGAGGTTTAAGGTACGTATTATAAATTATGGTCGATTAAATTTAATGCTTTTCAAAGTGACATGATATATTTTCCTAACATCTATCGCAAAAAAAATGTGCAGCATTAATTTAAATCCTTCTCTTATTAATGTGAGGTCCATTAATGTATTAGTTAGGTTACACATAGCTTTACGAATAGCGTGAATAGTGGGAAAAAATCTCTATTTACCTACTAGTTGGGACGATTTACCCTTAAGTAACCAATGTAAAGGTCGGTCTCTAGGCCACACCAAAGACTTTAATACCAGCTTTATTAGCAGTCGTTGGCATCCCAGCGGCTTAAGGTTTCAAATTATTATCCGGGACAATTTCTGGGGACATTGTAGAAGATGGACAAAATGGATGGACTTAAAAATAGTACTGACAAGTAGTCAGTACTATTTATAAGCAACATCTATGGGCCAACCAATAATTAATTTGTCGTGAGTGATTTATACTTGTAAGATACTAGTTGTCTATGCATTTTAAATGAAAATGTTTTGAAGATACAACAAGTATCCTACTAGTGTTTAAACAAGTATATAACTTGTTTATTGGTGTAAACGAGTGGGAAGAATGTGATTTACAATTAATTTATGATCCGCCCTAGCTTCTAATATAGAAAAAGTTTGGAACGAGGTTCCTTTTTGGAAGATATGGCGGATATAGGTGGAAATTCTTCTAAGATTTTTCCGTCAAAACCTAGTAAGGCCTAGCTAGCTAAGGTGAGTAGCTAGATGGACAACTAGGTGGACGACCACTGATGGTGATGACCATGGACTTGGTATAAAGTTTTGTTTTATAGTGGAACGGAATCGGGGGTTCAGGCCACGGCCTATTAAGCGGCCCCAGTGCGGATTGGTGGGTAGAATACTTTTTTTATGAAATATAGGGACTCAATCATGACTCGCCACGCGGACCCGGTGCGGATTGGTGGGTAGTATATAAATATTTTTAACTTCGTTCCAACAGTGTTCCGACCATTGACGGATTTTTTTAAATTGTTTAAACTAAATCATCGCTCTGATATCTACGAAAAAAAAAACAGATTTCAGATCAGGCGGCTAAGTCAACTCGCCACGCGGACCCGGTGCGGATTGGTGGGTAGTATATAAATATTTTTAACTTCGTTCCAACAGTGTTGCGACCATTGACGGATTTTTTTAAATTATTTAAACTAAATCATCGCTCTGATATCTACGAAAAAAAACAGATTTCAGATCAGGCGGCTAAGTAGATACACAAAGAATTAGTCAAGTAGCGAAGTCCAAAAAACGCGTTTCTTGTATTGGTCCTCTTTTTTTTACGTATTTTATTTTTATTATTTGTCAATTTTGTGGCCCACCACTGTTTACTCGAGACAGCTCGGTGACAGATGGACGGATAAAGGGACAGCGGTAGCTTTGTATTAAGGTCCCTTTGACACGAAATTGTATGTCATGAATACAATATTTAAGTACCTACTCAGTTAAGTAGTTTTGGTATCGTTTAATATTTATTATGGACTAATAGCCCACCCTCGCTTGGCTTCAGTGTAGAACTATTGTGAAGATTTAAATGTCTCATATAAGTAATTATAAAAAAAACAGAAAATGGTATATTTGCCTTTGCCAACTTCTATTGACATCAGGTCGCTCAATTGTTTTGCCTTCCCAGAATCTCTGCACTAACATTTGAAAATGGTATGGTATTAAAGTTCAAATTGACTTTTAAGTATTATTACGAATCGTTTGTATGGGAGTATAGGAAAATGTTGTTTTTGGAAATTTTCAGGCAATTTATTTAATTTTTCTCTGCGTAAGAACTATCCTCGTACTTCAAGGAATATTCTAAAAAAAAGAATTATCGAAATCGGTTCAGCTGTTCTCGAGATTTGCGCTTAGCAACACATTCAGCGATTATTTTTTATATTATAGAAGATAATATTATTTACAGGAAATGTTTATTTCTAATTATTTCCTTGTGAACTCTATTGAAGAAAGTGTGTCATGGCAGCAGTTAATTGGTAGGGCGTGGTTTATGTTAACAGTACCAACTCTAAGTAGGTAGTATACTTAATTATGACACGAATATGGTATCATGAGAAAATTAGAAAGTGGTTTCAATTAAAACTAAATTTAAAATTTGTTCTTTTTCATTCTGCGTTTGCGTTTTAATTTTTACTTTATTAAATATGGAGTAACACAAAATAGGTATAACAGAACTCTGACGGCTAATTTTTGTAGTAACAGAATATTTAATCGAATAAATACATAGTGTCAGGTGCCAGTTATCTGCGTTTTCACAAAATCCTTAGATTTTCGCTAAAATTTGATCCCTAAAATGATCCTACGGCATTTGTAATTGTAAAAATTTTATATTTACGTGGACACTCCAGCGACGGGTCGCTGTCCATTACAAATAATTTAAATAATACTAAGTTTGCACTGTCTAGGTTAAGTGGAGATAGTCTGACCAACAATCAGCCCAAAAAAGTCCATGATTGCTCAGATGCAAACGGATTAAATCGGAATGTGGTGAAGTCGGTAAAGGGTTTGAATAGGACTGCAGAGCTCGATGTCTAGATCACTAATATCCCGATATATATTATTTTTTTAAAATCGCCTGCGACACCCGGGAATCAAACTCGTCAATTGTGAAAAAAAAAACACATGACGTATTTTATGATAACTGTCGAAAGAGAAAACCTTAAGAAAATCATTATTTTTTTCTAAAGAACATTTTAAAAGAGAGGAAGATCACGAAATTAATATTTTGTTCAAACGAATTTCCTCTGACTTTTCCATGCTTCGAATAGCTAACATTATTATTTCAAAGTATTTATTAACTAGTGCCTGCTCACTTAATAATACAAGATTTCCTTATTGAAAGTACGTGAAAAAATAATAAAGCAATACTTATACGAACTGTAGTAGGGACTTGTATGCATTTCTTTATGAGGTCATAATTACAATGCGGCTGGCTTTTTTGTGGGATTATGTTTTTACATAATTAGTAAACTAAATCTTTTGATTTAGTTTACAAGAACAGACACGACAGTGTGCAGAAGTTACAAAATTAACTTAGACGTGTTATTTCAAACATTCACTATGCAAAGTTAAGTTTATCGATAGGCAGAGAAATTATTTAAAGAGTGAAAATTTGTATACTGCAGAGAGAATGAAGACATTTGGAACATTTGATCGATAAAATGAAAAAATTCTTGCGCTGTTTCTTTGTAGTTTGGGTTTAATTATCTATACTTATAATAAATCTGTAGAGAGGTCAATTCTGTACATGAAATATATTTTCAAAATAACTATCAGGGGGTGAATAGTGATCGATACTGATGCCAAAAATGCAATCAGTAAAAATTTTGTCTGTCTGTCTGTCTGTCTGTCTGTGTGTATGTTCCTTATAGAAACAAAAACTACTCGACGGATTTTAACGAAACTTGGTACAAATACTCCTGGGCAGGTTATAGTATACTTTTCATCACGCTACAATCAATAGCAGCAGAGTAATGAAGGGAAATGTTGGGAAAACGGGAGAAGTTACTCCATTTTTTAAGCTTCCGTCGCGTGTGCAGCCTTAATGGTTAAAGTTACATAGAAATCATGTATGACGGAAATATTCTACATAAAATTGTCTAAAAATATCCCGCAACAGCATATGGTTGACTCACAATAACACGTGTGATTATATAAATAAAGTCATTGTTTATAGCACAAGCCTGAGAACAAAAACTATAGTTTACCCTACAGCTCTATACCGAAGCGAAGCGAGGGCGGGCCACTAGTTTTAAATAAATTTTGAAAATTCATGCTCTTGCGTTCATATTAAAAACGTCGTTTTTTGTATGCCTCACAAAGCATAAGCGCGTGGGAGTGCTTTACTCTCGATAGGCCGCTATGTGAGGATTTTACAATAAAATCGCTCTTATCTCCCAAGTTAGACACTAAATCAATAAAAAGGGGTGTTTTGTAAACTAGACATATTACATTATAAAGTCAGCATTTTTTGTATATATAACAAAAAATGTAGTTAAAAATTATAAGTACTGCTGTCCGTTGGTCTGTGGCCTTGTTTGTCTGCACGTTTTAGAAAAATATACGCAATTAATTGTAATAAATCCCTTTGAATTAATTTCCACTTATACTGAGGATGAACCCTATTTCTTATCATTATAGAATTTGACTGATAACCGTTTTGAAGATATTAATGAAATTCAATGGAATTTATTTACTGGGTTTATGTTTCGTAAATGTGAGGCGTGCGACTTTTGGATATTCCATTTTTTTTTAATTTCACTAGTTTGATTCCGGCCAGTGCAGGCGATTTCAAAAAAAAATCTGTGAATGCAGTTGACTCCGTGTGACAATGCCATGGGATGTTCTGTATTCATTTAAGTAATGTGCCATCACAATGCAACGTTGAATGATCAAAGCATAGATAGATGGTAAGATCTATGTTGTGTACATTCAAAATACAAGAATAGAAGAACAAGAGCGGACAGTACGAAAGGTTGAAAAGAAACAACAAGTTTGGCCCATTGTTTTCAAAAGTGAAATGTATTTTTAAGAGAGCAATATTGTCGTCTAATTAAAAGTAGAATGGGAGCGTGTTAAAGCTTTTTTGTACTCTAGGACATTACTATTCTACGTATACTTAGGAAAGTAATTTTGCTAAATCTCGATATAACTTTAGAAACTATATTCAGCCCATGCAAGAATGACAAGTTAACATAAACGTTTCGACATTTTTAAGAGGTCAATCTATTTTAGTTGATACAAGATTTAGAAAAAAATACTGAAAGTGGCCCTTAACTAACAAATAAAATTAAATAACAAACTAGCTCTTATCGAATAGATTTGACAAAAATATCATTTGATTGGGACCATGATGTACGATGGTACTATTAATAAATCTTGAATTTCTTGAACTAAATAAAGCTAAAGAAATATAAGTAGAAAAAAATCCACGCGGATCAGGCAGCAGACGGGACTCGAACTCGCAGCCTTCGCTATCCGGGCGAAAGCACACCAGACCACAGATGCTACTCGTACCGCGGCCCTGACGTGCCTGCGGTGTCGAATTCTTTCTAGCCTTTCTTAAGCTGCAAAGCAGTGCCATATCGGATCTTCAGTGAGCTGAGAAATGTAATTACGGATAAATGTTTGTTAATGTTGTTGCTACTCTTTCGCCATAGACAAAGGGTTGTAAAAAAACAGAATACGAGTTTACGAGTTTACTCTCATACCAATACTCCTATACTGTCCCGTTAAATAGTTGCTTTATACCTATATTGTTTAAGTACAAAATATCCTAAAACCACATATCTATTTTGGAATTATTATCAGTTTAAAGTACTAAAAAGTATCTTAAAAATAGTTTTGTTAGAATAAATTTACAAGAATTAAAATCGTTAGGGTTTTATAATTATTTTTCAATAAAAAAAGTAATGAAATGATTTTTTTTTGCGAAAATATAACTAAATTGTTGTCTGAGTTAGCTATTAGAATTAAGGTAGCTCAAAATTCACGGTCTATAATAAACATAATATTTGAATAAAATTTCACTGTCTTCTAATTTAGTGCCCGTCAAGACCGTAACTTATAATATTTCAGGTCAAGGTTATTCATATCAGTAAACATACGTAATTGTTGTTGTTGTTATTGCTACGTCATTATAGCAGTTAAGGGCCCAATCATCGTAATTTACACTTAATCACCATTCGAACCTGTTTGAAAATATCAGAACTAAACCTGAAATACGAGTAATATAAAAAAATCCTGACTGTAATTGCTTGTAGCGAATCTGAATGTTATTAAGGCTCTATCAACAATTTACAAATGGCGAAATCTTTGGTCCATGAAAAATAAAACGGTGTAGTTTTTTATTTATTCATGTCAAAAAGTTACTATAACCGTTTCCCTGAATCTATTCTACATTGGCTATACTGTCTTTGGTTTTCTTTTCTTTTGTTTGTTTACTTCTGAAAATAAACGCCTCACCGAATCCAGGTTATTTATAGATCAATTACAATGCTAGGGATGCCATAAAAATAATCGAATGTCTTAAGTCAGGGCACGTACGCGCACACCGCCATCTCTGTCCGTCTGATGAATTACGTGACCAAAAACCGTTTATAAAGCTTAATTATTTTGAAATCGAACACGACAATGGAAAAGCGATGAGTCTAATGCCATTCTCACAAAAGGAGTTCGCGGAAAGCCGATTCCAATTTCCTCAGCAGAAACGTGCCTGGTTCAATTTGTTCGTAGGAGGGAAGGACGCGCCGCATCTTCGCATTGCATACTGAAGTCAGATAAAACCTTAACATCTGCGTTTATTAAAATGGAATAAAAGTTAGGTATTATTAAACAGATTCCCAATGGGAACATGCGGTCGTACCTAATAAGAGCGGAGTAAATCTGGGAGTTGTTTTCCTCATTTGGGCCGTAATTTATCAGACGGTTGGCTAATTATTTGGACAGAAAACGTACAGGTTAGGGGACATCTTTACCTGGAGGATTTAGAGACCGTACAAGATTGGGTCCAGGTTGGGCCACTGGGAGAATAATATCGTTATTTTACTATTAAGTTTGAACGCCCATTAATTATTAAAATAAAAATTACTCTTAACATGAAACTTCATTGAATTGTAACAAAAAAATTGTATTGTTTTGTTAAAAGCTTTTCAACTTCAAATTTCTTTAAATAAACGTGATAGAGTTACCGAAGACGTTTTGCGTGCCAAATCGTAGGAAAATTTTAAACAACTTTACTCTTACTAAGTAGAGTCAGTGTAATCGACTCTTTTATCCAACTTTCTGTTCTAAATTCGTGCCAAGCAAAGAGAAATAAATTGTATGGAAAAGTTTGTTTCTGTAATTTACGCTTTAATATTGCAAGTTAAGAGGAAATACTAAAGTTACACAGAGCAAACTAAAACTTCGCTGGTCTAAACTTTTAAATGTTACATTTTAAATCTACTTTATTTCGTATATTTTGTCACTTGGTTATTCACCTTAGCGTCATTTTAAATATTGTGTGTCTACATTACCAAATAAACTCGTGAAACTTTTTAGATTTTTTTGCTACCTACGCTTTTAAGTGCATTTTAACGCCTCAGTAGTGTTTTTCTCAGATTCTAACAGATTTTTTAAAGAAGCACTATACAAGGCGAACGTTTGTAGCTTGTTGTATACGTAAATATTAATGACGAAATTCGTGATGAAAAATGGGACCCTAATGGGATTACTTACTTACCCGTCTGCCATGAGCTTTCACTACCACGCGTAGTAGTATTAATTAGAAATAATAGAGTGACAATCAAAAGATGTGGCTATTTATGCTCATTTTATGTCTCACATTTTAATGCAAGAATATCAAAACCTATCGAATATCTACTTCCGTGCAATTATAATCATAAAATATGGCAATTATTAATGTCGTCAGGTACATGTAAAAGAATAAAATAAAGAAATGGTAAAATCTAGATATTTTATAAAAAGGGAAAAGAAAATTATCGTTATAGATGTTTAAGTCTAAAGAAAAATTTTTAATAGAAAAAAGTCCACGCGGACCAGGCAGCCGACTATAAATGCTATTTCTTCTTTCAAATGTTCAATACTTGTAAAGGTATTCATTTGACATTGTGGGTTACGTACAATGCGAAGAGATGGCGCTGCATTGCAGCTTAAGGATAGGAAAATTTCGACGCGGCCATCAGGGCCACGGTAGCATAATTGGCCAGTGCATTCGCCCGGATGGCGAAGGGTGCTGGTTCAAGTCCCGTCTGCTGCTTGGTCCGTGTGATTTTTTTTTCTATAAAAAACTTTTCTTTAGAAAATTATCGTGTATCGATTCACGTGTGAACGAATTATATTTATAAAATATATCTACATGTTTGTTTTAAGCTCACGGTGCGTGATTTATTTATTTATTTATTCTTTATTACCAAAAACAGTAAATGACGGACTTAATGCCATAGGCATTCTCTACCAGTCAACCAGTATGGGTGTATGAGACGGATGTTTTGGCGATAGAGTGCGAGCTACTAAAGTTAGAGAAAAAACAACAACATTATCCTACAGAACTATACTATACTATAAATAAATATATATTATATATGAATAAAATATCCCTACATATATAAATATAAATACACATATTTATAAATTAATAAACATACATACATAATTATATACATACACTTAATTAGTTAGAAATAACTATATAAGATGGTATAGATGACTGCAGACTAGAGAAATATTAGGCGGTCAGATAATGAGCCTGCACTAGTTTTTTGAACTCCAACTTACTACGAGCACTGCGATACAATATTCAATGGCAAAGTATTCCAAAGGCGTATAGCTGTATTGGTGAAAGATTTGGAAACGAAACCAGAATGGTGAAAATGAGTTTTATTCCATAACAATTCTTTATTTCATTACGTTACAACGAAATTAATTCAATAAAAGCAGCATCTCGTTGCGAAATATAGTCTACAGTCACGTTCATATTCCATAGGGTTCTCACGTAGCACCTGTTAATAAAAATTAAGTAAGAAAATATTGCTCTGATGCCAAGCTAGTTACGTAAGGACCCTGTGTGACGCAAATTAGAAACAACGACAGTACCCACAGAATTACGATGCCACAATCGTCCGTGCCCCGGCACAATGTTACTAAATATGGGCCCTCACCTATGAAATTGATGTTTTGTCACACTGGTCACTTTGATCTCGAATATAGTTTTTCCTTCTGCTAGGAAATACAAACTACTTATTTAAAATTTAGGCTTGTGTATTCGTCTTTCGAGTTTAGTGATTCATATGTTTTCCCACCGTGGCCGTGGCTGGCACCAACGCTGCAGAAACGACTCGAAGAGTCAATTACGTGTTAGGGAAGCTGCTGTAAAAGAAAACAGGGTACGTTTTTGGTTCGAACGGTTTTCGTTTTGGAAATTTTGACGTCACAGAACAAACCCAGTGGACGACCGGAAACCCTAGTCGACGACGACGAAAGTTAAATAGATAAATCGCAAACCACGTCCGAGTTACGGTAGAGTTCGACGTTAGTGACAGAAAATAATAATTTGAAAAAGTGATAAAGTTCGAGAAAGGAGTACCGCATAAATTGAGCCAAGCAGATCAATATCTACAAGTATAATAACAACATTAAAATAACTTAAATTAACACTCTAAATTAAAATAAATTCCATGGATTCTTGCTCCCACAATTTATAAGTTTGTTCTCTGTTTTTCTATCACAAACAATATAATTATCTAGTAAAACACAGTAGTCTAACCTTATTAATATAGCTAGCTTAACAGTCTATTTGGAAAACAAAAGTCTGCTCTCTCTTTTCAAGATAAGTTTTGTTTCTCATTTACATAATTTTGTAGGCTTGAAGCGTATTCCGAGTCACTATTATTATAACTATATATTCTGGGACCCGTAAACAAACATGATAAAGTTTCCCAACTTTTTGTACGAAACGTACTTATTTTTCAAGTCCTTTCTCAACCAACTTAGGGCCCCTATTACTCGTATAGTTGACTTTGCCGTTGTTAATTGTCATATGGATGTCTAATTTAACACGCATCACAACCACAAGCTAATTTGTATTAAAATTAACTCACATAGACCACGTTTAGCCGTCACTATCGACTGCGTTTGTGATAACGACCACACCACAACCACGTAATAACCACAACGCAACCACTGGCGACACCATAAACTAACGGCCGTCCACATCGCAAACACTTGTTCCTTTACAAAAGTTGCATGAACGCTACGTAGCCTCATCGCAACCACTAGCGACAATGAAACCACACCCACATTTTGTAGGTGGCACAACGCAACCGCTGAAGCCGCAGCAACACTAGGTATTTACTCGTAAACACAGCTTGACCACTTTTTGTTGCGACAATGCGGTCACTTATTCTAACTTGCACAATCTTTAATGTATGCCAGGCAGCAGATGGGACTCGAACCAGCATCCTCCGATATCCGGGCTGACTTATTATTATGCTACCGAAGCCCTAATGGCCGTGTCGAATTCTTTCTAGTATTTCTTAGGCTGGAAGGCAGCGCCATCTCAGCGCATTGTAGGTAACCCACAATGTCAAAGGATTACCTTTACAAGTATTAAACATTTGAAGGTAGAAATAGCAATTGTTATATTATGAGTTCGAGTCCCGTCCGCTGCCTGGCCCGCGTGGAATTTATTCTAGTAAATTTTTCTTTAGATTTTTAACATCTAGCAGTTAAATGCTTAAAAAATAACAAATATAAAGTTACTTGAAATGAAAATTCTAAATGAGCTACAGTTAACGCCACACAATCTTACGCCTCGAATGGGATACCTGTCAAACTTCATTAGGGAAGAAAGGGACTGTCGGACTAAATGGGTCCGACATCGGCCTAATATCGAACTAGTCGGTTGTTGGGTCGCTGCCAACCTGCATTGTTTGATAAATAGGTAACGAGAGAAGGAATCTGATCGACTGTCTGTTAGTTTAGGTTTTCATCGTTTTCGATTGAGAGCATTTTGCCCCTCTTATTTTACTTGCAGCAATCGAAATTTTTGTAATTTTATTTACAAAAAATATATTTGGAAGTTTTTTCTTATTGAAATATGTTTTTATTTAACACTACATGACATTTAACAAAACACTCTCTCTCTTCGCTGAAGTGGCTGAAAATTTTGATAGGTAAAGTCTAGTCATTTTTGACAGGAAATTAGGTAGAACAGTTTATATGATAATATGTAATTGATGTTTTTATTAACTTCATCGAATTTTTTTCATCTTTTCCCACCGTTTTATATCCCCCCGGGACTACAACAAACATTTCAAAATAATCTAAACATTTCAAACCGAAAATCAGCTAAATCGTTCACCAGTTTTAGCGAGACAAACGAACCAAAATTGATTTTTATATATATATAGATGGAACGCAGTACTTACACCAGCTTGCACCTAAATGTAACTTCTACTAAAAAAACCTGCAGCATTAAGTATATGATAGAGAATAAAGAGAATAGCGAGAATAACAAACAGCTACTCTTGCGACGCTAAAACTAAACGCATTCTTCACCATTTTTGCATTTGAATGGAGGTAGAAGAGCTAAAACCTACATTCGCAACGCTAAAACTACGTGCAGTATTCACCATTAATACATTTGCGTGTAGCGAAAATAACAAAATCATTGCTATCTACAAACGCAGTATTGAGCACGTGCTAGGTGATTTTGCAGTAATAAATCAATTACTGCATGATATTGTAATACCCGCAAGCCAAATAAGGCAATAAAGTTAAAAAAAATGGGAATAAAAAGCTCATCAAGAAATATATTCATCGCGTTTATCTCTAATCCGCTATTCCGCAAGTAATTAGTCCTCTGTTTACAAGGACCAAATAGCTTTGGGGATTAAAACGCTATTTAGGGACTAAAAGTGATTTGGATTAGGAATGTGGATATTGTTAGTAAAAGTTCCAATCACCAAAGAGATCAATCACGAACATTTTGTGAACACGTCACAGCGTAAACCGCATGCTCGCCAAATTAAAAAAAAAGAGTTTGTGAAATAATTGAAACGCGCGAAATACATTCCGCCTTAGTTCAAAATTGTTTAAGCAAATTCGGATTTATTTGGTTTTATAAAAAAGGAGTGTCCTCGAGTATGAGAATGAAAGTATGCTGAAAATGTGATAGTCTCAAATAGAGATTACCTACATAATCTCGCGAACAATATAATAAAAGCATATTATGAAAATTTCATCCTTTGCAAAAATGCAAAGGTGAAATCTTTTTCAGAAAAAGTGTTTTTGACCTAATTGCAAAATATTCTTGTTGTTCTCTTATGTAAATAAATAATCGTGCTTTTATTACATATTCGCTGATACATTTATGTACTTTATGATGACCTCCATGGCCGAGTGGTTTGTACGCCGGGTTTCATGGTGTCGCCGACTCGAGAGGTCCCGGCTTCGAATCTTGGTGGGGGCAGATGTTTGTGTGAGGAATAAGAGCATTTGCCCTCCAGCCATGGATGTTTCATATGTATTCTATATAAAAATAAGTATATATGTACAGTTTATTTATTCTATCCTAGCATCCCATAACACAAGCCTTATAGTGCTTACTTTGGGGCTAGGCTAAGTGGTGGAAGTATTTATTATTATTATTTTCTCATAGAGTATGATAAAAAGTAGAGTGTTCATCTCGTGAGCAACATTATTTTAAAGCTTGAGCAACCGGCTTCGCTCCGCTTTGGATTAAAAAAATGCTCTCGCAGTTAAAATAGTTCTTTTCTCCCTTAGTTAACAGTCTAGTAAGTATGCTCACTTTGGGAACTTTAGGAAAAAAGGAAAAGCTCGAAGGTACACTGTACAGTGGTAAGTGCATTGGGTTCACGATTTCACAAGGCTCGGTCATATGATGGGTGACCAAAATTTACTATGTCAAGTTCCCCCATAATTCCAAAGGTGTACGGTTTACTGAGTTGAAAATTTAAATTAATTTCCAGTCTCAGAATTTAGGACTAGTGAAGATGATAAAATAAAATAATTTGATATTCACATCATTATTCCACAATGAACTTAACATATTAGAATATTTATTCTTATTTATATGAAATAAAGTTCAAATTGACTTAATGGAAACTTCTTATCCAGGCATCAGAAAATTTTTCTGAACCCTTTTTCTTTTCAGGGTTTATGAAAAATGAACGCAGAAGCTAATCAGCACACTTATATGAAAAATTCCGTCAATTACACTTAATACTTAATCATGACATTGGGCATCATGACGTGTATATGGAGTGTTAGCATCCGAATTTCAATTGTGCGATGTAGGCTTCCATATGTTGTGAACACAGCGCCGGTAGCACTATCTCTTGAGGAGGCGAGTGACTATTTCCTCCATGTTGATTATATGTCGGGCATGTAGATGTCGCCACCACAACGTTATCAAAGTACAAATGCAATCAATGTATAGTCGAAACTTTTAATTCAAGTAATGTCATCGTTTAATTTGTATTTATACTGTGTGACAGCAATCAAAATGCGCCGAACAATTAATATATATTTCACATTATGTAATGAAAGATGACTTCGTGAATCGACTCTGGATTTATTTTTCAACTGGGCGACTCTGTAAATAAAAATACACGGAGAAAAAATCACTGTTTGATAAAAAATATCTTGCTATTTCTTCTTAGTCCAAGTCTCCCGCTGTAGATTTACGATCCGATTTCGTAGCTTCTAGGTTTTTCTGAGTGCTTGTAACAGCCTAAACAGAATAAATAATTTTGAGTTTGAATCAACAATAACAGCTGGTAAAAATTAAAGTGGTATTAATTTATTTAATACTCGGTAAATATAAAGTGGTATTTATTTATACGTTAATACACTGTCAGCGCTTGATAAGGACGTCTGTAGACCTGGCATTTGGCTATACTGATAAGCATGAAGGGCTTTCCAACTTTCACAAGAACAACTCTCGCACGGATTAAAGTCGATTCGACTTATTGATATCTTTCCTTCTGCTTTATTCATTAGTTAAAACCTTCTGTCCTTAAGTTCTGACCTTATTACACTCTTGCTATGAGGTAAGAACACTTTTAAAATCATCGTTTTTTTTTAAATTTTCATCATAGCAAAGCTCACATTAATATGTATTTTAACTTTTTGCTGTACGATACTGGAAATTTATTTATTAGATAAGTTTTCACACACACCAAAGGGTCCAAATCGTTAGTCATTTGAATAGGATCTACTGGTGGGTTTAAGTATCACCGCTTTTCGATGTCTGACGAGCTCGAATTTTTTTTTCTTATATTCTACCATTTCGTAGTGCCACCCCCCACACCATGCTAAACGGCAGATCAATATTTTTGCTGTTCTAAGAACCGTTTCGTAAACCCACCAGTAGCTTCTATTCAAAAGACTAACGATTTGGACGCGACCAAAAGTCATGGCCATTTGGTGAAGAACATTTCTTGCTGCCCTAGACGTTCGACTCCACATTGAAAGCTCAGGTATGGTGGGAGTACTTCTCAAGGTGCAAGGTTGCCCCCCTTATGTTTATCTGCCGCGCTTGAGTAAATCCAAAATTTTTTGGATTTACTCGAGCTTTTGGATTTCTATAAGCACTTTTGCAGAATTTAATATAATTTTATTTTTTTACTTACCTTAACGTTTGGGGTGCTTTACGGGCCCGGGCCCTTTTAAAAATATTGAAATATGACTTGCAAGTCCGGACTCAATATTGACTATAAATTTGTTCTGTGTTTTAATATTCACCGAATTTCAAATGTTAAACATTGTGCATGGGCACGGAATCCTTTCCGGTTTGGGAATCCAGAGTTGCACTTGGACGATTATTGTAGAGATAAATTTAGACTGGATAAACAAACGGAACACGGAAGTTTCAAATTGAATTATTTTAGGATAAAAAGTTTTTGCAGATCCCACAGCCTCGCCGAATGTGATTTTAAAATATATGAAGATCTTATACATTTAATTGCTTATTTACACAGAAATATTTAGATTACAAAATATTTAAACTAGTAAATGTCAAAAACTTAAAATGTAATTATCTTAAAATTTACCTACTTAAATAAATACAAATAAAAAAAACGAGCGAGCCTTACAGTAGTCGCGTATGATGTGTAACATTTAAAACCACACCTTATATAAGTAAAAAATAAAAACCTACTACAAAAGGAATAAGCCATTTGAACATTATGTTCTAAAATCAAATCAAATAGCGCGTGCTTTTCCGACTTCCTGTTACACACGTCCGTCCCATTTCACGAAATCACTCCCAAAATTTGCAGGAAAGCGAGAGGAAAGATGTTACACATCAAAAATGTATCACTTGCCATCGTCTCGGAAGATGCCACTAGGCTCTAGAGCCGCTGGCACATTAGCAGCGACAAGAACCCTGCGGATGAGGTCATTGACGCAGACGTGGCGGGAGACTCGACCAGCGCTCATTTGGCATAAGAGACGTCCTAACTCACCGACGCGAGTTCCGCAACGACAGCGATAAGGATGATCGGTCTTGACGCCAAGTCTAAATGAAATGGCAAGAGATAGAGTGCTCCTGTTAAGCAAAGTCCCGATATTGGCTGAAGGAAGAGCTTGCAGTCAGTAACCAGACTTTGTCTGAAAGACAAGGAAGCTAAAAGATCACTCTGAAAACGTAAACAGAGTGGCTCATCCCACTGCCTCTGAGAAGATGGGGAGGATGGTGGATCTACTCTCGGGTATGCCCCACACCAAGCTTTCCTGGCCTCTGCAAGGTGAGCCAGCTCCACTACGCCTAACGAAGGACATAGTATTTAATTAAAGTGCTCGACTTTGCCATGTGCAATTATGAAAATTAGATTTCTTCATTAAGACTTGAGCCAAATGAACATATGGGATTCAGAAATATTAATACTTAAAGTAACTAGCTTTACTTCAATAATTCCGTGCTTCAATTGGCAAAAACGGAACCCTTATAGGATCACCTGGATGTCTGTCTGTTACAGTCGCTTTGCTCGGAGTTTACTGGTCCATCCGATCCAGTTGAAATACATACGTATCAAAGAAAATGGTTCAAATGTAAAGGTTTCAAACATATAGTTTTTACAAATGTATAATATTTTGTTTAAAAAATATATAAGGAAATAGTTGAAAAGTGATTTGTCGCCAACTTATAATTTCGAGACTACTGCGTGAAAAAACTTGAAATGTAGCTCTTTGCTTGTAGATTACAGGAAAACCTATAAAAAATTATACCTACTATGCCTGGTTTTAGTTCTGCGAACGGAATCCTTTTTAGGCGAGTTGAACTTGCACTTGACCGGTTTTTTGTTGGAAATTCCCAGCAAACGTGTAAATTCACCAAACTTGCGCCTCTCATTAAAGTCATAAGTTAACTTTTATGCTTTAAGTATTTGCTTAAAATTCGCTTTATAAATTTCCACATAAAATGAGACCCAAAGTTATCACGACAAGAATTTTGTATTAAAATGCGAAGAATAATAATAGCTTTTACATCTTGATTTAATATGTAATTAAGTTACGGTAAACCTTGAAACTTCGGTAAGAACAAACTCACTTTTTAGCGCGGAATTCGCCGGTGTGATGTGATATTAATTTAAAATTAGTCTTCAAATTTAAAATTACATCGTGGATTCCGAAGTGAAAAGTGAGTTTGTTCGTACATAATAGCACTGTTGGAGGCATTTTCCTCCTTCTAGCACTATCTCGTAAATGAAACGCGTTGCCTGCTCACGGGTTACCTCCTTCTTAGAACCGAGAACCTTTAAGCGAGATGTGAAGAAGCAAGGTTCGATTATACAATAAAGTTCCAAGCAATATCCAAGATTGTTAAATATAAGGACTGGGTAGTGCACAAGTGAAACGAGCCGCTGCTAGTTACGCACTGCTTTATTTGACAGACACGACAGTGGTCGCAGCCATCTGCATATGTATATACATACATAACACTCCTCCCTCTTAGATGACTATCTACTTTAAATAAACTATTATATAAAAGAATTAACCATAACTGGGTTATACAAAAATATGCCTAATCACTCTCCGTTTCTTCAAACAAGCTTGTGTCTGTTTGAGGGGAAGTCTCAATCTCCTCATTCCTCCCCCCATTCTCTGTGTACTCCTGGCAGGCCGGCGGTGATTCACTCGGTAAGTACAACTCGGCTCTTCTATCTCGGCGCAACGCTGGCATATGACCGGAATCTGGTGGTGACAGGGAATCTACTGACAGAGGTGGTAATGACTCCACGTTGACAAGTGAGTGCGCCTCGTCGTTGGAAGCAAGGTGAGATGGACTGAGTTGTACCGGCGGCGGTGTAGTTGTAGGCGGTGGCGACGTTGGCGGTGAAGACGGCGACAATAGCGGCGGCGGCGGCGTTGTACATAACCCAGGTATGTATGTATTGTCTTTTATCTCGCCTTTATATAACAATATTTGATTTTTGTGTCTCTTAATACATTCAGAGGTATTACAATCCTGTATTAGATACAACACTTTCCCTACTCTTTTAATTATGATGCCTTTACACCATGTAAAATTGGATTTATTTGTGTATTTTTTATATAATACATTATCATGTTTTTTAAAGAAATCTTTTTTATTTAAAGTTATTTTATCAGATTGCGAACACTGTGAAATTTTCCCTAAGTTAGGTACTGCAGGTATCGAGGGTGACGATGGCTTGAGCGATATTAAATCTAGTCTTGAACGTAATTTATGACCAAATAATATTTGGGAAGGTGAATGGCCTGTGGTAGTATGGATTGAATTACGATAATCCATTAGGTATCTTAATAATTTAATAGATGTGTCCCTAGCAGTATTACTCGACAGTAAAGAAGTCTTAATACCCTTCTTAACAATTTTTACAAAACTTTCTGCCTGCCCGTTACTGGCTGGATGATAAACGGGTGAAGTTAGGTGTGTAATACCATTTACTTTACAAAAAAATTCAAAATCTTGTGAGCAGAAAGCCGTTCCGTTGTCACTCACTAACGTCTTAGGGATACCAAACCGGGCCATAAAATCACACAATTTATTTTTTACTGCAGCTGAAGTCGTACTCGTATTCATGTTATATACTTCTACCCATTTCGAGTACGCATCCACAATAACTAGGTAGGTACAGTTCCTAATGGGCCCTAAGAAGTCTATGTGTACCCTAACAAACGGGCCGCACGGATATTCCCAGGACACAGGCGGTGCGCGGGGCGGCGCGGGGCGGTGCTGCGTACACACATCACACGAAGCTATCATGAGTTCCAAGGACTTATCAATACCGGGGAACCAAAACCGAGATCTAGCTTCTGCTTTTGTTTTTACGATTCCCAGGTGCGAAGTATGTAGTTCTTTCAAAATCACTTGATACAAACTCTCAGGTAAAACTATCTTGTGCCCTCTCATAACACAGCCCTGTTCAACCGATAGTTCTGATTTACATAAGAAATACGGTTTTATTCTTAAATCATTACATTTCGGTGGCCAACCATTGATAATAAATTTCATTATTTGATTTAGAATCGCATCTTTATTAGTTTCTTCTCGTAACTTATTTAAGGTAACCGGCATACTGTCATTGTCCATGACAAAACAAATGTAAGTAGCGCGATCGCATCCTATCTCTGTCTCGCGGCAATTTTGTTCGGTGCACGTGCACCGCCCGCGCCGGCGAGAGTGCAGGTGCGGGCCGCCGCTGTCGCCTCTCGGAGCTGATAAGCTTGCGCGAGACAGATAATCTGCACAATTATCGCTGCTACGTACATATTCAATTGTGTAGTTATAACTACTAAGAAATATCGCATATCGCTGCAGCCTATTTGCAGACATTTCGGGTATTCCTTTATACGGACCGAAAATAGAAAGCAACGGTTTATGGTCCGTACGTAATATAAATGGCACTGATCGACCGTACAGATATTGGTGGAACCTACGGACTCCGTAAATAATAGCAGTGGCTTCTTTCTGTATTTGCGCATAACGTTTTTCAGCAGCATTTAATGTACGAGATGCGTACGAGATGGGTTTTTCGGTGCCGTCTGCTTCGACTTGTGACAACACAGCCCCCAACCCACTCGGTGACGCGTCCACTGTCAATATTAATTTAGATTTAGGATTAAAATGAGTTAAAACCTGTTCCGATGTCATGATTTTCTTTATACTATCGAATGCTGACTGATGTTCGGTTGACCAGCCCCATTTACGACCCTTTTTTAATAAATCATATAACGGGCTTAAAATGGACGATGCATTTGGTACAAAATTTCTATAATAGTTAATAAGGCCTAAAAATGACTGCAACTGATGAACATTTGTAGGCACCGAAGCTTCCGACATTGCTTTTACTTTCTCCGGTGCTTTCTTTAGTCCATCCCTTGACACAATATAACCTAAATAGCTAATCTCGTTCTTAAAGAAACTACATTTATCTTTATGTAAGGTTAGCCCGGCATCTTGCAGTCTACTCAGTACAGTGTCTAATCTCTCAAGATGCTCCTGGTGGTTAGCCCCCCCAAATATTAAAACATCGTCAAGCAGACAAACTACCCCGTCAACGCCGGTTAGGACGCTTTCAATTGCCTTTTGAAATATTGAAGGCGCGCTTGACAATCCAAACACCAATCTAGTGAAATTATAAAGCCCTTTGTGAGTATTTATGCATGTTAGACTTTGAGAATGTTCACTTAAAACAAGTTGATTATATGCGTTAGATAAGTCTAATTTCGAAAATAGTTTACCTCCGTGGATTTTGGAAAACAATTCATTAATTGTAGGTAATGGATATTGTTCCATTAGCAACTGTTTATTTATTGAAACGGAATAGTCGGCACATAGTCTTACCGATCCATCTCGTTTCAATACAGGTATTATGGGTGATGCATAGTTTGAGTATTGAACTGGTTTCAAAATGCCTAATCCGACCAATCTGTCGATCTCTTTACCTACTTTGTCCTTCAATGCAAATGCCACCGTACGAGCTTTAAAAAAAATTGGTTTAGCATTTTCTTTTACTTGTAAATTTATTGAATATTTATTAAATTTACCTAAACTGTCGGAAAATAATTGAGAGTATTTTCCTTGTAATTGCTTAATTAATGATTCTGTAGGTTGGCAATAATTAATAGGTAATAATTGTAATTTAAACTTAGCATAAAATCCCTACCTAATAATGGCGGGCCACCTTCCTTTACTACGTAAAAATCTATTATGTGAGTAGTTCCACAGTAGTGAACCGGTAATTGCATTGTACCTATACAAACAATATGCCTACCATTATAGGACATTAACCTCTTCCGGGTAACTGATAACGACACATCTTTGAAATAAGTTTTGTAATATTTCTCAGAAATCACCGTTACTGCCGAACCACTGTCAATTTCGAATTGCAGCGAAAGGTTATTAATTAATATTGTTTCTACCATAGGCTCTCCAAACAAAGAACGGATATGATAAATCTTACCATCATCGCTCTCACCGTCCTCACCCTGGGCACCGCAATCCACTACGTAATTCACTTTGGGGCACATTTTACGTAAATGACCGCGCGTATTGCACTTTTTACATTTATATTTAGCGAATTTACACTTCGCGGTTTTATGATTCGTCTACCCGCAAACACTGCACTGTACCGTTTTCCCACTTTGCGTGGTTCTAGATATTTTAAACACCTGACTATCTTGTTTGGTGACGGTGCAGTCCGACGACGCGCTAGCAACAGCCGCTGCACGAGCATGACTGGCACTCTGTGCTATTTCTATGACATTTGCAAACGTCAAGTTCGGCAGATCATGAGCGTAAAGTTTCTCCTTCTCATACCCCGGGCGCATGCCCATAATGAACCTGTCACGCAGCGCTTCCTCCACGTTAAGGAATCCACATCGCGAAGTCAGACCTCGAAGTCTTGCTGCCCACTGTGAATGAGACTCCTCCGTGTACTGCGTCGCGACGTAGAAATTATGTCGTTCACCAAATCCGACAGTCTTCGGCGTAAAATGATTGTCCAGCAATTTAATTATATCTTGGTAAGGCACCTCATTGATGTCTTTGGGCAAAGCCAAATCCGATGCCAACTTATAGGTAGCCTCCGTGAGTGCGCTAAGAAGGATGGCCTTCCTCTTCGTGCCCGTCGCATCTGTGCTGTTGTTGATATCATTAGCAATAAAATATTGCATAATGCGTCCTTTATATGTCTCCCATATTTGTAAATTATGGTCAAAACAACATAAAACACCAAACGACTGAGACATTTTTACTTTCGATGTGGGTAGGTATCGTCGCCAATGTTAAATATAAGGACTGGGTAGTGCACAAGTGAAACGAGCCGCTGCTAGTTACGCACTGCTTTATTTGACAGACACGACAGTGGTCGCAGCCATCTGCATATGTATATACATACATAACAAAGATTTAATCTATCTATACATATAAAACTCAAAGGTGACTGACTGACTGATATAGTGATCTATCAACGTACAGCCCAAACCACTGGACGGAGCGGGTTGAAATTTGGCATGCAGGTAGATGTTATGACGTAGGCATCCGCTAAGAAAGGATTTCGATCAATTCTACATCCAAGGGGAGAAAATAGGGAATGAAAGTTTGTATGAAACTTGTCAATTTTAAATCGATCAGGCTGAGACTTTGCATGCAGGTATTAGAAGAATCATAGATGAATGTCATTGTGTATAATACAAGTCTGAGAACAAAAACTGTAGTCTCTACTTCAGCTCTACACCAAAGCGAAGCGAGGGCTAGTCATAAATAAATTCAAAGATATTATACTATCTTTGAATTTATTAAAAAAGAACTTATTAAAAAAGCTTATTACAAAGTGTCTGATTATATTATACAAAAATGCTTGGGTTCGAACTATTCCAATCATTTCATAGGTTCTATGAAGGTATCAAGGTTTTCTATATTAAACTAGCTGACCCAGCGAACTTCGTACCGCCCTAAAAAAATATGGGTTGTCCAGCGGACAAAATTGTGAATCTAAACCATTCTCAGATCCCCTTGAACACACACAAAAAATTTCATCAAAATCGGTCCAGTCGTTTAAGAGAAGTTCAGTGACATACACACTCACAGAAGAATTATATATATAAAGAAAGATAAATCATGATTGTATTGACGTTGTAACAACATAATGACTTGTAAATGTTGTTACTTATACTTTTAATGTTGTGGAGTTCTTTTCGCTCGTTTTTCTCCGCAGCTAAAAATTCTGTCAAATAACGAGTGGTAGGGAAAAAAATTGTCGGTCGATTCAATAGAGTTGTACTTGTTGTCATACATGCAATTTGAATAAAGATATATTGTTTCTAAATGTTTAGGTCGCCAGGGCGAGGATGGTTGATGTGGCTGGTAAAAATGCTGCATCCGTGTTTTCGCATCTAGGGTCTACCGTTATTTAATATTAGGTCGGGTGAGTCATTTGTCCGATTCTTGAATGATCGTTTTTCGTTACATTGTTTATTTATTGATAATTTACGACCACATTTAGAGACAAATTTAATTCCAAATTTAATGTCTTTAGTGTTTTAGTTGACTATAATTCCTGCTGGAAATCACAGGTAGAGGCGGTAATAAATAAGCTGTTTGTTGGATACAGTTCCCTTAGTTGTTTGGTTAACTTTCTCTCTACAAATCTAATAAGATTGTATTGGATCTTAATTATTATTAAACAAAGAAAATTCTTTAGATTTTTCGGTATAAACTGTATAACAATATTAATTTATTAGGTGTACCTAACTTTTCAAATTAAATTTACCATTTAAAATCAAATTTGCCTTCGACCAACAAACATTTTTCAATTTTCAAGATCAAAGGTGAGAATTTTGCGTTTACTCGAAAAGTTTATCTGCTCGCATATACATTAATACATTATGTAGATAAAGAGGCTTTTAACATTTTGTTTATGTAAGGTGTTTAAAATTCAAAGCTAATGTTTTTTACTAATCCTCTATAGTAATACAAAAATATAATGATAGGATTGATTTTGAACTCGAATCATAAGAATAGTCTCTAATATAAAAAAGCCATTTCCTTTTGTTGGTTTAAAGTTTCAAATGTAATAAAAAGTCTTATTTCGAAGTAAAGTCTCATATAATGTTATTATATTTTCCTTAACCTATTTTAGTATTCGTGACCAAAAAACTCATTACATAGTGCTTCAGAATGCACGTTCCACCGTTGGTCCCAACTGTATCTGCATCTACTACTGTATTAGTATCTAACAATTCGCACTGGCCCCGCGTGATGGGTCACGGCCCATTCACCCTTTTCCGTCCGTAGGGAAGGCCTGTGCCCTTGCAGTGAGAACTTTAATAGGCTGGTGATGATGATGATAGTTTTTAAATAAATACTGACCTTGCAGTTAAAACACTAATAAAATCAGTACAGTGTATAGCGGAGGGGCAAGCAAGCTCTTCAATAAAAACCGACCAAGTGCGTGTTGTGCCACTCGCAGTGTAGGGTTCCGTAGTAGTTAGTCGTCACCACTATATATTTTGGAAAGAGTGTATATTTTAAGCATCTGTATTAAGGAAAATGCCCCGGCCCTACACGAACAAAAAATTAGCACTTTAAAACACAATATTTCGCAAACGGATCCCTAAATCGAAAAACAGTCTTAGGCCCTAAATAATTTTAAAGGACCTATTGAACGAAACGATGGGGTAGACGCTGAAAATATAAAATCATCTCCAGGGTACATTTAAGAGGGCTATCCCAAAGAAAACGAAATTTTATTCTACTATTTTGTCGGCATGATGGATATACATATCTCCACAAAGTTACAGCTCTCTAGTGCTAACAGTCTCCAAGTAAAACCGGGGACCGACAAACAGACGGACTTGACGAAACTATAAGGGTTCCTTGTCAGGACTAGGGAACCCTAAAAACACGCATCGTGCGTCATTACTTTAATTAATTTATTAGAGACAGGTCATTTTATTTGCTTACGCTCACGCCAGCCCCATGAAAAGGCTGAGGTCAATGACTTGGCATATTTTTAGTTATACATTGTCACAATAGGGATGATGACTATTTTTTTCTTCGTTTTTCAGGTAGATTATCTAAAAGTATTGGACATGTATTTTTTCTTTTTTCACATAATATAAACACTGCATATATTGATTTGAAAAGTCACATAACGTCACGTTTTGGTAGAATTTTCACTTAAAAGTGACGTCACGAGCCCCTACTCCCAAACTTTGACGCGCTATAACTTTGCCATTTTTTGGTTGATTGCCCAAAGAAAAAATACGTGTCCATTATTTTTTGTTCATCTAACTGACGGACTAAATAGAATTTCGTTTACTGTACCCAGTCATCACCCCTATTGCGAAATTATACTTACTTTCCCCCAAAAAATGTGTGATATTTTCAGAGCATATTCTAAAAACATTGGCAAATTTATGTGTATGGGATTGCGTTAGAAACCTAACATTGTCACGAATGAAGCTTATTATATGTTTTTTTAATGGAAAAAGTCAACAACGCTTGGCACTAAAAATTTATAAACAAAAGAAATCCTGACTGCTGTACCCAAGCAAATTTAATTATGTAAATGTAATTTAATAGTAAAGATCTAGTTCCTAAAAGTAATTGCAGTCGTGGACAATTAAATCTCCAGTTGGAAGAATGAAAACGCAGCAAATGCTTAAAAAATCTTCAAACTTCGCAATTTTAGAATTGTACTTCGCCGTAACAATGGTATGAATTGATTAATGATCTGAAGGAAAGCTCCCCCGACGATGATTAATATTGACTGTCCGTCAGCACTTAGCTTAATAGGAAAAAAGTGGGAGTTGAGAAAATTGGGGTTATATTCGCGTATCACTAACATGTAGCTTACCGGCAGTAGAAGTATACGAAAAAAAAACGTTATTTTGCTCATGACAAATTGTATGTGTGATGCTTCTTCAATAAATATTGCCAAACTATAAACTCCTTTTACTAACATACTGCCCCAATTCGATTGAAAAATTGCCTCAAATTACATTGAATACATACATACAGTATACGATATTTAAGGGCAAAGTAGGACTTCTAAAACCGAAACAATGGAATATCAATAGCAAAAGATAAGTGGTAACTACCTACTGATTAAGTAATTTTAGGGTTCCGTACCCAAAAGGTAAAAACGAGGCCTTATTACTAAGACTCAGATGTCCATTTGTATGTCTGTCTGTTACCAGGCGGTATCTTTTAAGCCGTGATAGACAGCTGATATATTTATAGATGATGTAAAAAAAAATGTTTTTGTCGATATTAATAACAGCAACGTTATTAATATCGGCAAGTATATATGAAAGCTATTCATTCGGCAGGAAGACAGCTTTTCCTATAATTAGCAATTGCTTGGAAAATCTTCTGTAGATTGATCATTCAGCACTGTAACTCTCATATTTACTGCCAGTTAAAATTTATTACCTACAATCAGTTGGAATAACTGCCGCGGAAATCTATAGCAAGACAGTAAAATCACTGCCCTGCCATAACCCCTTCATCCATTTATCTACTGTTTTTTTCTAATAATATGGCCGTTATTCCAAAAGAAGCAACTACTACCCCAATGTCACATTTTACATGAACAAATTTCAATGATATTATTAGGTTTCTATTAATACCTAGTAGGGAAACAAATTATATTATATTATGTTCTTTTAATACTAATTTGAAGTAATTGTCAAATTAATCTATCTTATATGAAAACGAATCGTCGAAAAGTATGTACACATATCACTTCCAACGACTGAACCAAATTGGATTATTCTTTATACTGGTGACTTTTCCTATTTTCCATATATAGATTAAATGAAACACGTTTTTACGGCGACGTTTTTGACGTTTACGTCAAAAATACTGTTGAAAAGTATTAAAAACAAAATTTTACCCGTTCAAAACGTGTTTCATTTAATAAATGGTATGCTTGGAAACTCAATAAATATACATATATGTATATACAGGGTGTTACAAAAATACAAATAAATTTGAAGGGCGTTGAAGTACATCATATTAAGGAGTCTTCTCTAATTTTCTTAAAATATTTGCATGAAGTTTTAACTTTTTATAAAAACAGTTATTTTTAATGATCTTCGAACTAGTGACGTGTCTTAAAAAGATCGATATTTTTATTCATCATTAAAAGGAACTGTTTTTATAAAAAATTAAAACTTCATGCAAAAAATTTAAAAAAATTAGAGCCGACTCCTTATATGATGTACTTCAACGCCCTTGAAGCTTTATTTGTATTTTTGTAACACCCTGTGTATATTTAAATAAAAACAAAATAAATATATTAGGTGGGCTCGATATTATAATATAGTGTTCTATGCTGTATAGATAATGGTACGGAACCCTTCATGCGTGTGTTCAACTCGCACTTGGTCGGTTTTTTTTCAATATTTGTAGCAAACAACTCCAACGTACTCTGATGGAATGTACGTGTTGAATCAACCAAGCTTACCTTGTCTGTCAGTGAGGTGCCTTTTCTCACCTTCTCCAAATTGGCACAGATTGTAAGGAAGGGGGCGCACGTATGCTGTCAGGAAATTCAATTTACGAATAATGCGACGGAGAAATGAGACTCCAAGTTTCTCTGCTCGTGTTGAAATAATAGCCGTTTCTATGATTTGTATCGCAGGAAACGTCGTAGGCTTTGTGTCTTGATGACTATATTATATAGATAGCAGTATTGTTCCGTCGTGTATGTAAAATAGCCGCACCTTTGAAATAACGGATTCTGACTTTTCAGGATGTTGTTTTGACATAGTTCTTCCGAAAACACAAAAAAACTGTTGCGAACATGGCTCTGTATATCACGGGTTGAAAAGAAAGGGTTAACATTTACTTTAATAATGCAATAAAAGAATAATAAACAGACGCAAAAAGTACCAAAATGATATAAACACTTTTTAAGACCTTTTATTTTTTAGGCATTTAACTGCTAGACGGTAAAACCTAAAGTAAACTTTACTAGAAAAAAATCCCTCGGCCTGAGTTGCAAACAAGCGGGATTCGAACCCATATCTTCCGCTATCCGTGGGCATTCCTCCATTCCTTTAATCTATGTAAGATAAAAATGCACTTAGTTCAAATTTTATTTCCATTAGAAATAAGCCATTTTATTAAAGCTTTCAAATTAAAAACATATATATATTCCTCGTTGTTATAATGTAAGAGCAAGATATATGAGATACTTAAAAAGCACCACATATTCAAAAAAAGAAATAGCGATGTATTTTTGTCAAATTAACAGCTAAGTTTTTAAAGGCAACTTGAATTTTAATTATAAATACTATTATTTTAAGGCTTTTAGATTTGGAATTAACTGCTTGAGTGCCATCAAATTGATTTAAATTATTTCTTTGACTTCAAAGCTTCCTAAGAGATGAGGATAATAGATGGAATCACGTGTAATTTACACAAGAGAGCTCTCAAGGAGAAAGTTATAAAATTGTTATTGTTGGCTGTTAGCTTTTAGTACACACTAAAACACTTCAAATGTCTTTGTAATTTTTAACTTTATGAATTTCTTACTTTCGAAGAAGGGATCACAATTTTTAATAAAAAATATTGCCCATAGTCTAAAAGAAGTACGACAATATTATCTGAAAATCTTTCCTGCAGATTGTTCGCATTCTATATTACGTTGCATTTATTGTAGTGTGTCCTTACAAGAACTTATAGTAGGGGAGCCCAAGCGGGGATTTTTGGATTTACTCGAGTGCGGCAGAATAACATATGGGGAGCAACCTTGCACGTAGTTAAGTACTCCCACTATACCTGAGTCATCTATGAAGGGCCGAACGTCTAGGGCAGCTAAAACAAAATTTAACAAACGGCCATGACTGTTGGTCGGGTCCAAATCATCAGTCTTTTGAATAGGAGCTACCGGACGGTTCACGTAACATCCCTTATCAATGTCTGACGCGCTCGGTTATTTTTTCCTATATTCTACCCCTTCATACGGCCATCCCCATATCATGCAAACCGCGGCAGATCAATATTTTTTCCGTTCTTAGAAACGTTACATGAACCCTCTAGTAGCTTATATTCAAAAGACTGATGATTTGGGCGCAACTAAAAGTCATGACCGTTCGATGAAAATTGGTTTTTGCTGCCCTAGGCGTTCGGCCCTACATAGAGGGCTGAGGTATGGTGGGAGTACTCAACTACGAGCAAGGTTGCTCCCCATATGTTATTCTGCCGCGCTCGAGTAAATCCACAAATCCCCGCTTGGGCTTCCCTGCTATTACAAACACACAGCTGTTAAGCCCCCGTATTAACAAACGAAGAATAAGCTAGGACTATAAGTGACTCCATGTTTTGTCTCTGTTTATTGAATAACAAATGGAACTTGAGTGAGATGTACAAAACACGGTGCAACTAATCAAAGCTTCGTTTATTAATAAGGAGACAGAAAAGAATGTATGGTGTTTTATAAGAGCGTTTACAAAAAGCGATGGCGTTTTCATTAACTATCGGCGTTATCTACGGCAGCTTCTTCTGCTAGTTTTTTGGAAAGAGGGAAGGCGGGTAGTGATTTTTCATACAAACGTTCTCGACTGATTCCTCCTTGATTTTTATTACTAAAGAACTCTTTTCGATAACTTGTGTTTCAAAGAAACTATAAGTCCTCAAAATTGCTAATTATTAAAAATAATTTTTATCACCACTATAGACGTCTAGTGTGAAGATTCAATTAGCATTTACAAAAAAAGCATAATACAGAGGCCTAGTATAACTACTTATTATTCTATGGGTAAAATTACTTTTACATATACCAAATTTTCGTGGAGAAAATCGTCGAGAGCAAAACGAGCAAAGATTCGCAATTTTTTACACGCAGTTTTCAACGTTTGCTACTGTTGCCTCTTTCGCACGGTATTTGCCAATGCGCAACAGTAATAGATTTTTCAAATACCTATTTGTCAAATGTCTCTCAGTTCGTGTCGCAATCGCTTCTTTTGCTATTACTACATACTATACTTACATTATTATTTATGATAGTTTTCTACACGCCTAATGATTATTTATTTTAGCGGATGGTATCGTATAATTTATAGTAAGAGAGGTAAGGCATAGTGGATCTCTCAAATTGGAGGTCAGGTGATCAGAGGAAGCAACCTCCACCTTACAGAATACCACAGTAAAATCACAACACCTTTTGGTGGTGTTCTGTTGTGGGAATTGGGTTAAGGTTAAGGTGTGTAAGTTTAAAGTGTGTATTTAAATACTTGCCTCCTTAAGAAAGGTTATTATACTGTTAAAGATTTCATAAATGATAAGACACCTTGGGCTTAATATTATAGACTAAGTCGTTTTACTTTGCTAATTTGGTTGAAAATTGTTTAACAATTCTAAATTTAAAAATAGTACCTAGCTTTGCTTAACTTATTGTTAATTAATAATATTAATGTGATGAAAGTTGACATCAACACATGTTTTCTTTCAATTGACGACACTGTATAAAACAAAACAGGGAGAAAAAAATAGCCCTTGCTGATATATAGTATTGCCGTAGATTTACTAACCGATGGCGTAGCGTTTGATTTTCACAAGAGCTTGTAACAGCCTAGACTGAATAAATGAGTTTCCTTAGACAGGAAAGGTGATCCTCACCTTTCGGCAAACTTTCTTGACGACCTCCTTAGCCGAGTGGTTTGTACGCCGGGTTTCATTGTGTCGCCGATTCGAGAGGTCCCGGGTTCGAATCCCGGTGGGGGCAGATGTTTGTGTGATGAATACGAGCATTTGTTACTCCAGTCATGAATGTTTAAAATACATTTCTATATAAATATACTTATTTATGTACAGTATATGTATTCTATCCGTTACCCTAGTATTCCATAACATAAGCCTTATAGTGCTTAGCTTGGGGCTAGGCTAATTGGTATGAGTGTTGGAAATATTTATTTAATATTTATTTATTATTTATTCTGCCGCACCATCTATCTTCGCAACTGGACTGCACTCCCACTTACCATTAGATGAGGTGAGATAATTTATGACGCCTCGTATAAATAAAAGTTTTATTCTTTATTTTGCCATAAATGCTTTTGTTAAAGAGACTTATTTAAGTCGTCATTTATAGTAGCTTAATCTAAATGCTGTTCAGATAAATATGCTAAATAGGGTTTCTCACGACTTTGAGATTTGTAATTCAGATTATATTTTATGTAAAACTTAGTTAAAATATGTAGTTAGGGCCTTAGTTTGATGGGTTGAACCACTTTTGCCGCGTTGTTTGATGAATACTTAAATGTGACTATAGTTAAAATACAGGAGAAAATATAAAAATTTGTTAAAAATTTACACTTTTACTATGTATTTGACGTGACATTAAATAGAGTGAAATTTAACAGTTTCAAACAATGCGGCTTTAGATCGACGTACACAATATTCCACAAGACTTGAAACTGGTGTTTAACAATTGAAACCATTCAAGGAAAATAGCAGATGTAAAATAAAACCATCAGACTCCATTATCTGACTTTGCATTGAGTGTATTCTGATTGAACTGAAACCCAGCAAATGGATGCTAAAATAGATGCAATCTTGTCAGATAAGTATTTTTAGAGCTGTTGCGATTCTTTGAGTCTGGAAGATTGAAAGTTTATTTATCTCTCAGTACTGTTTGTTAATACCTACCTATATACTTAATGTGATGTAGTTCATCTTACATGTAATAATGGTAATGGTAAAGTTTTAAAATCCTAACAAAAAAAATAAAATACTTGCGTAAGGTATGTTAAGTTATCCTAGTTCCTGCTACTAAAGTTAACAAAAACTGTGTAGCATTTTCTTTTTGGCATGTGTTATCTACTTTTAAATGTCAACTTGTAACTTGTAACTTTTTACTATAAATGATTTATAAATTTAGGGTAAATAATTAAAAAAAAATATATTGCTAAATCAATCATACCAAATAGCTTTTGTTGTACTTTTAGTCTAAACGGACTCATATGTTTTACTGGTAAAAATATTTTTTCTAAAAGTTATTTATCTTTGAAGATAGCATTTGAAGAAAAATATATGTGATTTTTGTTTCCGAAGAATAAAGAGTCAAGAGCACAAGAACCTTTAGGATAGGCACGAATGCAGCTTGCACGGTTTCAGTTTTGTGACACTCTTAAGTTTTTTTACAAAATATTTAATTCTATTTTTTTAATTGGCCGCTTTTGTCTAATCTTCGCCATATTATCATAATATATAAAGTGACAGGACATTCAAATTACGTAATAAAAATTATATCTACATTTATATTTAAACTATGCATAATATTAAATGGAGATGTCCGTAGTACATTGTCATAAATGCTTCACAATATGCTTCATAATGCATTTCATGATTAGGAAAAAATTAATTGCGTAGAAAAAAAAGGCAACTGAAAATTTTATACCATACAATCATCAAACCACTCTCCTGTAAAGTAGGGATTATGCAGAAGTTCGATTCTATGAATAGGTCTAGTTTATGATCTGGATTAAGACATATGATAATTTTAATGGGAAAACTGTTAGGTTCCTGTGGGAGTCTCAACAACTTAAGTTAACGCGGACAAGGTAGCGAGCGGCCTTAAATTTTTAAATTTCTTTAATTGACTTAGTTATATTTTACACAAGATACAAGGTAGGTAGGTGGTAGGTATAACTCCGTTCATTGCATACTCCTCCGCTCCGGAGTCAAGGATGCTCCGATATTCAATGCTAAAATGATGCTGAAGGCGCTTAAATACTTACACTTTATAAATATATTCATCTTTTCGTGGACCGATGAGCAAATCGAACCTCCAGAACTACGCTCGACCTTATTTTGAAAATTTTCACTTGACTTTATTTCCAACCTTATTTAAAATAACTATGTATGAGTTTGTGTTATATTTCATTGAGCTCAGATGAGCCTGGGCAATAATAAGCAAATCTGACATTTTTAGGAAGACTACACGCGTTGAAATTTTTTTTCTAAATGGCTTCGCACGGCTTGTGCATTTAGCCAATGTCAAGTGTTAAAATATTTACAGTTACTATAGCACTCGTGGCCAAAGTAATGAATCAAGTCAAAGTAAGTGGCAGTCAAGTCAATCCCCCTTTCCCATGTTTCAGTAAAAGTGTGGGGATTTACTGGAACCTCCCCGTGGACTTTTTGAGGAAACGTCAAAAGACACTTTCCGCTATTTTTTTTCACTTGCCAACACTTGTGTATGTTTCCGAACACTTAGTGGTTAATAATCCACCATTAGTAGACACTAACATTTTTTTGCAAGAAAAACAAAAACTGCTAGTGTCGCTTCCCGATCCCGCCAAATAGTCCGGCAAAAGCGTTATATGACGGGTCTACTCTATTCTCTTCTTTAACTTTTGCTTTTAGTGTACCATTCATAAACTTTATATCACGTTTTAATTTAGTCTATGCTCACCCTGAAATCCCGTCCATTCTTAAACATTCATTCTGTGATGTTGTTTATCAACTAAAGTTTGCTGCCGTAAGGGATGTAGGCGTCGCATTATCCTTTTCATTTGACTGGCATTATCATTGCTAAAATCTTACAATTAGGTACGTACATATTTCTGAAGCTTATCCAAGCGTAGAACTTTTCAATAAGTTTGTAATTGAGTTATACATTACTTTTATCATTGCCGGGTTATTCGTATTTGTAGAACGAGTAAAACATGACCCTTTTGATATTAAATTATTTTGTCAATGTCTAGGTACTTAAATAAATAATTTATGCGTAAGATTTATTCTAAGCTTTGAAATATTTCTTCGTTTCCCATTTTGTTGCAGTTTATTCATAATTTCAATCATCATGCCATTGAGATTGTTAGAGAACTTTAATAATTCCGTGTGCTAGCTGCGAAAATCTGCCGTTTTAGAATTGATGGCGACCCGACCCGATGCATACCTACTAGCTCTGGAACCTGGAAGAATTCCCACCGCTGTTCTAAGGGTCATATGTTTAATGAACCCATCGCTCGCGCTGCAGCTGTGACGAAAGTGTAGTGGTGTGTCTTCAGTGCGTTGAATCAATGTGAAGTGTCCGTCGTTACCGTCCGTTGTCCTGGCTGATGTCAGGAACGGTCCTTCAATTATCCCACTCCATCTTCCAGGGCTTTTGAGGACGAGGAAGAATCTCCAGGAGCATTATCCGGTTTGTGCCATTTCAGTGCGGCTGCTAAAGTTGACTTGCTGTTTACTTTCATGGTAGTAGAATGCAGCGATTCCCGTAGAATATCTATCTCCTCTTCAACAGATGCTAAATAATCATTGCTTCCTATGGTGATACCTATTTTTGTGCTGGGTAGAATCTACGAACCTTATTGCTAGGTTTAGCGCCCACAACATTTATAGCCTGTCTAAGTATATACACTGTGGATACACTTACGTGTTTGTTAATTCTATTGATTTTTAATTTTTAAGCATGTAACTGCTCGATGTTTAATTTTAAAGAAAATATTACTACAAACAATTCCACGCGGACTAGGCAGCAGACGGGACTCGAACCCACAGCCTTCGCTATCCGGGCGAAAGCACTGACCATTATGCACCAGGGCCGCGGTAGCACGCGTGGATTTTTTTCTAGTAATATTTTCTCTATTCAAATTGATTTATAAACACCTCGCTCGCGATTGGCGAGCGCACTGACCATTATGCTACCGCGGCCCTGGTGCATAATGGTCAGTGCATTCGCCCGGATAGCGAAGGGTGCGGGTTCGAGTCCCGTCTGCTGCCTAGTCCGCGTGGATTTTTTTCTAGTAATATTTTCTCATTTCAAATTGATTTATAAACATCTTGCTCAAGGAAAACAACGTGTAGAAAAGATTCTATAGTTATCTAAAAAAAATTGTAATTATTTTTTAAAGAGGATAATGTTACGTACATAAATATCCTGCATGTACAGCTCAATTTCCGCATTCCGAAGGATTACTTATACAATAACCATACTTTACGGAATTTATGGAATAACAATTTGTTTTTATATTAATTGATTTTATTACAATACATTAAAATAACACAAACTTAAAAACTATATAGCTTAACCTACTTACCTACATAAATAAATAATTTACAAAATAAAAAAAAATATCACCCCCCGCGCCGCCATCAGGAATGGTGCCCAATAGGCTGGCAACCTTGCCGCGTTGGATGGCAAGGCTGATCCGTTGACCAAGATAGCTGCCAGCCTCTTGATCACCAGTCGTTTCGGTGAGCCTCTTTGACAATTCCTTAAAAAGGGAACGAGCGCTTGGTGTTGAGACTGTGGTCCCCATGGGCCCATAGTCTCAACACCAAACGGCACAAATATGTAGCTCTCATTGAGAGCTGAATATTTGCGCCGCTTGGAGCACTCGGCAGAGGCCGCCGCCGCGCCTGCAGCTAGGGAGCTACTACCTGTATGGCACGGAGCAAGCGTATCCACGCAGGTTGCGTCCCATACAAGAGAACGAACGTCATCCCATCAGGACTCTTGCCATCGTCGCGGAAGATGACATTAGGCTTAAGGACAGCTGGTACGTTGACAGCGACAAAAGCCCTGCGGATGACGTCATTGATGCAGCCGTGGCGGGAGATTCGGCCAGCGCTCAATTGGCAAGAGAGGCCATGGTATCCCAGCTCACCGACGCGAGTACCGCAACGACAGCGATGGGGATGATTAGTCTTGACGCCAAGTCTAAGCGATATCGCAAGAGACAGAGTGCTCTTGTCAAGCAAAGTCCCGATATTGGCTGAAGGTGAAGCTTGCAGCCAGTAACCAGAGTAATTGGAATATGATAGGTACTACTGAGAGCAGGAGGCCATAGCGGCATTGTTGCTCAATTAAGAGTATCCACGTAATGAAGTAACCTCCACTTTAGAAATTACCACGGTGAAATATCGTATTATAATAATAAGTTTCTATCTAGGACGTCCACGTGGCAGCTTTATTGCGAAGAAAATGTTTTTTTTACAATAGATGTCGCGAGGTGCGCTTAAATGTGATTCATGTAAGTTGATTTCTTTACAATAAATGTCGCTAAGTGCGCTTCAACGTGACACATGTAAGTTGATTTTTCTGAGAGATAAATTTTTTTAATCTACTATATAAAAATAAGTCGGGTTTTCCTTCCTGACGCTATAACTCCAGAACGCACGAACCGATATCCACGGTTTTGCATTCGTTGGAAAGGTCTCGGGCTCCGTGAGGTTTATAGCAAAGAAAATTCAGGAAAAATTTAAAAAAAAACTTCTTTTAATCACCAAACGAAATGTTACATAAAACGAAGCCATCTGGTGGCGAAACGGAGTTCGCGGGGTTTGCTAGTGTAATATAAATAGTCATGTTTGTGTACGATAGCGCAATAAATAAATATTGTATTCTACCACATACATGATTGTACTTTTATACTGATAATTAAAGCAATTCGTGCAAAATTATTCCCTAACCATTCCAAAATATCAAAAATGCACAACGTTAATATTCAAGTTTTCACTTCTGCCGGCACTCCCGTAGTGCAACCTGTCGTTTTTTTTTATAATGTGGCATTAAAAATATACACATTTTACCTCTTTGGAAGTGTCTCTCGCGTAAACTATTTAGTTTAGAAAAAAAATATTTAGAAACCAGAACATCATTTTTGAAGACCTATCCATAAATAAGTATAGTACACGTATGAGTTTTATGAAAAAAATATTATTTTATTTTCAGTTTTAAGTATGGGGAACCCCCAAAATTTATTGTTTTTTTTCTATTTTTGTGTGAAAATCTTAATTCGGTTCACAGAATACATCTACTTACCAAGTTTAAACAGTATAATTCCTATAGTTTCGGAAAAAAGTGGCTGTGACATACGGACCTACAGACGAATCATTAAGGGTTCCGTTTTTTGCCATTTGGCTACGGAACCCTAAAAATCAAAAAGTGAGCTTTATGAGCAAACTAAATCAAATTCCTGAAGTTTGATGGTAACATCGTTTATTTAAAAGTGAAGTTGTGTTACAAGAGACTCGATTAGAAAAATAGTACTTGATATATTTATGATATCACCAATCCATCAAATTGAGAGCATTCTGATCAATTGATGAAAGAATGCTTTCGTATGTTTTGAATTCGCTCCATATAGCATGCATACGAAGTATGCATAATATTGAATATTATAAATATTTGTGGTTCAAAATTTACCCTTGGAAATTGATATCGAAAAATAATTTATTTCAGACACTATAACGGCGCATACAAAAAAGAAAGAAATAGCCGATACAAATAGTATAGGAATTTAGCAGTGCCATAGAGGTGATAAAGTCCCCGGCTCAGCAGATGCCATAGCAGCGATGTTAATGCCATTACGCTGCTTTTCAAACGGACCGTCGTATTCTTGTATGTAGATACGAAGCTTAGTGTGTATACACACAGAAACAAAATTGATGTATGCAAATGATTCTTTCCCACCTGATGTTAAGCATTAATTTATATATATATTGAATATTGCTCGAACCTCTGGGATGGCTCCGCCAAGTACTTACTCCATGCTGTGGATAGGTTACAGCGGCGCGCGATCCGCATCATAGGGGATGAGGAGGTGGCTAAACACCTCGAGCCTCTTCAATTACGCCGTGACGTAGCATCATTAAGCGCGTTCTATCGTCTGTACCACGGCGAGTGTTCTGAGAAGTTAATCTCTCTTATTCCACCTTCCCCTTTTTCTTCCTTCAGAGGACCACGCGCGCTGTGATACTTTGTCACCGTCTAACTGCGGCCACAATTGGGACTATCAAAAAGTATTGGACACGTATTTTTTCTTTTTTCACATAATATAAACATTGCAGAGATATATTCATTTGAAAAGTCGCATGACGTCACGTTTGAGTACACTTATAAGTGAAAATTCACTCAAAAGTGACGTCACGAGCCCCTACTCCCTAACTTTGACGCGCTATAACTTTCGTATTTTTTTGGTTGATTGCCCAAAGAAAAAATACGTGTCCATTATTTTTTGATCATCTAACTAACGGACTAAATAGAATTTCGTTTACTGTACCCCGTCATCACCCCTATTCCAAGGGTACAACGAAATTTGGTGACTTATTTCTTTGTCGCACTATCTGTAAATGGAATGCTCTGCCCGCTCACGTGTTCCCTCCCTCTTATAACCTGGAATCCTTTAAAAGAGGCGTGAAGAAGCAACATGCAGGCCGGCAGGGTAAGGATGGCTGTTGTGGCTGACAGGCTGGACATATATATATATATATACTGTAACCAAAATCCATTAAAAACATTTCAATGCCAACTAGAATTATTATGTTTCGCAACCCGTTTAGGTAGATAATAATTCTAGTGGTGGTCCGTTGGTAACGGTGTAAAAGTAACGACCCATTTTATACTTCCACTCAGTCTTATGGCGGCATCCGATGAAAATTCCATTATACGTAGTATATCGGACTTTTATAGCACTATCCCATTTAGCTTTATGTATATTTATGTATAACGTGATCTGGCCAACCAGCCAAATTATGATTTACGATATGCACCAGGGATGTACGTTATCTACATAGATACACTCATATACACATATTTAATGGTACAGACAAGGCAAGGGGCTCAATATAATATCATAATAGTTATGTATTTTTCAAATAAGATTTTTATTTTTTTTCTGCGAACAATATAGTTTTATTGACTAAAATCATACCTATTCGCCGTCTATCGCCAGCATCATCAGCCTTATAATGTTCTTGTCTTCTCTATGCATGGAATAAGGAAATAGGACACCAAACCTAGGACTTAATGTGCTTTCCGTGCTTTCTTAAGCATGGAGGTGCTCGCAATTGGTCACCGAGCCGATGACCGCCCATTATACCAGCCATACACACTACGAGAAATCGTTACGATCAGACTGTACAGTACGAACGGTACCGATAAATCGTTGCGTGTATGTTATAAAACTGCACAGTTTTCTATACGTACGCCACGTCCGATAAACTGTTCCGTTCGAACTGTACATTCTGATCGTAACGATTTCTCGTAGTGTGTAAAGCTAGCATTACGGACGTTGCTTTATTTTCACGGTCGCAGACCCGACACGACTAAAAACTTGCACCATTAAGAGCATCCATATCGCAAAGATCTTTTTTTATTGAAACAACAACAAATTTTATCTGATTCGCTTCAGTCGATGCGTGTTTAAAACACTAAATCAATATAAGTTGATTTAGCGTTTTTTTAAACACGCTTTCACTGAAGCGAATCGGATAAAATTAGAATATCTCATCACCTTGTCCCAACAATATATTTTGCCACACTACAACAATTAAAGCATGAATGAGCTGAAGAAGCCATTTATGTCATTAAAACAAACAAATTAAATGTGTTTTATTGACGGACATTCTGTTATTTTTTATGGGACTCTAATTAAGTTGATTATAAAAAGCAAAATCAATAAGTACGTATGAGTAGCTCATTTGAAATTGTTAGGTGGAACATGTGTGGGAAAATGTCATATTGGTCATTTATTATATTTGGATAGATCTAGAATTGTTTGACAATCCTATATAATTGCTTTTAATAACCTATTTCATTAAATCACGAATAAAAACGTACCTATAGTTTGATATTATAATTCATTATCCCTACTTCATTATCCCTAGAATAATATAATATTATAGATTCAAAAGTGAGTTTGACTGGGCATGACAGACAATACCGAATGCGCCAATTACTAAAAAAAACTTAATTTGTATAAAAATATCGACTTCCAAGATGTACTTCGATGACGTGATTGAAGCGAATATTGATCATTTACCGCTTTGACTTGACGCTACCGTCAAACGTACTACGAGTTTGATCACAATTGACAATAATTTTGATTGACGGCACTTAATGCGCTTGCGTTTGACGCGGTGTGATAAGAATTGACAAATTTTTCTCATTTGCGGCCGCAACATTGAAGATAAACGTGGCAATGGGGAAAAACGCGAGTGTGATTTTGTTCTTCTATTATTATCATCATTTTAAAGGGCCTTTCATGTACTATCGAAATTTGAAAATAAAGCGTAGGTATGCCGACAAAAGGAAAAGGGCGATTGCATTGACAAACATATAATGGATAGAATATTGTAACATATGTTTAATAACTGCTTGTTTTTTTGAGATGGCGAATAAAAATTATTATTATCAAAAAAAATCGACCGGGTAGTTGTAACTAGCAACAGTTTATTTGTCTGCTCTCAAGTTATTTAATAATTTTGACTGTAAATGACGTGAATTATTGAGTGAAAAATGGTTCAAAAGAAGCATTAAGTGCTAATATTTTATACGTGAAATTTATTCTACTAAAAACGAAATTATAAATTCCTAAAACAAACAAGTTTGTGGTGTGTAATCTCCGAATACGTCGTTTTGAAGAATACGCGTAAGTGACGCGGTCCCCACGGCGCTTAAGACCTTTTCGTCGCCACCGCATGCAACTACTATCAGTGCTCGAGGACGTTTCTAACTGATTGTTTGATAAAGTTTACTTTACCTACAACTTGCAATACCATCTGTTTTTTATAAATAAACAATGCCTAATAAGAATAATGTTTGTGCTGCCTGCCCAAATACTTTGAAGAATATCGGATTTCTGCGTTGTTGTCGTTGTGAAGAGCAATATCATTACACATGTATGAATTTTACAGCAGATGATTTTAGAGGCTTTTCTTCTGAGTTTAAGTTTTCGTGGATTTGCCCCGCATGTAGATGTAAAGAACCGAAAAGCGGTAATAATTGTAATACACCGGTCCGTCCGGCATCACAGACACAGCCATTGAGTTCAACTGTCTCTCACTACGACAATGTTACTTTGCGTACTAAACAGAAGGTATCCGTTTCCGGGACTACTGCTCCGATTCGGGGTTCCCCTTGCTCATGTCTCACAGCGTCAGATATTAGAACTATTATAAGGGAGGAGTTATGTCACATAAAAACCGAAATAAATGCTGACCTACAGAAAATTGAGAAAAGCATGACTTCATTTGAGGCAAGTTTGTCTTTTTATAATGAGGAATTCGAGAAAATAAAGGCTATCACATCTGCCCAAAACAACACCATTGAAACACTCCGTAAAGAAAACGAATTTCTACGCAATACGACACAAGAATTGTCCGCTAGGGTACGTCAGCTTGATCAACAAACTCGCGCGGCTAACTTAGAGATTCAATGCGTGCCTGAGCACAAGCAGGAAAATTTGGTGAATGTGGTAATGCAATTGGGAAAAGTTATAAAATGTCCAATAACCGATACCGATATCTACTATTGCTCTAGAGTGGCAAAGATGAATACAAACAATACACGACCGAGGTCCATATTGGTAAAATTCAGGAGTCCACGCTTGAGGGAATCATTTTTGGCTGCAACATCAACATTTAATAAGAATAACCCCGATAATAAGTTAAACACAAGTCATCTCGGCTTAGGAGAAGAGAAAAAGAGTGCTGTGTTCGTAGTGGAACATCTAACACTGGAAAATAAAGAGCTTCACGCTGCTGCTCGCCGTAAATCAAAGGAGTTACAATTTAAGTTTGTCTGGGTTCGGGAAGGCAAGATATTTATGAGAAAGTCTGATGAATCTAATTATATTTACGTACGAAATCACGATACCCTAAAAAAATTATCTTAATTTTTTTTTTATTGTGTTATTTTGCTTTTATCCATGCGATGACATATATTATATTAAAATTCAATAATTTAAAAGTATACTATCAGAATGTTAGAGGTTTAAGGACTAAGACAGTGGATTTATTTAATAACGTAGTTTGTAATCATTTTGATGTTATCATATTTACTGAGACTTGGCTTAACTCTAGTGCTTATGATTCGGAGCTTTTTGATCCTAGATACGTTATTTATAGGAGAGATAGGGAGAGTAGCGGCTTCCATTCCCATAAGGATGGTGGTGGTGTTCTCGTGGCAATTTCAGTCCGATTTAAATCTATGCGTTTAAGTAATTTAGAATCTAATTGTGAAGATATTTGGGTATCCATAGATGTCGCCAATCACAAGGAAGTTGAAAAACTTATTATCTGTTGTGTATATTTGCCTCCCCCTATTCAGGCCCACATTTTGGATCACTTCATTGATAATGCAAACCAAATTATTTCCTCCAACCATGGTTTGGGGCATGCAATCATTGTGGGTGACTTTAACTTGAGCAGTGTATCATGGTGCCCAAGTCGAGGGTCAACTTCACTTACAGGTTGCAGCACAGGCGGCAGGTTTGGGCAGGAGTTGTTGGATTTCCTGAGTTTGAATACACTGGAGCAATACAATAGTATCCTAAATAATAAGGGAAGGATTTTGGATTTGGTGCTCAGTGCAGTGGATATTATTGACTTAACTGAGAGTATCGATCCTTTAACTTCAGTTGACCCCTTGCATCCACCATTGCAATTCTCAATAGCTAATATTAGTCCTACAACTTTATCCCCAAATAATGAAGAAAGATTTTGCTTCTTTAAGGCAAATTATGCCAGGATTATTGAGGAGCTGCAGGTGATACCATGGGATGAAGTACTGTTGGACAGCTTGACCGTGGATTTGATGACGGCTAAATTCCATTCTATCCTTCGTTCTGTGGTGGAGAAGTATGTGCCAAAATCTAGGCCTCGGAATAGCAAATACCCACCGTGGTTTTCATCAGGTTTGATAGCAGCAATTAAAGAGAAATACAAATATCGAATGAAAATTCGCAAGTTCAATAGTAACCCGAGTGATGTTTTGGCATTAAAATTGCTAAAACTCAGATGCCAAAAGTTGCTGACGGCTGCTTACAATAAATACATGTTTCGTTTAGAACAAACGTTAACTAGTAACCCTAAACTGTTGTGGTCTTTCATCAAACGCAAAAAAAAAAGGTAAAAGCGCGTACCCAGCAGAAATGTTTTTAGGTGATAGAGCTGCATCGGAGGGAGGGGAAATCTGTGATCTCTTTGCATCACATTTTTCATTAGTATACGATGGCATTACTCACCATGCAGGTATCGATACAGTTGCTAGTGATGATACTAATACTCAATGCCTAAGTTCCATCTACTTTACTAAAGATCAGGTATATAAAGTTTTAAAGAGACTTGACTTATTTTAGGGTGCTGGTGCGGATGGAATCCCTTCTATTTTTGCTAATAGATGTGCCGATGTCCTCGCTTACCCCCTCTCGATTATATTTAACAAATCTTTGAGCACTGGTGTGTTTCCATCTAACTGGAAAGTGTCATTGGTCTTACCCTTGCATAAAGTAGGTCACATTAGTCAAATTGACAACTATAGACCGATTTCCATACTTCCCACATTTGCTAAAGTCTTTGAATCAATGTTGCGCCCTATTATTTCTCAGCATTTTCGGCAACTAGTCTCACCACAGCAACATGGTTTCCTTAAGGCAAGATCTACTTGCACCAACCTGATTACTCTTATAGACGATTTGTCCAGTTCCTTAGATCAAAGAAATTCTACTGATGTCATATACACCGATTTCAGTAAAGCGTTCGATAGGGTTAGCCACCATGTGCTACTCAAAAAACTATCGTCTATTGGGATCAGCGGTAACTTATTAAAATGGTGTAAATCTTATTTAAGCAACCGAAGTTCAAAAGTTGTAGTGAATGGCTACGAGTCGAGCCCTTTCTGTGCCCATCGTGGTGTCCCGAAGGGTTCGATCCTTGGCCCTGTGTTTTTCAATATTTTCATCAACGATATCTATAAGCGTTTTAACAACTGCAAATGCTATTTGTTCGCTGATGATCTTAAAATTTTAAGGCACATTTCTACGCCCGACGATGTGGTTCTTCTTCAAAGGGATCTTGACAATCTGGTTGAGTGGTGCGATGAAAATGGCATGTCTCTTAATACGAAGAAATGTTTTGTGGTTCACTTTACACGCAGTAAAAAAATATTTGCTGGAGAATATGTCTTAAAAAATAATAAAATTGCAAGCGTGGATTATATTCGTGATTTGGGAGTTATTGTGGATGCAGGGTTGCGATTTAACAAACAAATTGATGACATGGTGGCTAAGGCTTACCGAGCGCTTGGTTTCGTTTTGCGCAACATAAAGGAATTCAAAAGTCCACAAACTAAAATAACACTATATAACGCACTTGTACGTAGTGGATTGGAATATTGTAGTGTGGTGTGGAATCCACACTATGATGTATACGTTAAAAAGATAGAGCGCGTCCAAAAAAGGTTTTTATGGCATCTTTCTTACAACCTCAATCTTGCAAAAAAGCTTCCACACTACGAAGATAGGCTACGATACTTTAAAATGGACTCATTAAGCGATCGCCGATTTATTTTAGATAATGTTTTCTTGCATAAGCTCGTTAATGGTACTATGGACTGTCCCGATTTGCTCTCAAGAGTATATTTTAATATCCCCTTAAAACTTCCAAGAGGGTCAAGGTATAATTTGTTTGCGACGAGAAGCTCCAGAACGAAACTAGGCTTATTTTCTCCTATAAATAGAATGCTCTCTCAGTACAATTCACTGTCAAAGTCGACCGATATGGACATCTTCGCGGATACACTGAACAGAATAAAATCTTTATGTTTGGTTGTGCCCACATAGTTTTTTCATTGATTTATTTTTCATTAATTTATTTTCATTAATTTATTATTCACAAATTTATTTAATTGTTGTTATTTAATTGTTCCATAAATTTATTTATTTATTAACAATTTAAAATTTTATTTTTATTCATAATTGTTTTGTACTGAAATTAATGTAATTATCAAAATTGTATAAGATTTAATTGCTAGTTAAGTGTGAATTGCATGTCGTAATCGCCTATAATTAAAGTTTCACTAATAATGTGTCGTACTATAAATGTGTAAATAATAAATGTGTAAGTGTAACTTTGTTGGTGATCAAATAAATAAATAAATAAATAAATTATAGATACCGTTACAGTTATGACTGATCTGTCATTATCTGCGTTAGAATTTTTAGGGTTGCGTACTCAAAAGGTAAAAATGGGACCCTATTTCTAAGACTCCACAGTACGTCCGTCTGTCTGTCTGTCACTAGGTTGTATCTCATGAACTGAATAAATATTTATGGAATGAAACCATAGAAAAAACGTGATTTTTGAGGATTTTTGCACTATATTAATAACGGCAACAGCTGGCCTATTTTCGCTAACTTTTTTAACATTTACAGTGTACAACTAAAAATAAAATTGCATATTCGTCGATGCTTTTCAGAACATGTATCTTTGTGGCGTCATAATAAAGCAGTATTGAATCACTAGAGTTAGGTAGAGCTTGGTGATTATCACTTCCAAATGTCAAAATCAGATAGCGAATAGGCCTACAAGCAAACGCTTGAAATATTCACAGAATATTAAGTTGTAAAGGGATTCACTTTAAATAAATATAATTAAATAAAAAAAAGTTAACATATGAGGGGGGCTCCCATACAACAAACGTATTTTTCATCCCACCACCTCGGAAAGTGTAATTTTGCGCTTCGAAATCTGGCTGGAAAATTCTATTTTATTCGCTTGAGCGGCAAAGTAGATTTGAATTTAGAACATCACATATAATGAGTACTCAATATAATTGTAAATTCAAAACGTCATTAAACCTATTTAATGTAACCTCTATGGTGCCAAATTTATGATTAGAACTTTTTAAATTGTGAAAAAATTTAAATTTGGAACCTTCTTGGTTTCTTTGTTTTATTTGCGTGCTTCGCGCCATTCTAGTTTTTCACGTTTTATTGCTTAATATAATTAACATAACCTAAAAACTGTACAAAAAAATCAACTAAAATGAGTGACATTAGCGACGATGAAGTTTATCTAACGCCAACTGAGTTAACTGAAACAGTTAATAATGCGCAAATGAGCCTTCTCCCTCAGCAATCACGAGAGAAGTATTTGAAACAGTACGATATATTTAACATGTGGCGACTAGCTAAAGGAGCAAAAACTTTCTCCGAAAACGTTTTGCTGGCATATTTTATAGAATTATCTGAGACCAAGAAAGCAAGCACGCTATGGAGTACGTATTCAATGCTAAAATTAACAATTAAGATGAAGAAAGACGTTCATATCGACACCTATCATAAATTAGTGGCATTTTTAAAAAGAGCCTCATCTGGTTATAAACCAAAAAAATCGAAGGTTTTCACAGCATCTGAAATTGCAAAGTTTATTAATGAAGCACCTGATTCCGTATATTTAGCGGCAAAAGTAAGTCAATACGTGTAATTTTTTGTTGTTGATAAAATTGTACATAGTACTTACAATATTTTTAATTTGATTAATTTATTTACGATTATAAATACTTCTTTTGTTACAGGTTGTTCTTATTATTGGTATAACCGGAGCATGTCGAACAAATGAACTTACACTACTTAATGTCAATAACGTATCAAAATATTCTCATAATTCTGATGAATTGCTATTAATTAATGTACTAAATACCAAGACAAAAAAAGACCGCAACTTCGTTATTCGCAAGGAATATGTAAACATTGTTCAGAAATATCAAGCTTTACGTCCTTCTAACACCCCAATTGAACGATTTTTTCTACAATATCGCAACGGAAAGTGTATCCGACAACCTATGGGTCAGAATAAAATTGGCAGTATTCCACGAGAAATAGCAACTTTTCTCGGACTTTTAGAACCCCCGTTATACACCGGTCACTGTTTTAGAAGAACCTCAGCCACACTTTTGGCCGAATCAGGGGCTGATCTTCTATCGCTTAAGCGCCATGGAGGCTGGAAGTCTAATTCGGTTGTAGAGGGATACATAGAGGATTCAATCCAAAGTAAATCAAAAATTTGTAATAGTATCGTGGAGGCCATAACGCTGAAAGAACCTCTGTCAGATTCTTGGTCTCGCCCTTCTACATCTAAAATGAGCCCCCATAAGATTGGAAACAATAGCCCTCTCTCGCCAACATTTACGCCAATAGAATCCAATGAATCGGCACAACTATTTAAAATTACTGATACGAGTAGTTTACCACAAAACAGCGCACAATTCACAAACACCAACATAACATTACCTAACAAAAATATTAAACTTAACATAAGTAACTGTAGCAACGTTACATTTAATATTTCTTAATTATTTTCTACTTCTTATTATTTTCTTCAATTTATAGATTATCTTAATGTGTTTTAATTGAAATAAAAATATTTTGTCATTATAAATTGTTTTCTTTTTCATTTTGTCATTTCCTCGCTGAGGTGGGATGAAAAGTTACGTATTGCACTCGAGTGGAAAGATTTTTCACCTTGTGCTCGTTTGTTTCCCTCGCTGACGCTCAGGATTCTAATTTAGAATCACTCGCTGCGCTCGTGATTCAACTTTAGAATCCTTCGCTTGCTCGGTCATCCAAATCGAGCACGCGGTTAAAAAGGAACTTTCCACTCTTGTATAATAAATAACTATTTCCCCCATTATTTGCTTGACAATCATAATAATCATAATCAAAATCATTTATTCAGTTTAGGCTGTTACAAGCACATATGAATGTCTAGAATATTTCAATATAGTGTCTAATGTTCTATAGTTATAGGACCGGAACGGAGCCCGACTCGCACTTGACTGGTTTTGGGCACGGTCGGTAGGCGACAGTAGCGTGCGCTCTTGACGACGCCATCAATGGGCGTCAAATCATAAAGTGAAACCGTCAATCATGTTACACTTGTCAAGTTCACTAGTTAAAACAAAAGACGCTCACTAAAGAACAAGAAAACGATAAAACTACCGTTCCCGGAATCTAGCGCATAACAAACGCTATGATGTAGCGTAGTAGGCACAATGTTGCATTGTGCGAACAAATTCGCTTCTGGTTGATTAATCTATGACGCATACTTGTCGTCCTTGTCGCAGTGCAGTTACCATCATATCCTCTATCCTTTTTAACCGTCATATTTATAGTTAGAGATTTGTTTATCAATTTCAGTTAATGAAAAATAAAACCATGACAGCAAATATGACGTTCTTGGCTTATGCGGTTATAGACTAGCACGAAAAATGTTTACACTCGTTTAGTCACATAATGTATTGTTCACAAATTACACCATGTGAGCCCGTGCTTATACAATACTTTTTCTATTTAAACCAGACCTCACGAAGAGTTATTTAAAACTTCATGCATTATCTAGTTGGCAACTACTAAATCTGCCTATTTATGTAATTTATCAGATTGTCCTTTTTTAAAACGATATATCTAATAATATACATAAATACATAGTGGTGGTCATATAGTTAGAAATACTTCTTATGAATAAAGAAAGTATAACTTCAACGTACAAATGTTCGTAAAAAATATACATAATTAATAATCATGAAATAATATAGCCAATCAAATAAAAAACTCATTAAATGCATAAAACATATCTTACTTTTAATTACAAAATGAGTCTCACACATCTCAGAGTTTATTTTCTGTTACTGGCCGCTAGGACGCCTAATTAGAAACATTTTAAAGAAGCATCCATAGCTCGTTCTTTTTTTTAAAATTGGAGAATAACATTGTTTTTAATGGCCAGATATAAAATTTCTTTCTTGGCTTTTCCTATTATTTTGGCGGCAATTCAAAATTTAATCTGTTTTTTTTTTTGTTCAAAATGGGCAAAAATGTTAATTTACATATAAATCATAAGTGGGTGTACAGAATAATAGCTGGCTGAGCATTTAAATTGTTCTGTTAAGGAAGTTTTTAATGCAATTGATCATTATAAAACACATGGAACTGTTGAAAATGTTTTTAGAAAGGATCAGCTAAGAAAAACCTCTCCTAGAGAAGATACGCTAATCGTTCGTGTTGCTAAAAAAGACCCAAGTAAAGGCTCCAACCAGATTAAAAATGAAGTTTTTTTCACCTGATGACCCGAGAAACATCTCGTCAAGACTGATACGCCGAAGATTAGTGGAAGCTAAATAGTTTAGAAGAATCGATAGTAAGGTTCCTCTTCTTACCAAGCAACCCCGAGAGAAGCGAATATTCGCTTAAAATATGTTAATAGGGTATTTGACATTATTCAAAATAAAGTGCCAATTGAAAGCATCTGTGTTTAGATTGAATATTGGCAGGGGTTTTCACTGTTTTTACAAAAAAATATTCATAATTTTACTAAAAACCCTCGAAAAAGATAATAGTTTTCTTATCTATTGTCACGTGACCCAAAACGCTAGGGACGGAGCCTAAAATGACGTCACACGCAAGTAAACTTCCGGTTAAAGTGACATTACATTGTATCGTTTGACGTTTTAATAACAGTCGTGAGGCGTCACACACTAGTAAGACGCCATATTGTCCAAAGAAACGTTTTCGCGGCAACTTTAAAAATGGAGTTTTTGATTTGGTTATTTTTACTGAAATACACGTCAGAATGGTGAATATCCACTTTTTACGGACTCCATAAACATGCGTCAATAACGTGTGATCGTTGCCTAAAGCTTGTCAAATACCCTATTAGACAGTACGAGAATGGAATGGAATGAATTAGACGGCCTGTAGACAATGCTTTTAATTATAAATACACAAGGAGTATAGTTTAGCACGATGGCGGTAACATTAAAAAAGTTTGGGGGTGTTTTTTCGCATGTGGAGTTGGACCCGATCGGAAAATTGAAAGTGCAATAGATCAATGGCAATACAAAAATATCTTCGAGCACACAATGATTCCCTACTCGGACGATCATTTGCCCGTAACCTGGATCTTTCAGCTTGACAATGACCCTAAACACACGGCCAATAGCGTCAAATGTTTCCTTAGCGAACAACGTATATCCGATTATTGTTATAATGTACGATACTTAAAAAAATATTGTTTTTTTATACTTTTTTGTTGTTGTTTCTAATAAATTGACCATTGTTCATAACTTTTTCATTGTTTGTCCGTAATGTAATATTGAAACTGCACTTGTGTAATGGGATTTATATTGTTTTTCTAATAAATGATAAATCATTGACCATATTTTTGCCCTTGTTGATTTCAAAATAAAAACGATTGCGGTGAAGTTACAGTCTTACATAATGTCAAGGAACGCTGGTAGTGGTTCTAATTATACGTCCACCACTATATGTATATAACTTATAGGCACATTGTACATATTAATGCGACACTATTATAACGCTGATTCTTATAAAAACTTAAGTTTAAAACATTATTGTGGTCTGAAGCATAGAATATCCGATAGCAATTAAAAATCAATGAGAGAGTATACAGTGAGAATGGTGTACTGTTAAATGACGTCACACAATTATGGGACGCTCGTGCGAAACATTATGAAAGGACAGCAGTGCTATTCTGTAAAATTATACACAATAGCACTGCTTAAACTAAAATTAACATTACTTCATCACTACTGGAAAGAAACAAAAACAGGTGTATTTGTGTACATTTACCCCCTTATTAATAAACGTAGACTAAGCTTGGATTAGTTACTCTATGTTTTGTCTCTGTTCATTGAATGACAACTGGCACTTGTGTGATATGAAAAAAATACGGTGTCGTAACTTTTCTAACCTTATTCCTCGTTTATTGAGGTTAGACTATACGTTTTAGACGATCTTAACGTTTTAGGTCACTTGACTGAGCTAGTGGTTTTCTTCATTATGATGTAGGTACTTTTAAAGCGCTTTTGCTATGTACCAGTATTAGAGCTATGCTATGTTATGTGTATGTAGGTATTCTATAAATTATCAGACAAAGAGACATTGAATGTTAAAATTATTTTACATGTAGTATTGGAATAGCCTGTTCATCTTTTTCCTTCTTTTCTGGTTTTCCTGTAAATAGAATGACGCACTATTTTGTAATATTGCTTACTTTAATGTTAGTTTAGTGAAGGATCACTTGAATGTCACTTGCATTAATTCACAATGAAATTAATAATAAAATTGAATCTATTTGTGTCAATTTATCTTCTATTACCGTCAGTGCCATTCGCATGTCAATCTTCATTGGGAAATCATAATATATCATCTACTGACCATTTTACAGGTAAGAAGATTAATTCCTGCATGATTCAATTAATGTATTACACCTCTTTCAAAAACTTTGACAAAAGATGAAGGGCCTGTTTCACAGTCAATAAGTAAATTTCTAAGTAAGCTACTTCGAGCATAAATGTACATTTAACTACGCTACATTACATAGCATTATTACTTACTTTATAATTTATTTCCGATATAGCGCACCATTATTTATATAAAAAACATTTACACCATGCTATACTGTTTTATATAGGCTTGCTATCTCTACGCGCTATACTATATAGTCCAATAGTATTGTGTGGTCGGAAAGCATCTTTTTGTGTCTAAAAAGCGTACTTAGAACTATACTTATTGTTTGTAAAACAGGTTCATATACAGGTTGTTTCTTCTAGGGTGTCAAGCCAGTGCGAGCTGATAGCGGAGTACCATAACTATCAATTTAACCCACATGTATGTTCTACGATTTTTCGTAGTTTTCGAGTTAGAATTTTGTTTTAGTTACTTTTTAAGGTCAACGATGAGACAAATTTAAAAAAGTATAACTTCTTATGGGGTCGATTTTTCTTCGACTTTTTTTTAACAGAATGCCTATTGCTTGTAGTTTTATAAGTAAAATTATTTCCTTCCTAACTTTATCCTAAGATATAAAAAATATCGATACTAAATAAAAATGAATAAAGTAAAACAGAAAGGATTTTCAATTGAAATAAAAAAAATGAAAATAGATATTCCATAACTTCTGACTAATTTTAAAAATTGCCCGAGTACATAAGCTTTTATTAAAATACAAAAAAAGATGTACTTAATGGGGCATTATTTGCTGAAATCTGTTGTTGAATGTGTTCTATCGGAAATCGAGTAATTTTAATATTTTATAATTTCGTAGTATCTTTGCATATTTTGTCAATCTTAAGTTTTATTATCCTTTTTAGTTTAAATGGAGCTCATTCTAAAATAAAAACAATCATTTTATGATAACTAATCACTCGAAACTGTTATCCTCCTCCTTAGGTATTTTTATTTTACGCTTTAATAAGAAAGTGTCTACGCGTATGTTGAGTACTCTCGATTGAGCTTGATATTAAGGTTTCAACAACAGCATCTTCAACAACAGATCTCAGCAAATAATGCCCCATGTAGTACACCTTTTTTTGTATTTTAATGAAAGCTTATGCTTTAAAATTAGTCAGAAGTTATGGAACATCTATTTTCATTTTTATTTAATTTCAATTGAAAATCCTTTCTGTTTTACTTAATTCATTTTTATTTAGTATCGATCAAATTTTGTATATCTTAGGTTAAAGTTAGGAAGGAGATTATTTTAATAAAAAATCTAACTCGAAAACTACTCAAAATCGTACTCCGCTATCAGCTCGCACTGGCTTGATACTCTAGAAGAAACACCCTGTATATGTATTTATGTACTACCTGCTAACAATGTTCTTGCTGATAATATAATTTAGACTTTAACGGCCGCACTCTAAGATGTCAATCACCTATTTTTTAGCATGATTAAAGTTAAGCGTTGTCCCCATTAGGCTCACGGTTAGCGGTTGAATGTTTGCATCTAGTTCGCATTCGCAACACAGGTTTCCCCATTCACATTTGTAATTAATCATTATTGCAAAACGTAGATTTAAGTTAGACTTCAGCTATTACTAACATCTGTAAAGCTAATAAAGGCGGCAGCATCATTTCAAACCGGTTTTTAACTTTGGCCAAAGTAACGCTCCTATGGTTCACAAAGAAAATAGACGTAGCTACCTACTAAAATAAAGGTCAGACATTTAATCATTAATTAATTAAATTTGCAATAAAATGGCATATTATCAAAGAAGATTTTCTTTTTAGACATTTTTGAACGATGGCAGATTAAATTAGATACGGAGTTCACAACAAAACGCAGTAAGTAATATTCCAGTACACACTTCAAATAATGCTATTATAATATGGAGAGCATTTAAAACAATAATAATGTAATAGAAGTGTAAAGAGTAACCAAATGAGCTTCGCAAGAGTAAAAGCACGTCTCTAGCTACCATTTAATTAATCAGGTCAATAAAAAATTGTATCAATAATACAATTCCAATAACTGTTTACTTCACAATAGTTTATTATTTACTGTGTCATGTGCGACTACTATCAAAGTCATATTAAATTCAGTCCATGTTAAATTTGGTTAAAACGCTATCTATCAGGTAGCAAACAGTGTATAGTAACAGAAAGACATTGTAAACAAGATAAATGTCTGCGTAAACATGACTTTCTTATATAGATATGGTATACCACTGCGGGCCTTCTATTGTTTCTATTATAATTTTATTAAATATTGTATTGTCTGAATTCTAAACAAACCAAAAATGGCGTGGTTTTGTCGAACCACGGTGCAAATGGAACTTTCAAAGTATTTTATACATAGCTTCAAATTTTTTTCGGGCTTATGAAAGTAGCAAATACAAAAAAGCGAGTGTTCTTATGACCACACGACTGAAGTGAAACTTCTTTGGCTCCAGTGATCTCAAAATCATAGATTGAAAAAAAAACACCAATCCGCACTGGGTCCATTATCACCCACCAATCCGCGCTGGGTCCGTTATCATCCACCAATCCGCACTGGGTCCGTTATCACCCACCAAGCACTAGATTCATCTATTTTGTGACGGGTATTGTTCATTGTTTACCGATGAGTCACCGGTGACACTAATTGTAACGCAAAACTCGTAACTCATTCGATAGTTAACCCTCTCAGTCAAGCGTGCCTTAAGTTTCACTTCGATAAATTCTTCATTCCCTTATATGTATGTCCTATAAAGATACACAGATGTTATATCAATTTTAAACTAAATTGTGTTTAATATCTGAAATTGTACTTTAATGCTAGCTGTAGTGAATTTTTGTTTTATGTTACATCATATTGTGGTCTTTTTAGTCTTTTATGACTGAAACACAGGACATCCTAATTTAGGCTAAGAAATTAACATAACTTGGGTGTTCTTAGATCTAAGGAATTTATTGTAAAACCGATTTTGAATAAATATTTATTATTAAATATTATTATAATACAGCTACTACAACAACTACACGGAATGAATTGTTGGATAAAATGAGTAACAAAACGAATTCATCTAGCATGCCTGTGTCAAAAACACCAACACCAACACCAAGACCAACACCAACGCCAACGCCAACACCAACACCAACGTCAGAGGTGAAAACAGAGGTTATATCAAAACGCAGTGAGATTCCAACACCCGTGAAACCAACAAAATGTTTATCTGGTATGTTAATACAGGAACATAATATAATTACAAATATTATTTTAAAAAAGCACTTCGGCGTTCAAAAATTGTTTATTTTATCAAATTATTCACAACTAATATAGGGGAGACCTAGTAGAAATCTGACAGAGACTATTTTTCCCAAACTATTATAATTAGCGAGATGGCAAAAAAGCTCTTTTGTAGCTTTAGATACGTGCTGTTTTATTCAGTACCCGCCGGCAGCGCACCAAAAGTGGTTGCGTAATTTTTCTTCAAATATTGCTTGAATTTATATCTTGTCTTAACACATTTTCGTTGTTGTGTTATATCTCTAAAGTTGTATGGTTATTTAAAACTCAAAGCGTAGCATTGATATTCTGTGTTTTTATCGATTTAAAAATTTTGAATTATTATTCGAACCAAGTCGTCAGTTTGAGCACCTAGGAGTGTTGTGAGAGCTAGTCACAAATCTCCTAAACGCTTAAAAACTAACGGGGAGTGTGTGCAATGCAGCGAATGCAAAGGCTGGTCACAAGTAGATTGTACTGGAGTCAAGCTGCAATAAGTTTGTCATAACTGTCTATCAGATTTTTACTTTAATTTAAAACTTTTAACTACTTAAAAGATATAATCACTTATTATGGCAATGTTATACGTATTTAATGTGGTAAAAGATGTTTACATTACTTATGGTAAGAAAAGAAAAACATGTTTCATTATTTTTAATAGATGTTGGTATTTTTTAATACTTAAAATAATACAAAACTGTCACAACAGATTATCTTGGTGATAGGAGAGTTGTGACAGAGGGAGTAGTTTTACTTTTGTTATTTTTCTCAAAAATACGTTATACTTCAATTAAATACGCGTCATAGTATTTAACCTCACTTTTCTTATATCCATAAGTTAATTGCATTTCCTTGGTAGCAAAATATTCGATGCGGTACAAACAACGGGTATTAATAACTTTTTCGTTATATTTTTTTACGAGATTATTATTAATAAGGATTCCTTTGTTGATGATTATTCCAGATCCCAGTGAAGTTGCTGTTCCAAAATATACCTTCTACATCATTGGTTTAATAATGATAATTCTTCTAGCTGCAATAATTTTCCTTGGAGTGTTGCTATTCAAGAAAAAAAATAATGAGTACAAAGTTCTCCTTCCATCAACAACAAGTGCTCCAATTAATGTAGATGTTGCTCGAAAATATATAACACAAACGTCCCAAGAAATGACTCTGTTAAATATCAGTTCAGATAACAAACACGATACGATTCCCAAAATCGAAGAAACACAAGATATTTCTACAAAAATAACGCCGCAGAATCCTATAAAGATATACAAATCTATTAGAAAACCTGTAGATCATCAAATTATTCTTAGAGAACAAATGAAGAAAATATGCGAGGACGCATTAGCAAAATCACACAATAATAGCATAACAGCCAGTCTTAAGGATTTGAATAATTATTTGACTGGGTTTGATGATGATAAACGTGAGAAGCCACAGGAGAGTATAGCCCGAGAAAAATCTGCATCATATCCTCAGCTTGATATATATGATGAACCTCCTGCAAGAAGAAAACCAGTAGATGAAAATGATGTTGACATTCCAGTTTACGATTGTTTACCATCTTCTAATAATATCATTGTACAAGATTATAACAGTGACTATTTATTGGCTCTTTCAAAAGAAAACTGCTCAGATATGGAGCCTAATTATATCAATGCTAAGAACAGATATAATTGAATAAATAAATATTTAAATGAATGGTTAATTCCTCTTTATAATATTACAACTACTAAAATGGTATGAATAACAAACAATAAAAACAATGCAGTACTATTACAGGGCTGGAGGTGACAATGAGGTACCACCAGGCTCAAGTCCTAGTGCTCTCTAGTACGCGCGTGGTTAAAATGTAATGGTGGTTTGACGCTCTGTGCCGATAAAGCAGTCTCATCGATTCATCCATCTGCACTACAGCAAAAAGAGCAAATACGGCATAAACTAACACAAAGCCACTCTTTCACCAAAACTCTTAATTAATACAAATTAAAAATCTAATCACGCTTAAGCCATGTGCCATCTTCATTTGGTTTAGTACAATTACAAAGATGGAATGATGTATTAAACACGATTAAGCCTTAATTTGAATTAAGATCTTGTAAAAAGTTAAAATATTACATAGTTAATGTAAATATTAATTTGTTTTAAATACCCATGAAGGTAGTGAAAGGTAATTTTTAGTTCCATATTTGTAAAATTTATTTATTTTATTATTGACAACCCATTCTTAAGAACATCGATAATGTTTAATTTTCCTCATCTTCACATCTCACACTTTTACTTATGAACTTATTTTTGAATGATATCCTACTTAACTTTCAAAACATAAATTGTCACGTTCTAGTCTATTTAATTTTACAGACTGTCAAAACAATAAGATTATAGATTTAACTGAAAATATTGAGAAAACAGTTGACCGAATCAATTCCGTGAATTAAAGTGGTATAAAATTTAGTATTGAAATACATATTAAAATTAAATATTATTACTAAAATAGCTGTCTACGCGCAATCACCATCAAAAATGAAAAAGCACAGAATAATTGAATAGTTAGACCATGAGTAAGATTATCTGTGGACTTTTTAATCTATGAAATGATCTCCTGACTTGGATTAGAATCATTATTTATCCATCTTTGTTCACCGACTAAAGGTCATCTTTATCACTGAAATTTTAATTTTGGCATGACAGTAATAATTTTTTAAATAATATCATGTACTTATTTATTGCCGCTAGTATTAAGGTTTTATTAAATATATACACACTTGTCTTCTTAGTTAAAAACTGCATTTGAATCTAAAGAATATTTTACTTGAAAAAAATCCACATGAACCTGACAGCAGACGGGACTCGAAGCCGCATCAGTATTAAACATTTGAACGAAGAAATAGCAATTATTGATTTATTTTTAAAGCATTTTATTGCTAATGGTGCGAGTTCGAGTCCCGTCTGCTGCCTGGTCCACGTGATCTTTTTCTAGTAACTTTTTTTTTATATTTAAATATTTAGAAGAAGTAGAAGATAAGTACATAGCTCGGTGATTAATATATATATTCGCTCTGTTAAAAACCGTTAGCGAATGATTTTACTTAAAGATATGAAAATACCTAAAAATGTAATAGCGAAATTATGAAAAGAAAAAATGCATGGCTCGCATTTTTAGTGGAGCTCCTTAATTCTTTCCAAGAACAAAGAATGTTTGTTTCAAGCCTTTCATGTTTGCATACTTTTATTTTTATTTGGGATATAACCTGAAGTTTCCTGAAGAACGATTCTGTAACAAGAAATCTCACTTTCGGTTTCGGTAGCTGCCATTTAAGACATTATTTTGATATGCATTACACCATTACACGGCAAAATGTCGCTATACCTGTAGAAGCAGCCAGTATTACATTATTGACATTTGTCAGAAAACCGAATTAATGATATGGTAAGTGAGATTGCATCATACAGAATACCTATGAAGATCTCATTACTTTGTTATTCTATCTGTATACTTGTATATTTTGTTTACAAAACTTCGCTGATCTCAGATTATGTCATTTTTATATTTTTCTGAGAGACTGATATAATGATCTAAAAAGATTTATGTTTTTGTGTTATCTTATTCAGTTGTATAGTTTTGCTGAGTGCTTTTTGCAACTAATAATGACAAAAAACGAAACAAGATCTGACAATCGATCTTTATTTTTTATTTAATCTTACAATAATTTAATAAATCAATTATTATGTATTATCTATATAAGTAAATAAAGCCTTTATATTAGTAAATAAAAGGACGTGATTTTGTTTATTCTAGACGTTTCGTCAGATTCCTCTAATACACCATGTTTGTAGTATATTAAGTTTATAATTACTGGCAGTACTGATATATATCTAAGATTTTCAATAACATAACTAAATGGGTCCTTGCAGAGAAGCATGATGAAGAAGCAAGTAGATGAAGTCTGCAGCGCTTAAAATCATGAATTCCCCCCCTTAAATATTTATTTTATTTTCATTGTTATACACCTCTTCTTAGCTAGCCACCTAGCAAAGAGCTACAATTAACTTTTTTTTTCAAATTTATAAACGCAGTAATTTCGGAGATTAGTTGAGGGGAAAGGTCAATTTTCATCAATATTCTTAAATAATTTGTAAACGTTCCATTTTACATGTTACATATATGGAAATATTTGTGTAAGGGCTGGTTTTCACTATTCAGATTAAAGCTGTCAGCAAAATAAATTATTACCCAGACAAAAATAAATATGGTTTGCACAACATCAAAGCCGAATTTACCCAAACCAACAATATTTCAGATTATTTTCTTCATACGATATCAAAAATGAATACTTCTATTATAGTCATGCTTTGATTTTTTTATAAGCATTTAACTGCTACATATTTAAATCTAAAGAAAAGTTTACTAGAAAAAATTCCCCGTTGTACCAAGCAGCAGACGGGACTCGAACCCGCACCCTTCGCTATCCGGGCGAATGCACTGACCATTATGCTATCACATGTCGAATTTTCTCTAGCCTTAGGCTGCAAGGCAGTGCCATTCGCATTGTAGGTAACCCACAATTGGTCCGCGTGGATTCTTTTCTAGTAAACTTTTCTTTAGATTTAAACTTCTATTATAATTAGGAATCTAAATTATTATTTGAGTAAATTAGAAACAAAAACCTTAATGTGCTTTTCTTGACACATTGTTACTTCAATTCTCGCTACAGTCCTACCGTCGGCTTCACTGATGCGATCAATAATGTAAGTGATAGAAACCACAACTTCAAGAGATACGCCAAACAACATCACAAGTGCGAAACTGTCATTAGCAGAATCTCTTATGGAATATGAGGTGTTTTGTTCATCCAAGACTCTTGAGTTTAAGACGAAGTACGTTCAGAGCTGAGAAATAAATCATTTCATAACATTAAGTATGTAAGTAGTTATTGTATTAAACAATTAAAAATTTTATGTAGTAATTTCTATGATAAAACAACTGACTAAAAAAATATATATAAATAAATAAATATTTCCAACACTCACACCAATTAGCCTAGCCCCAAAGTAAGCACTATAAGGTTTGTGTTATGGGATGCTAGGGTAACGGATAGAATACATAAACGGTACATATATAAGTATATTTATATAGAAATTGATATTAACATATAAATGCAACCATTCACTCCACCTCACCTAATCTAAAGGGTATGTGGTCCAGTCGCAAAGAAAGCCAGCAAAATGAATCGCACTTGCCTACAGACATAAAAAAAACCGGAGAAGTGCGAGTAGGACTTGCCCACCGAGGGTTCCGTACACATTTTTAAGTACGAAACATTAAGGGCCGTATTTACAATAACTCAGAAGTTTGTCTTTTTTCACAGCTTCAAAGAACCGTAGTTCTGAGTAAATGGTTTAAATTTAAATTCGGTTTCTCGACGCTCTCGAGAAAAAGGGTCTTGACAGACGGAAAGGTTTCCGTTTTTTTCATTTGAGGTATGGAACCCTAAAAATGTAAGAGCGATACTACGGAACAAAAAAAATCTTCTCTGTGGCGATACTTGTATTGTAAATTCCCTAGAAGTAAGAAAAAGGAGCCAATGCCTATACATACTATGGAGCGTCCAGTCACATTGCCTCGCTTACACTAACGTTTTTTATAAAAGTTCCATGGCTTTATTCTTGGTCCCTATCCAGCACAAAAGCAAAGATGAGATCCACGACAAAGAAGACTTCGAAGAGTCAGATTTTATGCACTCACTACGGAAACACAGACGGAGCCCGGCAATTCCACACTCTTTCTCTGTACACATTATAAAAAGTATTTAACAAGCATTTGTGGTGCGAAGGTACCACAGCCAAGAAGGGATCGTACCGACAGTGCGTCTGGATGTCCGATTTGTAATACGAGGCGCAACAAATTACCCCACTCCACCTGATGTTAAGTGTAAGTGGAATCCAGTTGCGAGGATAAATGATGCGGCAGAAGGTGTGTCTCTCCAGCCATCGTCACCTTGCCGGCCTGAACCCAATCCCCTACCCTGCGGAGCCCTGGAACCTACTCTCCAGCAAAAATACAACACCATCAAAAGGTAGTGTTATTTTACCGTGTGGTGTTCTGTAACCGCCAACACAAGCACAGTTTAAACTGATCAGTTCCGTCAGTTCAGTTTAAAAATATGTGGCCACAATATATCATCACTTTTAACTGACAGTTTTGTAACTTGTTTATTTATTTTGTGTAATGTTCGAGTAGAATAAAGTTAATCGTTCGACTATTTTTTCTTGTAAACTCGTAAGTATAAGTATAAAAGCCAGTCTAGTGTTATCCAGAGTTTTCCTCTAATTTTATTTATATGCGTATAAAAAGCAGAAGGGGAGGCATTCGCCCAGCACTGGGACGCTATAGGCTAGATTAAATTAAAAGATGTGTCCCACTACGCTGGATTTTTGCAATGACAGTCGATTTTTTGTGTACCAATAGTAGAAGGGGGCATTACCATATCTCTAATACAGCTGAGACCAGCTGAGGGTTCTTCATCAGATACTTCAGACCTTCGATTTTTGACATCAAATGAACCGGCCCATTAAGTTGAAATTTTTTGTAAAGGCGGTATGTCGATCTCTTCTCATAGTTTGGTTGGGCTCTTGTGTTTTCTAATCAGGGTTACCAGGTACTCCAGATCTTCGATTATCCTAGTTTTTATAGTTTTCCCTTCATGTGGCCCAATTTCAGCTCTCTGAATTTATTGGAAGTACTAGTTCTATTCTGATGATCATGAGTGAGTGAGCGTCATGAATGCGAAACTTTGCTTTCGCTTAACTTCGGAACAAAATGACCTTCAGACTTGAAATTTTGGATTTTAAGTATGTGATATAGCTTACTGGATGACGAAAATTTCTGCATTCTTGTCTTATCCAGAGGTTCTTAAATAGGGGCCTGAAAATGCGGCGAAATCGTTCCAGTAAAGGATGGTACGGCAGTGTTTGCTTCGCGCTCGAGTTGGCGGGGGTACTGCCGTACCCTCCCTATAGAAATACATATGTAACATCCACGACTGGAGTACAAATGCTCGTTTTCATCACACAAACATCTACCCTATCGGGATTCGAACCTGGGACCTCTCGAGGAGGCGACACCTTGAAACCCGACGTTCAAATCCCTAAGTCACGGAGGTCAATTGTGCAATTAAGAAACCTTAACAATTTTAACTGTCATAAATTGTTTGAAATAAAACTACTTTTAGGAACTACGTACTTTAAGTGGATAATTATCCGTTTAAAGTATAGGTATGGTATTTAAAAAGCGCCTTTTTACGATATTTTGTAAACAATATTATACATCAATATTTTTGTATGGGGGTGTAGTAAGTTAACTGTTTTTACTATTTTTTACACGATTTTTAAATTTCTCAGGTAACATAAAATTCACGGTATTTATTCTTACTTCATAAAATTAACTATTTTATAATTAAGGTTTCTAAAAAGCCTTTCGAACTGTTAGTGTACTCTCTTGAAAAACGTACTAACCACGAACCAATGGATAGATCTCAAAGATAAAGAGTAATAGGCGTGTCGACAGTATGACATTATCAAAGATTTAATGACTTTAGAGGAAAATACACATTCAAAGGATTTAAAAAACTGATTTAGTTTTATTTAAAAAATTGAGATTAATAAGATTTTCAATAAAATAAAAGAGTAAAATACTGCAACCGGCCATTTTGAATGAAACACCAATCACAGCGCATGACGTCATACTTATGTAAGCTTCACTGTGTTTTGATTACCTTACATACTGATTGCGCGTTACGATTGATATATATTTGTTTTTGTGATTTATCGACTTTACAACACGAATCTATCTATAACAATGGAACCAGGCTTTGTTAAGGCAAACAGTGCAAATTTGCCCAGGATCGATTTATTGATGTTGGGCGAGTTCCTTGCAAATAATAAAGAATTTTGCTCTTCCGAATTTAGAAACGTGAAAACCTCTTTGTAAGTATATTTTATTTGTATTTATCTTTAACACTAGATACAAATATGACTAAATAGCAATCAGACTCGTTTTAAACTCGTAGAAGTTTATTTCGTTTTACTTTTATAGGTTATTTTTACAATAAACTTGTCTTCGTTTATGAGGTTAGCTCCCTTACAGTATAGGTATGTTTGCTAAACCAGTTATTAACTAACAAAACGAGAAAATTTGTATAACTTCGAAACACCTAAATATGAGAAGTGATGGTAGTTTTAGACTTTAGGTTGACACACAACATTTTTGACTTCTAAATAATTCTACATTCAAAAATAAACATGTTTGATTTGACAGTATGTATGTATTTGTTCTAATTAATTTCTATTATTTCAGATCTTCAAGACCTTCATATGGAGATGATGCAATTAGTTATGTGCAACTAAAACGGGAAGGAAACATTTGCACAGTCAAATGCAAGATTTGCCCCGAGCATAAAGTCCATGCAAAACTATATGCTGTTACACTGATAGTTGATGAAGATGAAGAAAAAGTAACATCAATTGAATGTCATGATTGTGTTGCTGCCCAGGGTGGGTGCAAACATGCCATAGCTCTACTTATGTGGGTCCATAGACGAAGTGAAGAACCTTCATGCACAGAAGTCCAATGCTACTGGCAGAAATCAAAGCTGTCAAGAGTTGGCACTACCTTGAAATTTATATCTGCCAAAGATTTATCTAAAGGTAGCCCTATGTTGCCTTCTAACTACACAGTCCTTGAAAAATTTTTAGAGGAAGGAAAAAAGAGAAATCTTGGTAACTGCGAGCTACTAAAGTACCAACACAATTATAATGATGATGAATTATTTAGTGTCTCAATGCACCAACTGGTCTTTAAATATAAAACGGAATGTTGTGACTTATTTTTAGGTAAAGTCAATTTGACAGTAGACCTTATTAATAAAATTGAAGCTGAAACCAGGGACCAGTTCAAAAATAACCTCTGGTACGAACTCAGGTATGGCAGAGTAACAGCTTCTAAAGCTTATGAAGTGAGTCGGTGCCAGACCAATGATGGGACTCTGATTTCTATTATCATGGGGGGTAAGATACCAGATACAGCAGCCATGAAACGGGGTAGATATTTAGAAAATGAGGTAAGAGAAATTGTTAGCAAGAAACTAGGGAAAAATATCAAGAATTGTGGTCTCTTCATTTCTCAAAAATACCCAATGCTAGCAGGTTCTCCTGATGGGTTATGTCAAGATAGCATTGTGGAGATAAAATGCCCTATAAGCAATAAAACTTATGTAAATTATGTAAAAAATGGAAAACCCAGCAAGAAATGCTTTGCCCAAATACAAATGCAAATGTACCTAAGTGGACTAAAAAAATGTTACTTTTGTGTTACAGATCCCAATTTTTCCATTAATAAAAATGTAGAAATTATATGCATAAACTTAGATGATGAATATTTATCAAGTTTACTTGAAAGTATTATACAATTTTGGAAATCCCATGTATATCCATTGTTATATAAAAGTGTAGAATAGGAAATAAAAATGCAGAAATTTAATCATTGTTTTATTTAATAAGAGAATCTTGTATATTAATTAAACCACAGGCTATAGTTATTACATCATCAAGAACTTTAACCAAACTTAAGTTAAGACATGCATGTGGTTTTAACATGTTGAATTCACGTAATCGACGTATTACCCGCTCAACATGAATACGTAAGCTAGCTATTTGTTTAGTTTCTTTGGCTTCAGCTTTTGTTAACTTGGCTCCAGATACAACACTTGGAGGCCGTACTAATAGCACACCCATTTTACGTAAATACACTTCCACATGTTTAAATCCTCTGTCTGCCATGACGCACATATTAGGTTGCAAACATTTAGAGAAATCTGAAGTTTCCACAATGCATGTGTCTGTTATTCGGCCTCCATAACCATATGAAATATAGTTGATTAAACCATTAGGGGTACAAGATATGAGGTACTTAATTGTGTTGGCTTTCTTGTAATCAGACCAGGAAAGAGCTTGATTTATGGCCTTCGAAGGCTTTTGTACTTCGATTTCTAAACAATCTATTATACAACTCACCTTATGATATTTATGCCTAAAAGCCATAGGTAACATCTTTTTTATCAACTCCTTATCTAGTGATACAATAAAAGGACGCATTACACTTGCTATAAGAGGTATATTTTTAAAGAAAATTTTGCTTGGATAAGATCTATCAATGCCGAAGTCATCAGCAAGTTCACGGAATGAATTGTTTAACCTAATTTTTTTTAGACAGAGTAAAATATGGTTAAACGGTATGCCTGTCTGCTCTTGAATAAAGTTAACTAAATAATAACAATTTAAAGGAATGCCAATATAAGAACGGGGGCTCTTTTTAATTTTCTTCAAAGTGCACTCAAGAGCATTTAAATCTTCTGACCTTTTGTCATCCTCTAGCATCTCGCTACAGTCAGATGTAAACTCCATTTGAAGAGATTTTATGGATGATGATGGCTCATCAGAGGGAGTGTAAGAAGTATCACTTTCTGATTGTTCTATTTGTTTGACTATTTTACTCAAAACATTTATACTTGGTCTTGATGGGTTACTATTAACATCATGCTTGATTTTAAATGGTGATGTAGAAACAGATTGTAGATACGGCTTCAATGGTGATGTCATCTGATTTACCAAATTAACTTTTGTTTGGTTAGCTTTACTTCTAAATGTTTTACATATGTGTACTTGAATTGCTTTATGCAACATTCTTGGTGGTAATTGGGGAACTTCTTCAACAATCTGCTGAACTGTAAAACAAATGTTTTGTTATTTAAGTGCAATGTTATTATTATGAACACAAATAGAAAATTACAAGGTTACAAAAAAATCTATGTAGTTTTATAGCCAGTATCACAGAATGAATCTCAAACATAGATAATTTCTTGAGATTTATACAAAGGGATGCTGCTTGTTTAAGTATTAAAAACCTCTTTATTACTGAACTAGAAGAAAAAACAATAGCAGCTGTATGTCAGAAAATATGTATGTCTTTTTGATCTTAATTCATGGAGAGGTAAAAATTATATTTTATTTATGTTGTTTTGCGATGAGTCTTAAGTGCAGTTAAATACCCATAGTCTATACTAAAACACCGCTATATAAGATAATCTGTAATATGGGCCTAAGTACACCAACAATGTATGCAATAATATTGAACTAACATTATAATAAATAAGTTAGTAAACTATACCTGAACTACAAGATGCAATTTCTTTTGAACTTGATGGCTCTTCAACTATAGTACTTTCTTCAAATTGCTTTTCACACTCTTCAAGAATCATCATCCTTCGTTTTTTAGCTATATAGGGTCGCTCCGTTGTGTTGGATGTGTGTGTTTTCCTGCCTGGTTGGCAAGTAAATTTTGTGGGCATACATCCTGGTTTCATACGTACTTGCGATACCGACCCCATCACATGGTATTCCATAAAATTTTCCATGTCATTTGGCAACTGAAAAATGCAAAGTTAACAATTAAAATTGATAATAAGAATGATAACCAAGGCTAACACAAACATAACCTCAATAAATGACAAGTTATTCCATAACCTCTACTTTCAACTATTTCACGTCAAACAAACAATATAATAAGTTAAAAATCTATCAATAAATGATAACATACTCACATCAAAGTGATCTTCACAGACATAAAGTGGCGAATTTGTCTTTACATCGTTCGGGTTTCGCCGTGCAAGCTTTAACCATTTATCTCTTATTATTTTCTTGTATGGGACATGTACAAACACCTTGTTGGGTGTCGTTATTGATGTATTTTTGCACTGAGGCACTGCACACCACTTATAAACTTTTGAATTCATTTTTAACACAAAAAATACGCAATGTTTGTTTACTTTGCTGTCTAAAATTTGACGTTTACGTAAGTATGACGTCACACACGACGCCATGACACGGCGACCTGTTTTCGCGCAATATTTAAAAATGATTATAAAAATGGCTTTAAACTTCCAAAATCTTTAGTTTATTACCGAAATAAAGGTTTTGTTGTAAACAGTAAATGGTTATCTGCATTACGGAAGAGGATTTCAAAATCTTTCGCCTTGCCTATTGTAGGTATTTACTTACATATTCTTTTTCGTAAAATATCACAATAGCATACATATAACTGTGGAAAGTGGAGACTTAAAATATACCTAAAGATTGTATACAAAGTTATATTCTAAGGACGAGGCAAAGCCGAGTACTTCTCAAGTGATTTCAAAAGGACGGCGACCGGACGGAGAGAACGATTTCTGTATAAAATAAGAGACTATCAATGCTATTCCGGCCTCAGATTTTGGCCGAGATATTTTCTCTTATTTACAAGAAAACATTTATTCAGAAATAATAAACTCCTAAATTCTATCAAAAGATAAAATGCAGTTTGTTAAAGAACGTTAGACTTTTTAATATGAGTACTAGTGGCTGCCCGCGACTTCGCCCGCGTTAACTTTGGCTTTTTGAGTATTCCACAGAAACCTAAAATTTTTCCAGTGTAAAAAGTAACCGATGCGTCAATCTAGGTCATAAACTATATACGTATCAAATTTCATCCAAATCCGTATTGTGGTTTTTGCTTTATTGAGTAACAAAAAAACAAAGAAACTCACTTTCGCAATTTTAATATATTATTAGGTCTTGAACTATGAACTGCCTCTCTGTTATTATAATTTTTTTCCCGCAAAGAAGTTATCCAAAGTTTGGAAAAAGAGAAGTCTGTAGGGGCAGGGTCTGGTGAGTACGGTGGATGACGGAGAACATCAGGGTTCTCCGTCTCTTGTAATTTGGAGACCGTCTAAATATATATGCTATATCTACAATACATACATAAACATACACATAATTATGCCAGTCAAATATGAGAACGCAGATTAATTATAATATTAAGATAATGCTCACGAACCAATCCCTTAAATACAAGTTTGTTAGGAGCTTTACGTATATTAGTTACGTTTCTAATAGTTGTTCTCGTTATTTGTCACTATAATAAAAGGGACGTCTTTCAATTTCCCTACCTTTATTAGGTACCTTCTGCGCAGATACAGTTTCCAGCGATGTAGATCGTAAATGGCTTCATGCTCGTTCCGCAGAAAAAATAAATAAAATTATCAGGTCAACAAATCACTATCAGCCCATTTATTACCTAACCCACCATAGGAACCTTCTACGAAGATATAGTACAGCGATAGCGATAAATACTTAAATGTGCGTATCCCTGGAAGCAAACTTTACTATTAGCCATTAAAATACCTGACCTACGACAACAGTAAGCTTTTTTCCGTTTTAAAACGATAAGGTATTTTTTGCTTAAATGTGTGAATGCCTGACAACATACTTAATATTTTCTGAACAATCATATTTGACGTGGCAGGTTTTGCCGCCTTTCTTTGTCATAATCTTGACATTAAATTATATGGAGACTTGTCCATAGACTAAGGATTTCCATATTAGTTTACCAACGTTTTTATGTTAAGAAATTAAAAGACTTTCTGTTACATTAACGATTTAAAAAGAAGTCAAACTAATATTTCCATTTTATATTTTAGAATTATCTAATGCACTGAAATTAAAGTTCAAATTTCAAAGATCTTTGATCCATATTAACAGCGTTATATTGTTATTGATTCTAAGTGCATTTACGCATTCTCTACAAAGAACAACTCGTCTGTTTTGACGCAGAAGCAAATTAGAAGCCATGGCCGTTGGTACTCGTGGTAGTGTTGTGGAACTAATGATTTTTTATTGTGGTTTTTAAATAGTTTTTTTTTTTATTTTGTTGCAATGTAAAGTTTTACGCTACAATAACTTCATCTAAGTTACTAGTAATGTTTTCTTCTAAGAATATTACAATAGGTAAGAAATTTTCTTTAACCAAAGTTGAACGACTATTACTCTCAAATTAACAAATATTATAACTATCTTAACCATTATAGTTTTCCTTTAGTGTCCATAAAAACACTATTATCATGAATATTTCTAGGTATTTAAAGCTAATAGTTTAGCTTTAAGAGGAGGTGGGGGGGGGGGGCACTTTATAGTTCATAATTTTATTCTACCATTTTGTCGGCGTAATTGATATAAATATCTCTACAAAATAACATCTCTCTAGTACTAATAGTTTCCAAGCAAAACCGGGGATGGACAGACAGACATGACGAAACTACAAGGCTTTCTAGTCAGTACTACGGAACCCTAAAAAACCGAGAAATTTCAGAATATATAAATGATTTTTAACTAATCTGAAAGCAGAACAGTGTATGCTTACAATCAAGAAGATTATTAATATTTATTTTTAATTTCATTAACTTCTTATTATTTTATGCTTTCCTTCTTACGCTCGAGTTCCTTTTAATAAGTAAAAAGAAAGCCTGGCTTTGGCGCTAACGACCTCACTCACTTACTTCAAACCTTACTTGAATCTGTAAAAAAAAGGAACACTTTGAACCCTGTCAGATAGATTACGCAAGTAGGACCCTGTCTACAACAAAGTCGAAGGAAGAATTTACATAAAATGATATTCAGCTCATAAAAATCTTCAACTCCCATAATTGTGTCAGTTACATTATGGATGTACTGGTTTTGACATGTCTATCCGAGCGCGATTCGAGATCGTCATTATTCGCTCGTCTGCATCTGACAAGCTTTCAACGCGAACCCTTTATGAATTCGCTAGAGTTGACCACTGTTCGTATACGAAAAAAGGAAAAAAAAAGACAATAGCTAAGTACACTATAATTTTTGAAATTAGGTATTTTCATGGAACACTATACTTTATTTTATGAAATACTAGACGCCAGCGACTTCGTCCGCGTTAACTTGAATTTATGTGAATCCTGCACGACTCGATCACTACTCGGCGGAGCTTGTAGGCGCAAGAGGTTAGTGCGTTTTGGGTTATGACCGTGGCAATAAATCAAACTTTCGCAATTTCATGAAAATGTTTTTTTTATGTATGGGTCCGCCAAATGACTCCACCTCACCTTATGTTAAGTGGCGGTGAAGTTCAGACGTGAAGAACGCTGGTGCAGCATTTCTACCTGCCACACCAGCGATCCTCACCTTGCCGGCCTGTATGTTGCTTCGTTACGCCTCTTTTAAAGGATCTCAGGTTGTAAGAAGGAGGGAACATGTGAGCGGGCACAGCATTCCATTTATGGATAGTGCGGCAAAGCAATGAGTCACCAAATTTATTTTTATGCGTTGGAATTGTGGTCGCAGTTAGACGGTAACAACGTAGGCCAGCGCGCGTGGTCCTCTGAAGGAAAGGGGAAGGTGGAATAAGAGAGAATAACTCCTCAGAACACTCGCCGTGGTACAGACGATAGAACTTAGTAACGCCACGTCAAGGTGTAATTGAAGAGGGTCGAGGTGTTCAGTCACCTCCTCATCGTCTATGATGCGGATCGTGTCTCAGTTGATTTTACGATAAAACTTACCGTTTTGATGAAAATCGCGAAAAACCCACTTTTTTGTTGTTAACTTTGTTATTACTTGGTAAGTTGTTATCAAGTACCGGTACGATGGGGAAATATGAAATGTTATTTTTATTTATGTTTTTTCATAACAATTTTACTCACTTTCAGCTTGATGTAAATTTATATACTTTCATTCTTATTTTTCTGTCTAATTTGACCGGACTAAAGCATGTAGATAATATGAATTAATACGTTGAAATAATTCACAAAAAGTTAATCTTCATATAGTACAAATGATAATTTAAGGATTGATATTGCCGTCTGTTTTTCCAACTCAAATAAGAATTTATGTTGAATAGAAGCCATTTGTTCAACAACGACCTGTTGATGTTTTAGTTGTAGCATATGTTCGTACGGAAAATGGTATTAAGTTACCCAAACTAATGTTTACCCTTATGCATTTTGACTGTATTACGTTTACACGAATAATGTTCGATGAACTATCGAACGAAGAAAGAGTAATGGTAATAAAATAATAATTATTTATTTATATATTCAATACAGATAAATACTTAATATGACAGAAAAGCTATATCCTATCAATATTGAGGAGAAAGAAAAAAGCGGAGGAGGTTATCAATTAGCCGCGTATATATATATATATATATATATGATCGATCACGCATAACTTTTTACAGAATAGTACGAATTTGATAATTATTTTTTTATTGGAAAGGGTATACCTCGAAGTCGGTCCCATATAAATTCGGAAATATCCTTTTCTTATGGTAGCTACCCTTCATGTAAAGTGGTGGTAAATTTTTATTTTTTGGTCAACCCCATCGTGTAAAGAATCAATAAATAGGTCCTTTAAAATGACTTAGGGGTTGCTAAGACTGTTTTTTGATTAAGGGATCTTTGTGAAATATTAAACCTTAAAGTGCAAAGTTGGCTCGAAAAATCTAAAAAAAACTAGATAATTGTGCTTTCTGTGAATTTTCAAAGAAGAGAAGAGTAGAAGGTATTAGAAAATTTCCAACCTAATAAAAATTATTTAGAAGAACACGTTACTTAGATAAAGTAATTGCTTTCACTGTTATACTTTGTACCAATAATTGAAACCCCGAATCACTTTATCTCTAAAGAACATCATTCCTAATATTTGTAGGCCGAATGCACGCTATCCCTAATAACTTTAGACCTATAACACTGTATACCTAATATTTCGATCCCGAATGCACGCTAGTAACCCATAACACCAGCCTTAAGGTGCTTACTTTGGGGCTAGGCTAATTGGTGTGAGTGTTGGAAATATTATTGTTATATCATGGAATTGTTAAACGATAACTGATTAAGGTTTTAACTATTAGGCACTAAGTATGGTGATTAGTATTTATTAGAGCGAAAATACATAAGAAGATTTAAGCATTAGAGAATTAGAGATTAAATAATTTTTAATTAGAGGTACATGAATACAATACAATCTACATAAAATAATTCTGAACATTAAATACATTAAATCTTGTAAAAATAACTATACAGAAAAAAGTATGTTATGGTGTAAGTAAGTGTAAGTATGTATGGTTCATTTAAAAAAAGAAGATTATATGTGTATTAGCTTACCCACGTCTCCTATTTATACAAAAGGCTTCAAGGGTTCATGGGAAATTACAAAGATAAGTTAATTAAGATTTATAACAATTATACGTAATCATTGTAAAGGTACGTTTTATATAACGATACAATAACTATTGGAGCGGCAAATTGTTTGAACCGGTAGAAAAGAAAAGTTGTAAGAGTCGAAATGAATTCTCAGGAAGTCAGTGGACAGAAAAAATATACCGACCTCTTTTAAAATCTGTATACCTTGAATACGAAAAACCCGCCAAGTGCGAATCAGGCTTGCACATTAAGGGTTCCGTACCATTTCTATACAACATTAGACACTTTATTTAAATATCGAGCAAAGAACGGAAAAAACACGTTTGTTACATAGGACGCTTAAATATTTATTTTATTTTAATTAAAAATTTGTTTAAGTGAATATACAACTAAATATTTCAACCGTTTACGTGTTCCCATAATTACTTTCGATCGAACACCGGCAAAACAATCATCACGTTTGTTGTATGGAAGCCTAAATATTTACTTTGTTCTGTTTTTAGTATTTGTTGTTATAGCACTTGTTATTGCGATCCTTTTATTGAAAATACCTTTGATTACACACGAAGCTACCTAATATCACTAACTAATGAATTAGTTCGCTTCCGAGCTGGACATCGCAAAAACCGCGAAGGTAAAATCATTTGTTTGTTTTCGTCATAACTGACAAATTATATTAGGTCTTTTTTACCTATGAAATAGCCGTTTTTCATGAAATAAATTAACGCCCTTTTGTCTTTGTAAGCCAGGTGTGAGTTTCGTTAGGCGGCGTGCCTGTTAAGGGCACCGTCGTTTGTAAATAGAGGTTTAGAGAGAGGTCGTAGAGACGTTGCCTGCGTCAAAAAAAAATTCTGATGAGGTCTAGTAACTTGGAAACTGTCTGCTGTGCAGTAAGAGGTCGCGCCTTGTCGTACAGTAGCAGCAGAGCCGAACGATCGACCTAAGCTGGTTGGAGATGTGCGAGCTTCATTGTGTTCAGTTCTGCACAGCACACATCTACAGTAATGTTCCCGTAGGATAAAAAACTATGATGAATGACACCAGCGCTAGACCACCAAACGGTGACCATCACTTTTTTGCTGACTAACTTGCTGACCGCTTGCGATTGCGATCAAATAGAATCTGTAGGAATAGTGGCTACAGTAAGCCGGTGACAAAGTAGGCCAGCGCGCGTGGTCCTCTGAAGAAAAGGTGATGAAAGGATAAGGGAGAATAACTCCTCAGAACACTCGCCGTGGTATAGTCGGAGATTGCGCTTAGTGATGCAACATCGCGGCGTAATTGTAGAGACTCGAGTTTGTTAGTTACCTCTTCATCGCCATCGCCACTGTAATCTATTCAAGGCATCGAGTAGTACATAGCGGAGCTATCCCGGAGGTGCGAGCAATATTCCTCGCAGGACCGCACTTGGGTTTTGCACGCTTGTTGTACAAACAGTTGATCAGGCGTGAAAAAACGCCACACCTTGTTCAGGACTCCGAGTTTGCTTGAAGCTGTTTTAATCGCGGTTTCGATGTAGTTCTTTGGATTTAGGTCTGTGCGAACTTTCATACCGAGCATGGTGATGTTGCTCTGTAGTATCAGTGTTGTGCCCTAAAGAGAGGAAAGGGAATGAATGGCGATTTTTTTGCCGTAAAAGCGCAAACCTGGGTTTTCTTGGCATTGAACTCAACCAAGTTCCTTGTACCCCATTCCCAAATGTGGTCCAAAGCTTGATTGAGTTCAGCGACAAGATTCACTGGTTTCTCCTCTTGTTTCCACTAGACCAGCCGCAAAATGACAGATATAAAAAAAGGATTCCATATTTTAAAAATTAAAGAAAAATATACATAGAAATAATTCTTAGCAAAAAAGAAAAAATGGACTTGACATAGCCAGAATGTCAGAATGGCAATTTCACATATTATTATGAATCGCCATTTTCAGTACAAGCTGATTAAAAACAGCATATAGGACATCATATTTGGACCGAAAATTTCACATTCTTATTTAGTTTTGATTTTATGTTAGTCCCCGTAACAAAAATGGTCTAAAAATAACAACTTCGACGACCCCCCATTTTTTTGTAAATGAAAATAGAAATAATTAAATATATATTTATATCATTCTCAAGATATTAATGTGTCACGTGCTGACCCTTCATTAAAAATATAATTTAATAGAATTTTGAAATAAATATTTGGCTTTGGGCACGAATTCTATATAAAATACCGAAATTTCGGTTTCTTTTACTCATGCCGTGTCCTTAAAGACCCGTTATATACGAACAGACAGACGACAGAGAGGAACGGAATCCTATCCGTTCTATTCTTAATGGTACGGAACCCTAAAAGGGTGCTTTATTTGTTTGATATTAAGAAAATTATTATGTAGCTAAACAAATCTCTTTCAAATCTGAATTTGACGAATGTAGATTTGCTCAAACCTCAATTTGAACGAGATCTCTTCAGCTACATAACAACTTTTTTAATAACAAACAAATAAACCGGGAAGTTATTTCTATTTCTTTTGGAGTTTTAACGAAGAGTAAAAAAATCTCAAGTAATAGCAATTAAAATTATTTACTGAATTTGGTAAGCTTACACTTTTTGTGCCTGAATAAATTATATCATAAGTGCCTATGTATAAAGAATTAATTATTTACAGTACCAAAATTTAATTAATAGAAATACAAGAGTGTCAGCTGTTCATATCCCAAAAGAAGGCTCTTACTTTTTAGATCACAACTAGGTACGTTGTATGAGTAGGTGTTCGTTAACCAATCATTTAAAAACGTTTAAGCCATTGAATACTTACTAAATGTTTTATCCTCATCGATTTATTGGATTGGAACGCCGCAGACGAAGCTCAGGCCAAGTCTAGTTTTAAATTAACATTCGTGTCTTAGCATATGGATTAACTTATCAGATAAATATTGTACTGGCACCACATATGCTGAGGCTCAAGCTTTGACAGTTCCGTAACCGTGCCATGAACTTCAAATTGTGTGTTTAGAAGGAGCCAGTTTGTTCTTACTTCAGGTAGGGGTGCTGTTTAGAAACTAAACTAGAATATAGAAACTTTGACGCTGCGATACGATTACGGAGCTGTCATTATGGTGTATCTAATGGTGTCATTATGGTGGCAGAGCCATACCAGATGAAACCGAATTGTTATTAAATTTCATTGCAGTTGGTGTAAGCAGCTGTTGTCTTTTATATCTTTTGTTTTCGTTATTAAATGCCATTGTTATTGGTAGCTGTAGTCTTTTATGCTTTTCGGTGCGTTGATGGCGAAAGAATACAATTCTCCGCCCCTCTCTTTCTACCATAGGTGTCTTAATAGGCGACTGAAGGAACTCGGAGCTTTCATTCGCTCTTCTGGTGGTAGGTCACTCTTCTGGTAGTAGAGCGTTTAACGCCCGTCTGCTTGGTTAATAACAAACGTGCGTATGGTGTTAAACACATGAAGTGCTTCTCGAGCGCGTTTCGGGGTCAGCCAGTGTACAACCAGAGCTCGAGTGGGCGTTGCAGCGACATACTCGGTCCAGAGGAGGCATCCTTCAAATCGATGCTGGGAGCACTGAATCTACCATGGATGGCCGGGAAGACCACCTAGTAATTTAATTTTATCACAAAACTAACATCAAAATAAGCAATATTACAAAATGGTGCGTCGTTCTATTTGCAGGAAAACCAGAAGGGAAGGATAAAGATTAGCAGGATATTCAAGTACTATATAGGTATATTAAATTACAAAATATAATTATATAATATATATCACATGTAGAGCTCAAATACCTATAATAATATGAATCAAATACTTGATAAAAATAATATCAAGAGCTTGACGCATATACCAGTCATGCATCGCTTCGCTCAACCATATTTTAGGTAACGTGAAGACCCACCTTAATATTATAATCCTACTATTCCTACCCTACTAATATTATAAATGTGAAAGGTTGTATGTTTGTTACTCATTCACGCAAAACGTCTGTAAGGATTTGGGTGAAATTTGGCACACATATAGTTTACCAGCTGTGCCCCGCGGTGTTACACGCGGTTTATTAGGGATATTTTCCCGCAGTGAAACATAGCATATGTGTTAATCCAGGGTGTCAGTTAACTCCATACCAAATTTTATTATAATCGCTCCAGCTGTTTAGATGTGAAGATGTAACAAAATATACACACTCAAACACTCACGTCTTTATAATATTAGGGTGATGACCTGGAATGAGACATCAGATATTTTCATCTCGGAATATTTGTAGGTTTTGGAGTTCTGCAAAAACTAAAGTTAACACTGACGAAGGCGTGGCCTGTCACTAGTGTCTTGAAAATCTTAAAATAATTAAGCCAACACGTGTGTCGCCGACTCGAGAGGTCCTGGGTTCGAATCCCGGTGGGGGCAGATGTTTGTGCGATGAATACGAGCAATTGTACTCCAGTCATGGATGTTTAATATGTATTTCAATATAAATATATTTATATATGTGCTGTATATGTATTCTATCCGTTACCCTAGTATCCCATAACGCAAACCTTATAGTGCTTACTTTGGGGGTAGGCTAATTGGTGTGAAAGTTGGAAAAAGAAAAAAAAAATTTAAGCCAACACCACATTTCATGTCAATATTAAATACGCATCTGACGTTTCAGTTCACAGTGTCACGTTTCGCTCACGTTTATTTCGTCATTAACTCGTAATGACATGTTTATCACATGTGATCCTCATGAATGAAATGAAAGCCTTTCCGTATTAATCAACCCAAAAGTATGTTGACGCTTTATGAATTTAACATAATTTGGGGAATACAGAGGTCATGCATTGTAAACATGGTTTGTTTATTTAGGAAGGATGCGTGCATTATAATTGGGATAACGTTTAATTGTTTTTTTATTGTAAACATACCTGTTACAAATCACCATTTTAATAGAGGGATCATAAGACAGGACTTATTAATTAATGTGGCTTATTTAAATTTATCATTTTAAAATATAATCAATTATGACTTTTCTTTAGTCTGTGATTATAAACACGCCTAGATAGAGCAAATCCCACCAACCACTCATGGCTCGGCCTTCAACCTTCTTGGTTATGCAGGCCGAAGCAGCGGAAGATACGCACGGAATGGCCTGAATATCAAGAAATTCCCTACTTGCCTCCCGGTAGAGTTTACACTCGCCAGAGTGTGGTATGCGTCATCTACTTTTCCTTCCCCACAGTAGCAAGACCCACCTTCGCGAGCTTCATTCTGTGAAGCCTTCCCCTGAAACAGCCGCGTTCCGTCAGCAGTTGAGTCGGGCCTCCACTTCTGGGAAAACCGATATAGTTCCCTCCCCTGTTCCGACGTGTACCAACGTCTCTGCCATTCGGCATTGACGGACTCAGTAATCCTGAGTTTGGCGCTCCGAAGCTCCTCAATGGTAACCGCGGCCTCGAGTGTATCACCTAGTCTGCCTGCCCGAGATACTATGAGGTCGGCCGGAAAAACGCTGGCCAAGACCGACAGAGCGACAGAGCTAAATAAAGCAATCCAAAGAAAACGGCTATGTTAAAGTGCGACCAAGATCTATTATGAATGTAGCAAAAATTGGAACTTACGCCGCAGTGTTTGTTAACGTCATGTATGGATCTAGTACCCATTGGACCTTTTTGTATATTATTTACGGTCACTCACGTAGACAGTGGCCTCCCTGAACTGTCACTACATTCTTAGATCTTGGTCGCAATATACGCGCAATGTACGCGCAATGTGTGTGTGACTCTAATGTCAGATTGTTTCAATGTGTGCGACCAGCGTATCTATACATATATCTACGCTTCCGTGCAGTCAAAACGGCACTTATTTAGGTGTGTCCAGTCACGGTAATAATATAACCGTGGTCCAGTCATCCAGTGTCCTCTAGTTTTTTATTTTCAGGTACGAATGTAAAACCTCTACCAAAGTCATTTTATGAACATGAATGTTTGTTATTGTGAGGCACTCCAAAACGCAAAAAAAGACTTGCATGAAAGGTACAAGGATAGCTTATTACCCAGATAAAAAGCTAAGATTCATTTTATGCAGATTAAAGTATCACCAGAAATAAAATTCTATGCACACACAGACAAAATTGCGGACTGAGACAATTATTAAATAAACCCATCAATTTTACCCGAATTATCGACCTTAGTGATTGCATGATGTTGGTTATGGATTTTTTTTACATTTTTAAATATCCTGATTGTCATCACTAGGACAATGGCGAAATATTTAGCGTATACAATACATGCCATCATTTTACAGATGTGAATAAAATGATTTCAACAGATTCATGTCAACTAAAAATTGATCAGGAGTTCACCATTGTCCTTTTTGCTTTTACATCCTACCCACTATTCTTTTACAGAAACAACTTCTGGACGGATTTCGATGAAATTTTGTACGCATATAGTTTATGACCTGGGTTGAATTGCTAAAAAATGTTAGGTTCCTCAAAAAACCAAAGTTAAGGCGGACGAAGTCGCTAGCGGCCACTAGTATTTATATAATTTGATAACAAATTTCAGAACAAAATGGGAATAGACAAATTTATATTTATAACACCAACTTATTAAACAATGCTGCTTTTGAAGACAGTGTAATTTACATACTCTATGTTATCACAAAGAGACGAGAACATAAAGTCAAAGGTAATAATATGTTCATAGTGACTAACAATCCACTTACGTAATTTGTAAGAATTCCTTCATAATTAAATTTGCAGCGGTGGTAACTCTCGGAAAAGGCGTTTTAAAAAAAAGCGAGACGTTCTATAAAGATTATTAATGAAGGTCATAAGAAATCACAATGTGCTTTTGAACGTTTACACGTATGAGAATCTTCCTTAAATATTTACAGAGAACAATAAGTTAAAAAAAAATACAATTGACTATGAATCAAAAATTAAGTGAGATAAAACTCAATATCAGATACGCACTTGTGGCTGTCTGTATTATAAAATTATGTTAAATCAATAAATGAGGAAAACTTTCTCCAGGCCACAATTTGATATACGTTTTGTGTTTATTCAAGCTCACAAAGAGATTTGCCGAAATAAATTTCAACGTAAACACCCGGATGCTCCATTTATTTATTTTGGTGTGAAGCAAAAATCACAACATAAGCATTTCCGTTTACATAAATAAACCCTTGAACCTGCCCGTTGAAGCAAAATTTAATTTAACAACGACCGCTCAGATAAATAAATTGGTATTGGCGTGACTTTGATATTTAAATTATTTCATACAATTATTCCGTTGCCTACTCATTTAATAAAACGCTTTCGAACTGGTTATCAAGTGAGTTTGTATACCCTGAAAGGAGGATGGTTGTAATTGGCTTCCGAAACGATTTCAACAAAAAAAGTGAGTACGCATGTCATAAGTGAAGCAAACTTTCATAATAATAATTATAAAAATATATATTAACTTAGGTACATATTTTAAAAAAAACGTCAAAATTGAACAAAAGTAATCTGATATTTCGTCAGAATAGGTACATGGTGTGTTAAGTTTTTTAACAGATGGCGTTGTTCATACATCTACTACGCGGTATGGTTCGGTATAACGCCTTCATATAATAAGTACAAAGTTTTGAATGTGGTTATACCCTCAGATTCCGTTGGCCTTGACACGTCTAAAATTACCCGTAGCGATGCGCGACTACGAATGATTTTACCAGTTAATCTTTCGTTCGTCATAGCGTTGGGTCGTTCTCAAAATTTCTGACGACGAAACGCAACCGTTTTTTCTTAAACGAAAAAGTCCTCAAAACGGTTCTCGTTCGCAACTGGTTTTGGTTGCGGCCGGGTGACGCAACGAAACGACACGCGACGGTCGAACGAATGTAACGCAACGAAACTGAACAAACTAAATGAAAATCTTGTTAACGTTCGTTTCGTTGCTGCGAACGAGACGAAACATCGAAATAAATGTTGTGTTATACGATAATCGACTTTAAATTTTCAATAATAAAGATTATATTATTGTAAAATCAAAGCTTAATTATCATTAAACGAAACGGCCTCATATCATTGCGTTCTATTATAGACTATATTTACTTCTTATAAAGTACATATTGGCGTGCAGACAATCCGAGGACTAGTACGAGACGAGACTGTTTTGATCCGAAAAGTAAAACGGTTCTATCGTCGCGGAACACAAAACGGTCCTTGAAACCGGTTCGTCTTTAGAACGCTCACACCTACGTTCGTCTAATTCATAACTACTAATTTACCCATTCGAAAGGCAAATGAATAGTATACGTATGTCATTATTCGAATAACGACTACTAATTAATAATACTAATGTCAAATTTACAAGAGCGCAACGAATAAGCTAAGGTTATTCATTCGTTTGTTCATCATTTGCCTTAGTTCAGTTAGTTTCCGTACATTCGTACGAGACGCCTGCCACGATAGTCCTGTACCTGTTATTAATTATTATTTTTGCAATGAAAACTGTATTAACCAGTGAACTTGTTTATTATTGCTTGATTTGATTGCGACAGAATACCTATTTATCCGGTAAATTGACAGAACAACGGAATCTCAACATATTTGGTTGTGAATGTGGTTCGTTCGTCTTCGTCACGTACGTCAGTCGAGAGATGGTAAGTCGACCGACTTCAGTCGTTAGTAATGTATTTTTAAGTTAGTTAGTAACACAATTTCTCCGTATTCAAAATCGCGCTTCGCTAGTACCCCGAAGACGCGCCTCCGACGCTACATAGCTAGCATACTTGCACACTAGCTTAGCATTAGGTAGACACCGCACTCGAAGGATAAGAGTGCGAAGATCCGGTCTATACACGACACGCTATACCAAGTACAGGTAGTAACAAGTACGTACCTGGGCGTTTTTCCCCGCCCCCCACGACAACGGTTAACTAAAGCCGAGGTCCGAGTCTCAGAGACGCCCTCTAGTTGACCCGACCCTCTCAGGTTCGAGTGGTCTAGAGGCTCCAAACGGAGACGAGACTCCCCCCGTGGGAAGATATCTCTAGAGGGACTCGCCAATTCTCGGCTTGAATTCTCCTTAGGATCTCGGTGACGCTGTAAAGGTCATCTGCGACCAACACACTCAAAAAAAAGTGGTTGTACAGAGATGAACATTAAAATAAGTAAATAAGCGTGCATATTCTCTTTCTCTTTAGTTGTTTAAATCTATCCGTCATTTAAAATCGTCGCACTAAAATCTGACGCTCAAATCGTGACGCGGCCTTGACAAGTTACCCTCATCGCGCGCAATGAGGGTTTCTTTTCAATAATTCATTTTTTTTCACTTCAATAATTGACATTAATTTAATTGGAACTGACATTAATTGTAACTGAAATTGATTCATTTGCGTATTTGTAACAATCTACTTTCAGCGTGTGCGTTATCTCTGTTACACGTTGTATATCTTTTTATGTCATAAGACTGGCTAGCAAGGATATGACTCGCATGATAAGCGGTCAGCATAGCCTATAAACGCTAACAATATGCACTTGTCCCACCGTCGACCATAAACGATAAGCGAGTAGAGCTAGAAACTAGAAACGAGTTAACGAGAAGCGAGAATTGAGTGTGTACTTCCGATAGTTTTATCGCTGGACTATAAGCGATTGTGCTAAAATGATGGAACAACGGAATTGACTTTCATATTGCCAAATTAGAAGCATTTACGACGTATCTATAAATTTAAAACATCATAGGGTACAAATAAATTCTTACATCTATTGTAGGTTCATTTATATTGCTGTTGGTATTTCTACAAAATATTGTTAAGCTTACAAATTTCGTACAAATTATATCACTGGTAAGTCATAAGAAAATATAGTATTAAGCTTGGCGGTCTCGAATACGGCTCTATTTAACTGAAATTTTATATAGAAGGGATTTTCGAGGATGATAAATAAGATTTATATGTTTATCTCGGGGAAATTGTGTTCGGTTCTGAGCAAAGCTTGATATATCTTCAGATATAGGGGTTAGCGCTGATAAGATTTTCGCTAAAAAGGTATTTATTTTATTTATAATAATGGTTCATTCGTATACTTTGATGAAATATCGGAATTATTAAATCAAATTGAAGCAGCACTGAGTAGAACAGAAATTATTCGTAACGTCCCATTTGGTTCCTAAAAGAATTAATGTTGAAAAGTAACATTGTGAATCGCATATCTATTTTTAACTTGAGCTTTTTATTTGGAAAAATCTGCCCTATTAAGCGCAAAAGCGGTATCTCAAAAAAAAAACGAAATTTTTATTTTTATGGCATCGGATAGCTTAGAAAAAAACACATTTATTGAACTAAGCCCTCTGGCGATATGTTATTTAAAATGTATTAAAAAAATGTTAAGAAAGTTTTCTCTATCTCATTTTTAACTTAGGATATTAGAGGTATGTAGGCAACCAGCCGTATAATTGAATACCGCCAAATCTCTTAAAAAACAGAAGCATTTTAAGTACGTCGTGTTCTAAGCCAATAAGCGACATTATGTAACTTACCGCTACAACGCTTAGCCCGAATTACAGAATAACAACTAAGTGTTGATCTTTACTTGAGTACAGTTAGAAAGGGATATCGCTATGTGCTATACAAAGCGACATCCCTTTCTAACTATGCTTAAAACTAGATCAATCACTGAGAATCTTTCTTTAATACGGGCCTTAGTATCTTTGTGCATACTTGATCCGCAAATCATGAGATACGGCTGCAGTTGCAAGTCGAATTGATCCTTAAGGTACAATCTTGCAATGATTTATCCCTGCCGTAGCTAAATTCGTGTCATTACTTATTTCTTACTATTGTAAACAAGCTATAATCTTATGATTACTGTGTTAAATTAGTGAAAAGACTGTTAATTAATGTGTCCAGTAGATTAATTGTGTGTTTCGACAATCAGGTAGGTAAGTACTCTAGTCGATATTTATTTGCTACTCCACAAAGTACCTACCACATTTCTATATTTTGCGGCCTGTCTATATTTTTGACTGATTATAATTCATAGAACACGTTTCTTTTTTAAAAATGTTTTTTTATGATAGTAAATTTAAATAATAAGAGATTATTTAAATAATTATAAAACAAAAGTTATATTATATATAAATTGCATTTAATAACCAAAGATGACAATCTTTAAACTAACTAATTTTAGATAACGTCGATTATCACGAATCTAGCTTTCACTGAGATACCGCTTTTGTGCTTAGTAGGGCAGAATAGGGCTGGCACTATTCTTGCGTTCTTGAAATCAAACATATCATTTCAATGAATAAAATTTTTTTTGTTAATTTTATAGGACCTATTACGAAACACCCCTTTTCAAATATTGAAAGAATAAAAAACCGCCATATTTTACGGCATAAGTAAGTATAAGACTACGTACGTACAATACTAGGTCAAATATTTCAACTGAAAGATTCTTAATTATCGTTGTATGCTTACCATAATGTCCATAGCATAGTGAAGATTTAACTCAAAAGTAAAAGATCATAAATCAAAATTCTGTCATACCCGATGATTACACTATTACATTAAAACAAAATTAACGGTTAATCTATATCAAATGCCACTTTAAGTTAACTCATAATATTCAATACGATATTGGTATTAAGGTGATTCCACGTTGCTGCTTTCCGCGTTCCTCAAATGCGAAACTGTCAAAACTTTAGTGAAATATTGGAGAAAGTTTAGTTCAAAGCAGAATAGTTCAGCAGATTCAGAGGAGGTTGTGATTACTTGGTACACTCAGTAGCGCAATAAGAGGGGAGCTCAAAGGCGCATGTGGTTAGCGCATTCGGCCTGCGATCGTGGAAGTTAAGCATCTTTTGCAATGGTCGGTCATTGGATGGGTGACCAAAATTTACTATCTTGAGCTCCTCCATGCTTTGGAAGGCACGTTAAGCTGTTGGTCCTGGCTGCATCTGCAGTCGTTAGCACCCACCAATCCGATCTGGGCCTGCGTGGTAGGTCATGGCCCAATCTCCCTATTCCATCCATAGGGAAGGCCTGTACCCCAGCAGTGAGGACATTAATAGGCTGATGATGATGATGATTTCGCAAACGGATCCCTAAATCGAAAATAAGTCTTAGGAACCCTTGAGTAATTTTAAAGGACCTATTCAACGATATCCCACACGATGGGGTAGATGATGAAAAAATAAAATCATCCCCAGGTTACATGTAGGGGAACTACCCTAATATAGTGCTTTCCTTTTAATAATAATAGTGCTTTTCATGAACTTTGAGGTAAAACTATAACGGTTAAGATAAATTTGTTAGTTACGACTATTACCACTAATAATAGTCGTTCAACATTGGTTAAAGAAAATTTCATACCTATTAAAAAATCCTTAGAATAAAACATTAGTAGTGACATAAATGAAGTTATTGTAACAAATCAAAATCATATTTCATGTTCCACAATCAAATCAAACCCATCGGCACCAGGGTCATAAAAGTCTGACTATAAAAATTGTAATGAGGGAAAATTGTAATTTTGAAAAATGTTTAGCATATAACAAAATTCCGCACTCATTATCAAGTAAAATTATTACAGTGTATTTGTAAATAATAACAACACTGGATTTAATGCATAATAGTACTGATTTAAATGCAAAATTCAATCTTTAATTTTGGCACTATTGGTTACTTATTATCCTACTGTCCTATACGGAGTGGTCCAACTAGTGACGTCAACAATTTTTTTTAGATTCCTCGCACCTATGCGTTTCCGAAAATATGTATGTTCTGCGATTTTTCTTAGTTTTCCAGTTATATTTTTTTTATGTATATTTAATGATTGCTGCCAGCGAGGTTTCAAAAATTCATATCTTTTTTCGTAGTAAGTATTTTGCAGTCTTTTTTGTGACATAATTGTCTTGAATGTTGTTTTAATAAAAAAAAATAACTCAGCTTCCTGAAATTACTTAAAGTTACTCAAAAAAGGCTTGAAAGTTGGAACTTTAGTTTTTAGTAGGATTTACTTAAACATTCAAATTCAACTCAAATAACTAAAATGCTAGGTGCGAAGAATCTAAAAAAATTGTTGACATCACTAATTGGACCAGCCTATATATAGGACGTTTATTTTCCTGAAAGTCGCGTAATCAATATTATTTTCATATTCTTAACATGTTTTTTAATACATGTTCAACTAAAAAGTTAAGCTAATACAAAGATATTGAGAAAAAAAAGTTTCAGGCTTATTTGGGTTAATAGGCTGATGGTGATGATGACTCAACAGCGCATCGAGCTTTCCGAGATTGCCATTTGTCTACTTGCGTGTATAGTTTAGTATCGTGGAAGTTAAGCAACATCCGAAATTGCCTATCAAAGGATGTGTGACCTTAAATTCACTATACATCTCTAGCTCCTACGTGTTTCTAAAAGCAAATAATCAATCGTTCAACAATCATCGTATTTCGATATAATTTACGGGCCCGATAATCCGATGAACCTTACTGATGTATCTGCAGTCGTTAGCAACCACTCACCTACACTTGGCCCACGTGGTGGTTTATTACCCACACATTTGCTCAACATGAGCTTCACTCGCCAACCTCATTTCCGATACCTCAAATTCGAATTCAAGTCCTTTCGAATTCATCAAATATTTATTACTGGACTGCTTCACCAGTTATTGCGAAGTTTTGCTGTGAAAAGATGTTAAGATTAAGTAATGTCTATAATTGAGGGCAGGTATTAAACTTAACATTTTATTTTACATAATCGCCCTACGTTCTTCCCTTTACTCAGGTACTTCATCTTCCGTATAAAGACATTCCGCATATTTATGTAATGGCGACATTAATAAGTACATACTGATCTTATGGCCACTTATGAAGTTACTACTTCCAAGATCGTTTGGTCCAACCCCTACGCTACCGAGCTCCTTATTTCTACTCTCTCCATCCAAAATTCTTCAACACCTTGTCGTAATACGCTCGTCTATTGTTCTAGATGCAAAATGCTCGCGAACAACATTTCGGACAACTCGACAGACAGCGAGTACACACCGTACGGTGAGCGACTGGAGACGTACCTGGTTCCGGTAATGTTCGCGATCATATTCATCGTGGGCGTGCTCGGGAACGGTACGCTCGTCATCGTGTACATAAGACATAGGAGCATGAGGAATGCGCCTAATACGTAAGTTTCTAGAGTCCAGTGATCCTATAAATTGTACTGACTACGCTGGTCTGAGATACAGGAAGAGGTTCTGTCATTCTAGGTGCCAGCTAGCAAGGTCTCTTCCTGTATTCAAAATCCAGCACTGAGTTTTGTCATTGTTAAGTTGTGTAGCTTTACAGCCTATGCTCAGCAGTGGGCGTCGTACTGCTGAGAGATGATTATGAGATTACGTTTATGATTATGCAATATATTATCATGTTATCTGAATATGTTAACGCAAATGTCTTCTTTAATTTCTTATTTATTCTAAGATTTCTTTATAAACACCTACTTTAGCTTTACCGAAAATTGCTAGCAGGACATGTCCACGTGTTATGCGTGACAGCAGCAGAGGAATGGATTTAATAATATCAGTACCCATTGTTATTATAAACTACTTAAGTTAAAATCACCAGTGAACACGCCTTTTCAACTCCCACCCACCCGTATCACTCCACGAATGTGCATCCACAAACGGAACAAACATCGTTCCAAACGCGTCGACCGAAAACTGTTTTAAGCTCTCAAAAAATAAAAGTGTGAGGTGCACGGTGATCGCATTCGTTTGCACAAAGACATTTGCTTTGAGTAAAACGAGAGCTGAATCGTTGTTAAATCGTGTGCCAGACCAAATGAATTTCAATCATATGTTTTTGATTCGTACGGTAAGCTGTTCTTTTGGCTCAAAATTTTAAATATTTGCTATTTTATAGATGTCACAATAAAATGAGAATTATATGGGATTATTAGGTTAAGACTATAAGATATGTGCAACATATTTTTTTTTCTTTTGCATTAAACTGAATTGGCATTTTTTTATTATTATTTGTAGCTTAACCTATATATGCCCACAACTACTATTTTATGTGGTTCCTTATTAGACCCCTGATTCGAAAACGGAACAAAAAAGGAGCTTTCGTTTAATGTAATTCATTAACTTCTAAAGATCGGAATAAGCTTCCTGTATGTATTAAAAAAACCGGCCAAGTGCGTGTCGTGCCATGCGCAGTGTAGGGTTCCGTAGTCGCTCGTCGTCACCACAATATATTTTGGAAAGAGTCTATACTTTAGAACTAACTTTACTTCGTCTAAGTCTCTTTTAATGTTTTCTTTAAGGAATTTTTATTAATTCAGAAATTTTCTTATACATAAGTTGAACGACTCTTAAACTAACAAAATTAATTTTAACCTTTATAATGTTCCTTAGAAATTCATGAAAAGCACTATTATCATGATTTTTTTAGGTTTTTCAAATCAATAGTTTAGCTTTTATCCATTTTATCGGGACGCCCTACAAGAACAAAAATTGGCACTTTAAAGTTAAATATTTCGCAAACGGATCCCTAAATTGAAAGTAGTCTTAGGAACCCCTAAGTAATTTTAAAGTACCTTTTCAACGGCAGCCCATGCGATGAGGTAGACGATGAAAAACTAAAATTATCTCCAGGTTACATGTAGAGGAGCTACCCTAAAAACAAAAATGTTAAAATTCAATTCCCATGAACATTGAACATGCACGTGTAGCTGACGCAGCTACTAGCATCGGCGACAGGGATGATGACAATTTTTTTTTCTTCGTTTATCAGGTAGATTATCAAAAAGTATTGGACACGTATTTTTTCTTTTTTCACATAATATAAACATTGCAGAAATCTATTGATTTGAAAAGTCGCATGACGTAACATTTTGGTACAATTTTCACTTAAAAGTGACGTCACGAGCCCCTACTCCCAAACTTTGACGCGCTATAACTTTGTCATTTTTTGGTTGATTGCCCAAAGAAAAAATACGTGTCCAATATTTTTTGATCATCTAACTTACAGACTGAATAGAATTTCGTTTACTGTACCCCGTCATCACCCCTACTCAGAAAACGGGGCATTCTGATACCCAACATCGGTCGGACTCCTTCTCTTAGTAAAAATTCATTTTAAGTAATATTGTAATGCAATAAACTTTTATTAAAATAAATGTTTTTTTTTTGGATTTTTCGGTTGCGACCACGCTTATTCGACATATTTAAGTTTACCACTAAACACATTTTCTAGAAAAGTATTATGGTGGGATATATTTTTTTTTTCTTTCTTTATGGGTTGTATTTTACGCAAAAGCAGTCATGATATTTTATGAAAGTGTTTTTACTGATTTGTCTATTTGTTTGTATTATACAGAGAACTAACTTATATTATAATAAAGTTCGTAAGTGTTTATTTTTGGGTTTGTATAAGTTTCAAGATCTATAGAATGGAAGATGCATATATAATATTTATGAAAATTTTATGATTAAAATGTTAAAAAAATATAAAAGAAATGCCACTGCAACGTTTTTATTTTACATTATGTTGTTTTTTAACAATTATTACGAATTAAAAATACTTGAAACGGAACGTATTTTAAAACACCATTCAGCGTTTAGTGACGTCACTCCTGTAATGACAACTTCTTTGAGGTTATGGTTGTTAAAGTAAATATTATTTTATGGGAATATTTATTGCGTTTTTTTACATTTAATAAAAATGTTGACATGGTTATAACTTTTTTTGTCCAAAGTGCAGAGTTTTTAAGTGTAGAAATGAAAGGGACTATATTACTACGGTATGTAAAAATCGTAGTTTATTCGTATTTTATTCAGCGGCTTCTACAAATCTTACGGCGATAATGCAATCGGCTATGTCCAAATTAAAAGAGATGGAAAATTATGTACAATAAAAGGTCGAGTTCTCCGGAGCATAAACTACGTAAAGAAGGTTATCGTGTTACAGTTATTTTAAATGAAACGTAAAGCTTGGTTCAGTCCTACCAATGTGAAGAATGTGCCACACATTTTAAACTTTATCTAATTTTCGACGTCATTCTCCAACTGTAAAATTAAAAATATGTTATAGACAGGTTTTGTAAGTATTAGGTAGGTCACTAATGCGTTTTTACGTATAAGCAGATTAATTAAGCATATAAAAAGTATATTCGCCAACTTACGTCAAAGTGATCTTCTCGAATAATGGTCTTTGGAGAATAATTGTCATTTCTCTTCGCAGCTTGAAACCACTTTTTTTTCAGTTTTGGGACAGAAGTTCCAGTCAAAAACAATTTATTTGGGAACTTTGTTGTAGTAGATTGGCACAAAACATGAGTCAACACGGCTTTTTTTCGGAATATTAGTGGTATTGTTATGATAACATGATGTTGATGGATAGTCCATTTTAAATTTTTCAAAAAAATATTTCGAAAGTCGAAAAAATATGCAAAAGTATGAAAATTGAAACCCAGCAACGAACAATTACGATCAGTGACAGACAGGAGTGACGTCATCGCAACCATAGGTTCGTTTTCGCGCGAAAATTTAAATTGTCAATTTAAAACCGCATTTTTTCCGATAAATCACAATGTTTTAATTTTTTAATATATCTGTGGTTTATTCTACATGGAATTCTTTAAAATGAAAACAAAAATAAAAATATTGCATCTTCCCTATTCGCCGAGTTTGAATTAAAATATGAAAGTTAAATAGACGTTGTTTTTTATTTGCAATTATTTATGTTTAGGTAAATATCATCCTAAATCATTCAGACTATTTACTACCTATTTTGTGGTATTTACACTTTTTTTTAAGGGTGTGATCTTATTTTATCCCTCTACAGCAAGACCTTTACCCAAGCAACGCAACTTCGTCCGCGTGGATTTACTATTACTGGTTACTACATATTTAAATAGCAAAAGGTGAAAATGCGAGTAAAAATTTTATTTTTCATCAGCACCAATCTATTGACAGTAAAAAATATTGGGTTCCTGAGGGTTCCAAAAAACTAACAATAACGCGGACGAAGTTGCGAGCAGGTGCTAGTAATATTATCATAAATGTGAAAGTTTGTCTATTGAGCAGACCGTGTCGCAGCAGTGGGGACTCAATAAGTTGATGATGATGGAAAATTAAATTTTAAGTGCATTTTCGCCTTTTGCTATTTGTATAGTAAGCAGATTGATGAAAATGCTGATTGGGCAAAAAAAAACTACCTAAACCACTAATTCCACGCGGACGAAGTCGCGGGCAAAAGCTAGTATTTAATAATATTTGACGACCTCCGTGGTATAAGTGTTATGTACGCTGGGTTTCAAAGTGTCACCTACTCAGAGTTTGTATTAAATATACGAGCATATATACTTAAATCCTAGCTGTTTATAATGTTTCTAGATAAATATTATAATATTGGTAATTCAAACCTTACAGTGCTTAATTTGGGGTTGTGCTAATTTGGTGTGTGTTATTTTTTTCCCAGGTACATATTTTCGTTGGCGCTGGCTGATCTGCTGGTGATCTTGATATGCGTGCCGTTCGTCTCCATCATTTACACGTTGGAGTCGTGGCCTTGGGGAGAACTGATCTGCAGGATATCCGAATCGGCTAAAGACGTCAGTATTGGGGTGTCTGTGTTCACACTGACGGCTTTGTCAGCAGAGAGGTACTGCGCTATCGTGAATCCGTTCAGAAAACTACAGGTGAGAGATTTTTGTACATGTTTGGCCAAGTGAAATTTGTATTAAACATCGACAATAATACTTGATCCTTTCCCACCCATAGGGAAGGTCTGTGCTCCAGCAGTGGTGACATTTAGGCTAATGATGATGATAACACTCAGTGTCATTATACATCATGGCCTATTAATCGCCACTGCTGAAACACAGGCCTTCTTCATAGATAGAATAGGGAGATTGGGCCGTTTATTTGATATAGACAGAAATTGTCTGAACTGACGGCCAACCATCACTAGATGGAGAGACACATTAAGTAGACGAATGCTTCACTTACTATTAGATATATTCACTACACAATTTGCCTGATATGGGATAATTCTCTAAAACTAAGTTCAGCAGTTGTAGTATTTCCCTATAGTGCTATATGAATAATGTAATGGAGATTAAGCTGTCAAATTTAGTTGAGTGTAGATAATCATGTCAGAATTAGGGTCATTATGATTATTGTCTAAATAGTGTGGTAGATAGTGTGAGAAATTAATCATTTCAGCCAGATTTATATGACGACCGTACCTAACCGACCACAGATAGAAGTTTTCACCAGTACGGCATTGACAAACCATAGAGATGTTTTAACTGAATCGTTTATAGTGGTTAGTCAAAGAAACTTTACCGATACAGGCTGTGATAATTTGAAAACAGAAAATTCAGGAAGTTCACAGGTAAAACTCACATAAATACTCGTCAGGTTTTGTTGTAGTAAAGAGAGTGGCAGGAGCGATAATATACAGTTAGTAAATAATTAGTTTTGAGCTTGTTTCGTCTCAGGCTATGTCGAACCATTAAGTTGTTTAGTTCAATCCTGTTACGTCTTGTTCCGTTTCGTACTTATTGAGCTGTCAAGTCTTTTTGCGGATGGGTTGGATATTTCACCTTGTCTACTGGCAAATTTAGTTTGACTCGTCCCTTCTCGAGCATGTCCACCAGTTAAGCATTCAATCGTCCGGACTTCAACTATCTCATTCAGTTGTTTTACCCGATTTTGATTTGGTGTCTCGTTGGTCTATCTAGTTTATTTAATTATAATGACCAGTAACAATTTCTCTCATCTATCCAACTCTTACTTGGAATAAACTTAGACTATCTTAAAATTCTATATTAGCTAATGTGGCTAAATAAAATAAAATAAATGTGGTAATCCAAAAAATATATGTGGTAAAACAAAATTTAGGTTTAAACGATCTCTGATGCAGGGCCGGACCTTGAGTTTAGGTAGCCCTGGCCTAATACTTCTTAGGGACCCACCTTATTACTCAAACTGTAGAAAAAATCAGACAGTAAAATATTTAATTGATATTATAACATATTATGCCTTAGTGTTATACAACCGTAAATAAATTGACAAATTATAACTTTTCTGCACCTTCCTTTTTTTTTGCTCCGTACATTCTAGGTTCTTAGTTAAATCAACATTTATGGACAAAACAGATAAATGGTTAAGTCGTGAGTTTGATATCGTCGTTCTGTATTTATTCTCTATATTTGCCATCCTGGAAAAGGAGCGCTCGGATTCACAGCTTGTGATTGCTTGTAAGGTTAAATATATTTTTAACATTGTATAACAGTTCAGGAATACGTCAACAAGCTTCTTTTTTTATAGATAGGCAGATAGGTCCGACAAATGACTCCGACCCACCTGATGTTAAGTGACGGTGAAGTCTAGACGTGAAGATTGCTGGTACAGCAGTTCTACCTGCCACACCAGCCATCCTCACCAAGCCGGCCTGCATGTTACTTCTTCATGCCTCTTTTAAAGGATCGCAGGTTGTAGGAAGGATAGTGCGACAAAGAAATGAGTGACCCAATTTCTGTGTACGCGTTGGAATTGTGGCCACAGCTAGACGATGACAACGAAGGCCAGCGCGCGTGGTCCTCTGAAGGAAAGGGGAAGGTGAAATAAGAGAGAAGAACTCCTCAGAACACTCGCCTTGGTACAGACGATAGAACGTGCTTAGGGATGCCACGTCACGGCGTTCCACGTCACCCATTTAGAAATGTGGTCCAAAGCCTGATTGTGTTCAATGACAAGATTCTCTCGTTTCTCCTTGGTTGCCGCCTGTCCAGCCGCTGCTTGTCCGAGATACTCTGCATGCACTGCGCTATTTTCTGCATAGCAATAAATATTCCCAAGAGGAATTAAGTCATTGATATGCAGCAGAAAGAGGGTGGGGAATAGAACGGAGCCCTGAGGAACGCCGGCATTCACTGGCATGAACCGCAAACTACTACCACCGGTAAGGACACGAATTCTACGCTCATGCAGGAAGTCAGCTCACCTAAGAACAGAACTGGGCCGGCAGATCGTATGTCGTTAGCTTGGAGAGAAGGCTTTTGTGCCAGACCCTGTCGAACGCCTTGGCAATGTCAAGGCTGATAGCCAACGACTCGCCCCGCTTGTAAATCATCAATTTTCTACTTTTTAATCTCGCCTCGCAAACTAAAACCGTTATTATAATTTATGTGAACATATATTATAATAACGGGATATTTACCTATCACGTGTTTTACTCGTTGTGAACTCCCGATATTTCAGCAATTTAAACGGTTGCACTTCGGAAACATGATGTTGGCCTATCAAATTCATTTTTCTGAACCTTTGGTAACAAGTGTTTTCTTTTCTATCTCTGTGATTTAAATCGTCTTGTTACGTACAAGTATAAAGAATTTTATTGTTTACATATATATATATACCTATATCTATAAATGTCTTAATAAGTATGAGGTTAATGATATACATATATAATGATCAAATAATCAGTGCCGTCAGGGTTAATTCGGAACTTTATTTAAAAAAATATATTAGGAACTACCACAAATGCTAGTGGTTAGTGCATCCGCCCGGACAGCGGAACACGCAGATTTGAGTCCTACCTGAAACCTTGACAGTGTCGATTTCTTTTTTCTAGAATCTTAATGTTAATTACGCGTCACGTTGTTTGACCGGGATGAATCATAAACTACTTAACCGATTTTAATTAAATTTGCATGCCGTGTGCAGTTTGCTCCAACTTGAAAGATATGATAACCTACATCTCAATTTATAGACGCAAAATTATTTTATTGCAAATTATTACTTTTGGGAGATACGAAGTCAGCGAAGTTCGCCGAGTCAGCTAGTACTCTATAGATTTATAAATCACGCAGATTGCGTACGGAACCAAACAACTTAGCCCCTTAGCTAAAGTTATAAAATCTACATCATCAAAATGTGCACTGCACACAGTACTATCAGTTGACGGATTCCAATTGTTTTCTCCTCTTCTTCAGTTTCGAAAACCCCCACCTACACTACGCAGTAATCATAAAAAGGAGGCAAAAGTAATTATATCAATAATATGGGTTCTGTTCTTTTCCGTTTGGAACACGGAACCTGAAAAGTTATGAAATCTTGTCTTACCGACTCACAAATGCATGAAATACAAATTTCCCAAATTATTGGAAATTATTCCCGTAAAAATATAAATGATTCTAGCAAGATAGGAAAAGACAGAGTCTGGGACGGAAACAGCGGAGCACGATTAAGATGAATGTGTAATAGCAGCCGAACATTTTAACTGTCAATTCGAAGTCCCAACACCTTAACGTAGATTCGAATTAAATGAATTGAATGGGTTTGATTAATCGCAGGATTCGCAGGGCTCCCTGAGGCTAACGCCGGCCGCGAAGGTGGGAGGGGTCACCTACGCCAAGGTGTTGGAGATGGCCAGGGGGAAGATGAGGCTCCAGGAAGTGGGCATAGAGGGAGGGCTCAAGATCCGGGTAAGCCGGATGGGGACCAAACTCCTTATGGTCCCAGGCCCGGACAGCGAGGTGATGGCAGAGTTCGTGGAGGTCGACAGGCCGGAGAGGGTGGCTGACCTGCGGATTGCCGGGCTCGACGAGTCCATCACGATGGAGGAGCTGGTGCAGGCGGTGGTGGAAATGGGGGGCTGCCAGGCCTGCAGGTTGGAGGTTGGGGAAATACACCCCGGACCGGGAGGCAACGGGTTCGCCAAAATAAGGTGCTCCATAGACGCCGCGAGAAAGATGGCGGAGGGCGACAGACTGAAGGTGGGGTGGAGCCTTGCACGCGTGACAGTCCTGGGCCCCCCACCTGCGCACTGCTTTAGGTGCATGGGCAGGGGCCATGTTGTCGACAGGTGACCGTCAAGGGAGGATCGCAGCTGCCTGTGCTTTAGGTGCGGGAAGACGGGACATAAGGCGGCGAGTCGCCCGTGTTTCCTCTCCTTCTCCTAGGAGAAGATGCTAGCAGACGTGGGCGACCGGGAGGGGGGAGAGGGACGGGTAGAACTACGCTTCCCCTCCCGTTCCCCCCTCCCAGGAACGGCGGTCCCCCCTCTTGTAGTTTTGCTACAAAAGGGCGGCGGAGGGTTCTTGGACGGGTACGCCCAAGAAGCCCTTCCGCAGCGGATGGGGGGCGGTATGGTGGGTACTAGGCCGCGTACCCAGCCCCCACGCGCGAGCTTACCTGCGCACGTCTGCGGGGTCCCTGCAATACCTCGGGAGACCCCTGCCGTGAAGCCCCGGCGAGACCGAGAAGCTGCTGGGTGCGGAGTCGTGGTGGAATCCCTAACGGGGACCCCGCGGCTTCGCATTAAGCAGTGTAGAAGGTATTCGCAGGACTTTTTTAGCGGATATTATGCTGCAAAGCGCCCGTAAGGGTTGCGGGGTCCACGGTGGTCAGCCACTGGGGGGTCCGTAAGACTTGCGGGAGCTAGGTGTGAGGTCCGTTCGGCGGTGTGCCTCTTAAAGGCGCCGTCGTCTGTAAAAAGATTTTTTACCTGCGTTATAAAAAAAAAAGGATTCGCAGGGCTGAAAACCATGTGATCTGTTTAATGTAATAATATTATGGATTATTTCGCATTATTGTCTATTTTTGACTTTGACTTGACTTAGCTGGGTACCCCTTGAACCTACGGGGCCCTGGGCTGAAGCTCAAAAAGACATATGGTAGATCCGGCCCTGCTCTGATCTGCAAATGGACTCATGACTCTTTCAGTACAGAGACCTACGCATCGTTAATCAGGGTTTCACAAATCTCTCAATTCATATGGAATAAAAGCGTTACATTAATTATTCTGAACTGTCGTGTTCATCTTTAGGAAGTCTCATTTCCAAACACATTAGACTCGTGAGATTTGAAATTGGGAGGCGTGAATACCAAAGTCACATACATGTAGTCAAGTATTTATAATCTTCTTCGTTTTAAAATGTCTTTTTCCCAAAATGGAGATTTGCTTTTCATCTTTGCTGTGGGAATTGGGAAAATATGTTGTACTCATCATGAATCCGTCGCGTCAAGATTTTAAAACCTGATATCCAGCAGCGTACTGTGACTGTCGTTTACCTCGTCTTTAATGCTAAGATAAAAGAAGTATCATTTCTAAGTTATAAGAAAATTTTACTCGAGAAAAATCCGCACGGTCCATCAAGAGGATTTAAACCAGCACCATGCTCTTATGCTACCAAGGCCTTAATGGCCGCATCAAATTTCTTCTAGTATTTCTTAAGCTGTAATACAGTGCCATCTTATCGCATTGTAGATATTCACAATAATAATAATAATCTTTATTTTTGAACTCTAACTAAATACATAATTACTCTATCTATAAATACTAGAACAATAAAACTCATGACGTATATGATATAACAATTTAGCGTTAACAACCGTAGTAGTCTAAGACTGTGTGACAGTTATTAGCGCCCACCTCAAAAGACAGGCACATTACAGACATGATTAGAAACAAACAAGGTTTTTACGTACAATGTACGTAACACTTTTACAAGTATTATATTTTTTTTAAGAAGCAATTGTATTTTTATTGTATTTTTAATTTAAAGCATTTATCTCCAATATGCGCCTGAACTACGGAAGGTTCCGAATCCCGTTTGATACCTGGTCTGCATGCGAAAATCGCTTTTATTATTAAGCATAGTTTTTTGATTCGAGTAAATGAAGGCACTGTCGAAAATCGATACCCACTAATAGATTCCAAATGAGAATAATTACACTCAAATAAATGTTGGTATCAATTGTGACTAGGTGTTGGTACCTACCGTGCTGCTAACATTAATGATGCTAAATGCAGTTTTATTTAAATTTCAGTAGCTACTGTAACGCCCGTAGCGTTACGGCCTCCTCGCTTGTATAAACTCTTTGTTTATGGAATGCCTGCGGCTGGCAGATGTATTCAAAAGTAAATGTCACTATTTTAAAGATTTGAATATGAGAACCCTCTGTCTCATACCGAACATTCTGAGAGATAGAATTCAGGCACAGACTCAATCGGTTGATATAAAGATTATGTTATTTTCTCTGAGCTTAAATAAAAGAAGTAAAACGTTTCAAGATTATCATTTTTAGCTGTAAAAAGCTGCGTGCGTCCTCTTCTCTTCGGCAAAGCGGCTTCCCTACAGTATCTACGTATTTATGTACATCCTTATTTTATTATTTGTATTTGTATTATTTGAGGGTAATACACTAAATTAACACGGGACACATATTATGAACATGAAATATGAATTTGTGTTGCATTGGAATATCTGAAAACAGTAGCGTACCTACTACAGTGACTCCACAATTAAATTAGGTCGTTTGTTTTATCCTTTGTTTATCTTTGTTGCAGTTACGGAAACTACCACTGGTGTGCGCGACATTCATATGGGCAGCCGCACTTATCTTCGCTGCTCCAGCCGCCCTCTTCTCAAGCACAGTGGCCATTGAAATACACGACAACATAACTATAGTTTATTGCACACCGTACCCGCCTGACTGGGACAACTATCCCAAGTAAGAATCTCGACTTAGTCTACATACAAATAGAGTACATTATGCAATTTGAACTGTACGTAAACTTGGACAGAGCGCCTACTAAAATAATAGGAGTGGTCTCATACTGCTGTAACTTGTTGCTAATTTATTTACGCTGTCACTGGAGAATGAGCAGTTTTACATGAATTTCGTCGGACGCATACCTAATATTCTAAATTATCTTATAATGTTAAGTGCTGGCACTAAAAGTCTCATAAAATTATCATAAACAGGACAGATAAACGTTTTTATGAGTGTCGCTGGACGGCACATTTACATTATCGCGGCATGGTTCTTAGGCTTATTAAATTTTGTTATAGCAACGATGCTTTTAAAAAATGCTCAGTAATAGGGTCCCGTTTTTACCCTTTGAGTCGGGACCCTAAAAAGGTAATTTTACTAAGGGTTGCTACCTGTCTCCCTTTAGCTAGGTATGTTCGATTTTTTTCTCCTCATGTCCGGTCAAATATTTATGTTTAGACGCAAATTGGCGTCCTTTTACTAACAGGAAGGTCAGCTTAACTCTACATACCGGTATCGGTTGCACTCAATGTCCACAATAGACTCGCCATTAAAAACCTGTAAGGATTTTTTGCTACTCCTTCACGAAAGTAGGCTTTGAAAGCCGTAGAACTTTATTTTCCACGTAATAAGACTCTATTTTCCTTGTGTTTTAATTGAGAATAGCTTAAAAACAAGTACGTCGTTGATTTTATATTTTTAATGTAAAGTAATTATTGGATTTTACGTATAAAATAGTAATTGGGTTTGGTAACGACGTTGTTATGGATCTAGATCAGGTTATACGAATCATAAAAAACTAACTCGGTTACTTCGTAATGGCGTAGTTATTCGAAGATATATTATAAGACTAGCTTTTAGAGCAATGCCGCCGCTTGCATGAAATTCATTTCTTGACTTCAAGAATATCAACAAAATATATACTAAATTAAGGGTAACATAATCTATTGAAATGCCCATATAACTAACCCAAAAATATATCATCAATCTATTTTTCTAATAATCCTAATAGTTTGTAAATAAAATAAAAGTTATTTTCAACTAAAATTATGTGAACCAAATTGTGCTAGTTAATTGTTATTACACAACTTTGATAGTTTTGGCAAAACATAAAAGAATCAATATACCTAGCCTATATCTGTTCTGAAAATGAATTCCGAATTGGTATTGGAGAAAGTATATTAGGAATCTGCTAGTACATCTAAATCTAAAGGCTTGAACTTTACCTCTTCGTAAAATATATATATATATATATATATATATATATATACTTATATAATATAATTCTAGTTGTCGCCTATTGGTCGATATTAGACCTTTATAGTTATGTCAAGTTCTAAAATATTAATTCTACAATCCTTTTCTTACGTCGAATAGTAAACTTTATTAAATTCATCAGGTTCTTTTCTATCAAAGAGTCATTGTGATTATGAAAAACAGTGGTATAATGTGAAATATTTATTGTATGAATGTTTTGTATTACTTTTTTATATTAAAATCTGACACTCGATACGGAATGCTTTTCGCACACCTACACAAAGGAGCTTGGTACTACATGCACTAAAATTAGCGTTCGAAATTTGAATTTAGCTCTATTCATGGACGTATAAAAAAAAAGTTTTTTTATACGTAACGTTCTATCGTAATTTATTATCATTATATAAATAACATTTATCTATACTATTAAACAGTTAAAGAGTATATTTGATTGGTTGGTTGGTTGGTTGGTTGGTTGGTTGGTTGAACGCGCTTATATCAGGAAGTACTACTGGTCCCATTTTAACAATTATTTTGTGATACATAATCTCATTAAATCTGTGCTCATTTAAAACCGGTTCAGCCGTTCTCGAGTTATAAATGTTCTTTAACAAATACGACTAAACCATTTTAATTTTAATGTTTATTAAACACTTTTTAATATTTAAAAAGGTGAACCAAAAATCAGGCGAATGTTTGGCAAGCCCTTTTTTTTTTTTTTTTAATACGCAGGTAAAAAATCTATTTACAGACGACGGCGCCTTTAAGAGGCACACCGCCGAACGGACCTCACACCTGGCTCCCGCAAGTCTTACAAACCCCACAGTGGCTGCCCACCGAGGACCCCGCAACTCTTACGGGCGCTTTACGGTATAATATCCGCTAAAAAAGTCCTGCGAATACCCTCTAAGCTGCTTAGTGCGAAACCGCGGGATCCCCGTTTAGGGATTCTTCCGCGTCTCCGCACCCAGCAGCCTCCCGGCCTAGCCGGGGCTCCACGGCAGGGGTCTCCCGAGGTATTGCGGGGACCCCGCAGACGTGCGCAGGATGGCCCGCGCGTGGGGGCAAAATACACGGCCTAGTGCCCACCGTACCGCCCCCCGTCCGCTGCGGAGGACTACTTGGGCATGCCCGTGTAGCTCCCTCCGCCGCCCCCCTCTTTGCAGGACAGAACTACAAGATGGGGGCTGCCGTCAGGGGATCCCTCGGTGGCCGGCACGGCACAATGCGCCGTACCGGCCAGCTAGGGATCCCCGCGGGCAGGGTCATGGGACGGGCGTAGCCAGAGCACGCACTCGTCCTCTTCTGCCCGCTCTTCTTCGGCGGGAGGGAGCGGCCAGGGGATCATCCTCCCGCTCCCTCTCGGCTGCCTCCTTCTGCGAGATAACGTTCTCGCAGAAGGAGGCAGCCGCCTCCCATGCCGACTCGCTACGGAGCATGGCCTCTACCATGCTCCGCAGCGAGAGGGTTCCGCCTCCCAGCGCCGCAATCAGGTCGCGGCGCTGCTGCCGCCAGGCCGAGCACTCCAGCAAGGTGTGCTCGGCCGTATCGTCCGGGGCGCCGCAGTGATGACACTGCGGCGTTTCCTCCCGACGTGCGACACGGTACAGGTAGTGACCGAAGCATCCGTGCCCGGTCAGTACCTGCACCATGCGGAACGAGAGGCCGCCGCGCCGGCGACCCACCCACTCCTCCAACACCGGACGAATAGCCTCAATCGTCCGGTGGCCGGCGCTTACATGGGCGAGTGCCTCATCCCATCGCCGCAAGGCCTCTGCCTGCGCGATGGAACGGACCTGCCGCAGCTCTGCTGGGGCAGGTCTTTCACCCCGCTCCCTGGCTTCGACCCGACCTCGATGCACGTCTGCCAGAACCTGGGCATCGAGATCCCACGGCGTCATACCCGCGAGTACGCAGGCGGCGCCGTGGCTGACCGTGCGGTAAGCTCGCACGACCCGGGTCGCGATGGTCCTCTGCGGTCGTCGCAGCAGGGCCATCGTGCGGGGTTTGAGGCACTCTGCCCAAACCGGGGCTCCATAAAGTGCCATCGATCGTATCACCCCGTGATACAGTCGACGGCACGCATCTCCTGGTCCCCCCACGTTTGGGAGGACCCTGCCGAGTGCGGCTGCGGCGGCGCACAGCCGTGGAGCGAGGAGCTTGAAGTGCTCCTCGAAACTCCATCGGGGATCCAACACCAGGCCGAGGTACTTCAGGCTTCCCTCGACCGGTATACGGACCCCCTCCACCCGGATATGGAGCCCCGGTTGGGTGCTGCGGCGTAGGCTGTGGAACAGCATGGCCCTCGTTTTATCGAGGGCCACATCCAGGCCCAGGAGGCGGATGCGTCGGACGGTTAGCGCAGTGCCTACCGACGCCAAACGAACCGCCTCCTCTGCCGACTTTGCCTTCGCCGCGACCAATGTGTCGTCGGCGAAGCAGACAACCTCCATATTGAGGAGGAGGCTGCCTCGCAGCACCCAGTTGTACCCCAGGTTCCAGAGCAGTGGACCCAGCACTGACCCCTGGGGTACCCCTGCGGCCATGGCCCGAGAGCACATGCGTCCATCGGGCCCCTCGTAGAGGACTGACCTCCCCTGCAGGTAGTCCTCCACAATCGCTCGCAGGTATGGAGGCACGCAGTGAAAACGCAGTGCCTCCATAATACACTCGTGGGGGAGACTGTTAAAGGCATTGCGGATGTCCAGCGAGACCGCAACAGCAGTCTCTCCCCGCCGAGTGGCCGCCTCGGTCCACCCCTTCAAAAGGGCCACCGCCTCCACAGTGGACCGGTTTCGCCGGAACCCGAACTGGTGCTCTGCCAGATTCGGGCCCGGCCCCTCCAGGTGCTCAATGATACGCCCCGCCAGGATTCTTTCAAAGAACTTCCCGGCGTCATCGAGCACCACTATGGGCCTGTAGCCGGAGGGGGAGTCCGCGGAGCGACCGTCCTTCCTAAGTAGGACCAGCCGCCCCTCCTTCCACCTCCTCGGGAAGCGGCCCGTGGCGATGCACAAATTAAGCACCGCCCGGAACCGCTCCTTTAACGGCCCAATGGCCAGGGCCAGGACTTTCGGGGGGACTCCGTCTGGCCCTGGCGCCGTCCTCTTCGCCCTTATCCTGTCCCTCACCGCCTCGAATTCAGCGTCCGAGACGGAAGGGGGGGGCAGGGTCGGCACCTCCGACAGGCCATCGGGGGGCAGCATACGGGGGGGCTCGAACGGGCCCTGGTCGGGGAAGAGAGCCCCCAGGACCCGGGTCAGCAGACCCTCGTCCATTGCCGAGGTGGAGGGGGTGGCACCCGAAAATTTGCCCCTTACCACCTTATACGGCCGCCCCCAGGGGTCCTGGTCGAGGAGAGCTATAAAGCTCTCCCAGGACTCCCTTTTGGCTGTGATGATGGCCACCCTGAGGGCCTTTTTCGCCTCTTTGTACACCCAACGGAATTCAGCTTCATCGTCGGGTGTACTGGTGGCGCGCCTACGACATCTGAGGTAGGCACGCCGGGCCCACAGGCTGGTGGAGCGCAGGTCGGCAATTTCCTGCGTCTACCAGTACACCTGCCCTGATATACGGCTGGCTAAGGAGGGGGTGGCGAAGGTGACGTCGACCCGCGACGTACCGTTCCACCGGATACAGGTGGGGGCCGAGCCCACATTGAGGATCTGGAGCCTCAGGGACAGAACCCAAGACTCCAGATCTCCACCTTTTAGATTCGTGGCGGATGACCCCCACGCCGTGGATTTGGCGTTTAGGTCACCCGCCAATAAGACCGGAAGGGGCGCTGCCCGCCGAACCACTCCCTCCAGTGCCGCCAGGTATGCCTCAAAGTCTGCCCGGCTCCGGTTGGGGGAGAAGTACGTGGACACGACCACGACTCCTCCCCAATTGGCTGCAACGTACCCTGGCCCCCTCTCTCTCAAAATCAGAGGGGGGGCTGTACTGTGTGGCAGACGGAAGATGGCGGCGGACTCAATAGAGTCCACCAGCCAATCTGCCGACTGTGGCGGAATAGTGTAGGGTTCAGCCACAATCACAAGCCCCACGTTCCACTCCGACGCTGACTGGCGCATTAGATCTTGCGCCGCGCCGGAGTGGTTCACGTTTATTTGGAGGAGCTCGATGGTGTTACTGGACATTGCGTTGTTTGCACATCCATGAGCTCCTCTGTCGGGGCGGATTCTGCGACCCGGGCTACGTTGGCCCGTTCTGTGCGGGCCTTAGCGGGTGGGGGGTTACAGTTCCGGCCCCCCATCCGATGGTTCGATGGCCGCTTGGCCTCCGCACAGACGGCGCACTTTAGCGCCGCAGTGCAGCCCGACGCCAGATGCCCCTCTGAACCGCAGCGGTAGCACAGCTTGCTGCGGTCATTTGCAGAGGGGCATCGCTGTATGGGGTGTCCAACCATACATCGAAAGCAGCGCATGGGCTTGGCTTCTAGGAGATGCACTGTGGCAGAGCTCCAGCCCAGCGTCACCTTTTTTGCCTTTTCCAGGCGCTTGGCTGCCTCCACGGGGACCGATGCAAAGGCCGCACCAGTCCCCCGAGCCCCCGTATGTAACTTGCCCACCTTTATCTGGTGGGCAGGGCAGCCACCTATTTGCGCCAGCGCCTGGCACACTTCGTCGGCGCTTACCGAGTCGTCAATTCCAACGACTCGGACTTCAGCCGTTTTGGTCGGCCGGGTAACTTTGGCCATATCGCTCAGGACCTCCCCGATCTTGGTGGCCTGCGTGTCGGCCTGCTCCGGGGAGGTTTCCTTCGGGAGCTCAATGATCCGAGCCCCCGTGATGCCCGTCCGGAACTTCGCCGGGCCTATGCCCAGGTCCGCAAAGCTCACGGCGGACTTGGCCTGGGCGATGGCCTGACCGTAGGTGAGGCCCTTTTCTATGGCCTCAGGTTTAAGGGCCAGCACGACAGCCAACGTCTTTGGGGCCCGCAGAGCCTTCTTCTTCTTAGGGGCCCTCTGGGCTGGGGCCTGCTTGACCTTCTTGCCTTTCCGGCCCTTGGTGACCAGGACCCACTCTTTATCTTGAGCGGGTCCTCCCACCTCACCAGAGGTGGCAGGGGCTGGCGCCTCCTTACTCTTGGAGCCCTTCTTTTTGGGTCCCTGCTGAGGCAGAGGCGGCGGGGGCGCCATAGACGGCCGTGCTGGCCCAGTCCTCTTGACCTCCCTAGCCTTTTTAGGGAGGTTGGCCGGCGGGACGAGGGTGGTGTTCCCCATTTGGGCCTGCCGCTCCAGGCCGCGGCCCGATGCCTTGGAGGAGGCTAGGGGCGGTCTGTAGCTCCTTCCCTCCAATAGCCGCCCATCCACCTCGAGCCCCTCCAGGCGCGCTGACACCATGGTGCCCACCTCCCTGAGCAGCGCCTGCTGCAGGTTCTCAATCGCCCGGAGGAACTCCTCACGGGAAACCGAGCCCTCCTGCTCTGCCTCCGCAGGGCGACGCTCCACAGCCGGTTCCGGTGGCTGCCCACGTTCCGATCTAAATTGCCGGAAGGCCTTCAACTCCGACGCGATGGAGCCTATCTCGCCGCGTAGCCGCTTATTTTCGGCTCGGAGCCGACGAATCTCCTCCGAGGGAGCCAGCGACGTCGCCTCCCTCACCAACGTCAACAGGGCCTGGGTCTCTTCTTTTATTGTTTTGACGCAGGACCCCTTCACGTTGCCCGCCTTATTGACCACCCCAAGTACAGCGCTCGCCTTAGCCTCCGCTTCGGTGCGGAGCGATTCCGGGGAGCGAGTCTCCCTCCGGTCGTCGGACCTCTTCGATGACCGGCGCCGGCCTTTCTCCCATTCTGTCACCGTGTCCGACCCGGAGTCGGAGTAGTCGTTGCGCAGCTCCTGGCGCGCCTGGGAAGTGCCCACGTGGTGGGCATGGCCCCCCCGCCCCTTTTTCGTTCTGGGCACCTTGGGGGGCTGCGGCGTGGCCCTCTCGTCTCTCTCCGTCTCGGAGGTCTGGCAGGGGTCCAACTCTAATTCGGAGGGTTTGAAAAATATACCCTTCTCGCCCGCCCTCTTTCTTCCCGCAATGCGGGCGGAGCGGCGGCTAGACCCCAATCCCGGGTCCTCTGCCAGGACATCCTTGTAAGACCGCTGCGACTCGCGGTCGGTCTCATCCCCCTTGCTCAGGCCGGTGTTGATGGGCCTGTTATTGGAGCCGTCCGATTGCGGGGACGGCTGCTTCCTGCTTCCCCCCACAGAGGCGGCCTCAGACATCGCCTCGCTGTCTGCTGCGGACATTCCCTCGTCCGGGGTGAGAAACGCTGGCGGCGGCGGCGACGATGACGACGCAGGGCCAGCTCTCTTCCTCGTCCCTATCCTAGCGGGCTTACCCCGCCCCCTACCGGCCGATTTCGGCCCACCACCCTCGGGGAGCGACTTTTCTGAACTCCCTGCTGCGTTTTGACCCGGTCCCGCAGCTATGACCTTCTGGCATTCGTTGGCGCCCCCGCATACATGCGCCAGCCCAAGGTTGCCCTTGGGGAGGGATTGCCCGGCTGAGCCGGAACCCTCTCGGGGAGAAGTTAAGTAATTAACGTCTGCCATTTTGGGGTTTTGGTACTCTTTTACGCCAGAGCTCGGCCCCCTTTCCTTCCCTTCGCGCGGCGAGTCAGAGGGGCTAGGACCACCACCTCCTCTCAGCCGCAGCACTCCACACGACGCCTCGGTAACAAACTTCACACTGCGAGACCCGGATATCTCGCAGCGCCGGTGACCAGCCGGGGCGCATAGGTCTCTAGTGACAGATTTAACACTGTGATGCCCAGCTACATCGCAGCGCCGGTGGCCAGCCGGGGCGCATAGGCCGCTCGCAACAGATTTAACATCTTGAGGCCGAGCTACCTCAAGACGCCCGGGGCTAGCGGGATCGCATCGCAAACAACATCCATTATCGAGCATTCTCATTATACGGGGTTCCCCCTTCCGGGCGGGGGGGCCCTACCTGGCCTTAACATCCGGGATTTTTAGAGAGGTTGTCTCCTCTTGGCTCCCACCCTCGGGTGGCAGCCCCCGCTCCCGCACCTCGTGCGGGGTTACGGGTCGGCCGGAAATGGTGCGGACTTCGCATCATAACCGCCCTCGTGGGTAGGGGTTTCCACCCCCCTCGTGCTCAGCTGCCGCTTCCCAGAGTGTCCAGGACGCCAACCAAGTACACACCAACAATGGATCCAAGGCGTAGGACTCGGGGTGGGTCGTCAGAACGAGCCAGCCGAGTGCGCCACCCAAGGCCAAGTTCGCAGCAGCCGCTACCCCGAATATGTCGAGGACGCCTGCCACATCCTTTCAGGGTAATTTTTTACAGAGGTTGTCTTCCTCGCAGCCCCCGCCCTCCGTAGAGGACGGCAGCCCTCGGCCCCGCACCATGTACGGGGTTACGAGTTGTTTGGGCAACTTGTGCCCCCTCCAGGGTAATTTTTTATAGAGGTTGTCTTCCTCTCGGCCACTGCCCTCCGGAGAGAGTGGCAGCCCTCGGCCCCGCACAGGTGCGGGGTTGCGAGCTCTCCCCCAGCTCGGCTGCCGCTACCTGGGATGCCCAGGACGCCAGCCGAGATCCCCACTGGGTAATTTTTTAGAGAGGTTTTCTTCCTCGCAGCCCCCACCCCGGAGGATGGCGGCCCTCGGCCCCGCACCATGTACGGGGTTACGATATTGCCAGCTATCAGCCTACGCATGAGGTATCCTTGCGGATAACTCATACGTAGTTGCCCAGAGCACACCAGGCCAGCACATTTCCGTTCTCTAGGCCTAGGCCACAGGACAGGATATGCACCAGCCACACGGGGAGGTTTCTGGCATAGCACCCCATGTTTCGCAAGCCCTGCACTTGAGCACTGGTACTGTGACATGTGACTGCGTATGTAACAGACAGCCGGTGCTCACTCAAACACGTGCGGCTGGCTTGTAGTAAGTAGTTGAACGATCGCAGCGCGGTTGTATGCAGCTTTGACTCTGTACGGACTGTACGTTTCTTTACTCATGTGCCTTGCCTGGCGATTGTTGATACGCATAAAGGGTCTAACAGGCAGAGGCGGCCTGGCGGCTGCAGCCAGCCCTTATCGGTAATTTGTGTATGAACACTGGCTTTTACATTACTAGCGAATACAACTGGCCATCACCCACCACGGCCACGGATGCAGGCCAAGTCTGTCTGTGAGTCACTCATACGAAGTTGTGAGAGACGATAAATTATCATGTGTAGCTGAAGGAGCATACATATACATACGACAAAGCTTACGATAGAACTAATGCAAATATAGAACGCTCATATCAGCTTGGTACTTACAAGCTTAGTCGCCCAGGTGTGGTAGAAGCATGAATAAGCTCTTAAGTGTTGTCTCTATTTATTGAACCGCAAATTTCATTTGATCGATGTGAACAAAACAAACACTGCGTAAATACTTTGTATATTAATATAGGGAAGTTTATATACAGATTGATATATTTAGATCAGACAGCGTCATCATTATTTTGTTCAAAATATAAGGTGCAAAAACTCAAGGACAATGAAGACGAACTAATTTAAGAAATATAGTAGTCATATAACACAGATTGTAATCTCATAGATGTGCGAATTGATAACGTACGTACGTAACGTATTTTGAGATTCATAAGTGCCAGTAACTACCTTTGCTTAGGTGGTGATTAAATCAAGCAAGTGAAGTAAGAGGAAGTCGTATCACACAAATGAAAACATTAACGAATTATTTCTACAGTAGTCTGATTATTACAAAATCTTCAACGATCTACTGATAAAAAGCGACACTTTAGTACGGAGTGCGGGGATTTCTACCAAATGAAAATCTAATTAAAATTATAATAACTAGTGGATGTCATTATGAGAAGGAAACTACTACTACACTTATTAACAATTAACACTAAAATTGTACCTTTTAAATAGTATAAAGAGAGAGAGAGAGACTTATTTATTAATAAAATCAGACGATCAATCGAAAAAGCATTTTATTAACAACATTACATAAAATATTTATACATAATATTAATAAAAGTTTATGAAGTACGGATGTACAAAATTGCAAAAGCTCACTGTTCATTCAGCTTAATACTAATTGAGGAGCTCGATGGCGCAGGTGGTGAGCGCGTTCGGCTGCGATCGTTGAAGTTAAGCAACTTTCGCAGTGGTCAGTCATTGGATGAGTGACCAAAAATTTACTATCTCGAGCTCCTCCGTGCTTCGGAAGGCACGTTAATCCGTTGGTCCCGGCTGCATCTGAAGCCGTTAGCACCATCGCCCGTACTCCCTATTCCATCCATAAGGAAGGCCTGTGCCCCAGCAGTGGGGACATTAATAGGCTGATGATGATGAATACTAATTATTGCAGCATTGGTATTACTTGCATGTTAAAAACTTAATAAAATAATTTTAATAAGTTGTTCTTGATCTTTTCATAATTGATAAAAATGTTTAGACCCTCACAAATATTAAAGCCGATATCTCTTTGAATTTCTTACTATAAGTATATTACGATTTGTATAAAAAAACCCTACATCAAAGAAATAAGTCTTAAAATGTACATGTCGCTCGTTGACTTTCGTTTTCATTAGAATTACTATATTTATTTAAAATTCAACATATTTAAGTTTGCTTTATCGTCAATATCTACAACATATTAAGGTATAAGTAGATCAAAATAATAATAATCAATAATATTTTAATTGAATACATGCGGAAATTAATAAAAAAGAAATATTCAAAAAGTTTCATAAAAACCTCCAAATCGTTAATTTAATATAATATCTTGTAAATAAATAACTGGTATTTTAGATTGACTCCTGTAGTGAAGGCGAAGTTTTACTTGTACAAGAGTTAACAAAAGCGTATTTTCTACCTATAAAGGTTTCAACAATATTAAGTGCCTACGAATCTCAAAATTTAGCTCTTTCTGATTAAACGACAACAAGCTATTTTAAACTTAACATAACGGTTGCCACTTAACGAGATAATTAAAATCTTCATGAACGAGGTAAATTTATCAAATCAACAAATATGTCATGTTCTTTATTGGACCCGAAATATCATAGAGTATAACACCTCGTGGGTGAGGAGCTCGATGGCGCAGGTGGTTAACGCAATCGGCTGCGATCGTTGAAGTTAAGCAACTTTCGCAGTGGCCTGTGCCCCAGCAGCGGGGCACAGGCATTAATAGGCTGATGATGATGATAATATATCTCGTAGGTAGGTAGGTAAAATCAGCGTTTTGCTGTAACGGGCAAATTTTCCCCTGAGCTGCAGCTTTTTGTCCTGCAGCAAACACACATTGTACATTAGGATTTGCCTTTTTTATTTTAATCGGTTCTTCCTTTTTTCATGTATTACATAATTTTTCTAATGGTTTAAGCTTCCTACCCGTAGGCACGTCATTGTCGGTCGATAATATCTAATGCGATAATTCCTCATACTTTTTTTTAAAGCTTCATAGGCAAGGCGTTTGACAACAATCTCGCCTGATGGAAAGCGGTGATGAGGCCTAGGACGGTACACGCCTGCCTTAAAGTTGCCTGTTCACTCTGGCTTTGAAGATGTCCAGATTATTTTGGTCCGGAAAAACAGACCTCGGCAAGGAGTTCCACTCCCTAGCCGTTCGCATAATGAAAGCGGAATCAAATCTTTTCGTGCGAATGGGAGGAACTTCGACAACATAAGGGCTCGCCGCGTCCGGTGGTGGAAAGAGGAAGGGAAGATCTAATTATGTAATCGTATACCTTTATTGCGTCGTTATTATCACAGCAGTGTGTAACTTTGTAGCCGTTCTCATACATAATGTACTAAAATCAGATATCGCAATAACGCATCCGATATTATCAACCGATAATAACGTGCATATGGGAGGGGGGGTCTTACACTAAGCGTAGCGAAATCCTTCGTCCATGGTTAACACACTCTTTTATTTTCAGGTGGATGACTTTAGCGAAAGCTGTCATATACTACGGGCTGCCTCTGCTAGTGATTGCGTTTTTCTATTCGCTGATGGCACAGAGGCTGTTAGCCAGCACAAGGGAGATGCCAGGGGCATTACACGGAGGCCAAGGCGAGGCTCAAGCTAGAGCCCGAAAATCAGTAGCGTGCATGGTACTAATTTTTGTCATAGGTAAGTGTCATCATCATCATCAGCCTATTAATGTCTCCACTGCTGGGGGCCAGACTTCCTTATGAATGGAATAGGAAGATTGGACCACGCGGGCCCAGTGCGGATTGGCGGGTGCTAACGCCTGCAGATGCAGCCGGGACCAACGGCTTAACGTGCCTTCCGAAGCACGGAGGAACTCGTGGTAGAAGATTTTTGGACACCCGTCCAATGACCGACCACTGCGAAAGTTGCTTAACTTCAACGATCGAAGCTAAACGTGCTATCCACCTGCGCCATCGAGCTTCTTAATAGGTAAGTGTGAAGACGGTTAATATGATTATTCAAACTGGCCGTTAGCGTATTTAATTTAAATAAAAAAAATGTTAATATTGGTATTCGTTAATGTTGTTCTAAATTTGTGTACGATGGCAACATATTATGCGTGCTGCAGCAGCTGCTACCAAATAAAATGTGTTATCTGTCGGGCGAATAATTCAGTCAGGTAATTTCGTTTGACGTCATATTTTATGTTCCCAAATTTTGCGTACATTTTAATTACATTCTCCTAATAATAGTAACCACAAGATGAAGTTCGCAAATTGCTATTTGCTTTAGATTATTAGAAACCAAGAATTTTCCTTTCGTCATATTGGATTTGCGTTGTTAATTTACAAACACACTGACACACACACACACTGATGGAATCGTTTGATGTAATCAACGATCTCGTAGTCAATCCAATCATGCATGAACCAATGGAAGCACAACTGATCTGCAAAATGAGCGGTTTAATAAGGTTTAATTTGTCCGCGTTAAATTCAGCCAATCTGGAAAATTTATATTGCTTTTTCATTAAGTTATGTAAGATGATGGATTGTAGACAGCTCATGACTAATTTTATTAATGAACGAAATTGCAAGCCGATGGAAGCAAAGTGAAAGGATACTGTTTAGAAAATGTTATTTAATATTGGCATAGTATACGACAAATGTATCAATTAACTACTATGTGGAACATGGAACCCTTTTCTTCTTTGGTATGCAATCAGAAGATGGGGTTTTTAGTAAACTAAATATATTACTGAAATACAGAAAGAACTTGAAAGCGAAAGAAAAAGATAAGAAAACCAAAAAGATAGATACTAAATAGAGTTGAAAAAATTAGAGATATGGATAATAAAATGACCTTTAGAAATCACTACGACTTGACAACTTGGCTTTTTATTACGGGTGTGTAAACTATTTAAAAAATAAGTGACCTATAGAGGTGTTTAGTTTAGCTTGTTACGTTAGATCTTGGATTATGGCTCTGTTATTTGGAATCCTAAATCATAGTATTTTTTTATATAAATGCTTGCATACAGAACTGGATGAAACTATACCTCATATGAGGCCTGTTATAAAAAATATGACATTCTCCCACTGAGGTCTCTTCGACAGCTATTTCACCAAATGTTTTTTGTATAAAATGTGAAATAATTTGATTGATTCCCCTAACTTCTATATTCTATATATATTTCAAATTCCCACATAGATTGTTCGTCGCTCCAAACGATTATTTGTCATTCCAATCTAAAAATTATACTGAAGACACATAAATTTACATCGATGTTTGTGTTTGACCGCTTTTAATATATCATTTACAAATATTGCCCATTTATCAATTAGTGTAAACAAATTTCAGAAGATATTTAATTGCTTGTTCTCTATTATTTAGGTATATGGTTTTTTTCCCGAGTGCGCACTATAAAATTTGAATTTAGAACTTAGCTTTGTTTTTCATATCGTTATAATAACTTTGCGTTCTGTGTCATGTCAGTTTGTTGTCCAGAATAAAATAGGTACATAAAAGATATAAGTTCGCATCCCTCTTTAGCATGAAAACAAAATAATTGTCCTATTACGACAACATAAATGTTTAAAATTAAAACAACGTGAGCGCACTTGAAATTAAATTGTTGCAAAGCCATGTTGTGACGGTCGACCATTTCAAATTAACATATTAATTACCAACTCTAGGATGCGGCCTAATAACAAATTCACAAGTCGCAGAAAATTCTGGCTTCTTGAGACGAATGTATTCGAAAACAAACTTCAAAGTGTTTTGCGCCCCTTCAGAATGAATTTCTTATTAAACGTAACGTTTGTCTTTCTCCATAACGTTGCGCCTCGCAAATAATCTGAGAGGGTACCTACACCCTAAACTTGGTTATGCCACGCAAAATTAAGACGGCGTAAATTATGTCCTTATTATTAGTGAAGTTTTATCAAAGAAAATGTTATTGTGTTCTAACAAAAATATAAAAAGACTCTATTTTCAATAAATCTCTATTAACGGTGTCGGTGAAAGAATCTGAATTTGTTAACGGCTGAAATAACTTACAGTATCTTTTAAAAATAGCTTTTTCGTTGTTTTGCTTCTTAGAAACTCAAATATTGTTCATATTTTATATTTAAGCCTTGATTGAAGTCAGCTTGGGGATACATTTATTCAACGGTTCTCTGCCTTACTTAGTAATTATATAAATTTTATTTATTGAAATTTATAGGACGAAGTTTTATTCAATAATCAATCTTATATGACGACCTCCGTGGCCGAGTGGTTTGTACGCCGGGTTTCATGGTGTCGCCGACTCGAGAGGTCCCAGGTTCGAATTCCGGTGGGGCAGATGTTTGTGTGATGAATACGAGCATTTGTACTCCAGCCATGGATGTTTAATATGTATTTATATAAATATACTTATATATGTACAGTATATGTATTCTATCCGTTACCCTAGCATCCCATAACACAAGCCTTATAGTATTTGTTTCTTAGGTTTTCACGCACATCACTCATTAAATAAAACTAGTTTTTACGGGTTAATGCACGAAACTTTATTTATTTATTGACGTTTCGCAGGCTTTTCAGGTCTGCATCGTCAGAATAATGATTTTTTTATTTAAAATTGTCGAGCTACCTTCGAAAGACTTATATTGAGCGTTCGGTTATTTCATTGGAAGATTTTTAAAATTTTATTGTCTATGTATGAATTTATTATTTAATTTACTTAATAAAGTATTTTATTTAAAATTCTTGTTTGTAAGTTTGAGTTTATTTATTTATATGACCCTAACTACCGTAAACTACCACCGGTTCCAAAATTGGGAGACCTTCCTGAGAAGAACCGGCGAAACAAACTCAAGAGAGGCTTTCTATCTCCTTCTTATGTTAAATTATGCAAACAAAAAGAACTAATAGTATCTGATGGTCTTGCAGTGTGTGCTCGGGGTTGGGATTTTATCTCTTGTATAATAGGTTCCCAAGCTGGTGGTATATACCAACCATCTTCCCTATTGAAATTTGGATATTTTTTAATCTCAATAGCCTCGCGCATCATTCGAGGAACGAACCGCCGCCGCTCAGCTGCAAGGATCTGTGGTCTATCAAATCTAATGTAGTGGTTTGGTCCCCCTTGGTCCTTGGTGTGAACATGCATAACCCCGAGCACACACTGCAAGACCATCAGATACTATTAGTTCTTTTTGTTTGCATAATTTAACAAAAGAAGGAGATAGAAAGCCTCTCTTGAGTTTGTTTCGCCGGTTCTTCTCAGGAAGGTCTCCCAATTTTGGAACCGGTGGTAGTTTACGGTAGTTAGGGTCAAATAAATAAATAAACTCAAAATTACAAACAAGAATTTTAAATAAAATACTTTACTAAGTAAATTAAATAATAAATTCATACATAGACAATAAAATTTTAAAAATCTTCCAATGAAATAACCGAACGCTCAATATAAGTCTTTCGAAGGTATCTCGACAATTTTAAATAAAAAAAATCATTATTCTGACGATGCAGACCTGAAAAGGCTGCGAAACGTCAATAAATAAATAAAGTTTCGTGCATTAACCCGTAAAAACTAGTTTTATTTAAGCCTTATAGTGCTTACTTTGGGGCTAGGCTAATTGGTATGAGTGTTGGAAATAATTATTATTATTATTTATTTATTTATATTCCGTATCTATGAACTGTTATTAAAATCCTCAAGCTAGTCCAGTCCACTTTCTCAAAAATCTGGAACCTAATGTCCTGATATTGTATATTAGAAGGATTTGCCCTTTCGGACAGAATGGCGGATCGCGGAAAAGTGAAAAATTTGTAAGAATTTTCAGGCACAACCTATCTTGGCAGCTAGCTAGGCAGCTGGGTGGGTACCTAGGTGGGCAGCTAGGTAGGCGAGCATTGACGGCGGTGGTTGTGGACTTGTTTGTTTCATGAACTTAGGGGACATGAAGTGAAAGATTTGTAGTAAAAAATATCTTCTTTGACAACACTGCGAGGAAAACCACTCATGTGGCATTTGCACGTGAAGTATGTGGTAGTTACTCGATTGCACGACGGGTAGGGGAGAGTGGGGACATTGCGGACACCTTAGGGAATCCTTAAATAAAAGATAAAGTATAATCTCAAATCAGTCTTTCTTAATAAGATATATATATATATATATATATATATATATATAATAATTAACAGATATAAATATTAAAAACTAATCAACTTCAATATTCTTTTATCAAAAAACAAAACCCTTGCTACCCGAAGCCTACCGCGTAAATACGGACAGCATGTGGGGTAATTACGAATGGCACTGTTATTGCAGATGCGACATTAAAAAAGTTTGAAACGCAACAATAATACAAAAAAAATAATGAACTAAGTATCATTATTTGTCACTACAAAAATCGCAAATATAGCCTCGGCTTGTACTCCCACCTATGCAATTGTCATGCGCCCATTTCGGGTCCGGCACGATACGTCCTGATTTTCCCCAAGACAGCAGTCCGTAATTAACCCAACTGGATGTCAATATTTAGCGGCAAAAAATTGTAGGTTAGGTAATAATAGTGATAGTTTATTATTCCACATTTTCAGAGGTGATTAACAATACATATATTATACAGTTTTAAAGTTAAATAAATATTATAACATTGACACGCAACTATAAACGAACAAACATTACAGGAAACCACTTCTAAATAAAGAATTAATCTTACCTTGAGAAGCGCGCGACCTCCCGTCTTGACATCAAACCGGGCACTAAAGATGACTAACTCGACAGTGTGACCAACCTTAAATTATAGATCCTGCCCTGCTTAGGCAAAAAAACTGACAAATCCTGCCAAACTTTTATGCACAAAATGCCGAAATAATGCCAATACAATTTTAAAATTTAAAATAAATAATCACATGATATTTTTATTTTAAATAGCTTTATACATTCGTATTAGTCTCGTATTCTTCTTGATCAATTTCTTTATACATCGCTTTTGTCATATTTAATCATACCTTTTGTTGGCTGGAATGAAACGCAGTCACCATATTCTTTAATGCCTTGTTTTACATGCAAAATAGAGGCGACATGTTTATTGATAAATCTGTTCCGGGTTTTTATTTTTATAAGGTTGATTTGCGAGAATATTCTTTCACAAGCAGCATTCGACATTGGCAAACACAACAAAGATTTTACAAAATTAGAAATATATACGTATTTTGAATTTTGCCAACGGCACCCCAAAATTTATCAACACTTAGAATTGGCTTTGCATTACTTCCATCAGATTCTAATAAATCACTAACGTCATTATCAAGTTTTAATTGTCTGTAATCGTCATCATTTTTTTTGAATTGTATGTTCATCAACAAGATTGGGAAATTGGGTTATAACATTGGCTATCGAAGAAAACTCCTTGTATACAACGTCTTGAGGAGCTAAGAACTGTAATTGTTTAAAAGAGTGTTTAATGGCAGACGTGTTTTTAGTTGACTTGAAAGTTGAATAAGAAATGATTGCATATGCTCAAGAAACATTTGTATCGCAGGTTTCAGATTTATATCTCTTGCTAGACAAGTGATTTCTCTGCTGACGTTGACACCTAAATACATATCCTTTAAAGGTAGGTAGTTAACTGCTCTGCTCCCACTCTACGCGATATAATCGTTCATATTTACGTTTCATGGTAATATGGTAACCATTCACACACACCACGCGAAATCAGAAACAAAACAAATCTGTGTCTCCGACAGTTTTTCTAGTCCGACTAATTACATAAACAACTGACAAATAAAGATATAGGTAATATAAACATTATGCTCCGCGCTTTAAGGTTCACAATGAAATGAACTACAAATTCAACTAGAGATGTTATGGGAAATCCCCGAAACAAAGGTATCGTTGCCAATGTTGCCATTGGCATTTAAAATTCCTACCTACTGTTTTTTCGTTTGTCGATCCGCACCCTACTCATATTAAAGGATGTATTGCGAAATATATAAAAAAAGCTTATATTGCTATAACACCTTGAACGCCGTCAGGCTATCTAAAGATTATCCTGCAGGACGATAATTTCTATGAAAAAAATATAAAGTGATCGCCATGGCGTCCAAGGTGATAAACTGCCAAATACTGCCAGATTTCTAAAACGTCAAACATATATGCCAGAGAGGAAAATAAAGGGCTAAACCTGCCGAAAAGGCAGGATCCTGCCACATATGGTCACACAGTAACTCGACTCCGTTATGAAAGTGGCGCGGGGTGGGCTAGAGCAGCCAATACAACAGTGTCCGCATTTACCTGATGTCCGTAATTACCTAACTCAATATTTTTAAATTTGTATGTGGTTTTACTCATTTGAGATTAAAAAAATATCATATGTACATTATTAAATACTTAATATATTTGTTTTCAATTAATTTCTAGTTACTTGCCGAGTTTGAACAACATTGCATGTATATTTTTAGGATAATAGAAGAATAAATAAGGCGATTTTTACATAGGGCATTACACGTCGCTAAAAAGCCGTCGATGTGTGCTATGGTCGGTGGATATTAGCTTCCATGATGAAACTTTATAGTAGATGCAGAGAGGTTTATCATCATAAAAAGTGTCGGGAAGAATCAAAAGTTATTGCAAATAAGCCGCCCAACAAATTTAAGAGAATGGGTAAATAACATTTTAATGTTTTAGAGGCTTTACATATTACACCGCAGAAAGGCAGCGGTGGTGTAGTTATTTTATGTAAACACATCGATGAGATGCTGCAACATCCTGAAGACGCTCTTAAAACCGTAAAATTAATATACTCGCACGTTCCCTCATTGATAGACCACACCACCCAAAGATACTTACTATGTCACGATCTTCTATAAAATATATTAAGTACTTCTCCAGACAGGCGCTCCAATTCGAGTGGGGAAGCGAAAAGCAAAGTGATCAAATAAGTACCATTTAAGTGGGGTAAAGCGTACCTCCTCTTAAAAAGAACTTACTTAATCACATATTTACCCAAATTTTATAAAATACTATCTGTGCCTCGCGCTGTTTATTAGGGATGTTTTCCCGCAGTAAAACGTAGCCTATGTGTTAATCCAGGGTGTCAGCTAACTCTATACCAAATTTAATTAAAATCTCTCCAGCCGTTTAGACGTGAAGAAGTAACAAACATACACACTCACACACTTTCGGTTTTTCAACAAGAACTTTGTTTTCTAAAACAAGATAAAACTAAAAATTTTGATGAAGATGATTAATTTTTTTATTGAATTACAAAGAGAAAAGTTCGGCAATTATGAATGAAAAAATGGTTGCCTGTAAAGTCGGTTTTACGGGCGAAGATTTTACGTGACAACGTCTTTTTCTCGGTAGAATATTTATTGATATGAATATAATTAAATTGCACATAGGAACAAGGAATTGAATGAAAATAAGAATTGCACAAATTTTAACTATAGAAATATATTTTGTTTACTAAAACATTGTACATGTAAACTTAAACTTAACACGAGAGACTCATCGTAACGTTACCGAGCGTTACACTTTTTCATAAGTGACTCCCAGCCGCAACATAATTTAAGACGTTGTCACGTCAAAATGATATCTTGAAAATGTCCACCACGAGCACGCTGACAGATGTCGATTTTTTCATCAAAGTTTTTAATCACTGTTTGGCAAAATGGCGGGACTATTTCGTTAATCACATCACGGATTTTGAGTTTTAAGGCTGTAATCGATTCGATTGTCCCCGTATACACTCTGTCCTTAACATAACCCCTCAAAAAATAATCTAGTGGTGTTAAATCACATGATCTGGCTGGCCACTTAACAGCTGAGTTTAGTGAAATTATGCGATCGGGAAATTTGGTTTGCAATAAATTGATCGTTTCATTGGCTGTGTGACATGTGGCGCCGTCCTGTTGAAACCACATATCAGTGATATCCACGTCATCAATAATAGGCCAAAATTCGCCATTTGGTGGTTCTGGATAACCCCAATTGTTGAGAACGTCGCAGAATTGATAAATTTGGATCTGCCTCAACACTGTGGCTCACGGCTGCGATGCTTTCAGTTGAACGACCCGGTCGAACACGCGTCGACTCAAATTTAACGACCAAATTCTTAATAGCGGTATCAGAACGACGATTATGTTGTCCGAAAATATCACGAACTTGACAAAATGTAACTATAACAAAACTACTATTTTCATAGTGGATTTTAATTATTTTTATTCGATTTTCAAGCGAAATTGAACTCATTGCAACAATTGCCAATGCATCTTCTACGAATACGTCAAAAAACTAAATGTGAAAACTATAATATTGTTGGTGTAGCCACAATTCAAAAACAAAGTTCTTGTTGAACAGTCGCCATCAGATATATCTGAGCATACAAGATGACCAAATACATCTGAACAGTTAAAATGTCAATAAGTTCTATACACTACAAGTGACCATTAATATCTGATCATTCATTACTTCAATAATATCTGAGCAGATGCCTGTCAATAATATCTGAACATACAACTTTTCAAAAATATCTGAACAATTTTAATAGGACCTCTTAATTATTTATTTATAATAAGATGACGCTGGCAGTTAAACACTTTCCAGTTTTTATTCTTATCACCTCTGTCATGTGTCATGCACAAATAAATTCAAGCAGCTTGCTTACGTATTAGTTCATACCATAAATTAACTATAATTAATATGAGTTCGTACCGTATTGATGCGGAAATGAAACATAAAATAATATAACTAAAAAATGATGGTTTATCCGTAAAAGATATCGCCGATGAGCTAAGGATAGCCGTAAGTATCACGGAGAAAAATGCTAAAAATCAATTGCCCACAAAACATGAAACTTTATTCACAAAGTATAAAATTGTATTTATTTCAGAGAAATACTGTATATTTATGGCTAGAAAGATGGCAGCAAGGAGAAACATTAAATAATCATGTTTCATTTGGTCGCCCGCGTATTACTACAAATAACCAAGACATAGCTATTATAGATAAAGCCAAAAATGACAGATTTATAAACACTACACAATTTTCAAGCACATTCGAAATATCCACTAGCACCATTAGAAGACGATTAAAAGAAGGAGGTTTAAAAAATAGAGTACCGGCAAAAAAACCAACTCTCACGCCAAGGCACAAAATGCAGCGGCTACAATTTGCAGCTAATTATTTAAATTTTAATTTTCAAAACGTTATTTTCATGGACGAAAAGGTTCTCTGCTCATCAGATAATGGGCGATTAAGTTTGTGGCGACCCGAAAACACATGTTACTTAGAACAAAATGTGCTGCCTAATCGCCGGAGTGGACGTATTTCAATTGGATTTTGGGGATGGATGTGCAAAGATGGTCCTGGTGAGCTTGTGGAAATAAGTGGACGAATGAATGCAATGAATTATAAGGAACTTCTGGAAGATACTTTTCTTCCTACAGCTCAAGTTTTTTATCCAGAACAACAAATGACATTCCTTCAAGACAACAGCTCAGTACATAATGCTCGTACAGTACAGACATGGATTAATGAACAGAGAGAACTAACTTTAATCAAACTACCACCAAAAAGTCCAGACCTCAATCCCATCGAAAACCTTTGGGGTAAAATGGTGCAAGAGTGGGATGGGAATCAATGTCGAACAACAGAAGCCTTAAGGCGACATGCAAATGATGTTTGGGAATCGTTCAGAGGTCGAGGTTTTTGTGAGAAGGTAGTTGGTTCCATGAGGAAACGTTTACAAGACGTATTAAATGCAGAAGGAGGTTACACAAAATACTAATGTTTCATGAGAAGTATATAATTGGTCAGCCTTTAAATAATTTGGTCGGCACAAAAAGATTTTGTAAGCAATTTAAAAAATCAGGCAGCAATCCTTGTTCGGCAAATAATTATATAATGGTCAAAAATTTAATATGAGAGTATACAAGATGGCTCATTTAAATGGGTCAGTATGGGAAAGTTTGAACTATAATATATACGAAGATCTGTTCTTAGGAACTATGTCATCGATTTTAATAAAAATTAAAACTGCATTCATACATTTAAGAAAAACCCTGTGGTCAGCTGGGGAATCGAACCCGGTCGTTTTGAAAAAAAAAACTAACACTATTTCCTATTTCTATTTATTAGTAAGATAAGTTACCTATACGTGTTAAATTTTGTATTAAAAAAACGGTGGTCACTTAGAACCTCTACTGAAATAATTTAAATTATGTGACAAAAATGCATTTTACGCATTTGAGACATCACGTTTAATAGAAACATTTACTGCTTCAGACCTACATAATCGATATTTAAATAGAAATAGTGTAAGTTTTTTTTTCAAAACGACCGGATTTGATTCCCGTGCTGATCACAGGGTTTTTCTTAAATGTATGAATGCAGTTTTTATTTTTATTAAAATCTTGTTCCCAAGAACAGATCTTCATATATATTATAGTTTCAGACTTTCCCATCCTGACCCATTTCAATAAGCCAACCTGTATAATGAGAGTGGAGGGTTACCCGGGGAGAGGAAACCGAAGAAAAAAAGATGGATAGATTGTGTGAATGAGGACATGGCCAGTAAGGGAGTGAGTGTTGATATTGCGAGTGATAGAGGAGAATGGAAGCGGAAGACATGTTGCGTCGACCACATATAGAATTGGGAAAAGGGCATGCAAATGATGATGGTCAAAAATGAAATCATAAAAAGGCAGCTTACAATAACATGGATCTGCAAGATTTCATAATTCGTGTCTGTACTGTAGATTGGTTAGCAGGAGAAAACATGTCTATAAGCAGTATATTTGAATAGTATGCATATTTAAAAACCAGTCAAGTGCGAATCGGACTCGCGCACGAAGGGTTCCGTACCATTATCTAAATAAATATTTTTATATTGAATTAAATGTAAATTGCGGTAATTGCTTGATCTCGTTCAAATCAACTTTTGCTAGAAGTTTGCATGGTAATGTACAGACACGAGCTTTCATCTGGGCCCCACCTTTGAATATCGTGTAGCAATCTGCTGCAAGCTGTATAAAGCTAATATTTTAATGCAACGTCAATGTCATAATGTTTACCACTGACAACTTTACGTTACTAGGGGCAACCATGCAATTACGTCATCTGAAGCGACAGCAAAAGATCATTTCCGATGTTATGTTATGTTCCGTTTCCGAATTATACTTTGTAAAAATGTCACATTAAACTGTTTTTTCAATGACACTGACACGAAATAGTATTTTATAAAGAGGTTATCATTTCAAGGGTCGATTCATTATGACATTATGTCATCAAAACACTATCAAACTAAAATTTCGACCTTATTGCATTATGAATTCTAACAACATTTAGTGGAAATGGGTCCCATATTTAATTTATAGACCTATCAATTTTATAGACCTATCCATACCCCACACGTAAAGATTTGATAAAAAAAAAATCTAAGTCCATTCGTTTTTTTTTCTATTTTTGTATGAATATCGTTTTTTTGCCATTTGGCTACGGAACCCTAAAAATGGTGAGCAAAATAACTAATTGGTCTGCGTTTTTGTTGAAAATTCGACAATATACGTTACGGCCGTCTACGTCTGTTAGAAATTCCCGTCTAAACGGGCATTGATAATATTGGGAAATTATTAAGCTAATAATAATACGCTAATTTCAAGAACCTTACTAATTGCCTGATAACTTTTTGATTTGATCTCATGTATAATTATAACAATAAAACATTTTGTTACTATTTAATTTTAAACTCATTGTATCAGAAGTTGCTTTTTTTTATTTCGATCTCGATTATAATTTTATTATAATAATAAATACTTAAGCTTGAGCATCTACTGAGGTAGTGTACCAAGTTAATTCGTTTACATTTTTGATTATTTAACTCAATAAAAATTTATAAGAATTAAATTTGTTTTTTATTAATTTTCACTTTTATAAATAATACATACCCAAACCAAACAAACGCCCAGTTTGAGCATGACAAGTACAGAATTCCATTTTCCACTGCAATGGAAATAGTGGGACAAATGTTTCCTCCAAATTATTACTTATTTCTATTGCGGTTAAAAAACGCAGTTGTCTTATTTTTAACCCGGCGTTCGCACAGTTGGGTCTATTTGACCCGAGCAGTTTTCAAATGAGCGTGTTTCTTAAAATGTTTGTGCGACTTTGCCAAACTTCTCAGTAGCTGGAGCTAATGGTCCCCCCCTCCACGTGGGATTTGCCAATCAGTCGTGTTGCGGCCGCAGCGAGTGATAGACACGGCCATACACGAAAAAGGTAAATATGACCCAACCATACTATTCGTGTCGTAATTTTGCGCCGTTTAAAAAAATGTTTTATTGTTGTTTTATATTGTTTATTTTGTTATTTTTGGCAAATATGTCTGAAATAAATGCGTACATATTACATAACGCCAATTTCTAAAGAAACTTAAGCCTTATACTGGTTTGTGAGCATTTGCGCAATCGTAAAGATGTCATTCAGTTGCTAAGACTTATACGCAAAAGAATAAGAGAGTTTTTAGGAGTAGGTACCTGATGAGGAGCCACCTGTGAAGATACTTTATGTAAGAAAGAGATGCCAAGACTGTTCTGCCAAAAAAGATAGAAAACTAATAATTTTCGGAGCTGTATATGCAAATACATCTGCAGTGACCATGCAATGTTGTACTGCCGAGATTGCGCAGATGATAAGGATACTATGACTAACGTATGAGACTGATACAAATAGTATAATATTATTAGTTTACTAAAGATTTGATTAACATGTAACAAATTAGTTTATGTTATATAAAAAAAAATGTTTTGTTAAAATTTTATTACTTTAAGACAGAGGTTGTCCATTTTGTTAATATTTTGTGACACTTTTATGAAAATGACATTTAAAAGATAGTTTCGTATCATGTTGTGTTTTTTTCTACTCAAAACCTATAACGATAATCGTTTTATACAGATAGTACAACCACATACCAAATTTATTTTAACTTTTGTAATTATGGCGTTTTCTTATACGGGTCCTCTCGACCCAACCCTACTGTCGTTGATGCATATTTTGACTGTGCTGACGCCGGGTTAAATAAATTTCTAAGGAGATATTGAGAATTTAATCTATAGAATAAAATAAAAACATAACTTCTCGTTAATTATAAAAAATAAATAGAGAAAAAATTATGCATCTTCCATTTCTACTACTCGCGGTGACCTACACGAATGATTTTCTGATAGATTTTTATTCCCTTCTCATCGTATTTATTCCTTATATTTAGCCTTTGTTTTTAGTTCATCCTTTCAATCACGTAGTAACAAAATATGTAAGTCCAGTGCATGATCTGCGTAGATACATAATCATTGACGTGTTCAGATATTATTGAAAAGTTGTATGTTCAGATATTATTGACAGGCATCTGCTCAGATATTATTGAAGTAATGAATGTTCAGATATTTATGGTCACTTGTAGCGTATAGAACTTAATGACATTTTAACTGTTCAGATGTATTTGGTCACCTTGTATGCTCAGATATATCTGATGGCGACTGAACAACCCTATACCTAAAATATGGTTAAAAACTATACAACAACTGTAGTAAAAGGAAAGCGATTCGCAATCGGAACTTGTTTAATAAGTAACTTCATACACACATTAAATACATATACTTATAATACAGTTTATGAATGGTGCCTACTTATCGTTAGGCATGTTTGAAAACGAGATTTTACCCAGTCAAATACTCAAAGTATCATGTCTTATACCTGAACGGAGAGATTTTTCATAGTATATTTCTTTTAGATTTATTGATCTAGGCAGTTTAATGCTTAAATTAATAATCTTACTACCTCTCCTCCTCTTAATAATCCTGTAATAATTTATATGTGAGTTTGTATGTTTGTTACTAAATCACTCAAAAACTACTGAACGGATTCGGATGAAATTTGGTTTACATATATTTTGTGACCTGGATTGAGATATAGAATACTTTTTATACCGGATAATAAGTAGGTTCCTGTGGGATTCTCAAAAACCAAAAGTGTACGCGAACGGAGTCGCGGGCGGCTCTAGTTTATAATAAAAGTACTCAAACTACTCAAGTTTACTAAGTGGTATCAAAGTTTATGCACTATATAACTTTTTTATTTATATTGTAGGGTGTAAGTCCCACAAATTAATGTAAAATAAAAAGAGAAGCATAAATTTCGCAATATGTAAAAACTGGTAAAAAATGCTAAACGTTTATGGTAAGAGCAAATTCGGTGTGAATGGTGTTCGAATGTGAACGAACTAAAATATATTATAATTCAAATTATTGTACAGAATAAACTGGGTCAATAAGTTAATTATTGACCACACGCTATGATGTGAGTTGAATGCACTGAACTACGTACGTATATTATGCGTAGGATTACCGTCGTCATCTTAAACCAACTCTACTTTTCATCATACGTAGCCGATTTATACATTATATAAAAGAGATGATGACTAACTTTTTTTTCCTTCGACCATCTGGTTTTTATTCACATAATTAAAACTTTATAACTTTTTTTTTCCTTCGTCCATCAGGTTTTTATTCACATAATTAAAACTTTATGTAGATAATTATATTGATTTGTAAATGTCGCATGATGTCACATCACGGCCCCCGATTTCTAAAGTTTGACACGCTTTATCTTTATAATTTTTTGGTTGATAGACAAAGGAAAAAAATAGTATATAGAAAGGTATATATTGTCACGTGTAACGCTCATGACGACATTTTATATCATTTACATTTGTAATGGAAAGTGACTTCATGAGTTATCTCATATTGAAGTCATTTTTCAATTTGACGATGTGACTCTGTATATAATAATACAGGGAGAGAAAACAGCCCTTGCTGAGTTCTTGCCGGTTTTTCTCAGTACAAGTTCTCCCTCTGTAGATTTGCGAACCGATGGCGTAGCCTTTCGACATTCACAAGTGCGTAAACTAAACTGAATAAACGATATTTAATTTCGATTTTTTTTATTTTGACGCTCATAGCGTTTCAGCCTTCGCCGAATTACCCTCCAACTTACATGCTCGTCGGGAAGAGCTGCACAAGCATCCCACACTCACACACACACACATATATACACACACACACATATACACACACATACATATATATATATATATATATATATATATATATATATATATATATATATATATATATATTTACATCTTCAAAGACTTCTTGCATCTTTACAAACTGCCACCCTGCGGCGTCCACTGTACTCAACGCGATTTTGAATGTTTTAAATGCGTATTTAAGTAGCTATTATTATTATAATTTCTTGTGTTTACGCGGAATTGCATTAAAATATAAAATGCCAATATTCGATTTCAATATTTCCTGGTAATTTAGCGCATCCGTTCACCACCATAACAATACAGCACACTGAATATGTACGTATACCTTCTATGCACTGCTTAAATGCTCCTACCTCCGTCCAAACTTATGTTTAAATTGATTCTGCATAATACGATTTATTTTTACAAAGTTACGTCCCTCAAATTTAAAAAGAGATATGTTAGTTCCGGATACTGTAGGTACTGTATATCAATAATATTCATCCTGCTTGTCCACCGGCTTCCAGGTACACCAGCACTCTTCTCCTTGGAGTAGTACGTACCTATGTAGAAGTACCTGTAGGTACCTACCTACAATTACTTATTTATATTCAAAGCTTGATCGTTATTTTTGAGTTTTACTCAGATCAGTCGGGTAGACAGGGAAGTTCTTTTTTGATTATATTTTAAAGTTTACATTTGTCCGTACCTTTTTGTCTTTATATTTTTATTTATTAAAGTCATGATCATATTTAAGATAACTTTTTTAGCTCGGCTGGTCTGGAATTTCAAGAGTACCGGTGGGATTCGGGCTTGGTTGTCCCTTGACCCTGTAATTTACGGGCCCAACGACAATATAATCGTACTCTGTGTACATCGTCGACAACGGAGTCGAAGGGATCCACCAAGGATAACTTAAAATACTGTCTGTTCCGGTGTCTTGCCTTATGCTGGTACTGCCAAGAGATGTCCAATGGCGATCTGTGAGGTTTTTAGTGGGTAGGCTTATGATCAGACACTGAGATTGGCCGCAAGTCTAGGTGTATTATTCATTTTCCCAATGTAAAAGTTAGTCAGGTTTAATGTGGGTATCCATAATAAATCCTTGTATAAAGGTAATCTAAATGCAATACAAGCCACCCAGCCTTGTTGTACCTAGGAAAGATAATAATAGTTAGACAATAAGAAAAGTTGGTGTAAATAGATTAATAATTCGAAGTAGGTAGGCTCGAAACTCAGGCTCGAAACTCAGGCTCGAAATAAAGAATAAAAATATGTAATGGAAAAAGACTCCATGAATTATCTCTGACCTCATTTTTTAATTTGATGACTGAAACCTACAGGGTGAAAAAACAAGCTCTTGCTGAGTTTCTTGCCGCTTCTTAGTACAAGGTCCCCCGCCGTAGATTTGTATGGGTTAGCTTCTTGACGTACACAAGTGCCTGAAAGCCTGAACTGAATAAAAGATCTCTCCAAAACATTTTCATGGAAAATGTTGCCAAGACGGGATCATGTATCACTCGTACGACAAAAAGTTATCAGATCGCACGTAGCTTCTATCTCTACACGCCCTAACACTAAGACCAATTTTATCAGTGCGGTGACGGAAAAAGAATACAACTCACCGCCTCTTCTCAACACGTGGGTATCGTAAGAAGCGAATAAGGGATATCGGAGCTTCCATCCGCTCTTCTGATGCTACGGTGCCTAACACCCGCCTGGTTTGTTACCACCGTGCGCATGGTGAAAACCCAGTTAAGTGCTTCTCGTGTGTTTCGGGGTCAACCAGCGTACAACCAGAGCTCGAGTGGAGGTTGTCGCGACTGATTCAGTCCAGGGGAGGCATCCGTCGAACCGATGCCGGTAGGACTGCATCGACCCGCCGTCCAGGGAGACCAGTAGAAACGACTGTCCCGCTGGCCGCCCGTGGCACAGTACTGGGGCCCGAGCGTTCCTAACCAGTTCGTGAGGCTGCCCTACCATGTCACGCATAATTTCGGGGTGGACCGTCGTACCGGTTGGTGACCGGGGCGTGGGGTCCCGGCGGCCACTCCCGGGGGGGTGCGTGGGCCCTTCCGTCCGGCGGATCGGCGCATCGCCTCTGCAGGCAGTCATTCGGGAAAACAAATCTTCCTAATTTGCCAGGACTCTTCGCGACACCGCCCGCTCATTTTCACGTCTCTTTTTCAATTCCACCATGGCAGCCTCTAAAACAACTAAGTATAGCGGTGCATACCCCCAGGTATGCACTGCTATACACCCAAACTTCGCCTTCAATGCTGTTTAAGGTAGAGTTCTGCAACATACGCGGACTCCACTCTAACCTCAACGCTGTCCACCACTATCTTGAAAGAGCACGCCCAGCATTGTTGACGAAGACACAAATACTTCTGTTTGGTGACACAGGCTACCTTAACTATCCCGGCTACGTGTTTAAAGAGTCCTTCAAAGCGAAAGCCGGTGTATGCCTGTATGTTCGGGCGAATGTTTGTTGTCGCCGTCTCCGCTACTTGGAAGATCACTCCTACTCCATGCTGGTGGTACACGTCGACTCTGAGGCCAAAGTTTACGTGTGCCTCTACAGATCCCATACTCGCGATGTTGACACAACTCGACTTTTCGAACAGCTTAGTCGGGCAGCAGATGACGCGCAAGAACAATTTCCCAAATCAGAATTGGTGTTTTTGGGGGAATTTAATGCTTACCACAACTTTAAGTTGTGGTTAAGTTCCTCGAAAACCAACCATGCAGGGCTCTGCTCACGCATGACTTGAAGCAACTGGTCGATCAGCCCACCAGGATTCCAGATATTTCAAGTCAAGCACCTTTATTACTGGACCTTCTTCTGCTCACGACCCATCCACAGAGCTGTCAGGTTGTGGTAAGGGGGCTCTGGGCTCTTCGAATCACTGCCCGTTATCTACCAAAGCGCCACAGGCCAAGCCTGTGCGTCCAACGGTGGTACAACGCAGGATCTGTCACTATGGGTCGGCAGATTGGGACGGTATGCGTGACAACTTTGCGTCCGTCCCTTGGAAGCAGCGCTGCTTCAGAGACAAGAACCTATCGGCCAGCGCCGTTGTTATTCTGAGGAGATTGTAATGGTAATGCAATACTATATTCCTCATTCCAATCTCATCAGTAAGGACACACGTAACCTCTGGTTCAATCACCACTGTGCTGAAGCTGTTTCGCGTAAGCATGCGGCATATCGTGCTTGGATCAGAGGTCGCGCTCTTAAGGATCCCCGGGGTCGATTCACTAAAAGCAGCCTATAATTTTGCTTTCAAGACCTGTAAGAAGGATTACAGCGGATGCCCAGCGCGTTACACGTGTTGGTCACGAATTTATAACGCATCCTTCGGGCTCCCGTAGCTATTGGCGTTTGGCCAAGGCCGTGCGAAAGAACTTCTGCCAGCTCTCGCTGCCACCTCTGAGATGCCCTGACGGAACACTAGCTCATAAGCCACGGGAGAGGCGATTTACTGGCAAAACTCTTTGTGGCTAACTCCAGAATCGATATTTGCAATGCACTGCCACCATCATTACCTCATTGTGGCACAACGATGCCTGATATTAAAATCAGGCAGCGTGAGGTTCGTGTCGAATTGCAATCACTCGACATCCGGAAAGCTGGTGGACCTGATGGCATCCCATTAGTAGTACCAAAAAAATGTGCAGCGGAGTTGTCTTCCGCTCTCACGCGCTTGTACCAATACTCCTATTCTTTGGGGCGTATGCCGGAGACTTGGAGAGATGCCAACGTGCAACCGGTGCCCAAAAAAGGGGATCCCTCAGACCCGGTAAACTACCGGCCAATAGCAGTCACCCCAGTATTATATAAAGTCCTAGAAAAGGTTCTTAAAAACCATCTGACCCACTACCTAGAGGATGAATCCTTGATTAATGATCTTCAATATGGTTTTAGACCCAAACTATCGACGGGTGATCTTCTAGCGTACTTGACTCATATCTGGGGTGAGGCTATCGACAAGCGGGGCAAGTCGTTGGCTATCAGCCTTGACATTGCCAAGGCGTTCGTCAGGGTCTAGCACAAAAGCATTCTCTCCAAGCTTCGGGCATTCGGTCTGCCGGCACAGTTCTGTTCTTGGATAGCTGACTTCCTGCATGAACGTAGAATTCGTGTCCTTACGAATGCTAACAGTTCGCGGTTCATGTCAGTGAATGACGGCGTTCCGCAGGGCTCCGTCCTATCCCCCACTATCTTTCTGCTGCATATCAATGACTAAAATTCCTTTTGGGAATATTCATTGCGATGCATACGATAGTACAGTGCATGCGGGGTATCTCAGACAAGCAGCGGCTGGGCAGGCGGTAACCAAGAAGAAACTGGAGAATCTTGTCATTGAATTCAATCAGGCTTTGGACCATATTTCTGAATGGGGTACCAGGTATGGTTGAGTTCAATGCTAACAAAACCCAGGTCTGCGCTTTCACGGCAAAAACGTTGACATTCCTTTCATGTCTTGGAGACCTAAACAAGGTTTATTTCAAGGTTTTTTCGGCGTTTTTTCACGCCCGAGCAATTTAACTGTGCTTGTTGTATAAGGAGCAGGTGCGGTCTTGCGTGGAAATTTGCTCGCAACTCTGGGATGATTCCACTAAGTACTTGTTCGATACAGCTACTTGTTGGATGGGTTACAGCGGCGCGCGATCCGCATTATAGGCGATGAAGAGGTGACTAAACACCTAGAGCCTCTACAATTACGCCGTGACGTGGCGTCACTAAGCACGTTCTATGGTCTGTACCACGGCGATTGTTCTGAGGAGTTATTCTCTCTTATCCCACCTTCCCCTTTCCTTCATTGGACCTCGCGTGCTGACCTACGTTGCCACCGACTAACTGTGGCCACAATTCCAACGCGTACAAAGAAATTTGTTGACTCATTTTTTTGTTGCACTATCCATAGATGGAATGCGCTGACCGCTCACGTATTCCCTCACTCTTACAACCTGGGATTCTTTAAAAGAGGCGTGAAGAAGCAAGATGCAGACCGGCAGGGTGAGGATGGCTGGTGTGGCAGGTGAACTGCTGTATCAGCTATCGCGTCTGGACTTCACCGTTACTTATATAACTCGAGATTTTTTTATGTGGATAATCCAAACCCTACTTATAAAGGTCCACTAAAAAGACTTCGGGAAAAGTTACGTGGAAACCCTTGCACTTTGCTTGGCTCATCTTGTCATGTTGGTGGGGGGCACGGTTGCGTTGATATTGAATTCGAATTTTGAATTTGTATAAGTTATAGGGAAGGTGAATACGTGTATACATACTAAGTGATAGTGAAGAGGTAAAGTTAATTGGGATATCAAAAAAAAATCAATGATACAAATTAGCAAATGGTGCATAGAAATAAGCTTGAGTTAACTTCAGTGACATATTTAACAAGTTTTCTAGATGTGATATTATAAATACCATAACAAAGGCTAAACAATACTGTATACTTAACAATTTAACCAACAGTTCTCACTAGAATTCTCTGTAGGTAGGTAAATTACCACAAAATAACAAATGAATCACATTCTTAATAAAATAGGGGCTAATAATTAACGTTGTTAAAGTTCTCTCGATCATTAATATCGATTAATCGTGTAGGTTCATTATGTATCTACATTATAAAAAATCGAAAACGGAGGTAAAACAATAATATCCTAATAGTTATCAATGGTATAAAATATCAAATTTGCTGAAATAAAAAAAATCTCTTCATTGTTTTACGTTTATTTACTTCTATCACATAATACGATAAATTTCACTCCGGTAATAAGTTTGCGTCCACGGAGCACGGATCTGTATACAAACACACGCGACCCGTAGGACGCCCAGTTTCGTCTCTCCCATGCACCCAAAACGGGCCCCTCAGGTGTCGCGCGATCTCGTAAATTAAGATGCCTACTGGATGCAAGATAATCATCGTAGAGAATTGATAAAAACTTTTTTAAATATATATAGGAAGACGCAATAAAATCTGTAAATTGAACCCGAAATATACATTGCAAAATATACACTGCACGGTAGCGCCCTCCAAATTCCGCACGGTCAATGGTTGCACTATGAAATACGTTAAAAAGCATTCTGGTGATGAAATTGAGTCCACGCCAAATTTTTGCCCATGCATTCTATGCATGAAAAGACGTCTTTGCACCAAAAAGGAGGCTAGGTTAATCTTACGTCCGTATACCGGACGCATCAAGTCGGTCGGACGCAGGATCAATAGCAAAAATCGCCATATAAGACGCAACATGATCAGCAAGATGTATATATATATATATATATATATATATATATATATTAGTTGTGTGACTCTCGTGACGTATTTCCGTTTCATCTTTTCCATATTATTTTTCCATTTACACCCCGTCTGAAAAAACATTTCACTTCAAATATATGTGTCCGTTATTTATTGGTAATTTAACTGACGGACTAAAAAGAATTTCGTTTAATTAACCCCCATGATCATATCTATTGCTATAGTGATTATAATAACTAATTTTGTTTCAGTTTTCTTCATCTGTTTCCTGCCATACCACGCGTTTGAAATGTGGTATCATTTGTCACCAACTGCACAGACGGACTATAATGACTGGACACATGCTTTGAGGATTATGGGCTTCTGTTTGAGGTATACCAACAACTTTTTGTGTTTCTTTCCACCTTTTACTTATACTACATTACACACCGTGTATTTTGTGTTACCTGAAAAACTTGACTACCTAATTCAGACAATGATTTAGGTTATATTTCGGTAAATTGTTTTGTTTTCCTTAACAATTTTTTTCAAAAAGTGTCTTCACCTTAATTCGGTAATCTAAATATTTTAAAAGCAGAAACTGACTGACTGACATATCAACGCACAGCCCAACCCGCTAAGTCTAGAGACTCCAAATTTGGCATGTAGGTTCCTTATGAGGTCTAGAGGTGCACTAAGAAAGGGTTTTTCAAAATTCTCTCCATAAAGGGTTAAAACAGTGGATGAAAGTTTGTACGAAAAATCTTATTCCTCGAGTTAATGACTTGCAACTTGGCACGAATACTTATGTAAGTAAATTATGAAGATTATCATTTTTAGTTGATATCAGGAATAAAGAATAGCATGTATCTAGATTTTTAAAATTCTATCCCTGAGGGGAAAAAATTGGATGAAATTTTGTATGAAAAATCGTATTCCTAAAGTCTATTAACTCAAGACTTTAAACTTGGCGCAAATACGTATCTTCATAAATTATATCGTTTATTATTATAACGTTATTAATTTTAAGATTTTCTAAACTACCCCCTAAAAAGGGGGTCGAAGTTTTATATGGATGAATTTTTCGCGCGGTGCGAAATATTTAAGTCTATTAAGAAACATGGGCAGTGCGGAATGTTTAGGATATTTTATAAACTATATAAATATATATTTATGTAAGGGAAGTTTATTATGGTTACTGTGTATTACTGTTTTCATTAGCTATATTTACACGGCTTTTAAGTTTCTCCTTTAGATCTAAATAAATTATTACTAGAAAACTTTTCACGCGGACCAGGCAGCAGACGGGACTCAAACCAGCACCTTCCGCTATCGCTATTTTGCTCTAGCATTTCTTAAGCTGCAGTGCAGCGCCATCTCTTGGCATTGTAGGTAACCCACAATGTCAACTACCTTACAAGTATTAAACATTTGAAAGTAGAAAATAGCAATTACAGTTATATTTTTATTTGTTTAATTTAATTTTCAATTAAAATTATTTAATTATTATTATTAAAATTTTCTTTAGATTTAGAGCATCTTGCAGGTAAATGCTTACAAATTAAAAATTTTACTTTTCTTTTAACTCACAATTAACGTTAGAAGCATGGCTTAAGAAAATAGAGAGACTTAATTATACTCATGAAGACAACTTTATTACTGTTTCAAAGATACAAAACCAATTGGAATTCAAAGTGTTGATTTCCAAATAAAATTAACAAAGTAAATTAAATCTGTCCTTATTTTACATTAATGATACAATTATATCAGTTGCAGTTTTAATCGAAGCCAGAACATAAAGCCTCATTTCTAATTAATGGCGCAATTACATTTGGTCGTTAGCCCGTATTCGGGTGCATGAAAGACATTACTCGAATTCGGGCACCCGAAGCAATATTTACACTAGAATAGTGGCTGGAAGACGGTGTCGAATAAACAAAAGGAAATCCACCCGAATACGGGCGTACTCGACTCCGTTTATTTACACTCAGTCGTTTACCCGAATTTGACAGGCACTCGTATTCGGGCTATCGACCAAGTGTAATCGTGGCATAAGAGATATAAGTTACGAAACAAAATTCTTGATATCTATCGTGTCAAAGTCTTGATATCAAAGTCGGGACTTGTCACGGACGTTTAGAGAAGTGCACACTATGGAAGTAAATATTCGGAGATCAGATTATGTTGTGTTGTAATTTAATTAGCCTAGCCCCAAAGTAAGCACTGTAAGGCTTGTGTTATAGGATGCTAGGGTAACGGATAAGAATACATATGCAGTACATATATAAGTATATTTTTAAAGAAATATACATAATAATCCATGACTGGAGTACAAATGCACGTATGCATCACACAAACATCTGCCCCCACCGGGATTCGAACCCGGGACCTCTCGAGTCGGCGACACCATGAAACCCGGCGTACAAACCACTCAGTTACGGAGGTCGTCGAATTAACATGATGTTTAAGAAAAAGAGAAGACATTTTAAAGAGAAAATTGGTTTGCATGATTTAACATAAGAAGGAGATAGAAAGCCTCTCTAAGTTTGTTTCGCCGGTTCTTCTCAGAAAGGTCTCCCAATTTTGGAACCGGTGGTAGTTTACGGTAGTAAATAAATAACTCAAATTTACAAAAAAGATTTTTAAATAAAGTACTTTATTAACTAAATTAGCTAATACATTCATACATAGACGATAAAGTTTTAAAAATCTTCCAATGAAATATCCGAACGCTCAATAAAAGTCTTTCGAGGATAGCTCGACAAAGAAAATAAAAAATCATTATTCTGACGATGCAGACTTAAAAAGGCTGCGAAACGTCAATAAACAATCTCGTGCATTAACCCGTTAAAACTAGTTTTATTTAGAGAATATTGGGTTCATCCCATTAAATCAGATTGAGCGCCCAACGCGGTCTGAAGCTAGCTAGAAGTGTGCGTCGCTGCGCCTACTAGTGACAGTCCTATCTTTTCAGGGACACCCGTGTACTTTTGTCAGATCCGGTCTCTCGGTGCCCTATGGTTCGGGGTCCTTTTCGTACTATGCTGTGGTGCTTTGAATACTTATTTATTCCCTAACAATATTACATTGTGCTGGAAGTACAAATTTTTGCACATTAATAAAAAAACTTCAACTGATAAAATAGAATACTCTGACCAATAACTAAAATATAAATGTCAATAATAAAAAAACCCAATCAGTGTAATAATAATAATCAATAACATTGCATAATTATTGTTATGAGAATTTTAGAATATTGCACTTTCTTCAAGAAATTAAATTGATTAAAATAATAGATACGTCTGATGATGTAATTGTAAACGATCTACACACATCAAAAGTGTCTAGGGATCAAGCATTTTTATGCGGATTTCTTGAGATTGAGATGTGGCTTTGTAATAAATTTATGATTTTATAAATTTATATGGATCCTTTTTGGTGCATTTCATAATTTGAATCAGGAACTGTGAATCAAATTCGAGTAAAAGATGAAAATCAGCTGTCAATATTTTCCCTATAAAAACATACAACGCATTGAAGACATTATTAGTGCTACTGTTTCCCTACTACTGATTAAAACCAACGTTATTATGGAGCGGCGACGTCATTTAAGCAGGGAAGAAATGCTCAGAGCCGTGGGAATGATAGAAGCTGGTTCCCGGCAACGTACTGTGGCTTTAGCTCTGAATACAAGTCAGAGTGTTATCAGTCGACTTTGGACACGATACCGAAGCACTGGTACCGTGGCTGAGCGCCATGGAGGACGGTATCGCTGCACCACACGGAGACAAGACCGATACATTCAAATCTTAACTCGAAGAGCTCCAACAATAACCGCCATGATGTTAGCCGTGAGGCTTCATCACTCTTCAGGGAACTTAATTAGCGACCAAACAGTCAGAAACCGCTTGCATGAAGTGAACCTTCATTCCCGAAGACCGCTACGGGTACCACCTATAGCAATGCACAATCGTAGGATTCGATATCAATGGGCTCTTGAACACAGAAATTGGGCAGAAGAACAATGGCGTTTCGTGTGCTTTTCTGATGAGTCTCGTTTTGGTATGAGACCGGATACAAGACGTATACGACACTGGAGAACCCCTGGACGCCAACAGCGATTAAAATCCTGCCAGGAAGTCCATCCTTATAGTGGTGGAACCATCATGGTATGGGCGGGTATTTGGATCGGCGGAAGAACTGAGTTGATTTGGATCAGAGGCAACCTCAACGCTCAAATTTATGCTGAGACGATTGTATCAGACGTCATCGTTCCTCTACAAGTGCAAATCGGTCCCTTATTTCAGTTAATGCATGATAATGCACGACCGCACACCGCAAGAGTTGTAAGACAGACTCTCGCCGCAGCTAACATCAATGTCCTGCCCTGGCCTGCTCAGTCGCCAGACTTGAACCCGATTGAGCATGCATGAGATATGCTACAGAGAAGAGCTCTGCCGAATATGGAGGGTATCCAGTCGCAAGAAGACCTTTTTTTGTTGTTGCAACGAACATGGGCGGCCATTCCACAGCGTGATTTGGATGAACTCATTTTGAGTATGCCAAACCGATGTTCTTGTGTTGTTAGTGTTCGCGGTAGAAATACGGATTATTAATTGTTTAAGTTACCCAATAAAATTTTAAAGAAAACTGTTATTTCAGTCTTTTTTTCGAACTTTTGTGTTAGTGGTTCAAATGTCAAAAATCCCTTTATTAGGAAAATGGCAAATTTCTTTATTAATGCAAAGGTGACTTGGTTTATCGTTACTGTGACAAACGAAAACACTTTATTTGATGAATCCTTAAAGAAAATTTTAATTAATATCAATCAGGAGAAAAGTTATTGCAAAAATATATGTTGATCCCTAGACACTTTTGATGTGTGTATTTTGGCGGACATAAAAGTACGCGGACAAAAGTGAGTCGTCTGCGCGGGCTTTGTTTAATATTATATTAATTTCTTTCTTTTAAATTTCGTGAACGTCATGACCTCACTACGCGGCAAAACCCGGCCAAAATTGACCTTTGCGGAATACATTACGCATTGTTGTTCCTTTTAAAAGCCTCGGTGACGAGACGAGAATTCAAACAAAAGATCTGTAAGATCGTTTATCCTTATTTTTTGAGATACATCATTTATATAATTCGGTTCGATTTTGTTCACTTTCGTAAGATGTAAATGTATTTCTTTATATTAAAGCTTTTGTTCCCAGTTTTTTTGACAATAGCTTCTGTAGGCACTCATGGCCATTTTTGTGACTATTTTATGTTAAAAGAGCGGCAAACAAGCCATTATGGCCCGCCTGATGGTAAGGCCACTATAGCCTATAGAACTTGCGGTATCAAAGATATAAATAAAATAAATAAAATATGGAGCCCGTGGAGCCCTGCAAAGTTACTTACCAACAGAAACACAGCACCACCAAACTGATGTGTTATTTTACTATGCTCTTCTGTAATGTGGACGCACTTCCCCAGACAGGCATTATCCCCACCTCTGCTAAGGAGATTGGGGATGAGGAAAAACCACAGATATTTAGACTTATATACAAATTATATAGGTATTTTTTTAAAAGGCCGTTTAACGGATGCTCTTTGAAGTATCTTGTAATATCAAGAGTATTTTTTACTGAGCTCATTCCATTTCCTGCTCCGTGGAGCTTTTTTACATTAATTTGGCATCGTTCGCATACGAACTGTTAGACGGAGCACTTAGTTTAATTTAAAAAAAAACTTTATTTGCTCACAATCACTTTATTTATATATTTATGTTTGTTATAACACTGCTATCACTTTATTGTTCACTACTACTTCCTTTTAGTTTTAAGGATAACGACTCGCGACGGGCTAGTTTACTAGGCCGTTGAATAGTTCCTCAGAGTTTCCTTGCTGAAGGCCAACCGGCAGGCAGAAACCAGGTCCGTTGTTGGGCAGCAATTCCACAAATCAGAACAAGACTAACTGTAATATTGAAATCGCGGGTTTTTATACAAAAAATATTGCTGATCACAAATTTAATATTGGAAATAATTATTCATTATAGTTTTCCTAAGTCAGCAACATTTCTGTAGTAGGCATTAGGTAGGCAGGTTATAACACCTCCCCCCATTAAAACGCAGCATCCGAGAGAGGGATGCGAGTAGTAGAGAAAAAAAAGAAAAAAGTAGTAGAACATCAATACTGTATAAACAGTTATTTAATTACTTAAGACATTCTTAGAATCGAAGTAGCATAAAAATTAGAGGAAACATAAAATTGAAAAATTATGCAGTTTAAGAGAAAAAACAATACTTATAATCTAAGATATAATTATTACACATTTATTGGAAGTCTAGATTACGTTTAGGTGAATTAATAGAAGAGTTAGAATCAGATTTAACGCTAGACATTTCAAAGTTGGATACAGTTCTATCAAGTATATTATTAGAACTTGAATGAGTTACTGAAGTATTGTTATTGGGTTTAGTATAACATGAATTAAATATTTTTATACAACAACTAGTACTTGTAGAGTTACTACGATTACGCCTATGTCTATTTCTACAACAAATACATTTATATAACTTATAAAATATGAAACTAAACATACATACAGAGGCTATTGTGGTAATTATACTAAAGTAGTTTCCATATTTGATATGATATGGCTGAGTTTGTATTCGGTCAAGCTCTTCTGTGGCTTGATTAAGTTTATGAGAAGCGTATTGCAACGAATCTAGATTTATATGAGATAGCCTTACAGGTGTCAGATATGGAATACTGCTATTTATTGTCCTTTTGGAACAGCAATCATCCTCTATGATATTGAAATGAGTAGATGGCAAATGTATACTAGAATGGTATTCATTTGCAGCAATAAACTGTAGCAATTTATGATAAGCTTTGCAGCCTTTCTGCAACTGAAGGATTCCTGTTCCAACTACATCATAGTCTGTTAACATATTATTACAATTAATCGATAGCTTAGAAATATCACTTAGTACATAAATCCACCTATTACTAGTTAGTTTTTGCCAAACATCTATATTACCTACAAGCACCTTATAATCACACGTCGCGGGTATTTGGTTCACGTATTCCGATAAGATAGTCACTTCACAGATTGGATTTGACACTGAGGAATGGACACTATTAAGTTTACACAGATTGTAATTGTCTTTTACCACTTTGCATTCACTTAGGTTGTCTAATAAAGAGTATGTCAACTTATCCTCTGTTAAGGCTAAATATTTAGTTGTAGGATTAATCATGGCGAATGAATTAGGGTTGTGTATATCATGGGGTGTAGGCAGAGCATAAACGTGATAGAGCTTATAGTCAGTTAATAAAGTTAAAGGTATTCTTATATTAAAAATTAACTTGTTATCGCTAAGAAATGAAGAAATGTCGGCTAAATCTAAGAGAATGTGAGCATTATCTAAACTTATAGGAAGCGGAAAGTTACGAGCTACTAAATCGTTATTTGAACTTAGTTCTTTATATAGTAGAATGGGGTTTAGAACAGAAGGATGAACTACATTCTGTTTCCCAAAAAGAATAGCATCTATCAGGTCTTTTAAACTAAAATTAAGGATCATCAAGGAACTTTCTATTGCACTGAAAGTCATGGCAAGATGAGTATTAACTTCTATCTTATTAGTGTTTTTTGAAACAGTATCTAATATTTTATGCAACTTTTCCACGTTGTTATTCAACGTAATTTCATTAGCGTTAAGTTTTTGTATAGTATTATTAAAAGTAGATATAGTAGAAGAAATAATATGAATATTATCTTTCATTAGGGATGCTAAATGCCTTTGGTCATCTTGAACGGCGTTTATAGCATCGGTGAATGTTTTTGCATCATCATCGTCTAGGGAACCAAAGAGCTGTTTTAGGATAGGACCTCCGACACCAAACCATGCTGATCTTTTCTGTTTACGATGGGACTCCAAGGAAGTTAAATGAGATAAAGTTGTTATTTACGTTGACATACAAACTTTCCAAAGGACTTAATACATTAGCACAATCAATATGCATTTCGAAAGAAGGATATTTGTTACAAATGTCCTTAGAAGTATCTATTGCTTGCTTAACATTATCTATATGTGGTTTAATATAAGAAAAATCAGAATAGGTTAGAATGTTCCAATGATCATTATAGAATTTTAATATTCCTAGGGAGTCGAAGTAGATACCGGGACTGTTCACGATTGGCGTTGTTATGTTTGCCGAGATGAGTCCTGGCATGATGGCCCTGGAAGAGAGTTATCATGAGCCAATTTTATTTCGTCAAAGTGATATCTAATTTGTTTACGGTTCATGAGAATCGTGACGTTATTATTATTATGAACTTGAGTGATTTGAAAGGGACCTTTCCAGATTGGTGATAGCGCTTTACGTAGTCTGTGGTGATATTTTACATACACCATGTCTCCAACGTTATAGTTTACGGCTTTGGTTCTTTTATCGTAATATTGCTTAGCCTTTTCTTTACTACGAAGAATGTTTTCTCGTGCTATATTACGTGAAGTATTTAGTTTAAGTTTCAATGTTTTGATGAGGTCATTATAAGTTGCATTAGGGTGAATGTCGTAAATGGAGCTGGGTATATGTGGCTTACAGCCGAATAAAAGTTCGTGTGGGGAAAAATTAGTAGATGAGTGAATGCTAGTGTTGTATGATATTAATGCCGTAGGGAGATATTTGTGCCAATCGTTTTGGTTTTCGTTAACATAAGATTTTAAGTATTCTTTAAGAGTACCATGGCTACGTTCAAGAGCTCCATTTGTTTGTGGATGATAAGGAGATGAAAACAGATGTTTTATTTTGAATAGAGAGGTTACTTGTTTGTAAACGTCGGCTATGAAATGGACACCTTGATCTGAAAGAATAATTTTAGGAATGCCAAAATGGCTCATAAAAGTTATAAGTGCTTCTGCTGTTTCTTGGGCAGTAGCTTGTGTAATAGGGTATGCCATGGAGTATTTTGTAAGATCGTCCTGGAAGGTGACAATATATCTATATTCTGTTGGGCCAGAATTCGGAAGTGGACCAACTATGTCGGTGGATATCCTTTCTAAAGGTTCACGAGATGTGGAAGTAATTTCCATTGGAGCTTTGTTTGTTGCTCTCAGTGCCTTATTTTGTTGACACTGGCGGCAAGTTTTAGTATAGTTTTCGATATCTGATTTCATTCCTTTCCAATAATACAATTCTTTTAATTTGTTGTATAAACGAGTAGCACCAATATGACCACCAATAGGGGAATCATGATTGTCCTTCAGGATGGTTGGGATTTCTACAGGGGTAGGATAAATTATGTTATTGTGATATATATTAACCTTGATTTTTGTTTTGTGAAAAAGGAAAGCAATAATTTCGTATATAAGTATAAATTGAAGTCTGTCATAAGGGTTATTAAAATCTGATATAGAAATTTCTTGTTTATCATTAAAGAAGATTACAAGGTTATTTCGAAGTCTTTTGATTGATTCAAATATATCCTTATACGAGGCGGATTCATAGTGATGAATCTTGAAGAACAAGAGGAAATAAGTTTTGTTATTTTTTATGACTGAACTTGATTCATAAAGTTCTCGTTCAGTAGATTCGAATAATTGTCTATCTTCTACGAGGTTGAGGATGGTATCACAGTAAGGATTTGAAAGATCTAGATCAATAGACGTTGGGCAAATTATGAGTTGACATGGGCTATCTAAAAGGCTTTTGTTATGTTCTACTATTTGGGTATCAAAGTTAGTTGGTGAAGATCGAGTTTTTAGGAAAGAGTCATAAGTCAGGTTATCAGTCGTGTCAATGTTATGAATATTGTGTATTGGGGGACGGGATAGAGCGTCGGCGTTAGAGTTCATTCTGCCTGATTTGTAGACTATTTCATAGTCGAATTCTTCTAACTTGAGGCGCCAACGAACTAGTTTGGAACTTGGATCGGTGCATTTGAATAGCCAACATAGAGGGCGATGGTCAGTCACAATTTTGAATTTGCGACCATAGAGATAAGGTCTAAAAGTTTTGGTACCGAAAATAATGCCTAACAATTCCTTTTCGATTGTGCTATAGTTACCTTCAGCTTTATTCAAGGTTCTGGAGGCGTAAGCGATTGGAAGGTCTTTACCTATCTCGCCTTGAGATAAAACGGCACCAAGCGCATAATTGGATGCATCTGTAGTTAGAATAAATTCTTTCGAAAAATCGGGATATTGTAGAATTGGGGCATTGGTAAGCATATGTTTCAAATTGTTAAATGCTAAATTTTGTTCTTCGGTCCAGATAAATTCAGTATCTTTACGTAACAGGGATGTTAAAGGTTTAGTTATCTTTGAGAAGTCTTTAATGAATTTCCTATAGTACCCTATTAAACCTAGGAAGGATTTAATGTCTTTGGGATTTCTAGGCATAGGATAAGAAGACACGGCTTTGACTTTATCAGGATTGGGGGATACACCTTTATTAGTGATAATATGTCCAAGATAAGCAACTTCATTTCTCAAGAACTCACATTTATCCGGTTGTAACTTAAGGGTATGTTTTCTGAGAGCATCAAAGACGAGTTTGAGTTTCTGAATATGGGATGTTAGATCATGGGAATAGATGATTACGTCATCAAGATAAATAAAGCAGTGAAGGCCTTGAAGACCAGATAGCACCGTATTCATTAACCTCTGAAATGTAGCTGGCGCATTTTTCAAGCCAAACGGCATTCGAGTGTACTCGTAGTGACCGTTGGGAACAGAGAAAGCAGTTTTAGATGCATCACCTTCGTGCATTTTAATCTGGTGGAAACCAGAGGCAAGATCTTGAGTACTAAAATATTTACTATGCCCTAATTGGTCTAATATTTCTGTAATATTAGGTATTGGATACGCGTCTCCGATAGTAACATCATTCAATTTTCTGTAGTCGACAACTATACGCCATTTCTTTTGACCGGAGGCATCCTGTTTTTTAGGGACAACCCAGATAGGAGAAGACCACGGGGAATTTGAAGGTTTGATAATGTTTTCTTTTAACATCTTTTGAATCTGTCTATTGACTTCCTCTTTGTGACACTCAGGGTACCTGTAAGTTTTGGCATGAATCGGTTGGGAATTAGTAGTTTTAATCTCATGAGTCAAAGTATCGGTACATGTTAGTTGGTCTCCTTCTAGATAGAAAAGGTCTGAGTATTCTGAACATAGTTCCAGGAGTACCTTGGATTCTTCGACATTAAGATGGGAAGTTCTAATTTGCTCTTTTACTTTGTATATCCTATTTGGTGGAATAATAGTGTTAATCTGTGAATTTGATACTGGATTTGGAAATGATTCGTTTAAGATATGGCAAGGGTTTAATTCTACATTGAGGGAGTGTATAGTAATATTATCATCTGTGGTATTGAGTATAGAGACGTTAATATGTTTATTTCTTTTAACAGATACAAGACAATTAGATAAGTATACACCTTGTCGTATTTCCTTTTTATCTACATAACCTAATAAAACTTCGGGATTAGACGCTTCACATTCTATTATCATTTCAGAACGAGCTGGTATTACATAATGAGGTTTGGTAAAATGTAGTTTTACTTTACTATTATTTATCAATAAGCAATCATTTTTGTAATCAATGCTGGAGGTATATAATCTAAGGAAATCGTTTCCTACTATACCATCAAAATTAATCTCAACGGAGTCTGGAATTAGATGGAAAGTTCCATATATGGTTTCGGAATTTGACAGAATAATATCTAATTGGAAATGACCTAAACTAATAGAATGATCGGCATCTTTATCTATACCTTTGAATTTGATAATTTCTTTTACTAAGGTAGGTTGCTTTTCTAGTGAAGATTTCTTAAGTAAGGATACAGTGGAACCAGAATCGACCAGAAGTATTAGGGGTTTAGAAGAGTACTGAGAGTTTATATATATATGAGGCAAATGTGTATTGGAATTATAATTTATTTCGTGTATGTATAATGGTTGCGAGTTAGTATTGGATTGTTCTTCGGTTTCTGTGTGTCTTTTAGGTTTCTGGGTTTTCTTTGGCTTAGGACAAGAAGCTTTGACAGATTCAGTAGTTGAGTTCGATTTTATATGTCGGGGTATAGGATTTTTACGGGATTTAGCAGGATTAGTTTGTTTACTAGAAATGCGGGGTAGGCCAGAGTTAGAAGATGCAGTGGGTTTAGAGATTTTAGTTGAATTAGGGGGTTCGGTAGATTTACAAGGAATATTGGAATTAGTAAATGTATCTAAGTTGCTAGCAGTAGTGTTAAGTTGAAAGGGTTTAATAAGTTCGGAAGAAATGGTAGTATGCACAGTGGAATTGGTAGATACACTAGGAGTGATAGATACAGTGGAGCTAGTAGATACAGCGGGATTGGTTGATTCAGTGGAGAAAGTGGATACAGTGGAGGTACTAGGTTCAGCGGAAATGGTAGATACAGTGGAGTACATATGTTTACTGGAATTAGCAGATACAGCGGAGTTAGTAGATACAGCGGATTTAGTAGGTACAGCGGAGTTAGTAGATACAGCGGAATTAGTATATACAGCGGATTTAGTAGATACAGTGGAGTTAGAAGATACAGTGGAATTAGTAGATTCAGTGGAAATAGTAGGTAAAATAGAGATAGTAGGTTCATTGGGAATAGTAGATACAGCGGAGTTAGCGGATACAGTGGACTTAGTAAAATTGATAAATTTATTATAGTTATTGGATATAGGAGGACTTATGATAGATTGATCATTGACATGGTAAATGGCGTCGTTATAGTTCAATGGTTCCGTATGACGACGCTCAGGCGGAACTCTTTTTAGTTTAAAGACTCGGAATAGTAAGAATTATTATTAAAAGGTTGTGAAAAGTTGTCGTTATAATTAGTATTGTTAATATATTCCCCTGATATATTATGTATTTGTCTATTCTGATTCTGCCGTGAGTTGTTGTATTGTCTTTTACGGCAGTCTTTTATATCATGGCCAGGGTGTTTGCAATAGCGACAAATATTAGTTGGTGGTTGTTGCGAAGTGGAAGGTCTATCGAAAGAAACGTTGTGAATTGGGCGCTGCCTATTTAACAGACAGTTTCTGTCAATGTGACCTATGCGGCCACAGGTTCGACACCTAGGTCTTATATCAAAGGTTTTTGTAGATTGGACAAGGTTATAAAGTTTTTCTTCTTGAATGGCTAAATTTATTGCCTCACCCAAGGTAGACGGGTTCCTACATCTTAATATGTTGGAGATATGACTAGGTACTCCTAATAAAAATGTATGTAAGGCTAGGTCTTCAGTATTTGCTATTCGCCCTTTCAGTTCACTCTGGTCCACGGTAGAATGCGTGATATCTGTTTGTAATCTAGTTAAATATGTCTCTAACCGTAAGCTATACTGTGATATGGATTCGTTAGGTTTTTGTTTGCAGCTCTGTAAATCTAATAATAAGTGATCTTTATGTTTAGTTTCCCCGAATGTAGTCTTAAGGAATGATTTTAGTTCAACCCAACTGTCAAAAATTTTCAGAGAGCAAGCCGTTTCAGCTTTCCCCTCTAACTGCGATAAAATATATTTAAAGAGTATATCGCATTGTGCGTTGGACGCGAGGTTTAATGCATTGTCACAGTTACGTAAAAATGACGATAATTTATTTCTATCCCCATCGAAGGGCTTTATAAATTTTGTAAGAAAACTTACAGATGTGTTTTCTTTTTCACCCGGTACAGTTACGCTAGACAACCCAGATAGTTCTAATTTTACTTTTTCGTTAGCCATGATCACTTTTTATTAAGATTAGAACAAAAAAAAATAATCCAATTAAGAGAGAATAAGTTGATTAAAATATAACGTTATTATTATGCACTCACAGAAATAGTATCGCGGTCATTTGTTGATACAGCGTTTTTCACGGTGCGGCGATAAGTAGGTCAGACGCCTTAGCGCCGGCTATCCGGAGTTATGCAGTAAATGCTCGATGCGTAAACGAAGTCGTGCTATGTGTTAGCACGGTTGAAGCGGAGTCTTCTTCTGAGTGGTGCGGAGCCTTCTTCTGTGTGATGCGCTGGGCAAAGAACCCTCGGCACATCAACGCGAAGTCAGTCAGTAGTTATGATGATCGTCGATGGTTGTAGCTGGAGTGGCTGACACACCTCTATGTCAGAGAGACGGTCGGGCGGCAGGCTGGCAGCTCAAGCAAACCCACGGGATGGGCTTATATCGACGGCAGTGATTCTGGTCGTCGTCAGGAGTAGGCGACCATCAGGGAGTAAATCCCTGCTTTCTTCTGACACCAAATGTTAGACGGAGCACTTAGTTTAATTTAAAAAAAAACTTTATTTGCTCACAATCACTTTATTTATATATTTATGTTTGTTATAACACTGCTATCACTTTATTGTTCACTACTACTTCCTTTTAGTTTTAAGGATAACGACTCGCGACGGGCTAGTTTACTAGGCCGTTGAATAGTTCCTCAGAGTTTCCTTGCTGAAGGCCAACCGGCAGGCAGAAACCAGGTCCGTTGTTGGGCAGCAATTCCACAAATCAGAACAAGACTAACTGTAATATTGAAATCGCGGGTTTTTATACAAAAAATATTGCTGATCACAAATTTAATATTGGAAATAATTATTCATTATAGTTTTCCTAAGTCAGCAACATTTCTGTAGTAGGCATTAGGTAGGCAGGTTATAACAGAACGTAAATTTCTAATTTAATTTGACATATTTTTTCTTCAGATTTTTGTTGAAGCTTTGGACAGATTTCGTTATATATTTTTTAAAGCATTTACTTAGATGTATAAATCTAAAGAAAATTTTACCGTCCGTCCGCCTTTGCGGGTTTGAGTCCCGTCTGCTGCCTTGGCCGCGTGGACTTTTTTCTAGTAAAATTTTCTTCAGATTTCATAACTTTTCTCGTGAGAGTTCGCACGGCGCAATTTTTTGACATTTGCCGCAGTAGAAAAATGGATTTTCTTCAATCAAAGTTGAACGACTATTACTCTTAAACTAAAAAATCTACCTTAGCCGTTATAGGTTTTCCGTTTTAGAGTTCATGAAAAGCACCTTACAGTTAACCGTTATAAAGCTCATGGAAAGCACTATTATCAAAAAAAAATCCAGGGTTTTCAAACCAATAGTTTAGATTTTAGAAGGGCGAGGGCAGGGGGTGCCCTACTCGAACTCGAAAAATTATCAATTTAAAGTTCAATATTTCGCAAACGGATCCCTAAATCTAAAAATAGTCTTACAAACCCCATAATTATTTTAAAGGACCTATTCAACGATATCTCACACGATGGGGTAGGTGATAAATAAAAGGTGAGCTACCCTAAAAAAATATTCTATCGTTTTGTCGGCGTGATCGATATACATATCACCACAAAATAACAGTTCTCTAGTGCTATTAGTCTTTAAGAAAATCTGGGGACGCATGACGGACATGACGAAAGTTTAAGGGTTCCTTGTCTACAGAACCCTTAAAAAGCATGTTTTTATAGGAACCATGTTGATTTCAACGTTGACTAATCATGAATATCTGTGTTGTCCTCCCGGATAACGAAAGTAGCGGGTTCGAATCCCAGTCTGAAACCTAGACCTATTGGAATTGTATCTAGTAAATATATTCTTTAGATTTTAACATCTATAGTTAAATGCGTAAAAATATAATTATAATAGTAATCACTTCTTTATTTTGTTCATAGTTAATTTGCTGACCTAATTAACTACACGTTATAAATAAATAGATGACTTTAAAACTCATCACACTCTTCATGAAAATTAGTATTTGACCCCATAAAGCATCTAACCTGGTTCTCTGAACAAAGGACATTAAGGTCTTGAATCCTGGCACAACTTTTTAACAAAATCACCCATTTAAAAATAAAATAATAACGAAGCCAATAAACTATTAATATAAATCGTTATTATGCACCGAAACCTATTGAATGCATTTATCAGTTGATTTTTAATGCTGTATTTTCAATAAAAAGTAGTGTCGAGATTATTTACCAAATAGGACAAGTTAGGATGAACACAGACTGTAGTATCTAGCACCAGAACTTTTATTTTTAATTTTTTTAAACAGATTGTCCGTTTACTATGATTAATATTGCTAATAAGTTAAAAAAATAATGGTGAAGGACATTCTTTTGGGCATGCTGGGGCCGATTTCGTCGATGTCCTTTGGAGTTTGTGTGAACATTTTTAATTTCTGTACGAAAGCTAAATTTGGGACGCGGACGGAAATTAAAAATGTCTGTGAAAGACACTCACTAAGAGGATGGCAGAATTCTTTTACCCAGCGTTATTGAGCAAATATTTTATTTCATACTGTTCAAGTATAGAATCACTTTTCTAATATGTTGTAGGTACTTGCATATAGTATCGTAAAATTTTAGTACAAAACAATTGAAAACATTTCCTTGTTTAAAATATAAAAAGTAATGGTTGTTGTGAGACAAAAAATGTTTTTTCTTCTCCATGATATTAAGGCACATATGAGCGAGTGAGCGTGATATTCAATTCAATTCAAAATATCTTTATTCAAATAGGAAGTATTCACAACACTTTCGAATCGTCAATTTTTTTTCCTACCACCCGTTAAGGACATTTTTTAGCAGTGGAGAAAAACGGGCAAAAAAACTTCACAGCGTCAAATCTTGTAACAATATTTACAAAATATTATATTGTTACAGTCTCAATACAAAATTGGGTCATCTTTATCATAATTATAGAAACAGCCTGTTGGAACGTTTGGAACAGTTTAAACCTAAGCATATTTGTCTGAAATATGATATAATCACACATCTTAAAATACGCTTTATTCATAAGAACTTTTTAATAGCAGCTTTAAATTTATTGACGCTCAATTGTTGGATATTGCTAGGGACTTTATTGTAGAAGCGTACACAAAGACCTTTAAATGAATTTAATAAATTTGTTCCTTACCTATTTTATTTAAGGGAACACAGCGAACTTTCCGCTCGAATTGGAGCGCTCATCTGGGAAAGCAACGTCCACCTTTCAGAAGACCACAGTAAAATAACACTATCTTTTGGTGGTGTTGTGTTTCTGCTTGTGAGTAGGTTTGCAGGGCTCCGCGGGGTAAACGAGGCACAATCCCTAAACGGGGAGCCCGCAGTTTCGCACTTAGTAGCTTAGACGGTATTCGCAGGGTTTTTAGCGGATATTATATCAGGGAAAATGAGGGATGGGTCCTCAGTGGGAAGACACTGCAGGGGACCGTAAGGCTTGCGGGAGCCAGGTGTGACGTCCGTTCGGCGGTGTGCCTCTTATAGGCGCCGTCGTCTGCAAAAAGAGGGTTTTACTGCGTCATAAAATAAGGGCTCCGCGCGGTAGGCGATTGGGTTCAGGCTTGTAAGGTAAGGATACCAAGTACGGCGCACTTTCTCTCGCATCATTTATCTTTTCGGCTGAATACTTACACTTGGGTGGGATGATATAATTTGTTGTGCCTCGTATATAAAAAAAGCCATCTGTCCCTAGCTTCTTGACTTACACTTGGGTGGGGTGGGTAAATTTACTGCGCCTTGTATAAAGAAAGCAATTTGTCCCTAGCTTCTAGTCTTACACTTGGGTGGGGTGGGTTAATTTACTGCGCCTTGTATAAGAAAAGCAATTTGTCCCTAGCTTCTAGTCTTACACTTGGGTGGGGTGGGTTAATTTACTGCGCCTTGTATAAAAAAAGCAATTTGTCCCTAGCTTCTTGACTTACACTTGGGTGGGGTGGGTTAATTTACTGCGCCTTGTATAAAAAAAGCAATTTGTCCCTAGCTTCTTGAACTCGTGCGTCAACCCCGTGGCACTATACTGCGTCAGTGGTGTCTTCAGGCAGCACTTCAACCGCTACCTCTGTTGTCGCCGAGGCACCCTCCACCCGACCTGCAGCTCAAGGTTGTCCAGAACCGCGGTCTGCGAGACCTCTTTCAGAAGTACACATCGTCATAGATGCAACAGGTAACTGCCGTAGACAAGTGATCATTTCTATAACACCGAATGCTAAAAATATGTTATACCAGCGCTGATGGCAACATCAGCACCATGCTGAGTTGGGACCGATTTGAAAAAAAAGTGTATGTTTTGTATATATATTTTTTACTGTTGTTTTGTCTTAAATAAAATTATTTTTCTTTCTTAAGAAGCTAAAAATATAGTTTTTAGATTTTTTGTCTGTTTGAATGTCCGGGATAAACTCAAAAAGTACTGCATGGATTTATTTCAAATTTGGCTCGAATATTATTAAGAAGTCGGGTTAACATATAGGCTATATATTATCACGCTATCACCTACGGGAACGAGCAGTGAACCTTTATTTCTAACTAACTCCACGCGTACGAAGTCGCAGGCGGCCGCTAGTATTTTATACAAATATTAAGTAATTAGTTTTAAAGTTATTTAAGAAAATAAATAAAAATTACCTGTCCCCCTTATGTCCGAAACTACCGCGACTAAAAATAAAATAAACAAATACGGAATATAGCTCTTTGCATATGGATTACAGGAAAACCTATAAGTAGTTTATAGTATAATGGCACGGAACCCTGCGTACGCGAGTCCGACTCGCACTTTATTTATTTTAATTTTAAAGTAAGCGTAGTCTCTGTATCCACTGATGCGCTAAGATTTTCTCAACAATATGGGTATTGAGAATTTCCTTAATACAGGACAATTCTTTTTGAAGTGAAAACTTCTTTAGCGGCGTTGTACACTTTTTTGTAAAGGTAAAAAATATTTAACTCGCGTCAGGTTAAACACGTGGGCTGATCGCATCATGACACACAATGAAATTGGAAAGGTTGTTGACTTTCAATATATTGGACGAAACATAGTTATATTTTATGTTATCGTATTATAATAATTATCTAGGACGTCTACGTGGCAACTTTATTGCGACGAAAATGCATTTTTTTACAATAGATGTCGCTAGGTGCGCTTAAACGTGATTCATGTAAGTTGATTTATCTGAGAGATAAACTTTTTTAATGTAATATAAATTGTCATGTTTGTGTACGATAGCGCAATAAATAAATATTGTATTCTACCACATACATGATAGTACTTTTATACTGATAATTAAAGCAATTCGTGCAAAATTATTTACTAACCATTCCAAAATATCAAAAATGCACAACGTTAATATTCAAGTTTTCACTTCTGCCGGCACTCCCGGAGCGCAACCCGTCGGTTTTCTTTTTCTTATTTTCGTATTACAAATCTTTCTTTACCACTCTTACTTTTTTATTCTTTTTGATCGACGTCTATTATAGGATGGACATGGATACCAGATTCTTATCTTTATCGCCACCAAAGCGAAAAGCCACTTTATGTCAAAACTTTACGTTCTGAGAAAGTCGTCAAACTTTAAAAGATAACACTTATTTGTTTCTTAAGTATTCACGTACACCACTCACACTTAAATAAAACACACTTAAACGGGTATAAAATGAAGCTTTTTTTACTTTTTTAACGTTTCGCATCCTGCACCAGCAGTGCTATTTTGTAAAAATTTCACGCACGGATCCGCTGTGAATCTGTGCGGATTTATATCGGAACCGCACGAATCCACATCGGATATGCGCGTGATCATCGAATCGTGATTAGGATGTGAAATGTAAAAAAAGGAAATGTCCTCAATTTAGTAAATTCTCAATACCCATATTGTTGAGAATATCTTAGCTCATCACTGGTTTAAAATGAGTATTTTTATTACTTTTTTTATGTTTCATCATGAACCTGATTCCTGAGTAGAATAGATGATAAAAAAATAATTACAAGATATTTTTATTAATTCAAAAAAAAAGAATTACAAGCATGCCAAAGTTTGGGGAGCGTCACTGTTAAGTAAAAATTGTACGAAGACGTGACATTATACGACATTTCAAATCAATATATCTCTGTAACATTTATATTACGTAAACAAAATATCCAACTGATAGACGAAGAAAACACCGTTATTCATCTCTCCTCATCATCATCTCTTTTTTAATAAGCTGAACTATTAACTACAGCAGTAATTGTTCTACCATCGTTTACAGGAATCCGACAGAGAGTGTCGTGATTTCAAACTACGACTACGGAAGCACTAAGAAGAAGAGCAACATCATATCAAGGAACAGCGGAGACGGTGTCACCATCATGACTGTCAGGGACACAAACGACTTCCTCGTAGGAGAATCCGAAGACAAATGCGTCAAACGATAGATTTTTTACCACTTACCTACTAATTTATTCAACCGTTCTCTATTTTTATACCAAAGATCGAGGTAGCAAGGAAATTATTAACAAAAAAAACAGTTGACGTTTCGATACTGCGCGCTAAAAAAATGCGTTGAAGCATGTAGTATGCGTCGTTTATGACTCGGAACAACATTGTTGTGATGCTGGCACTTCACTTGGCTATTCATGTTTGCGTTTGTAAAATTGACATCATCTGGTCCTTTTCACACTTTATAAAGCATGATAAGGACAGACTGTTGGCTAGTTTATAAATAACAAGTATGAATAGTCAAGTTCACTTGTTTCGGCTTGAGATTTATGTTATACATGCAATGTATAGATGTCAGCGTAATCTTTATATGAGACAGAATTGTCGAGTCAGTGATAAACAATGTTATGGCTATCTTTATTACTTATCAATTTGAAGGAGTGGCTTCTCAAGTGATATTATACCTTTCATTCTTGATTACATCTTTAATTTATGAACCTGGAGCTCTACTGGGCTTAACGTAAGCTTAGAACTCGCTATAAAATCATTCTGAAGTTTTTATCTGACCTCAGTGAATTTAAAGATATAGTATTTCTTTAATATTATTGAAATCTTTGTATTAATTAATACTACACTTATCTTAAGTGTAGTGTTAATTAATACAAAGAATAGCCCATTAATTTTGTCCGCTAAAAGTAGGTATTGAAATTATGGTTTTAGTTAGTAGTAACTATTTGTTGCGAAAAGCCGTTGTTAAAATGAATTTACCTGATGGAAATGTTGCATTGTAAATTGTTGTAAATTATGTATACTTTATGGTATTTGATAACATTCCAATTAAGATAAACCTTAAGAAGGTAGAAAAAGTATTTTTTCTATTCCAATGAATGTATATAAAGAACATTTATTTGTAAAAAAACATGTATATAATGTGTACAGCAGCAAATAATTTATGTTGGATAAGTCTTTTTCACCAACCGAAAAGTTGCCCTCTCATAATGTGCATCTAATATTCAAAATGAATGTCGGGCTTCACAATGTAAATAAGGAAAATGTGAAATCGTTTTTAGACCAAAGATAAAAGTTAAATGTCATCGTTATACGTTTTCATTGTAAATAATGCTTTCGTTGGTTAGCAGAGTAAATGTTAATAAATTATGTTTTTACCGTACTGATGATCTTGAATTACTTGAAGTGATGTTCGAAATTCGGATGTACTTTAAATATTTGTCGAAAATAAATAGTCGTACAGATCCTTTTGTTTTTTATTCAATATCACCATCATCAGCCTATTAACGGCCCCACAACTGGAATACAGGCCTCACCTAGGGTTGCCAGGTCGCATACTTAACAGCCGGACAGACTAGCCAGTTTGGTCGGACGTTTGAGTAAAAAGGCGGGACTCCCCACATTATTAAGAATTTTGTGTCTCAGTAATATTAGGTAGGTACGACAAAAGATGTAGGTATGTAAACGCGACCGACGGTCCGAGGCTTGCGCTCGGCCACGCTCGGCGCACGCTCGTTTGCGTAATGTAAAAAGCCTAACAAAAGCCGGACAAGCCGGACATCGTATATTTTGGCCGGATACGCACTCAAAAAGCCCAACTACGTCCGGCTTTATTCGGAAACCCGGCAACGCTAGCCTCACCTATGGACGGTATGGAAAGAAAGGGCTATAATCCCCAAGTGGGTACTGCGAATAGGAGGGTGCTAACGACAACAGATGCAGTCGGACCAAAGGCTTATTGATTCCTAATCCACTTGTACGATATTTCGATTATAAATGTCAAAACAGACAAGTTTTTTATGTAGAGAGAATGCATAATTGCATTTAGGTCCTCCCAAGGATAAGGAAACTGGAATACTTTGAATCAGAGATGCTTGAAATTTCATATTTGTTATTTACACAGTAGATAAACTAATAAAACTTGAATTGTAGTTTGAATTTCAAAATGACGTTCAAAATCGTAAAATTAAAAACTCTTTTGATTTCATGAAAAATTTTAGTAAACTAAGGGTAATAATTACTTATTTTACTAGACTTAGAATTATTCTAAGTCTAAGGCGTCGTCCTTATTGGCAAAGATCGTGCAATGGCGCGATGCGATCTCATCGTGCGATGAAAATAATGTACCAGTGCTTGTGCGACGGCTTACGAGCTGTATTAGGACACCTCTGAAGAATAACGTATCTTTGAAAATCATAGCACGACAAGAACGCATCGTGTCATCGTACGATCGTTGCCAATTAGGACGACGCCTATGGGCAAAACCCCGAAACTGCATCGAATGTTATGTCCCCATACGGAATAACTACTCAATGTGCCTTCCGACGCGACGCACAAAACATCAGGTTATATAAACCAATTAGCTCTTATTACTATATGCTGATCATCAAGTACTAAACATATTGCACGTGGTCCAAATTAAGGTCATTAACGGGATTAAGTACTAGTCGATAAACTAACGTAAACCTAAACCGAACGGTTTTGTCACTGCGCTATCAATCTCTCATGAATTTCCATACGAAGCCTCAGTCATGATTTATATGGTTAAAAAGTTAACAACAACAAATAACACTAGTCTAACAAACAAAGACTCTGCCCTGAATGCATATTATGCGTACGCTATAGCGTGGCTCCACTACAGCATTGTTTTGTGGGGAAATAGCCTAGAGATTTTAAAACTATATAAACTCCAAAAGCGCTGCCTTAGAATTATACTAAATATTGACCGAAGGACAAGTTGCCGACCATAATTCATAGGTGAATGTATTCTTACCCTTACGAATATATACGTTTTGGAATTAAGTATATTTGTTAGAAAATACACTCATCTTTTTCTGCAACAAGAACGACCAAGTAGATTAAATCCGTATCAATGATTAGTCTCTCCAAATTCCAAATTAAATTTTTTGCCGTGAAAGTCTACAATTAAATTCTCGAACATATTTAAACCGAAAAAAACCCGGTCAAATTAAAAAAAAAGTCATTTTTATCAAAGACCAGTTTTTATTCGATGCTAGGTTCTTCAATTTTAGTAGTAGTGCATTTAAGCAAGACCTTATTTTTTGTAAATGTTATTTATTAGTAATTATTACTTTGATTAAAGTTATTTTCATTTTTTTAATAAAGGAGATTTTATTGTAAATTACGATACCCTATCAGGGTTCATGTGTCTGTATTTATATCTATCATAAGCACATGAGTGCAATAAATAAATTTGGATTTGAACAAGTCTTAAGCCCACTTGCACCAAAGTTTTTAACGGATCGTAGGTGTGGCAATTTTGTGCGGGATTTATTCCTCCAAATCCTACACAACATGGCCCCACCTCCGGCGCTAAAGAAATTTTACTCAGATTTTAGTTTCAAATATTAAAACTTCATGCTATTGCTAAATTTGCATATTGACGTATATTTATGTCTGAAGAAGTATTAAATGCGCTCGCTAGATGTAAAAAGTCACTTAGAAAATTACTTCGGTCCTGAACTAAATGCTAAAAGGTTGGATATTGTACACATCGCATGTACAAGTGTTAAAAGCGTATCTTGATGTGTTAAATTTAACAGGCCAAATTAGGTATTTTGATTTATAACACAACTTTGTTCTTCTTTGTTACCAAATTCAACAACCAACTAAGTATACCACTAGCAGATACCTTGCCTACATTATCGCAATCATATCTTTTCAAGTAACCAAACACGAACTGAGTACTGTTTGTAATTGAGGAGTTCCATTGTTTGTCTCCGAAAGTACACATCAATATGTTCTTCACCAAATGAATACGGAACCATCTTGCTAAAGAACTGATTCAAATAAAATAAGATTCATAAAATTCGATCCACGCATATAAGAGATATTTTATGCGCGAACAGCAACAATAAGAATGGAGACAAATTGAAAAACCTCTTTTTGGAAGTCGGTTAAAAATATATTTAAAGAAAATTAAAATATTTAGTTCAACACAGAAAGTACAATATGTATGGACGGAAAATGTTATACTTAGCTACCTAATATTATCTATGCAAAAAAATATCATTATTGCTGGTAAAAATTATCTTCATAATTATATGAATAGGATCTTCATAATTAAGGAAGAACCTTCAGTCAGCCGTTGCAGATTCACGAATTGATGGTGAAGCTTATGATGGTACTTATTTTATAAATCTATGTTATTTTACATGCGTAAATAAGCACAGTTATAGAAGAGCACGTGCCAACTGCAAAACTGCAGATATACGCGAAGGTCTATTTTCGAAAATGTCTAGTCTGGTCTATTTTAGATATCTAGACGTATTTTAACAGGAAAAAAGTTAAAGTCGTAAATCATGTTTGATATATTGGCTTTTCGATCCAATCCTTCGCTTGAATGCACGCTGATAACTAGGAGTAAAATTTGCAATTATATTTTAAGAAATAAATATCATGACACATCAAAAATGTCTAGAGGACGCAGTAATTTTAATGAAATAAAAATTTATCTAATGTACATTGAATACAATGGATTATTCCAAATAGTCTTCAAAATCAAAGAATGTCTATGTATAAATTAACAAGGTATTAGGGTATTCATATATTTTGTAAAAATAAAGAAAATTTTTACAGTATAATTGTAGGTTGTAGAAAATTGATACAAATTAACGACAGCATCAATTACGTACGTGAGTTGCATATTTTATTCCGAGAGATTTTTGATGTGTATATTTTCCTCAGAGTTTAGTCAATTGAATTTAATACTTCATTCAGATAGGAATCATCTTATTTTATTGTCAGTAAAAAGAGGTTTTAAAATTATTTTTAGAACCTCTTCATTACATGACAAAATTTGATCACCAATAAGTATTTCAGACCCAACCATCAAAAAGGGTTCTTGTTTGGCATTTCTGGCTTTCTGGAACATTACATTAGTGGCGTGTTACGTGTTACAGAGCTTGAGTCAAGACTTCGATTCCATAAACAATTTATGCCAAGTGCACAGGTTAATAGAGTCGTGCTGGGTTCCGCAAAGATAAAGAAGGACCGAAAAATACTAAAATCTTTCCTACAACAAGACGAAAATGATAAGTATAAAGTACACGCAATGAATTTGTAAATGGGAAGTGAGTGGTTAACCATAGGTGAGTTCTGCATTCTATTAGCTCTGAAATGGCGCACTTTATTACATGATTGGTCTCCTTCTCTACTAAAATTCTATCTCAATGCCTTCCAAATGACCCTCCCAGAGCAGAGTTACCTAGTAAGATGAAAGAAAGCCTTTGCTATCCGGGCGAATGCACTATTTTTCTATTTTTCTAGTTCTATTTTAGTAAATGTAGTTAATACGTCTTAGTACCTAAGTAGTTTTATCATTATAATTTTTATTATTTTTAAGCATTGTGATGTTAAATTCTCTTCAACAGCCCTCCTTTAGCCCACTCAGAGCACCGGGGGAACAATAAAAGAAAACCAAAAAAATTAAGATAATGTTATAAGTATATTTTATCCACTTTAGATACCAAAGCCTAGGACTTCAGTAGATTTAAGTTATTGCTTATATAAATCAACAAGTCTAACTATGTTTATTATTTATATAATAACTATGTTTCACTAATTATAAATATCTAAGCTGAATACAGTAGTTCAAAGTTAATGTGTATATAAACCAACAAGTTGTCAGGAAAGGTTATAATTATAAGAATATCAGACATTCATAACACTTTACCATGTACTTACAATATAATACTTACTAATATTTTTTTTTTATCCACAAATACCACATAGACTATACTGAATAAGCTATTTAGTGGATTTCAGAGGTTCTACGGCTCGTTTGATCGATATTGGTGACAAACTTATTTAATTCTAGTTCTCAGTGAGATAACCAGCTATATAGATATATGTAAATATATGGAAATGGGTAAGTCGGGGTCCAACCTCGCCTGTTGTTTCCTTTTCACGTTCACCCGGGGTTAGTAGAGAAATACCTTGATTATGATAGGTTAAGCTGTGTATAATCTGTCTGCTGTTCGGCCGGGTTACATAAAACCGGAGAGCGGCTGGCAAATAAACTCCCGCGCCCCTTCTGGTCCGTGCACAGAACAAAAGTCTCCTTGTTAGTCCTCCAGTATTTCTTGAGGGGAACGTACAAGCCTGAAGTTCACATTGAAAAAGAATGATCAGATATGGGGAAAATACATGGATTACCACATCTGTGGTGGGTGAGGGAGTGAGGGATATTCACGGTCAATGTTTACACTTTAAAATTTGAATTACTACAGGACTGGGGGCCCGTCCCATCCGGTTTGAAGAAAATCAATTCCACGTTCACTAACTTGACAAGAATGATTAGGTATATTTGATGACAAGAATCACTATATTGTGCATAATGCAGTTCAATTAGTGCTAGGAGAAGAAATATGAGATCAGATGATAGCTTACCGTTCGAAATATGAAACTATCCGTAAGTATTTTGTTTCCTATCACAAGTTACCGCCTTATTGTTGCAATTGCCTTGCGAAGGTTCGTGTTCGTCCACCTACGATACAGAATATCAACAGAAAGGTTATTTTCACAGCCCAAACTTGCAAATTATGTAGGAAAAGAGAGCCACTCCAATATACCTACGAAACTCAGTTCGGTTAGCGACTCCGCGCTTTTTCCGCCAATATCCCTCGGGATATAAACTTTTCGGATCTATCTCACGACTTCGACGACAATAATATGCCGTTTATTATACTTTGGGCAGAAGAAAAGATGAAAAGTTAACTGTACCACAAACAGATTGTGAAATTTTAAAAGTTGTTTTGACAATTGCTCATAGATGATAGACGGATCGGCTACTCCCAAACATGTGTCTATGATTTGTTTCCCACTTCAACTGAAGGCAAAGGCCACAGTCAAACAGACAGCCGCCGCATTCGAGACGAACCGAAGAATAAACTCAAAACCATATACCTACGCTCGCCGTAAGCTGAGGAAAAGGGAATACCTACCCGAATCAGCGAGGAAATTCAATTTCGAGTAAAATTCAAAATCGATTAAAAACAGCACCCGATAATGAGGACTCAAATCGATCTGGGAAAGACTATTCAAAATTCAACAACTATCAAACTCCATCCATTCATCCACGCGCCCCCACAGAGATTCACCGCCTGATAACTTTTTTTTTTTTTTTTTTTTTTTTTTTTTTTTTATAAGTCTCAAGGCGAATATTTTAGTCGAATAGGAAAATCGACTCTTCCCTCAAGGCTACCAACCCAATCAATGAAGTTTGACAGCTACGCTGACGTAAGCGGTTCGCTATCATAGACAAAACAGCTGTCCTACGTGTGTCAGTGTCACGCTCTGTTTAAAAACAAACACTACAGCATGTAACTGCTTGATGTTTAAATCTAAAGAAAATATAAGTAGAAAAAATTCCACGCGGACCCGCCAGCAGACGGGTCTCGAACCCTTCGCAATCCAATTGTGGGTGGTTGGGTATAATGCGAAGAGATGGCGCTGCATTGCAGCTTAAGAATGGCTAGAAGAATTTTGACGCGGTCCGTGAGGGCCGCGGTAGCATAATTGGTCAGTGCATTCGCCCGGATTGCGAAGGGTGCGGGTTCGAGTCCCGTTTGCTGCCGGGTCCGCGTGGAATTTTTTCTACTTATATTTTCTTTAGTTTTATCATCTTAATGTCCTGCGCAGACGAGGGACAAGTGCCGGCGTACTTTTTTGTCCGTCAAAATAGATCGCTTACAACTGTATCGAGTAACACACACCATGGAGGGATAAAGGGATAAAGAATATCACGTACAAACAGTCCCCGAACCATCGAGGACAGCGAGAGACCGGACAGGACAAAAGAACGCGAGAGTCCTCGAAAAAAAAATAGAATTCATTTGACTAGGTGCAGCAACACACACAGCGAACTTTAGTCCGCGTTGTGCGCTCGATTCGATTTAAAAAGACGGACCCAGTGTTTTCTTTTTAAACGTCGTCCTTATGGCCTGCGCAGACGCAGGACTTTTGTCCGCGAAGGACACGCCAAGAGGACGGACTCAATCCAGACGATGAGCGAACATAATTGATACTTCGAAATTTCGTTTATTTTGTTGTTATAATTAAAATGAAGTTTAAGAAAAAATAAGGCGTTTTAAAGGCGAGTGGGTCTATCTTTTCAATTTGGATCGAGCGCGCAGCTACAAATGACTTATATTTTTTTCGGGGGTTATTGTCCTGCCCGGTCTCTTAGTGTCCTCGGTTGTGCAGGGGACTTTTTGTCTGCGGGATTCCTATAGCTACCTCGTGTGCGCCACTCGATACAGTTGCAAGCGATCTTTTTTGGCGGACAAAAAAGTTCGCGGACTAAAGACCTTCGTCTGCGTAGGCTATTAAAGATACTATGTAGATAAAAATAAGGATAGAAATAGTCCTAATAGTGGTCTCTTTTGGTGGTGTCAAATTGAATAATCTTTATTCTTGGTGCTTGAACGGAGGATTTTGCTTTATTAATTTGCTCGGCGGAGGTCACAGATTACATAATAGATAATTCTAGAAGTTTATTTTCGTCCGAATTCGTCGTACTACTCTGTGCCGCACTTAACGCAATTAGCTAAGTAACCTACCCGAATCAGACTGGCCCGCACTTTTCTGAATGTAATATTTACTTATCTAATCCCATTTAGAAAGTAAGTGAAATGTTCAGTGATAATACTTAAGTAAACTTATATTTTGCCAGTACAGTTTTTTATTCTCGTATACCTGTTTTAAGAACTTCATTTGGTACGGTATGGTGTTGGAAAAAGCAAAATGTACCTCCAAGCTTGAACAACTAGCGGGAAAGTACTCGTATCTTCATGTCAAAGTTTCCATGGAAATAGACACTTAGTTCTCAGGTTGGCTTGAGTTATGATATGGGATACTACGGTAACCGATAGAATACATATACTGATACGTATATAATTATATTTATATAGAAATACATATTAAACATCACAGTCATTTTTGAATGCATCTGAACATTAAACAAATAATTTTATTAACATTTTGGTATTACTGATTTTTTTATAGATAGGTCCGACAAATGACTTCACCCCACCTGATGTTAAGTGATGGTGAAGTCCAGACGCGAAGATAGCTGATACAGCAGTTCTACCTGCCACACCAGCCATCCTCTCCCTGCCGGCCTGCATGTTGCTTCTTCACGCCTCTTTTAACGGATCCCAAGTTGTAAGAGGGAGAGCATTCCATTTACGGATACTGCGACAAAGAAATGAGTGACCAAATTTCTTTGTACGCGTTGGAATTGTGGCCACAGGTGACAACATAGGCCAGCGCGCGTGGTCCTCTGAAGGAAAGGGGAAGGTGGAATAAGAGAGAATAACTCCTCAGAACACTCGCCGTGGTACAGTCGATAGAACGTGCTTAGTGACGCCACGTCACGGCGTAATTGAAGAGGCTCGAGATGTTTAGTCACCTCCTCATCGCCTATGATGGGGATCGCGCGCCGCTGTAACCTATCCAAAGCACCGAGTAAGTACTTGGCGGAGCCATCCCAGACGTGCGAGCAATATTCCAGCAGGACCGCACTTGCGTTTTGTACAACAAGCACAGTTGATCGGGCATTAAAAAATGCTGCACCTTGTTCAGGACTCCGAATTTGCGTGAAGCTGTTTTGATCACGGTTTCAATGTAGTCCTTTGAAATTCAGGTCTGAGCGAACTATCATACCGAGCATGGCAATGTTGCTCTGTAGCGCCAGTGTTGTGCCCTGAAGAGGCGGAAGGGGAAGGAATGACGATGTTTTTGCCGTGAAAGCGCAAGCCTGAGTTTTCTTGGCATTGAACTCAACCAAGTTCCTGGTACCCCATTCGGAAATATGGTCCAAAGCCTTATTGAGTTCAATGACAAGATTTTCCCGCTTCTCCTTGGTAACTGCCTGCCCAGCCGCTGCTTGTCCGAGATATCCCGCATGCACTGTACTATCGTACCTCACTCGAGCTCTGGTGGTACGCTGGCTGACCCCGAAAAGCGCGAGAAGCACTTCACGGGCTTTTCACCATGCGCACGGTGGTAACAAACCAAGCGGGTGTTAGGCACCCTACCACCAGAAGAGCGGATTGAAGCTCCGATATCCCTTAGTTGCTTCTTACGATACCCACGGGAAGAGAGGGGGCGGTGAGTAGTATTCTTTCTACGTCACCGCACGGATCACGGATTGATCCTGATTAAATATAAATTAGAGAAATTAATTCGTTTGCATATTTTTAACAAACTTAGTACTTTCAAGGTGTGTGTTATTTCTGTTACAATTTTGTACATATAATATTATATTTACCAAAAACTACAAAGATACATTACAATATTTTTTAATATTTAGTTTCTTGGCTATACTCAGAGAAATTTATTTCTGTGAATCATCTTTCAGATTACCTGTTGGCGTTTACGACCTTTAAACACCAAGGTATCGTATTGCGGCTTTCGTTCAAATTCTACATTGTACAGATTTTGCTTCCACTATGGATTTTATAATAAAGCAATTAATCGTCTAAAGACAAAGGTGTCTTGATTAAAAATACCTAGTTACAAATAAAATACACATATATATATAGTTATTAAACACAGAATTGATTACTATAGAAAGTATTACCTATAGATTGAACATAATAATTAAAATATTTAAACGCGATATTTAAAAATTTAATTTAAATTGAAAAAATAGTTCTCGCTTGAATATGTGCCACCTAAACCTTTAGGTTGGATTCCTCGAAATTGGTTTTCAATTTCGCCCATCTATGATAACGATAACACAATTTACTTTAAATAAACAATTTTGGAGCTCAGCCTTCGTTTACAGGAAGATAAACAATAGAGGATCAAATCAACGTCCTTGCGAAACTCACATTCCAAAAAGGTGTAGCTTTAAATACGGCCGGAGTTCAAAGCTTCTGTGTCCCAAGATAGTAGTCACGTATTCCCAAAAGGTATTCCTTTCTAAACATAAATATTTGTATATTCTGTTAAGGGAAAGGAATGATCCCGAACTTAAATAGATAAAGACGCTACGATAAGACATGGCAGGTCAGTCGGTAAACAGTCGGATCAGTCCGCTTGTATAAGCATTAAAACATAAGTAATAATATATTTTCCTTTGTATGAAATGAAAAGTCGTTTGAAATATTTCTGTAATAAAATAATACCAAAGTTTTAGTATTCTATTCGTTGCTTTTTAGAGAACTTAAAAAAACGTTAGAAAGTAGTATCAATAGCTGATTTTTGTATTTGATTGATTGATTTGATTGTATCGTTATAACAGAATTACTTAGGTGATGTTTTAAATCCCTCATATATATTTAAGCAATCATACCTTTAATTTATTAATTGTATCCGTTGCATGAATCCTGACAAACATTGTGACGTGCACTGCAGTTGTAAACAAAAGAAGATCTCTTACTGGCTGTGCCGCGCTTCAGTGAGTATAATGACAGGCTGTGTATATTGTGACGTAATGATAATGGCCTGTTAGCTTGGACCCGCGCTCTCTTAACTGTTTCCTAGAGGCCACTACTCATCTTTTAATTCATCTAATATTTGCATTTTTTTTATTTCTTTATTATTAATAATATTGATATTTAATGCGAAAACTAAAAAAAAAATTTTTTTTCAATTAATTATAAACAATTATAAATTGACAAAATTTAAAAAAAAAATCACATGACTATGAACGCGCCACGGTTGGTCACCATAGTTGTGACGTCATAATGTTAAAGCTATTTCATAACAGTACAGCATTTACGGCTATTACACGTGACTTGACAATAACATTGAAAATTAACTGCTAAAAACAATTTGTTAGTTAATGCCAATTAGCTATGTGCGATAAAGGGTTTATAAAGGCAAATTCTGATAATATTCCTGATGTTGATATATTTATGATAAACATTTTTTTAAAAAATACGTTTGGTTCAATTCTGCTGAAGTTCGAGGTGCCAAGGCAATCAAGGTAAGTCTGTTAAAAAATAATATTATAAATAAAAATATTCAAGTATTTAATCTCCATTATATTAAATATAATTAATTATTGCATTAATTGTAAAGCATCACGTGAGAATTATGGTGACAAAGCCATAGGTTATGTTCAACTTAGTCGTAAGAATGGTATTTGTATCGTCAAAGGGCGTGTATGTCCAGAACATAAAGTTCGGAGTAAAGCTTATTCTGTTACTTTAACTATTAATGAAAAGTCACGAAAAGTTCAAAATGTACAATGCCATGACTGCGCAGCTTCAGCTGGTAATTTATACTTTAAATAAACTCAAGTTTTTTGATGTTACAAACGATAATAATCTTTTATATTGTGTGTACAGGTGGTTGCAAACATGCATTAGCATTACTTATGTGGACCCATCGCAGAAGTGAAGATCCAACACCAACTGAAGTAGCTTGTTATTGGAAAAAATCTCGATTATCAGGCATTGGTACAGTTATAAAATATATTGAAGCTGAAAAACTATCAAAAAAATCTAATACATAACCCAGAAAGTTATAAAATATCAAATTAATCCCAATCATTAGATAAAAATACATGAATTTATTATTTAAGCACTTTAAAATATCTATAATAAACTTTTTAATTCTATGATTTTAAAGGTTATGATTTGGAGTCCAGTTAAAAAAATTTACTCACTGAACTCTACTTATTTTTTATTTATGCACTTAGATAAATAATAATTATTAGCAATGGTGTTATGAAATGCTTACATTGAAATGATCTTTACAACAAAAAAAAAATGATTTTGTTTTGGGATTATCTCGGTGCACTGCTTGAAACCATTTGTTTCGACGTTTTTCATCTTGCGGAACATTTAAAAACATTTTGTCTGGAGTTGTTTTTGTGGTATTTGTACATAATGGTACAAAACAAGAACGATAACTTTTGAGGTTCGACATTTTCAATATATATTTGAGTATTTAACAATAACAAAATTAAAAAAATCAAAACACTGTACTTATTATGGCTCTGTATACTGCATTGAGTGAAAGCTAACATTATGACGTCACAAGCGCTCGGGTTTGTTCGGGAGCTGTCGGCGGGTCTTCGGTACTGGATTCAAAAATAAATTTTTATTTGCAATAACTTTTGAAATATTGAAAAAAAAGTTGTTATAAAACATATATATAATCTTTCCATTTAACAAAGAAAAAAAAAACTCAAAAACCCAATGCAATTATCATTGGGTACTTTTTTATAGAAAAAAATATTGGACATCGATAAAATTAGTAGCTGACATATTATACCTGATTATACCACCTTTTTTCCAGGTACTATGTAATTGCGGTCTTTTTTCATTCCCATATCACAAGATTTTCAATTAAACAGTTTTAATGTGTGACATTTTGTTTACTTATTTGATCATAATTGTTATCTATCGAAGAAATGTGTTATACATTAAAAGATTCTGTACGGGACGCCGGGCTGTCGCAGTAGCGGACAGTTACCGACTCGTACTGAGGGGGTGGAGGAAGTTACACGCAGGAGTCTTGACTGTAGTGGACTGTAGTTTCGGCGAATAAAACCCCTGGTGTTCGGTATTGAAGAAATCGGTGGGCGCTGATAATGGATGGCCGGTGAGAGGAGGCTTCAGGTCCAGAGTGAACCGCTTGATTGTTTCTTCCTGTTCCTTAGGGTAGGAGCGCCTGTCGCTGAATGCATGTCGGGGCATGTTCCGACTCGAATTTTATATGCTAGGACTGAGCTGGCCAGCGATCCATTACCTCACCCACGCTATACTTTATTTTTCATTTTCTCAAAATTTACAATAGTGCGAGCTTAAAACTAATTGTACATACATCGGGCATACATTTAGGCATATTTTTAACACAGTTATGTGTCCGTAAACACGATATTTTAGGTGTGGCGCGCAAAAAATAGGTCTCCGCAATATTTATACTTTCCCCCTCCATAGGGCTTCGCCCTGCCACGGGGCTTCGCTGCCCCACCCGCGCGCTCCGGGCGCGCCGGGTGGGGAGCGCAACATGTCTCAGAAAACGGTTCTATACAAACATGTTTTGTCTTCTATACGGTACATTTTTACACTTATTGATGTGATATCTATTTATTTGCGTAGCCCTACGCGTTACCTATCTAATACAACAAGTTTCTTACAAGAATATTAATAAACAACAGCTGTACGGCCCTATAAAGTTTACAAATTAAAAGGTCTTAAAAAACCTACTTATATTCACTTAATGTCTAACTATCATATACCGTTTTATAGAAGAAGTAAAAACACACAAAATGACATCATTATTATAACAATTATACCTATATCCTATTGACTATTCATAAAAAACTATTCCCAATATTTTCCTTAATCACGCTTAAACTGCTAACACGATTCATATAAAACTTCGATATATTATTCCTATAACTACCTACTATCTAATAAGACATAAAATAAGTCAATCAAAACATAAAACATACTATTATCGAAAATTGTCAACTCAGGCAAAATCCTATAAGACGTGAGACAAGGACAACCTATTGTCTCCGTCCCTCCTATAGGTCGGAACTATCAGTATTCTGACTAGTTTCCCCGCGCCACCGCTTGGCGTCGTGGCGATCGTTTAGATAAAGTCTTATAAGATTATTGGAGAGAACGGGGCGGAATATCGCTCTGAACTATCAATTTTACAATGGTTTACTATGGGCAGAGCTATCTATTGTTGCGATATCCGACTCATTCTAATAAGACAACAAGGGAATGATATTTTTAATGCGTATACAACCGATTCATGTGAAATTATAGATACATTTTTTACATTAATCTCATATTGTCGTAAGTCATCTCTTCTCGCTTCGGTCGTCGCGTACATACTCCCGCCGTGCAGCGTCGGTCGACTCGTCGCTGCATCCATCTTCCGTGGGAGTGGCGGCCGATGCGAATATCACCAGTCGCTTGGTCGGTCTGCGTAGCACTCCTCCGGCTGTCTTCAGATCGACGACTCGTACTGTGCCGTCTCGCCCGGGAAAAGTGGCGATGACGACTCCCTTGGGCCACGTGTTGCGTGGCAGGTTGCTGTCGGCGATGAGCACGATGTCCCCGATGGCGATGGTCTTCCCGGTCCCGTGGGGCTCCCGCCGGTGTTGCAGCTCGGGTAGGTACTCTCGTACCCAGCGCGCCCAGAAGTGGTCGGCGAGGCGCTGTGCTGCTCTCCAGTGCGGGCGGCCTATCAGGTCGCTCTCGTCGAACTCGCCCGGCAGTGGGACGCGCGCTGAATCTCCCAGCAGAAAGTGGTTGGGAGTGATGGCTTCGTCGTCTTCATGGTGCACGGACACGTGGGTGAGAGGCCGGCTGTTCACGGTGTATTCGGCCTCGGCGAGTAGCGTCGTAAGTACCTCTTCGGGCGGACTTCTTTCTTGCAAAACCGCACTTAGCGCGATTTTGACGGACTTCACGAGGCGTTCCCACGCCCCGCCCATGAATGGTGCTCCCGGCGGTATGTACCTCCACCGGATACTGCGGATGCTTGCTTCTTCGCTCGTCGCCTGCTGTACTGCCTTCTTCATTTCGTTTTCTGCGCCGTGGAAGTTGGTCCCGTTGTCCGACCAAATTTCGGTAGGGCACCCGCGGCGCGCTATCATGCGCCGTAGTGCGTGTATGGCGGAGTCCGTCGATAGTGAGGCGGCCAACTCGAGGTGCACGGCTCTCGTAGTAAGACATGTGAAGAGCGCGACGTAGCGTTTTTCTTGACGCCTGCCCACGGTGACTGTCAACGGCCCGAAATAATCCAATCCGGTGTACGTGAATGGCCGTCGGTGATGAGCGAGGCGCGTCGGCGGCAAATCTCCGGTAGGTGGCGACGGTGGCGCCGCCCTCCTTATGCGGCAGTTTATGCAACTGCTTATTATTTGTTTCGTGACGGGTCGAATGCGTAAAATCCAATAGTGTTGTCTGCACTCGTTGACTGTAGTTTCCACCCCGGCGTGGAGAAGGCTTCTATGTGTGTGTTCTATCCACAGTTGGGTGGCTCGATGGTTCCCGTCGAGTATCGCCGGTGTCTTCTGAGTTTCGGTTACTCCCGCCGCTGCGTTGACCCGGCTTCGTAGGTACAACACGCCGTCGTTGACTATTAGCGAAAGTGGGCGGAGTCGACTGTTCGTAGCGATGGTGGCGCCCCCTCGCAGTTGTTTCAACTCGTCTTGAAATGCGTCGTGTTGTATTACGCGAACTATTATTTTCTCTGCGCGTTCGATGTATCTTCGGTCGATTGCGATGAATTTTCTTTCTTGAACGGTTGGCGTCGTTTTCTTCTTATGTGTCGGCGCCGATTTTTGATTTTTCTTCCAGTCGGGTTCCTTTTCGTTTTTCTTTCTTCTGTAGTTAATTCGGTCGGTTTTTGCTTGGCAGAGGTCGATGAACTGTAGTACTCTTGCCGTAGTCCGAATTAACTTGTCCCAGCGCGAAAATCGAGTGACGTCCGGTGCAGCTTCGGATATTGACGGCGCTTTCTTCGTGCTTATGTGGTGCACGCGTTCTTCCCCGGTGACTTCGGTTGCGGTTGCAGTTTCGGCGGGCCATTCTTCTTGTTTGTTTGATGGCGGCTCTTGCTCGGCGCATGCTTTTTCTGTTGGCGCGTCCACTTGTTCGATGTATTTTCCCCTTAGGCGTGGATCGCGGTCGATTTTCTTCTCTGTGGTGAGCAGCCGTCTGTACGCATTTTCATAATTGTTGGGCATCTTGATGTCCTCTTTCTTCCAGAGTAGCGCGGTTTCAAATTTTCCATCTTCTTTTCTGTGGGTGTGTTCTTCTAGCATCTTGATGGCTTTCTCCTCTGGATCGGAATGTGGTTTCTTCTTTTCGATGTCGATCGATTCCAATGCGAAGTGATGACGAAGTAGTTTATCCATTTTTGAATCTTCTGTTTCTTCGGTGAGGTGGTTCACGAAATGAACCCGGTGACCGATGGTGCGCGAGTCTGTGCCGTGGAGTACCCATCCCAGAGCCGTCTTCGATGCCACTAGCTGTCTTCTATTCCCCCGGCGGACTTCGCTGGCCAAGAGTAGGTGCCAGTTGTCTTGCCCGATGAGGATGGTCGGCCGGGCGTCTTCATAGGTGACGTGCTTCTCGATTCCCCGCAGGTGCTTGCAGCCCCATAAGTGTCTTTCTTCTATGGTTTGCGGTGAAATCTTCATTTGGTCGATGGTGCGTGCTTGCACCTTGAAGCCTCTGTTCTGTCCCTCGATCTTGAAGGTGACCCGGCGCGACTGTGTCTCTGGCAGCTTGGCGTCGATCGTTTCTATCTTCAGTCGCTCGGTAGGTCCCTCGGCTCCTATCTTCTCGGCGGCCCTCTCTTCTATAAGTGTGACTGTAGAGCCGTCGTCCAGTAGCGCGTACGTATCAAAATGTCCGCTCGGTCCCGTAATGCGAACCGGAATTATCTTCAAGTACGCGTCTCGCTTGCGGCTGCTGTGTGTGCTGGCCACCCTCTCGGTTTCTGTGTTGCTCGTGGCTGGTTCTTCCTCACGTTGCGACTTCGGTTTGTAGTGAAGAAGTGGGTGGTGTGAGCGCTCGCAGCCGTCCCTCTCGCACGCTCGCGTCTTGCATCTGTGCATCTTGCTTCTGTATTGTAAGCAACGGAAACAAAGGTTGCTTTTCTTCGCTATTTCCCATTTTCTATCTTGATCGGCGGTCTTGAACGTAAAGCAGGTGGCCGTCGAATGTCCGGATTTCTTGCATACCGGACATGGGAATCGATCTTCAGGCGCTCTTCTATTATGTGTCGCCTCGATGTTATGTGTTCGAAATTTTCTTGTTGTGGAGTTTTCTTCATTTCCAATGTACTCCGGTGGGGCGTATCTTGCGTTATTCTCTGCCTCGACTTCGATGAACTCGGCGAAAATCAATAGTTCCGGATCCGTCTTCATTTTTTCTTGCATTCGGTGATTGTTGACGTAATCGTTCCATCTGAAGCGGATAGTCGACGGCAGCTTTTCTATAATTGTCTTCATGATGTCCGGCGCACGTAGGTACTCGTTTTGCCCCAGTACTTGTAGTGCGACGACGCTATTCTTGATTTTGTTTGCAAAAATCACGATGTCCCTCGGCGAATCGGTGAGTCGGGGTAAATGGCGCAGCTTTTCTATTTCGGTTGCGGCGATGTTGTCCGGGCGGCCGAATCTGTGCTCCAATTGCTTCATAATGTCGCCCGGCGTAGTGTTGCTTATTAGCATGCTGCCCACGGCTTCTCTTGCCTTCCCCTTGAGGGCTCTTCTTAATCTCGATGAGTTTTCCGCCGACGATAGGTAGGTTGCGGATTCTAGGTACGCCGCCCTGAAGGTGAGCCATTCTGTGTGCGCGCCGCTGAAGGGTGGCAGCTCTCCGACGTAGCGTGGACCCGGTGCAGGCGGTACGGCGGCACGGACGGCGGCGTTGATCGCGACGGCCAGCTCGGAGACGTTCATTCTGTCTTGCTGGACCGGCGGTGGCGGTGGCGGCAACGTAGGGGCGACTTGTTCTTGAGCTTCATCAATACGGGACGGCGGACTCTTCTTAATGCATGGCTTCAGCGCCCCTGGGACTGGATCTTCGGCAAGTGGTGCGACGGACCCACCAATCTGTACGGTGTCCTCGACGGTCGGTCTTCTATACGGTTCGGTGGTGCCGCCGTCGGGGGTGGTGTCCTTTGTCGCTGTGTCCAGCCAGGTGATGACGCGTTCTTCATTCTCGGTGCCATGTGTGCTATCGGTTTCTCTTCTATCTTCTATTTGCGGGTCCTCTTGGTCCTCATCTTCGCTATCTTGCTCTTCCATTCGTATCTTCGCCCTTATAGTCTTCTCTAATTCTTCATATAACGCCGCCAGGCGCTTCTTCTTTGCTGCTCTTCGTGCAGCTATCTTCGATTCTGTTCGGTGTGATGTCATTGCAGCTGATGGCGACTTCGGCGGTTGGTCGTGGCGCAGCGGGTACGGTGGCCGCGTCACGGTGTCGCTCCCTTCCGATGGCGCTCTTGACGGGGGTTGGACAGGATTCTCTCCTGCGGCGGTTCGCTCTGGCTCTTCGATGCTTCTCTCGATGCGCTCCTCTTCGGCCTGGTCCATTTTGTCAGCTTGAGATCTTGTTCGTGGCATTTTTCTTTCTTCAATCTTCTATATTTTCTGTCTTCAATCTTCTATAATTGACCACGACGATCTTCTTTCTTCAATCTTCTATAATTTTTCTTCAATCTTCTATAATTTTTCTTCAATTCTTCCTCGGCGCTGTAGATCCGGCTCGATGCGACCAAAAAATGTACGGGACGCCGGGCTGTCGCAGTAGCGGACAGTTACCGACTCGTACTGAGGGGGTGGAGGAAGTTACACGCAGGAGTCTTGACTGTAGTGGACTGTAGTTTCGGCGAATAAAACCCCTGGTGTTCGGTATTGAAGAAATCGGTGGGCGCTGATAATGGATGGCCGGTGAGAGGAGGCTTCAGGTCCAGAGTGAACCGCTTGATTGTTTCTTCCTGTTCCTTAGGGTAGGAGCGCCTGTCGCTGAATGCATGTCGGGGCATGTTCCGACTCGAATTTTATATGCTAGGACTGAGCTGGCCAGCGATCCATTACCTCACCCACGCTATACTTTATTTTTCATTTTCTCAAAATTTACAATAGTGCGAGCTTAAAACTAATTGTACATACATCGGGCATACATTTAGGCATATTTTTAACACAGTTATGTGTCCGTAAACACGATATTTTAGGTGTGGCGCGCAAAAAATAGGTCTCCGCAATATTTATACTTTCCCCCTCCATAGGGCTTCGCCCTGCCACGGGGCTTCGCTGCCCCACCCGCGCGCTCCGGGCGCGCCGGGTGGGGAGCGCAACATGTCTCAGAAAACGGTTCTATACAAACATGTTTTGTCTTCTATACGGTACATTTTTACACTTATTGATGTGATACCTATTTATTTGCGTAGCCCTACGCGTTACCTATCTAATACAACAAGTTTCTTACAAGAATATTAATAAACAACAGCTGTACGGCCCTATAAAGTTTACAAATTAAAAGGTCTTAAAAAACCTACTTATATTCACTTAATGTCTAACTATCATATACCGTTTTATAGAAGAAGTAAAAACACACAAAATGACATCATTATTATAACAATTATACCTATATCCTATTGACTATTCATAAAAAACTATTCCCAATATTTTCCTTAATCACGCTTAAACTGCTAACACGATTCATATAAAACTTCGATATATTATTCCTATAACTACCTACTATCTAATAAGACATAAAATAAGTCAATCAAAACATAAAACATACTATTATCGAAAATTGTCAACTCAGGCAAAATCCTATAAGACGTGAGACAAGGACAACCTATTGTCTCCGTCCCTCCTATAGGTCGGAACTATCAGTATTCTGACTAGTTTCCCCGCGCCACCGCTTGGCGTCGTGGCGATCGTTTAGATAAAGTCTTATAAGATTATTGGAGAGAACGGGGCGGAATATCGCTCTGAACTATCAATTTTACAATGGTTTACTATGGGCAGAGCTATCTATTGTTGCGATATCCGACTCATTCTAATAAGACAACAAGGGAATGATATTTTTAATGCGTATACAACCGATTCATGTGAAATTATAGATACATTTTTTACATTAATCTCATATTGTCGTAAGTCATCTCTTCTCGCTTCGGTCGTCGCGTACAGATTCTGTTCATAAATACCTATCTAAAATAATTATCACTTGCCCTTCTCTACTGTGGTTTTCGTGATATGAGCCTTTTGTAGCCACTAATATACACATGAAATTTAGTCAGACCTCTTGTTTATGACCCAGAAAATACGTGTCAAGGAAAATGAAAAAACTTGTCTACCGAGAATCTCTGTCGGCTTAAGAGACCGCGAAATGAGGAAGATATGAAGCGAAATCATTTTTGACGCATGACTCAGAAGGGTCGAGATTTACCCATAACCGTCTAAGTAAATGTAACAGAATATTATATCAATGTCTTTTGATAAACAAAAGTGTGTGTTCGTAACACATTAAATTGAAGTACGTCTAAATGGGTATTTTAAAAAATCGTCTACCACTCAAATTTTGAAATACATGCGAATATTATCTACATCTGTTTGTGTCTACTAAGTTTTCAGACTGTAATTACTAAATGATTTTAATGAATTTACTACATAGATAAAGGAGACTGTGGGGGAAAACTTGGGTTACTTTTAGTCAAGAAAATAAAACTTATCAGGGAACGAAATTTTGTAGATAAAATCAATTCTTCTAATGAATCAAAGTCGTTAGCACATTTTGTGCGAATATAATGATTTATAAATAGGATGTAGCTTGTATAATATAATGTGTCTAACCAATTTAAATAAATGTCCAATTTTTGTTTTCGACATTAAAAGTGTCTGGCTATAAAAATTGCCGACGGAATGTCAAATACCTAGGGATCACACTAGACAAAAAACTCACCTTCCGTGCACACATCACACGCGTAGTCGCGAACGCGCGCTTTTATATGAGCCGCCTCCACCCGATGCTCGGTAAATACAGCAAAATGTCACTTCGTAACAAGCGAACGCTTTACAAAGTTTGCATACGCCCGGTCCTCACTTACGCGTCACCAGTGTTCGCACACGCGGACGAAGCGATTTTGAACAAACTTCAAGTGCTTCAAAATCGCTTCTGCCGCATAGCCACAGGGGCCCCGTGGTACGTCCGCAACGCGGACCTCCACAGGGACCTTCAACTCGACACAATTCAAACACACCTCACAGAGTGCTCGGAACGGTTCTTCAAAGCTGCAGAAGAGCACTCTAACACACTCATTAGATCGGCGTCGGGATACGCTCCACACACTCCATCTCGATTCAGGCCCCGCAGGCCCAAACACGCACTCACAGTCACACACAATAAACTCACGCGCGATCTCGCGGCCCTCTTGGCCGCTGAGGATCCAACACCCGCGATGAGTCCCCCCCGCCCCCCCGACACAGAGAGGTTCGATCCCTCTCAGTCCCCTCCCGTTTCAAGTGCACATCTGAGTGCACTTGTCCTCTAAGCGCATTTTGCGTTATTTCAAACTATGCACTAGTTTAAACTAACGCAGCGCCGCATCATCCCCCTCTCGGGGGGTGACCGCTTCAGATGAAGCTTGTAAGGCCCTTCTGGCCATAAGCATGAATAAAGGGTGTTTTTTAGTCAGTAGGAGTCTGACATAACCCTACAGCCGGCTGTAGGGTATCCATGAGGATTTCTCACCCTCTCCCCCGCCTGGGAGGAAACAAAAAAAAAAAAAAAAAAATGTGTCTCGCAGTATTAATTTTACATTGTTTACAATATTCTCTACAACATACGTAGGAATCAGTCCTCAGACTGTAAGTAAAGTGATTATAGTTGTACGTGCCTGTGCCACCTGACACCTGAAAATTGGCCCACAGCACAAGTTAGCGAGTATGTATACGTTCATTGTACACACTAAGAGCGCTTGTAGACGTCCGTTTTTTTCACCGGATAACGGACCGTGTTTCTTGCCGGATTCGCGGTGGTGTATGAATTATAATGAATGTGTGTACAAGCACCGGACATCGGTCCGGCGAACAATTTACGCCGGATGCACCACCCCTTCCCCTCGGCGCGACGGACACCGGTCCGGTGTAAGAAATGGCGGTCATCCACGCCAGTGTATTGGTGCGTGTTGACGCTGCCGGACGTATTGCCTGTTTTCTGTTAATTGAGTGCCGTCTACCTGCGTTCTTTTAAAAATGGGTGATATTGACATGGAATTGTTAATAAGTTTGGTTGAAAATAGGCCTGTACTGTGGGACAAAACCCAAGAGTGCTATAAAAATAGACAGTCGAGTTTTGCCGCTTGGAGAGAAATTTGTCTTGCGTTAAATAAAGGTTTTGAAACGATGTCCGAGAAAGAAAAAAATGATTTTGGTAAGTAACATTTTATTTTCATTATTTTTATGCATGTTGATTTTGCCATGGTACACGCCCTACTGGTGACATGAAATACTCTGCATATTTGTTACGAATCATATTTGCTGTTACATTACCTCGTGTTGAATGGGAACGAGGCAAATGGCATAGAGTAGACACCATGTGTGAACTAGCAGTGTCAATAGCATTATTAGCAATACCCTCTACTTTATGAATTATGTTTTGTAATAAGCAGCATGTTTTTACAATGTTAACAGCAGTATCTGTTGAAACATTTAATGGTCTATGCAAAATCCTCCATTTATTGGATAAAATACCAAATGCGCATTCGACGTAGCGTCGCGCTCTTGTGAGACGATAATTGAATTTTTTTTTTATTGAGTCAAGTTGATGCCCACCGTAAGGACGAATTACGTGTTGATGTAAAGCGAAAGCTTCATCAGCAACAAATACATAAGGTAACTCACTGCCTGCACCTGGCAACTGCTTAGGTCGAGGAATATTTAATTTATCGCCTACTATTCTTTTCCAAAATTCTGTTTCTTTAAATACTGCTGAATCGCATTCTTTGCCGTAGGCTCCAACATCAATAAAAACAAAATTATAGTTTGTGTCTACCACAGCCATTAATACTATTGAGAAATAGTGCTTGTAGTTGAAAAACATTGATCCACTTTCTTCTGGCTTGATGATTCTAATATGTTTGCCGTCAATGGCTCCCAAGCAATGAGGAAAATTTGCATTCGTCTCGAAATTTTTTGCTATTGTTAACCATTCGTCTTCCGATGGTAGTTTCATATAAATTGGAGAAAGGGTTTCCCACAATGCTTCAAATACTTCTTGTACAATATATACAGCTGATAGTTTTTATAACCATTCTGAAACTGTAATGTAGATCACTAAATGTGTTCCCTGCAGCTAAATATCTGTAACAATGTTTTCTTTTTTAGGCAAAGATATCATAAAAAAATGGAACAATGCAAGAGATAACTGGATGAAATATCACAAAAAAGTTAAGGAATGTAAATCCGGCTCTGGTGCAAAAAGTCTACGAAAATATAAATTCTACGATCAAATTCTCTTTTTGTGTAAAATTGTGACTCGCCGAACAACGGAAGCAAGTATTACATCAGAAAAAAACATCACACAATCTCACAACAAAGAAACTGACTCACAAACCAATAATGACCCTACCGCACCAGCCAATACTACCGATTTAACAAAAACAAGCAAGAAGAGAAAGACAGACTGTAGCGAAGTTGATCGACAAATGCTTACTTTAATTAAATCAGTTGAAGATGAAGACAAGAGTAAGAGTATGTGTTTTTTCAAAGGTATTGCTCCGATTGTAGACAAGTATAGTGATGACGATTATGTTGAATTCCAATATGAAGTCATTAAAGTAATGAGAAATTTAACTCGGAGAAATCAAGCGTCCATGCAGCAGCAAAATTACAATTACAATATTAATCGAGGCTACACTACGGCTACACCCGACTACAGGATACACGAATATCAACCAACACAACCCATTCCATCGACATCCAGGATGCCCTATGAATATCAGCCAACAGAACTCATTCCATCCACATCCAGGATGCCTCAAGAACTCATGCAGCAAGATGATTCCCAATCTTCAATTACTGAATTAAGTTCAATCACATCGCCTGATTACGATTTCGATTTTTCTAAAACTCCTTAATTTATTTTTTGAGTATAATAAAACAATTACTACCTACTAAATTTTGTTTTAATTAATACAGGTAATCAATCCCCTTTTCTATAATTTGAAATTGAACATCTCTTTAACATACCTTATCGTAACGGCTAATCTCTCTGCCGGGGAAATAGATTTACGCATGTCAGTATCCTCGTGTCTTATTTTATCATATGTGGCTGTTAATAATAGTTGAAAGGTTTCTTTCTTCATCCGAAAATAATTGTAAAATTTAGTTTCATCTTCTTCCAACTGCGTAAAAAGAGTTTGAAATGCACCATATTTTTCCCTTTCCAATATTAAAGAATGCACCCACGATGACCTTTTACGTTTTTCTATTTCTTTTTGTTTCTTCTTGTAGAAATAGTAGGCCAATACGAGTTTTTTTTTCTTATTATTCGACATTTCACACGTCTGTAATCTCTGACTACCAGTTCAAAACTAACGTATATAGACGGCAGTCCATCCATCCGGTAAAAAAAATATGTATACAAGGATAGCCGTTTATTGACGGTCCGTTATCCGGTGAAAAAAACGGACGTCTACAAGCGCTCTAATACTACTCGATTATCCATATTTTGGCCATGAAAAAACAAGTAAGGTCTAGCGGTCTTGGGATCCTGTACTATAATGTAAAAGTGACTCTTTTCATTTTGCCGCTAGGAAATAAACCGACGTTTAAGAGACATTCACATAATATATAAATATACATATAAAGTAAAAGGTACATCCTTCATTTAAAATACAGGTTATAAGCGACCTATGCTTAACAACGATGATAATGTGATTAGATTCGGTCTTAGTGGATAGCAAACAAATTGCAGCAAATGGGTTGCCTGTTATTCTTTTTGATAATGATTACCCTCGTCACAATGACTGTTTTGTGATCTCGCAGTACCACGATGGGTGCTGGTATTGCTAGCCTTTTACGTTTTTTTATAGTTTCATTAACATTAGCCACATTACTTTAGATGCGTACAGATTAAATCATTTTTCATTAAAATCATTAAATAGCATAACATACAAACACAGCAAAATCTCAGAATAAATATTTTTCTAAAATCATAAACCCTGCCTTTTGGCTTTGCTTCAGCTGGGTTAAAAATTAAACGATTATTATTATTCAAAATAAAGTTAAGTCATGGCAATCAAAAGAGAGTGGATACGGAGTATGCGTAAATTGTAAAAGGTGCGAAAATAAATCCAGAAAATTCTGCAAACTCATAGCGGGTCAAAGTATCACTTTAAAATCGTAATAGACTGACTACGGAAAGGCGAATGGAATCAAGAGTTGTGTTAAAAATAAAATGTAATTGTGGGGATATTAGTTACAGAGTTGCATTTGTTTACCCAGATGATCAAAGTGGAATAATATATCATAAATCAAGAAGTTTCGGGTAATTTACTTATTAAATCTCAAAATTTTGAATTAATCGCGTGTACATACATTGATAAGGCTCCGTGTAACTTAAACAGGGAAACCAGGAAAATTCATTAAGTGGAAATTTGATAACCTAAAACTTATGTTTACCTTTTATGAGAGAACAATTATGGAATTTTCTTTTCCAGAAGCTGGGCATATATATTTGTATACCCACACAGTTGTGGTATTTATGTAGGGGTACATGTGTCGGTGTTTCGTATTCTTTGAATAATTTGTATGTGGATATTATATAACATAAAATGCCACGTTTTTGTTCACTTTTGTTATATAAAACAAGTTACAACCGTCATCATCACAAAAATCATAATTCTGACGACGCAGCCTGAAAAGGATGAGAAATGTCATAAATAAATAAATTAGTGCATCTATACCTAACCTAACCGTTGAAACTTGTTTTATTTAATGAGTGACGAACGTGAAATCATAAGTAACCAATACTTTTGTTACTTATTTGACATTTCATCTAGCTTAACAGTTTTAGAATACTTAACAGTAATAGTAATGTCTGTGTTTGTTTTGTCTTCGAATTGTGTACCTAACTAATGAACTATATCTAATATTGTTTAACTAAACCCTTCTTAGTTTAGGTGCCAGTATCCTTACATATACTTAGAAATAATTGTTTAACACTAAACTGGTAATTTTATCTAGATTTAGTAAATTATTTGTAAAGAGAAAAAATAGAATTTTACTATTATTTTTAGATAACTCAACAGAACTATACTCAAATACAAAGAGGCATCAAAATCTGACCGCAGTTACCAGGAAAATGGCACTTTAAATACGTTTTACTCAATGACGATATTATTATATCTTAGACAGTTTATACGCCAACATTATTGCATTTTTAAAAGGCACAAGTAGTCCACTCCCCTACTTTTCTTGGCTACAGCCTGGTGGCTCTATTGGTATAGAGCGCACTTATTTGAGTACAGTCGCTAGCCTACGTGGCTATAAAAAAAAAGTAACTTATGTTGAATACATTCACCTTCATTCTTATGCATAAAACAGTTTACATCTCGCTATTTAGCCTCCACGTATCACAGTGCCTGGAATACCTCTAGAGGCATTCGCCAATTCTCGGCTTGAGGTCCCCTTAGGATCTCGCCGTCTCCAAACCCGGTGAAGCTGTAAAGGTCATCTGCGACCAACAGCATACACACACAAAAAGGGGCGGTTATACGCATCATCATGATCGTTTCCAATGAAGCTTTTAGTCAGTAAGAGTCTGACATAGCCTTGCAGCCGGCTGTAGGGTATCTATGAGGATTTCACACCCACTCCCCCGCCTAGGAGGAAATATAAAAAATCGGCGGTTATAAAAAAAAATATCGAATTGACTTTGAGTTAGGTATTTTAGTTGAGAAAGGTATGCACATTAATATTGATTGGTTTTTAATTTCCCATATGGAAAATTAAGAGTCCTGCTCAAATATATGGTGGTAACTACAGGCAACTACGGAACCCTACACTGCGCATGGCACGACACGCACTTGACCGGTTTTTCTTTAATAATCTTGATGGCCAACAAATTTGTGAATTTTATTACAACATATTAGAGCAACCTTTTAAATATAAACGCTTTTTCTTTAATAATATTGATGGTAAACAAATTTGTGAATATCAATCTGAGAGTTATTTTTGCGATTAAAAAAAAGTAGTTATAATTTTTATTATTTTTAAAGCATGTAACTGCTTGATGTTTAAATCTAAAGAAAATTTTTTTTTTAGATTTAAACATCAATATAATATATTTTTTTTTTTTTTTTCTAGTTATATTTTCTTTAGATAAAAAAAAGTAGTTTGTAAGGTAATGACTTTCTTCTTTCTGTAAAAGGTAATGCTACTAGAATTTATAAGCCTGCGTCTGCTGGTAGGTAGGAAAATGGGAAAGGCATAAAGCAATAATACATTTTGCATGATCACCGTTTAGTCGGGCCCGAAATCAAAAGCCAAGCGTGGCACATAATTAATAATGAATATTTGAAACGTTTGCGAAAATAGCGATTATTATGATTATAATTTTCGGTGGAAGTGTAACTTCAATATCTTTATTTAGGAAGTTAAAATCTTTATTTTCCTAGATAATTTATAAAATTATACTTTTCATTGCGTAGGTATGCACTATAAAAGTGAAAGAAAATAGGCAGTTCTCATTAATAAATTGGTTGCTACAAAACGGTTATGAGAAATAAACCGTGAAAACTACAAAAAGAAATCTAACAAAAAAGAAAGTACAATATTTTAAAAAAAAAACAGTAACTCTTTGAACCGGATCATGAGCGCCGCCCGCCCTGAAACACGGGCCGCCGGAACACTGGTTACTAGCCCGGCACCGTTACCATTTATGATTTTAGTTTTTAATAATATTCTGAATAGTATGAATTATAATTACTACTAGTGAACAACTCAGCTTTTTTAATAAAAAAATGGTTGCCTGTAAAGTCGGTTTTACGGGCGAAGATTTTACGTGACAACGTCTTTTTCTCGGTAGAATATTTATTGATATGAATATAATTAAATTGCACAATAGGAACAAGGAATTGAATGTAAATAAGAATTGCACAAATTTTAACTATAGAAATATATTTTGTTTACTAAAACATTGTACATGTAAACTTAAACTTAACACGAGAGACTCATCGTAACGTTACCGAGCGTTACACTTTTTCATAAGTGACTCCCAGCCGCAACCTAATTTAAGACGTTGTCACGTTAATAAATAAACTTTACTTAAATTTGAATTAGCCCACACATTATGAGGGTTTTAAGTAAATTTACAGCCAATCTACATCGCCAACGCAAAGTATTCCTTCACATAGCAACTAGCCCTCGCAACTACATTCGTGTTGGCGTCGCGAAATTCTTCCCAAAAATTCTATTTTTGACGTGACAACGTCTTAAATTAGGTTGCGGCTGGGAGTCACTTATGAAAAAGTGTAACGCTCGGTAACGTTACGATGAGTCTCTCGTGTTAAGTTTAAGTTTACATGTACAATGTTTTAGTAAACAAAATATATTTCTATAGTTAAAATTTGTGCAATTCTTATTTTCATTCAATTCCTTGTTCCTATTGTGCTATTTAATTATATTCATATCAATAAATATTCTACCGAGAAAAAGACGTTGTCACGTAAAATCTTCGCCCGTAAAACCGACTTTACAGGCAACCATTTTTTTTACATATAAATCATTGTGTATTTGTATTCTCCTAATTAGGTGTATGCTGACAGAATTAAATATACAATAGCAACTCTGTATTTGTCGTATCATGTAGGGTAAAAGGTCTGTCGCCGGAAACAAAGGCTTCTTTAAGCTCGTACGTTTCAAACAGAATTACACCACAAACTTCACCCTTGTCCAATGAGGAAGCGATAGCTTTTGTTTCGCGAGACAGTATCCATTACTACGTACTTATAAAAGAGCATGGTAAGCACGGCTTTGAGTTTCAGATGAACTAGCGTTTTTAGTAGTTAGCGTGTTCGTTTTGTGCCAATATTTCACTTGGCTATTCGTGTTTGCTATTTGTGAATTTGAAATCAGTCAGTCCTTTCCACTCATAAAGCGTGATGATGGGCAGACTATTGGTAAGTTTACGTGTTACGTGTACAAGTGAATGCCGGCATTAGGCGCTACCACAAATGTACTTACTCACTAAAATCCTATTCCAAGTGTAGAACAGAAGATGTTCGGAATATTAGTCGATAATCCAAAATAATGGAAGAGAACTTTATAAAGTAAATTGATCGAGCAATAGCGAATTAGGCCAACTTTGGTAGCCTGTAGATAGGAAAATCTTTCCACTGTACATTTACTAAGATCCTATGTTTACTAAGATCTGAAGATTTTAATCTTTAGTTCTTGTGTTTGGTTTGCCAGATAATCCTATTACATACATTAGAAATCTACCAGAGATTAAACTATTGTTGGTTTGGTTGAAACTGTGGTCTTTGTTAATTACTCTAAGCCAACGCTGAGCACGAATCAGGCTTCCAATTTCCCACTAGACATAAACTTCTTCACTTGACTAGACAATACGGATCTGAGCTTTTGAATTACTTAAAGTTATGCAAAGTATTAAGTTCAAGATATAATTATATATCGGGACCTTAATACTTTGCTTTGTGTCATAGGATCAAAGATGAGATATACGATAAGATTGCTAAAATAACTTTAATGCTAATTAAAAGTTAAAATTAAAATGAGTGTTTTAATATCATAATATAAACTGATACATAGTAGACTTTACCCATACCCATTACCCATAGTGTGAATCTTCTATAAAAGATATGAACCCATTATGTGTTTTAAGAATTTAAAAATCATGAACAGTTTCGGCGCTGTGTTAGTGAAACGCGCGTGAATGACACTGTTATTTTTTTTATTCATACAGATTCCAGCATCGACTAGTGAAAAAAGAGTTTCATGCGCCCATTCAGCTAAAAGAAAAGATATCAAAAATATTGGACGGTTCAAAAGAGCTTTCCATAAGTCAATTTGAATTAAGCATAATTTCATTTCATTTCATTAGGTACACCGTACTAAAAGATTCGGATGTTGGTAATCTTTTTACTCATCATCATCATCATCATCGACCCATGCTCGTCCATTGCTGGACATAGGTCTCTCCTAATGCACGCCACTGCTCCCGATTTTCTGCCACTCTCATTCAGCACACTCCAGCCAGCCTACGAATGTCATCATCCCATCTTGTCTCAGGGCGTCCCACACTACGTTTACCGAGTCGCGGTCTCCACTCAAGAACTTTACGGCTCCATCGGCCGTCAGTTCTGCGGCTAATGTGACCAGCTCACTGCCACTTCAGTTTGCTAATTCGGTGGGCTATGTCGGTGACTCTGGTTCTCTGTCGGATTATATCATTTCTGATGCGGTCCTTCAGGGATACTCCGAGCATAGCCCTTTCCATAGCTCTCTGAGCGACTTTAAACTGGTGGACCAGTCCAGCCGTGAGTGTCCACGTCTCGGCGCCGTATGTCATAACTGGGAGGACGCACTGACTTAAGACATTGAGGGATGGGTGACGAGAAGACTTGACGAAGCTTATGAAATGCTGCCCAGCCCAACTGAATTCTTCTATTGGCTTCTCTCTCAAAGTTGTTTCTGCCTAATCGGAGCGTTTGTCCTAGGTAGACATCCTGAACAACATCGAGAGGTACTCCATTAACAGCAACCAGTCCCGGATCAACGAGCTCGTTGAACTGACCTTGGTTTTATCCAAGTTCATCCGGAGACCGATGCGTTTGGAAGATTCAGCCAGGCTACTCACCATCTCCTGTAGGTCTTGCAGGGTTTCAGCCAGGATGACGATATCGTCCGCGAATCGAAGGTGTGAGATGTATTCGCCATTAATATTTATTCCGCGTCTTTTCCAGTTGAGCGTTCCGAACACGTCCTGCAGCGCAGCGGAGAAGAGTTTCGGGGATATTACATCTCCTTGTCTCACACCACGGCGCAGCAGGACAGGCTCGGTCTGGCCATTCTGGAGCACGACGGACATATTAGCGGCGTTATACAGACATCTCAGCACCTCGATATATCGCCAATCAACTTGGCACCTCTGCAACGCCTCAAGAACAGACCAGGTCTCGACGGAGTCAAAAGCTTTCTCATAGTCCACAAACGCCATGCACAGGGGCTGGTTATACTCTTTGGTCTTCTGTATAACCTGTCTCACTGTGTGAATGTGGTCTATGGTGCCATAACCCCGTCGGAACCCGGCCTGTTCTGCAGGTTGAGCTTCGTCAAGTCTTCGTGCAAGGCGATTCGAGATGACTCTCGAGAACAACTTATAGACATGGCTCAGGAGTGAAATTGGTCGATAGTTCTTCAGTAAGGTTTTATCGCCTTTCTTGAAGAACAATACGACCAAGCTCCGGTGCCACGCCTTAAGAGTTCTCCCGGAGAAAAGGACCGAGTTAAATATACGCCGGAGCTCCTTCAGCACCGGCTTGCCGGCAGCTTTCAGAAGCTCGGTTGTGACTCCGTCTTCCCCCGGGGCTTTTCCATTTTTGAGTTGCCCAAGAGCCGCCTCGATCTCCTCGAGGATGATGTCGGGGAGATCCTCCGTCACATGGCGGGTTAATGTGGCTCTTGAATCGCTCCTATCCGGCGTAGGGTGAGGCGAGTGTGACGCGTATAACTGGCTATAGTAGGTATAAACTTCCGAAAGAATCTCCGGTTTCGACGTGACGACTTCTCCATTTATTTTGGTCAACTTCGTCAGGTGGCTCCTTCCAAGCTGTTGTACGAAGACTTTGGACCCCCGGTTCTGCTCAATTGTTCTCTGTATTAAGAGTGTATTGGAGCGTCGGAGGTCACGTCTTATCAGCTTGGAATGGACTTATTCAGAGCCCGTTGTTCTGACGTCTTTCTTCTTTTTACTATCAATTTTTTTCCTCAGCTACTATATTATTATTTTAACAAAATTCTAGGGTCAAGTTACGATAAGGCTAGTATTTATAATTTGGTCCAAAAGTCCCTTAAAACAATATAAAAAAAAACTTGTCCTGGAGGATACAATCATAAGAATGTAGTTGTTTGGTGTACCTCAATGTAGATAAAAAGGGAGTATCTACTCAGTATTTAATCATGTCGCCCCCCCCCCTCTCCACTGAAAAACTACATTAAAAATTTAAAACCATTTGGATATGACGGTGACATAATTTTTTTATAAATTAATTAATGCCTGTCAGAATCACGCGTTGTTTTTATCCTTTGATATGAAAATTAGGTAAAAATTAGTTTTTAGTTTCATATCATAAATTGTACTTACAGTTTTATCACTGATGCAGTTATTATAGATCACTATTGTCAATGTATGTTTGATATGGTTTGAGTAAATATAGATTACAACATCAACTTTGATCCACAGAACTAATTCAAGATTCTGAGATCGGTCGTTAGTTATGAATTTTGTAGGAATACTGTCCCTTTTCTAGCCAGCTCCATCCATAGATAAAGCCATTTACCATCTTCTGTCACTCGCAGTTTAGTATAGTACTTATGTAAGACCCACCCATAAAGTTTTAAATAGGTTGATAGTTTGATCGGTTTTGGGTTGGTAGCCCTTATACTAAGCAAGTTGAAGTTTGAAGGCAATTGTGGCGCACAATATTCTATTTGTAATTCTGTATATTTGCTGACACGAAATCGATGTGATATGCGCACTTGCGGCGTGATACGTCTTAGGATGATTTGATAAATCGAATTTTCACGAAAATTCTAGAGGTTTTGTGAAAATGCGGATAATTAGATAATGGCGATGATATTGTTCAATTTTACTGTTATTGATTTTTTTTCTGGTGCTTTGCAGGCTGCTGCCACGGCACGCTTGTTACGTTCGCTCACTTACCTAATATAGTGTGAACTCAAAAACCCAAGAATATTTATAACAAAGCCAAAGATTCTGGTCGCAATCTTACTGAGGTGACTCGCGTTCTCGCTTAAAACATTTTTTCAGTAGTCCACCATGTGGCCGGTTTTTTGTTATTTATTCAGAGTATGTCGATCTTCACAAAGGAAAGATTATGTCACGTAGTGGTACCCCTAAAATGGAAAATAAAGAAGAAGTTTTCAAGTGAAGCGATGGGAAGACGACTTATGCAAGAGTTAGCCAAAAACAGATAGGGGCAGAAAAGGACGGGCCTGACACACAAGTGCCGGGAAAGATTTTTTTATGAATTCCAACTTTTGTTGTTATACAGTAAATACCCAGTAAATCGAAACTAGTTGATAAAGCAAAATCAGCTCAGTTTTTCGTCTCCGAAAAGTCGATTTTTTCAACTAATTTCGATTTACTGGGTTTTCGATGCACGATACTTTGTTCTCAGGAAAACATGCTCTTCATTTTATTTTTATACCCATTCTTAGTGAATGATTGGAAGTTACTTCTCCAGACTAGCGCTCCAATAAGGAAAATCCGCTTTCTGGTAGAGTAAGAAAAAATAAATAAGCACCAAATACAATCGGCATTAAAAGTTTCCAGACACATTCGTTCAGATTTATATTTGGGTTCTGAACCGTGCAAAGATAAATACTTATAGAACAGGGAGAACCTTACAAGAAATATCTTTTCGGCCATCCGTCGGATTAGGAACTTTGCAAGAAATGTTACATGCAGGATTATGAGTAAGTTATTGTCTTTTGTGGATGGTATAACGAAATATGTTTAGACATAAATAAGAATATAGACTTTACTTAAACGATATCCGCATGTTGATATTATGGATATTAATGATAAATGCTGGTAACAATAGACACAACAGCTATTTTTTCAGCCAATCCAATATGAGGAGTAAAGTCTAAGCAACCTAATTTTATTGTTTCTAAATATACAGACACGTCAAAGTACAATAAAATCGGCTTCCAAAAATAAACGTATGTATTTAAATTTCATTCCTCTTACTCAAAAACGCGAACTAAAGTAAGTGTTGGTATAAACCTAATGTTACCTTTGTCTTCTTTTAAGCAAACAAAAGTGACAGCATCAGTTTTAGTCCAGGTTTAACTTTCGCTAACATTTTGTAGTAAGGCCTTCAAAGTTTTCAAATGCTTATTCTAGTGTATCTTACATTACAGAATACTTATAACCTACTTAAACACAAATGACTTTTTATGTATATGATAAAAGTGTGGCTGACTGAGTGGCTACCTTTGCCTAGGTTGATCTCAGGTTGTCTCGGTCGTATATTATTAACATACATTCTGGTTATTATGTATCGCCAACGTCAAAGTTTCTCTAGAACTAAGCAGCTCCTCTGCCAAACGTTAGAACAAACTAGCTTTTTCCATAGACACTTTGACATGGTGATAAGAATACTGTCTCTCTTGTTGTTCATGCTTGGGGTACTGATCAATCGCAATTTCTGTATATAAAATAACACACCAATCAGCCTAGTCCCAAAGTAAGCACTGTAAGGCTTGTAACGGATAGAATATATAAACTGATAAATAAATAAATATTTCCAACACTCACACCAATAAGCCTAGCCCCAAAGTAACACTGTAATGCTTGTGCTATGGGATACTAGGGTAATGGATGGAATACATATATTGACATTATATAAGTATATTTATATAGAAATACATATTAAATATCCACGACTGGAGTACAAATGCTCGTATTTATCACACAAACATCTGCCCCCACCGAGATTCGACCTTTCGAGTCGGCGACACCATGAAACACGGCGTTTAAACCACTCGGCCACGGAGGTCGTCAAATACATTGATACATTTACATATAAGTATATTTTATCTAGAAATATATATAAACATCCATGTCTAAGGTACAAATGCTCGTATTAATAATACTAACATTTGCCCCACCGGAATTCGAACCCGGGACTTCTGAGTGGCGATGCCATAAAAACCGTCGTTTATTCAACATGGCCACGGAGGTCGTTATATCTCTGTCTATACACAAGACAGGACTTCAATAGGTAGTAAGGAATATCAATACACAGCTACCTAACAACCTAAGAAGAAGAAGACATATGCCTAACACCTAAAGGAAGAAAAAACTTTGAATTATGTTGGTTAGACAAAGTTTCTTACAGAGTTGGGTAAGCCGTAGTCATGGTGTGTTCCTATTCAAACTTTTTATTAATGCTTCTCAACAAAAAGGGCAACTCAATAAAAGAAGAAAAGTACAACAGAGGACCGTTCAAAAGCGTTATTTATAGCGTATTTGGTAAGTTTATTTTGAAATATCCTTTGAGGAAATTTTGAATATTAAATTATTAGGGACTTTGAACTATCTTTTGGCGATATAATTCGTCACGCCACGACTTATCAAATTATTGCTTCAGACTGATAATGAATGTTTCTATTATACTTATTATCCTATTGATGTCTTCAATAGACTTGCAACGAATATTCGGTTACTATTCGGTATTCGGCCTATTCGGCTGCTTTCATTATATTCGGCCGAATACCGAATATCTACATATTATTCGGCCGAATACCGAATACTTACATAATATATTTTGTCATAGAGAAATAATAGGTAAAATGAAAAATTAAAATCGACTGATTACGTATATATACATAATTTCATTTTTGTTATATATAATCATTTAAGTAGTCATTGGTACATAACACAGGTACATAATCATCTTCTGAATTGGAAAAATGGAGGATTCTATGTATTTGAATTATTGTGATAATCAAAATTTAGAAGGGTAAGATTCTCATTTCTTTTAAAATCATTTATTACGTAGACATTACTACATAAAACAGGTACATAATTTAATAATTTTCCGTATTAAACAAGATAACAGTTTTAAATTTATTCAGTCATGTCATGAATGAATGGCTACATAATAGCTATAATTTAAAGTTTACGCGCCGTTTTTGGCCATATCTCAAAAGTTGGTTTTGTCATTTAGCCGAATTTTAGCTTGAGGACGTTGAGGACGGCAGATTAGAACAAAACAAAGGAGCGTGAAACAATAACGTCTGTACAAGTTTTTGGCGCTAAAATCCTGCCGAATACTTTTGCCTAATATTCGGCTATTCGGTCAGGGGCCTCGCCGAATTCGGTATTCTGCCGAATATACTATTCGTTGTAAGTCTAGTCTCCAATTACAAAGCCAAAAATTAATTTTCAATAAATTTTAAACTACCATTAAAAGAGTTCTTATTAATAAAGCCTATTATAAATTGTCTGATTATATTTCAGACAAAAATGCTTGGGTTTAAACTGTTCCAAACGATCCGGCAGGCTTTTTCTATAATTATGATGAAGATGAAATAATTTTGTATTGACACCGTAACACTATATTTTTTTGTAAATATTGTTACATAATTATTTAACGCTGTAAAGTTTTTTCGCCAGTTTTTCTCCACAGCTAAAATAATGTCCTTAACTGGCGGTAGGGAAAAAAATATAGTTGTATTAAAAAATTATTGTATTAATAAATATATAGTTGTATTTTGCATCCAATCTGAATAAAGATATTTTGACTTTTGACTTTGTTTTGACAATGCTGAGGCATAGATCTCCTAATCCAAGATTTCTGGCGTTCTGGCTTCCATCAGAAATGACTTATTTTCTGATAGACAAAATATGGATAGTCGTGTAGTATCAGTATGTATATTGAACTTGAATAGTTTTAATGTATTATTAAAGTTACAAGGAGAAACTAACTGCAAATTAATAATCAGCGCTTTCCCTTATGCTAAAAATTGGACGTGGGATGAAAATAAGCGCATCTTTGATTTAAATACATACTTGTATAATTTGATTAATCGTCATAGTGACGTCATTTTGTTTTTTGACATTAATAAATTTATTAGTAATTTTAAACTGACTTCAGATACTATGTATCTTTCAAAGAAATCTCGGACACAATTAGCTAATTTGTTAGCTTTTAATTTACAAATTGTAATTACTTCTTTTAAAACTGACATTAGTACTTGTACTAATTCAAATCTTTTGATAAATTGTAGTTCTACAATAAACTCTTTAGATTTAAACTGAAGCGTATGACAAAAGCTAAGCCCCATTATGTCAATATTATTCACCAAAATATCCAGGGCTTGGCCGGCAAAGACTTAGAGTTAGAATTATTAGCTAAAAGTCATGAAACTCATATCATGTGCATAACTGAACACTGGCTGCAACAACATGAAATGTCATTTTATTTAAACAATTTTCAACTCTCCAGTGCATTTGTACGCAGGACAGCTATTCATGGAGGGTCTTTAATTTTTGTAAAACGTCATGTAAAATGTAAGGAAAGAAAGGACATTGTAAGCCTTTCAGTGGAACGCCATGTTGAGCTGTCGTGTGTAGAGTTAGTAAATTTTTATATAGTATGTGTATACCGGCCCCCCTCAGGAAACTTTGATACATCTGAATCAGTCATGGAGGACTCTCTCAATAAATTAAAAAATAAATCTGTAATATGTGGTGATTTTAATGTCAATCTACTTGAAAATAGCTCTTTGAGTCTTCGGTTAATTACTTTGTTTAAATGTTTTAATTTAAATTTCCAGTTTACTGAACCAACCAGAGTAACATCTCACTCAGCCACTTGTTTAGACAACTTTTTTTCTGAATTGGATGCAATTGAAGGGTCAGTCTTTAGTGATATTACTTCCGATCATCTCGGTTTAAAGACAACATATAGTTTCAATGTCAGTACTGAGCCGAACATAATAGAGTGTAGACCTATAACAAATGAGCGCGTTAATAATTTTAAAAATAACATTAGCGATAAACTTCCTTTAATGCCTTGGACGCATGATGATCCGGATATTTTGTACAAAAATCTTTTTAATTTAATAAATAATGAATTTCAAAATACGTTCAGACTGAAAACCATTAAATGTACACAGAAGTTGCAGTTCTGTGACTGGGCTACAAGTGGTATATATAAGAGTAGAACAAGGCTGTATGAGCTTTATAGAATCAAAGAATATAACCAGGATCCTGAGTTCATTAACTATGTTAGAAAATATTCCAAATTGTTTAAAAGCATATGTAATACTGCAAAGTCCAATTTTATTAGGGATAAAATTAAAAAATCTAGTAATAAAATAAAGACCACTTGGGATATCATTAAGCGCGAAAGTGGCAAGTGTAAGCCTCGTGAAAATAGCATGGTTCTTAAAATCAATAATAATCTCGTAAAATCGAAACATGAAGTCGCAGCTATTTTCGATAATTTTTTTATGAATATACCATTAGAAACTACTTCCAACTTGGACTCATCGTCTGATACTGCTACAGCTCTGTTACAAAAATATGTACCTCCGTGTGGTTTATTATTTAATTTCAAGCACGTTAGTTCTTTTAAAATAATTAAAGTTTTCCATTCATTAAAAATGAAAAATGCATCTGATTTATGGGGTATATCTGTCAAAGTCATAAATAATATTATACATTCTATAGCCCCTTACCTAGCTGATATTTTTAATTCATGTATAGATCAGGGAGTATTCCCTGATCTTATGAAATTCAGTAAAATCATACCTTTATTTAAGTCTGGAAATTGTAAAGATCCTAGCAACTATAGGCCAATATCTATATTACCAGCATTGAGTAAAATCTTTGAAAAAATAATGTTAGAACAATTGTTGACTCACTTTAACATTAATAAACTTTTACACAGAGCGCAGTACGGTTTCACTAAAAACCGTTCCACGACTGATGCTGGGGCCACTATGCTAAAATATATATTAAATGCTTGGGAAAAGTCGCAGAATGCTCTTGGGGTTTTCTGCGATTTATCTAAAGCGTTTGATTGCGTTAATCATCAAACTTTGTTACGGAAATTAAATCATTACGGCATAAAAGATTCCGCACAAAAATTAGTGCAATCATATTTAACAGAAAGGACACAAATAGTTGATATTAACGGTACAAAATCAGCCGGATCTCATGTGAAAATAGGCGTTCCTCAGGGTTCAATTTTAGGTCCATTTCTTTTTTTAATTTACATTAATGATTTACCTTTCTTTGTAGAAAATTTTTGTGAAATTGTTTTGTTTGCAGATGACACCTCGCTAATTTTTAACGTTGACAGGTGTAAAACAAATTATGACGATGTAAACAATGCACTTTCCAAGGTACTTCACTGGTTCTCTTCTAATAATCTTAAACTGAATGCGAGCAAAACTAAATGTGTGAAATTTACTTTGCCGAATGTAAAGCATGTTGAAATGGGGGATATAATTCTAAATGGTGAAAAACTAATTTTAGTCGATACAACCGTTTTCTTAGGCGTAACACTAGACCACAAACTTCAATGGAACCCTCACATTACAACACTAGCCGGTAAACTAAGTTCTGCTGCTTATGCAATTTATAAAATAAGACGGCTTACAGATGTCGACACTGCTAGGACAATATACTTCAGCTACTTTCACAGCATTATGTCATATGGCATTCTATTATGGGGCACGGCCGCAGACATTGAAACAGTTTTTATTCTTCAAAAACGAGCTATAAGAGCCATTTACCGCTTGGGATCTCGAACTTCTCTTAGGGATAAATTTAAAGAAATAGGTATAATGACTGTTGCCTCTCAATACATTTACAATTGTATATTGTTTGTGCGTCAGAACATAAATTTATATACGAGGCGCGATGATGTACATAATTTCAATACCAGAAATAAAGATAAACTCAAATTGCCACCATTGAGACTCCAAAAGGTTCTTGGTTTATTTGTGGGTCAAGGTATATGTTTCTATAATAAAATACCAAAAGAAATAATTAATTTACCTTTTAATAAGTTTAAAGTGTGTATAAAAACATGTCTCCTTAAGAAAGGTTACTATACTGTAAAAGATTTCATAAATGATATGTCACCTTGGGCTTAACATAATAGACTGTCTTTTTACTTTGCTAATTTGGCTGAAAATTGTTTAATCGCCACTTCTAAATTTAAAAATAGTACCTAGTTATACTTAACTTTTGTTAATTAATAATATTAATGTGATGGAAGTTGACATCAACACATGTATTCAATTTTTGATGTCATCTTTCAATTGACGACACTGTGTGAAACAAAACAGGGAGAAAAAAATAGCCCTTGCTGAGTTTCTTGCCGGTTCTTCTCAGTACAAGGTCTCCCGCCGTAGATTTACGAACCGATGGCGTAGCGTTTGACTTTCACAAGAGCTTGTAACAGCCTAGACTGAATAAATGAGTTTGAATTTGAATTTGAATTTGAATTTGAACGTGATATTTAAAGTGTCTTGCAATAAATACAGAATGTGTGTGTATTCATTTCAAATTGTTTACGATATTCTCTACAACATGTGTAAGAATAAGTCCTCAGACTTGCGTTTTATTATATACTTTAAAAATTTTATATTGGACCATGAAATAACTCTGTCATGTTGGAAGAGAGGCTTCCATTCATACATTCAACTAAACACATAACAAAGATGCAGCGGGGACAGTAAACGCATATAAATATGTACTAATAAGGTCATATAAATTAATTTTGGTAAGAGAAATTTATTTCATTATGTAAAATTCAGGTACAGATTATAAATAAATGATGATAATTGGACCTAGCTTCTAAATTCAAGAAAATCGTTGGAAATTTCAATACATAAACAACCCAAAATGAGTTTGGATTTTGCTTCAACCCCCTTTGCGAATTAATAGTTCAATGCCCTTCCGGAGAGTCTATTGTGGTAGGTCTGGCGCCCGACGAATTTATTTCGACCTATCCACATGGTTTTAAAACATTTTTGTTTTAACCTGTATATTTTTAATATGACAATTTGGCGAGTTAAGTGGCTAAAATTTTTACGTATCTTACCACCTGATACCTGAAAATTGGCCCACAGCACAAGTAAGCAAGTATGTATACACTCATTTCACATACTTATATTTCTCGATTATTCATAATTTTTCCATCATAAAATAAGTAAGGATTTACGGGACCGTGGTCTTACTCTATGGTTGAATAGACTCACAACACGGGACCAGTGCCGATTAGGGAGTGCTTACAATTCAGATACAGTTGTATCAACGCTTTAATGTACCTATGGACACATACATGGATGATTTCAAGTAATAAACTTTGGTCACTCATATCGTAACTCTCCGATGCGAAAAAGCGACGATAGCAAATCGAACTTACCAAAAATCGAGGAAACAAAAACTCCTCAATTTATAATTATTTAGGCCGAGTTTCTGTACATGAAGACACTCTTAACTGGGAATCAAATAAGTACTCGCTAGTCCAAAATGCTTTTGCTAATTATGCTAATAAATGATAATAAATGCGGGCAGAAATGTATGGGACATGTACTCTATGTATATAGCACTTCTTATGACTAATATTTGCTACTATGGGGGCATATCTTAATACGCTATGGGAACAAAGTTCAGAAGTAAAATATTTTTTTATAGATTTCATGTAACAAATAATATTCTCGAAATGAGCTTTCAGATGACATACAACTGGTCGTTGTCCTTATTTGTAAGTGACCTAACTTACCTTACCTAACATTACAAGGTGATGTTCGATCGCACAAGTATTCTGTCCCCTGAGTGGGTGAATGAGTGCACGAGTGGATTTTCTGAAAAAACGTGATCGCACGCCCCGGGAGACGAAATGAACGATGGCAGGTGGTCCTCCACAGATGCACAGACATCTCGATTACGCAATAATATAGAATCATTCTACTGTGTAAATAGTATTAATAGGTTTGATATTAGCACGATGGCGTAGAGGTTACCTAGATCGGTCGGCTATTGTGGAAATTAAGAAGGTTTTGAAATGGGCCATCAATAATGAGGAGTAAAATTTGTTATAACAAATTCCTTTATCCTTCGGAAGGCAGGTGTTAGACCGTTGATTCTGGCTGCTTCTGCTATCGATATCTCCGGACCCGTGCGTTAATGTATGGCTCGTTCTTCATATTTTGCTTACTTAACTTATTACATCATCACGTCGTATCTCAAATGAGTTAGGGCTGATTTACGGAGCTGAGGGCTCGTGGCACGTGTTGCGTGGTATTACATTCGAGCAAACGAATCTAAAATAGCTTTCCCTTATAAATGATTGTACAACGCCATATGTTTGAGTTTAGTACGACGCCCCACGTCTCTTTAAATGAACCCTTAGCCTGAGAGACGAGAGATTTTTATGATATTTACATCATTGAATTATCGACTCTTTTGTATTTCATGACTTGTTTTATACTCTTTTGTCAGGTTTTATTGTAAGATTCTGTTAGTAGGATTTTTCAAATATTTTTATCGGGCAGGAAAACGTCTATCGGGTTCGCTAGTTGTTTTTAAGATTTAGACCTTAATACACTTAGAAATAAGATCTGAAAAATAACACGACACAGTTCGGACAATTTTCGTTTCTATTTTTCCTCTGATTATAAAGAGAAACTACCACTTTGTACTTGTCAATTTACGGCAAGCTATACCCCTTTATCTACATGTTGCGACATCATGGATATTGTCGTAATATTGATGGATTCAAGCAATGACGCGTGAAATTACGCAATCTGGAGAGCGTTTACATGTGCTAAGATTAAAAAGGACGACAGGTGCAGTAGGCGAATTCCCCAGAACGTAAGATCGGTCAGTGGAAGTAAATACCTTCGTCTTTCGATAGTAACAATTAAATATTATTTAATATGAATTATACGTATAAAAAAAATTAAATTGATATTTGAGAAACTAAGCTGCGTAACTAAGCTCAATATACCCAAAATTTATATACAGTTAATGCGAAACTTCAGAGCAATTACAATTAGTCGGATTATACCAGTGTATTTTGTGTTGCTTGATTTACTAACAGAATTTCCTTGTTTTCCCGATATATATTAATTTAATAATAAAAAGATAGCTAGCTTTTAGACATGAACCAAAACTAGAAGGAAGATTGATGAAGCTTTAGTTGCCTTTTTAAAGGAATATTATTATAAAGGTTAAGATATTTTTCTTACTACAGGTATTAGGTAGGTACATACTTTTTTTTTTATTCTTTATTAAGCCATACACCTTAAAGGTTAAGCCGGCTAAGGTACATACTTAGAAAATGAAAAATATGCCTAATTTAGTAATATGAGTTCATTTCATTGATGCGCATTAAAAAAGGGAGAAGCTGTAAAATTAGTATGAAATTTAAAAAGAACATTATGGAGAAATCGGACACTTTTTCTTTTGACGAGGATTGAGTCAACTTGCGATAGAACAAGAATAAAGCAATTTTTTTCTAGTTAAATTTTTTTTAGTTCTGTACACCTAGCAATTAAATGATTTAAAAAATAAAAATATAAGAACAAGATTTTCACATTCTCTAGATCACCTCAAAAAAAGTACAAATCAACCATTATTTTTAACGCGATTACCAGTAATCGTGACCACTGGACTTCCGTTTCGAATCCGTAGTTCTCAAATAGGTTTTTAGGTACTTACGTTCAACGGCCGCAAGCAATATCCGTTTGATATCGTAGTGGTTACACTAGCCTCGTTCCATCGAGGGTCTTCGCAGACTGTGACATTTATAGTACTAATATAGCCTACCTACTGATAGCTTACCTATTGGATATTTACGATCAGAACTCACCTGCAGGAGAACAATTTTACTTTTAAGACATAAAATGACAAGACATAACACCTATTAGATTTCTTTTTATATTAAACTTATGGCCCGCCTTCGCTTCGGAGTAGACTACCGTTTTTGTTCTCAGGCTCGTATTATACATGTAAACCTTCCGTGAAAAAATATTTTATCCAACTGATACTGAAAGTTTTAAGCGTAGTTTAGGACCCGTTATACACAATCCATTGGTCTGTTGTTAAAAAAAAAATTAGTCCCCTTTACCATTGGTCCATGCCCATATTATTGGGGTCAAATGAACCCGTCGACCACACTTCGTACACACCGCGGAGATTGAACTAACGTGAGATGACGTAAGAAGGACATAACGTGACTCGTGACATGACGTCACACTTTTTCGTTTGTGCAGGTGCAGCCGGTGTTCGTCGATATAAAAGACGTTATCACGTCAAAAGAGGTCCTCTATTACAGGCAAATAATGAAACATCTAACTTTTTGGAAAGCTTCAAGATTGGTTTCAAGCAAATATTTTGTTGTAGCTTCCGAAATGGAATCTTATTCGAAATTCAACATTTATAACTCATTACTAAATAATTTCGTTCAATTACTTTTGCCTTCGCCAACACGATGTTCCATTAAGTTTGAATTTAGAAAGATTATATCTGTCTATTTAGAATTAGGTTAATTACAAGGGTAACTATGATCGTCGAATCCATGGAATGCTTAGTTGTATCAGTGATATTTCAATAAATTATACATAGTTTGTCATAATATTTCTCTTGCAGGGTTGTTTGAGCTTCCGAGTTGTAACATATACACTCGAGAGCAATGAATCCAGGTCACTTAAAGAATCCTTAAAATCTCGCAAACTAAGAATGCTAACTGAATGATATAAATTCCAATTAATAGACAATTAAATACTCCTTAAATGAAGATATTAAAACTTCTTAGTAATTGCAAAGTTATATCATAAAAAAATAAAATTGGAAAAAAGAGGACTCGAAGATGGAACTACGAAATTACTGCATTTGTTTTTGGTTTTGTTTCTAATCTGTCATTCATCATTCATATAAACCATGAGAATAGTATTCAAGTGGTAATCATGTCGCTTACACTTGAAGAATGCACCAGAATTCTCACAATGCTGGAAACCGGCCAGTCGTTGTCGTTGTGTCGCTGTTAACAGTACAAAGAGTTCTCCGATGTTACGAGGAAACTGGCTCTAACCTACGCAGACCCGGAACAAGCAGAACCAGGTGCACTACAGCACGAGAAGATCGATACTTGGTGAACACCATGCTTCGAAATCGCTTTCTCACAGGAACTAAAATTACTAACGACTCCTCGAAGGAAATAACCCAAGCGCATAGACAATAAGACCATGACTTGCTCGAGCTATCTTGAAACCACGTAGACCTGCAAACGGCCTTAAACTGGAGCGTGGGCATCATATTTCAAGGCTAAGATATGCCCAGAACTACTTAAATTGGACTATTGATGATTGGTCAAAAGTTATGTTATGTACAAGCACAATGTAGGGCAAGATTCAAGCAAGCATGCATCGAAGAAAAAGTAGCCTACAGTGGTGGGTCTAAACGGGCCGGAATTTCTTCTGAAATCGCACAGAATTGGTGTTCATAGAAAACAGCTCTTTAACTAACGAAAGATATATGGAAGAAATCTTGAATGAACACGTTATGGTCAATTTGGGTGAGGATGCTTCTTTTATGCATGACAATGCCCGACCTTATACAGGTTGGATTGTGAATGAATACCTTCAAGTGATGAACATTACTCGTATGGAGCAGCCAGAACGCAGCTCGGATATCAACCAGATCGAGCATGCTTGGGACGAGTTAGGGAGATGCGTTAAACAACGAAACCCTCCCCCAATTACGCTTCGTGAGCTCAAAATTACTCTCAGAGAGGAATGGGAGAATATTCCTCAAAATCGTAGAATAAACTTGGTGTACAGCATAACAAACGGGGTAAACGCAATAATGGAAGCACGAGGAGGCAATACGAAGTACATATTAAATTTCAAGAAAATCGTAATGTTGTTCAAAAATTTCATGTTTCTTATTTTTGTTTTAAGGTAACATCAGCCAGTTTTTTTCTTTATGGTTTTTTTTGTTAATAAAATGTGGTGACTCATAATTTTATTACTTTCATTTAAGGAGTATTTAATTGTCTATTAAACACAATTTATATCATTAAGCTAGCATTCTTAGTTTGCGAGATTTTTAGGATTCTTTATGTGACCCGGATCATTGCTCTCGAGTGTATCTAAATAAGCTTATGGAAGATTAAAGAGATTTGTCATTGTGTAATAGTAGTACCTTACCTAATGGTCTGTATTAACAAAGTAAAGTGCAAACAGCTCTCTCCGCTTAGTGAACTAATCCCCGAAATATTCCAAAGTTGTCATCATTTAAAGAATGTTAGTAATTTAGGTATCCTCATAGAATATATGATATTTTGCTTATAGATTCTCTTGGTCATTATTATAATTAACAAAAGTAACTATGCAGGTTTTGAAACACGTGAGTTTTATTTATGTCAACTTATCATTTTTTTCAAATGTATGATTTAATTAGCAGCCGCCCACGATTTTGTCTACGTTAACTTTAGTTTGTTTAAAATTCCTCAGGAACCTAAAACTTTTCCGCTATAAACAGTCCTATGTCTCAATCCAAGTTATAAACTATATGCTTACCAAATTTCATCCAAATCCGTTCAATGCTTTAGGCGTGGAAGCGTTACAAACAAACAATCATACTCACTTTCACATTTTGAATATTGCGATAGGATATTCCAATGATGACGGTAAAAAAATGAAATAAAGCTTGCACTGAGCGCTGTGTTTGCTTGGATGGCATATAGGTACTTCACAGCATGAAGTCTAGTTTAAGCACAGAAATTATATAATTAACCCGCCAATTGTGCCGTGCAATTTACTTAAATCGATGGTAACCGCGGTCTCACGCACCAGGGTTTTTGATTATGATTATGAGTATAACCATAATTTAGTGTTCACATTACTTTTCATTGGAAATGTTATAAAATTAGATATCTGTTTGTCAATAAAACACAGGTTGATATTTCATAAATCAAATCAATTATGAAATATCAACGAATAACGAAAGGTAAGATATGAAATAAATCAAAGCATTAATAAATATCAGTCATTTACACGTGTATTAAATATACGTTTTAACGATGAAATCAGCTTTATGCTCGAAAAATATTACTCGAATTCGGGCACCCGAAGCAATATTTACACTGCCAGATACGCGCCGTACTCGACTCTTTTCATTTACACTTACTTAGTTGTTGACCCGAATTTCATTGGCACTCGTATTTGGGGTAATGACATAGTGTAATCGCGCCTTAAGTCTTATGATATCAAAACATAAAATAAAAAGACATTAATTGTATAATACTTTTGCCAAACAATAATTTTTATTATACTAAAATCACTCATTCTCTATAGCCAAAATACTCAGGCGCAGAGATCCGAGGTGGATCCATTGTAGCTTGGAGATCAAAAATATTTTGGATTTTTGAGTTTCTGTGTGGAGTTTATCATCATTGTGCATAGTGATGATAAGAAGGATATTTTTCCCTGCAGTAAAGCCTCAAAAAGTAGCTGATTACTTTCACAAAATTCACAAACGATTATTGTGTAAAATACGAAGAATATCTTGTAAAATACGAAGAAAATTGGGGAAAACGCTCACTAATTATAAAATAATAATAATTTCACTATTAATAGTAACATAGCCTAAGCAAAATAAGTAAAATATAAAAAATACACTATAAACATTTGACTTAGTTGGTGAAGCAGCGCCTATCTTGGGGTTCACCAGGTTGGCACCAAAACTCTGTAACATGTGCCGGCGTCGCTGGTGGAACTAGTCGATGAACGGTAAAACAATCTTGGATTTTTTTAAACTTCGCGGTCTCACAGACCTATACGTCACCAATTGCGGGTTATGGCAAAGTATACTCGTATTCTTAGATGTTTGCCATATAAACGTTTGCCTGAATAAACAAGAGATCCGCGGCATTATAGCATTTGTTATAGTTATTATCAAATTAGTAAAGCAGATCCCAGGTGGATAAAATATTATGTACCTAGTAAAATAAACTTTACCACCGTGATCTAGCGAGCCGGAACCAGACGAATAACAAATTATGCGATTAACATCTGAGGAGCGGCATATTTCACGCCTATAATGATATTGAATGACGTAGTATTCGTGATCGTGTGGTCGGGGATACACTTGGCAGGCGTTCCTTGATTAATATTCTATTATCGATGGGTACTTACCTATTTCATTGTCGAGGAAAAAGTATACAAAACAATTGCGTGCGAGTTAGTCAGACCTGGATTCAAAATCCTTCACTTAAAGAATACTGTTACCTGCACTACTAGAGTTATACTATTTATAGAATACTGCGATACTAAACGATATATAGTGCTTTATTTAGAAGTAAACTTGACACCAAGAAGATCGATGGCGCAGTGGTTAGCGTTAGATCCGCAATCGTCGAAATTAAACAACTTTCGCTATGGTCGGTCAAGGGATGGGTGAGCAAAAAATTACTTACTCGAGCTCCTCCGTACTTCAAGAGGCATTTTGATGATTTGGTCCGGCTGCATCTGCATTTGTAAGGACCCACCAATCCGCAATGGGCCCGCGCGGTGGGTCATGGCCCATTTGCTCTATGTCATCCATAGGGAAGTACTGTGCCCATTGCTGGGACATTACTAACTATGTACTCATTTAAACTGTTTTGTTTAAGTCGGAATCAAGGACTTCCGTCAATCTTAAAGGTTAAGTACATACATGAACTTTGTTCTGATAGTTTATACTAAGATAAAATAAAACTTGTTCATTCCCCTTTTGCAATAAGTACCTACGTCACAACTTAAGTAGGTACGAATCTATGATACAGTGAATGGAATATCACCATAATAATTCTTAGTGTGTTCAATAAGAACGTGACCAGCATATTTTAAAATTTGGTATGCAGTTTAATAATGTAAATATAAGGATTGAAAGGAATAATCCTTATTAACATTTTTTTTGCAAGAGAAACACACATCTTTGTTTTTGCCATGAAGCATAAAAAATACTAGAGAAAATTCGACACGAGCATCAGGGCTGCGTTAGCATAATGGTCAGTGCATCTGCTTGGATAAAGGAGGGTGCGGGTTGGAGTCCTGTGTGTTTCCTGGTACGCGTGTATTTTTTCTAGTAAAATTTTCTTTCGATATTTACTCGATGAAATGCTTGATATATATATAACACTCTTTCTTATTTAAATATCTTCTTTCTGAAAACGTAATGAAAACAGTCTTCATGGGACATGCGAAAATAAAGGAAAATATCATGATTGGTGCAGGATATTGTTTTCGATGAAGCATATTTTTTACAGCTTGTTACTCAGTTCAAGCTAGGACTACGGCTGATAAAAAACTGGTGGTACGGACCACCTAAAGTGCATACTTGGAGATTTATCAGGGAATTTAATTCAGCAAACAAAGTCCATTTCGGTTTACTAAAAACATAGTAGAATAGAATAGATAAACTCGTAACCTCAATAAACGAGAAATACGCTTAGACTAGTTATACCATGTTTTGTTCATATCACTCAAATGACATTTATAATTCAAAGAACAGAGACAAAACATAGAGTACCTAATCCAAGCTTATTCTTCGTTTATTTTTAAGGGTGTTAGAAAATATGTAGTATTTAATCTTCTCCAAAGCAAAGCAAGCAAGGGTCTCTAGTTAATTTATGTCATAGCTAAACTCCAGTAATACGTTTTGCACTAAAGTTTAATTTCGCATTCACAGCATTTTATTAGTAAAATAAAGTCATAATATTTTTTTTTCTAATTTTGAAATATAAGCAAACAAAAGCACATCAAAATCTCATCAAAAATAAACATTTAAGTATGTGACTGTGTGTGTGTGTGTGTTTTTTCAACCGTTTTAGATGTATAACCACAGAATAAATAGGAGTAAGTTTGTACTTACAAGTTTATTTGCAATTTCCGAGCGAAACATGTAGATTATGAGCGAAAGTTAAACAAGTAATTACCTACTTTCCAGGTTTCTCAGCAGCTTAGCGTTGGGTGGTTCTCAGAAATCGAAAGTTATAAGATAGTTACAGCTATTTATTTTAATCATTTCCGATAAAACAATCACTGTTGATTAATTTACATATTCAGCTAAATTCCCCTAGGTGTTAATTTTGTGGTTTCCTACTTTAAGTAACTTTCTAGAAAGATTAGTATATTATTATTAGATTAGATTAGTAGTAAGTCGAGATTTATGCGAGCTCTTCACTTGGCTATTCGTGTTTGATATTGCTAAACTTGACATCAGTTTATCCACTTTATTCCATAAAAATCATGCTAAGGACAGATTGTTGTCAAGTTTACAAGAAGCAAATACGAATAACTGAGTGAAGTCCCGGTATTAGGACGTTTATGTTTGAGCCTTTTAGTAAAAAACTGACAAAGTGCGTGTTGGGCTACACACTGTACAGTCACTATACACAGTGTCAATCCCCCCTCAGGTTCAAGTGGTCTAGAGGCTCCATACGGAGAGGAGACACCACCAGTGGGGAGATGCCATCCGCCTGGAATGCCTCTAGAGGCACTTGCCAATTCTCGGCTTGAGGTCCCTCTAAGGATCTCGTCATCCCCAAATCCGGTGACGCTGTAAAGCTCATCGGCGACCAACAGCATACACACTCAAAAGCTAAATAAGTACCAATCGCATTTCAATTGACTGTCTTTTCTTGAATCTTCAGTTACTCCCTTAGACACTAGAGACCCAGGGCAACGTGAATTGTATGTATTATTAGAATTATGATCATCAACCTTTTAATGTCCCTACTGTTGGGGCACAGACCATACTAAAGGTCTGTGAAATAGGATAGGAAGCGCGAGCCTTGACCCACCATGTGGGCCCAATGCAGATTGGTGAGTGCTAACAACTGCAAATGCAGATGCGACTAACGGCATTAATGTACCTCCTGGCGCACAGAGAAGCTCGATATACAAATTTTTGGTCACCCATCTTATGAATGACGGTTGCTAATGTTGCTAAACGTGCAAGATCGCGTTTCAAACGAAATTGAAGTGTCATGGTATCATTTCTTTTTAAACGACCTAATTGCAGCATACTATTATTAGAAATCATTATGACTATATAATCTGTATTTAGCATACCTGCCTACTTCAATATTTGAAAATAAATATATGTACATAATAGCCAACACAATGACGGGCAAAAACCCAACGTCATTCATGACTCTCATCAGTTATTATTATGAATGCAGCAAAATGACGAAAATTAAAAGAACTTTTGTCCCATATGTTTTATATAAGACCCAGGTCTCTTGATAAGTTGGTTGGCTCATGTGACGACAAAACTCGGCAGACGCGAGTCTCCGTGTGACGTAATGCGCCTGGTTTTTACGCGTTCACGAGTAGACTTTAAACGTTATAGAAGTATTAGTATTGTTCCTATTTATAACAAAATCAAAGAATAATGATAATTTTTAATAAAATGTCTGACAGATATTGATTATCAAAGAAACGAAGCTATAGATAAAAATAGTAACTATTAAATGAAAAATATATATAAAATTAAATTCTTAACTCAATCAAGCGCGACCTATATAAAAAACTAATATTATCGGTTGTGACTAAATCAGAAAACTTTTTAAAAACAGCTTGATAGAAGTAAAGAAAATTGTGATACTATAACAATTTCATGCTTAAAAATGAAAATATATCACTTTGATAGAAATTATTATATTATATTAAATATTCAAAAATATCGATTTCACATTTTTACTTGTACAATTCTAAGTGCTTATTATATCTGTGGCATACTGTTTTAACTCGCTTATATACCGATGTCTGCTTGAAGAGGCATTCAGAACTAAGCAGACAATTCACGGCTTTCAATAGAACTCCTTTTTGCTTACCAACAGACGAAACTTACAAATAAGGTAAATATTTATTTTCTTAGTTTTACCTAGATCTAGCAAATAAGAGGTAGAAATATTTCTCCAAGTTGTTTCCTTGCATTTTATTTATGTATATTATGTCTTACCATTGTATTCGTTATTCCAAAATCGTAAAAGCTTCAAAAAATTATATTAATACCAGAGGTATTATGTGTTCAATCAAAATATAATTTACTTTGCTTGACTTCTTTGAAGATTTCGTAAGTCAAATTTAATTCACCGCAAAAATGACATAAAACGTTGTATTCTTCGTAAACATAAAGTGTATTTTCTTTTGTTCGACAGATACAATGGTTACGGTTAAAATTGCCGCAGCCGTTCTTGTGATGGCGACTTTCGTACAATCTCAAAGACCTTTCTTCGCGGGCTTACGGCCCATTGGGTTTCCCGCTCTAGAAACAGACACCGTTGACCAATTATCCAATAGGTTTGGCGAGGACGAACCCGTGCCTATAGAAACAAAAGGAGATCGTAACCTTATTAACAGGATAGAGAGTGTACCAGTTGACAATAGACCTTTTTGGTACACTAACGCGATACAATATGATGCACTCAGACAGCGTCCTCAAACATGGCCGCTGAAGTCGAATAACTTTATTTCAAAATAATAATAAAGAACTGCTATAAGATACAATACCTGGACTGACTGACTGAAAGACTGAGTTTGTAGAAGATAATACATAGATAGAAGTCTTTGACAGTATAAAGTAAATTATATTAATTAGGTCTTTATTTTTAGATTGTTTAAAAAGTGCTGTGATAAAGTATTGTATTTTTTACTATTAAAACTTTTTTTTTACTGTTTTCATTGTTTTATAATGTAGCAATGTTATGAGTTATTTCTTAGGAGACCTTATTACATTATACAAAGAAGTACTGACTAAAAATAGTAGGAAATAATGAAAATAAAAGATTATGTCGAATATTTTTATAACTCTACGATCATAGATTGAAGACCTTAACTAACTGCACCATCAAGCTCCTCGATATTCTGTCTTTATAGTCCAAATTCAAAGTCATAGATTATTTAAAAACGATCCCGTCATTATCATTTTACGTCGGTCAGTAGTTATGAATGGCACAAGACTCGTGAACCGCAGTAGCGATGGCAAATTAGGTATATATGTCGCCCAAAACTTATCCACTAAAACACTTTTGAGTGGTAATTAAACTTTGCAAGTAAACTAAACACACTGGTCGTTATCTACATAGTTTCGCAGAGGCTCAAGACGTGATTGGATACATCACACGTAATATGTTTGACCATTGAAATGGGACACAAAAGATATAAACTATGTTATGTTTGAGTTGAAGTATCGTATCGAATAGCAAACACTAATGAAAGGAGAATGCCGATACTCTATACCACATTGCGTCACAGGTACATTAACAAAAAAATATAATATTTTTATTTATGCGTATGATGCATTGTTTTATAACCGCGTTAATAAATATCATAAAAATGACAATAAAATGATTTCATTACCTACTTTCGTAAAAAATCATATAAAAAAATAGTTATTTATGATACTGTTCAAATGGTTAGGTATATCAAATAATAAATACATTTAAGTTAAACTCTGGTTTTATTCTTAATAGCACACATTCTTTATAATACAACGCATGACATAACAGATTTTCAGGAAAACGGAAGTAAAAGTGAGGTGCACAGAATAGGTAGATTATATGAGGTTCTTCCCGACAATGATAGATGGCGCTACGTGTAACACATAAATATATGATTATAAATTTGCCTACAACAGATACTATTGTAGTAAGTTGGTTATTATAAACGAATAGACGACTACTTTGACTTCGCGGATTACTTTAACAGTTTTTAGGGCTACTTTGCCACGACGCAAAATCACTCGCACATCACTGGCAAAATCACCAGAACCACGTCGAAATAAAAAGTTAATACGCAAACCAAAACACTTTGACGTTACTTCAGACGAAGACGACTTGCCTTTGAGTGAATTGAAAGGTGCTAGGAATACAGCAGATGAAAATAAAGATGATGGAAAACTTTGCACTATTTGCAGATGTGACTACCGTCATTATCAACTGAAGAAGGCCTGAAAAGAGCCTGTGGTCATTGCAATGTAGGGACCAAAAAAAAGTCATATGAATGCCAACGATGTGAAGATCTGATATATTTGAGATTTTTTTAATGTTTAATCATAATTATGTTGATTTTATTGTAAAAATGTTAAATTGTTTTGTTAAATTGTTGCTGCTATTAATATTGTAAGAATAATAATACAAATAAATGACTGATTCTTTTTAACTGATTATTCGTTTTATTCTATAAATTAATCTATATATATTATAAAAACCATGTAAAATTGATATTTTTTATTTTATTTTAAAGGTGTCAAAGAACCCTGCACTAAAGTTATCATTGACTTTCAGGCAAATGTAATGATGTGTAAAAGGTTATTTTGACCCTATTTGAAATATATATATATAAAATTAATTCGGGGTCTTAGACTGCTAATAGCACACATCTCAAAGCCAAGACTTCATTGTTCTGATGAGGTACAAAAAGCTTGAATTACGAGCATATTTTTTCGTGTAATGTAGGAAAACTTCTAAAACTATGTCTAAGTAGCCCTAGTTTACGGTAGTCACGAGTTTGAACTAGTAAACTCATGAACAATGCATGCATACAACCTCTGTAAATGCATTTTTTTTAGCAAATATGTTAAAAAGCTTTTTTTCCAAATCTTTAACGTTCCGAATATAGTTGACAGATATTTTCGGTATTTGATAATGAACAAAAAAATCTTTTTCGTCTAGTTAGCTTCAGCTGCTGGAATACCAACAAGGAATTATATTGAATCATTTTATCTCTCAGTATACATTGTGTATCTTAGAATCTCAATATTTTAACATTTAGTACAAAGCGATTCGGAACACCGATTGTGAAACTGTACGTGTCAAATTGTCAATTTCAGTGGTTATAGAAGAGAGTATCTCGCCTCCAGCTGAGTGAAATATTAACAAATTTTTACTGTTATGTACCAATATAAAGAAACATTAAAAATACTTTTGGAGAAATATAAGCATTCAATAAAATGAAGAAAGAAACAAAGAATAAAATAAATAAAGATTTGGCTTAAAGGACAAAGTTACCAAACCAGACTCCGCCAAAAAAAATTAAGACTCGATGAAAAGCGTTTTGTTGTGTTGATGTTTGTATCGATCATTCTTATTTTGTGTTGCGTTTGAGTCGTTTTATGATATTTTTTTTCTCTTTATTTCCACATTAATTTACACAATTAATTAAATTTCACAGCAAAGGGAAACCACATTTTGCTGTCATTACCCGCTGCAAATGCCACATAAATATTTTTTTATCTATGTTTCACATTTGTCCGGTTACACAAAATATTATCATCATTACATCACTTGTAACCCATTCAATAGTAAAGGTACCATATAATTCCAACAACGTATACCACATATGTTTTGTATGAGGGCAGTTCATACTTAGGCAAATAAGATAGACTATGTAACTTGGAATTTCTTACTCTTGGTTTTAGGAGACATATTTTTCAATTTCGTCACAGTAAACATTTTATTTTTATCGTGGACAGGACATCTAATATTTAACAGTACTCAAATATATAATTGTAATTGACACTCCATTTCTTTTTAACAGAATTAGGTACAATTGTTTCCAATAATCTTAATTGCAATTTTTAGATATCATCTATATACGTTTTATATGTGTTCTACCATAACTACTGAGACCATATCCTATAACTGAATCTGCAAGTGTATTATATAATATTCTTAGAGTTTTGTATGGTAATTAATATTTCAGTAATGAAAGTTTGGAAAGAACTGCCCACAAGTCTGACATACATGAGGTTTCCAGCTAAGTATTTTACCTATAATTAGGCCTACGTACATATTTTGGAAAACAGATTCTAATTATTGGCAATTACACAAGTAGCATTTAAATTCTGTCGCCAAGCGATAATGTAAGCAATGATGGCTATGAGCAGAAATAGTCGGCTGTTTCCAATATTTAACATAGGGAGAGAGAATGAGTATGTATTTAGTTTTCTCAAAATTTATAACTAAGCCGATGTCGTGCGCCCATTTACATAAAAGATCAAACTTCGTCTGCATGATGTTTTGTGCCCTCGATATATCTCTAATGCCTTCAATAAACAAATGCATTGGCAAACTGGTTTATGGAACCTTCCCTAAATATATAACACAATCAAATTAATTCACTACGTCTATAATATCCACTGACAGTATTGAGATAATAACTCTTTTAATCGTGGCGTATCAAGATAGTGACTTTGAAGTGATAAAAAATATAATCGGGCTTCTCCTAACTTCATAAATATTTCGAAAATGTGGTTAAACTTTGACAAAATATTAAAGTAAAACTAAACTTATTAGAGTAAATTTAGTTTGATTCTAGTTGGCACGGATCTCTACCCTAAGTGACTGCAAACAACTTAGAATAAAATGGTATTTAGAAGGCGGTTAATTAAATAGAGCAACACTAATGGCGATGATTATGCTTATTCTCAAAGTTGTAGTAGTATCAAAGAGATTGTCATTAAGAACATACATCAATACAAATTGGTTTTATTGTCAATACTTCTTTGTTTACATTAAGTGTAAATTATAAAATTTAGGTCTAATGTCATTACCCGACATGAATCAGTAGAGTAGAAGGGTTGAGTCATTTCTGTGACGTCGACCGTATGAATGGGTTTTTACGTGCTTACTTCGAGAAATAGACTTAGTGACGAATTTGAAATGCAAGTGATGATTTCACTGCTTTGTTTCAACAATAATGATGAAATTCCAAGGAAGCATAATTTTAATATCTATTTGAGGAATAAAATGATAATTTGACGGAAAGATAACTCAAATCAATTGCACATTATTTGTGTAAACAAATTTTATCCATTCTTAATCAATGAGCTTACTTCTTTTTATGGAATCATAGTGTCTAAATTAATGTAAAATAATGACTTCGGGTACTGGCCATTGTTTATTTCTAATGTATTGTTGTTTTTCCAAAGTGATAATGAGGATAATCTCGATGAACTGTAACAGAATACAGGAGTGGTATGGTTTTGTTTCCGTGTGCTTCCATTTTACGGTTTTGTTGCTAATTCTACTTCAAAAAAACTCCATTGTGTATATCATACGAATAAATGAATGCCATGATGCATTAGAATCTCGTAAATCTTACATTAGCAAGTCGAGTACTGGAGCGCACCCATAGTACCAAACTAGCCGTAATAAGAAGTGTTTTTTTATCTCCAGCTATGCTTAGAAGATGCTAATAGTGTATTAACGAAGAAAATTACTAATAAAGAAGATGTAACTAACGTTCATGCTTCAAAATAAAATCTAACGCGAGTGAAGCCGCGGGCAAAAGCTAGTAATTGTAAATATATAGCGAATTTGATAAACGTATGGCTAACTAGATTTGTGAATACTTTTCTGGCTTCAAAATACGAGTAAGTAAAATATTTATCACTAAAGATAAGATTATTTTGTGATATACAAGCGAGTCGGTTCAGTTGTTTCTGTCGTTTCTTTCGAACAACCTATTTTTACTTTGTGTTTTTTTTTATTAATCGTACATTTAATTACACTAATGGGAATCTTTTGTAAAATAGGCGTTGTGGAAGAGAAAAATGAGTTCACCCCAGGAAGTGTTGTCAGTGGGGCTATCAAATACGCTTTCGATAAAAACACTGTTGTCAAAAAAATAGTTATATCATTAAAGGGCCGTGGTCATTTAAGAATGATTGAAGGTTCTGAAAAAAAGACATTTGCGAAGTCAGAAGAGTACGTTTCCATTGAGAATGTCATTTTGAATGATGTTGATGGAAAACACCTTGAAATTGGAGAATATGATACACCGTTTAATTTCATACTACCAGAAAACATCCCGGCGTCCCTAAATTACATAAATTATGGCAGTGATGAAATAAAATGCAAAATTGCTTACTTCATTAGAATAAAATTCGAGGTTGCAGGTTTTCTAAAATTTAACAAAAAATTCGAAAAAGAAATAAATGTTGTTTCCGTTCTGAAACCAAAGCTGTCAATGGAACCAGTGATATATGGCGAAAGGAAGCAGTTTTTCCAGCCCTTCAAATTGAAAAAAGGTTTTGTAAATGTAAAAGCCTGCATAAAATGCTCTGTGCTCGAACCTGGTGGCAAAGTAGAGATCGCTTATGAAGTTCTGAATGATTCTAATAAAATAGTTACAGCTATTGAAACTAAATTAGTGACCATTTACAAATTCTACTACACTGAAAAGGCAAATAAAAAAAGACTGGAAGATGTGGAGAACACTGAATCCAAGACATTAGCAATTAAACCTGGTGAAACATCAGAATCGTCTTTTGAAATAGAAATACCATTAGATTTGTATTGCATAGGAGATTCTAAACTAGTTTCTAGGGACTATTCTGTGGCTATAATAGCATGCCTGCCGACGCCTCATGTGGACGTGCGGCTTGAAATACCGATACAGGTGGGCAAGACATCTGTAGTACACCCTGTATCAAATATTGACGGCAGCTCCGTAGAACATGATTCACCACCGTCCTACTGGGAAGCAATGAACGTTGCAAATGAAAAGGGTGCTTTGTCTGACGACGGATTTGTTGAGTATGTGAAAAAGTGATTGTATTTTTAGGACGAATCTTGCCTTTGCTTTTATTTATATGTTATCATAAATTGATTTTTTTAAATTATCAACGAGATATACGACGGTGTTTAATATTTTTTAACAGGCTACAAACAAGGCTATATACAAAGTTATCTTGCTTTAATATATAAATATGTTGACGTACACGTGTAATCGATATTAAATAAGTGATGTACATTGTATAAACTATGTTATGTATATTCAGCCGGGCTATGAAAGTTTGGAAATCTGTAAAAAGGATACTCACCCTAGCCTCAACTATTGTTCTCGTTAACCAATTTATTGTTATTAATATTGTATTGTTTCTGTGGAAAATATTGGTTGCAGTAAAAAGGAAAGCAGATTTTTTATTGTTTTAGTATGTAAATAAATTATCAGCTCCTAAACTTGAGTCGTTCTTATTTGTATTAATTGCCCTAGTATAATGCATACTTTTAAATCGTATCGATTTAATCGTACGCTTTCACGCGTTAACCGCTGAACGGATCTGGATGAAATTGGGTTCAGTCAGCTTCATAAAAATCGAAGTCTTGACGACTGAACAAAATTATAGAAGAAACATAAATTCAATTTAATATGCGCTGTCAGATAATTTTATTGTTGTTACCGTCTTATTGTGTAAATAATTATGTCACTTATACAGGGTGTGACAAAAGTCCGAAATAAAACTTTAGGGTTTGGTTGTGTTCCTTGTATAGAATTACCTACGAAAGTTTGACGCCTTTCAGACCACTTTTATTTTCTAATTAAATTAATAAAAATATCGTTTTACACCTGCCTATGACAACCCTATAAATGCGTACGATTAGAACTACCTAAACAGACCCCCTCTCTCCCCGAGGCGCCCCTGCGCCCCGCTCAGATACCTACAAATTTTTATTTCGGAATACATACCTACAAATTTTATTTCGGAATTCTGTAGCACCCTGTATATTCGCGAATAACTGTTCAGTGGTATTCAGTTATAAAAAATATCTTGGTAGTAAAGAAAAGTAAACGCTTATCTGTAGTATTACGGTCCTTATCTTTTCATTTCGTAAATGAGATACCAAATGGCGACCTCGCTTGCGTCACCAAATATGCAGCTCCACCTTAATTCTTGAGAATTCATTGTACGCTAATGAAGGTGACAGCTCTTGGTCCCAATCTATTTTGGACTTCCAAGTTTCTTGGAAAATGGCCCTACCCTTTACAATTAGAGGCGTTAAGAAACCCAGTGGGTCATAGATTTGTATAAGATAAGCAAGAGCGAACAAGCAAGAGGAGCTCGATGGCGCGGGTGGTTAGCGCGCTCGGCTGCGATCGTTGAAGTTGAGCAACTTTCGCGGTGGTCTGTCATTGGATGGGTGAAAAAAAATCTTCTATCTCGAGTTCCTCCGTGCTTCGGACGGCACGTTAAGCCGTTGGTCCCGGCTGCATCTGCAGTCGTTAGCACCCGCCAATCCGCACTGGGCCCGCGTGGTGGGTCAAGGCCCAATCTCCCTATTCCATCCATCCTGGGGACATTAATAGGTGATGATGATGAAGCAAGAGCGAAACGCTTTGTTAATTTCAACGGTAGTACCTCTAACGATGAACACGTAAATTATAGTCAGCGTTGACATCCCAAGTGACACCTAAACTACGAACGTTCACTGCGGCGGCATCAGACGCACGCAGCTCTGGAGGGAGGAATGACAGTGCTTTGGCTCGGTTAGAAACCCAAGAACTCATTTCCAAACAAGCGTTGGCGTAAATTTTGATAGTGTCGGAAGCTAGTTGGGTAGCTTCGTCAACCGAGGCGACGCTGTCCAAATAGTCATCCATCTAATGACTCTTGATGATGGACTCCGCGGCGGCTGGTGAAAATGAACTATTTCCCTCAGCATTGCGATTTTTCAATGAGATAGCTGTAAAGGGACTAGATGTGGCCCCGAAAATCAGAGACGTCATCCGAATCTCTTGGATGGACTGTGAGTGATCGTCATGCTATAAAAACCTCTGAGTGTCACAATCTTCGACCCTTATCATAGTCTGAGGAAACATTTCGCGGATATCACCATTAAAGGCAACGACTCTCTCTCTGAATTTCATTTGAATACCTAAAAGAGGCTGCAGCAAATCGTAACCTGTTAAAAGAAGTGAGTTTAAACTCACGCCAGACGACGTTGCCGAAGCATCGTGTACTACACTAAGCTTTCGCTTCTGAGGGTGAAACACTCCAAAATAGGGCAGGTAATAAGTTATGCTGGCACTGTTTGGTAGCTTGGTACAGAGTTCCGTATAGCCCTTTTGAATCGTAGTACGAATGTTTTCACGGTAAGTGTCAGCATAAGCTTTGTCCTTTGTCATTTTCCTCTTTAAACTAATAAAACAAAAAACAGCAAGCTCACGACTATTCGCTTCGTTGTTAATATTTGCTTTCCACAAAAGGTCTGTCTCAAATCTACTGCTAGAAAGACGTCGGGTCTTTTGATTCAAAATGCCGATCGCTCGTTTATCGTCATTAGAATTGTAATCTCTTTTGGAAATTCCTATAGAATCGATGCGAAAATATTCGCTTAGTTGTCGATATAAAGAAGCATTTTCGTTTGTATCGCAATGATTAATAAACTAGCAAACCAGTGAACCAAATGTTCACCAAAACCTGATTTAAAAAAACATGTATATAATTAATTGAGAACTTCGGAGATTTTGTGTGGTTTCGTTTGAAATTCGTGATTTCTCGAAAACCGGAAGTGCTACGTTACTCAAATCCGGTTTGTAGTCTTATTAGACTATTCTTAACTTATAACTTAAATATTCTCTTTATCTATCTCTTACGGTTTGGCCGCTGAAACAGCACCACAGACAGACGGATGGACGGACGGACTTGTCTAATAGATAAGAGATTCAATCGGTGATGATTTCGGTTTAATGCGACCGAATAAAGCTAATGTACTGAAGGTACTTTTAGGTACAGAGACGTTCATTGGCGCTACCTTTAAAAAAGGGCGATGTGGAACCTCTGTTGTACAATAGGTGACGGCAGTACTATCCGCGGTGGTTAAGTCTGCGTTAGGGTCGCTATTCTCAACGTCGTTCACCTGATGCATTGCACTGTTGATGTGGGTCACGGTTGCAAAAGTTGCATCCCTGTGAAGTAACTTGTGGTGCGTACCTTTAATGAGACAATTTGTAATTTCGCATGAAAGCTTTTTACACATTTCTAAAAAACCTTTTTTTCGGTGATCCATTTCCATCTTTCATCGATGGTGGTCGCTGCAAAATATTTGCACGTAAAAATATTGTGGCCTACTTTTGAGCAAAACATGCAAGGCTTATTAGGTTCTTTGGGCAGTTGAGAGACCTAATAAGTTTGACAATTATTATGTCTCTCACATCCCGTTAAACCGGTTCAAAAAAATCGTATTTAGATTTTAAATTGGCCTCATGCATGAGAAACTCAGAGAGGAGTTCGAGGCGGAACTTTTTTACGGGGTCACTTTCGCACGAGAAGGCAATGTCTGCCTTCGGTAGGAAGTAGTAACTTTCCCTACGTTCCTGTCCCTCGTTGGACAATTCAGGGGAGACTAGATACTGTGACACACGCAGAGGAGACGCACTACCTCAATGTAATGCCGCACTATGCATGCGAAAGCATTTATCTCCCGCGCAGTCTCGTTGCGTGAGATCCTTGATAGTGCACGTACAGTAGCCAGTTCAGCAATGATGTTGCGTTTGGGCCTAGCAAATTGAATTAATGCTGAAATATAGGCCTTGCTTAGTTCAGCAGCAGAGGCTAATAAATTATATTTTCTGTATAACTAGTGCTAAGTTTGTTACGAAATCTTATTGTACTGATTTTCTGGTCAATAAATCTTATTATTATTAAACTCGACCTCGAGTGCGCGCATCACCTCCTCAGGGTTACACGCAGCAGCCAGCAGAGCAGCTACAGCACCACGAGCCGCCCTCTTAGAGCAGCGCTAATCCTGGCTAAGTTCTCTGCCGCCAAGCAGGTGGCGCTGGTAGTAACGTAGACTCTCCTGAAATCAAGCCAGTCCGTTAGTTTGCATTCAACAAAGGAAGGCTAACGAAACCTACCTTCGGAAGTGTAGTAGTAGCAGCCGCAATTTCGGCGACTTCTTCGGCTAGCCGTAACGTATCAATTTCTTTACACGTCGTCCCAACGTGTGGCGCATGCGCGGTGGTAAAGGAGCTACCATATTGTGGCGCAAATGCATTTAAAGAAGCTCTGAAATAGGGAAGATGCATATAACGGGTGGGCCATGTAAAATTTTAAACTTAAAAAGTCAATAAAAAAAAAACGGCGCGATATTTTTCAAAGGTCTAACATTTATTTGAAAGGTTGTTTTATGAAATTCATTTGTGGAAAACAATTTCGGACAAATGACCACCACGGCTGAGTTTACAGTAGCTTATCCGATCCACCCAATTTTGGAGTACTTTCTCGATGGTTTCAGGCCTTATGGCAGCAACAGCAGCTTGAATCTCGTACTTTAGATCTTGAATTGTTTCTGGATGGTTGGCGTAACATTTACCTTTAACAGCTCCCCACAGAAAATAGTCCAACGGAGTTAAATCGCAGCTTCTGGGAGGCCAATTCACATCACCTCTTTTGCTGATTATGCGATTTTCGAAGATAGGGCGTAAAAGATTGAGTGTAGCGTTTGCTGTATGGCACGTAGCGCCGTCCTGCTGGAACCAAATGTTGTCCAAGTCTTCCTCTTCAATTTGCTTGAAGAAAAATTTGGATAACATTGCGCGATATCGCTCACCATTGATGGTTACGGCGGTTCCTTCTTCATTTTCGAAGAAAAATGGGCCGATGATTCCACCAGACCAAAATCCGCACCATACAGTGACTCGTGCTGGGTGCATTGGCTTCTCAACGATTACGTGCGGGTTTTCTGTGCCCCAAATGCGACAATTCTGCTTGTTAACGTAACCACCGAGGTGGAAATGAGCCTCGTCCGAAAAGATGATTTTTCGGTAAAATTGACCATCCTCGGTCAAACGATCTTCCGCCCAATCTGCGAACTGTAGACGGCTCGTATGGTCAAGTGGCTTCAGCTGCTGCACCAATTGAACTTTATATGGTTTCATAGCGAGGTCTTTTTGCAAAATTCGTCGCAAAGTTGTTCGTGGAATGTTCAATTCTTGCGATCGACGGCGAGTTGAGGTGTATGGATTCTCACTAACACTTTCAGCCACAGTCGCAATATTTTCGGTTGAACGCGCGGGAAATGAACGTTGACGTTTTGGTTTATCCACCAACGAGCCAGTTTCACGCACACGCTTGACAAATTGTTGCACAAATTGAACTGATGGCACTTTTTGTCTGTCCATTTTTTTTGCCAAATTTCTCACAGTTTGGGTTGAAGACTCACCACTTTGGAAAAAAGTTTTCAATATTTCCCAGTTTTCTTCTAGCGAATAGCGACCCATTTCGTAAATTTTAGACGTTTTACTGAATATCTGTCACTTTCCGAATGGTATTTGACGTTTCCAATGTCGAAATATAGATAGTTCAAATTTAAAACGCTAGATGGCCCACCCTGTATAATATTTATGAAAATTTTATGTTTAAAATGTTAAAAAAATATAAAAGAAATGCCACTGCAACGTTTTTATTTTACATAATGTTGTTTTTTAACAATTATTACGAATTAAAAATACTTGAAACAGAACGTATTTTAAAACACCAATCAGCGTTTAGTGACGTCACTCCTGTTATGACAACTTCTTTGAGGTTATGGTTGTTAAAGTAAATATTATTTTAGGGTAATATTAATTGCGTTTTTTACATTTGCTAAAAATGGAAGTTGCGTTTATCAAAGCAGACTCCAGGCATTTACCAAGAGTTAGTATTGACCTGGTTATAACTTTATTTGTCCAAAGTGCAGAGTTTTTAAGTGTAGAAATGAAAGGGACTAAATTACTACGGTATGTAAAAATCGTAGTTGTTAAACTTCGTATTTTATTCAGCGGCTTCTACAAATCTTACGGCGATAATGCTAATCGGCTATGTCCAAATTAAAAGAGATGGAGAATTATGTACAGTAAAAGGTCGAGTTCTCCGGAGCATAAAGTACGTAAAGAAGGTTATCGTGTTACAGTTATATTAAATGAAACACAAAGCTTGGTTCAGTCCTGCCAATGTGAAGATTGTGCCACACATTTTAAACTTTATCTTATTTTCGATGTCATTCTCCAACTGTAAAATTAAAAATATGTTATATACAGGTTTTGTAAGTATGAGGTAGGTTACTAATGCGTTTTTACGTACAAGCAGATTAATTAAGCATATAACAAGTATATTCGCCGACTTACGTCAAAGTGATCTTCACAGCATCGAATATTATTCTCCAAAGACTAATGGTCTTTGGAGAATAATTGTCATTTCTCTTCGCAGCTTGAAACCACATTTTTTTCAGTTTTATTTGAAAAAAAAAACAATTTATTTGGAAACTTTGTTGAAGTAGATTGGCACAAAACATCAGTCGACACGGTTTTTTTTTCGGTATATTAGTGGTATTGTTATGATCACATGATGTTGATGGATAGTCCATTTTAAATTTTTCAAAAAAATATTTCGAAGGTCGAAAAAATATGCAAAAGTATGAAAATTTAAAGCCAGTGACGAACAAGTACGACCAGTGACAGACAGGAGTGACGTCATCGCAACCATAGGTTCGTTTTCGCGCGAAAATTTAAGTTGTCAATTTAAAACCGCATTTTTTCCGATAAATCACAATGTTTTAATTTTTTAATATATCTCTGGTTTATTCTACACGGAATTCTTTAAAATGAAAACAAAAATAAAAATATTGCATGTTCCCTATTATTATTATTTTCTAGTAAACTTTTCTTTAGATTTAAACATCTAGCAGTTAAATGCTTAAAAAATAAATAAAATCATAATTATTATTATATTTAGTGGGGAAAGTATTAGAGGTACAGGGTTAATTGTGGGTTAAGAGGGTTATGGTCACGGTCTCGTATTTGGGTAGTGTCCTCACGCCCCATAGCAGACGAGGCTACGTCTATTGGCACCTCTACTGTCACGACTTCAGGTGATAAGTAGAGCACAATCGCTGGGACATTAGGGTGCGACGTCTCCATATACGGTTGGGGTGGAATAGAGTGAATTGCAGACTCATTACCATCTTCACGGTTTAGCTACTCCTGGACTACTTTTGATCTGCGGCTTTTCTTACTCAACACCATTAGAAGGAGCGTTTGTTGCATTAGGCCAAGCCAATACTTACAACATTGCCATTAATGTTTACAATTATGATAATTAGCTCGATGAGCTAGATTCTAAAATTATTATTTTGTTTATTTATTATTTTATTCACTATCCGCAACATGAAAATTCTATTTTTGTAATGATATCATTTATTGGTAAGAGTAATCATATGTCTTGTAACAAAAACTAGTAGTATTTATCGCCCACAATAACTTTATATCAAAGTGTTTGGTATACAAATACACAAGTTAGTGAGTTATATCAGTCGCATGCATTATTTATTGACGTTGTTTCTTTGAAAGACAGTATAAAAGAATTATCGTATAGATTTTCCACTTAGGTGAAGATCTTGGGTATCTTACTTATATAAGTTGAGACTATGACCGTGAACACGGTTTCCAGAGTAGGATTCAAGCGGTGAGCCAAGGTTAGTGGGTCGCATAAGTTGACTTCACATTGATTATATGCAGTAGAGTGATTCGCTTGGATAGCAATCCAAGAGGAGCACCTCTATAGATAAATTTACGAAGAATACAACTGAAAAAATATGTCGTAGATTTTACGAAATCTGAAAGTATGTATGAAAATACGATAGTTAACATCCAATTTATAAAAACTGGGAAATTACCGGGTTATTGACTTTAGGTAAAGGTAACACCGTAGAAATCCTCCCAACATCAGGAAAGACTATATATTTAAACCATTTTTAGTGTTATCCGATCGCAACCTTCAGCATTGGACTTATGTTTGCGGATCGCATGAGATACTACGGTTTTATTAATTATAGAGATTATAGAGAGTTTAAAAGAAGCATTATCATTATAGCAAAGACACACGAACCGAGATTTGTATGAATCATTGGGAGCTAAAGGGCCAGGTACATTCAGAAAATGCGAGTTAATTTCATCTGGATTATTGAATTCGGAAGGCAGCTCCTTATTTCGCTTAAAAGGCAAAACGGTATCCTTAAGATTCTTCCACAGAACTTTCGGTTCGCTAATCTTGCCATTTATGTTCTGATGAAAGTAAGCAATTTTCTCATGGTACAGTGCGGTATGTATTAAGTTTTTAAATTGCTTATAGCATTGTCTGCTTGAGTCCGTTTTATGTTTTCGGAATTTTGCTAACGCATCATCCCTCAGACGCATCATTAATTTTACGGTGTCGGTGATCCAAGGATACCCGGGTTTCCTTACAATACTGGTCCTAATCGGCGCGTGCACGTCAAAGACGGAAAGGATTTTAGTATAAAAATGTAAACCACTTTGTTTATTGTAGATAGAGCGTGTCAATTGTCCCAGTTCAATAAAGATAAATCATTTTGCAATACATCGTCATTTATATACTTTAAAGGCCTAGACTGTAAGGTTTCATTCACACATTACATTTAATGGGCACCTGTGAATTAAGAATACCATTGTGAAAGTGAGAGAACGCTTCTACTGAATACACTGTCGAGGACACGTCATGTACTGACAATGATATAATGATGATAAAAAATGCGAAAAAAATACTTACGGGTATAGTACGAGTATGTAAAGTTTGGTTTTCTCGACAGGTCTAATCAATGTTGGTTAAATTGAAGCAAATTTTGTTATAATACTTATTATAAACTGATTTGTTATATGCAAATGTGTAGTCGATAATACAGCTGCCTTTTTTTCTCGCGGTCCGTACCTGCTATATTGCTAACAACGCATTCAGAATTGTGCCTAGAGTCAAAAGAATAAGGTATATATTCTTCTAAAATTTTACGAGCTTGCATTTCGAACTGTCATAACTCTTTGACGCATGCGTTTTAATTATAACTTTATACCATATGGATTAAAGTTGACTTTCAATGTTTGAATAATGCCTTATATTGTTTATAAATACGCGATCAGCTCCGTGAATCATCCAATGTACCTTTTGGACAGGTTTCGGGCACGATTTTGTTCGTGTTGGTGTATCTAGGGTATTTAACATCGTTGATCGATCCATCCCGCCACAAAGTATTTTCTAAACTTATCTGGTTTATAATCAAATTAACTTTGATATGTATCCGATTTTCCGTAATATTTTCAATGTCATTTTGCACCTGTAACGAACAAAAAAGAAAGAAACCTCAAAAAAAAATGCACAATCTTTTAATAAAATATTAATGTTTTACTGTCAATCTGCCTTGACTATATAATTAGGTACCTTTTCATCTTACAGACAAAATTAAGAGGAACATATCAGACGAATAAGTTTATTGACAATTTGAAATCATACCCCAGACCACAAAAAACATAAAAACCGGTCAAGTGCGAGTCGGTCTCGCGCACGAAGGGTGTCTTACCATTATACATATATGTATGCAACATTGGACACTATACTATATGTATATCGAACAAAAAAATCACTTCTTTTGTAAGGTGGACCTGTTAAATATTTATTATTTTTTAATTTTCTATTTTTAAAGTGCATATACTCGTCAACTAAATTTTCTGTGAATATTTCAAGTGTTTAGTTCCGTTAGTTTAGGTGTTCTAGGTAATATAAAAAACGGCAAAAATCACGTTTATTTTATTTATTTATTTATTTATTTAAACTTTATTGCCACAGTTACAAAATGGACAAAAGGCGGACTTAACGCTAAAAGCATTCTCTGCCAGTCAACCTTTAGGAGTACAGAAAGACACGAATGCGGCTTTAGTAAAGAAGTAATTAACTAATATAAACGTACCATAATAGAAAGTACTTATCTTATACATAATAACTAAATATACATGAGCACAAGACATATAAATATATATATACATACACACACACACATACAATAATATATATATATATATATATATACACACATACATATATATAAAATCTATCGATGATGAGACTGAAAGGGACTTATGAAAGGAGTTTAACGTTAGTGTGGAAGGCTATCCAGAAGAAATGCATGAATTTTCTTTTTAAAAATTAACCTATTAGGTGACTTTCTAATGGAGTCAGGGAGGCTGTTCCAGAGTCGTAAAGATTGAAGGGCAAAGGAATCAGACATATAGCCAGAGTGAACGAGAGGTTGGGATAGAGCAAGAGTATCACTAGAACGAAGTTGAAGGTTATGTGTGTCACAAAGATACTGAAATTTGGATCTTAAATAGTCTGGAGAGTGTGGGTTAAAGAGAATTGTATACAGAGTACATAACATTCTCTGCTGTCTTCTTTGACGTATAGGAAGCCATTTAAGTTGAGACCTGTAAGCAGATATGTGGTCAAATTTACGAAGACAGAAGATGAAGCGGATGGCATTGTTGATAAGACGATCCAATTTATTTAGAAGATCAGCATTCAGATCGGGGTAACAGACATCAGCATAATCAATGAGCGGAAATATAAGAGATGTTACAAGCAAAATTTTTGTTTTGATGGGGAGAAAATTTCTGAACCGATTCAAGAAACGAAGTGAGTAAACTATCTTGCGGCTCACTTCGGCAATTTGTGTGGTCCAGCTGAGAGAGGAATCAATGTAAAGACCAAGTTTTTTAACACTTAAACTAAGCGGCAGTATTGTGCCTTCATACATGACAGGCCGGAGAGAACTATGGTCAATTTTAGCTATTTGTTTAGAGCCACCTACGATAATGGCCTGACATTTAGTTGGATTCACTTGAATTCCAAAGTCAGCAGACCAAGCACTGATACGTTGCAATTCATAATTTATCATGGAAATGGCCATATCAACATCCTCAGCCAAAGTCTGGGTATAAATTTGTAGATCATCAGCGTAGAAATGGTAAGAGCAGCTAAGCGAGTAGGAAAGGAAGTTAATGAAGGCAGAAAACAACAAAGGAGAGATAATACCACCCTGGGGTACACCAGCATTCAAGGTATTCCACTTTGAAAGGTTTTGTCCAATACGAACTGCTTGTTGACGGCCCCAGAGGTAGGATGAGAACCAATCCAGTGACATTGGTGAGAAGTTGTAGGATTTCAGGATAGCAAGGAGAATATCGTGGTCAACCATATTAAAAGCGTTAGAGAAGTCTATGAGTACCATGACTGTAACCAACTGTTTCTCCATGCCGATCCTGACGTCCTCAGTAACTTTGAGCAAAGCCGTAGTGGTACTATGTCCAGGGCGAAACCCAGACTGAAAAGGAGTGAGATGATTATTGGAAAAGATAAAAGAGGATATTTGATGATGAGCAACTGCTTCAAGAACTTTAGAAAGAAAGGGAAGGATGGAAATAGGCCTGAAGTTACTAAGTAGCTGAGGAGAGGAAACTTTTGGCAGAGGAAGGACAAAAGCTTTACGCCAAGCTAGAGGAAAATCACTGTTTAGAAGAGAGAAGTTGATAATGTGCTCAATAGCTGGAAGAATATAGTCTAAAATATTGACTATCATTTCTCTGCTGACGTCATCCGATCCAATAGCTTTTGACTTGATAGATAGAATAATTTTACGGATGTCATCACTTGTCACTGGAGAAAAAGTAAAGGAATCAGAAAGAGATTGGGCTATGGAAGAAATGTTTTTGACTGTTCTATTTTTAGTATGCGGGTCAAGTGTACTGGTGGTGGAGAAGTGATTATTGAAATCGTTAAGAGAGAAAGGATAGGAGTCAGGTTGCTCGGAACATTTGCCCAGACCTAAAGAATGGAGAAACTTCCATACATTCGCCGAAGACGAGTTGCAGATATTGTCGTGAAAATACTGTCGTTTAGCTGCCCTCACCATCCTGTTGCACCTATTACGAGCCACCTTATATGAAGACCAATTTCCCTCCGATCTGTCACGTTTGAAAACACGAAAAGCACGATCACGTCGCGCCATGGCCATACGAACGCCTCGGCTGATCCAAGGAGCGGGAGGTCGCTTTACCCTGACGGACTTCAGCGGAGCATGGGCATCGTAAAGTTTGAGAATACTGTGATTAAAGTTGGATACTTTCTCATCCATTGACGAGGCACCATACACCGCCGAGAAGTCAAGCTTAGAAGCATTCCGTCCTAATCTGTCATGGTCGAGGCGAGCGAAGTTACGCATCCACACAACAGTAGGTTTGATTTTCGGTGGTTTTAATCTGTACTGTAGAAAGATAAGGTCATGTTTTGAAAATCCAGGTGCTGTAAGCTGACCGTGATTAATAACAAAATCAGGAGAAGTTAAAATTAAGTCAAGCCATGTGTCCTGAGAAAGGTTATGATGAGTTGGCCTTGATGGCAGAATAGAGAGATTAACGGACTTGACAATATTGAGAAGTTTAAGGGAGCGCGATGTGCTACACAATAGATCAGTGTTGAAATCACCCATAATTATGTGATGTCCGTATTCCGAGCAGAGTGGTTCAAGAATAGACTCGAGATGGGAAAAATAATCAATACAGGGTGGAGAATAGACGACTCCTAAAACAACTTTAACTCCCTTAATGGAAACTTCAAGGAAGATATATTCCACAGAACTGGAGTAGGGGGAGGGAGATGAATAAAGAATTTTATAAGGGATGTCGTAACGTAAGTATATGGCAACACCACCACCGCCTTTGCCAGTACGGTCATTGCGGATTCGAGTGTGACCAGGAAGTGAGAAAGGAGAAGAGGCAAGACAAGGTTTTAACCAGCTTTCCGAGACAAGAATAGCGTGAGTGGTTGCAGAAGAAAAGGTATCAAGAAGATCTGAGTAATGTGAAGGTATGCTTTGCGCATTTATATGACAAACGTTAAAAGAATGAGGTGCAATTTTGAAAGAACTGTGTAATACTGAGCCTAACGTTTCTGGTTCCGAAGAAGAAGAGCTAACGTCACGAGCAGAATAAAAAGAATCATCATCATCAGACATAAAAATAAATAAAATATTACCTAATTAATATATAACTATATAAAGATCTATATATGATAAAAAAAGTAAATATGCAAAATAATACCTGTCCTGCCGGTTGGTTGACAATTACAAAAAAAAATACAAAATATTAAAAAAAGTTATACATTGGTAAGGGCAATAGAGCGAACAAAACATGAACATGCCAGGGCGATTAAAAAAAAAAAAAGTTGGTAGTAATCAGTCATAGTGACAGTGACGTTTTCATGTCATTAAAAAGAAATATTCAAAAAATGGTTGCCTGTAAAGTCGGTTTTACGGGCGAAGATTTTACGTGACAACGTCTTTTTCTCGGTAGAATATTTATTGATATGAATATAATTAAATTGCACAATAGGAACAAGGAATTGAATGAAAATAAGAATTGCACAAATTTTAACTATAGAAATATATTTTGTTTACTAAAACATTGTACATGTAAACTTAAACTTAACACGAGAGACTCATCGTAACGTTACCGAGCGTTACACTTTTTCATAAGTGACTCCCAGCCGCAACCTAATTTAAGACGTTGTCACGTCAAAAGTGAATTGAAGAAGGTAATCTTAGATAATTATCAATAATATTAATTAGTGAAATACCCGAAATAAAAGGTTAAAGAATATTATACCCGTAAAAAAGCAAAACTACAAATTATTATGAACTTAAAGAAAATATAACTAGAAAAAATTCCACGCGGACCAGGCAGCAGACGGGACTCGAACCCGCACCCTTCGCAATCCGGGCGAATGCACTGACCAATTATGCTACCGCGGCCCTCACGGACCGCGTCGAAATTCCTTCTAGCTATTCTTAAGCTGCAAGGCAGCGCCATCTCTTCGCATTATAGGTAAACCCACAATGTCAAATGAATACTTTTACAAGTATTAAACATTTGAAAGAAGAAATAGCAATTATAGTTATATTTTTTTTTTATTATTTTTAAAGCATGTAACTGCTTGATGTTTAAATCTAAAGAAAATATAACTAGAAAAAATTCCACGCGGACCAGGCAGCAGACGGGACTCGAACCCGCACCCTTCGCAATCCGGGCGAATGCACTGACCAATTATGCTACCGCGGCCCTCACGGACCGCGTCGAAATTCCTTCTAGCTATTCTTAAGCTGCAAGGCAGCGCCATCTCTTCGCATTATAGGTAAACCCACAATGTCAAATGAATACTTTTACAAGTATTAAACATTTGAAAGAAGAAATATCAATTATAGTTATAATTTTTTTTATTATTTTTAAAGCATGTAACTGCTTGATGTTTAAATCTAAAGAAAATATAACTAGAAAAAATTCCACGCGGACCAGGCAGCAGACGGGACTCGAACCCGCACCCTTCGCAATCCGGGCGAATGCACTGACCAATTATGCTACCGCGGCCCTCACTTTTTCTAGTTATATTTTCTTTAGATTTAAACATCAAGCAGTTACATGCTTTAAAAATAATAAAAAAAAAAAATTATAACTATAATTGCTATTTCTTCTTTCAAATGTTTAATACTTGTAAAAGTATTCATTTGACATTGTGGGTTTACCTATAATGCGAAGAGATGGCGCTGCCTTGCAGCTTAAGAATAGCTAGAAGGAATTTCGACGCGGTCCGTGAGGGCCGCGGTAGCATAATTGGTCAGTGCATTCGCCCGGATTGCGAAGGGTGCGGGTTCGAGTCCCGTCTGCTGCCTGGTCCGCGTGGAATTTTTTCTAGTTATATTTTCTTTAGATTTAAACATCAAGCAGTTACATGCTTTAAAAAAAATAAAAAAAAAAAATTATAACTATTATGAACTTTTCACATACCAGTGCAGAATATAAAGAGAGCCGTGAACAAGAGATAAAGTTACTTTTTCGCCCTGGCTGCTCGTTTGGGCTTAGACCGAGATTCTGGGGAAAGCATTGGTGTAGGTGACCCGACCTCAGCTACTGCCTGCTGCGGCTGCGATGCACTTGCCGGCTGTGACTGCTGCTGCGGTTGAGAGACGTCCTCCGTCGCCGATATAGATGAGAGATCGCCTTCAGTGTACAGTCGCTGTCTAGTTCCATCATTCAGCTTAACAATTATGTTCCCCTCCATTGTCCAACACCTTCTGATGCCAAAGCGTCTGCGAGCCTGAATGAAGAGTGCTTGGCGTTGTCGTGTTAGAAACTCAGATAAAGTATGCGGAGTTCCCTTGAGTGCTGTCTTCCTATTCCAGACAATAGTTTTGAGAGAAAGCTGTGTAAACCGTAATAACACAGGGCGACATTTCCCCTCCACCGATACACTACCGAGGCGATGGCAAACACTGAGTTTATCTGAAGTCAGATCCAGGCCCATCTTGTTGTTCAGAAGACTTACTATAAATTTAGGAAGTTCATCAACAGTCTCTGGTATGCCGCCAAAGAGGAGATACTTTTTGCGATGCCTCATTTCCATGTCATCGACTGATCTGAGAAGCTGACATATCTGGTCTCTTAATAACATCAGCACAGACCATACCTCTGATTTGAAGACACAGAACTCCTGCCTTAGTTGAGTCAGAGAACCTTCATCCTTGGGCTGGGAAGTTGTCTTCCATTTACCTTCAAGCTCGTTCATCCTTTGCAATAGTTTAGCCTCCAAAGCTTGCTGAGTCTCGAGAACTTTTGCAATGTTGGCCATTATTATCGGAGAAGTGAGTGTCAATAGTGTGAAGTGAAACCGGTCAGGACAGTTCGGTAAAATACTAAAAGTTGCACATACAATAGAGATAACAGTATACGTCGTAAATACTACTAGATACTTTAAGAATTTACTGTAAAGAATCTTCTAAAACGACTGTAAGTAATTTTAAATAAATTTTATATTAGAACAGTATTTAAAGTGTTTTTACTCCTACCGCCGAAAATTGGCTTATTATTGTATGGGAGCTCCCCTTGAATGTGTATTTTTTTAAATTTTTAGCATTTGTTGTTAAAGCGGCAACAGAAATACACATCATTATATTAGTGAAAATTTCAAATGTCTACTTCTCACTGTTCATAAGACACAGCTTAGTGACAGACAGAAAAACGAAGAGTGGAGACTTAGTAATAGTTTTTTCTCTTTGGGTACGGAGCTCTAAAAACAAAACATTGATTATCGTTCACCATTATCTTCATATCTCTGGGTCCGCCCTTTTCAAGGCGATTAGGCGGCCACAACCAACCACGTTGACTAGGCTTGACATGCATTCCAAATCACGAAGAAGTTCGATAAAATAAAATTTCCGTCACTAATTGCGGAAATTGCTTAATTTCCCCAATATCAAACCGGAAGTGCCAACCTCTGCGCCAGTGATTAGGTTTTTTTTTGTATCGATTGCACTTAAGACGATAACAATGTTGATAAACTGATAGGATAACGTTTATCACAGTTATTAATCATAGCCCTTTAAAAACAGGAATTTAATCACATATAGTTTGGTACCATTTTTAAGGTTCCGTACCTCAAAAGGAAAAAACGGAACCCTTATAGGATCACCGTCCGTCCGTCCGTCTGTCAAGACGGTTTTTCACAGGAACGCGTGGAGGTATCTAACTAAAATTCATATCTAATACTCATGTCTACTGTGCCTTGGAGCTGTGAAAACATCAAACTTGTAATCCAAAGCAATCAAAAGATGCAACCTTGAAATTTGGTACGAAGTAACGTCTTATAGTAAAGATAAAGGAAAAATTGCAAAAACCGTAAAATTTTAGTTACATCATATAATAAAAAATATTTTTGAAGATTTTAAAGTTACTTAAAAACCTTACCTCTTACCTCTTTTCTCATGAACACGTAGAGGTATTAAATTGAGTTTGTACGGAAACCTCGGTGCGCGAGTCCGGGTTTTTTGTTTGTTCAAAAGGGTATCAAACAGGTTTATGGTAGCTAGTGATCCCAATTTTTATTAAGGAAAGCCGTAAGTGATCACTTAGTGATTTTTCATACTTTTGCTAAGCAGTTCGGTCATTGCCTAAATATTCTATGATTTTTTCTATGTAGCGATGACCTTGATATATCTTAATCAAGACCTAAGTCACTTAACAGATTCTATGAAATTGAGACTAGCCGATGCAGAAGGAGTAAAAAAAACCGCTTCAGGAAGCCTCGAACTGGAAAATCTTATGGGGCGACATCTGAAGCAATCACCCCTTGGGACGAAGTGAATCCAGGTAACGCTAATTGTAAACTATAAGCACACAGCAATTATATCAATTAGTTTATACTCTGAGCCGGATAATTTTGTAAATAAAGATAGGCACTCCGGGAGTGCCTACAGAAATGAAAAATCAAATCTCAATTAAAACTAAGGAAATAAACAAAATTTAGTAATAAAGAAAAATATCATCATCATCATCTTAAATAAGTGCCAACGCGCATAAAGAAGATTTCACTGCAAAAAAAATAACAATAATAAAAACTATACAAAACGTAAATAAATAAAAAAACATATACCTCTCGTGTTCGAACTCAACACCACTCGCAGGAGCGTTTTTTGCATTAGACCAAGCCAATACTTCAAATAAACAAATAAATAAATATTTCCAACACTCACACCAATTAGCCTAGCCCCAAAGTAAGCACTATAAGGCTTGTGTTATGGGATACTAGGGTTACGGATACAATACATATACTGTACATATATAAGTATATTTATATAGAATTACATATTAAACATCCATGACTGGAGTTGGAGTACAAATGCTCGTATTCAGCACACAAACATCTGCCCCCACCGGGATTTGAACCCGGGACCTCTCTCGTCGGCGACACCATGAAACCCGGCGTACAAACCACTCGGCCACGGAGGTCGTCAAAAAAACATTGCCATTAATGTTTACAATAATGGTAATTTGCTAGATGAGCTAGATTCTAAAATAATATATAATTATTATTTTGTTTATTTATTAATTTATTTATTATCCGCTAAACCAAAATTCTATTTTTGTAGTAATATCATTTATTGATCAGAGTAATCATATGTCTTGTAACAAAAACTAGAAGTATTTATCGCCGAAGATATATTTATATCAAAGTGTTTGGTATACAAATACAAAAGTTGGTGAGTTATATCAGTCGCATGCATTATTTATGGACGTTGTTTCTTTGAAAGACAGTATAAAAGAATTATTGTATAGATTTTCCACTTAGGTAAAGATCTTGGGTATCTTACTTATATAAGTTGAGACTATGATCGTGAACACGGATTCCAGAGTAGGATTTAAGCAGTGAGCCAAGGTTTGTGGGTCGCATAACCTGACTTCACATTAATTATATGCAGTAGAGTGATTCGCTTGGATTGCTCCTCTATAGATAAATTTACGATGAATACAACTGAAAAAATATGTCGTAGATTTTACGAAATCTGAAAGTATGTATGAAAATACGATAGCTAATTTATAAAAACTGGGAAATTATGTGAAAATATGTAGTATTTTGTCAACTAAAATAGGGACGCCTATTTGTTAGTAAATATATTTACCTTTATGTCTTGAGTATACAGACCACGGATCCATGGATTATCTTCAACATAAAAATAGCTTTAAAATATAACTGAAAATTTAATATCATCTAAAACAAACAACATGAGCAACCAATAATCAATTCCAACCCAATTGATAAGTAAAAATATTATGAATACATTAAAAGGATAAATTATGTACTGCCGACATTGCCCACATTTACTAGATACATTATTATATATAAATGTTTGGTTTTAATTTTTTGGTATACACGATTCTTTATTTAGACATAATAAAACAAATTTCTTTCCTTTTAAAAACATTTAAATAACAGAAAGATATAAATCTGTATATATAAAAGGCAACTGTTACTGACTGACTGATCTATCAACGCACAGCTAAAACAACTGAACCAATTGCGCTAAATTTAGCACACATATAGCTATTATGATGCAGGCGTGCGCTATGAAAAGATTTTTCAAAACTCCTTAAAGTGGTAAAACGGGCGTACATATTTTGTAAAGAGCACCAAAATCGCAGGGTTTATCCTTTAACTAACTAAACAAATTCTCCAGGGTTATCAGGGTTTTAAAAAAATCAACCCTTAATGAAGTAAAAAACAATATGGTTAGCGCTCTAAGATATGAGTGGCCGCTGGTTACGAAAATGACATCGGTGTTACAATGCACAAGGCAGAAATAAAATATAAGTAATCAAGACCCTTTCATTATTAGCAAATCAAAACACGCGAATCTTATATCTTACACTCGCGAAATGACATTATTTTTGTCTCGGTGTGCATGCGTAAGATACCAGGTTAGACCACATTCCCCAAAAAAGAGCGTATAAACTTAATCAAATCAAAATGAATATATTGTTCACACAATTAAAAATAATAGACGTTGAAACATCTGTAAAACGTTTAAATTTATACTTGGATATTTGAAATAAAAAGTTGTAATTTTTTGTACACTTAACTATTAAATAAAATTAAGTCATATCGTCAAAATAACTATACTTTTTATAAAACATTGATGACCTAGTAAATAACTATGTTCTATAGCTAAGAAAAATATAAACAAAACCGATTACTATTAAACCTGTTTTTTTTTATTTTTGTCATGTTAGTAAAAGATGAAACTGGTGAGATTTTGAACTCCAAAACTTTCATAAAACAGTGACGATATCAACAAAAGTAATAATTTATAATTTTTTCACTTTAAAAAAAGTTATGCTCGTCCTATCAGAAAAGGATTAAAGGTCTCTGTTCTATATCTCTCACTCATCCCTTTTCATCGGTAAAGTACTGAGTCTTGGTTATATAGAATGTCCATCGGTACGAGACTCTGAAGTTCCTTTTATTTTTTTCAAAAATGGAATAAACTTTTTAATGTTCCGTCTACTTTTCGAGACAATTAAAGGACAATGTTAAATTTGGCCTAAGAACCAACACCAATTTGGCATTTATGATAATTCTTAGTTTATTTTTTGCGATAATTATCAGTATTTAGATTGTGACGGACACTTCCAGTTAAGTAAGCTATATTAAAAAGTTAAAAAATAATCTGAGACTACCATTTTATGTGTATAATCTATGGCAGCGCTGCAAACAAAACACTCTTTCTTCCTAATGCCGGCATTTCACTTGGCTATTCGTGTTTGCTTTTTGAAAACATTACATCAATCTGTTCTTTTTATTCCATATGAAGCATGACAAGTTTTCCAATTACAGATCATAATGCGTCTCAGTGGCGCACAATGCCGAATTATGCTGATGCTTAATTGGAACGTGAATTAGTTTTCAAATGCACCAGTAGAGTGCGCTAAGTTCAGTGTTGAAAAAAAAGTCAATGTTTGTACCTTCATCCATACTTATATTTATTTTTTAACACAGTTTAAATTAACTATGTTTATTTAAAAAAAAACTGCAGTGAAAAGAAAACTTTCAAAAAATTTCAACATTAAATAATATTACTAACGATTTTTAATAAATAAAACATTTCGATCAATGCCAACTTAAAGAAAAAACACTTCTTAATTTTCTGTCACTGAGTTGGCACGATTGCACGCATCAGACAAAAACATTACTTTTGAGAGTACTCGATTGTGCGAAGCGTTGCTGTAGTTGAAACATTCAACGACAGGCATTATGCCGCATAATGCGCTGTAGTGCTGTAATTGGAAAACTACCAATGACAGATTGTTGTTAAGTAAAGGGCCGGCATAAAACTTGATACTCTGTGGTTATGGTGCAGGCAGTTTGCATTCGTAGTAATCTGTGGCATTCGTGGATTCTCGTTTCGGATTTCCTTTTGTGTGTGTTTATTTGCGATTGTTTTTTCTTTAATTTAACTATTTCGGCTAACTTATATGCCATCGATGTTACCAAATAGCAGACCCCTTATTACTAAGTGCTAGAGAATGTGCCACAACATCCTGAGAGGATCATACATACTGCCAAATTATTCAAGAGCAGCTGATACACATTCACGCTGCATATTTATACAATATACATGTGATATACAAATAAAATACAGTATGATACAGTTATGTGAAAAATAGTTATAAAATAAAAAGCAAAACTACAGTTTTTATTTTATTCACGATTCCTACCTTACCAAGTTTTTCCTAATAGCTATTCTTTAAAATCGCATCGAATAAAAATGAATTAGTTGTAATATTAATTCAATTCATACTGAGTTCATACTAAGTTCATAGGTTGACCTATGTTTCATTGAATATTAAACATAACCTCAAAAAATATTTAGTTTTCCTAATAATTTAAGTTCTCAGAAGTGTCCGTCAATAATCTTTGTTTTTACAGTCATTTACCTGCGATTTCGAACCTAGAAAATACTATTTCATGATTGTTGGTTCTTAGGCTAACAATATATGAACGCCGAACAATGTCCTTTGTATCGATATGAAAAAAAAAAACTATTCTCAATCGCACTGCTGCAATTGGTAAATATTTTGATTACGCTATACTTACATTTTGGGGAATTATGTAATGAGACACTGAAATCACTTTAAAAATGTCCAGATGGAGTCGTAATTTTTTTGACTAATATAATTTTTTAAGGTGAATAATGACTTACTGATCCATAGTGAGTGACTTTGTTGGTTGTTTTTAGGCGTCCTTTATGATTTCGGCAAACTTTTATTGCGCAGCCCGGCATTTCAAAGCAATAATGTCAACACGAAACTCTGTAATTGATGTGCGTATCGCTCAGCGTTGCATTGAACACTAAGTGATCATAAGTGACGGGAAACGACTTAGAGAGATATTTGTTTCAACATCATCTCCGCTGCCACGCTCTATCTAGACAGTAAATAATCAAAGGTTACAATATTATATATTGATATTTATTTTACTATTTTCGGCACAACAAAATAAACCTGATCTACCTACCCGTAGGGAAAACAAATTCCGACAAAAACCTGAAAGTTTTTTTAGATTTTTTTATCTAGCAGTTTAATGTTTAAATAATATTGGAACTAACGTTATTTGCTATTTTTCTAAATTATTATCAAAGCCAAGACCCTTTTTGCCTTTAAAGAAGTTTTGTAGAGTTTTGTTTATTTACTGAGTTTGACATTCATTTATTCACTAAAAATCAAAGCTAACGCGAGCGAAGCCGCGGGAAAAAGGTAGTAATTGTATAAATACAATACAAATTTAATAAACGAGTGGTTTTAATAGAACTGAGAATACTTTTTTTGCCTTGTAGCTTCAAAATATGAGTATGTCCAATATTTATCGTTAAAGATAAGATTATTTTGTGATATACTTACAAGCGAGTGGATTCAGTTGATTGTGTTGTTTCGTTCCAATTATTCTGTTTTCAGTCTGTTATTGTTTATTGTTTTAAATAGTCACACCTTTGATTACACTAATGGGAATCTTTTGTAAAATAGGCGTTGTGGAAGACAAAAATGAGTTAACCCCAGGAAGTGTTGTCAGTGGGGCTATCAAATACGCTTTTGATAAAGACACTGTTGTCAAGAGAATAGTTATATCATTAAAGGGACGTGGCCATTTATGTATTACTAATCATTCTGAAACAGGCAGCAGTCAAAGTAGTTCTTCAGATACGATGTCGGAACTGTACGTTTCCATCGAGAATGTGATTTTGAATGATATTAGTGGAGAACACCTTGAAAACGGAGAATATGATACACCGTTTAACTTCTTACTACCAGAAAACATCCCAGGGTCTCTAAAATATGAAGAAACTGGTCTTTCTACTGATATAGAATGCAAAATTGCTTACTTTATTAGAATCAAATTCGAGGTTATAGGTTTTCTGAAATTTAACAAAAAATTCGAAAAAGAAATAAATATTGCCCATGTTCTGAAGCCGAGGCTGTCAATGGAACCAGTAACTTATGGAGCACGGAATCAGTTTTTCCAGCCATTCAAAATCAAAAAAAGTTTTGTCAATGTGAAAGCGTGCATAAAGTGCTCTGTGCTCGAGCCTGGTGGCAAAGTAGAGATCGCTTATGAAGTTCTGAATGATTCTAATAAAATAGTTGAAGCTATTGAAACTAAATTAGTGACCGTTTACAAATTCTACTACCACCACGATGAGAAGAATTATTTTAAACCTGAACCTGAAGAGGTGAAGAACACTGAATCGAAGACATCAGCAATAAAAAGTGGTGAAACATTAGAATCGTCTTTTGAAATAGAAATACCATTTGATTTGCATTGCATAGGAGATAATAAATTAGTATCTAGGGATTATGCTGTGGCTATAATAGCTCACCTACCGATGCCTCATATTAACGTGCGGCTTGAAATACCGATACAGGTGGGCAAGACATCTGTAGTACACCCTGTATCAAATATTGACGGCAGCCCCGTAGAATATGATTCACCACCGTCCTATTGGGAAGCAATGAACGTTGCAAATGAAAAGGGTGTTTCGTCTGACAACAGATTCTTTGGCGATGCCAAAAAGTGATTGTGTTTTTATGATCTTGCTTTTGTGTCATTTATATGTAATTCATAAATTGATGATACTAAAAGCAGTAAGAATACACTGGGGGTTATTGGATGTAAAGGAAACAAATTAAAGAAATACATAAAAATTAATAAATACATAAAGAAAACTCAAAAACTTGTAAAAAAACAAAAGTTCTTTATGAAAAATGTAAAATTTAACAAGGAGAGATTGCAATTAATTGATACATTGGATATATATTCTGCAAAATATGACAACATTAGCTTAAGATATAAAAAAGACACACAAATATTACAAAGTAAAATTGAACAATTACAAGAGTGTCTCTTAAGTGTTACAAAAAAATATGAATTGTCACAAAAAGAAATAAAGGAACACATGAAGGCAATGAATGAGTTGGTTGAATTATGTAATTATAACAATGAGAGATTTCATTCCTTAACTAACAATCACACATGTGATTGTAAACAGTTCACAGCTCAGTCACCTGCCAATTGTGATTCCTCCATATCACAATGTGTTATTGTTAATTCCCCACAGCCGCCATCAAATAAATGTTTGACCACAGTGAAAACAATTCACTCAGACTTAGTTTTAGATAATAATTATAAAAACATCATATTATTTAGTGATGAAATTGGCAAGGGCATGGGCCCTCTTTTGTCTAAAATGGGACATTCAGTTATCAATCACTGTATGCCTAATGTTTCATATGGGGATATTTTAGGAAAGGCAACCAAACAAAATTACAATAAATGCGCTACTCTGTTATTTTTTGTTGGAAATAGAGGCAATGTGAACAAAAAATGATTGATCCAATATGTTAATGAATTGAGTTCTTTAAATGTTGAAAAAATTATATTGTTTACATTGCCCTATTGTAGGAGTCTGCCAAAGGAGGAAAATTTATTAAGATATCAATTAAATATGCTTTTATTCACAATGTGTAAAAGTGAAAAATTTCATGTTATTGACACTAACAATTATGTTAGGAATTTATATTTGACCAAAGATAAATATTATCTTTCTAATTATTGTAAAAGACAGATAGCTAAGTCGCTATCATATTATTTTTATATAACAGCCAAAAACTTGGCTAAACAAATTGCTTTTATTGAGCAATGTTCTATTAATAACTTGACAGTCAGTAGCTCTTCTACTGACAAATTAGTAAATAATAATTATTGTTTAAATTAAATAATGAGACAAAAGACAATTCCTCTTGCATATTAATAAATAATAATTGTTATAACTCTCATAAAAATATTAATTTAACCAAAAAAAATCCATCCAAAAACTTAAAAATCAATGTAAACTTTATCAACCTGATGCATATAAATATTCAAGGAATGATGGGTAAGGATTTAGAAATTGAATTATTTATGAATTGTAACAATATAGATATATTTTGTATCACAGAACATTGGCTTAAAAGTCATCAATTCATGTTTAATTTTAATAATCATCAGGTTGGTAGTTCGTTCAGTCGAGAAAATGCAATTCGCGGTGGCTCTTTAATTTTATTAAATAATACACTTAAATTTAAGGAACGTAAAGATATTGTGAGCCTCTCGGTTGAGCGAACAATAGAAATCGCCTGTGTGGAACTGGACCGGCTTATTGTACTGAGTGTATACAAACCTCCTTCAGCATTGTATGATTGTTTTGAAGAAATTATGGATGAAGCTTTAAAAAAAATTGTCATCACTGGTAAACAATTAATTGTTTGTGGTGACTTTAATATTAATCTATTAGAAACCTCTAGTTTGAGTATTAAATTAAGAAATCTATTTCAATCATATAATCTGGAAAACTTGTTCATGGAGCCTACTAGAATAACGGCCACTTCGGCCACTTGTATTGACAATATTTATACGGATATAATACCACATAAAAAAAGAATCGTTAATCAACTAGATAGTGATCATTGTGGTCAGTTGATTACTTTTCCACATCCAAATAAAAATGGAACCAAGAAATGTATCACTATTGTGCCAAAATCAGTTAATCGTATACAGCGTTTTAAAATTCAATTAGATAGGAAGTTGAGTTATTTAAAGTATAAAGACAGTCCAAATGAGTTGTATAATGATTTTTTTAATATATTTTGTAAAGAATTTAATGACGTCTTCGTTCCCAAAACCATATGTGTTAGTGATGCAGTAACCTTCAGTGAGTGGGCCACCCCAGGCATACATAACAGTAGAAGAAAACTTTATGAACTATACAATGAACGCAGCATTAATACTACTGAAAGATTCAGAGAGTATGTACGTAATTATTCTAAGTTATTTAAAAAGGTATGTCGCACAGCTAAATCAAATTATTTAAGTTGTAAGATTAAGAATAGTAATGACAAAATTAAAATGACATGGAACATTATAAACAATGAAACTGGAAAATCTAAATCTCGAAATACCAGCTTTAATTTAAACATTGAAAATAGAAATGTTACATCAGATACTGAAGTTGCTACAGCATTTGAGAATTTTTTTACTGATATTCCAGTTTCAACTACAAAATCCTTGGACTCCTCCCCCATTGCTGCTGAATCAATATTAAAAGAAAACATAACACAAGGTACTAGTCAATTTAAATTTAAATATGTTAACTCTAAAGACATAATCAAATATTTTAACCAATTGAATAAAAAGAAAACCGCGGATCTGTGGGGTAACTCCGTGGATGTTTCTAGATCAGTAATTGAGACAATAGCTCCTATTCTGGCTAGCATTTTTAATCAATGTGTTGACTGTGGTGTTTTTCCTGATCTAATGAAACATAGTAAAATAACTCCATTGCATAAATCGGGTAGCACATCTGACCCCACAAATTTTAGACCCATATCCGTGCTACCCACCTTTAGTAAGATTTTTGAAAAGATTATGCTAGATCAAATGCAATCATATTTTTATAGTAATAACTTTCTGCATAGTAAACAATTTGGTTTCACAAGGGGTCGCTCAACAACCGATGCCGGTGTTGAGCTTGTACAGCAAATTTTTGATGCCTGGGAGAACTCGCATGATGCACTTGGTGTGTTTTGCGACTTATCAAAGGCATTCGATTGCGTTTTTCATGAAACATTGATCAGGAAACTACAGCACTATGGATTTAGAGACACCACTCTGGATCTTATTGTATCATATTTGAGTGATAGGGTTCAGCGGGTTGACATCAATGGAGAAAAATCTCCTGGTTCGTCGGTTAAGATGGGAGTTCCGCAGGGCTCAATCCTTGGTCCTTTCTTATTTTTAATTTATATCAATGATTTGCCTTATTTTGTAAAGGATAACCATGAAATAGTATTGTTTGCGGATGACACTTCACTTTTGTTTAAAATTAAACGTAGGCAGTCGCAAATTGACGACGTGAACAAGTCTATTTCTAAGGTAGTCCACTGGTTTAACGTTAATAATTTACTGCTAAATGAAGGGAAAACTAAGTGTTTGAAATTTGTTTTACCTAATGTTAAACAGGTAAAAACGAATGTAAATATAAAGGATCGAAATGTGAGCCTTGTAGATACCACAGTGTTCTTAGGAATCACACTAGATTCAAAGTTGCAATGGGGCCCACATATTGATAAATTGTCGAAGAGACTTAGCTCTGCAGCATATGCTGTAATGAAAATACGTCAGTTAACGGATATAGAAACTGCCAGATTAGTCTATTTTAGTTATTTTCATAGTGTAATGTCTTACGGTATTTTACTGTGGGGAAATGCCGCCGATATTCAAACAATATTTGTGTTGCAGAAGCGGGCTATTCGATCAATTTATAATCTTAAAGTTAAGGACTCTTTAAGAAATAAGTTTAAAGAAATAGGCATAATGACGGTTGCATCACAATACATATATGAAAACTTAGTATATGTCAAAAAAAATATTAGTTTATTTACTAAAAATAGTGAAATACATACACTTAATACTAGAAGTAAAAATAAGTTAACTTTACCTGCTACTAGGCTCCACAAAATTAATAACTCGTTTAGAGGCCTCTGTGTTCGCTTTTACAATAAAGTCCCAAGCAATATTCAAGAGTTGAGCCTGACTAAATTTAAATCGACTATTAAAAAAACTCTTATTAAGAATGCTTATTATAAAGTGTCTGATTATATTACAGACAAAAATGCTTGGGTTTGAACTGTTCCAACCATTCCAACGGGTATTTCTATATGATATATATTATGGATCATGTGTTGATGATACTTTTATTGAAAAGCTGTATTTAAAGCTGATTACGTAAGGAAGAATATCAGACTATTTAAGAAGATTTGAATGACAAAACGGCGTGGTCATGATTTCTCCATTGTTTTTGCTTTGTAATTGTTTGCAGTGTCCTACAGATAAATGACTTTAAGTTTAAGTAAATATGTTGTGGTTGATATAGGTGGTTATGGGTAGTCATGCTCTCTTAAAAGTCTCTTCGGTGGTGTCGTGTGAGGCGGGTCGTTACGTTCCCTAAAATATGGTTGAGCGAAGCGATGGCTGGTTCATGCGTCATGCTCGTGAACGGGTGCTGCTAGCGGAGATGAGTCTGCCCTAACTACTTTGATATTTAAGATATAAATGTTTCATTACACCTATTATAAATAACTCTGTTTGTATTTATACTGTGTGACACAGCAATCAAAATGCAGGTGTACAATTAATGTATAATTTCACATTATGTAATGAAGGGTGACTTCATGAATCATCTCTGAAGTCATTTTTCAACTTGACGACTCTGTAAATGATAAAACAGGGAGAAAAAAACAGCCCTTGCTGAGTTTCTTGCCGGTTCTTCTCAGTACAAGGTCTCCCGCCGTAGATTTACGAACCGATGGCGTAGCTTCTCGACATTCATATGTGCTTGTAACAGCCTAAACTGAATAAATGATTTTGATTGATTGATTGATAAATTGAAAATTTTGAATTATCAACGAGATAAAAGTCAGTTTTTGTTATTTTTTTAACAGTCAAGTTATCTATCGAAAATGTATAAATGTGTGGATGTAAACGTGTAATCTTTACTATCTTAATTAATATTATAAAGAGAAAAGATTTGATTGTTTGTTTGTTTGTATTGACTAGGTTCCAAAACTACCGGACCGATTAAAAAAATCTATCACATTTAGAATTCTTATTATCTCTGACGAACAGAGGCCATAGAGTATTTTCAAAAAAAATGGCTTATATGAAAACTTCGACAGTGTAACCCAAAGTATGAAAAAAATACCAAACAATAACCATATATCGCGTACGTTGCGGAAGTCATTGATAATAGAGCAAAGTGGTGTACTAAAGTTTTATAGAGTACATCAATATCTACAAAAATGTCCAGAATACCATAATCTCTTATCTATTAGACAAGTCCGTCTGTCTGTGGTGCTGTTTCAGCGGCCAAACCGTAAGAGATAGATAAAGAGAATATTAAAGTTATAAGTTAAGAATAGTCTGATAAGACTACAAACCAGATTTGAGTAACGTAGCACTTCCGGTTTTCAAGAAATCAGGTTTTGGTGAACATTTGGTTCACTGGTTTACTAGTTCTAACTATTAGAGTTATATCACAACTGGAGGGCCCCTGCGGTTTCACCTGCGTTAATTCAAGTAAAAAGGTTGTAGTGAGTCAAACTTCAAAGATCGATATGTACCTATGCGTTACAGACTTTTTATAGAAATTTTAAAGGGATTCCCGTTATACAAATTTTGAAACTTTAACCGTTTAAGAGGCACACGCAACTAAGTCTCACAAATGGAATGTTTTTACCCGATTTTGCAACATTTTTATACATTTTTCGCGATACTTTGTATCGCGATTTTAATTATCCTATAGCCTTTTCCGATAAATGCACTATCCAATACAGAGATAATTTTCCATATCGTACCCATTTTTCTTAAGATAAGCGTGTTCAACCAAAAAAATCTCCAGCTTAATAAAAAAATAAATAAATGAAAATAAATATTTCCAACACTCACACCAATTAGCCTAGCCCCAAAGTAAGCACTGTAAGGCTTGTGTTATGGGATGCTAGGGTAACGGATAGAATACATATACTGTACATATATAAGTATATTTATATAGAAATACATATTAAACATCCATGACTGGAGTACAAATGCTCGTATTCATCACACAAACATCTGCCCCCACCGGGATTCGAACCCGGGACCTCTCGAGTCGGCGACACCATGAAACCCGGCGTAAGAACCACTCGACCACGGAGGTCGTCAAAAAATTGGTTAATGATATTAGCTCGTATATATAGGTTACTACTTCTTCGTTTTAAAATATGCAATAGTAACGCCGGGTACAAACTAGGCCACATTATTCGTACCCGGGTATTATTTATTCACTTCTTATGCTGAGTATAGAATAAGAAATGAATTATTTTGATTAATATAGTAATATAACGCTTCCTGTTATGGTCCTGTTATAGTTAGTTTCATACTATTTAGAAGTTATCATGAGTGCAATAATTATGAGTGATAAATGTGATGGAGATGTACAAACCACTGCGTTTCTAGGTTAGTGTAATAATAAGGGCATGGACTAATGGTAAGGGGGACAAACTTTTTTTTAACAACAGAGCAACATGCATTCTGTGCAAAAGGTTCCAAACTATGAAACACATTTTTCACCATCAGTATATTAAATTTTCATGGAAGTTCTATAATTATATGAAGAAAGTCATTGTGTATAATACAAGTCTGAGGACAAAAACAATAGTCTACACTACACCGAAGCGAAACTTAAACGAGGTTGGGCTACTAGTCGATAATATAAGTGATGCACATTGTATAAATAATACAATTATCAGCTAGGCTTCATAACCCGACTGAATATAATATTTACTTTTATTAAATTTTGTGTTGTGTTATATTCGGAGATTTACTTTGCAATGCCAGATCGTATTTGATATTATATTATAATTATGTCTAAGTAAGTATGTAGTTTTATGCTTTTGTAATTTAAATATTTCTATGTAAATATCCAAATAAATCTATCCCACATTATGTCCTTAAAAACTTATATGGGCCAACGTCAACAATGCATTTTTTGTAAGAAAGGGGACACAATTTTTTTCGCTATTAAGCAAGTTTAGTGGTCTGTAAACGCTGCGGCTTTTAAAGCTCCTTCGTCAGTCTCATCGTTACTCAGCAAAACGCAGCAAGTAAATATTTCACTGTGATCCCAAAGCTTCAAGATTATTTAAGTTTGTTTTCTTAACGTTATAGTTTTTAAGTGATAACGTCTTACAAATCGATGAACACCGGCTGCACGCACGAAAAAGTGTGACATCATGTCACGTTATCACGAGTTAGGTAAACGTTCCGTGGTATGTGTGAGGTCAGGTCGAGAGGTTCCTTCGATGCTCATCTCTTTTATTTAAAATCTCCTTGCTTGCTTTTTATGTTCTATTTTATTAAATTTCTCAAGTGTGATATTGTGCACACACAATGTAAACGTAGCTTAAAGCCTCGATTAGAGTACCTTACCTTTTTGGTTGTATTGTTATAGCGACGTCATCAGACACTCCCACTTTTGCATTAATCGTGGGTTTTTCCGCTCTAAGAACCTGTTGCGTGATGAAAACAACAACAGTAGGCTATGATGCTTTAAGGCTAGCGCATACTACAGCCGTGACGGGCCGCATTGCAAAACTGCAAGATGACACGCGCCGCAACTCAATAATTGAATCAGTCTGCCGTTGGCAGTCCAAAGCAATAGATAGTTCGGACGAATAATTAATATGCTGTTAAAGTAACGTAATATGTTAACGAAAAGTTAAAACCAATAAGACAAAGAAAACTTCGTGTATAGCAAATGTGAACTACATTTGCAAACACAGAAAAGTGTTTGAAAAATTTCACACCATTTTCAAATACCTATTAAATGATGAAAATCAGTTTTTTTCGAAGAACTCGAAGGTTGACATACGCTAAGTACTATGAATTTTTTTTAATGTTGCGTTATCGCAATGCTTAACATCGCCGCTAAAATACTTTTAGCTTGCGGTCCGCCAGTACTTTGCGATGCAGCCCGGTGTGGCCAGCCTGTAGTGTGCGATGGTTCATATAAAATATACAAAAGTGAGAACCGTATATTTTAATTATGTGATGCCTTGCGGTGCGGCCCATCGTAGTATGCGCGAGCCTTTATAAATTATAATTTAGACGCGTTGTACACGATTCTAGTTCTGATTGGCTAAGCGTAAGCAAGAATTGTAACCTGTAAAGTTAATAATATTGTCTATAAATATTGGCCTTTTGTTTTCATTGCGCTAAAGTGCGTTAGTTAATAAATTGTATTTAATTATTTATTATGAAACAGAAATAATATTGTAAGTTTTTTTTATTCCTTCACATTTATTAATATTTATATTTTATTTATATAATGTATAAACCAGCAAACAAGAGTTTTATTATCATTAGAGTATGTTGTGGTTTGAAAATTAATTTTCTGACCTCTATTAGCAAAAAAATTACACTAGTGATTCACACAGTAAACCCTTAATTATTATATTGCAATATGTAATTTTAATAGTAGGTATTACCAGAATGTATAACATAGGTCTTTTGTCTGTCTCTCAAAGCGAGACAGCGTTCCCGATTGAATGCAAGTCAGGCATAGTTGTCCGATTGCAATACGAAAGTCAGGTAATCCCGACTTTTGTATTGCTAAATTGGAAGTATGTATGACGTATCTATAACTTGAAAACATCATAGTAACAAGCTATCATTTTTACAAAAGATTATTTTCTAGTAAGTCAGTGACTACAAAACCAATATTACCCTATCGAAAAATTGCCAGTATAAAATAAACAGCACACGGATACATGTAAATTTAAATTGAAGTTATTATTTGTTTTATTTTAGACTAGATTTCATTTAATTTTCTAATATTTATCCATCTCGTAATCATCTAATAATCTATCTGATAATTTGTAAGCGTTGCGCTAAATTCCATCTAATTATATACATACCTAAAGGACAATGGCGAAATATTTATTGAAGTAAATCTTCAGCGTCTATAGATGTCATTATCATAAATGTTAATAAAATTATCTCAAAAGAATTATTAAACAATTGAGGAGGGTTGTCCAAGTCTGGAATTAAAATCTTAATAAAAGGGAAACACAATTGACTATTTATTTTTTATTGTTATTGTGGCTTGGCATCATGGCTTTTGAGCCATTTATTTTATGTGATTTTAGTGATGAAATGAACTTTAAATATGTTGTTCGTATGTTTTGCATCGTTTTACGCTTAAACTGTATTTAATTATCTATCAAAAACATCGGGAAACATTATTTTTCAATATTATACTGAAACCAAAATAAATAATGTCCACAAAACAAAGAGTATGGCGCCAATTTTAACGCAAAAAACTATAACTGTCACTGTCATGCTTGTCATCGAATTGTTATTGTTATTGTTATCATTATCGTTGCTTGTGCTTAAGTGCATGTGTAGGTATTGCAAAGATTTAAATCAGCGTATTGTGTTTTTTCTTTGATTTGTTTCTTATGTGACTTGTACTGCATTTGGACTTTCGAAATCTTTCCCTGCGACTGTTGAGTAGTGCTTGGCATAAGCCTTGCAAATCTAATATTTTGGACGACTTCTTGCTGTGGATTTTGGATACGATTCCGTCCCATACTATCGAATTTATTTCATTTTATCTACTATCTACGATATTGTGGTCAAACATATGGAATAAAAAAAATATAAAAAGTGTTTCATATTTAATTAATATCCCATTAGTTCACTATTAGAAATCCTTTTTCATACTTTATTATTGCTGTCGGCATTTTCAAATTGTTAAGTACTTCTCACAGCACAGACATTGTATTCGAACTCAATAACCCTTGTCTGTTAAGTATTATTAAGTATTTTGACGCGGTTTGTCAGTACCTACGCCGCGCCCATTGATCATACATTCACTAATCTACGGGACCGCTATACTTCTATGGTTCCGGTCCATGTATTTTTTATTTTCATATAAAGTACTCTTGAAAATACTTTTATAATTCGTTTTTACATTACTTACTTGGTATGACATAACCTTCACAGTGGAATATCTATAAATCCAGACTTCCTATAATAAAAGAAATAATACGAATCAAATCGAGAATCTAAACTCTATAATTTAACATGCAATTCATTTATAGACGCAAAAAAAAATTTCAACAAAAATTTGTATGGGAGTTCGCCATTGTCATTTAATTACTTAATCGTTATTGTGTGACTTTAATAATAAAATGTAATAGAATTGGATAGCCCAGGGTCTATATAAGTAAGTGTACTAAACATGAATGATCGACTTATTTCATCATGGCGTCAATACGAGGGAAATCAAATTTAATAATAATCCACTAACTATATAATTCTCATCTTCTCATGCGTGTGTAATAACGAAAAAAGAAGCGAGAAAAATTATATAATGTAACAAAGAAAAAATTGGCGCAATTTTATGAAACCACGATGCAAGTAAAACTTTAAAATTATTAAAAAAAAGTCCTTCTTCGGATAGGAATCGAACTCGGGCCGCCCGCGCGGCGTGCGAGCTTACTACAACTGAATAACCGATTTTTGTTGATAGTCTGATTTTTTTAATATCAATCGAAAATGTAATGCGATACCTATTCTAAACATGAACGATAAAATTTATACCAATGTGTGGTATAAATTTTATCGCAAAGCTTGACTTTATAAATTAAATAAGATTTAAAACGTATAAACGCCTACTGGGTACTAGCAGTAGGACTACTGGGAATTTCTTTCAGAATAGACTTACTAGTAAGACCCAGACCAGTTACAAAATTCCCAGACTTACCAGTAAAACAAAACTCACAATAGTCGTGGGTTCAATTGAAAATTCTGGGATTAATATTCTAAAAAAGTTATCAGAACTGTTCAAAATGATGTCGACACTTAACCGACACAGAAACAAAACACTAGAAGTACAAAAAATATATAGCAAAAGGTTTTCTGACAAATTTTCTTCTGTTAAAATTCTTTTCTGTTAGCGGGCTACCATCGTGATAACGGTGCACGAATTTTTGTGTTTTTAAACATAAAAATGTGTGGTAAAAGAAGTAATGACGGAGAGTAAGGACTATTTCAGTAATGGCACGTTTTCATTTCAACCAGTCCCAATCACGGACCTGGAAAAAAGATGGACGTAACCTCATGTAATCGTAAGTGAAGCATGCCAATGGCCGCCCGCTTACCGTATGTGCGTGATTCGAGGGTGGTCATATAAATCACCGATTTAAGTTACTAATCACCCTCGTTACGTAATCAAATATATATTATAATAAAAAATATAAATTGTGATCTCCCGATATTTCAGCAATTGAAATGGTTGCACTTCAGAAACATAATGTTGGCCTAACAAATACATTTCTATGATCACAGAGATAGAAAAGAAAAACTTATTACGTATAAAGAAACTTATTTTTACATGTAAATATTAGTGTTAATATGCATTTATAAAAATGAAATAATCAGTGCCATTAGTGCTCATTGGGTACTTGATATTATCATTTTTTTTTATTATAGAAACTACCACAAATGCTAACTGTTAGTGCATTCGGCCGGATAACGGAAGACGCAGAATTGAGTCCTGCCAAAATATTTTATAGATTTATAAATCTTTTCTATCTATTTCCTTACTGTGTCACATATGGTATAAATACGAATTTTCCCACTTTCCCACTGTAAATTATCCCGTAAAAAAAGGGGCCACACGATTGCATTTTTTGTTTAGAATTTTCAGCACATTAAATAAACTATAATTTAGAATAAATATCAGGATTCATCATTACTTACGCATAGTAGGTGATTAGTTGTGACTTTTTTTTAGTTTACTTTTTTAGTAGTTTACTCGTGTAGATTTTACATAATTTCACCACAAAAGACGGCATATTTTAACAATTTCGTCGAAGCAATTCAACGTGTGACTGGCGCTGTCACGCAGAGTCAAAGGCAGCGGGTTGTCGGACCTGGTGCATTTGTGTGAGTGTAGATAGTGTACAACAAACGAAATTGTAGGATCTTGCATGCTTCACATCATTTTAGTTTGATATTACGTCCGTCTTACGTGTAAAAAGCGTTGTGTTCATACATTCTTATCTTACTACAACAGCTATACTCGTAGTGCATTATGTTAATTTGCGCTATCTTGTTAGTAGTTCACTTAATACGTATTTATTTACTTTACACGCATGCAGAACGCGTCATTACCTACATCATGTTTTCGAACTTTGCACATTTGCTGGAAATCTTATTAATAAACGTAAAAAAGATAAGGTTTCATGACTCTACGGGGTTGGGGATTAGATCGGGGTAGTACAGGCAAAGGTACGGTGGCCGGTTACCATACGCTCGTTTGCCATTTTTAACATTATAAAAAAACATAAGTGACACAGTTTCTGCTCAAATATAAGTTTAATAAAACTAATTTAATAAAAATATCTATGTAGTTTAATAATTAAGTAATAAAACTTAAGCAAACAATGTCGCAATCGTTACAGTTATGCTAACAAAGATGATACTATTCTCTATATGAGGTTTGACTGATTCATAAATCATTTATTTTTGACTTAAATTATGTGTGACCCCCGATATGGTAGGATCAGTAAATATGACGGGGTTCCCAATACACTGGCCGTTTCGTGAGTGGGACATAACAATTTCACGAGTATTATTGTAATATTATTATCTCCTTTAGTCGTCTTGTCATTTATTATGGACAGTGGGTTTTTCCGTAGACCTTTGGAGGACTAGATATGACCCGAATCATTACTCAAATCGTGCTCTATAATGTTTTTAAAAATATCATCATCAATTGCCAAATCAATATCTGCCTGTATTTTGATGTAAGAAAAACTTGTGTATCACAAACCAGTTCTTTTAATATATATTTTTATAATTATAAAATTTATTAGGTATTGTAGAAATAACAAACGAGAAAAAATAGCTATCAATATAACAATAACAATTACTACAACGATCTCGTCCCGTTAGTGTGTGTGTACTCACATACACTATTTGTGTGTGTTTGCTTACAAGGAAATCAAGGTAGTAAAAAAACATCTTAATATCTTAACAATCATAGGATAGTAACAAAACCTTATTTTATGATGAAGTGTTTAGTTTATAAATTCTTAATTAAATATTTTGGATTGATTGAGAAAAGGCAGACGGGTAGAAATACTTTGTTTTGGAAAAAGCACTTCTTATTTTGTAAGTACATATCTATCTCATTACCTGTTTTTTTTCAATCGACTTATTGGTTTGCCGAATATCTTGAAAAGCACCCAATACAGTATAAGATTTTTTTTTACACTGGGAACCTGTGTTTGTTGTTTTTACATAAACCAATTAACATATTTGTTGCTCATAAGAAAACTTAACATGTTTATTTCTTCTTTTTATTCCTTAAAATTGATAAATAGGGATGTGTCATTTCTACCAAGCATCCTGCAAAAGCTTTTTTATTATTTAGCTTTGCTTAAAGTGAGCTTGAGGTGTAACACTTAACTTAGGCGTAGCACAGAAAAGTGATTAAAATGAGTGATATAGAAATGAGCTATACTGCAGTTGCATTAAATAACCTATTTTTTCGGTCTATGCACCATTACCACTGACTGTGGGCTCCCTCTTTTGCACTTGTTCATATCCATTGTTTTAAAAAATGAACGGCATTCACAAAAACAATAAGAAAACTATTCAATTCCCTAGATAATTATCATACATATACAAATACAAAGCGCTCGCACTTAATATCATTAACTTCTGCCTTATCCAGATTTACATTTTAATTTTACAGAAAATGGTATTTACATTTTGTACATTTTTTTAATATTAAAAACCTTGAAAGTGTAACCTGATATCACGGCTGAAATTACTATTTTTAGTTATTGCATTAAATAAAAATATTCTATAAACCCAATTAACATTTTAGTTCTAGTTTTGCCATAAATAAATAACTTTGCAATGATATTTCCCTTAACATAATAAACGCATTCGTTATAAAATCTTTTGAAAACAAAAAAATAATAATTACTATCAAGTAAAAGAAGCGTATTACCTCATTACTATACTCTTCATTGCATCAAATAGTAAATACATGGTAAGCACATATCTGTAAAACAGATCTTTTCCAGCTAAACTAAGTGGTGCATAGCAGGAAAGAGAAAATGCAATAAAAAATAATTTACAACTACCTGAATAAGAAACAAACTTAATAAATAATAGTTATATATTACTTTACATAACTATTATAAACATCACAAAACAATTTTGTCTTTAGTAATAATAAAAAGTATTTTGAAATTTGCCAGTTCTAATTAATTTAATGTCTACGCTGCTTCCCTGATAAGCTGTCTGGTCAGTTTCTATTTATACAACTGTTTTCAAGAGTCAATATTAACAGTACCTACAGTGCATCCGCGAAGTAAACACGCATCTTGTTTGACAGCAAACAAAATAATAGGTAGGTGTGTTCACATAATTACGATTACCGTGTGAAGATTTTAATAATTAATTACCTACTGTTTTATATACATTTTGTTATATTTTTTTTAAATTAACTATGATCTCTGGAGTTGTCTAATAAACATTTTTTTATATTGTTTTTTAAATTAACTCTGATCTGTGGAGTTTTAAGTAGATATATTTTTGAAAGTTCATTATAATAATATAATACCAAGTGACAGTGTATGGACAAGAGCCGAAAAGTTGAAGGGTTTCGTGCTTTACTACAAGATTTAACATTAGAAATAGCAACGGAGTTCGTTAAGTAAGATAAGTTCGAGCAGATAACGTCGCAATATTACGCTTCTTGCATTCTGAAATTAGATTTTCGTCTTATTCGATAGCAATAGAATAAGACAGCACGTTGTCAAAGTGAACAAGCCCCGTCTGGGCATGTGTCTTCCACCACAGTAAAATTACACTACCTTTTGGTGGTGTTGTGTTTCTGTCGGTGAGAGAGGTTCCAGGCCTCCACGGGGTAGGGGATTGAGAAGAGTAGGCAACGGCGTGATATATTTGGTAGCATATATAGGCTATGCCAGCCGCTTACCATCAGGCGGGCCATATGCTTATTTGCCACTCTTTTAACATTAATTGTAATAATAAAAAAGGTGCGATAACCTTTTCTGGTGGAATTTATTGAATCCTTGAGATTTATTGTTTAACTAGTGACCCGCCCTCGTTTCGATTCAGTGAAGCCTACAGTTTTAATTGTTCTCGGGCTTGCATTATGCACTGTGAATTGAAAGTTGAAATTTGATGAAGATGAAGTGATTCAGGAGGAAGATTTATTATTATTTACTCCGTGAATTTCGAGTTACCTGAGATACTTAAAATCGTGTAAATAAAAATAGTAAGAATCAGTCAAGTCAGTCATCAATATTGATTTATATCATTTACAAAATACCCTGAAACGGCGCAATTTTGCAAACATCATACCTATTAAGGAATTAGAATAGATATTTTTTTCTTTCTTTCAAGTAGTTTTATTTGAATTAATGTTTTGCAATGAAAATAGTTAAAGCCTCATAATTGCACAAATATTGAGGTTAAAATGAAGACACTTTTGAAAAAAAAAAGTTTTTTTTGCAGAAATATTACCTAAATCATTGTTTGAATTAGCTAGTACAGTTTCTCAGGTAACTCCAATAATATGGTAACTCAAAATTCAGCTCAAAGTCAAAGTTTCTTTATTCGAATTGGAAGTCTAACCTGACAGACAGAGGGGCCGATCGTGGAGAAGCTCAAAATAAAGAATCATTGTCCGTTCGGTTACGAAACCCTTAAAACTATTTTTCCTATATTGTTACAGGTCTATATGTTTTCAGTAAATTTATTTGTAGTACAATAGACTTAAAAGTAAATTTTAAAAATAAACTACTACATAAATCGCCTAATATTTATCAGGCGACATAATAATGTAGGTAATAATCTATTTTTAATAAACATCGAATATGGGCGAATAAGTATCGTGATTATGTATAGTGTTTTTACAACCAAGGTCTTCTGAGCGGTTCAATTGTCCGCCATTGTTCGATACACTTATTTTGAGATTGTAAAAGTGGATACAAAGCAAAAAAGCTGCTAGAGTAATAACTCTGAACCCATTTAAAGTAGGAAGTAATTACTTTAATGAATGTGTTATTAGTGTGGAACCCTATTTTTCGCTGAAGTTCGTCCGTTCTTCTGTTGATGAGCTGTGTAATATGTATCTTAATAAGTAGACCGTTGTCATTGTGTGTATTTATACTACCATTAGCATAATAAATAAAATAAAAAAAAAAATAAGAATTAACAAAACATAAAACGAAAGTAAGAAAAAATTATTATGTGGTTCATGATTTGGAAGTCGGGCGGGGTCAAGATTGAATCACGTTTTCTTGTACGCTTAGAAATGAAAAACTAGGAGTATTCCATGCTACATCCTTGGCCCCTTCCAACTACTAAATCATGAACCACATAATAATTATTTCTTACTTTTTAGTTTCGTTTTCGATTTTGAAGTCAGTTTTATTTTTTTGTTTAAGAATCATTTTTATTTACTAAAATGGATTTAGTGAAAATTATATCATCCTAGTAAACAGTAAACAAATATGCTCATAAAATAAAAACTACTCTTTCAAACTGAATATTTTTTTAGAGAACTAAACGGAAAGTATTTTCAATCCAACAAAGAAGAATAACTGAAATCGAATCAGACATCTCAAAGTAATCTGTGTACATATAAGCAAAGAAACGCGAAAATGACATTGTCCAAGTAACAAAAATGTTTATAAAATAAAAATGACTGAGCCAAACTGATATATTTTTTTATGGAAGCAAACGGCAACTATTCCAATAACAACAAAAAAAGAATCACGCAAATTGGAATAGTAATCTTGTAGTAATCAGTGTACAAACATAAAAAAAATACTGGCCGAACCTCCTCCTTTTTAATTCGGTTTCAAAAAATTTTATATATTAATGTTTGCAAAAAAAAATTGCCTAGAACCCAATGGCAAATTTTATATGACTTCTTCTTAAAGTTTTTTGTGGTAAGGACATAAACAGATCCTTTATCTCCCGAACTCCTAGCAAGCCGCTACAACTGCCCTAATACAACAATATTCACTGAAAACCCGTGTTTAATCGTAATTTTGGTTTCTACTTCCAGATAATAGCAATGGCGCGATTTGCTGTATTAACTCTTCTAGTTGCTACCACTGCAATCACTTCAGCTCAGAGGCCTTTCTACGCTGGCTCACGACCGATCGGTTACCCGGCTATGCAAACCGACACAATCGGTCAACTCTCCAACCGATTCGGCGAAGACGCACCAGTTCCTATAGAAACTAAAGGAGATGTAAACCTAATCAATAGAATAGAGAGCATGCCCATAGATAACAGACCTTTTTGGTACACGAACTGGCGATACTACGAAGCTTTGAGGCGGCGCCCGCAGACATGGCCACAGAGGCCGAACAATTTTATCAACTAAAAAAAGGAATATTCGATTTTTAAATCATTCAAAGAAACGAACGTATTGAAAATAATGTGAAATAATAAGTAGCGAGTGTTTTTGTGGTTTAAGTTTTCATGGTGCTTTCAAATTTCAAAGCTGAACATGTTTTTGTAATGTGTAACGAAATCCGCCTTGTGTGATTATGTGAAATTGTATTTTACTGTTTTTAAAGACTGATTCTTGAGGAATCTAGATTTTAGGTAGGTGCTTTGTATGTCGTGTTTGTATGTATAGTTTGTGAATAAAATTTTTGTATAAAGGAGAATTGATTTTTAATGACTGACTAATTTTGAAATAAATTGACACGTTTAAAAATAAGATAAGATAACTCTTTTTTATATCACCACAATACAATATACAAATAACATTAGAAATTAGAGTAGATTGTCACAAGTGGCGGTCTTATCGCTAAAAGCGATTTCTTCCAGACAACCGTGGAAAGTTGCAGAAACTGAAATGTTGGGGTGTTGAATTACATTTACTTTGTCATCATCATCATCATCAGCCTATTAATGTCCCCACTACTGGGGCACAGGCCTTCCCTATGGATGGAATAGGGAGATTGGTCCCTGCTGCATCTGCTGTCGTAAGCACCCGCCAATCCGCACTGGGCCCGCATGGTGGATCACGGCCCAATCTCCCTATTCCATCCATAGGGAAGGAAGCCCCAGCTGTGGGGATATTCTCGCTTATCCCTCCATCACCTTTTCTTCAGAGGACCACGCGCGCTGGCCTACGTTGCCACCGACTTACTGTGGCCACTATTCCTACACGAACTAAGAAATTTGGTGACTCATTTCTTTGTCGTACTATTCGTAAGTGGAATTCTTTACCCGCGCACGTGTTCCCTCCTTCCTATAATCTGGGGTCCATTAAGAGAGGCGTGAAGAAGCATTTTTGCAGGCCGGCAAGGTGAAAATGGTTGGTGTAGCAGTTTATTACTGCTGTACCAGCTGTCTTCGCGTTTGGACTTTATCACCACTTAACATCAGGTGGGGTAGAGTCATTTGCCTACATCGCTTTAAAAAAAAACATTAATAGGCTGATGACGATGAATAGTGTCGTGAAATTAACAGTGTAGGTGGAATTATGGCTCCGACTGCTTCGAAGCTTTATTTTGCAAGAGACACTTATTTTGCCGGTAATCATTGATATATTTTATATTTTCATCAGCTGTCCAACTTAGGTCAGAAATTTATTATTTTTTAATCAAATCCGTAAACCACCATTAGAACATACACGTCCGATCAGTGCAGGCGCTTTGATGACGGCGTTTCGTGTTTCATATATCCAAAAATCGCGAAGGACACGTAACTGTTTCAGGAGCTCGATGGCGCAGGTGGTTAGCGTGTTCACATCCTGTCACTCCTCTATAATATTTTGTTCAATGTTTCCCCGCGCTATCTCAAGGAAATGTTTTTAAGTTCCAACAAAATGCGTTATCACTATCTGTTAGGTCATTAGAAAATCTGACTCTTCCTATGCTCACCCATCGCACAACTTTTTACGATCATTTGTTTGCCGTACAAGCCGTACGGTTTTGGAACTCGCTGCCTGTGGCTATCAGACGATCCAAGATCCTCAATACGTTCAAGAACCAGCTCAAACAATATTATCTTCAGCTGTGATGTTGCTGTTTTGTGTGTGTTTTTTTTATTGTTAATGGATATGTAATAGTATATGTTATATTAATTTTTATTATTTTTAATGTGCCTTCCGAAGCACGGAGGAACTCGAGGTAGAAGATTTTTGGTCACCCATCCAATGACTGACTACTGCGAAAGTTGCTTAACTTCAACGATCGCAGCCGAACACGCTAACCACCCACGCCATCGAGCTCCTTACTATTATTTTATAGAATCTAGTTACATAAGTACTGCAACAAGTTTCATGTATTGTAATTTGTGTGTAGTTTCAGTATGCATGGTACTATTTATGTAATGTGAATTCGGCCTTTGTGTATAATAATTACTGTTCAACCAAAATAGCAACATTATCTTATAAAATCCTATACAAATCTTATCTTATGAACTTCGGCAATTTCGTAAGATTTGTATCTATTGGAGTACAAACAATTATGATTTTCCTTAGCGCACGAGGTGATATTATAATACTGTTATACTCAAAGTTCGCAGAAGATATCTATTACACTAAAATTTACAAAAGAAATCCCATTTAGTCAATTATCCGTATACCAAATTTCCTTTTTGATGATAATAAGGTGTTTCTGTAATACGGTGTTGAGAGTGAAATAAATACAACAGGACGATTCTGTAAAATAACATCCCACCAAAAACATTCTGTAAAAAATTAGCCAAGTCTCGATCGAGCTGCTTGTTTATCTCTAAAAATTAATGAAATCTAGACAAAGTCGTGCCAAGTCTAAGGTTCCTTACTGCGATTTCTTTATTATTATAGTTAATGTTGTGTGACTTGGCTGTTGAAGGGTACACAAGGGTACAAAACCAGGTGCTACATGACACCACTGCACCGATGTATTCATACATGCAACATTACTATACTGGATGACGAAAATTTCTATGTTCTGGTCTTATCCAGAGGTTCTCAAATACGGGCCTGAAAATGCGGGGAAATGTTCCAGTAAAGGATGGTACGGCAGTGTTTGCTTCGCGCTCGACTTGGCGGGGGCACTGCCATGTCCCCCGATCTCACTTCCTAAGTCGATAGTTAAAATGATAAACATTAGTTTTATCAGTAGGCAATATATATTAGTAATATGTTATTGCACGGCAAAATGTTGCTAGATATTTGACATTTATTCGTTGACAAACCATTGCCTGCCATGGACAATAAACCTAACTTTAAGATATAGTAGTGAATATGTGACAATATTCTGGCTTATGCACATAGCATTTGTTTTTTTGCAACCATTGTTCATCGTTTTAGTGAAAAGATTCGCATAGCAGTTCTAGTATTCGAAAATTCGGTTAGTAAAATGACAACATCTACAAAAAGTGCACATAGCAGATGTTGAATTGGTACGTAAACAAGGTTTTTTTAAAAAATCAAATTAATTAAATTGCTGACCGTTATATATAAGTAACAAGCAGACAATGTAACACAGAAAGGTCGCGGTTTGAATACCGTCTGTAGTCACCAGATCATAGAAAAAAAAAACTCTTTATTTTTGTCAATATACCTACATATAAGCAGAACCCTAATTATTTCATTTATTTATAGTCAGGAAACGTAATATCGAGAAGTGCAAAATTTTAATATGTTTGATTGTCCAATCCTCGAAAAAAAACTTATATACGGTATAATGTAATACCAAATCAAATGGAATGTGTTTTCAATATTCACTATTATTTATTGATTTATTAAAAAGTCAACTTGAATGAATTTTTTTATCATTGCATTAATTTAACTTCAATATAAAGAAATCTCCGCTCAAAAATTGTGTTGAGACAAACTCGAACATCTGCAGTACCAGCTTTAGACGTTAGGCTAATTATGTGTGTTGTTACAACACTTTTTACTGTCAAGCTGCACTTAAATATACAAATTATGTTATGTTTTAATTTAGGGTGAGTAACTTAAGTTACACACACATAACCATTAACTACAACTCTCGCTCGAGTAAAGATGGATTAAGCGATGTCACGTGCATGATCTCAGTAATTCAGAGTTTGGTCAAACTCAAAGACACGCCTGATAGCCTGCCTGATTGATAGGTTACGTTGCGACGAAATTATTAATTGTTTCTTATATAAACTTATATACAGACATCATAGAAGTATAAGCAATATGCATCATGTGCGCAAACTGCAAGTTTAATAAGTTGATATTTTATATTATCGTTATGAAATATATGAGTTATTCAATTGTTCTATTCTTTTATAGTCACGGCACGATATGATGGCCGTTTTGACACATTATAATAGTGACGCGAAATGTCAACCTGTTTTCGAAATAATCCTATATAATCAAATACGAGTCAGGTCTTAGAAGATACGAGGTATTAAACATTTGGATTTTCTTAACCATAGTGCAAAAAATTATAAAGATTGAATAAAACAAAAACGTAAATTTTTACTCACACTAAGCGATCATAATTATGTAACGTTATTATTAATTTCATGTTTTTACAATTTGATTTTTGAACAATACTAGTGCCGAGTTATGTGGAGAATAAGTACACTATAATTATATTATTATTTGTATGATATTTTTTTTTATGATAATAACAATAAAAAAGATATTTTTACTAATTTACTTAATCCTTTAAATATTATGTCAAAGGGCCGGTGTTTTTGTGTTAAAAATGTTTAAAAATAAAATTATATTTAATTGTTTTAATCTTGAAAAAGTTTTTTCCTAACCTTTAATATAAGTTAGACCATGATTTTATAAAGTTTTGTAAAATTTAAATTCGACACCCTAAAATTACCGATTCTATAAATTTTATGAGTAAATGCGCGTTTCTAATGATAATGAAATAAAAATTATTTCTTTCATAAATGTACAACTATGTATTTCATATTTCAAATTTGGAATATGAAACTTTATTAACCAACTAACGCCAAAACGGCCATCGTAGCGTGCCGCTACTGTAGTCAAAAATAAATCTAATTGGTTATTTAAAAAAATAATCCAGGTATTAAAAACCGATTAAAGTTCCAAAACAGTTTACGTTGTGTCATATTTCAAAAAATTAAAGATTCTAGATGAGAGAAAATATTGCATTTGAAAAATATGCAAAGGGTAGATAGTGATTGGCCCCTTAAACGGAAATTTTCATTTGTTTGTCTGTAGTAAATTAATAATTAGTTTTCGATTGAATGTAGTTCCATAAAGCTGTTTAATAGGGTTTGATTGTCAAAATAAGAAAACGTCAATAAATAAATAGTTTCGTGCATTAACCCGTAAAAACTAGTTTTATTTAAAATAAGAAGACTTTAAACAGCTCAATATTATTATGTATTCAAATATTCACTTTGTAAAAAGAGACGTCGTGAAGTATGAGCTGTCACTTTTTACTTTCTCATATTCTTTCCAAAAGGAAAGCAAAGAACTCAGTGTACATAAAACCTTGTTAAGCTAAAGAGAATGCAATAAAAAATCACATAGGAAGTGTGAGACAACAGACAACCTAAACCGAAGCCGCCTCTCTTCTCCCTCTCACTTTAACCAAACGAAACCCATGTGACGTTTTTAATACATCTAGTACTTACAGTTGCTAAGACTATTTTGATGAGTATACTTACTCATTTAGAATAACGCAATTTTATAGAGACAGCTTTAAAGAACTTAATTTTTTATTTCATGTTTAATTATAAAACAGTAGTTTTAACTTAAGTTACTCATTTTTTTTACTAATAATTTTCATTGTTCATCATGCATAATTTAAAAAAAGGTAAATTTAAAAAATCAAAAAACCCGACTGCTTAATAATTCTTCAAATAAAAACTGAAAAGAAAAAAACAAGTCCAGTAGTCTATAATTCTGTTAATAAGGAACAAAGCTACTTTAACAGTCGAGACCCATTAGATATTCAAGAATACATAATATTTTTCAACAGTTGGTCCCGACTGTTAAAGTAGCTTTGTTCCTTATTAACAAAATTATAGACTACTGGACTTGTTTTTTTCTTTTCAGTTTTTATTTGAAGAATTATTAAGCAGTCGGGTTTTTTGATTTTTTAAATTTACCTTTTTTATTTCACACTTTTTAGTTAGTATTTTAAGACGGTATATACCGTAGTCTTGTTACTTCAGTAAGGGAATTAATATCGCGGGAATTATAAAGTACCTTGCGTCGGTCTAAAAGATTGATTTATTAAGACATATAAAGACTTTACCAGCGGGGTCAAGGCTACAGATGGGCCTCAATTTTCGCAAAAATGTGTGAAGTTAAATCAAGTCGTTACATAAATATCTCTAATGTATGTAAATTTTATAGTAAACTAGCACTTACTCAAAAAGTCATCTTTTGTTTATGTTTTTTTTAATAGTTTAGCAGTAAATATAAAATTCATTTACTTTTATTCGTCGTCTATTTAAAATTGGCAGTGGCTGCATTGTCATGTCAATGCCGGACGTCGAAGATTGTGTTATACACAAATTCAGTGTCAGTCCCTAGTCTCATAATTTGATATACCTACATAATTCACAGAAACCCAATATGTAGATGCCAGAAGTTAACTTCAAATGTTTTTAATCACCCTATATACAATACCAATCAATGACGTTTATGTCGCTGGTTGAAGAAAGAAGTAATTCCCGTCTGTTGTTTTGGACAATGGTGGCAACTGCCTTAGATCACTAAATTAAATAATTATGCAATCACCAAAGCAAAGTTTATAATATTTGATTAAACTAAAGGCGCATAATAAAATTTTCATAACGTTAGGTAGAGCACCATAGCAATCTCATTTATTATCAATTTATAGTTCTCTTTGTAGTTTTCTTTTAAAGCGTTCACATTTAACAGGTCAAAGACTTTGTGTTCGACCCTTTTTTATTGGTAGTGTAAAGCTCGAATGAAGAGTACTCCCAGTAGTGCAATCATGGCAATTATTTTCCAATTTTTTTTTGTTATAAAAATACCGAATAACGTATCACTGTTAAGCACAAATGCTAAGTAACTTTTACAAATATAATCAAATAAACCTATTACTTACTTTATTTTTAAATCTTTTTCATCAATTAAATACTTATCTTATCCTAACTATCTATACTAATATTATAAAGAGGTAAGATTTGTATGTTTGTAACAAATAATCTGTCAAACTACTGAACCGGTTTCAAATATTAATTCATCATAAGGTAGCTACATTATTTATTATAACATTTTTCTTTATTTAAATACATTTTGTCCGAGTGACATAGGCTATATTTTATCCCGATAAATAAATTTCGCCCGTACAATGCCCGGGTGGATCACTAGTAAGTATAATATAATATTATAGATGCGAAAGTGAGTTTGTTTGTTGCGCTTTCGTGCCCTAATAGCTAAATCGAATATAATGAATTCCCATATAGAAGTAGATGGGAACTTGGTTCTTAGCTACAACATCGCAATACTTATAGGCGTAGGGTGATGAAAGGGGTGATTTACCTATAAAAATCTACATTATTTACTTTGAATTTTTCAGAATTATTACAAAACCAATATTATCGCGAGCTGTTAATAAATACAGGGATTCCAATAAGTATGTACTTACTAGCGAAAATGGGTTATTTGTCATTATATTAAGTAAACCTTTTTTGTAACCTTAAGTAATATCGTTAAAAAAATGAAAAACAGTAAAATTCTGAGTGTTTCATTAAAATTCAATAATCATAAATACCTATTATGATAATATATTTTTTAATAAGAAGGAACTGTATCACAGTTTTAATGTTAGTACTTCGTATAGGATCAGATACTGCGAATACCCCATTTTTTTCTTTTACATAGTACACCGCGGTATCACTTTGTCATCGTTGTAACTTTTTAAATATTTGTCGAAATGACATAGTGTAAAAAGCAAAGTTTATCGTCTCTAAATATCAAAAGCGATTAAAGTATTTGTTTTGATAAAAAATTATTTGTTAATACAAAATGTGCATTTTGGAAATAGATATCAAATAATATTTTAGTTTTGATTCACTATTTTAGCGGTAATGACTTACACATTCAAAATAGATATATGGTGTCACGGACTTTTTTTAGAACTATTTAAGAGATACATTTTCACTCTACATTACATTCATGTAACTTTTATTGTTTTTGCAGTGCAGGCCAAAATGGCTCGCAGATGGGACATTTTTTTCCGTCTTATGTGACACTTATTGCTATATATTGGCCAATTCACTCAATTACTACATAAATTATTATATATATGTAATTATCTAATATGAGCTATATTACTGTTAAGTTTCATTAAAATCCATTCAGTATTTTGTAGGTGAAAGAGTAACAAAGATCCATACAAACGTAAGATTGAAATTAAAAGCGTAAGTGGTTAATATACAACTTTAAAGCGTTGTAGATCCTAAACAATGATATAAAATGAAAAATGGTGTTAGAAATCTAAATATGATTTTTGATTATCTAGACAGTAATACCCCAGTCGACATATTTTGTCAACTTATTTTTTTTACTTCGTCACAATATGGCGCCTAATTTTGCCCATATTGAATTTTGATTACTATCATATCTTTAGTAGCACTCCCATGATTGAGACGAATCGATTGATGTATGAATCATCAAAATCGGTCCAGGCGTTTGGTCTCTAGTGTGCCACAAAGGAACAAACATACATATATAGACTGTTAAACACATAACCCTGTCTGCGCGTCGCGCTTCGCGCTCTTGCATTGCGCAGCCGGGTAAAAAATAACACTCCACATTAAAATTTAATCATGCTTAAATAAAAATACTGTTTTGTTGGGGTTATCAAATGCATCTTGGTATCTTAATATTACATGATCCTTGACATTTTGAACCCTTTTCTGACCCTGAAAACCCTCAGAATGTTTCAAGGTTGGAAAAGGGTCCCAAACTATTGCCATGTAAAATTCACATATAAATATTGTTATTCATAACAAGTACTTCATAGGAGAGGAAGGTCATAACTAATCGTAGGTTTGAATTGGAACACTTGTTGGGAAAATATACCCAAAATTGTCAAACTTCTCCAACTGACATTTAACTATAACATACTGGGTATAAGATTCACAATTGATCGAGCGAAATATTTGAAGTAACTTTGTGTATTGTGGACTACTGTCCAACAGTGTTTAGATGAATTTGATACTTAAATGAACCTGATTGTTTTACGGATTTGGTGTAATTGGGATAGAGAGCTGTTGCCTAGTATCGAAAATATTTAATATCCATTCCCGAAGTTCAATAGGAACCCATATTCATGCCTCGTGAAATGGATGTATGTCTATTTGTATAAAAACAAAAATTTGTATAAAGATAAAAATTTGTGTATTTTGCAGACAAAAACAGTAAATTACTGATGTATATTCCAGTAAATTAATTGCAAAAATATGACACAATGTTAAAGATTTATTACACATAACATGCTTGAAAACTGAAATATGGATTCTTAGAATTTTCACTGAAAACGTTAGACAGCATTCTATTTTCGTCAATGACCTTTTTCATATTAAAATCTTCAACCCTTCTCATTTCCTTCATTAGTAAATTATATCCATATGAATGTGAGAGACTGGTTCAATGTAAATGATATAAGTAGGTAAGTACCTATAGACAAAAAATTTAAAGTATTTTTTTAAATGGTTCGAAGTTCTTCATTAGATTCACTCATCTTATAGTAAGAAAAACAAATGAAAATCACACATTTTTCTAATTTGAATTTATCTTCTTTAAAATTTACACTTGTTATTGATACCAAAATCAGCCGGATACAAATGGTATAGCCAAAGAGATTTTATTACAACTTCGTACATACTATAATGCGGAAAGACTTTTCCCCCAACCTATTATAATGCTACGGGACCCAACGTGCGCGAGTTCCACTCGCACTCGGCCGGTGTTCTTTTATGTACTTCCGCTTTCTAAACATCACTAGGAAAGGGTTCTTTAAGAAGAATAATTAATTAATTAATTTCCCCTTTTGATTACTAGATGGGTTGTTATTCGGCGTCAATAGCTTTTAGTATTATTATTTTTTTATTTTTTTTCTGCTTTTTTTGTTGAAAGTGCGATTGCCATCAATAATTGGTCCTCGTCAATGTTGTACGTGTTTTTAAAAGAGTGTCACTTTACGAACTGGCAGTATAAATTCCTAATGAAAAAACCGAAACGTCTGAGTGAGGCACATGGAACTCCTGATCGGAATTACAGATCAGGAAACCGAATTAGGAAACCGTACGTATGCAGCCAGTCTAAAGATGTTTCAACGCGATAATATGTGTATAACCTATGTCAACCGGGAATTAGCTTTCTAATGGTAAAAGGAATTTTTATAATTAGGTATAGTAGTTTTTGATTTCATGCTTTACAAACATAAAAAATCTTTCATTTATAATATTGGTATACATATACATATAAATATAATAAATGTTTATATTTTGAATTTTTAAAGCATTTAACTGCTGGATGTTACAATCTAAAGAAAATTGTAATAGAAAAATTCCATGCGGAACAGGCAGCAGACGGGACTTGAACCCGCACCCTTCGCTATCCGGGCGAATGCTCTGGCCATTATGCTACCGCGGCTCTGTTTGCTGCGACGAATTTTCTCTAGTATCCTAGGCTGCAAGGCAACGCCATCTCTACGCATTGTAGGTAACCCACAATGTCAAATGAATACCTTTACAAGTATTGAACATTTGAAAGAAGAATTATAATAAATGTTATTAAAGTAAAACCGAACTTGTCCGTTGTGTCCTTTACATGGCGCTGTCTAATATCCAAAGTTAAAAGCTTTTATCATTCGTAGCCTCTTGTTATTTATTTCACCCATAAATAATAATTTAAATTAAAGTGCCTATATTTAGCAGATTCCTTCACAAAGCGAATACTATTCAGAAAAGACTTATGTTGTAATTAGAAAAGGCTTTAATTTATTTATAACACAACGAATGGAGGCAATTTTAATCAGATTTCATGTTAATTAAGTTAAAATCCCGTGGTAAATCAATTAAATTTTATAATAATAAAATTCTTTATTGACATATAAATCACAGGACATATAAAACATGACAGTGTAATCGTACACAGTAGGCGGCCTTATTGCTAAACAGCAATCTCTTCGTGGTAACCTTAAACTTTGAAATAAATAAGAAGAGGGTGTAATAGGTATATTAAAAATTATATTTTATTTAAACTACAGTAGATTTATTATTTAAACAAGGGAGAGGTATTTATAATACTATTATATTCCTGATTTTTCAATTTACCAAAGGATTTTTTTTATTCATTAAATAATCTAACAACACTCATTTATGTATTTATAACAGATAAAACTTGGGCAGTTGAAACACATTGAAAGCCGATACATTATTTTGTGTTACTTCAAATTAAGCTTTTTAAGGTTGTTTTTCAACTTCACATCACTGTGGATAATGAACAAAGTTGGTATGTTGCTACTTGGCTAATATTTACCCGTTTTTCTCAGAATTATTCGAGGCCTCCCGTCAACGCTCTAATTTTCACATTAACTGGACTATTATTTAGTGACGACCTCCATCTCTGACTGGTATGTACGCCAGGTTTCATAGTGTCGCCAACTCGTGAGATCCCGGGTTCGAATCCCGGCGGGGCACTATGGGAACTTTGACTCATTTTCATCTCAAAAATCTACAACTCCTGTGATAATAAAGATATCATCATGATTTTTTTTTCTGATAATCTTGAATATATTTGCTTTTAAATAATGTATAATTTGTATATAAAAGTTTATTTATAATACTTACAAAAAAAAGGAAAACAAAAAATATACGATTTTAAGACTTACATCTATGTTTTAATCAATTTAAAAAGGTAACTAGTAAATGTAACTGCTTAAAATTAAAAAACAAACATCATAGTAGCTCAAATGTCACTTAAGAGCTACTTTTCTTCATCAAAAAGTTCAAATTTTTTTTGACGTGACAACGTCTTAAATTAGGTTGCGGCTGGGAGTCACTTATGAAAAAGTGTAACGCTCGGTAACGTTACGATGAGTCTCTCGTGTTAAGTTTAAGTTTACATGTACAATGTTTTAGTAAACAAAATATATTTCTATAGTTAAAATTTGTGCAATTCTTATTTTCATTCAATTCCTTGTTCCTATTGTGCAATTTAATTATATTCATATCAATAAATATTCTACCGAGAAAAAGACGTTGTCACGTAAAATCTTCGCCCGTAAAACCGACTTTACAGGCAACCATTTTTTTATTATAAGGTTTTCTCAAACATGTAATGTATGGATCAGAGGTACACAATAGTGTGTAGAACATCTTCGTTGGTGGCTGTCCTCGAATATTTTCTTGCATGATGAAGCCTGAACTGTTTGTAGTTTTTATTCCGTGACTCTTGAGCATCTTCTAAAAGTTGCCCAAGGGGCAATACCGAAAAATGACGTATGACACCTTCACCATGAATCAAAACCTTGTGCACGGAAGATGGCACATAGTACAATTTATATTTATTAACATACAGTTGTGCTCAATGAAACCCCATCTCCAATTTCTGTTTTGGCTTAAGAACGGTTCTTTCTATCGACCAGCTTTAGTATAGCATTGACGAAACTTAGTTATGAAAGACTTCTGAATACTTGCGATAATTTATTCCTCGGAAAAAATATCGGAGACTCATAAAAAACAAGGTACATGGTAACAATCCCGTTAATATCTATAATGTTAGTGACCATGAAAGTTTAAAACAATATATTACATAACATTATTATTTTAACATTGTTAGGTACTTAAAGGAAAATTTTCACTATGTGGACACGTGTAAAAATCTTGGCGTGTTCCGATAACGAATTAATAATGATACTAATTGTGAGTTTCACCAACTTGTGTCCAGTCTCTCGTGTCAGGTTGGTGAATAACCCATTTATCGGGTTATCCAGTTGCTAACTTAATTACCATTGCAGTAAACTCATCTAAACTGTAATAACAGAGGTCTCGGGGATAAATTCTCATTAATACTTAAAGAAGGTACCAACTTGTAATACCGACGTTATGACCTTAGGGGACACTGGGTAAACTCATCTCATTACGAACCTCCATACTTTGTAATTTTGTCTAAAAAAACCTCATTAAACTTTGATTGGAGGTATGTTAATGTCCCACATGAGAAAAAGCAATTCCATCCTCAGGGATGAGTTTTATGTTAGGCTGTGGCGCGAACGAGGCACGTATTTATAACCTCACGAACATTTTTATATGAAGCAGTTCATAATCATAACCATTTATTCAGTTTAGGCTGTTACAAGCACTCATGAATGTCTAGAAGCATACTTTATCGAGCCGTCCCCCTGATCCCTTTTCGTTCATTCTTTTGAAAAGTTTTTCAGTGGGAACGTTGTCAAAAGCTTCTTCAATCTCAAGAATATGTACCGTACTTCAAACTGCAAATGTTTTCTTCGAAAGTGTAATGTGTTTCGGAGACGTGTGATTATTATTACGATCTCATTTTTATATGAACGTGACTTTCAAAGGTGCTTATATAACTGAGAGTGAACTCGTATTTAATTGTAGAAATATTTTTTTGGATTTCCCACCCATCCATGGCGTGACAATGGAACCCTATTCCTAGCCTTCGCAGTCAACCTATCTATCAGAATCCGTATCTTTTAACACGTAATAGCCAAGTAAAAAGTTAAAATTTTCATATAATGTACATTTCTATTGCCCGCTTTACATCAAATGATAAGAAAAATTTTGAAGGGGAGGGAACCCATATGCAAATGCTAAGGCTTGTACGATGGTACAAAGTCGTTTGTGTGTACGGCTCATACAAATCGCACTCAGCTTGATTTTGTGCATGAATAAGTACTAACCTACCTGTGTATGCGTTGGCCAATACCAACGTATAGATTGCATATTTGTCTTGACCTGTCATCGTTCGTTGTTGCTTGTCTAATTTGCAGAGTAGTAGGAAACACCACGTGTAAAGACCTCATTTGGCGTCGCTTGCCGGCACTCGCTATCACTCGACAATATTAGTCGCACGTCGTCCATAATAACTGATAGAGCACCAACGTATGGGCAGCTCCACATATCTCGTCTATATTGCTTACTTGCATTGGTCTTCTCCAAACTTGCCCAACGCCTAGACGATAGCACTTGGATTGTATTAGTTTGTCATGCTTGCATTGGGTTAAGCTTTTTTTTTCCTCCCTGGCGGGAGCGGGTGTGAAATCCTACTAAATCCTATGGATGCCCTACAGCCGGCTGTAGGGTTATGTCAGACTTTTACTGACTAAAACGCACCCGTGGGTTTGCCGATGGCCACAAGGGCCTTACAGACTTCGTCTGATGCAATCAACCCCTGAGGAGTGGATGATGCAGCGCTGCCCTAGTAAATACTACTGCATAGTGCGCTTAGAGGACGGATGTACTCTGATATGCACCCGCATCGGATTGAGACTGAGCGACTGAAGAACTCTCAGGATCGGGTGGGGGGAGGGGGGGGGGGCATTAGCTCAGCCAATGTTAGCGGCTTTAAAGAATGGACAGAGCCAAATCGTTATATTTTTCATGTAGAGATACACCCGACCTCATACACCCGATGAGTAAACACTGGCGAATTGTCGTCGCCAATAGAAACGTTTCTCTGCGTAGGCGGCAGGCGACACTACTCACTCACACACATAAGCTTCACTATGGCTTCTTTACTCCTATGTAGTTAGATAAGTACTAATTACGTCCAGATAGGACATTAGTAAATAACATGTGCAAAGAGCACGTAATAGCACTTTTGACTTAAGGTGGGATTTCGTAGCGAGCATCAGCGACGCCGGGACAGAGCGTCAGATAGAATTTCTATGCAAATGACATTGTCAGTGCCGCTTTGACCGACGCTGACATTGACATTTGCATATAAATCGTCGAATTTTACTATAAAAAAATCAAGCGGGCCAGGCAGCAGTCGGGACTCGAACCTGCACCCTCTGCTATCCGGGCGTATGCATTGACCATTATGCTACCACGGCCCTTTACTGGTCCCAAAATATCAAATGAAAATTAGGTATACCTAGGTATGCACTTTATTTGTTATAAAAATATATACAATGGTAAGGTTAAACATACATAATTAATTTTATATTTATGGGTTCGAATGGTGCATAACAAACTCAAACTGGGTCTTTTTTTCCTTTAAGTAATCATATAATCCTACGACATATATACAGAATGTCTCATAGAAAGCCAACTATTTCGAGATATAAAAAAATTAACAACTGTGGTTTTAGAATTGTTGGTTAGGCCCATTTGGTTATTTTATTTACCTCCGAGATAACTATTAAACTGGGGTTAAAAAAATATTTTTCCTGCACTGCAAAGAGTTGACACTATAGCTTAGGTTAAATAATTAAATTAACACGCCAAAGTTGGAGGTTTAAATTGCTAACTCGAGATTTAAAACGTCAAAATTGTTATAGGCATTGTTGTTTGTTTTTATAGAGATAACATTTTATTTTATTTATTTCTGAATGATGGTTGACTTTTTGTTTTCTGATGATGACGATAAAATTGTCGACTATAATATAAGTAGGTACATATATTTTGACCGATTTTTTTTTAGCGATGATGACCAGTAATAACAGCATTATATTCTTCCATTATATCCTGCCAAGCTTTTGCGCCGTATTTTCAATAATACTTTTATATTTGTATAAAGTATTATATAGAAGTAAACTATCACTACTTATAAAATTCGGGGCACGTAAACGAGATTTCTTCTACATTTTACAAAATAAAACCGCACGAAATTGTTGTCACAAAATACAAACTTACGAGATAAATATGTACTTTAAAAACACCATGCACCATGCAATCGGTATACAAACACCTATTTGACAAACAAATTACAGGACGCCATTCAACTTAAACGCCCAAAAACACCACGACTTTTCAAATTTGACATTACGAAAGAGATATATGCAAGATACTGATAAGTGAAAGGGAGAGCAATACTTATGTCATTCATCATTCTCTCTTTTTGTTGGGTTAGTAAACCCTGGATTATTTTCTGTTCGTGCAAGATAAACTCTGAGTTAAGAAAATGTTTAATTAACTTTAAGTTAGTAAACTCGAAGTTATTTTGTTATCTCAAGATTTACGTGCAAGTGGGCCTAACTGAACATCAAAACGAAAAGAAGTATTATTTTTTGTTAAATAACGTCGTGTAGATGACGTCCGTAGAAGAAGAGGTCTGGAAATAGACGCCATTTTTCTGTGATGTTGCTTCTTAATTCTGTCAAAGTTTCTGGAGTATTGTCGTACAAATTCGCTTTAAGGTAACCCCAAAGAAAAATATCACATGGAGTAAGGCCCGGGCACCTAGGTGGCCATGCGATTTCACCCTTCTTCGAAATGGCTTTTCCTGTAAACAATTCGTGTACAGCTTCTATCAAGTTGTTGGTTGTATGGGACGTGGCTCCGTGTTGCTGAAACCAAGTCCTGCGGTTGTAATCTGAGCATTCTTAAATCTCAGGAAAAAGGAAGTTGTGGATCATGTCGACATAACGCACCGAAGTTACAGTTCCGCCTCGTCCGCAAAGCCGCCAATACGGTAACTTTAGGACTATGCAAACACGTTGGTAAAGCACGGTTGGATTATAATCTCTACAGAAACGGCAATTTGTCGTTTCAAATACTCTTCTAACTAGAATTTCCAACTGGAAATTTGCTTCATCACTGAAGAAGATGTTCTCATAAATAACGAATTTCCAATTCAAATGACCTTAAAGTCATTTCGTTCACCCCCTTTTTTGCGTTCCGTTTTACGCTAATATAGTTGGATCTATAAGGAACACGCTGTACGTGCTGTTTTACCTGTTTAAAAAAGACTTATTTTACTTTTTTATACTTTTTTGTCATTTTTGTTCTGAGATTTATACACATATAAAGAATCACGTTCTTGTTAGTAATCTGAGTATGTTATATTAGTGTGTAAATAAATACGGAGAATTGGTTCTTACGTTTATTTATTTAAACTTTATTACCACAAAAACAAAATGGACAAGCGGCGGACTTAACGCTATAAGCATTTTGGCATTCATATTATTAAATTATGTCAATTTTTATTTTTACAAATAAATCTCTCAGCCTTCAATATATGTTCCAAACGCTGTAGAATAATAGCAGAAACTAGATAGCAGCAATTCAAATACCACTCGAAAGCAAATTCCACTCGTAAGTGACAAAGCCCCAATGAAGGGTCAGAAAGGATAATTTCGTGTTTTAAAAGTTAGGAAAAGTTTCCCTCAGTCTGACAGAATCTTGTTGCTCCGAAATTCCTTTGGCATAATCTTCTTAAAATGAATATTTTACGTTTATTTTGCAAGGCAATTTTTTTATTAAGTATAATTTAATTTATTCACAATAGCATACTTTTCAGGTGGCAGAATGTTATTAAGCATAATTTACCCCTGCCAAAATTTTATTTTGCAGAATGTCACTAAGTATAATCGGTATTTATTGTCAGTGGGTTATGTTAGGTTAGTGATGTGACCTAATCTTAGCGCGAGCAAAGCGAGCATTTTGCGGTAGCGGCCGACGAAGCTCTAGTCACCGAAGAAAATAAATAAATAAACAAGGAAAAGTTATATTTTTGTATGCCAAAAGATGATTCTGACTGTGAACTTGCTGCGATATGATGGATTTGCTTTTTAATTATTGTGGACTTATTAAATTCATGCCTAAAGATGATTCTGGCTTAAAAAAATATGCGTTACAATGTCCGCTAAATGAGTGAATGCCAAATGATTTTCTGTGAAATGAAGTTTATGCCATCCACTTATATGGATAATATTTTATGATATTAAATATTTAAAAATACTTTTGTATGCATTCGTGATCCCAGATAAACATTGAGACTATAGAATTCAAAAAGTCGTATAGTATGTAGTCTGACCGTGTGGCTGTGACTTTAAATGACTATTTTCCTAAATTAAACAGACTTTACAATTCATTTAAGCCCAAACTAAGCCTATCTTGTACTAATTTATCTTATTAACGCCAATATGACATTATATGTGTATAATAGCAGCATTTTACCTGAAATAAAATGCATATTAAAATACTTACCTCACTGAAAGCTTTATATTGAGATAGCACTTCCGTTTCCCGTCGAATTACCATCAGTTTCCGTACTTTTATTCACCTTGTATCCGGTCCAGTGGCGACACCTGGCAGAAGCGCGGCCATTTTTGTTTTCCTAAGTTTTGACAGCGCCATATTAACTCATTGGCTCAATTATTTCACCAGGCAGAATTTAAAGTGAAAGCTTTCAGTGAGGTAAGTATTTTAATATGCATTTTATTTCAGGTAAAATGCTGCTATTAAACTACTTGACCGTCACTGAAAGCTTTATATTGAGACCTGTTTGTTATCGCCTGGTGATCGCCACGTACATAGATATATACGCCAATGTGACAATTTATGATAAATTTAAATATTAACATTTATCAGATTATATGAAACTGTATAAAGAAACGAGTAAACTTAAAAATTAATCAAATAATATTATTTGAATCACGCCTTTAATTTCTTAAAGCTTACGAAGCTGCTTTAACATATGTATTAGCTGATCGCTATATTCCTTTGCTTAAAACTCGTGAAGTATATATATATATACTTCTACATATATTTGCTTTGTTAATGACCGGACGCTTCCTTGTGTAGCATTCATTTGTATCTTTGTATATCACAAATAAGGCGTACGAACGCGAGAAAAAGATGTAAAGTTGTTCGATACTGAGTATTACATTTTACAAGACTGTACTTTTTACTTAAGTACCAAAAATCAGGGTCCCACTTACGATTACCATTATTCGGTACAAGTCACCAATCGGATTATCTTTAACTACTTTCACCTGTTTTGAACCAAAACAAGGCTAAACTTATCTTCGTCGGTACAAATACAATGATTCGGGATAATTTTAAGTAGGAACAAGTCATGTGTACGACATGCTGAACCAAATAATACGCAGCATAATTACTGTATGACGTTCAGAACAACATATATGACGAAGTATTTGAAACAGATTATTATGATGTAACGAGTACATTATTGAAGAAAAGGAAATAAGTTAACTTATAGACACAGAATAGTAGGTAGTTACGGACTGATTCTTTAAAAACAATCGACTTCAATATATGTGTTTGCCAAGACAGGTGAGCTTAGGTAATTAGACTTATCATCCATTGGTATATCATGTAAAAACTACTGACTTATCTTAAAATAAGTACCATTATTTTAAATAAGTCACGAGTTAAAAATAAGTCTCTCAAAAATCGTGTTAGTTCAGAGCCGAGGCCACAACTTACGGGATTATTCCGATAAACATTCTTGTTCCTAGACCAATGCAACCACGCAAGCCAGCGTTTCCGAGCCATCTCATAGCTGTTTAAGACAGAGCTGTCGCTCTTTGTAGAATATGTTGAAAAGCGTAGTGCTAGCATATCTATTTGATTGGAATGAAGATTGAAGTTAAGTGGTAGAGCCGTGTTCTTCAACTATACTTCCCAAGCTTTCATATTAGATTTCCGGGAAGTGATTGCAAGGTCGATTGCAGTGAATTCATAATTATTGTTAGAAGTAGGGAGTGGTTGATACAACCCCACGGAATGACAAAAATGTTGAAACCGATCAACTTCTGAAGTTTACGTTTTTACAACGAAATTCTCAGGTATAGTTTTTATATTGTTGCAGGGTTGCCGTGATAAATTATGCTATTACGAAGTTCAGTCCAGATTTTATGAAATTCATTTGCCATCCTGGAATCTATAATTGATTGTAATTTTTCCTTTTGTTTTTCAGTTCTTAGATCCGAGTCATTTATATGTATTACTTAATACTAAATAAAGATTTAGTTATTTATAAGATTTACACAGCTTACATGAGGTGTGCATGTACTATGCGTAGGGTTTGAAGTATATTTATTCCAGACAGTCGTGGCAAGGTTAGAAAGCATAAGTTTAATATTAAGAACAGTTTTCAGTATTTTTTACTAAAATAACATAAAGTGGATAATTGCATACAATGATCTTCAAAACCTTTCAAAAATTAGGTAGATCGTGCAATCTTTCTTCAGTACATAGCACCACTTATATATCAAAATGATCATGTTGGCCACCTCAGACACCACATACACGACATTTCTAATATTGCAAGTTTCTCTCATTACGCGATCAAAAGAGTGAGCAACCCATTTGGTTTACTTTTGTTATTTTCAAGAGAAAATATGTTATCATCTATTTATCTGGCAGATAGTCCTTAAATTGCAGAAAACTTAGAATTCTTTACATATTTATAGTGTACTGCACTTGAGATTGGAGTTTGATATATATTGGATTTAGATAAACAAGCTTCTGAATGGCATGCGATACCATTAAATTTATTTAAGAATTATTTATGGAGCTCCCAATTTATCAACTTACCTGCACTAAATTTTTTCAAACATTAATTGTTTCGATATTCCTTTTTCTTTTGAAATGTATTATATATTACGGTAGAACAACCGTAGTGATCGAGTCAACACTTCACACCAATTAGCCTAGCCTTATAATGGGCATTGAAAGGCTTGTGTTATGGGCTAACGCCTAGAAATGCATAATGATGATGCATAGATTAGCATGATTTTGAATTCATATTTATTAACAACCAAAACTTAGGCACAGATGCTCGTTTTTATCATACAATGATTTGCCCCACCGGGGTGAACCCAAGACCTCGGAGTATGCGACACCTTAAAAACCACGTACATTGCACTTCCCAAAGGGGTACGTCAACATTCGATGTTCGATCTTTATAGTCTATTAAGAGGGTAGTTTTTAGCCGATACTTATGTGTGTACGCAAGCCATGAGCGGGTATGTTGCGTTGCGTTGATGTATGGAATCCACGCGATGGAAGTAATGAATTATGTCAAGCGACATTTATTATATTTTCAATTTACTTATTTTTAATGTTTCGAATCGTTTACACTTTTACAGACCCCATGAATAAATTATGAATCACGAATAGACTACATGTTAAATTATGCATAATTTGCTCCACTCGAGTGTCGTATGTTACCGGTGCTTACATAATAGTACAAACTCCATAAGCGACCATGTTTTAAGGAGAACATATATTGATATTCACGTAATGGAAATAATATATTATGTGTGATATGACCCCACAAGGGCGATTTTAAGATTGATGAGGATATTTCTCTATCAATGATGTTTTGTTACTGATACTTGTATGTGTAGGCAAGCCATGGAAGGCAAGTCCTTATTCATAATGAGTTCCATACGGAGGAAGCAAATTATACATAATATGCCCCCGCGAGGGGCGGTCATCAGAGTTTTGGTAATATGCACGCCGCGAAGGTGGTTTGCTACCGGTACTCGTATATGTAAGCAAGGCATTAGAGGTATTTCGTAAGGTTTCAAGTAGTGGAAACAAATTGTATATAATATGCACCCCACGAGGGTGATTTGCTACCGGTACTCGTATATGTAGGCAAGGCATTAGAGGCATTTCATAAGGTTCCACGTAGTGGAAACTAATTGTACATAATATTCACCCCGTGAGGGTGATTTGCCACCGGTACTCGTATATGTAGGCAAGGCATTAGAGGCATTTAATAAGATTCCACGTAGTGGAAACAAATTATATATAATATGCACCCCGCGAGGGTGATTTGCCACCTTGGGCTTCATGAGATGAAGCTTATGAATATCACTTGCCTCTGCGCGAGTTGCTCATTAGGTTGATGAAATGTCAATCACTTAAATCCATGGCAAATACTTACTTAATACGAGAAAAACAACCTCATAGATGGTATCTTATTAAGTGGTGCTTCATCACAGCGATCACTAACTTCTTAAGCAGTGCTTTAGTTTTACTTTTTAGCTTTGTGCTAGCTGTAAAAGACCTAAGAAACGATTTTGTTATCTTATCACTTTCGTTATTAAAATTAACTGAGCAGGTGCCTTCCCGCAATGATTCATTTTTATTTTAGAAATATGCAATTGCTGAAAGAAAATTAATGTCAGGAACGTGATATATCATAAATTATCATCATACTTCTTTACCTCGTTGTTTGTTTCCAGGTTGATAAAGCCTGGACTATGATTATAATTATCAATTTACATCAGCATATCATTTAAAATAAACGTTGAATGACTTTCGAACAGAGCGTTCCTTTATCCTAGTTTAGTCACACGACTCATATGAGAATTTTTATTACGTGTATTGGTCAGTAAAAATGTTAGAACTTTTTATTCATAAGCCATTAGATATTGATAGCTGGCCATGTTCAGAAAACGGCATATCGACATTAGAAATACCTTATTAAGATTGTACATAGTTCACTTACCCCTCGAACAATCTTTTAATAAAAGGGCTGGAATATCAAGCTCGCTTATTTTTCTTGAGGCAGCGATGCCGCTTTCGTTATACCAAAAGACGACAAATTCAACCAATTATTACTACAGCTGTTCGAAGAACAATACTGACTAGATCCCCACATCTTGCTGTTTTTGCCAATAATGCCAGTCAGTCGGCGGCTGAAACGTCAATATTGACCGATATTCCTTCACTCTAAACTGTAAAACAATTTGATTAAGTATTTTGTAATACATTTACCAATTTACTTTCACATTTACTTATACGGAAACATTAATTGAGTACCAAGAGAAAACACTCTTAAAATAGTTTTTATGATAAACGACCAAGACAGACGTAAAGTATTGCAAAATTTACTTTAATGTAGGTACTTTAATTTTTTAAACAAAACGCACCTTGAATTGCCGTCAAGTTTTACTCACGGCTTATTATTACTTTTTTAAACAAGCGTATTGCACAATTTAACATATTTGTTTTAAATATCCCTTATCACAAGGGCTGCAAAAACTATCAAAAAGAATAATAGGTTTACTTACGGTTCCTTCACTTTTAACACGTAAAGTACCTATTTGGAATAACACGAACGGCAAAAACCGTTAAAATAAAATAGTTTTACTTACAGTTTTATCACTTAATAATAATAAAACCTTTAAAATCTCACAACGATCGCTCAGATTGAGGACGTGTTGCTTCGACGGGAGTCAGAACGCCAATGAGTTAATATGGCGCTGTCAAAACTTAGGAAAACAAAAATGGCCGCGCTTCTGCCAGGTGTCGCCACTGGACCGGATACAAGGTGAATAAAAGTACGGAAACTGATGGTAATTCGACGGGAAACGGAAGTGCTATCTCAATATAAAGCTTTCAGTGACGGTCAAGTAGTTTAATAATGACAAAAACAACCAAGAGTCGGCAACATTTATTATTATTAAAAAAAATATGCTACCCTGCTGTGCCGTGTCGAATTTCCTTAGTATTTCAGGTAGCAAGACAGCGCCACCTCTTTGATTGGAGATTATGCACTTCGATATGTTACGATATACGGAGGCAATCTGTCTGGTTAGGTTAGGTTAGGTTAGGTTCTCCCACTCTAACCCGCTACATCGCTTAGATTAGTTTTGGTAATATATTTTTATTGTATTACTTTAGTCCAGGTTTCCGGCGTCTAGCATTTAAATGCTTATTTATTAAAAAGTCGATCAAGTAGGTCTCGTTACAAAATTTTCGTATTTCATATTCATATTCGTGGTTAAACATTCAATGTTAGCGAAATTCACTTTTAACAAAGCAGTTCAGTGCAAACATTGTACTGTACTTTACGGACGCTTTTTAATCCTTCACTGGTAGAGAACAGTCACGCACTTTTCTAACCTATATTAATACAGTTATCAATTGATAGTTAAAAGGGATGTTTAAGTATTTCATATAATTTCAATTTAAATTATGTTTAAGTTCACTAAAAGTTCGCCATTTTATTTAATCAACAGCTTTCTTACTCATTTCTTAGGCCCTACCTATTTTTTTGGAGATAGTACTAAAATACAAGGCTTTTATGGAAATAAACAACAACAAAATATAATAGAAAGTCATACTCTGGTAAGTACGAAAAGTAAAAAGTTTAGTTGGTCGTCAGTCACCGCGAATAGTAAAGACAGAGAGTGGTGGCTTTATCTTCAATCACTTTAAGTACTTTGTATGTTTGAAGAACAGTATTTTTCCTGTTCAAGGTAATACGTCCAACTCCGAAAATGATTCAATTTAATTAAATACACTTTAACGAATATCTTCAAACGTAGTTACACTTATTGATCGAGAGTTTTTGATTTGATTCGTTCGTTCAAATTCGTTGAACACGTTCGTATCACGAAAATGTTTCAAATATTATCAATCATAATTATAAAATAGCTTAACACCACACTAAAACTCCCAAACACTACATGATTGCAATAATTAATTTTGTTAGTTTTGCCACCGCCTGTGATATTTTCACCTTCACATACCTCCTTCGCCTTTTTGTTTAAAAGAATTTATTTTAAGCGTTGTCAAAATAATTTGGTAGTAATATAACTTCTCCGTCTGGTAAACCCTATTAAATAATTGCAGATCTGCGAGATCAAAAGAAACGAAGCATAATCGGTAAGCTGCTAATTTCCCGGAACGGAACGAAAAAAAGGAACTTCATCACAGTTTTATTGTAAGTACTTTGTATGGGATAAGATACTGCGAGTAGCCATTTTTTAAAATACCAAAATGCATTACAATTTCTTTTCCCACCATTCCCGCAGTCTACTCCTGCATAGTACGCCGCGTTAACACTTTGTCAGTGTCATAACTTTTTAAATATTTGTCGTAATGACATGACAATGACACAGTGTAAAAGGAAAAGTTTATCGTCTTTAAATACCACAAGCGATAATAATATTTGTTTTGTTAATAAAAATATCTGTTAATACAAAATATACATTTTGGAAATGGATATCAAATAATATTTTATTATAGATTCACTCGTTTAGCGATACTGGCTTACACATTAAAAAAAGATGTACACTGTTGCGGAATTTTTGTAGAATTATTTAAGAGATATATTTCCACAATACATTATATTCATGTAACTTTTATTACTTTTGCAGTGCAGGCCAAAATGGCTCGCAGATGGGAGATTTTTCCGTTTTACGTGACACTTATTGTGATATTTTGGCTAATTTACTCAATAACTACATTAATTATTATCTAGGTGTTATTTTTATGCATAAACTAAATATGATTGTAGTTTCATCAAAATCCTTTAAGTATTTTTTGAGTGAAAGTGTAACAAAGATCCATACAAACGTAAGATTCAAACTTCAAATCGTCGTAGATCCTAAACAATCATATAAATTGAAAAATTGTATATGGAACCTTAACATGATTTACGTTTATCTAGACAATAATATACATATTTCGACGTCGACATATTTCGTCAACTTATTTTTTTTCTATCTCACAATATGGCCCCTAATTGTCCCCATATTGAATTTCGACTACTATCATATAATAGCACTACCATGATAAAGAAAGGAACATACATACATATATACTATATATTTATGTATTTTACAGGGTATAGTGATTAACAGTTAAACACTATACCCTGTCTGCGCGTCGCGCTTCGCGCTCTTTCATTGCGCAGTCATGTAAAATATAAAAACAAATCAAAACCATGTAATAGCAAAAGAGAAGCGTACCAATCCACGCTGGACCCGCGTGGTGGGTCATGGCCAGTCTTCCTATTTTATTTATTATAGGGTAATGCCTATGCTGCACTAGTGGGGACATTAACAGGCTAATGATGATGATGATAGATAAAAAATATCTGTAATTTAAGAAAGGCCGACTTGCACAAAAATTAAATTAAATTCAGTTTAGCATATCATTGAATCTTTGTCAAATGTAAAATAAAGATAGAACAAGGGTACCTGAAATATGAATATTTTAATTATATCTAAATGAGTGGCGTCGAAATGCACCTAGACAGTTCAATTCATTATATAGTTTATGGTATACTAACAGTTGCCGGCGACTTCGTCCCCATTCACTTTATTTTAATATCACAGGGCTCTAACACATTTCTCTCTCTCCGTGTCTCAATTCAGGTAATAAACTGTATGTGTGCCAAATTTCATCCAAATCCGTTATCCTTTATGCCAGATTGAGTGATAAACATACAAACTTTCACATTTATAAGATTAGTAGCACCTTAAATATTCTATATATTTAAGGTGATGAAATGAGACTCAACACTGCCTTTTTCTTTGCAATAGTTAATGAGACAACCCTTTGAAAATAATTAAATTCAAGAACTAAATTTTGCTGAAGCACTGCGCAGGATACCGTACGAAGAAATCATCTGTAATGTGGAGGATTGCTTAGTGAAAAACAACATGAGAAAAGAAGACATGGAGGCGCTGCGTCAAGACATTTCATCAGTGATAAGACGAAGTAAACCACTGACTATTTATTTCGCCGGTTCTTCTCAGAAAGGGTCAAATAAATAACTCAAAATTACAAAAAAGATTTTTAAATATAGTACTTTATTAACTAAATTAGCTAATAAATTCATTTATGGACAATAAAGCTTAAAAAATCTTCCAATGAATATCCGAAAGCTCAATAAAAGTCTTCGAAGGTAGGTCGACAAAGTAAATAAAAAATCATTATTCTGATGATACAGACCTGAAAAAGCTGCAGAACGTCGATAAATAAAGAAATTTCGTGCATTAAACCGTAAAACTAGTTTTGTTTAATAAGTGATGTGCGTGAAAACCTAAGAAACAAATAATTGAATTCAATTGATTTCTTTGCACTCAGAGTAACAAAATTTTTACAAGCAAGCTAAAAAGTTGCCTGGGGGAAATTCGAAGTTGAGTCTGGTTGGGGCAAGAGATTTTCGTATTGAAAGTTTTAACCAAACATACAGCTTTGCGGTGCATCTATTGTTGCCGCGGAAAGCTACTTTAAGGAATATTCACAAAGCTTTTTAGTATGCTTCGAAAAACCCTAAGTCTTGGTATAATGGGTTTACAAAATGTGTTAATATTACCCGGTTTATCCCTATAAACTGTCCATGCTGTATCCATACATCAACGGGCGCTCCGGACACACGTGGTCACATCCCCTGGATCATGGTATTGATAAGGCAATGGGCAGCTTTTCACCTCCCCTGGCGCACGCAACAGCCCTGGCTTGAGTCCACGTGTCTAGATCCTCGTGGATCGAAGCGGCATCAGGTTGTTAAGGTTGATGCAAACTTATGGCATTACGGAGTGAACATCAACCCTTCTATCTGTTATTGTTTTACTAAAGATTTGATTTTAATCTCATATTAGCTCATTGCTACAAAAAATGTGTTACATTGGGTTCCTACTACTTGTAAACTGTTGTTTACGGAAAAAAGATTAGCTCAGTAATGTAAAACTATAAGAACTTTATTCTTTTTGGTTTGTATAAATATAAAATGCAAATTATACGTAGAAGTACGGAATATAGACCAGGGTCGATAATTTTAAAAATGGTGAAAAGTGAAAAAAAAATATAGTAGGATGAAACCCATTACAAAAGGTAGAGAATGTAACAAAAATGAAAGGAAAAATAAATTACGGGCGATCTGAGGTCGGGAAGGGGGAGGGGGTGAGTTTTTAAGGGTAAAATATGGTTAATCTCGATTTCCGGTAAAACTGCAAGTCCTATGAAAAAAAGTTAAATGGCAAAGTTGTAGGTAATAAAAAGATCTACAACTTTTGTATCGACACTTTTTTCACATAACCTCAAAATTTATGTAAAAAATGCGAATAACCGAGATTTTGGTTTTTGATTTTTATTTTTTGCAAAAAAAAATACACCTTACCTTTGTATGTCTCAAACATACAGTAATTTTTTTGATTTAAAATATTCATTTTTTCACCTTATTTTGACTTAATATCCAAAAAGCACCCTTTTTTTTTTTGTGACGAGGGGAAATGCAGTTACGCACAATACCGTGACGCTGACTAGGCGCACGGCGTGTGTGGGACTCGCCGGCACGGGAAACAGTGCCGACCCTACTCAAGCAGGACCAGTGCGGAAGGCCACACTGATCCTACTCCACTAAAACCCCCCGGTACCCTCCTACGCCCATATGGGGGCGTCTCGGGGCCGACGCACCTACGTGCGCCACATCTCCGAGCACGCCCCCGGGCAGGCCCGGCCCAACGAGTGGACCGGGCGACGCGCCTCAGGGGGACTGCGCTAGGGTACTAGGCAGTCCTCAGACGTGGTGGCCTATGCCGGAGCGGCACCTAGGACGCGCGGCTGGTCAGGCCGCGCCCAGACCACCTTAGGGCCGTCGAAGACCGGCAGTCACCGCTGCCTGCCTTCTTCGGCCCACCCGTCTACGCCGGAGAGGGGCGGCTAGAGCGTCCTCCTCCCGCTCCCTCTCCGCTGCCTCCTTCTGCGTCATCACCGATTCGCAGAAGGAGGCGGCAACCCTCCAGGCTCTCTCGCTACCAAGCATGGCTCTTACCATACTTGGTGGCGTGAGGCCTCCTACGCCGAGCGCCGCGATCAGATCGCGGCGCTCATCTCGCCAGGCCGGGCACACGATCAACGTGTGCTCGGCCGATCCAAAAAGCACCCTAATTTTCAATCGAAAATTCTCACGTTAAAATATCTGCTTTTTTAAAAAAGTTGGGGTGTTTTTTGTTTGTTGAAATCTCTACTTTCTGATGGTATAAAAAAAAATATACACTACTATGATAAATGTTCTCAGAAAATGCAAATTAATAACGAAAAAAAACTGGAATCCGAAAATCCTATTTTTAATACCTACTTACAACAACTATTTTTGCATGTTTTATGGATTTGTAATTTTGCTGTTCATCAATATAACATGAAATCTTACGTTTTTCGAGTAATTAAAGTGTAAATTTTAATAAATAGTTCAAAATTATACATTTTGCGGATTGGAGTTTTTTTCATTATTAATTTGCAGTTTCTGAGAACATTTACCATAGTAGTGTATATTTTTTTATACCATCAGAAAGTAGAGATTTCAACAAACAAAAAACACCCCAACTTTTTTAAAAAAGCAGATATTTTGACGTGAGAATTTTCGATTGAAATAAGGGTGCTTTTTCGATATTAAGTTAAAATAAGGTGAAAAAATGAATATTTTAAATCCAAAAAATTACTGTATGTTTGGGACATACAAAGGTAAGTTTTCACAAAATTTCGTGAAAAAATATTTTTTTTTGCAAAAAATAAAAATCAAAAACCAAAAACTCGGTTATTCGCATTTTTCACATAAATTTTGAGGTTATGTGAAAAAAGTGTCGATACAAAAGTTATAGATCTTTTTATTACCTACAACTTTGCCATTTAACTTTTTTTCATAGAACTTGCAGTTTTACCGGAAATCGAGATTAACCATTTTTTACCCTTAAAAACTCACCCCCTCCCCCTTCCCGACCTCAGATCGCCCGTAATTTATTTTTCCTTTCATTTTTGTTATATTCTCTACCTTTTCTAATGGGTTTCATCCTACTATAATTTTTTTGGTCTCAAAAATTATCGACCCTGGTCTAATAGGGTTCAATTAAGGACATTTTTAAATACATAGGAGTGTGTGAGTTTGCATATTTAAAATTTATTTACGTTGACGTGGCCGTGGCGATACCTCCGTGGCCGAGTGGTTTGTACGGCGGGTTTCATGGTGTCGCCGACTCGAGAGGTCCCGGGTTCGGGATTTGAACCCGGGACCTCTCGAGTCGGCTTAAAAACAAGGTTAGGGCAGATGTTTATGTGATGAACACGAGCATTTGTACTCCAGTCATGGATGTTTAATATGTATTTCTATATAAATATGTATTCTATCCGTTACCCTAGCATCTCATAACACAAGCCTTACAGTGCTTACTTTGGGGCTAGGCTAATCGGTGTGAGTGTTGGAAATATTTATTTATTTATTGCACAAAAATACACTAAATAAATAAAATAAACACTACCATGAGTAAATTTTATGATATACACGACACTTTAACGAAATAAGTTTACACGGTTTTTTATGAATAAACCTACTTTAGTTTAAAGTTGATTATTTCCTATTTTTTGTGTTTTATTTCTTTAGTTGGTTAATTTTATAAAAAAGTTGTATAGTATCACCTACATCTAAATATATAAAAGTAGAAATTGACTGATTGACTGACTGACCTATCAACGCACAGCCCAAACCGCTAGGTCTAAAGAATCCAAATTTGGCAAGAGGTTCCTTATGAGGTCTAGGGGTGCACTACGAAAGGACTTTTCAAAATTCACTCCCGAAGGGGTTAAAATAGAGATAGAAAGTTTGTATGAAGAATCCTATTACTTGAGTTTATAGACTGGAAACTTGGCACGAATACACATAGAAAGTTTGTGTGAAGAATCCTATTACTTGAGTTTATAGACTGGAAACTTGGCACGAATGCACTTATCTTAATATTTTATAAGGTTTTTCATTTTCAGTTTTTCTAAACTACCCCCTAAAAGGGGATTGGGAGGGTGTCGAAGTTTTCATATGGATTACTTTTAATGCGCATTTCGATTAACTGGAAACTTAGTATACTAAAGACCAGAAATGAAGAATAACATGTATCAGGGTTTTTAGAAAATCTACCCCTAAGAGGGTAAAAAAGGGGATGGTAGTTTGTGTGAAATTTATTATTCTTTGAGTGAATATAATTAAAACTTGGTACGAATACTTCTCTGACTAAAAAAAAGTTTTAAACTAAACTCCCCCTAAAGGGAGGATAGGAAGGTGCCGAAGTTTTCATATGAATTAATTTTAACGCGTATTCGATTAAATCGAAACTCAATATTTAAACTTGAGATCAGAAATAAAGAATAACGTGTGTCTAGAGTTTTGTAATTCTACCCCTGAAGGGTAAATAAGTTGATGAAAGTTTGTTTGAGAAATTGTATTCCTTTGGTTAATAGACTTGAAACTTGGCACAAATACTTATCTAAATAATAAAGTTTATAACTTATCCCAAACTACCCCCTAAAAAGGGGATCGAGGTGTCAAACGTTTATGTGGATGAACTCATCCATATAAAAGTTTGTTATAACACGCGTTTCGAAATACGAGTATGAAGTAAAATCTGATATGCTTCATGGTTCATGCGGCAGTTTTAATTATAAGTCACCTTGTATGAAAAACAAAAATTGCTCTAAAAGGTATCTCAGGCCTCTAGTTAGACAAACACAAACCGGGGACGAAGGCTACTCGCAAAATAGAAAACGTACTACAGACAGGTGGCTTTAATTTTGACATAAATGGACCAGAGATTGACAGCCGCTGGGTAGTTCCATATAATCCAGTTCTTTGGAGAACATTTAACGCACATATAAACGTCGAATTCTGTCTGTCTGTTGAATCAATAAAATACGTTTGCAAATACATAAATAATGGATCCAGGCCACTTTTTCTTTAGAAAATGAAAAAGGTGAAGTATAGATATTACGAATGTGTGAGGTACATAAGTACTTCAAAAGCGATACGGCGAACTCTTGGATTTTCGATTTACGAACGCTTCCCCACCGTGTTTCATCTTGCGGTTCATCTGGAAAATGGCCAAAGAGTATATTTTAATCAGTAAAATCACGCAGATAAACTTACAAAACCATCAAAAAATGCGCTTCTTGCCTTCTTTGAGTTGTGCTGTACTGATAATTTTGCGAAAACCCTTTTATATTACCAAGTACAAGTATATTATGATTGGACTAATTCACGATTCCAAAGGAGGTGGTGTGAAAGTAGACGGATGACCGCCATTTCGACGTCAACTTTTTTTATTCAAATTGGATCCACAATGCATCTCCTTTGAATCGTTCATATTTTTTCCCTATCACCAGTTAAGGACATTCTTTTAGCTGTGGAAAAAAACTGGCAAAAGAACTTCACAGCGTTAAGTAATTACGTAACAATATTTACAAAATATTATATTGTTACCGTCTCAATACAAAATCATATCATCTTCGTCATAATTATAGAAAAAGCCTGCCGGAAAGTTTGGAACAGTGGAGACCCAAGCATTTTTGTCTGAAATATAATTGACTTGACGACCTCCGTGGCCGAGTGGTTTGTACGCCGTGTTTCATGGTGTCGCCGACTCGAGAGGGTTCGATTCCCGGTGGGGGCAGATGTTTGTGTGATGAATACGAGCATTTGTAATCCAGTCATGGATGTTTATTATGTATTTCTATATAAATATAGTTATATAAATGTACAGTTTATGTATTCTATCCATTACCATTCCGTTATAGTTCAAATAACACAAGCCTTACAGTGCTTACTTAACTTTGTGAGTGTTGGAAATAGTAATTATTATTATTTTTTATTATTATTATAATCAGACACCTTATTTACTTTATTAATAAGAATTCTTTTAATAATAGCTTTCAATTGATTGACGTTAAGCGTTTCTGGATATTACTAGGAACTTGATTGTAAAAGTGTACATAAAGACATTTAAATGAATTATCGATTTTGTGGAGCCTTGTAAGTGGAGCCAGCTAATTTATATTTATTTCTAGTACTAAGCGAGTGCTTATCGCTATTTATAGGAAATAATGTAATATGTTTTCGAACATACGAGTACATTAAATTTTTATAAATGTACTGAGAAGCAATAGTCATTATATCGATTTCTTTAAAATTTTCTCTTATTATTTAGTCTTAAGATTGTAAATTGATCGAACAGTCCGTTTTTGCTGCACAAAATTAATTGAATGTCGGCAGCATTTCCCCACAGCAAAATACTGTACGACATTACACTATGAAAATAACTAAAATATACTAATGGGGCAGTATCTACGTCAGCTAATTGGCATATTAGAATTACAAGCACCGGCACTGTTGCTTTATTTTATAATTACCCCGAATTTAACCCGTTTCAAACACAAAGCTACTAAATTTATATTTTTTAAATACCAAGCAGATTGATGATAAAGCGGATTCATGACTGAATCACTAAGTCCAAGCGGACGAAGTCGCGGGCAAAAGCTAGTTACATTATATTGCTTTGATGCGTTCATAAATCAAGAAAAGTTCAACCTTAATCAAAAGAGCGAATTAAGCTCGCCAAGCAAGCTTGAACAACTGTTAGCCTAACGCCAATATTACACCGAGTTAATTGCAGCAGCCATTACTAATATTTTCTCTTCTTGCAATACATCAAAACTTGACTTGTTGTACTAACTAATGAATTCGTGTAATTATTCCGCCATCAATATGGGTCCTACTAGGCCACAGAACCTCCAATGGGAGGAGCGATGTAATTTGGAGCGAGATTAACGAGCCATCAGTGTTAGGGGGGTAACTCTGAACGTGCATAACAGCAATGCGTTTTATATTGAAACGATTTACGACTCGCTTTGAAATTGGACAGTAGACTTAGCCTATTTGACAGTATGAAAAATAAAGTACCAAATTTTGGAATGTGTATATTGGCGTTACATAAATATTGGGAGTGATTTCACTATTCTGACAAAAAAAGTTGATGGTAATGTTACTAAAAATCATGAAAGATATATATGTATTTTTTTATCCATTATCACGTGACCGAAAACGCCTTAGATTGGCGGAGCCTAAAATGACATCAACTGCCTGTAAGACGCCATATTTGCTAGAGAAACAATTTACGCGGCAAATTGGAAAACAGAATATTTATTTTCATTTTTGTTACTAATATATCCACTTTTTACAGAGCCACTATACATTAATAAATAACCTCTGAACTTTTTCAAAAACTTGTCATATTGCCTTTTGTAACAGCAAAGGTTAGCTTGAGGTGGCCCTACAGCGGACGCGAGGCAAAAGGAATGCTCCGGGACCGGACGGGATTCCGGGGCGGGTCCTCTCTATAGCTATAGGGCACCTGGGAGAGTACTACCTGAAGATCCTCAACAGGTGCGTTAGGGAAGGACGCTTTCTTTTTTTGGATAAACTTTGCCTAAATAGGAAAGAGGGCAGACCGGCCGAGTCACCGTCTGCGTACCGTCTAATCATTCTGCTGGACGAGTTGGGCAAGGTCTTAGAAAAGATCCTTGCAAACCGAATTGTCCAGCACCTTGACAACGTGGGGCCCAATCTGTCGGAGGTGCAGTTTGGCTTCAGGAAAAAAAGTCCTCGGTGGACGCCATAATGGCCCTGATACAGCTCTCACTGGGAGCGGTGGCCAGAAAGGAAAACCCTTTCCTTCCTGGTCACCGCTCCCAGTGACAGCTCAGTCGCGATATCTCTCGACGTGAAGAACGCCTTCAACACCCTCCCGTTTGAGGCGATAAGGGATGCTCTACGGCATCATAGGCTACCGAGGTACCTCAGGAGAGTGATATAAAACCTGGAGGGGCGTAAGGTGGTTTATGTTGGAGCTGGTGGGGGACTTTTGACTAGACTGGTGGAGAGAGGAGGTACCCAAGGTACTAGTACTTTGGTTGCACTAAGTTTAAGTAGAAGTAATAAGTAGTCGCGCCATAAATAACATAAGTCCGTTTTCAAGTGCTTTATCAAATGTAATGCAGTGCTGTTCACAGTCGATAGAAGTGAAACCTACAAAAATGTGAATATGTAAAAGTCGTAAACACCAGCTATTTTTATTTTTTATTTCTTTTGTTATGAATGTCTTATCTTAGGTTTATTTTCGAAAATAATAATTTATAAAATACTGTAAAAAAGTTGCAAACATTGGAAAGGTAAGGATTGTTGATAATAACCAAGTTTGTAATAATAAACAACTCAGGCACCCACCAAAAGTTTAATACTTAACCAAATTAAATATTCCAATACTTATTTTTTTTTTCAAAAAAAAAACAATGAAAAAAAATAACCGAGCTCAGGATCGAACCACTGATCATTTGTGTGGCTTTTCGTTTCATCGAGTTTCAAATCACAACACGGTGCTAAATAAGTTTCACTTCAAAAAGTTGTTTGTTGTATGCATTGCATACTCTTACATAGTTCTCAATCTAGCACAGATATTTTATGAATATATGTTTTTGAAGCAAGGTTACAATATTGATGTTGCAATAATTTATAAGGATTTTTTTTTCTTCCACAGGAATCCCTGTCCACTGATTATGTGTCAAATTTTTTTATAAAACCTTTTTGTTAGCAATATCTTCGCTTCTTGTAACAATGTTGATAATTTGTGTGATTTTTTTATAATTCGAGTCAATTATGATGATGACTATGATGATATTAGTGACTTTGAGAGAGTAAATAATTAAAGCTTAGTGATAATGAATGATACATAAATAAATACTTTGATATTATTTTATTTTTTCAATAAGCAATTTCAATTATTAGTTAGCACATTGAATTCACGAAGCAAACGCTATTAACATTGTTATACAGGCTATTTAATCTCATTCTCGATCATATTTTTTGTTATTTTATGTCCAAAAAAAATCTATTCGTTTAAATAACTTAAACAAATTTCGTTTAGCAATGGACTTTTAGAGTAGGCCCTCTACACTTGAGCACCTGTACGGCTTAAGTAGTTACGTCAGTATTCTAATATGAACCATCTAGTTACTCGTACATACCTATCTCAAGATCAACTTTTGCACTTACCGTTGATGTCATCTTAAAGGGGGAGTGTGAGAGCAATCAATTCTACGTCTTCTCCCTATCTTGAAATTGCACTCTGTGAGCGGAATCGTTTCTACACAATTTAATTTCGATTTAACAATAATAGCCTATAAAACCTCATGTATTACGGGCTGTGCTTTTACGGTTACCCGCAACTTGGTCCGTTTTAACTTAAGTATTTTGAGAATCCCACAGAACCATGTCCATGGGCGACGGTGATCACTTACCATCAGGTGAGCCGTCTGCTCGTATGCCCCCTATAACATAAAAAAAAATCATTTTTCCGGGGGAAAAAAAATATCCTAGATGTTAATCCAATTATGTGTAGATGTTAATTCAAGTTATAAACTATTTGCGTACCAAATGTCATCCATTTCCGTTGAGTAGTTTCTTCGTGATTGAATCGTGTAACAAACATACAAACTTTCAGATCTAGTATACTAACACCGGCGGCAACCAGCTTAACTGCGTCCGCGTTAAAGTCAGGCCATGATATAAACTATATGTCTATCAAATTTCATCCAAAACCGTTCAGTAGTTTTTGCGTGATTGAGAAAGAAACATACAAACTTTGACATTTATAACATTACTAGGATAATAATTTATTGCACAAAAATATAAGAAGCGGTAGAGCACATTTACAGTTCGATATAAGACGCACATTTTTCAAAATAAACTTCTAAACAAAAATAAAATTGTAGGTCGCTGATAGTAAGCGGCCACTATAGACTATAGACGCTTGCGATGCCAAAAAGTTGCGATGGTTGCCACCCTGACCCATTCCATACCCCGTGGAGCATGGAACCTTACTCACAGACAGAAACACAACACAAACAAAATGGTAATGTTATTTCACTGTAATCTTTTGTAAGGTTCAGGGTTACTTACCCAGGCGGGCGCTCCAATTCGAGTGGGACACCGCTATGCCCTACTCTCAATACTTACCTATTGCCGCTACTTAGACACCAAGTTTTTGCATCAAAATTAGAAAAAAATCTTCATTCGCTTTTCCTTCATTTATATCACTTCATCTGTTGTATATAAAAAATGGACCTATAAAGATACTAGGAGCTAAAAAGAAACAATACGTTCTTTATGGTCTTGGTAGCATAGCGTTTAGTCTAACCAAAAACTTAGTACCTATCTAGAGCGCCTCCGTGCTTCAGAAGGCAGGTTAAACCGTTTTTCCTGGCTGCTTCTGCAGTCGTTAGCATCCACCAATCTGCACTGGGTCCGCTAGGTGAGTCACGGCCAGTCTCCCTATTCTATTTATAGGAAAGGCCTGTGCACCTGCAAAAGGGACATTAATAGGCTGATGATGATGATATTTCTTTCTGGCTAAAACATTTTCAAAAGTTAAAAAATATCCAACAGAAAATGTCGGGGGAAAAGTTGGTCTTCCCAAACCTCTAGTCATATAAACCTACACTGTCAATAACAAACACGTATACATTAACTTCAGGCTCCTTAACAAGCACTTTGTTCAAACTCGCCGCCATCTTAACGAGAATTTTATGTACAGATTAGAGGATACGGCCCTGTTGAGATTTGCAAAAAGTTTCTGAGAGCCCTTCGCCAATGGCATCGTTCACCGTTAATTATTTAACATGCCGTGGATGATCACTTTTTGGGTTCCGTATACAAAGACACCCTTTTACGGTCCCCCATTTATTTTTTATTATGAATAAAAATATAATAAAAATTATATTTACGAGTATACCCTACTCATCGAGCTAAATAACAATGATGTATCATATGCTGGGGTAAAAAAATACATATATATTTTTTCGTCTCATCTTCATGTATGGCACACTCCTCGTGAAAAATAGTTTAATTAGATCTACAAGTCTTCCATCGTTCAACCTTGGCTCCGCCCGACTTCCAAATCATGAACAACATAATATTTATTACTTTTTAGTTTCATTTTTGATTATGAAGTCGGTTTTATTTTTTGTTCAAAAATATTTTTTATTTCATCCATTAAAGCGAAAATTACATCGTCCAAGTAACAAAAATGTTTCTAATATAAATCTACTGGGCGAAACTGGACCAAATTTTTATGGGACCAAATAACAAATATTACGCATCCCTTAAAAAATAATCACGTAAATCCGATAAGTAACTCGGAGTAATCGGTGTACATACATAAAAAACATAGCGGCCGAATTTAGAACCTCCGACTATTTGAAGTCAGTTAAAAATATCAGAGTTTCAGTTATGTAACTCATTCCGTTAAAGATCTAGAGATCCGTGACATATAGACAGACAGTTAGACAACAGAGTGACAACATTATGGTTCAATTTTTACCCTTTGGGTACGGAACCCTAAAAATAGGACCCTATTACTAAAGACTCCACTGTGCGTCTGTGTCAGGCTGTATCTCATGAACCGTGATAGCTAGACAGTGGAAATTTTCACAGATGATGTATTTCTGTAGCCGCCATAACAAATAAATACTATTAACAGAATAAAAAAAATATTTAAGGGGACCACACAACAAACGTGTTTTTAGCCGTTTTTACTCTAAATTAATAACGGCAATAGTTAAACGCTTGTAATATTCACAGAATATTTATTATTATTCAATTAATATTTTTTTAAGAAAATCCTACCAAGAAATAATTCACGCGGACCAGGCAGCAGACCCTACGCTATTCAGGCAGATCGGCCCTACAATTTTCTCTAGTAGTTCTTAGGCTGCAATGCATCTCTTCGATATTTATTTAGGTATTTTTTTTAAATAATTATTTTTAAATAAATATTTAGTTAAATTATTTTGTTTAAATCAAAGGGGGGGCTCCCATACAATATACTTTTTTCCGGTTTTTGCTCGGTATTATAATAAGTGTCTAATGTTGTATAGATAACAGAACGGAACCCTTCGTGGACGAGTCTGATACGCAATTGCCTGGTTTTTTAATAATAGGAATTTGATAATCACTGAAGCTGAAAATAAACAAAGACCCGCCATCTACTAAATTTCTCGAGCAACAGGAAGTTTCCACACTAAATCTTACATCTGTCCAATTTATTAAGGACTTAAAACAACGGAGCGAAATTCGCTCCCGTGTTTAAAAATGATTTTCCAGGATAACTCGAATGCATTGTATCTGCTCTCAATCCTTGTGCTCGATTTTAATCTCAGCACTTTATTTGTGCGCATCAGGGTAACGGTTCGCTAATTGCATTTAGCGGTGATATCGTGGTCAAGAAATGCTTTTCATTTACAATAAAATTGCTGCCTCGATAGTTTTAGAATGGTCAAAATATTTAAGTGGTTTTGACGGCAGGATGGCCTATGCATATTGTATGCAACTACAGTAAATTTCCATCAATCAATCCTCGACAGGTACAAGTTTACTTGAGATTGTTAAAATGCGTCAAGGATATGAAAACCTAGTCAGTAAGTAACCTAGTAGTAACCTGAAAGTCTGAACTTTTATGTAGACACTAAGCAGTGAATGCTGTACCTATATCGCTTAGTAATAATAATCTGTATGCATGCAATATATTTATATATTACAGTTGTGTCGCCGTAGTATCGCGAACATTTGCCGTTTGCACGCCGCATCTAACCAAGTCCCCACGACAACGGCTAACCAGAGCCGAGGTCCGAGTCTCAGAGACGCTCTCTAGTTGAGCCGACCCCTCAGGTTCGAGTGGTCTAGAGGCTCCAGATGAAGATGAGACTCCCCCCGTGGGGAGATGCCATCCACTTGGAATACCTCTAGAGGTACTCGCCAATTCTCGGTTAGAGGTCTCCTTAGGATCTCGCTATTCCCAAACCCGGTGATGCTGTAAAGGTCATCTGCGACCAACAGCATACAAAAAAAACTAACCGAGCAATAGTCGTATTTTTGACCGTTTTCTAAAACAGTTCGCGACAGAGCGTCAGTGTTAGCCTAGCATAATTGTGTAGGGTCTTGTTAGCCTGCAATAAACGAGTACTCTGAAGAACTACATTTTATTACACACTACCTGACCTGGCGAATTTTGTACCAACAATTTTTTTCTGTTTCTATTTTTGTATTATTTTCGTTAATACAAACCTTGCCCTGATAATAAAAAACACATTACAAGGAATTATCCAATCAAGTGCAGTCGTTCCGAAGTTTTTTCCTTACATACATTTCGACAGTCCATTTTTATTAGTAAGAAAATTTACATTCAAGTACATTAATTTTAACGAAGAAAAAAAAGGCCCGATGAACCTCTATGGAAAACAGACGTGACTGTAAGGTTTTGGCTTGGTCTTGGGCTTCATTCAATCTTGTTTGTGGAGCACCCACAACTTTATAGAGTCAATTAAATAAATAATGCATGAGATCAGACGCAGGTGCCGTAAATTCTTTGTTTGTGAATCCTTCACGTGAGGGTACACGAATATATCAATGAATTATCATTTCCATATCAGTACCACGTTCCTATATTACACGCTTATGGATATTCCATTTTTTTGTTGTTCTCAGAAACAAGTAAATAGTATTTGTTTTAGTTCTTGTGGAAGAACCTTAAGGAAGGTCTTAATAATGTCAAATCCGTGCGACGGACGGTGTTTAAAATCAATTTCTTAAAATTATAAAAAGATAAAAATTAGTCCTGGCAATGGTCTCTTAACGCCATTTTTGCTTAAGTTATTTACTTTTTTCTATAAAGCACTTAATTTAGCGTTTATTACCAACTCCGGTGGCTCATGCTCTCTTACCGCAAAACTACACTAATAAAGAAGATCAAATGCTTTAAACGTTTTAAGCTATTTTTGTATGTGTATCTGCATAATTAGATTTAAGCTTCAGTCTTTAAGTATCTAGACTTAAAAATTTCAATAATCTTAGTTGATAACCGGGTGGGTACACCACCACTCAGTCAAATGTATTTTAGTATTCAGCAAATCAAATACTGTCCTGCTCTCGGCCGAGTATAATGACTTGTAAATATTGAGGCTAGGCTGTACGGTAGACCACGCAGTGATGTACTTAGAGCCCCGTAGAGTAAAATCACTTAATGCGGTCTCCAGATTGAAGAGCTAGATTGTTCTAAGCTGACAGGTAAAACACCATGCAATACAGACGCACTGGAGGAGATGGAGAGGATGCGGGCTCATTCGCCTTAAAATAAATGTATAAATGTAAAAAATATTTCGTTATCAAAGACTAAAAATAATAAAATAAATTAATAGTTTAAAAAAACTAGAAAAACACGCTATTATAAATGCACGTAAAAACCAAAAATAAATGGATCGTTCAAGTTGTCTCTATTTTTGGGCTGCAAGTGTAAACTATGTTGACCGAAAATTTACTATCTCGAGCTCCTCCGTGCTTCGGAAGGCACGTTAAGCCGTTGGTCCCGGCTGCATCTGCAGTCGTTAGCACCCACCAACCCGCACTGGGCCCGCGTGGTGGGTCATGGCCCAATCTCCCTATTCCATCCATAGGGAAGGCCTGTGCCCCAGCAGTGGGGACAATTAATAGGCTGATGATGATGTGTAAACTATGTGCTTTTAATTATAATATTTGATTGTAAAAACGTGGGGCGCTAGAACAGGAAAGACTTTTTGTATAACTTGCTGAGAAATCAAGTTAAGCGATGGGAAGCAGGTTATACAGATTGGCGCTCCAGTAACTGGAATTATTCTATTCATTATAATGATGAATATCGCATTACTAATATCTTGATTTCTCAACAAATCATACAAAAAGTCTTTTCTGTTCCAGCGTCCAACATGGCAATTGGCCCGGGGCGCCAGATTTCAAACAACGCCCATTGGCATTGAGTCGTTAAAATAGTATCACTATCACATGATGGATTCAAGTTTTATATTAGTTTCGCTTTATATAATTTTCCTGTCTTGAAAAGCTATTCTGTTATCTGGTTCAACTTCGTCATGCAGTATAAAAGGTTGATTTCCTGAACTATTTTAAGCAAGGCGCCAGCCTCTTATTTTTTTTTTCTTTTCTTGTTTCAGAGAACAATTAGCTCGATTTGTCATATGATAGTAATAGTAGTGATCTATTATATGTTTAAATTCAAGAAAAGCAGTAAAATAGAAAAAGAAATACGCACATATGAGCGGAAAACCTGCTCTGCTGTACTTTGCTTGGATTATATAAAAAAACCTGTGTTACCATAAAAAAAAATATTTTTCCAAAAGGCAAACAAAAGGTAAATATTCTTTGTATATCATTATTCTTAATTAATCAAAAGGTGAACAATTGATACTGAGAGATATACTATCATAAGGTTACATTTTTATAAGTTCGTTTTTTTTAAACGCATAGAATTGTCCTTGCATGTATATTATGCATCTTAAAAGTATAAGTACATTTTAGAATTTCATTCATACCAATTACAGGCTTGCTTTCAGTATTTTGAAATAACAAGCAATATCATGAAATAATGAAGACACATTCATATATTACGAGAGACCGGTATGATATTCCAATTAGTAGCTTTCGATAATAACTTGAAATTATTATTAGATGCCTACCAATTAGCATAAATAATTGGAATATCAATTGTCAATTATATCTCTTGCAATCTGACTGGTTTATTTAATTGTAGCTAAATTGGTATGTTGTACCAAAATAGCAAAACTCTTTTTCGGATTAGGACGAAGCATTATATTTTTATAACAGACAAGAAAAAGCGGTAACTTCGATGATCTGGCCCACAGAACACAGAATATCTACCAACTTCCGATGACGATGACAATTGATTACGTGATTTAGCGCAGCTTATGTCAATATCATACATTTTATAATTTTCCGACTTCAATATCCTTTTTGAATTTTCACTTTGTTCAATTAACACTTTGCCTGCGGATCACGAATAAGATACGTGCGGGCGGTTATAATCTCACTCCTCGAATAGGATACGTGATGCATTTTCTTACTTACTGTTCAAAAATCTCGTATCCTGTCTGAGATCCGCGAACGAGATAAGATTCTTGTTGATATTACATACACATTGGAACAAAATTCCGATGTGTAAGTAAGTGCATTCAGCTGCGGCAGCCGATCGTTTCAGAGCGCGCGGAGGCCAGTATCCCACCAAAAACATAAATTTTATGTTCTTGATGGGATAGTTTACATTTTATGACCATTTGAAATATGCCAAAATCGAGCCGCGTACGGGGGGATCCGCGTGTGTAATTGCTTGGCTAGGAAAGTGTTAAATACGAAAAAAACGGAAATCACGTAATCAATCGTCATCGGAAGTTGGTGGTAGACATTCTGTGTTATGTAAGCCTAAGCGCCCTGGCCTGCGTACCTGACGGAAATAGTAGATAACATAACCTGTAGGTGGTATTGTATTCTCGTAGGATATTAACGTTCCATCAGAGTATCATATATTACGAATATGATGGCTGGAAGCCAGCGTTCATTTCAGGCAGAGCAGGCGGCGCTTTGGCTCGGGGGCAGTGTTACCAGGTCCGATTTTAAAAAACGGGAGGCGTAATAGTAAAAAGCAGTAGATGTATGGAAAGATCTACAAGAAAAAAACAGTAGATGCAGAGGCGTACTTTTTCCGGTTTTGTACCCCTCCACCCCTAGAATTGGTAAGTCAAATCAAGATATAGGCCAGCAACAAATGTGTTTCTCTCTGCTGCCCCTCAGCTCTCGTTTTTTTATACTGTTTATTGCATTATAATTAAGATTACCTACATTCTTAATGGCCAAAAACGCAACTCAATATACAATTTAAAACATAAAATCTTATTTTAAAAAACAGTAGATTCCTGTAGAAAATCAGAAGAACAGGATAAATTTCAGAAAAACAACAGGAGATCTCCTGTACAAACGTTAGACCTGGCAACCTTGCTCGGGGGCCTCCACAAGAGAGGGCGAGCGAGGGAGAGCCCCCACACCCAACCTGGACTGGTTTAAAATCGCATATGCCAGATTTTAAAATATGTTAAGGGTTATATCTTGTTCTTATATGTCTATTAAAAAAACTTCAGTAAATTTATTGATCAATACTTACCTACCTACTACTAATGTAATAATAAAATCAAGCCGGATGAAGTGAGTCTTTATTTTCTCATTAGCTAGATTATCAAAAGCATCCACTCAAAAGTGGGAAAATTTGTTGCACCTGTTATGAAAACCATTTAATTTTTCAATTACAGTTAATTCATTAGGTACTCTCTATTATGACATTTTTACAAAAAGCAAATTATTAAATATATTTGATATACTTGATAGGTACGAAAAGATGGGTCTTCGACTCTCTCTCTGTCTTTACAAACTAGCCAACTAGTCCTTTCTTTAATTTAGTTAAAATTTGTATAGCTATCAAAAAGAGCAATGCAAATTTCGAAAATTAAAAATAAAGTTAAACTTTTGCACTGCAATTTCAAAATACACTGGAGGACTTTCAATTTAGTATACGCCAGATAGAAACATAAATAACAATACACGGGGAATTTGTTTATATGTACAAACAACCAAAATTATCAGAAGCTAGAAAAATTATAGGAATCAACATTATCAATTCAAAAAAAAAACAAATTAAAAATAATTTTATTTGACACAGTAGGCTTAAAATACGTACATTTTCAATTTACATGCAATTATTTAAAGGAATATCTTTAACAATAGACAAGAAAAATATATTACGAAAAACAGAGAAAGGTAAATAATGCCAACTTGGTAGAAAGCTCAAAGAGCTGACGCTGGTTTTCAACTAGACCCCGGCTTATAACATAAATCCCAGTCCCCAATGTATGTCCAAAACACGTTTCCTTGGTATACTAAGGGAGACCGTATAAGATCGACCCTCACCGATCCGACAACTCGATGAGACATATTTTCCATCAAATGCAATTTATAAACAAATATGCCTATGATGACACGCCCATCGAAAAGTGTTCATAGCTATTTTTAACCCAATCAATTTCAATCAACTTTCCATCATCACGACCCTGACAACCGAATGAGTTTTATCTCAACCGAGAGTTTCCAATATACAGAACATGCCAAGGTAGGCTTGGCCACCCACCTCTGCGCACGGCCACCCGGCTAGCAGATGTGAATAGGTAAGTAAAGGCAACATAGGCAACCACACCGATCTGTTAACCAATCAAAATCCATATCATAGTTAAGATAACTTAATTACAAAACCAAAATTACAGGCCCGCCCGCAAATAAAAATCATCCGTCATTATCATTAATCATTATCCAGCTTCACTACTGCTAAACTCTCAATTCAGACTTCTCTAGGAGATGCAAGCCGTAAAAAAGGCTATATGTAAGCCCTTTATGATCACGATAAAACAGTATGATCGTAAATAAACTTCTCTAGTGCTATAAACAATCATCATGCAGAGCATACATTGCCTCGGGAGCGTGTTACAAAGGGAAGATCCGACTGTGAAAGAATACCCCATTTACATGACAAATACAGGTGTGGGACACTAGTATACTAAAACGCTAAATTCGGAAAACTTTCTAGTATATTTTTGAAAATTGAATACGGTAGATGTTTTGGATAGTTAGATAGTTTGTAATTATACTTCAGATCAATGTACTCGACAGCTGAATGCTCGCTACAACAAAGCTTGTAGTGAGCCTTCAGCTTATCATCAGCTTTCATCATATCAGTCATCGGGATTTTTGGCGGGAAGTCGTAAAAAACGGGCGTTTTAAACTTTTCTCCCAATTGTTATTATATTTTTTGATGAATATCAGCTAATCTTGCGCATTAAGTTGAAAATGTCTGAAATGGACAACGAAGATACCGATGTGGATAATAATAGTCAATTTAATAAACCTAGAAAAAAAGGTAAAACCTGGAAGGGAAAAAAGGCCAAAGCGTGGAAAGTGATCCGAAGAATTTTTACAAATCATACATTAAAAATAATTATAAAAGACGTTTCGCGGAAAATTCTGCACAGGCGAAAAGCATTATTAAAGATGTTCCCCGCGAATTACAAGATTTACTGCAGATTGCCGAAACAACATTATATATTCAAATACATAAAGGAGACACTTGGAAATATTTAATTATAGGCATTCAAGACACGGCTGAAAGCCATAGAAGCCAGGGCCGGTAAAACCAATTCAAAAAAAAATTCAAGTCAGCAGTTTTTACTTCCACGTGTTATTGTTGAGTTTTTCAGAATAACTCGATAAGAAATAGCTTAATTTATAAAAAAAAACACATACGCACAACAAATTATAAAACGTAATTCAAAATCAATGGTGTGGCAATTTGTGCAGTGGGATAACAAAAAAAGTCAAAGCGTGAACATACTTTGAGCAGACTCCAAGGTTGTCAGGAGTATATGCTTACTGCTTTGCAAATGAAACAAACTTTTTCGCACACGACAGGTTTTTATTGGAAAGTTCGAAATACAATACACCGCATTAAGACTTATATAAACTGCTAATATGAAACACTAACGCGATTCACAACAATATAACGCCATCTATTAAAGAAAATATAAATTAAGGCAGGAAATTTCCTTATGGAGTAGTGTCGCGGGCGGTTCGCTAGTTCGTAATAAATAAAACGAAATTAACATTTACACTTGTTGATCATCTGTAACATAATTGTTTTTTTAATTTCCTTTAATTAAGATATGCTGGAGTTTTCTTGGAAAACTTCTACAAGCTGCGGAGGGTTTCGTGTAGAATGGAGTTATAGATTAAATAGTTTACGTAGAATTTTTTTTTTTTTGTTTCCTCCCAGGCGGGGGAGAGGGTGAGAAATCCTCATGGATACCCTACAGCCGGCTGTAAGGTTATGTCAGACTCTTACTGACTACACCCTTTATTCATGCTTATGGCCAGAAGGGCCTTACAAGCTTCATCTGAAGCGATCAACCCCAGAGAGGGGGAAGATGCGGCGCTGCGTTAGTTTAAACTAGTGCATAGTTTAAAATAACGCAAAATGCGCTTAGAGGACAAGTGCACTCAGATGTGCACTTGAAACGGGAGGGGACTGAGAGGAGTCGAACCTCTCTGTGTCGGGGGGGCGGGGGGACTCACCGCGAGTGTTGGATCCTCAGCGGCCAGGAGGGCCGCGAGATCGCGTGTGAGTTTATTGTGTGTGGCTGTGAGTGCGTGTTTGGGCCTACGGGGCCTGAAGCGAGATGGAGTGTGTGGGGCGTATCCCGACGCCGATCTGATGAGTACGTAGAAATTATAATCAGTTCATTTTATTTAATTTGAATGATCAAACTAAGTTGATTCAAGTTTTAATGCAGTCCTATTTAAGTCATGCTCTGCCTCTCTCTTTTTACATCTTAAGATATATTGGTTTATAAAATAGCGGGGATTTTAGAATTTACTTGAACGCGGCAGAATTATTTACGAGGGGCAATCTTGCACCTTGGTAAGTATTCCCACCATACCTGAGCCAAATATATAAAGATTATAGAGTCACACATGTAGAGCACCAAAAAAAAATTCAACAATCGGCCAATACTTCTGTAAGCCATGCTACTTATAGTACTTACAAATATTATAACCTACAATGCACTTTTGTGACAGATTTTTATTCTCCGCACGAATTTAGCATTTACCAGTGCATCATTGATAAGCCAACACATAACTGTGTCTTATGTAAGACTTATAGCATTATAAGTTGCTATTCTCAAGAGAAATATGCTTTTTGGATAGTGTCTGTCGTATAGCGACAAAATAAATAGATAATAAAGGTAAGGAGAAAACAGAAGAACATAAATACAGTTTACAGAATATATATATTTACGACATTAATAATGAATATTTACAAAACAAAAAAAATATATATATAGTATGGGTGTCATGGATCCACGTAGAGCATGATAAAACTTTTTGTTAAGTATGTTCTTTTTAGTGATTCGGTTTATAAATATATATATATATGTATTTGATAGCTATCAAGAAGAAAAAGACTGTTTTTTGTTTCCCATTGAATGTTATTTGTTTTTTTTATCATTTTTTTTTATTCTCAAGAGAAATATGCTTTTTGGATAGTGTCTGTCGTATAGCGACAAAATAAATAGATAATAAAGGTAAGGAGAAAACAGAAGAACATAAATACAGTTTACAGAATATATATATATATTTACGACATTAATAATGAATATTTACAAAACAAAAAAAATATATATATAGTATGGGTGTCACGGATCCACGTAGAGCATGATAAAACTTTTTGTTAAGTATGTTCTTTTTAGTGATTCGGTTTATAAATATATATATATATATGTATTTGATAGCTATCAAGAAGAAAAAGACTGTTTTTTGTTTCCCATTGAATGTTATTTGTTTTTTTTGTGATCTTTAATATAGTTATTTTATCCCAAAGGACTATTTTATTCTATTAGTGTCTTGGGCAAGGCGTAAGCCAGGTAATCATCCAAAAGAACCTGGAAGAAGCGAACAAATTCTTCACAGTGGGTGTATAAAGTGTGGAGGACACACCTGGTATAGTGGGCGTGAGTCGTCGGCTATCTTCAGTGGAGGCTTGAGGGTCGGGAGGCCATGCCGCTGGCAGACGGGCGGCTCTCCTGGAAAGAGGCAGCGCTCCTGGTCGGGCATCTCCCTTGATACTCGACCAGCACTGCTGGTGGTTGGCAGGCGTTGCTGGTAGGTGGGCCGGTGCTGAGGTAGGACGGCTAGAGCTGTTGGTGGAACGGCAGGCGCAGCTGGTAGGTGGGCTGAAGCAGCTGGCCAGAGGTTGCAGCTGGCGATAGGTGTCCGTCGATGACAAAGGATGTTGAGTGGTTTGAAGTTCAGTAAAGGAAAAGGACGTTATATAGCCAAAGGGTGCCGCACGGCTTTGAGGTCTATGCTTGAATCCCGGGACGGCCAGCCCCGGGACAAGGTCTTTTAGTAATTTAGAACTTACAGCCAGCTAACAAAAGTTTGCTTGGCAACTTTTGCCGAAGAATTGTTTGCAGAATCAGAGCGACTCAGCCGTTTATAGGTTCAGAACCATTTAAATTTAGAGAAGGTTAAAATTGAACTAAAAATAATTAAAAATAGGCCGGCTAGGCATAAAGCCAGTCGGAAAAAGTATTCGTGTCATGGGCAGCCACGGCAACGGTGAAAACTTGTAGATGCCAAATATGTCAAGAAAATTAATAAACATAATTATTCTTAAAGATAAATAAATCAGAGTAAAACATAGAAAAATAATTCCGATGATACTATATGTGACTATATATAAATATAAAAATATATAGAAATGGCGGTAGGTGTCAAGCACTCCGGAATAACGATTTTAGTAGTTGGGATTCTGATATGTATTTACAAATTGTTTACAAAATGATAAATAGTGTGTAATGTCATTGAAGTCATGCGATTCCAGGGATGATAATAAAATATATGTGTAAATAATGGTAGTATGCTGAAATTGATGGATGACAAGAGCTGTAATGAGGTATGCTACAGGTCTTAATGAAAAAAAAATCCCTCTTATAATTACAATGTTAAGATAATATTGCTAATTCGCGTAAGAAATTTAATAAAATCATGGAAAGACATTCCGATCGAGAAGGGTTTAGCTTATTTTTGTCCTGTTATTATTATATTTGATTTTGTGACCGTCGAAGCATAAGTTCACTTCTTGATTACGCATACTTTTAAAATAAATATGAAATAATTAAATTTTTAAGATCAGGAAACTTCGTGTTACGCATCGAGTGTGATCAAATTTCGTCAATCGTGATAGTGCATCTTATAACTTACAGTGACGGTGAACTTCCAACATATTTAAAGTCAAAATTCATTCATTATATTTTTACGAAGTGGATGTCTTAAATTATGTAACGGTTATCATGATAAGGAAGCTGTGAATATTACTCAATGCAAGAAGCAAGAACACTATAGAAGAATGACATATTTTGACTGCAGTTAATAGCGCTGGAAATCCTCTTTAACCTTATATAAAAAGATATGACGCATCGTTGGCGCAAGAGATGAGTAGATATATCTAACCAATAACTTGGTGTCATTTACTGTGTTAAGTCGACCCTACTCAAACTTAGGCAGCTCTCAAAGATCGAGTGGCTTTCCGGTATTCAACCGTAAGATCGTATTCTTTCTTTAATCTTAATTGAAACTATGCGATAAAATCGTACGAAATGAAACTACTCGAAGCATTTGATTAGGAATTTACGGATGAAGTAAATAAAGTGTTGCATTTTTTGGTTAGAAATGCTGTATTCGTTATTCGGAATATATTTTTTATTGCTAAATGGTAAACGAAATTTATATTATACTAGTGGCCCGCCCTCGCTTCGCTTCGGTGTTAGACTACAGTTTTTGTTCTCAGGCTTGTATTATACACAATGACATTCATCTATGATTCTTCTCATACCTGCATGCAAAGTCTCAGCCCGATCGGTTTAAAATTGACAAAGTTTCATAGAAACTTTCATTCCCTATTTTATCCCCTTGGGGGTAGAATTGATCAAAATCCTTTCTTAGAGGATGCCTACGTCATAACATCTACCTGCATGTCAAATTTCAGCCCAATCCGTCCATTGGTTTGGGCTGTGCGTTGATAGATCACTATGTCAGTCAGTCAGTAACCTTTCAGTTTTATATATATGGATACCGACATTCATACTTAAGCTATCACAAATACTACTATTAAAAATACCCATTCAAATCCATTTAGTTTTTGTTGAGTAACAAATGTTTAAAGATTGAGTTCAAGCACTCAAATTATAACATTTGTCGGATAGTACTGATACTATGAAATAGAAATACATTTTCATCATTATTTTGTTTTCTTTAAGGTATATTTTTCGTGAAATGCCAACTTTGTGGTAAGGAATGTCCAGCAGACACCAGCGAGATAGCTTGCGGTTTCAACGCCGGAAATAGCTCCTACAAGATGTTCCCAAACAGATGTGCTTTAAATCGATTCAAGGATTGCTACAAGGCAGGTAAGTTAAGGCATAGGTCCGAGCTCTGCATTGCACAGGCCTCTGTATGTAGGTGGGGATGCCCTCGATGCCTCGGGGCATCCCCAAGTTGGGTGGGTCCGTTCGACTCGGACACTCACTGGTGGGGCTGTGGATGTATCCGAAAGGGTTCCCATGGCCTCACACAGTGCCGCTGCCTCGTCGGTGAGGTGAGGGGCATCGTCAGGGTTTTAGTGGGTAGGGCCCCCCTTTCTCTCAAGTTGCAGCCGTTGCAGCCGTTGAGCCAGCCCTTGGACTGGCTGAACGGGTGGACGAGAGAAGGAGGGGAGGAGTCCCACATAACCGAACCGCACTCCTAGAGCGGTGAGGCATGCGTAACGCATTTTCCTGACGTTAAAAAAAAAAAGGTAATTTAAGGCATAATTTCTTATTGATGTGAAACACTTATTGCGGTGGTACGGATGTAAGAACGGCTGTTCAGAAGCAACGCTCCTAATGGCGGATAGACCTTAGCGTGACGTCAGCTTTCTAGAGCTGGATTCGGCTAGCACTCTTTTCCTACTTTACACAGATTCATTTACACGCATCTGATAGGCATCCCACGACATCTCATGTTTTTTATGTAAAAACGCACTCATACATATTTACTTTGGACACGTGCTTGTAACCCGCCTGACGGCAAGCGGTCATTTTAGCATATTAGCGCTTGCGGTAACCTCCCATGACATCATTTTTTTTCTCCCCGTATGAAAATAATGTCGTAAAGTTATTTGGTAATAAAAAAAATATAATGCGATTAATTGATAAATGAAATATAAAATGAGAATCATCTCGTATGTATTACTTTTTTCTATTTACAGACATGATAGAAACACCTTTAAAATATTGCATAAAGTATCACCAGGAGTCCAGCGCTCGTAAGATGTACGGGGAGTCTTGTCCAGTGTTTTGCCCAAGCCATTATCGACCAGTGTGCGGTGCAAATAAGATCGCAACTTACGTATACAGGACCTTTACTAATGGATGTTACTTGGACATGGTCAATTGTAGGGGCGATGAAGATTTCTCTTGTAAGTGTTTCTCATCATTCATAATTAGCTTATTAATGTTTCAAACTTTCATAGTCACTAACACTAAAATAATTTTTGTTATAAGATCCCGCTTGGAAAACTATATATAGCAATCCCTTGCTGCCATGTTTTTTTTGCGAGTCCCCGATATTTCGGCACTATTGCAAGCGCCATGATCACGGAGTAACTCATATCGGGGACTTGCAGTAAACAAGGAGCAACCCCGCTAATAACAAAAAATATTACAGCCTATTAATGTCCCCACAGCTGGGGCACAGGCATTCCTTATGTGTGGAATAGGAAGACTGAGGTCACCCACCACGCGGGACCAGGGCGGATTGGTGCGCGTGCTAACGACAGCAGAAGCAGCCGGGACCAACGGCTTAACGTACCTTCCGAAGCACGGAGGAGCTCGAGATACTAAATTTTTGGTCACCCATCCAATGACCGACCGCTGCTGAAATTCGATTAACTTCGATTAACAATCACAGAAAATGCGCTAACCAAGTGTTTAGTGGTGCAAGTGCGCCATCGAGATCCTCGTCATTATCAATCTTTTAATGTTCCAGGGATCCCTAACAGGGAAAATGGCTTAAGGTATCGAGATAGTAAATTTTTAGTCATACTTCCTATAATTTACGACGATAACAATTTATTTGTTAAGAGTTAATCAGAGAAATGGGAAGAAAGATTCTAAGAAAATGCGAAATTGATGAGTCTGTAAATAATTGGCAACATCTTTTATCAACTGTAGTAAGGTAATGAAAAAGTAGGAGTTCTCATAATTTTCAAGATTATGACTTTATCAAAGGTTCCTGAGCTTCTTTTCATAGAAATTATAAATATTCAGCGATTTACCATTAAATATTACTAACTACAGTATTTATACATTGCCAGGGCAGTCGCCCATACAAAACTTTACCATGTCCTTTATAAATCCTACACGAACAACGTAATTTTGTGACTCATTTCTTTGTCGTACTATTCGCAAGTGGAATTCGTTACCCGCCCTACGTTTTTCCCCCTCTTACAATCTGGGGTCATTGAAGAGAGACGTGAAGAAGCATTTCTGCAGGTTGGCAAGGCCGCAAGGTGAGGATGGTTGGTGTGGCAGTTTATAACTGCTGTACCAGCTGTCGTCTGGACTCTATCCACACCACCTAAGATCAGGTGGAGCAGTCATTTGCCTACCTAGCTATAAAAAACTACACTAAATTATTTAAAACAAATACACACTCAAACTTAATAAATTTAGAAGTATCTTAAAACCACATCTAATTTACTATTTGACAGGAGAATGTTAAAAATTCTGTATTATCCCGAATAAAAAATATATAAATGTTCAAACTAATTATGGTTTCATTTCGGTTAAAAGGCTACCCTACCATAAGTAAATAAAAATAGCGAAAAAATTAAACAAACATTCTAATTTTATTTCTGCTACTCCCCACAGTACCTATATCTCGAAGAGCGGAAGCAAGTTGAGAGACATTTGAGAAATATATATTTGATAAAATTATTGCTGTCACGCATTGGCAAATCAGCTATCTTCGCGTTTGGACTTTATTACCACTTAACATCAGGTGGGGTAGAGTCATTTGCCTACCTTTATATATATAAAAAAAAACCGTGTTAAAGGGTAACGCTGAAAACTGTGTATAAAAATTGCAAAATTCGAGGTTAGGCTCTCGACGATTTCCTCCTTGAAAATGAAGCATATTTAAAATAAATTTTACCCATAGAATAATAAGTAGTCATACTATGACTCAATATTTTGCTTTTTTGTAAATGCTTATTAAATCTCCACACTAGACTTTTTAGTGATGATAAAAAATTGTTTATTTTTGTACTTTTAGAGGGCTTCTTTTTTCTTTGAAACATAGGTTATCGAGAAAAGGAAGACAGGAGCATAGAATGAGTAAAATTATATTTTATGAATGAACATTGATTCTTTGGCGATAAAAATCAAGGAGGGATCAGTCGAGAACGTTTGTATGGAAAAAACATTACCCGCCTCCCCTCTTTATTGCTATGTAGATAAATACTGCGCCAAAGAAAAGCTTTATATATTCAGTGTGGGAAAAACAAAACAAATAAACAAACGAAACTAATATCTGAAACATTAAACAAACTCGTTAAACATTTAAAGCGGTGTTATTTTCCACTGTGGTCAAAGCTTCCACACTAACTAGGTGCATCTTGAAAAATATATTTTAAGTATAAATTAAATTAAGTAAATACAATTTTTTTCGTGTATTCTCTAAAAACCTTTGTATCCAGGGACAAGGCAATTTCAATATATTGTTTTAAATTATCGATAATCGTAACTTATCGACTTAAGATCTGACTGATGTGCATTTGTTTCTTTACAGCGTATTACGAAGTACCATTGGATTTTTGCCAAAGACACCTAATGAAGAATATTTTCCAAGAAAAATTGGTGATGTCAAACTTAAAGGATTACCACGACTACATGTAGTTTAGATAAAATTTTTCGTATTTCATAAGCAGATTATAAATTAAAATTAAATCATGTCAAATAAAATAACATAAATGATTATGATTTTATTTATTTTTAAGCATTTAACTACTAGATGTTTAAATGTAAAGAAAAGTTTACTAGAAAAAAATGTATACGTTAAATACTTATAATTTGAACACCGAGACAGAACCGGAATCTCTAATTCCTGCTGGCATCGAATTACATAGGCGAACGGCATGTACTGTGAAGGAATAAGATGCGAAGTCAGTGTTATGGGACATGTTAAGAGGGATTTGATATGGGATCTGCAAGGATCTGTAGAAGAGTGGACAAAGGAAAACCGCTCTCGAAAATAGGATTAATACGAAGGATTATAGAGGATGTTGAAAAGGAGGCAAAGGGTTCTCAAATTCCTGCGCAGGCGTATAGGATGCCAATTGAGTTCTTTACGAAGTTTGGAAACATGGTCATACTTCCGTACACAAACGATAAAACGGATAGCAAGGTTCTGCAGGCGCTCAAGTTTGTTCAATAAAGTTTCTGATGCATCTAAGAAGCAAGCATCGGCATAATCTAGAAGTGGAAGAACGAGTGACTGAGCAAGTGAAATTTTGGAATGCAAAGGTAAGAAATATTGAAGACATTTGAGGGAATGGAGCGTGAAGTACTTTATTTGATTGACATTAGCAACTTGGGCAGCCCAGGAAAGTTTGGAGGCGATTGTAAAACCAAGATTTTTAACAGATTTTTATATATTTTTTATTAACCGTTTATGTGTCAATTATTGTATAAAATTAATTTATTATAAGGTTTTGAAACTTGGAAATAAAATACATATCAAATGACACCCTTTGATCCAATAACTTGGAAATGTCACTATTTGATTCAATATTTTTTGTAAAATGTCACCTTTTGAAACTCACTCTCTAAAAAACCTTATGAAACATTCGGTATAAAAATAAAAATAAGAACAGATTCACACAATATATTTTTATTTCTTATACATGTAATTCCCCACAATCAGGTTCCTAGTTTGAACCGACTAAATACTCTTCAAACTATTTCTTAAGAATATGTCACTTTTTAAATTCAAGTCAATAATCACACTGATTGAATAAAAATGTAACTTTTTGTTCCGGAAGCAGCAGTTCACATAGATTATTCTATGAAACTAGTCACTTTTTGAACAAAATCTTGGAATTTAACATTTTGAGCCGATTGAAATAAAAAAACCGAATGGAGCAAAATACGTAAATGTCACTTCTTGTTCCTAACTTGCTCATACAATAGATACCTACACATTCCGATAAACAAAAAAAAAATATGTATTAATAGTTCATTGCTGTCTGTTCCCAATGCTGGCGAGAGCTCTCTCCACCAGTTTGTCGCTGAGCTACAAGAGCTAATAAAAACGCGCAACATTTTTGCTCAGGATTGTCTCCGGCGAGCGAGAGCGGCGCGAATAATCACCCCGACGAGAGAGAACTTGTGCTTCAATTACTATATTACTCGCACCCTCGCTTATAGTCCGGCGATAAATCTATCGGAATTACACATCTTCCCTCTGCTCGCCAACTCATTTCTAGTTTCTGTTGGAACTAGTGCCTGACGGACGCCGCCATCTAGTCACACTAGGTGAATCTAGATGGGTCGCAAAGTTCGTATAATACTTAAATTTTTATTTTTTAAGCAAGTAACTGATTGGTGTTTAAATCTTAAGAAAATATAACTAGAAAAAATTCCACACGTACCAGGCAGCAGACGGGACTCGAACCCGCACCCTTCGCTATCCTGGCGAAGGCACTGACCAATTATTCTACCGCTGCCCTGACATTCTTAAGCTGCAAAGCAGCGCCATTTCTTCGCATTGTAGGTAACCCACAATGTCAAATGAATACTTTTACAACTATTAAACATTTGAATGGAGAAATAGCAATTATAGTTATATTTTTTTTTTAGCATGTAACTGCTTGATGTTCAAATCTTAAGAAAATATAACTAGAAAAAAATCCACGCGGACCAGACAGCAGACGGGACTTGAACCCGCACCCTTCGCTATCCAGGCAAATGCACTTACCAATTATGCTACCGCGGCATATCGTATAATATGTTTAGGTTTCAACACTTAAAACTAAATGGCGTTGCAGACAATATATCATGTCAATATAGAGAAAAAAAGGGCTGTAAAGACACTTTTTATTGGCTTCTAAGTAGTAAAAATCTCAGATAATCGATTACTGTCTTTCATTTGAGCACCCATTTTACAATGAACCAATATCGAATAGTTAAAATCGATTTCGATATACAATTTTTAATGTGTACTGATTTTTTGTTCTCCTTACGTCCGTTGTGGCGCTGCTATTCAAGTTTCAATACAAAATTTGACATTGACTAGTCGCACTCGCAAACTATTCGAATTCGATATTGGTTCGTGAGGGTACAGGACTTCCAATAGAAACGTTTCTCTGTGCACGGGACAGGCGGGTGAGCCTGTCGCGTGCACGCAATAGGCTTTATATATTCATAAATTATTTATTGGCGTACAGCGACTCCATAAAAAGTGGATATTTATAATTCTGTTGGGGCCACTATATGAGTGAAAAGACAAAAATAAAAATTCTGTTTTTAAATTATCGCGATTCTTTAGCAAATAAGGCGTGTTTACAGGCAAGTGACGTCACACGGCAGTCATTAAACGTCAAACAGTACAAAGTAATGTCACTTCGACAGCATGTTTACAAGTAGATGACATCATTTTAAAGGCGGTGTTTTTGGTCACACGACAATACAACAAATATTATACATTTAATACTATCCACCACTTTTTTTACATATTTTTTTTGTATTTAACTGCCAGATGTTTTAATCTAAACTGAATAGTGAAAGCGTTTCCTATATTCATGTTAAATACACATACCAATGATTGATACTTTAATTTTCTTACTGTCAAGTATGAAACTTAGCTTTTGTCATTATTGTATCGTCCATGACTTCAAATTTCCTCGTGTGGCTGACTCTGACTCCACAGTCTCCGGTTGCGCAGGCCCCATCTTTCCGCGGGTGACTATTCCTAGTGGACGGGGTGCTAGCGATGTGGTGTGAGGATGAAAACGCACTCAAGAGGCTTGAACAAATGGTGAAAACTATGCAGTGCCCATCCAAAACACCACATTAACAGTCATCAAGCTGTCGGATGTGAAGAAGAAATTCAGAGTTGGGCTTCTACATACCCGCATCACCGAGTCTGCCACACTGCAGCGAGTCCTTTATGTCCGTTCCAGGTAATGAACCGTTTAAGTTTTTATATTTAAAGAAGGCTTATTTAGAGAATAATTAACTTTAAAGGTTCATTGAATTCAGTGCTGGCAATTTCTTCGCGATCGCAAAAGAATGAGACAATATGCGAGTTTTAAGTTAAATTTAATTGACTTCTCTACTGAATTATAGTATTAAATGAAAATTTACATTCTTTAACATTGTTTTATTACTTAACTGCTTACTCACAATGCTAATTTAAAAAGATAAGGATAATTTCAAGCTTAACTCTGCCCAAATGATTTAATTACCTTTCGGGGGACTTTATTCCAATTATAAGTGGGAACAGACATTCAGTAGATTTAAAGTAGGGCCAGCTGGAGTATAATTAGCATGACCATTGCTGTAGGTAATATTAAAGGCAAAGAATTATATTTTTTGGGATATTGTTACTTAATGCTGTTTGTAATATATTTTTTTTATAAAAAACTTGTATAAAAATGACGCTTGCGGGTGTCACAAAATCAGGGCAATCTCAGGTGCGTGATAAAATCCGCACGATATTAAAAAACTCATATATAGGGGTACGAAAGATTACCCATAACGTATTAATTAAACAGTTTTCCTCGGTAAACGAAGGAGCGTGGCCATCCCCTCTCCAAACCAGTCTCCAAAATATCAATGAAGCGAATGCCACTTTACATTTTTCACATTATAAGATGCTTCTCTGCGATATTTCCTTAAGTACTCTCGACACAAACAAGATTTGTTAAAGACAAAAGAGTGGTTTATTCTTTCCGAGTACTTACTCGTCAAGATATCGATGAAGTAAGTAAGTTAAGACTGATAAGTAAATAACCTTGTGTTTCTTATATTTCCACAAACATCAACCATATATCAAATTTCTACTGGTCCCAAGCTGCCAAAACTGTATGTATTGTCGAAGATATATACACAAACTGCATACTGCGCTGTGTCCATCCGCCCAATCTTGAACCAATCTTTTAAAGAATTTAATTACATGAGCATGACTGTACATCTAGCAAAGCTAATAACTACTTACTAGCAAGAAATTTCATGATCGACGACCTCCGTGGCTGAATGGTATATACGAAAGGTTTCGCATACTTTGAGGTCCCGGGTTTGAATTCCGGAGGGGGCGAATGTTCGTATGATGAATACGAGCATTTGTACCTTAGTCATAGTTGTTTATATATCCTCCTGACACCTGGCGTCCTTTTCAAATTGCTAAATAAACCGTAGTCTAAAGGCCGAATATATTTGAACTTCTTATTTCGACAACGAACGATCCACCTTCAGGTAGCATCAATTCCCGAGTGTTTGTTTATTTCCACTAAAAAAGTATTGGACACGTGCACTAAAAAAGTATTGGACACGTGATTGCTTGCAGCCAATGAAATTTAAGCAATGGCGATAGTAATCCTTTGAGTTCGATAGAAATGTCAAACCTAGTGGCCGTCATTCTTGCGATGTGTGCTCTAGAAGGTCACAATAATGAGGGCACGTGGCCGACGCAGTGAGTAAAACTTCAACTGCTTTTGATAAATTCACTTGTTTTAATGTTGATTTTTTATAGCGACAAATTATGCAGGGCCGCGGTAGCATAATTAGTCGCATAATTTGTCAGTGCATTCGCACGGATTGCGAAGGGTGCGGGTTCGAGTCCCGTCTGCTGCCTGGTCCGCGTGGAACTTTTTCTAGTTATATTTTCTTTAGTAAACATTATTTTGAATTCACTTACTTTAATGGGGAAATAAAGAAAAATAAAGTAATTAAACGGCCGTAAATAAATTACACCTATATAGAGGCACTTCGTTCGTAATTCATGTTTTAAGTATGTGGAATAATAATTGATCTTATGTATATCACTTTCGGCGTTAGTACTTAAAGTAGCTTATATATTATTTTCAGTGTTACGAGACCGCAATAGTACGGAAACATTAAATAATTCCGAGTATGAAAATTTAAGTGACGATGAAGATTGAGGGTGTGCATGGTTTTATAAATGAATCCTGATCTGCGGAAAATGAAGATTGGAGACTGTTATGACAGAGATGATAGCAATTTACCAAGAGGTTTAGGTCGTTTTTGTAGTCTTGTCAAGACTACTGGTCGGCAAAGTCGGGGCAAACGACGTACTGGCTGGAGGGTTCACAACACACGTGGTGGCACGGGTAGTCCGGTTCGGCCACAAGATGTTTCTTCATGGAAACGGATAAATTCGACCTGGATTTGCCAGGTTTTGTTCGTCACCATCTCAATTGTCATCCATTAGAGCTGGTTCCCACTTGTCGGGTGTCGGATTCGTATATTAATCGGATGTCGGTGCCTTTGGTCACACACGCGATTAATAATAATCGGTTGTCGGTCACGGTTGAAGCTTTAACCAATTTTAGGCACTCTACGCGAGGCGACTGTTCACGATGGACGTTAACGAAGTTCTTGTTGTGATGTTCCTATTATTATTTAAGAAAACAGAAAAAGAAAGCCATGGAAAGTAAATATTGGGTGCACATATTCCTGAGGGAAAGATTTTATTTTGGGTAAATTTCAGAACTTAATAATAGAATTGAGAAGTGACGAAATTAAGTGTTTCAATTATTTTAGGATGTCAATATCAACATTCAACGATCTACTGACTCAAATATTAGTGAACATAAACTACCAAAACACAGGACTTGGAGACTGCATTTGTACTAAAAAAGGGTTGTGTTACGGACGGAACAAGGGGTAGCGGGGGAGGATAGTCAGCCCCGACACCCGACAAATATGAACAGCGCCATTCTTAATCATAGGCGAGCGAGATCTGACACGATTTTTCCGGGCGTAGAGGGCTGGCAAAACACCCGACACTTCTTGTCGGAGCCGACACAAAATCGGTTTCCAATAAGTGTGAGTAGCTTCATATATAATGCTCTGCCACTAGAACCTCCGATTAATATACGGATCCGACACCCAACAAGTGGGAACGAGCTCAAGGACCATCAAATAGTCACGTATGTTGAAGAATACTTGGATGATTCATCATCATGAATTGTACAATTTAATTGTAGGAAAGTCTAATCAGACATATATGGAAAAATCTGGTAAGTCTCCAAGATTATCTATTAAGGAATTCAAAACATATGTAGGTATAACTTTACTAACTGAGGCCATGTCTCGTGACATATACATTCAGCTACGGAACTCATTGAAGTTAGTATTTGATCTTGATGTCACCACTATAATAAAACAGAAGAGTAAACTGTAAAAGTTCGGCCTATTTTAGATCCAGTGCTCCAAGGCTGTCGCGCACAAAACTGAGAACAAAAAGTATCATATTAATATAATGTAGAATTAAGTTGCTTTGATAATAAACATATAGTTAAGATTTCATTAAAGACATACCTATTTTATGCAAAATGTTAATTTAAATTAAGTGAGGTACTTGTAATAATATTGCTCTTATTTGGAAAGAAATATTTTAGAAAATCTTATTTATTTATTTATTACATAAATAAATTAGATTTTTTGAGTTTTGTTAAAATAAATTATTTAAATTTAATTAAGCCATATTGCATGCAATATTTTAATTATGAATATGTTAGGCACTTGCAATAAATGTGATTTTTGTAATAATTTGTTTGAATTATACAACTAACCTACTTATGCATTACTGACCTGAAGTCCTTTATAAAAGACAAAAAATACTTTTACAAAAATATGCTCAATGTCTTTATCAAGTAATATTAAAAAAACATTTGTTGAAGTGAATCCCTGAAAAAACCTTAGTTTATGTTTCATTCAACAGCAAAGGTCTCGGCATTTGCAACATAAACTGTTTTTTTTGCTTCGTAATGTACATTCGACCATAGTAGCAAGAGATTTTAGTAAATGCTTGTTAGGAGGATATTTAGGTCTCATGAAACAGGGGCGTATACGCACAACTTTACAGGACGAACAAAAAACTGTATTGTGCCCAGTGCTCCAAGCGACGCAAATATTCAGCTCTCAATAAGAACTACATATTTGCGCCTTTTGTTGTAGAGACTATGGGCCCATGGGGTCGTAGCGCTCGTTCGCTTTATAAGGAAATGTCAAAGAGGCTCACCGAAGTGACTGGTGATCAAAAGGCAGGCAGCTATCTTGGTCAACGGATCAGCATTGCCATCATACGTTGCAATGCTGTCGGCATATTTGGCACCATTCCTAATAGCGGCGGTAACAAATTTTTTATGCTTATGTTTTGGTATGGAGACGAATTTGATAGGTATCAAAAAAAAATTAAAATATATTTATTCACCAATACAAAATTTTAACTTAGCTTACAATTAAACAGTGGTTTTTGCACTGAGCTGAGCTCGTAACGCAAAGACCTAACATTTCAGTTTTTCTGAATGGTTCGCATTACAATATGTTGACAAAACTCGGGAGGTGAACATTGTGAGTGAGGAAGTTACGGTAATACTTAAATTTTTGAGTAACATTAAGACAAAAAATATGACAATAGTAAAATTATTAAAGTAACTTTAAACATTTTTACTGAAAATTTTTACAAGTTACATATATATTTAATAAAAAATCCTCGAATTATAATAATTACTCTATGGGTGTATATGTGAGTGTGAGTTTGTGTGTGTGCGAGTGTGGATGTGTGTGTACGAGTGTGGATGTGTGTGTGAGTGTATGTGTATGCGCGCATGGGTGTTTGCCTGTGATAATTTTCAACTCGCCCATAGTTAAGTAAGTAGTCAACTTACAGGCCTGATTATGTCCTCTGTTTCCTGATATGACAGATCCATGAGCCAAGAGGAAATCATCCTTTTGACACAAATTATAGACTGAAGGTGAAGATTAGCAAAGAAGCGACAAATCTTATTGTAAATGAAAGGAAGAAGAAATGTAGAATGGCGTTGGATGAATGACGTATGTGTGGTGGGCATTGGAATCCGAAAGTTGCGTCTAAGGCAAAGAGTTTTATACTCTGGTGATGCAGACACTTTTTCATGCATAGCAAGTATCGATTTTACAATAAAGATCTGACGAACCCTCAACAAGCTGCACTCTTTATAAACAACATCGGTGGGATACCTAAATGGTTTGTGAAACATTACTTTTAATACAGCATGCTGAGATCGTTCGACTAGGATCATGCTTGTTTTATTAGCTCCACCCCAGGCCAGACAGCAGTAGCAAATTAAGGATTGAGTAAGTGCTTTATATACCAAAAGCATAGTCTCCTTAGTTGCGCTGTGTCGAAGCGCTTTCATGAAGTGTATACTTCTTCTAACCCTACCAGATAGTCATGACAAGTGTTTCTTGAAATTAAGTTTTTCATCAACGATTACCCCTAGATATTTAATGGCGTCCACTCTACATATGTTGATGCAGTTACAGATATTCGAACGCGAATCACAAGTATGTACTGTCAAAGTAGTAAGACCTGATGGTTTAGATGCGTCCGTTTTGTGAAAAGCAATCAATTTTGTTTTCATGTGGTTAAGTGACAGAAGGTTCGCATTCAACCATCTCCAAACAATCGCCATGCCATGTTCAGCGGTTTTGAGAACACTGTCCCATGACTTATCATGAAAGATGACAGCTGTGTCGTCCGCGTAACAGATTACATTAGCTTTCATAGAAGACAGTTCCAGTATGTCGTTCATATAGGTACAAAACAACGTCGGTCCAAGAATGCTGCCTTGTGGGACTCCAACACACAAATCCAACTGAGAGCTCATGTTCGAACCAACCCTCACGCACTGACGACGACCCGACAGGTAACCACGGAACCACTCCAAGGCCGTACCTCTTATCCCCCTGGCCTCCAATTTTCGCAGTAGAATCGGAATTGAAACGGTGTCAAAGGCCTTGGCAAGGTCGAGGAAAATACCAATGCAACGCAGATTATTATCCAAAGCCTTAGACACCGCTTCTGTCAAGAAGATAACCGCATCCTCGGTAGACCTGCCTCCTGAATCTAAATTGATTATTGGAAAGCAAATTCTTCGATTCAAGGAATGTTGTGAGACGCTTTTTAACAATTTTCTCCAAGATTTTTGAGAATATATTTAGCAATTTAATAGGCCTGTAATTTTTGGGAGAATTTTTATCACCGTCTTTGTGTATGGGAGTGACAATTGCTAGCTTCCAGCAGTGAAGAAAGATACCAGAGGTCATACTCAAATTAAATATGTGAGTTAAGGGTTGTGTTACCATGTGTTTAATCCGTTTCAATAATACAGGAGTACAGCCGTCAAAGCCAGGGGCACTGTCGGTCCTGAGGCCATCGATCAAAGCGTTAACATGAGGGTCATGGAAAAATATTCGTTACAGACATTCAGAGACGAAACTGGATCCCTCTCAATGGTGGTCAATTCAGCAGCGTCACAGTTTTTATGCGATAGATTACATATGTTCTTAAGAGTTTTCCATAACTTTTTGGGGTTTTTGCTATGTTCTTGTAGTTGCGCGTTCTCATATTGAGTTTTGAGTTTCCGTTGAAGAGAGCATAAAAAGTTTCTATAACGTTTGTGAGTGATCTGAATAGCCACGTCGTTTGGGTTTTTCTTGGCTTTTAGGTGAAGCCGGTCACGATTCCTCTGGCATCTTAGCAGTCCAGGGGTGATCCACGGCTTCAAAACTCTCTGAGATCGCTTAACACTTATGTAATTAGTATTTTTCTTGATTGCAGCTACCAGGATTGAGTTAAGGTCTTCGGCCGCGATATCGGGTTGAGCTGACTCAAGTATAGGTTTCCAGTTAGCGGACTGTAAATCCTCAACAATGCCGTCGTAATTCATTCTTAGCCTTGTACGAGTCTTATATGGAACTCGCCTTCCGCTCTCTGTAGTAGCAAACAGCATACTCATGTCGTGGTCGGTAAAGTCAGTTAGGCAAACCACACCTGTGGCAGAAGAAATTCCACTGACAAAGATGTGGTCCAAGCAAGCTGTGCCTCTGGTTAGCTCAGTGATTGCAGGCATAAGTTGGTGGCTCGCTAGCAGGCAAAGGTAGTCTGAGCAGTGTTCGTTGACAGAATCACAAGTGATGTCAATGTTTATATACCCTGCGAGCACTACTGTGTGATTTTTGTTTATATTAGACAAGGAATCGTCTAAGAAGTCCAAAAAGTTGTTAACGTTTCTAAAATATGGTGACCTGTATATACCTAAAATGGTAATTTCATTATTAATATGGAGTATTAGACAATTGCATTCTTCGAAAATGGGCTCCTGAACTATGGTACTCCAGGAATCCTTCACATAAACGGTAATGCCCCCATTTTGGTTAGTGTTATTTTTAGTGTGGAAAGACATATATCCCTGCAACTGTGGAATTATAGGGTCTATACCAAGCCAGCATTCGGATAATATCACCACATCAGGTTTAGTCTTAAGACGAGTCAAGGCGACCACAAAACTGTCAAAGTTACAACGCAGGTTTCTTATATTAAATGTAAGAACTGTTAGATCAGGTTTCACAGGCAAGGAGTTGTTACAATTTTCGAGACTCTCAAGCAAGTAGCATCTAATAGCAAGAGCTTCGTCTATATCATTATGGAAGTGGCACATTTATAAGATGATGAAGCTTCAATCAGCGTAAATTCTAAAAGTTTGAGACTGCTCTAGAGTCTGAGGAATAAATATTCGATGGCGCGTGTTTTGCGTGAGTTGTGTACATTAGAGTGTATGTAAATTGGACCCATTTTTGCAAACAAGGACCAACCCACGGCAGATTGGTTTCGAGAAAACGAAATTTTTGTAAACAGAGTGTGCAAAATGTTTAAATAGTACATTAATAAATGAATACATATTAACCTAATGAGGAATAGCCTATCTAGGAATATCAGATTTATAGTTTTATGAAGTTATAGTATAAAGTAAATCGTTAAAAACCAGGTTGGTTCTTTCTTGCAAAAACATATTTTGTTGCTTAGTTCCTTCTTGTAAAATGGATTTTACGCTAAGATTTTAAGCTAAGATTTCATTGTTGTGATATTTCTAAAAATAAAAGTAATTCTTTAAAAAATATAATTTTTAATGCCATTTATTAGTTACTAAATCATTTTCTTACAGTTACAATGGAAGCAAGAACCCTTAAAACTAACCATCAATATTATTATCGTCGCCTTCTACCTCAAAATCGATAGGCCCGGTAAAGCCGTCAATATCGTCTTCTATGTTGCTACTTGTCAGGGTTCTGTAGAAATCTTTTGCATCGTTTGGTATAAGATGCAGAATACTTTTTATATCTGACAGTTTAGCCTCAGATATTTCTTTGCCTGTAGGACAAAGTAAGTCCATGTCACTTTTGGTTATCACGGTCCTGCTTCTAATATTTTTCTTTAAATTAACTTCCTTCAACTCATCGTCCAGATTGTTTCTCATAAAAACAGAGTACATTTCTTCTTTCTTAAGCACTATTTCTTTGGTATCCAGCCAACTTATTTTAGATCCATCTACTGCCTTCTTTCTGTTTGTGATTTTTGTCTCTAAATTGCGTGACAACATAAAATCTTCTTTGGCAAGTCTGTGTACAATCATTGGTTTAATTTTTCGACAGTTTTTCATGATCTTCATGTAATCATCTGGCGTATACAATCGTTGCTGATGCTTAAGAGAGCATCTATCCGGCCAAAATCTGTATCATTGGGTAAAAAGCTGTGGCCAGATTCTAAAAATCGATGATGTATTTCTTTTAGAGTGGGATGATCATTCAATAATGCTTTCAACATTAGGGTTAGTTTAATGTTTCTATTTTGACCCCCACAGGAGTCGCTCCTATACTATGCTGTATGGTTCCTTCAAGACTAACCTAATTTGCATTATGCAAACAATTGGTTCTATTTATTTATAAAAATATTGTAACTTTTTATGCTAGATGGAACCATCGAACATTGGTTCTGGTTTGCATAATTAAAATGCTTAAGTTGTAAAGGTACCAAGGATCATGGGTCTGTTTAACAATTAGTTTTAATAATTGTTTAGGGGACTATGTCGTATAGTTCTTTACAGTTTTTTAAAAGGTGGCCAAAGTGGGTTGGTTCCGCCAGTGACAGTGTTGTATCTCTGTTGTTAGTCGGTAAAAAGGAACCATTTTTTTTGGGAAGAAGATTTGAGGCCATCTATGTACTATAAACTCAATTTCACTCAAACTGTGGGTTGGTTCTAGTTTGCAAAAATGGGTCCAATTATAAAAGTGTAAGTGAAGAATGGTTGTGTAAGTGAGTAGGAGGAATTTGTATTAGCCATTAGTAAATAACATTGACTATAGTGCTGAGAAAGACTGTTTACAGTTAGATCACTCAGTAGTAGTCGTAGTAGCAGCGGTAGAACCCTTCGGCTGGAGATGAGCATCCAGGTCATCGAGAGAGTGAACGCAGATAGCTGGTTTCTTCTCAGCCTGCCTGACTTATATCTTGCCGTTTCGTGCCCAGCAAAATTTGAAGCCCAAACTTTTTGCGCGTTGTCTTGCATCACGAAATAAATCACGGTTTAATTTGGTTAATCGTTCGTTTATGTAAATGTTTGCGTGAGCGTCTGCAATGATTCCATCTGAGTTAAGGCGGCGTCTTGCTTTTGCTGCTTTGATGAGTTCGTCTCTTTTTGGCGACGTAGCAGCTTAACCACTATTGGTCGTGGCAGGTTGTGGTTGGAGTTGGATGTTGGAGTTTCAATTGGACGCTTCATGCCAACACGTCTTACATCATCTAGGCTAGATTCGGCAAACTCCACACCAAGCTTATGAGCAGTTGTTAAAACAATATGGGTGAGATTTTCATTTTTATATTCTGGGACGCCATATATTTTAAGTTCGTTTCGCATTAAGTATTGTTCTTGTAATGCGACTTGTTGCTTTAGCTGAAAAACCGTTACCTTAAGTGAAGCAATTTCTATGTCCTTTGCTTTTAGTTCCTCAGTGATTTCGCACAATCTCTGGTCTAGGCACTTAAACATACTCTCAGTTTGGTTTCTGGTCCTCTCAGTTTCTTGTCGAAATTCGTTCCTGAGTTCACGTATTTCCGAGATAAGTAACGAGATGTCAGTGTCTTGCAAAGATGGACTGTCTATTTTTATAACCTTTTGCTTGCTGCCTCTTGTCGTATTTATGTTTTGGCTCATAGTGTAAGTATCATTTAAAGGTGACGCTGGAGAACGGACCGGCGTCAACAAGTTACTTTTCTTCGGCAGCGAACAAATGCAGGTAGGACAAAGCCATTCGGTCTTGAATTCATCAGAAAAAGAATTAAACAATTCTTCACTTATATTCAAGCATGTTAAATCGTAAAGCTTAGTACACTTTGAGCATTCCATAAATAGCAGTGATCGAATGCTATTGTTGCAACCACTGCAAATTATAGCCATATCAACAGCAAGGTTCAGCAACAAGCATACAGCAATAAAGCTTACCATACAACAAAGCCACAACACACACACTTACTTGCTTTTGACCAAGATTGGGTAGATCTTAATAAGCTGGCAACTCCAATCTTGACGTTAGGGTAAAATTCGACTTCAAATCGAGTTTGACAACTTCAAAACAGCGAATGTTGGGGGTACTTTGATATTCGTCTGGTTGAGGCTATATAAATACAGTCTAATTTCTATGTATTTTACCCGTAAAAGCAGCGTTTTTCTTGGTGCAAACACTTTCTGGTTCGAAATGGATGTTTTTTAGTAAATTTATTACACAATTTAGGCACTTCACTTTAAAATTCTACAAATTAAATCTTTTTATGTAAGGAGCACAATTAAGTCCAATATCAATATCATAGTTATTATTTCAACATGAGAAGTCTTCGTTACTGCATTTGGTTTTGGTTTCCAAAAAATAAAACTACTCTTAATTTCAAAATAAGTCATAAAGGGTCGACTAAGGGAACGCCAATAACTACCTATTTGATTTCGTTTCGTCGCTTGCGTCAAAATCTAAACGGAACACCTGACTTTCATTCGGTTGAACCAAAGCCAAACTGCGTACGAATAATATAATTACGTGATGCAATTACCACCGAGGGAGATGCAACTAATGGTAGGTAGTCGTTTGACCATCCCACCAACGCAGGCACAGTGGTAGACTGCGTCATTATGAACATGCTTCATTCTTCACAGTTTATTATTCTAAGATGGAATCGGTCAAACTATTAAGATATTTGAATATAATTGAATTTGGCTACCGATCACGAGAAACTAACTCTGACAATGGAGTAGCAGTTGCCTCTACTAAAATAACGACATTATTATTAAAAAAATGTAGATATCTATCTACATTTTTTTTAACAATAATGTCGATCTATCTAATCTATTTAGGTTGTGGTGTTTCGTGGGCGGAATGCTTCTAATGTCTAAAGATTTCCGCCAAACACTGACAGTAATTCCAAGATCGACTACTGCCAATGAAATGAGGGCTTTCCTCTATTAATCAATTTGTAGCGCCATATAATGATTTTTCAGCTGGCAGTAAATATAAAAGTTACACTGCTGAAAGATCAATCTACAGGAGATTCCTCCAAACAATTGCTAACTATGGTAAAAGTTGTGTTCCTGTCGAACGGATAGCTTTCATTTTTCCAAATTATTGTAAGCGGTACAAAATTCGCTTGGTCAGCTAGTCCCACATACAAATCCAGGACATAAACTATCGCGTTCTCAGCCCCCACGCGCGGGCCATCCTGCGCACGTCTGCGGGATCCCCGAAATACCTCGGGAGACCCCTGCCGTGGAGCCCCGGCGAGGCCGGGAGACTGCTGGGTGTGGAGACGCGGAAAAATCCGTAAACGGGGACCCCGCGGCTTCGCATTAAGCAGCGTAGAGGGTATTCGCAGGGTTGTTTTGCCTGCGTTAACGGAAAAAAGGACATAAACTATGCGTACAAAATTTTATTTAAGTTCGGTAGTTTTTGCGTGATTGAGTAACAAACATAAAAAATCGCATTTATTTATACCTAATATTAGTAGGATAGAAGAATTATTAGCAAATATTTTATAGGATATACTCTTCCTTTTGTAATGGTTTCTATTTTTAAAATTTTCCCATTTTCAAAAGCTTTCGACCTGGATTTAAGACTGGGAGATGGGTTTAGATACCTACTGACTTTTTGGGTGAGAAACAATGGGAGGTAACAAAAATCCAGTGAGGTGTACCCGCCCCGAAGATTTTGACTCTTATTTCCTCGTCCTTAAAACGAATGAGGTTCTCAATCTGATAATAATTTGCGTAAATATTTTTAATAAGTAAAGCTCGTTTTAACGGGTTCAAAATACTCTAGCCGCCTTATTTCATAACGCGGAGCATATATATATATCTTCTTTTTAGAAAACAAAAGTGACAGCAACTGTTTTAGGTCATGTTTCACTTTAGTGAACATTTAGTAATAAGGCGGTAGAGTTTAAAATTCAATCCGGTAGTTAGTGGCTATTGGCTTCGTTTGTAACACAATCTATATAGAGTACTAACAACGTGTTACTGATAAAGAAGTTCTGTTTTCTTAGACACCAAAAATTTCTCATGGAGGAAATAATAATCATCAATTCCTTGGAGAAATCATTTGCAGATGGATCGTCCAGCAATGTCAGTTGAAAATTCTTCATAGCGCCACAGATTCGATATTTTTTGCCTCTAATTTTTATTTCATTAGCGGTAGTTGATCTTGGAATGACTGTCACTGTTTACCGGAAATCTCCAGCACTTAAATGATTGCGTCTTCGAATGACCTCTAGTTTTTGTACAGATTATAACGATTATATTGGTGTCGATTCTGGCATGATTGTCTTAACCTAAAATTAAAATATGACCACAGTTTATACTTGTTATTCTATATATAGAATAAAAAGGAGACTGATGGTAAATTTAGTTTTAATTTTAGAAAATCATGCCACAATCGACACCATTATCGAGCTAACCTTTTTCTTGATCGTTTTTCCATCTAAAATAAAGACAGTTAAAAATAGTTTTTAAAGGAAAATTCACATTCCGTATTTTCAGACGAAGTGCACAGAGCCGTATGATGACTAAATCCTCGAAGGTTACTTCAGAGCCTATTCAAATGGGATCGGATTGGTTGCCTGGCCTTTGTCCTATATTCTTCAAACATAGCCAGCCCCTGGTCATTTAATCGACCCTTACAGCTTACTGGGAAATTGAAAGTAGTTTTATTTTTTGAAAATCAAAAGCAATCAGAGTAAGATAAAAGTCATGTTTAAATTAAAACGTTGATATTGATATCTACCGCGTCATGTAAATTAATTTATTGATACCTAACGCGTAAGGTAAAAAAAAATCTTAATACCTAACTCGTCATTCAATAATGGTGATTGGTATCCATCGTCTTCTTGCAAAAATATCAGCATAATTACATATCAATATTTTCCCTTAAAATTTGGTTAAATAATATCAAGGTTATAGATTATTAATTATGTTACTGATTGGCGGTGAATTTCAATACAATACAATCTCAAGCAATACACATGAGTGACATGAGATGTCAATCGCAGAAGATGGCGGAGTAACAAACGTAATCTATGTCAAAACTTAATATTTGTATTATATATTTTGTCCGTATTTTTTCCTATATTTTATTAGTTCTTCGGGGCGGAGAGGAATTCAAAAAGTCAGTGCTCATTAAAATAAGTTCAGCCGTTCTCCAGTTTAAAGTGGTCTAACTAACACGACTTTATTTTATATACTAGCGGCCCGCCCTCGCTTCGCTTCGGTGTAGAGCTGAAGTGTACACTATAGTTTTTTTTCTCAGGCTTGTATTAAACATAATGACATGCATCTATGATTCCTCTTATACCTGCATGCAAAGTCTCAGCCCGATTGGTTTAAAATTGACAAAGTTTCATACAAACTTTCATTCCCTATTTTATCCCCTTGGGGGTAGATTTATCAAAATCCTTTCTTAGCGGATGCCTACGTCATAACATCTACCTGCATGCCAAATTTCAGCCCGATCCGTCCAGTGGTTTGGGCTGTGCGTTGATAGATCACTATGTCAGTCAGTCCCCTTTGACTTTTATATACATATATAGATAAAAACGGTAAATTTTATTACCTGTATTTATAATCAAACTAAAATTCTCATACTTACGTTATATAATCGGAATGCTCCGAACTGCTAAGCTATCAGGAGTTACACGTGTTATTGTGAGTCAACCATAAAAGATAGACATATGCTGTTGCGGGATATTTTTTAGATAATTTTATGTAGAATATTTCCGTCATACATAATTTCTATGTAACTTTAACCATTAAGGCTGCACACGCGACGGAAGCTGAAAAAATGGAGTAACTTCTCCCGTTTTCCCAACATTTCCCTTCACTACTCTGCTCCTATTGATTGTAGCGTGATGAAAAGTATACTATAACCTGCCCAGGAGTATGAAGAATAATTGTACCAAGTTTCGTTAAAATCCGTTGAGTAGTTTTTGTTTCTATAAGGAACATACACACAGACAGACAGACAGACAAAATTTTTACTGATTGCATTTTTGGCATCAGTATCGATCACTAATCACCCCCTGATAGTTATTTTGAAAATATATTTCATGTACAGAATTGACCTCTCTACAGATTTATTATAAGTATAGATTTCCTTCGCGTTAATTTAAGTTTTTTTTTTCGAAAATCCCACAGAAACCTGTCACTTTTTAAGTGACATTTGAGTCCGCTTCCCTGCGAGGTGGAATAATTATCTAACTTGACTCCCAAGTACATACTTGACCCAGGTATAGTACATCTCTCTACAAATAGATGGCGTTGTGAAATTTCTGAATCACGTTATGGTTCTGTTTCATAAAAAGAACTTAAATACACAAAACACAAACATAAATTACACACTTGTACAAGTAAAATGCAAGTTGATTTGATAGTTTATTTTATTTTTGTAAGGACTGCACATGCAGTTACAACGAGACACCGGACGGAAGAGAGTGATGTTGCCATCACTAAAATATTATTACGCATTGACCTGTGTGGCCATATAAAAATCTTATAAAATGTAATATTTTAAATTTATGTTGGAAATTAATCAAACATAGTTGGGCCAGGCCCTGAAAGCAAACGTTAACAATCAAATATAATCTTAATTATGATGTTATTACAAAAAAGTTTGCATTATTACAGAAAAGTTCAAGTGAATTTACGGTTAAGCATACATATACATTTACATACAATAACAAGATAATATAATATATATTAACTACATTTACTATTCTTATACAAAACAAATCTTTTAAGTTTTTATAAAATAAACTATATAATATTTTTGAACTTTTACTGTAACAAGGCTTTTCAGTATGATAATCTAATTTTATTTTAAGCACATTACTTTATTTTTAAATTTGTACCAGTATCAGTTCATATCAAATTTGACAAAGTGTTATGGGTTAAGTTTACATTTTATTTTTTCAAGTTTAGACATGCAATGACAAATTTATTTATTTCTGATGTTTTACCATTTAAAACTGCTATATTTGACAATGACAATGTTATAATAAGTTTACAATTTTAGAATACTAATTAATGTTTGTGTTACAAGGTAAAGGACATAATTTTCTGTAGGATCTTGTATATGTTTTATTACCTAAATTGACCTCTGCTACCCTTACCCTGCCATCTGACCCTGGAAAGGTTTTTACTATTCGTGCCATAGGCCACTGAAAAGGACTTGTGTTATCAGATCGAACAATAACAAGATCTCCAACTTTTAGATTAGGATATTCAGTAGTCCATTAAGGTCTATTTTGCATTTGGGTAAGATAATCTTGAGACCAAGCTTTCCAAAAGTCTTGTTTTATTTTAGTTAAAATGTTCCAAAATTTTAAAGTTTCAATTCTTTTTTGTGTAAAGTCAGCTTCCGGGAAACTTGTCAATGCAGTGCCAATAAGGAAATAACCTGGAGTCAGATAACTTGTGTCAGTCATGTCAGAAGATATAGGAAGCTGTGGTCTTGAGTTGAGGATTGCCTCAATTTCAATTATTACCTACAACTCTTTTTAGGTGAAATTTCAAACTCTTTACTCCTGCTTCCCATAGTCCTCCAAATTCAGGTGAATAACTAGGTATAAATTTAAATTCAATACACTTTTCTAAACAAAAGTTAATTACATCATCTTTATGAGATTTTGAATTACACAAATCATAAAGTTGTTTTAAACTTTTTTTTTTACACTCACACCAATTAGCCTAGCCCCAAAGTAAGCACTGTAAGGCTTGTGTTATGGGATAGTATTACAAGCACCTTTAAAGGTTTTAGCATTGTCACAAAATATTAAAGTGGGTAAGCCACGTCTAGCTATGAATCTTTTCAGTGCAGCTAAAAATGCTTCAGTTGTCAAATCAGTAACCAGTTCTACATGACAATGCTTTTATTTTTTTATTTTTTTAAATTATTCATTGCTTTTAGTTTTGAAACATACAAATACGGCTACATAAGCTTTATTTTGCAAAGGTTTGCGGATTCTAGCTACTTTGATGGAAAATGGACCACAAAAATCTACACCAACTCTTTGGAACGGTCTTTCAATAATAAGCCTTTCCTTTGGAAGTGAACCCATTAGCTGCTTGGCAGCTGCAGCCTTTGCACGAAAGCACCTAGCACACCTATGAATTACCTTTTTAATTTCACGCATACCACTGATTAAATAGTACTTCTGAGACAGGGAACTGAAAACTAATTTTGGACCTGCATGGAGGAGTCTTAAATGTTCTCTCTCTATTAATAATGAAATAATGTGTGAAGACTTTGGTATAATAGCAGGATGCTCACTCAACACTCTCAAAACATTATTTGCATCCAAAAATGGATGTAAATTGGCTAATCCTGATTTTATAGAATTGCCTTTATTAAGAGCAAATATTTCACTTGCACAATGTTTTTGTTGCGCAGCTCTGATTATAATCAAGAGAGAATTATTCATTTCTTTTGGTGAAAATTGGTTTAAAAGTATTATTTTTGTTCAGAGTATTATGCTTAAATCTTAATAACAAAGCTATAATTCGTTGAAGTTTATTGAGATTAGAGTACTTTTCAAAAAATATTGAATAATTTGAAGTGGCACAAATATTAACAACTTCTGGTTCTTCGGTTATTGACATATTAATTTGAAAATTACTATCAGAATGAGTATAATCTGGATTTGATAAATCAGTTGGGCCATGCCACCACAAAGAACTTAATTTAAGCTTTTTTGGGTCTGAACCCCTTGATAGTAAGTCTGCAGGATTGCTGTCAGAACGCATATAAGACCATTTAAAGTTTTTAGTTAATTTATTTATTTCTGTTACCCGGAAACATATTTATTGTTGTTGTTTTTATGGGCTTTCAACCATGCTAAAACTATTTGTGAATCGCTAAAAAGATAAACTTGCAAAGAAAATCTATTTTTTAACTGTTTATATACTCGCTCAGATAACTGAGATAACAGTAAAGCACTATTTAGTTCAAGTTTTAGAATAATGACAGTTTTATTAAGAGGTGCCACTCTGGACTTTGAGCATAACAAGTTTACGGACAGCTTTCTAAGCTTATCAAAGACTCTTATGTACAAACAACATCCAAATGCTTTTAATGAGGCATCTGGATAACCTACTAATTCTACATGAGATATTAATTTGCACGATATACCTCTTGGTACAATAATGGTACCCATTTCACTTAAATTTAACATAAACTTATTCCAAACATCAAGTTGGGTCTGGGGCAGTAATGTATCCCAATCTATTTTCATGGACCACAACTCTTGCATGAACAATTTTGCTACAACTATGACCGGACCTATAAGTCCTAAAGGATCAAACATTTTACCAATGTAGCTTAATATGATCCTTTTTGTTTGCAAATAATTTTGTTCTGTGACAGAAGTATCAAACATAAATTGATCCTTTGATACATCATACTGCAAACCTAAAGTTTTTATAATATTATTTCCATTAAAATCAACTTTTTCAAAATACCTTTTATCACTTAATACACCAGGCTCATTGGAGCACCATTTATGCAGTAGAAAACTACCTTTTTGCAATAGTTCAATCAATTGCTTTTTTTTCTACTATTGAATTGATATCATCTGTTCCACTTAAAATATCATCGATATACGTATTATTGATTAGGGCTTGAGATGCTAGGGGATACTTATCTTTATGAGTTTCTGCCAAATGTGCAAGACAACGTGTTGCAAGGTAAGTAGAAGACTTCAAACCATATGTAACAGTCTGCAGCTGCAAGCAGAGAATGGGCTTGGTAGGATCTTCTCTTCAGAGTATATTCTGGAGCGGCCTGTGATTTTGTTAATATAGACAGCTCTGAACATTTTGGTGATATCACAAATTAAAGTGTAAATATATGTTCTGAAAAGTACTGCTCCATTTAGCATAACATCATTTAATGATACCTTTGATTTGGATTTCATGCTGATATTAAACACAACTCTAATTTTAGTAGTCTTACTACTTTCATTAAAAACTGCATGATGAGAGAGAAAAGATACTTAGCCATTGAGAAGTTTGTAATCACCTATTTCTACCTTCTTTGCATGTCCCAAAGCAATATACTCATCAATAAATTCTTTATATAACTTGAAATATAATGGATCTTTCTTAAATGTAATTTCCAAAGCTAGAAATCTAGACAAAGCAAGAGAAAATGAGTCTCCTAGGTTCAATTCATGCAAGTGTGTTATCAGTGGTAGATTTACATAGTAAGTATGATTCTGGTTGGTGACGGAATCATAAAATATTTTTTCTGATCTTTGAAATTCATCACACTGCTTTTTATTATTTTCTGGAACCCTTTCACTTAACCAAAACTGTTCCGTTATAGTTTCAAGTTTTTTAAAGTTGCAAATTGCTATATTAGAAACTAAGCTGTGATTATCAACCGAAGCATTCTCTACTGCACCACCAACTACATATCCAAAAATGGTATTTTGTAATACAGGACCATTACATAGTTTGACAGTACCATCTAAGATAATTTTAAAATAAACATCAGCACCTAAAAGCAATGATATCTCATCAGGTATATTGAAATTACTATCTGACAATGTGATACTTTGTGGTCTATTATATCTAGATATGTCAAATTTCTGTTGTGGTAATCTAGTGGTGATAGACTCAACTACAATACACTTTATATTTATTTGAGCTTCCATTGAGGAAGAATATATAACAAGATTGACATATTTATTAATGTTATTATATTGGTTTCCTATTCCAATAATATTAGTAGCCGGTAATATAGGTTTTAAAGACAACTTATGCATTAATGAAGCTGTGATAAATGAAGCTTGGCTGCCGCTATCTAATAATGCTCTGACAAATAGAGATTGTCCCCTAGCGTTAAAAACTTACTTTAATAGTTGGTCATATATTTTGGTTGGTAATATATTTAAACGGTAAAATATTGACCTAAACAATTATTTGCGGTTAAAAACGCTTCGCTAGCAAAATGTACGATTTGATCGTACATATTCCAGGGTGTGAGATGGAAACGGGACATAACGGACCCAGTCAATGTTGTCACACAATTACTGAAATGTCACATTTTTCCTTGTTGTCTTGTGGAGCACGTTGTCGGGAGGGCGCGGGCGCGGGTGCAGGCGCAGTGACGATGTCTCGGGGCGCGTCGGCCAGCGTCGGTTCAGCGTCGATCGCACGCGGCACTCGCCAGGCGCAGCGGGAACACTTGAATTTCCGAACTGCAAACGTTAATGCGGCGATACCAGCCACTATTCCGTAAATCATGCTGTAGTGGTGGATATCATGAAGTGATACTTCTTCCATCGATGTATTTGACTCTTTGAGCTCTTGTATGTCTGTTTGCACTTGTTGCAATTCTTGATGAAGTGACTCATTTTTCAAAGTGAATTTCGCCAGTGACAGGTTGATGATATTATTTATCGGGGTCAGCTCTAAATGTAAAATGTACAAGCCCTTGTCAACTCAGTACATTGAATTGCTATTTCTTGATATCGAAGACAGGAAAACACTTGATAAACTTGACGAAAATATTTATTATTAAACTTGAAAGTAACTGTGTGCACACTGCTTGAGACAAACGCGAACTAACTTGGGCGTGAAATATATTTAAACGGTAAAATATTGACCTAAACAATTACTTGCGGTTAAAAACGCTTTGCTAGCAAAATGTACGATTTGATCGTACAGAACGATTCAGACTAAAAATATTGATCAGACGCAAATAACAAATGCATATAGTACCTACGGCTAAGCAATACTAAATGTTTCGTGGTCCCATTAAAAATTCAATTTTCAACTGCTGTATTCTTTCTTGTTATTTTCAATTCTAGCTGTATCAATTTTCAAGTGCTCCATACTTAAAAAAATAAACTGATGATAAATAAACTGTGCTTATTTATTTATGTCTTTTTATTACAGCCTGATAAAACTAATACTACAGACATAGATAACATTCACATACGGCAAAGCAACACTGCTTTCTATGGGTGAGCATGTGGATCTCGGGCCCACCACTAAAATGCTTACAAAACCCACCTAGAACGAATGTGACGACGATATTATTCTTTATTTTCGATATCATTTTATATGTACCTACCGGCTTCCCAGCGGAATGATTGGCCAAAGTTGGTGGGCCCGAGAACCACATGCCTTTAGATTAGGTTTTAGACAAAAACTTGAAATAAAACTCAATCGGGCTATATACCGAGGGGATGATTATTTTAATTTTATGTAACGGCATTTGTGACAGATACGGATACATTCTTTAAATATGTGATGCAATTAGGAGAGTGATATAAGCACTTGAAGCTAAACGTCCATGTGTATCTCGGGCCCACCGATTATAACTAAAAATCATACATACAAACTCCTGTCTCTGCAAAGCCTCTGGTAATACCCTGCACCACTTCAGTGTGTTCCAAGCTTTTATTTAAAAACTCGAATGTAAAATCTTGAAAAAAAAAACTCATACCAGTCCCCGTAGCATGAGCACCACAATTTACATTATTTCACGTTTTTATCGCACCTAACTGTCAAACACCATAGCAATTTGACAATTGAGAGTGATAAAAACGTGTTATATATCATATCGTGGTGTGAGCACCACGATATCAATAAAATTATGATAACCTAGCATGAGTGCTAGGTTATCATAATTTTATTGATTTCTTAATGAACCTTCTGTAGCTTGCAAGCCCTCACTTGTTTCAAGAGGTTTGAAGTTGGGATTTAAATTATCCCTTTTTATGCTTCAAAATGGATAGTATTTGGTCATTTTGAATTTAGAATTAATAACAACAATGACACCATGTCAGTATAGTAGTAGTATGTATTTATAAACATAAACATAAATCTTTATCAATATAGCGAATATTTTATTAAAACCGTACATTCCATTTAAGCGCCTAGTGATATTTCGAAGGCAACACTGAAAACGAAAAGTGGCCTAGATTTAATTAGGAAAATTATCATAGAAAGTCGCGACCCGCTCTGGCCTTGTTGCTCTATGGAAAATAGATTGCGCGTGAAGAAATTGGAATTGAATCACATCATACCTTTGATATTATATCTATTTATCATCATCATCATCAGCCTATTAATGTCAATACGGCTGGGGTGCAGTTTCAATTCCCAATGGATGGAAAATATGGACATTAATCTTTTAATAAATGCAAAAAAAGTGTGCGTTTTGATTATTACTGATAATGCACGTTTTCCTTTAAATTGAGGCCAAAGAAAAAGTCTAATTCAAAACAAAATTTTCTTTACCACGCTACCACAAAAATATTCTGAAAGAGTTTCCAAGGGTGAATAAGGTTAAGGCTTATAAAACACTAGCTAGCGACTTCGTTCGCGTGGATATTGGAAAGAAGTTAAACTGAGTCAACTTTAAAAGATATACATCTTATAATGTGCTTACGGACTTCTCTTAGAACTTCTAAAGAGTAACAATTCCGTCATACTCATTGTTGTGGTTGCGATTAACAGTGGCTGGCCGGTTAGATTTTTTGAATAGAAATACCTTTTTTTTTCTGTTCGTTGTCATAGTGATATTTTTCTGTTACTTCATGTCAAGGTTTAATTTTGTGAATAAGTAAAATATTTAATTTGTGTGAATTTGTATTTCTAAAGAATATATTTATTGTGTCCTATCTTCGCGGTTTTTATTTGAAGATAACACGATCATCGGGCTTCACTTGTACGAACCTTCACATTATGGCGACCGTTACGGAAATTGAGATGTTGAAAGCCCGTCGTAAAATTTGACAAAGAAGACAATTCACGATGTGTAAGTCTAAGTTAATAAATTTACTCGCTGAAACAGCCCGTGATAAAGTTTCGATTTTAGCAGAGTTTGAGAGGCTTAAGTTGCGCCATGAAAGTCTTTGCGCGACTCAAAATGCTGTACTGGATATATGGCTCCAGGATGGTGATAGAGATGAGGAGTCTATACAAATAGATACGGACGCAGCGGATGAGTATGAATCTGATTTTTTCAAGTTACAAGGTAAGGTGAATGAATTTATTAGCATATCTGTTAACTCACCTCATAGTTTAAAAAACTCAGAAAAGAGCTGCGACTGTTCAGTTGCTGGTAACATCATGCTCAAACTGCCCAAAATAGACTGGCTAGGGTTTTGGTCACAGTTTAAAAAGATAGACGAAGATGAGAATTTACACAACGATTATAAAATCCAATACCTTCTGCAGTGTATGGAGCCGGGATCAGCAGCTAAAGACGTAGTCAGTACATTTCCGCCTACTGGTGAAAATTATGATAAGGCTCTAGAGCAGTTGAAGCTGAGATTTGGTAGGAAAGATATAATCGTACAATTTTATGTTCGAGAGCTCATAAAGCTTGTACAGACAAGGGGCCTTACGCCAATAAGTGTTCTGTATGACCGATTAATGACAAAGATTTTAGCTCTAGACACGTTGGGAATAACGCAAGAAAATTATGATATGTTTTTATTTCCAATGGTAGAATCAGCCATTTCTCAAGAGACATTGAGGGCCTGGAATAGGTCGAGACAAAGCGGTAAAGACAACAATCTCGATAATCTTTTAGAGTTCCTAAAGAAGGAGGTGGAATCGGAAGAGATGATTAGTTTAGCTCACAGCTCGGATGGTATTTCATCATCAGCCAAAACTCCCTCTGCAGCATGCTTAGCAGCTTCAACGAGTAAGAAGGAGTTAAACGACGGAAGCATCAAGCATTCGAAAAACGACAAATGCCTGTGGTGTGGTGTCAACACGCATAACAGTTCAGAATGCGTTAAAGCTGTTAATATGTCCATAGGCGAGCGAGTAGAGTACGTGAAGAACAAAAAGGCTTGCTTTTTATGTTTATGCGTAGGTCACAGAGCAGCAACTTGTAGAAAACATCCGAAGTGTGTGGTTTGTACTAAAAGACATTACACAATTATGTGCAACGAAGTTAATAAGGAGGTAAACACTGTCACTGACTCTAAGGTAAATATTGCGAATTTATCAAATAGTGAATGTTCAGTACTTCTTCAGACTTTAAAGGTTAAGATTATAAACAGTTGTAAGGAAGTCACTGTCAGAGCGCTAATTGATTCTGGAGCTCAGCGATCTTTTATCGTGAGTGATGTAGTGCGCAAGTTAGGGTTAAAGGCGACAGGTCGTCAGCAACTTGTACATAATCTGTTTGGTGGTAATGTTACAAAGAGACAATTTCAGAATATGTTTTCTATTTCTGTATATAATTTAGATTGTAGTTATAAATGTCAAATGAGTGTATTAGAACAAGGTACTATTTGTGCGTATATACCCAAGTTAAATAAAAATGATGGTATTATGTCTAGATTGCAAAACGAAGGTATTTTTCTGTCTGATTGTAGTAAGGATGACACTGAGATTTGTTTACTTATTGGTTCCGATTTTATAGGTTCACTCCTCACTGGACGATCAGTACTAATTGAAGACAACCTTCTGGCAACTGAGACTAAGCTGGGTTGGACTATCCAGGGGCCGACAGCGGGTGTATATTGCTCTGTAAATAGTGTAAATACATTTCATTGTACATTTGACGTTGAAGACTTATGGAAGCTTGAAACGCTAGGAATACGACACGATGTAGAAGTCAAAGAACGATGCAAAAAGGATTACGAGGTAATGAGTTTTTTTCGTAATGCCGTAAAGCGTCAACTTGATGGTCGGTATGAAGTCAAGTTACCCTTTAAAGAAGAAGTTGAGTTTCTCCCCACTAATTACAACTTGGCTCGAAAACGTCTACAATCGACGACTGCAAAATTACAGAAACTGGGTATTGTAGACCAGTATGATAACGTCTTTAAAGAGTGGGAGGCCGAGGGTATTATTGAGGAAGTTGATAACGACGACTCAGAGTGTGGACACTATCTGCCGCACCATGCCGTAGTTAAAGAGGACAACTTGACTACTAAAATTAGACCCGTATTCGACGCTTCAGCTGCCAATAAGAGTGAATTTTCTCTTAACTCTTGTTTGGAAAAGGGTATAAATTTAATCGAATTAATACCGAAGCTATTGATTCGATTTAGATTAGGCGCGATTGGCATAACATCGGACATTAGAAAGGCTTTTCTTATGATAAAGGTGGATCCAGATGATAGACGTTATTTAAAATTTTTATGGTGGCATGATGTAAATAGTTCTCAAATGAGATTGAAAACCTTTCGCCACTGTAGAGTAGTTTTCGGTGTTACCACAAGCCCCTTTTTACTTGCTGCTACGATAATGCATCACTTGGACACATTCAAAGATTCACCGACTGCCGCCACGCTTATGAAAAGTTTTTACGTGGACAACTGTGTCACGAGTGTTGATTCTGCCGAAGATATGCAACGTTTTATTTCGGAGGCTAAGGATATAATGAAGAAGGGTCAATTCGACTTGCGCTGCTGGGTGACAGGTCCAGAAATAACGGATCCAGATGTCATCACTGCACCTATTCTAGGATTAATTTGGGATCCAAGATGTGATACTCTTCGCGTGAAAATTCCTAGAATAGCGAACAGCAATACAAAGGTGACCAAGAGATATTTGTTATCAATAACTCAAAGCATTTTCGATCCATTAGGTTTTGTTTGCCCAATAACAATTGTGCCTAAATTGATTTTGCAGAAAACCTGGAGCTTGAAGATTAGTTGGGACAGTGAGCTTCCAGAGCCTTTTAGGGCCAAAGTGAGAGAGTGGATCGATCAGTTATATGTACTAAAAGGCTATAATGTTCCAAGACGCCTCAGTAAAAGCAAGTTGCTCAACAATAAGAATTCAATTGAAATACACGTGTATAGTGACGCGAGCCAGTGTGCCTACGCCGCATGTGTATATTTAAGATCGGAGTGTGAAGATGGTGTATGTGTGCAACTAGTAATGGCGAAGACACGACTAGCTCCTTTAAAATCGGTTACGATCCCCCGGCTTGAGCTTATAGCAGCCGTCTTAGGCACCAGGCTGGCTGCTGAAGTGAAGTTGGCTTTGGAGTTAGAGTGCTCAGAGACATATTGGACTGACTCGAGCATTGTTCTGGCCTGGATACGAAGGAAAGTGGGTCTTAATACATTTGTGCATAATAGAGTTACTGAAATTTTACAAAGAACTAGCGCAAACGATTGGCGACATATAGCAGGTGTAGAAAATCCTGCGGACTTACCTTCGCGTGGTTGTGACTCACAAAAACTATTGAAGAGCCAGTGGCTTGAGGGTCCGCATTGGCTTATAAAGTCAAAAGTCGAGTGGCCAGTGTCGAATCCTATGTCCGATTATAAAGAAGTAGAGAAAGAGGTAAAGAAGAGTTGTCTGTTAGAAGTTAGTACGGAGAGATTTTCAGAACGTTTAAATTATTTTAGTAAGTATTCGCAGATAGTACGGACAGTCGTTTGGTGTCTCAGGTGGTTACGTCTTCGAAGAGGTAAATCAAGTGTAACAGCCGAGGAATTTGCAGATGCTGAGACGCGACTGTTAAGAATATTGCAGATAGAGCAATTTGGATTTACAGATAAAGTCGTAGGATTAAGTTTGCAAACTATAAAGAATACAGATGGTTTGATATGTGTCAAGACTCGTTTAACATTCAGCGACAATTTAAACAGTTTTAAATATCCTGTGTTATTACCAGGCAAGAGTTTTATAGTTGAGCGTTTGATTAGACAGAAGCATATTGAATTTTTACACGCTGGTTCCCAAACTTTAATTAATAAGCTACGTGAAAATTATTGGATTATCGGAATACGGCGCATAGCAAAGAGAACTGTACAACAATGTGTCATCTGCAAGAGGTACAGTGCGAAGCCCTGTTCTGCACCAGAAGCTCCGTTACCAGTGGATCGTATCACTTGTCGGGAGGCTTTTGCAGTAACAGGTATTGACTTTGCAGGATATTTATTGTTGCATTGTGGTCAGAAATGCTGGATTGCAGTCTTTACTTGCGCTACGTACCGAGCTGTACACCTGGAGCTGTGCACTTCGTTGTCCACGGAGCATTTTCTTTTAGCATTGCGCAGATTTCTGGCTAGAAGGGGCGCTGTTAAAGTAATATACAGGGACAAAGCAACAAATTTTCGAGGTGCTAGCAACTTGTTTACGAACATTGAATGGACTAAAATATCTGAAGCCTCCCAAGCAAATAAAATTTCATGGCGTTTCATACCGCCGGCAGCGCCATGGTGGGGTGGATTTTGGGATGATAAGAACAATAAAGGATATTTTACGTCGCATTCTGGGAAAGGCATCGGTTCATGAAATGGAGATGACCACCATAATCTGCGAGGTTGAAGCAATTATAAACTCCAGACCATTGACGTATATTACGGACAACACGGAAGGTTTTCTTCCATTAACACCAGCAATGTTTTTGGGTTCTGTAGGTGGGGTGGCACAACTGGCAGATATTTCTCATGTTGATGGTTTGACTGCAAGATGGCGGTACATAAAGAAGCTTACGGAGGACTTACGGTTACGTTTTAGGAGTGAATATCTTTCCATGCTCGTCCATAAGAATTCTGGCGATAGCACACGACTGGTCAAGGAGGGTGACGTTGTTTTGATTGGCAGCGATGATAAGAAGCGCGTGGATTGGCCTCTTGGGCTCGTGTTGAAGATAATGGCAGGACCTGACGGTCATGGTAGAGTTGCTCAATTACGCACAAATGTGGGCGAAAGAGTCAGAGCATATCAACGGCTGTATCCCCTTGAGCTTAACAGTAACAGTAGGGATTGTCCATTGGGGATTAATACACGATCAGTAGTCACGCGTAGTGGTCGTTCAGTGAGAGTGCCCCATAGGCTAGATTTATAGTTTTTTTTTTTCGGTTTTGCATTGCTGTAAGTGTATGCTCTAGATGCCAGCATTGCAAGGTGGGGTGGATGTTGTGGTTGCGATTAGCAGTGGCTGGCCGGTTAGATTTTTTGAATAGAAATACCTTTTTTTTTCTGTTCGTTGTCATAGTGATATTTTTCTGTTACTTCATGTCAAGGTTTAATTTTGTGAATAAGTAAAATATTTAATTTGTGTGAATTTGTATTTCTAAAGAATATATTTATTGTGTCCTATCTTCGCGGTTTTTATTTGAAGATAACACGATCATCGGGCTTCACTTGTACGAACCTTCACACTCATACATGACTTTTGCGTAACTTTAACCGTTCACGCAGCGCAACGAAAGCTCTGAAAAGGAATATTTATTCCCGTTTTTGCAAACGATCATTAATACTTCACCCCTATTTGTCGTACCATTATGTTATATAGCCTCAAACCCTCCTCGATAGATGGAATCAGTAGGAAATTCTTGAGATTTACGCAATCAACTAAACAAACAATTAAACGAACTGTTCAGCTTCACAATATGAGTATAGACATAAATGAACCTATGTCACAACATCGACACCTAATCGATTATTGAATAGAACCTACCATAATATACATCGCATTTAATAATAATTTGTGTAAATTTAGCAGTCACTACGTACATGTAAAATAAAAATTAAGGTCGCGTTCATCATGAGTAATTTGGGTGAAATGTAATTTGTGACACGTCGGCATAATATCAAGAAAAGGGGTAACAAAAATGAACGAAGTTATAATGTGGATCACGTTTATACTGTAATTCACCTGGACGAGTAGGTAGGAAGAAGAATTACTTGCTGGAAACTAATTTTGTTGGAATTTGTAAAGATCTAACGTCTCTTGAGTTAAAATCGTCAAGACTTCCTTCCGCGTTTGAATTAAATTGTGTAATAAGCTCCGTGTTGAGCTCTTTCATTTGATCAGGCTCCTTTAAATGAGGTGTGTTATTTCTGCACAGCCAGCAACAAGTGCACTTTAAGTTATTTCTGTATCTTTAGTGCATGGTGACTGCATTGCTTATAAATCAGGCTGACCCATGCTGACCGCGTACATTTTTTTATAAACTTAATTCAGCTGTCTATTTTGACAAGTAAAGAGTCTTGCCCCTGACAAACAAAACGTCAATTCATTTATTGGTTACATACGAAACGCCAATCACAAAAAAGAGTCTCGCATGTGTTGTGACCTTAGAGCATATATCAATGAACGGTATGGCACAGTTCATTCGCGGAACAAAACTTTTCGCCATTTTTAGTGGGGGACGCAGAGGGACGAGGTACACACGTATAGCACACGCACAATTCAAAGATCACGTCACACAAATAATAAAACGCACACACGCTTTAAATTTTTATGTAACTATGCAATTGTTCGAACGTACACAAACAAAACAGTAAGGGATGGGACATTAAAAGAATGAACGATATTAGAAATTTGTATTTAAGTGTTATTAGTTTTATTGCTGTTATTATGTTAATTTTCATTTTGTATAATTTTTGAGCAACTTTGCCCTATCGCCATACTATTTGTCTCCAACACTCATACTGGTTGACTGGTAGAGAATGCCTATGGCATTAAGTCCGCCATTTGCTTATGTCTGGGAATGAAATTTTAATAAAAAAAAAGCTGCCAGTGATCACCAGTCACCTCAGTGAGCCTCTTTGACATTTCCTTAAAAAGGTAACGAGCGATTGGATCCCATGGGCCCGTAGTTTTGAACCCCAAATGGCACAAATATTTAATTCTCATTGAGAGCTGAATATTTTCGTTGCTTGAAGCACTCGTCTGAGGCCGCCGCCGCTCTTGCAGCTAGGGAGGTACTTACTACCTGTGTTGCACGGAGCAAGCGGCCCGCACAAGGGGATGACCTTGCTTCCAAGGAATGAGCGTCATAACGTCAGGTATCTTGCCATCGTCGCTAAAGTTGCCGTTAGGCTCAAGGGCCACTGATACATTGACAGTGACAAGAGCCCTGCGGATGACGTCATTGATGCAGGCGTGGCGTGAGACTCGGCCAGCACTTATTTAGCATGAGAGGCCATGGTGTCCCAACTCACCGACGTGAGTACCGCAATGACAGCGATGGCGATGATTTGTCTAGACACCAAGTCGCGCCATATCGCGAGAGACAGAGTGCTCTTTTCAAGCAAAGTCCCGATATGAGCTGAAGGTAGAGCTTGCAGCAAGTAACTAGACTCAGCCTGAAAGACCGCAAGAAGGGGATGCTAAAAGATCACTCTGAAGACGCAAACAGAGCGGCTCGTCCCAACTGACCCAAGCTTATGTTCAAGCTTACCTATTCTTTATTTAATACAATGGGGGTAGCGAATTCATAGATTTCAGTGTACTGAGGTTATTTGTTTTCCTGATAAAGTTTTCGTCGATGGTTTAAGAAGTTAGTTAATAATTTTATATTGTGTGATAAATTAGAAAATACTCAGTAATTTAAGCTTTCGGCAAAGATCAATCCCATTCTTTCAACATGTGTTTCGCTAGCGCACGATTAATCCAAAATAATTAAATATCTAACAATTTCAGAAATACGTATAGAGTACGTACGTACGGAGCTCGATAGCGCAGGTGGTGAGCATGTTCGGCTTGTGATCGTGGAGGTTAAGCAACTTTCGCAATGGTCGGTAATTGAATGGGTGGAAAAAACTTATTTTCTCGAGCTCCTGTCCAGGTTGATAATGATGTATCGAGCATATTATTTGGAAAAAACACAAGGATAATTAAGTCCTCCATATAAGTCATATATTTAGAATTTTTGAGCGTTTATAGATAATTAACGCGATGTGTTTGTTCTAACACGTAACAAAATTGATAATTTTTTGAAGTATGAATGTACTATCTCCAAAAATATCAATCTCCTAATTGAAATAAGAAAAAAGATGTAGTGATATCGGGATGGCCTTTTTAATAAAACCAATAATAATATATTCATAGTTTTCGAGAGCCGAAAGAAAAGAATTTTTTAAATCATTATGTGTCAAGAACGATTGCTCTTGGGAAAAAAATATTGATACCTTTTTTATAGATAATTTTATGATCAACATTTTTTTTTGAAATAATTTACGACAAAACTAACCGTTTTGATAAAAATGAACGAAAAAAAATGTAAATATGTAATCAAAGTTTCACTTTAAGAATACTTGATCCCTAGACACTTTTAATGTGCACGCCCGTTACTAAAAATGGGTTTTAATATCCTTAACCTTAACTGTTACTTAGTAATCTGGAAGTTAATTTGTTTAGTCTGCGTGTCGTATATTACTACTCGGCGTTGGCTGCTTAAACATCATGCAGGCAAAGTTATTTGATTGAAGTGAGAAATGAGCAATTAGGTGGCTATATTGGTAGTCATGCGATTTTCTTGTTTTCATATTAACGAATAAAAAAATACACCATTACTCTGATAACGAAATATCAAATTACAGACGTCACATACAATAATGTGAATAACGATTATTCTGTTTGGAAAAATAACAAAATACAGGACAATATTTTCTTAATGTTTTTATAACCTCAACAGCATGTTTCACTTAAATGGACGCTGGGCGTCCAGCGAGGGCTCCCCCACGACAACGGCTAACTAGAGCCGAGATCCGAGTCTCAGAGACGCCCTCTAGTTGAGCCGACACCCTAAGGTTCGAGTGGTCTAGAGGTTCCAGACGGAGAGGAGACTGCCTCAGGGGGGAGATGCCATCCGTCTGGACTACCTCTAGAGGCACTCGCCAATTTTCGGCTTGAGATCGATCTTAGGATCTCGCCGTCTCCAAACTCGGTGACGCTGTAAAGGTCATCTGCGACCAACAGTATACACACTAAAAAAAAAGCAAGCGCGCGAAAGGGGTGACAGGTACGCCGCTCGAATACAAGCGACACTAGCGTCAAAATATTGTAGTGTCAGCTTATAACTGAATTTTAGTGTTTAGAATAATCGCGTGTGGCCATATTTTCCGGCTAGCCATATTCGACCCAGCTTACCGACCTTATTTGTGTTATTGCAGTTGTGAAATCATTAATTTAATTAAGATTACAAATTCAAAGATAGATTACAAATTTAAAGATACAACCACATTTGCCGACTGTAAGGCTGTTCATCGGGTCAACTAGTATTTTATAATTAAAGTTTCCTCAGTATCTTTCATTTTGATTCATGTGTCAGATTCTATAAAAATATCAGATTGCAAATTTTTGGTAGTTTCCTCATCGGTGATGGCGCACACTTTTCATTACCAAATCTTTATAGTTTAAAATCTTTAAAATATAGCAGTATGTATTTCATAAATACCTACTTACCTATAAAGTAGACATTACTCAAAAAATGCGTAATGTCATTAAGCTGTTTCTCGTACAATCTTTTTTTCCATATATAGTAAACAAGTCTTTAACCAACCCAATGATAAATAATACCCGTACTCAAGAGCCCCCGATTTTTCCTAAATTCCAACGCGCTCGAAAGTTACGGTTACATACTAAACTTACATTAATATGAACCACAATGTTCATCCTGTGGCCTGTGGATCCGGTCAGCCAGTCCCCCCTAAAAACTCATACAAATGTTGATACTAACAAACGACGACGACCTCAGACGCAGCTATAAAGGGGATAGAAATAGAACCGATCTGGCCTATCGACGCACGCGACGCTATTGTTATGTTTTTCGAAATCGCGGCACACGTTGTAAGTGGTATATGTATGGAGGCCACATAGATGAATAAAAAAATCAAGCAACATGGTACCCCAAAGTTTCCTGTTAACGAGATATTTGGAAGTAAAGATCAACATACGAGTAGAGGTCAGTCCAAATAAGTCGATTTTACTTTTCTGACTTATTTGAATTTTTTTGTGTCTTCTATTCATACATAACACTTTCATCGTGCGCCGTGATTTAGAAAAAAAAAGAAAATGGCGGCGGGTGTCGTATGTCGATAAGCCAGCTTCCATATAAAAAAGTTCGAACACCTTTGCTGCATTATGCGAACTGACCAAAAGATTGCGAGTAATCTTTGAACATAGTAAAAGCAGCAGTTTGTTATCTGCGTTCAGATTAAACCAAGAAATGTTCCAGTGTTCAGCTATCATAAGTACTCACTCGTCTCACAATAAAAATATTGATAAATAAAAGTAATTAATTACCAATGTCGTACATAATTATATATTAATTTCCCTCCCGTCTTCAACTACATCCTAATTAGTTAATTCGGTATATTTATCTACAACAAATTATAAGCAACGGACGTAAGAAGATTTGATGATCATTACAAGTTGTTATTAATTGGGTTTTAGATATTACCTAATGAAGATTACTTTATGGAAATGAAAGGTAATTACTTAGCAAATAATTATGATAGCCTATTAATTCACAGGTTTCGGGAAATTTAATGAAAACTGTAGATGCCTCATTAAGTTTAGACACTGATACACACGCACGCAAAAAATACACGCACTCACACATAAACATACATTCATCCACACACACGCAAGCATGCATACGCACAGGCAAACACATCGATTTAAATAAATATTGATAATTTTTTGAAGTAGGAATGTACTATCTCCAAAAATATCAATCTCCTGCATAAACATACAATAACAATATTGTTAATTGAAATAAGAAAAAAGATGTAGTGATATCGGGATGGCCTTTTTAATAAAACCAATAATAATATATTCATAGTTTTCGAGAGCCGAAAGAAAAGAATTTTTTAAATCATTATGTGTCAAGAACGATTGCTCTTGGGAAAAAAATATTGATACCTTTTTTATAGATAATTTTATGATCAACTTTTTTTTTGAAATAATTTACGACAAAACTAACCGTTTTGATAAAAATGAACGAAAAAAAATGTAAATATGTAATCAAAGTTTCACTTTAAGAATACTTGATCCCTAGACACTTTTAATGTGCACGCCCGTTACTAAAAATGGGTTTTAATATCCTTAACCTTAACTGTTACTTAGTAATCTGGAAGTTAATTTGTTTAGTCTGCGTGTCGTATATTACCACTCGGCGTTGGCTGCTTAAACATCATGCAGGCAAAGTTATTTGATTGAAGTGAGAAATGAGCAATTAGGTACGCTCGGTCGTTTGGCTGGCTGTCGGAATTAATTTTGTTCAAGTTACATTGTGAATTTAAACATGTTATTTGACGTATGATAATGTAGGTGATTCGTGCAATTACTGACGTTTATAACCAAATTATCATGTCTTAGTAAAGTCCGAGGTATTTTATTAAAGTCATAAAAATCTACGTAGAACGTTAATGATGAGGATAAGGTACTTATCGACAAGATCACAGCAATATAACATTTGGTGGTGTTGTGTTTTTGTCGGTGAGTAAGGTTCCAGAGCTTCACGAGGTAGGGGATTGGGTTGGGATAGGCAACGGTGTGAGTGACATTTTTGGTATTGCAAGCGTTTATAGGTCATGGCTTCCCCCATAGAACGCCACAATGCGCGGTCCTGCGCTATCCGTATCCAGCGGCTCCCAGCACTTTTGTCGATGTCGTCAGTCCACCTTGTTGGGGGCCGCCCCCCGCTGCGTCGTCCGGTACGTGGTCGCCACTCGATCCACTCGGTCGTTCTATGGGGGAGGCCTATGTCCAGCAGTGGACGGAGAAAGGCTGATGGATAGATAGATGATAGGTTATGGTGGCAGCTTACCATCAGGCAGGCCATACCCTTGTTTATCACCCTTTTAACATAAAATAATATTTCGTTTGTATATTTCTTGGAGAGTTTACTGAGTTTCAACAGCATAACTAATAAACTTTATTTAATAGCCATAACTTAATCACGCTACATTTAACTTGTTTTGGTTGGGTAAAGGTGATCTATCAACTTCAAGATTGCTGCTGTGCTGAAATATGGTTTATTTAGTCAAATCGCTCTTCGTCAAATACGACGGTTACATTGTAATGAAGAAACAAATTATGTATTAAACTTGAATGTAACGAATAATACGTGCTGCACTGCGCTATAAATGGCAAAGTTTTATCTCTACGCACCAAAATTTACAAATACTGTAATGTGTTAACTGTTCGCCAGCTTTTCATTATGCATACCATATTAAAACAACACACCATTTCACCTTTTTGCTCTGATATCATTAACAAAATTCGGAAAGATATAGTCTGCATCTCTACACATGATTCAAAATACATCTTTTCACATAGATTCTCTACTTTCCTAAAGTCCTTTCTTATATAATAAGTTAAATAGAGTGTGAAGTATTTATACATTGAACTATTTTAACTGTAGAAATGTAGTATTTAATTATTTGCACAGCCTGACATACGAGCAGACCGAAGAATTACTTCTTATTTTGAAATAAATGAACGTAACTCCATAATTTACATTTACCAACATTTAAACAATGATTACTTTAAGTTCTATTTTAATTAGTTTGTAAATTTATTAATCATTCAATGTATTATTTTAGATCATTAAAGCGTGAAATACAGGTACAATTTTACGTGTAACCTAGTTCAGGCATCCATTATTTTGAACTTTATATTATTATTAGTCTTATTATGCAATGTATGACCTTATTTGAATAAAGATATATTTTACTATTATTATTATTATTATCTCTACAGTGCGGCCAATGGAAGAAGGGATTGGTGATGAAATTGAATTGAAACACTTTTGATCTTGATGAGGAGCTTGATGGCGAAACTGGTTAGCGCGTCTGGCTGCACTCGTTGAAGTTTAGAAACTTTCGCACTAGTCGGTCATTAGATGGGTGACCTAAAATTTACTATCTCGAGCTCCTCCGTGCTTCAGAGGGCACGTTAAGCCGTTGGCTCCGGCTGCATCTGCAGTTGTTAGCCCCCATCAATCCGCACTGGCATGGCGGAATACCAAATATCCCGCCATTTGTGCCCAATGCTTATTCGTACTGCAAATCAGTCATTACCTACATTATAGATATTTTATAATAAAAATCTAAAGGTAAAAATGTGTGAAAATAGTCTACTCAACAGATATGTAGTATAAAAGAAATAAAAGTAGATATAAAAGAGAATCTTGCAGTGCAAGATATTATTTTCAAAAGTTAAAAAAAAATTGGCCATATTTCAGCATGGGGAGAAGGCCCATGCATATGGCCATATTAACTGTATGAAGCTCTCTAGCTATAACATGACCAAGGAAAAGTCTAAATACCTATATATTGGTGACCAAAATATACAAGGCTTTTCTGGTAAAGACCTAGAACTATGCTTATTTTTAAATGATAAGAATATTAGCATATTATGTATTACAGAGCACTGGCTCAGAGATTATGAAGTAGTTATGGGCTTAGATAATTATACAGTTGCTAGTAGTTTTTGTAAATCGGCTATCAGGGGAGGCACTCTCATAATCTTACAGAACGATCTTAAATACAAAGAACGTACAGATATTGTTTCACTTTCAGTTGAACGTAATATTGAACTATCTTGTGTGGAACTTGATGAAATGATCATAATATGTGTATATCGTCCCCCATCTGGGAATTATAGTCAATTTGAGTCCGCTATGGAAGACGCTTTCAATATAGTATGTAGATGTAATAAAGTGGTTGTTGTGTGTGGTGATTTTAATATAAATATTTTAGTTAAGTGTTCATTAGTGGGTAGGTTTCTAAACTTATATAAATCATATAACTTGAAGCATACCTTCTTTGAGCCTACCCGCATCACTCGTGCATCAGCAACCTGTTTGGATAATATTTTTTGTAATAGGAAAGTTTTTAATAAATCAATAATAAGTTGTATTAATTCTGTGGTATGTTGGGTGATGGCGGCAGGTTATAATAAATACAAAGACGTAGATAGGTTGGTGTCCATTTATTGAAGAAGGCTTAATGGTACAAAACATACTTATTTATAATATTAGTGCACTACGTAGTTACACACACACACACACTTATAAAATATAACACACAATATTATTACAAAACATCAGCATTTCACGTGGCCTACTTTCGTGTCATTCAATGTTGCGTTGTATTATTAATACATATTTATTAAATTATTTTCATACTATCACACGCCCCCCAAAAATCTCCATTACACCCCTCTCCTCAAAAAAAGAAAAAAAAAGTGTTAAATTTTTTTTTCAACCACATACATTCAGCTAAATATTATCATTATAAAGTTTCGTATTATTCTTATGTACTACGTACTCTCTATTATTTTTTAATATCTTTACATTAGGTGACAATTCCTCTATTACTTCATAAGGGCCGTTATACACTCTATCTAACTTATCTCTTATTTGATTTTTTACCAAAATTAAATCTCCTTTTTTATATGATATCGGGTAGCTATTTTTATCAAATGTATTTTTTCTACATAATTTATTAGTTAATAAATTTTTTCGCGCATCACACAGTGCTCTTTGTAGTCTATGTCGAAGTTCCTTAGGATAGTCATCATAGTTATATAAGGGAGTTACAGAGTCACTTAAGTTACTAGGTAAAATACAATTTTTTCCAAACACTAGCTCGTAGGGAGTATATTTTGTTTGCGTGTGTACCGAGGTGTTGAATGAGAAACACCAGTACGGAACCCAACTACTCCAATTGCTTTTGTGACTCTCACATTGTATTCTTAGAAAAGTGCCGAGATGTTTGTGAGTATTTTCTAATGATCCCATAGTTTCATGGTGATATGCGGTGGACTGTAATTTTTTAATACCTAATAAGCTACATATTTCGGTCATAATTTCGTTAAGAAATTCTGTTCCCTGGTCTGTAATTATTTCTTTTGGGATTCCATATCTAAGGATAAAATTATTTACAAAAGCTCTCGCTACCGATTCGGCGTCTTTGCGCTGCAAGGGATAGGCTTCAACGAACTTTGTTAGGTCGCACTGTAGAGTTAGTATGTACCTATGATTGTAATCGTCAACTTGTAATGGTCCCATTATATCTAAACTAATTCTTTCGAAAGACGAATTAGGGGTAGTCGTTAATGACATAGGTTCCTTAATGTATCTATTGGTGTATTTATTTATTTGACAAAGCTTACATTTATTGACAAAATTAACGACATCCTTTGTAATGCCTGGCCAAAAATAGTATTTTTTAATATTGTTTAGCATTCTATTTATCCCAGCATGCCCACTGGTGGGCAACAAGTGGAAGTCATTTAATATAACTATCTTTTCGTCCTCATTTCTGATACGCTTAACATCTTTAGTTATCAATAATCGCGGCCGACTCAACTTTAGTTTTTTAATTGTACTTGCAAGTAACTTAATATGTCCTTCATATATTTTATTTTTGATGATAAGCAATTCTAAGATATTTAACTTACTACAAAAACTCTCTAAATCTCTCGCTAACGCTTCTACAGCTGATAGCGATCGAGCATTTAGATAAATTATTGACCGCTTTGGTACATATACACAATATCCACTTGAGGACGTAAAAACTTCGTCGTTTCCGTCATATTTGGCCGAGTGACTAAAACATAATTCGATAATATCCGGTGGTGGCTTGAGAATTTCCACGGCCAAGGGGTGATCAGTCCCATGACTATGCAAATTTTCAGGCTTACTATAATTCTCTAAGTCACAGTTTTTATTACGACTATTTTTTTTTGTTTGTGCTCTAGTAAGTACTGATACTAAGTGTTCACGCATATTTTTTAAATCATCCGATGTCACCGGGATGCGACTCAATGCGTCTGCAGCCGCGTTGTGTCGTCCTGGGACATAGCCTATCTCAAAATCATATTCCTCTAAATATAAACGAAATTTAGTTTGCCTACTGGAAGGATCTGTCATAGAAAATAAATAAATAAGAGGCTTGTGATCGGTTAGAATTTGGAATTTCCTACCATATAAATAAGGTCGAAAATGCCTCACTGCCCAAACTATGGCTAATAGCTCCAAGTCTATAATCGGATATCGCGTCTCAGCGGGCTTTAAACTTCTACTTGCGTATGCAATGACTCTATCATTCCCATTGGATAATATTGCACCTAAACCTGTTCTTGAGGCATCAGTCTGCAATTTAAAAATATTATTTTCAGAAAAATCGGGATAATCCAAAACTGGGGGTTTTATTAAAGCAGATTTTAATTTTTTGAATGCTTCGTCACAATCAGCTGTCCAATTAAATGCAACATTCTTTTTACAAAGTCTATTTAGTGGATGTGCAATTTCAGCGAAATGTAAAATAAATCGTCTATAATAGTTAGCGAAGGCCACGAATCTTCGGACCTCGTCAACGTTAGTCGGTGTCGGATAACTTTGCAAGGTTGTTATTTTGCTTTGATCAGGAAATATGCCTTTACTTGTTATTTTATGTCCTAAGTATACTATCTCTGTTCGTAAAAATTCACATTTTAAAGGGTTTAGTTTTAAATTAACTTTTCTTAAGCGTTCTAACACAGAAATTAGGTTTTTATTATGATTTTCTATACAATTTCCTATAACGATACAATCGTCTAAATAAATAAAACATTGATTATAATTCAATCCAGACATAGCTATAGTCATCAATCGAGAAAATACGCTAGGACTAGTTTTAAGTCCCATCGGACAACGCTTCATTTGGTATATTTTATCAGCTGTGAAAGCGGTGCACTTACGTGAATCGGGATGAAGGGATAATTGGTACATTCTATCTAAATGGAAAGCAGTGTATTTTCTTGAATTTTCATTTAAATTTAATTGATAATAACTTTGGGACAAATCTAATTTTGAAAAATACATAGAATGTGATAAGGAATCTAAAATATCTGTAATATTGGGAAGTGGAAATTTATCATCTTGAATTCTATTATTTAATTGCCTATAGTCAACGACAAACCTATACTTCTTTTCATTATTTTTGTCGGTCTTTTTCGGAACAAGCAAGACGGGACTAGACCACTCCGAGGTGGATTCCTCAATAATATCGTTGTCTAACATATCCTGTATTTGTTTACGTAACTCTGGTTTTAAAGAGTGTGGTATTCTGTAGGGTTTTATATAAACAGGAGTCGCATTATCCTTTAAAGTAATTTTATGCTCCATTAAATTAGTGACTGACAGTTTATCACCTGGGAGATGAAACACGTCCGCGTACTTAGCGCAAATAGACTCAATGCTAAGTCGTTCATCTTTGTTTAAATAACCTAGGTTAAGAAGCTCAAATAATGTTTTTACACGATTTACGGAAATTTCCCTTTCCGAAAAATTACAAACATCGAAATGATGCAAACTATATACTTCTAAATGAGAAAAATCATAAATTAGGTCATTTTCCGTCGTATTTAATATTCTAATCGGGATAAGCCCGTTTCTAGGCCTCGACAAAACACCTGCAATAAATACTCCCTCTCTTATTTCATTCGCAAGGACGACACAATCGTCGGTTATATTCGTAGGTATGAACTTAATAGTTTCACACCTCGCAGGTATGTTGTGTTTATACCTGTTATTTATACACATACTTATCGATTTAGACGACTGAGTTAGGCTTAAAATGCCTTTACCATAATCAATTAACGCTAAATATTGTTTTAAAAAGTTATCACCTATTATTCCATCTGCAGAGCATGACAGGTTCTTAAATACGTAAAATTTATGTGTAAAAGTCATACTGTTACTACTTAATTCTAAATAAATGTAACCTTCTGATATTAACCTACCGCTAACACCTCTAATAGTTAATCTTTCGGGAACAATTTTATTTTTCAAATCACTAAATACCTTAGCTAAATATTCATACTTAATTACACATAAACTGGCACCAGTGTCTATTAATAAATGTATTACCCTATCTCCTAAACTAAAAGCTACCGTACTCGAAGTATTATAATTGAGAACTACATGCTCTGTTTTCGTTTGAGGAACGAAAAAACTGACTCTCACTCATGGTTGAGGTTGGAGCTCGAGGCTGCCTTACCTCAGTGTCGCAGTACGTATGGTGGACACGGGAATAGCCTCGTGTACGGGGCTGATACTGCGCGCCTGGCGTTGACCAGCGCGCGGCCGGGGAGGGTGCGCCTCGACCTCGACCGGAACCACGGTGCGGCGCAAACGTGCGCGGCGCGCTCACATAATGCGACTGGATCGGGTTACCGTATTGAGCACGCGAGTTACTATAATAATTATTGCCAATATTTCTACCGCGGAACCCTTTATTAATAAAATGAAATGTTTTCGTGGACTTAGGGTGGTGACGAAAATTCATAACTTGTTCCCCACTGGTAGAAAGCGTTTGCTCGTCTATAGCACTACGGATTGCCTCGGGAAGAGAAAGAAATTCCTTTGATGCAATAATAATACTCAATCTAGAGTTTGCCAAACCATCGGCAAAGCGTTTTATAGCGATCTTTTCATTAATTGGTCGCAATACGTCATATTTTGAACTATCGCCATCGGCCTGTGCTAATGTCAAATTAGAGAAGATATCTTCTAGTTCATTACCGAATGCTTCTATTGACCTATTTCCCTGTTTTACATTTTGTAACCGAGACTGAAGAGCGACTGCCGATTTTTTTTGTACTAAATACTTTTTCATGTCACTGAGCAATGAATCAACTGTAGTATAGCTACCACGTAAGCGAAGTTTCGCGCTAGGAGATAATCTTGTTTTTATAACAAAATCTATAAGTGAATTTTTCGATGTCTCATCAAGTTTAGAACTATACATTTCTATACCGTCGATTAATTGTTTGGTGACATGTTCCTGACCAGTCATTATGGGAAGTAAACTAATAGCCGTTTTAAAGTCAAAGGACATTGTATCTGCCATTTTTACAGTTTTAGAACTATCGGGATTTCTAGTTGAAAAAGTAACTAATTTATTTATTTCACTATAAATTAAATGAATATTATTTACTATAGAATTAACTTTAATAAGATCTTCGGCACTTATCTCAGAATTATTAATATTAGCTTTAATTTCACACAAAATAAACTCTAGTTGCAAATAAATGACATTGGCTTCTTTTAATTTAGTTTGACCGATTTCTTTCTTTCTACGTTCAGGGCCTATTTTACTTAAATATACTTTAATTTCCTGTAACTTACTATATAATTCAATTAATTTATGAGACATAACTATCTATTACTTCTAATTTAATAAAATAACTCATTATTGATTTCTAGAAATAGCAGCTAAATTGTACCTACTTAAATTTTCTTCCAATTCACTTGCTGATGTCACGAGCTGCGGCGGGCGGCGTTCTTGTGGCGGTCACGTTCTGCTGACATCAAACAACGTGGCCCGTGCTGCTGTTCCTGTTGACGGCCGGGACGGGGACTTCTTAGTTTGATGGTCTTGCTTGCATTTCTAAGGTGCTGTGGTTGAGCTCCCTTCTCTACGAAAGAATAGCATTTCTTCGGCACTTCTTGTACAATAGGTATGCGGCACCGACGAACAGAATGACGAATAGCGTGATGAGCAGTATCTCGGTAAGGTTCAACTTGGTCTTCGTTACTTGAGCGCTTCCACCGGCGTTTTGAGCGATGATAATTTCTTCTTTGGACTGTGAGCTACGGCACATTGTTATTGGTAATTGGCGCGATTGCCCCAAAAATAAGATTCTTCATAATAATTTTCAATCTTCAAACTTCTTCTTACTTGACGTTCAGTTCAGTTTCGATATCTTCTTTCTTCAATTTATTTCTATAAATTTTCTGCCAAATTTCGCAGGGTCGCCATGTGGTATGTTGGGTGATGGCGGCAGGTTATAATAAATACAAAGACGTAGATAGGTTGGTGTCCATTTATTGAAGAAGGCTTAATGGTACAAAACATACTTATTTATAATATTAGTGCACTACGTAGTTACACACACACACACACTTATAAAATATAACACACAATATTATTACAAAACATCAGCATTTCACGTGGCCTACTTTCGTGTCATTCAATGTTGCGTTGTATTATTAATACATATTTATTAAATTATTTTCATACTATCACAATTCTGATCATAGTGGACAATTAGCCTCTCTTGAACACCATCATGCTTCACACAAACACGACCTAACTTACCTAGTTAGGTCGTGTTTATGTGTGTAATTACACAAACGGGTATAAATAAATTTAAAGATAGTGTTTATCTTTAAATATCAGACTTACCAATTTGTAATAATAATAATATTTTGTATGAAGATTTATTCAATTTAATTAAAGATGAATTTAAAAAAATATTCAAACGCAAATTAATTAAATGCCATAGCTCTAAAAAGAAATTTTGTGATTGGGCCACACCTGGTATTTACAAAAGTAGAAATAAGTTGTATCAATTATATGCTCTCAAAGCAACCTCATCTGATCCTAAGTTTATAGAATATGTCAAAAACTATTCAAAAACTTTTAAAAAGGTGTGTGCCATAGCGAAAGCTAAATTTTATTAAAAAAAAATAGTCTATCAGATAATAAAATAAAGACAACTTGAAATATAATTAATAATGAAACTGGAAGAAATAAATTTAATGAACACACATATTCTTTAAAAATAGACAACAAGATTGTTCGGACAGATGATGCCGTTGCCAACACTTTTGAAAATTTCTTTTCTAGTGCACCGTTTGAATCAACTAGAAATCTTAATTCTTGTTCTAGGTTAGCAATGACCCTTGAGTCAAGTGTTGATAAGTGCAGTAATGATTTTCATTTTAGACATATCAGTAGTGATTGTATTATAAAAACATATTCTATTAATATTAAAAAGGCAGAGGATTTATGGGGAATATCAACATATATAATAAAACCGATTATCACTGTCATTGCGCCACAACTGGCCATTATATTTAACAAATGTATTGATGAGGGTGTGTTTCCAGATCTAATGAAATGTGCTAAAGTTATCCCTCTCTTTAAAGCTGGTGATAAATCAGATCCCAGCAATTTTAGGCCTATATCTGTATTACCAGCGCTAAGTAAAGTATTTGAGAAAATAATTTATAACCAATTACTAGCACACTTTTCTATAAATAAGCTACTTCATTTGAAACAGTTTGGTTTCACTAGAGGTAAAAGTACCACTGATGCTGGAACTGCACTGTCAAACACATTTTTGATATATGGGAGAGTAAGCACGATGTTATTGGCATTTTTTGCGATTTATCTAAGGCGTTTGACTGCGTTAGCCATGAAACATTGTTAAATAAAATGAAGCATTATGGTGTATCAAATATTTCACTAAGTCTGATACAGTCTTATCTTTCTGCTAGGATTCAGAAAGTAGTTATAAATGAAGCTGAGTCTACAGGAGCACCCATTTATATGGGCGTGCCCCACGGTTCAATATTGGGCCCATTGCTTTTCCTTATTTATATCAATGACCTTCCTCACTTTACAAGAGATTTGTGTGAGACAGTACTATTTGCTGATGACACCTCTTTAGTGTTTAAAGCTAGGAGAGGAAATGATTGTTATGACGAAGTAAATTGTGCTCTCTCTGAAGTCCTTCACTGGTTTACGGTAAATAATTTAAAACTAAACTCTAGTAAAACAAAATGTGTTAAGTTTACTTTACCTAATGTGCGGCAGGTTAATACTTATTTAAAAATAAATGACCAGCCTGTAGAGTTAGTGGATTCTACAAAGTTTCTGGGTATTACTTTAGACTCGCATCTGCAATGGGATCCTCATATATGATGCCTTATCAAGTAGACTGAGCTCTGCGGCTTTTGCTGTTAAAAAAATAAGACTCCTAACTGATGTGGGAACAGCAAGATTGGTTTACTTTGGTCACTTTCATAGCGTTATGTCATATGGCCTTTTGTTGTGGGGCTCAGCTGCTAATATAGAAAGTATTTTCGTACTGCAAAAGAGAGCTGTTCGCGCCATATATAATTTAAAGGCAAGAGAATCTCTTAGAGAAAATTTTAAAGAAATTAATATTTTAACACTGGCATCGCAATACATTTATGAAAATATAATATATGTAAGAAAAAACTATGACGCATTTGCAAAAAAAAGTCAAACCCATAACTTTAACACGAGATTTAAAAACAAGCTTGCCGTTCCATGTTTCAGACTCCAAAAATCAAGAGGTTCATTTCTGGGATGTAGTATTACATTGTTTAACAAAGTTCCCCAAGATTTGATTGAGCTTCCACTAACCAAATTTAAATCTCAGATCAAGAATTCTCTTATGAATAAGGGCTATTATAAAGTTAATGATTATCTAAATGATCGTCATGCATGGACATAGTGTTTCTTGTAATTTATTATTTTATGGGTATCAGTCAGTTTTTGTAACAGTAATATGGTACCTATCTAATGCCGCTTCCTATATACTAAATATAAAATTTATTGTAACTATATATCTATATCCTAAATAATGTAATGGAAGGTGACTTCAGAAGTATCTCTGTAGTCATTTTTCAACTTGACGACTCTGTATATTCGCTATGTGCGAAGTACATGGTGGGGGTATAGTGAAGCGATCGCAGCGCTTATCGTGGCAGAAATACGCAACAATCCGGGAAAGTAAAGTCAATTTGCACGGAGTTCGTAATAAACAAAAATTTTTTAAAATGCCTATTAATAGATGTTGTTGTGTTGTGAATTGCAAAAATAAGGGCACAAATAGTCTGTGTATATATTTCCTACATTGGACTGGAAATTAAATCAAAGAAATAAATGGATAGATGCCATAAAAAGAAATAAGTAAGCGAAATAACCTTAAATTATGATCAATTTTATTTGCGCTATATATTTTATGTGATATTCATTATTGTCTTTATTATTTTAGTGTTGATGGGTCGCCATGGTATCCCAAACCTGACGACACAATTTGTAGTGAACATTTTATGGGAAACAAAAAATCAGACGAGGAAGAAAATCCGAGTTATGCTCCTACGATATTCCCTGAAATATATCGAAAGAGGAAGGTTAATGATTCACAGGTCCTAGCTAGATATACACGCTTGACAAAACGAAGAACCACAAAAGTCTCAGATACCACATCAAGTCAAATAATAATTGAAGAAGGGAGTGAATTAAATCAAACTCAACCTTTTATGATCGATCAAGGATGTCAAGTCAATATGTTTTCTGAATCGAAATTAAGAGATACAACTTTTATTTGTATTAGATTAATTTACAGTGATCACTGTGATCCAACATCAAGAATTTTAATGACAAATAATTCAAGAAAGAAAGATAAAAGCTGTGGCACTGACAAAAAATCGTATGAGGATCAATCTACCGAAACAAAAAGTCAAGAATTTGTTGGTATTTCATCAATAACAAATGATCAAGAACTCCTAGATCCTTCTGGTGTGTCATTTAGCAATTTTGAGTTTTTATTAACAAGATTAACTATGAGAAAATGTACAGTTTCCACTAAAGACCGACTTCTGATTTTTTTGATAAAAATGAAAACTGGCTTGACATTTTCAGCATTGAGTGTGTTATTTGGTGTACAAAAAAACCACAATCTCACGTATATTTCATTCGATCTTACAAAATCTAGCTTGTTCAACTGCTAATTTAATCTTTTGGCCGAATAGAGCCACCGTACAAGCACCAATGCCCAAGTGTTTCAGTCCAGATTACATCAATACAAGAGTTATTATTGACTGTACTGAATTCCGAATTGAAATCCGACATTATTTAAATTATTATACAATATATAATAATTTTTATTTATCTTTACCTTACTATATTTACTAGAAATCAATAAAATACAAACTGATGTCATTATTTGGCATAATCCCGGAAAGTTGCGCATTGTAGGTGGCGCTACTGTCGTGCACATAGCGAATATCAATACAGGGAGAAAAAAGCAGCCCTTGCTGAGTTTCTTGCCGGTTCTTCTCAGTACAAGGTCTCCCGCCGTAGTTTTGCGAACAGATGGCGTAGCTTCTTGACCTTCACAAGTGCTTGTAATAGCCTAGACTGAATAAATGACTTTTCATTTCATTTCATTATTATAATACGGTAAAATAAAATATTACTATGTTTCGTCCAATATAATGAAAGTCAACAACCTTTCCAATTTTATTGTGTATCATGATGCGATCAGCCCACGCGTTTAACCTGACGCGAGTTTAACATTTTTTACCCATACAAAAAAAGTGTACAACGCCGCTAAAGAAGTTTTCACTTCAATAATACAGTAATTTAGTAAGTTAAATATGGCCTAGCGGTGGATATATTGGCAGTCATGCAATTTTCTTGTTTTCATATTAACGAATAAAAAAATACACCATTACTCTGATAACGAAATATCAAATTATAGACGTCACATATAATAACGTGAATAACGATTATTCTGTTTTGAAAAATAACAAAATACAGGACAATATTTCTTTAATGTTTTTATAACCTCAACAGCATGTTTCACTTAAATGGACGCTGGGCGACCAGCGAGCGCGCCCCCACGACAACGGCTAACTAGAGCCGAGATCCGAGTCTCAGAGACGCCCTCTAGTTGAGCCGACCCCCTCAGGTTCGAGTGATCTAGAGGCTCCAGACGGAGAGGAGACTCCCCCCAGGGGGGAGATGCCATCCGCCTGGAATACCTCTAGAGGCAATCGCCAATTTTCGGCTTGAGGTTCCCTTAGGATCTCGCTGTCCCCAACCTCGGTGACGCTGTAAAGGTCATCTACAACCAACAGCATAGACATTCAAAAAAAAAGGAAGTCAATTTATTGTAGTTTCAGCTTATAACTTAATTTTAGTGTTTAGAATAATCGCGTGTGGCCATATTTTCCGGCTAGCCATATTCGACCCAGCTTACCGACCTTATTTGTGTTATTGCAGTTGTGAAATCATTAATTTAATTAAGATTACAAATTCAAAGATAGATTACAAATTTAAAGATACAACCACATTTGCCGACTGTAAGGCGTTACGATGTTCGTCAGGTCAACTAGTATTTTATAATTAAAGTTTCCTCAGTATCTTTCATTTTGATTCATGTGTCAGATTCTATAAAAATATCCGATTGCAATATTTTGGTAGTTTCCTCATCGGTGATGGCTCACACTTTTCATTACCAAATCTTTATCGTTTAAAATCTTTAAAATATAGCAGTATGTATTTCATAAATACCTACTTACCTATAAAATAGACATCACTCAAAAAGTTGATCACATAAAGAGGGTAGGTACTGATAATCGGCCCCACAACATGTTTACTATCAGTAATCAAATTATCATGAATAACTTTAAACATTATTAAAATAATGCGAAGTATATCAGTGCATCATCATCATGCGTTATTCAAAGAAACGTGCCAGCGCGTACAGGTAAAATTTTGGCTGCACATGGAATAATTACTCCGTAGTGCTGCGTAATGTCGTAAAGCTGTTTTTCCTACAAACTTTCTTTTTATATATAGTCGGCCCAAACAAGTCTTTAACCAACCCAATGATAAATAATACCCGCACTCAAGAGCCCCCGATTTTTTCTAAATTCCAACGCGCTTGAAAGTTACAGTTACATACTAAACTTACGTTAATATGAACCACAATGTTCATCCTGTGGCCTGTGGATCCGGTCAGCCAGTCCCCCCTAAAAACTCATACAAATGTTGGTACTAACAAACGACGACGACCTCAGACGCAGCTATAAAGGGGATAGAAATATAACCGATCTGGCCTATCGACGCACGCGACGCTATTGTAATGTTTTTCGAAATCGCGGCGCACGTTGTAAGTGGTACATGTATGAAGGATACATAGACGAATAAAAAATTTCAAGCAACATGGTACCCCAAAGTTTCGTGTTACCGAGATATTTGGAAGTAAATATCAACATACGAGTACAGGTCAGTCCAAATAAGTCGGACTGTACGTATGTCGATTTTACTTATCTGACTTATTTGTTTTTTTTTGTTTTTTTATGTGTCTTCTATCCATACATAACACTTTCATCGTGCGCCGTGATTTAGAAAAAAAAAGAAAATGGCGGCGGGTGTCGTATGTCGATAAGCCAGCTTCCATACAAAAAAGTTCGAACACCTTTGCTGCATTATGCGAACTGACCAAAAAATTGCGAGTAATCTTTGAACATAGTAAAAGCAGTCTGCGTTCAGATTAAACCAAGAAATGTTCCAGTGTTCAGCTATCATAAGTACTCACTCGTCTCACAATAAAAATATTGATAAATAAACGTAATTAATTACCAATGTCGTACATAATTAGATATTAATTTCCCTCCCGTCTTCAACTACATCCTAATTAGTTAATTAGGTATATTTATCTACAACAAATTATAAGCAACGGACGTAAGAAGATTTGATGATCATTACAAGTTGTTATTAATTGGGTTTTAGATATTACCTAATGAAGATTACTTTATGGAAATGAAAGGTAATTACTTAGCAAATAATTATGATAGCCTATTAACTCACAGGTTTCGGGAAATTTAATGAAAACTGTAGATGCCTCATTAAGTTTAGACACTGATACACACGCACGCAAAAAATACACGCACTCACACATAAACATACATTCATCCACACACACGCAAGCATGCATACGCACAGGCAAACACATGAATTTAAAGAAATATTGTAAAAGTTTCTTTTTTTTTGCTACTTTTTAGAGATAATTATTATGATCAATAATTGAACGTACCATGTGTTCTAGCACGGAGAACGGAAATTCCTAGTATATGTTTACTGAAAAGAAATTCCCAATCGCAATACAGTATACTAAATTATTAATTATTATTGTATCAAATAAAGAATTTCTATTTGTATTGTTTTGTATTTGTAAACATAGAATGTGTTTCTTAGGTATTCACCCACATCACTCATTAAATAAATTTAGTTTTAACGGGTTAATGCACGAAACTTTTTTTATTTATTGGCGTTTTGCAGCCTTTTAAGGTCTGCATCGTCAGAATAATGATTTTTTATTACATTTTGTCGAGCTACCTTCGAAAGACTTTTATTGAGCGTTCGGTTATTTCATTAGAAGATTTTTAAAATTTTATTGTCTATGTATGGATTTATTAGTTGATTTAGTTAATAAAGTTTAAAGTTATAAACCAATAATAAACAAAGTTATACAACAAAAATATTTTAAAAATCTTTCAATGAAATAACCGTACGCTCAATAAAAGTCTTTAATAAATAAATAATAAATTATTCTGACGATGCAGACCTGAAAAGACTGCGAAACGTCAATAAAGAAATAAAGTTTCGTGCATTAACCCGTTAAAACTAGTTTTATTTAACATAGAATGTGCTCCTTTATTTTGTCAACTCAGGCAAAACCTCTGTTTACAGACGACGGCGCCTTTAAGAGGCACACCGCCGAACGGACCTTACACCTGGCAAGCTTAACGGGCCCCCGCAGTGGCTGCCCATTGACGACTCCGTAACTCTTACGGGCGCTTTACGGCATAATATCCGCTAAAAACCCTGCCAATACCCTCTAAGCTGCTTAGTGCGAAGCCATGGGATCCCCGTTTAGGGATTCTTCCACGCTTCCGCACCCAGCAGCCTCCGTCTAGCCGGGGGCTCCACGGCAGGGGTCTCCCGGGGTATCGCGGGGAACCCGCAGTCGTGCGCGGGTAGGCCCGCGCTGGGAGCTTAGTGTGCGGCCTTGTGCTCACCACACCGCTCATCGTCCGCTGCGGAGGACTGCCTGGGCGTGCTAATCGCAGGTCCTCCCGCCGCTCCCTCTCGTAGGACAGATATACAAGAGTGGGCTGCCGTCACGGGGTCCATCGGTGGCCGGCACCATGCCGGTCAGCGAGCGATCCCTCGGGTAGGGTCATGGGATGTGCGCAGCCAGGGCGCGCCGCCGTCCTCTCTTACTCGTCCTCCTCCTCAGGGAGCGGCCACAGGATCATCCTCCCGCTCCCTCTCAGCCGCCTTCTTCTGCGAGATAACGTCCTTGCAGAAAGAAGCGACCGCCTCCCACGCCCTCTCGCTGCGGAGCATGGTGGAGGCCAGAGGGCTCCGCTCCTGCCACACCTGCGCGACGAGGATTTGGGTGGCTTTGGTAAATGCGCTTAAATTAGTGTTCCAAATTTTAATTATTTCTACCGTAATGAATAATCGGGCTGCGTGGTGAGGCGATAGATTGACTTGCGATAAAATGACACTCATAAAAGAGGTCGGGGGAGATACGGGGAACAAACGATGAAATTAATTCGAATTTGGAACGCTAAATTTAAATATTATTAGTACCAAAGCTTCGTCGCGCAGATATAGCAGAAGAAGAAATATATATTTTTCAATAAAAACAATATAGTGCCTATCACACTATCGTCCGTTCAACTCACACAAAACTGGTTATAGAAATATAATTATTTTCTTTGACAGAAGGACTTTAACGTGGTTCAAATTCCATTTATTAATCTGGGCGGTATTAAATTTACTTGCATTGGCAAGGAACTAGCTATCCCTTACGTAAACCTCAACAGGCACGACATTTGGCATTGATTGGGGTTGGGGATAAAATGTTGAAAGGATACAATTCAGTGGCATGTTTCTAACCCATCTCGTGTTCTCCTTTATTAAGAAGGGGTTCTTATTAAACAAAGAATAAGTATATTAAAAACAGAACTGATCACGCAGTGCTTTGTTTTTATTGTGGCCTGCGCAGATAAAATATTTTTGTCCGCGGGGGACAAAAGTGCCTGAATCGTGAAAAACTGTCCGCCGAAGATTTGTGACGGACTCAACGCACACGATGTGTGAACAAATTAATGTTTAAGAACAAGAGAAGACGTTATTTCTTTAAATCGGATCGAGCGCGCAACTCTGTAAAAGTTTGCTGTGTGCGTTGCTGCCCCTAGTCACATGATTTCTATCACAGAACACAAGAAAAGGTTAGAAGGGTGAGCATTGAACGTTTGTACGGGAACCATCAAATAGACAATAGCTAATCCTACGACGCGACATCAAAAAAATAATCTAACCAATCAGCGTTCACACCCGAGAGCAACGACGCAATCAGAAGAAGCAATTTGCTCACACATAACTGCGGCGCGCCTGCCCCGTCCACAAGGCCCCCTCTAACCTCTATCTGTATTCTGTGATTTCTATTTTTTCGGGGACGACCGCATATTTTTGTCACGTTGTCCTTCATTGTGCGGGGGACTTTTTGTTCGCAAAACTTTTTATCCGTCGTCTGCGTTACTCGAAGCAATTCTAAGTGTCGCCGCACACGGGCCACAGGCCACAGCCACAAACGCCGTCACTAGAAGCTAGAAGCGGCTACTAAAGTGGCTGAAGCGCGCGACAGCGGCCGACTAAGGTAAGGGAGAGAGGGGTGGGGAATCGCGCGAGTGACGTGTGGCGGCGTTTTGTATCGGCGCCTTAAGTGGCCGGTGCAGGTTACAAGAAGCGAGCAACGACGATTTGTAGCGTGTGGCTGCCACCGCCGTACCGTGTGTGGCAAGTCCATATAAAATGTATGAAAACTACAAGAAATATGGCGGCGTTTTGTGGTTGTGGTCGGTGGCCCGTGTGCGGCGACACTAAGCAGTCTATTTCGGCGAACAAATAAGTCCGTGAACAAAAAAACCTTCGTCCGCGCAGGCTATTAAGAGGAGTATACATATATTTGTGTCAGATCTCAGACTTGCATAATCATGATAAAAATTGAATCCATTACTCTACGTTCAAGTGGTCGTAAAAAACTGATTGACACTAAGCAAAGCAAAAGCAGACAAAATTCTTGAATATCAAAATTTTAAGCATATGTATATGAATATAAAAACAGCATCAGCATAACTTGTTCTGTTAGGTTTATTAATCTTAAAGTCCAGTCAGTAGCTTTGTATTTAGTGAATCAATAGTAATTCCGCCTTTTTTTAATTCTATTCATAGAGTTATTTGATAAGAATCACTTGAATATTGGTCCGAAAACCAGATTTAACCCATAGAAAAATGTCAAAACGTCAATGTAAATTTTACATTATTGTTTTATTATCTAGTTGTAGTTAAATTGAGATTTAGCAAACTTGCTGCATGTGGACCTTATAAAACTGGCTTTCGCCATCGAGTTCATCTGCGTTATAGTAAGTTTTTTTTTAAATTCCACAGAAACGTATCATTTTTTTGTAATGAAAAGTATCCAGCTCGTATAGCCCATATAATAAAAAAACCTTGTCTTAATTCAATTCTAAGTGTGCCAAATTTCATTCAAATTCATTGCGTGGTTGAGAAAGAAACACAAACTTTCACATTTGTAATTTAATAGGACAGAGCAAGTTATGCACCGCGGACCTGCATAGTATGTTCAAAACACCTACAGGCAAAAATAATGACACAATTTTGTTCTAGCGACATAACAACAATCCAAATTATACAACAGCAAAATCCAAGTGTACCTATCCTGGTAGTTGCCTCTGCCTACATGCCTGAAGGAGAGGAAGCTCCGTCAGGGGAACTGGCTGAGCTGGTGAGACACTGCGAACAAACAGACAAGGCGCTGATCATCGGCACCGACTCCAACGCCCACCATCAATTGTGGGGTATGACGAAAAGCAACAAACGAGGTGAGGAATTAGTAGATTATCTATTTACCACTAACCTTAATATAATAAACACAGGATCTGAACCTACTTTCGTAACAAGAAGGGGCAGATCCATCATCGACCTTACACTAGCATCAAGAAGAGCAGCGGATCTGATCTCTGACTGGCACGTTTCCCCAGAGGCATCCTGCTCTGACCATAGGTGGATTAGGTTCAACATCGCGGTACAGCGTGTCACCCAGCCACCTAGACGCATACCTAGCAAAACAAACAGAAGCCAGTATCGCAGACAGGTAACTCGGTCACTGCGACATCTGCAGTCTGGTAGTTTAGACGAAACTTATAAGATAGACGAAACAGCTGAGGAATTAACAAGAGTTATAATCTCAAGCTATCAGACAGCCTGTCCTCTTAGTACACCATCATCCAGCTCGGGTGCCAGCCAGTCTTGGTGGGGTCCCGAGCTGGAAAAACTGAGGAAAAAGGTAAGAAGACTTTTTAACAGGGCCATGAATACATGTGACGACCAGGACTGGGATGCGTACAAAGATGCCAAGGCACTTTACAAGAGACGCATCCGACATTGGAGCAATGGGTCTTGGAGAAAATTTTGTTCAGATATAGACTCATGCACAAAGGCAAATAAGGTAAGGAAACTGCTATCTAAAGATAGGCAGCAAGACCTAGCACAGCTCCGGAAGGCTGATGGCTCCCTCACAGAAACAACTGAGGAGGCACAGAGGGTACTACTTGAAACCCACTTTCCGGGCTGCATCATACACACGACACATACTTGGAATGACACTAGCTGGACCCCCACGGAACAATCCTGGAACACTGCATTGAAGACAGTGTCTACAGATAAGTTAAGGTGGGCCATAAACAGCTTCCAGCCATTCAAGGCAGCCGGACCAGATGGCATCTTTCCGGCGCTGCTTCAATGGGCAGGTGAAGCACTAATCCTTATCCTGGTGCCCCTCCTGAGAGCGTGTCTTGCATTTAGATACACGCCGAAGCTCTGGAGGGAGGTCAAGGTAATCTTCATACCAAAACCGGGTAAGGCAGACTACAACGAGGCGAAATCTTTCAGACCAATAAGTCTCTCATCATTTCTGCTAAAGACCCTGGAAAGACTGTGCGACAGAGAGCTGAGAGACAACCAACTAGTCAATGTTCCACTACATCCGAACCAACACGCCTATAGTCCAGGCAAGTCGACAGAATCTGCACTACATGCAGTCGTAAGTAAAATAGAGGATAGTCTCAGACGGAAAGAGCTATGTCTGGGCACCTTTATAGACATAGAAGGCGCGTTTGACAAAACAAGCTTCGCCAGCATAGTAGACGCACTTGGCAAACACGGAGTCGATGAGACTATTATATACTGGGTAAGTAACATGCTCCGTAACAGACTAATCAGACTACAAGACGACAACCATCTCAGAGCATTGGCAACTAAAGGATGCCCTCAAGGAGGAGTACTGTCGCCTCTGCTATGGAATGTAGTTGTAAACGACTTAATTACCAAACTAAACAACCTTCACTACCACACGGTGGGCTACGCGGACGACCTTGCAATCATAATTCCAGGTAAGTTTGCGAGCACCGCCTGTGATGTTATGCGGGGGGCAATGAAGGTTGTTGAAAAATGGTGTGACGACTACGGCCTTAAGGTGAACCCAGTGAAGACGGAATTGGTCATGTTCACGAATAAAAGATCATTAGGCGACTATCGGCTACCGAAACTATTTAACACGACACTGAGGCTCTCCAACGAGGTAAAGTATCTAGGAATAACCCTAGACTCCAAACTGAACTGGGGATCCCACATAGACAAAACTACAACGAAGACTAACATCATTTTCTGGCAATGTCGCAAAATGATTAGCAAAACTTGGGGACTATCACCGCTCATTGTTAAGTGGCTATACACGACCATAATTAGGCCCATCATCAGCTATGCAGCAGTAGTATGGTGGACCAAGACAATCCAGGTAACGACAATTAATAAGTTAAGACGTCTCCAGAGGCGGGCATGCTGTGCAATCACCGGCTGCATGAAAACCACTCCCACATCAGCACTGGAGACAATACTTAACGTGAGACCACTCCACTTGTTTATACAACAGGAAGCTGCATGTACAGCCACGCGCCTAAGCATGCTGGGGCATTGGAGAGACAACAACTCCCCGCACACCAGCATCTTGGCAGACATACACAGGCACTTTCCGTACTTTGCAGCAGTAAACGACCTTATTCCTAAGACGTACGTATTTGACAAAAAATACAAAATTCAACTTTATGAAGACACCCCGGACCGTTGTCTGCATAAGGAGTTGAGGGTCTACACAGACGGTTCAAAAACCAACTGTGGTACGGGCTCGGGTGTCTTCTCCGAGGACCTGAATATACACATCTCGACAGCTTTGGGTGCCTATAACACGGTCTTCCAGGCAGAGTGTGTGGGCATCATCAGAGCTGCTGAGGCGATAGAATGTCGCGGGGTAAGAGGTAAACACATTCGTATCCTCTCTGACAGCGCTTCTGTCCTACAGGCACTGGACAACAATATAATGACATCAGGCTTAATTTACGAATGCCACAGTAAGTTGACTAATATTGCTAACGACAATAGATTGACCCTACAGTGGATTAAAGGACACAGTGGCTCAAGGGGTAACGATGCGGCGGACTGCTTGGCCAGGGAGGGGTCTAGCAGGACGGCCATTGGTCCGGAGCCAATTATACCCATACCCTATCGGCAGCTGCGAACCTGGATAAGGGAGCGCTCTCAACGACAACAAGACGATTACTGGTCAAAACTCACGGACTGCAGGCAAGCCAGGGAAGCCGTTCCTAAGGTAAACCTGCAGCTAACACGTAAGTTAATCAGACTACCTAGACAAGCCCTGAAACAAATCGTGGGTATACTCACGGGTCACGGCTACTTTAACAAACACCTTTGTAATATAGGTATTTCTGACAGCCCTCTGTGCAGAGCCTGCCTGGAGGCGGATGAGACGAGCGCCCATGTCCTACTGGAGTGCAGGGGCGTTGCAAGACAAAGGACTTCTCTAATGGGAAGCCCGAAGACAATAGTAGAGGCCTGCAGAAACATTCGGGGACTGCTGAGCTTTCTGGAGGAGCTGGGATGGCAGGACTGATGCCAATCCCCACGCAAAATAGGCACTAGGTGTCGAGTTGCGGAAACAGCCCGCCGTACTACTAAGACTAAGACTAAGACAGAGCAAGTTATCAGTTACAGCTTATTTTATAAAAAAATAACTACACTAGTAATATATCAATAACAGTAAGATCACACAGCTAGTGATATAAGGCTAAATTATAGCAAACAAAATCTACATATATATATATATATATAAAACTCAAGGTGACTGACTGACTGACATAGTGATCTATCAACGCACAGCCCAAACCACTGGACGGATCGGGCTGAAATTTGGCATGCAGGTAGATATTATGACATAGGCATCCCCTAAGAAAGGATTTTGATCAATTCTACCCCCAAGGGGATATAAAGGGGATAAAATAGGGAATGAAAGTTTGTATGAAACTTTGTCAATTTTAAACCGTTCGGACTGAGACTTTGCATGCAGGTATAAGGAGAATCATAGATGAATGGCATTGTGTATATACAATCCTGGGAACAAAAACTGTAGTTTACACTTCAGCTCTACACCAAAGCGAAGCGAGGGCGGGCCGCTAGTACTACATATAATAGAAACAACATGGGCTGAAATACTAACCGAATTTATCCTGTTAACTTTAAAAATGTTAACGTTAGAAAGTCGATGGAAAAATGAAGGTTTTCCTCGTCAATAACAGCATAATTATAAACAAAACAATATTGTTTTGAAGTATGCTAATTTTGTTACATCTACGGATATTTTTTGTAAAAAATGAATAAGATGCACATCAAATAATCATATGTGATTTTTTTCCTCCTGCCAGCTACACTAATCAAGGTCTATTTTCTAAAAAGGAAGAGGAGGAGAGCAAGTTATCAGTTACAGCTAATTGTTAAAAAAATAACTACTGAGTAATATATCCGTAACGGTAAGGTCACACAGCCAGTGCTTTAACCATAGCAAACAAATACTACATATAATAGAAAATCAAGGGTCGACGGGCTGTCCGGGTGGGGTGCGATGTCAGACTACCTCCTCGTGGTGCATCCTGGGTAACCACGGGCTAAAAGTCTAACGAGTTCGTAACCCCGTACGTACGTAGTGCAGGGCCGAAAACCGCCTCTTCTTCGGAGGGTGGCGGCTATGAGAAAGAAAACTTTTCTAAAAATTAATAACGGATCATAAGCCACTGCAAAATCCAATACTTGAAGTTCCCATCGTAGCCGAACCCTTAAATAAGGTACTGCGGCAATCTACCCTGAAGGGATAAATTCTGGGGGCGTAGTTTTATCAAATGAAAACTAATTAGATTTTATATGTTATTTTATTTGAAATCAGGCGAATATAATAATTGAGCTTAATCTATCAACGTATGGTTTTGTGCCTGAAGTCTATCTTCTGGAACCTTCTATCAAACGACAGAAGATTCCCAATTTCAAATCTTTAAAAATCATGACATTATCTTTTTAATATAACTGCCAGCCGCAGGCATTACATGAACAAAGAGTTTACCCAAACAAGGAGGCTGTAATGCAACGGACGTTACAGTACATAGACAGAGATGTATTACCGTAGTATATGATATAAAAAACGTCCAACTGACTGTAAGCCTTTCGATACCCATACCAGAACTGCAGTACAAGTTTCTCAGTAAAATTTAGAAGATGAGATTCTCTAGTCAGTATTATTAAAGAATATGTGAACCCTGAAATAAAAAATGCATTACTTATTGAACCGCAGTAAGCTATGTATGAAATAATACCTATTATCCAGAATAAGTTTAGATCCTCAGCCATGAATTAAATATTAACAAAAAAGGATGTTGAAAATATAAAATAATATCTCAAATAACATGAGATAATAAAACACTACCACGAAGGCAAGACAAACCATCGTGGCATAAACTAATGCTTCTTATCTTTAACACACCGTTCCTATTGGCCTTAAATGAAAGATGAGATTACAAAATATATAAATAACTGTACTATCTGCGGTCAAGCTAAATATAACTGTACGAGACATCAAACATAATTTATATTTTTATCTTCATAAGCATTGTGAAATTCCATGTCAGATTTTTTTCCGCAACCAAATTTTTGGCCATTAAATCAAGCAGTGCATTAAACGCATTTAAATAACGCGATTGTTTTATCTTTTCATAGCATTCTACTTAGCAATTAGTTTAGCACACCATAGCATTTAATAACATCTTATAACATTAAATGTAGGGAAGCAACCTACACTTTTGGTCCTTCGAAGAAAAATTTTGACCTAGCGCGCGGTAAGGTCAGATACAGGATCCGCAGTTGAGCGTGCGCATGTGAGCGCATATAAAGAGCACGTAATGGAATATGCTGATATTTCCATTTTAAATTATATCATTAACTCCACTTTTTTCTCTCTCTTTCTACATTTAGCGTATTTTTATACGCATCGCATACGCATGTGTAGATTCCAGGTTCAAAAATTTTATTCTACCATTTTACCGGCGTGATTGATTAACATATCTCCACAAAATTACAGCTCTCTAGTCCTAAAAGTCTCCTAGCAAAACCGGGGACGGACAGACGGACATGACGAAATAATAAGGGTTTCTTGCCGGGTCTACGGAACCCTAAAAAGCGCTACTGTAAAACCAGTCATAACGATTTTATGCGAATTTATAAAAGAAAAAGACGATCGCTTGCAAATTTAGTATTCTTGTCTTGAGCCACTGGTCCGGGACATGTTTAAGGAAAACGTTGTGATAGTTTAACAAATATTAAGATATTGTTAAATAATAAAAACTCTATTCGTAATTATAAAATCTATTAATGGGTACACCTTTGATTTGAATGGAAATTAATTTATTGTTAAGTAGTACAAGGTAAATATGAAATTACTATCAATCAAATCTCTCTGTTGTTTGATAATTATTGCAATAACAATTAAGGGCTAAGTAGTTAATAATAAAAATTTCTAAACCACTGCAACAGTTTTCTTTTATTTATAGCAAAGCTTATATTTAAAATATGAGTTATCGTTGTTTATAATCTCAAATACAGTTCGGGTTCCTTGATTTCAGTTATCATTTAAAAGAGCTAGATCAAGATCAGCCTCAAATGTGAAATAATTTAGTAATAAGTTTCGTAAACTATAACGCGCTCGTAAAATCGCGTAAAATTACTGTTTTTCTCTAAATACATTGTTTGTATTGAAAAACTTAAAATGTTTTTGATGAATGACAAATGACCTGTTCATAAAAGTTTAATTCTGTAACTTCTGAAACTATTACGCATGTGTATGCAGTGCATCAAAACCTGACTCTTTTGTTTCCAGTGAAAAAACCTGCCTAAAAAGAATCATCATAACCGGACTACTCTGTAAAATATTATGTGTGGTCAAAAATTACAATCAGTGAGTGAACAAGCGATCATCCCCTGTTTTCCTACCCTTTGTTTAGGAGATGATGAAAATTATGTCACGTAGTTTAGGACCCGTTGTACCGAACTCACCATTGCTATGCTGTTAAAAAAAGGATGTCCTCCTTTCCGTGGTCCAGGCCCTTGTTAATACGTATAAGGTGGCGCAGTGGTTTTTACGCATCGATAACATTTATTGCACTCATTATAAGTTTTGAATTGTATAAAACCTGGGAATGGTCTTATCCAAAAAGTAATCTAATTAAAAAAAATCTAGGCTATATCAGGCACTTGGCTGATATAGTCTTGAATAAGTAATAAGTGACTTATTTGGAAAAGTATGAATAATGTCGCCTCGTATGTAGCGGCGTTCTTATTACTTTTAACACGAAGAAGTAGTTATGTATACGTACTATATATTATTATGAAGTCGAGTTTGTTTGTTTTTTTTTTGGTTGAATGAATTTCTGGTTTTACTGGTCCAAATTAAAAAAATCGCGATATAAGGTTACTTTTTTGGCATTTTTTCACACTTTGAAGCTAATTGGCGAATCGATGATTGTTATGCACTGCTACATACATTACATGCTTGATATATAAACCAGGCAGAGTGATGTTTGACCGGACTTCAATCACTCAACGATTGAAAAGCTAGTGGACCCGATGGCATCACAGCAGTTGTGCTGAAAAAATCTCCCATGCTTACCTAACTGAACAAACTCTCGTAATCTTCAGGGCGTGTGCCAGAGACTTGATGAAATGCCAATGTGCAACCGGTGCCCATAAAAGGAGACCGCCGAACCAGGAATCCAACATGGTGCATAGTCAGTCAAAAAAGATAGAAAGAAAAATAAAATAAAAAAACAATTAGAACTATAAATATGCATTAAGGTAACGCTATGTAGGCCGCGCCGCTATCGGACAAATCTTGTTTACGTCGAAAGCTAAATCTTAACCGTGCGAAATTTTTTTAATCTCGAAGCTGTTCTATCCACTCATAAGTTCGTAACCCGTTCGGATGAATACGAAGAATTACTTACAAAACGTAAATTAAAAATTAATACACCAAAACCCCTTACCGCTTTTGAAAAAAGACGCAAAACCTAATTATGTCGTCGTTGCTAAATGCGACATTAAGACCATCGAGCGCCGGCTGCAATGTCCTGAGAAAATCTGTTTCCAGGTTGTGCGTGACAATATGAACAATCATGGCTCGTAAACAAGTATTCGTTATCCGTACTTAAAGAAACCTCTAACAGGATTAAGGTTGGTGCCATTGTATAAATCTTAATCTGCTATTACTTGAAACAGAAACAGCATAAGGTTTAGTAGGAATATGAATAAAAGAAGCAGCATATTGTTGCTATTTATAAACAAAATATTACCTAGTTTATCAGTCATGGTCTCGAAGTATAACGAAAGGACTAGCAAGAAATTTTTGATTTGTAATCTCCAATTCCATCGGTAATAGGAAAGCGTTTTCCAAAATTTCTATTCTTATTGATTTACGTATATTTCTGTACATTAGATTTTCTCATTTTATGCATCCTAGAAGTGAGAATGGTTGATGATGACGGTTGATTTTCCATTTACTAGCCATCTTTGGGTAAGTTTTGTTGTGAAACTAAAAGGGACAACAAACATAAAAAGGGTTTTGGGTTCAAGTTAAGATTTAGACGGACTCTGAAAGTGTTTTAATTTAATAAAAAATACAAACAAAAAACCTGCCTGGTCCGAGTGGAATTTTTTCTAGTTATATTATCTTTAGATTTAAAGATCAAGCAGTTACATGCTTTAAAAAAATGAAAATTATAACAAAAAAAAATCTGTCCCGAGTAGATTTTTCCCTAGTAAAATTTTCTTTAGATGTCCTAAGTTTCCATGTTTACCAAACATCCGACACAATATTTATATATTGTAAAAAGACATTGTTTTGCCTAAAATAATAAAAAAGGATTTTTCTCACTATACTGAAAACTTCCAACAAGTTCCGAACTTCCTCCACTGAATTCAGAAATCGCAAAAGCGCGAATAATTCCAATGAATATCCATTGATGATTGTGACGTGCTGGAAAAGAGTAAAATCCCAGGGCCGCCAGAGTTAACATAATATTTTATGCTAACCTGTACCGATGGCCAATGATCAGTAATCAGGTGGTAAAGGTGCGTAAAAAAATTAATCACTTACTTATAGTCTGAGGACTAATTCTTACTTATGCTGTAGAAAATATTGTATCATCATCATCATCATCATGTCATCAGAAAATATTGTATACAGTTTTTAAATTAATACTGCCAGACACCTTCTATCGAAAGTTTTTTTAGAATTATTATTGCAATAAGTTTGATAATAAGATACAAATTATTTATTCTTTGGTAAAGGCTTTCTTCGACTATTTACAAGATTATTTTAATTAAGCTGTATTATAAAAAGCATTTACTTACCATGAGCGCGCCTTTTCTCACACTGGCATTTTAAGTTAGGAGGAACCTTAGGAGCTCGATGGCGCAAATGGTTAGCGTGTTCGGCAGCGATCATTTAAGTTAAGCAACCTTCACAGTGGTCGGTCATTGGATGGGTGACCAAAAATTTACTATCTCGAGTTCCTCCGTGCTTCGGAAGGCACGTTAAGCCGTTGGTCCCGGCTGCATCTGCAGTCGTTAGCACCCACCAATCCGCACTGGGCCCGCGTGGTGGGTCATGGCCCAATCTCCCTATTCCATCCAAATGGAAGGCCTGTGCCTCAGCAGTGGGGACATTAATAGGCTAACGATGAGGGATTCCTTGGTCCTGTGTTTGGTCTGGCAGTTTGCAAAATATAATGATAGCAAATATAAGTAAGATTGTGTTTTTTGCTTTCCACATTTAAAGTGTCTGATAATAATTACGGCTGACAAATATGTCTGCTACAACATTCGTAAGTATAAATCTTCACTGTTGAAAAGTGAGTATAATTTTTACGTATCTGTACTGTACCACCTGATACTCGGATTTACCGTAGGCACAAGTAAGTGAGTATGTATACGTTCTTTGCACACGGTAATACTAATCAACTGTGCATTATTTTGTCCATCAGAAAAAAAGGTAAATTGTTAGTTTTTGCTGTTAAGGGTAGGGGTGGTTACGTCGCTTGACCGTATTATTTTTTACACAGCAGCCTAAAATAGCGCGTATATATTATTTTCAGGGTTCATATACAGGCATGTACGTATTATTATTATTTATTTTTATTTAAGTCAAAATAATATTTAGGATTGATTTCAAGGAAATGTGATATTAAAACTGCAGTATTATTAAAAAATAATGATGTCGTTTTATTTTAGTTATAGGTACGTCTCAACATTCAAATTGCTTAGTTTACTGTTCAACTTATAGTTAGTAGTTAATCTTCAAATGAAAATATATTTTAAAATAAGTAGCACCAAAACAAAATTTGCTAGACTAACGTCATGTTAGTATTAATTTATTTTTTCGTAAAAGGTATTTTAACTAGCTAACTTCATTAATTCATTCATTCATTCATATTTGTTTCTTAGGTTTTCATGCACACCACTCATTAAATAAAACAGGTTTCAGCGGTATACATACACTGATTTATTTATTTTTTGGTGTTTCGCATCCTTTTCAGAATGCATGATAAAGACGCATCCTGAAAAGGATGCGAACGTCAATAAATAAACCAATCAGTGCATCTATACCGTTGAAACTTGTTTTATTTAACTTTATTCAGTTAACCGTAACTTTTCTTCCAGTTTTAAAAACATTTCTTTACTTAAAATTATTTTGCCGATTCGGCGCAGACGCAAAATCTATGAAGTAGTTTTGGTGGACGGGGTAAGATTGTGGCTGAGCCCTTTGCTGTTCCAGATGCTTCCAGTTGAGGAGCCAGAAGGGTTGGTTTTCAACTGGCAGTTGTTTCAGTCTTTGGATGAGGTTTGCGTCACCGTTGGCTTCTATGGGCATTCTTTCTGTGGTGGTTGATACAGCAGCGTTTGATAACGCCGCCCCACCGAATCTGAAACACAATGCATACTCATATTATAAATGCGAATTTTTTTTCTGTTTGTCTGTCTGTTACTTCTTCACGATAAAACCAATGAACCGATTGAAATCAAATTTTGTACAGAGAAATTTTTAATCCCGCGAAAGGAGATAGGATAGTTTTTATCCCAAAAATCATCCTTTAAAGGGGTGAGAATGGGGGCAGTTCATATGAGTTATATTTTTTTCCACCGTTGATCATCGCAGCGCGGAGCCACATCGGAACCGCGCGTGAAAATATTCACAGAATATCACTGCTGGTCTTAATTTTATAAAGACAATGATCACAATTGTGGCATGGTTCCCTAATCGTAAATCTCTCCATTTCATTTTAAATAGAAAATCTATTTGGTTAGCACGTTTATTTTCTTTATCCAAGTTTTCTCACTAATTGGGACCACTTGATAAGATATTGATTTGTTATTATTTACTAAAGCACGTTGTTGATTGATTTGTGTCATGGATATCAGAATAACGAAAATATTTTCCACAATTACCCTACCCAAAATAATTTGAAAAGTTAGTTTTTATTGACCGAGAACTTAGGAGTAGAGCAGTGTACACACAAATATTGACTGCGAAGGTCGACAAACAAATTTCAAATTGATTCCGAAAAAGTCATATCAACAACTTTTTGTTTGATGAATTTTGCATCCGTAATGCTACATTGATATGTCATTTACTTTAACATACACGGAGAGTCGTCTGGACTTAGAGGCATCGCTCATTAAAGCCACTTCGCATCGGATCAGCATCGCTTCGTTGTTAAGTACCTACCCGTTCTTGATATGTAGCCTACAGTTGTGTATGGATAGCGCGAAGAACGCGTAGTCGTTTACGCGAGTCCTGGAATGCCATATACATAAATAATTGTCGCTAAGCGTAGACTCTACGAGTAGCTATAATTATAGGCATTATCAGGTCGTTAGTAAATTAAAGTATAATCAGTACTGCCATATGCAAGGTTTTAATTTTTGCTACTGTCATTCCATTGCAGGCTTATATCAAGGTTCGACTATAGAAATAAATTATGTTATATAAAGTTGATAAATTTTTCATTCGCAACGCTTTGCAATTGATATGTCATTTACTTAAACATACTCCTTCAAATAGTAGTGTGGCCGTGGACAGCTACAAGGGACATTGCGAGTAGTAGACGCCGTGTAACCCAGCAAACAAAACAATAAATAAATCCCGTTGGATACTTTAACAACAAAGCAGCTAGCCCCATCTTAACAGACCTTATACTATGGTTTCAAGATAGCGTATAAACATATAAAATTTCATTAAAGGTGTAAAATGCCAGTGTTCCATGTATTTATCGCACAAATAATATTAGATCACTGAGTTGTAGCTACAAATGAATGAATGACGTTAAAATCTATGTGACGCCAACAAATCTCAAGTCATAAATACTCCGGGTGCAACCGGAATTGTGATTACAAGATTTATTACTTCTTATGAAATTTAACGATTCTTCTGTAACGTTAAACTGAAGATGGATGGGTTCCTGGGACTAGACAGTCTCGTAGTTAGTAGATAACAGAAGACTGATCGTCGGGAAATTCAGACTATTGGAAAATGATCCGACGGAAAATATGAGAGCATGTTCAAAATAAATTAAGAGAAAAATCAGTTTTATACTCCACTGATATTTGTGTTTAACTCATGTTAAGAATAAAGCTTATTTTCTTACGAACTTTAAAATAAGGTCGGATAATGTGTGGAAATCAACATGGAATTTTCTCGAACGATCATAATTGATGTAACAGATATTGTCATATAAATATTTTATTTCTATTAGGTGTTGCCATACGCTGCGTTCCCGTGAAAGTTAACTTTGACCATGGTCTTTATAAATGTTAACAAAACAAAAGAGTTTCTAATACACATACCATCTTAATTCAAAACGTAGACTAAAGTCAAACCTAAAAATTTAAACCAGTTTTAGAATAAGGCGGATAGAGTTTAATCTACTACAAAAAAGTAAAATTTGTGTACACGGACCACACACCCAAAGTGAAACTTCTTTTCTTAAATAACCTAAGTGCATATGTAATTCATAGAGGGGAATGGAGCAGCGCACTGATCACTCATATATATAATATATATATAGTCGTGTGACTCTCGTGACGCATTTCCGTTTCATATTTCCAAGATTAGTAGGATTTTTTCATTTACGCGGTCCGAAAAGAAAAAATGAAAATTGTCTGATAAACTCATAATTATAAGCGCTTAGTCATTCTTGTTTCTTATTACGTTAGCGTTTTCATTTTTGAAGGAGCCCTTCGGGTTTATTAGCGGTTTGAACCAAATCGAAATTCCAACTCATGATTACAATTTTATTTAAAAGATTATAACCTACTGCGTTGATGAAAAATTTCAAGGATTTTTTATCCATATTGAAAATTCCTTTGTTATTAACGCGCAAAGACGTGAATTTTAAAATCCATATTGAATTGTTTTCTTGTAATTAAAAAATATCAGTACATGGATTTTCTATTGAAAGAAAAAAATGTGTGCGTGTACTAGTGTACACACGTAAGAAGTGAAACTTCTTTATGGCCTTATTTTTCGAAAAATGATCTACATGCAACTTTCCAGAAATTGGTTAAATAAAGTTAAATTAGATAAAGTTTAAACAAAAGGATTTTATTATCATAGACATGAATACAAATTACTGCCTATGAAACTATTATGATTACACGGCTCAGTAATCTAAGGCACATGTTCCACCTCCGACGATGAACGATAAGCGAGTAGAAACTAGAAACGAATTGGCAGTTCTGAGTTAAAATGCACGCGCACGGCTTTTGACAGCCAAGCCAGCTTAACCGAGCGAGTATAGCTGAGCGAGTATCGCTGAGCTAGTATCGCTGAGCGAGTATCGCTGAGCGAATATCGCTGAGCGAGTATCGCTGAGCGAATATCGCTGAGCGAGTATCGCTGAGCGAGTATCGCTGAGCGAGTATCGCTGAGCGAGTATCGCTGAGCGTGTACCGCTGAGCGAGTATCGCTGAGCGAGTATCGCTGAGCGAGTATCGCTGAGCGAGTATCGCTATGCGAGTTTGGCTGAGCGAGTCTTATCTTTAATAACTATTGTCACTCAGCTACAAACGAGTAGAGAGAGTTCTCGCCGGCGACAGTGTGATCATTCAGCTATCAACTATTAATATAAAAAAATGTGACGCGTAACCGAAAAAATGTGACGGTAATTTTTTTTTCCAACGCCGATAAAGAAGTTTCACTTCAAAAATTAGCAGATTTGACAAATCAAAAACGAATCATCTTGCTACTAGAAATTAGTACTTTGATGCATTGCCTGTAACCACACACACTAAGAATAAATAGTCCAGTCAAAATAGACAAAAATAAGTTATAACTGAGGAATAATTCGCATAGAGCTGAAAATTTTGCAGCATTATAAATAAAATGTCAAAAACCCCTTCGATCCTACTTCTACAAAAAAAAAACTCAAGGTCAAACGTACAAATTATGTTTTTTTTACATTTTTCTCGAAAACGGCAAAGTTTTATCGTGAAAATAGGTCAGACAAAAGTTGTATATGATACAATTCTCTACAAAAATGGTCAAGTCATTTTTTCTCTCACGACTCACCATTCGTGAGATATCGCGGTTTTAATGATTAGACATTGTATTTAACGTCTCTGCCAATTTTCAGCTCTATGCGAATTATTCCTCATTCATTGTCTATTTTGACTGGACTCAAACATCGGGACTAATGATTTTTTTTTGCATAATTAAATTCTTGCAATATAAATATATTAATGAAATATATGAAATCATCATTATCAGCCTATTAATATCCCACTGCTGAGGCACTGGCCTTCTCTAATAATGGAACTGGGAGATTGGGCCATGACCCAACACGCGAGCCCAGTTTGGATTGGTGGGTACTAACGACTGCAGATGCAGCCTGGACCAACGGCTTAATGTGCCCTCTGAAGCACGGAGGAGCTCGAGATAGTAACTTTTTGGTTACCCATCCAGTGACCGACCACTGTGAAAGATGATTAAATTTAACGATCGCAGCAGAACGCGCTATATAACTACTTGCGCCATTTAAGCTTCTGCTCGAAAAGAACGAATGCCGAATGCTAATAATTTTATTAAATAAATAATTTATTAGATATACAGAAATTTTTAAAAACATCATTAGCGCCCACCATTCCGCACCAGGCTGTAGTGAGTCACGATACAATCTTTCTATCCATTATATTATTAGACATGGTTGCTATCCCGAATACAAGTGCCAATGGAATTCGGGCAAACGTCTAAGTGTAAATGAACGGAGTCAATTACACCCGTATTCGGGTAGTTTCCGTTTCGGTTACCCGACACCGTCTTCCAGCCCGCTTTCCAGTGTAAATATTGCTTCGAGTGCCCAAATTCGAGTAATGTCTATGATTTTTTTTTTAAGCATTTAACTGCTAGATGTTAAAATCTAAAGAAAAGTTTACTAGAAAAAAATCCACGCGGACCAGGCAGCGGACGGGACGGGACGCGGACCGTCCGCTGCCTGGTCCGCGTGGATTTTTTTCTAGTAAACTTTTCTTTAGATTCGAGTAATGTCTTTTCATGCACCCGAATACGGGTTAACGAACAAATGTGATTGAGCCATAAGGAAGGACATTAATAGACAAATGATGAGGAATAGCGACACCATACCTGTCTCCTAATAATCCTTGAGTAGTAGTTGTACTCGTTACTTCTATTTGCGGGTACCCAATAGCTCGGCTGCCTGCGTATGATGGCCGCTGGGCAAAACATGCCCCCATCACGAACAAAGTCACAATTATAATCTTCATTGCGGTAACCTGTAAAACAAAAATGTTTTATTTATTTATTCTACGGCATTCAGCTATAGGGTAAAGCCAGCATTAATAATATCGAAGTACTTGAAAGATTCCAAATGAAAACAATCGAAGCAATGTTTAATATTCCACACTATACAAGCAACAAATACATTTATCATGATTTAAAAATAAAAACCGCCAAAGAAGAGATCACGAACGGTATAAAATATCAAGAGACAGATAGTCTCTCTTGATATTTTATACTAGTGCATTCTTGTGTCTACATTAGACACATGAATGCACTAGCCGTAAAGCTAGGTGGATGTGGATCTCTACAGCACACAAGATTAAAAAGACATAGTGTCCCTACACTCTTAGGCCCGTATTATAGAAAGATTCTCAGTAATGAATCTAGTCTTGAGCATAGTCAGAAAAGGATAATGCTATATATAGCACATAGCGACACCCCTTTCTAACTGTACTCGAGAGAAGACCAACACTTAGTCGTCATTCTGTAATACGGGCCTTAGATAGATTCTGCCACAGGAAGTGAAAGTCTCCCAACAATTTGGAAAGGCTCACTTCGATTAAACAAAATAAAGATAAATTATCAGATAAAGGCGGGCATTATCTATTCTATATTATACATATAATAAAATAGTAGTGGTGATAATGGTAAACTGTTTATAATTAGATAAACAAAGTCATTGCGTATAATACATGCCTGGGAACAAAAACTATAGTCTACAATACAGCTCTACACCGAAGCGAAGCGAGCCACTAGTTAGCTTATAAAACTAAAAGCTACATTTAAAATCAATTGTGAATTAAAATCGTAAAGGTGATAATCCATGTATTAACTGAGAAACAATTGTTTATAAACACTGTTTAGTAAAAAGTCTACGTGTTTATGAATAAATTTATATATGTTTCTGAAACAAATTATTAAGTAATTAAAAATTGTAATTAAGCACTTTATTGTAAATGAGTTCTTTTTCTACTTATGTTAGGAAATAAATAAAAAATGTTATTTTGCTCCACGATTGGAGTGAAGAGCACGGACACAAATGAATTTCGCAACAATTCGATAAAGCTATAAACGTGTGTTTACATGTTAATCAACATTGCGGCAGTGTGGGACTATAGACACTACTCCTCCTTTGAAACAATTGAGATGCGGATGGCTTAGTTTCAGAAACAAGATTTCTGTAAACTTCTACGTGTTTTTTCAGCAACATTGTTTACAATGACTTTAATTATAAAAAAATAACACGCGTTAAATATCACTTGCACAGCTACTGGAAACAATTGAGTTAGGTTTTCTATGCACCGCACCGCAATTCAGAAGTTAGAGAACTAAACTTTTACGAAGAGGTCTTAAAAATATTTGAAGGATTTCAATACAAATAATGTATAAAGAGAAGAAATGAGTAATGATATTTAGAACCGATTGACTGCTCATAGAGCACGATATAAGTATTTTACATTTTACGAACTTTGTTACTTTTAATTTTATATTTTAAGCTGATTTTGATACAGGTATTTGAGATCATTCACAACCATAACTCATATTTTAAATATAAGCATTCTTTGAACAACAGAAAACTTTTGCAGTTGAGCAACTTTTTATTATTAACTACTCGGCCCTTAATTGTTATTGCAATATTTAATAAACAATATAAAGATTAGATTGACAGTAATTTCATATTTACCTTTTACTTTTAAAAACAAATTAATTTCCACTCAAATCAACGTTTTAACCACTAATATATTTAACAATATACGAATATATTTTTGATTAATTAACACTGTCTTTATATTTATTAAACTATCTCAAACTTTTCCTTAAACATGTCACAGACCACCAATTCACGACAAAAATACTAAATATTCAATCGATCGTCTTTTTCTTTTATAGACCCGTATAAAATCGTTATGGCTAGTTTCACAGTAGCGCTTTTTAACACATACCGATAGTGTGGGTGGTAAGTGCGGCTCGTAAACGCGCTGACAAATGTATCGCTCGAAACGGTAGTGTCCGCCTTTTATAAGAAAAGTAATGAGCGAAAAATTAATGACACGAACAGAACCTGTTATTAAACGACATAACCCCATCGAGTTTGGGCTCGTATGATTTGTCTTGACTAGTACTTTATCTTTAGATTAGTTAAAACGGTATCCATGGTATGATGATGGAGCTGAAAGGTGGCCATAGGTTCCCCTTATAAAATGACATAACCCCAAAGAGTTCGGACTCTTTTGATTTCTTTTGATGACTACTTTGGTTTAAGATAATATTCTCGTCCGAAAATATTTAGAGTTATTTTTTTATTAAAGTAACTACGAAGAATGTTATGTGTGAATGTTGAATACATGCGATAGCGTAATGTTGAACGAGCTCCACTCAGAGGTCTTGGGTACGAATCCCGGCGGGAAAATTCACCATTTATTTTAATATTTAGATTTTGTATTTTATTGTCTTACTGTATATAGTAAGTTATGAATTATGTGTAATTTTGTTGGTCTTTTATTATTATTTTATATGCCTTATGTATGTATGGATTATTAAAATCTGAAATAAACTTGTATCAGTATTAGGAAGAACTACAGTCATACTTTAAAAATTAATTGATAAATCATTGTGAGTTCAACGAAGTCTGTACTGGGTTTACATTAATTTCATTCTAAGGCAGGTACTAAACTACTTCGATCCTATATTGTTTTCATCTTAAGCTACTAAACAGCGCTTGAATTGGCGTTAGCAGCACCAGCCGTATAAGATATGAGTTCATTGCTACTTTGTATTACAAGCCAATCGGTGTTGAGGATTGTGGCCGCCGGTACCTAACAACTAAACGCGCTAGCAAAAACGTAACTGTGAAATCACTGAGGTATGGAAACGAAACTAGCCTCGATATTAATTTGATAGAGTGAGTCAATAATGCTGACGTCACTGGTGGGTTAATGTTCGGCAGCAAACTTTTTATTTTATTTGGCATTTTCAAAATCGGTAATTATGCGAATGTGATGGGTAAAGTGGCAACAACCTAAGATATAACCGGCCAATTGCGAGATGGATTCATATATGAAAGTTCCGTATCAACGTGAAGCAAGATGCAACGAAAAATCACGTTTATTGTTTAACATCATTTAATTCTTTATAAAAAAAAACGAGCGAGTCGGACTTGCCCACCGACGATTCCGTACAAATTTATAGGTACGCAACTTTGAAGTTTGATTTTTTCATAGCTACAAGAGACCGTAGACTTGAGTTTATGTTGTAAATTCCAACTTGATACAACTCGATATCTTCATACTTTTCTGAGATAAAGGGTCTTGACCGAGGCCATACGGGCAGATGGACAATCAGACATACGGACAACAAAGAGATCCTATAATGGCGGCATATTACCTTCTCAGGTTTCCATAAAGTATTTTTTTATTGATTTGTCATCAGAGTGCAATAGAAATACAAATTAACTTGAAAAAAAAGGTGTGTGTGGTTTTATGAAACTACTATCTTAGTGACACTTTTTAAAATCATTAATACAAAAAGTACTTCCTGGGTCTCGAACCCGGGCCACTCGCGTAGCATGCGAACTTTCTACCACTAACCCACCGATGCTTGTTAATGAAGTTTGATTTTTTTAAATAACAATTAAAAAAGTATTACGAGTATATGCGACATGCTAAGAAGAAAGGAAAATTTGTGGGAATGAAATAAAAGTTTAATTTTAATATTAACTGTTTAGCGAATGAGGTTTATGAGACGCAGCCTGCTGATAAACAGATACACAACAAAAGCTTAGTAACTGGCTTCCGTTCTTAACGTTCGTGAACGGAATCCTAAAAAAAATATTACCACGTGTATGACCAAGCATCACATGAGAACGCTTTGACCGATTTGGCTAATTATTTTTTGTTGTGTTTGTAATTGCCAGGACAAGGCTTATATGAAAAAAAGGAAGAAAAACAACTCACAACGCCGTACACAAGGTGGTGCTATTTTACTGATGTCTTCTGTAAGATCTTTCTCACGAGAGACGGGACTCAAATGAGCTAGCTCTCTTAAAATAAAAAAAAGTGCTTCATTTTTACCGGGAAATGATCAATTCGGCTTATAAGTATCAGGTAGTGTCGATCGAACAATCTATATAATGCAAGAGAATCTATCAACTATTAATATTAAACCAACATATAGTAATTTATGATATACACATATACGGGATACCCTATTTTAGTACTGTTTTTTTTTGCATACCTTGTCTTTGTAGGTTGTAAGGTAGTGCCACATATTCACATTGTAGGCAACTACAATCATTTCACTGTATTATCTGTGGCCAAATTTATTAAGGTTAAGGCTACCTCTATAAAGAGCCTTGCTTAGTTCTCAAAAGTCATAACATTCTATTAGTAAATAATTTTAGTGAGTACAGTGCCTCAGGTCTAGTTTCTTTTGGGATTTATCTTGCTCGATATAAGATTAATAAGCTATTAAGAAAATTAAACAATTTGTGATAACTTCATGTCGCAATTTGCAAAATAGTACCAAACTTTCATAGCTTCCTCTAGCGTGAGCAGTGCGATTTAGTAAATATATCACGTGTTTACCATAACTAATTGTTGAAGTATGCGATGGAGTATTTACGAATGGTGATATTGGTGATGTACCTTTATCTAAACGTGGTACTCATTTAGAGGGGCTGGCTTGTCTTTGAGCTTAGCACTGAGTGGTCTGTCGCCTTAGCCTTAACGCTCGTTTTTTCCTGTTATGACTTGGACAAATGAAAAATAAAAACCACAATCATAAAAACAAAACCACTAAAAAGTAAAAATAATACATATTCTTAACTTATATTGTCTAAAGTACTTTTAAAGTCAAATTAAGATTTGGTCATGCCAAACCAAGTTTTGAAGGAGTTCGATAGCGCGGGTGGTTAGCAGGTTCGGCTGTGATCCTTGAAGTTAAGCAACTTTCGCAGTGGTCTGTCATTCGATGGGTGACCAAAAATCTTCTATCACGAGTTCCTCCGTGCTTCGGAAGACACGTTAAGCCGTTAGTCCCGGCTGCATCTGCAGTCGTTAGCACCCGCCAATCCGCACTGGACCTGCGTGGTGGGTCATGGCCCAATCTCCCTATTTCATCCATACGGAAGGCCTGTGCCCCAGCAGGACAGACATTAATAGGCTGATAATGAAACTACTTTTTAATTTTTAGTGGTCCTGGGCTTGTATTTTATTGGTTTTGTTTTCATGAAGCCGGTTTTAATTTTTGTTAAAACATATTTTATGTTAATTTTTTTAAAAGCAATATAAACTATATCCTTATATAAAGTTCGTTTAAACAATACCTTCCTTACAAAGTGGTGGTTAGTCAACGACTGCATCAAAAAACAAAAAAAATATTACTTTTTACAACTGCAATGTTCCTACGAAAAGTTTCGTTCCACGTCTCCGACGTCTTTGATGTCAGATCATGTCAATTTGCGATTACAAAAAATTTTTTGAAAATCAGCTTTAAATTGACGGAGAAATCGCGTAACCAACAAACAATAAAAGACAACATACAGACAAATTAAGATCCTGCTTCCTCCTTTTTGAAGTCGTTTGAAAATAGACCTTGATTAGTGTAACTGGCAGGAGGAAAATGCTCAAATATAATTATTATTTTGTACTTTTTTTTTCTAAAAATAACCGTAGGTGTAATAAAATTCGCATACTTCAAAACAAGATCCAATTTTTTATAGTTATGCTGCTATTGAGGAGGAAAAACCTTTATTATGACCAAGTGAAATCCATTGCCCGCGCACGTGTTCCCTCCTTCCTACAATCTGGGGTCCTTTAAGAGAGGCGTGAAGAAGCATTTTTGCAGGCCGGCAAGGTGAGGACGGTTGGTGTGGCAGTTTATAACTACTGTACCAGCTTTCTTCGAGTTTTGACTCTATCACCACTTAACATAAGGTGAAGAAGAATCATTTGCCTACAAAAAATGACTTTCTAACGTCAACATTTTTAAAGTTCCGACAAATTCTGTTATTATTTTAGCCGATGATGTTTCTATTATAAATGTAGTATTGGTTTGCTATGATTAAGCCTTTTAGCACTAGCTGTGTGACCTTACTGTGATATGGATATAATAATGTGTATGTGTGTGTAAATTTTAATTAAAGACTTAATGAATTTGGGTGAAATTCGGCACACATACAGTTAATTACCTGGATCAGAAACATGATAGGTTCCTGTGTGATTCTCAAAGAACTTACTATGAAGCAGGTGCACTCGAAGCGAAAGCTAGTTTTCTAAGGTCCTCTTTTAGATAATAAAAATTTACATTGACGTTTTAACATTTTTCTATGGGTTAAATCTAGTTTTGACACCTATGTTTAAGTGCTTTTATTAAATAATTTTACTCTATAAATAGAATACAAATAAAAGACGGACTAATTATTGATTCGTTAAATACAAAGCTGGACTTCAAGATTAACAAACATAAGCAGAGAACAAGTTATAAATATGATATTAGACTTCAAGTATGATTAATAATCTGTGATTTTTTCTGATAACTAACTTAGTATCAATCAGTTTTTACGAACATTCGAACGTAGAAGAATGGTTTAAATTTTTATCATAATTATGCAAGTCTGAGAGCTTTACCAACAAACTAGACATTTAGATAAACTTAAATAATAATAATAATAATTTCTTTAATTCTTCTCTCACATAACAATACATCATTTATGTTTACATTGACTTCAATTAAAATAAATTAAGTTTTTTCCTGTTCGCTCTAATGGGGCACCAATTTAATAAAGTTGCACCTACAGCTTTCATTTTTCCCAAAACCTATAAACTAATACGCCATCATTTTCATAAATTAGTCATTCGTTAGCAAATGTCAAAAACTCAATTAATATAACTTGTAATAATTATCAAATCCTCTTACGTGGTAGCTTTTAGTTTGTTGTATATGAAAAAAAACATACCTAATTAACTAATCAAGATGTAGTTGAAGTGGGAATGGAAAGGTAGAAATAATTATTACAACATTGGTACTTAATTATGTTTACTTATCGATATTTTTGTTGTGAGACGAGTGAGTACTTATGATAGCTGAACACTGGAACATTTCTTTGTTAAATATGGACGCTGATATCAAACTGATAAAGAAATAAATATTTCCAACACTCACACTAATCAGCATAGCCCCAAAGTAAGCACTGTGTAGGCTTGTGTTATGGAATACTAAGGTAACGGATAGAATACATATTATATGGATACATATATAAGAATATTGTGGTGCACGATTACAGTTCGCTGTAGTCACAATTAGACATCAAAAAAAGCTGCATGTGCACTCAATATAACAATATTGTGTATATTCTGTGTTATAAAGATAAAACAATGCCTTCGATGCTTTTATAAAGAACACAAATAGTTCAAAATCGAATAACAAATACCTCGGCAACACTTCTCATTCGTAAAACTGTAAAATAATTATTTTCTTAAAAATCACGGTTTGCCTTGAATGTTATTTTTACGTAATCGCCATTTTGTTATCAAAAAAAAAGACAACAATAAGCTCAGCCGTTCGTGCTCGGAAGCCAACTCTCAGTTTCGCTCTATCTGCGTTGAAGCGTACAGTTCTGTCTCGCTCGCTCGATTGAATGTTATTTACAGATGTGGGCGTGTGTGAGAGTTGCTTATGTAGTTGAGGTGGATCATATTTTATTTGATGCTAGTATAAGCGTACCGTATCTTCCCTTTATGTTTTAATCTAAGGATGACTATAAATGGAAAAAAGTATGTATGAGAAACTGCTTCTTATTTAGTATTTTTAATGAGATTACGCAGCACCATGGAGAAATTATTCCGTGTGCATCCCCATGTAAATTTTATACGCACTGGCACGTTGCTTTGAATAACGCATGATGACGCAGTGCGATGCTTTGCATTATTTTAATAATGTTTAAAGTTATGCGTGATAATTTGTTCTTCTGATAGTAAACATGTTGTTGGGCCGATTATTTATTTATTTTATTTATTTAAACTTCATTGGCATACATATGCAAAACGGCGGACTTAATGCCATAGGCATTCTCTACCAGTCAACCTGAACGAGTGTTAGAGACAAATGGTAGGGCGATAGGGCAAAATACTTTATAATGAAACATTTAGAAAATAACAGCGATTAAAATAAATTAATATTTTTATACTAAATTTGTTACACCTACATAAACTACACAAATAAAATAAATAAATAGATACAAACTATAAATAATAACAAAAAAAAGAGATTGCGTAGTCAGGTCAGGTAGTTTACGCACTAGTTTTTTGAACTCCATCTTATTGTTAGAGCTACGAATGTTGCGCATTCCACAGGCGTATTCTAGTGGCAGAGCATTCCACAGGCGTATGGCAATAACAGTGAAAGATTTGGATCCAAAGTGGGGTATGAGTGGGGATTGGTAGAGTAAGATTTCTGCACAAGCGAAGAACACGATGGCTGGACGTGCCCAGAAATTAAAATCCAGATTTCAGGTACTCTGGAGCACGTGGATCGTATAAAAGGTTGAAGAGCATGCAAAGTAATCTTTAATGAGCTTTACTGAGGTTACTTTATACTGACCAACTTTTTGAGTGATGTCTACTTTATAGGTACCTAAGTAGGTATTTATGAAATGCATACTGTTATGTTTTATCCTTTTAAGTTCTGGTAATAAAAGGTGTGAGCCAACACCAATGAGGAAACTTCAATAATGTGTACTTTAATGGAGGATACGTAAATTTAAACCGGGATTATTTGATTGCCAGGTGTTTGTCTAACATTTTCCAAAGACAGTCATCCCTTTAACATTCAGTACCTTAAGAGTTCTTGGAAAATTAGAAACGGGTCTATATTTTCAGAAATAAAACTAAACGGCATAATATATTCAAGTACAGTGTTGGAGTTTATCCTTCATCACCTTACCAAAATATCGGCAAATATTACAACGTGTCTTATAATTAGAGTATTTTCTTTAAATTTCAACACAATATCACTCCCTTGAGTGATTATATCTATTGAGTAGGCTATATTCACACATTTTTACTTTAGATTTCTACTAGCGGCTCGCCCTCACTTCACTTCGGTGTAGATCTAAAGTGTAGATCATATCTACACATACAGTTTTAGTTCTCAGGCTTGTATTATACACAATGACATTCATCTATGATTCTTCTTATACCTGCATGCAAAGTCTCAGCCCGATCGGTTTAAAATTGACAAAGTTTCATACAAATTTTCATTCCTTATCTTTCCCCTTGGGGGTAGAATTGATCAAAATCCATTTTTAGCGGATGCCTACTTCGTAACATCTACCTACATGCCAAATTTCAGCACGATCCGTCCAGTGGTTTGGGCTGTGCGTTGACAGATCACTATGTCAATCAGTTAGTCACTTTTGAGTTTTATTTAAATAGATAGATTTTTAAAATGCAGTTAGTTACTGATTTTCAGTACGAATAAGCTTTGGGCACGGGCACGCGTGATGTAAGCTATCAATTGTGGGAAATGGTGAATATTTGGTATTCCGCCATTTATTTATTGGAAATCGATTTTCTGCATAACCTATTTTCGTGACTTTTTCAATATTTTAATAGTTAGTCTGCTGCTAATTTGTCGCACTATCCGTAAATGGAATGTTCTGCCTGCTCACGTGTTTCCTCTTTCTTACAATCTGGGATCCTTTAAAAGAGGCGTGAAGAAGCAACAAGCAGACCGGCAAGGTGAGGATAGCTAGTATGGCAGGTAGAACTGCTGTACCAGCTATCTTCACGTCTGGACTTCACCATTACTTAACATCAGGTAGGGTGGAGTCATTTGTCGGACCTATCTAGAAAAAAAAACTGCTATTCAAATATAAAATCGGTCCAGCCGTTCTTGAGTTATATGTGTTTTTTAACTTACACGACTATGTTTCATTTGGTATTCCCTATGGATGAAATAGGGAGATTAGGCCAGGACTTACTACGTGGGCCCAGTACGGATTGATGGGGGCTAGCGACTGACCAACTAGCAGCCAGGACCAACGGCTTAACGTTCCCTCCGAAGCACGGAGGAGCTCGATATAAATTTTAGGTCGCCCATCCAATGACCGAACACTTTCCATTTCCATTGACCGCACTGTAGAGATAGAACTTTGCCACTTATAGCGCAGTGCAGCACGTATTATTACATACATATATTTAAGTACATATATTACATTTAAGTTTCTAAATAAAGCGCTTATTCCACCTGACTAAATTCAGACTGGGGTTCAATTCTCAACCGCGGAAGCACTTTTATTGAACTGATTTTTTTAAACACTAATTTCTTTGGGTTTTTATTATTTTTATTTGAAGTATTATCTACTTCTCGTTCTGACTAAATGCAAAGTTGATACAGTGAGCCACAGTTCTAGCTACCACCCATTTCCGGTTTTGCCTTTCGTTCCCATCAAATAGCATTTTATGCAATAGAATGAGGCGGCATGACCGGAAAGGTATTGCTTAAACTGTTGTTTTTCGTTTTCACGTGGAGAAGGAAGATTATATAGGTATAAGAAAAGTTCCGACAAATGACACCACCCCACCTGATGTTAAGTAACGATAGGGTTCAGCGCGTGTGGTCTTCTGAAGGAAAAGTGAAGGTGGGTTAATGAAGAATAGTGCAAAACACTCGCCGTGGTTAGACGATAGAATTCTCTTAATTATGCCACATCACGGTGTAATTGAAGAGGCTGGAGCTGTTCAATCACCTTCTCATCGCCAATGGTGCGGGTCGTGCGCCGCTTTAACCTATGCCAAGATTCAAGTAAGTACTTAACGGAGTCATCCCAGAAGTGTAAGCAAGATTCTACGCAGGACCACACTTGCGACTTGTATAACAAACATGGTTGATCGGCAATGGAAAAACGCCGCTCCGTGATCAAAAATCCAAGTTTGTGTGAGGCTGTTTTTATCACGCTTGTAGTTCTTTGGATTTAAGTCTCAGCAAACTACCATACGAGTATGATGATATTGCTTAAGGGCTCCAGAATTATGTATGCTGTAAAGAGAATAAACGGGAACGAAAGTCTCTTTTTTCCAAAAAACGCGCAGACCTGGGCATTTCTAGTGGTTTTCTAAGCATTGAAATCAACCAAGATCTTGAATGAAACCTTATCGGAAATGTGGCCCGAAACCTGATAGAGCTCAATGATAAGATTCTCCCTTTTCTCCTTGGCATCTAACCGTCCAGCCGATGCGTTTTCGAATATCCCGCATGCACTGTACTATATTCTGCTCAGCAATGAACATTCCCAAGAGGGTTTATATATAGCAGAAAAACCCTAGGGGATAAGACGGAACTATTTCTATTAATTATTTAGAAGAATTTGTTATGGTTCCGATTGATGAAGTAATTTTTGTTTCTAAGCATTTTAAAATGTTATCAAATAAATATAATTCAATATTGACAACGTTTTAATTCTCGTCGTCGTTTTAATTCGTAGCGGTTACATAGATTTATTGCATTTATGTCTAAATTGGGACTAATTAATAAATAATTGTCATATGTAATTACAACAATCTTGTGTTAAAGAAAAATACTTGGTTTGATGCAGTCCATAATTTTATATGCTTCATTTACAGCATATTTACGTAACAGATAAAATTGCTGTTGCTATTACACACATAAACATAGACTTAAACTAACTTCTAGAAAGTTTTTGATATATGACTTGATAAACAATCAAAAAATAAATTCTGGTTCTAAAAAAATACATTTATAGGTGTATATTATTTTTTAAACTATTGTGTAACAGTTTAGAAGATATGATTGTTTTTGTAAAAACTTTTTTTTTGCATTGGTGAACATTTTTAATTTTGGTTTACAGTAGGATTCCTTTGTACCGTCGATGTATTTTAATCAAATAGGCATATACAATTCGATGAAAAGTATAGTTAAAAAAAAGAGAATACTTTTTTATTAACCCTTAAAACAAATGGTATTAATAAAAAGTATACAATATTACATCTGAGGGTTTATCAGGACCCTGCACCAGCATATGTTGTGACATTGTGTCGCACCAGCGCTAATATTCTGGCAGGACCTATTTAGAGTGACAGATACACAGCATAAATTAACAAATAATGAACTAAGAAAGAAATAAAATTACGTACACTTGTGGACGAGTCAAAACCTAAGCGATTACATATTTTTTAATCTAATAATAATAATAAACATTTTACATTTATTTTGTACAGACATAAACTAAAAATATGCCATCGCGTTGTAAGGTAAAGTTTGGTTCGATGGATAAAAATAGGAATACTTTGCTTTCACAAAACAAAAAAAAAGTCAGGTATAAAAATAAAATGGAAAAAAAAACAATTTGAACTATAAATAGGTATATTACATACGAGCAATGAAAAATACAGCACTAAGGTAGGTATACAGGTAAAAGCTCTCGCGTAAAAATGAACTATTTTTTTACCATTTTTAACCAGTCGACCCACATCTTTACGATACTTCCTTTGACATATAAATGATATATTTGCACAGCATTTTTCTCCGAAAAACGTCTGGTGACATTTATTGCAAACATACATTGATATGAGGCTTTTTTAAATTTATATATATGGCTTAAGGACTCAGCATTAATAAATGAAAAGAAACTGCTACTGTCAAATAGAAGTCGTAATATTACTAATAGGAATAAATATGTCTGCGGTACACTTTCTTTAAACAATACTACATAAGTAACCAGCCCTCACTACTATTAGGCTCAATTTAATTTTGTTCAAATTATTAATGAAATCATTATTTTATAAGTTTAAAAGTAGGTTATCGGTCGTTGTATTAAAATTAATAAAAACCGGAAGTTCCAAATTGCGCGAAAGAAGTATAGCCGACTGAATCATGGCGGGGCAGTGAGAGTGGACAGGGGGTATTCTGTTGATAGCCGTTGATGTGGTCGCATGTGTCATCTCTAATTATTATTATGAGAACTGCTAACTTGGAATTTATTTAATGAATAATTGTTCTTACACTTCGTTTCGATGAAGAATATAGTTTTTGTTCTCGGGCATTTATTTTTGGCAACTGATAGTGAATTTGCATCGTTGGGAGTAATCATCGCGAACAGACATGCATTGTTTTATAAAATAGTATGACATGAACGTCTATGAAACTTTGTTTTAGTCAACGTATTCTTTATAAAGTCCAAAAGTGAGTTCCAGAAATAATTTCTAAGATCAACAGTAGCGTCATCCGTAGGGGCTTCTATCGTGAAAACCCAACGTGAAAACCACTCTAACATGGAATTTACTTCACAGAGGCGCTTCAACTTGAGCAGAAAACCCACTATATTCTACCTCTCATTTAATTTACCAAAGTATTTCATAAGCAAACATTTAATCAACGATAATATTAAACGACAGTATTGGAGTCATTAATTAAGAATGGCTGTTGTTTCATCAGCTGAGCTCTGCTTTTTGTTCTGAAGCCATAAAACTAAGTTCTTTAAGCCCATTTTCCCGTGAACAACATTTCAATTAAATTATAAAGGAAATTAAACAATGAAAATGGATTGGAATTATTAAAAGGAAAATTACAGCAGTAATCCTACTAATATCTTGATTAATGCGAAGCTGGAGTAATGTCAACACAAACTTTTAATAGAATTTGCTATAAAGGTAGACCATCATCTTAATCCATTTCATGATCTTAATTATCGTAATTCCTATATTTATTGAGTTATTACTATTTATGAATTGATTAAGGATAATTTACTGTCATTGCAATAAAGAGTAAAATGGTGTTGAGTCGTCAATCGTGTGCACATATGAAGGCAATATATTTATTGCTTCTTCTTTGTTTATATGCACGCCTAAATAGATCAATCCACATTAACCACGTAAAGAAAACGGCTCCTATATCTACCATATGAAGTAGATATTTTTTTCGGCGCTTCCGTGCTGTTAATTCTTATATAATCAAAAACTGAGCCCAATTAAAGCTTTGATTAAACCTTATACAGATCCCCTGTATCTAAATCCTTCTTGTCACTATTCGCTAAATTTTAAAGACAATGTTGGGTTATCTACATTTCTTCAATTGCATTAGCAATGTTACTTTGCGCTTTCATTAACTTTAGCTACATTGCTGAGAAGACAAAAACAAGAGTTTTTGTCTTCTCAGCTACTTTCTTTAGTTGCGCTGACTTTATTAACTTTACTCTTGTAGCTCCAACTAAGTATCTTTGTTAATCATCTATACTATACGTATTAACTATGGAGTTTTCTACATAACAGGGCATTTTTTCCAGTTTTTCGTATATTTTTCAGTAACTGTGTTTTTATAATAACTGTTTGAAGATTTTTAATGTTAACAATGAGTAATTAAAATAACATATAAATAAGATTACTGACATGTGAGAAAATTGAATGTCCCTTAAAATTTTATTGTCCTCCGTTCATAACATTATTATCATTAAATATGCTCGGTCTAAGAGGGTAAACTTTTGGGTTTTCTTGTTCATTGGCATAATGCTCCTTGTTTATAAACCAAAAAGGTCTATTGTCGAGTGGTAAGCTGTTTAGATTTTTCTCATAGTCCACTTCACCAGTTACTTCCGGATAACCAATAGGCCTTTTTCCCGCGTAAAAGGGACGCTGGCAGAGACAAGGCAGAATAATTGCCATGAATATCAAACTTTTAGCCGGAGACATTGTGGTTGCTGAAATTATGGCTGAAACAGAAAACATATTTTTTAACTTAGTACACAGAACGTAAGAATGTTCATATCTAAAATAACAGAATTTTGGCCATTTTCTATGAGAAAGGAGAAGTAAATAGGCAGTAAAAATTATATAACACAGTGTATCGAATCTTAATCCCCAAAGTTCTATTGCAAAGGCATAAGTAAAATTTCATTTGGATGGATAAGGACAGTGAATGAATATTGATTTAATAAATAATTAGTAACAGTTCAGAATAAAACGAGTTTTAATTTTTCATTAGAAAGCGACAATTTCGTTATTCACCCCGAATACACTGTGAATTATAAGTTACCCGAGAAAATTTACTAGCAAATTTGGACTTTAGGTTATATTTCCGCAAAAAATATATTTTTATAAGTGTCTCCACGTTATTGTGCAATTATGAAACCTTGTCATTTTTTGGTGTCATAAAGTTATTCAAATATAACTTTATTTACGATCTACGTACTTCAAACGCATAATGATTCCTTAAAGGTATGCTATTTACAAATTTGCGCCATTTATAGGATATTTTGTAAACTATATAAATCTATATTTTTGTGTCCCGTATACTGTTTTTTTTATTTGGTTCATCAACAATTGTTTCAATGTGTCTTACATAATATACAATCTATTCATCATCATCCCCACTGCTGGGGCACAGGCCTTCCCTATGGATGGAATAGGGAGATTGGGCCACGACCCACCAGCGGTCCCAGTGGGGCTTCGCGGGAGCTAACGATTGCAGACACAACCAGGACCAACGGCTTAACGTGCCTTCCGAAGCACGGATGAACTCGAGATAGAAATTTTTGGTCACCCATCCAATGACTGACCACTTAAGTTACTTAACTACACCGATCGCAGCCGAACTCGCTAACCAGCTGCGCCATCGAGCTCCTCACAAATCTATTACTTAAACTTATTGTAAAAATTTTTTAGACGATCACAGCATGATTATTGTATATTTAACTTTAAAAACTAATGCAAAATAATTTATATTTACTTTATATTGTAAGATTAATTAGTCGTTGATTACCAACCTGCTTGCTCAAAGTTCACACAGGAGAATTATAAAACAATATGCACTGAATTGTAATCCGTTGAATTGAATGCCGACATTTATATACTGATTTCCAGTCGTGCCTTCGCGGTGTATCGGCTTATCGTTAAAACTGCAGGTGCTATAGATCTAATAACGATCAGAGATTCCAAAAAATATTTTCCATCGTATCTTATCAATAGTCCGATGATCAAACTGTTCAAACAACTTTTTATCATATCTTCAAAAATGATCGCAACTACAAAAACTTAATTTATAAAAAAAAATAACATCTGTCTGTGTACAATTTTCAAAGGAAGTTACCAAATTCATGTTCATTGTTTGCGTTCTTAGGCACTTATTTTCTTAGGAAATAAGTGATCCCAGTATTGACCTCCATATGAAAAAGCATGCATTTTTTATCGCAAGTTCAATGCATGTTTTTATTAGTAAATAAGGAGACTTGGAACTATGCTGTGGATTGCTTAAGAAGGTGCTTTAATTTTTGTAGGAATGTGTTAATATGTAATTTTTTTATATAAAATCAAATTAACGTTGTAATTTTTGATATTTTTAGCGACAGTAACGCCTAACAGTGTAAAACTAAAACTTAAAATTAGTTTAAGATGATTTCTAAGGGAATTAGCCAAAAATGCGTTGTAGCCGAGAAAGTGTATTATGCGAAAATGGAACGCAAAATAAAATATAGGTCTTATGTGCATATACGATTTTTTGTGTAGGCATTTATACCATTTTGGATTTATAAAATTGAAAGAAAGTCAAGATTCTTGTTATGTATTTAATTCATACTTTGATGTGAATGAATGCTTAAGCGTTTTTAAACTTATTCAGAAATTTTGATTCAAATATTCAGCCATAATGGTATTTTTGCTCTATCATAATGATAACTACTCTTCAAAAATTGCATAAAAGAAATAAATGGAAAAACTCGGACATTTCAGTAGGTAGGCACTTGACTTATATTCTGATAAGAAACTTTCAATATGAGTAATTCAACGGTGATAAGCATCCTTTTGAGTTCGGTGACGCATTTCCACATTACTAACCCTCATTCCAAGTCTCTCAATTGACCATTACTTAACAAACAACATTTTGGTCACGTTTCAATATAATTTATATATAAATATCATATTATATTCATATTATATTATGAGCTCATAATATTCAGCTCTCAATGAGAACTACATAATTTGTGTCGTTGGTGTTGAGACTATGGGCCCATGGGGTCCAAGCGCTCGGTCCTTTTTTAAAGGCTGGCAGCTATCTTGGTCAACGGATCAGCCTTGCCATCCAAAGTGGTAATGTTGCCGGGTCAGGAATGGTGCCCAATAACCCAATAGGGTTATTGGGCACCATTCCTGACAGCGGCACTGGAGGTGATATATTTTTTGTTTTTTAAATTATATTTTATTTCAGTAAGTAGTTAAGTAGGTTTAGGTAATTAGGATTGTAAATTTTAGAAATCAAGTATTTTTTAGGTTTTTGTTATTTAAAAGTATCTATTGTAAAAAAACAATGTAGGCATATTGGGTTTTTGTATATGTAGGTAAATATAATATGAAGATAACAGCATTTTATCTAGGTATCGATCTAAGTTGTAACGGTTTAAGATATTCTTAAAATGTATGTCTTGTTACGGTATTAAATCTTAGATGTTCTGTAAATACAGCGAGGGTAAATATGAAGAATATTTGACTCCGTGTCTTGCTATTTATTAGATCTATGCATTAGTGCACGGCACGGACTTTGGCATGAATTTGCTTGAGCCATTGCACATTTCGAGCTCACAACCGTAGACGTCATATCATTAACAAACGGTATATTGACTCACTGAGGATTCATACCAAACCAGGATATTATGTCCCTTTGTCGGCACCCTTAGTCAATATACAATCAATATTTACATTGCCCATTTTACGTCCGGTGGTACCTCCAATCGCCTTCAAAAATACGTGTTAATTATTTAAATTTTACGTCTCAATTTCCGATCAGTATGCACCTCTAGATGTATTTTTTGGCTTCCTTAGCAGGAAAAAAACTTAAGGATCTTTTGCAGAAAAGAATAATAATGTTCTTATTTATGTCTGTCACATACTGTTTTCTTGTGTAGGTATGCATTAAGGTATAAAGTTGATCTTAATGTGAAGGTTCTATGAAGAGTTTAGGTTAACGGTTTCTTGGTGTTAAAAACATATCAACCTTATAATTTAATCCAATCAATAAGATTTATACCTGAATATATGTCACTCTCAAAAATGTGTTTCTGATGTGTCCAGGTCTCCATGGAGTAGCGGCTTAGGTTCTGACCGGCAAGATAAGAATCGTTGATCAGCTTTCTACACGATTGTTTAAAAAAGGAATGTTTTATATAATTATTATATTTTATAACATTTAACTACTAGATGTTCGAATCTAAAGAAAAGGATATTGGACAAAAATGTATGAACGCTGCACCCACGTCCTTCACGGCTTAAACTACATTTATCTGAAAGCTATTATAGTCTTAATTATCTGTGCGCAACGAAATCCATCCCGGGGGTCTTTAGTTATTTTAAATTAAAAAGGCGCAAGTACTTAAATGAAAGAACATTAATGAAGCAAAGGAAATATTTAGAGAAAAATGTATTTCATTAAAAATATTTTTTAATAATCATTTTCTAATGATTATAAATAAGAAGAGAGTCGGTATGTGAATATTCTGTTCATGTCTTGCCCGACCTAAAACCCATATGTGTGAGTATATATTTGGTCGCAAAAGTCACTGAACTGACCCATCAATACCAACGTTGTTAAGCTAGGCAACGAGTAGTTACAATTCTCGGTATAGGGCTATGCTGAAATATCCGTCTCCCCGAATGTGCTCACCATAATAGCCTTTAGCTAACTTCAGCTGGTTATGTGCCCAGAGCAAAAAAATAAATAAATCAATCACACAATCACAACGAAGTAAGCCGGAGGACTGCATAGAAGGCGACTAGTTGCAACTGCAAGTCCTTCAATCTCCATACCCCTATCCCGTAAACCGTTTTGAACCGTCTGGCTAAATCCAAACACAGGATGGTCGACAGGTTTTGCAGCAAATCTGGATGTATAAGACTCACATTATTACAATAATACAAAATGAAGGTCCTATGAATGAATTTATTCAGTTATTTAAAAAGCCCATGTGTATATCTTTCGCTCACCAGGCTTTTTTTTTACGGTGTTGTAATAATTAGATCTTTCGATTATACTAATTATATTGTTGACTAAGCTAGGTGTTTTTTGCCCGTTGTCCTTAAACTTGGTAAAAAAATCACTCGGTCCAAGTTTTAGGTGGGACGGGAAAGTAAGGAATTTTTAATTTCAATCAAGTCCTAGTCCCCTAATTTACCAATTCTATTGCTAAAATATTTTTTATTGGATAGTAAAACTCTACTTCTGTTATCGTACCAGATGGTAGAATAAAATATTAAAAATTGCCCACTGAATTTTTATTCATGTTCAGATAAAAAAAGGTGCTCGTTTACATGATATTATGTAAGAAACCATTATTCATGGAAATAATCTTAATTGCCTACATTAGTTCAACTCCTTTTGTGTGTTTTATTACAATTTTCTACGCAATTATCCTACCAATATTGTAAATGTGAAAGTTTGTATTGTATGTCTGTTACTTAATCACGCAAAAACTACTAAACAGATTTGGATGAAAATTGTTTATTTTATTTATTTTGCTATGTTTTTAGTATTTGTTATGCGTCAACAGAAGAAGATATGGTGTTCAAATTCTAGTAGGTACGGGTAATATTTGTCGGTCAGAGGTCCAAGCACGAATATTTGACAGTTCCGTACCGTATCTTCATAGTTGGTTCTTACGTCTGATAGGGGTGCTGCTTAGTTTTCATAAAAACTTTGACGATGCGATCCGTCATAGAACTATCAAGAATTTGTGCTTGGACCTCAGAAATATTTGGAACTCACTTTAAAATTATAGTTTTAACGGAACAGGACTGTAAACCAAAAATATGTTAAAGATTTTTAGATCGCCGCACAGCAAGTCACCCAAAAACTTTAGTTAATTAGCAGCCGACTTTATAATTTCAACATTCAATTGAGAAAATTTGTCATTTTGTAGAAATTCGATATATTGCTGACTATAGTCAGCCTTTAAGATTTAACGCCCATTCCCAATAAGTTCGATTAACTATGTAGTTCCATTAATGGAACAAGCGGGAATTTTTAACCCATTTCTTCTATGAAACTAAAGTACAAAAAAAAACAATCTAAATAGTCCATATAAGATTATATTGTTGAGCGAAGCGATGGCTTGTTAAGGCGTCATGTTCGTGAATGGGTGCTATATGAGGAGATCAGTTTCCTTCGTAGTTTTAAATAATTTTATTTAATTTTAATTATTTATTTGTCGTTACAGCGGTAATAGCCTGGGAAAGTAACCTACACCTTACAGAAGATCACAGTATAATAACACTACCTTTTTTTTGGTGGTGTTGTATTTCTGTCGGTGAGTGAGGTTCCAGGGCTCCACGGGGTACGGGATTAGGTCAGGGTAGGCAACGATTGATATTTATTTGATTGCAAGCGGCTATAGACTATGGTAGCCGTTTTACTGTCAGGCGGGCCAAATGCTCCTTAGCCGCCCTTTAAACATAAAAAAAAAAATGACGGGTTGCACTCCGGGAGTGCCGGCAGAAGTGAAAACTTGAATTTTTGATATTTTGGAATGGTTAGGGAATTGTTTTACACGAATTGCTTTAATTAAAGTACTATCATTTATGTGGTAGAGTACATATAAGGAAATTTAAAAACCTTAAAATCCAAAGAAATAAATAATCAAACTACTTCGTAATATAAATTATGAACTTTTGTGCAGAGAAACTGCTCATTCCGTTCGTTAAGAAAATTCTTCTGATACTTACGATCCAGCTCACGTACCAATCCGTAATTCACGGGGTAAAAACGATATATTCCAACTTCATAGAGGCTACCTGTATTTGAAAAAGCCGCAGGGCCTTTGTAATACCTTGACTGGTCTTGAGTACATAATGATTTGTTGCTTTAGAGTAGCTGCTTTAGGGTAGGTACCTACTTAAAGAATTCGAAGGTCACCCGCCATCGACCCACAATGTCAAATGAATACCTTTGCAGGTATTAAACATTTGAAAGAAGAAATAGCAATTATAATTATGTTTTTATTATTTAATCATTTAACTGCTAGATGTTTAAATCTGAAGAAAAGTTTACTATAAAGGCCAAGGTAACCAGATTATCTAAGCAGGTAGTGGTACAATATTCGGTCGGGGGGCGGTACGGTGGGCACTAGGCCGCGTACCCAGACCCCACGCGCAGGCCATCCTGCGCTCGTCTGCGGGGTCCCCGTAATACCTCAGGAGACCCCTGCCGTGGAGCCCCGGCGAGGCCGGGAAGTGCGAAGTCCCGGAAGAATCCCTAAACGGGGACCCCGCGGCTTCGCATAAAGCAGTGTAGAAAGTATTCACAGGACTTTTAGCGGATATTATGCCGTAAAGCGCCCGTAAGAGTTGCGGGGTCCTCGGTGGTCAACCACTAAGTGGTCCGTAAGTCTTGCGGGAGCCAGGTGTGAGGTCCGTTCGGCGGTGGAGCTCTTAAAGGCACCGTCGTCTGTAAAAAGATTTTTTACCTGCGTTATAAATAAAAAAAGGGAGTGGTACAATATAAAATATGAATATAAATTCATCACACACGTACATGAATTTATATAACATTATATTATTTTATTCTTAAGTTAAATATATTATTAATAAATTAATTCTCAATTGTCTTTATGGGCATTCCATTAGCTGGTAAAAAAATTGTCACCGAAAAATTCATTTTAGTTATAATAAATCATCATCAATTTTGATAAATTGATGATTGTATTTCTTAGCAGAAGTCACCTTCTTTGACTTGAATTATAAGTCACCAAAAGCACAACATTAAGATTTACGAATAAAGGACGAATACATTATTACTGTTTCAATAAGAGTTTGAATAAGTACTTTGAAATACGTCCTTTGATCACGACGGAGAAACCAAAAGTTTTCTTTGACTTATTCCAATTAGTATAATTTTAACAAATTTATATTTGATATTGTATGTCACCAGTCGGATTTTTTAAGCCTGTTCGTTTATAAACCTGAAAACAATATATTAAATTTTCCTTTTCTAACTAAGGAGATTTTATCCGACAAAGTGACTTACTTAGCGCACCCGACGCATATTTAGCGCAGCACAACAAAATAAATATGTAAATAACAGTTTGTTGATATATTTATATCTTTGAGTATTTAACGGATAGATGTTTGATATCTAAAATAAAAATATACGTGTGGCACTCGGGGACTGCCGCGGTTAAGCTATTTTTATTCAACTTATGCAATTATAAACACTTTATACACAAATTTTACGCGTACAGCTATTCACTGTTGTACATAGATGATAGATACCTATACACATATATACTTTCTCACAAACAGCTGCTTACGTATTCGTTCGATTTCTGCTCATCTTGATCCGTGCGAGCTTCGTACAGTCGTACCATACCACAGAACACAGAATTCTGTGTTCTGTGTACCATACACACGCACGTTGTGGACTCGAACTCACTAGTGGACGCGGCCAAAAAGCTCGCTGTCTCACCTAGCATTGTAAAGAAATTAATTAAGACACATTAATAAAAAGACACATTTCGAAACTATGTGTACTTCCAATATCTTAAATTAATAATAATATTTTTTAAAATTACGTATTATATAAGAGTTAGATTCATTTTTATTTTCACTATATTGATATTTTGTTCCAGGATTGTTATTTTTGCATGTAAACGAGTCCTTTTATACACCTTAAAAATAGGGTGTAATTTATATACTAATGATGATGTATCTATGTATGTATAGATACATCATCATTAGTATATAAATTCTCTCTTGCTGTCTATCATCGACTACGCTGACGTTTGCTACACTGATCTGTCGGAGGAACTTCTCAATAAATTAGAGCGACTGCAGAATGTTTGTATCAGGTTCATTTATAATCTCCGAAAATTCGACCACGTGTCTCACTTCCGTAGTAAACTCAATTGGCTCACTATTCGCCGGCGCAGGGATTTACACGCTCTCACGGTCCTCTACTCTATACTTTTCCTGCCATCTTCTCCGCCTTATCTTAAGCAGTGTTTCTCTTTTCTATCCTCTTCTTCTCAGCTCTCGTTGCGATCCTCTTCTAACCTTCTTCTTGAAATTCCCTGTCACTCTTCTGACTTCTTTTCTTATTCCTTTTCTGTGCACGCCGCTCGGCTGTGGAATTCTCTCCCTGAAGGAATCAGAAAGGCTCGTTCACTTAATTCCTTTAGCGATCAAGTTAAAAGCTATTTCCTTTCCGTTTCTTAAATCCATTTAGCATCCCATTTCTTTGCTTCTCTTGAATATTTATGTAAGGATTATCTCCTGTATTTTCTTTTTTTTTTCTTTTGCACCCTTCTATATTTTTCTATATTATTATTCCTCTTCCACCATAGGTTGCCTGGAAGAGATTGCTGTTTAGTTGTATTTATTGTACTCTTTCTTCTGTTTTATTTGTTTATGTCTTGTGTCCTTTGTTGTGTGCAATAAAGAATATTTATTATTATTATTATTATTATCTACTCCCCCCTTTTTAGGGTCATTTCTGCAGTATGTCCTTGGTGGGCGGCATGTATAAGATTTATAACTACAGTAATAAACCAATAAATAAATTTTAATATATAGAAATAATATAAATGTTAAACGATAAAAATTAATAAATAAAAAAAATAAAAAATATTAAATTAGTTTATAACACCTCTCATAGATGGCGTTGATGCATTGTAAATTGCGATATGGTTTTGTTCCAGATAATATTAGTTAATAGGAAAAAATTAGATAATAACGCCTGTCATAGATGGCGAGAAGTTATTGTGAATTGCGGTATGGTTTTATTTCGGTGTTTATATAAGTATGTTTTTAATGTTATGTTTCGCTGTTTGCCATATTAAAATTGTATGGCTATACTTCAGCCCATAGATAAATGATTGGTGTCACTTCCGTCCGAGACCAATCATTCATCTATGTTTCAGCCTTTCAATTGAACATCCCACCACAACCAAAAGTTTATTCATGGGCTGTTAGGTTTATTTTCGTTACGGAATTTCTTGATTCGGTCGCCGCGCTCAAAGCCCGCGATAAAAGCTATGCAATAGCTTAATAAATCCAATCTATAAATAATAAAATCCTTACTATGAAGAAGGTTGACTGTTGCTAAAACCATGATGTCTCTGTCAACGCCAATTTATAACATAACATTTTTAATTATCACAAATATTTCGATGTCATTATGAATTGAATAATCGCGCACATCAATTACTGTTCAAAATCAGCAACACAATTGCGGTCCTATTGACTCAGCGTAATTGCTTAACAGACTAAATTAACAATGTAATTAGATAAACAAAGGAATATGGGTAAATTAAAACCCTTATACCCCACTGTGGATTATGAAAACATTCTATCATAGTCCTTTTATTTATTAATTGCCTGAACATGAGATGAACGTTATCGTCATAATTTATTAAATTAAGTAATTTGCAACTAAAATAAAACAAATACAGTAGATTTATGAAGAAAATGAACGTTCAATAATAAGTACTTCAATGGTTTATTAATGGCTTACATTTTGGGGTCTTGCGTCGTTTCGACCCACGAACTGTTCGACCTACGGCTCTAATTTCTATAAGTCGTTACGCGCTGCACGATCGGAGTGGGGCGAAATGCCCAATGCATCATTTGTAATAGGTCCTGTCGGACCTCTGCGAAAATAAAATAGCTCTCAATTTCAAAACAAAGGGTTTCTAATTTTGATGCGTGTTGATTCTCTTCAATGATGTTTGTGATATCGGAAAATTTTCGTTTTGCTTTCAAGGCCCATGTTAATAGTTATTCGTCTTATAAACCTCTACCAGATAGGTACTGTATCAGGATTTTGTTTCTTTTTTACATTTCTATCTGGTAAGACAATGACTGTAGGATCCGCTAGTTATTTATATAAGTAGTTACGTCGCAGTCGATCAAAAAGCGATCTCAAAGCAAGCATCGAGAGTCAATAACTTCTAAAGGGCGAAGGATAGTATCAATTTAATTAAACTCACAAGTTATTTGACATCGTTGTGACGACCGGCTTACCGAACGACCACATCGCTAGTGGAAGATTTTAGAAATAGGTAGGTAGGTTTAAGAAATAGGTATTTTATATTATAGTTAAAAATAAAAAAAAACTATTGTTGTCACGCCTTGGCACATACCGTGCGATTGAGACAACAGTAGTTAACGCTGAAAATTACGTATAAAAATTGCATAATTCGAGGTTTGGCTCTCGACGATTTTTTTCTCGAAAATAAAAGATATGTTAAAGAAATTTTCTACAATTAATAATAAGTGGTTATGCTATGCCTCTATGTTTTGTTTCTTTTTTATAAATGCTTATTAAATCTCCCCCGTAGGTCTTGTGTGGTGTAAAAATTTTTGAAACACAAGTTATCGAAAAAAGGAAGACATAGGAGCATTGACCCCCCACACGGCCCCAATGCGGATTGATTGGTAGGATAATGAGATGGATAGGGGACGGCACTGGGCCCAATCCGCTCTGGGCCCAATCTGCAGTGGAGCGAATCCCCATTGGACCCACAGTAGATTGGTGGGTGTTATATAAATATTTGTTACTTCGTTCCCACTTAAGATTTCCACGATTTTTTCTTTATACTTATTTTTTTAATCACATGTGTTTTAAAGGAGCTTATAGCGAGCAAAAAGCTGAGCGAATATTTGTTTCGCATAAATCGCACATGTGTTGCTTTTTAAAAATTCAACACGCGTACTTATACGAACATAAGAAGATAGCTTCTACTCGAACAACTTTTGTAATTATCCCACGTTTCGAATTCGAACTTACTCGAGAGGATGTTATGAAAATTTTGCGAGCTTTGCTTGTGCACGCACAAGACGGCCTCTTCTTTCCAACTCCAGTCTTATAAATGTAAAGACGAATTATTCGCCTTTTGAATGTAAAGATATAACGAGTCAAAGAATTACGACACGCAACCACGCAACATGATCACTTATCTTTAGGCTTGGTATAGGCACTTTTTGATTGCCAAGATATCGCGCATTTCATGTAGGTACTTCATGACGATTCACAACTTAATGTTAAGCAGTCACCATTTAACTATAAGCAGATTGCCTAAATCTTCTACGATATAATAAATATTTTTTTAAATTAAATTTCTACAGCAATCTTCTGCTTTTGTGAAGTGAAATCACTATATTTAGGTTCCTTAGACCAAATACGAGTCAACTAGCCTATTGCTCGATAAGCACTACACTACACTTTTTACTATTTTAATATAACTATTCCGTAGAAAAACTTAATTACTTTCCACTGGTGTGCACCAATATCAACTGTTGAAACTATTTACTGACAAATTTTATAATAAAAACCAGGAGCAAATTAATACGTTTGATAACTACCCGATGATGCCTTGCAACCTAAGAAATACGAGAGAACATTCGACATGGACAATTAAGGCCGCGGTAGCATAATGGTCAGTGCATTCGCCCGGATAGCGAAGAAGAAGTGCGGGTTCGAGTCCCGTCTGCTGCCTGGTCCGCGTGGATATTTTTCTAGTAAATTTTTCTTTAGATTTAAACATCTAGCAGTTAAATGATTAAAAATAAAAATACTTACTAGGTAAATAATTTCTAATATCACACATATTGCTTTAATTAAAATAAACATTCATCAAATTCACTTTGTAACTGCGTTTACTTCAAAGAAACATAAATACAGAATGGAAAATTCGAGGGTTCTGCCATACATTCATCGTGAGTATTGCCAATTGTTGGAAGCTTGATTAGTAATTAAAATGTGTGTTAGGATTTAAAATAAGCTGAAAACTTTAATATAAGCTCATACAACCTTATTCCAAAACGCGGACTTGATGATTGGAACAGTTCAAACACAAGCATTTTTGTCTGTAATATAATCAGACACTTTGTAATAAGCTTTTTTAATAAGTGCTTTTTTATACTATCTTTGAATTTATTTATACTTAAGTCTTGAATATTGCTTGGGACTTTATTGTATAAGCGAACACAAAGACCTTTAAATGAATTATTGATTTTGTGAAGCCTAGTAGCAGGTAAAGTTAGTTTATTTTTGTTTCTTGTATTAAATGTGTTGAACATCACTGATTTTAAGAAACAAATTAATATTTTTTCTTCTATGCTTTGGAAGAGACGGTAAGGCGCTGGTATTAGCTACATCTGCAGTTAACGATTGTACCTATCAAACTACACTGGGCTAACGTGGTGGATCAAGTCCAATTTGATCCATAGAGAAGACCTATGCCCCAGTAGTTAGGTTAGGTTACACGCAGCTTAAACTTTCAAAAGCTTACAAAAATCATGTTTATTGTCCATTACAGATTCCAAAGTACGTCTATAATAAGTGAATATACGTGAACCAGAAATATATTCTAAAGAATTCAAAGATGAATAATGAATATCATAATCATAATTGAACAGACAAGCTGATTAAGCTACAAAATTAGGTATCTACCTACACAGAAACTTTGGCGGGGCGTTAATACGAAAATTAATAATAAGTAAAAGCAGTTGCTTAACTTTGAAACAGATTTTATTTAACTCGTTATTATTTGTAATACAGTCGCCGAATTAATGAAAAGGCACAGTAGATTCTCGTAAATCAAAGTTCATTCAGTGTAGATCTCATTAATTAGACAAACGAAATGCTTTTTATAAAATTAGTTTGGTATTATGAACCTACGATGCAAGTGAAACTTTTAAAGTCAATCATAAAAAAGGCCGTAATCTCTCGACTGGGATTCGAACCCGGGCCGCTCGCGTAGCAAGTGAGATTTCTATCACTGAACCAACGATGCTTGTTGATAAAGCCTGTTTTTCTTAATTTCAAGTAGATTTTTTTTATAAGGATATAACACAAGTTTACACTAAAAAATGCCACCTACCGCAGGTGTCATATTTATAAAAAAAATGCTTTTACGTCCTCGTGTTAGTTAAAAACGATAGATGTAAGTAAGTAATCTACTGTTGTAGATCAACGCTTAAAAATCCTAAATTTCCCATCCCATCGAAACCACAATAGGAGCTAGCAGGGCGGACAACATGAAGATGCAATTTAATGAAATCCTCGTCAAGGAATCAATTCCCCAAGCACAAACTTTCAAAGATCCCTATTAGTAATGCCAACGTCAAAGTTTCTACGGAAACTAAAGAGTGCCCCCCCCCCCCCCTACCGGTCGTATGAACAAACAAGCTTTTGCCATAAAAACTGATATGGCGTTACCTCAGAATACAAAACAAAAGGCAGATGGAGCGCATCATTATCATCAGTCTATTAATGTCCCCACTGCTGTTGCACAAGCCTTCCCTATGGACGAAATAGGTCGATTGGGTCGTGACCCACCACGCGGGCCCAGTGCATATTGGCGGGTGCTAACGACTGCAGATGCAGCCGGGACCAACGGCTTGATAATAGAACGACGTGAGATAATAGAAGATTTTTGGTCACCCATCCAATGATCGACTACTGCTAAAGTTGCCTAAATTCAACGCAGCTGAAAGCGTTAGCCACCTGCGCCATCGAGCTTCTCTGTTGATAGAGCACACGGAACACGAATTGCTTGATACCAAATGACCAGCAAATATGAAGTCAAAAGCGACTATCAATTCGCGTCAATACACGACAACGCGTCGTGTTGTGAATACATCCCGTGAATATAAAGTTTTTATCAAAATTGTGCCACCTCGTTCACACATCTTAAAAACTGTTCACAAGGACAAAAAAAGCATTCACTTTTGACTTCGTATTTGGTTTGGTGGCACGCATTACGTGTACCGTACGCCTTATCTGCCTTTTGTTCTGTAATCTGAGGATGATACGAATACTTTCTTGCTAGTTCTTCGTGGTTGGGGTACTGAACCCTGCAGTGACATCGTATGGAATAAAATGAATTGCACCGCACAAAAGGAGTTATTTCTACTTTAATAGACATAACTAAATATAAATAAATTCTTTGATTCTATACTTATTTTAAACTTAATTACGATAATACTTTAATAATAAGTATAGAATTAAAGAAATTATTTGTATTTGTGTGCTGTACTAAATAAGAATTTGATAAAAGCCTGTTGTTTAATTTAGACATCAAAATAGATTACCAACGAAAAAACTGAGACTCAAGCGAGAAATTTTTGACAGCTCCGTATCGTCGTCTCCTTAACGTCATCGTCAAATTTTTGTACGGAATAACCTAGTTTATTCTTACTAACTATTCTTATAGGGGCGCGCTTAGTTTTCATAAAAGCTGACGACGCGATTCTTTACGGAGCTATTAAAAATTCCTGCTTGGGCATCTGTACTATGTACCAGCACGGTATTAGTCAGTAAAAAAACCTTTAACAAATGAAGAATTCCATTAAATACACGTAGAAATTCTGTACCAAACGCCCCGAAGAGAAAATCCAATTGTATGAAAAAAGTAAACAAGTAAGTCTGAAACTAGCAAAAACTAAACAAAGCCGCGTGTAACAAGATTGTTTCAATTAGCTCTGTAGAGACAGAACTTACGCACTTAAGAATTAATAGTAACATAGTGTGTTTCTGAACAATGCCGTCAATTCTTTAACATCGAAATAAATACCTACTTCATCATAGTAAATTATTATTATATTATTTTTAAGCATTCAACTGCTAGATGTTTAAACCTAAAGAAAGGACAATGGGCAAAACACACCCAGCTCCGCCAACAATCTAATTAGTATGAATCGATAAATCTATGAGAAACTAGCCTTTTTTATTATTACACCTTAAAAAATATCCTGGTAGTCGAAAGATATGACACATGGGCATATTTAAGTAGCTAAATAAATTATTATAATTACCTTCATTTTATATTATTAGTAACCATAATAATATGCCATTTCGTACTATACAACCAGATATACGACAAAGCCTGCCGACCATCCTGCGCTTACTGAGATACCTCAAAACTGGTTACGGGGGTTGAAGGACTTGCAGTTGCAAATAGGCGACTCGTCTTACGTCGTTGTGATTGTGCGCTCCCTCCCTGTCACTTGTTTGATTTTTATCTAACACGCTTTGGATATTGGAACACGATCATAGAGAAAAGTAATAACACTAAATAAAATAAATAAAACACGATTATCGGTTTTGTCAATTAGTATGGATGAACTGGAATCATTTCTCCGAAGCGTGGACAAGTTTGTGTGATTTGTAGTCGCTCCGTTTTACATAGAAGATACAGAATTTTGAAAAAAACCCCAACCCTAAGGGGATTTATAGATTTACTCGAGCGCGGCAAAATGACCCTAAGCCTCCCATGTAGGGTCGAACTAACTAAATTAATTCCCTTGTTTTCCTTTATGTTCGTTCGTTATAGTACTTGCACCTATTTAACTTAAAATAACTAAAGACCCCAGGGATGGAAATTGGTCCCCGAGGGCGTCCCAGTGAAGTGGCGCACACTAAGGTGCGCCGATCCTGAGACGCCCCCATATGGACGTAGGAGGGTACCGGTGGTTTTTAGTGGGTAGGACCGGCGTTGTACCGCGCCGGGGAGTCCCACACACGCCGCGCGCCCAGCCAGCGCGCGGTACGGTGCGTAAATGCATTTTCCATCGTCAACAAAAAAAAAAGGGATGGAATTTGGTGCGCTTTGGCACAGATGATCATGACTATAATACCTTTTAAATAAATGTAGTTTAAGCCGTGGCGGACGTGGGTGCAGCGTCCATATATTTTTGCCCAATGTCCTTTGCCCAAAGTATTTTTGATTGCCCATTAATGTGCAATTAAAATTTGAATTATTTCGTTTCCCAATACCTACGCGACGAGGCACAATTATATTTAAAACGAAATTAAAATGAAATTATCCGTTTACATCAATTGTGAATATGTGTCGTAGGATGATTTAATAAATCGAATTTTCTCGGAAATCCTAAGGATTTTGCGTAAATACAGATAATTAGACAACAGCGATGACATTGTTCGAACTTACTGATAACGATATTTTTGTGGTGCTTCGCCGGCCCTACCGCGACACGTTCGCGCGTCATTGTCACAACACTAACCTTTTTTTTCATGTGGGAAATGCGTGACGTTCACTGGAGAAGGTGAGCGGGTTATGTCGGGTTTCCCCTACCCACACACTAGGCGAAAATGTTTTCCCCTAGTCGATGGGCGCGGGCCTACCGACTAAAATCCACACGGTGTTCCATACAGCATCGGCAGAAGGCGACACCACGGGTTCGGTACAATTCAATTCAATTCAATTTATTTGCATTAAATAGGGTACAAATAATGGTGTTACATTTCATCTTAGTTGTCTCTTAACCTATTTAGTCATTATGCAAATTTTTCTATTAAATTACCTATATTAATTACCTACATAAATGTCAATAATTCTTATTATAATATTTTAATTATTCGATGTCGTCAATTTATCATGTCCATAATTATCTGAATGTCATAATTAGAATGGTCTTGTAAAGAATCAGAATTAAATGTTATATTTAAAACCATTAAACATGTCTTTAACCCATGCATCAAATCCTACCATAATTCATGGACTCAACCATACTGTAAAACGTGTTTTCATTTAACCACTTATGAAGTTTTGACTTGAACTTATTAAAGGTTTGGCTTTTAATTTCTTCTGGAATTTGATTATAAATTGCCATCGCCGGTGCATTTGTTTGGAATCGCTTTGTTTTCGAAACTATGTCCATTTTTATTTTATTAGGATACCTCAGACTTCGATCTGTTACATCTTTTGCGACTGTATACAAATTATAGTGCTGCTTTACACAAGTTGCTACTTCGAGAATGTACAAAGAAGTCAAAGTTAATATATTTAGGTCCTTAAAATATGTTCTACAAGAAACATCCGGGGCTATATTACAAATTGCCCGTATACACCTTCTTTGGCATACAAACACTCTTTTAATGTCCGTGCCATTTCCCCAGACTATAAGACCGTATCTTAATATCGTTTCCACATAAGCATAATAAGCTGTAATAGCTGTGGCTTTATTTGCAACTTTTGATAATTTATGCAGAGCAAAGACAAACGAACTTATTTTATTGCTAATTTTATTTATATGTTCCTTCCAATTTAAACATGGTTCTATTATCAATCCTAGGAAAATCGTATTATTTACATGTCGAATTATTTTATCATTAAATTTAATGTCAACTGTTTTATTTTTATAATTATTAAAAATCATTAAATTAGTTTTGTCCAAGTTGATTTGTAAATTATTTTCTGAAAGCCATTTGACTATAGTTATCAGTGTGTTTATAATTTCAGTTTGATGTTCCTTTAAGGAAGCACTTTTATCCGACGTTACAATAACTGATACGTCATCAGCAAAGAGTATTGTCTTATGCTTTATAATTTTAGCTAAATCATTTATGCACAGCAGAAATAAAGGCGGTCCAAGAACACTTCCCTGAGGAACGCCGGAACATTTTTCCTCTAAATCGGACTTATAAGTGTGTTCTACTTTTTTCGAATTTAGTTGTTTTGTTTCTACAAATTGAGTACGATTTTTTAAATACGTCACGGTACGCACAATAATAAATAAATAAATATTTCCAACAGACACACCAACTAGCCTAGCCCCAAAGTAAGCACCATAAGGTTTGTGTTATGGGATACTAGGGTAATGGATAGAATACATATACTGTACATATATTAGTATATTTTTAATAAAAATATATATTAAACATCCATTACTGGAGTACAAATGCTCGTATTCATCACACAAACATTTGCCGCCACCGGGATTCGAACCAGGGACCTCTCGAGTCGGCGTCACCATGAAACCCGGCGTACAAACCACTCAGCCACGGAGATCGTCAATAGCTAGCCAATGCCGATTGCTTGCTGAATTGGCAAGTCCACCATAGAAAGGGGAGCAAGGCTATGGCATCACTCCCCTCCTATCCATTTTAGGCGATGCACCAGAACAAACAGGGCACCCTTTAATCAGGGGACCTTACTTTGTTATGGGCACCAGGCGTTCCACATACCCGGAGCCCTAGGTTCCTGTTTAAGAGGTTAGATCACAGACAGTTCCATATCGTCTACCCGCCTCCTCCGGATCGGATGAGAGAGAGGATCCGCTTCCCGCAATCGCTATTCAGTCTTTCTCTGCAGCATGACCTCCTCGCAAAAGGCCTCTAAAGTCAACCATGACCTTTCACTCTCTAACATTACAGCCATTACGGCTGGCAAAGAGAAGTCAGTTCCCACGACTACAGTAAGTGCGGACCGCAGTTCTGAATAAGCTGGGCACTCCTGAAGCACGTGTTGAGTCGTATCCATTAGGAAATCGCACTGGTGGCATTCAAGTGTTGGCTCTCTGCCAGCTTCCTTCCACATGTACCTCCCGAAAAAGCTATGCCCCGACAGGACCTGTGTGAGTCGGAAGGTGAGCATTCCATGTCGGCGTTCTACCCATTCTTTTATAATATTGGTACTATGCCTTCAAGAGTTCGGTGCCGCGAACCACCGTCTGCGTTGTTTATCTCTTGATGGAGACGGTCGCTCCAGATGCTAAAAGCATCCACCTCATATTCCCATCGCCAGCGGATTATTATTTCTTCCGGTGTTAGTTGCTGGTGTTGCGTGCGTGACCGCGCTTTTTGTCTGTACATTTCGGAGAGAATGTCGGCGTCAAGATCCCAGGGATGGGACCAACCACCAAAAGCGCAAGCCACCAAGTGCGAAATAGTTCGTTAACCTCCACATATTTTGACCGCCATAACACGCTGGGCTCCATTAAGCAAAGCTGTGTGTCGATCAGTTATAGACCTTACCCAAATGAAGCTCCGTACAAAGCCATGGATCGCACCACATTCATATAAAGACGGCGACAGATCTCACCACCGCCTACTAAGTTCGGTAGTAATGAACTCAATGCCGCCGCCATACCGATCAATCAAGGAACAAGTCCCCAAATATGATCTAAGAAATTCCACTTGGAGTAAAGCACAACGCCCAGGTATTTTAGCGTTTGCTTAACAAAAATAATGACATCTCCTACCGTGAGGTGCCTCACCAGCTAATGCTCATAGCTGGCGAGGCAACTCAAGTTTTCACAAAAATCCTATTTCTTTTTTCAGTAGATAAGATTGAGAAATGTCATCGCCACTGTCTAATTACCCACGTGTTCGCAAAATCTCTAGGATATTAGCGTAAATTCGAATTATCAAATCTTACTACGACATGTGCATCAATCAAATCAGCCAGATTGGTTCGATGTTGCCGAACACGATCCATCAATTTTGCTTCAATACAAATCTGCATTATATCGTCCCATTCAAGCGCATAATTAAGTAAAAATAAAATAAAGGACCACAATAAAACCCCTATGCGTAAAATAAAATATACATATTTCTAACACTCACATTGTAAAGCTTGTGTTAAAGGATACTAAGGTACCAGACAGAATACATACAATCAAAGATATAAAAGTACATTATATTCATCCAGAAATATATAATATAAACAGTCCATAACTCAGATACAAATGCTTGTATTATCATTATACAAATATTTTATCCATCTGTATTTGGAATTCGACCATTTTAGTCTTCGATCAACATTGTTGTTACGTTATGACTAACATCAACATTGTTAATCAAAGATTTTAGTCCTTCTGTCAATAAGTATACCTTAGTAAATTGAGATTCTAATTTCAAAGTATTTAAAGCTTGGATGCGATGGAATGATTTATGATCTTTATTTAACGTCCACCACTGTAATTTTTAATATCCCAGGCACGATATGATGTCGATTCTTTCCTCACATTTTAGACTTAACTTTTGGTCCAAGTTCGTCGTTAATGTGAATGTGATATTGTTAAATCCAAGTTACACATCACAAATTGGCTCCGATATGTTTCGTATTGCATTAACATTATCATTTTTGCTAAACTAAGCCTTTCACAGTATCTTAAAAACTAACATGACCCGGTTTGCCTTTGGGTGCTGGATGTTATGTCATACTTGTGTCCAACATCTGCCTTATACATTATAGATGGATGATCAAGTATTGATGCAAATGATGCCAATGTTAGGCCACGGCAAAAAAGTCCAACTTCTTCTTAGGACATGAAAAATAAAATATCTATTCCCTGTACAGCTGCTGTTCGGCAATCGACAAATAATCTTAACTCACTTGTAAAAACCTTTCGTTTACCAACGAAGAAACCTTTTTTCAGTTCACTTTTGGGGCTCCATGGGAAATTGGGAATACACAAGAGAACTAATTTCACTGAGTGAGAACACAAAGAACTCTGTAAACACCTAAAAAAGGTTCTCCATTTTATCTTGTAAAGTGGTTCGAAAATACAGTCTGCATGGGGTTATAGTATCCTGTGAAATTTTTTCAATTGATTTTCACTTTTAACTCACTTGGTATAAAGTTTGAATTACATTGAAAAACTTTGTACCCAAAATGTGCTGTTATCTGTACAGTCAATATGTTCTTTCGTTTTATTTGCACTGAAGACAAGAATCATTATGAACTTGTTATTTACTTGAGCACATAGCGGGTTTTTAGCTCGAATAGGTTTGTCTGGGGAAGTACTTTCCACTTTACGGGGGACTGTAGTCACAGTTTTTTTTTTTTTTTTTTTGTTTCCTCCCAGGCGGGGGAGAGGGTGAGAAATCCTCATGGATACCCTACAGCCGGCTGTAAGGTTATGTCAGACTCCTACTGACTAAAAAACACCCTTTATTCATGCTTATGGCCAGAAGGGCCTTACAAGCTTCATCTGAAGCGATCACCCCCCGAGAGGGGGATGATGCGGCGCTGCGTTAGTTTAAACTAGTGCATAGTTTAAAATAACGCAAAATGCGCTTAGAGGACAAGTGCACTCAGATGTGCACTTGAAACGGGAGGGGACTGAGAGGAATCGAACCTCTCTGCGTCGGGGGGCGGGGGGGACTCATCGCGGGTGTTGGATCCTCAGCGGCCAAGAGGGCCGCGAGATCGCGCGTGAGTTTATTGTGTGTGGCTGTGAGTGCGTCTTTGGGCCTGCGGGGCCTGAATCGAGATGGAGTGTGTGGAGCGTATCCCGACGCCGATCTAATGAGTGTGTTAGAGTGCTCTTCTGCAGCTTTGAAGAACCGTTCCGAGCACTCTGTGAGGTGTGTTTGAATTGTGTCGAGTTGTAGGTCCCTGTGGAGGTCCGCGTTGCGGACGTACCACGGGGCCCCTGTGGCTATGCGGCAGAAGCGATTTTGAAGCACTTGAAGTTTGTTCAAAATCGCTTCGTCCGCGTGTGCGAACACTGGTGACGCGTAAGTGAGGACCGGGCGTATGCAAACTTTGTAAAGCGTTCGCTTGTTACGAAGTGACATTTTGCTGTATTTACCGAGGATCGGGTGGAGGCGGCTCATATAAAAGCGCGCGTTCGCGACTACGCGTGTGATGTGTGCACGGAAGGTGAGTTTTTTGTCTAGTGTGATCCCTAGGTATTTGACTGTGCGGTGCCACGGTATTGCTATGCCTTGCATTCGCAGAGACCGCGCACCGTGTTGTATGGTTTTGGTGCGGCGCTTGGGATCGAAGCAAATGGCCGAACTTTTGTCCGGATTTACGTCGATTCTCCAATCGCGGAACCAATTCCCAAGTGTTGTGATTGCCGGTTGGAGCTTGGCTATGATTTGATTGGTACTGGCTCCCCTAGAGTAGAGGGCCGTGTCGTCCGCGAAGAGAGCGAGCTCGACACCCTTGGTCTGAGGGAAGTCATTGGTGTACGCTGTGTATAGCAGGGGGGAGAGAGCGGACCCCTGCGGTACACCGGCTCGTAGTGGGCGGGGCGTTGATAGTGAACCTTCGTATCTATAGCGGAAGGTGCGGTTTGATAGAAAAGAGGCTACTAACCTAACTAGGCGGTCAGGTAATTTTAATTGATATAATTTAAAGATTAATCCGTCGTGCCAAACCTTGTCGAAGGCTTTGGCGACGTCGAAGAAGACTGCAATAGTTTTATATTTATTAAGTTGGAAGCCGCTTAGGGCGTGCTCCACTATACGATGGATCTGTTGGGGGCAGGATTGTTTGGCTCTGAAGCCGAATTGGTGGTCAATGATAATTGGATCGGATGGTGATAGGAGGTGCTCTCTTAGTCTGGTCAGTATGGTTTTTTCGAAAAGTTTCGCCATTGCCTTGAGGAGGCTAATAGGGCGATGGCTACTGGGGAGGTGCGCGGGTTTTCCGGGTTTGGGGATGCCTATCACTATTGCTTCTTTCCAGGCGGCTGGGAAGTAGCACAGATGAAAACATGCGTTAAAGAGAATTGCAAGCAAGGTTAGCATTTGGATGGGAAAGTGCTTGAGCGCCTTGTTAGAGATGCCGTCGGCGCCCGGGGCCTTGCGTTGCTTAAAGTTTCTAATGGTCTGTCTGAGTTCGTCTGTCGTGACGGGGTCTAGGGGGTTGTCAATGAGTGGGAGGGCGGCCCGCCGGCGGACCTCCTCCTCCACTCCGCGAATATGTTGCGGGTTAGTTTCCTGCGTACTAGGCGTGCATTGCGCCGCTATGCTGTCTGCAAAACACTCAGATTTTTCGTCGTCTTCGAAGGCGACGGTGCCGTCGGGGCGAGTGAGCGGGGGGGTGTGGGTGGTAACGTCGCTACGGAGCGCTTTCGCGATTCTATAGTACGCAAGATGGGATGGGGTAATGTCCGCCATGAGTTCCTCCCAACGGGAGTGTCTCAGAGCGGCTAACTGGGACCTAACTTGTCGCTGAAGGCGATTAGCTGTAGCCCTATACTCGGGGGTGGGGTATAATTTGGCTCTCCGGAGAGCGGCGTTTTTGGCTTGGATTAGGTTCCGGATGGCCAGCGGGAGCTTGGGCTTTGGCAGCTCAACCTCCCGCGAGTTCTCCTTCGCCTTCTCGGTCACCAGTAAAGTTAAAGACTCTATAGTTTCGTCAATCTTGTCGGTGCTGTCGAGACTGTCCGGTGAGTTAGGGAACGGGGACTCGGGGGAGTCTAAAGCGGTCTCGAGAGCGGAGCAGTATCCGTCCCAGTTGGTGAATAGCCTCTTAGGGGGCGCGGGGGCGTCTAGTGGGTCTTGGGGACCTAGAACTAGAGACACCGGTCTGTGATCTGACCCCAGGTCGTCGAGTGTTTCGATCGAGCTGAGGCGAAGCGACACGTTTTTAAGGATCGCGAAGTCCAGGACGTCGGGTCGGTTTTGTACATTGTCTGGGTAGTGGGTGGGCGCGTAGGGACATATGACATCATAGCCAAGCTCCTCGGTGATGTGTAGTAATCTGCGGCCAGAGGTGGTGGTGGTCTCGCATGTCCAGTCGGTGTGTTTGGAGTTAAAGTCACCGAACATTATGACTGATGTACCTAGTGAAGTGAGTGTTTCGAAGTCTGCGCGGTGAGGGTGTGTACCTGATCTAATGTAGACTGAGGCGATGATTAAGGACTGGTGTCCTGTCATCGCCAGCCTACAGATGGTGGCTTCCATGTTTGTGAGCGCGGGAGTGGGTATAGGTGTGCAGTGTAAATTGCGTCTATAGTAAATTGCGGTGCCGCCGCGCGCGTTGGCACCGTCGTTCCGGATTAATTTATACTTAGGGATCGACAGCCCCTTCATTTGAGTTGGTTTGAGCCAAGTCTCCTGAAGGAGCAGAAAGTCGGGTTCCCTATCTTGCAAAAATAATTTAATTTCGTTGAGGTTGGATTTTAAGCTGCGCGTATTAAATGACACAAGCGAAGCGCCTTTCGGCTTGGTACGCCCGGGGTTTAGTTGAGTGATTGTTATGTTAGTGTTTTGCGCGGTCATAATTTAAACAACAGTGGTGTTTGTTTGAGTTATCACCGCGTGTTTTGTGTATAGTGTTTTTGTTTGTGTTCGGAGTCTGGTTATTTCCCAGTGTTATAATGATTAAAAAATTAATCGAACGCGGCAACGAGTTCGGGGTGTTCGGCTATAGCTATAGCCTTTTCAAGGGGTGTCTTTGCTAGCCGGAGCTTCGCGGCGAGAGTGTGGATCTCGGCGATATTCACCCTCTTGAGCGAGGAGCGAATAAGCGCCATGTCCTCGGCCAGAGAGACGTCTTGGGCTGGCTTAGCTTGTGTTGTTGGTGTGGTGTGTTGTGGTGGGTGTGGTTTTGGGCGGGCCCTGGCTGGTCCCCAGGCTGTCGGGGGCGCCGGGCTGCGAGGGGCGGCCGCCTTGGGTAGCCCCGGGAAGTTTGTGGTGGTGTTATTAGGTGGTGGTGGGTGTGTTTTTGTCGCCGTGGTTGGCTTTGTGTGAGTGTGGGTGTTGGGCCTGGGGCGTGGGGCCCGCGGGCAACCCCTGTAATTGGCCGGGTGGCCTTCTTGGCCACAGAGCACGCATGCGGGTGCCCCGGGTGCGTCACGAGTGCGGGTGCACTCCTTGGTGAGGTGGGGTACGAGGCACTTGACGCACCTCGGGGCCGCCGAGCAGTTGGCTGCTGCGTGGCCATATAATTGGCACCTGTGGCATTGCCCAGGGGTGCCTCGCCGGTGTGGGGCCTCGACTTTGATATTGTCGAGGCCACAGACTGTAATGGGACCTTTAAAAATATCCCTAGCTGCCGGGACCGAGGTCAAAATGACAAGGGCCAACGGGTATTGTTTCCCAGTCCGGCTGTGCAATTTGTGCACTGCTTCGGCTGGGAAGCCTTGATCGGTTAAGTCGCTCAGAATGAGCTCGTTGGAGAGCTCGAAGGGGACTCCTCTGAGTACCGCGCGGACTTTGCGCTCTTCGGGGAGAGCGTAAGTGTGATAGGGGAGTTTGTTTGTGGTCAGCAGCCTTGTGAGGCTCCTGAACGTGTCAATGGTGGGTGTTGTGATTTTGATGGCGTGACCAGTGTTCGACGCCTGTGTGTAATGGATGTTGTGTGCTTTGCAAAGGTCCGCGACCTTCGCCCATTGCGCCTTATCGCGCAGGAAGACGGGCGGCGGCGGCTTTGCCTTGATAGGTGCGGCGGTGCACCTAGTGTGTGGTTTTGTGGTGTGTGTAGTGAGGGGTTGTGTGGTCGGTTGGGCGACCGTGAGAGGGGTGAGAGGGCTGAGAGGGACAGAGAGAGAAGGCGCCGTTAGAGACGCGGTGTCTGCGCGGCGCTTGGAGCGCCGCTTCTTCTTGCTCACCACAGTGGTGAACACAGACTCGTCGGACGCCGACACAATGGTCGAGTCGGAGTCACACGTCGAGACCGGGCTCGAGGCGGGGCGCTTGTCCGCGCTCGAGGGCTCGGGGAGGCAGGGGGTGTCGGGGCGGGGGGGTTCGGGGGAGGGGCTGGCGGGAGAGTCGCGCATGGGGCGCGCTCTCGCGACGAGGTCCCTGATGGCGGCCTCATCCAGGGTGAGGCCGAGGGCGGAGAAGAGGGACAGTACCTGTTGTGTGATGTCCATTGTGATGTGTTTGTGTGTAGGTGTGTGTAGGTTGTAGTGTGTAGGTGTGCCCTGACTGTGGCGTGAAGCCACAGGTCCTAACACCCTATGCGACACCGATGGACTCCCCTGCCCGCGGCAGGGGGTCGGTTGAAGCTGTAAGAGATGTGTTCCGATATTCCTAGTGAATATGGGAACAACCGTCACCCTTGGGAAGGCCCAAGTGCAAATGGGATCGGGTCTTCCGGTTTCCGAGCTCAGGAGAGCTCGAGACGTACCGGGGCTACGCCGACCAGTTTCGTTAACACCGCTAGGTATCCACTGGTCCAATCTTGAGTCTCACGAATGAGCGCAGGCGCGTCGAGTCGACTCGAAGCAGGCAGCTGAGCGGCGGGGCGCACGGAGCAAGGAGGCGGCGGTGCGACGGGGCGCACGGTGGTAGTCACAGTCAGGTAGAACTATTTTATAGTATTGTATCATCGAAATCACAGAAATATTTTTTTGTGTTTCTGCATTAGGTAGGTTTTCTATTTACTTCTAACTGATCGAAATACGCAGACCATAGAGAGATCAACGACGCACTGTGTGTTTCGACCTCCATATATTCATCGTTAGCATTCGTAAATTCATTTATTCAGGTTCACGCACAACAGAAATTGGAACATGGACGTACCCGCCTACGACGGGATGATAAATTTTCATTAATACCGATTACGGGATGTTGTGTTTTGAATGTATTATATAACTTTTTTTAATATTTCTTTTTTATTTTCCTTGATCGACTGAACTGGGAGTCAATATCATAGAATGAAGCAGCTTCGTGCCTAAAGAAAAACAGGATAAGTAATATTTGGAAACTGTAATTCACGCTGCAGTGGCAATTTGTCAATATTGTTTACACACAAATGCTTGGGGCCAAGATTTTTTAACCAATACATTATTAGTCACCATAATCGTTGTGGAAACCAATATCTGCTAAGTGCAATGTTTAAAGATTTTGAACATTTTCATTAAAATGAATTAACATTACTAACATTAATAACCGAATTCTCGAATACAAAGATCGCTATGCGGATGTAAGCATTATAACGGGGACCAGAGGTTGCTAAAAAATACTATGTGTATCAGCCATAATATAGTAGTATATTAACTGATATGACTCTTAAAATTATACTTTTTGCACATAGCGAATATTGGTTTGATAGCGACCATATATTAGATACCTATCCTGCTAAATGTTATATGCTTCAAAAATAACTGTGTTTCATTAAATTTTGGTGAAAGGGCGCTATTTGCATTAAAAAAATCACTTTATGGCAGGATCATATTCAGGAGAACCAGGTGTAACAAGCGGCGACCCATAACTGAATCCCGGCTCGGACCGGGCTGCTGGTCGGAGACGGAGTGGTTTGACGTATGCCACGCTTGAGTGAGTGCACGTCAAAGTATACCCGCACCGACTAGTAAGCGGTCCTCGGGCTGCTCGCCGCTTGCCGAATGCACCACACAATTAACTGCGTCGTGAGAATTTGTTGACAGCAAACCAACGCGGCGTTGGTCATTGTCGTGGATATAATGCATTTTTTCTCTCCGTCAAGTATTATACAGGGTGTAAAAAAACCTGTAACGAAGTCGAAGGCCACGTATTTTCCACATAATGACGATATTTTTTTTCTTCTGGACCATACCTGAGAAATTTATAGTTATGGAGATATTGAAGGTCAAAGCCAAAATATTTTTTTCAATATTTATACATTAACATTTTCAAAACGTTTTTTAGAAACTTTTTTATCGACGCACTTACACACACGCACACTCATACACACAGGCACATTCTTTGCGTAGCGCCACAGTAAAGCGCCGCGCTATACATTGTGTACTGGAAAAAATTGTATTTTTTTAACTTAAAAATACAAATTTTTCCCACCTATAATATTTTGTAAGATGACTTGTTTGGGTATACAGAATGCGTAGTTTAAGTCTGTCATAGGTTTTTTACACCCTGTATACTGGAAACCTTAAGTTTGTTTAAATACATCGGACCTGATTAAACAAACCAATCGTACCAAGACTAGAAGAACAGTCTATAAGGTGATATACGGACTAAAGAGCTGAATATTGATGTGCCAGTGAAGTCCGTAGTACGTGCTCGCGAATTATTCTGAGCTCGGGGCACGGTTGTAGCAATTAAATTTAATAACGTTAAAAACTTAGCAATATAATTCTTAAATATTAAGTCGTAGAAATATTATTATTTATTCAGCGCCATCTATCATCATGCATATAAATTATTCAATATCGAAATCCACTTTGAAAAGCAATGGACAAGTACAATATATGTGTGAACCTAGTAGTTGCATTTGGAATGTAAGTTAGAGGGAGCTAGTGTGCAATTTCTTTTGAATGAGATGCGGAAATGGATGTGACGTCACATTAATGTTCTGGAAACATTGAAAGGCGGAGTCAGCAAAACCGGTCCGTGTGCTTCCTCATACCAAATATGGTAATATGAGAGAAATTTGCAATGACGCTGTCACGTGTTGTAGTAGCCTATAAATAGCAGTGCACAAACAGATTCGCTCTCTTTTGGCTGATAGAACCTTGAAGACCATACTTAGAAAATAGCATTAAGACTAGCAGTGGTAGTCAGTGCATTATATACTTGTTATTTCTCCCCGGATTAACGGGTAAGTTCAATACATTTGACTCGTTAGGCTGTAGGTCCAGTTAGTTTTTTTATTGAATTAAAGAAAAATATGTAATTGGTTCTAGGTCCATTAATTTGGCTAATAAATAACAGTAATAGTCACATTTACTTGATCCTGATTGGAATCTCCTTGGAAATATATATATATATGAGCCTGTGAAGCTTTCTTGAGCAAAAAAGTGACGTGTTCACGTGATGACAACAAGTCCTGCTTCATCCCTGAGGACATTTGAGTGATCCTGATGCTCCCATGATCTTGCCAAGCTAAGTAAAACTTATAACTTCTTGATATTTAACCAGTGCATACTCCGGAGAACAATTTCTGTTTAACGTGATAAAGGATTTCTATTGGTAAACTGTAAAGCCATTATAAGTACATAACAAATTTTTATTGTTAAATTTTTAAAACTTAGTATTTTATAACTTGTTTAATAATTTGTGTATATAAGAAACTTAAATTGAGTATTACTGTATTAGCACATGATCTTGAATGTTTGAATAACTATAAATCAAAAGAAAAATCTTTGAAGAAATATAACTATGTATTTTTAACTTGAATGTGACTAGTATTAAGTTTTAACCATGATGAGATAAGATCTGAACCATTTTTGACAATATAATATCTTGTTCACTGCGGTTTTAGACATTTTCATTTATCTCCCTCAAATCACAGTATCACGGCGCCCTGATTTTAAATTAAATAAGTTTCGAGTCTCATGTAAGCCCTGAAATAGTCGGTGGTAACTAAAATTGTTACAAAATGGCGCCCAACGTGGGGCCGAGCAATAAAATACTGTATTTGAGGGAAATACTGGTGTGCTGATATGATGATAAAAAGGTTGGCGGAAAAATAAATGCTTAAATCCCCAATCAATCTGAACGGCACACTAGAATTTAACATCTAATCAAAAAAAAAATTAACTTAAAAATCTTTAATATTCAGAATTTGTACTAATGTGTTAATAAGATGATAAAAAGATTGGTGGAAAAATTTAATGCTTAAAATCCCCAATCAGTCTGAATAGCACATTAGAAGTAAATTACTTAATAACTTAAAAAACTTTAATAAACAATACTTTTGGAATACTAGTGTGTCTAAATGATGATAAAAAAGGTAGGTGGAAACATAGATGCTTAAATCCCCAACCAGTCTGAAAAACACACTAGCATTAATTAACTTAGCACATTAGAATTAATCAACTTATACTACAATAACACTTTCGTATTGATTGGATGCGTAAAAAATTGACCTTGAACAGTGAACAAGATAGTCTTTAAGAATTGAAACTTGTAATAATAAAAGTACCCTCCTTCAAAAAAAAAAATTTTTTAAATTCCTTTGTATTTAACTTCCTTAGATTAAATAACTTGAATAAGTAGCTTGATTTAAAAACTTGATTAAACGTAATTTAATAATTAACTTAATAATTAACTTAGTAACAGAAATAACTGACTTTAACTTAAAAAAAAAAAAATCTGAGAAAATGCTCTCTATACAAAAATATGTAAACTACTTAAGAAAGGATGAAATCATATATGAATTGGATATTCTTGGCATTTCCACAGCTCCTGACACATCGGTGGATGCACTGAGAAAGCAGCTTCGCCAAATTTTTAAGCTGAAGAGACGTGGCAGCATCAAGTGTGCTCCAGTGATCACACCACTCCCGGCAAGCGAGCTCAAGGCATGTACGCCGAAAATTGCTGAGCTCGAGGATCTGCTGTCATCAGGTGACCTCGGAAAGGACAGTAATCTTCACTCACATGTGTCAGTTAGGGCTAATTATCTCATCGATAGACTAGCTCGATTAAAAGTTGAGAAATCTTCTCTAATGGATTTGCGCCACAGGCTCATTAGAATATTAGCTCAGGTAGACAAAGAGGATGAGAGTAGTTCAGACGAATTAAGTAGTAAAGAGGCAACTCCCGAGTGTGAGAGAACGAGCGAGATGAACGAAAGGAGGAAGGTGTACTTAATTAAAGATAGACGCATTAATTTAAACTCATTTAACTTAAAATATGATGGTTCTACTTGCGTTAGAAATTTTATAGAAAGATTGGAAGAAATTAGACACGCCCGCGAGATTCCGCAATCTCGTATGCTAACGGCATTTTCCGATCTGTTAGAGGACTCTGCTTTAATTTGGTACAGAAGTAATAAAGATAATTTTAACTCATATTCTGACCTATTAATTAACTTGAGAGAAGACTTTGATATTCCTGATTTTGAAATAGATTTAAAAAACAAATTATGACGATTAGTTCTCTATTAAAGTAAAATTTTTTAATAAATCTTAAATACTTAATATATATGCAATTCATAAATTAATTACGATTGATTATTTAATTATCTCTGTTTAGTTTAGTGTTCACCAAGTACCTTGACTTTTATTTAAAAATATATATATTGAGACACTATTAAGAATGTCGTTAGTTAATAATTATTTTGATAAATACTTAAAAATAATCTTAATTCATAACTTTAATTTCCAATGGAACTTTTTAATATTGAACCTAACCTTAACATTTTTGATACCTCCAATTACTTTCCCTAATTACGATATATTTATCTACCTGCATTCTGGATATTGGTAAGGTACTTGTAACTTTTTTTACTGGCAAAAAGTTACAGGAGCTTATTAGTATTTTCCACCAGGTGAGGAAATATTTAATTGTTTCTCACCAAAGGAATGAAGGATGGTTGATAAATAAATATGTGTAATTTCTAAGAAAAGAAATAATATTAACATCTCAATACGGCAAGCCCATATCTAAAACTTTTTTTTACTAGTAGTTGAGATTTATTTGAACCTTTTCCACACACTTGAAATTAGAAGACGTATTTAATTGTAATAACATATAAGTTCAGAAATATGTTATGTTGCACCCTATACGGTCAGCAACAGGCATAGCTGTAGTTAGTAAAAAACTTAATAATAATTTTTTTCACAAGGTAAGCAGACACTTAATTGCTGCCCACCCAAGGAATAAAAAATAAATTTAAACTTGATAGCATTTTCCAAAAGGGGAGTGGACTCTTAATTGCTACTCACCCAGGGAATTCTAAATAATTTAAACTTGACAATTTTTCCAAAAGGTGTGGAAATATTTAATCGTTTCACACCCAAGGAACAAAAGTTTACACTTAATAATACTTTCTTCCAAAAGGTAAGCGGATACTTGATTGCTGCTCACCAGAGGAATGAAAATTATTTAACTTAATAATATTTAGTTCCAAAAGATGAGAAAATATTTAATTGTTTCCCACTAAAGGAATAAATATTTATCAAATGTGTGGTAACCACTTAATTGTCACCACCAGTTGATACTTTGTCCAATCTTGATCGTAGATGTTTTTGCTTTAATGTAATGTTAACTTAGTAAAGATAGCTTAAATTTTTTTAACAAACTTAAAAATTATAAACCTTTGAATCCCTTTTGATGCTTATTTTGGTCACTTTCAGTATTAATCGGTTGGCTAAGAAGAGTTGAAGTATAGGAAAAGTGTATATGGAAATCTGTGGGCTACGGTTCGAAACCTGCCAGAAAATTAAATTATATTTTTTTCTTTTAATTAAATAAATATTTATTGACAACCCTTTTTAACTTAAATTCTCACTTTTAAAAGAACACTTAAATATATTTAGTGGAATTTTAATATTTTAACACAAAAAGAAATATTTTTAACAATAAAATATTTAGTCAAGTTGTGTTCACTGAAATGCGTGATGTATGAAAAGTTTTTTTTTTTTTTTCCAAAATAAGCACGTGCAATTTATTTTAATACTTAATAGAAAAATAGGTCTTGATGTAAGAAAGGCATAAGCATAAGGAAGTGGACATATATTTTAGACTTGATAATTAAAGATAGGAAGATTGTTGGAAAATAATCTTAATCTTTTGAGTTAGAAAACATACAAACTTCTTTAATCTTGAGTTGTTTTCTTAACTACCTTAAGTTCTTAAGATGAAAAAAAAGCCATGTTATACCACTGGATATTAGATCCAAGAAAGGTATTTACATGAAACTAAAAGAAAAATCATTAAACAGCAAATATTTAATTGTTGCTATTGACTTAGAGTTTAGAACATTACGTGGAGTAAATAAATGGATACTCACGTATATAAGTTTAAATTTTTTATCTTGGCTAATACTTAGTATTGTTGATTTGTCTGTAAGTCAGTTGCAGGTTAATTAATTAAAAAAAAATTTTTTTTGGGAAAAATTTTTTGAGATAAGGGGGATGTTGTGTAGCAATTAAATTTAATAACGTTAAAAACTTAGCAATATAATTCTTAAATATTAAGTCGTAGAAATATTATTATTTATTCAGCGCCATCTATCATCATGCATATAAATTATTCAATATCGAAATCCACTTTGAAAAGCAATGGACAAGTACAATATATGTGTGAACCTAGTAGTTGCATTTGGAATGTAAGTTAGAGGGAGCTAGTGTGCAATTTCTTTTGAATGAGATGCGGAAATGGATGTGACGTCATATTAATGTTCTGGAAACATTGAAAGGCGGAGTCAGCAAAACCGGTCCGTGTGCTTCCTCATACCAAATATGGTAATATGAGAGAAATTTGCAATGACGCTGTCACGTGTTGTAGTAGCCTATAAATAGCAGTGCACAAACAGATTCGCTCTCTTTTGGCTGATAGAACCTTGAAGACCATACTTAGAAAATAGCATTAAGACTAGCAGTGGTAGTCAGTGCATTATATACTTGTTATTTCTCCCCGGATTAACGGGTAAGTTCAATACATTTGACTCGTTAGGCTGTAGGTCCAGTTAGTTTTTTTATTGAATTAAAGAAAAATATGTAATTGGTTCTAGGTCCATTAATTTGGCTAATAAATAACAGTAATAGTCACATTTACTTGATCCTGATTGGAATCTCCTTGGAAATATATATATATATGAGCCTGTGAAGCTTTCTTGAGCAAAAAAGTGACGTGTTCACGTGATGACAACAAGTCCTGCTTCATCCCTGAGGACATTTGAGTGATCCTGATGCTCCCATGATCTTGCCAAGCTAAGTAAAACTTATAACTTCTTGATATTTAACCAGTGCATACTCCGGAGAACAATTTCTGTTTAACGTGATAAAGGATTTCTATTGGTAAACTGTAAAGCCATTATAAGTACATAACAAATTTTTATTGTTAAATTTTTAAAACTTAGTATTTTATAACTTGTTTAATAATTTGTGTATATAAGAAACTTAAATTGAGTATTACTGTATTAGCACATGATCTTGAATGTTTGAATAACTATAAATCAAAAGAAAAATCTTTGAAGAAATATAACTATGTATTTTTAACTTGAATGTGACTAGTATTAAGTTTTAACCATGATGAGATAAGATCTGAACCATTTTTGACAATATAATATCTTGTTCACTGCGGTTTTAGACATTTTCATTTATCTCCCTCAAATCACAGTATCACGGCGCCCTGATTTTAAATTAAATAAGTTTCGAGTCTCATGTAAGCCCTGAAATAGTCGGTGGTAACTAAAATTGTTACACGGTTACGACCATAAAGGGCTGTCACCCCGCTTCGATAATATTTACGGAAGTAACCAAAACATCTTCAGAATACTAATGTTTCCACCACTAGGGTACGAGCTTTGCCTGTAGACGGGACTGCCGTGGCATACATTTCCGAGGCTGATCAAAAACGTTTGAAAGTCCCGGACATCCCTGAAAAAGATATTTTAATAGTAAAAACATTAAACATACATTTTAAACGTTTGAATTATTAATATAATAGCACGGTTACATTTGGTCGCTAGCCCGAATACGAGTGTCAATGGAATTCGGGTAAACGACTAAATGTAAATGAACGGTGTCGAGTACGCCCGTATTCGGGTAGATTTCCTTTTGTTTACCCGACACTGTCTTTCAGCCCATATTCCAGTGCAAATATTGCTTTAGGTGCTTTTTAAACTTTTCTTTAGATTTTAACATCTAACAGTTAAATGCTTAAAAATAAAATAAAAACATAACAATAAATGCTATTTCTTCTATCAAATGTTTAGTGTCTACTTGAAAAAGTATTCATTTGACATTGTGGGTTACCTACAATGCGAAGAGATGGCGCTGCCTTGCAGCTTAAGCATGGGAAAATTTCGACGCTGCCATCAGGGCTGCGGTAGCATAATTAGTCAGTGCATTCGCCCGGAGTGCGAAGGGTGCGGGTTCGAGTCCCGTCTGCTGTCTGGTCCGCGTGAATTTTTTCGTTGCGTTGATTTTTCGATAAAATACTACTTCAATTTCTGACACTAAATGAATCCGGGTTTTATCCAGACACATTTTGAAAACCCTTTGCGGACATCTCCCAGATGCACTCTAAACTAGTACCATCTTAGAAACTCGTACGAATGGCTGTCCTACAATAAAAGTATAGGCATTATAGAAAATAAAATATTGTTAAAGATTATTATTAACTAGCTGTGCCCCGCGGTGTTGCCCGCGGTTTATTGGGGAAATTTTCCCGCAGTAAAACGTAGCCTATGTGTAAATCCAAGTTGTAAGCTAACTCCATACCAAATTTTATTAAAATCGCTCCAGCCGTTCAGACGTGAAGAAGTAACAAACATATACACTCACATACTCACAAACTTTCGCCTTTATAATATAAGTGTGATGTGATGTACCACTGGTACTGATTTTATTTACCTATAAGAATAATAATTTCTGTCTATTATAATGTTCTAGCAAAATCCTTTCTGACTGCACTTTCATAAATTAAACACTTGTTCATATTCTTGAATCTCTCTCGTCTTTAAAAGCATTGTTTTACTTATATTTCAATTATGAATATTCCACTCTAATTACACTATTTTTATTTGCTTCACTGCGATCGCGTCTGATGGAAAGCTTCGATGCCATGTAAAGTTGGAGCTAACGCATTAAATGCCCATTTACGTTTCGTCTTGAAAACTTATAAGTTGTAGTGGCCGACAGACTAAGCCAGGCATAAATAATTAGATACAGACTTCATATTTGTTTCTTAGGTTTTCACGCACATCACTCATTAAATAAAAACTAGTTTTAACGGGTTAATGCACGAAACTTTATTTAATCTGACGATGTCAGAACATTATATGCGAGGCATTCTAATAAAGGTATATGTTTACCTAAAAGAGTGCTTCAATAACTTTTATGTTAATTTAATTTGGTTACAGAATAAATATTTTTCATTATCATTTTCATTTTTCATTTTCATTAACCCGTTGAAACTAGTTTTATTTAGACTTCATTTTGTTATGGAAATTTTAACGAGAAGTGAAAAAGTATGGGGCTTAGCCCTAGTATTTCTTAAGTCAGGCAGTTTTTGGAGAACAAAAAAGACTGTAAACCAATCTACTTTACTAAGAGAAAAGTTTCATTTCAATTTATAAAACACAGTTTCTGTAAAATGATGATGGTGACATGTTGCTGAGTCTTTTTTTGATGTGTGTATTTACACTATTACGGTTTAACGTCCATTTTCACTTGACTCGGCTATAAGAAGACCTTTACTAGCAAGTATTCTAAGTAAGTAAAGTCCTTAGTCCTAACACAACATTAACACGGCTAATAAGTATTAGTAACAACCCTAACTTGAAAGGCTCTCCTACCGAAGCGTATTTACCGTGGCGCCATAAATCCTGCATTTGTTTGTTTACTGACGCAAATAAAAATGCTTTTCCTTTTCATTTAAATGTCTTTGATGTGGAATGGATGCGACCTTGGACAAATTTAATACAGGTATTGTGTGTGACAAGAGGTAAATCTCAAAAAAAAAGTGATATATACCATGTCAAATATGTTTGGAAATGTAAGAATTACTTTGACAACCTTCTTCGATATAAAACGAAATTGCTGTACTACCCACATATATGCGAGCAGTGACCGGCAAAAGTTGTATGAAAATGCCAACGAAAATGCATATCAGTCATGTTTAGCGGCCAAATTAGTCTAATGAGTTAATTAAAAATGGAACGATTGTTCATTCCGAAACATGACAACCAAGGAGGTAACTTAATAAAGGTTTTATTGACATTTCAATCTGGATTTTAAAATAGCAAGCTGTTTATTAAAAAAAAGAACGACGGGTTGCACTCCGGGAGTACCGGCAGAAGTGAAAACTTGAATATTAACTTTGTGCATTTTTGATATTTTGGAATGGTTAGGGGATAATTTTGCACGAATTGCTTTAATTAGTATAAAAGAACTATCATATATGTGGTAGAATACAATATTTATTTATTGCGCTATCGTACACAAACATGACAATTTATATACTATACTTAAATTGTTTCGAAAAATAAATAATAGCTTAATAAAAGAAAAAGAAACGATTAAAACAATAAAAGAAAATAACTGAACTAAGGATCGAACCACCGATCATTTCGTGTCGACCCCAAGACCGTTAGCGTTTGACTATCTGTCTCTTGTAGTAAATGATAAAATTACGGACACCTATCTTGTGTCACATACTCTACTTCCGTTTCATCGAATCTCAAGTCACAACGATACAAATGAAGTTTTCACTTCAAAAAATAAATCAACACGTTAATATGGGGAAAAAAATTGTTGTGCGTTGTTCGTCATTGATTTTATGGTGCAATATTTAGCAACCGCGTTTGCCTCTAGTAATTTCACAGTTTAAGAACTTTAAACAATACAATTGCTTGCAACATAATAAAAATACGTAATTACCTTTGAAAGACGGTTTTTTTATAACATAAACACCTATCTCTTTCTGGTCGGTCCCTCATGACTGAGGGTCGTGGTCAGCATGCTAGTTGCATCTGGAGTGGATGATCTGCCTCCACCGGTTTCTGTCCAGCGCGTCTCTCACAACCGTATAAAATTTGGACGGCGACGTTTCTTTTATTTGATCTGTCCATCTAGTTGGTGAACGACCGCGCGATCGTTTGCCTTCGGTGTTCCCAACAACAATAAATTTTTCCAAATTGCCGTCATCCCTGCGCATTGTGTGGTCGAAGTATGATAGAATGTCGGCATACAGTGGACAAACGAGTATTTATACGGAGATGACTCAAAATCGATGCATTGGTGCGTTTCGCGGTCCAAGAAATTCTCAGCATTCGCCTCCGGCACCACATCTCGAATGCATCAATCCTTTGTCTTTCTCGGGCTAAAATTGTCCACGATTCAACTCCATATAAGAAGATAGGGAATACCAGGGCTCGTAAAAGTCTGATCTTGGTTTTGATACTGATTCCTCTTTTCTTCCAAATGTTGTTTAGTCGGGACATAGCATCTTTGGCCATACCGATTCTCCTTTTTATCTCGGGAATGCAGCTGTCATCATTGTTGATTTGGGAGCCCGAATATATGACGTTATTAATGCCAGGAATGTTACTGTTGTCATTTGTTAACTTTCCGGCTCGATCAACTATCATGATTTTGGTTTTTACTCTATTCACTGCGAGACTGATGTTGCCACTTTCTAACTCGAGTCTTTGAAAAAGCTCACACATATCTTCCGTGGATGTTGCCAGAAGAATTGTGTCGTCAGCGTATCGGAGATTTGATAGTCTCTTTCCACCTATGGGAAAACCCTTCTCCCAGTTTTCTATAGTCTTTCGAATAATATACTCTCCATATATGTTGAAAAGGGCGGGAGACAATATGCAACCCTGTCTCACTCCTTTTTTAGTGTGGAACATATTAGAGCAGTCCATACCTATTCTGATGAACGACCGGCTTTGTGTATATAGACTCTGAATTAAGGCAACTAGGTGTTTAGGAGCTCCCACTTCAAGTAGCACATTCCACAGTTTATCCCATTTTACGCAGTCAAAGGCCTTGGTGTAGTCAATAAAGCATAGGACGAGGGGACAGTTGAATTTCCTGCTCCTCTCGATAATTCGGCGGACATTCAGTATTTGTTCCCGCGTTCCTTTGCCTTTTACAAAGCCAGCCTGCTCTTCGGGTATCTGCCAGCTTAGAAAGTAGCTTAGACGTCTATTGACCACGTGTAAAAGGATCTTACTCGCATGGGAAATTAATGCAATTGTCCTGTTATTTCCACAAACTTTAGAAGAGCCCTTCTTATGTAGCGGTATGAACACCGATTCTGTCCAGTCTTTTGGTCATATTCCAATTTTCCATATGGTATTACAGATTTCGGTGATAGCCTTTGTGCCTCGCTGACCTAGGTTTTTTGGTATTTCGGCTGTAATAGCATCCTTACCTGGTGATTTATCGGTCTTAAGAGCTTTGATGGCATACTCAATTTCTGATGCAAGGATATCGTGGTTCTTCTTCTGTCCATGTAATGTTAGCGTTTGTAGGCTCACTTATGTCATATAACTCCGCACAGTAGGTTTTCCAGCGTTCTAACACTTCTTCCACATTAGTCAACAGACGCCCATCTCCATCCTCAATGGCGTAGGTTGTTGCTTATGGCTTATGCTTCCTAGATAGTTCTTTTACTTTCTGAAAAAGATATCTGGATTCGTGTTTCAGTGCGTGTTGTTTAAGTTCGAGACCCATTTATATTATATTAATGTGGTTATCATAGTCCTTTCGACAGCACAATTGAACTTGTCGGCTTAGTTCTGAGTACCGTTGCTGATCCTCATTTGAGCATATGCCGTTCTTCTTAAATTCACGCCTCTTAAGGATGATTTGAGACGTCTCAGGCGTGATGAAATTTTTCATAGTGGATCTCACTAGCTTGTTGTCTTTAGCTGTTTCCTGTATTATCCCTTTGAGGTATTCCCATTGACTGTCGCTGTCGGTCATGTCTCTTGGAAAGTCTCTCATTTTTTGTTCAAGACTATCTCTATCTAGCCACTGATGTTTACACCTTGCGTACTCGGAGCTAGTTTAGGTTTCTGTATCCTCTTTAGCCGCACTTGAACTGTTGCTACTAGAAGTTGGTGGTCGGATCCACAGCTCCAGGGAAAGTTGTGGCGTTCATCACTGAGCTTCTCCATCGCGTCCCTATCAGAATGTAGTCAATTTGATTCCTACATCTGTCTCCAGGGGATATCCAAGTGTATAATCTCCGGATATGATATTCGAAACAGGTATTAGTGATAGTGAAATCTTCTTCGCAGCAGAATTGTAACAGACGTTCGCCCCTATCGTTTAACTTCTCGTTTTGGTAGCGTGTTCAACGTGTCGTAAAAGTCCTCCACTGCTTCTTCAGTTGATTGTGCTGTAGGGGCAGAAACCTGTACGATGTTGAGTTTGCACGGTACGGTGTTAAGTTTTAGCGCTATTATCACTGGCTGGGTTGTATCCTACAATGCATTTGTTTAAAGATTTCGGGACAATGAATGCCACTCCTTTGCTGCTCTCATCTTCGAGGCCCGAAAAATATTGTACTTCCTAAGTCACTTGTAAACTGACCCTGACCTTTCCAATGTGTTTCGCTGAGCCCTAGCAGGTGAACTTTCTTCCTTTGCATTTCGTTTTCCCCAATTTGCAGTTTGCCAGGTTGGTTGAGGCCGCGCACATTCCACGTTCCTATGCGGTGGACATGACAAATCGACTTATAATCATCAGTAGCTAAATTTCCATGCGGTGCCTGATGAGCTACACGTGCATGGCCGGTAGCATATTTCGCACCACCTCTCCCGGGAAGATGGCGCCGGGCGTCAGCCGGATCATCAGACATACTAATTTCTGTTCCTATTCTTATCATGCTGACTCTCTTGGGAAAGTAGAAGCAGTGGTTTCCCGTTGCCTTCTGCCCCAGGCATTTTAGGAGTTATTTAGACCCCAAGGTCGCTGAATCCTATTCGATCGGTTTCCCGACCGGTAGTATGGTTATACCGCCATTGCTCGGTCGTCAGCCTCGTCCGTTGTCTAGCACCACGCCTGCCACAAGGGCCGGTGCCGTCAGACAATTGGGGTCGGCGAGGAAGTTATAAGCCGTTCTCCCCCTTACTCCCCAATACTTAATATTAAATACTTATAATATAACACCTATGTATACTAAATATTAAATACTATGTATTTTTGTATATAACAAAAGACTTTTTATTTTCCGATAAAACTGTAGTCACTGAAACCCAAAAGATCTATTGTGACAAGCCGCCTAATTAAAGTAGGTATCCTCTTTGAGCTGGCTTAGTTTCTAAGAAGCTTATACTCTCGCCCCCCTTGCCCCTCCCCCTCTCAAACTCTTCACTACGACCAAAGAAAATCTGAGTAACATACAACTTTATTTATTTCAGTGACTTGTAATTTCCGATCTAACAGGCTTCATGTATCTTTTGGGGCATGATCCATATATGATTTTTAATACAGGTGACGTTGCTATAATAGAATTCCAGGGAAGAATCATAATTTTGTAAGCTAAACGTGTTATGTGATATCAAGGCTTCTAGGAAGGACATTAAAGCGACCTTTTTTGAGAGGAACCTCCTTACAATTAAGAGACATAGATACACTCTAGTTACCTATTAGAGTTTGTAGATAGTAGCAACACGACTGATGAAAATAATTTGTGAATATTTTTTTTATAAAATGATGTATGATTTGTAAGTAATAAGTAGTAATTTAAATGCGTTGCATTATGTTCACTAATTAAATCAAGATAGGCGATACGTGAACCAATAAGTCTTGTCTGTTATGATAACTGAATTCAGTCACCTTACAGACAAAGAATTAACTTCTAAATGTTCAGAAAATTTCGACAATTAACTTTCGTAGTTTGAATCGCTTGACTGCAACTAGTGGACTCAACCACTCGTTTCTTAGCGAATGGTGGAGGGATGGAGGCAAATGGTAGAATAATTGTCAAAGTGACAGATATTTTCAAGATTGTTCTCATTCATTTTGAAATACAAAAAAAGGAATAGGCATTTATTGAGAATTCTACGTTTCTTTTTCACTGCGATAATTACTGGTTTAATCGTCATACGTGAAATGAATAAAATTTTATATTTCGCATTAAACTGCTAACACTAGAGACAAATGATTCAAAAACACAAATCATGAGACTTGGAAGTCGAGGTGACTTAAGTCGCATTCGACATCACTATGCCAAGCGTGCGAATCAAAAATAGATGTCTAGATACGAACCAGTTCCTTCCGCTATCCGGGCAACTTTTATTTTTATTTATTAATTTATAGTCAGGCAACGTAGACCCATAGATGCATACCTTAAATTCTCAAATATATATCGATATAAAACATCATAATTAGTAAATAAACTTTATATAAGTAAAAACTTAACGAACACGTATTGACGGCGTCGCGTGACGCAGAGTGGTGTCCGGTATCCGGCCTCGGAACCGCCGGAACACAACACCTTTCGGCCAAAGCTCCTCTTTCATAAAGTTCGCTAGGTGTTTGGTTGGTACTCTCACCATGAATGAATTAAAATTAATATTATGGCGAGATTCCAACCGTGCGACTCTCAGGGAGAACTTCGTCTTAATCCGCAGATAATCTACGATCTCCTCTTCCACTAATTAATGCACTAAGCACAATGCTACCGAGACCGATAAATATACACAGTCAGGTCATAAGTATTGTCACACAGTAAATACTTTTCTTTTAGATTGCTGGCCAAAAAAAAAGTTTATTGAATTCGAATTTTTCATGATAATAAAAATGTATACTTTTTAGAATTTTACTTTAATTTTTATTTTAATTATGGAGTGGACACTTAAAGAAGACCGTGTTGCAGCTATTGCATTGCATCGTTGCGGTTACGCGCTAATTCAATTTTTTGACATACTGAAAAATTGGAATATAGCCAAAAGATTCGTTTATCGTACCATCAAACGATACGATGAAGACTCTAGTGTAGATGACAGGTCAAGAAATGGTCGCCCTCGGTCTGTTAGGACTCCAGCAGTGATAAAAGCTGTGAAGGCGCGAATTCAAAGAAATCCCAAACGTAAGCAGAAACTGTTGGCCCTTCAGATGGGGTTAAGCAGAACCACGGTGAAAAGGGTATTAAATGAAGAATGAGGGCTTCGGGCATATCGAAGACAAACAGGACATCGTTTGAATGCTCGTCTAATGGTCCTGAGACTGAAGAGATGCCGCGCTTTGTAGAAGCGATACGCGGGAAAAAAATATCGGGAAATTCTTTATTCGGATGAAAAAATTTTACCGTAGAAGAGAGCTACAACAAACAAAATGATAAGGTGTACGCACACAGTAGTGAAGAAGCGAGCAACCGTATTCCGCGTGTCCAACGAGGTCATTTTTCATCCTCGCTCATGGTATGTGTAGTATAGTGGGTAACTATGTTATTATTTATATAAAATACGAGGGTACGCCTCGAACATGTGTATGTATTGTCTTTACGTCCAGTAGTCGAAATATAGTCACGAAATCAAACAGTCGTATTATTTTCCACCTAAATCTCAAGATATATTAGTGGCGACGAGGATTAAAATTAAGTTATTTAACGATGTCTTTCGGTAAAATTAAAGATTTTGACGTGCATTCCGGCAACTGGTCGATGTATATCGAACGTTTGGAGATGTACTTCAAGGTGAATAAGGTGGAAAAAGACTTGTGGCTGCCTACGTTGATAACAGCGGTGGGTGACGAAACATATGAATTACTGAGTAGCTTGGCCAGCCTTGCCAAGCCGTCGCAGCTAACGTACGAAGCGGTGGTGGTACTTTTGCGTGAACATCTGCAACCTCGACCGTCGGTGATGGCGGAGCGCTATCGTTTTCGGCAGAGGCGACAACAGGCGGGCGAAACAATCGCACATTATTTGCCAGAGTTGAAGAAACTATCCAAGTATTGTGAATTTGGGAACAGCTTGGAAGATAATTTGCGCGATCAGTTGGTTTGTGGGGTACTCAGTGACGTCATCCGGCAACGCCTATTTGCGGAAGACGATTTGAAATTTAACGGTGCCATGAAATTGGCTTGCGCTCTTGAAGCAGCGGAACGGGATGCTGCGGTTGTGGACATGTCAGCTGCGGCAGGCAAGAGTGGCACGCTGGAGGAAGTCCACAAAATAAGAACGCGGAAGGAACGCGGGCTACAGCGGTCGGCGTTAAAGTCCGGAGACTGCGAAGCCTGTGGGATTGCAGGACACGATACGGAAAGATGTCGATACAAGACATTCGTGTGCAGCAAGTGCAAGAGGAGAGGTCATTTACGGCGGGTGTGCCCGATAACTCGAGCTGAGGGTAACCGCGGTGGAGGCCAACGCCGGCTCAATAATGTGCAGTCATCCAGCGTCATCGAAGGTTCCGATGAGGAACCGTTTTCCGAGGAAGTGGAAGAGGAGTTTCATCAGCTGAGTTTAAACAGTTATAAACCAGTAAGTTTATTAATCGATGTTAATGGAATTTCATTAAAGATGGAGGTAGATACAGGCTCTGCTGTTTCTTGTATAAGCAAACAAATGTATGAAAAGTATTTTAAAAACATGCATATTGTAAAGAGTAAAGTGATTTTTAAATTTTATAACGGTAGTACTGTTAGACCGTTAGGTGTTATTTTTCCAAAGGTAACATACAAAAGAATGTCGAAATGTTTGGAATTGTTTGTAATCGATGGTGGAACCACTGCCTTATTAGGGAGGCAGTGGCTATCAGAGTTAAAAATTAAAATTCCAATATATAATTTTAACAATATGGTGTTAGGAAATAAATGTGCGTATACTGATAATTTAAACGTGTTGATCGGCAGATATGAGCAGTTGTTTAGCGGCGGGCTGGGTCGGTTCACGGGCGGCAAGGCTCAGTTGCGAGTGCGGGAAGGGGCGACGCCGGTGTTTTGCCGCGCGCGGCCGCTGCCCTACGCACTCAAAGGGCAGGTGGACGAGGAACTAGATGCGATGCTGCGGGATGGTATTATTGAGCCCGTCGATAGCTCGGACTGGGCGACGCCGTTGGTGCCGGTACGTAAAGCGGATGGCGGGTTACGTATTTGCGCGGATTACAAAATAACCGTTAATCCGGTCTTACTGGTCGACAGATATCCCTTACCTAAAATCGACGATTTGTTAGTGAGACTCAACGGTGCCCAGCTATTTTCGAAAATTGACCTTTCTCAGGCGTATAATCAGATTGAATTAGATAACAGTAAAGATTTTACAGTAATTAATACACACCGAGGTTTGTTTAAATACAATAGGTTGGTTTACGGCCTATCTTCTAGTCCGGGCATTTTTCAAAGAATAATGTGTAAGCTACTCGGTGATATATCAGGGGTAGAAATATTTTTAGATGATATTATAATAGGAACAAAAGGGGGTATATTGGAACATTTAACTACTTTGGAACAAGTTTTTAAAAGATTGCAAAATCACGGCATAAAACTAAAGAAGAGTAAGTGCTCATTTTTGGTGGAGCAAGTTAAATACTTAGGTTATATCATATCCAGCCGTGGAGTTACGGTGGATAGTGACAAAATAGACGCTATTACAAAAATTAAAAGGCCGAAGGATGTTTCTCAATTAAGGTCGTTTTTAGGTTTAGTAAATTTTTATGCAAAGTTTGTTAGAAATATAAGCGCGATACTGTATCCTCTTTATGAATTATTAAAAAAAGGCGCAACGTGGAACTGGACACGGAAATGTGAGGAAGCGTTCATAAACATAAAAAATATTTTAACAAGTGCGGAGGTGCTAGTGCATTATGATCCTCAAAAACCCTTGACGCTGACCTGCGACGCTAGTGCTAAAGGCATAGGCGGGGTGCTCACTCAGCCGGTGGCGGCGCGGGCGGCGGGAGAGGGGGTCGCGGAGCGGCCGGTCGTTTACGTGTCGCGCGCGCTCACAGCGGCAGAGAAACATTATTCACAAATTGATAGGGAGGCGCTCGCGATTGTGTTTTGCTTACAAAAGTTACATCAATATTTGTATGGCAGGCGGTTTACGCTTAAGACGGATCATAAGCCCTTAGTTAGCATTTTCGGATCTAAACATGGGATACCTACGATGGCCGCCAGTCGTATGCAGCGATGGGCGATTATAATGTCTGCCTATACTTATGATATAGAATACGTAAACACGAAACAAAACGCAGCGGACGGGTTATCGCGGTTACCGGTCGACGTTAGTGGGGATAGGAGTAAGGACTTGTCACTCGAGCCGCCAGAACAAACGTATTTACATTTTGCACAGAATGAATTGTTATTAGATTATAATGTTATTAAACAACAAACTTCACACGATCCATTTTTAAGCAGAATATTGTTGTATCTTCGGGAAGGCTGGCCTGAAAGTAATGAAATTAAAGAGTTACAACCGTACTTTAATAGGAAAAAAGAATTGTATGAGGAACTGGGTTGCGTTATGTGGGGTTATCGAGTGATTATACCTGAACGGTGTAGGGATCGCGTTTTGAAGGAGCTACATGCGGCGCACATGGGCATGAGTAAAACTAAATCTATGGCCCGGAGCTACGTGTGGTGGCCCGGCCTCGACGAAGCCGTGGAATCGATGTGCTCCAGCTGCGAAGTGTGCGCGGCGGAGGCGGATGCGCCGCGACGTCACTCGGTAGCGCAGTGGCCGTGGCCGGCCAAGCCGTGGTCCCGGATCCATTTGGACTTTTTAGGGCCATTTCAGGATAAATTGTATTTAATATTAGTTGATGCTAGAACAAAATGGATAGAAGTTTATCCTGTTCCGAGTACGGCAGCTAAATATTCTATTAGCAAACTAGAGGAAGCCTTTTCGAGATGGGGTCTCCCAAGACAATTAGTGACCGATAATGGTCCTCCTTTTTCGAGCAGTGATTTTTCTAAATTTGTTAATAGCAATGGCATCGAACATTTATTTTCGGCGCCGTATCACCCAGCTTCGAACGGAGCGGCCGAAAATGCAGTGCGAACGGTTAAAAAGGCGATTCGTAAAGCAATTAGACAAAAGGAGGATGTACAATCATTTTTAAATAAATTTTTGTTACATTATAGGAACACGGAACATTGTACAACAAAAGAAAGTCCAGCGGCACTGATGTTAGGTAGGAGTTTACGTACTAAACTAGATCTATTACGGCCGAATAGGGATAATAAAATGAAACAGAGTCCTACTTCTCATACACATGTAAATAAAGGTGGAGACCGTTTGTTTAAGCCGGGCGAAGAAGTGTGGGTGCGACAATATCAGGGTACCAACAAATGGTTACCAGGCAGAGTGGTAGACCGACTTGGTACGACAGATTATAGGGTAACAGATGCAGGAGGTAGGGATGCACATAGGCATGTCGACCAGTTAAGACGGAGATCCGTGCGTAGTTCGTTAGTTGCTCCTCCCTCGGTGGAGAGTTCAACCCCCGAGGTTGAGTTACCGGTACCAGCGGTGGAACCACCATCTCTTCCTCAAGATCCGAGCTCTGTAGTTGCAGCAAAACCAGATCTTAATATCGAAGATACCGTTGTAAATACCGAATCAAAACAAACTCCGTCAGCTAGTGGACCTCCCGCTCTCGCACCTGGTGCATCACCATGCTATGCCACCCCGCCCCCGGCCCACTCCCGACCGATTAGGAAGTGTAGATTAGATAAGCTACCTAGATATAAAATTTGAATGTTTGTACTATTTTTCTTTTTGTTTAGATCTTTATTATAATGTTTAATTTTTATTTTAATATTATGTTAATGATATATTGTGTACCCATGTTTTTCTTTGTATACTTAATCGATTATCTCAGTATTGTAACATTTTAGAGGGAGGGACTGTAGTATAGTGGGTAACTATGTTATTATTTATATAAAATACGAGGGTACGCCTCGAACATGTGTATGTATTGTCTTTACGTCCAGTAGTCGAAATATAGTCACGAAATCAAACAGTCGTATTATTTTCCACCTAAATCTCAAGATATATTAGTATGGTTGGGAGTTTCTTATTGGGGCTTAACAGAGGTACATTTTTGTGAGAAAGGTGTAAAAACGAATGCAGCTGTGTATCAAAATACAGTCCTGACGAACCTTGTGGAACCTGTTGCTCATACCATGTTCAATAACAGGCACTGGGTATTCCAACAAGATTCGGCGCCAGCTCATAGAGTGAAGAGCACACAAGACTGGCTGGCGGTGCGTGAAATCGACTTCATCCGGCACGAAAACTGGCCCTCCTCCAGTCCAGATTTGAGTCCGTTAGATTACAAGATATGGCAACACTTGGAGGAAAAGGCGTGCTCAAAGCCTCATCCCAATTTGGAGTCACTCAAGACATCCTTGATTAAGGCAGCCGCCGATATTGACATGGACCTCGTTCGTGCTGCGACAGACGACTGACCGAGCAGATTGAAGGCCTGTATTCAAAATCACGGAGGTCATTTTGAATAAACTTTATCGGCATAAGAATCTATGTTTTGTTAAGTTCATTTTGGTATATAAATGGTTACATAATGAATAAACTTGTTTCAATTATTTTATATTAAACATGTGACAGAATTTATGACCTGACTAAGTATAAATAAATATTTCCAACACTCACACCAATTAGCCTAGCCCCAAAGTAAGCACTGTAAGGCTTGTGTTATAAATTATTGAGATGCGTTTACAAGCATAAATCATTCGCAAGAAGTAATAGCAATCAATATAGTTAATCCAGCTTTAACACCTGGCCCTATTGGATTTACATACATATCTTCAATTATATAGCTAAATTAGGGGCTACGATACTCTCTCAAAATAGTAAACTGACAGTCCCGCGGGACTGACCTCCCTTAATACCGCGGAATCCCGTTAGGCTGAGGGATCAGCTAAAAAGACTCGACGAGGACTGATAATAATAATTTATAAGGGTATTTGACAAGTTTTAAAAAACGATCTCACGGTATTTCCTAATGTTTATAGAGTCCATAAAAAGTGGATATTCATCATTATATTGTGTATTTTGGTAGAAAAAACTAAATCAGAAACTCTTTTTTCAAGTTGCCGCGAAAACGTATCTCTGGACGATGTGGCGTCTCACTGGTATGTGACGTCACACGACTGTTATTAAAACGTCAAACCATACAATCTAATGTCACTTTAACCGGAAGTTTACTTGCGTGTGACGTCATTTTAAGCTCCACCAATCCCAAGCGTTTTGGGTCACTTGACAATAGACAAGAAAAATATTTTCTTTATCGCGGTTTTTAGTAAAATTATGAATATATTTTCTGTAAAAACAGTAAAAACTCCTGCAAATATTTATTCTAAATACAGATGCTAACAATTGGCACTTTATTTTTAATACTGTCAAATACCCAATTATAGAACGATCGGATCACAAGGTATATTATCTTCTGGTATGGTGAATAGGTAATCCTACTATCCCACTAATATTATAAATGTGAAAGTTTGTATGTTTGCTAGTTTGTGTGTTTGTATGTTTGTTACTCAATCACGCATATATGTGTAAACGGCATAACGGATTGGATGAAATTTGGCACGCAAATCACACTCGCCTGCAAAACTAAGTCTTGAAATTGCAATAACTGTTTAAGTACCAAAGAAATACTTTAGAAATTGAAAGAACTCGAAAAGTCGAAAAACGTTGTAACAGCGAAATTTTATTAAGAACTCAATCTGTAGGTTCTAGTGGCAGTCTCGAGATGGTAATATAAGGCGGACGGCATGGCTTCCTGTTTACCCAACAACTAGCACAAAGTGGTTTTTACACCTCCTCTAAGTAAGGAAAATTGCTGTTTCCAGAAGTTATTGTAGAGCGTAAAATAAAGAAGTACCTTTTAATAGTAAATGGAAGGATATTATGGTGTTCTTTAGTAATAAATATCATAATAATAATAATCTTTATTGCTTCATGTTGGTACATACAAGTATTGGATTACCGATTAAAAAAATCCGTGTTGTATGTGAAAAGAACGACAAGCAAGCATTTTTGGCCAGCTAAGCGGCCACTATAAGGTTTTACACTAACAAATTGTCTACTCTGAACCAATTTGTAAAGCCCTGAAAACTTTACTCAGAGACAAAAATAAAAATGTAGATAGTAGCTTTAATTCACATTCGAAAAATCGTCTTTTTAGTGTTTACCGGTTATCAAACTTGTGCAAAATAAGTAGTTCGTGATTGAACGCAATCATTTTAGTTCAAACTAGATTTAAATTAAGTAAGGTTTTGTTGAATCTAAAGAAAACATAACTAAAAAAAATTCCACGCGGACCAGGCAGCAGACGGGACTCGAACCCGTACCCTTCGCAATCCGGGCGAATGCACTGACCAATTATGCTACCGCGGCCCTCACGGCTGCGTCGAAATGCCTCTCTTAAGCTGCAAGGCAGCGTCATGTTTAGCTTTAGATTGAAACTTCAAGCAGTTACATGCTTAAAAAATAAAAGAATATAAGCTTTTTTTAGTTGGTAGTCATATAGTCATATGCGACCGAGACCGGGGCACGGAGTTAATAAATTATTTTGAGGTGGCATTCGGGACCGTAGCTGTGGTCCCAAATGCTACCACAATTTAATAATTATTTTGAGTGGTATATTGGAACCACAAACGTGTCGTCTAAGTTCCTATATTATTTTTGAATGTCGGGATAGTACAGTCAAATAAAAAACAGGTTTTTGTAATCATTTTTTTTATTAAAAAAAATGATTATAAAGCTTTTATTTGAAAGCAAACCTTACTAACAAAATAAATCTGTTTATTACTTCTAAATCTACATGATTGCACTTAAAATCATATACTAATAAAAAAATTGTATTTATACATTTTGACGTAGAAACCATGAAAACATTTAAATAAAAAATTGCACTCATTACAACAAAATATAACAATGACACCTTGTTACGTATTCATAGTTGCAAATAAAATTACTTACAAATTAATGCAATAAAAACAATTAAAATATCAATCTTACTCGAAAGTATTTGTTTCTTAGGTTTTCACGCACATCACTCATTAAGTAAAACTAGTTTTAACGGGTTAATGCAGAATACTGATCGTCAGATTCTGACGATGCAGACCTGAAAAGGCTGCGAAACGTCAATAAATAATTAAAATTTCGTGCATGAACCCGTTAAAACTAGTTTTATTTACTCGAAAGTACTTTTTTATAATCGATATCACAACTGTTTTTTTTGTTTACTATTATTAAATCTATCATTGCAGGCAAAAAACTAGCTAGGAGCTCTAGGAGGAGCTCGATGGCGCCAGTGGTAAGCGCGTCCGGCTGCGGTCGTTGAAGTTGAGCAACTTTCGCAGTGGTCGGTCATTGGATGGGTGACCAAAAATTTACTATCTCGAGCTCCTCCGTGCTTCGGAAGGCACGTTAAGCCGTTGGTCCCGGCTGCATCTGCAGTCGTTAGCACCCCGCACTGGGCCGCATGGTGGATCATGGCCCAATCTCCTAAATCCATCCATAGGGAAGGCCTGTGCCCCAGCAGTGGGGACATTAATAGGCTGATGATGTGTAGTAATCGTGTTACATTTGATTGATTGGTTCATTCCTTCTTCCAAGTATCTTTTTGATTTTGATACTCAATAAAAAGGACCTAAATGGCTAGTGATTAACTCAGGCAACACCGCCATCTCGATAATTATAAGACGTACTTGTCCCGCAGATTTTCTCCCGAAATTATACCAAATCAAGTTTTCAATGAAGCTCTCCATTATTTCACATCAAACAATGAGCACATTGAATTGTAACCCTTTTACTTAATTGAGTGTTTGTTCATTTTGGTATTGTCAAGAATATTCAAATTGAATGTCCCCTTTCAATTTGAAATGAACACAGCAGGTTTATTATGTCTGAAATTAAAATGAATAGAAAATAAACAGCGGTCGGACGGGTGGGTCGTTTCGGCTTCATAGCTCATAATCATCACATTCCCAAAGCCACCAGCCAGCCGACTCGGAAAAACCTAATTGTTCTTTTTATGGACATAATTTTTACTCAAGCGTATGAATAGGGAAGATGTAGGGGTTAATTACACAAATTTTATTGAACTAGTCCATCAGTAAGATTATCAATAAAAACTTTAAAATAAAAAGATTATTAAAAAAAAAAGATTTTATTTTACATTTTTTGTGTCTTTAATTTTTGGAATATACAACTCAGCATAAAGAGCTGTGAGTAAACAGTTACTCTTATTTTCTCACCCTTGGGGTAAGATTTTTGTTTCCAAATTTATACATGGCCTCGGGGTATATCCTATTCAATGAAAAAAGAATCATCAAAACGAGACTACAATGTAAAAGTTATGCGTGGTGTATGACCTTATATAAACTATACGCGTCGACTTAAGAACATCCTCCGTTTCTTTTTCGTCGGTTGATAAATAATGGACACTTAGTTTTTCTTTCGTCAATAAGTCAAAAAATTACAAAAATAAAGCGCGTCAAATTTTGGGAGTCCAATCTAAGAGAAAATTTTACCAAGACGTGACGTCATGCCACATTTCAATTCAATATATCTCTGTAATGTTTTGATTATGTGAATAAAGAAAAATACGTGTGTAATACTTTCGAAAATGTACATGAAAGACGAAGACAAAACAATTAGTCATATTTGTAACCAAAATAAATAAATAAATTAATTATATTATTATTGCCCTACCTATTTAAGAGAGGTAGGGTACTAATTGAAACGCGCGTCTAGGGAAGAAACCTCCACCTTACAGAGGACCACAGTAAAATAAGACTACCTGTTGGTGGTGTTGTGTTTCTGTCTGTTAGGTTAGGTTTAAACATTTTCATGTAAAATAATACCAAGACGAGACCAAATGATTCATTCTGTCAAAATGTTATCAGACCTCATGTAGACCCATGCTTGTAACTCTACACGCCCTAACTCTACAAGGCCTTACTTCGCAAACTCTACATCAACATCAACAGCCTATCATAGTCCACTGCTGGATATAGGCCTCTCCAAATACACGCCACTCATATCGATTAAACTCTACACCTTAGTCAAAATAAATATTTTAGAGTTATTATTTAGAAGCTTGGCTCTCCATGTTATTTAGTTTTAAGCTCGGCTCAACATAAGATCTGATAACTTTTTGACGAGTAGGCGACACCTTGCAACCCGGCGTACATATCACCCACACAAAACCGTTAAAGTTTGGAGTTGACATGAGATTCGGGCCATCATTATGAGTATGAGCGGCGCGTTTTTCTGTCTTTCAGAGGCGTTAATTAAATATAAATGCTTGCTTGTTATTTAATTGTACTTATTTTATCACAGAGACAGTGACGGCATCGTTTTTATCAAACTTAAAAATTATCATTTGTCTATGCTATTTATATATTTTTTTATAGTATAGGGGGTTTACGAGCAGATGGCTCACCTGATGGTAAGTGATCACCGTCTCCCATAGACACCTGCACTACCATGAGTATCACAAATGCGATGCCGGCCTCTAAGTAAGGAGTGCCCTCTTTTTATTTACAAAGGTTTTCGGGTCGTATTAGTCCGGAAACACTGCTAGCGATAGTATAATTACGCACAATATTAACAATGGAGGGTATTTAGCATGAAGCTTGCCGACTATCGCCGAGGAGCTCAATGGCGCAAGTGGTTAACGCGTTCGACTGGGATCGTTGAACTTAAGCAACTTTCGCAGTGGTCGGTCATTGGATAGGTGACCAAAAATTTCTATCTCGTGCTCCTCCGTGCTTCGGAAGGCATGTTAAGCTGTTGGTCCCGGCTGCATCTGCAGTCATTAGCACCCACCAATCCGCACTGGGCCCGCATGGTGGTTCATGGCCCAATCTCCCTATTCCATCCATAGGGAAAGCATGTGCCCCAGCAGTGGGGACATTAATAGGCTGATGATGATGAAGATTGCCGATTTTCATGTTAAAAAAAGTTTGTTTATCTTCATTTGATTGTTTGCTCTAATTCGAATGCTTAATTTTTATTTGCACCGAATTAGTCCATGTCAAACAGAAATTCCTCTTAACTACTTATCTTAGCTTCTTCTCATTTTTAGCAAGTCGAAAGTGAATCGCCAGTTCACTGAATTGTTCCGCAGACTAAAACTTTTTGAGACTCCTTCCTCTTACCGCAGAATTCTGTGAAGTTTTAATATTATACTACGATGTTTTCTTATCGCGTTCCTCGTAAACTGTGGGACGTCTCCAGAGTAATTTGTTTTACTTCTGTTTGCGCAATGAACGTGATGTTTTATTTGCGAGGTGTGTTTCGCACTGTTTTGTGATGCCATTGTTTTTACTGGTTTCCGCATGCGTCTTAAGACACATCAGCATAGACTTCAGAATGTTTAGAAGTACTTTCGAAGGACTAAATACAAGGATAATGTGCTTGCCCAGATGGTATTGTATTTCTGCAGTTTTGACGTATAACAACATTTATTGTTGATCGGCTTTTAATAAAGATAATACTAATTAAAAAAGAAGAATCACAATAGTATAAAGCAAAGTCGCTTCCCGCTGTCTGTCCCTATGTCCCCATGTCCCTATGTCCCTATGTATGCTTAGATCTTTAAAATTACACAACGGATTTTGATGCGGTTTTTTTAAATAGATAGAGTAATTCAAGAGAAAGGTTTATATGTATAATACATACATAATATAGAAGAGGAACACTGATAACTTTAGAGGTATTTAATGTAAGGTCGTAAACACATTTTTTGCGTTTAGATTGCAAACGCTGTCTGAACCCTACGAGATAGATCAAAATAATGTAGTAAAGTATTGAACACCTTAAAAAGCTCTACAAAATAGTCTGCGATGGTATATGTCTATCTCTTAGGGATAACCCACAATAACCATTTTTTATCCTATACTTTTTACGAGAAATAATACATTATTTACGAAACGATTTTCAGCAATATTACATTCTTCCTTATCCAATTAAGTACCTTAAATACGTTGTGCATTTAATATAGACTAATTTTGCCCTTTAACACATGTAATTTAAATAAATATTTTCGAAGATATTACAGATTTAAAATGCAGGGACATAGCGGTTCCGACGCTACCGGGCCGGGCTTCGCTGCGCGTGCCTATTGTAATTAGGTGTTAGAAGAATGTAATTGTGTATAATTGAAGCCTGAGAACAAAAACTATAGTCTACACTACTCTCTACACCGAAGCGAAGCGAGGGCGGGCCACTAGTTAAGTATAAATCATTCCTACGCCGTACAAGCTTTGTGTGTTTTCTTTGCTTGAAAGTTATTTCACTGTGTACAGCTTTGTTTACGATTTCCGAACTAATAAACAAGTTAAGCATATGTATACGTTTGTTTAATTGTCATAAGTTTCGTTTCTTTGTATAATTTGTCAGTGGGTGTTAAAAAAACAAAGTGGAAAACTGAACCACCAATGCTGGATAATAAGGTCGGTATTTTAAAGAAATAAATTGTATGGTGACATGCTAAAAACTAACGAAAATGAAAATTTGTATCAGTAAATGGAATCGAAGTTTCACTTCAAAATATATGTAAATAGTTTATACTTTTCTAGATCAAAATAGGTTCAGTTTTTCTTATCTGTAACAGTATATGATTTGAAATTACAAACGAACTCAAACCAAAACATTGTCTTAAAAGCGTTAGCATACCTTGCCGTTTTTCCTCGATAAATAACTCATTTCCTATTCCTGAATACTGAATAAGTTATATGATACCGTCACATTATTCAAATCCTTTTAAACAATCTGAGAGTCCTGTTTAATCTGCGAGGAGACAAATTTGTTTTCAATCCTTCCGTTTAAGTAATCTAAAGTTCGAGTGATACGGTAGAATTAAGTTACTCCTCCTTTGCGGCTCCATAATTTATCATTTCATTTTCATATTTGTGTTCGTTATATTAATCAGGTGCACAGAAACCGTTCTAGAATCCTGATTACTTCTTGGGTTTGTGTACCTGCGCGAAGTTCACGCGTTAGCGCTCAATCGCGCCCCCGCAGCTTCCGATGAAGTTCACGCTAGTTTTAATTCGTCGTTGATCGTCCTGCATTCGCTCATCATCCATATCTACGTAAATAATTGAATTTTACCGCCGCATCACACTTTTCATCGAATTATACAAATCCCAAGATTTCTGCACATCCAGAGGCGGGAAATCCAACTGGTAAGTGCTTCCTTGATTAATAGTACGAACACATACCTACGACAGTCCACACTAGCTAGCGAAGATTTTAAATTATTTCAACGAACCTTATATTTACTCGGTTGGTCCTTGTTTTAATTCATATTCACCACTACATAAAGAAATAAGTTTCTATTCTTATCACAAATAGTAATATTATAGATATTATCTGCCTTTTTTGTTGCCTTACTTGTCTGATTTTTATGACCTACCTAATGTTCAATAAATGTTGTAGTCATCTGAAGGAAAAAACCAAAGTTCTCATTTTAAATGCCAATGTAGTTATTTTAAAAAATGGGTTTTATTTAATTACACCGCTTGGATTGGCGTTCTGAAATCAAATATATTTATGCTAAATCCTAATCTTTATTTTCTAAAACCCTTATCTTTGTCAATTATTTTAATGCACAATAAATTTAATTGTTGTAATTTAAAATCAGCCTAAAAAAACCTATTTTAGATCATGATTTAAATTCGTCTAATGATACTGACAAGAAAACTTTTATTTTGTACATATCCAAACTGCTTTTCGTTATTTACAGGCTTAGTAAATCAGTTTCTTTCTTTTAATGTTGTGGAGTATTTTACGCTCATTTTTCTTCTACTGAAAAAAACATTGAATAACGAGTGGTGGGGAAAAAATAGAATTTAAAAGAGTTGGACTATGGCATCCAATTTAAATAAAGATATTTAGACTTTTGGGTCTCTACTGAGGAAATAAGTCTATATGAATAGTCCTTTTCTTCTTTAATTACCGAACTGACTGAAATTCATTACCTTAGGTAAATAAGATAATGGAAAAAGATTTTCCTATAAAAGCTTTTAATTAAGTACCTTTTCCCTGATTTATGGCAGTAGTATTATGTACTTTTGTTATCGAAAGCAGCCGGAAGTTATTCGGCAAAGGTTTGAGAAATTCGCTGAAATTTGAAATATTTATAAGAATTTAAAAACATTACAGAGATGAATATGATATATGGATGAACTATGTTATATTACAAAACTTATTCACAACAAAAATAATAAACTTACGAAGTAACAAATAAAATTATAACCTAAGTAAACATAATAATAACACACACATATACATATATATATAGTAGGACAATGAACCTAAAACTAAAAATCTTAAAAAATATAATATAAAAGCTGAAATATATTATTATAAGTAGTCCCTTTAGGCAGGGTTCCGAAGATACTGGCAGCGTTACCCCTTTCAATAGCTAGACTAATTCTTTATCCGAGGTAGTGTGACGTCCGAGACGTTACAGCCTCCTTGTTTAAGTAAACTCTTTGCTTTTGCAATGCCTACGGTTGGCAGTTATATTAAAAAGTTAATGTCATGATTTTAATTTGAAATAAGGAATCGTCTGTCTTTTGATAGAAGGTTCCATTCATAAATTAGATCTTCAGGCACCAAGAATCCCTCTCGTATTTAGATAAAATACTTTTATATTAGCCTGAATGATAAAATAAAATAAATAACTTATCTCTATCAGTATCTTTCAATTAACATCTACGCTCCCAGGTTCTATCCCTTCTAGGTAGAACTCTACAGTAGCTACCAGCTCTTCGGTCTCCTGTGACGTCGACTAACCTTTTCGCTATTTCCTTAAAAAGCCTTATAGCGCTAGGATTCACGGACCAAGGCTCTCAACACCGAATGGGACCAAATCATATTCGGAGCCTAGACTCCTGTATTTTGCATGCTTTAGCTTTTTCAGCGGCTTCATAAGCCGCACCAGCTCTATTGTTGGTTCCACGTAGATGGTAAGGGGCCAGCGTGTCTGAACAGGTTGCATCCCATACCAGCACCCGGTCCGTCTTCCATGGAATCCAACTCATACCGTCCGGTCTCTTGCAATACCAGTCGGCTCAAGTAGACTTTTTGGCATGACAGTACGTGATGTCCAAATTGTCGACATCACTGACATTTATGAAGAGCGCAGACAGGAACCCCAAGCCGTAGACAGGTTGCGATTCGGAGCGTGTCAGGCTCAAGAAATGTTCCTGTATTTGACGAAGGGTACGCGTGAAGCCAGTAGCCAGCCTCACGCGTACCCACGGCCAAAAGCCTAAGGCGCGCCTGACAATTCGTCGTTGTCATAAGTCAATTAAATTTAGAATCTCTTATCTATAAGACAAGTCCGTCCGTCCGTCCGTCCGTCCGTGGTGCTGTTTCAGTGGCCAAACCGTAAGAGATAGATAAAGAGAATGTTTAAGTTATAAGTTAAGAATAGTCTGATAAGACTACAAACCGGATTTGAGTAACGTAGCACTTCCGGTTTTCGAGAAATCACGTGATTTCTATTTCAAACGAAACCACACAAAATCTCCGAAGTTCTCAATTAATTAAATACTTTTTTTTTTGTTTTTTTGGTGAACATTGGGTTCACTGGTTTGCTAGTTTAAAATAATTCATTAAGTTACCTTGCCGCCAGCAGTGTATCCCGTACAATTCGAACCGAAAATTTTCCAAAAAAGAGCGTACCTACTTTTTCCTTAAAGGCCGGCATCGCATTTGTGGCACTCCTGATATGGCAGATATCTATTGCCGACGGTGATCCCTCACTATCAAGTGAGCCATCTACTAGTATACTCCCTATAATATAATATAAAAAAACCGTCACAGTTAAGAGAGTACCTCATGATAATAAGAATGGTCAGTAGTAGGCAGTTTGAGAAAAATCGCCACGACCGGTATGAAGATAATTTACTAATTAATGTATCCTCTTACCTGTATTATATCTATTTAAAATGCAGATTATACCTGTTAGTTATTCCTGTGTTTCTTGGTGTAATTATCACGAAAAATATAGAGACATTTTTTTCAATAATCTCTTAATTCTACAACACAATAAAGTTATCATTTCCATTTGGCCAGAAAGTTGATTTTATCTTATACAGGGCGTCTCACGGGTTTGTTACATGAAGGGAAACTATATATAATATTGAAGATAGGATAAAATTTACTGAAAATAGACATCAGTTTATTTTAATAATTACTAGAACTGCATTCACAGTTTTTTTTAAAATCGCTTGCTACAACTGGGAATCAAACTCGTGAAATTTGAAAAAAAAAAACATATGATGTATTTTGTCATAACCATCGAAAGGCTTAATCATATAGATTATTTTGTCCTAAATAATCTAGCATGATAAATGAAAGGAAGATCATGAAATTAGAATCTTGTTCAGGAAAATTTCCTCTTATTTTTCAACAGCTAATGTTATTATTTCAAAGCATTTACTACTACAGAATAACTAAATAATACAGGATTTCCTTACTATAAGTACATGAAAAAATAAATAAAGCGATACTTAGGTATACAAACCTAGCACCGTTTCTTTTTATTGTAGTTAGTGTGCAATTATTAAAAAAAGTCAATATTCGTGATTTTTCTTTCATTTAAAATGCTATTGTTATTGAGGAAAAAATAGTGTTCATGATTTACTCTTTCGACGATTATCATAAAATACATGTTTTTTTTTTGTTTCACATATCACGAGTTTGATGCCCGGTTTTTTGAGACGTTTTTTAAAAACTGTAATGCTCTATGTCTACTTATTATTAAAAATAATATGTTGTCTTCTTTCAGTAAAATATCCTATCAATTTTTAATACACTTTCCCTCCGTGTGACACGCCACATGAGACGCCGTGTATATATCCCAATATTGTTACACAGAACAATACAACTGTAACATCACAGTGATTCAATAAAAAAATATTATGATGCGAAATAATTGGTTAAGTGATTCTAAAAATTACTGAAGGAACACCACACGGACCATCGTGTGGTGGTTAAATAAGATAATTAAGGTATTAACATTAACTAAAAAAATATTTTTTCCTAGGTATTATATCAATCCAGGTGTAAAACTAATAAACCATAATGAAAGATTTATAATAATGTTAACAGACTGTTATTGTTGAATAGCTTATTTATCATCACAGCTAAAATTATGCGATGAATAATGGAGGTTCTCACACCCATTAATCATAATCAGACGATACCATTTTAATAAGTTTATGGAAACCACGATTTTTAGAGGGGCAATAGACACCGTCAGAGGCTCTATATAAACGTAATCCATTACGTTTAGGCGAATTCCTTTAGGCGTATCAGATTTACTGGAATATTTGAAATAATGACGCCACAATGAAATATTAAATCCCCGCTCAGCGGCCGCTGCTTTCATTGTGTCTGAATTTACATTCATACCGGCTGTACGAAAATGCTCAGCATTTTTTTCAAAGACGATCAAACAATATAATTTTTTCGAGTAGGCATTCTGCTTTCCTGCTGTCGTGAGATTCAAAGATACAACATCTGTAATTGGCGACTCCACAGTTTTGGCTAAGATTCGAGTTTTAAATTCAGAAAATAATGTTTCTTTTTTACTTTTAAACTAACACTTTAAGTTCAACAAAATTTCTGCAAATTTTGTAAATACCTATTTTGTCAGTAATAGCATTAAAACACACATTTTGGGATCTGGTGTTTAATGTTCAAAGCTATAAATAGCGCTTGGACGAGGCACTAGTAATATTGTAATTTCAGCTACTATCTCTGGTTTCACACTAAGATCGCTTAAACTTCCATGACTAATAAATTCATTAACGTCTTTACATCTAAAATAAATATTGCCTCAAATGTAATGCCACCCAATTCTTTTCGCAACTAATATCAAGTTTCAATCCAATAAAACGTAAGAAAATGTCCAATAACTTCGTTCGACACGACACGACGGTAATAATCGACGAGAAACTGTAGCGATATCACTCCTAAGAACTTAGAACATTCTCCTCTGGGCATATAACTTTCCTCCGATTAAATTTAACGATCGAAACTTAAACCAATTTAAACTAAATTAGCCAGTGATTTCGGCAGAGGCGACAAAAAGTTTAAGGGTCCCGTTTGAACGGGTTTTCGGTGACAACTTTCAGGAATTGTCTCGACCCTATGTACATATTATCCAGTGCTCTTTTATGTCTCTCTCGATTTATAGACTTCAATTTTATCACTTTAAATTAGTTTGGGAGTGTCAATCAGATTGTTGTTAGTTAATAGTTTTTAGAACATTTTAGTGTTTCGTGTCGAAAAGGTGATATTATTATCGGCTTCATTTGATCGACTTTAAAAAAAGTGCTGTATTTCAAATTTTACTTGTACGATGAAATAAAACACTTATTGTACAAGTGTGATTCAAACTCGACTTGTTTTGTATTGAAGATAATTTGGGCGCTTGTCTGGGGATGTATCGTCCAAATTACATCAGGTTCTATTTAAATAACACTATTCTGTAGGTTTCTACAGTAAGTATAAGGATAGCAGAGCCGGAAGGTCGCGCGAAGGTGATACTTTGATTTCGCTCACGGAAGCTTTTTTAGAATACGGAATTCGTTATCATCATCATCATAAGCCTATTAATGTCCCCACTGCTTGTGCACAGGTTTCCCTATTGATGGAATAGGGAGATTGGGCCGTGACCCACCACGCGGGCCCAGTACGAATTGGTTGGTGTTATGACTGCAGGTGCAGTCGGAACCAATGACTTAACTTTCATACTGAAGTACGATGGAGCTCGAGACAGTAAGTTTTTGGTCACCCATCCAATGACCGACCATTGAGAAAGATGCTTCAAAATAAACTTCCACGATTCCAAGCTTAACGCGCTAACCACCTGTGCCATCGAGCTCCTCATTCATTATTTAAATTAAATAATTTCACACGCACGGAGATCTAAGGAAGACAGCGGTAGGCAAATAATATATTAATATGCCTCCGCTGTCTCCTGTCACGGCATTTCTTAAACGGAAATAGGTAGACACCAGCAATTTTCACAGCATTCGTGTTACTGTGGCTGTCACAACAAATAGGTAATTAGAAATTCCTCGTTTATCACTCGCAAGTGGCCGATTTTATTCAGTGTATTTATTACCTGTAAAAAATATTATAACCTAACTTGGCCCGCAACTTTGGCTGCGTGGAAAAATTCCTTATTTAGTTAAAGGATCTTGATGCTTATTTAGCTAAAGGATTATGATTTTGGCGTACTCTAAGAAAGAATTTTACAAAACTCACCCCCTAAGGGAGTAAATCAGGGGTTCAAATTTTGTATGGAGTACCAACACCGCGAGGTTAATACCTTAACTAAATATTCTATAAAAGAGGGGAAGAGTTTTTTTTTGTATTGTTGAGCAAAGCCGCGGGCAAAATCTGGTTATCTATAATAATGATGACGAATATTGCAAAAAAAGTTGAATAGAGTATATCAACTTTTTTGCCAACTTGAGCCAGGAGATAAACGAACAATTAAAAGGTTTTTCAATAGTTCTAAGTATATACACTTAAAAAACATAATAAAAAAGTGACATTAAAGAGACCTAAAACTCTGCCGGACACCGTTTATTTTTCCCCGGACACAAAATCCAAAAAGCCTTATTATATCCGGTATTATCCGGACGCTTGGCAACACTACCTCTATGGAACAGCTTGCATGTGGAATTTATTCACAGAATTAAAGTGACTCTTAAATTAAAGATCGATCGAAACAACTGTATAACTCAAAGGCGCAAAGGTACGACTATAAGACTTGTATTAAATAAGTGGAAATCGATGGTGCAGTTGTTGGCATTGAAATGAAGTAACTTTCGCAATGGCCGGTCGTAGGCTGGTCAAAAAATCCGTATGTACTACGAAAAATCGTAAAGCGTTTGTTTGGCACCCACAGGTCACTTTCCACTTTCACTGAAGTTCGTTGTGATCTGTTTATGGCAAAGACTTACATGCTTAATTTATGGTATATACTCTACCTGTTTCCGGCTCTTCCGGACCACTTGATTCTTCCATATTGTATTGTACTAAGTGATTAAGATGATTTAAAGACATTTAGAAACGTAAAGAGTGAACTAGTACATTCGTAATTCAAATTAAGTCCTAGTCGTTTCTAACACATCATTCCATCTTTGTCATTTTTTTTATGTCAAATAGAGATAGAATGCGATTAAAAAACACCATTAGCTTTTAAATTTTAATTAAGAACTTTCATGCAATTGGGCCTCTATTTGTTTTAGGCCTATATGGTTAGGTTAGTCATTACCTGCACTTCCTATTTCGCCCTTATACAAGGCTCATAGGTCAGCATTAGGAAATTATTAATAATACTAGTGGCCCGCCCTCGCTTCGCTTCGGGGTAGAATTGATCAAAATCCTTTCTTAGCGGATGCCTACGTCACAACATCTACCTGCATGCCAAATTTCAGCCCGATCCGTCCAGTAGTTTGGGCTGTGCGTTGATAGATCACTATGTCAGTCAGTCACCTTTGAGTTTTATATATATAGATTTTAGTAAATCAAATAATACCTATTTACTGTGACCTTTAAAATCCATGTAATAATATTATTTATCATAGAACAATGATGCGAATGGAATTCCATTCTCTAGAGGTTCGCATATTAAAGGGGGTACGAATCGTGAGGTACGCAGTTGTGGAATGTCAACCACGTTTGGATGGAGACCCTGCCTGCCTACGTGTCGTCGTCCAATGGTAAAATAAACTGGTGAAGACAATTTGTAAAATACTAGCAGCCGGCCGCGACTTCGGCCGTGTTAACTTTAGTTTTTTGAGAGTCCCTCAGGAACCTAATTTTTTTTTCAGAATGATAAAATCGTACTCGTATCTCAGTAGCTCCGTAGCTCCCATTCAAAAGACTGACGATTTGGATGCAACCAGAAGCCATGGCGGTTTGTTGATTATTTTTTGCTGCCGTTCGACTCCATAGAAGGGCTCAGGTATGGAGGGAGTAATTCACTAGGTGCAAGGTTGATCCGTTTTGTTATTCTGCCATGCTCCCATCGGAAATCCCAAAATCCCCAATTAGGCTACTCTATTATTAGTATAGATATGTAAGCACCAAAATCGACATTGTTGTCTATCCTACTCTAATTTACATAGTTTTAAATCCCATTACGATATGACAAAGTTCAAGTTACATCGAATGCTGATTTAAGGAGTATGTACACCATTAATATAATATACTAGAGGTTTCACCCGCGTTAATTTGAGGGAATAGGTGCGAATCTATGTACGAACTAAGTTCTTTAAAAAAGTCCGCGTCAGAATATACCAATATGTTAACGCAGATTTTTTTTGAAGAACTTTTAAAGAGGAATTCCATCATAAATCATTTTTGTGTAAGTTTTACCGTTTACGCATGGCACGCAACAGAAGCTCCCAAATTAAATATTTTTCCCGTTTTTGTAACATTCTTCATCGATGCTCCGCTCCTATTGGTCGTAACGTGATGTTATATAGCCTATATAGCCTTTATAGATAAATGGACTATGTAACACAAAAATATTTATTCAAATCGGGCCTGTATAGTTCCTGAAATTAGCGCGATCAACCAAACAAACTCTTCATGAAGTATAGATTCTAAAGTTGCTACTTTTACGAAATAGGTAGCTACGTTTAAGCTAAAGATATTGCAAAATATCACGAAACATTTTAATTCTCCCGTTATCTGGTATAAAGTGTTTAAAGTAACTCAGCAGCCACGATAACTCGATTTTCCTTCTCATAATCTAATCCGGGTCCATTAAGAATTATTCTCTCGAGAAATGAATTCGCGACCGAAAACGCGCAGAACCCATTATCTACTTTAAACTAATTTTGATAGATTCGAATTTATATATTTATTTATATCGCCAGACAAACTTTAAAGAATATAAAAAAAAGAGATTGAGATATTTCATTTGTTAAATAACAAAGTTAGCGGAATTTTATTTGTCTAATTTAACACCCCCCCCCCCCCCAAGAGTGACCTCCATTTTCGAAATTTATTTATTAACTTTACATGTTTGTACCCAATTTTAACTTGATCGGTCGAGAAGATTCTGTGACAATCGTCTTCAGACAGACACCCAAATGATCATCAAGGGATCCGTTTTTGCCGATTGCGGTAAGGAAACCTACAAGTAAAAAACATAATAAAGTTTATTTTTATTAACATGGTTGCTATATGGAAATCCTTTACAGATTTCTGTACTTTTACAATAGGTATAAGTATTGAGTTTTATTGAAAAGACATTCTACGTTTAACTCAACATTCAATAAGGTCACGGCAGATACCTAAAATTAGTTTGTTGACTTCAATTTTGCGTATAGTGCTTTAATTGAAGCCCGTAAGCCTAACCTAACAAATTGTCTGTCTGGCCTATTCCAAGTTAAATAGTAAACTAACGCGTTTTGAACTACATTGAGCTCCAGAAGGTGTGCTGCTCAAGTGACGTCCCTTGTCAATAGAAGCCAACATTGTCCCATACTCAGAACAAATTCTCGTCATAACAGTTTAATTAAGGAACTATTTTAGTACATAGTAAACTATTTACCTTGTTAGTAGCCAAATTTTATACTGATTAAAACTAACAACTAGATAACTACAAACTTTTGATTAACCCTTGTTCAGTGTTGTAAATTGATTTCATTTATATTATGATTTGGATGTTATTTAAACGGTTGGCTAAGTGATCGTGTTTTTGGTAGCAAAAGAATTTTATTGGTAAGCCAAAATTGCTGATTCGGCAGCAAGTTATGGTCAGCAAATATTTCTAATTCAGTCTTTAATTTATATCATTATGAAGAACAGTAACAATTTTTGTACAGCTGAAGTGAGAGTGGTGAGTTGAATAAAATTTGGTGAGCACTTAAGCAAGCCATACACGCTAGGATATACCTTACAGGTTTACCTGTACAGTTCAACTGCACAGGTAAATTTGAGTTTAGTAGAGACCATTCACGTAGTGGTAAACCTGCACAAACATTCAATTAAAACCATGACCCCGATCGCTCTAACAATCACCGGACAACTGACACCTGCGTAGACGACCGCCACACACGCTCAGTTTTACCTGCACAGTTAAACTGCACAGGTAGAAAATATCAAAATTCGCAGTTATGTGACATACACGCTCCGGATTACCTGGACAGTTAAACTGTAAAGGTAAACCTGTCAGGTAAACCCTAGCGTGTATGGCTTGCTTAAAGAGTAAGGACAAAAATCAATTGTGTGCCGCTTATAAGTCTAGCAAAAATATTTTATTAAACTTATCATGCATAAAATGGGCGCATCCCTTACGAATATTATTTATTTATTGTCTCTCTTACTGGGTACATGGGCGATATAATAATGAGCAATTTGCTTTATTTTTACAATTATAGTAGACATCCAAAATAAGGTAAGTAAATGTAACAAAATATTGTTATAGTAGGTACATGTGGTATTAAACAGTCAACCAATTTATTGTCATTGTAGCATGAATGCTTGTTTCGTCTTTGAATTTCCTTTTTTCCACTTTGGGCTTCTACTTTTAATGAACGCTGTTGATTTTTCATTAAAAACGCAATCTAACTATTTATATAGCTAACCAAAATTTAAATATACACACCAACCAAATACATTGTTTAAAGAAATGTTTCTCTACTGCCCAATTCTATAATCTTGCTGCCTTAATAATTATAATGCGGTGTGACTGATTTTTTTATTGATAGGTCTGACCAATGACTCCGACCACCTGCTGTTAAGTGACGGTGAAGTCCAGACATAATATATGATGGTCTGATGATGATGAATAGCCTTGCTCTATGAAAACATTACCATTATTTTGAATGTACAATAGGTCACTACATGTCCGTGCCAATAGTTCTCGTGTCCCGATCGCGTGACCCACGATAATCTATTTTATTGTATTGCTGTTTTATTCAAATCGTTGAAAAGTAGCGAACATTATAACTGTGTTATTTAGCCATCAGAAGCGTTTAAATTTCTTCTTTGTCCGGTTTATTTTTTTTTTTGCTGCAAAAGGTAAGTTTGCTTCTAGTCAATAAGTACATTTGCCATCAGAAATACCGTAGCACAACACCACCGACCTGAAATGAAGTAGATGCCGCATGTACTTTAAATTGTAGGGAAACTAGACGTTGGATTTTGATTACACGATAAAAAAAAAGTTTGTGAAAAAGCGTGGGGCCCGGTAATCTATTTCAATTAAATTATTTTTACAGGTCAATGTTCATCTATTTTTAAAAATTCATTTTACATTAATTAAATTAAAAACAGTATATTTGAAACCTTTTTATATCTGAAACCCTTTCATTTAATATATCAAACAACACTAAACACAAATTTTATTTAATTTATTTTACCCCCCAAAATTAACCTACATATTCAAAATTTATTAATTTACTTTTTTCGTCTATGTTTAGACCAAAGACATACGTGTATGGACCAAATTCATCTTGATCGGTGCAGTAGGTTACGGGCAAATCGTCTGTGACTGACAGGCAGACAGACAACCGAGTGATCCTATAAGGGTTCTGTTTTTTCCTTTTAAGGCACGAAACCCTAGAGTTCATTATTTTTTTATAATCTAATTGTCGAACTAAATAGAATTTCGTTTAATTTACCCCGTCATCATTCCGACTCCACTCCAATCGGAGTTAAATTCACATTACCAGAAGCATTATTAGATCTCCGTATATTTCTTTCCTTGAATTAATTGAGGAGTTCAATGTTAGTGCTCTGAGCCTGCGACTTGTTAAAATTTACCAACTTCTGTAATGGCCGATTAGTGGCCTTAAATTGTATAATTCCAGATAATACATTTAAAGGCTCCACCGTCCTTAGGAAGTCACAAAGACGTTGGTCCCGGCTGCATCTGCAACGATTGGAAGTACATATGGTCGTTGTCAAACCGGAGATTATGTCAAACCGGGAGGGGGAGTTCGAAAATTCGGTTAGTAGAACGACGAAAATAGTCATAAATGATAAAAATATCAAAATCTCCAAAAAGTGCAGATAGCAGATTTGGTGGATTTAACAACGACAGTATTATGCAATAGGTTAGCATATGGTTTATCACTCCTATTCTATCCATAGGGAAGTCCTGTGCCCCAGCAGTGTAGCATCGACTCTAATATTTACCGAATACAATATTTATTATTATTCAATTCTTTTTCAAACGCATTTAGAATTGGCACGCTATTCACGACAGCAAGCAAGCCCCTTCAAGAGGTTCGCGTTTTTTCACAATTTCCACATTCGATCTGATAACTTCAGTTGGACCTCATGAATAACAAAATTCACCCTTGAACTGCCTAAATCGTTAGTAGCGGACGGTAGCCCTTATATCAAGGTTAGATCACCGATTCAGCAAGGGGAACCACTTGAAATATATCGTGCCGTTACTCCAATTATATCGTTTACGTATAATGAGGATTACATTCGTTGTGGAAGCCAGTTAAGCAAGTCAATTCATTTCCGAAATATTGTTTTATAACTCCTAATTACGTGATGGAGTTGCAAACACGAACATCCATGTGAAGTGCCATTAAACAGAGCGAGGTGCGTAGCAACAGCAACTGATATACATACAGTCAAGTCTTGGCAAGCATGACTAAATGCCAGTCAATACAAGTGACTGGTCGTATTCAAAATGCTGCTCTAAGTCCAAGGCAATACAAGCATGTCTGTCGAACCAATCAACATAGGTACCTACTTAAACTTATGCGGGCTTGACAAGGTTAGCTTCGTTCACGCTGCCACTGCATCTATACTTAGGTTCATACTGTGAACGACAAAGTTAGTTGATGTCATGTGATCCGAGAAAAGCCGACTCCCTCGCATGGCGGCGAAGAGCATGATCAATTATAAAGATCGCATCGCCGATTCTCAGATGTCTTCGTTTTCTGCCTCTAAATCACAATTCGATGAGTTTACCCTTGTTTATACTCGTCATTTCACGCACTATACCCTAGTATTATCTAAGGCAGCACTACATCATCCTTCTTTAAGGGGTCAATCGCTCCCTTTGAAGTCTTAAAAGCCAGAGTTATGCTCCCATGGGTGTTTTTTTATGTTAAAAGGGTAGCAAATAAACGTATGGCCCGCCTGATGCTCGCCACCATAGATGCTTGCGATACCAAAAATATCACTCGCACTGACCCAATCCCCCAATTAAACTATTAAGTTGTGCACGATAGCACCTCCTTTTAGATAGATATGGTATGGTTTTATACTTTATGGTTTATATTTTTTATAGGTCATTAGAATTGTCTTTGGTGTTCCTTGTATAAAATTTGTTCCCACTATTAATCCCGAAGGAATTTTATTACTTGTCCCTAGTTTCCATCGTTCTACGCAATGGTAGTGTTATTTTAGTTAGTTAGGTTACTTCCCCAAACGGGCGCTCCAATTTTAGCTAACAATCCGATTGGCCCTACCTTTCTTGGTGTAGGGTATTTAAAAGGATTTCACAAATTATCCCCGGTCTGTGAGGGAGCAAAAAAATTTTTTTAAGCTCAACTTTCTGCCCTAACAGTACTCATTCCCTCTTATTAATAAACGAGGAATAAGCTAGGACTAGTTACACCATGTTTTGTTCATGTCACTCAAGTGCTATTTGTAATTCAATGAACAGAGACAAAACATAGAGTAACTAATCCAATCTTATTTTTCGTTTATTAATAAAGGGGACAGTGTGTAGGTACCTTATAATAATGTAAGACCTTTTTTACCACCATGAAACGCAATAAACATTTCTGAATCTGATACTTCAAAATATTAAATCTTTTTGCTTACAGTGTAAAGTGTGGAGCCATTTCGCTTAGCTTAACTCATTTATTACCTTAGCTTAACTAGGCTGCTTCTCTCTAAAAGCAGCATGCCCAGTATGCATACAAACTTTAGTTTTACCAATCATTTAAGCATAATTACGCATTTAGCTCTGTTGCGTATCAGAATGTTATCCACATAGACCTGTATGATATCCGTCAACGGAATAAAAATTACCGGAGATATAACGTATTAAATGGGAAAAAGTATTTTCTATAGACGATTGCGAAGGGTCGAAAGGATCTCTCAATTCAGTTTATACCCTATAATAATAAAGTGAAAACATTTCAGGGCCATTTCTAAGAGAATCTCATCAAACATGTACCTATCTATCTAAAACAATAATAAATCTTTGAATTTTAATCGTGAAATTGTGAGTAAAGTCAATAACATTTCAAGTTATTCACAGGCTGGAATTCCCAGTGGAATATTTTCTAGTTAAATTTTCATCAGCATTTATTTTCGCAAAGTAAATTAACATTTTCTATTTGTTACTTAACCACTAAATGTTATTTTTTTTCTGTGTGAAGTATTTGTTGTTATAGAACAAAAATATATAGAAAAATAGTAATGGTGACCCTACATAATGATATTAGGATAACGGAAGAAAGACAACTACCTACATACAAGATTACTGTACGCGACTCGTACATCCTTTGTAAAATAAATCTACCACGGTTTATGAGATACGGCCTTGGAGACAGACAGATGGACAGTAATAGGGTTTTGTTTTTACCCGTTGGGTACGGAACCCGAAAAGTGCTTACAAGTACAAAAAGTAAATGTATAACATATTACCATCACATTTATTTGGGACCGCAAAAAAAATTGTCTGCTCAGATGCCAACATTTGTTCAAAACCATCTTTTTACTTTACAACTGAACTTGTCACTCTCAACAACTTAAGCAAAGTATATTTGAATTGAATTTAAAAATTCATTTTATAAGTTCTACACCCGTATTTTCTACTGTCCGTAGCAGTACAAACAGCGTGAAAAGTGACTGAATATTTTGTTTACTTAGGTACCCTGTTTGCTTAGTGTCGCCGCACACGGGCCACCGACCACAACCACAAAACGTCACCACCGGCATATTTTTTGTAGTTTTCATACATTTTATATGGACTCGCCACACACGGTACGCCAGTGGCCGCCACACGCTACAAATCGTCGTTGCTCGCTTCTTGTGGCCCGCACCGGCCACTTAATACGCCGATACTTAACGCCGCCACAAGTCACTCGCTCGATTCCCCACCCCTCTCTCCCTTACCTTAGTCGGCCGCTGTCGCGCGTATCAGGCACTTTAGTAGCCGCTTCTAGCTTCTTGTGGCGGCGTTTGTGGCTGTGGCGTGTGGCCCGTGTGCGGCGACACTTATAGTCGTAGAGTCCTCTATTCCGAAGGCGATCATTCTCGCTCCGACCGCGGACCGTGCGCCACGTCGCACCGCCGCCTCCTGCTCCGTGCGCCCCGCCGCACAGCTGCCTGCTTCGAGTCGACTCGACGCGCCTGCACTCATTCGTGAGACTCAAGATTGGACCAGTGGATACCTAGCGGTGTTAACGAAACTGGTCGGCGTAGCCCCGGTACGTCTCGAGCTCTCCTGAGCTCGGAAACCGGAAGACCCGATCCCATTTGCACTTGGGCCTTCCCAAGGGTGACGGTTGTTCCCATATTCGCTAGGAATATCGGAACACATCTCTTACAGCTTCAACCGACCCCCTGCCGCGGGCAGGGGAGTCCACCGCTGTCGTATAGGGTGTTAGGACCTGCGGCTTCACGCCACAGTCAGGGCACTCACATACACACATCACATACACACCAACTCGACACACTACACTAAACTTAAACATGGACATCACACAGCAAGTACTGTCCCTATTCTCCGCCCTCGGCCTCACCCTGGATGAGGCCGCCATCAGGGAGCTCGTCGCGAGAGCGCGCCCCATGCGCGACTCGCCCGCCAGCCCCTCCCCCGAACCCCCCCGCCCCGACACCCCCTGCCTCCCCGGGCCCTCGAGCGCGGGCAAGCGCCCCGCCTCGAGCCCGGTCTCGACCTGCGACTCTGACTCGACCATTGTGTCGGCGTCAGACGACTCCGTGTTCACCACTGTGGTGAGCAAGAAGAAGCGGCGCTCCAAGCGCCGCGCAGACACCGCGTCTCCAACGGCGCCCTCTGTCCCTCTCAGCCCTCTCACCCCTCTCACGGTCGCCCAACCGACCGCACAACCCCACACTACACACACCACAAAACAACACACTAGGTGCACCGCCGCACCTATCAAGGCAAAGCCGCCGCCGCCCGTCTTCCTGCGCGATAAGGCGCAATGGGCAAAGGTCGCGGACCTTTGCAAAGCTCAGAATATACACTACACACAGGCGTCGAACACTGGTCACGCCATTAAAATCACCACACCCACAATCGACACATTTAGGAGTCTCACAAGGCTACTAACCACACACTCAATCCCTTACCACACATACGCCCTCCCCGAGGAGCGCAAAGTCCGCGCGGTACTCAGAGGAGTCCCCTTCGAGCTCTCCAACGAGCTCATTCTGAACGACTTAACCGATAAAGGCTTCCCAGCCGAGGCAGTGCACAAGTTGCACAGCCGGACTGGGAAGCAATACCCGTTGGCTCTTGCCATTTTGACCTCGGTCCCGGCAGCTAGGGATATCTTTAAAGGTCCCATCACAGTCTGTGGCCTCGACAATATCAAAGTCGAGGCCCCACACCGGCGAGGCACCCCTGGGCAATGCCACAGGTGCCAATTATATGGCCACGCAGCAGCCAACTGCTCGGCGGCCCCGAGGTGCGTCAAGTGCCTCGTACCCCACCTCACTAAGGAGTGCACCCGCACTCGTGACGCACCCGGGGCACCCGCATGCGTGCTGTGTGGCCAAGAAGGCCACCCGGCCAATTACAGGGGTTGCCCGCGGGCCCCACGCCCCAGGCCCAACACTCACACTCACACAAAGCCAACCACGGCTACAAAAACACACCCACCACCACCACCTAATAACACCACCACAAACTTCCCGGGGCTACCCAAGGCGGCCGCCCCTCGCAGCCCGGCGCCCCCGACAGCCTGGGGACCAGCCAGGGCCCGCCCCAAACCACACCCACCACAACACACCACACCAACAACACAAGCTAAGCCAGCCCAAGACGTTTCTCTGGCCGAGGACATGGCGCTTATTCGCTCCTCGCTCAAGAGGGTGAATATCGCCGAGATCCACACTCTCGCCGCGAAGCTCCGGCTAGCTAAAACACCACTTGAAAAGGCTATAGCTATAGCCGAACACCCCGAACTCGTTGCCGCGTTCGATTAAATTTTTTTCATTATAACACTGGAAAATAACCAGACTCCGAACACAAACAAAAACACTATACACAAAACACGCGGTGATAACTCAAACAAACACCACTGTTGTTTAAATTATGACCGCGCAAAACACTAACATAACAATCACACAACTGAACCCCGGGCGTACCAAGCCGAAAGGCGCTTCGCTTGTGTCATTTAATACGCGCAGCTTAAAATCCAACCTCAACGAAATTAAATTATTTTTGCAAGATAGGGAACCCGACTTTCTGCTCCTTCAGGAGACTTGGCTCAAACCAACTCAAATGAAGGGGCTGTCGATCCCTAAGTATAAATTAATCCGGAACGACGGTGCCAACGCGCGCGGCGGCACCGCAATTTACTATAGACGCAACCTACACTGCACACCTATACCCACTCCCGCGCTCACAAACATGGAAGCCACCATCTGTAGGCTGGCGATGACAGGACACCAGTCCTTAATCATCGCCTCAGTCTACATTAGATCAGGTACACACCCTCACCGCGCAGACTTCGAAACACTCACTTCACTAGGTACATCAGTCATAATGTTCGGTGACTTTAACTCCAAACACACCGACTGGACATGCGAGACCACCACCACCTCTGGCCGCAGATTACTACACATCACCGAGGAGCTTGGCTATGATGTCATATGTCCCTTCGCGCCCACCCACTACCCAGACAATGTACAAAACCGACCCGACGTCCTGGACTTCGCGATCCTTAAAAACGTGTCGCTCCGCCTCAGCTCGATCGAAACACTCGACGACCTGGGGTCAGATCACAGACCGGTGTCTCTAGTTCTAGGTCCCCAAGACCCACTAGACGCCCCCGCGCCCCCTAAGAGGCTATTCACCAACTGGGACGGATACCGCTCCGCTCTCGAGACCGCTTTAGACTCCCCCGAGTCCCCGTTCCCTAACTCACCGGACAGTCTCGACAGCACCGACAAGATTGACGAAACTATAGAGTCTTTAACTTTACTGGTGACCGAGAAGGCGAAGGAGAACTCGCGGGAGGTTGAGCTGCCAAAGCCCAAGCTCCCGCTGGCCATCCGGAACCTAATCCAAGCCAAAAACGCCGCTCTCCGGAGAGCCAAATTATACCCCACCCCCGAGTATAGGGCTACAGCTAATCGCCTTCAGCGACAAGTTAGGTCCCAATTAGCCGCTCTGAGACACTCCCGTTGGGAGGAACTCATGGCGGACATTACCCCATCCCATCTTGCGTACTATAGAATCGCGAAAGCGCTCCGTAGCGACGTCACCACTCACACCCCCCCGCTCACTCGCCCCGACGGCACCGTCGCCTTCGAAGACGACGAGAAATCTGAGTGTTTTGCAGACAGCATAGCGGCGCAATGCACGCCTAGTACGCAGGAAACTAACCCGCAACATATTCGCGGAGTGGAGGAGGAGGTCCGCCGGCGGGCCGCCCTTCCACTCATTGACAACCCCCTAGACCCCGTCACGACAGACGAACTCAGACAGACCATTAGAAACTTTAAGCAACGCAAGGCCCCGGGCGCCGACGGCATCTCTAACAAGGCGCTCAAGCATTTTCCCACCCAAATGCTAACCTTGCTTGCAATTCTCTTTAACGCATGTTTTGATCTGTGCTACTTCCCAGCCGCCTGGAAAGAAGCAATAGTGATAGGCATCCCCAAACCCGGAAAACCCGCGCACCTCCCCAGTAGCCATCGCCCTATTAGCCTCCTCAAGGCAATGGCGAAACTTTTCGAAAAAACCATACTGACCAGACTAAGAGAGCACCTCCTATCACCATCCGATCCTATTATCATTGACCACCAATTCGGCTTCAGAGCCAAACACTCCTGCCCCCAACAGATCCATCGCATAGTGGAGCACGCCCTAAGCGGCTTCCAACTTAATAAATATAAAACTATTGCAGTCTTCTTCGACGTCGCCAAAGCCTTCGACAAGGTTTGGCACGACGGATTAATCTTTAAATTATATCAATTAGAGTTACCTGACCGCCTAGTTAGGTTAGTAGCCTCTTTTCTATCAAACCGCACCTTCCGCTATAGATACGAAGGTTCACTATCAACGCCCCGCCCACTACGAGCCGGTGTACCGCAGGGGTCCGCTCTCTCCCCCCTGCTATACACAGCGTACACCAATGACATCCCTCAGACCAAGGGTGTCGAGCTCGCTCTCTTCGCGGACGACACGGCCCTCTACTCTAGGGGAGCCAGTACCAATCAAATCATAGCCAAGCTCCAACCGGCAATCACAACTCTTGGGAATTGGTTCCGCGATTGGAGAATCGACGTAAATCCGGACAAAAGTTCGGCCATTTGCTTCGATCCCAAGCGCCGCACCAAAACCATACAACACGGTGCGCGGTCTCTGCGAATGCAAGGCATAGCAATACCGTGGCACCGCACAGTCAAATACCTAGGGATCACACTAGACAAAAAACTCACCTTCCGTGCACACATCACACGCGTAGTCGCGAACGCACGCTTTTATATGAGCCGCCTCCACCCGATGCTCGGTAAATACAGCAAAATGTCATTTCGTAACAAGCGAACGCTTTACAAAGTTTGCATACGCCCGGTCCTCACTTACGCGTCACCAGTGTTCGCACACGCGGACGAAGCGATTTTGAACAAACTTCAAGTGCTTCAAAATCGCTTCTGCCGCATAGCCACAGGGGCCCCGTGGTACGTCCGCAACGCGGACCTCCACAGGGACCTACAACTCGACACAATTCAAACACACCTCACAGAGTGCTCGGAACGGTTCTTCAAAGCTGCAGAAGAGCACTCTAACACACTCATTAGATCGGCGTCGGGATACGCTCCACACACTCCATCTCGATTCAGGCCCCGCAGGCCCAAACACGCACTTACAGCCACACACAACAAACTCACGCGCGATCTCGCGGCCCTCTTGGCCGCTGAGGATCCAACACCCGCGGTGAGTCCCCCCCGCCCCCCCGACACAGAGAGGTTCGATTCCTCTCAGTCCCCTCCCGTTTCAAGTGCACATCTGAGTGCACTTGTCCTCTAAGCGCATTTGCGTTATTTTAAACTATGCACTAGTTTAAACTAACGCAGCGCCGCATCATCCCCCTCTCGGGGGGTGATCGCTTCAGATGAAGCTTGTAAGGCCCTTCTGGCCATAAGCATGAATAAAGGGTGTTTTTTAGTCAGTAGGAGTCTGACATAACCCTACAGCCGGCTGTAGGGTATCCATGAGGATTTCTCACCCTCTCCCCCGCCTGGGAGGAAACAAAAAAAAAAAAAAAAAAAAAAAAAAAAAAAAAAAAAAAAAAAAAATATTCCGAAGGCAAATCAGATGTAGCGCCGCCGATGGCAGGATTACCTGAATAGCTGATACATGAATCGGGACACATAAATAAATATTTGATGCAAACGCTTTATAAGAAATGTAAGAGTACGTGTACAGAAAAACTGCCGGTACTTATATTTCCAAGTGATGTGATGACTGTGTAACTGTCTGACTGGGTACCATAGCTGATTGAATCTAAGTTATCTGCTAACAAGCTATTCGTGTGTATGTAGCAATCATCTGGTTAAAAGTGGACGCGAGCTGAGTGACATTTAAGAAATAGGTATTTGAAAAAACTATTGCTGTCACGCATTGGCAAATATCGTGCGATAGGGACAAGAGTAGCTGACGCTGATAAAAATTGGAAAATTTGAAGTGAAATGTATAAGAAATTTTACCCATAGAATAATAAAAAGTTATAATAGTCCTCTTTGTTTTGCTTTTTTGTAAATGCTTATTGAATCTCCACACTAGATGTCTTTAGTGGTAATTAAAAATTGTTTATTTATGTAATTTTTAAGGGCTTCTAGTTTCTTTGAAAAAAAAGTTATCGAAAAAAGGAAGATATATATAGAATGAGTAGAATTATATATTACTAGTGGCCCGCCCGTGCTTCGCTTCGGTGTAGAGCTGTAGTTTTTGTTCAAAGGCTTGTATTATACACACAATGACCCTCTTCATAATAATAATATATACCTTCCATTCCAAGTAAAAAAAAATGTTGCGTAGTTTTGGACCCCTTGAACCGAATGCACCATTGCTCTGCTGTTCCGATTTCTTTTTGTATTGGATAGTGCAATTATCGAGGAAGGCTATTCGCTATGTGCGAAGTACATGGTGGGGGTATAGTGAAGCGATCGCAGCGCTTATAGTGGCAGAAATACGCAACAATCCGGGAAAGTAAAGTCAATTTGCACGGAGTTCGTAATAAACAAAAATTTTTTAAAATGCCTATTAATAGATGTTGTTGTGTTGTGAATTGCAAAAATAAGGGCACAAATAGTCTGTGTATATATTTCCTACATTGGACTGGAAATTAAATCAAAGAAATAAATGGATAGATGCCATAAAAAGAAATAAGTAAGCGAAATAACCTTAAATTATGATCAATTTTATTTGCGCTATATATTTTATGTGATATTCATTATTGTCTTTATTATTTTAGTGTTGATGGGTCGCCATGGTATCCCAAACCTGACGACACAATTTGTAGTGAACATTTTATGGGAAACAAAAAATCAGACGAGGAAGAAAATCCGAGTTATGCTCCTACGATATTCCCTGAAATATATCGAAAGAGGAAGGTTAATGATTCACAGGTCCTAGCTAGATATACACGCTTGACAAAACGAAGAACCACAAAAGTCTCAGATACCACATCAAGTCAAATAATAATTGAAGAAGGGAGTGAATTAAATCAAACTCAACCTTTTATGATCGATCAAGGATGTCAAGTCAATATGTTTTCTGAATCGAAATTAAGAGATACAACTTTTATTTGTATTAGATTAATTTACAGTGATCACTGTGATCCAACATCAAGAATTTTAATGACAAATAATTCAAGAAAGAAAGATAAAAGCTGTGGCACTGACAAAAAATCGTATGAGGATCAATCTACCGAAACAAAAAGTCAAGAATTTGTTGGTATTTCATCAATAACAAATGATCAAGAACTCCTAGATCCTTCTGGTGTGTCATTTAGCAATTTTGAGTTTTTATTAACAAGATTAACTATGAGAAAATGTACAGTTTCCACTAAAGACCGACTTCTGATTTTTTTGATAAAAATGAAAACTGGCTTGACATTTTCAGCATTGAGTGTGTTATTTGGTGTACAAAAAAACCACAATCTCACGTATATTTCATTCGATCTTACAAAATCTAGCTTGTTCAACTGCTAATTTAATCTTTTGGCCGAATAGAGCCACCGTACAAGCACCAATGCCCAAGTGTTTCAGTCCAGATTACATCAATACAAGAGTTATTATTGACTGTACTGAATTCCGAATTGAAATCCGACATTATTTAAATTATTATACAATATATAATAATTTTTATTTATCTTTACCTTACTATATTTACTAGAAATCAATAAAATACAAACTGATGTTATTATTTGGCATAATCCCGGAAAGTTGCGCATTGTAGGTGGCGCTACTGTCGTGCACATAGCGAATAGGCTAAATAACATCAGGCTATGACCTGTAGCAGACACATGGTATTGCGGACATTTTTGTAAATATTGATGTCCTCTATAAAACTTTAGTACATCACTTTGCTCTATTGTCAATGACTTCCGCAGTGTACGCGACACAAGGTTATTTTTTGGTATATTTACACACTATGTGTTACATTATCGAAGTTTTCATACGGAACCCCATTTTTTTAAAATACTTTTAAGTTATTTTCATCACGGATAATGAAGGATTCTAAATGTGATAGAATTTTTCGAATCAGTCCAGTACTTTCGGAGCCCATTCAATACAAACAAAAAAGCAATCTAATCTTTCCTCTTTATAATATTAGTATAGAAGTATGAAAAAAATTTTTTATGATAGAAATCAAAGTAAAGGAATCAGTTGAGAACGTGTGTATGGAAAAACACTCTTAATGAATCCCATTTCCTTTCATTTGCCACTTCATTGCATAAGCTGAGGAAACAAATTTTTTTATATATATTTCGTCGTGAAAAACCTGGAAAAATTCATGATAATAGTGCTTTCTCTGAACTTTTAAGAAAAACTATAAAGGTTAAGATAGATTTGTTAGTTTAAGAGTAGTAATCGTTCAAATTTGGTTAAGCAAAATTTCTTACCTATTGACATTGACGGAGTTATAGTAGCGTAAAACCTTGCTGCGTCGCGGTAACGTTACGTTTTTATAAAAAGTATATAAGCACTTATATACTTATTTATACAAGATCGGGCGGCGGTTCTACCGCATCATCGTCTTCTCTGGGGATGATCGCCTCAGATTAAGCTTGTAAGGCCTTCTGGCATGCAGTATGAACTACGGGTGTGTTTAAGTCAGTAAAGTCAGACATAACCCTGCAGCCAGCCGGCTGTAGGGTGTGAGGATTTCACAACCTCCCTCGCCTGGGAGGAAACAAAAAAATTCGGCGGTTATTATTCGTATTAAAAAAATAATAATATCGAATTGATTTTGTGTTTGAGACGCAGTTTGACTTTGATTTAGGTATTTTAGTTAAGATACATAGATTGATATTAATTGGCTTTTCTAATTTACGATACAGAAAATTAGGACTCCTGCAGTAAAATAACTACAGGTGACTACAGAACCCTACACTGCGCCTGACACGGCACGCACTTGGCCGGGTGTTTGTTTGTTATTTTTTGGTTTTATTGACAAAAGAAAACATAAGTGTGTACAATATTTTTTAATAATAGTAACTGACGGACTAAATACAATTTAATTATCTTTAACCCCTTTATTTTATCTATTGTTTGTTTGATATGTTTCTTCAGTTTATTTTTCAAATGACAGTCTCATTTTGCATATATTATACGAAGAAATACGTTTGCCAGGGTCATAATTTCCTTAGTTCACTCTTTTTTGTGGTTTTCTCAAAAATGGAATACACCAGTTCATTTGAAAGCTGTTGCGTTGCATTCCAATGTATCCTGAGTGACCACCAAATATACTGAATTAGCTGCAATCACTCCTGTTCCATAGCTTTCACGATTTGATTTACTTACGAAAGTATTTTCATGACATTTTTCAACTTGACGACTCTATGTATAATAATACAGGGAAGGAAGGAAGGGAAAATAGCCATCACAGAGTTTATTGCCGGTTCTTCCCGTGTATGCTTGTACATGCCTAGACTGAATAAATGATTTTGATGTTTGAGTCATAAATGGCTTCAGTTAAGTACCAAATTATTACGAAATACACTGAGGCTCACTTCCATTACAGTTCCTTATTCAAATTTAAAAGCTAATGAAGTCTTTCTATCACTATTTGAGTTTAACCAATTGACAAGACGAAATGATGTCTTGAAACACGATTAAGCCTTAATTTGAATTCAGAACTTTGGTGTAAGGCCTTAGAAACAATATGAAAATTAATCGGGCTTCTCCAAACTAAATGGATCCGAAACTCGATACGACCCTTGTTCTTTTATATTTAAATCAAGTTTGGTACTTGTTTTGTTAAAAGGACATAATAATAGATTTCGCGTTACTGAAGTTTGAATCATTCGTATTGTTTTCCGCGAACCTATTTAAATAGTAGTGGAGTGCCGGGGGGTTTATACCTCGGATTTTTGCAACAGTGAAAATTTTTTTATGATAGAAATGGATTTTTCTATAAATTAAACAAGAAATGGTATTTGAGTACATAAATTTTAGTTAAATAATATATATATGTTTTATATGTATTATTTCATTTTTTTAATTTTATTCACTATTGCAAAAATGCGAGGTATAAACCCCCAGGCACTCCACTATGTACCAAAATGGTGATAGAAAGATGAACGGCGAGCTTTTTTTTAAGGATATGGCTTCAACAACCAACAAAAAAGTTTTTTTTTATTGTTTAAGGAAAACATAAATCCTTATTATAATTTATATAAGTACAAAATATTTTGTTTATGCATAAGCCAAATCAGTTTCCACGACGAAATAAAACTTTATATTGAGTAGATTTTTTATTAAATCTCATAACTGTAACAGGGATAAACAAGATTTTGTATTATTATTTGAAATGTTGAATAACTAAAATATTGATGGGTGTCTTATTGCTTATAAGACATTTGTTACATTTGATTTTTATATTATTTTTAATGACATACCTATATAGGTATAAACATTGATAGAAAATAATGGGCCCTAGTAACAACTCAAATAAAACAAGTTGAAATGGATTTTTTAAACTCTACTAAGCTAAGAGTGCTTCTGAAGGCACGTTAAGACTTGGTCTGGGCTGCATATGCAGTCGTTAGCACCCACCAATCCGCACTGGGCCCGCGTGGTGAGTCATGGCCCAAACTCCCTATTCCATTCATAAGGAAGGCCTGAGCCCCAGTAGTGGAGACATTAATAGGCTGGTGATGATGATGATGAAGCTAAGACAAAATATGTCAAACTATTAAATATATTAACTATGACCTGGTTCGGTATATTTTCTATAGAATCTATATAAATTGAATATTGGGGATTTCAAGCTGTTGATGCGTATTGCAATATTGGACTTACAAATGCATTGTATAACAGTATTAAAGTACTAGATGATTAAAAATCAGAACTTCGTCGAAAGATGAAGCAATTCTGTAAGCACGACCAATGATGTTATTAACATGTAAATCACAAAGTAGCTCACTATCTAAGTTAACCCTCAAGTCTCTCATCTTGATAACCCTGTGCAGTATAATATTATTTTGTAAAGAACAGTTATAAATTATAGAATTCTTTTATCTACTATAAGTTACAATGTGACATTTACTTATATTTAATTGTAGTTTATTATTTGTGCAGTATTGTTCTAATCATTTAAAGTCATTCATGACAATCTGACAAGGATTTGATTTCACGAAAGATTTTGATGTCATTGGGATAAAGCTTTGAACAACACTTTGTAATGTTAAATTCCCCTCTACTGCCCTCTCTTCGCTCACTCAGAGCACCGGGGGAACAATAAAAGAAAACCAACAAAATTAAGATAATGTTATAAGTATATTTTATCCACTTTAGATACCAAAGCGTAGGAATTCAGTAGTTTTAAGTTATTGCTTATATAAATCAACAAGTCTAACTATGTTTATTATTTATATAATAACTATGTTTCCCTAGTTATAAATATCTAAGCTGAATACAGTAGTTCAAAGTTAATGTGTATATAAACCAACAAGTTGTCATGAAAGGTTATAATTATATGAATATCAGACATTCATAACACTTTACCATGTACTTACAATATAATCCTTACTAATATATTTTATCCACAAATACCACATAGACTAGACTGAATAAGCTATTGAGTGGATTTCAGAGGTTCTACGGCTCGTTTGATCGATATTGGTGACAAACTTAGTTAATTCTAGTTCTCAGTGAGATAACCAGTTATATAGGTATATGTAAATATATGGAAATGGGCAAGTCGGGGTCCAACCTCGCCTGCTGGTTCCTTTTCACGTTCACCCGGGGTTAGTAGAGAAATACCTTGATTATGATAGGTTAAGCTGTGTATAATCTGTCTGCTGTTCGGCCGGGTTACATAAAACCGGAGAGCGGCTGGCAAATAAACTCCCGCGCCCCTTCTGGTCCGTGCACAGAACAAAAGTCTCCTTGTTAGTCCTCCAGTATTTCTTGAGGGGAACGTACAAGCCGTTCGAAATATGAAACTATCCGTAAGTATTTTGTTTCCTATCACAAGTTACCGCCTTATTATTGCAATCGCCTTGCGAAGGTTCGTGTTCGTCCACGAAACTCAGTTCGGTTAGCGACTCCGCGCTTTTTCCGCCAATATCCTTCGGGATATAAACTTTTCGGATCTATCTCACGACTTCGACGACAATAATATGCCGTTTATTATACTTTGGGCAGAAGAAAAGATGAAAAGTTAACTGTACCACAAACAGATTGTGAAATTTTAAAAGTTGTTTTGACAATTGCTCATAGATGATAGACGGATCGTCTACTCCCCAACATGTGTCTATGATTTGTTTCCCACTTCAACTGAAGGCAAAGGCCACAGTCAAACAGACAGCCGCCGCATTCGAGACGAACCGAAGAATAAACTCAAAACTATATACCTACGCTCGCCGTAAGCTGAGGAAAAGGGAATACCTACCCAAATCAGCGAGGAAATTCAATTTCGAGTAAAATTCAAAATCGATTAAAAAACAGCACCCGATAATGAGGACTCAAATCGATCTGGGAAAGACTATTCAAAATTCAACAACTGTCAAACTCCATCCATTCATCCACGCGCCCCCACAGAGATTCACCGCCTGATTACTTTTTTTTTTTTTTTTTTTTTTTTTTTATAAGTCTCAAGGCGAATATTTTAGTCGAATAGGAAAATCGACTCTTCCCTCAAGGCTACCAACCCAATCAATGAAGTTTGACAGCTACGCTGACGTAAGCGGTTCGCTATCATAGACAAAACAGCTGTCCTACGTGTGTCAGTGTCACGCTCTGTTTAAAAACAAACACTACAGTATCCCCCCACTCACGGCAGAATTCACGTAGGGAATTCGTCGAACGCCCTCGTTCGTATATCCCCATGTCTTATGTACTTTAGTTAAGATATGATTAAGTTATGTTGTATAAAATAATAGAATATTATAAACCGCTAAGTTAAAAAAAAATAAACATACAGAACGATAAATCATTGATAAATCTCTAAGTTGTAACAAAAATAGATAATAATAAATGACAATAGTAACACAAAGTGTATACCACTCAAGGCCGTACCGCAAGCATCTTTGCTCCGAAAATAGATATAATAAAAAAAAAATTATAATGTTACCAGTTATACCGCGAAAAACATAATGGTAGAAAATTAACCAAAGAGATGTTATTGGTCAAAGGCGATTTGCTCACAAAATTGCATGTTGTGTGTTCGTCCATCGTGTGTCTCATTTACTGTCTCCCGAGAGAAATAAAAAAAATATCATAAATATTCTATGCTCATCATAGGATATTATGATAAAAGTTGTTGTTAATACGTTTTCATTTGTATTAGCAACTTCAATAAAATGCCTTGGTAGGTAAAAAACTAACAAGCACATTAACAAAACCTTCTCCTGGAAAAGTTAAGAGACAATTAAGTGTTTAAGCATTAATTAGGTGGCAAACAAAGAGATCACACTATCGGGGACGAACACACACATGGGTATCTAAGATGCAGTGTGATACCAAGACCCATTGACGATTTCTACGTCACGCCGGGCAGAAGGCGGAATGGGTATTCGTCGGCCGCCACATCCACGGCGATAAGTCCCTACCTAAATATCTATTCGGGGTCAGCGCTTTTGAAATCTTTTATATGCCATTTGCCTACATACTTCCCGTTTTCGTCTTCGAGCTCGTAAACGAGTGGGGAGAGTTTACGGATTATTTTGCAACGTTCATATTTCGGTGCAAGTTTGACTGAAAAGTATTTATGAGCCGCGCTTTGTTTATACGTCCGTTTCCAAATGTAATCGCCTACGTTAAAGGAAATATCCCTACGACGCCTGTTATAATATTTAACGTTCCTATCGTGGGCTTTTCGCAGTGAGTCCTTGACCTCTTTAAAGATTTCACCTAAATGACCCAGATTAGACGCATGAGTATCCCGGGGTACTATCACTAACTCGTCAAGATCGTTGAAACCGGCATAAATACTACCATCGGTCACAGCCTCCCTACCATGAACTAACATAAACGGAGTATATGACGTGGATTCGTTCACAGAGGTGTTCATAGCGAACTGGATCTTATGAATATTCACGTCCCAAGATCTATGGTCATTTTCAACGAACGAGGCCACCGCAGTGATGACAGTACGGTTATAACGTTCGACAGTGTTAACCTGAGGGCAATACACAGGACCCAAATGGACTTGTGGTATATTATATTTGGCATACAAAGATTGAAGTTCATGGCTTACAAATTGCGATCCGTTATCGGAGATCACGGTTTGAGGTATACCATGAATCAAAAAGACATGATCCTCCAGTCGCTGAGCAATCACCCTACCCGTAGCTCGACGTAAAGGAAATAATAAACAATATTTTGTAAAGCAACACACTACTACCAGCAAATAGTTGTTTTGCTGTCTGGACATCGGCAGTGGGCCAACTAAATCGATGCTGATGCACTGGAATGGCCGACAGCAAACTTTAGGTTCTCCCATGAACCCAGGAGTTGCCAGTGAACTGTGTTTGTATGCGTTGCAAACCGAGCAACTCTTAATAAAATCCACGGTATCCTTATACATACCGGGCCAAAAATATCTTAATTTTAAACGTTTATAAGTTTTTGCCACACCAAGATGAGCCGCGATTGGTTCAGAGTGGTTCTGTTTAATTATAGATTCCCTACTCTCAATCGGGATAACCTGTTTCCACTGGTAATCACCACTGAGCTTATTACTACTTTTTGTGAAACGGTATAACCTACCATCAACTATCTGAAAATTTGGACAAGCTCTAGGTTTGTCCGTACAACGTTTAATTATATTATTATACCACGAGTCGGCTGTGGCGTCAGTGATACCTATAGATGCCACGGGAACAGAGCGGGATAACGCGTCAGGTACCACATTTTGTGAGCCACTGCGATGTTCTATTACAAAATTATAGGGTGATAATCTACAACCCCAACGCGCCAAGCGACCGGTCGGATTTTTAAGCTTCAGAAACCATTTTAGACTAGCATGATCGGTAATAACACGAAATGGCCTACTACCCTCCAGATAGGGACGGAAATGCTCGACTACATGTACCACAGCTAAAGCTTCCCGCTCGGTAGCCGAGTAATTTCGCTCGGCGTGGGTAAGTGAGCGACTACAATACGCGACCGGATGCTCCTGGCCGTCTACGGTTTGGGTGAGGGTACCTCCAATGCCAAAATTGGACGCATCGCAATGAACTGCAAATTCCTTCGTGAAGTCCGGACATGCCAAAACTGGAGCACTTGTAAGAGCCGACTTCAAGTCCAGAAATGCTTGCTCTGCCTCATCCGACCATTTAAAGGGAGGAGCACCCTTACGCGTAGAAGTGAGAGCATTTAATGGCCCGGCCATATGGCTAAAGTTTTTAATAAATCGCCTATAATATGATGCAGTTCCCAGAAAACGTTTCACCTCCTTTCTATTAGCGGGTATGGGAAAATCCACAATAGCTCTTATTTTATCGGGATCGGTACGCAAACCATATTCATCAACCACGTGACCCAAATACTTCAACTGTCTTCTAAAGAATTGACACTTCCCCATATTAATAGTTAAATTAGCCTCCAACAATCTATCTCTGACTTTACGTAGAATATCAAGATGTTCGGACATAGCAGGCGAGGAAGTTAAAATTATTAAATCATCCAAATAAATGAATATTTTATGGTTATCCGGGTTAAAATCTGGTGACCCGGATCCCAACAGCTTATTAAACTCCGGCCCAAACAAACTATCCATCAAGCGCTGCTGAGTGGCAGGCGCTGAGGTCAAACCGAAACACATGACCTTAAATTGAAATAGCCCGCGGGAGGGAATAGTGAATGCGGTCTTTTCCCGGGAATCCGGTGATAATAATACTTGATGGTATGCCGATTTAAGATCGATTGAAGACAGGAATTTCGCGTCACGGAGCTGGTCCAGGATGCTACTGATATACGGCAAAGGATAGGCGTCATGCTTTGAAATCGCGTTGAGTTTCCTACTGTCCAAACAAAAACGATAAGATCCATCCGACTTTTGCGCCAGAGTGACGGGATTGTTCCACGCACTATTGCTCGGCTCCACCACATCATCTTTGAGCATTTGGTCTAGTTGCTTGTTCATTTCGGCCAACTTTTCCGGAGACATGATATAGTAACGCTGCTTGATCGGTGGATGATCGCCCGTGTCTATTTTGTGCGTGACCAAGTGAGTCCTACCTAATCCTCTCTTCTCCGCTGATATATCCTCAAACAATCGTATTACTTCCTGAGCCTGCCTACGCTCGGACTCAGAGAGCGACTCAAAATCTTGTAAAAATCTATCGTTACAAGTGATCGAACCAATATGATTACCCCCCGGCAAATACTCACCACCCTCCAATAAGGATAGAACGTCGGGTGCTATCTTAAATTCTTTCCAGAAATTCATCCCAAAAAGTAGCTCAGTGGCGACCCCAGGTACTAAGTAGAATTTAATAGTGGCGGTTCTTCCTCCGACAGTGACTGGCAAAAATATGTAGCCCGTCACTGGAGACGACGAACCGTTTGCAGTAGTAATGTGTGTTAAGTCCCATGACTTATGTACAGTACCAAGGCCAGAAAAATGTTTTATTGCATTGTTACCTACAATAGATATTTCAGAACCAGAGTCTAGCAAGCCTATATATTTTAATTCATAAATAGTAATTTTTAAAAATGGACGGGCATCCCCTCTTGTGTTGTGAATCGGCGCTGTCAGATGTTGACATTCATTTTGACACTTTTTAATAATGTTTTGTTTATTACTATCGAAAAACCGTCGAATTACTTCCAACCACGAATCCCATTCGTGTTTAGACAAAAATGTATAACAGCGCCGATTCACACCTTCCCGTTTTTTGGAAGAGAAGTATTCTTAGCTTTCCCCTGGGAGCACTCGGGACACGATCTTGCCGTCTCCCCTTTCCGGCCGCAACGATAACAAACCAAAACATGAGCTTCCCGGCATGTTCCCAGCGTATGCCCTTCAACACGGCAACGCACACAGAACTTATCATTTCCCACCAGTTGCACGGCTGAGACCTTAGGCAGTTGTCTATTATTGCTATTCTTATAACTCAGATCTGGAGCTAAGCAAGCCTGGGTTATTTTAGGTGGTTCACTAAAATGTTGGGAACGCTCCTTGGCACCTTCCAGAAGTCTACATTTGCGTTTCAAATCTGTCCAGGACTCTATGGGATTCAAAGCTAATTGGGTAGTGTAAAAAGGTCTAATATTAAAAAGAACAATATTCAATTTCTCTTCCTCTGAGAGCGACTTTGACAACCGAGTAAAATAGTTCTGCATAATGCTAAGATAATTCACTATGCTTTCATCGGAACCCTGAGTGCGAGACCGGATCTCTTGTAATAAACGATGATCATAATCTGATGGTAAATATTCATCAAGAAGCAAGGTTTTCAACCCTAACCAGCTATGTACTTCGGATTGCACCCCACGATACCAACAAAGAGCCTCATCTGTAAACAATTCAGCTGCAGAATTGAACAATTTACCATCTGTTACACCACGAGACAAACATAACTCCTCTAAACGCTGCAAGAATGCCTTTACACAGGTTTTCCCATTAAACCGTATGTTTAGTTTATGTACGGCAGCACCAGAGTCAGGGGAAGCATTCCCAGTGCGTTCAGAAGCAGCATGGACTCTGCTATTCTCTTCCGGAGGCACCTGAGTTAAACTACTCTTAAAATGGTGCATAATGTTATCTAACTTAACCAGAAACTTGTCCAGACGTTCTTGCAGCGCCTCCAATTGAGAGGCGATGCTGTCATCATTATCAGAATCTAAGCGACTAAGTCTATGAAACAAGTGATGTGCTAATGATTGTATTCTGTTCAGTGCTTTAAGGGAACTAGCTCTAGAAGAAGTTTGAGAAGTAAGATCATCTAAACTGTCTAATTTCTCCCTAATAATATCCAACTCTGATTCTATCTCTACTTCACAAGTTAATATTTCATCAGAAGGTAAATCTTTATTTAAAGCACGTACTTGTGCCTTTAAAGCAGGCACCCCGTCCACAGGCTTCGCACCCCTAATTCTGACTTCATATTCCAACTCATCTTTGTGTAACAAGTTAAAAGTGATTGGCCTCTGTTCCATTTTGTAAGTTAAAATTACTCCTAGTGTGGCAAAATAAAGAAATGTTCAATAACAAAGTGTAATTAATATGATAATAAAATCACCTACCTGTTAAGATATATCAGTTAAAATAGTAGTGTTGTAACAAGTGTGGTTTCACACCTGAGGGTTGAAAATTGTTAGGTTCTAAAGGATTAGGTTTCTCAATGTTAGGTTTCTTCTTGTTAGGTTCAAAAAAGTGAGGTTGGTGAACTAACCTACCAAAAATCAGTACACAAGAGGGTTTTTTTTTTTCCTTTAAATAAGGGTATAAAAAAGTAAATATGACTTTTTTGATTGTAAATTTTGAGCCAATATCGATCATCCGATGTTACAAATTATTATGTTTACAACACAGTATAACCAGATAAACAAATCTTTGGATATAAGCCAAATAATTCAGAGAAAAAAGAAAATTTAAAAAAAAAAGAAAAATCACCAATATCGATCAACCTTTTTTGAGCAATTAATGACCAAAAAAAAGAGCAAAGTAAATGCTACAAAGCCTTGTTTCCACTTGTTCGGGCGCCACATGTGATGTTAAATTCCCCTCTACTGCCCTCTCTTCGCTCACTCAGAGCACCGGGGGAACAATAAAAGAAAACCAAAAAAATTAAGATAATGTTATAAGTATATTTTATCCACTTTAGATACCAAAGCATAGGAATTCAGTAGTTTTAAGTTATTGCTTATATAAATCAACAAGTCTAACTATGTTTATTATTTATATAATAACTATGTTTCACTAATTATAAATATCTAAGCTGAATACAGTAGTTCAAAGTTAATGTGTATATAAACCAACAAGTTGTCATGAAAGGTTATAATTATATGAATATCAGACATTCATAACACTTTACCATGTACTTACAATATAATCCTTACTAATATATTTTATCCACAAATACCACATAGACTAGACTGAATAAGCTATTGAGTGGATTTCAGAGGTTCTACGGCTCGTTTGATCGATATTGGTGACAAACTTAGTTAATTCTAGTTCTCAGTGAGATAACCAGTTATATAGGTATATGTAAATATATGGAAATGGGCAAGTCGGGGTCCAACCTCGCCTGCTGGTTCCTTTTCACGTTCACCCGGGGTTAGTAGAGAAATACCTTGATTATGATAGGTTAAGCTGTGTATAATCTGTCTGCTGTTCGGCCGGGTTACATAAAACCGGAGAGCGGCTGGCAAATAAACTCCCGCGCCCCTTCTGGTCCGTGCACAGAACAAAAGTCTCCTTGTTAGTCCTCCAGTATTTCTTGAGGGGAACGTACAAGCCGTTCGAAATATGAAACTATCCGTAAGTATTTTGTTTCCTATCACAAGTTACCGCCTTATTATTGCAATCGCCTTGCGAAGGTTCGTGTTCGTCCACGAAACTCAGTTCGGTTAGCGACTCCGCGCTTTTTCCGCCAATATCCTTCGGGATATAAACTTTTCGGATCTATCTCACGACTTCGACGACAATAATATGCCGTTTATTATACTTTGGGCAGAAGAAAAGATGAAAAGTTAACTGTACCACAAACAGATTGTGAAATTTTAAAAGTTGTTTTGACAATTGCTCATAGATGATAGACGGATCGTCTACTCCCAAACATGTGTCTATGATTTGTTTCCCACTTCAACTGAAGGCAAAGGCCACAGTCAAACAGACAGCCGCCGCATTCGAGACGAACCGAAGAATAAACTCAAAACTATATACCTACGCTCGCCGTAAGCTGAGGAAAAGGGAATACCTACCCAAATCAGCGAGGAAATTCAATTTCGAGTAAAATTCAAAATCGATTAAAAACAGCACCCGATAATGAGGACTCAAATCGATCTGGGAAAGACTATTCAAAATTCAACAACTGTCAAACTCCATCCATTCATCCACGCGCCCCCACAGAGATTCACCGCCTGATTACTTTTTTTTTTTTTTTTTTTTTTTTTATAAGTCTCAAGGCGAATATTTTAGTCGAATAGGAAAATCGACTCTTCCCTCAAGGCTACCAACCCAATCAATGAAGTTTGACAGCTACGCTGACGTAAGCGGTTCGCTATCATAGACAAAACAGCTGTCCTACGTGTGTCAGTGTCACGCTCTGTTTAAAAACAAACACTACAACTTCCACTTCCACAACAATATCGTTTATAAATCGTTAAAAAAGCCGAGATGAGATCCCTAGGGCACGCCTGAAATAATGAATACAAAAGATGATGTGAAACCTCTCACTGCAACTGCTTAAGGTCTATCTTTTAGGTAAGAAGTCAACCATCTCAGGAGATCACCGTGTATACTGACATTTTCTTCTTGGGTGAATATTTTCAAGTTAAGCTATTAGTATTGAGTGCGATATAGTATCGAAAGCCTTCGAAAAATCAGTATACACGGTATCCACCTGAGACCCCCATCCATGGTGGCAAGCACATATTCAAAAAATTCACACAAATTTGATTCGGTACATCGTTTGTTAATAAAACCATGTTGCTGTGTAACAACAAAAGGTCTAAAAGCTGGAAAAAACGAATCGTAGATAATTTTCTCTTACATCTTTGGTACAACCGATAGTTTTGATATTCGTCTATAGTTTTGATATCATGTTTATTTCCTGCTTTAAAAATGGATACAATTAATGAACGCTTCTAATATTCAGGCATTATACCAGTAGACAACAATAAAGAAAACAATTTGGAGATCGGTTGTGCAAGCAATTTACGACAACGTTTCAAGAAAATTGGAGGTATACCATCTGGACCTTTACCTTTTGATTCATTCAATTGATTGAATGAAAGATATTTCTCAACTAATTCAGTGTTAATGTACACGTTAGTTAATATAAAATTAAATGGATAAAGATATACAGGGACATCGGCAGAAAAAATATCAGATTGCTTGTCAAATACCGAGTGAAAAAAAATATTGAAAGCTTCCGCAATTACATGTCCCTCTGAGAAAGTGTGTTATTTAAATAAGGAGTCCGGTATGCGATTAATTGACTTTTTAAATTTGATGTATACCCAGAAGGCTTTCGAATTATTTTTAATATTAATCTCTGTGCTTTAATTGAATTTCTAATAACAAGAACTTTCAAGCTCCTGGCACTGCCTACGCAAACTTGAAAATGTTTCATAATGAGAAAACCTTCCATATATTTATTTGTTTCTTAGGTTTTCACACGCATATCACTCATTAAATAAAACACGTTTCAACGGATAAGATGTACTTATTTTGTTTATTGGCGTTTCGCAGGCTTTTCAGGTCAGCGTCGTCAGACTAATAGTTCTTCCATATATTTTCTATTTCTTATGCATTTTATTTTTCCTTCTTATCAAATTAATAAACGAGCATGTAAACCGTGTAGGATATTTAGTATCGTCATGATTTTGGTCCCTGTCTCTCAAAAACCCTCTCCGTAACTCGACTGCAGCCGAAATGAAATGTGCTACAACACGAAAAACACTCTGGCCCATGGCCCACCACTTCCTTGCACTTTGCACAACGAGAATGAGCGAACGCTGTTGCTATTGCAGTTGAACGGCATGTAGAGGTATACCGTTCAATAGGAGAAAATACTACTCCTGGTCCGCGTGTCTACTCAACGGGGTACTGCAGGAGTGTGATGAGTCAGATTTTTAAATCTAGAAGTAAAATGCTTGAAAATATACAACAAAAACTATCTGAAAATTCTTAAACAAGCTCAAAAAAGTTTGCATTGCAGTCTGGTGATATTATTATCGTTTCGCAGAACACTTTTTAATCTAATAAATTTGCTTTCCCGACTGCTAGTATTATAGTTCAAGAACCCAAGGCTGCCAAACCTAACTTATTTTCTAATAGACAAAATATGGATAATCGAGTAGTATTAACATTATTACGTACCTGTGCCACCCGATACCTGAAAATTGGCACACAGCGCAAGTTAGCGAGTATGTATACATTTATTGTAATACATCTTGATTATCCATATTTTGTCCACCAGAAAATAAGTAAAGTCTGGCAACCTTGGAATCTTACTCAATTACTAAATATGTAGTTAAAGTTTAAGAGAGGCAGGGCATAGCGGATTAACTGCAAGAACAGGAGCACCCGTCTGAGAAGGTAACCTCCACCCTTTTTTTTCTATGACGGAGAGAAAAATGCATAATATCTACGACAATGACCAACGCCGCGTTGGTTTTCTGTCAACAAACTCTAGCGTGGTGCATTCAGCAAGCGGCGAGGAGCCCGAGGGCCACTAGTCGGTGCGGGTATACCACAGAACACCACAGTAAAATAACACTACCTTTTGTTAATGTTATGTTCCTATTTGTGAGTAAGGTTCTGGAACTCACTGTGGAGCTCTAGGGCTCTCCGAAATAAGGGATTGTGTCAGGTTAGGCAACGGCGTGAGTGATATGTTTTGTATCACAAGCGTCTATGCAGGGGTGCTTAAACTTGAACTGCTGGCGATCTACCTCAAAAGTTTTAGACTACTTACGATCGACTATGAGAAGTTGCAAGTATGTGTGATGCAGGGTTGTCGTACATACACGATACAACCCACCTGCCTAGGTAGGGTGTACCGTAGCATATAGAGATATTAGCAGTCGATCGCGATCGACCAGTCGATTTGAGCAGACCTAGTCTATAGGCTATGGCGGCGGTCCGCTTACCATCAGGCAGGCCATATGCTTGTCTGCCACACTTTTATAACATAAAAAGTACTAAAATGCGTAGTTAATCCTATTTTCAAAAATTCATAATGTTTAGACGTTTCTTACATAAAACAACTTAACGGATTTGGATAAAAAGTAGTTTGTAGTTGGAACCTCGCAGAAGATATTCATAGATACGGTATAGTTAATTTCAGAAGACCTGTTTCTTAATTATTTGTGATTTAATATGTGTACCAAGTCGGTTTTATTTAAGTTAAAGGTTTTATTTGAATTCTAAAGTTCACGTGGACGAAACCACAGGCAGGCTAGTGACTAATGAAATCCATCACTGCAGTCAAATCTGTCTTCTTTTCTATAGTAACTCACTAAAATTTAGTGTAAATATCTTGCCCAAGTGGGAGAGTTAAACCATCTTTCAAAATTGTATTTAAAGGACAATGGCGAAATATTTGTTGAAGTAAATCTTTAGCGTCTATAGATGTTATTATCAGAAATGTTAATAAAATAATCTCAAAAGATTTATTAAATAATTGAGGAGAGTTGTCTAAGTCTGGAATTAAAAACTTAAAAAAGGGAAACACAATTGACTATTTCTTTATTTATTTTATTGTGGCTTTTGAGCCATTTATTTTAAGTGATTTTCGTGATTAAATCAACTTCAAGTTTGTTGTTCGTATGTTTTGCATCGCTTTACGCTTAAACTATATTTAACTATCTATCAAAAATATCGGGAAACATTATTTTTCAATATTATACTGAAACCATAATAAATAACCTCCGCAATAAAAAAAGAGTATGGCGCCAATTCTAACGCATAAAAACTGTAACTGTCACTGTCATGCTGTCATCGAATTGCTGTTGTTATCATTATCGTTGCTTGTGCATGCGTATTGCAAAGATTTTTCAATTCAATTCAATTCAATTAATTTATTGCAGACCATAATGGAGATACAAAGGTGGTAACATATAGACAAAAGTGCATTATGGACCCTGTAGTGTAGGGTATCGCAATTGCAAGAGGAGAGGACGTCTTATTCATAATTCCTTATTGTGATATAATTTGTTATATCCAATGAATTAAAACCCATAAAAAATATTTATTCATACTACTCCAATAAGATATTGTATAATTACATTTATGATTTATGTACGATTATTAATTATGTAAGTATTGTATTATATCTTTTTATAATAAAAATAATATTGTATTTGTTATATTTATTCCATAGTAGTTTTATCATTTAGGTATTCCTGGAGGCTATAATAGCATTTATTCAATAACATTAACTTAATTTTTTTAATAAAAACATTGTAATTTTCTTCATTTTTTAAAATTTCAGGTAATTTATTATAGATTGTTATAGACATATTATAAGTGCTCGATGAGCATAATTTAAGGCGAGTAGTTGGAACCATTAGGTTTTTCTTGTGTCTCGATGTATATTTTGAAGGAATGTTTTCTCTTCTAGTAAAAAAAATTGAGTATTTTTTTACAAATTTACAAATCTCAAATATATAAATGCTTGGTAAAGAGAGAATTTCATATTTTTGGAAGTAAGGTTTACAACTTTCAGTTTGGTTAATATTAACAATAATACGAATAAGTTTCTTTTGTAGTGTAAATAAAGAGGATACGTCCGTACTGTTCCCCCACAAGATGATTCCATAGGTAAACCAGGCATTGGCATAAGCATAATATGAGACAAGAGCAGTCTTTAGATCTGTTGTTTTTTTGACCTCTCGAAGTGCATATGTAAAACTAGATAATTTATTTTTTAACATCTGGATGTGAGATTTCCAATTTAAGTTAGTGTCTATAGTTATACCCAGTAATGAAAAATCATTCACACATTCGATATTTTTGTTTTGAAAACTATAACAGAATTTTAGCGGTAATTTTTGACGCGGGTGAAAGGTGAAGTTTATTCTAAGGTTATGTTTGTTTAACCAGTTAAAAGTCTGGGTCATTATTAAATTTAATTTGGTTTGTAAGTTGTTGTTGTTTTTACAAGATGTGAGAAGAGAAATATCGTCCGCAAATAGGACACACGGTTCCTCTATTGTTTTAAGGAGGTCATTGATATAAATTAGAAAAAGGAGACATCCGATGACGCTCCCCTGAGGAATGGAAGCGTTTATAGTTTTACTTTCAGAGAGAACCTTTATTATTTCTTTGTGTATATGATCAAAATATTCTATTTCAACAAATTGCTGACGGTTTTGCAAATAACTTTTAAACCAATTGTGCGCTGTTCCGCGAATGCCTATTCCGTATAATTTATTAAGTAGTATTTTATGATTAACACTATCATATGCTTTCAACATATCCAATAGAATTCCAATAGCATATTTTTTATCTTCTATTACTTTAATTATTTGCTGAACATATTTATAAACAGCCAAAACTGTAGACCGTTTCTTCCTAAAAGCCATTCTGGCTTTCATCGAAGATTTCAAACTTTTCACAGAACTTAATAACACGATCATTCATTGCTTTCTCAAATATCTTTGACGAAGTAGACAGCAAGGCGATGGGACGGTAATTGTTAGGATTTGATTTGTCATTTTTCTTATGGATAGGCTTGATAATTGTTGTTTTTAGTAATGTAGGGAAAACACCTTCTTTGAAGGACTGATTAATCAACATTGTAAATGGCAAAGTTAACTGATCGGCACATTCCTTGATTAAGCGGGGCGGAAATTCATCAAATCCATAGCTATTTTTATTTTTTAAATTCCTAATGATTTTCCTTACTTCGTAAGGTTCCACTGGGCTTAGAAACATGGTGTTAAGCGTAGGGTTGAGCACGTGAGTACCACAGCCGCTATCAGTCGACAAAGTTGATTCACCAACGGAAGAAAAGAAGTTATTAAAAATATTTGCAATGGATTTAGGTTCGGAATACATTATATTGTTATAATTTAGTTTAATATTACATTTATCTTTAATATTTTTCTTGTTTGTCGTTTCATTCACTATACTCCACATAGTTTTAACTTTATTATTAGATTGTTTCATTCTGTTTATAAAGTGTAACTTTTTTGCACATATTATAGATTTTTTAAGTATTTTTATATATTTTTTATAATGTGTTCTTAATATAGGATTATTAGATTTAGTGTTAAATATTTTAAGTAGCCTTTTATGTTGACATGATTTTTTTATTCCTATTGTTAACCAGACTTTTTTATTTTTTATGACTTTAAATTTTCTTTTAGGGATATATTGATTTAGTATTTCTGATAATGTATTGTTAAATGCAGCATAATTTTCATTTATATTTTTATTTTTAATAATTATTTTATTCCAATCAACTAACTGTAATTTTTCTTTATAATCTGTGATTGCTTTTTTATTATATATTCGCTTTTCTACATACCAAGTGCTGTCCTTTACTTGTTTAGGTATCTTGAGTTCTACGTATATACCTGAGTGATATGAAAAACCCAAAGCTTCCACCGAGGTTTTTATGTGCTTACTATCAAAATTGGTAAAGATGTGGTCTATACATGTTGAAGATGTTGGTGTAAAATGTGTCGGTTCCTTAATATGTTGAGTAAATTTAAATTCTAACATAAAGTTTAAGAATTCTAATGCCTTTTTGTTACGATCTAATAAGTTAATGTTAAAATCCCCACCTATTATTACTTTGTATTTTGTATATTTGCTATTTACATAATTCAGAATTTTATTTAATCGGCTATAAAATAAGACCTCCTCCCGTCTGTTCCAGTACATTACAATTAAAAGTATATTTTCTTTAACTAGCTCGATTGCACAGACCTCCAGCATATACTCAATTGACATTTTCTTTATATCATTATTCTCAATAGACTCAATATGCTCTTGCAGTAGGACGCAAACACCTCCTCCTATTCTATATTTTCTGGAAAATGAGGCAGCTATTTTATATCCATCAATTTGAACCATCTGAAGTTTTTCCTGTGAAAGCCATGTTTCAGAAATACATAATGCATGGTGTGACGGATTTTGCTCTAGGAATGATTCCAAAATATCTCGTTTATTATATAAACTTTGCATGTTTTGATAAAGAATTTTAAATGGTGGTTCTGTAGTTTCGAAAGTTGTGATTTTTTCCATCCGTTTTCTCGCCTACTTGATTACTACTTGAAAAGTTCACAAAGTCTTTATTTTGTGTGTTATCTGTACTTTTTAATGTTTTATTTTTCATGTTAATTTTTTCTCCTTCTATGTATAATTTATTGTTACGAATAACTGCATAAAAACCATTTTTTCGAGCTAGCAACATTTCCTCTCGCATATTTTTCCTTTGCAAGCGAGTATTTTTGTCCATAAATTCAGAAATTGACAATCCTGTCCTATTGAAGCAACTGTTATTTTCTAATAAATATTTTACCATTTTTTTACTAATTAGTTCAATCACTAGGGGTCTATTTCCTTGCCCTTTGTATTTTCCAATTCTGTAGGTTTGTTCAATATAGCCTAATAAATCAACTTGTAAAAATTCTTGAAATAATCCATTTAATCTATTTCATATTCTGTTTCGTGATAATATTCGGGGAATCCGAAAAGAACAATTTTTTTGAGATTTAGCTCAGGGTTGAAATTTTTCTCGGCTGATAAAATCCTTGATTCCATTTCTTTTATCTCCTTTCTGATAATATAATTTTCCTGTTGTAATTTTTCTATTTGTTGTTTTATATTCTCCATGTCTATTTTTCTAGTTTCATTTTGTTCCTTTAAGTATTTTGTTTCATTTTTCAATTCGTCACGTATATCCTTAATTGCCAGGCCTATTTCTGTCTGTATAATAGTTTGTAGCTGTAATAATATGTTTGTATTATTTTCTTCCAATTTGTGTTTTATAATATCACCTAAATTTCGCAATATTGAAGAGGTTTCGTTAGTTATAACGGTATTCGTATTTTCATTATCAATTGTTTCGCCAAGAATGCTCAAGTCTTCAGAACTAAGTGTTTCATTTCTCCCAGTTGTAGTTTTCCTCACAGTGATATAATCTAATTCATTCGCTGTATACTGTGTTTTTTCCGACTCATTTTGACGTACCGGTGTATGAATGTTCCCTGTTTTAGGTATTTTGCAATGGCAAGCAGGGCATTTCCACATTTTTTTGTGATCAGCAGTCATCGTGTTGTTAAATCGCTGTACAGATACATTTGCACAATCTAAATCGTATGTGCTATTACAAAGAACACAACGAAGATACTCCCTTTTAGGTAATTTTTCTTGACAACCCTCGCATACAGTAGACATTGTTTACAAAATAAATATAAACAACACAAATATCAACAACAAAAGTGCGACCTCTATAGTTTTTTACTCCTTCTGCTTTCTATTTTTAGATCCAAACAAGAACCTTTACTTAATTTCTTGTCTTCGCTAGCTAGTAGCAATAAATGACCGTAGATGGCGTTAAATATCTCAGTAGGTGCGCGATTTATATTTTTATAGCAGATTTCTTATTTTATATTTATTAATCTTAATGCACTTTTAATACTTTATTTTAACTTCAGTCAATATTAAGGTGAATCGACTTATTGTAATATAGTAACTTTTTAATCACTGTGTTAGGCATCAATTGAAGGTATTCCGATTAAAGACTATTCACAATCCATCGATCACTGTTTTCCTATTAATACTTTTTAACAGCTGTTTTGATCACTTTGCAAACACTTTTCCAAACAATTTAACTAATTTACTGCACTGTAGAAATATTTTTACCATAAAATAAGCACTTTTATAATATTAAAATAAATTATCTGCACTGAGCTAATGTTTACGCTGTACAGTAGCGCCCTCTCTCCTTGAGAGGGATTTAAATCGGCGTAGTGTGTTTTTTTCTGAGATATGTATTTTTTATGTGACTTGGACTGCTTTTGGACTTTCGAGATCTTACCCTGGGACTGTTGAGTAGTGCTTGCCTAAGACTAAGAATCTGATATTTTGAATTTCTTGCTGGGGATTTCGGATAAGATTCTTTCCCATACTGTGGATTTTATTTCATTGTATTTACTATCTATATGATATTTTGATCAAAGAATATGTGGAATAAAACATATTTAAAAAAGTGTTTCATATTTAATTGATATCCCATTAATATATCACATTGTATTCGGTCGGTCAGTACCTACGCCCGCTGATCATACATTAAAAAATCATTTTTTCGTCACTAATCAACGGGACCGGTATACTTCTACAGTTCCGTTGCACGTATTTTTTATTTTGATCTATAAATACTCCTGAAAATACTTTATTAATTCGTTGTTGTATTACTTGGTATGACATAACCTCCAAAACTTCAAAGTAGAATATCTATAAATCCAGACTTCCTATAATAAAAGAAATAAGATGAATCTAATCGAAAATCTAAACTCTATAATTTAACATGTAATTCTTTTTAAGACAAAAAAAATATTTCAACAAAAATTTGTATGAGAGTTCGCCATTGTCCTTTAGCGCAAACAAAAAGTCAATTCATTCATTGGTCACATTCGACACGGTTTTCTTTTAATTGGCTTCTCGCATGTGATCAATATAATAATATATAATATAATAACAATATTATCGTTTTGTTTGCGCTAAATTTAAATACAATTTTGAAAGATTGTTTAACTCTCCTACCAGGGCAAGTCGGTTTTCCCAAAGGTTTGTCTCTAGTATCTGTGTCACTGCCAACTATGATATCATCACCATCAGACTATTAATGTCTCCACTGCTGGGGCAGAGGCCTTCTTCCCTAGGGAGATTGCGCCACCACGCGGGTCGAGTGTGGATTGATGGGTGCTAACTAATGCAGATACAGCCGGGACCAACGGCTTAACGTGCCTTCCGAAGCAGTCCTCCGTGCTTTGCTCGAGATTGAAGACTTTTGGTCACCCATCCAATTATCGACCATTGCGAAAGTTGCTTAACTTCATCAATCGTAGCCAAATGCGCTAGCCACCTGCGCTATCGAGCTCCTCCTAAACTATGATATAAGTATAAGTTTATGGTGTGTGAACCCCGAGTCGTGTAAATCTTATAAATTAGCTCTCATCAAGAGCCATGGACCTCCAACATAACTCAACGGTTTAGGCTGACAATTAAATAAATCGTTGGCATAGGGGCTTACTCTCATCTTTCAAGTTCTTAAGCCAACGTTGGAGATAATCCACAAAAGCTTATAGTTTTCAATGTTTCATCCATTTTATGGCGTGTGCAGACAAGGGAGTTTCGTCCGCGAACTTTCTTGTCATATTTTCTATAGATTAAACATCTAGCAGTTAAATGTTTAAAAAATAAAAAATATATCTATAATTGCTAATTCTTCTATCAAATGTTTAATACTTGTTATGATATTCATTTGACATTGTGGGTTACCTACAATGCGACGAGATGGCGCTGCCTTGCAGCGAAGGGCGAGAGAAAATTCGACACGGCCATCAGGGCAGCGGTAGCATAATGGTCAGTGCATTCGCCCGGTTAGCGAAGGGCTCGGTTCGAGTCCCGTCTGCTGCCTGGCCCGCGTAGATTTTTTTCCCAGTAAAATTTTCTTTCGATTTAAACATCTAGCCTAACAGTTACATGGTTAAAATTAAAAAATATAACTACTTATAATTGCTTAAATCTAAAGAAAATATAACTAGAAAAAATTCCACGCGGACCAGGCAGCAGACGGGACTCGAACCCGCACCCTTCGCAATCTGCAATGGCGCTGCCCTGCAGCTTAAGAATAGCTAGAAAGAATTTCGACGCGGTCCGTGAGGGCCGCGGTAGCATAATTGGTCGTGCATTCGCCCGGATTGCGAAGGGTGCGGGTTCGAGTCCCGTCTGCTGCCTGGTCCGCGTGGAATTTTTTCTAGTTATATTTTCTTTAGATTTAAACATCAAGCAGTTACATGCTTTAAAAATAATAAAAATTATAACTATAATTGCTATTTCTTCTTTCAAATGTTTAATACTTGTAAAAGTATTCATTTGACATTGTGGGTTTACCTATAATGCGAAGAGATGGCGCTGCCCTGCAGCTTAAGAATAGCTAGAAAGAATTTCGACGCGGTCCGTGAGGGCCGCGGTAGCATAATTGGTCAGTGCATTCGCCCGGATTGCGAAGGGTGCGGGTTCGAGTCCCGTCTGCTGCCTGGTCCGCGTGGAATTTTTTCTAGTTATATTTTCTTTAGATTTAAACATCAAGCAGTTACATGCTTTAAAAATAATAAAAATTATAACTATAATTGCTATTTCTTCTTTCAAATGTTTAATACTTGTAAAAGTATTCATTTGACATTGTGGGTTTACCTATAATGCGAAGAGATGGCGCTGCCCTGCAGCTTAAGAATAGCTAGAAAGAATTTCGACGCGGTCCGTGAGGGCCGCGGTAGCATAATTGGTCAGTGCATTCGCCCGGATTGCGAAGGGTGCGGGTTCGAGTCCCGTCTGCTGCCTGGTCCGCGTGGAATTTTTTCTAGTTATATTTTCTTTAGATTTAAACATCAAGCAGTTACATGCTTTAAAAATAATAAAAATTATAACTATAATTGCTATTTCTTCTTTCAAATGTTTAATACTTGTAAAAGTATTCATTTGACATTGTGGGTTTACCTATAATGCGAAGAGATGGCGCTGCCCTGCAGCTTAAGAATAGCTAGAAAGAATTTCGACGCGGTCCGTGAGGGCCGCGGTAGCATAATTGGTCACTGCATTCGCCCGGATTGCGAAGGGTGCGGGTTCGAGTCCCGTCTGCTGCCTGGTCCGCGTGGAATTTTTTCTAGTTATATTTTCTTTAGATTTAAACACCAAGCAGTTACATGCTTTAAAAATAATAAAAATTATAACTATAATTGCTATTTCTTCTTTCAAATGTTTAATACTTGTAAAAGTATTCATTTGACATTGTGGGTTTACCTATAATGCGAAGAGATGGCGCTGCCCTGCAGCTTAAGAATAGCTAGAAAGAATTTCGACGCGGTCCGTGAGGGCCGCGGTAGCATAATTGGTGAGTGCATTCGGCCGGATTGCGAAGGGTGCGGGTTCGAGTCCCGTCTGCTGCCTGGTCCGCGTGGAATTTTTTCTAGTTATATTTTCTTTAGATTTAAACATCAAGCAGTTACATGCTTTAAAAATAATAAAAATTATAACTATAATTGCTATTTCTTCTTTCAAATGTTTAATACTTGTAAAAGTATTCATTTGACATTGTGGGTTTACCTATAATGCGAAGAGATGGCGCTGCCCTGCAGCTTAAGAATAGCTAGAAAGAATTTCGACGCGGTCCGTGAGGGCCGCGGTAGCATAATTGGTCAGTGCATTCGCCCGGATTGCGAAGGGTGCGGGTTCGAGTCCCGTCTGCTGCCTGGTCCGCGTGGAATTTTTTCTAGTTATATTTTCTTTAGATTTAAACATCAAGCAGTTACATGCTTTAAAAATAATAAAAATTATAACTATAATTGCTATTTCTTCTTTCAAATGTTTAATACTTGTAAAAGTATTCATTTGACATTGTGGGTTTACCTATAATGCGAAGAGATGGCGCTGCCCTGCAGCTTAAGAATAGCTAGAAAGAATTTCGACGCGGTCCGTGAGGGTCGCGGTAGCATAATTGGTCAGTGCATTCGCCCGGATTGCGAAGGGTGCGGGTTCGAGTCCCGTCTGCTGCCTGGTCCGCGTGGAATTTTTTCTAGTTATATTTTCTTTAGATTTAAACATCAAGCAGTTACATGCTTTAAAAATAATAAAAATTATAACTATAATTGCTATTTCTTCTTTCAAATGTTTAATACTTGTAAAAGTATTCATTTGACATTGTGGGTTTACCTATAATGCGAAGAGATGGCGCTGCCCTGCAGCTTAAGAATAGCTAGAAAGAATTTCGACGCGGTCCGTGAGGGTCGCGGTAGCATAATTGGTCAGTGCATTCGCCCGGATTGCGAAGGGTGCTGGTTCGAGTCCCGTCTGCTGCCTGGTCCGCGTGGAATTTTTTCTAGTTATATTTTCTTTAGATTTAAACATCAAGCAGTTACATGCTTTAAAAATAATAAAAATTATACTTATAATTGCTATTTTTTTCTTTCAAATGTTTCATACTTGTAAAGTCTGGACTCTCCGTCTGGAACCTCTAGACCACTCGACTTGAGGGGAGTGACTCAACTAGAGGGCGACTCTGAGACTCGGACCTCGGCTCTAGTTAGCCGTTGTCGTGGGGGGCGGGGAAAAAGGCCGCGGTACCCGGTATGGCGTGTCGTGTGTAGACCGGGTCTTCGCTCTCTTATACTATGGGTTAGGTGTCTGCCTAATGCTTAGCTAGTGTGCAAGTTTGCTAGCTGTGTGGTATTTATGGCCTGTGTGGGAGGAATTGGAGGCGCGTTGGCGCGGGTAATTTCTTCGTCAGGGTACTCTAAGTCGCGCTTAGGCTGACGGAATCGGAGGGATCCACGATTGGAGGACGTGAGAGCGGGTGCTTATAATGTTGACAAGAATGTGCCTACTGCCCGCTCCCCCACACCCTTTACCCCGCAGGCGAGGACTCAGTAAATTTTGCTATATTGGTATGAAATTCTAAATAAGGACATTCTTACTCACGTTTCGCTACCACAGCACCGTTAAAAAAAGTTATATGTTATTCGAATCCCCGACATTTTCCCACGTTAATAGTTTTGCAAAAATATATTACTTTGTTGTTTTGGTAATAAAATGACCGATTCATGATGTGATAACACACCAATCACCACCAGATAATTCTAATGCAGTAAAGGACATTTCCACCCAATTACTACCGAAAAAATCGAGAAAACAGTATAAAAAGACTTACTAAAGCTTCATGAATTGGAAAATATCAAAGGGTTAATACAATAATAATTTACATATAGAGGATTCAAATCCAGGGTGTAGTTAATCCTCATTCGTGTTTGAATATCCGTCATTATACAACAGTTGCATAAATAACTTTAATATTTTAGTTCCTTTTTAACAGCAAAAATTAAAGGCTTGCTTTATAATAATTTTGCGTTTATTTATATTTTCAACTAGCGGCCCGCCCTCGCTTCGCTTCGGTGTAGAGCTGAAGTGTAGACTACAGTTTTTGTTCTCAGGCTTGTATTATACACAATGACATTCATCTATGATTCTTCTTATACCTTAATGCAAAGTCTCAGCACGATCGGTTTAAAATTGACAAAGTTTCATACAAACTTTCATTCCCTATTTTATCCCCTTGGGGGTAGAATTGATCAAAATCCTTTCTTAGCGGATGCCTACTTCATAACTTCTACCTGCATGCCAATTTTCAGCCCGATCCGTCCAGTGGTTTGGGCTGTGCGTTGATAGATCACTATGTCAGTCAGTCAGTCACCTTTGAGTTTTATATATATAAGATATCTGTCGTAATGAGTTGAATAATGAGTTGAAATATAATGAAAAAAGAACATCTTTTAGACTTGGGAACTTCGATAATATATTATTTATTAACTAGCAACCAGTGAACCAAATGTTCACCAAAACCTGATTTAAAAAAAAATGAATTTAATTAATTGAGAACTTCGGAGATTTTGTGTGGTTTCGTTTGAAATTCGTGATTTCTCGAAAACCGGAAGTGCTACGTTACTCAAATCTGGTTTGTAGTCTTATCAGACTATTCTTAACTTATAACTTAAATATTCTCATTATCTATCTCTTACGGTTTGGCCGCTGAAACAGCACCACAGACAGACGGACGGACGGACGGACTTGTCTAATAGATAAGAGATGTATTTTATGAATTAGTTATTTTCTTTAAATTGCATGCATGATAAACTTAAATTGAGATTATTATTAAAGTACACATTAACATGAAGAAACATAAGTCATAACAACATAAAACCGCAAAGCAACATGCAAATACTTAATACTAAGCTTTGAATTTTATATTATTACTTTAAAAAGCAAAAGGTCAGCAAATTAATTTCCACATTTTAATACCAAATTCATTATAGGCATAATATGAAACGCAATAAAAAGAATGAATGGCACATATTACAGGAAATTATTACAAAACCTTGATTATATAGCTTTTCCAAAAGTTTCACCTTGGCGTAACCAACAAGAACTATGAAAATTATACACTGCAATGCCAATACCATATCGTTTCGTGCCACAACGCTATAAAATAGTTCGACTATTGAATAGTTTACCTTTTTTGTGAAGGATAGAAGTAATACAAGCCGAAGCTTTGAAATTTATTCTTAGCTTGAAATCTCATTTAATATTTCAGTGTAACAATATAAATGAAAACGTTTTAATTCTTAATTTGAAATTAAAAAACGGTGCAGTGTAGACTTTAACAGTCAATGTTTGTTTTTAATATCGTAAAATATAATTTTAAATCGAATAAAAAATGAGTGTTATTTAAAAGAGCTCGAGTGCTGAGTCTACAGATTAAACAAAAATAAACCATCTGTGGTAGGTTTTTTGAAAGTAAATATAATTAGATTAGAATTCGACCCAAAACAAAACCACTCAATTTAGTCTTTTATTTCTCAATAAAAAGAGAAACGTAAAAATGATTATTGATGACAAATTAACACAGATCTTCATTTTCTGAAAATACGTTATCAGCAAAATATTATTGACCAGGGATTAAAATTCAGCCTTAACTGAAACATTTTATACAAACCTTCTGCTAAATATCGCAATCCCTCTTCAGTGATGGCTTATCCATTTAATAGCCTCGATTTTGTTATTTTCTTTTCCTGTTGCTGACTGAGTTAAGGCTTCGAAGTTTCACTTTTAAAATTGGAATTGATAATATAAGTATATTATGCCAGTATTGATTACCAGTAAATAAAAACTTTTTACTTTGCGAACGGAATTTTGAGTTTCTATTTCGCTTTCAAAAAAAGAATACAAACATAAATTTACAATACGAGTACAGACTCGCAAATCGATTTAAAGCCACAGTGCATGACCCACATTGTAACAGATGAGGCGGACGTCAATGGCGGGAGCAATGCAATGACTCCGAGCTTTACTTCGGTCACGCAAGCGGCGGCGTCGCAAGCTTACCGCCTGCTTACATTAACGTCGCTTACAAACGCTCAGAAGAGACAGAAAGTTAATAGTTATTAAATGAAACTGTAGCTTCATTTCATTATATTATTATCTTTGTTGTAATTCCCACGAGCTTTGATCAAAGAGTTACAATATTATGTCAAGGCAAAAAGATATGGTATATTAGTATTGAGAAGAACTGTAAATTACTTCAATGTAAATTTTTACACTTTGTTTTTTTGATATTAAATGAAATAACAGTCATACTTACAAACTCAATTGTCCTCGTAAAATTTAAAATATAACTTCAATAGAATAACATTAAGTTATCTTCCATTTGAGTGGCAAAGTATAAAAACGGAAGTGGCCACTTCTACGCCAATTCGAGCTCACAAAAGCGATTCCTTGGTCGCTATAACGACGAACAGCCCCACTGTTTACGAGCCGAACTCAGCACGAGAACAGTAACGCACCACCGTCGAACCAGGCCGCCCACCACCCAGGCCGAACGCTAATATTCAGTGCAAACCGGTGTTTAAAAAACAAAACATTGTTTTAAAATAAGAACGCGGTTTTTTTTAACCACACACGCCTCTCATATCCGAATTTAAATTTAGAATCATTTGTTTATAAACAGTACAGTAGTAAAGTTCTCGAATTAATATTTGAAAATCGAATTTGCTAAATCCCGGGCAATATGATCCGCATTGTATTATTGCTGCTTCTAATAACGCTCGCGCTGTCCCTAAGAGAGCCTAAACAAATAAATTTAACCAATCAAGGGACAATAGCGGGAATGTACATAACGAGGTTTAGAACAAAGAGGATCGCCGCCTATTTAGGAATACCATATGCTCAGCCCCCGATTGAGTTCAGAAGGTTCGCGGCGCCGGAATACACTGATTTGCCTCAATGGGATGGGGTGAGGAATGCTACCCTATACGCTCCTGATTGTATGCAAAGTGAAGCGAAGAGCGACGAAGTACAGCAAAGGATTTGGGACAAACACGATGAACTGTTTATGAAGCTACTCGAATCTCAATTGGAGGAGCCGAGGAAAAAGGAGTACAGCGAAGATTGTTTATATTTGAACGTTTACCTTCCGGCTGATGGTAAGAGTTTTGGATTTTTATTATTAATTAAGCGCACACAAATATACTACGCATAGTTATCATCGTGTTAGTCACGTGCGAACTTGTTAATTTTTTTTTTTTTTGTTCTCGAATCGAAATTCAAAAACGTAATTTCAAAAGAGGGGATTCTTTAAATTTGTATGTTTAAACAATTGGTCTGTGGCTACGGAAATCGTGCATAATTTATAAGTTTCGATCATCGAATAGGTGCCAAAAAATTATTAGCTGGTACTTTCTAAATAGACTTATTAATAAACGAATAATAACTAATCCGAGCTGGATTTGTTACTCCATGTTTTATCTCCGTTCATCGAACGACAAATGACATTAAAGTGATATGAACAAAACATGGCGTAACTAGTCTAAGCTTATTCCTCGTGTATTAATAAGGCGGTTAGAAACTTTTACGTTGCATTATCACACTAATATTATAAAGGCGAAAGTTTGCGAGTGTGTGTGTTTGTTAATTCTTTACGTCTAAACGGCTGGAGCGATTTTAATAAAATTTGGTATGGCATTAGCTGACACCCTGGATTAACACATAAGCTACGTTTTACTGTGGGAAAATATCCCTAATAAACCGCGGGTAACACCGATGATGATGAACACGAGACTGATGCATTGCTGTAATGTTTCCGCTTCCGATGTCGAATCCTTCCCCACCAACACATTATGTCCAAATACCCTTGCATACAACATTAACGGCGTCCGTATAACGAAACATGCCATGTTCTGGAGTTGAGCCGACTGCAATCAAAAAGTTTACGAAAGTCGAATTGATACGCCATCGGTTTGCAAGTCTACGGCGGGATACCTTTAACTGAGACCCACAAGGAGTTCAGCACAGGCTGCTGTTTTCAATCAATGAAACAATCATTCTGTATCAATAATATTTTTTTATTTTTTTTTATTTGTAATCGTTGTCAGACTGGCTGGTAGAACCAAAGATAGTGTATTAAAAAAAGATAAATATGTTATCTTCTTACGCGCGGCGATTAGAATTTGGTCCACCCAGTTACACATTCAAACTTTTTCTTACGTGTGTGTATATAAGTGATACTCCTTCACTTCTTCAACAAATCAATGAAAGATATCATTAAAACATACAATTATGTACGTATTGAAATCAAAACGAAAAAAGATTTTTTTTACATATTCAGGTAGGCAAATTGCTCTACCCTACCTGATATTAAGTGGAGATAAAGTCCTAACCCGAAGATAGCTAGTGCAGCAGTTATAAACTGCCACACCAACCATCCTCACCTTGCCGCCCTGCAAAAATGCTTTTTCACGCCTCTCTTAAAGGACCCCAGATCGCAGGAAGGGAACACGTGCGCGGGCAAAGAATTCCACTTAATCAAAATAAAGGTTTTTCCTCCTCAATAGCAGCATAAGTGTAAAAACTTCGCTCTTGTTTTGAAGTATGTGAATTTTGTTACACCTAAGGTTATTTTTAGAAAATAAAAGTACTAAAAATAATCATATTTGAGCGTTTTCCTCCCGCCAGTTATACTAATCAAGGTCTATTTTCGAATAGCACGACAAAGAAATGAGTCACCAAATTTCTTTGTTCGTGTAGGAATAGTGGCCACAGTAAGTCGGTGGCAATGTAGGCCAGTGCGCGTGGTCCTCTGAAGAAAAGGTGATGGAAGAATAAGGGAGAATAACTCCTCAGAACACTCCGTGATATAGTAGGTAGGATATGCTTAATGATGCCACATCGCGGCGTAACTCGTGTTTGTTAGTTATGATGGGGGTAGCGCGCCGCTGTAACCTATCCAAGGCATCGAGTAAGTACTTAGCGGAGCCATCCTCAATTTACCTATTTTGTGATTTATACCTATTTCATATTTTCATTGTTAATTTTTTACTGGAAATGTGGACTCTATATCAGATGTAAGTAGTATTAAAATATTAAGAACAAACATAATAAAAAAAAAATCTTAAACGTATTAAATGTATAGCAAATGTATATAAGCAAATTGTATTAATCAATATTTAAAAAAAAAATACTAAGGCCCACTTGCAGAGATCTCGATTCAACTAAAACTAGATTTAACCTATAGAATAATGTCTAAACGTCTATGTTAATTTGACATTATTCTATGGGATGAATCTAGTTTTAGTTCAATTGAGATTTCATAATCCGCGATAGTTGAAATTTTCACTTATGATAATGTATCTGTTGTGCCATACTAAATAAAATTTAGTGGCGTTTGCATACAACGAACGTATTTTTTGGCGTTTTTTGCTCTTAATTAAGAACGGCAACAGGTAGTCGTTAGAAATTTTCACATAATATTAAGTTGTACTTTAGTAATAAATGAATAATTTGAATTAAAAAAAATGTCTAAGTTCCCATGCAACAGAGCTGTTTTCTGTTCGAAATTATAATACAGTGTCTAATGTTGTTTCTATAGAAATAGTATGGAACTCTTTGGACACTTGGCCTTTTAATTAATCCGAGACAGGGAAAATGCACGAGTGTAAAGTTAGTTGGGATGACAATCACCTTGACAGCTTGAATGGAATTCCCGTACCCCATGGAATTCTCTACTTCAAATTCTGTAATAACAAATGAATTTGGCTATCTAGTTAAATTCCCTCAGATGAACGCCCCAATCCGACCGGGATATCAGCCATGCCCTACTTATATTAGATTGCTTGGATTTAAAATCTAAAATGAATAATGAAGGAATTTAATGGAAGATTAGGTCCGGATGCAGCAATTTTGCTAAACTCAATTGAACTAAAAATAGATTCATCCCATCAAATTGACGAAGACTTATAGATTTTATTCTATGGGTTGAGCTATCGTAGATTATGAAAGTCCGATGACAGATAAAGACAGACAGACAGACGGACAGTGGAGGCGTATTTAAGGGGTCCCAATTTAAGGGGTACGGAACCTTAAAAACGATTCTCGGAAGACAAGGAAACGCTCTGCCAGAACATTATCAAACTCAAACAGCACTTAAGTGTCCTTTGATCTCTGAAAACGGAAATAGATAGAGACTTTTAATATTGTTCGATTCGGTCCTCTATCTAAGAGCTCACTCTCGTGATTAAGGGCACAGAAAAATAATAAATAAGTCGAACTTTTATGTAAAATTTAGTTTCACGCATCATATAGGCTATCCTATTTAATATATTTTTTAATTATCCTATTTAATTAAAATTAAACAAAACATTAATAAACTTAAAGTTTGATTGCAGTTACTATCTTTGTGATCACAAAATAATTCGACGACACGCGATTTGATGAAGCGTTAAGATTCATTGACGTCGGCAGCTTTGTGTATAATACACAAACTACTTGTCTTCATTGACTTGAAGTCACTGTCACACACACAGACACACACAACCAATTATAAAAATAAACATTTATTTCACTTGGTATCCCACTTGAGATTGAATTACCCGATTTCTACCATCTATTTTCGTCTTAAAGATTTCTAAGATTTCGTCGAAGGCTCTTGCGATATAATAAATAAGAGATTGCTCAAATAAATTTGAAGAAGAAGAAAATCTGAGGAAAATTCCTCTGGAAAAACTCCAACAGTTTAAAATAGAAATATAATACATTTAAGAAAGGTTAAATTAATTGAATACTTTACCCGAAGGGAGGCGCTGCAATCAGGAAAGTTTCAGGAAAAAGCTTAAGTATGTTGGCTTCATGATGGATGAATATGGGCTACGAGGCGATCCCGACAAAATCTATTTTAGAATAACCAACACCATAGACCATCCTCTAGAAAGGAATTTCGTAGATTCATCAGTACATATAGTTGGTTTCAGCGAATTATCCCAAATTTCAGCACAATTACTGCTCCTCCAAACAAACTCACTTGTTCAGGAATAAGTGCTCCTTAGTTTGCTTGGAACCCCGATGCTGAAACTGCATTTTAGAAACTGAAAGAAGCATTTTGTCACTACCTCTGTGCTCGCTTGCCTAGATTTTAAACTAGCGTTTTCTGTACATTGTGATGCATCAAACTATGGAATAGGAGCAATACTTACCAACTTCAAAAAACGGTTTATTTTCAGATAACATAAACATCTCTTTTTGAAAACATATTTAAAAAACATATGAAAGAACTCAAATTGTACAAATACATACTAGCTTGCCCGCGACTTCGTCGGCGTGGACTTAGTGATTCAGACAGGATTGTTTTTACCAAAGCTGCTTTTTCGCCAATCTGCTAATTATTTAAAAGATATAATTTTAGTCGTTTTATATTTGAAAACTTAAATAACGCATAAAATCCGGGGTAAGTTAAATTAAAAACCAGCCAAGTAACAAATCTTTTTTAACCGTTAAAAGCACTAATATCATGATTTTTAAGCCAATAGTTGAGCTTTGAGAGGGGTGGGGGGACGCCCTGTTTGAACAAAAATTTGCATTTTAAAGTTCAATATTTCGCAAACGGATCCCTTAATCGAAAATAGTCTTAAAAACCCCATAAGTCATTTTAAAGGACCTATTCAACGATACCCTACACGATGGGGTAAACGATGATAATATAAAATCACCTCCAGGTTAAATTTAGGGGAGCTACCCTAAAAAATATTTTACACAATTTTATTCTACCACTTTATCGGCATGATTGATATACATATCTTCACAAAATTACAGATCGCTAGTGTTAACAGTCTCCAAGCCAAACCGTGGACGGACAAACAGACGGACATGACGACATTATAAGGGTTCCTTGTCAGGACTACGGAACCCTTAAAACCTGAAATGATTTATCTACGACGGAAGTACTATGTCCCAGAGACCTTCTTCTCACTCCTCCGGTGGTTGAAGAATGCGTAAGGAATTTCCCAGACATAAAAAATGGATGGAAGTTCTACAGCCAGTAAAAAAATAACTCAACGATGTGATAGCTTCAGAAGGTTTGTCAGTAATAATAATTACCGTGATTCATTAACAGGTGGACAAAAATTATATATTTTGGGAACCGGCAAAATGTTGAATTTCCTTTGAGTTTTGGCAAAAATAAGGACCGAAGAATTATACATACTTTTCCATTGGGCCCAAGGGGAACGTGCCGATAAAATAAAAGCACTTAAATGGCCCTTAGTAAAATTATAGTAGTGATTATAAATGATGAAGTCCTTTAAATGACAGAAATGGTGTGGTAAACACTGACGATGCCTATCCATATCACAATTTTTAACGCTTTTTGCAATTCAGGCAATAACTGCACCTCTAATCTCACTGACTAATTATGTATAAAAATAAAGGAAAGTATCAGGGAACTCAAGGCAAACACTAAGACTTTCAGCAACCAACTAACAAAGTTAGAAAAGCGGGTTGAACACGTCTAAAAAATAAAAGATGTGGTCGTCGCCCTTTATCAGCGTGTTGGAACATTAGAAGACGAGCTCATTGCAAAGGATCAGTGGCTGCGGGCGAACAACATCGAGATCAAAGGTGTGCCTCAAAAGGCTAATGAAAATTTATTCGATATTGTCATTAAATAGGGGCTAAAATCATGTCACCAAATCGAGTATTAATTTCGTGACCCGTGTTCCGACTCGACATAAGGGTGCCAATGTCAAAGCTATCGTGGTATCTTTTGTTAACAAATACACCAAAGAAAACTTCGACACCTTCCCAAACCGCTTGAGGGGTGGTTTAAGAAAACTAAAAATTACACACTTTATAATTTATTTAGATAAGTATTTATGAAAAGTTTCAAGTCTATTAACCCAAGTAATAAGATTTTTTATACAAACTTTCATCCTTTATTTTACTCCTTACTCCTACTCCTTTGGGGGTGAATTTTGAAAAATCATTTCTTAGTGCACCCCTACACCTCATAAGAAACCTACGCACCAAATTTGGAGACTCTAGTCTCAGCTGTTTGGGCAGTGCTTTGTAATGTCAGTCAGTTTCTTCTTTTATATATTAAGATGTGTGAAACAAACTATTTTTTTCCATAGGTGCCATAATGGTTGATATTTAAGCCTCGTCCTAAGCAAACTTGAATAAATTGTCTTGTAGAAAGTAGGAAGGACCCTCATTTCAAAAAATCATATTTTCCGTATCCGTAGATACACAACCAAAGAACACAGATTGATGGTACCGTTATTTTTCTAAGTAAATTTTAACTTTTTGGATTTGGATTTGGATTTATATTGAATTGGATGGGATGGTTAAACAGCTTTCTGTTTTTTCAAGCCCTTTTCCATTTCTACGGTCACGTTCCCTAGCTTGGGATGCACCTAAGGTTGAATATCGGACAGCAAAAGGACAACATTTTGACCGACTACGTTGCTTTGACAACGTCATATGCACTGTTTATATTATATAAACTGCTCAGTTTACGCGCCAACTTTACGGATCCGAGAAGCGTACGGATATTTCATATTAATCAACTTACTTATATTATTTAAGTACTTAGTTATTTCTGGTTTTTATGTTTAAAAACTTAACACACTAACGAGTAGTTTTAAGCTTTTGTAATGTTAAATATTGCTTTGTAAAAATTAATTAATTAATAACAACTTACTATTTAACTTGCCCACTGTACTTTCTGATTATGATTTGCTTGTGCGACACTGACAGAAAGTTCATATTGAAAATAAAAAAAAGACTATATGATACTTAGAAAGGAGATTAATATTCAGAAATGTCAATTAATTTGAAAAGATTTTAACTTGGTCTGGAGATTTCGACCTTGATGCAATGCACTTCTGTGTGCAGAAATCAAGAATTTTGAAACGGAAACGATATCTTTATGCATGTCTTCACATTCAGAAAAGACTTACTATTTAAATAAACCGGCCACGTACAGTGTAGGGTTCCGAGTGGGTTTGTCGTTACCATAATATATTTGAACAGGAGTCTTTACTTTCTGTATCGGAAATGATTTATTTTTATTTTGATCTTTAAATGCAACGTTTTACGCTGCAATAACTTCATCTATGTCACTATTCATGTTTTTTTCTAAGGTATTTTCAACAGGTTATGAATTTTCATTAACCAAAGTGGAACGACTATTTCTCTTAAACTAACAAAGATATCTTAACCGATATAGTTTTCCTTAAAAATTCATGAAAAGCACTATTACCATGAATTTTTCCAGGTTTTTGAAGCCAATAGTTTAGCTTTTAGAGGGGGGGACGCGTCGAACAAAAATTAGCACTTTAAAGTTTAATATTTCGCAACGGATCCCTGAATCAAAAAATAGTTTTAGAAACGCCTAAGTTTAGAGAACCTATTCAACAACTACACATAATAGGGTAGACGATGAAAAAAAAAACATCCAGAGGTTACATGTAGGGAAGCTACCCTAAAAAAATTATTTAAAAAAATATTATTGTAAAAATGTTTATACAAAAGTTGTTGGTAATTATGTACGAAACTACTTTGCCATTTAAAGTTTTCCATTAAAATGATATTTTCAGGGTGAAAAGGTGAAAAAACACTTTTTTTGAGACTTTAGCGCCACCTACAATGCGCATTTTTTGTTGTACGAGATTGCAACAATGACATAAATTGTAGCACTCAACGCCCTCTACAATTATAGTCAAAAAAAAAGTTTCTAAAAAGCATACAAAGCAAGAAAAATGCGTTTCAAAAAATTTTTACGGTTTTTTGAGTTTTTCAAAAAACGCCTACGAGTTGAACATGCCCATCGCCAAGGTGGCTTACTGACGTCATTTGGCAACAGAAAAAACAAGACTTACCCTTTAGGTTTTTTTTCACTGAAACGATATTTTTTTCGACAGATTGACTGTACTAATATAGATTGCGCCAAATTTCCAGTCCGCTCTGAAGTTGCTTCACCCAGATGTAAAGTCGTATACAGATCGCGCCAATCAACTGTGTACATCTGCGCGAAGCAACTTCGGACCGAAGTAAAAATTTGGTGCGATCCGTACCAACCATCCACACGAACCAATATCGAATTTGATTTTGAATAGTTGAATTCGATCTCGATACACTTCAAATGTCATGAAGTTTTGTATAGAAGATTTTTAATTCTCGTTCCGTCCGTTGTGGCGTTGTTAAAATTTCCATACAAATGTTCTTTACAATTGACACTTATCGAGATCCAATTCAACTATTCAAATTCGATATTGGTTGGTGCTAAGTGTACTGTACGTAAAAATATTGCTTACCCATTTCCACTGTTTCATCTTCACTTCCAAAAACGTGACGTCCTCGTGTCATGAAGTTCGTATTAGGCTGCATCACTTTATCATTTCGCTGCTTTGTTCTCACCCCTAAAGTCAATAATGTCAAGTCACTGCGTTCTATTACGTTAAGATATTTGTTCGGCGGTAAAACACGCTCAAAGCAGGACGTTTTGTCGCTTATTTTCCTTTGTACCCTTGATTGTAGCCAGGAAGAGAAATTTCAGCCGCTGTACCCTTGGTCATTAAAATCCGACAAAATGAAGATTCGCTTGCCTATTTAAAAATAACCCGGCCCTGTGTGTGTCTTGCCACGCGCAGTGTAGGATTCCGTAGTTGCTCGTCGTAACCAATGCCCTTAGCACGAACCAATATCGAATTCGTAACGTTTGCGAGTCCGAAATGTCAATGTCAAATTTCGTATGGAAACTTGAACAGCAGCACCACAAAGTACGTAACGGGAACTAAAAATCAGTACCTACACATTTGACAATGACATTTCGTACTCGCAGACGATACGAATTCGATATTAGTTCGTGGTAAGGGTACAGAAGCCGTTAGTACAGCGCCATCAAGCGGCAGCTTTGTGGAAAAAATGATATTTTATTGTGTTTTTGTTAAGTTATTTAAAGATATTTTTTTTCAATGAATAGTGTTCCGCGTTAGAAACAAGCAATTACTTCGTCTAAGTGGCTTTCAATGGTTTTGCTGAGGGGTTTATATTAGGTAAGAAATTTTCTAAGACAATACAATACAATACACAATTATTTATTGAAACACCACAGTACAGTACATAAATGTATGTATGTATGTAATATATTTATTCATAAAAAGTTACACCACGGTAATAATATCATACAGTATTCTATCTTCATACAAACGGTCGGAAAGCGAGTCATACCTACGCCACTCGAGTTCGATGTGCTCTCGGCGTGCACCCAGTCGCGAATGCGCCCCGCCGCGCCGCAACGACGACCGAACGGTCTGAATTGTTTTTATGCAGTTAGCCGTGCTTAAACATGCGTTTTGTATTGTAAATATTTGATTTAATTAAGTAGATACCTACATAATTTAGTATGGAAAAGAACAAACAACGATCAATATCGTACAACAGCACAATTGCTGTTTTTGGTTGCTTGAACTCTTCAACAACACACCCAGAGATATCATTTTTTAAATTACCTGAAATATTGGAAAGGTGTCTTACCTTTATAGAATATTTTTTTATACCTATCTACTAGTACGTTATTTGTTTCTAATATTTAGGTATTTCGGTTTTTCCATCTGGCAAAATATCTGGAATAATATATAAATAAGTGGTTAGGATGAAAAAAGAGACAAACGAGTAATCTACCTACACTCGCGTTAAAAACAAAACTACATAAAATACTGTAGGCTGGCGGTCCTACCGCGTGCCAACGCAGCGTTCGGTGTAGGCATTTATTTTCAAGGACAGGGCTCAGACCAAATAAATAGTAAAGACGGAGTCTGCCGAACAAAAAAGTGAAGCCGATAAAACTACGCCTCGCCGTGTACATACACAGTTACACGCACACACATGCAACAAAACTACGCCTTGGCTTTTCAGTCGAGCTATCCCGGCGCGCGGAGTGTGACGTAATAATAAATAACAATATTTATTAGAAAAAATACCGAATTGTGTAGTGAAATCGTGTCGAAACCAATCTTCCAAGAATAAAAAACAGGATGGAATCGCATTTCATACGTAAGTAAAGTTATAAACTAATATTTTCAATTAATCAAAATCAAATTTGAGGTTGTCGTTTTGTAAACAAAACCTGACGAAATGCTGCCATGATATATTATCAGTTTTAACCCTTTTGTTGGGTAACGTGAAATATAACGTAACGTTATTTTATTAAATATATTGTGTAGCATGTAGTATATGTAATATAAAAGTTTATACTATTCGAATATTGTAATGCATGGATAAACAATTACACGAAACATCTTTATTATCTTTTTTCTTTATGTATTCGTATATTTTTTTTGGGATGTAATACGTATATAAACTATACGTTTTTTTTACGATTTCCTAATCGAGATCAAAATTGTGGCAACCAGCTTCCCGCAGCGTGGTTTGTTCGACTCATTTTCAGAGCGACGATTTGTACTACACAACAAAAGGGTTACGTCGTGTAAAACAAAATGCATATCCAAAGGTTTTTTTTTTTTACTTTACTTAATATGGTTACTTAGGTTAATTTATATTTTAAAAGATTCCAATAATTCTTCAGTCGTGCAGACGGTTGAAACACAAAATTACACTAATTTTATTCCACAATATTCACTATGAATGAATTAAAGAATAATTAAAATATGATGCTAACCGCACTCCATGAAATCCCGCCAAAAACTCCAAAGGTTAAGCTTTGTTTTTATTATATATTTTTTAACTAAACTTTTATTAGTGTAACAGTTATTAAACTTATAAATCACAGGAACTCCAGATCTCCAAGCGCATGGCCTTTGGCTCACGAGAGGTTGCATCTAGCGCTAGTGTAAAACTAATCTGGACTAGTTTAGAGAATAAGCCTAGGACTTTTTTCGTTATGAAATAACGTTATTACATTTTTCTAATATTGGGATATTATAAATGACTATGGTAATACTGGCTAATGCACTACATACATAAAAAACCGGCTTCACTTTTTTGTTCGGCAGACTCCGTCTTTACTTTTTATTTGGTCTGAGGGACAGGGCGGAGTCACAATACTGTATAGATAATATTACCGTGGTTACACTTTCATTTAAATCATGCCCCGCAAAACTGCTTACGCAGTTTGACTGCAGGTAACTCGCTTTATATAAACATAGCTTATAAATTATTAAATTAGGTAATATTAATACAATTAATTTACGTAATAAGTTACAACGTATTTAAGAAGTGTTTTTTTAATAAACTTTTAAATTTAGTAAGTTTAGGCTCACGTCTTATGTCCTCGGGTAAACTATTGAGTAAGTATGCAACTCGTTTTTTTAACGTTCTATCTCCATAGTAATTTTGTACCATGGGTATTTCAAATTTACCTTTGGACATTGACGTTGTGCCAGTTTTATGTTGCACCAAATTAGTGAAACGATCCTGTTTACTATGATTGTTTACAAGTAGAAGGTATTTTTGTTTCAGGCTAGCCGGTAAAATTTCACATATTTTATATAGTTTAGAGTAATCTCCTTTACATTGATTCTTTGTCTTTTTACTTACGAGTAATTTTAAAAATCTTGTTTGTAATGATTCTATTTTATTTATGTATGTTTTAAATGTTAATCCATAGCAATCAAGAGCGTAACCAATTATGGAATCCACTAGTGCAAAATATAAACATTTTAGTATTGGCAATGGAACTTTAAAACTTAAATGATAAAACTTTTCCAGTAATACTCTTAATTTTCTACAAACGTATTCTATGTGAGAATCCCAGGAAAAAGAGGTATCTATTTTTACTCCTAGGTAATTTACACAATTAACTTTTTCGATAGGATTACACTTGCAGTTAATTTTATTATTATGGAAGCAATCAAAGCCACACGGCATTGATCCGCCATCGCAATCAGAGGAGGCGGATTATCAATAGAATGTAAGTACGGGGAGTGAATAATTAGCATTTTTGTTTTGTCTGCGTTTAATATGATGCCGTTATCATGTGACCATTTAACTACCGCATCCACATCCTCTTGTACCCGGCGACACATTTCCGCGAGGTCTGTACTAGCGCTCAGAGTACAAAGGTCATCGGCAAACATGTGGGCGGAGCAGTGACGTAATACTCCACAGAGGCTATTTACGTGCATCAGGTAGCACACAGGCCCACACCCGGAACCCTGGGGGACGCCGCAGTTTACTTGTTTCTCCTCGCTGAACGTGTCGCCGACTTTCACACGGTAAGAGCGCGCCCTGAGATAGTCGCTGAACCAAGAGTTCAGCGGCTGCCCCAGGCCGCACTCCACCATTCCATTTAAGAGGGTCTCAGTCTGTAGGGTATCAAAAGCCTTTCTAAATAAAACTAGTTTTTACGGGTTAATGCACGAAATTTTATTTATTATAGGTATATACCACCAGCTTGGGAACCTATTATACAGGAGATAAAATCCCAACCCCGAGCACACACTGCAAGGCCATCAGATACTATTAGTTCTTTTTGTTTGCATAATTTGACATAAGAAGGAGATAGAAAGCCTCTCTTGAGTTTGTTTCGCCGGTTCTTCTCAGAAAGGTCTCCCAATTTTGGAACCGGTGGTAGTTTACGGTAGTTAGGGTCAAATAAATAAACTCAAAATTACAAATAATAATTTTAAATAAAATACTTTATTAAGTAAATTAAATAATAAATTCATACATAGACAATAAAACTTAAAAATCGAACAATGAAATAACCAAACGCTCAATAAAAGTCTTTCGAAGGTAGCTCGACAAATTGAATTAAAGTTTTATTCTGACGACGTAGCCTGTAAAGGCTACGAAACGTCAATAAATAAATAAAATTTCGTGCATTAACCCGTAAAAACTAGTTTTATTTAATGAGTGATGTGCGTGAAAACCTAAGAAACAAATAAGCCTTTCTAAAGTCATAAAAAACAGCTACATATTTTTTTTTTATTTTCATTAATTTAGTCTGCGAAAAATAATCATAAAGTTAAGCAGAAACTTTAAGAAAACTTTACTAACAAACTCTGTAGACCAGAGCCGATAATTTTATTTAAAAAGATTACATAAAAAACTGTTTATCAGATTAGGGGGATAACCTGCTTACTACTAGTAAGCGTAATTAAAAGTTTCTAAGCAAAATACACGGCTTACTATCATCCGATACAGAGTCAAGGTGGCAAGTCCTTCATTAACCTACTTCTCGAAGTCCACGTACCCCTCCATCTGATAAGAAAGTCATTTTCTAGTCGTGTTATGTTGGGCGGCGACTTCGCCTCATTGCCATTCTGTGGGGCTGCCAACATAAAAATATGCCAAGCGTGTAATTATTGATGGAACCGCGTTCTACGCCATACAGCATTCTCTTAAAACATGCTTCATATTTTTTCTGCATTCCGTCACTACGATTTAAATATTCATATTGCGAATTGACGTAATATTTACAGAATAATACAGTGTATATAACTCCACAACTACAGGCTACGACCCCATTTTGAGCCGTTTTCATAACTAAAAGTAGATCATTTAATTTTACTACGAATACAGAATTAAGAGTTTTGTAACTGGTTTTATCTCCACTCAAGCTTTAAAACCTGTATCAAAGATTCTGAAACAGTTAGCTAATTTCGAACATTAAAACATCCAATGTCAAAGCTATAGCAGACAAGTGGGAATGCCCGATGCATAGTTTTCAAGTTAGAATGGCAATTGGATCAGTTACATGATAACTTGATAACAATGGTATTAATATTATTTTTTCGTATCCGTCTTATGTGGGCTGCCTACGCAAAACTCGGTTTTGCTTTCAAAATGAATTTAACAGTAGCACAGAAAGCCAGAATGTTCGATCACTGTATATTACCCGTACGTACTTACCTATGGAGCTGAAACCTGGGTTCTGACAAAAGAAATTATCAACAAGATACAAGTCGCCCAGAGGAAACTAGTAGGGATTACACTACGAGACCGCAAGACTAACACCTGCCTTAGAAAGCAAAGTGGGGTCACTGATGCCGTTAAACACTTAGCGAGTTTGAAGTGGCAGTGGGCGGAACATATAGCCCGAAAGCATGGCTCGTGGGGTAAGGCGGTCTTGGAATGGAGACCTTGGGGCGAGAAACGACCTTGAGGAAGACCACAGATGCGTTGGAAGGATGACGTCAGGAAAACTGCAGGGAGGAATTGGATGGAAGTGGCGCAAGATCGAACTGGATGGCGTAATTTGAAGGAGGCCTACACCAGACTGGTTGAGAACGGCTGAAGAGAGAGAGAAGAGAATATTATTTGTATGAATCTTTTATTATTATTATTAAGTAAATAAGTAATTAATAAATTAATTACATTAATTAATTAATTACATATTATTATATTATTTTTTTATTAATTTGCTTATTGTATTATGTAATATAATGATTTGAATCATAATATAAATATTAAGTATCAAATTGTAATAAACAACTTGGGTGTATGTTATCTTAAATAAATGAATGATTTAATTATTGAAGGCCGACTTTAAGGGTTAAATTTGTGAGCTGTCCTCGAAAATATTACGAAGGATGCAAAAATTCGTTTTACTAGGTAGACGGGGCATTGAAGAGTGAATAACAATTTTGCGAATCTTATTAACATTTATGGTTTTGAAGAATATTTTTGGGAAGTGTACTGATTCTTTCTGGTGGTAACCAGAAAGTCCGAAAATCGTGGCAGTATTTTTGTATTGAAATCGCAAATTTTCTCAATTTCTCATTTGTCATACTGCACCCGCACGAAAAGTCGGGTTGCTAGTATTACATAGGTATATTTTATAAGAATAACAAATATCATCAAATTTCAGTAAATTGTTACTAATTTGCTATTTAAAAAAAAGAAATAATATACTATTTGGTGCACCAAAACAAAATACTATAAAAAAATAATTTAGAACATCACAAATCCTTAGTGTTGGCAACCCCGACCACCCTTCCTCGTCTTATCCGCCATTTTGTAAAGCAATATTTCATTTTTGCTTAATATATCACCTTTGAAGGCAATCCGATCTCAGATTATCCAACTAAGGGACTACCGCAAGGCATGTCACAATGTATTTACCTCAACCTTCACTCATACATATTTATTATATGTCGGTCGCTTGTATTATTCACCATGTCAGGTTAAATAATGATTAATGCTAATACTGTGCCTACATTAACACGGAACAATTGAACGGAAAACTCCTCAAGATGTAATAAGAAGTGATTTTAAAGGAGCTCAGAGGTTTGGTATGTGATTGTGAAAGTTAAGCAACTTTCGCAATGGCAAGTCATTGGATGGGTGACCAACTGCCGTGCTTTTCTGTAGGTACGTCTAACTGTTGTTTCAGGTTGCATCTGCGGTCTTTGCCTATCCTAGGCCTGCATGGTGAGTCATGGCCGTTCTTTTATTTCTCCATATTCCGTCAATCGTCAATGAGGAGCTCGATGGCGCAGGTGGTTAGCTCGTCCGGCTCCGATCGCTGAAGTTAAGCAACTTTCGCAGTGGTTGGTCATTGGATGGGTGACCAAAAATCTTCTATCTCGAGTTCCTCCGTGCTTCGGAAGGCACGCTAAGCCTTTAGTCCCGGTTGCATCTGCAGTCTTTAGCACCCGCCAATCGCACTGGGCTCGCGTGGTGGGTTATGGCCCAATCTCCCTATGCCATCCATAGGGAAGGCCTGTGCCCCAGCAGTGGGGACATTAATAGGCTGCTGATGATAATAATGATTCCGTCAATAGGGCAGTTGTCCCACCGCCACCGAGGATGCGCCTAACTATCGGCTATTTGACGACCTCCGTGGCCGAGTGGTTTGTACGCCGGGTTTCACTACGCCTATTCAAAAGTCCCGGGTTCGAATCCCGGTGGGGGCAGCTGTTTGTGCGATGAATACCAGCATTTGTATCCATACTCCAGTCATGGATGTTTAATATTAATTTCTATATAAATATACTTAAATATGGATCAGTATAATATGTATTCTATTCTAACACAAGCCTATAGTCAGTGCTTACTTTGAAGGTAGCCTAACAGTTGTGTTTAAAAAAAAAGTACTCACCCAAGAAACGTACTTAAGATTTCTTGTACACAAATGGGATGCATTTATAAAAAGGTAGTTGAAAGGTGGTTGTTCACACTACCAGCGAGAACTCGCTCCACCAGTTTGTCGTTTGGCGACATGAACTATCAAACATAATACTCGCTCAACTATGATCGCTTGACCTTCAAATCGCGTGCTCATGAATTTTTGCTCAGGACTGTCACCGCTAGCGAGTGGCGCGTGTAGTCGTCCGTTGTACTCGCACACTCGCGTATAGCCCAGCGACAAAACTATCGGAACTACACACTAGCTTCCCGCTGCTCGCCAACTTGTTTCTTGTTTCTAACTCGCTTCTCTTTCATCGTCGACGGTGGACAAGTGCTTTAGGAAGGTCTGTATCCCAGCTGTGAAGAGCTTATTGCGCTGATGATGTTGATAACCTTAGGTTTCTTTGGCCCACTCAAAAAAACTTTATCAATAAGATGAAAAACTTTGAACTTTAAAATTCAATGGCGTAGCTTTAGAATCTTTTTTTTTTAAATGTGTCGCTGATTAGAGCAAAATAACTGATGCACTTATTTTATAGAAATCCGATAAATTTTAAATGAATTTACCACATTAAGACCGAATATAAAAAAATATATATTAATCATGAGGAAAAAAGAATAGCCATGTCATGCGCATGAATACTTACTAAGCACAAGTGTTTATTTGCGAGTCTATTTTATATATCATAATATTATTGTAAACCAACGTAGCTTAGTATTGGCACAGGTATATTGTGATTCATTACTTAGTTACGGAAACCTGTAATTGGATACTCAAATATAGCAGGAAATTAGTACGTAAATATCTTAAACATCGTAACAGAATCTTGAGAATAGTATTAAACCTATTCTTAGAATAACCTTAGAATAACCTATTTTTAGAATAGGAATAGAGGTGGTGACGGGTACAGTAAACGAAATTCTATTTAGTCCGTCAGTTAGATGATCAAAAAAGAATGGACACGCCTTTTTTCTTTGGGTAATCAACCAGAAAATTACAAAGTTATAGCGCGTCAAAGTTTGGGAGTAGGGGCTCGTGACGTCACTTTTAAGTGAAAATTGTACCAAACCGTGACGTCATGCGACTTTTTAAATCAATATATCTCTGCAATGTTTATATTATGTGAAAAAAAATGGTTGCCTGTACTGTCGGTTTTACGGGCGAAGATTTTACGTGACAACGTCTTTTTCTCGGTAGAATATTTATTGATATGAATATAATTAAATTGCACAATAGGAACAAGGAATTGAATGAAAATAAGAATTGCACAAATTTTAACTATAGAAATATATTTTGTTTACTAAAACATTGTACATGTAAACTTAAACTCATCGTAACGTTACCGAGCGTTACACTTTTTCATAAGTGACTCCCAGCCGCAACCTAATTTAAGACGTTGTCACGTCAAAAGAAAAAATACGTGTCTAATACTTTTTGATAAATCTACCTGATAAACGAAGAAAAAAATTTGTCATCATCCCTATTGGATTGAACAGTTCCATTTCTTTTTCACAATGAAACCTTAATCTAATTTAATATGACCAGGTTATTAATATATGGAATAATTTTGAATTCGGAAATGGAATTTCATAACAAAGTGCTGTCATGAACAGAACCGTATTCCTCCTTCCATAAATCTACCACAGATATAACATAAAAAGAGGAAATTAAGAATGAGTCTTTCATTGGTTAATTGAAAAGTATGAATTTCATACTTGATCGGAGTACAAATAATCTGGGAATATACGTGAACATTTTTTTTAACGACTTTCTGCGACTCGGAACTTTTTATTGTTGTGACGACAGCTCTCTTGGGGACTTATTTTAATTATAATGAATTTCTCTATAGACCTCTAGACAACAGAGGCGTGGGGTGAAAAATAGAAAGATAAAGCCGGACCAAAAAAACGCGTGAATAAGCGAAACGTAATATCTTAACTTTTAAAAAAAAACATGCAAATAAATTACATACCTTATAATAGTTAGTTCACCTTTCACAAGACTACGACGAAGTGTTAGGTATGGTGCTTGCGTTGCGTTGTATGCAGTTTTTTCATGCGACAAAATATGCTTGCTGTACAGTTGTTAGTGTTCACCACTTTCACCATACATGACATCACTGGTATTATATGAACAGTGCATGTCGAGTATGACAAAAGTGGCTTTAAAAAAAGCACACGTCACACGCGGATTATAAATAAATAAATATAGCAAAATAGAAAACCACAAATAAGTGAAACTTAACTTGCCAGCATCATCATCACAAATAAATACCAGCAGTAATATCGTAAGTATTTATTTCTATTTTACATATTTACATAGTATCTTTTTTTCTATTTTAGTTTCTATTTTACATAGTATCACATCCTTATCCCTTACGGGGTCGACAGAGACTAGGCCATGTTTAGCGTGTTTGTGGGCGTATAAGTAGACAATGGAATCAAAATAGTGATGGACTTGTACAACATTCTACAAGTTCTATTTTACAATAACAATAAATTTAAGAAATAAATTTTACTTTTCATTTGTCAACAACAATTGTGTTTAAGCACTGTTAGGTCTATTTCATAAAAAATATTTAACATAAACTACTTTTGTAAAATACACACATCAAAAGTGTCTAGGGATCAAGCATTTTTATGCGGATTTCTTGAGATTGAGATGTGGCTTTGTAATAAATTTATGATTTTATAAATTTATATGGATCCTTTTTGGTGCATTTCATAATTTGAATCAGGAACTGTGAATCAAATTCGAGTAAAAGATGAAAATCAGCTGTCAATATTTTCCCTATAAAAACATACAACGCATTGAAGACATTATTAGTGCTACTGTTTCCCTACTACTGATTAAAACCAACGTTATTATGGAGCGGCGACGTCATTTAAGCAGGGAAGAAATGCTCAGAGCCGTGGGAATGATAGAAGCTGGTTCCCGGCAACGTACTGTGGCTTTAGCTCTGAATACAAGTCAGAGTGTTATCAGTCGACTTTGGACACGATACCGAAGCACTGGTACCGTGGCTGAGCGCCATGGAGGACGGTATCGCTGCACCACACGGAGACAAGACCGATACATTCAAATCTTAACTCGAAGAGCTCCAACAATAACCGCCATGATGTTAGCCGTGAGGCTTCATCACTCTTCAGGGAACTTAATTAGCGACCCAAACAGTCAGAAACCGCTTGCATGAAGTGAACCTTCATTCCCGAAGACCGCTACGGGTACCACCTATAGCAATGCACAATCGTAGGATTCGATATCAATGGGCTCTTGAACACAGAAATTGGGCAGAAGAACAATGGCGTTTCGTGTGCTTTTCTGATGAGTCTCGTTTTGGTATGAGACCGGATACAAGACGTATACGACACTGGAGAACCCCTGGACGCCAACAGCGATTAAAATCCTGCCAGGAAGTCCATCCTTATAGTGGTGGAACCATCATGGTATGGGCGGGTATTTGGATCGGCGGAAGAACTGAGTTGATTTGGATCAGAGGCAACCTCAACGCTCAAATTTATGCTGAGACGATTGTATCAGACGTCATCGTTCCTCTACAAGTGCAAATCGGTCCCTTATTTCAGTTAATGCATGATAATGCACGACCGCACACCGCAAGAGTTGTAAGACAGACTCTCGCCGCAGCTAACATCAATGTCCTGCCCTGGCCTGCTCAGTCGCCAGACTTGAACCCGATTGAGCATGCATGGGATATGCTACAGAGAAGAGCTCTGCCGAATATGGAGGGTATCCAGTCGCAAGAAGACCTTTTTTTGTTGTTGCAACGAACATGGGCGGCCATTCCACAGCGTGATTTGGATGAACTCATTTTGAGTATGCCAAACCGATGTTCTTGTGTTGTTAGTGTTCGCGGTAGAAATACGAATTATTAATTGTTTAAGTTACCCAATAAAATTTTAGAGAAAACTGTTATTTCAGTCTTTTTTTCGAACTTTTGTGTTAGTGGTTCAAATGTCAAAAATCCCTTTATTAGGAAAATGGCAAATTTCTTTATTAATGCAAAGGTGACTTGGTTTATCGTTACTGTGACAAACGAAAACACTTTATTTGATGAATCCTTAAAGAAAATTTTAATTAATATCAATCAGGAGAAAAGTTATTGCAAAAATATATGTTGATCCCTAGACACTTTTGATGTGTGTATATGACTGTTTGTTGCCAAAATAAAAGAAAGAATAATAACATAATTCTGCGGTTTTTCTTTACGAAATGATCCAGAACTTTGTCATAAAGTCACTCTTCTGTTGCAATTTTAATAATACATGTTTTTCAATTGTTATTACTCCGAAATTTGATAGTCTTCCTTATTCCAAGCACTATTTGTATCGGAAAACAGCAGTCATGGAAAGCAAAATAACTTATTTAATTTGCAACTGCCGGTTATCCAATTGTATTTATTATAAAGAACTGTGAAAATGTTTAAAAAACCCATCTTTACGCCTATAATCAATTTTCATATCGAGACGAGCCCGTCAATGGTTAATGATATATTTTTTATTTTCGAACGATTGTTTTGAATACGAAGTTAACTCATATACATACAAGGACAATGGAACATATTACATACAAGGACATACACATATTACATACACACTTATTGCACATATTACATACAAGGACAATGGAAGTTGACCTCAACACATGTTTGCAAGTTTGATATCAACTTTCAATTTGACGACACTGTATGAAATAAAACAGGGAGAAAAAAGCAGCCCCTGCAGAGTTTCTTGCCGGTTCTTCTCAGTACAAGGTCTCCCGCCGTAGTTTTGCGAACCAATGGCATAGTTTTTGACTTTCACATGTGCTTGTAAAAGCCTAAACTGAATAAATGACTTTTGAATTGAATTGAATATGTACATAACATGAACCCTTATAAAAACATACTATTTATTTTGGAAATCGTGTAAAAAATTATAACATGGTTTTCTCAAGGAACGCTCAACCACGTCTAACTTAGCACAGTTTACGAACTTTGTGATAAGGGGCATGGAGGGCGGTGTTCAAGTGGATGTCATTTACACCGATTTCGAGAAGGCGTTTGATCGCGTAGATCATAGAATACTTATTAAGAAGCTCAGGTTGCTTGGTATTCACGGGGATTTACTGAGATGGGTGATATCTTATTTGTCCAATCGATCTCAGGCAGTGGTGCTGGGAGGTTACCGCTCAGAGTATATTAACATTCCTTCGGGAGTTCCGCAGGGTTCCCACCTTGGCCCTCTCTTCTACAATGCATATATCTCTGATATATCTTATTGCATCATTAACTCTAAACACCTCTTATATGCAGATGATAAGAAAATTTTCATTCGAGTAAATTCACTTAAAGATTGTCTTCTCTTGCAAAATGATTTGGATAGTCTTATTAAATATTATAAAGATAATAATATCAATCTGAGTATAAATAAATGCAATACCATCACTTTCAGTCGGAAAAAGGAACCCATCCTGTTCCAATATAATATCGAAGGAGTTACTATCGAGAGGGTCGAGGTAGTAAGGGATTTGTGAGTGCTTCTGGACTCCAAATTGTTAATGTTTCACCACATTGATATGATCACGAATAAGGCTTATCGGAATTTGGGATTTGTTTTGCGCACTTGTAGTCCTTTCAGCTCGTTGACCACCATTAAGGTCGTGTACTACGCTTATGTACGGAGCATATTGGAATATGCTAGTCCTATCTGGTGTCCACAATATGAGACCTATATAAATCAAATAGAACGTGTCCAAAAGAGATTTATACGACATCTTAATTATAAATTCAAAATTCCTGATACTACCTATGTTGACAGTTGTCGCAACTTTTTGCTCTTGACTCTTGAGGATCGACGCCTGATTTTGAATATGGGGTTGCTGTGGGATCTGATACGTGGCCACCTTGATTGCCCTGAGCTGCTTGCGGGCCTCTCGCTATCTGTGCCTAATTATCGTACTCGTCACACTTCACTTTTTCATGTACCATTACACCGTACAAAATATGGGAACCATTCTATCCTAACGCGCGTGTCACACTTATACAATTCAAAATTTAAAGGCATATATATATTTTTTGGATCAAAACAGAAATTTAAAAATGATTGAGGTTGACACTTTACCCCCCCGTCCCCCGTCCCTAAATAAATATATAACAAATACCTTTGTTGTTTTTAAATATATATACATATTTATTGTTTATTTTATGCATGTTTTTATTCATTTGGTTGATTGCAGATACATGAATGTTTTTTAGACTCGTACCCAATTAGTGATTTTTCTCGGGTAATATCAAGTTTTCATTCCTTTCGCCCGCTTTGTTTCATTACCTAAGATTGAAGACTATTTCATCAATGTTTTTTTTTCTTTATATGTTTTCTTTTTGGTAAATAAGGTTTACTTATGTTATTCAGCTGTGTACATTTTTGCTGGCCTTTGGCTGTTTAATGTACCTTTACAAATTAAATAAAATAAAATAAAAAAATAAAACATGCTGATTTTTTCACAAGTTTCCTCAGCCACACGTATTCGTTGAATAATTTCCGAATTGCCGTATTTTCCACATCACAAACTCTGTAAATGAGACATTGAAATTCTCTCACGCGTGTTCTCACAAATGTTTGTACTTATTAGTCAATAAATTGGCCGCTGTCCTCAAACATTATTATTTGTTTCATATGTTTCAAGCAAACCACTCATTAAATAAAACTAATTTGAACGGGTTTAAAGCGCATTTTTAATACTCTTTTCATTTTATTATTATTTGTAAAAATCTTTTTGTACAACTTGTGAATTAATAAGGTTGTATATCTCTGGAGTGCAAAATGGGTGAAAGGCTTCTCAGGTAAAGAAAGGATAAGAAGCGATATAAAAGCTTTGTGGCAGCAAAAACCTGTTTCCTTATACATAAAGTGTTCTACATCTAATCACATTATCACTAGATGAAACGTTAAACATTGACAAATGTTGTTTGTCGAAATAAAAAAATTGTGGTACTACTTTTTTTCAGTAAGTATAAGCTTAACGTACCCCTTCGATCAAAAATGTTAATATATAAAAAGCGAGATATCATTGATTTCACATTCTGAGGTCGAATCAAAAACTGGTTTTTATTGAATACCAAAATTGATCCCAAATGTCATTAGCTGCAAAAACCCGGCTGGCAAGTTCAAGGTGGCGCTACCATAATCATCCAATTTTATTTTTATATAACATTTTTAGTAAATAAAAATAAATAATATTTTGACTGATGAAAAACTTTATAAGAACCTAATTTTTTTGCGGTTAAGTATAGAAGATTATTTTCCTCTTTTTATGTGAGCGAATGAGTTAATAAAGCTTTTAGTATTTAGCTGTTGTTAAATGTCCGAAAAGTATAAAATAAATAACTTCTTTATTTTTATGTCTCACTTGAGTACATAGAAATAAGTTGCTATGGAAAGCGCATGTACTCAGATGAGAACATAAGATATAACGATATATATTACCAATATTTTTATTTCATTTTACAAATGTATTTGGCAAGGGACCTAATATAGAGAAATGCGACCTGACCACCTCCACTGATCGCTGGTTACTAAACTGCTGCACCAATAGACTGGCAAACTGTTTATTAAAGTTCATTCAGACAAACTATGTGCGGCAAAATTTGTATTTGACAGACGTATTGAATGCCTGTAAACTTTTTTATTGGCTTAATATTATAAGCCGCTATATCTGCGCAGACCTTAATTCTTCATTGTTGTCTACGAAACTCATCTCACGGTTGCTGTCGGGAAAACTTACACTGCTCGCGCCCGGTGTTGCCAAAAGCGTGAATCTAAATCAGCCACGAAATTAAATTGCCTTTATTAATTTCTGAGGAAGCGAATAACGCAAACTTGGTAGGTAAGAAAGTTATCCCGATAACGGCCGTTGTGGTAACGCTTTTAGGGTTCTGTACCAAAAAAGTAGAAGGGAAAAATTGACTGATTGGTATACATCTATGAACGTTTATAAGATCACTTTGTTATCCGTATGTCAGTCTGTCAATACCATTTATCTCTGGAACGCATTTAGGTATCGAGTAAAAATTTAAACTCTTGCGTCCTTATTAATAAACGAGAAATAAGCTTAGACTAGTTACGCCACGTTTTTGTTCATATCACTCAAATGACATTTGTCATTCAACGAACAGCGACAAAACATGGAGTAACTATTCCAAGCTTCATCATCATCATCATCAGCCTTTTAATGTCCCCACTGGGCACAGGCCTTCGCTATGGATGGGTTAGGGAGATTGGGCCATGACCCACCACGCGGGCCCAGTGCGGGTTGGTGGATGTTAACGACTGCAGATGCAGCTGGGACCAACGGCTTAACGTGCCTTCCGAAGCACGAAGGAGCTCAAGATAGTAATTTTTTGGTCACCCATCCAATGACCGACCACTTGCTCAAATTCAACGACCGCAGTCGAACGCGCTAACCACTGACGCCATCGAGCTCCTGCATTCAAGCTTATTCTTCGTTTATTAATAAAGGGGTTAAAGCTGTGAAAAATCTAACTTCTAAGTTAACGACGAAGAAGACTGTTTATCTATTTGCTTGACAGAAAGGGTCTTGACCCTTTATCTCGGTAACGCGTGAAGGTATCGAGTTAGAATTTAAACTATATACTTACATTTACGATCCCTTGAAGCTGCAAAAAAACCTAACTTCTAAGTTAACGTAAAAAAAGATGCGGATTATGTTGCGGACCTACAAATTTGTACGGAGCCCGCGATGGACGAATCCGACTAGCACTTGACCAGTTTTTAATAAAGTTTCATTTCGTCGATGAGACATAAACTAAGTTAATTTTCGTAAGTGCTATCTACCTACCTGTCTGTACCCTCCTTAAACAATAAAAACTTATTGGGCAAATCGTGTCTTGATTGAATACTAAATTTCGTGTAATTTTTATAACGATAATATTCTAATGAAAATGAAAACTTTAGCTAATTTAGTAATTGCCTCTTCGCTCAAATTCGTCATCTTCAGTTCTTCTTATTTCGTTCGTACATTAAGAAAAACGTTTATTTTATAGATTTTTAAATCTAAAGAAGACTCGATCCAAGTTGGTTGGTAAGTGCGTAGATAGCAGAAGATGTAGGTTCGAATCCCGTTTAAAACCAAGACTGTGTGGATTTTTTTCTAGTAAAATTTTCTTCAAATATTAGCTTTCTGCGCTTCATATTCATATAAACTTGTGCTAAACAAAAATCTCATAGGCCTCCGTGTACAAAATGCACTTAAAAAGAGGAACTACTAATAAAGATATAGCTAACACCTTTATAGCGCCATTTATATTTTCCGATTTCCACTTCAAGCTTTTTATGCAGATTCACTAAAACATTTACGTACCTTTTTACGCTCTTCATCTCCAAAGCAGCAACGAACAATGATACCCACGAGAGCAACTTCAGATGAACCTTAAAGGCGACACGATACGATAGATTTTCCCAATTTCCCAGATCCCAAAAGAGCTGTGCCACTTATCAAAGTCAGTTATCGTTTGTCCTCAGCAAAGTTCGATACTTCTAGACGTGATGTAAAAGCAATAGGTACTGGGGGATAAAAAATATCTCGCCCTCTCTCAGGATCCAACTAACGGCGGAAGCATTTTAAGGGATAAGGAAGGACGCGAAGAATGGCCTCTCGTTACGTCAACCGCAATCTCAAACTTTGATCTCGTAAGTTTTCTTATAAATAACATAGGCAACGTTAACATTTACGGTCAACTTTAATAATGAGAACGTTAGACATTGTGTGCGCCAGCTATTATTTCCTGTGCAGAGAAATAAAAGAAAGCACATGTACCCATTTCTTTAATACTCGTCTCTATTTTTTGTTTTTAATGTTCGACCGATCCCAAGAGTTTGAAAAGGATGGCAAAAAACATGTATACCAATTTTTTATGTAAAAATTGTGGCAAACATCGCATGGGCCGTAAAGCCATAATGGTAAAGCACGCTAAGAGAGGCAGGTCACAGCGTGTTTACCGCTTGAATTGGAGCTACCGTCTGGGGAAGCAATCTTCTCCTTACAGAAGATCACTGTAAAATAACACTACCTTTTGGCGGTGTTGTGTTTCTGCGGGTGAGTAGGATTTCAGGGATTCCGCGGAGTATGGGATGGGTTCAGGCCGGCAAGGTGAGCATAGCTGGAGTGGCACACTTTCTGCCGCATCATCTATCTTTGTGACTATACTCTATACATTGACCCGATCTCCAATCTGGGGGATCCCTTGGATATTTTTTTACCGACAGAAACACAACACAAAGAAAAAAAAATAAGTAATGTTACTTCATTGTGAACTGTTGTATTCTTCGGCGGGCCCTCGAAATCGAGCGGGAAATTCATTATGCCTTTCCGCTCTTCGTATTTGAGTCAACTTCCTTTAGTTCATATTGGTACAGTGTTGGTCTCGATCAAATCTATACTAATATTATAAAGAGATAAGATTTTATTGTTTGTTTGTATTTAATAAGCCTCGAAACTACTGGACCGATTTAAAAAAATCGTTTGCATTTAGAATCCTATATTATCCGTGATGAACACAGGCTATAGAATATTTTCAAAAAAGTTAGGGTTCCGAAAACTTCGATAATGTAACCCAACATGTGAAAAAAATACCAAAATATAACCTTATGTCGCGTACGCTGCGGAAGTCATTGACAATAGTGCAAAGTGATGTACTAAAGTTTTTTAAAGAACCACAATATCTAAAAAAAGTTCGCAATACCATATTATGTCTAACTATTACAGTTACGTCACAACTAGAGGACCCTGCGGTTTCATCCGTTTTAACTGAAAAGATGGATATACACTATTGCAGACTTTTTTAACGAGCTTTTAAACGGGAACAATTCCGTGATACATGATTTTTGCTAACTTTAACCATTTACCCAGCGCCCTCAACGTAAGCTGGACTATTTTTACTCGTTTTTGCAACAAGTTTCATCGATGCTGCGATCCTACTAGTCCTAGCGTGATTTTATATAGCCTATAGCCATCCTCGATAAATGCACTATTCAGTATCATTTACAGAGTCGAACCAGTAGCAGCGCGATAGGCTCTGAATGTGTGGAGGAGGATGGCAAAACGGCAGAAGGGCTTGTCATCTATAAATTTAAAAGACAAATTACGTTTTTGAATTCATTAAAACAACAAATCAAAAGTAAAAGAGAGTTAGAGCACCAAAGTTTGTAGGTGGAAGCTAAGAAATTACCTGGCAAAATAATTAGCTGAATAACCTTTTTAGGGTTCCGTAGCCAAATGGAAAAAAACGGAACCGTTATAGATTAGGCATGCCTGTCTGTCTGTCTGTCCGTCCGTACGTCACAGCCACTCTATTCCGAAACAATAAGAACTATACTGTTGAAACTTGGTAAGTATATGTATTCTGTGAACCGCATTAAACTCAAAAAAAAAACCCAAACGTGTGGGTTATCTATAGATAGGTCTTTAAAATGATATTGAGGTTTCTAATATTTTTTTTTTCTAGTTAAGAATAAGATTTAAAAATACACTGTTATTAAAAATGGATCAAGATTACAACGAAGTACAAGTACTTTCATAATATGTTACTTGCTGTTACGGAAACCTTCATGGGGGGGAACGACTCGCACTTGGCCGCTTTTTTTGTATTGTATCGTGCAGTCTTCAGTGAATAATGTTACTGGAATGCCACGGGGCAAAATTTAAACGAGAAATGACTTATTCTTATAAACTTTTCATTTCAAGAACTTTAAAAAGCAAATTCCAGTGTAATTTTAAAGGCCTATGCTAATATCGTAATCGACTGAAACTTCCATTATAACCGAAGACTTGATTTGCACACACAACAAGGGCCTCGGGCAATATCCTACTCTGAAAAGAGTTATTAATTGTTATAAAGCGGGCCGATCCTTCGACGGTCAAAATCTATGAATATTTCAAATAAAGCGAATCTTCCACGAAAAGAGATATCACAATCGAATTAAATAATATTCAATAATAATTGAATTCGAAGAAAAATCAGAATTGGGAGAGGACCTTCGCCTTTTTAAATGATTATGATAGGGATTTTTATTAACCATGTTCAAATAAAAAAAACTCAATTTAAAAGCTGCATCCTTCAAGGTACTCTATATTTTTTACTATATGTTGTTACATTGATTAAATTAAGGAGAGACTTTACTATGACGATGATTGAAATTCTACAATAAGCGAATGAACTTTTCCTTTAAAAGATTCTGCCCAGAATCATTGAGTAGATATATTTGAACGATCTCACATCACTATCACGTTCGCCTACTTATTATCTACTGAATACTTGATTCATTCATCAGATATTTATCTTTGCAAACCTATATAAATATGTCAAAAATTTGTTTAGCCTTAAAGGATAGGACTAGGTAATCTGGACGCTTGGCGTTCTATAGCACCATGCGTTACACCAGCAAGATCTGGAACGAACTTCCAGTTTTCCCTTTTACCTATGATATGACGGTCTTCAAAAGGCTCGTATACATTTTCCTTTAGTCGGCAATGCTGCAAGTGTCCATGGGTGGCAGTGACCACTTACCATCTGGTGGATTGCCAGTTCGTTTGTCTAAATAAACATAAAAAAGGTGTTTAATTTTAATAGAACGAAAGGGTGCGTGTTTGTCGTACAGTTTGATTATGAGGCTATTGAAAATTGCAACCTTTTTATCTATAGTATCAGCGTTAAATACAGGAGACCAGTCAATATCGTGAGCATTATCAAGAAAAGCTTCCTGGTTCATACCACTTAATTTACGGTGAAAAATAATTTTGCGTTAAGCTTTGAGAGGTTGGATTTTATATGACGGTAATACCAAATCGTGGTAATAAAAATCATCCGCTGGGCACAAAACATGCTTTGCAATGTGTTGAGGAGATGACACTGTTAGTAAATCAAGAAGTGATGGAGCGCAATTCGAAAAATTATGGGTGGCGTAAAGTGGAAGAATATGCAAAATTTCAGAATTTTTAATGGCACTCAGAGAGGAGGAGCGGTGGTCATTTTTAACAAGGCATGTATTGAAATCGCCCATGATTATGCAATGGTTGTATGTGTGGAGTGTGGAATCTTCAAGAAGTTTTGAGAATGAAGAAAAGTAATTTATTCGAAGTGAAGGGCTGTAATAGACACCAAGCAGTATCTTGGTGTGTGATACTTTTACCCCTATCAATAAATGTTCGTCGGCATTAAGAAAAGGCGGTTGACATGAGGTTCTAAGAATAGAGAAAGGTATGTACTGAAATAGATAGCATCCCCACCAGCAGCCACGCCAATGCGATCATTTCGTATGAGTCGAAAACCGGATAGAGAGTACGAGGAGGAAGGTAAGCCAAGTCTCTGAGACTAATAACGCCTGAATTTTATTGTAAAAAGACGCCAACAAATCCGTATAATGAGACGGAATACTTTGCGTGTTGATGTGAATGTCGTTAAAATTCTTAGGTTGATTAAAAAAGTGACCCTGAAAAGTGTCAGCAAATGATAGAAGGCTAGAAAAGCTGTCATCTCTACTGCAAGTATGATTTGGGGATAGTGATAAAAGCCGTTTTTGCTGCTATCAGAGAATCCATACAAACAAAAGCAAATATTACAATAAAAATAGAAAACTAAAGGTAAGGACCTAATATGTTTTAGGTCCTTGACGGCCTCCGTGGTCGAGTGATTTGTAGGCCGGGTTTCATGGTGTCGCCGACTCGAGAGGTCCCGGGTTCAAATCCCGGTGGGGGCAGATGTTTGTGTGATGAAATGACTCTACTACTCATTTGTACTCCTCCATTTATGGATGTTGTTTAATATGTATTTCTATATAAATATACTTATATATGTAAAGTATATGTATTCTATCCGTTACCCTAGTATCCCATAACACAAGCCTTACAGTGCTTACTTTGGGGCTAGGCTAATTAGTGTGTGATGGAAATATTTATTTATTATTATTTATATGTGTCGAACTATAGGCCTGTTTCAGTATTATCGATTTTTGCTAAAATCCTTGAAACTTTAATATCAGAGCCACTACGAGTTCACCTTAAACAATAGCTCAGTGTGCATCAGCATGGCTTTACGAGCGCTAGATCCACTAGTACGAACTTGGCTATTTTCACTGAGTCTCTAGTATAAGCTGTTGATGCTGGAAAGCAATTCGATGTTTTTTACACGGATTTATCGAAAGCCTTTTATAGGGTCTCCCATGAAATACTGCTGGCAAAATTGACAATCTATGGCGTGTCTGGGTCTATAGCACTGTGGCTGGACTCATATCTTAGTGGGAGGACTTTTTACTTGGCTATTAATGGTTTTAATTCCACATCACATAGTATCACATCTGGAGTGCCACAGGGCTCACATTTGGGGCCAGTTTTGTTTAACTTTTTCATGCACGATATTCCCAGTTGTTTTCATCATTGAACACCATTTATGTATGCAGACGACCTAAAGTTTGGGAGATTAATTGATTCAGTAGCTGATTCCGTACTACTGCAGTCAGATTTGGATAGGCTTGTGGTGTGGTAAACAAAACCGGATGAACCTTAACCATGAAAAATGTTTTGTAGTTCATTTTACACGAAAAAAAACAAAAAATAATTGTGACTATCGTATTGAAGATACGCTTGTTCAGGATAAAGATATAATAAGGGACTTAGGTGTTATTTACGATCACAAGTTGACATTTGTGCCTCATATGGAGAACATTATCAAAAGAGGATCTAAACTACTGGGATTCTTGATAAGAAGTACCAAACCATTTCGAAACCCAAAAACAAAAATAATGCTATATTACAGTCTTATCAGATCGATCTTGGAATACTGTAGTGTAGTCTGGAGACCACACTATGCCACCCATTCCCTCCATATAGATAGGCTTCAAAAACGATTTGTGCGAGTTTTGGCATTTTCCATTGGCAAAGCTAAGGAATTTGGGTCTTACACTGGAAGGCTAAGATATTTTGGAATGTTGTCCTTGACAGACAGGCGGGAATTACAGGATATTATATTTCTTTCTAAATTGATAAAAAAACACCACTGACTCTTCGCAGCTACTAGCACTCTTCAAATTCCGAGCACCATCTAAAATACCGCGCAAACCAATTACACCACCCTTGAGAAGAACAGTACTTGGTTCCAACTCCCCCATTGCAAGATTATCCTATACTCTAAACAAATTTAGTGATATTGTGGACATACATCATGACTCTGTGATCTCATTGCGAAACAAATTGTATGATCACATATTTCCTCCGAATTCATAAAAAAAAATAAAAAATATTTTGAAACATATTTAAAGAAACACACACACACATTCACACTTAATTTTAATTAAATAATATCTGCTTAAGCTTAATGTGAGTGCATGCTGAGTTCGCCTATATGTGGTTACACATTATATCACTGAATGTAAAATTGAATTAAATAAGATGTATTGATGTAGTAACTGTTGGTGATCCAATAAAGAGAGAAAAAGAGAGAGAGATATGTGTAATTAACAAAATGGGTATATCTATGTATAAAATGATAACACTATATTATTTAAAACCTATTCTAACCTACCGGTCAGTATGTATACTGATAAAGTACAATAAAAAAATGGCATTATAGATATGTCAACAAAATATCGAGTTAAAATATCAAATGATGGAATCAACCGCTAAGATATTGTCACTAGGTCCAGAGCTATACCTCTGTTAAAATTATTAATTTTGAAAATAAGTTCAATACTTAAAAGCAGTGAAATAATTGAGAGCTACATTTAAGTGTGTTAACAACAACTAAAAGGATATTTGCAACGGCTCTGGACTGGACGCAAACAAGTAATTAGCATAAAATATGTTACTTAAAACATATTTTTCACTTTACTTATTATTTGAGATGGCCCCACGTCCATTCCTTGACAGAAGCACAGTCTTTCTTCTCAACGTCATCACTCTTCTCCAGCACTATATGAATTAACAGCATCTCTCTCCTACTCCGCATTACAATACTGTCAATCTGTTGCGAAAGTAGAGCAAGCTGTTCTTGAAGACTTTGAGCGACATCATAATGAACGACTCGAATTTGGAAAGTCAGCAGGCAGCGTGGTAATAGTGCAGGTAGGAGCAGCTGCTGCAAGTTCGACCTGATAAGAATCCATGCACTCCATGAAAAGACTTTGAAGTTTAACCAGAGATTTCTGCATTGCATCCGTAGCGCAGTTACAATGAGTGAAAGTGTAGTGACCTTCAAGACACGTAGGAGAATAAAGTGAAGCAAAGCACTCACCGCCAGGTACAGTGCATTAGCTCTAAATTCATGAGAAAATTAACTTAAGTTAATGATTTTGTAAATAGTTTTCCAAACAATATTAAAGCAGCCTTAACGTATTTTCATCTGAATACCTCTCGGAAAAAAATGTTGTTATAGCGGCAACAGAAATACATCATCCGTGAAAATTTCAACTGTCTAGCTATCTGTTATATTTCTGTCTATTGCTATTGAATTTTTAATGTCCATGTCATTTATGTGAAAATATTTATGACATCATCATAAATTAACTTAAAATAAATAATTGCAATTGTTTATGCTTGCGTTATTTGTGATTCATATACTTAATTTCGTAATTTGTGATTAATGTGCTATAGTATTTAAACATAAATTATTATTATTTTGCTATGCCCTTTCAGAGCGTCATAGTTACCTATCCTATTTGTAAAATGCATGTATTGCAATAAATGCATTTTATTGATTAGATATTACGGTTCATCATAGCTTGGTGACAGACAGACGGATAGACAGTATAGTCTTAGTATTAGGCTCCCGTTTTTACCCTTTGGTTACGGAACCATAAAAACCGGTCAAAAAAATGACGGTACCGGTCACAAATTTACTCAATTGTGTTTATCTCGACTTTAAACTTAGTGTCAAATTTTTATTATACCTATTATAAACTTTTAAGATTAAATAAGTGTATTGATAACACGCTTTATGAATTTTGTTATTTTTATTTATTAGACTAACTAACGTCTGTTTACAATAATAAACTTACTTTATAGTATTTATGTTATTTACTGATTTTTACCATGTACCTTGTTTTTAGCGAGATTCCGATATTTCGGCACTGTTGCAAGCGCCATTATCATGAAGTAACTTGCAATAGTGCCGAAATATCGGAAACTAGACCATCAAATTAAAAACAATATATTAATAAGCTTACTTAACCTAAATAAAAAAAAAATGTTCAGAACTTATTGCATCAAACACAGATTACTTATATAAATCAGACAGGATCGAACCTGCACCGCGACCGCGTAGAAATTCTTTTTGAAAAATTTTCTTTAAATTTATAAATTAATTGTTAATATTTAAATATAATAAACACACAACAGTCCTCATGCATTAGAGCTACAACAATTGATACATCCATCAAAAATGTAACTTTAAATTACATTAAAAATGTATTCACATTGAGTATTCGAGCTAGTGACTGCCTAATTACCTTCCACACATCCGCTATACATCAAGATCGGTGATATAAACCCTCTTCGTCCAAGCTATTGCGAATTGATGATTTTCCCGAGACGCTCATTTCCTATAAAAGCCATTCTCGACACTGACCAATTTCGGCGAAAGCCATTTCCTAAGAACGGATCGCTTCTGATGTGATGTGCGCAAACTTATAATCCCAGAAGCCCTTGTCCTTCATTTGGGGAGACAAACATTTGGAAGGGTCCCCAATATTAAAGATTTTTACATGCTTATGAGGTAGCTATCGTCGCTTCAATATCTTAATTTTTTATTTATAACAACTGCCTTTTTTATTTGTCTTATCTTCGTACTTCTTTAATATAAATTTTGAGGATATAAAAAACCCAAGCCATATTATTACGTTTTTAAAAATACAGGGTCACCTTTTGGTTACAAGTATAAAAAAAACCGCGTTTTTTGAAACAAAGTTAAATTTAAGTCAAGTCAGTGTCACGTCAAATACATTGTAAAATATCGCACGTCACAAACAAAAAGGTATTATCTTCAAAAACAGTGTTTTGAAATATCGCGTTTTGAAGTTTTAAAAAATCATAGAAGCGGAACTACTTGTTCAAATGTTTAAAAGGATACCTATTAGCAGTTCAAATGACTCATGTTAAAATTAAAACTAGTATCATTTTAAAATAATTTCGCTGAAAATATCATATTAAATAAAATTTAACAGACCAGAGTTTTAAATAAAACTTCTAACTTGTATTAATCCGAACGGGCAATAGGGTATTAACTTAACTTAATACTGTTTAGAATACTCACACACTACAATCATAAATTTTGCCTAGAAATTGACGACATGTGTTGCTGTAATTCAAAAACTATTTAGAATTAAAATACAATTATCTTACCGGTTTGTACAGAAAAAAAAAATGTTTTAGAAACGCAAATAAAAAAATAAATGGTTTTGCCGACTTAATACCCTATTGTTTGTGACTTGCTATATCTAAAAAATAAGACAAAAATTTCTACAGTATTTTAACTTTAGGCAAATTTCACTATGTATTTTGATACTTAGTTAACACACTGAAATAGAAATATAACTAAAAAAAAATCCACGCGGACCAGGCAGCAGACGGGACTCGAACCCGCACCCTTCTTATCGGCAAATGCACTGACCAAGTCCCGTCTGCTGCCTGGTCCGCGCGGAAATTTTTTCTAGTTATATTTTCGATATTTTAATTTCATATATTATATTGGCATTTCCCAAAAATAAAAAAATGGATGGCAGTTCTATAGCCAGTAAAAAGATTACTTAACGATGTGATAGCTTTAGAAGGTTTGTCATTGTCAGTATTAGTAGTAATAAGTACTGTGATTCATTAACAGATGAACAAAAAAGTACACATTTTGGTAACCGGCAAAACTGTTGAATTTCGTTTGATATTGGCAAAAAAAACGATCGGAAACTTACAATATTCTTTTCCGATAGACCCAAGGGGAACGTGCCAATAAGATAAAAGCACTTAAATGACCCTTAGTAAAAGTATCTGTGCAATACAGTAACAGTAAAAGGTCTGATAACGACCAATTAGCTATTATAAATGTTGTAGTCCTTTTAAAACACAGAAATACTGTGTAAAGTTCTTAAACACTGAATATAACGCAACTGGTATTCCATATCACAATCTTTTACCACTTTTTGATACGCTTATTATTTTCCTATGTACCTCAAATTAAACTTTGTGGTGAATTTATCATTGAAAGGCAGATAACTAAATATTAAATAGAAGGTGTAAGGTAGAAGGTGGTAATTAAACAGATAAAGTGGTCAGCAACAATTGTTATACACGTTAAAGTGCAATAGAACCTAATTTTAAAGCGAACTTACACGGGAGCATGCCATATAGAACTGAACGTGTCAGAAACAGTCCTATCGTAGGTCTACTTAGGTGAATTTGAGAGTTTGCCCTTGCGACTTATTTATGGCCATGAGGAAACAAACCTTCAGGAGAAACTGGAGCCTTTTGAATTCAAAGGGGAGATAATTTGGTATTAATGGAATACGTGGTACACACACTCCCTGAGCAGGTCCGATCAAAATTGTGGCTTCTACTACGTTCCGAAGCAAAGCTTTGACTTGCATCCTGGTACCGTTGCAAAGTTTGGGTGGCTTTAAATATCTTAATAACATAACAGGTGTACCCACACGCAGTAAAAGTCTGTGGTATGTCGGTGAGTTCAAAGTATTTAAGAGCTCTACTGGATAATTAACGGCATCGTCAGTGTTTACCACCGTATCTACTGAGTCCTCAAAGTTAGTATAGCTCTTTCGCATAACCACTCTATTGATTTTTCCGAGATGAGCTCAACGTCTGGGTAAATTTTTGAAATCAGGTTTTCAGCTGTTGTTACCGAAGTTACAGATCGGAAGGGACAGATATCATGCCATCTTTTTCTGGATAATTACCGTTACCCAGTTTAAGCAAGAATCCGAAAGAAAATCCTGCAATTATATTATGAGTCATATCTTTTGACTCCCAGGATATTTATTTTCGGTGTCATAATAAAAAAGGCTAGTTTTTCATAGATCTATCGATTCATACTAATTAATTGTTGGCGGAGCTGGGTGCGTTTTGCCCATTGTCCTTTATACAATGTCTTCCTTTTTTGTTCACACTTATAATTGAATATACAAACATGTCTTATACAATACTTGCATTTAAAACTTGTTGAGTAAACAAAATATGTGAAAAATAAGTGATTTATACTTGTAAAGATCTAGTTGACTATGCAATGTAAACGAAATTATGTTTAAAACAGTCACACCAATTATTCTACAAGTTTCGTTTAAAACTAGAATAAGACTTGTTTCTTTATGTAAAGAAGAAGTAAGCGTCCAGATGCCATAGCTCTCTCTCGCCGTAATCATACAATTTTCACACTGACAAGCTTTCAAACCAAAAAGAAAATCGCTTAAGCTCAATCCTACAAATTACGAATTCGCAACGCCCAGATACTTGCATTAAAATTAGATTTTACCATACACTCCGAGATTATCCAACACATTCGTGTTGGTCGGTCCAAAATCGAAAAAAATTTCAACGTCACTCTGATTAAAATACTGAAACAGGATGATATATTTGCAGGTTTAACATAAAACCTGAATAATAAATTAGCGTTGAGCACAAGGATACCTCAATTTAAATAAATTATCCCAATCCTGACATATTTTCGTCAAGTCGGAATTAATTTATAAGGGAACATTTATTTTTATATAACACTCTTTTGAAAGGTGTCAGCTATTGTCTCGTAAGCTAATTAAGAAAATCTCATATCAATCATTATTTTAATCTACAAGTAAGCAGCTACTTTACATATCACGTTGTTATGCTTCTCCCACACCTTTGCGACGAAGCTTTAGATGGATTTGGTACTAAATGCGCAAAAATTAGCATTCAAAATATGAATTGGTTCTGTCATAATTAATTTATCGGGCTAAGTGTCTATAGACGCTATCTAGGCGATACCTTGACTAGCGATAATTTGACACGCTAAAAGTGGTTGTGGGAGACGATAAATTTGTATGTGCAGCTGAAGGGGTGTACTTTATTCAAAGTTGGAAGGCTAATTTAACCGCATTTTAGTGAGTGCAACTTCGTCATGCAGGTGTGGGATAAGCATTACGTAATAACTTGTATTTTTCCTCTCTCACTTTTCATGAAAGCTCTTTCAGCCCTACAAGACATAATATGTTGTAGTGTTTATCATCATCATCAGCTTATTAATATGGCACAGGACTTCCCTATGAACAAAAATAAGAAATAATAATAAACAGACCATCTTAACCTGAAGACCAAGGTATTCGAACAGTGGGTGTCCCAGTTATGACATACGGAGCTGAGACATGGCCGTTGACTATGGGCCTCATAAGAAGACTCAGGCTCGTAATACAGAATTAGAACTAAGTGTGGATCTTTACTTCAGTACAAGTTAAGATCAGCACTTAAGCCCGTATTATAGAAAGATTCTCAGTGATTGATCTAGTCTTGAGCATAGTTAGAAAGGGATGTCGCTATATAGGACATAGCGACATCCCTTTCTTACTGTACTCAAGTAAAGATCAACACTTAGTTGTCATTCTGTAATACGGGCCTTAGGGTGCGGCCAGAGTGCACTCAGATTCAGATTCAGATTCAGATTTCGAAAACAAGCGCGAGAAATAAACAGTGTAGTCTAAGCAGGTTGCCTGCTTTTTCTCGCGCTTTGTTTTCTGAGTCTGAATCTGAATCTAAATCAGGAGTGCAATCTGGCCGTACCCTTCGACTACACTGTTTATTTCTCGCGCTTGTTTTCGAAATCTGAATCTGAATCTGAATCTGAGTGCACTCTGGCCGCACCCTTAGTTGCTATTCTATAATACGAGCCACAGAGTCGTACAGCGAGCGAGCGAAGGAGAGAGCAATACTCGGAGTTTCTCTACGTAATCGAATCAGCAATGAGGAAAATAACTGACATAGCACAACGGATCGCAATGCTGAAGCGGGGCACACAGTTCAGAGAACCGACGGACTTTGGGGTCCCACGGTCCCACGCAGTGTCAGTAGACGACTCACCAGGTGGACTGACGTCATCAAGTGAGTCTGGGGGACCCACTGGATGCAGAAAGCGTAGGACCATTGCGTATGAAAATCCCTTGAGCGGGCCTATGGTCAGCAGTGGACGTGCATTGGCTGATGATGATGATGAGCATATCTAGTACTAATGTAACAACTAAAAACTATAGACACTGTGATACTATTTTACCACTAGCATCTTCTACCCCATAGAGCCCTTACTTACTGCAAAATCTCAACACTAAAGAAAAACAAGAGCAACATCCCAAACGTGCGATCCGTTTCGAGAGTAAATACGCTGTGCCCTCTGAAAATCTTTTACTTATTCCATTTTGATCATTTACTCGTTAAAATGATGTCATTCCAGTAGTTCACCATGAAATAATAAAACGATAATTTTCCAAAATCGCTTTATCAAATTCTCCGTATTCGAAAGACGTTGAAAATACATTGCATGTCACCGAATCGCTGAAATAGCACACCGTGGCAATTACTGTTAAACAAAAAAAACGCCTTTTTCTTCTTTCTTTTACAGCAAATATTTCTTGAGCTGCCGTGCTGTTAGGCTTCACTGCTGAAGTCTTAGCGGCGCGCGCGAATGGCAGTCCTCATTAAATCGGTTACTTAGTTGTATACGATGCAAATGCAACTGGTTCACTACTCTCAGAAATGTAACCTTATGTGTAAAATTTACCATTTAATGGCAATAATCCTTGCATGTTTCGACACGATAAGAAGGAAGGCTGACGACGCCAGGGGTTCCCTTTATTTAGCAGACTCTTGTTGCTCCGAAATTCATTTGGCATAACATACTTAGTATTATTTTCTTTAAACTATTAGTTTAAGGCATATTTTTGTAACTGTAATTATTGTTATGTCGACTATTTATATGTTTGATTTTACAATGCTATACTTAAGTTAAGTATACTTTATGTTAAGATGGCAGATTTTTATTAGGATAAGTGATCTTTGGCAACATTTTAACCTGTATAAATTCGCTAAGCATAATCGCTGTTTGTGGTCAGTGTATCAAGTTAGGTTAGTGTTATGACCTTATCCTCTACCACCACCACAGATAACAGATAAATAAACAACGAAAAGTTAAATGTTTATATGCCAAAAGACGATTCAGGCTGTGAACTTTTTGCGATATAATGGTTTGGTTCTTTAATTATTGTGGACACTAAATTAATGCCTAAGAATAATTCTGGCTTCCAAATTATGCGATTGAATGTCTGCGAAATGAGTAAATGCTTAACGATTTTCTGCGAAATGAATCTAATACCATCCCCTCATATGCATATTAATATAATTATGATATTTAAAGTTTTGCGTTACAAGGTAAACCCGGTTGCCAGATTATTGATAGCTGCGTTTCTAGTTATTAGATTAGAAAAGTTAATTATCATTCCGGATGATTTACTTTGTTTATATATAAAAATAAATAAATAAATATTTTTTGTGCTCTACCAATACCTAGGTGATGTAATATGGATCTAAAGTTTATACTATTAAGCCTAAAAAGTGAATAATTTAAAAAAACTGTGCCCAGATATCAACCGTATATTAATGTAACTCTAAAATTAACATAAACATTCCAAAATAAATACACTTAAGAAAAGGCTTGACGAAATCAGCTTCGCAATATACGATATCAATATATACTGGTCTGCAAAACTAAGTATCATACTTTTAAAATTGCCATAACTTTTTAAGTACACAAGATATACTTTCAAAATAAAAAGAACTCGAAAGAGAGTTTAATTTTGTCTCTAAAGTTTAAAAATAAGCTAATAAAATTTTTAATTGAAATCTCTAACTTCTTTAGTTAAGAAAAGAAAGAAATTTAAAAAAATTGGAAAGTCCAATAGTGCACGCCTCAAATTCACGAAACAGAAACCCAGTAAATAAATTCCATTGAATTTCATTAATATCTTTAAACGGTTATCAGTTCAATCATGATAAGAAATAGGGTTCATCCTCAGTATAAGTGGAAATTAATTCAAAAGGATTTTTTACAATTAATTCCGTATATTTTTCTAAAACGTGCAGGCAAACTTTTTAACTACATTTTTTTGTTATATTTACTAAAAAAATAAATGACAAAATACGCTGACTTTATAAATTGACTTAGTGTCTAACTTGGGAGATAAGAGCGATTTTATATCGTAAAATCGTCACATAGCGGCCTATCGAGAGTAAAGCACTCCCACACGCTTACGCGTTGCGAGGCGTGCAAAATGTGATTCTTAGTTTTGCAGGCCAGTGTAGTTCAACCTCACGCTTTCTTGAACGACAGCGCTTATATTAGCAGGATTCCTTTAATAATTCACAGGAATAGTGATCGAATGAACAACCGTGAGACATTGGACACATGGTGTACTTCCTTAAAAGACAGCGGAGGAAGTTCACAAATCGATACTTTAATAACATCAATGTCAAAAGACATTCATTCACCTTACGAATTAGTTCATCAAGTTCGTACTTTTCGTTGAGTTTCGTAAATATTCTCACAGTTCCATTCACTCAATAAACACGTATTATGTTCAAGATGATTCTACCAACGCTTGTTTTTCTCAAATTGATTTTCTTTCAAAAGCCTCTTGATTAGGTTGGAATTGGTTTATTTCAACCAATCAAGTCATAATTTGATATATTGAATTCTAAAAAAAACTGTAGGCTCAATCTTTAACAAGAGCCTGAATTTATGCAGGAATTCCAAAAATAATATCAAGATTTTTTTTAAAGAAATATTAAAGAAAAAGTGACAAACCCATATATTATTAATTACCGTAAATCTTATGATTTAAATTATACTTACAGACAGCTTGTCAGAAGTATTGCATAAACAGAATTGCAAAGATGATAACAGTCCCAGTCAAACGAACGTTTATTGACACTTCCTCCCTGGCGATAACCAAATCGGCATCCGTGATTATAATAAAAAAAAACTAAATGTCTTTTTCAGCTGCGATGAAAATAATTATTCGTGTACGTTCTTAAATGCTCTTAACTATCAACGTAAATTTTACTGTCTATTATCACGGAAAATCATCATTTAACAGCATTAATATTTTTGGGATAAGCTTTGCCATATTACCCGGCAAAGGGTTACCCTTTGCTTACGTTATAAGTCTTTTGTCTAACTGTTTGTCTCTGGTAGGAAGTCCGATTATTCTTAATTCAAATTAAACGATATTAGATAGTTCCGCGTATTTGTAAATGCTTTCACAAATTAATTTATCTATGCCACTATTATGTTATTTATGATAGAAGTCCAGTTGTGAAGACAACTGATGTGGCAAAGATAAGAGCCATTATTCGAGACAAAATTCTGTTTGAAACTGCGTGATTTGCCTGTAATTCTGGGTTTCCACCTTGTGCTCAGAACAGTTCCGAGCGAGGAAACATTTGTTCGCTCGGTAAATGGAATGCTCAAAACAATGTTGCGTGGTTTCCATTAATGACTGAGCAAGAGAACATTCGTTCTCGGGGTCCTGTCAAACATAGTTGTACAAACTCGTTCGCTCGCTCTAATGTGTTCCATTTACGAGCGAGTAAATATTTGCTCGTTCAGACTGTTCTGAGCTTAAGTGGAAACGCAGAATAAATATATCATCAATGAGTCCTAGACAGGATTGATGCTTTGTTCTGTAACTACTATTTGCATAAGCACGGCGGTTACGTACTTTTTGATATAGCTGAACTAAAATCCGCATAATTTGAAAAACTTAGGCGTGTCGAAACAAAACACTTCATCATCACTCAAATCAAATCAAAATGAGATAATTCAACAAAAGCCTTTACATGCACTTATTGACGTCATGTGTTGACGATATACGGACAAGTATACATAATAGGGCATGAACATAGTAATAAACAACAAAAAAACAACATAATATCTTTAAAAACAATTAATAACAATAAGTCAATAGCCAGCGCAGAGAAAACTTAATCTCAAGTATCTGCAATATAGTCTTCAACTTTATAATAAGCTTTACTAAGTTTATCAATCAATGTTGCTTTAACGTAGTATTTAAATTTAGTGTCAGTGGAAGGACACCATTAGGTATTTTACCTAAAAAAAGAAAGACCAACTATAAAATTATTCGTATGTTTATTCCTAATATTCAAGTGGTGAATTGTATTCTGTTGTAAATCAATGCAGGTTTTTTTCGTGCGTACATAATATTTATAAATATAAGGATGATAAAATTAATATATAACTCTTAAGCTTATCTCTTTACTTGGTGAATCGCGTAGTTTTATTTTATAGATAACAGTGGGTTTTTGAAGTAAACGTTCTTGTTGATTGCCGTTGCTGAGCGGAATTTAAGACATAATACTATTGTTGGGTCTTAGCTTAATTATAGAGCTCACTAGCAGGTCCCTGGATCGGCAAGAGGGAGCCTTCAAGGCCAACGCTAATGAAAATCCAAATTAGAGAAACTAATTTATTGAACGTGTGAGCGCTAATTAAAGAGACGCGAGGATCACTGGCAAGCTGCATACAATACAGGAATAGATAAACATTATTTTTACTTGTGTATATTTGTAAAGCACTTAAAGTATGCCACCTTATTTAATAACAAACTACCCCTTAAACAGAATTACAGTATATAGAAAATTAGAAAATGTAGTTACATAAATATTATTTATTAAATCTTAAATTGCTATAAAAATACATTCCTTGAATACCTTATATTTTTATTAGTATAAATAAAAATATTACTTAGTTTCTTATTAAGTTGAAACTGCTGCACTGTTAAAGTAAGCAAAGTAAAGTAGTCTCACTTGCTTAAGTTTAAAGTATAATATTAAAGTCAGGACTTTAATATTAGCAGAATATCGTAAGTACTGTTCCTCATACAATTCACGAAAGGGTAACTTTGTATAACACCCCAAAAGCCTTCGGTGTGACTCATCCTATACTATGTATAAGGGTTGGTATGTATGTACCGTAATTCTCAATCAAATATCCTATGCATCTAATCTATAATATCGGAAGTTTTAACTAGTTAGTATGATAGAAGGGTAACTTTGATTCTACAGGAATAGCTTGTGAATTACTTCGTATTTGCTTCGTATCAACTTAGTACCAGTTTGTGTTACAAGTTATTGCTTCTCGAGTATAATATGCACAATTAAATTTAGCGGATGTTTGATCTGGAATTTATTAAATTAATCTAAGGAATACGTTATTCTACAAATGAAAATGTAATCAATTTCACTTAAGTACAGGCTTAAGTGAAAAGATTTTTAATTAAGACGAATGAGTAAAAATAATGTCAATTTTTCTGTCTTCTGTCACACAGGATTTACACCCATACGGTTGGAGCAGGTTGCAATTTTTTACAGTATACGCAATATTCTTCTGACCTGAAGCGATATTGATTGAGCCATAAAAATAATAAAAAATATTGCAAGGGGAATATCATAAAGCTGACAGGCGGACGCAAAATATCTTTGTCTAAAGCTCATTTCGTAGAGAAACACTGTATTTTTATAAAAATAAATATTGGAAAATAAACCAACTATGAACTAGCAAAGTCAGTTTTTTTACAAAATTTCACTACGATGATTTTTAACTTCCCATTGACCAACGAACTTCATCTTTGATGGAAATAATGACGTTACCGTTAACTAACAAACGCTAAGAATTTGTTATTAAAAAAAACTTGAAAATCCTCTCATTTCTCCTATTACAATCAACTTGATTTTACGATCAAACGAGTAGCCCAGTAATTTAGTACAGAAACCTAAAAAGCCTAAAGGTTGTAAACACATTTCGTCTATATTTTAACTTAAGCGGTTTTGATATTTACAGCGGGTATTATATCAGTTTATTCTGTACAATGAGCAATGATTTCAAGTACCCATGATTTCCGATTTGTATAGCCAGTATTATGTTGGCGCCAATCGGCTGCCGGGGCCTATAATAAAAAAATCCGTTGTCATTTTGTCTCGCGCCGCTGAATGACGAATCGAACGACGTCATTAACATTTGAAGACCTATTTCGGAGGCATAAATTTATTCTGGAGTGTTTATTCCCATTCATATCTGTTATATCAATATCAAGTAAGAATTTTGTTCTAGAACACAAATAATTTTATGTCTAAGAATAAATGATACCTAACTATTTACTAGCACAGGTTTGGATAATTTACTTTAGAATATACATTTTGGTTTGATATTAATCCGTGAGACAATTCATACTAAAGAATCACTTATAAGGTCATAGTAGACATATCGCACGCCCAGTGGAAAAAAGTATAAGTCATATTTGTTGTATCATCAATTTTATAATATTAAATATCTACGTTTAAAATTACATATGCTGATTTTTGTTCATAATTTTCTCGTTCAATTTGACGTTTTGATGCAAGAAATATTGTTTTATGAATTTGAACTACTTAATCAGTTTTCGTTAGGATAAATAGAATATCAGTTATTTCCCAAAAAAATAAATAAGTAAAAGGACGTATCATCACGTTTCTCGTTAAAATTTGAAGTAGAAAATAAACAGTAAGAAATATTACGATACAAATCAGTATTTTTTTACTTCGCTAATTTTGTATACGTGAATACGCTTTTATTTGTTGTATCAACTATGTAATAAAAACTTATACTGCTTTCTTCCACTAAGAAGCTTTCTGAGCACCTACACATAAGACTGGATACTTCGGCATCGGAGTAAAAGAAGATAACTGCTTTTAATTAGTGATGGCCAAAAAGGTTCGCCGTCTTCTAAATATAAATCTGCCGTCCTTAAACTAAAGTGAGGCAAAGTGGCATGTGGTCGATTTTTCAGTCTAAATAAGCCTCGCCTCGGGACAAGCTTGGTTTTCTTCATGAGGCGATTACGTTACGATTCCTATAAGTGTACGCTGCAGTTGGCAGTTTCATTCAAAGAATACTGAACGGCTCGAGTTGATACGGTGACGATCCCTTTCCGAGTTGATATGTCTGCTACGACCTTTACTGTTAGTTTCATTACACTCACAATAAGCTGCGTTATGCAAGGTTTTAGATATTGATTTACGTCAGTATTACGCAGTAACTCTACGAGAAATTATATTGCAAATTGTCTTCTAACCATCAAAGGGCAATAATTAATGAATTCGAACAACCTTCAAAATCCAATTAAACCTCTACATGCCACTGATGTTTTCCGATTTAACCTAATTCCAAAAAGGATTCATCGTTACCGCACAAAATTTAATACAATTCGCAGTTCTAAAACATTCGCGTTATCTGAGTAAATCCTGGGGGAAATCAACTCGCAAATTATGATCCCGCGACGAACTCAACGTCAAGTGATCCATCAAGTGTATTCTTATGTTGCTTATATTATTTGTTCTTCAAACAGTGTTTCCTGTTGTACCAACCGCCAACATTATTCCTTAAATTTCTTCTGAGCACTTGACACGCATTGGCTTAACATTTCAAAAGAAATATATATTAAAGCTCTGACGTGTGACAGATGTGTGGAGTTGATAAAGTTAGTAATGTAGTTAAACTTAGTTTGAGAGAAGTCTCAACTCAACTCCTTTTTATTCTCTGTAAGTTGTGCATGATGAAAATAATAAACTACTCACGAATTTTGTTTGGCAAACTCAAATAGCGTTGTGAAGCGAATTTTGACATCAAAGGCAGCACTTCAAGACGCCGGCGCAGAAGAAGAAATGACGTGTTGTGTTTGTTCATTACTATCGCTAGGTAAAATAATATGCGCGATAGATACTGTCTGCTATGGACTGCTATGAGCTATTTATATAGCATAGTCTGATACTTATCTATACTTATTACCTATTACATTAACTATTTATGGCCTGAGACCACTTTCTTCTTCATTTCAGCTTTGATTTGCCTACTTAACTTAGAAATTTATACCATTTTGGATAGCTAAAAACATGTGTAAGTTATTGTTATAAATTGCAGGTTAACTTCCGTACAACTTCTTACATATTGGAAAACTGCGAAAACATACTGAAAATTTTTACATCCAAGCAGTCAAATAGCTGCCACTTTAAACAGATAGCATATTTTTCAATATTGTTATTTCATTTGTATTCATTGAGCTTGAACTGCTTCGAACAACATAATTCAATACTGAATCGTGTAAACTTTTGCATTAATAATATCAATCAGATTAAATATTAACAGAGTACCTACATTCAACGTATATGCGCTTGGCAGTTCAGGTAATCATAATCATCCTAATTAATCGGGGAAATCTTCATCTTAGACAGGATATTAGGTAACTAATGAAACTTCACCATTAACGTTAGCTCAAAACTCTATTAAACAACTAACTAATTAAAACTCATTCAGGAGTAATGAAAATTCAAAGCCAGGGCTCATGAAACTATTATGTTGGAGCCCCAGGCATCGTGGTATCGTAATATCATCTAAGAAGCTGTCAGTTGACATTTTAACGATGCCTTCCAAGTTAACATAGTTATAGGGTGATTAAAACAAATATATAAATAAAAACTATCTTCATTATCAGTGTATTGGGACATTATTCCCACTGCTGGGGCACAGGCCTTCCCTGGGATAGTGGGATTGGACCATAATTAATCACGCGAGCCCAGTACTGGTTGGTAGATGTTAACAACTGCAGATACAGCCGGGGCCAACGGATTAACGTGCCTTCCTTAGCACGGAGGAGCTCGGGATCATAAATATTTGCTTAATATTTAACACTAGCAGCCACCGGCCCGGTTACGCATGCGGTAACTTTAGTTTTTGAGGAATCCCACAGGAACCTTTAATTTTATAAGGATTACAAGTATTCTATGAGTCAATCCAGGACATAAACTACTATACGCGTACCAAATTTCATTCAAATTAGTTCAGTAGTTATTGTGTAATTGAGAAAGAAACATACAAACTTTCACATTTATAATATAAGTAGAATACAGATCGTAGTTAAACTTGATCAAGATAGACAACGCACGATTGATACCAAATCTAGTGCTTTTAAATGAAGAGCGAACAAAACGGTATAGTTACGCATCTGGTCAAACTAGTTTTTTTTTACAGTTTCGGGTCCGTTGATTTTGAATCTCAAATAATTTTCAATAAAAACCACCTAAAACAGTGTTAAAATTACTAAATTTATAAATTAAAAACCATGCCTAAAGCTCACTGGAGGTATCTCATTCAGTTTTATACAGCTCCTGTAAAATTAAATTTTATGTAATTATACCGTTTTGTTCGCCAGCTCCTCATATAGTAGATGGTCATTTTCATAATTTACAATAACTTAATATTCTAGTAAAACAAGAACTGCCTGTATAATGATTCATAAGTTTTACGATTATCATTCAATTAGCGGCACCTTTATATCTTTAGACCCGGATTAATATATAGGTGAAGCACAAAATGATCCTGTAAGCAGGGCTGCGGTAATAATCACATAATACTGAAATACGTACCTCGCCATTACGGGAAAGCTACAAAGCTACAAATATGTGCGTACATTTAATGACATTATTACAAGAACAATATAGGTACGATAGCGATGCTCATACTGTTTTTTTTTCTCAAAACTTCATGGACCATGTTTCTGCTACTAATGAACAAATTAATTAAACATGTTTTAAACAAATGTTATTGTTTTAGACCCCCGGACCCGGCATTATTTGTGGTTATAGACCCTGTAATTTAATGTGTTCCATTCAGTTCGGCTTTATAAGGCGTGCTCCACATTCCTGCAAAAACTACGCCAATACGAGAGTGTAGAGCGAGTATTAGTCTATATTAGCTTCGCCGGGATATTGGCCTAGTCTCCATTCCTTGGCGGTAATATCACAGGGTTCTTGGATAGTTTTGTGTTTCTGCAAAACTTTCTCTCCTCATTCTCGATATCGCTCTATGCCAGTCGGCTGAACTCGGCTTTTTCACGAAAATATGCGGTTGTGTGATAATCTCATAGTGAATATATATAAAAAAGACCGACAAATTGGACCCAAGAACTAGATCGGTAATTATTTTTAAAACTTTATTAAAGCCACCCTATAATATATTTCTCTAAAAAATAATTATAAGCATGTTATAATTATATTACGGCAGATAATTTCACGACGTCCATTCCGTAAGAGCGTTTATTTTCAACTGTGTCGATCAAGAATATTTTCGCTCTCTCGGTGGGTCGGAGAACCTGTGACGATGTGCTCTAGTCAGCGCCCCTTTTCGACAAAACATTTTGCAAAGACCTCTCGTCAGGTTCAGGTATCCGATAGGATTCAAACCGGCGCCTTCCACTATTCGGGTGGAGAAAAAAAATATAAATGTGAAATGAGAGCCAAGTTCAATGGACAACCCTTAATTTATTTATTACAATCTATACTTCTATTAAAAAGGAAAGATTTTATTGTTTGTTTATTTTACGGTATTGAATAGGCTCTGAAACTACTGGACTGATTGGAAAAAATCTTTCATGTTTAGAATTCTACAGTATCTCTCATCAGGGTTACATAGGCTATAGAGTTATTTCAAAAAAGTTAGGGTTCCGTATGAACTTCGATAACGTAACCCAGGGTGTGAAAAAAATACCAGAAAATAACCTTTTGTCGCGTACGCTGCGGAATTAATTGACAATAGAGCAAAGTGATGTACTAAAGTTTTAAAAAGGACATTAATATCTACGAAAATGGCCCTAATACCATATGTCTAACTATTATAGTTATGTCACAACTAGAGGTTCCCTGAGGTTTCACCCGCGTTAATGTGAGGAAAAAGGTTATAGTAAGTCAAACTTAAAAAATGGACATAAGCTGTCGTGGATTTCTTAATAAAACTTTTAAAGGGAAACTATACCGCCGTACATGATTTTAGTGTAACTTTCACCGTTTTGCACAGCGCACGCAACGGAAGCTCACAAATGGAACATTTTTACCCGTTTTTGCAATATTTTTCGACGATGCTCCGCTACTACTTGTCGTAGCAGTAGCCAATAAGAACTGAGGGCGAGCCATCATACATACGGTCCACCTAACAAGTTCAGACTTGGTTCTTGGAACTTGTTAGGTGGACCGTGGATAAGGAATGACTAATAAATGAGTAATTAAGGCTTTCGCTGCAGCAGCATATTTTTTAAGAATCTTTTAAATGTGACCCTTAATAGGTATATAAATTTAGTCTTGACATCATACTTCTTTAATATAGGAAATGAAAAAAGCGGCCAAGTGCAACTCGCCCGTGAAGAGTTCCGTAGCAGCAAGTAACATAATATAAAAGTTCTTGTAGTTCGTTGTAACTTTGATCGATGTTTTAATAATATTGTATTGTTTTTTTAATTAAGTTATTGATAAGTAAAGTTGAGTCGATTGAATTAAAGGTGTATTGCGGTGTACGATTTATGACGTATTAAAAAACTACTTACTGGATCTCGTTCAAACCAATTTTCGGTGGAAGTTTACATGTACATTGTGTATATGATGTATATATAGGTCATTTTATTATTTTTTAGACACACATTTTACCACTTTGGTTGTGTCTCTCGCGCTAACTATTCAATTTAGAAAAAAAAATTAGAAACCTCAATATCATTTTTGAAGAACTATCCATAGATACCATTTTTTTTTCTATTTTTGTTTGAAAATCTTAACGCGATTCATAGAATTCTTATAGTTACAGGCAGGACAGACAGACAGACATGACGAATCCATAAGGAATTAGTTTTTTAGTATTTGGCTACGGAATCCTAAAAATATCGGCTCCAATCTTAACGACGTTATACTTAGGGTGACAATTAGACCGGAAAAGCTCATTGTCCTTTCTCAATCGTTTGAAAAATATAATAGAAGCTGACACCTTCTGAAATCTTCCTCGGAGGTGGCGAAAGATATCTTCATTATATTTTTCTAAAAAAAATATCTGATGTTCCACACCAAAAATTATCTACTTAAGATGTTTCCTTTATCTCTGCGGCAATTCTCAAACGAAAATTATTCATTGGACAAAGATTTTGTCATATTTTCAGCTACTCTTTCCTGTTTTGACTAAATAGAAGCATTCAACTTGGAATTCAGACAAATATTTTTTTATTTAATTCAGCGCCTTTTTTGAGCGAACTCTATATAATCTATCTCTCTATATAATATTTTTCTTGGAATTTATGTTTATAACTCAGAAAAAGAACTAAACTTAAACATAGTGGACTTTATGAGATTAACTTGAAACTAAGTTAATCTCATAAAGTCCACTCGTCAGTTATTTTATTGTAACATATATGTCAAAAATGGATATATGTTGCTATGAACAGCTTGCATACCACTATACAAACATAAAATTGGATACCTTATGGATCTTCATAGATACCTTGGTTACCTTTACGATACTCAATCAAAGAACAATCTCATGTCAAATGCAATCTGCCAACATGCCGCAAATTTTTGGTAAGTTAATTTATTTATACTTTCTTTGGAAATCTTTTTGTTTATTTATTTTCTAGGGTGTGTACGCTTAAACGAATGAATGAAGAATCTCGCTCTAAGACTTCTTTGCTTTAGGTCTTGTCAAACGATGATAAGAATTTAACTCGCCAAGACTGATGATAGCTCGGGAGCCGCGGCCCGACTGATGTCAGTCGGGCATTGTATATATGGAGTGTTAGCTTCCGAATTTCACTTGCGCGATGCAGGCGTCCATACGTTGTAATGTCAAATAGGATTATAGACTTAGGTTTCTTATCAGTGTTGCCAGGTCTAGCGATTTTACAGGAGATCTCCTGTTTTCTGAAATTTCTGCTGTTCTACTATTTATCTACATGAATCAACTGTTTTTCTTAGAATACGATTTCCTTTTTTTAAATTGCATGTTGAGTTGCATTTTCTGACATTAATAAGTAACCTTTAGTATTATAAAATAAATGTTATTGGGTAGAAACAACTTTGAGGGGCGGCAGAAGCCACATTCGTTAGTGACCTATATCATGATTTAATTTACCAATTCTAGGCGGCTTCTTTACTAAGGGCGGTGCGGTATATGTAAAAAAATATTAATAACATTACCTAACCGATTAATGTCTGATGAATGAATGGTTTAACTTAAATTAGTTGATGAGTAGACCTGCGGGTCTTGATGGCGAACGGCAGTGTCCGGGAAAACCAATACTGGTTTATGAGACACTGTTATACACTTATGTATTTCTTATAATATAATAAATAAATAAATAAAAAATAGGGGGGAGGTCGCCGGAAAATGTACGCCTCTTCATCTACTGTTTTTTGTTGTAGCTCTTTCTATACATCTACTGTTTCTGACTAATAGAAGAACTGAATGCTCGGGTGTAGCCGCATCACGAACGAACGTGCTTATGACATGCTATTATATGACGAATATTTTAATAGCAGGTCATAACCACGACCAAAATAAGTTTGTTAACAACCACAATAATTATGGCGCTAAGTCTGGAACTATTAGAGTCCTCGCGCATTTTGCACTTAAATTAAAATATTAAGCGTGAGCTGCACCAACTAACTTTAACTATTCAGTTAAAGTACCGGTTAGGTAAAAATGGGTTGCACCATTTAACGATTGTCACGATGAGTAAGACCATTTAAAGTTATACTAAAATTTAACTAGCTCTGTGGTGCAACTCATACTTAGAATACTTAATTTATATTTAAAAAAAAATATAAGTGGGAATATTGTCAAATAGAGATCAGTTAATATAATGAGCAGTTAAATGATAAACTTACGAAAACATAAATAAGGAAATCAATTACTATATCATGTGGATTTTTATGTGCACGTCAAACTGAGTGCTGCTGATTTGAGCACAAGACTTCAAACTGACAGTTTTGCGATGGTTAGATTTTAAATACATGAACTTATTGGAGATAAGTAATAAAAAAAGAATAATAACAAGCATTCCAATGCAAATATTCAATCTACATACGCCATTCGCTGTCCAACTTTGGCCACAGAATTCACCTAATTCCTGCCATCCTTGGCTATTTTATACCTCAAACATAATCAAAATCATTTATTCAGTTTAGGCTGTTACAAGCACATATGAAAGTCTAGCAGCACCGCCATCGGTGCGTAAATCTACGGCGGGAGAACTTGTACTGAGAAGAACCGGCAAGAAACTCAGCAACGGCTGTTTTTTCTCCCTGTTTTATTTATTTACAGAGTCGTCAAGTTGAAAAATGATTTCAGAGATGATCCATGAAGTCACCTTTCATTACATAATGTTTAATTATACATTAATTGTTTACCTGCATTTTGATTGCTGAATTGGGTTCTAACCCAAGGATATGTTCTGACCACGTAAGTCTTTGGATGTTTTTTGTTCTACCCATCCCTTATAGGTGATCTGTTGCTATTACGGAGTGTTCACTTGATAACCCTAATAAATAGAAGCCTATCAAAGGACATTAATGTCTGTATATATTCGGAAACATGTTAGCGATAAGCTGACAATCTTGCCACTATTGTTTCCAGCACGTCGATTCTGTATCATAAATAATCTCAGTTACGATCTCTTCATTCGGATTTTTCACAATTAAATTGTCAAAATATCTACTGGATGCTTCAATAGTCTAATGTCTAAAATGGCAGCTATCGAATTCAGAAATGAGATTTTGTTTTATAGAATCGCACTGCAGTACCCTTAGCACGAACCATTATCGAATTCGAATAGTTTGCGAGTCCGATATAATTGTCAAATTTTGTATGGAAACTTGAACAGCGGAACGGACGAACGAACTTAAACGGATGTAAAGAGAACTAAAAATCAGTACACATTTGACAATGACATTTCGCACTCGGAAACTATTCGAATTCGATATTGGTTCGTGCTAGGGGTACAGATCTCTCTCATCTTAAATATAAATAAAAAATATGATATGCGAATGTGTGAGCGATGTTTATATTACAGTCAAAAGGCATAAACATTAAAACCACATTTGAATGCAAAAATCAGTAAAATGTAGTTATACTATTATATGCCGGCGGAATCTCGACAACTCCTGTACATATAGTATCGTCACCAACAAAATGAGTAAAATTACATTATTTCAGTTTTCCATATTATTAATAGTGTGCGGTCTTATTATCTTGTATCAATTCAGTTATCGATTGAATTGATACAAGAGTTAATAAGACCGCAAAAAGTCGTATATTCATCTCAGTAAAATTGAAAAAAAAATCCTTTTTGAACGTAATAATTGAATTTCTAATGCCGTTTAATTGCAAAATATAATATTTTTCAGTTAAATTTAAGCAATTTTAATTAAAAAATCCTTCATATATTTCCCGGTAAATGTCGAACAGCATACTATCGTAACTTTACACAGTTTGAAAATAACTATTTACTAATATCGATGTAAGTTATTGTAAGTACACCATACGAATTTTCACAGTTCACTTCAATACTGTTATTTTCCAAGGTCAAAAATTTTTTCAAGTAATATTATCAAAGGTTACATTATTCCAATCATAAATATGCATACGTATGCTAATTTTGGTTGTCGTACAAGAATAGTTGCACTCATGGGAACGAAAATGTACTTGCGAATTTTAAAATTGCTATAATATCTTAGATCTTAATCTTACTGTAATATTGATGGAATACACTTACGATATTATACGTAGGAGTGATCGATCTACTTCGAATAATTTCCAAATTAAAAATTGAAAGCCTACGTACGAAAAAAAAATTTAAGCGATGTTAAAAACTTTCAAAGTCTGTATAAGTGTTTCCTTTCTTTCAAGTTAAAACCACAGTCACAAAGACATTTGACCGAGTGACCTGAGTAATGAGTGACTCAGGCCCTAATGAGTCGCCGTTATAATGCAGTCAGCCACTATGTGGTTAATCGGATTCCGGTCATTAATGCAAGAATGCCGTGTTGGTCCACGTTTGACGTGCACTTTGGGGTTGTTAACGATAATATGAAATATTATGTTTAAAGAGAAAATCCGTGTTTTTGTCGTTAGGTGAACTACTTTTGCTTAAAATTATAGTGGAATAAAAACAAGTAAAATATGTACACTGAAACATTACCTTGAGTATTAGCTGTCGTGTTAAAAAAATAAATAAAATTTGTCAGTAATAATTTATAAAAATCGTTATTTTGAATACATATTTAAAATCTATATTTATATATTTTACTGTATTTTTTATATTAAAAGGGTGGCAATCAAGCATATGACCCGACTGATGGTAAGCGGCCGCCATAGTATAAAGGCGCTTCATCATCATCATCAACCTATTAATGTCACCACTGCTGGGGCACAGGCCTTCCCTATGGATGGAATATGGAGATTGGACTATGACCCACCACGTGGGCCCAGTGCGGATCATCATCAGCCTATTAATGTCCTCACTGCTGGGGCACAAGCCTTCCTTATGAATAGAATAGGGAGATTGGGCCAAGACCCACCACGCAGGCCCAGGATTGGCGGGTGCTAACGTCTGCAGATGCAACCGGGATCGACGGCTTAACGTGCCTTCTGAAGCATGGAGTAACACATATAAGTATATTTATATAGTAATACATATTAAACATCCATGACTCGAGTACAAATGCTCGTATTCATCATCAAACATCTGCCCCCACCGGGATTCGAACCCCGGACCTATCGAGTCGGCGACACCATGAAACTCGGCGTACTAACCACTCGGCCACGGAGGTCGTCAAATACAGGGGATTGGGTCAGGTTAGCGAGTGATGTTTTAGGTATCGCAAGCTCTTTTTAATTCGCCAAACCGCACTGGAGGAGGAGCGTGAGGAGCTTGATGGCGCAAGCGGCTAGCGCTTTGATCGTTGAAGTTACGCAAATGTCGCAGTGGTCGGTCATTGGACGGGTTACCAAAAATTTACTACCTCCAGCTCCTCCGTCCTTAGGAAGGCACGTTAAGGCGTTGGTCGCAACTGCATCTGCAGTCGCTAGCACCCACCAATCCACACTAGGCCCGCGCGGTCGCGTGATGGATCATCATGCCCCAATCACCCTATCCCATCCATTGGGAAAGCCTGTGCCCCAGCAGTGCGGACATTAATAGACTAATGATGATTATTCGTACTCTGAAACCTTGCTTCAGGGTCTTAAGTGTCAATTTATTTACTGTTTCCAAGCTACACGTTCGGTGAATGTTTCACATAAAAAAAACAGCTCAATACAGGATGTTACAAAAATACAAATAAAGCTTGAAGGGCGTTGAAGTACATCATATTAGGAGTCTTCTCTAATATACTTAAAATATTTGCATTTAGTTTTAACTTTTTTTAAAAACAGCTATTTTTAATGATTCATAAAAATAATGATCATTTTAAGTCATGTCACTAGTTCGAGGATCATTAAAAAAAACTGTTTTTATAAAAAGTGAAAACTTCATGCAAGTATTTTAAGAAAATTAGAGAAGACTCCTTATATGATGTACTTCAACGCCCTTCAAGCTTTATTTGTATTTTTGTAACATCCTGTATAAGAAGGTATAATGTTTCAACTTTCGTAATAGGTACTTCGTTCGTAACCAGAATTACCTTATGAAAAACTTTTTTCATTCCCTTGATTTACCTTTTGCATTTTACTGTCATCCAGGGGTAAGCTTAAGGGGTGGCCAATTGCCTTTTATCAAGCAGAACTTTTATATTCACTAAACCTTCAGCTTTTTCAGCTCAGGGAAAAGTATAGGTATAAATATAAATTGACGTTTGTTGTTTCGAAATTGTTTAATACTATGACCTGGCTACCTTTCAGTATATACAAAACTTGTTGTTTCGCTTTATAGGTAAGCCACAATGTCAAACGAATTACATATGCATAGCCTTTTGTTGTGTAATCTGAGTTTACAACTAATAAATCATTTCAAAGAATAAGTAGTTTAATATAATTTTATTTTACGCGTTAAACAGCTTGATTTTACTACAAAAACGGCCAAATGCGAGTTTGACTCGCGCACAAAGGGTTCCGTGCAATAAACCACGAAAGGAAAAATCATTTGGTTGTTTTCGTCAGAACTTACAAAGTACACAATGAATCGGTGTTTTCAGTATTTATTGTATAAATACAGCATATTGGACAGCATACACCAAATTTTCACATTCCTGAGTAGTGTCGATTTTGAGATAGATCCCGTAACAAAATTCGTCTAAAAATTACAACTATGACGGCCCCCAATTCTAATAAAAATTAAATTATATTCATATCCTGCTCAACAAGATCTAGACAATGTCACATGCTGGGGTCAAAAAGAAAAAAAAGTATTTGATTCATTTTCAGACCCCCCCCCCACCCCCACACACACACACACAACAAAAAAATAATTGAATTATTAAATAAAGTTTCGGCTTTGATCAAGCATTCTTCACAAAATACCAAAATTTTATTTCATGTAACTCATTCCGTTTACGAGCTAGAGACCTGAGACATAGAGACAGACAGACGACAGAGTAACAGCAATGGGGGTTCCATTGTTGTTCTTGGGTAAGGAACCCTAATAAAACACTAAAGCGCGTTGTTTGATACATAGTTAAAGATAAACTATAGTTAAAATTATATAGAAAAAGTAACCATTTGTTGAAAAAACTTACACATATTCTATGTATTTGACGTCACATTGACTAATAGTCAAATTTAACTATGTATCAAAGAACTCGGCCTATACCCAAGTTTCAGGATTCAAACCTACGAATGTATTAACACATCGCGCAATTTTATGAAAGTTTGTCACTAAGCTATTAAGTAAGCTGTGCCTTATGTTTCTTTTTAATCTACAGAAAATTTTAGTAGAAAAAAATCCTCTCTGTCCAGTTTTCAGCTGGGATTAAAATTTGTACCGAGTAGAATTTTCTGTGGCAAAATTTTCTTTAGATTTATACATGCAGCAGTTAAATGCTTAACAAATAAAAAATAATAGTTATAATTTTTATGTTTTAAGCATATTACTGCTCGATGTTCAAATCTAAAGAAAAAATTACACGCGTACCAGGAAGCAGACGGGACTGGAACCCGTACCATTCGCTATCCGGGCGAATGCACTGACCATTATGCTACCGCGGCACTGATAACTGTGTCGAATTCTTTCTTGCCTCTCTTAAGCTGAAAGGCAGCGCCATCACTACGCATTGTAGATAACCTACAATGTCAAATGAATACCTTTACAAGTATTAAACAGTTGAAAGAAGAAATAGCAATTGGGTACAATATAATAAAATAGTGTTTCTTTTAACTCTCCTAAAATCAATAGTCTTAGGTAGCATCCTAAGCAACAAGCGAAAGATAAAAAATATATCGAAAAACCCAACGTCTCGTAAATGGCTTTCCCGTCGTTTATTGTTAAATTTAACAACAGATTTGAGGATTACCCGGCAATAGAAGAATCGTAAAATCCTTTATTAATCTTTATTGCTTTCTTCTATTTACGATTTTACGGTCGCAATAAACATTAATATTATATGTGTGGAGTCAGATATTAGACACATAAGGGCTATTATCGTTCGCTAGAAGTTTATAAATAAAAACCTATAGAGATGTAGTTTTAGAAAATAATAATAAAACAATTGATAGTTATTGGAGTATTGATACTATCTTTTCTTGTCCTTCTATAACTTAAAGTAACAAAATAATCTTGTATAAAGCAATCATGCTTTATAGGAATTTGTATAAAATTTTTGTTAAATGTATTTTAAGAACAGCATCCCAAAAATTCGTTTTGTATTCCAATGAAATTGCTCGTATGAAGAATTATTAAAAAGCTGAGGAAAAATCTGCAATGAGATAATTAACATATTTTTTGTATCTTTTACAGAATTCAAAGTCGAAAACTATCCAACGATGGTTTATTTCCACGGAGGTGACTTCTTACGAGGAAGTCCGAACAACATCAACCCGTTCCAGATGGTACTGAAACAAAAAGTAAGTGATATTTATAAAGCACACACACACACACACATCATCATCATCATCAGCCTATTACTGTCCCCACTGCAGGAGCACAGGCACTATGGATGAAAATAGGGAGACTGGGCCGTGGCCCAGTGCGGATTGGTGGGTGCTAACGACTGCAGATGCAGCCGGGACCAACGGCTCAACGTGCCTTCCGAAGCACGGAGGAGCTCGAGATAGTAATTTTTGGTCACCCATCCAATGACCGACCACTGCGAAAGTTGCTTACGTTCAACGATCGCAGCCGAACGCGCCAACCACTTGCGCCATCGAGCTCCTCACACACACTGCTCAGATATTAAATGCAAAATAGTAATGCTAATTTGTTTCACAGGTCATCTTTGTCACCGTTGCTTACCGCTTGAACATTTTCGGATTCTTCTCAACTTTAGACAATGAAGCTCCAGGTAACTACGGATTGCTGGATCAAGTAGCTGCCTTAACTTGGGTCAAAAACAATATAGAAAACTTCGGAGGTGACCCAGAGAACGTTTGCATTTTCGGCCATGACGCCGGTGCTGTTAGTGTCGGTCTTCATCTTATCTCGTCTTATTCCTCTGGACTCTTCCAAAAAGCTATAGCGATGAGTGGAAACGTTTTATCACCAGGCACTGTGAGTATAGCTCGGAAAGAATTAGCTACAGTTGAAAAAGTAGCGAATGCATTCAGCTGTTTTCGAAAACCAACATTCCAGCTTCTAGACTGCCTCAGAAGAGTCAACTACCAAGCACTTTTAGATATCGGAGAACCTCTGGCAGAGTGGAAACCAATGGTAGATACCGGATTGAGTAATGTATCGACACCATTTTTACCTGATCTGCCAAGTAAAATGTTCAACGATGATTATTTTTCACCCGTACCAGTTTTGACTGGTTACACGAATATGGAAGATGCTCTGTTACTACAGAAAGAAGGTGAAGATTCCGGCATAAGTCCTAGAGAATTTGATGTGATGCGAGAAGAGGTTATACTATCCGACATCACGGTCGATAACAGCTCATGTTTTACAAACCAGCACCATATTCAGGATGCCGTTGCGTTTTTCTACAAACCAATACCGCCTACGACAAATGAAACTATTTTACGAAAACAATTTTTAGATTTTTACACTGACAAGGTTCACGGGGCCACTACGTACCAACTAGCCAAACACATAAGCAAGCATGCTCCAGTTTATCTCTATCGTTTTGACCTAAAACCTTTTTCAGAAATCGCTAACGAAGGTATCCCAGAATGGATAGATGTGCCGCACAACTTTGATTTAATTTTTATCTTCGGCTTACCGTATTTAGCTTTACCGCAGGATTATCCCAAATGGGACTATCGAGACAAGAGCGTTTGTGAAATAATGATGAGAATGTGGTCCAATTTCGCGTGGTATGGTAATCCGACAAATTCCGGTGTAATTATAGAATGGGATCCGTTCGAAATTGAAAAGCCGGGTTATTTGATAATCGACCGTCAAAATTTTTCAATGAGCACACCAGAGAGAATGAATTACAGAGCTTTTGAATTTTGGACAGACTTTTACCCAAAAGTTGTGCAAATTGGTACAAAATGCTGCAAAGAGGGTGTGGAGGATTCTGGCGCAGATTCAATTATGACGACAAGGCTTATAAGTAGTTTATTGACTTTATATTTCATTTTGATCTTAGTCTCGTAAAAAAGTATCGTTTTAAGATGCTGTTAAAAGTTTTATCGTTATTTTTATATAGTTTATTAGTACAGAGGTGTAAATTATTTATGAAGAAATATTAGTGGAAGCAAAGTTGATTTATGGTTATGGACGAAGCTATATTTACCTTTGTACAAATGCAGTAAGTAAATAAAGTTTCTACTAATCATTGTTAATTGTCTTTATTTTTATCGGTTACTCGCGGCCGCCCGCGATTGCGGCCGCGTTAACTTTAGTTTTTTGAAAATCTCTCAGATACCCAAAATTTTATCGCGATAAAAAGTATCCTATATCTCAAATCAGGTAAAAAAATATATGTGTGCCAAACTTCATCCAAATTCATTCAGCCGTCTTTGCGTGATTGAGTAACAGACAAACCCACTTTCGAATTTATATTTATTATTATTATTAATAAGTTAGGATTAGGATTAGATTTTTTTCCTATAATTAAAACATTGATTTTATGTGATGTATACGAGCATTAGTACTCCAGTCATGGATGTTCAATAGGTATTTCTTTGTAAATCTTATATGTGTATATAAAATGCTCGTGTCACAATGTTAGTTACCATACTCCTCCGAAACGGCCTCACCGATTTTTATGAAATTTTATATGCATATTCCGTGGGTCTGAGAATCGGCTACTATCTATTTTTCATATCCTTAAGTGATAATGGTTGACCACCTGTAACGTAGTGTTCTGAAACCTGCTTTTGCACCTTCGCGCCAAAATTCAAACTATTGGGTATTGTAACGTAGTGTGAGAACACTACAACATTCCTCCTAACCCATATGAGACATATGGGTTAGGAGGAATGTTATTTTGGCCCATATTATTTTTTTTATAATGTGGTATTAAAAAAATAAATACAACCCTAAATTTTCTCTTCTAACACCTGTCCCTATATTTATGGCGGTACGAAGTTCGCTGGGTCAGCTCGTAAACTTATATATGTATCAATATATGTATTCTATCCGTTACCCTCGTATCCCACAACACAAGCCTATAGAGTTAACTTATGAGCTAGGCTAATTGGTGTGAGAATTGCAAATAATTATTATTTAGCTGTGACCGCGGTGTTACACGCGGTTTATTAGGGATATTTCCCGCAGTAAACGTAGCCTATGTGCTAATCCAGGGTGTCAGCTAACTCCATACCAAATTTTATTAAAATAGCTCCAGCAGTTTAGACGTGAAGAAGTAACAAACATAAACACTCAGAAACTTTCGCCTTTATAATATTAGTGTAATTATTGCTCAAATATTTACTAACAAGTTTAAAGCTACGAAGCACTAAAAACTTTAGATTTGGTTCCTTATTTTGACCAATAGTTAAATTATTGTATAATTATCAGTTATGAGTCGAATCAGGAGTCTTTTAAACAAAATTATAATAATAACAAATATAAGTTGATTGTAAAATAATTTTAATAATATATCCAGTAGTTTTCATAAGCACTCATTTAAAAGCAGAAATTAATGCATCTTATACATACAGCTAAACAACTTGCAGCTGTTTTATTTTTTGCAACTACTACTATTTAAATATATAATTCCCTCCATGTTTATAGTACCTGAATGTAAGGTTATAATTAACAAAATATAATTACGCCGGAATATTCCTCAAAAAATATATACTTAACGCCCAATTTTTCACAAGATTACGTGTCCTTCGTTTTGAAGTCAAGGCCTATTGGTCACGCATGACCTTCGACCTCGTCACCAAAATCTGCGTGACGTTCATTTTTTATACATTCAGTCACGATATACTTTTGGCAGCTCTTTAAGTGGTTTCTTAGGAAAATACTGTAAGGGTCACTTAATAATTCAGGTACAAGTTTAACTGATTGTTTTGTTTTTACCAACGTTTTCTAGTGAAACAGTTACCTACAGTTAGCTAATGGTTATATAAGTCTTTCCTTCCAATTGTATTCCTTGAATTAATTATTTATCTTCAAAGCTCTTTTTTATAAGAACTTGGATTGTAGCATGATTTTATCATGCTACACTTCAAGTTTTACTTAAAGAACTGCTAAGCAAAAAGATAAGTTGTTATGTTATTGATAGTTTGAAGATACATTTTTGTTTTAAGCATTTAACTGCTACATGTTTATATCAAAAGAAAATTTTACTAGTGAAAATTCCATACGGGCGAGGCTTCAGACGATATTCGAACCCGAATATTATGGGTTACCTACAATACGAAGTGATGCGCTTCCTTGCTGCTTAAGAAATACTAGAGGAAATTCGACACGGCCATTAAGATCTCGGTTGCATCCGCCAGGATAGTGGAAGATGTGGGTTGGAATTCGGTCTCAAGAAAAAAGTCTTTGTTTGTCCGTTTGTAAGATGGTTCTATTCACAGACATATATCGAAATAGATATCGCAAATGTATGTACTCTCGGCCCAAAAACACGCCAAAAGGAAGACCAAAGGTCTAACATTTTCGCTACTTTATTTCTTTTTATCACTGTTCTCGATACGGATGCCAATCGTATTTTAATTAAATGTCTAATTGTGCTGTCATATAAACCACTAAAACTTTTTTTATTATTATTTTTTATTATAGATTCATTTGCATTCTTGGATTTCTTTATGCCTAAAGGTTGACTGGCAGAGAATGCTTTTAGGTTTAAGTCCGCCTTTTGTCCATTTTTGTAACTGTGGCAATAAAGCTTACATAAATAAATAAACAAAAAGCGAAAAAATTGAATCGGATTGCTGGTGTCCATGATATTCTATCACTTACGTAGTGTCGCCGCACACGGGCCACACGCCACAGCTACAAACGCCACCACGAGAAGCTTCTCGTCGAGAGCCGCTTCTAGCTAGAAGCGGCTACTAAAGTGGCTGAAGCGCGCGACAGCGGCCGACTAAGGTAAGGGAGAGAGGGGTGGGGAATCGCGCGAGTGACGTGTGGCGGCGTTTTGTATTGGCGCATTAAGTGGCCGGTGCGGCCCACAAGAAACGAGCAACGACGATTTGTAGCGTGTGGCGGCCACCGGCGTACCGTGTGTGGCGAGCTCATATCAAATGTATGAAAACTACAAGAAATATGCCGGTGGTGGCGTTTTGTGGTTATGGTCGATGGCCCATGTACGGCGACACTTAAGAGCGGACGCAAGCTGAGATACATTTGAGAAATGGCTATTTGTAAAAACATTTGCTGTCGCAGTGAACGCTGTAAATTGCGTATAAAAATTTCAACATTCGAGATTTGGCTCTCGATGATTTCCCCCTAGAAAATTAGATAGGTTTATATAAAATAAATTTTACCCATACAATAATAAGCGGCTATACTAGGCCTACATGTTTTGTTTTTTGTAAATGCTAATTGAATCTCGCCAGAAGACGTCTTTAGTGGTAATAAAGATTTGTTTATTTACGGCATTTTTGAGGGTTTTTAGATTCTTTGAAGCACATGTTATCGAAAAAGGGATAACATAGGAGCGTAGATTGAGAAAATTAAATTTATGTATTACATATCGTAACTTAACAATAATATAATTAAATAAAACTAGTTTTTACGGGTTAATGCACGAAACTTTATTTATTTATTGACGTTTCGCAGCCTTTTCAGGTCTGCATCGTCAGAATAATGATTTTTTATTTAATTTTATTTTGTAAAAACTAGTTTTATTTAACCTAAGAAACAAATAATATAATTAACAAATATACTATTATCTAATACAAGCTAAAAACAAGAAAAAAAGAAAAACAAGTATAACAACGAACCTAAAACTAAAAACCTTAAAAAATAAAATATAATAACTAAAATACATTAATAAAAGAAGTCCCTTTAGGCAAGGTTCCGAAGATACTGGCAGCGAGCTGCCAGCTCTTGTCTCCTGTGATGTCGACTATAGAAATTCGGATTCGAGTTTTTTTCATTATTAATTTGCATTTTCTGAGAACATTTATTATAGTAGTGTATATTTTTTTATAGCATCAGAAAGTAGAGATTTCAACAAACAAAAAACACCCCAACTTTTTTTAAAAAAGCAGATATTTTGACGTGAGAATTTTCGATTGAAAATTAGGGTGCTTTTTGGATATTGAATCAAAATAAGGTGAAAAAATAAATATTTTAAATCAAAAAAATTACTGTATATTTGGAACATACAAAGGTAAGTTTTCACCAAATTTCGTGAAAAAATATTTTTTTTGCAAAAAATAAAAATCAAAAACCAAAAACTCGGTTATTCGCATTTTTCACATAAATTTTGAGGTTATGTGAAAAAAGTGTCGATACAAAAGTTGTAGATGTTTTTATTACCTACAACTTTGCCATTTAACTTTTTTTCATAGGACTTGCAGTTTTACCGGAAATCGAGATTAACCATTTTTTACCCTTAAAGACTCACCCCCTCCCCCTTCCCGACCTCAGATTGCCCGTAATTTCCTTTCATTTTTGTTATATTCTCTACCTTTTCTAATGGGTTTCATCCTACTATATTTTTTTTTCACTTTTCACCATTTTTAAAATTATCGACCCTGGTCTAACGGGCCTGAGATTGGTAGAAACTTTTAGGTATATTTCTAACGTCACTTTAACAATAAATAAAAAAATATTGTCTAAGAATGAAGGAGGCTGCTTTAACATTCCAAAAGATGCAGTTACTATATTCCAAATGTTAATAGGTAACCTCGAACGATGATGGTACGGAACCTTTCGTATGCGAATCGCATTTCGGTGATTTTTAAATTTGCCATAAATCAAGTTGACATCCAATTTGAAAACAGGAAAGTGCCTTTAGAAAAGGATATTTAAAAGCATTTTACTGCATCACGCGTTGGCTCAAAATAAAAATAAAAACAAATGTAACAGCTATTGTACAATACAACATACAAAATCTTATATATAAAATTCTCGTGTCACAATGTTAGTTACCATACTCCTCCGAAACGGCCTGACCGATTTTTATGAAATTTTATAAGCATATCCCGTGGGTCTGAGAATCGGCTATCTATTTTTATATCCTTAAGTGATAATGGTTGTCCACCTGTATCGTAGTGTTCTGAAACCTACAAAGCGCCTTCGCGCCAAAATTCAAACTATTGGGTATTGTAACGTAGTGTTCTCATATGGGTTAGGAGGAATGTTACCCCAGGAAATTGATAGAACATTAGGTTATACACCTCTAAAATTTTTTTTTGGAGTTGTTTTTTTTTATATAGTGTCTTACTCCATCTTACAGAAGACCACAGTAAAATAACACTAGCTTTTGGTGAGGTTGTTATTCTATCTTCTCCACGGGTTAGAGAAATAATAAATAATAATAATAATATTTCCAACACACACACCAATTAGCCTAGCCCAAAGCAACAGCACAGGTGCCCAATAGGCTGGCAGCATTGCCACGTTGGATGGCAATGCTGATCCGTTGACCTAGATAGCTGCCAGCCTTTTGATCACCAGTCGCTTCAGTGAGCCTCTTTGACAGTTCCTTAAAAAAGGAACGAGCGCTTGGTCCCCATGAGCCCGTAGTCTTCTCATTGAGAGCTGAATATTTGCGTCGCTTGGAGCACTTGGCAGAGGCCGCCGCCGCTCCTGCAGCTAGGGAGGTACTACCTGTATGGCACGGAGCTAGTGTATCCATGCAAGTTGCGTCCCATACAAGAGGACGACCCTGCTTCCAGGGAATGAGCGTCATACCGTCAGGTCTCCTGCCATCGTCGCGAAATATGCCGTTAGGCTCAAGGGCCGCTGGTACATTGCAAGCGACAAGAGCGGATGACGTCATTATACAATTATTATTGAAAACTAAACTTATATTTTACTAGAAAAAAATCCACGCGGACCAGGCAGCAGACGACAACTATGTCACGAATAACAACTACTGGAATACTATAGACACACAATTTATCTACTTAGCAGAATCGACGTCCGGAGCTTATTCTTAAGGAAAGGTGTTACATTTGTTCAAAGTAAGTCCCAAGTTTCATGGTGTGATAATAAATAACCTACATCATGATTGCAACTTGATAAACGCGATGTTGGACGCGGTCCAATATACAGAACAGCGCTCGATTTTCCGCATATATGCATTCAATCGACTTTACTACGCGAGTTAAGTGACCGTAATTTCACTTAAGCTGCGTAGAATTCAAAGATATTTAATGGAGTTTATGTAAAATCCTACGATTATTCTCTTTAAATTAAATTTAATTATAAGTAAGCACACATTCACTGTTGGTCACTTTTACATTTATTTATCAATGTTGGGTGGTATTTTTTAATGTTTATCAGGTAAACGAGTTGACATTCCACCCTAATGAAAAGTAGTCATGCCGTCCTTAGGCACTTGCACCGCTCATGCGTTTCCAGCTCTGAAGGAATGGTTTACCCATTTTGGTTTTAGTCTGTATGCTGTTGGTCGCAGATGATCTTTACAGCGTCACCTGGTTTGGGGACGGCGAGATCCCAAGCGGACCTCGAGCCGAGTGCCTCTAGAGGTATTCCAGGCGGATGGCATCTCCCCACGGGAGGAGTCTCCTCTCCGTCTGGAGCCTCTAGACCACTCGAACCTGAGGGGGTTCGCTCAACTAGAGGGCGTCTCGGAAACCCGGCCCACGGCCTCGGTTAGCCGTTGTCGTGGGGTGAAGATTTACCCGCCTTTTGAAGACCACCATTATCTTATAGCTGAAAAGAAAAACCGCTGAGAAAAATCGTTCGTTCCAGATCTTGTAGAAGCGTAGGCAAACGCTCGGATTGGAATAAACTCGGTCAATTTGTATTGGCGGCTTTTCGAGCTCTTCCGTGCTTCGGAAGGCACATTAAGCTATTGGTCCTGGTTTCATCTGTAGTCGTTAGCACCCAGCGATCAGTACTGGGTCAGCATAGTAGATCAGCTCAATGTCCATGTTCCATCAATTTAGAAATTCTGTGTTTCAGCAGAAGGAATATTAACGAAAACCTATTAAAAAGAAATGTCCGGCCAAATGCGCGCTTTTTGAGATTCATAAGTGCTTATAACTGCCTAAACTGAATAAAATAATTTTGATTTTATATAAAAGATTTATTAAATAACGGATATTGTATTACCCCATATTTTTTTTCTTTGTCATTGTTTAGTGGCAATGGATATACCTACTCATTCCGTGAAAATGTCAACTGTCTATCTTCATTATACGGTTCATGAAATACATGCCACTATATAAATGATGTCACGTCAAAAAAGGCATATACGGAAACATCGGAAATCTGAATTTTCGCCGTGTTTTTGTTTAACTAGAAATGTTCATTCATTATGTAAGTACCCTACTAAGTATCCCACTCACACTTCGCCGGTTTTTTCTGTACTCGTGAGTTTATAGTTTCACTTGTAGCATTGTAAATAAATAAAACCGGCCAACTGGAAGTCGGACTCGTACTTAAATATCTATTTGATTTTAAAAACTAGAAACTTCTTATAGGATTTCCTGTAATCTACGAGCGAAGATCTACATCAATTTTTTTTTCAGAGTATTAGACCAAGTCGTTTCGGAGATGAGGTGTGGGAAGAACAGGTCAAGATTAATCTACAGTCTTAAATCGTTTTATAACTTTTCTTTTCACATTTGTAAAAATACATGTTTGAAACTTTCACATAGAGCCTTTTCTCATGCACACACACACAAACACACGCACACACAGCATAATACATACTCAGAAGTAAATATTTATGTTAAATTATTAGTAAGAGGTACCATTACCTCCTCCTTGACCGAATGGTTTATACGCCGGGTTTCATGGTGTCGCCGACGCGAGAGGTCCCGGGTTCGAATCCCGGTGGGGGCAGATGTTTGTGTAATGAATACGAGCATTTGTAACCCAGTCATAGATATTTAATATATATTTCTATATAAATATACTTATATATGTACAGTATATGTATTCTATCCGTTACCCTAGTATCCCATAACACAAGCCTTCTAGTGCTTAGCTAGGGGCTAGGCGTTTAATTGGTGTGAGTGTTGGAAATATTTATTTATTTATTTATTATCCACCTGATCCAGAGTCGGAGAGGCTGGTTATCTATCATACAGGTTCTCCTAGCGCAGAAGCCAGTCTCTAACAGTGTTTTAAGTAGGTACTTATATTGTGAATTTGCTATACACCTTACTTTTCACTATTATTTTATTCCATGTCAGAGAACAATAAAATTTTTTTTAGTTTGTAATTTCTTTTCATATATAACATTATACACTATAACACGGCACAGATAGTTAAATTTTAATTTATAATTTACTCCCAAAAAGTAACCACCATATATGAAATTTGTTTATTTAAAAAAAACAACTATCAATGCTATTTCTTCTTTCAAATGTTTAATACTTCTAAAAGTATTCATTTGACATTGTGGGTTACCTACAATGCGAAAAGATGGCGCTGCCTTGCAGGCTAGGAAAATTTCGACGCGGCCATCAGGGCGACGGTAGCATAATTAGTCAGTGCATTCGGCCGGATTGCGAAGGGTGCGGGTTCGAGTCTCGTCTGCTGCCTGGTCAGCGTGTTTTTTTTTTCTAGTAAAAACTTTCCTTAGATTTATTTATTTACTTTATTCGTCCGTGTTTAGGTTGCAGATGTTGAGTACAAATATCAACTTAATCGGTCCAGCAGATTTTGAGCAAATCGACTGTGACAGACAGCCAGGCAACCCAGTGATTCTATAAGAGTTCCGTTTTTGCCGACTGTGGAAAGGAACCCTAAAAATTGAAGCTCGGAAACTATTATATATTGAAATTCTAGGTACCTTTGAGCAATAAGGTTTAACAAAATAATATACCTATATTAACAATTTATCGAGCATTCACAGTCATAGTATAGATAGTGACTTTTGTCTGTAATATAAACGTCAGCATAGTCTATTTGAATTTCCAATTTAACGCCACGAAATTACAGTAGGAAATAATAATTAATGGCTTCACCTAGGCTGTCGTGCTTTGTAACAATTATTCAGCTATTTGAACTCCGCTGTATAAACCTGTGACCAAATATTTCGCATAGTGCAGTACAGCAATGAGTATAATCAGCTAATAGTATTAGTGTATCCATACTCTATACTAACATTATGAATGCGAATGTGTGGCTGTCTGTCTGTTACCTCTTCACGCTTAAACCGCTGGACCGATTTATACGTGGTATATAGGAGTAGATAGTTCAAATTCCTGAAACGGATATAGGATAGTTTTTTTTCTCAAAAACGTCCTTTAATAATATCTAAATATAAAAATGAATCATTGAATGTATTGCTAAGCGCAAATCTCGAGAACATGAACCGATTTCAATTATTCTTTTTTTAGAATATTCCTCGAAGTACGAGGGTGGTTCTTACGCAGAAAAAATTTAAAAAAAAATGCCTGAAAATGTCCAAAAACAAAACTTTTCTATACTCCCACACAAACGATCCGTAATAATACTTAAAAGTCAATTTGAACTTTAATACCATACCATAAATTTAAAATGTTAGTGGAGAGATTCCGGGAAGGCAAAACAATTGAGTGACAAGATGTCAATAGAAGTTTGGAAGAGGCAAATATACCATTTTCAGTTTTGCTTTTATAATTCAATTAATCAAAAAGAGTCATTTTAGTCTACAATACAGCTCTACACCGAAGCGAAGCGAGGGCGGGCCACTAGTATAGTAATAAAAATCTTTATTTTAACACTAAACATTGCCACATAAACACAGTTACTGTTAACATCCGCAATAGTCGAGGACTGTGTTGCAGATGTTAGCACCCACCTCTGAACAGACGGGCGTTTCAGACATAAATATTGTATTCACAGAGTACTTTTTATTTAATTAATGTTTAAAATTTAATTTACTTAAACAAATGTTGTATGAAAACTTATATTATACTTATATAATATTCAAGGAGGCACACATTATTCTGTTTTTTTTCAGAATGGAAAAAAACCTAACGTTCGGTGCGGATTCTAGCTAATAAAAAAACCGACACGTCTGCGCTAGGCTCACGAAATTCCAGTTCGTACATAAACCATACGTGTGCGCCCAGTCTTAATGTGGCTCTCTCTAAGGCAGGTTACTTCCCCAGATGGGCGCTCCTACAGAAAACTGAAAGAAGTAAGAAGGGCCTTGTGGGCGGGGCAGGCGCGTCACTATTATGTATGAGCAAATTCTCAAAACTTGGTTCTGATTGCGCCGTTGCTCTCGGTTGTGAGCGCTGATTGCTTCGATTTTTTGATGTCGGGTCGTTTGATTGGCTATTATCTATAGGTGGAAGTGTAATAGGGGCGAGCTGGCGACATCGGTTCCCGTACAAACGGTCTATGATCACCCTTCTATCCTATTTCTGTGTTCTGTGGGCGCTCCAATTCGAGCAAAAATCCGCTATCATCATTATCAGCCTATTAATGTCTCTACTGCTGGGGCACTGGCCTTCCCTTCCCAGGTAACGCCAATGGAATAAGGAGATTGGGCCATGAGCCACCACACGGGCCCAGTCCGGATTGGTGGGTGCTAACGACCACAGATGCAGCCGGGACTAACGAATGGCCGACCACTGCGATAGATGCTTAATTTCAACTATCGCAGCCGAACGCTCTAAGCACTTGCGCCAATACGAGCTCCTCATGGCTATGCACTACATCTCTCAAAATATCTGTAGATAATGGTAGTCTGCATAGTCACAGTGGTCCACTTAGCATAAGGCGGGTCATAAATGCATTGTTATTCCGTACGCTTTAAGCTTAACCTATACATAAAAAAGCAAGGTTATACCTTCTATACAGAATTGTTAAAAACACCTTTACATAGATTGCTCAGAGTGGTGGTCAAAAATTTCCACTACGCAGAGGAAAAATCTGTTAAAAGCTGGTAATAAAATCTTGTGCGGGTAATAAATCGGACCATTGGAACCATGGTCCCAGCATGAAATTGTTACGTCTCTGTGGCGCTACTGGTACTTTGGTTGTTTTGGCAAATTACAGCTGACACGAAAAAAGTTTAATATAAAACCCACTAGTTAAAGTCATTATTGATGTATCATAATTTTTTCAATCACCGTGTAAAGGTACAAATATCTTCAGTTAAACTAAGCACTATAAGGGTAATGACGAGGTATAGTGACCGAAATTTTATAAAGTCCGTTAGTTAGATTTTTGAAAAATTATGGACACTTATTTTTTCTTTTGTCAATCAACCATAAAATGACAAAGATAAACCGTGTCAAGAGATAGGGTCGTGACGTCACTGTTAAGTTAAAATTGTACTAAGGCGTGACGTCATGCGACATTTCAAATCAATATATCTCTTTAGAGGAGGAGCTCGATGGCGCCAGTGGAAAGCGCGTTCGGCTGCGGACGTTGAAGTTGAGGAACTTTCACAGTGGTCGGTCATTGGATGGGTAACCAAAAATTTACTATCACGGGTTCCTCCGTGCTTCAGAAGGCACGTTAGACCTCGTTAGCATCCACGAACCCGCACTGGGCCCGCGTGGTGGGTCATGGCCCAATCTCCCTAATCCATCCATATAGAAGGCCTGTGCCCCAGCAGTGGGGACATTAATAGGCTGATGATGATGATATCTCTTTAATGTTTTGATTATGTGAAAAAATAAAAATACGTATACTTTTGATAATCTACCTGACGGACGAAAAAATAATGAGTCATCTTCCCTATTGTGAAGTATTCGTAACTAAGTCAATCCAGTGATTTTGCGACAAATGTAGGTACGAGTAAACAACTGTTGGAATTACTCACCATAATTAGTATGACAGTACTTCGTTGATTGTGCAATATGCATACATAGTTGTCTTCCTGTTTTTGATCCATCAAGTTAACCAACTGATTTTTATTATAATAAACTAATGTCTGGAACTAGGTAACTACTAAACCGATTTTGAAAGTTCTTTTGCCAGTAGAAAGACACATTCCTGACCTGAGTAATATGTGTAAGAAAGAGAAAGAAGAAGAAAGGGGAAAAAGCAGAAAGAAAATAAAGGTATTGCTATTGTTGTATTGCTTTAAAATTAATCTCGTCAGTTTAAAGATTGGCGAGTAGTATTTACCTTTAACAACTTTGTTTTGAAATTTTCTAAGTCAATGTCGTATGTTGGAAGCATTTGCTAACCTCTTCATTTTTAACAAGATAGTTGGGATTAAGTTATGGCAAGGGTTAGGAAAAACCAAACAAATATTAAAAAAAAAAATCAAAAACAACGGGGTGAGTAAGACGGAAATCGTCAATAACAGAGAGTCAATATTTGTGTAAAGTGTTTCTGTTACTTTCTGTAAGGTTTATGAGGTCTGGCCCAAAGTACAGATTAATTGCATGATTGATACAAATAGAGCTTAGATAGAGAAAAAAAAAACAAATATTATAAATAGAATATTTTTAAATGATCTAAAATGAAAATTTCATGTTTTTGCGAGCGGATGGATAATCTTATCTAGACTACTCTTACAATATTGTTAATAAAAATAGGTAGGTATCTGAAGAAAATATAACATTGATCAATTATGCTACCAGGGTCAGGGCATAATTGGTCAGTGCATTCGCCCGGATAGCGAAGGGTGCAGGTTCGAGTTCCGTCTGCTGTCTGGTCCGCGTGGAATTTTTTCTTGTTATATTTTCTTTAGATTTAAACATCAAGCAGTTACATGCTTCAAAAATAAAAATTATAACTATAGGTATCTTTAAGTTATAAGTAGACCGCGATAAACTTCCGCGATTTATCAAAATGCTATTTGTTTATGTTTGTAAACCAGTTGAGATGAACCGTTATCTCAATAACATGGGTCGCACGAACATAATACCCGATACCGTTTTATATACAAACATAATATTCACGCCGCATCATATTCCGTGAAACCGTTTTGTCTCGTTCCAAATCGAATTCGCGCGAACTCGCGAAACTATGTCATCGTCAAACTCTTTTATTATATTTTTTTTTATAATGAGTGTCCTTAAAGATTGTCCTTTCCGATAAAAAGGAAAATATCTGTTTCTGTTACGTACGACCCAGCCAGAAATAATTGTGATGGGTTTTTTACAGTTAAAGGAAATCGGTACTTCCCTTAAAACAGGTTTCCTTCTTTATTTTAAGCGCCGTTTTTAAGATACTTAATGAAAGTTGAAATCTAACTTCAATATAAAATGTAAAAATACTTTTCTTTTAAATTTATGAGCATTCAAATGTTTTATAATATGAATAACTTTAATGATTATTTATCATGGACTTCGTCAATCTTTTATTTCCTATATCTTTACAATTTTAGGTATTTTAATATTTTCCCAAGCTTACTTCCGTGGATGGAGCTGCTAATCAGCATTAATGCCTTTTACTAACGACGACAATTGGTACAATAATTTAATGACCACATTTGGTATAATTATTTTAATTTGCATGAATAACTAAAACAAAATAAAATAATTTGATAAACTACAAAATAAACAAATGTTACCTACATTTAGCATCGGCTTCCGACAAAAAAAGGGGGCTTATTCATCGTTCTTCAAATGCGCATGAGTGTTTTTCGCCTTAGATGAAACAAAATCTTGTACTTACCTGCCTATAAACGTCAATCGATCATCGTTACACATACGGGTATTATTTCCTTTTAATTTATCATTTATTTACTACTAACTCATCTGCCCCTATAAAATACAGGTATTTCCGGCTGGTGGGTACTCAGATTTTCCTTAATCGCGTTGTGCTTACTATAGTTTGCCTTATGTGTGTGTATAAAAAGTATTTTATTATTTTTGCTACGCTTAGTAATTCTCTGGCTCAGTCTGGCTTTGACCGCTGTGTGGAGTGATTGTGTTTTTTATAGTGAAGCTTATAAACCGGTAAGTGTTCTATTTATTTAAAAAGACAGAAAATTGCCAATCGTTTCGTGACGAATCTGTGTTGTTAATTTTTAACCAATAAGGTTTGTGACTTTGGTGACTATAACTCTTGTACCTACTGTTGCAATTAAAACTTTTTTTAATGTGATAATGTTTTGATTTGAGGATACTTCGATGTTCACAAAAAATAGGTAACAATGCTGTGTTTTTTTTCTTAATGCAATGATTGTGCTGTGGTAGAATCGTAGATAATTAGTGTCTTGTAACTAGGAACATAAAATAGTGATTTATCTATTCGATCCGTGTAAGTCAAGTTCAGATGATTGATCAAGTTTTGACCTCGTCTACAACTTAATTGTCCATACATAACAAAACAGAATGGTACAAAATATTTGTGAGCATATGAACCAATCTATGTTGGGTACATTAAAAATGACAGCATTTTTTTTAATAAAGTGGAGTTTGATAAGGTTTAAATTTTATTTGAAAAATTCAACTTTAATCTGTACGATATCTTTAATGCATAGAGTCACTAACTAACATTATTTTAATTGTTTTTCAATATACCTACCAACCCGTTTAAATTACCTGCTCGATATAGAAATATAATTTACAAAAGACCAGATTGCCTTTGAATCAATCATGACATTAAGAGATACCTAACAGACGTCACAATTTAATCGTTTTATTAAAAACTTGATATCAGAAGCGCTCAATTTTATTTCTTTTTTTTTGCAGAGGCACAAATAATGTTTACAAACATCTTGTTTTTGGCGATGTCATTGACCTTGGCGACGGGTCAACGGCCGTCCTTCGCGGGGAGCAGACCCATTGGTTTCCCTGAAATTATCACAACTACAACAGAAGGATTGGGGAACAGGTGAGGACAACCAACGTATTTAGATAGATAGATAAATTCTTTATTGCAAACACACAAAATAATACAAAAAAGTAAACAATAACATAATGTGGGCAAAGGCGGCCTTATCGCTTTAAGCTATCTCTTCCAGACAACCTTTGCGGTAAAAGATTGCTAAACGAAGAGGAAGTTGTAGTATGCCAGCAAGATAAAACAAAGAAATATACATATTTTCTTGAACATATAAAGATATCTAAACAAATAAATTAAATACACCTACACAAATATGTGTATATACACATACACATTATACATTATTATAAACATATTTATAGATACAGCAGACTAGGATCAAGAATATAATCAATTTTAGAACTAACAAGAATTTTATGACTAGGTACAACAAATTTGCGTCGTTTGTTTTCTGATAACAGTCGACCTATTCAAAAACAATATTTCTGGGACTAAGCCCACAGTCTTATCAGTGGGTAGGTACCTCTTGATAATCCTACTCGCCTGATTACTTTGAAAAAGAATGAAATGGTCAAACTTCTATCTTGCCGTCAATAGTGTATTTCTTTTAACTAGCAGATCACTTTACTCATTTAAACCTAAGACAATATCCCGGTCAGCTGACCGACACCATCCATAGAGCAACACGGCCGACGGCCAACCCGACACGTATTTTGAGGACCAAAGTCCCCAGAAAGCTTGCCGATTTATGCTATATATATTTTTGCCGAGATCCTTTTTAGGTTTAGGTCCGTCTCATTTCATTTCATTTCACTCGTCGAGTAAAACAATTTGTTTAGCGTTTAAACAGGTATACTTAGGTTACCTACAGTGCGAAAAGATGGTACTGCCTTGCATCCTAAGAGAAATTCTACACGGCCATTAGGGCCGCGGTAGCATAATAGTAAGTGCATCCAAAAGGAAAGCAGAGGGTTCGAGTCCCGTCTGCTGCGTGGTCCGCGAGATTTTTTTTCTAGTCAAATTATTATTTCAGTTAAATGCTTAAATAATAAAACATAACTAGGTATACTTAATATTTGTCATTTAGATATTCAGTCAGTGTCACACTTAAGCCACTTTTATTGTTGGGTCTTGGGTCGACATTAAAATAAGTAATATAATATAGTTTATAATAAATAAAAAAATTAAGGTATCCCAATTAGCCAATAAAATTTACCGAAGAAACTTAATCGAAAATTCCAAGGTTTTTTTTCACGCCCTGTTCAAGTGTCCACATTCAGCTGCTCACTCATCACACATGATAATGTTAGGAAGGAATTGGTATATCCCATTATCAACCTATACCTAAATAAAGACCCCTACAATCATAAAATATCCTTTTCAACACATTTGCTCAAAAAAATCATTAACGGAGATTTTATACATTGCTCGAAAGTTCAAAACGAGCCATTCAACGCACATGCTTTTTTGTATTAGTGCTTCCAAGAACATTTGACCAAAATTTAAAAAATAAAAACAATTTTCGAACAATGTACAACCTTCGTTAATGCTTTTTAGAGCAAACGTCTTGAAAATAACTTTATTTTAATGATTACAGATTCGGCGAAGGGGATGGCTCCACCACAACTGTAAGATTGCCCGCAGAAGCCAACGGCGACAAAGATCTAGTAGACCGGCTGAGCAAGTTGCCCATAGACCAGCAGCCATTCTGGTTCATAAACTGGCAAGCGTATGAAGCCCACAGACAGAATCCTCAAACTTACCCACAGAAACCCAATGTTTTTATCGACCCACCCAGCGGGAACACTATGAACTTCAACCCTCCCAACAACAATATGAACTTCTATCCATCAAGTAACAATGTGAACCCATCTTTCAATCCCGGAAGTCAACAGGGGAACAGCAACGCCAATACTGGCCTCAGCAACCGTTTCAACACAGATTCCAATGTGCCAACTACTGTTAAATCCGAGACGCAAACCAAACCGCCAGAATATACGTTTGCGAACGGCCAAACACAGACCAAGCCGCAAGAATACATAGTTGTAAACGGAGTTCTTTATCAAATCGCGAAGTCTCAAACAACAAAGCAGTGATCTGAACGACGAAAAGGACACAGAAAATACGAACATTTAAGAGAACGATTTAGTATCTTATTGCCTAGTTGTTGGGGCCCCTTATCACATTGACTTAATTAAAATAATACTCGTTCGATACTATTGTTACAATAAGTATGGCGCAGCCATCCATTCAATTTAGAAGATTTAAATCTTTTAACATGGAATAAAATTTGGTATATAATTTAACTGAAAACAAATAAAAAAAAGAAATAAAAATGCATTTTCAAAGTAATAAAACCATTATATTGACTTTTTTTTAATAAATAGAACTTAATTACTAAGCGTAACCTTACAACTAATACCTTGCAAAGAGGTATAATAATAATAATAAAAAAACACGCGAAATGAGTAATTACTATCCACGCGAGAACAATTTTGACTCGGATCACTTCGTTTCAAAATGCGGTCCCTACAACTACCTTCGACATGAAATATCTATACATAAATAGCCGCAAGTTCTAATTGTACACAAATCCTATAAAAATACACTGTTGTAGAAACAGATTACAAAAAAGAGCCAAGAAAACACAGCCCTAATGATTATTAACCTATAAATTGCAATATTCTTAGAAAAATAGAAAACTAAGAGAGAATATTGTCATAATTTTTTTTAGCTTTTTTACTACAGCTTGACTGCATTGAAATTCGGAAAGAAATATTTAGACAAAGGAAGATTAAGGCCGAATTGCTTGATACTTAAATTTGACTAAAGTCAATGTCACGTCACATACATAGTAAAATGTGTAAAATTTTGACAAATGTTTACTTTTTTACAGTATTTTAACTTTAGTCTCAAATGCGACAAGGCAATAGCTAAATAGCTATGTATCAAACAACGCGGCCTAAGAAAGGTTTTCTTTTCAAAATCATGACATAAAGTTTGGTATATAAAGTTCAAAACTGAATAAAATTTACAAGCAACCAACTCAGATTAATAAAAGTGAAAAAACATATTAAATGCATCCATATGTGTCATAAAAATGTCCACAAATTGTTTAAGCGTACTTTATTACATCGAAATGATTATATCTCGTGCCTATATTCATATTTATTTATTCGACAAAATACATTCTATCCCTCTCACACAATTATCCTAACGGAATGTGCGAGAGGGACAGAATATATTGTATCATAATTTCCGATTAGTTTCTTTATTAGCGCGAGTTATACAAAGATTGTTTGCCACTATGAGTTTTAACTTTTAAGGCACTACAGTGCCTTACACTTAAAGGCAATTCACTTGTTTTCAAAGCACCATAAAAATGTATAGCATAGGAAAATATTTTGTTCACAAATAAGTATTGAGATTCTTAGTAAATGTACATAGATACATGCTTATATAATTCACATTTAAATTAATTATTGCATTGATGATAATTCATATAAAAACGCTACACCTTAAAAATCTAGATTTTTGTCACAAAACTATTCATGTTAATTTGAACCTTGCTCTCAAACTAATACAGTTCATTTCTTTTTAATCAATGATCATTTTAAGGCATGGCCAATTTTAAAACATTGTGAATACTGCATGAAAAACTTTAGGAAAAAATAAAAATACTAAACAAAGGAACGCTAATATGACTTCTAGTAATCTATTTTAATTTTAAAATGTTTTTCTCTCATCCAAATAGCAAACTTACATGTGGATAAAACTTTTACAATTTTACCCAAATGTAAGTTTCTGCATAAAATACACATTATACACACACACATATTCGCATACTTCACAAAACACAACCATAATCTTATGTCAATAGCACATCAGGTTACCGAAGATTTTGTTCTTTATGCCAAATACATTAAGGTTTAAAAATATTTGAAGCATTTTGATACCCTGAGTAACCTGATATGCTGATAACTGTGGGAAACTTTTAAAAATAATGGAATAAGCGCATCAGTCAGAAACACAGAAATCTATCAAAACCAGTTAAAATACCACTACTTGGTAGTTACAGTTTGAAGAATAACTTAAAAGAACTAGAAGTTTCTAAAAATGAGCAATATCTCATTCATAAGTACTCAAAATCACTTAAAAACACAAACATTCACATCCATACATTACAAAAGTAAAAAAAAAAACTGTCGACACAATATAGACGTAAAAACCTTTGGTTCAAAGTCCATTACAGCTTACCAACTCTTGACAGATAACAAAACTGGGTTATTTATGTATTTTATTTGTGATCGTTGCCGGAATTATAAATAAATAGTACGTAATCGGCTAAGTATGATAAATTTATCAACAAAAATATACAGAATTATAATATAACAATGTGCATCTCAAAACTGTGGCATTAGTAATCCTGCATTGCAAAATGATACCTTTGCTAAAGACATAAAGTCTATTATTGTAAAATTATTTCGCTATGCAGCTTTTACAAAATGCCGCGACAACGCGTCCACGACTTCAGTTAACAGCAATACTGGCAATGACCAAAAAACAAAAAACTCTTCATCATTAAATTATAAACATTCAAACAAATTATGATACATAATTTGGTAAAATAATACTATAAATCAATCTGTTTTATAAGAACTGCTCACTGATTGCATAAACATTCAAAACGAAAAAAAAAACAACAGGGAAACATCATTGGTGTACTCTTTTTTTTATGTTTTACTTTTTTATTACCGCGCGACGATAATGGCTATGCATACAGCCAAGATGGCCGCAAGATAGAAGGGTTTTTTGGCATTAGAATTATTTGCTTTAGTCACCGATGGAAGCCTCATGCTTTTATAATGGCAGGATTTCTCCGCTGTCTCGTTGGTCTGCAGTTCATTGTACGTCGGGTAGTTCTGAATTTGTATTGGCTGTAAAAGAAAAATAAATATAAGTTTATAATGAATTTTCTACAATCTTTTACCAAATTAAAAATACGATTACCATTGTCCGTCTTATTTTAATAGATTTTTAATAGTTTATGACATTAGGGCTGAATGGTCAATTCCGTTGTATTGACTAATTAAAATTGGATAATCTGTCTAACAATAACATATAATACACTTTATCATCATCAGTCTGTTAATGTTTCTACTATTGGAGTCTTCCTTGTGGATGGAATAGGGAGATTGGTAAATGAGCCACCACGCGGGCCCAGTGCGGATTGGTGGGGACTAACTACTGCAGATGCCGGACCCAACGGCTTAATACCTTCCGAAGCACGGAAATAGGGATCGTAAATTTTTGATCACCCATCTGATCGCAAACCGGAAGCGCTAACATTAGAACACGTCAGACCTAAAAAGATATCCATCCATATTAATATTATGAACACGAAAGTGTGTCTGTCGGTTAGAAACTTCTTCGCAATTAAACCGCTGAGACGAACGAGATGAAATTTGAAAAAAAAAGAATATCTTTAGTCCCTGGACAGGATATGGAATAGTTTTTATTCTAGAAACCACCCTTTAAAAAGGGGTGGAAGTTGGTACGGGACACTAATTTTACCACGCAGACGAAGGCACTAGAATTTTTAAATAAAATATACGTAAAACTCACCGCCCCCCAAGTGTCGTCCCGTTTCTTGCAGAACGTCATATGCATTCCCTTGTACAGAGTTTTCTCAATTTGTTCCGTCAATAAAGACTCCGACCAAGGCATCTCGTTTAAATGCGCCATGAATGTCTTGTTCCGGAATTCGGCTGGCTCACGTATGATTAGCTCTTCTGTAGAAAAACAACGAAATAAAGTTTTAATACAAAACCTACTATTAGTTAGCATAGATAACGATGCAATAAATAAAAATAGGGATTGTCACCCAAGAAATATATGTAACTGTAAAAGCCCGAATATAGGTCAACCTTCGGTTTTACCAAATGATACTACATATGTACTTCACATGCGTTAGTCTACTATTAGAATTTAGTGAATGCTAGATTTTACCACAGTGGGCTGGTAAATGTTAGTTTTGAGAGTAAAACGATTCTTAATGGATCCCTATTAACTAATAGTTAAACCTTACATGTTTTATGAAGGTATCATATCATAATAGTTTATGGATCATTTGTCTTACCAATTAGTCAAATCATAACCTATTTTAAATTATTTTTATTTGGTATTATATTGTAAACAGAAACATGATTCGCTTTGAATTTGATTTGAGAACTTTGATGCAGGTGGGTCTAAGGTAGCATTTGCTAAAACTCGATTCACTAAAACTAGCTTTAATTCAAAGAAAAATATCAAAACGTCAATGTCGATTTGATATTATTGTATGGGCTAAATCTTGTATTAGTTAAATAGAGATTTAGCAAAGTTGCAAGTGGACCTTAATTATAAATTCTTATGTGAAGTATTAATTTTTAAAGTATATTTTATAAGGTTTTGAATTAAAAACTAATAATATTCATCAAAAACTTACTCATCAAACCGACACCTTGGTCGTCTCCTTGCATCACGGTCTCCTCGGAATATTTGAGCTGCATATCAGATTCCAGCTGAGGTGGTAAGTTCTCCAAGTTCCTGAATACAAAATAAGGAAACAAATTGTAAAATTAAAGGAGTTAACATTATATAAAATGTGAGTATATGATCAACATCCAAGACTTTATTATGATGCAGAAAAAAACTATACATAATGTTGGTCAATGACATATTATAAAGTACATAGTAACTGTCCGTATAGTTGTTAGCAGATCAAACTATGCAATAGATTTTCAACAGAGGGTCTAAAATGGTGACAATCTATTAAAAAATGGCAACGTCGCCATTAAGTTTCATTTATGAATTTTCGTCAATTCGACATTAAAGACAATTTAATGGCCTCAAGAAAATGTGAAAATAGCCTTAAAGAAAAAATATCACTTTTTAACCATACCTAACTGTCAAAAACCCATGGTTCCGTGACATTTTAAAACCTTGATCTATGCTCGCTAATGCTAGGTGTAGTACATGCGAAAAAAGATCAATAAAAACCTCCCGGATAGCGGAAGGCGCAGGTTCGAGTCCTGTCTGATACCTGGACGAAGTGAATTTTTCTAATAAAATTTTCTTAGATTTTGATTGATTTGATTATATTTATGAAATAAAATTCTTACCCAGACGAAAGGAATATATTCTCCACTTGCATCATGGTGAGGGCATAGAACTCCTTCACTCCGAAAGTTTCGAAGAACTCTTTGACTGGAGTCATCGAGTAGCATCCAGCTAATTCCGTACGGGGGTAGTATAATACGAAGGACAGACACATTTCCTGGTGGAAAGAACAAAATAAATAATAATAATAATATTCTTTATTGACATACACCTCACAGGACATACAAGACAGTAAACATGACAGTGTAAACGTACACAAAAGGCGGCCTTTTTGCTAAACAGCAATCTCTTCCAGGCAACCCATGACAGTGAAATAAATAAGAGGAACAAGAAGGGGAGTGTAACAGGTATGGTAAAATAAATAATTATAGTCTACAAAAGTCTACGAAAGTACTTAAATAATGTTGAATCTTTCTATCAACCATGTAATAAAACCACTTCTAACATATAAAGTCTTTTTTAATACTTTAACATCTCTTAAACATTTTGCTAGAAAAGAGTCCACGCGGACCAGGCAGTAGACGCGGGACTCGAGCCCGTACCCTTCGCTGTCCGGGCGAATGTACTGACCATTATGCTATCGCGGCCATGGTGGCCGTGTCAAATTTTCTCTAGTATTTCTTAGGCTGCAAGGCAGCGCCATCTCTTCGCATTGTAGGTAGGTAAAATTGTGGGGAGCATCATGGTCAGTGCATTCGCCCGGATAGCAAAGGGTGCGGGTTCGAGTCCCCTCAGTTGCTTGGTTCGCGTGTTTTTTTTTTTAGTAAACTTTCCTTTGGCTTTTAACATCTAGCAAATAAATCCTTTAAAAAAAATTGTTTCCCATATGTACAAATTTTCACTTCCTTCATACCAGGATAAACCATTATGTCCTTCCCCCAAGACTCAAACTATCTCTTTATCAAATTTCATCTAAATCGGTTTAGCGGTTTAAGCGTGAAGAGGTGACAGACAGACATACTTTTACAATTATAACAATTATAATATCAGTATTGATAGAGACAAATGTCTTCCTTCTAAAATATTTTAAATATATTTATTGTTTTTCGTTCTATCCCATACAGCCCGAGCTTCCCAGCAGCTTAATAATTTTAGTAGATACGTACTAAACTAGGTCAGTACTAAAAATTAGCATTAATATATTTGATGGATTCGGATTTTAAAAACTCTTTATATTAATCACAATGTTTTTAAGAATACTGACCTGTGACGCCGAATAACCACCTAAAATTGGTTTATCTCTAGACGTACTGTCGTAAGTACATTCCGTGATCAAAGTGTCCCCTTTCATGAATTTCCTTCCACCGGCAACTATGCGAGATTGTTGATAACGGGCGTCATACGAATTTTCCTAAAAAAAAACAAAAGAAAATTAAAATTAGCTGGGAAATTTCTTTTAGCGCCATCTGTAGACGTTTCTTTGTACTATTTTTCTAAAAAGTACGAACTATTCAGCGCCACCTATTGACACACAGCACAACTACTCCATTTGTTATGGACAGCACTATTCGTTGTTAAGAGACTAATGTTAGTTTTTCCTTTTTAGTAACGATGGCGCTACAATGAAAGCGAAGAACCGAAATTATAGGAACTCCAAAACAATACCTTCTTGAATACTAAGTACTTCGTTGGTAGCCGTTTACTATAATTTAGTACGAATTTAGCATTAAATACTCGATTTAGTACGGACATTTTATTCAATATCTTACATACCTCAGATATAACAGGTAGTTCTTGAGTTCCTCGTACATGTTTCAAAGATATTTTTCTAGCTGTTCCATGAGCGTGAAGTAAAACAGAAACTATGTTTATCCCGTGGGTTGGCATTGTCTGAAATATGAATAAAAAATAGAAAACATTTAGAATAGGTTTGTTCGAACGAATGATGTGGGTGGCATGCTTGGGTTTATGTCAGTTGGTTGTTGAATTTAAACTATCTAAATATCTGTATAATGTTAGGGAACACAGTGTGGGTGTTGTGGGTGTGTGTTGAATATAAACTTGTCTCAATCAGTGTCAGATCGTATCATTTTATAAAATAGTATACATTAGAGTCATTATTAGATACTTATAACTTTCATTACTTTAGCTTTTCTGAATAAAAGATTAAACAAGTAATCAACAGGATGTTTAAAAATCTAAAGTGCGCTTTATTTCGCCAATTTAAAGAACTGACGCTACCTACCACGAACGCATTTTTTTAGGAACAGGATAGGCAGACACATTTGTTTGTTTCCTTATTAAAACTAAATAACTAATTAGAGTATAAGCCTAGCTTTGCTTGATGTCGATAAATTACCCAATCACCCCAAAATTAGAGAGGGCACGAACAAAAAGTTTTTTCGTATTCTTATACATACTTAGTAATAACAATGAAAATATCTACTACTTTAGCTGTCCTTCAACTTGCCAAACTTTGTTTTTAAAAACTTAATAATAAAGTCAACATACACATTATTTTTTTTCGGTTTTTCGATAATTTTTGTATAACCGAGTTTTTTCTATTACTTATTTTTTTCAATAGTTATCCATTTAGTAAAATTTCTTGGTGAGTTACTCACGTTCTCAGTGCACTCCGGGCTGCATATCCCCACGGTTCTGTATTGGCGCTGTTTGGGAGGGATCACGTGTAGGGCGGACACTCCGACCCCAGCGCCTAGTAGGGCAGCGTCGTGCGCCCTCAAAACCGGAGTGTAATATACCCGGATACCGGAACTGTCTAGCACTGGAAATAAAAAAATCGTGTTGTAAAAAACGAGTGAGCCTTACAGTAGTCACGTATAATGAGTAACATTTGAAACCTCACCTTATATTAGTAAAAAAAGAAATAAAACCTACTACAAAAGGAATAAGCGATTAGAACATTATGTTCTTAAATCAAGTAGCGCGCGCTTTCGCGACTTCTTGTTACACATTTCCGTCCCATTTCACGAAATCACACCCACAAAATGCAGGAAAGTGAGAGGAAAGAGGTTACACATCAAAAACCCCTTTTTGAAAAACCAGATTTTATTAAAATTCTCTGGACAGAAGATAAGTGAAGACAGACGTTCGTTCGTTGTTTATCCGCATTCTTCTGGTAAAATAACAAGTGAGGGTGTGTGGTAGCAAATGAGGCAAAACATTTCAATAAGGTCATCATTTTTATAAACCCACAAGTTTCTTATGGAAAATTATTAAATATTCCCCAAAAAATAGTAATTAATCACCTAAAAATTCAATTGATAACCAAAAGATTAGGTTACCAATATATTTTTTTGGGATCATTTACTATTTATTGATCCGTTTCTTATGCTTTAAAAACAAAAAATATAATATATTTAAAAAAGAAATTAATAAATAATATAACGTGTAGCAGTTCCAGGAGCGAATTAGTGAACCAAAAATAAAACACTGTTGTTTCCGTATTACCCAATAGAATGATCTTATCTGCCTCTATTTCGGGATGTTAGGTACATGGAATAGCCCGTCTTTCTAGTTCCATTTCACGTCGTTACATGAAACTAAATGAGCCCAGTCTGTGGGTTATTTGCTCGTTTCTTACTATATTGTTACTTACCCTAATCAATTAACAACTTTTTTGTTTTATATATATATTAAAACTAGTGTAGTTTTAATTGGTTTTGTACTAAATGAAATGTTTTCTGTGGTGTCCAAAAAAGCGTTTTGTATTGTATTGTATGTTGTGAAAACCACGGATCTTTAAAAGGATGCCAAGCCGTAATAAATCGTGTTTAAAGAGGGGAAGGGCGCATTGTTTTTTCCATACAAACGTTCTCGACTGATCCCTCCTTGGTTTTAATCACTAGAGAAATGATTTTCATATATAAAATATAGTTTTACTCATTCTATGCTTCTATGTGTTTCTTTTTTCGATAACTTGTGTTTCAAAGCAAGAAGAAGCCCTCGAAATGCCAAAAATAAACAAATTTTTATCACCACTAAAGACGTCTAGTGTTGAGATTCAATGAGTATTTACTAAAAAGCGAAATAAAGAGGCCTTGTTTAACTAAGGTAATTGCGTCTAATAAGGGCCGGGTTTTTGGAAATCGAAATAAATCAATGTTTGGAAGTGTGATAATTAGTACGACGTCATGATCAAATAAACTGTTTTTATTTGAAAAGAAAACGTTGCACAAAAACAACACACGAATGACCATTTATTTACAAAAAAAGTTTTTTAAAAGCTTGTTTATGGTCCTTATTGTGTACTAGGGCTCGAATTAAGGTCCATGATTGAACTGCAAGATTTCAGACGTTAAGTATCAGAAAAAATAAATCTTTAGATAGCAACGGCTTTAAACTACTTTCAACTTCATGGCTTTCCAATATTAAAACGGTAATTCATATAATTTAGTATTGTGGCCCTTATAAAGTCATACGAAATATAAATAAGTTGTAACTTATATATTTTCTATCTATAAATGAAACAAATTGAAGGTTTGTGCAAATTTTTATTAATTTTACGAAAGACAATCACTAAAAGTTACTAATGAGTTATTTTTTCAGTCTTAATCTTGGGACCTTATTAGGTATAACACTTATTTAATCATAGTGTGGACCTTATTAAGTGTTTTTAACAGGTAACACGGTAACCACTGAACTTAAAGGTTCAGTGTGTATATACTTATCCTTATTAAATATATTTTCTATTCAGTAATCAAAATAAACGTATATAAATACCACTTGCTAGGCCAGGCTGCTTATTTAAACTCATATAAGTAATTTATGTAACTGATCATGCCTATTTTAAAATATCGTAAACCAATAAGGGCCGGCCCTTATTTGTAGACAACAACTTGGACCTTCTTAGGCAATCACATGTGTCCTGAGAAAATGAAACAAATTTTAGATAAATAAGCAATAATTTTAGTAACTTATCCCGTCAATCCACGTTCTGAAAATATTTTAACATTACTATTGCAAAATTATTACATAACACCGAGTTTTATTACTGAAACAAAGCAAAATTGGATCAGAATATTTTATTCGTTCAGTCACGTCGCACCTGAGGTTACACACAGAGCCACTGCCAAAATGGCCGGCGCGGAGGCAATGAACGTCGGTGCGCTTTTATGATTGGTTACTGGGGAGGCGCTGCGCAAAATCAGTTTGGGTTTAAATATTAAGTGCGGGAAGTTTGAAAAGATGGACCTTATTTGGAACCTTCCCTTTTTAGGCGCACTTACCTTACTTATTATTCTACGGGTAAAATTTATTTTACATATATCTAGTTTTAACTTTCATGGTCATTAACATTATAGCTATTAACGGGATTGTTACCATGTACCTTGTTTTTTATGACTCTCCGATATTTCGGCACTGTTGCAAGCGCCATGATCACGGAGTAACTGAAGTAATTGCGCGTAGATGTTATTGGCAGACATATCGGTCTACCCTCTGACGTTGTCTTTTACTGCGCTCGATACCCCTACCATTGGTCACATTCTCACTATTCACTCGCACCTGTTCCCGACACACAATACTCACAGTATCAGATCGCAGAACGACACTTTTTTTATTTTGACGGTTTGTACACATACGAACCAATGGATTCCAGAAACTTGACAATTTATACCCATCCTCACGATTGAAAATTTTGTGTTTAGTTATTTCAATCGCTTCCCTGACCAATCTTGGTATGTAGTGGCGTTCTGTCGAGATGATTTGTGGATTATGGAGCTCAATCCAGTGATTAGGACCAGAATCGATTAAATGTTCCGCGATAGCCGACGAAATGAAAATGAAATGATATGATGAAAAATGATACGCAAAAATCAGCTGTCTATCGAACTGGACTCATAAAAAACAAGGTAAATGGTAACAATCCCGTTAATAGCTATAATTCATACATCTTATTTTCCAGGAGGAAATCGTCGAGAGCCAAACCCTCGCAATTTTCAGTGTTAGCTACTCTTGTCCCTATCGCACGGTATTTACCAATGCGCGACAGCAATGGTTTTTTCAAATACCTCATATACTCCTATTTCTCAAATTTCTCTTAGCTCGCGTCAGCTCTTAAAATGTGTATCATATGTGCCAGTTATTAAGTTTTTTTTTAATATCTATACTTATAATAAATCTGTAGAGATGTCAATTCTGTACATGAAATATATTTTTAAAATAACTATCAGGGGGTGATTAGTGATCGATACTGATGCCAAAAATGCAATCAGTAAATTTTTTGTCTGTCTGTCTGTCTGTGTGTATGTTCCTTATAGAAACAAAAACTACTCAACGGATTTTAACGAAACTTGGTAAAATTATTCTTCATACTCCTGGGCAGGTTATAGTATACTTTTCATCACGCTACAATCAGTAGGAGCAGAGTAGTGAAGGGAAATGTTGGGAAAACGGGAGAAGTTACTCCATTTTTTAAGCTTCCGTCGCGTGTGCAGCCTTAATGATTAAAGTTACATAGAAATCATGTATGACGGAAATATTCTACATAAAATTGTCTAAAAAATATCCCGCAACAGCATATGTCTATCTTTTATGGTTGACTCACAATAACACGTGTAACTCCCGATAGCTTAGCAGTTCGGAGCATTCTGATCATATTTGTTTACTCTTACGTTTATAATACTCGGTATAGAAACACCAAACTTATACATGAAATAAGCCATCGCGCCGTCTCACGTGAATACTGAATCATGCTATAAGGATTATTTTTGTGTAACGGTTGCCGCGCTCGACACGGGTCGCGGCAGCGGTAGGGTATCAAAGGTCCGAGAGCGAGCTGTCTAAATCTGTTTTCTGCGTCGCTCCCCCCCTGGGGGACGATCGCTTCCGATGAAGCCTTAGAGGCCTTCCCGGCCAGAGGCAGCCCCTACGGGTGTTTTTTAGTCAGTACGAGTCTGACATAACCTTGCAGCCGGCTGTAGGGTATCCATGAGGATTTCTCATCTGCTCCCCCGCCTGGGAGACCGAAACCGTGCTTATAAGCGCGACTTTTAGTCTTTAAATAGTTTATTTGAATTTCTTTTGTTGTTATTTTGTAAAACAGGTATTAGTTGTTTTGGTAGTGTTTAAATATTCGTTCAAATTAAAAATTATTAAGCGTAGGTACTTTTATTAATTAAAGTAGTTATAAGTATTTATTTTTAAGTGAAGGAGGTATAGGTAGATAGTATTGCACAGGCGTTTCAGCTTTATTTTCATTTCTTTTTTGTTGTGAGTTGTATATATGTCTGGTTATAATTCTATAAGAATATTTTAGTTCAAATAGTCACTTAGATTTTATGTGTAAGGTAGCTAAAGTTAGGACCACGTATTAGTTGTTTTGGTAGTGTTTAAATATTCGTTCAAAGTGTAATTTAATCATATAGGATGAATGTACGATGGCCTATCGAAAAGGAGTAGAAGCGGTAGACAGAACTTTAAGGGAAATAAGACAAAATGATCGACCACTGGGCGGTATCACAGTTTTATTTTGTGGTGATTTCCGACAAACCTTACCGATAATACCACGGGGAACCCGAGCTGATGAGGTTAGGGCTTGCCTGAAAAGCTCTTATTTGTGGCGTGATATACAATCGGTGCATTTGACTATAAACATGCGAGTGAGAACTGTAGATAACCCGGATGATCATGAATTTTCTGATATATTATTAAAGAAAATACCTTCACCAAAGATACCTATCCACTGCTACACCAAGGAAAACTTATTCTGACGCCTGAGTTATGTTGTATAGTGCAATCCCAACAACATCTTACATCGTCAGTTTACGGTGACGTAACAAATATATTAAATAAGAACAATTCTTGGCTATGCGAAAGGTCCATTTTAACTCCTCGCAATGACCAGGCATCTGAGATTAATAAAAAAATACTGTCGAATATCCAGGGGGAAAGCAAAGTTTATAGTTCAATAAATAGAATGGCCGATGAACAAGAAGCCACTAATTACCCGATAGAATTTTTAAATTCTTTAAATATGCCCGTACTTCCTTCTCATGAAATTTGTTTAAAAATTGGCATTCCGATTATTCTGCTCCGAAATTTAAGACCACCACAAATTTGCAATGGAACTCGGCTTAAAGTAACCCAGTTGCAACAAAATGTAATCGAGGCTCAAATTTTAATAGGTTGCGGTGCAGGAGAAACCATCTTTATTCCCAGAATTCCCATAATACCAAATAATTTTCCATTCCAATTTAAAAGAACGCAATTCCCAGTATCGGTGTGTTATGCAATGACAATAAATAAGGCTCAAGGGCAGACCTTTCGTGTTGTTGGGAGTAGATCTCGGTGTCAGTTGTTTTTCACATGGTCAGTTATGTCGGTCTTTCCCGGGTTAGCAGTCCTAGAATTTTTTATGTTCACGTTCCGGACGGGTCAAATTTCAACGTAGTCTACCCGGAAGCTTTGCGCTGAAGTATTTTCATTCTATATGTACTTAAGACTCATGTGAAAGCGATCTAAACAATATTACCAATACATTAACATAATAACATACAAGGAGTTACACGCTGATGGTCTCGGGGCACAGTGATAATAATAATATTCTGCGGTTCCTTATTGCGATATTTTTAACAGTATTATATTTCCCTTCTAAAATACGAAAGTTAATCTGTCTGTCACATCAAAACCACGGAACCCTGAGGAAGGACATATGCTTTTTTACGAAAAACGACGATAACGCGGACGAAGTCGCGGGCAAAAGCTAGTAATTAATAAAATTATTAGTAATTGACTTATACTGGAGGTCAAAGTAAATCTAGACATCTACCTATCGTTAATCCTGAGCTCATAAACATATTTTTCTTTTGAAGTTAGACTTAAACTTAATACATAAAACCAAATTAACAGAGAAGAATCAGAACAATAATCACATTATTATAACTGTCAAAACGTTTTTGTTTTTTTTTATAACTTTCTTTGTTCGACTTTCTTAATTCTTCACCCTATACCCGGGCCGCCTCAATGACTTCGGTTCCAAAAAAACTTTTGACCGTGGGCCTCAAATTAATTATCGGTTTCGGTCTGAGGCGCATTTTGTAAGCGATGCTTGTACGGATTAGGCATTATTTAGAAACATCTAGTGACGTCACAATACTCTCTTTGACAGTATAAAAAATAAAGTACCATTTTTGGCATGTGTATTTAAACTGAATTGGGAGCAATTTTACTATTGTGACAAAAAAAGTAGTTTATCATAATATAACTAAAAATCATGAAATTGAAAAGTATTTTTTTTGTCGATTGTCACATGACCGAAAACGCCAAGGATTGGCGAAACCTAAAATGACGTCACCTGCTTGTATACATGTTGCTCAAGTGGCATTATTTTGTACTGTTTGACGTTTTGATGAGAGCCGAGTGACGTCACCTGCCTGTGGACATGCCATATTTGGTAGAGAAGCGTTTCCGCGGCATATTTGTAAACACTTTTTTTACTGTTATATGCAACTGAATTAGAAATATCCATATATTCGACGTTTCTTTATAAGGAGACTCACCTTCATGCAGCGCCTGGTTATCGTAATGAACCTCCAGCATGTAGTAGGAGACGCCCCCTTTCTCGCCTAGAGGTATTCCGACATTCTCGGGCAGGTATTCGCCTGGAATTAATTAAGCAATGTTATGTAACAGTTGGATAAATGTTGGCCTATTTACTTACCTATTGTGCAAATAAGCCGCTTTAACCTCACGAGGTTACGTAGAATGTGCCATGGGCGACGAGAGAGCACTTATATAGTCTCATTGTTTGATTTATTGCAGATTTTAATTGATATTTAGCTGGATTTAAGTTTCCAGGTTAAAAAAAAAGCTGGGAACCGAACTTGGACCCCGCCCAGGTACAGGCGAATTTTCTACAACTGAACCTCCGATGCTTGTTAATAAGATCTGAATTTATTAATAACCATAAAAATTAAATGGGACCGATGAAAGAAAAAATGTGTCGATATAAAAATAGTAAAAGCTTTACTTTAAAAATATATAAGTGGCCTTACTGCTGTGGCCTGGGCCATGAACTAGGTAGATCGGGGCCATAGATAACGCAGGACCAATGCGGATTGGTGAGTTCTAATTACTGAAGATGCAGCCGGAACCTACAGGAAATTATATCTACTGACAAGGTGTCGGCAATTCCCAAGTGATTAGACTTCAGTAGAAACAGAAAACATTATACATTATGCCTTAAACAATCGTGATTCTGATTTCCATAAAAGGCTTTGCTATATTATTGGGACTTAACATTATATTATGTCTGATCCCAAGATAGCAAAGCAATTATTGTTCAATAAATATATAATTTTAAACTGTGTATATAAAAGGCAAATGTTACTGTATGACTGATCTATCAACATACAGCTCAAACCACTGAAAGGATTGCGCTGAAATTTGGCACACATATAGCTAAATATAAAGAAGGATTTTTCAAAACTCACCTCCTAAAGGGATTAACAAATGAGGAGCTGGCGAACAAAACGGTATAATTACATAAAATAAAATTTTACAGGAGCTGTATAAAGCTGAATGACATACCAAAGGTCACCTTTTGGCATGGCTTTGAATTTATAAAGATCAATGTCAGATTCTGACTCACAAAACTTTTAACTATAAAATGGCACGGACACATGTCTTTTACATACAACAAGAAACATAAAAAATTCGAATGTTTAAAATTACATTTATCTTTTTTCGAGAACTTCTCCAATAGAATTTATTTATTAATAAACAAATAACTGACTGGAAATTTAACAAAAACAAATTGAGTTGCTATTTTGTTTCTCTCTGATTTATTGCAATAAAAAGAAAGAGACAAGGAGTTCCGAGAAACGCACTGGCATTGATAACTGATGTGATATACAGCAATAGTGAATTTGAATCAGTAGTTTATTGCATTCATTAAAATGATTCGAATAATCATCGAAATGTATTATTAATTGTAATTACCAACCCAGACGACCGTCCTTTGGGTCTATCATAATGCGCATATAAAATAGTATTAGTCTACCAACTAGTAAAGATACCTCAAACACAGACCCGAGACAATGTAAAACAGTTATTTTTCTGGATAAATGAGACAGAGTAGCGAACCTGAGAACCCAGATATGGCGACACCATGAGAATCGGTGTGGAAGTCACTCCGCTATGGTGATAGTCAAATTGAAATAACCTCAAAATTCCATATTTGTATTATCGAAGTATTTTTTTACGCTAAGTTCTTTAGAATTTTTAATGTTCTGGAAATGTTTTAGTTATTAACAACACACAATAAAACTATTTGCATTGCTGTCCGTGAACATTTTATATTAAGCCAAAGTTACTATGGACACTTGGCATTGTTCTTTAGTAATTTTAACACTGTTTTAGGCGGTTTTGATTAAACATTATTTGAGATTCAAATTTAACGGGCCGGAAACCTCCCGACTGTAAAAAATGGAGTTTGACCAGATGCGTAATTATACCGTTTTGTTCGCCAGTTCCTTAAATATAACGCCAACGAATCAGCGGGCAAAAGCCATTGCAATACTACATTTTCCAGTAAACAATTACATCTCTGTAATTATAAATTTAAAAAAAACTTACAGTTACCAAATAGATAACGATTGTCATACCTTTGGAGCCGATCGCCCAAGCAGCTATAGGAGTAACGCAGGTGGCCCACTGACTCGGCCTGTTGGGGCCGAAGAATCCATCGCCCTCAGCCCATTCGTTCCACAACTGCTTATCAGGGTCATCGGCACATTCATACAACACCATATGGTGGACTGGCGAAGAACTATCTTTCTCATACAATCGGTTGTTCTTAATCGGCTTACTATCTATTATGGGTTGGTAGCCTACGATGTGGTGCTTCTTGGGAAGCTCCGGAGCTTTGAAGATCTTGCACCAGAACAGAGTGGCCATCACGTTGGGGATTGTAAGCTGGAAACAAAAGACGGTGCTGTAAAAAACTGGATTTTTCATCGAGGATAGAGTTGATAGCGTCATACAATTTCACTGTGTAATCAAGAGTTAAGGTCAACTTGTAGGACTTAATGTCAAATTTAACTTAGACTAGATTCATCCCATACAATGATGTCAAAACGCCAATGTCATTTGACGTTATTGTATGGGCCAAATCAAGTATTAGTTACATTGAGATTTAGCTTGGTCCACTTGACCAAGTTCAATTTTGTAAACTGTAATTTAAGTGTACAAAACTGATTTAGCGTAATAAAACGTAAACTACACAATTCATCATGGGTCATTCAATATGGTGCCGGAAAGTGTGAGATCTTGAGGAATATTGATGGAAAGATAAGATCAACAAAGTGTTTTGTTGCATTAACATTTTTTACATTCATCAAAGCTGTGAAACTGTGCGTTAACAAAAAGTACTCGAATCACTTCAATTAAAGTAGGTAACGCTTTCACCGAAAAATTATGCAGAATATTCAAATTTATTCCGAGTTCAGTTAATATTTGCTGCCAAGAGTTTATTTGAAGAACATTAAAATTATTAAAGACGCGTCGTGATATTGAGCATATTGAGCAGCAAAACCAAAATAACACTAATATTATAAAGGCGAAAGTTCGTGAGTGTGTATGTTTGTTACTTATTCACGTCTAAACGGCTGCAGCGATTTAAATAAAATTTGTAATGGAGTTCGCTGACACCATGGATTAACACATAGGCCACGTTTTACTGCGGGAAAATATCCCTTATGAACCGCGGGTAGCAGCGCGGGACACAGCTAGTATGAACTTAAAATGAGACGAATAAGCTACACTCCGATTGAAATCTATATTTCAGATTATTATATTTATATTTTTTTAATCATTTACCTGGTAGATGTTTAAATCTAAAGCAGATTTTACTAGAAAAAAAGAACCGTCTGAAACCGTGACGGAGTACCTATATTTCATTTATTAATTGTCCTCTTTGTGGATGCCTATCAAAAATCTCACCAAGTTTTCGGAGTTATATTAACAGAATAGCACTAAAAGTAATTTCTATGAGAAATTTTGTGTTTGCTTGTGTTCTTTGATTTCATATTGATGTGAAAGCGACATCGATCGAAACTACTATCATGCTACAATGCTGACAGGTAACAGGTGTACCATTTCATTGAAGATACTCGTAATATGATGAAAGAGGTGATAAACTTTTGTTTCATTTCAATTATTTTACTACCTTTTCAAATATACTTATTTCAATCATTGCACGGACAATATCGTTTTGTGAAATACTTTTTAATCTGAAAGATCCTCCAACTGCAATGTTTTTTTTATTCTAAAATTTAGTTTTAATTGGCTTTTCTCTTTCGCTTGTTTTAATTGTTTAATTTAATTTCAGTTTATTAATTTTTGAATTACTTTGAAATTGAAACTTTTCAACAAACTTTAATTAAGTACCTAGACAATGAAAGGTCAGAGTTCAAAAGTTCTTCGAAGTAGTTTGGTGTAGCTTATTCGCGATACTTTTCATATATATAATTGCTTAAATATTACTTTTAAGCTACAGGACATGGTAGCAAGTGGTAGGTAAGACCCACTGTCGAAATATAAAGTGTATAATAAAACATTAACATTGTGGATTTTATTCGAGAGAAAATTTTATTTTTTAGATTTGTAAATGTAGCAGTTGAATGCTTAAAAAAAATATAATAAAATTTATGAATCATCCTACTAATATTACAAATGTGAAAGTATTTTTGTTACTCAATCACGCAAAAACTACTGAAAGGACTCGTCTCTCGACTCTCGACTCGACTCGATGTTTGGTACGCATATAATTTATAACTTGGTTTGACACCTAAGGTACATTAGAAAAAATTACTGGAAACAATTCTACGCGGTCCCGGCGGCAGACGGGACTCGAAATCGCACCCTCCGCTATCCGGGCGGATACACTGCACTGCATAAGATTTAAAATTCTAGCAGTTTAATGCTTAAAATAAACATAACAAACACAAGCTACTTTTTATCCCGTAAAATGCTAGGTTCCTATGGGATCCTCAAAAAAAAATTTATTAGTTTACAGCTTAGTAGGCCTCCTCACTTGTGTAAACTCTTTGTTTATGTAATGCCTACGGCTGGCAGTTATATTAAAAAGTAAATGTCATTATTTTAAAGATTAAAAAATTAGAATCTTTTGTCTCAAATCGAACATTCCAGGATTCGGGCACAGACTAGCGTTACAGTGCCATGTACCCATTTATACATAGAAACTTGTTTATTATTTTATTTCTTATATTCATATGCACCACCCAAAAGTATTCCTGCAAAACATTTTCATACATAACAATTGTGTAGAAATGTCCTTTGTATATTCTATGTTTATTCCACTAACTGTGAGTCGGTTAGCAGATAGAGGTACCGTCTAACAAGCGAATCTACAAGTTTAGCATAAAGCTATTTATGCTCGCAACTCTGACAACTCAGCTTGCACTCAACTAATTATAATATATGCACATACTAAGCCGGGAAGCTATTTCATTTAGATTATATGTCATTAAGGGGACCTCGGAAGTCGCAACGACGATAAAGACAAATTAAAATGTAAAATCCAAACAGGTGATATGAAATGCGTAAAATATGTATACTAACCTACACAAGGTGACATACCATTAGATAAGAATACATTGATGTCGATTCTGGCATGATTCTCTAAAGCTAAACTTAAATTTGACAACAGTGCATCTCTGTCATTCTCTATCAAAATGAAAAGGAGAGACTGATGTTAAATTTAGTTTTAAGTTTAGAGAATAACGCCAGAATCGATACCAGTAACTACCTAATTAATATATTTTTCAAAATAACAATACTATAAGACCCGCCTGTTGCGATTCAGTACACTGAATCGAGTAGGTATAAATAAATAAGATAAATGATACAAATGCAGTATTATTATTTATCCACTTTTATATACAATCAATATGCGAAGAGTCAACGGAAATAATTATGGGATAAAAAAGAAAAACATCAAAATTAATGTTTAAAAAAAGTTCGATGCAAAGCAAAAGATTTGGATAGCTTCTCATGTCAAGGACATGATGGTTTACACTTTTTATTTTTTTTGTTTTGTGTACAAAATGCTTGCTTAGACCGAATGAAAAATTATTTTATTTTGTAAATCGGATTTTCACAGCACTTTTTAACACTATTAAAAAAACTTCGTGAAGTGACTTTCAAGTAAGTATATCTTTACTTAAAGATGCTCATATTTCCTAACTAAGCTTGGAAATATGAGCATTATTTTGACAACCTTCTTCAAAAAAATCGATAGTGCTCTACTAGCCAAATACATTTTACAAGTTCGTGCATCAATGCTTCTTTTTTGGGCGCTGCGGTAATATACTACAGAAGTATTAATTTTCAGCCTTTATTTTCATATCTACTGTTGTAAGTAAATAGTTCAGAATTAAGAATTTAATTTTATCACAGAATTCACTCTGGTCGCTAGTTGGCATTTTTACACGTCGAGTTGGAATTGTCAGAAAAACTCTTACGGTTCTCGAGCCAGTAAATTCTATCTTGTTTTCTCATCTACCTCCTCCACCATCGGACAAACCATTAAACAGTATACGTAATTATCTAATTTGCGGTAGGAAAAGGCAAAAACTAAACACGAAACCGTTTTTTCACGAACAAAAAGTAATTTCGCTTCTCTTATTTTTTATTCTAAACAAGCGGCCCCGTCAAACTGCCCGATAAAAAAAAAGGAAATCCAAAAACTGACTACAGCACCACCCGCGGGGTTTAGTTATGAATCTAAGGCACGTATTATAGATAGATTCTCAGTGATTGATCTAGTCTTGAGCATAGTTAGAAAGGGATGTCGCTATATATAGCACATAGCGATATCCCTTTCTAACTGTACTCAAGTAAAGATCAACACTTAGCTGTCATTCTGTAATACGGGTCTAAGTCACCCAGAGACTTATTGGAATCACAGAATACATTGCCCGAATGAACACATAAACTTTTTTGAAATCTGACCAGCAGTTTTGCAGCAGTTCCGATACAATCCAACATCCCTACTATAGCTCCAGCACGGATCCAATTTGTAAATTTAAATCACCCTGAGACCCCCTCAAACCTAAACACAAATTTTCATAGAAATCGGTACAATCGTTTTTGATTCATTATACATTAGGCATACTAATATTATAAATGCGAAAGTGTGTCCGATTGTTGTTTCAATTAAACCGCTGAACCGAATTAGCTGATTTAATTTCATAAAATTTGTATCCCGGGAAAGGAATGGTTTTTATCCCAGAATTCATCCTTTAAGGAGGTAAAAAGAGGGGGTGGAAGTATGTATGTGAAATCAATTGAAACACGAAGCAAACGAAGTCGCGGGCACGCACCCACTAGTGATCTATATATTACTTGATATTATTTAAACTATCTTTGACTTTGTACTTACATTGCTCAACCTTACGTCCCAATTCTTCAAAGGCACCTGAGGCTTTGCCACCGGCTGCAGTAGTCTCAGCGGCTTTGATCCGCTCTTTACGTGCTTCGGCAGTTCACCGTCAGACCCTTCCGGACCCAATGCCCAAAGAACTTGCACTGTATCCTCCTGTATACGGTACAACAAAGGAAAAAATGTTTGAATAAAAATCCCTTTAGTTTTACCCATTATCTAGAATGGTGTCGATTCTGGTATGATTCTCTAAACTTAAAACTAAATTTAAGACCATTCTCTCCTTTTCATTCTGTATGGGAAATAACAAGGATACAAATTTAATTTAAGGTTTAGAGAATCATGCTAGAATCTACACCAGTGTCTACTTATCTGGTATTCTAGACACGAGAGATTTCTAATGTCTTGAAATTAAAAATAACAAAAAAACTGTAAAAACCTATGGATATTAGTGTACAAGATGTACATCACTAATGTGAATCAACTTTTCTTTACTTTGCTTTTCACCTCCCTATTTTCTTGTATACCTACTTATATCTTTACTATCCTTCTATGCTTCCACTTTCAGACTTCTGCCTGCGCTCCTGGCTGTATCAAATAGCAGCATCGAGCACGGACAGTATATTATTAAACACATTGAAATTTGAATAAGAATAACCTAGTTAAAGAGACATATTGTAAATAATTGAATAAAAATATTATGAAAAAAAAAGATGTACATCAAAAGGACTTCATCATAATCATCAACAGCCGATCCTAGTCCAGTGCTGGACATAGGCCTCTTTATTATTTATTGCACGCCATTTAGATCGATCTTGGGCTACTCGAATCCAGCTCCTGCCAGCCACGTTGCGCAAATCGAAAAAAGAAGTCAAAAAGACTTATATGAATCCAATAAATCACTTTTAATGCTACAAGTTCAAAAATTACTCACACCAATGGCGAAATCTTGCTTGTCACAAGTGTCCAATTGTCTTCTAAACTCGACAGTTGTGTGCGTGTCATTCTGGTAGCCCGAAATCAGTTCGTAGTTTTGCACCTCGTCAGCCACCGCAAGATCATCGAACTCCGGTCCGTGGCAGTCCTGAAAAGAAAATCATTAAGTTTTTAAAGCTGCCCGGTTTACTGGAGTATTTCTTGTTACACCGGAGAGCGCCGCTTTTGTTTTTGTACGGACCTCCGTCGTTAAAATAATAGTAAAAAAGGTTTCGATCATTCACGCTTGTCAGTTGTTTTTGGTCACGCTCGGTTGCACAACTATTTCGATTTTGCATTTAAAACTAGATCTGGCTTGGTCAAGTTTTTGTATATTTGTGCACTTCATGCTTCTAAATAAAATAATCTTTTCAGAGTTAAAGCTGCATTTGATATAAGTACAAAGTTGGAGGAATAATAGGAAAAAGAAAATCTAACAAACATTAAAATTAAAACATCTGTAAAAATCAAACCTTAAATAAATTCAAAAATATGGAAAAAGAAACATAGGTAAAAAGGTCAACTACAAATTAATTCCGAAAATTTATCTTCTCGGGAGGATTCGCGGTTTAAATCCAAGGTTAACAATTTAACATCTGTTATTTGAGAGACCAAGAAACCATAAACGAAAGAATGATCTACATATCTATTATATCCCCCGAAAAACACCCAAATAAAAGACGTAACAAGGATAAATTCATCTTTATTCGTTTGCCCAAAATCGTTAAAGTAATGGTACAAAAAAATATCTGCAAATGTTCGGAAAGGAACGACAGCTGATAGATTAAAATAGACTAGCAGATGTCTTGAAAGGTTGAAGAGGTGTACAATAAACGTACCTAAATAATAATAATTCTTTATTCCGCCGGCAGATGTCGCCCGCACGTGCCTTAACACCTGACGTATGTGATGATATGGGAGGGTCACATACATGCACATTTGGTGCAGTCACATGTTAAGAATTTATCTTCTCGTCTTTGTCGGAATCCCAAACGAATTCGTCATTCGTGTCATTCTTATCAAAACGTATATAGGTAGAGTAAGATCCCAAGCCCGCCAGACTTTACTTATTTGACGAAGACAAAATATGGATAATCGAGTAGTATTAGTGTGTACAATGATCGTATACATACTCGCTAACTTGTTCTGTGGGTCAATTCTTCGGTATCAGGGGACAAGGGAACGTAAAATATTACTATCTTTACTTACAGTCTGAGGACTGATTCCGACTATATTGTAGAGAATATTGTAAACAATTTAAAATTAATACTACCAGATACACTATGTCAGCTGTATTTATTGCCAGATACTTGAAATGTCGAAAGCAAAAATCTACGTGGTAAAGGATTTCCATTGTTTCAATGTTTTTCTGAGTATAAAATAGGACAAAACAGCCGTTCAAAATGTGAAAGACAACTTAATACCGACTTAGCACAAGAAATCCTGATACATAGCATGATTTTGCCCAATCTTCCGTTAGGGAATATGTTTCCTCTTAATCCCATGTCTGAACATACTAAACAATTATTCCGCTACATAGATACTTTCCGTCGTATTAGGTTTACTTTGCTTTTCTACAAACAAATACGTAGTTATAGCTATAAACAAAGTCTAAGTAAATACAATTAATTCAGTACCTCTACGTAGTTAAACCAACACCAGTAGTTGTCTGTTGGGAAACATTTAGACTTCAGATTTATTTAAGGTTTATAATTCCGTCAGCTATCTTAAATTTTAGTTTTTAGGAAGTAAATATCTGTTAATTAATAATAGGACTGTAATAAATATTTGTGACGTATATATTTTTTTTATAATACTGTCGGTCAACTAGAGGTAGAAATTAACAAATTTAATATGCAGGTTACTTGCTTTATGTTAGCTAAGTAGATACTTATCAATGTTTGTATCATTAGTCGAATACAATTATATGCCTTTAAGAACTTTAGTTGAATCACCATTAAAAGCTACTAAGCAAATACGTAATAACAAGTTCTTTATAGACCGTTTACTATAAATGCACAATAGCCTTTATAGTAACACCAACAAAACAGGATTTTGCTCAGATTGAACGTACTGATTCGCCGAGAAACACGCTCCCACGGTCATTCGAAAAAAGTCTCTTTATGTCATATCCTGGGTTTAATTGTGGAGATCTGAAGCCAGACTTGTTCACCTTCGCTTTGCTTTATGTCGTAGTTTATATTACGAGCAAACGACGACTCGCAAATGATTTAATTATCACAATAGCTGAAATGATATTGTGCTTAAAACTAAATCATTTGCATTAATGTTAGACAAAGCTTTTTGTGAATAAGGATCAAATTCGATAAAATCACATCTACTAATGAAACAAATAAGAATGAAGATACACTCAAAACCGTACCAAAGCACTTGAGAAGAATATGCAAAAATAAGAGCCTTGACAAAAGGCAACGATTGGGGTCTTTTATCAAAGCTATTTTGTGTAGTAAGGACTTTCTCCACAGCTTATTGTGGAAGAAATCATGAAATATTTTCGTTTCTAGTAAAACAGAGCTTTGTAACAATATAAGAATTTCAATCGCTTTACGCAGTGCTTTCTGAAGGCACGAGTATGATAATATTGTGTAGACCACATACGGAATCTTGAATATTAATCACAAGGTAGATCTGCATGTCCAGAAATTTAATAGACAAATTTTGCCAACGTTACATAGCAAGCTAACTATTCTGCGACTCTTGAAGTTCAAACGGAAGCATTAACATTCTTTCTACGTTCACACAAAAGAATAAAGTTTTGAGAATCAGTTTGATGGTTTGCGCATGAGAATCGAGACACAATAGGAATGCCATGTTAAACGCCATACTTGCGGTATTGGTACCTAGACAGTTTTTCGATCAACGATTTTGAACTCTAACGAAAGTAATAATAAGACACTTACCTATGAGAATTCTACCTGAAGGGAATTCGGTTTTGGCGAATGTACGCATAAATTGTATAGTAATAGCATTCCCCGGTATATCATCTTGGAAATGTACTTATTGATTGTAATCTTGTGAGAATCGTTGGAAATGTTCACGTTTATGCAGCTTTGTGCTTTACGTAGATGATTTTACTGATTAAAACTGCTTTGGAGTATATGACACGGTGTATAAATCTTCAACCTAATTGATTGTAATATTTACAAAAGAACACTCATTGCTGTTTGGCCTTTAGCCAATGAAAAACACTTACTTATTTCAATTTTTATACATCAAGAGTTTTGATTTACAGATTTTTATATAGGGTTGATGCAATTGATGAAACAAAACAAATAGTTAAAAAGAGAAGGGCGAAGCTGTTTTTACGCTCGCATTGGAGCATCCGCCTGGAAGAGAACCCCCACGCAAAAGATTGCAAAAATAATTTAATTGATTTTTATTGATGTGATCTATCAGTAAGGTTTCCATGGCGCGACGGGGTAGGGGATGGAGCCAGTGTAGGCAAAACATGAGTGATACTCGTGAAACGCAAAACGCACGTCCAGTTATACTAAAGCTGGCTATCGCTTATCTAGTTTCTTACATATAAAATACTTTCTACTTCGAATCCTATAAGAAATTACACAATGCGTAAGAGTTGTTTTTTATAATGTTTGCGTATTTTTGCATTTCATTTCAAGCACATTTATTATGTTTGAAAAATCTTCAGCACTTTCTATTTGATATGGATTTCAATTAATGCGTTTAATTGACAATAATGAAATTCCTACTAGCAAAAAATCAATCGAATAAAATATAACTGACGACAATAATTAACTTGTAATATTTTATTACGCCGTTATTTGAATGTAATTCAAAAGTTGCAGCAAAAACACTCGATTAGTAATTCATATTTTAAAGAGAGCAGCCCTACAATACAAGCGGCAATTGCATCCTAAATTACTGCAAGCAGAAATCAGTTGCGGTCTCATTAATAACCTGTGTGTTTGGTTTTGGACGATGTTCAATTGGGACCATTAGCGGATACCGAATCACCGCCTGTGAACGTGATTAAAATACTGTTTGAGAAAGTATATCGGTCATTTCTAATACATAGTAGTAGTCGTAGTTTCTAACACTGGTAGCGTTTAATTACTTGTCCTATATGGCTTAAATCTGGTATTTAAATCTGGACAAATGTATCTAAAAAGTATCTGGGCATACAATCAATCAAAATGTTGACGAAATTTGAGAGTACAGGCACGGTAATAATAGATAATATTACCGTGGTACAGGCGCTGAACATCATCAGAAACAAAGAAAAACCCTTCTCAAACATATGGCAGACCGAAATATTTTTATCTATAGAATTAAATATGAGACAAATAAGCATTAATTTCAGAATTATCGAGAACAAACTCTTAAGCGAAGTTAATTGTCTCAATCAATATCTTGCAAGGTAAATTTATTCTTAAAAAGGTTTTAGGTATGCCTAACCAAATTGAAATAAACACCGACTTGAGTTAACGAGAAAACTGAGCTTTTTCACAATACCAATAATGTTATTTTATGTTTGATTGGTCATTCTGAATATATTTTTATTAATGATTTCAGAGCAACTAAAATTATATGAAACATCTAAATTAATGATATATTTTCATGTAAATTAATTTTTCTATGCGTTTTTTACTAAACTGATATATTAAATGAATGGGAATTTTAATAGTTCATTTTGTGCTTCATAAAACACCTAATTTACTCATCTTTTTCAGATTTCAATACCTATTAAACGCATTCTGAACAATACGTATGTGAAATGTGCAATCTCAGTAATTAGACACCCAGATATATCAAAAACTGTTGTTTGTAGTTTAAAGACATTACAGCTATATAAACAAATGGATCGCAAAGAAAATAATGAAATATTAGATATTGTTACACGTACTCTTACGACAACGTCTCCCCGCGTATTCCTCACACGCCAGCATTAAGTGCAGGTGCGTACCCGTATGATGCACCTTGCATTGCGCCATGAATAACCAATCAGCGACGCCTTGTTTTCAAATTACGACCCGGTGCACATTGTTGGGTGCACAGTAAAATGTAGGTGCGAGTCGGTTTGTCAAGTAAGCATTAGTGAACAGCAAGAAGCAGACAAAATAAAGCTTCTAAGAAACATATATTTAAATGGTCTATTTATTTAGGATAAAGATGTTTATTTTGATACAAATGATACAATCACCTTTGCTAAATTATCATTCAATAAATAATTTTGAAATAATAATAAAAACGTTTGATTTCTCTATTTGATATACATATGCATATTTAGGATTTAATGAAGTTAATGATTGAAAGGAGATAATTGAGCTCAGTCATAATAAGCAAGCAACTGTAGGATTATGTGAAAGTAAATCACAAAAAGAAATTATTTTTATCTGCACAGAGTATTTCTGAAATATTATTTCTTCAACAAAAATTAAACAGAATAGATAAGCATTGAAACTGAACGGATTATAAGGAAAAACATCAAAAGATATTCTTGGTAACGACTGAAATTATATCTAATAACAGAAGTCGTGATTTGAGGAACTTAGCTTCTTCACAACATTGATCACTAAACAAAACGTGACTACCAATTACCAATTCACCGAACGTATCATTTTAAGTGTATATATGTTCGGCTTTGTAAGGTTAATTCTGAGTTCGTTTAAAATGATACTTCACCATAAGAATTTAAAGTAAGTCGGCCGAATGGGACGTGAGATGGATAATGAAATTTGGCTCGATGATATGGACGCGTTAAGAGAGCCAACACCTGGGCAAACCTTTAGGTGTTATTTAACTGTTCAAAAATCTATCTTAACTTCATTCGTGATCGGTTTAAATTAAATAATAAAAAACACGTATCTATAAGATAACTCCGTGAATGTTTCTGAATCAGTAATTGGACAATAGGTCCTATTCTGTCTAGCATATTAAATCAACGTGTTGACTGGTGTTTCTCCTGGTATATTGAAACACAGTAAAATAACTCCATTGCATAAATCGGGTAGCACATCTGACCCCCACTAACTTTAGACGTATATCCGAGTTACCCACCTTTAGTAAGATTTTTGAAAAGAACATGCTAAATTAAATTTATTTTATTTTATACAGCAAATTTTTGATACCTGGGAGAATTACTGAATTTCTGATGATCGTTTTCACAGTCACTAATTTACGATCTAGACTCAGTTATTGGATTTCGTTCCAAGCGTTACCTATTTAAAGCTAAAAGCTCTTTAACAAATTCAGGTGGATGTTGCTCTTGCCGATATGTTTATCAAAAAGTTTTGTGAGACAAACAACAACAAAAAGAGTCACACAGTATTGAAAGTTATTTAATTGTAAGAAATAAGAGCGACTTATAACAATGAAGAACTCTATTTGAAAAAATATATGAACTAGGGTGACCAAATATAAACGCAACTCTGAAACATTGAATCATATAGCGTCTGCCTATTGTCTTATTGTCTTGCAAACTGGACACTACAATTTGCATCCTGCTAAGTTTCTTGGGATTCCCTAAATAGCTATTAAGTAATTACCTTAAATTTTGGGTTTGAAGTGTCGACACAATTGTAGCTGTAACAGATTAGCTCAGGCGCCAATGCAGTATGGGACATTGCGGACACCTCCGAATATAAATAAAACGATTTTTACGGGTTATATGCACTGAATTTATTTATCTTACGTATTGCAGCCTTTTCAGGACTGCGTCTTCAGAAGACGTCTTTCTGAAGACGTCCGTTTTATTTAATGAGTGATGCGCGTGAAAACCTAAGAAACAATACGTCCGAATATATTTTACGTCTTACGCACGTACTTTAGTTTCTTGCCTCTCAAACCACAAACAAAGCCTTAAACGTGGCATAATGGCGTTCCATTGTTCGTGACAAATTGGCAATGAAAACAATGATATCACATCTGATGAAATATACAAATATATGTCACTAGGACGCGCAAGTTGTTACAGAAAAATTCAGACAATTGTCGTAATTTGATTTAGTCGCCTAACAGCAGCCAGCGCATCAAATCGTGTCCGTGGCGTGTCAATCAAGTGTCAATAAAATTTATAAAATGCCAAGTTGTGTGTTCAGAAAATGTTTAAAATATATACATATATAATTTTCAATCAAGTGACTGATAAATGCAACTTTATGCACAACAAGGAACTTAATGCACAAGCAAACAATTGAAATTTTGAACTTTGATTGGAATTCGGAACAGATTTTATACGCAATTACTATGAACTTAACATATCTATTAATAAAATATCATTGAATGAAAGTGTTTCATAAAGGTGGCATTAGAGACAGATTATTTTTTACTAATTGTCAATGTCACTGTCAGGCTGGCCACTAGGCTAGGGTTCGGCGTTCTGTTACTACACTCCGGGCTCGGCTCTCGCTGTGTGGGCGTGTGAGTAGCACTTGCGGCCTTAATATTAATTTATTATTAATTTAATAAAATATAGTTTATTTATATAGTAGTAATATATATATTACTCAGTCTATGTATTCTATTATAACTATATATATATTTTAATATTATTTCGTTATTTTTGCTTTTGTATTCTAGCAATCTCATACAGGCCCTGCCAGAATACCAGCGCTGTTATGATGGGAATATCCCCTTTCCATTGTAACAGCATTAAGCTGAGACAGGGTCCTGATTGGCCTTTCTTCTCTCTCCATATTTTTGTTCTCTGTTTGTTTTTTTATTTTTCGTTATATAATTTCTTTTTGTTACCTACTTGTGTTTTATGTGTTTGTATAATGTTTTTTCTTTCTTTATTTCTTTCTTCTTACTTATACTAGGATTAGGTTATATTATTTGTACTTGATGCTATTTTTGAATTTGTCGAAGAGAAACATTGATATACGAATGACGGGGAGAAAAAGAATTTAGATACAGATGAATGGTTGATTGATTACTCAGTCATGCAATATTTTTCGACAAAGGTTCGACATTATTTTAAAATATCAATCAGAACACGAAACTCTAATTCATATACCCTAGAGCCGTCGATTAAAACTTAGCTATTCTCAGGAAATCACGTGAAATATGTCCACGAACTAATTACATTACTCTACCGCCGCCGTTTGCAAAATCTATGGTTTCGGCAACAATGAGTTCTGTAATGAGGAATTGATTTCACGAAATTCCAATATTATTGTAGAAAGGGGTAGTGTAAGATCGATCTTAGCGTCACGGCATGGCGGCTGCCACCGAAGAAAGCTTTCATGGAGTAAATTAATCAAGTTTAAAAGGGGCAGAAGTCCACTTTTGCCCAATTAAACTTCCAACCTTTAAGGGATAACTCAACTTTTTGAAGTGTAATAATATTAATTTAAACTTAACCATTTGATAGATTTCATAATGGTGTTCAAACTATTGTTACATAATAATAATATGTTATTCAACACATATGCTAAAAAAATTCATTTACGGGAGTAGGATACATTGATCGAAAGTTCAAAGTTACAGGCCATACAGCGGCCAGCACGCACGCTCCGCTGTATGGCATCGTGCGTTTTTTTAAATTTCAATCGAACCTCCTTGAATGCTCTTTTAATCTATACCTTTATCGCAGTATGGCTTAGTACCTTTGCCTGTCCCAATGGACGAAATTAAACTACTACTATACCTTTATCTCCCTTTAATACTAAAAAGAAAAAGAGACGATAAGAAAGATATAGTTCTAATTTTCACAACCCGCACGTGGCGCCATTTGGAAATCCATTTTATTATTAGAAAAAGTTGGCTTCATTACCTACTTAAATTATGTAGGTATAGGTAGTTTTCTCGCAAATCTTACGACGTGGCACTGCGTAGATTTGTCTTGGCAAGATTGGTTAGCGGCCGTGTAAATGACGTTTGTCTGTGTGCGTGCGTCGATTCGGGTGCTAGTATGAAGTCGGAGTACTGGTCTTGTATGTATTGTGGTATAGGAGTCCCACTAAATTTTTTTTATTCTGATTTTAGTATTTGTTGTTATAGCGGCAAGACAAATATATTTTCCGCGAAAATTTCAACTGTCTAGCTATCACGGTTCATGAGATACAGCCTGGTTACAGACAGACGGACAGTGGAGTCTTAGTAACAGGGTTTTTTAGGTTTCAAAAAGAAACCATATATCTGCCTCATCACACGGTTTTAATACCTATCATACACGACACGAGTGCTGCTAAATGTGTTTTTACATTAAATATACAATTTAAATGTAAATATCACATAACTATAATGCACGTACTACCTATAAAAGGGTATTTTTTCTTCAGTGCAAAAACTTAATACGAATTTCGTTGTGTTTGATGTGTTTTCCGAGTAACCCCAGATGGCCTTCAACTAACTGCCAGCTCATGTTACAAACATCTCAAGAAAATATCTTGAAATCTTAACGAGATCGGTAGCGAAAAATATTAACATCAATATTCCATACCGTGGAAACAGTTCATACGAACGTATAACTAAAAAGTCCTGCATATCTTTAAGTAGAGGCGGCTAAACATGAACCTATTCAACGACTTCATTTGTATAAAACAAAATAAACACCCATTGTGGGATAACATAACACACTACATAATTATGTTCTTATCATAGGCCTGTATTACGTAACGAAACTAAAGCATTTGAGCTCAAAGCGGGAAACAACAAGAGTTCCTCTATTCTGTGGAAACAACAAAAGTATAGTCGATGCCTTGAGATGTATACTTACAAATTGTTGACGTACAAAACCGAACGATAACGAGGGGGGTACACAAGTGAACGATAACAAGAACAACATGAATATCGCCTTAATGGTACTTTTTAAAGGCGCTGTTATCCAAACGCCCTAAGGATTCATAAAAAAAATCTTTATTGACATAGAAAAGGTATCGAAATCAACGTCATCCTCAAAGATGGCCAAAAACCATTGTGCTCGCTTCTCTGCTTGGAAGAGGATGTCAAAGAAGAGCTTTGAAAAATTCCAATATCCAAATTACCTCACAGGCATATCGAATAGACAATCAGCCTAGGAATTCCGAAGCATGATTATGCCCTAGAGGCACCCGAATTAAACGAATAATATATCGATCATCGACTGCTCCAAAGTATCGATTAAAGATTAGTCTCACTTCCTGCCCTTAATCAAATTTGAATATTCTAAGCGTGCGCTGTATAATATCGTGTGTTGGGAAGCCAAAAAAGGGTCTGGAGAGCAAATTGAGTTCTATTTTGGGAACTATACAGTTTAATTTTAGTTAAAATAACTTTATGGTTTGCGGGAAACGCTTAGACGTCCGACGGGGGAGAGTATTTTGAGAAAAGGTGAAGGCAGATTACTCGTTGACGCAATTAGGGAAGGTCTAATGATATTTTAAATAGGGCTAACTAGTAATATATAACGTGCAAGTAAATTAGACAAAGATGTTGTAACGTTCTCAGAGGATTATCGGTATCAATATCGAATGTATAGATGACTCCAGTTTGATGTTCAGGCTAAGATAAATACGTTTGAAGATCAAATAAGTATTTGATTTTTTTATGTGGATAAATAAGATTCCCCGGAGATAACAGGTAGAAACACAAAGTAATTGTCGAAAGCAAAGCATTTTTGTTATAACAAAAGTGACTTATGATTTTAGTTTTCTGCAAAACAACTAATACTTAACTTCACAAAATTCGTATTATGGCAGGTACTCATAAACACGTCCACATCGCATTAGATTTGGTAAAGATAAAAACACACATACGTGCTTAACATTTTACATAAACAAGAAAACAAAATTAATTTGTCTAAATTTCTACAGAAACTTGGTTAGAAACCAAAACGCTTAGTGGGCAAAATATGTTAGAAACAATTTGAGCTTTTGATACTGCTATTTTTGGACGCACATAACAAAGACGTCAACAAATTTTTAGATTGATAAGAAGTTGCTGTTGTCACTTTTAGGAGGTCTATATTACTTAACTATTTATTAACCAAACTCTATCAAACAGTCACAATCAGAATTTATTTATTCAACATAATATTATAATATACTTCAAACTATATCATTTATTCAGTCTAGGCTGTTACAAGCATACCACTTGGGGCGAAGACTATTGAGACGCCAGTCGTAGGGCAACAGTGGGGACTACTTTGCTTGTTGATCGTATTAATATGCTTTGTTTAAGTGTCGGTGGCTTAAACAGATGCCATCATGTTTCACGGCCGTCGCGCCAATTCACCGGCACCTCGAATCACAGTAGGAGAGGAACTTGTGGCGCTAAATACGATATCTTGGTTTGACACTGGATGAGAGGTGGAATTTCGAAACGTACTTCCAACAGCCCAAATGAACAAGTGTGGCAACTGCACTGGGAAGACTCCTACCTAACTTGGGCGGCCCCGGCTTCAGTTGTCGCAGACTCTATGCCGGGCTTATATGTAGTATGGCATCATATAATACAACAGTTTGGGCGTCTTCGCTGCATGAAGCAAACAGAGCCCATCTAAGAAAACCGCAGAAGGTCATAGCTCTTAGAGCCATTAGAGGCTATCACACAGTTTCTTGTGCAGCGGCATGCGCTTTAGCTGGGATGCCGCCCTGAGACTTAGAGGCAAGGGTACTCTCACAGGTTTACCAGGGCAGCCATGCGACCAGGGAAATGGGCTAAAGACCGTCCACAGACGAGATGGTTCAAATCCGACAGGAAGCCGATGAATCGCTTTTGGGGATCTGGATCGCTTACTTTTCGACTGGTGCAGGTGCAGTCTGGGCATGAGTGCTTCGGACAGTACCTGCACCGGATCGAGAGGGAAGCGACACCGTCCTGCCACGAGTGCGGCGCTGCGGTGGACACTGCTCGGCACACCCTTGAGGAGTGCTCAGCGTTGTCGCAGCAGCGTCGCGCTCTGGTCGCAGTAGTGGGGAGGGACTTCTCTCTGCCCAGCATAGTCAGAGCTATGCTATGCTTAGCCAACCGGGAGGCCAGCGGGCTCCGGACTTAGGAAGTCCGTGCCCTGCATTGCACAGGCTTCTGTTGATGCATGGGGATGACCTCGATGCCTCCGAGCATCCCCAAGTGAGCATCCCCAAGTTGAGTGGGTCCTTTTGACTCGAATACTCACTGGTGGGGTTGCGGAAGTAACCGTAAGGGTTCCCCTGGCCTCTTCCAGTTGTTTTTGATTCGCCGGGCGGGGTACTGCCTAATCTTACGTTCAACGAGGTGGCGGCCCATCGGTGAGGTGAGGGGCAACGTCAGGTTTTTAGTGGGTTGGTAAGTGGGTGGGCGGGAGGAGAGGGGAGGAGTCCCACATAACCTCGCCGCACTCCCAAGTCGGCGGTAAATGCGGCACGTATTTTCCTGACGTTAAAAAAAAAAGAAAAAGGCTGATACAAGCACTTGTGAAGGTCGAGAAGCTACGCCATCGGTTTGTTTAACTACAGCGGGAGACCTTCTACTGAGAAGAACCAGTAAGAAACTCAGCAAGGGCTGTTTTTCTCTCCCTGTATTATTATATACAAGTTGAAATTGATATTAATAATAGCCTTCCCGTGCACTTATATATTAACGTCATCTATACTATTATATACACAGGTTTAAATCGTATTTTGGTTCATATAAAAATCTTTAATCTGAAATATAATTCAAATATGTCAAGCCTTTTTTTTCTGTCACTTAAAAAACTCTTATAACACGCACGTACAAGTTTTTATTTCAATAATTTACAACACATACATTTTAAGATTATAGTAAAATAACAAGAAAACTTGTAGAAAAGTATATAGTAAAGATTGTATTATCGTTTTCGTTTTAAATTGCAAGAAGAAATGTTGCACATGTCCTATCCAATGTTGGTGAATCACACCCATGGGAACTCTGTGACACCGACGTTATTATCTCGTATTCGGAACCCGTTTAAATCAACCAACCCCAAAAGAAGATTTGCGCAAATGTATTCTATTCCCATACATGAACATTGTACCAGGGAGTTAGGGCACGTACACAGTCATAGCGAACCGTTTTACATGTCAGTTATTTGATTTGATGGAGTCTGAAGTTGTATAAAGCTACTTCACACCCGATAGTATTCCGGGTCCAGAAAAAATCCCACACACTATGGATATACTGAACGGGTAGCGTGTATTATTTATAATTTTGTAATTTGTTTTGACATCATTAATAAGAAGTACTTACTATATTCTCATCTATGTTGCTGGAGAGTATGCTTCCTAACAGGACCCCATAAAATCGTTAATAGCAATCAAACTATTAGTGTTTTTTTTTTTAATTTAATACAATTTTATATTTTTTTTAGTCGTCGTATTCTTGGTATTATAGATCTTGTCAGGGAGTATCACACGAAAACAATACCTAAGGAAGGTATATTTTGAGTATGTAATCACAGCTGTGAGAAGAAAGTAATACGATGACATGACATATATATAATATGCTTATATAAGTATGCTAACACAAAGTATTCAATGTGTTGAACTAGACTAGACAATAGCGATTATCTTAATAAGAAAGGATAAGTTACATCACGAACGTAATGACAAAAGACTAACAATGTATTCACTGTTTAATCATGTTTTGTTAGATGCCATGGCATAACATTCTAATCGACACTTGAAAGGTTCTGAAACAGGAGTACTAAAGAATGAATGCAATAGATTTTTGACAGTTCCTTTAACTTCGTCTTTAGCACAGACAAGTGTTTTTCTCTCTCATCATATTCTCTTACAAGTTGACAAAAAAATTTAAAAAAAGAAATCATTTATTGACCAACAACTTTAAAAATAAGGTCAACTAGGTCCAGTGTTGCCATATATACGGATTTGTGCGTATCGATACGAAATTTTGACACTTAAAGCGGATAATAAAAGCATACGGATTTTTATACGGAATTGACAGGAAAATGCAAACAGTAGTTTATAAATGTTTGGAGTCCCAATAAAAAGATTTTAATAAAACGAAACAATACACATTATTTGAACCTGCTTCAATACCAGGTATTTTGTGTAAAGTACAGGGGTAACATTAAAGGGAGGATAGGTTACTAGGGAGTCCGCTCGAAATATTTTGGTTGCTCGAGACTATGAGAGAAAGAAAAAGTTTAAAACAGTTAAAGTGATAATTTACTATTTTGTTTAGATATGAATTGAACCATTGTCTAAATTTTGTATGTATAATTTTGTATATATACGAAGGAGTTATTAGCAGGCAAGAGATAAGAAATGATTAAAAATGACTCAATATTTATAAATATACAAATAAATTAGTTGGAAATCGGTTTGATTTAATAATTTTAATAAAAAAATATTGATAAGTTTATACACATTACTAAATAGAGAATACATAATGAGGATTTTTTAAGAATTTTTCATAACAAATTTCTCGCAAAAAAAGTTCTTTAAGTGTTCTAAATGCTATTAGGCAAAGGTAGGTTAAAAAATTTATACGGATTTCATAATTTAAAAAGTGCCATTTCATACGGCATTTGGCAATGAAAATTACGAAAACGTGTATTTAAAATCTGGCAATACTGACTAGGTCCCTGCCTCAGCACAATGCCAAAACGAGTGATTTCTTCTGCAATTTAATGCAATCGTTATCAAAATACCTAATCTCTCAATGTTGCTTTTATAATAATTTTATACCAATTACTATTTCATCTCCTTAAAAGGTATCCAAAAGCGCGAAAGATTTATGTTAAACTTCAATTAATAAAAAAAGTTTTAGCTTTCCAGACTTTCTGAGCTTCTGATGTCTGTAGGGGAAATGAAAAGCTATTCTGCACTTAACCTAATTTGTAGCAAAGCTCCTGGGAACACCAAGCGCAAGGGGGTACTCGTATTTGTAAAAGGAAGGTTGTAATATAATTTACGTGGAATACAAATGGAACTCAGAGCCGTCTTTGCTCAAGCGTACCTAACTAAGCGCTTACACAAAGGATGGAAAGGTGGGTAGATAGTATAACTCACAGAAACGATTATTCGACATGATTTGAGTTTTGATGATTCGATCTTTATCATCAGATTCAATCATGAAAGCGTAAGCGTTGAGGTACCATAGTAATAATTTCGCGACAAATTTCTATACCAGAAGAAAGAATAGTTTAATAGTGAAAAAAATGTGTGTAGGTAAACCTGATGATATTTGCCTTTAGTTCCTTTTTTAAGTAAAATACAACACTAGTAACATGCTGTCAGGCCGTTGACTGTAATAAGGTATTTTCCATGTTAGTACTTGTCTCTTGAAAGACTCATTCAGTTATTCGTTTAAACCTAAACCAACGTGTAAGATTTGAAAGTGAAATAAATAACAAGAGAACCGGAATAACTTTTGAAAGAACAAACAAACAGCCTAATATTCATTTTCGGCATCATAATTCCTATAAGAAAGAAAGAAAGGAATGAGCAAGACTGTTCCAAAGAGATGCAGACGGATGAAACAATAGAACTCCCAAATAAAAGCTGAATAAAAACAGTGGCCAGCCAGATGTAACCGCCGAGCCGACTGCGTTTCTCTCTGATCAATGATGACAAAAAGAGACGGATGGGGGCCCAGCAAATAATGGAAACGCTCGCGAAACAGACAAAGGCAACGGAGACGGCTAACAATCTTACATCTAGCTAGGATAAATTCACGAAGAAATGGCGCATCTGTATGCAAATGTTTGCGGTTTGTCTGTTGTTGCAGTCCGAGGGATAAGAAGCGCTTCGGATTTCCAGATCCAAATTTGCAATGCAATAGAAAATAAGCTATAGCTGTTTAGTTAATATAGTGCAATTGAAAGTACATAAACCTTCTATTATTTGCAATGCTGATTTTGAGTAACTTTTCATTACATAGATAAGGGCACTGGTGACACTTTACGTCAACTTTAATTTTGCCATTTGTGATATTTATACTACATTATAACATAAAGATTGCAGCGACTTGAGCAACATGGTATTGATCCCGGCAAACTTTTTGAGCGACGACCATAGAGAAGGAAGTCTGCGCAGTAGTTATTTTACATACAAAAACGGCTACTGCTTTATTTGTCTGTGCTTTTGCTCAAGATGTTTGACGATACCTTGATAAAAAAACTTCCTGAGCATAAGCGGAGTACGCTGTCTCCTGGTCTATTAAACAAAGTTTGCCCTGTTATGAGGGTTTCCGATTGTTTTGTGGAAAGTTGAAATGTTTATCAATAAGATATTATTTCTATTTCTAGCTATGCCCCTTCCACAGGCTTGAAATCTTCGATCAACAATATTCAAATTGTAAACTTTTTTCAACGCAACTATAAATATTGAATACTAACAAAAGGACACAATTGACACCTTGGTCTGAAATAAAGCTTACTAAAATTCTTGTAAGAAAAGAAGGGTTCTTAAACGATATCGCTATAACGTAGAGTGAAAGAAATGCAAATTTAATGACCTTTCCTTCTCATACGAAAGAGGCAAGCTGTTGAAATACGAAATTTTCAGCAACGCTTATCTTGGGATAAACTAAAAGGATGGTGATACTTATCTCTAAATCTGACAGTAGACTTAGTAAAGTGCCGGTGACAATGTAGACAACGGTCATGCTTCGATAGCCGGCCGTTGACATGCCTAAACCGCAGAGCATTGTTTTTTCATGGAAAATGTCTTTCATCTGCTGTAGACTCGAGCTCAAGTTACAAAACCGGAATTATATATAAGTAGATAGTAATAGGTGTAACACCTTAACGCTCGTCGAATCTTATTTGATCGATTCGCCATAATACAATACTTACTGCTCCATTTTTAGTCGCCATACGTTGAAATCTACAAGTGAACAGCGGCCAAATAAAATGAACACTAGGCACTTAACCAAATTGTGTATTTAATTTGACAAAAAAAATATATCTATGTATCTAATCGAATCATTTTGCAACAATTCATGTACATAATAATGCAAGACAGATTGCACCAAACCACCAAAATGTTGGGTCTACATTTTTTGATGGTATGCGAAGATTTGAAAGTAAAATTCTTCATTAAATTAGTATTAAGTTCTAACAACTTTGACTAGAAATCGGATTGAAAGTATTATAGTATAACAGAAGTTGTAGAAGTAAAGCTTAAAAATTCCAGTCGCCCTTCCTTAACAAAAGCTTATCTAGCCTTAAAAAAATTAACTAGAAATATCAGTAATTTTAATAACTTATTATACATTAACCAGCGAAAATTCATAACTATTTAAATGTGACAAGGTTGAAGATAATCTCTTAAAAAATAAAAGCAAGGCCACCCTGCATTTGTTGTGGGAATTAAACAACAGATGTCGATAAAACTTACCAGAACTTGAGCGTTCCCATTCCTGTCGTCAACCCAGGCGACAACCAGATCAGCGCCTCTCATGTTTCTTGCCGAGTTGAACCCTAAGCCGACGTAACCATGCGTTCTCGCTTCCAATCTGAACGTGATACTCGAATCGGAATTCACCCATCTAAGTAGTACATCTCCGTTGTCGTCTAATCTCTCCGAATGAGCCCATATCAAACTTGATTCGTAAGACTTCGAGTCGAACACGTCTCGCCGGTGCCTAACTTTGTATTCATTAATTATTCTACTTGTTTTCGGACTTTTCCTCTCTGGCTGCTCTGGCTGTGGTGATAGCCATGCTGCCTGCGCGTTCTGTGTGGGATTAAGCGGAAGCCCATTTGGCTGTATGTGCTGCCTAAATCTTGGCAGCTTTGCATCACAAACTAAGATTACGCTTAGAGTTAGGAAGATTTTCAGATTCATTTTCTGGCTTTTTTAATGTCGTTGGATCATTACTTATGATGGAGCACCTGGAACAAAAGGAGAAACAAATTAATTTAACTCAATCATAACAAATATTGTAACATACTAAAGGATTAAGACAGCATTTACGAAGAGTCACTAGTCTAAATACAAGCCTATTAGTCATAACAAGCTCCATTTAAGCGGTTAAAATATAAACTACATTAAATGCTGCAGCAGGAGGATGTGGCCGTGAAACTGGTCTCATTTCCGGCGTGAACCCTTACTATTGTCGATAGATCAACTCGAATGAGAATGAACGTTGCTTACGAGAGTATTTCGAGTATGTGTGGCGCACACAACCGCATCACCGAGTTCACACGGCAGACAAATATTTACAAATATACGACAAGCGTCAATGTAATTACCATAAATACCTATGTACCTATAGTGAATTTTAGAGCCACAGAGTTAGCCAACTAACGGTTGAAATTTATTTTACTAATTATTAGCTAATATAGACAACATCCAAGTTTATGAATGTACAGTACAATAGTAATAGAGATATCCTACATCATTTATAATTACTTAAAAAATTAAAGGTATGAAGGCAGTAGAAAGAGTATACGAATTTGTAGAAATTAATATGCTAATTACATCGTCGATGATAATAACTTTCGGCAACGGAATGGAATCATGTAATTTATTCGGTTAGATAATTAAGTTACTCCAGATTCGTTTGGAAACAATTGCGGAGTTCTCGTTCTCATATATATACTATACATACATACCTAAATAAATTATAATTAAAGCAGCGAGCCGTCTCAAAAGGAAGTATGAAAAATAAACGTGAGAATTTCGTTGCGAGCAAGAAAAAAAATATATCAGACGCGCCATCTGTTCCTCGGAGGCGGTACAGTACAGATCGCAACACGAAATTTACGAGCGAATCTGTGAATAAATCACAAGGACGCTTTTTCTTGCACACACAGCAACTTCTTCTACTTAAGTCATCGAGGACTTTACAGCTCAATCGGATGAGATCGTAAAAAAGTACCTTCCCCTGCTTAAGAGCTGACGGAGTCGAATAATTTCTATGATCCTATTGATTTCTTAGATTTTAAACTTGATATACCTTAAGTAACCCAAAGCAATGTTTACGTTCATAAATTTACAAAGAAAAACACTCTTCTTCTAAGATTACTCAATCAAATTAAATCAGATATAAATTGTTGTTTGTTGCAGTTGTGGCGGTTCGACTCTTTGTGTCTGCAGTTGTAGGCAACACTTGATTAACAAATTTTAGTAGCGAATTATGACACATCATACTTAATTAACATATAAACGTTTGAATAAGATTGAATTGAATATGTATGTTTTAACCAGTTTAGACTATCCATAGAATTTCGAATAACATTTCAGTGTCGTGTTATTGAAAAACTTCAAATAAGCAATGCTATTTTTGAATGTCGATAGAATTAATTAATTAATTTCCTATCTCTTACCAAGCACTGCAATAGCTAAACCAAAATTCGGTATCATGTTAGAAATGGAACGGAAACGCGAACGCCTTAAAAACCAGCATTTGCGGTCTACAGCGAAACGAGATAACAGATCATTATCCACTTATTGGGAGGAAGTTAAAACCGGCGTCAGCCCGTAATAAAAACATCGAGTTCTTTTTTATAAAACTCGCTCGGTGGACGAACTAGGCAAGTTTTTATTTTTACTTTCATCAATTCGGAATCGCTGCCTTCACGGACAAAACTTTGTACAGACATAGATTTTAGATCATGTTCTTTACTTCCGGACGAAGCCTTACTATAACGAGGTCTGAGGTGAAAAAAACACAATGCTTCGCATGACAATCGATGCGTTAAACCACGATTAAAACCGCAGTGTCATTTAGTAAAGAACAATTTACGTTCCCATACTTATATGAATAACGGTGGATGATCTTAGAACAAATTACTTGATAATACCACAAACAAGAGAACAACTAGTCCGTATCGAATCAAATTGGGAGGCATTAGTGCAAGGCTGCTCAACCTTTTGAAGAGTCGGGCCAAATGGTAGATTTAGTCGTTAACGACGGGCCACTTACATTTCCTATTTCAGTTACTCTCAGGATTAGCGCAATATAAACTCAATAATTATGAATATAAAATTGAATTATTGTTTATTAGGAACAAAGAGTATCTTATTCTAAATATTATTATTATTAAAAAAGAAACAAAATTTGAATTATGTAAGTACCTGTGTATGTATCTTCTCAAATTTAAATCAACTTTTATGCAGTTCGGTATTTACATACTCTTTTGAGTTCACTAGCTACCAAGTGGCCTTGTTCTGAGAAGAACGGGCAAGAAACTCAGCAAGTTGTTTCCTCCCTTACAAAAAATATTTGTTGTTTGAAAGATTTTACAGTGTGCAACTGCAAACTAAGCAAAGAAAAATGCTATTGTTAATATTATACAAAGACTTTTACAAACTGTAACATATTCCAGTACAAAATAGAGAAAAAAAATACGTGTGGCACTCGGGGACTGCCGCGGTAAAGCTATTGCATAGCATTTTTTATCAATTTATGCAATTATAATTATTTATTTATGCAGTTTTTTCTTTGATATTAATTCATGTTAGACTTTTTGAACGTGGTGACCGATAAGAAAACAATTTTTTTTTCCATCTCCTTCATGCAGTCGGCCAGCATACTTTTTATATCACTGGTGTGATTATTTCTGGCGGCGTTCTCCTTGGCCTTACCCTAGACCTCATCTTCCTTTGGAGAGCCACTGGCCAGGTCGACCGGTTCCCGCACAGCAACCGGTTTTTCGGGCTCAGAAGATTCGCTGATACCATTTACAGGCGAACGCTTGTGGTCACCCCTGCGTGTGCTCTTCTTGCAGTTCGGACATATCCAGTCCTTGACGACACTCGACTTTTCCGGGATGGCGAGGCAGGCCTTATTATATTTTATTGGGCAAGCACAGCAAACAACAGCATTGCCCGGCGCCAAAAAACTTCCACAAGCTCCACAGTTTACCATCTTTAGTCCAAAAAATTTAATTATAATTATAAAGTCTAAATAAAAGGGAGACAAATAAAAATAAGAACAGGTGCTGGGGTCTAAAACAAATATATAAAAAAAATAAAAAAATAATAACTAAAAATAAAAAATACGAGTGCAGGATTTGAACCGACGACCGCGGTGATGCGTCGAACGTTAGTCCCGTGGCAAAAACTTAACACACTGCGCCGTTTAGATTAACATTAGATTGGCGAAAATTGTGTTCTATTGGTATATGCACTATCGCAAGGTTTTTTCGTTACAGATTTTTTTGATTCGGTCCCCGCGTTCAAAGCACGCGATAAAAGCTATACAATAGCTTAAAAACTAATTTATATTTACTTTATTTATTACAATCAATGTGACTTCTGCCATTGTTTGTCTTTTAATAATTTATTTATATTTGGCGACAAATCCGACGTTGACAGTAACAACAAGTCACAAATATGTTGCTCAGTTAAGGATGTGCGATATTTATTTTTTACAAAATTTAGATCTGAAAAAACCTTTTCACAAACATATGTTGAACCAAAACTACTTATAAACTGTAACGCCAGGTCAGTTATTGCTGGAAATTCTCCTCTTGGTACCAGTTTCCAGAATTCTGCATAATCTTCTGAAGAATTTTGTGCTTTCGACAATTTGTTAGCAAAAAGGTTTTTTAACATAATGTGATTTTGCAGTTCCACAAGTTCTAATTGAATATTTGCAGGATAAGTGACTATTTCAGCCAAACTTATCATGAAAGGATTTAAAAATATTTGTAAATTTTGTTTTTTACTTTCGAAATCTTGAAATCGCGACTCAAACGACTGTGATAAGCTTTTAATTTTAGATTGGTATTTAGAGTAATTAATAGAAGCAATATTGAGCTCATCTTTCAAATGTTTTAGTGTGGGGAAGAGATCAATGTTTTCTGTCGCCAAATTAATTGTAAAGAGATTTAATTTTGCTTTGAATCCGCTTATCATATTAAACATAGTCGGAAGTGAACAATCTTTACCCTGTAATTTGAGATTCAAAATATTGAGGTAATTCGTAATATCAACAAGAAATGCAAGATCACTCAACCAGGATGTATTCTTCAGTAAATCAACTTCCAATGGTAAAGCCTCTTTATGCTCTAAAAATTCCAACACCTGTTCTCGCAAGTTGAAGAAATGTTTCAACATACTGCCCCTTGAAAGCCATCGCACAGCACAGTACAGTTGTAACTCTCCATATTCTTTGATTTCTTCTTCAAATAATAGTCTGAATTGACGTCTGTTAAGAGCTTTTGCACGTATGTAATTTATGCAGCGTATTACTGGGTCCATAATGTCATTCAACTCCATATCCTTGGCACACAAGGCTTCCTGGTGGATAATACAATGATACGAAAATAAATTACGACCTAAGAAATTCTGTAACAAAGCCACACAGCCATTGTTTTTTCCAATCATTGCTGGTGCACCATCAGTGCAAATAGATATCAATTTGTCCCACGATAAAGTATTTTTTTCAATGCATTCCTTAATTTTCAAAAATATGTCTTTTCCTTGGGTTGTGCTTTCTAGCTGACAGACTTCTAGTAAATCTTGCAATACATTCCAATTTTCGTCAACACATCGCACAAAAATAGCCAACTGAGATCTACTCGTTAAATCGCAAGTTTCATCTAACGCCAATGAGAAATATTTGCACTTAGCTACGATTTCTTGAATCTGCTCCTTGATGTCAACTGCCATTTGCTCCACCCGTCTCGTGACAGTGTGCCGTGAGAGTGAAATACTGTCCGCTTTAGCTTTGACGTGTTTATCATCACAATTTTTTGCAAAGATCGTCAAAGCCTCTTTAACAATCTCTCCATCGGAAAACGATTTCTTCTTTTTCGCTAGGAGCAAAGAAATCTCGTAAGATGTTTTAACCATGGATTCAAGCTCGTCGTGCTTTTTAACGAAAATATTCTGTTGGTTAAATAGGTCCCGTTTCTTTTTCTTTAAAAAATCTTCTCTGATAGCACTACCAACAGGGTAATCTTTTTCAAAATTATTATGATTTTGCTTATAATGCCTTTCTAAATTATATTTTTTTGCAGTAGCTACTGTCGTGAAACAAAGTAAACATGTAGGCTTACGCGCCTTGCTTTCAATAAAACAATATTTATTTTCCCATTCGTCATGAAAAACACGATAGGCCTCCGTTGATTTCGAACTACTCGGTTTGCTGTGAGCCATACTGAAACAAACCATATTTTATTATTATTATTACACAGGCAGACAGTTTATAAAACGTGTGGGTCGTGTATCGGTATATTTTCCTTTTCAAATAGATACCTAAGTATGTAATACGAAAAAATAAAATTTTGCCTTCATTATATCTCTTACCTTGGACCTTCCAGTGTAAATACGAAATTGACAAAAACACAAATTCAAAACTTCACTTTCTAACAACAAACTAACAACTAACAGTCAGTTGAACTAAAACACGTACGCACTCAATTGTTTCTCGAAGCATAATGAGATGTGAGATGAGACAGTAAAGTGACGCGGGCGCGCGGGGTTGATGACCGTTCCGACCGTACAATTCCTATCCAAGCTTCGTTACTTACGATTCGCAATGCACAATATTGGAGACGCGGGGGTGGGGTATCAATCCCCGCGCTGCTCGTAGCGAACTGATAGCTAACTTCAGAGAGGTCATAAAGTTTGAATCGGGCTGTACTGTGCGCGGCGGGATTTTTGAATTTGGTGCGTTTTTACAAACCATACTTGCGCGGGCCACACAAAATTCTTTCGCGGGCCACATTGTGGCCCGCGGGCCTGGGGTTGAGCAGCCTTGCATTAGTGTATAGAGGGCGGTTTCTAAATCTATGCAACTCTTGTCAAATTATTTTACAAGAAATAATTAATAAATAGAGATCTTATTGTGGACATAAATTATATATTAATGTAACAAACTTAACCCTTAATAATAATGTCAATGTTAGAATGAAAGAATTTTACTGCACTTACATTATGAAGTACATATGTATCAAATTGGAGACATTTTTGTATTTTGTATTATATTACGAGAGGGGTTTCTGAATCCACAGACACTCACAACTACAATACACTACAATACAACAATACAATACAGTCATGCCAAATTCAAATTATTTTACAACAAATGATGAATAATTAAAAGAGATCTTAATTATTCCACAATCAGATTATTGTGGACTTGAATTATACATTCCTGTAACAAACACGACCCTTAATAAATGTCAATTTCAACATAAAAGGATTTCACTTCACTTACATTATGAAGTTGACGTGTAACTTAACCAGAGCTCCGAAAAAAAAAACTACGGTTGAAACAGTAAACCTCTTGGTAAAAAACCAAGCATTACTAACATACCACAATATAAAAGACCGTGTACAAGCACAGTAAGTGTGTTGTTTAATGCTGTGTAACAAGTAACAACGGCCATATCAATATTCAGCAGTCACGGTCTGCAAGATAAATGACGGAATGGATGTTACCAAGCAAACGTTGTTTTTTTTGCTGACGTGTATATGATGGAATAATTAATCATTTTAGGTCGAAACTTTCATCGGTCATTGGTGCAAATGAACCGCCTTAACCGAATTCTTAGCGTGTTCGAAGAAAATGTTTAACTAAATTCATGAACGAGAAAGTATGTAAAGTAAAGTTTAGGCATGGAATGATAAACCAAATTTTTAAAAACGGCAGGCTTAAAATTCGGTGTTCGAATACATTAAGAACTATAAAAATGAAAAAATCTTCAATCACTCCAAAATTGTCTTGTATTTAAAATTAATACTTTCTGGGCACAGGCACAGCTGAAGCGACTTGAAGATAAATTTTAGAGCTTTACAAGTAATGTAAGTTGCTCTTTCGTAACCAGCTTTGATGGTAATGACGAGTTTAAAGGCTGGCGCACCTAATGGCGGGCCGCACTGCAACGCATCGCATAGCAAAAGATCTGCCTACATCACTTTCGTACATTTTATATGAACTGTTGCACACTAAAGACGGGCCGAGGCGGGCCGCATCGTAATTTGGAACGCACTGGCGGATCACTTGCTGGGCGTACAAAACTTGTACAAAAACCATGGAACAAAAAAAGAATCAATCATATCTGATAAGAAATCTCAGAGTTATCGGTGTACTTATAAACCAAATATCGTGAAAATTATATCGTCCAATTTAACAATAATGCTTACAAAATAAAAACTAATGGGCCAAACTGAATCTAATATTTATGGAACCGAGTGTCAGCTATTTCCGCATCGAACAAAACAAATACGTAAATCGGATCAGATATCTCGGAGTAATCGGTGCACATACATACAATTAATTGTGTCAGAACTATCCATCGCTTTAGACTTAACGCCTGACTGATTCCATTATTGCGTTGCGGCGCGGCCCGACCGACGCAGCTCCAATCACAGATCTGTTATGTGGCTCCAATGTGCTTAATCGCGGATGCAGTATGCGCCAGCCTTAATCAGACAACGTCGTTTCAGCAGTAAGCAAATACTTTTAGGACTGATTTGTTTGAGGACTTCTGACTTGTTGAAGATTTTATTTTTATTTTTTTTCGCCTAAAATTAGAGCATTCAATTATATACAGTCTAAAGTGGTATGCATACATTTATATTACACTTATTACACAAACAATCCGCTTAGTGACCAATAATAGTGATCATAGAAGGCGTTGCGTTAGCGACACTACTGTCAAACTCCACTGTAGTCTGACAATTAATGCCGATATATCGCTTTATCATATCCCGTTTCGGTGGTCATGCTAGAGGGTCAGAAGTGACACGCCTGCATAGATCTTAGCTTATTTGAAAGCTTGTAACATAAAAGCTATCTATATAACTTTCCTGTGAAAATTTTAAGTTTTTGAGTCCAATAAGTTTCTATAATGATAAAAAATGTGGTTTTAAAAATAAACAGTCGGTCTAAGCTTATCATTAGCTGTATTTACCAGTACATCATTAAAAATCTTAATTCCGTAGATGTAATCGAAAGATAAAAAACATTTCGTACCTAATCCTCAATCAATACTTCTTAGCACAAGATGGACTCAGGCTGTTTTTATTGGACACGTAATCTTTTCGATTTAATTGCTTCTGAATCCTGAATAAACAGCATTCAAGTAAAAGCAATCTTATTTATAAAACTCAATCAATACACTTGTAAATATTTAGCTTATAATAAACATTCGACGATTGTCGTATCGAATACCTTTGTTTATCAGAAATAATACCTTAATAGAAAATAAACATACTACCAAAACAAGTTTGTTGTTGTTCGAAAAAGGCTCCAAATTGGAGAAATTCAATATGGTTGTTGATCTAGTAGAAACAACATTCAGTTTTGATGTGAAAACACAACGAGATATTCTAGAACAAATTTAGGTAATTGGCTCTATTAGACAAAAAATCAAAGATATTCTCACGGTGTCGTTATACGAAACTAAAGTTTAATTAGTGCTGCAGATTCGCTTGATGGCTTACAACCGATTGTAAATTTGTAACGGTATCGTCTGTATTAATAACGTTTTATTTGACGAGGCAGTGCCGTGTCATTGGATGCGTAGGAAGAATATTAGGATGTGATACCTAATCTTAAGACTAGATGATATATTCATATCATCGGCGTCGCCATACTTTTTTGCTTTGCCCAGTGCATTGGACTCATGAATTATGTAAGTAATTTTTATTTCATTGGTATCGAAATCGTTTTTTGTGTCGTCCTGAGCGTGTTAGAGTTTAGATTCCCAAGCTTTTTACGACACTACGTGCAAATTTAGTAGATGACTCACTAGTCTTATGTGTAATAATAAAACCAGTAAGTATTTCCGCTCCGAGTATGATTTTATTGAGCATTTGATTCATTTATCTATTACTTCTTTTTTATATCTTAATTAAAGTTAAAAAGAATAAACCCACTTTTCACCGTCGAAACCGCTTGTGTGATTAGAAAGTTTATTTGAAATTCGTGTTCTTATAATAATACCGCGGACTCCGGGATGAAAAGTTTATTCTTACAGAATAACACTGCTGATCCGAGTATAAAATGATTATCTCCTATTGGCAGACCACTTATTTCTTCAACTGTTCAACTGTAAGTATATTGTAAAGTTCATTAGAGATTCTTGTACCTTCCCTTTATCACGGTGACACGGAGCTTTAAAGGTTATCATCAGGGACCGGCCGCTTTATGGTGTATTTTTAAAGCGAACTCCTCGTGGACTCTTAAAATATCATAAAAGGGTTAAGTCAGACAGGTAAGTTTTCCCATGAGAAACGTATCAGCTTTCGTTCGTCGAATAAATATAAATCTTTTTAAAACATTGTGTTCGTACCTATAACAGAACGTGCTTCCAATCACAAACAATATATCATTACAAGTTTGTAGGTATTCGGGATTTTCTTTTGCCATCATAATGTAAGAAATCATAAAGACAATAGCAACAAAGTCCATACGAAACAATTAGACATGGCATTTATTAAGCTTCACTACACGATTTCAATCTCTATTTACTACGAACCAGCAGACAAACAGACAGCTATAAGGCGAGAAACCAAATAAGCTTGTAAAAGAGTCGTAGTTAAATTAATTTAGACAAACGGGTACATTTCCATTTCTAATTCCGGCTCTTCGTTGAAATGGATGTGGAGATATCCTCAGGGAGGAAAAAGCTGATTACACTCTGAAATTTTGTTTGAGGTAGTAGGCCGTTGACATTTTCGTAAAGGTTCTGACAATTACTATTAACAAGATCACGTGTCTCAATGTACCTATAGAATCGGAAAAGATGTTAGCAATTCGCAATCGTTAATGAGAAAGTTAAATAGAAGGATATTTTCTGAATTGGTAATTTATTGTTTTCACTCGCCACTCATATAGCAAATCGCACATTCGGGTAAGCACCTCTACAATTCAAACAGCACCATTTGTCTTCGATGTTCATTTTTAGTAGGTTTTGTTTTCCAGCGGGTATCTGAGATACACATGCCACGGGCACGGGACTTCAACGTGTACAAGATAAGGTGTAGCAACAGTCTAGAATAAGCAAATGCGATGCGCACAAAAATGCGATACAATGTACGAGTACGTTTGCCATTGATTTGGAATAAAAATAAAATTATCCATCATCCTGATCGTTGGGATTGGAGACGAAATTGTCGGCGTCTTTTATCCCGTCTGCTAATAGCCTTACCGAGATGCTCATCCAGAAATTTAGATATTTGATTACGTTTCACATGAAGCTTATTTAAAAGCTTCAATTATATCTAAAAAACTGTTGTTAAATTTTCTTTAAACATAAAAGTACTTAGGTACCTAATAATCTAGCGGATTGACACTATAAATAAAAAATATTAGGTAGGTTAATGATTTATCAAATGACTAAGTGAGCTTTTGGCACATAACACTCAATTACCACAATCATGCAAAATCAATTTAGCATTGATACTTTTTCACAGTGGCGTGGGAAACCACACCTGGGCCTGTCGATTGCAAAACTTGGCCTTGGCCACGGAACGGTACGGTGTGTGATAAACAATTTGGGATTGCCATCATTTTTCAATGAACGATAGAAAATGACCGTAGGTTCATCTGTGCGAATAGTAGGTACTATTCGCACAGGTGAAGTAACGGATACCTATCAGCCACAGAAGAAACCTCTCTCTGTGTTCTGTACTTCTGTGGCATCAGCTACGGAAGTAATCCTACTAATACTAAAAAAATGAAAGTTTGCATGTTTCTTATTTAATCACGCATAAACTACGGAAAGGATTTGGATGGAATTAAGCACGCATACGCATATATTTTATGGCCTGGATTAAGACAAAGGATACTTTGTATACCGAAAAATGTAAGGTTCCTGTGGGATACCCACAGAACATAGAAAGAGATTAGAAGGGCCACTGTTGAGTTGCTCATAACTTGACCAAAACTTGGTTCTGATTGCGTCGTTGAGCTCGGGTGTGAGCGCTGATTGGTTCGATTGTTTGATTTCGCGTCGTTTGATTGGCTTTTTTCTATTAGGTGGAAGTGTAGTGGTGACGAGCCTGCGACATCGGTTCCCATACAAACGGACTATGATCCTTCTAACCTCTTTCTGTGTTCTGCAGGGATACTCAAAAAACTAAAACTAACGCAGAAGTCGCGGGTGGCCACTAGTATTAATAGTTGTGAATCCTAGACTTCGATAATGTCCTATAACTAACATTGTAAGATCTAATCTAAATTTATGAACAAAAACATTTTTACTAAACTTTTATATACCCTACGTCCGGCGAACAAAATATAATTTTCCCATTCTTCTTGATACTTAATCAGTCACTGCCAAGCCAACGAATGAAACTGAGCCCACAGTAGGTATTGGCCGCCAATTCCAATGTTGCGGAACATACAGAAATTCCCTAAACCATTTTTCATTTTGGACGGGCTTGGAAGGAAATATATAGGTTGGTAAGCGTAACAGGCGCAATTTTAAATATCACATTAGTGTCCATTCCGGCATAATTCCCTTAACCTAATATTAAATTTGATAACCGTCCTTGTCTTTCTCAATACAGAATACATAGGAGAGACTGATGCTAAATTTAGTTTATTACAACATTAAATTTACAGGCTTCAAAGAAAGCTGTTGAATTAAGTCAGCAATAGGTTTATTCATATATTCGTAAATTATAGAGAAGATCGATGGCGCAGGGGGCTAGTGTGTCCGGCCTACAATAGTGGAAGTTAAGCAAATTTCGCAATGGTCGGTCATGGGATGGGTGACCAAAAACTTATTACTTAAGTCGAGCTCCTTCGTGCTTAGGATTGGTCCAGGCTGCCCCTTCAGTCATTAGCCCAGTAACATATTGGTGGGTACCAAATACGCTACTGGGCCCGCATAGTGGGTCACTGCTCAAACTCCCTATTCCATCCATTAGGGGCGAAGACCTGTACCCCAGCAGCGGGGACTTTAGGAGGCTGATGATGATGACATATAATTAACTGTTCTAAATTAACAAGCATGTTTCAATTTCGAGATTATTCATAAAGTGTTCAAGATGATTAAAAGGCAAAAGTATTTTAATGACGTCAGTAAAATATTAAACGTGGCTTTCATACAGTGTATTAGTACCTAAAACTGTGCACAAAATTACTGCTGTGCAATCAGAGTAATAAATAAAACCTCGATTCGAGTTTCTTGCACAAAAACTCAGCAGCTTGATTCACGTTCTTAAAAAGTTAATTTACGCTCAATGAATCGTTCGTAACAACCAACCAATCGAAAAAGGACATTCCTAATTCAAAAATCACGATGGCGGCTGCCGAGCGCGCGCCACTGAGCGTGCGAGGGATCAACGCCCCTGCACCTGTGCCATCACGATCTGACATTCCACCAGTCTTGGTTTCTCGGGATTGCGAATTCGTTCTCGAGATCCACGAAATCGATTGGTTAGAGACAAGTCAAGGCACACGTCAATGGAAAAGTAGGGGTTACGTCGCTACGCTTGCAATACGTGTAAAGTACTTACGTATTGCTGGCGCAGCGACGTTATAGTATCGATTAGTATTTTGAAAGCTTTTAATTGGACCGTTAAATTAGAATATTTTGAATTTATTACGGATTCTCGTTACAATAGGCAATCAAGAACATGCGAGGTCTTTGTATAGATCACTCTGAATAATAGGTAATAATTAATCGTTTCGATACGACTCTTGATTAAAATGTTTCGAACACTTTCTCGATCTCCATGGTGAGATTTATTAGTTGAATATTCTGCTAAATAAGCATACTAGTCAGTTTATAAAGAAGAGCCAAATACCTAGTACGCTAATCTTGGACAAGTGTCTTAACTAAGTAGTTTACTAATATTAATGCCTTTCATAATTCTTAAATTATCATACCATTTACAAAATACAAGTTTCTCGTGAATATTTATCTCAATTGTAAATCAAGTACTCGAATAGCTGTTCTCTGAAAGAGCTTTCATTTATGTCGTAATATACTAATATAATTAATTAGATGCCTTTATAATAAGTAGATAGTTACTCTCATTGTTTTCATGCAAATGATTGAACCCATTAAGCTAATCAGTGTGAACGGCGCAAATCAGCATTAAAACTAAATTATCTAGCAGAGTGACTGTGTCATTTATAATTTTCTCAAGATACCTTTGTTTAAAGCTTGGTCAACATTAACATTTTTATCTTACAATTGGCTCACAGAACAATTTCAATAATGTATAATAATAAACTGCAAGTGCTTAATAAAAACTCTAAGTACGCACGGATTTATCCTTTCAGCGCCTCAAAAAACGCCTCCCATCTCAAATAAACGTACGGAACATGAACAATGCGTTGTGGCGAGTGCTAAAACTAGAACAGATTATCTCAACGAATTCGGTTGACGTCTCCGACACGAATGCATTAAAGCCAAACACAAAAACATTCGCACTAGCACGGAGACTGTTACGAAAGGCGCCGCGGAGCGTGAACATTCCACCGGCGGCCGCTGAGCATAAGGCGCGAGCAACAAAAACTTCAACAATATCTGGGTAGGCTTTCTCCGGTTAGCAGGAAATTCGACTCATCTAGAGTACACATAGAGAGAGCAAACAGTAAAATAAAATCTAAGGGTAACACAACACTTTCACGTTACAAATATGTATATGTTGCTAACACCCCATGCAGTGGTAAGGTACTAATGGTACACAGAAAACCAACACTCAAGAATATCTGGGTAGGCTTTCTCCGGTTAGCAGGAACTTCGACTCATCTAGTGTACAGATGATGATATCAAAAACTAAATATTACAACAAACTGTGAAATAAAATCTATAGAGGCAACGTAACACTTTCAAGTAACGAAGATGCATGAATTGCGCGAACTTCCCCATGCAATGGTAACGGTACTAAAGGAACACAAAATGTCAATAATCAAGAGTATCTGGGTAGGCTTTCTCCGGTTAGTAGGAACTTGGGCTCATCTAGGTACAGATCCTGAAATCGGAAATATTACAGCAAACAGTGTAATGAAATCTTTATTAAACAATATAGGGTAAATGAATTTAGAATTATGAAAAAAACAAAAACGTTAAACTTTCACGTAACATAAATACGATAGTAACCGATAGTTCCCCATGCAATTCAGTAAACAAAGTGAGTGGTAAAACATACATCCAGATCCAATCTCTGCTAAAACTAATTTGTGGGGCACTTTTAATGCCCAGTGAACTCTATATTCCTATCCTACATCGAGCAACGAGCATTGGTTCAAACGAAACTAAGATTGTTTGTTATTGGTGTCTATTCTGGCATTCTCCTCTAAACTTAAAAATAAATTTAACCTCAGTCTCTGCTTTTCATATCGTATAGTATAGAGAATGACAAGGATACACTGTTTAAAAATTTAATTTTAGGTTTAGAGAATCATACCAAAATGGATAGCAATACCTAACTAAATGAAAGCTACATTAAAGTACAAACCATGGCAATTTTCTAAAATAAGCCTTCGGTTACTTCAAGAGTATCAGCCTCTTTTTAGAAAATCTATGATACTACGTAAAGTTACACAAATAGAGAGAAAAATAAATCAAATTTTCCCTATTAAGCTACTTAGCTATGAATGTATACGCCAATACCGCCTTTAGTTGATAAAATCGTATTCTCAGGCAGATAATAATACCATACCAGACTCACGAAGCCTACGGTCCTTCGCATACCAAATAGCTGATTTCATTCAAGTAAACAGCGTTGTATTTTAGTTATGAAGAATCCGAACGATACACGACGACACTGGCATAAAACTTCGAAAATGTATTGCTAATGAAATGAATGACTAATAAATATTGATGGAACTTAAGAACGAACGAAGGAACACAAAATTCTGAGAAGCAGTATTTGAGTAGTAAGTGAACTATTTATTTCGGGTATCCATCGGCAATCCATCTTATCTAAGTCCATTTAATAAAATTCTCGTGTCACAGTGTTTGTAATAAAACTTTCCGAAACGGCTGAACCGTTTCTTATGAAATTTTGTATGTATATTCAGTAGGTCTGCGCATTTTTCATACCCCTAAGTGATAAAGGTGGAAACTTAGCTGCTGTCCGTATGTCCGGTACGGGACCGGTCATAAGTACCGGTCATAGAAACTTTGACATGGCGATACGAATACTTTCTCGCTAGTTGTTCGTGGATGAGGAACAGAACAGATTTGAATAAAGCATCATTAGTTTATTACGCGACACGCCTTTTGCTGCACAATGTCTAGTCTGCACTATTTATGAAATCACACTTTAGACACATCAATTCATCCAATCCAAGAGACAGTAGACATTATAGATGAATCAGTGAATGCATGAGCTGATTTCATTGATTCATTCAGTGGTTACAGGAAGATCACACGTACAATCACAGATAAATGGCATTGACATTGTCGTTAAAAATAATGTGGTTGTTACAGTTTGATTGTCTATGCGTGCAGCAGCAGCTGCGCCGGCGCACGCGGCTACTAATCCCACAATTCCGCCGCGAACAGGGTTGTCAATGGCATCTGCCAGCTGCTACCCTTACGAGATAATTATTTTTCTTTTTTTCTAATGCTGTAAGTACTACATTTAATTAACTGCTACATTAAGCAGATGACGATTGATGCATCTTTCCAGTACATGTTTATTAACCAACGATCTTAGGATAATAACCCGGTTGTTACCAACATATAAGTGTGTAATCCAACCAATAGTTTGTGATAATAAGTACTTACATTGTTTATTTTTTTTTTCTATCAAAATAATATTCCATGGTTCTACCTGGCCAATCACATTTTAGATAGTTACGCGTAATCAAAAAAAAACACGTGTTTTAAAATCATGTTTATTTAAGTATGTTATAGAACATCGTATCCAATTACATCAATAAATTAGAAAAAATCGGTCAAGTGCAAGTACAACTGGCGTGGAAGGGTTTCCGTTCGCAGAAATTATAAATTACAAACAGGAACGAAATGCTCGCGTACTTAAAGAATGCCAGTTATATTGGACGTGAAAGGAATCAAAACCAGACATACTATAAACTTCTAATAGATTTTGCTGTAATCTACAAGCAAAGAGCAACATTCCATTTGTTTTTTTCTTAGACGCAGTGGTTAGGTACGGAGATGAGGAAATGTTTATCTATTTTCTTAAATAATTTGTACACTATTCAATGCTTAACATTCTGCAGAAAAGAGGTTTGAAACCTTCACATTAATTGATTAGCTAAATTTTAATTTTCTGTTTCACCTACCAAAAATTACCCGAGAGAGATTTTATTTTGCCGATTGAGGTATGCTAAAAATTACTAATTATGTTATATTTGTTCTAGTTTTTTAGCTTTTATTTATTATAATCGGAAATTATGACAACTTCATTTAATATTGTCTATTAATACTTGTTTATAATAATGTTCTAATGAGATCTCTCATAAATCGAAGTAGATGAACTACTAAAACGATTAAACTCAATATTTTGATAATTGTTTTGCTTCCAATTAAAACACATATTGCCAATAAGTAAATTGACAATCAGTCAAGCAAAAAACATGGTAATGTTGGAGAAAACAGAATTTTAAGTTGTAAGCAACCCTAATCACAGAAGCGCCGTTAATAGTAACCGAGGTTCCGTAGCAAAACGGCCACAAATGAATCTGTAATTAAGCACCATTCGGACCGCATCACTCTAGCAAGACGGCCTTGTTTCCGATTGGGGACGGTTCACCATTTTAAATCGTTTATCACACCATGTCTTTCCCATTTGTGATGCCGTAAAAAGCATTCCATAAACAATTGAAAAAGGGTTATCCCAATCGATTAAATATGTCTTACTTTCGAAATCTCACATTATTGGTATTTTAAGAGGTGATTTATTTTTTAATCTTACGCACAAAGGCAAAAAATCTTATGTCCCTAATAATGGTTAGCAGCCATCAAGCCTACATAGACGCATACTAATCAGAGCATCACTCAGGCGAGTCAGGCGTTGCTTCTTACGCCGACCTTTAATCAAAATGTATGGCCTGCGCAGGCGAAGGACTTTGTCCGCGGAGGACAAAAGCACGATTACCGTGAGAAAAGTGAATCAAATCAAATCAAAATTCACAAAGGCGCACGCAATGGAAGTAAATATTCTCAGATTACGTTGTATTCTTCTTCTGCTTCTATACGGTGGGTATTTTCCGCAAGTCGACACCTGGTGTCTATTTTGCGTGATAATTACGTTGTAATGAATCCCATTTCTTTAAATCGGATCAACCGCGCAACGTGGAATAGAGTTCGCTGTGTGCGTATCCATGCGTTACTCGATGCAGTTGTAAGAGATCTATTTCGGCAAACAAAAAAGTCCGTGACCAAAAATCACTAGTCTGCGCAAACTATTAGATTTACAATTATACATCCTTCGATTAAATACTGTGAAGGTACGTGTATTTTTGATCGCAGTCTAAATCTGGTTACAATGTTCAGACCAATGATGTTCAGGCTAAAGGATATTAAATACAAGATCGCTTGCTTTCAGGGCGGAAGTGCCTTAATCTACATCAAACAGGTACTTCCGTCCTGCTTGAATTAATGTAATTGTAGATATTATACACATATATAAGTTCATGATTTAATTAATAACCTTTCATTTACGCAATTATTAATTATTAGTCAATGCCCACAATTAATTTCACGTGTAACATAATATTATTGCTTAATAGTAACACTTTGTTTAGTGATGTGATGATTTATTTTTATGTTAATGTAGCAAATTCTATAAAAAGCTGAATTTGCACCCATTTATAGATATATCAGCTAAACATTTATGTAATTTTATGTACGTAACGATATGCTGGGCACAAAATTACAGGTTCATTAAGTCTCCCTATGAATGAAGTAGGTGTAAGTAAATCAACTACGTTTTGATCTTTACCATTTGGTCTACAAATTCACGAATTGTTACGAAATAGTTTGCTCTTGTTATACACGACTAGGGTAACTAATAGGAAAATTGAAAAATACCTGACAAAAAAGTGCGGTAGTCACAAAATACAAGCACGGATATGTAAAAAAATCCTGATTAGACATTTAAAGGCACATTCATTAATATAATATTCCAATTACGTTAAAATCCGGACAAATATAACAGCCGTACTAAAACCGGGACAAAAGTAAAACTCCGGAGATGTCCTGATAAATCTGCACGAATGGTCACCCTATGCACGACTACGGACGTAATCGTCTAATCATACGATGCGCTAGTAAACCTAAACAGTTAATCAAATCCATCAGTAAGAGACTTGGCCTCGTTTCCGATTCGTGGATGTGTCGAATCGAAGTACTTTGATTACTAACGTATGCAATCGTAAATCGGTTATCACATCAGAGAGATCAGGGTTTACTGATATGTGGCACTCATGCTCACCAGATCGGATGAGCTGTCTTCGTATGTATATTTTCAAACATTATCTAAATGTTTAAAGGGATTAGGAAAACTTATCTTATTACAGGAAAACATTACAGCGATTTGAGTGATGTAAGAATATATCAAAAATACAAAGGACAATGTTAAAATTGGCCTAAGAACCAACACCAATTTGGCATTTATGATTATTCTTAGTATATTTTTTGCGATAATTATCAGTATTTAGATTGCGACGGACACTTCCTGTTAAGTAAGCTAAATTAAAAAGTTAAAAAATAATCTGAGACAATAAATACCATTTTATGTGTATAATCTATGGCAGCGCTGCAAACAAAACACTCTTTCTTCCTAATGCCGGCACTTCACTTGGCTATTCGTATTTGCTATTTTAAATTATGACATCAGTCTGTCCTTTTCATTCCTTATTAAGCATAACAAGGACAAACTGTTGTCAAGTGAAAGGCCGGCATAAAACTCGTTACTCTGTGGTTGTGGTGCATGCAGTTTGCATTCGTAGCAATCTGTGGCATTCATGCATTCCAAAGAGTAGTTTAATATACCAGAAAGTGCGTTCTCATTTCGGATTACCTGTTGTGTGTGTTTATTTGCGATTGTTTTTCCTTTAACTATTTCGGCTATCTAATATGACATCGATGTTACCAAAGAGCAGAGCCCTTATTACCAAGTGCTAGGGAACCTGTGCCACAACATCCTGAGAGGATCATACTGCCAAATTATTCAAGAGCACCTGATACACATTCACGCTGCATATTTACACAATATACTTACATGTCATATACAAATAAATACAATAAACAATATGATACAATTATGTGAAAAATAATCAATAAATAAGAAGCAAAACTACAGTCATTATTTTATTCATGATTCCTACCTAACCAAGATTTTCCTAATAGTTATTCTTTAAAATCACACCGAATAAAATGAATTACTTGTAATATTAATTCAATTCATACTGAGTTTATACTAAATTCATAGGTGGACCTATGTTTCATTGAATATTAAACATAACCTCAAAAAATTTTAGTTTTCCTAATAATTTAAGTTCTCAGAAGTGTCCGTCAATAATTTTTGTTTTTACAGTCATATACTTACGATTTTGAACCTAGAAAATAATATTTCATGATTGTTGGTTCTTAGGCTAACTATGTATGGACGCTGAACAATGTCCTTTGTATACATCAATGATACAAAATATTTAATGTTATATTAATATCTCTTAGAAGATAAGTACTGTACAAGGATTTTACATTTATAGGTACACCTATCTATACACACCTAAACAATTGAATCAATTTTTATGAAATTTGGTGTAGACATAAAGTGAAGTTTAGTATCTATAATATAAAATAAAAGTGACAAATCTCATCCTATATTCGCGTCATTCAGCGTGAAATTAAAAACGGCAATTTTTATTGTGTAACAAACACATCCCAATCGGTTAGTAAGAAATGAACCGATGACTAGTTTTTATTATTTGAGTCATGCGATATACATTTTACCGATGAGAGGTTTCGGATATTCTCTTTTTTATTGGCGCTCTCGACTAATGCAAATGTCTGTCGATCGTTCATCCCACGTTCGAATTATTGTTTCACAAGTTTTTTTTAAACATCGTAGGTCGGAAAGATTTTTGCAGCGTTCAATCTTGTTTATGAGCGGAAAGTAGTGTTCAGAATTCCCACAGGCAGCGCTCCGCCTGATGAAAACCAATCAATTCGTTTCTTAGTACTTACATTAACTTTTATAAATAATGCAGTATTTTTCTTTGCTACTGAATTATGAAGAAAGAGATGAAATTTAATGATTTTTAAAATAATATATCCTTGATAAGGATAAAACAAAAAATAATATGACCGCAGAATGAGGAATTTATAATTTAAAATTATTGACTATATATAATAACAGCAAAACTCCTAACATAAGAAACAAACAAAATAACAGAGGGATTTATGAAAACGAAGTAGGTACTATCGTCTGACCAAGCTCACTATTAACGTAATCTCAGGAGCTTATTACACAGAGATGGTAGTCTGGGTTCGCTAATGATCTCTAGATACTTTTGCTTTGCTCCGTTAAAAGGAGAAGCATTTATAAACCAAAATTAATAAATGAGTTTTGTAACAACACCTATAATCATACCGATTTCTTAGATAGGAACCTGGTAGCTAGCTAGACTGGACATGAAATTAATAAGATTTGAATGAGAACATAGTGATCAATAATTATTCACTCACTTCCTTATCTGCGCATATTTGTCATAACAGATATCAACATTCAATTTATAATGAACATTAATTTATCGTAAGTGCTAATTATAGTGCAATTGGTGTCGATTCTGGCATGATTCTTTAAACCTAAACTAAAAATTTACAACAGTGTATCCTTGTCATGCCCTATACAGAATGAAAAGGAGATCTGATATTAAATTTTGTTTTAAGTTTAGAGAATCCTGTCAGAATCGACACTTAAAAATCCCAAAGGAATAGTTAATAATAATTAAAACATATGACACATGTGGAAACAAGTTCTAAACAGATCGGAACATTCAACAGTGAACTTGGCTAAGTCTGTGTGGGGTATGGGTGTTGTCAGTGATTATATGTTTGGTGGTGGTTGGCTTTTTTAAAATAAAATGTAAACCAGTGGCCAAAAGCCACCTTGCGTAGTTACTTTGCTATCATCCTTTTGTTATACTTTTTATAGCAGACACCATCACAATATATTTTTTTGTTAATAAAGGACCTACTACAGACCTTCGTACTATCACAAGGTGCCTAACATTTTCACAATGAAAACGTGAGAACCACCGAGATATTCATACTATCGCTGTTTGAAACGATATCGATGTAAGTATAAACTAGGTAACATGTCTTCGTAAAAACACAAACTCATTGTCAAGTAGAAAGCATTAGATATCTCGACATTGCTAATCTTCAACCAACAAAAGAAAATGCGACGAAAGCAAATTGACAGTCGCCGGCCAATTTGCGGTAAATAATATGATGATAAACAAATCTGTTTTAGTAATGATTTGGAGAAAATCAATTGATTATATTTTATCTTCTGTGATCTTGTTATGTACCTGAAGTGTGTTGAACAATAAAATCTTTAAATATGTATGAAACGTCAAGTACAAGTAACTTAAAAAGTAACAACGTGTTTAGTAAAAAAGTCAAATTTATATTTCATTTATCTACGTACATTGATTTTCTAATTTATTAAAATATTGGCTTCGGCTACCTGCTATAAGTGGTTACAGATATACTTCAACAAATTCATCTTCTCAGTTAATACTATACGTATATTTTTTATGAGTAATTATTTAATGAAAGGTGGTGGCCACATAGTGGCTTCTTTTGGCCTACAATACTTAGGATACATTAATAAAAAAAGTTCTGTCTAATAACTCATAAATCATCAATCGTGTTTCCTATTACAGATTAATATTCTTAATATGAGCAAATACAAATATGAATCACCTCACTGAGGTGTACTGAAATGAATCATTTAGTTTACAATGAAATTAGTTTGCAAACACTGCAATATCTACGATCCGTTCAAAGTATCTAACTCAACAGGGAATAGAATACTTAAAGTATAAATTGACAAATCAAGTATGTATTAAGATATCGTTGTTTTGAATATTTTGTTAGAATAGTAGCTTTATGTCTGATAAACTATGGATAAAAACTGATATTAATAAATAGCAAATGATTTCGTAACATTATGCAATATTATAACCAATGGCTTATAATTAGGAAAAATACCTACATGTATATATTACGTAATCATTACCATTACTTTGATATTTAAGTATATTACGAAAACAAGTCGAGATTTCGTTTACTCCCATAAAAAGTTCAATAAAATTAATAAAATTATTCCTGATGCGTGCATTAGCACTTCAAACGAAATCAATTCATAAATCCAGAGTGATAAGACTTATTCCCAAACGGTCTAACCTTTTAACCGTTGTATTGTAAGGGAAATGATCCATTTATTGTTGTAAGTACCATTTTGGATTTTATTTGCAAAGAAATTTGGTCTTTATCGTGAAGTGAATAGGTTATTGTTACGGTTTTTGATTAAAGGTCGGATAAGACTTTAGTTCAAACGCGAACTTAAGGAACGGAACGTTAAAAAAGGGGCACAACCGACGGATAGGAACACCTGTCGGTAGTGTTGCCAGTTTTTGAACAGGGTGGGTGAATAGCGGTTATTCCTACGACTGGCATCTTCAGACTTGTTTAAATTTCGAATATCGGGATCTTTTGCACAATCAAATATCATGTGTATGTAGACGCGCTACCAGATTCAGTTGCAAATGGGTAACTTATTAACCTGTAACTCACATATTATTACGGTAAAAAAATAAAAATAAATGTTTATTACCTTTATGTAAACATATTATTTGTATAGAATTTTTTCGATATTTTTTGTATAGAATTGTGTTGTTGTCAGTAATTAAACTAAACAAGTGGACTTCAAAATTAAGCTTTTCTAATAATATATAAGTTAATTGAAATCATTAGAGCCGTTTCCAAAATGCGAGGAATAATTTGAACATACAGATATAAGAATTGCTCACTACCATGAATTCGGAAATTCTCGGACTTACTTTGGTAGTAAGTAGGTACTTCATAATATTTTTTATATGAACCGGAGTAACACATTTAATAATTAAATGCATTAAGAAACAAAGATTCATATAATGTCCAATACAATAGGATATTTACATAAAATCGATACTTCCCAACTAACCATAATAAAACCACAGATTAAGTTACGATATTGAAAGAATCCGTATAATAACCGTCACCACCTAACAGCCGGCCGTGTCATTTACATTATAATCTGAATGTTTAGTTACATCATAACCAGTTTGGTGATGGTTGTAGATCAGTCGACTAAGTCCCGCGCAGAATCATCCACGAGTTTCAAGACTGTAAAGCAGGTTAACCATTCTAAAATGAATATTTTGTAACTGTTTCAAGTAACATCATTTATTTTATGTAGCACATAATAAAAAAAATATTACTATGTCATATAAAAAAAAAGTTTACAGATACCATTTCAGAAACAAATATATCCCTAAAATGCAAGCTTATTATTCTATCTTTAAGACTTTAATATGTCCTTTATTTTATTGTTCCATTACTAATAAATAAAAAAAAACAGTTCCAACTGTTGAATAAAAAAAATGGTATTTACAGTCGCATTCCTTGATTTGGGACCAGCCTAAGATTGGACAGCAAAATAACATTTGTCACTGTCAAATGTGTACTGATTTTAAGTTTTCGTTATGGCGCTGATGTTCAAGTTTCCATACAAAATTTGACAAAAACATTTCGCACACGCAATCTATTCGAATACGATATTGGTTCGTGCTAAGGGTACAGCTCACTTTACGAGCCAAACATGTTAACCTTAGAAACGAACGGACATTTTCCGATTTTATGCCTATCAATTGACTATTTTCCTTACTCACTGTTTTTTCTGATATTTTTTTAGGATCGCTTATTTAACATACTTTTACTCATAGGAAAAAAATACAAAGTAATCTCTGTGATGGTTTTAATAAAACATGTGATAGGATTATATTCTCTTGGATTAGTCAATATAATTTCCTTATGTGATACTGACATAATGTCCATAGTGATTTCTTTTTTTTTCAAATAATCATAGCTTTAGCAAGGCGATCAATATTCAGAAATGTCATTAAATTCGAAAAGAATTGTATATGATATTTCAACGTTTTATTAATCTGGAGATTTCGACCTTGTTGCAATGCAATGCGAATGTTCAAAGACTTTAGTTCAAAAAAAGGAAGGGGTCCCAAATAGTGTTGCCCAAATGCAGAAACAAGCAGAGTCTTGGTCTAACGTCGTGTGCCAATACACTGGTCTTGTTCTTGGTATTGCGCTCCCACTCTTGATCTTGGTCATGCGGCAAGATTCTCGCAAGTCTCGCAAGAAACTATTAGCCTTTTGCAATGTTTATTATACGTTACTTTAGATCTTAGACCAACGTAACAGTGTAGGTACATTTGTGCTTTAATTAACATAGTCATAGTAAATACCAACCAAATTAATAAATGTCTAAACATTTAATGAGAAATTCGTAAAATCACTGACACCGTTGGGATTTGAACCCACGACCTATGAGTGCCGATACTCTAACCAAGTGAGCTATCTACAGTACAACTGAGCTATCTACTATACAGAAGTCAGTCTGATTCCTAATAAGCTTTTAAGTTTAATAAGCTATTGCCAAAACACGGTCAAAACAAATTAAGGACATTAAGGTGGATCGACGCGCTGAGTGGCGCCACCAGTGGAAATAAATTAATTGCTTTTTAAACAACCCCCCTAGCATGAGCACTGCGATATGATATATAAATCGTTTTTATCACGCTCAACTGTCAAATTACTATGGACTTTGACAGTTAGACGTGATAAAAAACGTGGTACAGTGTATATTGTAGTGCTCGTTATACGAGGGCTGGAGTCTGAATAAAAGATTAAATAATTTCGCGCAAATAAAAGAGTAAAACAATTATTACTATTCGACTAAATTAAGGATAATATTCTATTTTTTTCACTTCATTTGTTTATTTATTAGAAGAGCGCTCAATCCATGAGCTCAAAAATACTTCGCGCATTTTATGAAAATCGATCTTTGCAATTTTGAGTTTAATAAAAAGTTAAGCAAAATTTAAAAGCGAGGTCGCTACGAATTATTCCAATAGTAATCTACAGAATTCAATAAGTCAAAATTATTAACGTGTTTTGGTTTCTGTGATCAAGAATGCCAAAAGTTGGCATTTTGGTCTTGCGGAAATGCAAGAACAAGACTAAGACTGCAAGACCAAGACCTATTTTGGGCAACACTTGTCCCAAATCATAGCACTTGACTGTACATCTTCGTAACATTAGGATACATTTGTTAGACATAACAAAGTATAGCAAAAAATACACCTTCAAACCATTTGAGCCAGTCGTTTTATCTTGTCGGTTGGAAGCTGCGATGGGAGTCCATCATTAAATGAAATCTCGGCAATCATTCATCATCAACTGTGATTTGACCAGTAGTTAACCTGCCAGAACGCGAGCTCCCGATATAGGTGCTTATTAGGAAAAAACAACTAATTTTATGAGTGCTGAGCTTCACATAATCGAACTCATGGATATTGAAAATTATGTATAATATTATATTTTATAATGTCAGAATTCTAAATGGATTCTTGACTGGTGTTGCAGTAAATTGTTCTTGTGTAGGTAATTTTCTTATGAACGAAAATAGATCAAATGATAATGAGCCTTTTTACGTATTTAGTCTTAATAAGCCCCACAATAATCCAGTATAAAAAGTATGACCACAATTAAATTCAAAAAGTAAAATTTTATATTCTTGGCTAGTACTTAAATATAGTTACATTAAAATCTTAATTATTTAAGAAGAAAAACACAATACAAATAAAGTGATTGGCAACTTAAATAATAATAAATTGATATTTCGGTTGCCCTCCCCAAAATACTGGCAATAAGAAATATTATCCGAAATTGCCTTTCTTAAAGGAAAAAAGCCGTCGTATTTTACATAATTTTCGACACGCAATTTCAGCCTTTGAGCAAAACCAGTAGCCTTATAAAAGAAGAAAGGTACATTTTTGTTTACTCTAAACATATGTCGAGGATATCCGGTGTGTGAAGACAAGAGTTTATTATACGAGAAGATATCCATGTTATGTTTTGCTCGCTTCGTTCATAATGACCAGCTATTAATTTCAAGATTGTTAACTGTGTGACTAGTATAGCATCACAACTTTTTTAAAGTTTAAATTAAACAGTACCTAACCAAAGTTAGTTAAGTACTTCTGATTCAAACTTCTTTAAAATTTGTTAACTCTTCTTTGAGTTTTATGTTGAGTTATTGCTTATCGTAGCACATAAAAAACAAAATATGAGTTTCATTTATGATCCTTTCGTTGAATCTGAGCTCAGTCATTCAGACAGAAAACCTGTTAATAACCAGCTTCCTTTAAAAAAACTAAAACAGGGACAGGAGAACAAAACGTGTCTTCATTTCCACTTGTAAGGGTTTTAAATTTTACGATCTTGTTTTTCACCAGGCTTACTAAGGGAACCCATTTATTTCTATTACATTTTAATTAAAATAATAAAACTTCAACTATATAGACTCATGTGTTTTGTTATAAAAAAGCTAGGTAATCCATTTCTTTGCATGACCCTCATTTCAACTCACAAACTAGGATGTCAAGGCTTAATTACACTAATTATTTCACTCCATACAATTTTATACAAGGGGCATCTAACCGACAAACAGTTAGATCAGCCAAGTTCATGACATGAATCAACAGGTCACGACATGTCTTTCAAATGCAAGATGTTTAAAAAATAAAATGTAAGTACACATATGAGTCACTAACGTCTGGCGATAATAATTGTTAGTTAGTTGATAATTTATTGTGAAATTGCTTGCTTGACACTAACTTATGTTATATATTAATTCAAAAATAAATCAGTTTTAGTATTCTATTTATATGCTAATACCGTGACTACTAATGCAATAATTAAAAATACTGGCCTGGCCGCGAGAGTGGCCTTGCTCTACTAGAGTTCGCTAAAATTATTTGATTGTTTTCATCACAACTTATAAAGTACGTCTCTTGGTAGCTAATTGGGTTTTTCTGATTGGAACCACTTATGTACGACTGGGTGTTTACTTCCTTTAATAGGAGACGCCCAGCCCCCGTAGCATGAGTAACAAAATGCTATATGATAAAGCGATTTATCGACATTAACTGTCAAACTACAATGGAGTTTGACAGTTGAGTGTCGATAAATCGCTTTATCACATCGCGTTTTGTTAGTCATGCTAGGGGGACAGGAATGTCTGCCATTTCACCTTCCTGAACCAGCGCTGGAGACAATTAACTTCTCAAGTATAAACAGCTTAATATGTGATGAATATTGAGCTGTTTCACAGATAATGAGAGGCTATTAAATCTTAACTAGTTTAAAATATTTTTATTTTAAGGATTTTACTGCTAGATTTATAAATCTATAGAAAACATGTTCTGGCAAAATTTTCTTAAGAATCACAATAAGTATTATAAATTCAAAAATACCAAAGCAAATCATTTTACTGTGCTTTTATTTTTTCTAAAAACATGAGTTTGTTGTTGTTAAATTAGTACTTATTTTTTTCTTGTAGTTTTAGGAACAGACGCTTACAGAGTGAGCGTGGTCTCAGTGATCCTTGTTATCATTAGCACCTCAACCACTCCCACGGCATACTTCCGAATGCATACCGATCCTGAGAAACGGTTTGTTTGAACTTTGATCTGATTTTATGTTTGAAGGAGGTTATAAGTACTTTGATGCTTCGAAATGTGAAAAAAAAGAAATGTCACAACAACTCAAAATTTTAACCTTAAAAAAATTCATATCTTAATAATACAGGATTATCAACTTTGTACTAACATTATCTACCTTAAGCGCTTTTTCGTGATTAAGCTACAAACATCCTGACATCGTATAAAGATGTTTAATTTTGTATGGAGAAAATGCCAACACGTGTACAGGGTATTAAAAATAGCTTAGTTAAATCGTGACCCTACAGGTAATACACGAGTTTTTCGAAACCAATGTAAGATGATTAAGAAGAAGTGATTGAAATATTCTAATTCTAGTCATACTTTTCATGATGGCGGCCGCATGTCAATTGATTGACACTTCAAATGTGTCACTGTCAATTTTTCGCATCTTTATTTAACTAGGTGCATTGGAAGTACATTGTAGCAAGCAGAAGTCAATAGGTGAAGCGGTATCAGTAACAGGTAATCAGTCCAGAGGGTCTTAAATAAATCTTCGGCACAAAAAGAAAACAACAACTCGGAATCCACTTCCAAAACGGAATGAATACTATCCAACTGACTAAAGATTGTCAAACTGACTGTTTTATTTTTATTACAATGCTTTGCTTTTGGCTGAGCTGCTAGGATCATGAAATTGTTTCGATATCCGTACAGGGTCTTGGCAATTTTTTTTAAATCTTACCCACTTCATTTATTTACGGCATATTTTTAAGTACTCTCTCCTGATCTCATTATATCGAAGAAGGTGGGTCAATACCCCAACAAGGTGTTTCCCCAAAGGCAATAAAATACATTCGTACACTACCTACTGCCATATTAGTGAGTCACATACTAGATTATCTATGCAAAACGAGTTAAAATATTTATGTGGTTACCATGTCTGTCAACAGGGGTCGAGGCGCTTAGCATTGGCATTAGTTTAAGTAATATTATGTAAATAATACATAGAATTTAGTAATAGTGATGAGCTATTAAATACATTTTATTTCTTTTTAATTTTAACTTCAGTGTTGTCTATTTAAATAAATGTTTTAATAATATTATTATGATGATTTTGAGCATACCACATATACATACGTATATACGTTAATATAATATATAGAATATAATACTATTGCGTTTTATTATGTCACAAGGTAGATTTTTCGAAAGAGCTTTAAAAGCAAACATCCGCAATATTTGGTTTATATTCTGAAATAAATATAGCTTTATACGCATCATCATCATCATCAGCCTATTAATGTCCCCACTGCTGGGGTACAGGCCTTCCCTATAGATGTAATAGGGAGATAAGGCCAGGACCTACCACGCGGGCCCAGTGCGGATTGGTGGGTGCTAACGACTGCAGATGTAGCCGGGACCAACGGCTTAACGTACCTTCCGAAGCACGGATTAAGATTATTAGATTAAGAAGAGACTCCGAACAAGCTTAATACGCATAAAATACTTGCATTAAAAAAAACCCTTCAATGATCTTTATACATTAAATAACAAATCAACACTAACAACTTACCCATTAATAAATAAGAAAACAGTCAAATGAAAAACTGATTATAAAATGTGGGATGTTTTTAAACTGTGTAAGTATTGACATTAGCGTTGTTGGACGAACTAAATGTTTATCCCTATAGTCTCTTTATTGATGTTCACCCTAGCTTAGCAGGCAGGAAGTGAATGTTTAACTTATCTGGATAGTGAGACGAGATTTTCGTTATGTTTTACCAGAATATAGTTACTACGTAAGCATTTTACTAAGGTTACAATTTTCTTTGAGAATCAATCAAAGCATGCGGTAATAAGAACTTGGCTCAAAGGGGACTAACATCTTAATGTTTTTAGTTTTCTATTGCATTTGGACTCCAAAAATCCCTTGACATCTAAATGTGTATTTAAGTTCTATGCAAAATATTGGAAAGGTAAATAATTGGCTACAATGACCAAAACAAAATAAATGTACAGAAAACGCTTGAGAATCCTTCATGAACGAAACGTCTAAAGTCAATGACCCCTCGCAATGTTAGGTAAGTACATTTTTAAATGCATAAAACTAGGGCATACAATGAATGAGACTTATGTAAGTTAGACACTAATTTTAAACATAAATGAGTTTAATATATATCCTAATCCAAAACAGTGTAATAATTCTCCTACCTACTTTTAAACAGAACCTGAAAAACTAAAGTATAATTTAACTTCTATCTTATTATTAGTCTACATATATAGAAAAAATCTCAAAACGATAGCCATCATCGTGCAGTTAATAAGGATCTAAAGAAAAACAATCAAGGATCCTGTTGGATAAAATCAGAGTCCGACGCCGGGCGAGGCATGCGAAAAAATACAAAACAAAATACAGAGACTGATACTCACTGGGAAATTTGTTGCACAAAATTATCACAAGCCAATAATTTTTGAGTCACTTCTTAATTTAATACGATAAAGTCTATTAAAAACAAAAAGCGGTTTGGCACAAATTAAGTCACTTGTTTTTATTTACGTTCGTTCGTTCGAAATTTGACAGTCCGTAGTGTTTCACACGCATGCGCAGAGCAACGTTCGCTCCATACAGGGCCCGCGCTAAACTGACCGGCCGGCGAGCAAGCGAGAGAGAGCGAACAGCGAGCGAACGACTGATTTATTGAATGAACGGATGGAGAGCAGAATCGACTAGAATCGACTGCACGAAAAGGAGCGAACGAGACAGTTAGTCACAGACTCGCTCGCTCATGTAAGAGGTGATTCAATGAATGAATGAGGTAGACGACAGTGACTATAGTAGCGTAGCGTATTAGCGTAGGGATTTTTTTTCTCCATCATAAACTATTTTGGCTGGTACTGATAAAAATAGTAATAATTAATAGTGTTAATAGTTTTATTGTGTAAATAAGTTATTAGTTGGTTGAGCATAGGCAAACTCTAGTAGTGTCTAGACTAAACCAGGGATAGGCAAACTTTTTCCTTAATGTTAATCCTATGAGAATCTATGGCTGGTCATGTTATTGCTAAGGCCACTTAGCGATTTGCTTCGGTTTTGTTCGGTGAGGCTAAACATATAAGTACTATTGGTAATAGGATTGTTATAAAGCCTTAGTACCTTTGACCTTGTTAAATATTTCAATTTAATACTATACTTAGCTATTAATACCTACCTATTAACGACTACCTCCGTGGCCGAGTGGTATGTACGCCGGGTTTCAAGGTGTCGCTTACTCCAGAGGTCCGGGGTTCGAATCCCGGTGGGGGCAGATGTATGTTTGATGAATATTTGAACATTTGTACTCCAATCATGGATGTTCAATATGTATTTCCATATAAATACTTTACCCACCATAACACAACCCATAACACAAGCCTACAGTGCTAACTTTGAGGCTAGACTATTTTGATAAAATATATTTATTATTATATATTAAATGTAGCACAGTAAAGACCATGAAAAAGAGGTCTATTAGGTCTTTATTGCAATTGAATTAAAAAATTTAAATCTACCCTGTTGGATCCCGCAAATTCCTGAATCCAGCAGCGCGATTAAGATGTTTTAATCCCGCAAATACCTGCATTGACATTAAGTGTCCTGCGGGATCGGCATTCCCTTAATGTGACTATTAGTCAATGTCACTTCAATAAATACTAAAATGTGTAAAAGTTTTACAAATGGCTAGGTAATTTTACTAATTTAACCTATTTTAACTAAACTCACATTTAACTATATATCGAACAACAGGCTTATAATTTATAAAACCTTAGAGGGAGATCATAGTCAACAGATCATTAATGTTACCCTTTACGTCCACCATACAATCCCATCGATTTACTGCGGATTTTAACACTAGATCTTGAAATAACAACGATTTTTTCTAATTCGTTGCTTGGAATTTGGAAATAACCAGCTAGCTAAATCTTCACCTATTTCTGTGTTCTGTGATCTTCACATCTCAAGTAGGTATGGCTATGGAGGTACCTGCAGTGCATGACAATCTCAAGTCAAGTAAAGGACTTGCATAAACTTTTCCTACTAAGGAGATTCCAGGAAATAAATCACACCATCATTAATACGACCTTGACTGATCGGATCGACCTACAGCGTCGAATTCGTATTCCTACTAGGTACCTAATCCATTTATGTTGTTAACTAGCGGCCGCCCGCGACTTTGTCCAAGTTAACTTTAGTTTTTGGGAATCCCACAGGAATCTAACATTTTTCTGGGGTAAAAAGTATCCTATGTCTCAATCCAGGTCATAAACTTATATGCGTAGTTAAAAGTTTCATCCAAATTCGTTCAGTACTTTTTGCGTGATTGAGTAACAAACAAACATTCTTTCGCACTTAAAATATTAGTTAGTATGAAAAAGTTTGTATGTTTGTGTGCTTGTATGTTTGTTTGTTTATGTTTGTGTGCTTGTATGTTTGTTACTTATTAATGCATCAACTAATGAACGGATTTGGATGTAATTTGGTACGCATACGCATGGTGGGTGCCAGTGACTGCAGTTTCAGCCGGGACCCACGGCTTAACGTGCCTTCCGAAGCACGGAGGAGCTATAGATAATAGGATTTTGGTCACCCATCCAATGACCAACCATTGCAAAGGTGGCTTAACTTTCACGATCGTGGGTTGAATGTGCTAACTAACGGCGCCATCGAGCTCCTCAGTTGTAGTACTTACCACAACGCAATCGCAAAAAGCCGCAGCGATACAATTAACAGTTGGATTCAAAATTGCCACCAATGACCAGTGGGCTATTCGCTAACTGCGTTTGACAGATGGAAGTGATAATGGCCGAGCTATTTAGTGATCCACTACTGCTTTATTAAAACGCCACTAAGATACTTGTTCGGAAAAGCATTGATGGACATGCAATTAATGTCCAAAAAGTTAGCGGCTTGAGATCGAACGCATGTGCACTCCAGAATCCACCCGAGTGTATACCGACGGAAGCAAACTTGACACCGGAGAAGTAGGAACAGCTTTCGCCGCATACTATCCGGAACATAAACACCCCTAAACCTCTTGAAAATTGAAGATACACTTCACGTATACAGTATTTCAAGCGAGCCTGTGACTGGGCGATGGGCTCCCGGTCGAGCTCATACGCCATCTTAAGTGATAGCATGTCCTCCCTACAGGCGCTAGCTGACCGCAGCAACACAAACTTCAAGAAGTAGCTCAGATACACAAAACTATAAGTGATGCACCAAATAGCAAATAAAACTATTTCTTTCATCTGGGCCAAAGAGTACGTTAGCATCAGGGGAAACGAGGAGGCCTATTGCGCTGCAAAAGCAGTTGCAATGCTGCACAGCAAATACAATTTCGCAATGTTCCCCCTGAGCTACGTTAAACACCAAATCAAAAGGGCAGAAATATACAAGGATACTGTCGGTATCGCAGAACATACAAGGAGGACGTGTCCTGAGATGGATGACGTTATAAAATTAATAATACTGTGGCTCTTCGTTATGGCTGTCTCAAGTCCTCGCTAGGACATGGGTACCACCGGCAGTATCTGTGTAGATTTTAAATCATAGATGACGATAACTACCTCTCTTGTCTTGCAATAGCGGGGCAATTCGGAGCATTGATCGCCCACTACTGTTCGAGTATGATAGGTATCCACGAATCAAACAGGAACATATTTCGTGCTGCGAATTTCACAAAATAGATTCATGTAATGTGATAGAAAGTGCCGCCAATGAGAGAACGCGAGTACAGGTCGCGGCACGTAACTCTAGCGCTGAACAAACGCGGTGGGGGTAGCTGCGCATGGATATGACTCGAAAGCCAATCGGCGCAACGCACGCCCACCCGCGCACCTCGTTCCCCCCAAGACATCTTAATTTTTACTTCTGCGCAATAACGGTCAGCCGCGACTAATAGCAATGCTCAAATTCATTAAGGGAGTCTTTGGAACACTAAAGCAGTTCAATGGAACATACAAATATAGAAACATAAAACTAACTATTCTATTACTATAATTTAATTATCATATATAATTTTATATCCGCGTTTTCGCGAAATCCCTAGGATTTTTATATCCGAAAAAATAATATACGAATACGAATTAAGTAATGAACACAGGTTTTGCTGTATCAAATCGCAGCGCACCAAACCTGCAAACAGAAAACACATATAGGTACAGTATAAAAAAAACACATTTTAAATTTCGCGACTCGCAACGGTATGATTGGTCATGCATGGTACGTGTGAAACAACACTTTCTGTGCTTCGTTAGCTATAGCAAATTAATAATACAGTACGTCACTAACAATTTTGTTAGAGTAAGGTAAGTACTTACTAAAAATATATATCAGCAAATTATGGACATTTCATAATTCTTAGTAGTTACGTATAAGTATTAAAATAGCAGCTTAATATAGCTCAAAGGTGTGGGGTAGCTCTTTTATTTTCGAACGGATATCCTGGGCAGGGCTGTTTCCGAGCATACGGTTCATTATGAGTATAAAAAAAACCCGTAGCACGTGTACCCAGACAAGTGGGGTTGGTATAAAAAAAGTTTTAAAACGCCCAATGAAAAACATTGGCTGTGCATACTACAATATGCACACTTAAAGCATGCTCTAATTATGCACAAGATCATTTTTGCTGTGTAATTGTGTGTTAACTGTTCATAATTTTACTTTTTGTTTGTTTGGCAAAAGCAGGATGAAACTAAATGAACTTAGATAAGTAATAAAGGACAAACTTGCAACCCCGCAAGTCCAAGACTAGAATGGTTATTTTTTCATTTTCTTTCATATATTATATTCCAGCTAATAATTAAAAAAAAATCAAAATTTTCTTATTTTAGTAGACATCACAAAATGTGACGTTATAACTGGGTAGGTAGATACTAAATTATGTTCAAAGATCAAGGGTACTTAACTGGTCCACTCCTTTATTGAGGCATTTAGAACAAGTATGCAAACACAGACAAAAAATTCCTACACCCACTCGAGAAGGCCCACAAAAAAGATTTCCCTCGGGTCCTTCCACTCTAGACGCAGTTTAGTTCTATTACACAATGGCGACGTGTTTGTGTTGCGTTAACTTGCCAAACAAAATAAATATTTGAATCCCTTGATTTTATTTTAATTAGGTAAGTAGGTATTCCTGGTTGATGTTCTAAAACGAAAATTACATATTATTATTTCTTTTTCTAGATTTTAATATAATCAGGAAAAAGTTGAAAGACGATTTCAAATTTCTTGGAGTTGGGTTCGTTTTTGACGTGACAACGTCTTAAATTAGGTTGCGGCTGGGAGTCACTTATGAAAAAGTGTAACGCTCGGTAACGTTACGATGAGTCTCTCGTGTTAAGTTTAAGTTTACATGTACAATGTTTTAGTAAACAAAATATATTTCTATAGTTAAAATTTGTGCAATTCTTATTTTCATTCAATTCCTTGTTCCTATTGTGCAATTTAATTATATTCATATCAATAAATATTCTACCGAGAAAAAGACGTTGTCACGTAAAATCTTCGCCCGTAAAACCGACTTTACAGGCAACCATTTTTTTATATAATTTACTTAATGGAACATTTATTTGATTTTTTTACTGCCAATAAAATTTTGAGTATCGCTTAACATCTTTTTAAAACTAAGTTGTGAGCTCTCATCAAAACTACAGCAATAAAATAGCCTTATATTAATCAGGTTTGTAGAAAGTTCTGGCATTGATTCATTGACTTATCACACACTGATTAAATAATACTTACATTTAATGTAAAATTTTATATAAGTACCATATAAAACTTAATTATGGATCTAAATTCGGGTTTAAAACATAATAAACCTAATCCGTGCTTGACATCAAATTAGTTTTCATATTTTTTTTTTATAAAGACCCCATTGAACAATGGATATTACCGTCGAGTTTCTCTGAGGTAACATTTTTAAATATATTATAAATCATCGTAAGTAATTACTAATCAGGCTACAAGAAAACCTTTTACCTAACAATGTGTAAATACCTGATCAATAACACATTACTTCCCTGGCTAATCCAATAATAGAGTAAGATCCCAAGACTGCCAGATCTGACTTATTTTCTTATGGACGAAATATGGATTATCGAGTAGTATTAGTGTGTAAAACGAACGTATACATACTCGCTAACTTGTGCTGTGGTCCAATTTTCACGACTCAGGTGGCACAGGCAAATAAAAATTTTACTCATTTTACCCAATGAGCAAGTTGTGTTTTTTGCTTTCCACATTTAAAGTGTCTGGCAATAAATACTGCGAACAAAATGTGTCTGGCAGTATTAATTTCAAATTGTTTACAATATTCTCTACATCATACGTACAAAAAATACAAAATACAAAATTAGTTCATTTCAGTAACTTAGCCCACTACAATGTATGAGTATGGTACATCCTTTTAAGCAGTAAAATTGCTTGTGTTAGGATGCACCGCTCTTCCATAGCTTGGTTACAATAGGCCAATTAACAATCCGCCATATATGTATTTATAATAATAATGGATTACATTAATATATAGTTAAAGTATCTTTTTTTCAAAATGGTTTCAAAATAATAACATAAACCAATAAAGATTACATTCTCCGTTTTTTTTTGAGGGTATAAACATTTTTTTTTGTTATAGTTTATAAATTTCTTTTCGGTACAAGCATATTAGGCTGCGAACATGTGTTGTAAATGTGCGAGTGTGTGTGTGTATTAGTGTGCGCGTATACATGTATAGTGTGTAGTACCTATGTGTGTAGAGAGGACTTAACGAGTTAATATTGTATTTTATACCCTACGACATTTCGTATCGAGAGTTTACATTTTACATACCTATAACCCCACTAAATAAATAATTCAACTTCTGTATAACTTTTAGTTTTTAGCCATTCTGTTAACGTAGTTTTGCACTTTTTGTAAGTTAGAGGGTAAGTATTGAGTTCTTTATTAATTTTGTTATATAATAAAGTTGATCTCCATGCAAATTGCCTTTGTGCAAAAATTGATTTGACCTGAGTGTGTGTAACAATATTGTGTTTCTTTCTGGTTTTGCTAGAACTTGTTTTGTATGAGAGGGATTTGTGTATTCTTAGTACTGTGTTCAAGGCATATAGCTTTCTCACCGATAGTAGTCCAGTAAAATTGTAAAGTATTTCTGTTGAGAAATCACGGGGCTTGAAATACATCACTTTCAATAAAGCTCTCTGAGCTCTTTCCACGTAAAGAAAATTTGTTTTATTTGCTGCACCCCATACAGTCAAACAGTAAGTTATAACTGATTGAGCGAGATAAATATATGTTAGTCGCAACAGATGCTCAGAGGTCACGTGGCGTAACGTCTTAAATGTCCAGATGAGCTTTCTTGTTCGGTTCATAATGAGTTCAAAATGACTATGCCGTAATAATCAGTCCCCAGACTGTAAGTAAAATGAGTAAAATATTTACTTGCCTGTGCCACCTGATTAATAAAAATTGGCCCACAGCACAAGTTAGCGAATATATATACGTTCGTTCGTTGTACACACTAATACTACTCGATAATCCATAATTCGTCCATGAGAAAATAAGTTAGGTCTGTGCAGTTTTGGAATCCTGTTCTATAAGCTCTTCACCTCACTAAGCTGATTTCAATGTACCTATATATATGGAACTTTCTGAAATGTGAGTTGCCAAGTGTACCTATTCAAAAGCCACAGACGAAACAACTTCTAATGCAGCAGCCCCAACTTTATACAGTTCTATTAACGTCAGAATAACTGTTAGAATTTTTAATGTAAACAACAACAACCGCTATCTCTTCTTGTGTAGTGTCATTTTGCTGTGTTTAATATACTTTTATAATAAATGCCAACATTGATCGGAATAACTAATAGGTACCGAACTTTATTTATAACGACTAAATAAATGATAATTGTTGGGAGGAACCTATATTTTCCAGTTGAGAACAAAACAGATGACATAAGAAAAGTTTCATAGGACATCTTCTAATCTCCACTGAACTGTGAAACTTCATCTTATTGTTTAGTAATTAAGGCATACGCAGCCTGGCCAGACCAATGTTACTATAAGAGCTACAGATTTCAGGCGAAATGAGTCATGATAAGGTAAATATCGCACGAGAGTTGGCTTATGCTTCTTTTCAAGAGTATTAACGATTATGACTATTGTAAGCTAGGCATGATCTTAGGCATTAGTCGATTCCTTTTAACACGACTACCCAAAAAAGAGTGTAATGTATTCAGGGTTCATGTGTGTATGTATGTACAATTCTTCATTCCACAATTTTTCTAAACACCTGAACCGATCTAGATGTATGTGGTACTTAGAGCATATACCAGAGCGTGGTATATGCTCTAAGATGTGGTATCGTTGGAATCCTTCCACCATCCCGGGTAACATAAGATACCTAAACTGTATCTAGTTATATTTTCTTTAGATTTAAACATCAAGCAGTTACATGCTTTAAAATAATAAAAAATATACCTAAACTGTTAAAATTTAAATAACAGCAATATCAAAATGTCAATTACTTATATCAATTAAAGAAAGTCTTCTAATTATTAGAATATAAGTATCATTGGAAAGGTTTTAATGAAACCATATCAAATATGTAGCATGAATAAACGAGTTTACACATAAAACAAGATAATTTAATATTTTTTTAACGGAAGTCGTGTTCTTTAATTAAATTTTTTTTTTTTGCCTTTTTTTTAATTCTCCATTGGCTCGACTAGAGATGGGAAACTAAGTCTATGCAATCTCATCCTTATAATCTTTTTGTCTTTTTCACTAGCTGTCCCGGCGTACTTCGTACTGCCTAAGGGTGCGGCCAGAGTGCACTCAGATTCAGATTCAGATTCAGATTTCGAAAACAAGCGCGAGAAATAAACAGTGTAGTCGAAGCCGTATACAGAAAGAAAGCCGAAAGCCGATCGGCGCCGATCAGCGCCGATCGGCGCTTATCGGCGCCTATTGACGCTGATCCTTTTTCTATGGACCGGCGCCGATAAGCGCCGACACGCGCTGGTCCGAATAATAAATAATTTGTATTTTAATTATTATCCTTAGATTAAATCAATCTAAGTTATAATCTTTTTATAAATCTAATAACTTTATCTTTTATTAACTAAGCGCTAAAATTATTTGTTTCGTACTTACCGAATGGTGACAACAAGTCTTTCTTCTGGAAGGATTGGTTGTTTATGCCAATTGCCCCAATTTTTCATCAAACGGTTTTTCACTAAATCCAAAATGTAATAAAATGTTTCTTGAATCATTCTTGTATATGTATAAAATCTTTGTTCATCAAATTTAATTTTTTTTACAAATTAATGATGGTATTCTCCGAAACGTTTCCTTTCTCTATTTATAGGATGTATAACTGTTTTTCGCATTTTTAAATAAATATTTTCTAACAAAACCAAATCATCGTCCGATGAGTCCGACATTTTGCTTGATCTGCTTTAATCGGCTTCCTTCATGTAGGAAGGATCGGCGCCGATCGGCGCCGATAAGCGCCGATCGGCTTTCGGCTTTCTTTCTGTATACGGCCTAATACTTAACAGTCGATGAATGTGGTTTGCGGATTTAGTGATAGATTAGAATGTGAATTACCGCTTTCTAATAAGTAGGTAATGCAGTTTTATTTTGGCACGGAATATATCGAGATGATCCTGAGCAGTATACATAAATAATTGAGAAACTGTAGTAGCAAAGTTCGGGCACATATAGAGAAGAACCGATGGCCGTTAGGGCGTAAGAGTTCCTGAAATGTAAACGACGCAACGCTTTGTTGGTAGATCCCAAAAGGTGATTCGACGATTCCTTGGCTTTAAAATGACTTAAGTAAATAGTATTGTAATTCAATAAAAGTCTGTAGAGTCTGTGCGGAAAGAGAATGGGATTTAGATTGGAGGGCCCTGTAGTGCTTTTCTACCGTATTTGTAAGGTTTTACCCCTTTTAGACATGATTAAATACAAAAACCGCAAGAAATCACAACAACAAAAAAATCCGTATCAATAAAAAACTTTGACGTTTTACAGATTGCTGGGTTTGATTGCCAAATAAAAATCTTAATGTTAGTTCCGTTTTTCGCCACGCCCATTCTATTTCCGCACAGACTCTACCTACATTATTTAATGAGTGTCCTTTAATTTTTCTTACTTGATAATTGTATTATGTTCTTGTACTTAATCCTTAATCAGGCGGTTTCGCTCCCAAATCTTTTGGCGGTGTCTGAAAAACTTAATAATGTCATCATTATACGATCCTCAGACAAGTAAATGAACTAACCCAAGGTCAACAGAATTACCGAGTGCGCATACGCCTCTTTGTTTGCGCGTTATGTAAATTGGAACGGACAATTAGGATTACGGGTGAATGGCACTCTAATGACGCCAGGTTTGTCTATTTTAAATAATATGAAAGATAATTAGTAAAAGGTAGGTATGTCAGAGACCTGAAGTTATTTCCCGAGTAGTATTAGCTATAAATAATAATCAAAATTTGGGGCATCTTCCACATAAAAAAATATCGAAAGGGTGTCAACTGAAAATAATTAAAAAAAAGAGAATGTCATAAAAGATATTTTTTATATTCTGCAAATAAGCTTATAAAAAGCTCCTGTTACTTCATCCCTAGCACTGCTTCGGATCAATAAATAGGCCAGGGCTGAGAAGAAGCAGTGCAAGACTCAGTCAACTTTTGTCAGCCTTTTTTTCAAGGGTTTACAATACAGCAGTGCTGTTCTGTAAGAGCAAACTCACTCTTCACCGTGGAATCAGTCAGTGTGAAAGGAGAATGACCAAATTTATTCCGAGAGTTGGGCTATTTTTTTAACATTGCGTGTTATTGAAATCAGAGCTACACAATAGGGAATCTGGTGTATATTGCTTAGGCAAAATATCATTAGAAAGTTAAATAGAAGTTTGAAGAAAATATTAATATAACGTAAGTATTTTAAGGTTTATGTCATATTGAGATTCGATGAAATTCGATACTTATAGCATATTTGATTATTACTAGCTATAACGAACAGCGTTTATTCGGAAACTTTTGCTATGTGAGTGATATTTATACTTAGGTATTCTCTTTACGTTCAAGCTGCACCCTTTATGCTTTGTCAAACTAACAATAGAAATAATATTAAATAAGGTTTAAGAATCAAAAATTAATAAGACGAAATAAATTTAAAGGTAGGTAATTAAATATTTTTCATGCATCCCGACCGTCTCACCAAACCGACCAGTGTGGTGATGGTCGGGAAAGCATGAAAATAAAAAGTATCTGCTTTGGAGTTACCCTGGTAGGTACATCAGTTTCAATCTAAACGGTAGGGATACTTGAAAAGAGAAGATTCTTTGTAATTGACTATTTGACAAACTTTTATTTAACTTGCACTGTTCGTATGTAACTATGTACGTATGTAAGTTTCAAAATTTGAAGTATCTTCTTTGAAGTTATAATGCCCTGGTACCTTCATTAGATTTGATAAATTATAGTCCTTTTATTAAGATTCCAGTAAACATAATGAAGACTTTATCGTCCTATTTACTGTCAAGTCCTATTTTTTCTGTGATCCGAAACTTTAATAGTTATGCAATAGAAATATATTCGCTTTGTAAATATCCGGGAAACAGCCTCGAGTACGCCGCTGCAGAGTGTCAAAGTATTATATTTGTGGCACAATTTCTGGCTAGCACTTCAGATGGATATTCGCATTGGTTATTTGTAAACTTGACTACTGCCAAATTATCCTTACAATCCTTTAGGGAATGAAAAGAAAAGACTGCTGCCAAATATACAAATAGGAAATATGAATAACTATGTGAAGTGCCAGCATCACATATAAAGTTGCTAAAACCGATGGCCGTATCCTTATCGACAACGAACAAACACTGTGAATCGGGGGACTAAATTTTTTTTTATAATTTTTCTTTGGTTGAGATAGTAAAATAGTTTCGAAATTTCCAATTTTGAATTTTAGGTATGTCCAATTTTCTGGTTTCTGTGCAAGAATCTGTTGGACTCTGAAAGGATACACAGAAAGACTTAAGACGCAGTGAAATGTAGAAAACAAAAAAAAGCGTCTTGTGAGTGGCCTGTATTTTCTATATGTTTAGCGATGCGAGGCTTCTATACGTTTTGTATGAAAAGGACGCGGAAGTGGCACTATGTTTGCACCCCGTCTGCGTTTTACGTCTTTACATAAAGAATAAACAAAAGAAAGTTAATTGCAAATAAAGGACTATTAATGTTCCGATAGTGAATCCTGGAGAAGACGAAACACATCACAGTGGTGAACACAAAGGAATTTCGCCATACGTCCCAACTCGATTAACACAATGTGCTCGACATGAAAAATTCCTTTCATTATGCGATAGGTGCAGGGCACTGAATGGGAGCTTTTTACCTGGACCGCGGCGCTCTCATTCACGCTTTGTGGACACAAGGTCGGGATTCTTTGGAAGTTTACGGGAATTGTTCGCAATACGCCAACCATTCAGAGGGTACCTAAGGTCCTCTCCATATATGGCAACTGGGAACGTGTCGTACCATTTGAGACCTTTTGTTGTGAGCGTACTTACATGTTGTTTTTAGCGGAAACATTTTTGACATTGCGCAAAGTACAGTCGCTCAACTAAATAGCTAATCTGTAAAAGTAGGGACTGCATAATCATGATTTAGACAGACTTTTCTTTTATAGACCTTTACAATGTATGGGGGACTGTGATGTTGTCGTCCTTTTTTATGTGGCCTGACAAATCACTCCACACTCGCACGCATAACTTGAGGTGACCACTTGAGAAGATGTATTTGTCTGCAGAGTTTTTAATCGTTTATTAATTCTAGTGGCCTATTCTAAAATCGTTTCGTAAATAAGCTATTATTTCTCGTAAAAAGTATAAAATAAAAATGGTTATTGTGGGTTAAGAGATAGACATATACCACCGCGGACTTTTTGTAGACCTTTTTAAGGTGTACTATGGTACATTATTTTGATCTATCTCCTACGGTTCAGCCAGCGTTTGTAATGTAAACGCAAAAAAATGTGTTTACTACATGATACACTAAAATGATCGATATCATCCTAATAGTTGCCAGGTTGAAAAGGAGGAGGTGATGGCTGGGTAACTTGAGCAGGAGAGGCGACGGCCGAAGGACTCATGAGATTGCCGAGTGGAGACCAAGAACTGCTCGAAGAAAAGTGGGAAGTCAGCCTGTGCGCTGGACTGACGACATCAGCAAGATAGTGGACAAAACCTGGATGTGCGTAGCCCGACAATGGGTGAACCCGGGCTTGTGAAGAAGAATATTGAAAAGTTCTTCAGGCGAATTTTATTTCTATATTGTTCCCATTCCTGTATGAAAGGCTGGACGAACTACCTATCATGTCAGCATGGGAGATAGGCAATAAAAAAAAACTTGTCGATACAACTACGGCCAATAAATTCCGGAAAAACAAACTTGCAGCAATCACTTACCTATCCCGGTGAAAAGAGATCAAACGGTACAAGGGAATTACTTACTCGGGATGGTGAGCACTTATCGGATTTCTCTGAATTCCTAACATAGATTGCTGTTTTGTTGACTTGATCTACTTGTGCCGTGATTGAACAAAATTGTTGAGAAGTGAAGGGTATATTGAATTCGTTAGTTTTAGCACGGGGTGGTTTTAGTAGGGTTCTACGAGTATGCCCAAATCGTTATTAACAGAGCTCTCTCTCTTCAACGAAAATAGGTAGAAACCTGAACTTTTCAGTACAGTACTGAAGTTAGTGTAACCGCTATTACAAAAATATAAATATTAAATGGTGTGGTTTTATGAGACCACGATGCAAGTGAAACTTTTGAAATCATTAATAAAAAACAGTGCTTCCTCGGTTAGGATTCAAACCCGACCCGCCCAGCTGGTTTATACCACTGAACCACTGATGTTTGTTGATAAATTCAGACTTTATTAATAACAATTAAAATGTAATGCGACATGCTAAAGATGAAAGAAAAAATTTGTAGCGATGTAAAAAGTTTCATTTTGAAATATGTGATTACATAAAACTTTATTATATTTTCTACGTGGAAGTTTACATTTTTATTTTTTAATACTTTATACATTCAAATAACAAAAACAGAAAAACTACTTTATGTGTAAAATTTAAAATCCAAATTAAATTACCTTAACCTACTTAAATAATATATAATATATAAAATAAAAAGAATGTCACCCCCAGCGCCGCCATCAGGAATGATGCCCAATAGGCTGTCAGCATTTCCACGTTGGATAGCAATGCTATTCTGTTGACCAAGATAGCTGCCAGCCTTTTGATCACCAGACACTTGGTAACGATCGCTTGGACCCCGAGGGCCCATAGTCTCAACGCAAAATGGCACAATTATGTAGTTCTCATTAAGAGTTGAATATTTGCGTTACTTGGAGCACTCAGCTAGGTAGGTACTATCTGTATGGCACATCGTCGTAGAAGATCCCGTTATATTAGGTATATTGACAGTGACAAGAGCTCTGCGGATGATGCAGGCGAAGCGGAAGACTCGGCCAGCACTCATTTGGCATGAGAGACCATGGTGTCCCAACTCACCGAGGCGAGTAGCGACAACGACAGCGATGAGGATGATTTATTTTGACGCCAATTCAAGCGATATCGCGAGTGACAGAGTGCTCTTATCAAGCAGAGTCCCGATATTAGCTGAAGCTAGAGCCTGCAGCCAGTAACCAGACTCTGCCTGAAAGACCACAAGAAGGCGAGCATGCTCAGTGGCACTTTCAGAGGATGCTAAAAGATCACTCCGAAAACGTAAACAGCACTGCTCGCCCTACTGCCTCTGAAAAGATAGAAAGGATGGTGGATCTACTCCTGGGCATGCCTTAGACCATGCGCTTCTGGCCTCTGCAAGGTAAGACAACTCCATTACGCCCAAAGAAGGGAATAATATTCTATTAAAGAGCTCGGCTGTACCATATGCAGAAGACAGAAAGGCGGGAAGAGCAATGTGAGAAATATGGTGAGTACCTAGACCTCCGAAACGAACAGGGAGAGAGACTTACTTCCAAGCATTACCAGAAAAAGGGTAATTTAAAATTTTTAATAGTGTGCCCCTGAGCGAACTGTCTATGTTTTCGGAGGACTGTTAAAATTTTGCAATTTGTTCATTAATAAAAATAGGAATTGCATCATCAAAAATCGGGGAACCTAGGAGACAGTGATTTATTGTAGTATCAAGAATTTTTATATTAGGAGCTAAACCCGAAAATTGGGTAAATGTTCTGGTGAAAATTATGATTCTGAAATAAAACGCTCGCATTTTGAGTCAAGCTAGGCCAAGGGCCGACCGCCTAACAGGATTGTTATGGCTATCGCTATCAGTTACGATTTCATTTTGTTATTTATGACACCCAAATGTTTTCAAATACCTCACGCCCATTTATTTTATTATTGTTATTAGCAATGCAAAAGAAAAAAAAGCGCGTGAGCCATTTGAAGACCTGCGGCGGTCAGAAATAACAAAATATAATCGTAAGCGATAGCGTTAGCCATACCAATCCCGTCTAGGCGATTGGCCCCCAGACGTGACAATCTGAAGGAACGTTTAAAATATCGCCAGTTGTAGTTCCATTATTAAGTTACCACATATTAAATTTTGAATTTAGTTAATCAATAATAGGTTGTATAGCCAAACTAAAAATAGCAGACCCGAGAGGATCGCCTTTTTGACAGCCAACAGATGAAAACAAGAGGTTGTTTTTGCAAATTATAATTATAAATAGTGGGAGATTTTTGTTGAATTGCTGAAAGCAATGCACTCATCTCTATGGCATTGAAGGCATTCTTGTCATCCACCTTCAGCACCACCTCCTCTGCGTCAAGCGACAGATAGGTGCGAAGAACTTGAACAACTGCTTCACAACCATCAAAACCAAGCTGAACTAGTTAGAATTCAACTGAAACTATCATAAAACTATAAAATCACAGTACGGGTCCCGTCTGCTGCCTGCACCTCGTGAATTTTTTTCTAGTCAAATTTTCATTCGATTTAAAAATATAGCAATTAAATGCTTAAAATATAATAAATCACATTTCATAGTATGATAATTCCTGGAAATATGTACTCAACCACTCTCCGAACGCGAAATGCAACTTGCACTTGGCTGGTCTTTTGTTGTTGTTTATGTCATAGGTTACATAATCCCTATTACACTCGACTGAAACCCGAGGGGATCACTAGTCAATAATAAAGCGCTGCACGGAAGCGATATACTTTGAAATCTAAATGTTTGACTTGTCGTCGAATTTTGAACTTGATTAATTATTAAATCTAGGGATGGATTAAGCAACGGACCGAGCTCAACTGACTGATCACGATCGATTCACAACCCACGGATCGTAACACAAATAAAGCTTAACGTAAGTAGTTAATTTGAATAGTAAATTCTGTTATTAGTCGCTGTTCGTGTTGGAATAGAGCGAAAGAAAAACATTGGAGGTTCCAACGAATGTTTTTCCATACATGTAATAGCAAAAGCATTTTAAAGCAGCATTAGATTTAAACCATAGAGCACAGTCGTGTTGTTTTAAGACTAAAACTAGAAAACTAAGGAAGGCATCGCGGATCCCTCGAATAGGAGTGTGCAGCTGGGAGAGTAATTTCACCATATAGAAGACAACAGTGAAATACAAATATGTATCTGTACCCTTTCCAGGGGAAAGCCATGTAATTATGCTTGTTTTGCTCTATTGGGTAGATAGGGCCAGGGTAAAATATTTCTGTTAATTAAGACACATTAAACTGTGTGTTACTGTAATTAAAAGCGAAATTGCACTTTGCGGCAGTTTTCGTGCGAATTTCATTCATACGAGCGTTCGTAGTAGCGTGCGTATAAGCACGAACACATTGTCACGGTAGTGACATTGGGCCTATTGAACGCAGAAAAGTACAAGTAGCATGCAATGATGCGAACTCAACTTGTATTCCTTAATACTGATCGTGCGTATACGGACGAATCGAATTCACAAGAAAACGTATCATACTGCGAGCGCGCTTACTTTTATTCTGAAACTGTACAACATTAGTGTGATTATGTGGATTTACGCGAACTATACCTATGACGAGGAAAGAATACACACGCAAGGCAGCTCTCATGCAGCTACTAATGGTTTCTTAATGCTCATGTCCACTTATAAGGATGGATGGAGTTTCGTCTAGAATTAACTGGGCTTTCCTTTTCCCCGAGTAACTGATGTATTGGCCTGTTTGTGCGGATATAATAATAACTACGGAATTCTTTTTTTTTTGGTCTTGTTGATTGCGTGATTAAAAGGGTTATACAGTTAAGAGCGGTAAGGTACACCGTGGATCACGGTAACCGCTTACAATAAGGCGAAGCGTGAGCTTTATTTATCCAATTAATTAAAAAATAAACCTACAGTTTTATGTGATGTAATCGGAGATAGGGTAGCACCTTACTCGAGGTCCGATCTATATCCATACAAGAAAAAATCATTAGGCTCGCCTTTTTTGGATAAACATTAAAATGTTACAGCTAAAGCGACCTCCGCCTTTTCGGCGCTTATCCGAAAGTTTTCGCAAATAGAGAAATTAACTAGCCGTACTTTTCTTGAACTTTAAGTAGGTACGTTAAAATCTGTAAGTTTTATGTTTCGTTCGATGAGTTAAGAGGATCTTCTTTCCACAACAGTGATTTAACCACGGCTCTCGACGAACCTTAATGATTGTTCACTTCACACAAAGGCGCCCATTATTTCCATCATAATAATAGCTAAAACAATTCAAAATTTGCCCTTGTTCCAGAAGCGTTAGAGCTCATAATAACTCAAACATCCATTGGCTTGTAACGGATCCTTTGAAAAGTGTCATCTTCAACGGCAAAAAAAGAAGCACTTGAAACTACTATTGTTTGTAGTTGCTTTGCGCTATTCTTCCCTCTCTATACTATTGTGTGAAACCAACAGAGCAATACTATCATAGTATTCACTACTGAAATTGTTATATATGGGTTCCACGAAGTGGGTACATTTATTTTTCTTTGCAAATGATATTACGCTATACAGTAGAGCTTGATACACTTTTATTTCCTCTTTTAAACAGTGAAGTTCTGTAGCCATAAATATTTATAAATCTCTCTTATTTTTAATAAAACGTATTATGTGAATAACTAACTATATTTGTTATATATAAAATTCTCGTGTCACAATGTTAGTTACCATACTCCTCCGAAACGGCCTGACCGATTTTTATGAAATTTTATATGCATATTCCGTGAATCTGAGAATCGGCTACTATCTATTTTTCATATCCTTAAGTGATAATGGTTGTCCACCTGTAACGTAGTGTTCTGAAACGGACAGTGCGCCTTCGCGCCAAAATCCAAACTATTGGGTATTGTAACATAGTGTTCTCATATGGGTTAGGAGGAATGTCATCCCAAGAAATTGATAGTACACTACGTTACACACCCCTAAAATTTTTGACAATATTTTTTTTATAATGTGGTATTAAAAAATACATACAACTCTAAATTTTCTCTTCTACCACCTGCCCCTATTTTTATGGCGGTACGAAGTTCGCTAGGTCAGCTAGTATGACTATAATAACTCGAGATCAAATAACATAATAATTATATGTATACATATATACATGAGCTTCATGGCGTATAGACTACGTTTCGTTACTACAAGAACTATTGTATAACAGAAAAGTTATGAACAGTGAATACATTTTTCACCTTACCCATGTGAATATAGCGAAATGGCCAAGCCATATATTTTGACTAAGCCTAAGTTGTAGAGTTTGTGAAGTTAGACCTTGTAGAGTTAGGTCGTGTAGAGTTAGAAGGTTGACTCTACATGAGATCTGATAACTTTTTGACAATGCGACTCATATGATCTCGTCTTGGCAACATTTTACATGAGAAATGTTTTTGGTGGCATTACATTTTTCTCCTTAACAGTTTTCTCACACCGAACATCTTTCATAACGATTTTTTGGTTAATTCAGTTAGTAGAGTCTAAATCCCTTACGAATAACATAAGTTTGTGGATAACGTCAGTCAAAATTGGTCATGATCGGTTATGAGTCTTAATGAGTTTAGACTATCTATGAAGACAAAAAATTAAAATTTATCAGAAGTTAGTGTTTCAACGTGGTTTCAATATTCTCACCCGTCCAGTCCCCAATGATTTAAAATATTCACTTTTCTCTATCAAATAGTGTATAGTGTCGTCCGATAAAAATAATATGTCGCCCACATAAAATAAGTAGCCATACGACATGGAACATTTCTTTGGGCGGATTTTAGTACATTAAAGTGCTCCCATACATAACTGCGAATTCGCATCGCATCGCAAATATCTGCGAGCTCGCATGAATGCTTCCGATCTGATTGGCATCGCACATTTTCTGAGATATTACTTCACAGTTGGTGACACTATTTTAGTCCGCTCTGAGACTCGTACGAATTTTTTTGTAGATGTGGTGATAATAAACTCAAAACTTCTTATAACGAAGAAATGTTTATTCCAAAATAATAAAAATTGGTATTTTCGAGTCAGCGTTCATAATCGCAATAAATGGATGATGTATTTTTTTCCTGTAATTTAACTAGTTATAGAACTATTTAACAATAACAAAAGCAACAATCTCTTTGTATTACATGTCACTATTACTAAAACACGTCCAATACGGCTGAATACCGTTGAAGGTATGGACACCTTAACCAAAGCTTTGTCGCACGAATTTGCATCGCAGCAAATTTAACTATATATCGTTCTATACTTCATCATCATCATCAGCCTATTAATGTCCCCACTGCTGGGGCACAGGCCTTCCCTATGGATGGAATAGGGCCCAATCTCCCTGATTGGGCCATGACCCACCACGAGGGCCCAGTGCGGATTGGTGGGTGCTAACGACTGCATATGCAGCCGGGACCAACGGCTTAACGTGCCTTCCGAAGCACGGAGGAGCTCGAGATAGTAATTTTTGGTCACCCATCCAATGACCGACCACTGCAAAAGTTGCTTAAGTTCAACGATCGTAGCCGAACGCGCTAACCACTTGCGCCATCGAGTTCTATACTTATTTTCTAATAACTATCCACTAAATTTTAATAAACAATGAAAATGAAGCTCTATCGAACTCGCGAAGAGACGTATATAAAAAAGTAAAGGCAAAGTATCAAACACATTTGCATATTAATTTATTTATTATAGTTATTTGGTGTTTTAATAACAAAATCTGCACTTGTCTCTAACATGGCACTGGCGATAAACTTGTGTGGCCTTTGTTCTCAAAACATTTACGCACATCTTTCGTCACACCTACCTAATGTCTTGTTCACTTAAGTGAATTTAGTGCGGATATATAATGTGGTGTCAGGACTTCCCGACACCCGCTGGGCGTATATCCGAACGGCTCATTGTTTGGGCTTCCGCGACGTCCCGCTGACGGATGTTGCTAATAATAGAATTTTGGGGTGTTAATGTTGCCTCGGATCTGGATGTGATGTCTACTCGAGCGGATAGTGTTCGATGGCTTGAAGAACACGCAAATTCATATCTACCTATATTAATGGTATATTTCTCATCAGAAATATTGTTGACTTCTTATGGTTAATGCTTCAGCTTCGAATCTCATCTATTGACTGGACCACGTGGATTTTTTTCTAGAAAAAAAATCTTTAGATTTATAAATCTACTTAGCAGTTTAATACTTAATAAAAATATAATAAATTATTGTTAATTTTTTAGTTATTTCAACTAACTAAAAGCATGTTTTATGTATTTTTTTTGTATAGGTACCTACGTCCTGGATCGATTTGGAAAGGGGTAGGTATTCTGTTTGATTCAAATAATCAACATCATCATCAGCCTATTAATGTCCCCACTGCTGGGGCACAGGCCTCCCTTATGGGGGATAGAATGAGGGGATTGGGCAATATGGGCAATAACCCACTACGCGGGCCCAGTGCGGATAGGTGAGTGCTAACGATTGCAGATGCACGCGGAACCAACGGCTTACCGTGTATTCCGAAGCATGGAGGAGGTCGATTTTTGGTCACGCATCCAATGACCGACCACTGCGACAGTTGCTTAAACTTCAACGATCGCAGTCGAAAGCGCTAACCACATGAGCCATCGAGTTCTTCAAAAGACATATATATGGTCTCTTGGTTATCATGTCAAGTTCTGAAAATCAGACCCTGGAGAAATTAAGGGAATGAACTCTTAAAAGACTACATACAGGCTGGCCTAAAACGTTGCCACATGGACAGGAAGAAGGAAAGGAAGACTTATTTTTTATTTTAAAAACATAACGAATGAAAGAAGTTTCAATGTAGCTTCAGGTGATCGATATCGTATAGGTACAGATGGATCTTCAAAAGTAAATTTTACTTTTTTTTTTACTTTACAGGTTTTAGTTTCATTTTACACTTTATATCTAATGTTACTATCGCATCACACCAACAGGCTGCATTCACAGACACCAGTGATAAAATAATAAGAGATATGTTTTGATAGCAAAATCTATTATTTCTATTAGGTATATCTATGAACAAATTGAACAAAAAACACAGTCTTTTTTACTTGTGAAATAACGCTATATAATATATATAATACGAGTATGTATATCAGTAAAGCTTCCACTATAAGTTTGACGACCTCAGTGGCCGAGTGGTTTGTACGCCGGGTTTCATGGTGTTGCCGACTCGAGAGGTAAATACGAGCATTTGTACTCCAGTCATGGATGTTAAATATTTATTTCTATATAAATATAGTTATATATGTACAGTATATGTATTCTACCCGTTACCCCGAGTATCCCATAACAAGCCTTATAGTGCATACTTTGGGGCTAGGCTAACTGGTGTGTGTTAAAAAAAGATATATGCTATAGTGGAAACTTTATTTATTTATTTATTTATTTATTTATTTATTTATGGTACAGCGACAGAGTACAAATTATAACTTACATATTATTATACAAAATTATTGTAATACATAAACTTGCACCCCAATTGATGCTGAACACGACATTTGCTTAATTTTAGCTCTCAAATTTGAATAAATAATTATTATAATAATTAATGATGCAATTACAATTAAAAAAAAAAAATAAAAAAAAAAATGTATGTACTAATCAAGAATTATAAATAATAATAAAAATCAATTTAATTACAATTTGCTCCTGCATATTCGTAAGTAGGAGGAGTGGGAAATGGCAAAGATATCCACGTCTTTGGCTATTTCATTAAGGGCTCTGCACATTCTATATATTTTACTGATGTATGTTTGTTAATTAGATCTAGGTATAAGTATTATTTCATTGTTTGTATCCCAAATAAATAGGCAAAATAAATAAAAAAACGCCTGCCACGATGTTATTAGCAGTAACGCCGTTCTGTTTTGTGTATCTATCTTGGCATCAACTTAATGTAAAATTTGACATTTCGAACCCATTTTTGTTGATTATCATACCTGGTAACTAGCTCAAGGACTCACATCAATATTTCTTGCAAATCATATGCAGTTTTCTTCACGGTCCTTTAAATTGAATAAAAAAAATGGGCTCAATATCAATAAACTTAGTATAATGCAAACATACTAACATGACTACTACTACTACATAACTAACTACCGTGCTAGACACCCAGAAGTAAGAGAAATATTCACAAGTTCTTACTCCTTTGTAATACTTACTTCGATATGTTAATAAAATAGTACTTACATAAAGTCAGTTATAATAATAAGCTCTATTGATCTAAAGAAAATATAACTAGAAAAAAATCCACGTGGACCAGGCAGCAGGCGGGACCTGGTCCGCGTGGAATTTTTTCTAGTTATATTTTCTTTAGATTTGAACATTAAGCGGTTACATGCTTTAAAATAATGAAAATTATAACTCTATTGATCTGATCAAAATTATAAATTCAACCCTTAGATTAATCTAAGATTCAACCTTAAATAATTTCATGATGTTCATTTTTTTATAGATTCTATGTTACCTACTAAGAAGAAATAGATGTACATGAATGAGCCTTTCACACTCAAATACACTAGTACACTAAAAACGGTAATCTATTTTTCACATTTTGCTGGTTAGACACCCGGTTCAGACAGGTAATTTATTTTTAATTTTTTGAAAGAATTTGTATTGTTATTAAAATAAAAATGTAGTCTTCCTTCAGCAAAGTTTTCTATAAACAGTATGCAAGGTACTTTCCCTCCACGTGGCAAAGTTTTGGGACATTCTATATTTCATTCATCACCTCCTGAATAAAAAGTATCTAGCGCCCTCTGTAATTTTATAGACACAAAACAGGACGGCATTCTTGCTAATAACTTTGTAGCAGGCGTTATTTCACCCGTAGAGAAAGACAGTTTTTGTTCAATTTGTTCATAGAAATAATTGCTATCAAGGTATATTTTATAATTTTATTACTGGTGTCTGTGAAAGCAGCCTGCGGTGAGACAGTGTCAGTAATATGTATAGGCATAAAGTGTCCTGAACCTCTTTACACAGGTTTTACACAGGTACAAAAAAAAAATAAGTAAAACTTTTGGAAATCTATGTGTATACGATAACGCCTGAAGCTACTATAATGACTACAAAGGCCAGAGTACGAATTTATGATAGTAATGTATCCTCATCAACTCTGCTGGGGTACAGACCTTCCCTATGGATGGAATAGGGAGATTGGGCTATGACCCACCATGAGGGCCTAGTGCGGATTGGTGCTAGCAGCCGGGACCAACGGCTTAATATGCTTGCCGAAGCACGGAGGAGCTCGAGGTAAATTTTTGGTCCCCCATCCAATGACCGACCGCTGCAAAAGTAGCTTAACTTCAACGATCGCAGCCGAACGCGCTAACCACTTGCGCCATGGAGCTCCTCTAACGTGATTGAGTAACGAATAGCATCGTCAAAGTTTCTATAAAATATATAAAACTAAGGAGCGTCCTATAGAGCTAAGAACCAACTAGTTTTTTACATACAAAATTTGGTCTCAGTACAGTTACACGCTTTCAGTGAACAGTGCAGGTATCCACCAAAATTCCGTTACAGAGAGAGGACCATGTGACCAAATATCTTGATTTATTTCTGTTTGCCTGTGCCAGACAAACAGCGGAGGCGTAGGTATCAATTATTATTAGCGTCCCACTCGTCACCCTATGAGTCGGAACCCTAAATCCGTAACAAAACCTCCATTTTGATTGAAGAAAGATACTTGCCCGGGGCGGGTGCTTCGATTCGTTCAATCCAATCCCATTATCACTTGAGGGAAGGCATGGCGGATTTTCCACGCAGATCCAATCTCGGGAGAAACAGCATATCCATTCAACGGAACTACATTTCTTGTACTCCGTCAAACATAAGTTTAGGCAGGTACTTACTGCTCATTTGAAATTCTTATCTAAAGTCCAATAGCTTTTCTTAACACCTGGCTCCCATTCCCCTCACAAATACATTAGCTCTAAATATGAACGAATTATTTTAACGAATGATTTCGGGCTTTTATCTATCTGAATAATTTCGGTTAACTTTGTACGCTTACAGTTGGAGAGTATCGTATGAGCTTAATTCAGGGATTTCATTCATCCATTATTCTATCCATTCTTCCATTCAAATATTATTAATGCGAAAGTGTGTCTATTACCTCTCCACGCTCAAATTCGATTCCTTTTGGTTTTCACGATTCATTTTTAGGGTTTCGTATCCAAAGGGTAAAAACGACCCTATTAGTAGGACTCCACTGTCCGTCTGAACAGACGGAATTAAATAAATACCTATATTTAAGGGGGCCCCATACATCAAACGTGATTTTACTTGCGTATTTTTGCTTGATATTAATAACGGTAACAGGTAGAGGCTTGAAATATTTACAGAATATTAAGTAGCATATCGTCGGTGATATTCTGAAACCGCGGAACTAACAGTGTTTAAAACCGCGTATTTACAAAACTAGCAAAATCGAGATTTCGCGGGCTTAGCTTCGTTGTAGTGATTGGCTGCGTTCTGTGATGATGGCTGGGCCTATTATCCAATAGGAAGCCGTGGAATCGAATGTCTTTTCATCCGCGTAACTTCAGGTGATTGTTTATTGTGCCCAAACCGCGTATGCATGTAACTTGCTACTGGTTCGACGAAACCGCCTGTGATTTAAGAGCTACCACTTACGCATCATTTTTCATTGATTATTTGACTAAGTTATTAGAAGAAGATTGCAGGGATGTTGTCATCTGGATGGATGGCTGCACTGCACAGAACAGAAACTCAATAGTTTCTAATGCCCTTATAAGATTAGCAGTAGACAAAAATACAACAATTACAGAAAAGTATCTGGAAAAAGGTCACACTCAAATGGAGGTTGCCTCCGTACACTCCGTAGTGGAAAGAAAGCTGAAAAATGTTGAAATTTTTCTTCCTTCTCAGTATGCCTCAATTACAAAAGAAGCCAGGAAGCATCTTTCTCCATACCAGGTTTTTCAACCAGATTACACCTTTTTTAAAGACTACAGTCTAAAAGAATACCAAATTTATGATTCCATTCGTCCTGGGCGTTCTGCTGGAGATGATTGCGTAGTGGATCTGAGGGTTTTAAAGTATAATCCTAACGGCACAATAGAGTTTAAAAAACACTTTAAAGATGATTTCAGCCCACTTCCTCGGAGACCAAAACCTATTTCAGCTGTAGTTATAATGTACCTCCCCTGTATTCATCTAGACTGCCTATATTAGACAGTAAGTATCAGCACTTACAGCAATTAAAGAGTGTGATACCTGCAGATTGACACTTATTTTACGATAATTTGCCATTTACGAAAAAGTAATGTTTTATTGATCTCATTTTTAACAAAGACCTCAGTGCAATTATTATTCTACTCAGAAGTAATATTTATATACGTTTTGTTCTTCATTTTTAGTTTTAACTGTTAATTAGTAAGTACCCTCTCAACAAGGTATGTTTAACACACTTAGCTATAAAGAGCTATTTTTTTTAACATTATGGGGATTTATGGTGTTAATTTCCTGTATATTGTTGATTACCTAATGTACCGATGATAAATATGTGACAAAAATTAAACTCTGAAGTTGACTTAATAAATAATTATAGGATGTTGATTGTATTCTTTTGTTTTATTTCGGCGGACAATTCCGCTTAAGTGACATAAAAAAACTCATTTTGATTTTATTTGAGATAATAAAACCGCGAAAGTCGATTTACTAATTAATTAATATATTTAACAAAACTAATGCCTACAATACCAAGAAGAATATTATAATTTGACGGTTTAAATGTTTAAACAATAGAAAGTCATGTGATTCAGTAAATATTATGTTTTTCTTCGTTCCTGTAAAATTCACTGCACCTACCTTACGCGGTTTTAAACACTGTTAGTTCCGCGGTTTCAGAATATCACCGACGATATCCACATTAAAAATAAAATAAAAAAATAAGGAGGCTGCTCCCATACAACTAATTAATATTGTCACAAACGCTCTTGAAACGTAACCGCGAAAGTGCTAGAGATCGAGTTTGCCAGATCACCGCGGGTCGCGTTAGAGGTCGAGTAATGCGGCTCATTCTAAAATGAGCCTTATGCAGTGCGGCGTAAGGGAGAAAGTGCAACGACATCTGCACTTGATTACAAGTTATACGCGTTACCTGCTTAGGTTTAAGTAGGTACTATGTACTCGTGGATGCTAGGTAACGGGTACTTTCTAGAATGCTTCGATCGGCGTATATAAGCGCGATTGGCGCGGCGCGGCGCAGAGACAGTTGAGTTTCAACAGCGATTTCGGAGCGAATCCAAAGGCGATCAAAGTGCAACAAGAGTGTTCAAGTGCGATAGTTAAGAGTCTTGTATAGTGAAATACAGTGTTTAGTGAGTGTTTTGTAATTGACATTGTATGTTAATTGTGTGAACTGTGTGGTAAATAAAGAACTGTCAAGCGTGAACTGGCATATAATTTCGAACCCCAACCCGACACGTAACACCCGACACGTAACATAATAACACGTACATATGTCTGCCTGTGATATAAATTAGCTTTCTATATAATACTTAATATGCGAACAATGGAAAAAAAATGTTATTATACTGTCCAGACTAGGACTTCTGAATGTCGAATGAGTATGCCATCGGTTAATAATTTTTGTGTGTAGGTTTTACCAATTTACCAACGAAGGTGAACGAACACCGACATAATTAGATACAATGTTATGTGTAGGCTCTACGATTATTTTTTTTTTTGGAACGATGTTAAGTTAGGCGGGGTATGTTTTTTCTATACAAATGTTGTCGACCGATTCTTTCTTGAGTTTTTTCACTAAAGAAATGATTTTCATACATAACTTCCTAGCTGTGCCCCGCTGTGTTACCTGCGGTTTATTAGGGATATTTTCCCGCGGTAAAACGTAGCCTATGTGTTAAACCAGGGTGTCAGCTAAATCCATACCAAATTTTAATAAAATCGCCCCAGCCGTTTAGACGGGAAGATGTAACTAACTTACACACTCACAAACTTTTGCCTTTATAATATAAGGGCGATAACTTTACTCATTCTAAGCTCCTATGTCCTTTTTAGGGTTCCGTACCTCAAAAGGAAAAAAACGGGACTCTTATAGGATCACTTTGTTGTCCGTCCGTCCGCCCGTCCGTCTGTCAAGACCGTTTTTCTCAGGAACGCTAGGAGGTATCAAACTGAAATTCAATTTTAATACTCATGTCTACTGACCTGGAGCTGCGAAAAAAACATACTTCTAACCGTTTATGAGCCCACAGCCGTTTATACCGCAAACTCCCACGGGAATCAAAACCTACAAGGTACTTCCCGTGAAGTTAGAATCTTGAAATTTAGTACGAAGTAACGTCTTATAGTACAGATAAAGGAAAAATTGCGAAACTCGTAAATTTTTTGGTACATATAATAAAAAATATTTTTGAAAATTTTAAAGTTACTACCTCTTTTCTCATGAACGCGTAGAGGTATTAAATTGAGTTTGTACGTATCCCTCGGTGCGCGAGTCCGACTCGCACTTGGCCAGGTTTTTGAAGTTATACTTCTTTAGCCGCGTTATGAAAAAATTATGAGAGTGAAATTTTAAGATGCGCGCGCAACACTGTAACAGAAAAGTAACACCATGAAGTCGGCCGCTAAACCGCACATTACTCGTAAGTCTCGAAAAAAAGCTTCCAAAAAAATAGTAATAGGATCTCTTAGGCCGTATACAGAAAGAAAGCCGAAAGCCGATCGGCGCCGATCAGCGCCGATCGGCGCTTATCGGCGCCTATAGGCGCTGATCCTTTTTCTATGGACCGGCGCCGATCGGCGCCGATAAGCGCCGATAAGCGCCGACTCGCGCTGGTCCGAATAATAAATAATTTGTATTTGAATTATTTTCCTTAGATTAAATCAATCTAAGTTATAATCTTTTTATAAATCTAATAACTTTATCTTTTATTAACTAAGCGCTAAAATTATTTGTTTCGTACTTATCGAATGGTGATAACAAGTCTTTCTTCTGGAAGGATTGGTTGTTTATGCCAATTGCCCCAATTTTTCATCAAACGGTTTTTCACTAAATCCAAAATGTAATAAAATGTTTCTTGAATCATTCTTGTATATGTATAAAATCTTTGTTCATCAAATTTTTTTTTTTTTACAAATAAATTATGGTATTCTCCGAAACGTTTCCTTTCTCTATTTATAGGACGTATAGGTGTTTTTCGCATTTTTAAATAAACATTTTCTAACAAAACCAAATCATCGTCCGATGAGTCCGACATTTTACTTGATCTGCTTTAATCGGCTTCCTTTATGTAGGAAGGATCGGCGCCGATCGGCTTTCGGCTTTCTTTCTGTATACGGCCTTAGTCGCACATGTTGGGACGCTCGTCGCCTCTGATCACTGTTTTCATATTTATTATTTAATAAAACTGTAAGAATGTGCGGGAGGGCGAAGGGGGAGTGTGAGAAGACTGACGTCAAATAAAGATGATAGGCGTAGGTAGAAAATACTTATATTGTGATAACTATTCGATATTTGTAGGAGAAATGGTATTACTGTATCCCACAAGGGTGGAAGTACATGTATACTATTATCAAGACACTAAGACGTCCCACGTGGTGGAAGCGTATAGCGTGAAAGACAATAGACCCCACCTACGAAGCGATGACTTGGTCAATTTCCCAAGAACACCTTATACAAGTGGTGTCAGTATAGTATAGCACGATTCACATGCGTACAGCGCCATCTAGTAGCGGTCGGCGTGATGATATTTGATCCTATGATGTGCCATACAATCGGTGTCGGTATAGGATAGCGCGATTCACATGCGTACAGCGCCATCTAGTAACGGGCGGCGTGATGATATTTAATAGTATGGTGTTACAAAAATAATAGTGGATTATTAGACATCTGTTCGAAAGGTACTTTGAACGATCCACGGAGCTCCATAAGATGATCGCGTTGTCAAAAACAATGTTGGCACGCTCGTCGCCTCTAATCACTGTTTTCATATTTATAATATTTATCCACATGTTTCTAGTTTCTATATAGACACAACGTGTTTTAGTTACTTACAAGTGCTAATTACATATGGACTAATAACTTAAATTCAGTAGTGATTTTAATTGAATATTTTGAATATTTATTTAATTTTTCAAATTAAAACTGAACTTAATTGACTGTGTTAACTATCCTTTTCCAGTCCTTTTATTATTTTATTGTAATTATTAATTATTTGCATGCAATTAAAAAATATTTTTAATGATGCTAAAGAAGTATAACTTCTCACGCGCGTACATAAGTTACACGCATCCATTTTTTTATTTAATTTGTGTTTCAAAGAAACTGGTAGCCCTAAAAAATACCAAAAATAAACAAATTTTTATCACCACTAAAGATGTCTAGCCTTTAGATTCAATAAGCATTTACAAAAAAAGCAATACATACATGGAAGCCTTGTATATTTTTTTATTAATTTTACCTATTATTCTATTGGTTTGGCTCTCTACTATTTCCTCCTCGAAAATTAGCTGGGTGCCTATATGTAAAAGAAAATTTTAATTTACATATAGGCACCCAGCTAATTTAACCCAGCTAAGGAAATAATAGAGAGCCAAACCTATTGCAGGGTATTGACCAATGCGCTATTCCTCAAATGTCTCTCAGCTCGCGTCCGCCCTTAATTTTCGGACGGTAGCTCTAGCAGATGGCGGCTAGGAGAAGATACATGTAATATTTTGGCGTCACAACGTAGCGAGGCAGCTAGCTAGGCAACTGGGTGGGCAGCTAGATGGGCAGAATCTCGTGACCACGCTTGATGGGTAGGATACTTTTTTGATGGAATAGTTAGATTGGGCCATGGTTCGTTACGCGGGCCCAGTGAGGATACGTAGGTGGTATATACATTATTAACTTCGTTCCAACCGAGTGCTCCACGAAACTATTTACTTTTTGTATGAAGAAACTTGCTCAAAACCTGACGGAAACGTGCACCGACGCGGTTACGTATAAACTTTTCGTACCTACCTATATCGTACCCTCAGGGGAAAAAAGGCATAAGACGGAAATGCTGATTTTTCAGTATGGCGAAAAAACTATATTTTTGGGCATATTTACTTTATTTCCAAACGTAGAAAAATTATTCATATATCAAAAAAAAAGGAGAAAAAATGTTGCACTGCGTGATGTTTTTAAGTTAATGCTAATGATTATAGTTTATTAGGAATTGTTAAAATAAATTATTATGCTACTTTTCAGAATGTAATAAAATAAAGGATTCCGAGTATCAAAATTTATGCCAGACTTTGCCAGAAAAGTAAAATGTATTTCAAAACGTATGTTGTATTAAAGCAGTAATGAACTTGTACATACGAACACTTATGCTAGTATAAGTAAGATTACTGCATTATTTCCTTTATTAAAATTATTTTTGAAATGTATAAGCAATACTTACCCCTTTTTTCAATTTAAGGGCTTCTTAAGATAACTTAAGTAAACAATAATAATAACTTATTCCATCATATGTTATAGAATAGTTAGTTGCATATTAACACATTTTATTTAGGGAAAAAAGGCAATGCATTTTTTGCATTGACTATTTTTTATTTCAGGCAAAATACTAATTTTAGTTTTGGTTACAATTAAAGTTCGTACTATAAACAATACAATAATAATTCAGGAATGTGGAGTTTGGGTGAAGATTACTACCACTATTGATTTTTTTTATAAATTCTTATATAAACAATAGATAATTTGTTAAGACTTGTAACAATTAACAAAATAAGTTTTTTCTCGGGTCCGTACAACAAAATATTATGTTCTCTCAATTAAAAACTAAAGTAAAAAGCAAAAGGACATTGTGCAAAAATGTATGGACGCAGCACCCACGTCCGCCACGGCTTAAACTACATTTGTTTGAAAGGTATTAAAGTCGTGATCATCTGTCCCAAAGCGCATCAAATTCCATGCCGGGGGGTATTTAGTTATTTTAAGTTAAATAGGTACAAGTACTATAACGAGCGAACATTAATGAAACAAGGGAATTAATTTAGTTAGTTCAACCCTACATAGAGGGCTCAGGTATGCCTATATTATTCCTTATGTTATTCTGCCGTGTTAGAGTAAACCCAAAAATCCCCACATGGGTTGGCTTTTTTTCAAACAGTCTGTTCATTGTAGTAAATTATCTACGTAAAACGGAGCGACCATAAATCACACAAATTTGTCGACGCATAGAAGAAAACATGAGCCCAGTTCATCCATACCAATTAACAAAACCGATAATCGTGTTCCAATGTCCAAAGCGCGTTAGATAAAAATCAGTCAAGTGACAGGGAGCGCACAGATACAACGAAGTAAGACGAGTCGACTAGTTGCAACTGGAAGTCCCTCAACCCCCGTAAACCGTTTTGAGGTATCTGAATAAGTGCAAGCGAAGGATGGTCGCTAGGCTTTGTCGGTTGTATAGTACGATATGGCACATTATTATGGTTACTAATAATATAAAACAAAGGAACAAAACAATTAAATGAATTTGTTTAGCTACTTAAATATGCCGTATAGCTCAATTGTACTTTGTAAAATTTAACATGCCTATTATAGAATTATTATCCGTTAAAGTACGTAGATCCTAAAAGTAGATTAATTATGTGTCATATCTTTTGACTACCACGATATTTTTTTACGGTGTCATAATAAAAAAAGGTAGTTTTTCATACATCTTTCGCGCAGCTGGGTGTTTTTGCCCATTGTTCTTAACAAATTAAGGTACGTTACACATTGCCAGCACCTTTTGTTTTCAAATAATGAACGAATAAAAATACAAATAAAATGTCTTCTTTAAGCAATAATGAGATCAAAAATCTTTAGATGGTAATGATATTTTCTACTGCAAGAGAGGTTTGGCAAGAGTTGCACCGATTATTTGATGGCGTAACAGAAGATAAAGCCTATGATCTCTGCATGAAATTATTCGGACATAAGAAGGATCCAAACGACGACATGGCGACCCATTTATCAGAATTAAAGAACATGTGGCAAGAGCTGTCTATGGAAATGAAGAAGACGGAAGGAATTACTGCTGATTTACCCGATATGTTCCTCATTTGCAAGATATTGGATTGCTCCAGGGCATCCCCAACACTCTCCTCTTCCGGGGGGAGAGGGATGTGTCCGTTTGACTCGGACGCTCACTGGTGAGGTGGCGGAAGATTCCGTAAGGGTTCCCGTGACCTCATCTAGTGCCGTTGTCTCAACCACGCTGGTTGGGACCGTGGACCGAGTGAGGTGTGGGGCGTCTGGTTTTTAGTGGGTAGGGCCCCTCCCTCCTGGGCGTTCGGGCAGGACGGGTCGGGAGGAGTCCAACATAACCCCGTTGCCACTCCCAGGTGGCGGGGTATGCGTCACGCATTTTCCTGACGGAAAAAAAAAGATATTGGATACCTTACCGGAAGAATTCTTCGCCTTTAAATCTAGTTGGTTGTTATTATCAAGTAAAGAGAGGACTATAGACAGCTTAACTAGTCAGCTATGTTCTCACGAAAGAGCATTATCTTCAAAAGGTTCCGAGAACTGCGGAGATGCACTGACTCTTCAAGGACCATCCAAAACACAAAGGATTCCTAAATATGACAAAAAGAAAAATAAATGTCATTTAAGTGGTGAAATCGGCCATAAGGTAAAACAATGCCATAAATGGAAAGCTGATGGACGCCCGCTGAAAACAACATCTGACACGAAATTAAATGAAGCTGTGAACATGAACGTAATGGTATTGAATATCAAAATAGCTGGTTTGTAGACAATGGAGCTACAAATCAAGTTACAAACCTAACACACGTATTCAAGACTTTTGAGTATTTTGATCGATCACATACTGTAACGGCAGCTAATGAACAAGCCATTGAAGCGATTGGTAAAGGAACTATTAATGTCCAAACAGATTTAGGAAGCCACAAGCAATTGATTACTCTCAATGATGTTTGGTACTGTAACAGGGATCACAAAAAACTTATTCTCAGTACTATCAGCCCAAGAAAAGCTCGTAAATAGCATCTTCACGTCAGAAGCTACAAAATGTAAACTTTTGATTGGTAACAAAATCCTGTTGGTTGGAGATAAACGGAAACAAGGTGGACTTTATAAGCTTCGACTAAGAAATGTTTCACAAGATAAAACAACGGAGATTAATGTACTGAACGCAAGGGACATTCTACAGCTTTATGATGAGTAAATCGCTCACCAAAATAAAGCTCGCGTGAAAAAAGTGTTAAGCAGAGAAATTGGAAAAAAACTAAAAACATATACTACTGCAGAGAAAGAAGTTTGTAAAGGATGCATGTATAGTAAAGCACACAGACTAAAATTTGGTACTAGAGAAGGTGTTATAAAACCAGGAGAACTTATCTTTGCAGACGTTTGTGGATCCTTCATGTACTCGATATCGAAACTAAGATACTTCGTAGTTTTCAAAGACGCCTATACTGAAAGAAAAATCAGAAGTCTACAAAAAGTTGGAACTTATGTTAGCTGAGATAAAAGCAACAGGACATAGAGTCAAACAACTTTTTACAGACAACGGAGGGGAATTTGATAATGAGAAGGTTAAAACTATATTAGAATCGAATGGCATCAAGCACAGAGTGACAATGCCACATACTCCTCAGCAGAATGCGTGCGAGAGAGATAACAGAACAGTTGTTGAAGCAGCTAGAACTATAATGAATGCGCGAGGTTTTCCTCAAGGCCTATGGGCTGAACTAGTAAACACATCACTCTATATCTTGAATCACACTGGTCCAACGGTGTATGACAAGTCACCTTACGAATTGTGGTTTAACGAGAAACCCAGAATTGGTCTTTTAAGGATAATAATAGGAAGTACCTGTTATGTGCATGTTCCTAAGGTATAAGAAAAAAGTTAGACAAAAAGGCGGTTAAAGGAATTCTAGTAGGATATAATGAAAATGAAGGATACAAAGTTTGGATTAAAGACAAACAAACTTTGGTTAACTCAAGGGATGTAATTAAAGAAGAAAGAAGTAATCATTATTTTACAGCCGCACCGAAGTATGTATTCTTATGTTTCGGCGCAAAGAAAAAAATTTAGTGGAAGAAAGCAGTAAGAGTTCTTATTCTAATTTATTTTAAGTTCATAAGTAGTAAACAGTCATACTGCTATTATCATTTCTTTTTGGTTAAGTAAGTGCATTTAAGATAATTTCCTTACCTAGTTAATATAACGAATAAAAACATAATCGTATATACAAGACTACCGATGTAAAAAAAACAAACGCATTTAAATCATAATATTTATTACTTTTTATTTTTTACATTAAATTTTAGCGATAAACGTAATATTAAGTAATACGTCATATTTCTTAATTTATTCTTTGCGTTATATCACATAATCTTTTAATCCTTAAGAAAAAATGTGATGTAATAAAAAATCTCAAAATTAATTTCTTGTATTAATTCGTCAAATTTAACAAGAAAAATATGAAAAAAATTTAGCATATGTATCGTCAAACGAACTTTTCAAATATGATAAAATCGATGATTCAACGTAAATTCACTTATGCCTTTTTTCCACTGGGGGTGCGATATGTAAATAGTTCGTTATGGTTATTAGCGAGGTCGCTACCATGTACATACATTGTTTTTGTGAGTCCCCGATATTTCGGCACTTTACATGTTACTTATTGTGGGTCCCCGTTCCGGTTTCGGTTCGGTTTCTGGTCCCCGTTTCTGCTAGAGATGGGCGTTTTTATATATTTTTGAAATCGATGCGCATCAGATAAATCGCATCAGATGCCCGCATCGATGCCGGCATCGCATCGATGTCAACTGAATGTCGATATTTGTATCACAGGATACGATGCAATATGAATTTCTACAGATGCGTGTTTTGTGTGGGTGTGTCTCTTCGATTCCTCGAATCAGGACTTGAAAATGTAATCGAAAACCATTTATTTACTTTTCGGTATGCTATCCGAAAAGATTGAATGCTGGCAAAATTATTACATAAAAAATTTCACTCAGAGCGTAGGTTTTGAACGCAGGCAGGATGCCAGGTTTGGATGCGCGCATCCGATACGACTGGATGCCGTTAATGGATGCCGATGCCATCTAGTTTTTGTCATCGTTACTATAGCAACAGTGCCACAAACTTTCTGTGCCGGTGGCAAAAATTTGAACTACAATTTATCCATAGAATTTTGACATTTTTATGACATATTTGTTCACCGCTAGCGACATCTCCACCGGCACAGATAAGTTTGTGGCACTTGCTATGGTAACGTTGACAAAAACTAGATGGCATCGGCATCCAGTAGCATCGGATGCGCGCATGAACGAACCGAAACCTGGCATCGTTATCGCGCATCGTTATTCTAAAAACGCCCATCCCCAGTTTCTGCACGTAGACTTCCGTACTTGGTCCATTGTGGGCAGGGTATGGGCTACCTAGCACAGCCAACCCAGCTCCTTCCAGAAACGCAGTAGTCTCCTGAGACTCGCAAGCCTCTAGGAACGTCCTCGGCTTCCTAAGGATTGACGCTCGGTGTTCTGCCACGCTCATGCATTCCAGGATCACATGAGCGGCCGTTTCGTCTTGTTTATAAGACACACATCAAAAAATTGTAAGCAAAACACAACATTTACAGATATTGTATGTTTTATTAATTGATGTTTTTTTCTTTCTTAGCAAAGTAAATTGGTATACTATATTTCTTGTTCTCGAAAATATAATTCCCTGATTTAAAAAATAGAAACTTTGCGATTGTGTTTATAAAAGTATAGTTTAAACATAAGGGTTACAGAAGTAAATTAAGTACCTAGCTAAATGACTGAATGCCAAATGATTTACTACGAAATGAAGTTGATACCATACGATGATATGAATAATTACATTACAACATTAAAGGTTCTGCGATACAAAGTTTACCCGAAATAATGACACTGAAACACAACAATGATTATACCGCGATGCCACTTTGAGCAAAGATCCGACCTAAGATGTAACTTAATAATAATTGCGACAGATTGTCAACAAACCTTCAAGATTTCTTGAGACATTCAGCCATGTTATTATATTTTTATATTTATTAGCCTTTATCAGCTAGATCTTTAAATCTAAAGAAAATTTTAATAGAAAAATTCCATTGGGTCCAGGTTTCAGACGGCATTTAAACCTTCATCTGCTGCTATCCGGGCAGACCCAGTCACTAAACAATTATGCTACAAACACATTAATGGCCGTGTCTAATTTCCTCTAGTATTTCTTATGCTGCAAAGCATCCACCTGTATAGCGGAAGTTACGATTATAATCCTGTCTGAAACACAAAGTGGATTTTTTTCTACTAAAATAATCACTAGTTTTAGCCATGTTGTCCAAATCTATAAAAAAGATCACGCGTGTACAAAAAATTGGACATATTTACAGGCTAACACGCGCAATATCTTCTCGATTCACATGCTAGCATTTATTAAGTTCCACGGGGATTGATGTTAGATTTTACTCGGGCGAGAGCCCTCGTTACCCACGCGTGGACGTTCTTTGAATCCCAATGAGCTTTCGGAAGCGTTTCAAGAATGGGAATCAATACTATTGGCCACATAGTATTTACCTTATGCGCCTTGTCCGCTCCAATTTCACCTGAATTCCGAGTATTTGTACCTTGGAGTGTTACTTAGTTGCCTTTTACGAGTGTGCACTATTCTGGAAATAGTTGGAATCACATCGGGACTGAGACTGAATTCTGCAGACCTTTAACGTTTATGCTGACTGTTTCTGCACAAAGGTAGATTAATATCTGAGGTTTTTGGAATATAATGATGATAATGTTAATTGGTATGATCATTACTGCTCTCACTTAGAGAACGATTTCGCATTGATTTGGCATTTTATTAGCTCTAAAGATAGTCTAGAAATAAAGAGAAAAAGTGACGGATGTTCTGCTCGAATTAAAGCGATGTACAGTCACGTGCTGTGATTTAGGTCTTGTTTGGGACATATTCCTTCGATATGTAGTTTGAATATTCGCGGTCAAAATCTCCAAATCAATATAGAGTTGAAACGCCATAAAGGCAATATTTACCTCCTATGGGTCTCATTTCGTCTTTAATTTTTTTGTTATGAACATTATGTCGTGTCGCACAAGGAAATTTTTAAATTTTTAAAAATCACACGATTTATTGGAATCTCTATGTTGTTTTTCCGAAATAGGAAAGTATTTTTTATAAGCGATACAATATTTATTTTTAAAAATTATTTTATGTAGAAAACCAATAGGGAATACATCAACAAATAACTGATAGTATTTTACAGGTGAGTATGGCCAATTACAGGTTTCCATTAAGTTAAACATTAATAGTTTAAAAAACTAAAAACACGTTTTTATTTACTGCACTAAAGAGCCAAAATTAAACAAAATATACTCTCTGCTTACTTCATTAGGGTCTTAGAGCAAGCCATAAAATAAACTTCAAAGTGGCTTACTCTAAGGCCCTAATGAAGTATATATTGTTTATTTTTGGCTTTTTTGTGAAAAAAGGTCCTCGTCATCAGGAAAAATGAACAGGAGGCCAATCGCCTACGGGGATTGCTATGGCTATCGCTATCGCTTACGATTTCATTTTGTTATTTCTGACCGTCGAAGGTTTTCAAATACGAGGTCCAAAACGCATAATTTAATATATCCCGAATTCCCGATACCTAGATACTGAACATAAGAAGTGCATTATTAATTACTCAATCATACATCAATTCGCTACAATCAGTATATTTGAAATACCGATTGCCCAGGTGAAAAAAAGCTATGAATCCCTCATTGATTTGTGGTCATTACCTTTTCCTGGTCACAATTAGGTTAAGATAAATTGCTCTTAGTTTTAATTGGTGCATTTGGTAACATTAAAGCGCTACAAACTTAGTTGGTGAAGAAACGAATGGCCTGAAAACTCCTGAGGAATTTTTAGTACCTATCTTAAGTTATGAATATACCTACGTCCATGCAATGTCTGAAGATGAAGTTTCTTAACATACAAATGAACTTCAATTTACTCTCAGAGGTGGGCGTTAATTATTATCGTGCGCATTTATAGTATTCACTGTCTTTGTTCCAATAAAATATAAGTATTTCATAATTCATTTCATATTTCAAGTGCTTATTACCACATGATTACAGAATATAAATTCCAGTTTTACTTTGGGTGTATGAACTCTTTCATCATATTGAGGAGAGGAGTACTAACTTGTACTTATAGCATTAAACATAAGTGTTTTAAATGAAAGTCAGTAATTTTTTATAGTTAATTTAAAACACTTACGGCAGTACTAAGTGACTTCACTTTCTTTGTCATAATACGCCATTTTGATAAACTTTACATTGAATTCGCGTCTCTGAGTGCGGCCGTTAGTACTTTGTAAAATACTTTGAAAAAAGTTAGTTAATGAAAACATCGAAAAAATGGTTCCGCCCCATTTTTTCGATGTTTTCATTAACTAACTTTTTTCCCTTTAGTATGTTAAAAAAATTACATGTAATTAGTCGTTAAACATTACTTTACAGCAATTTCTATAATACTTATTTGCGTTTCAGAACTAGTGTAAAGAAACACTTTCAAAGGAGTTAATCACGAGTCGCAGAACGGGGAAGCCGGGCATGCGTTAATTACATAGGGAACTAATGTTTGCCCGCGACATCGTCTCCGTGGAGGAAAAATAATTTCCCATACAAACTTCTGCCCCCTTTTCACTTATTTAAAAAAATATTTCTAGAACAAAATCTATTCTATGCCCTTTTTAGGGTCTCAAACTAACTCTATACCAAATTTCGCTCAATTCGGTTGAGTTTTTTTACAGCATAAACAGGTAACAGACAGACACACACTTCTGCATTTATATTATTTGTATTGCTATGGTTATTTAAGTAACGTTATGGAATTATTCAGGATTCTAGAATTAGGTAGCTCACATTCTTTGCCAAGTAGAAAAGATCTCTTAATTTTAACTCAACAAATGCTCATTGACCTAATTACCCTTACTACAAAGCAAACTTCCAAAAGGTTAAAAACTAACTATGATGCCGATGCATGGGACTTGGACCTTCGTCTCAAAAACCTCAAATTTGTACAATCATTAAATAAAACTAGTTTTAATGGGTTAATGCACGAAACTTTATTTATTTATTGACGTTTCGCAGCCTTTTCAGGTCTGCATCGTCAGAATAATGAGTTTTTCGTCAATGTTCGTCAAAAAAAAATCATACAAAAAAAAACATTATTCTGACGATGCAGAACCTGAAAAGGCTGCGAAACGTCAATAAATAAATAAAGTTTCATGCATTAACCCGTTAAAACTAGTTTTATTTAATGAGTGATGTGCGTGAAAACCTGAGAAACAAATTTGTACAAATATGTGTAAAACAGCTCGTAAGAAAAAAAGCGTTGTTAAAATAAATTATATAGTAAGTTACCTGATAGCATTAAATATTATATAAATACATTTGAAAAAATACTGGCGAAAATTTTGTGCATAAATGTTATATTATAGAGATTTTATTTTTATTAAAGATTTGATAGCTTAATGTCTTTATTCCTTTTTTATATTTTTTTATTGTTCTTAATATTATATTAATGGTATATGTAATGATGATAAGATATGACGTTTAAATAAAATTTAACAACTTAATGTTAACGATGACAACGAATATACATGATTTATTTCGTTTGACATACATTTTCTTGACGTATTTGATAAATTACAAAATATAATATACATCAAATTATTATATACATGATTTGATTTGAAATATCACAGCACGGAACTCCGTTATTTCATTTGTAACAGAAAATGACTTAACCTCGTCTCGTGGAGACAGAAATGACCCAATCAGTTTGAGCAATAAATTCAGAAACCAATCACGATTGGTGCGATACATAATAATCCATTTATCCCAGCGTTCTCGAGCGAAGCTTAATAGAATAATTGAGTGTGTGCCACGTGTATGCTAACACAACACTCCTAATGAGTCCCTCAAATCAGTTTCAAATTGCCATTTGATTCTACTTGTCATTCAAAGCTGTCCCATGATGGTTCACAAGCGTGACAAGTATGTAATAGTACCTATGTAGTTTTGATAGAGATGTAAAATAGACACCCTACAAAAAGTATCTAAAGTACAAGATACTAGGTAGTCAAATATTTAGATAACAGATATAAGATACCTTTGGTAAAAGTATTTAAAATACTAGATACAAGATACGTATTTTCTAAATATGTAGTTTATAAAGATACTTTTTGGAAGAAAGCATATTTTTATTGGTTTTAAGGTTTATTTAAATTAGTAAGTTTTATTATAATGCAATACATTTTTCTTAGAATAAAGAATAAGTTTTGCTAAACACCGAATTTGATGAAATTTATCCGCTTCACACGAATTGGAGCGCCCGTCTTGGGAAGTAACATCCACCTTACAGAAGACCATAGTGTGGCCTTAAACACATAACCGCGTTGCGGCGCCGCGCCGCAATTTCCAGCGTTAGGACGTCATACTTGTTGACAAGGATTCAGTTTGTTTCTATCACTCTTGCAAACAACACGCGTCAATCCGGAAGCAGTTTTAAAATTAAAATGTCTGACGTTGATATCGACCTTACAGTCAAGCCCAGTATTTCCAAAGCAGTAACAGGTTTCCTTCCTTTAAAATTTTCTGTATATATTTTGATAACTCGCTTAATTTCTCTTCAAATAATTTTATACTCGTTCTAAAGTAAGCGATAAATTTATGTTTTTTTGTCTATCTTTAATGCTTTGTATCTTCGAGAAAAGTACTCGCCATCGGGATTCATAGCCTTATTAAATGGATGTATCCAGTATCTTCTTCGTCGTAGGTATATTTAAAACAGAGTAATGTCTTTTTAATAACAAATAAGCAATAAGTTTCTTACGACGATCTATGGCAGAGACACGTCTATCCACAATAAAAAATCACGAGCAAACTGGTTACCCTACCATACCATAAAACGCTCTTTTTCGCGACATCGCAACGCATACTGCCAATTTTAGCGTTGCGGCGTCGCAACGTGGTTATGTGTTTCGGCCCTATGATAACACTACCTTTTTTGGTGTTGTGTTTCTGTCGCCGAGTAAGGTCCCCAGGCTCGACGGGTAAGGGTAGGATTATAACATTAAAAAAATATAAATTCTTCAAACATTTGAATCGAAGCATTAATTTCTTATCCCAACAGCGAAGTGAATAAAAACAAACTCGTATAAAATTAAGATTTTTGGCTAATTAGGCATCTAAACAAATATAGTAAGTACTCTCAGATTAGATGCACCACGAGCGCTCAAAATGTGCCCGGATCAAGTAGTGCTTAACACCGCGTAAGCATTAGGTACTTCGTCTACAGCCGCGCGCGGACCATTATGTAAGTTTCGGTTTTTTCATAGTCACCAAATCAATATTTGTTAATTTAAAGCATTTATAATTAATTTAGTTTCAAAACTTGCTATGAACTACTTTTGATAAAAATGATTGTAATAATGAAATGCATAGTTGGATTCGGCACATTCGTTTCTTGTCCTAGCTTTTCTTGCAGGCAATATTTTTAACCTATTAACCTGCTGTTAACAGTTCTTTCAGTATTATGATCAACGGTCATAAAAGTTTGCAGCAAAGTCGTTATTTTTTTAAATTTCAATGTTTGCATTAAAATTGAAATTATTCAATATCTCATCAACCTAACACTTTTCCGCGATAAAAAGTATCCAATGTCTCAATCCAAGTAATAAACTATATGAGTGCCAATTTTAATTCAAATCCGTTCATCTGTTTTTTTCGTGATTGACTAACAAACATACAATCTTTCACATTTATAATATTAAGAAGGATATGAATGGTGACTTTCAATGTTTCATTAAATATTCGAGATCATCTCACGGACCTCTGTAGATCATTCAATGTACTTTTAGGACAGGTTTCGGCGACGATGTTGTTCGTTTTGTTGTATCTAAGGTTTTAAATATTGTTGCATTTAAACCTCATTTTTTTCTGGAAAAATATTGAGGATCTCTTCAATTGGCAAGTGTGGGTTACATACAATGCGAATAGATGGTGCTGCCCTGCAGCTTCACATTTTTGTTGGTTACACTTCTATCGCATGTTAACGGCACACATGTCCGTTATTTTTTAAATTAATATCTAGTGTTAGAAAAAACAAACTTGAAAAAGTTGCTATCTAGTTAAAGTGGCAGCTACGAGAAATTGTCTGTTTGAATGTAGATTTTTTCATTCTATTTTTCCAACTTTCCAATATGTTTATTTTTTAAAAAATGTATGTAAGTTAACTTGCAAGCTGTAATATTTAAAAAAATAACTTACACATCTTTTTTAGCTATCCAAAATGCTATAATATAAAATAAAGAAGAAAGTGGTTTCAGACCAACAGATTACAGATAGTAAATGTTTAAAAATAAACGAAATGACATTTTATGAAGTAAAGAAACATGCCAATAATTTTTAATAATTACAACTCATAGTTATACCTATATTTTCTTTTTAAGCATTAACTGCTACATGTTTAATCATGTTCTACATGGCCGCCTCTATTTCTTACACAAATGATCATTCTTCTTTATAATCCACTTTTGATGACCTTGATACCATAACCCGTTTTAAAAGAAAACTTACCTCTTCAAATGAGACGAAACATGTGGTTTCAACACGAATACTTTTTGCAGACCGTTGAAAGCTATGCCTTGTAGAGATTTTGACTTGAAAATGCGCGCGTTTTATTGGCGAAACTTTTATTTGACTTTATGTTTGCAACATGGCACTTTGTAATTGCTCGAGCTTAGTCATAATTTGTGCAAAAGGGCTTTCCAGCTAGGCCTTAGTAAAAGGCTCATTTTACCATAAAAAACCCATTAATATTTAATGGTCAGCAATTCGTAATGCTCGCAAATTATACTCTCTAGCGGAGTCTTAACTTGGGTCACGAAATTACACCTTGTAAGAGTATTTTGTTTTTGTCATCCACGTAAAAGGGAAGGTACCCATAAAATGTGTCGCTTAAAACTTGAATTTTCCCCTTTACATTTGCTCTTTGCCTTGTCATTGGAAATTAAAAAAAAACTTCTTTCGTAAATTGATTCCCGAACGAAGCCTAAGCATGAATTTTGACAGCTACGTAATCGTATTGGAACATCAAAGTGAAATACTCAAGGAAGAACGTATATTCGGTTAATTACTGTATATCACCTTAATCTGTTTCTACCGAGCGATCTTTCTCGTGTCTCTCTCACTACTGGACATTGGCGAAATTTCTGTGTATAACGGAAAAAGCCACAGAAACAAAAAAAAAAGTTTCTATCATTTATGTGCTTACGTCAAAAGTACTTACTACACATTAAGTTTTTCTAAAGCAAAAAAAATGAGTTTCCTAATCAGTTAAATACAAATAATGAAGCTCTATTTTAATTTTAAGTTCTAGCTTTCAGCCTAAATAAAATTGGGTCTTAATATTGTTGCTTACGACACGTTTTCCAGAAATTACATGGCTTAGAACGCCCAACGAAACCACAAAATTCCTCCAGGAAAGTTAATTAATAATATTCTTAAGTGTTCGAGTTACCTTAAAGTTGGTTGCCTTAACTGGGTAAAAGCGTCGAAGGGAACTCCGCCATCCCTTTTGTTTATTTATTCGGAAAACGCAACATTTTCATGCAGCATTGAAAACTTTTATGCTACAGAATTACCTTCTGTGTAAAATTATTCTTAACTTTTTGGGCAGAAAATTGTGAGTTGTGATTAGGGTTACCATCCGTCCGGATTTTTGCCTTTTGTCCGGACTTTGTCCGTTTTTTTTTATTAGATGGAATTTGAGTAAAACTGCTTATTAAGTTATATGAAATAAGTCAAATATATATTATTAAGTTCTCATTAATTTAAAACAAAATAATCATCTTTAAAAATCAACAACGAGACCCCCCTCGCGATGCGATAACTAAGCGATTAGCGAATATCACTGTAACTAAGTGGGTGATGTTTGCACTTTGTGACTAAAATGTCCGGATTTTTATCGAAATGTCCGGCTTGATGTCAGCACTTTTTAAATTTTTAAATATAGTTATATACAAGGTAGTGCCAAATAATAATTCAATTTTGTATTTGTTTAAATTTTTTAATTTATAAAAAAAAAATTGTCAGTGGTGAAAATCTCTATTAAGGACCCATATCTGTAGTGGTTTGGCGGCCAAAGAAATTTCAAAAAGGGAACAGATTACAATAGTTACTATACAGCAAAAATAATATGAACACTTTAACGCCAGAAAAAATATTGTGTTCGTCATTTAATTTGAAAAAGAGTTGTAAAGGGCCGTGGTAGTATAATGGTCAGTGCATTCACCCGGATAGCGGTTCCAGCCCCGTCTGCTGCCTGGTCTGCGTCGAATTTTTTCGAGTAAAATTTTCTCTAGATTTAAACATCTAGCAGTTGAATGCTTAGAATAAAAATATAACTTAGTAATTGTATATTATTTCCGCACATTATTTAAGAAAAGTACTATACAAGCCTTGGCCGCAACTAGGCATTGATGGACTAATGTGTGTTTGCCTCGGCTTCGCCGTACATTTACACTTTCGTCCATCAATGCCCTTTTTGCTGGCCGTTGCAGTAATGTACTATTACACACCTGCATGTCACTTTCAAATTCCCGATATCTAAGTTTTCATTTGGAAATTATAATTGTTCTTTTAACTGTTAGGCACTATAGTTTTCGAAAGTACTTACCCTGTGGTGATTAATGTCATCTGACTACGAGGAAAAGGTATCAGCTGGCGTGTTTTTTTACGTTTTTCTGTAACTCCCAGTCCAGAATTGAGCTAATAAGTTATTTTTATCGTTTCGGGTATAAAAACTTGAGACATTGTTATCTGAGGGGCAGGAAATTTATTGAATTGGTGTGGTCGACGTCTCCTATTGTATTTAAAAGCTCTTTCATAGTATTTTTCATATGGAAAGTATGATTTAAATATACTCTTAAGTAGCCGGCACCCGCGATTGTGCATGCGAGGTTTATTGGTTTTGCCATATAAACTTTTACCCCACTAAAGAATGATTTCTGGTTAAAAACCATTCTCAATCCTTTCCTGGGACTCAAACTATCCCATTACCAAATTTCCTCCAAATCGGTTCGGTTAAGTGTGAAGAGGTAACAGACAGACACACTTTCGCATTTATAATTTTAGTATGCATATCGAGTAGTGTGATGGCATATTGGTAGTGTAGCGTAGCGCATTAGGTCTGTGATCGTAAATGAATAATGATGGATGGATGAGTGATCAAATATTGACTATCTTTGGCATAGGGCAACATTGACATGGGGAGTGCCATTAGCCATCCCAACTAACACATTAGTGAAAAATACATCTTTCCTTAAAGCTCCAAGGTCCATAGTGTTGGCATAAGGGAGTCAGTATTAGGCATGAGTTCGATAACAGCTATAATTACATCTTATGGTCCCAACAGACTCCTAACGTTTTTTGTTTTGGTTCTTTGTATATGGCTGATACCAATAGGATGTAGCAATAGCTGCACTGTACTCATATTTTTATCTGATTTGCCACTTTTAGACGCATAAGGATTCGCATCGCATTTTGGAGGAGGAGCATGAGTTAAGCAACTTTCGCAGTGGTCGATCATTGGATGGGTTACCAAAAATCTTCTATCTCGAGTTCCTCCTCCGTGCTTCGGAAGGCACGTTGGTCCCGGCTGCATCTGCAATCGTTAGCACCTGTTTATCCACACTGGGCCCGCGTGGTGGGTCATGGTCAATCACCCTATTTCATCCATAGGGAAGGCCTGTGCCGCAGCAGCGCAGCTGCGTGGCTCTACTCACCTTCTGTTCGCGGCGAGGTTGCACTATAATGTCTACTTTGAACTACTTCTTCGAAAGGCACGTTAAGCCGCAAGGCCGTGTTCAGATGGCACGTGCGCGCTACGCGTAAGCCCCGCGCGTCTGCAGCCGCGGCGGGGCGGGTCTAACACGCTTTGAAATTGGATACAAAAAATTTTTAGTCAAGTGGCACATCAATAAACCTTAAATTTTATTTATCGAAGCCCAACCACGCTCGCCTTGCACACGCCACGCATATGCGTTGCACCCGCCCGAAAAATGAATTTGAGATTAATTGATAATTGTCATAGGACTCAAATTTTACGCAAGCAATACACACGCCTAGCACCCGCGCTTGAAAAAAAAATGTGCGTTGTCGCCGAGGCTCATCTGAACACGCCCTAAGTCTTGCTGAATTTTCAGTCTTTATTACTTATCCATCATTCCGCAGTGGGCCCGCGTGTGGTACTATGGATAGCTCACTCTATTTGTATTATGAAGGTCCCAGCACTTAGAAAATTAAGAGAATTAAGAAGATTGGAAACTAAAGTTTTTTTAAGAATGTGTTTAGTAGTGTATCCGTGGCAAGATAAGAAATACTGAAATCCGGAGAAGAACGAAACTGACTGACGCAATCCGTAACTAAAGGGAAATCGAAATGGGTTGTGGTCTCATAGGTCTCAGAAATGATGGCCGATGGGGAAAGAGTATGTGCTGGAGCGGAGACAGACCACCGATGCGATGGACAGACGATATCATGAAGTTATCGGGAAAGCACTGTATGAAAACAACTCTAAAACCGAGATAGATGGCATGCGCTACAGCAGGCCTACATTCAGCATTCGAAGGCTATGGGCTGAAGAAGAAGTAGAAGTACTTTCATATTTAAGTTCTAGTAGCCGCCCGCGACTTAATCCGTGTCAACTTTAGTGTTCTGAGAATCTCCAGTAACCTAAAATTTTTCCGGAATTAAAGTATCCTATGTCTCACTACGGGCCATAAATTGTATGCGAACCAAATTTCATCGAAGATCCGTTCAGTAGTTTTTGTGTGACTGAGTTACGAACATACAAACTTTCACGTTTATAATATTGGCAGGATGTACTATCAATATAAAATTATTTGAACAAAAGTCTGCGGAGAACAACATTCAAAGCACTACGTTGGCACGTAAATTGTTAACCTAGTTGATCGCATTTCTCCTCCTCTTCCCCCCCGGATGCGATCGCGAGTGGACGTGTGAATCATATAGTTTGCTTATAATATTATAAATTAAAATTCTAAAATCGAAAATAAATAATATTCTTTGGCTCGTCGGTGTTGGATTTGAACTTGTGACTTACGGGTTCGCGTTGTCGCGGAGTTACGCTCGGAGCCACCGGCACGGTAACACATTGTTACGAAATTACGGAACACATTGGATACAGTGCTGCGTTACGACACTCCGAGCCAGCGGGCTACGACGACTCATCTGCGCACTACGAACAAACACGCAGAGCAGTGACTGCGCTAACCTGTTTCGCTACGGATCATCTGTTATTAAGGTACCTAATCAGGCGCACTGACATTCATCTCACAGGAGCGATAATAATCATGATACGTACACCCACATCGCGTTCTACAGGCGATACTACAATGGAAGGTTCCCCTGCGCGACACCTATCGGATCCCACTCTTAATGTAACGAGCGGGGACTATGAACAAAAACTAACTAGCATTACCTCTGGTCGAAGAACCAAAAGAAAATTTGATGACAATTCATTTGGCGAGTCTGGGATGGGTGAGCTGAAACAAATGATTATGGATATCAAGACTCAACAGGAACATAAATTTGAAATTTTCTGCGCATCTTTCAAAAGTATTAGCGAACAGAACTCTGATATCCAGCAATCAATAGATTTTTTGTCAGCCAAATATGATGATGCATTGAAGAGGATGGATGGACTTCAAAAAGAAAATGAAGAGTGCAAGGCTCGTATCAACATACTGGAAAATAGGGTCGAGCTGCTCGAGCGTGCATCGCTCGCATCCACAATAGAAATTAGGAATCTCCCAAAATTAGCGAATGAAAATAAACAGTCTCTCAGTGAAGTTGTGAAGCAGCTTGGCTCTGTTGTTCAGCAGCCCATCCAGGATAACAATATAAGAGACATTTATCGAGTTAAGTCGACAACAAAAGAAATTACCCCAATTACTGTGGTTCTGGATACGACATCATTAAAAGAGAATGTCATTCGCTTAGTTAAAAAGTTCAATAAACAAAACGAAGATGGTAAACTCCGTACTACACATCTTGACTTAGAGGGACCCCCTAGACCAGTTTTTGTAAGTGAGGGTCTGACTAACAGAGCAAAACGCCTGTTTTATTTATCTAAGGAGTTTGCCAAGTCTAACCATTATGAAAGATGCTGGGTATCTTACGGAAAGGTTTATCTGAGGAAAAAAGACGGCTTGCCATCCATAAGAATTGAGTCGGAGGAAACTCTGTCGAAACTTAAATGACTCATAGTTCCTGAAGTAGCTCAGTACACCTGTTTCATATATTTGCTAATTTCTTGTGATTTGTTTAATTATTGCATGCGTTTCTATAGTGCAATTTTGTTTTTAAGTCGTTGCACACTTTTTTGTTATTGTTTATGTGATGTGATTACGCTACTCACACAAAGTTCTCTTATACACAACACTATATTACACTACATCACATGTCAAGACATCGATCCATATATTTTAAATAAAATAATAAAATCCACATTCAATACTCATAATAAAACTGAATATCTTGTACAAGTTTTCTGTCAAATTTTTATGCAATTTTTGAATGGCAGCATCTGTAATTTGTTGCATGTTTCTTGCAGTTCAGGTTTGACTGGGGCACTGATGAGCGGTTATATATACTATAATACACCTTGTTTAGTACTTTTGTTTTTTGGGGTAGTTGATCATGTGTGGAGTGTTGTTTTTTGCAATCTTAGTTTACTGCTGTTGTACTTCATGATATATAATATAAAAAAAATACATAGATTAGTGTTATCTGTACTATTCTTAGAAAATTACTTAAGCATTATTTTAGACATACAACATGTGTTACAAAGATTTTTCGTGAGTCTTCTATTTGGTGCTGCTTGGCTGATAACTGTATCATGGCTAATTAATCAAGACGATCCACTTTGCAAGAGTACCCTCTATAGGCACGCTATAAGATATAAATTTCATTTGTGCTTATGGATGTGTTTATCTATGAAAAGGTATAATTTAAACTATTATTTTAATTCCCTGAATTTGTACAATAGGACACATTATAATAAAAGTGGATAACATAAATACATTATTGTCAAATATTGATAACGTTTCTGTCTCTCAAGTTATAAACTGCGATCCTCAAAATTGTAACCTTCTTAAACTAAACCAAAGCTCTTGTTTAAATATATTGCAACAAAATATTCGTAGTGTCTCCCGTAATTTCGACAATTTTCAATTTTTTTTAACCCAAATCAAAACTCAATGTGAAGTTATAGTTTTGACGGAGTGTTGGCTGTCGGGCAATATGACAGTTCCACAATTAGATGGTTACTCTCATTATGAGTCATCACAATTATTCAATCAAAATGATGGTATTGTAATCTATCACAAAAGTGAACTTGATGTCAAGGTTATGGAACCTCCTTTTCAAGAAGGAAATTGTTTGATAATTCAATATCATGATATCGCCATAGTGGCAATTTACCGTCCACCTTGCTTCCACAATATAGATTTATTTTTAACTTCGCTTAATGATGTGCTTGTGTCTCTTTCATGTTTTAAAAATGTCGCTATTATTGGCGATATCAACTTGGATGTAGTAACAGGATCGACGGATGCTAGAGCTATGGAATATTTAAACCTTAACGCTTTTCACGGCTTACTTCCTGCTCACAATATTCCAACGCGTAATAAGGCGTGTCTCGACCATGTAATCCTTCGCTCCGCTATGAAAGCTACTACGATAGTCCTTAACTCATCCGTTACCGATCACCAAGCTGTCATATTAAGTTTCGCAACTAAATCGAATACAAAAAGAGGGTCCAAAACTTTGAAAAGATTAAATTACGATAAAATTAGGATAGAATTAAAGAACAATAGTATGGATTTTATCATTCAATGTAGTGATGCTAATGTTGCAACGGATTTATTTATTTCATACTTGCAAAAAATAATTTCAGAAAACACTTCAACCATTACAATCCCTAACAAAAAAAGAACTATAAAACCCTGGATAACTCCAGGTCTGTTACGCTGCATAAGGAACCGTGATAATCTGTTCAAAAAGCACAAAACATCCCCTAATGATGAAACAATTAAACTCACATATTCGAGATATAGAAACTACTGTAATGCTCTAATAAAAAAAGCAAAAATCAATTACAACAAAGATTTAGTCACAAAAGCTGGTAAAGATAACGGGAGGTTGTGGAAGGCAATTGGACAGATTTCAAACACTGTTAAAATGAAAGAACAATCGAATGAACTTCTCAAAGTTTCATCCACCCAAACAGAGTCAATAAATGCAGTGAATTCTTATTTTACAAGAGTGGGCGAAGAATTAGCAGAAAAAATTGCTTCTAATAAGCTCCCTAATCATGCAAAGGCTGTAAGACACATACCGACAAGAACGGCATCATTTGCAATGTTAAATACTGATGAAGATGAAGTCGAGCGTTTTATAATGAGTCTCAAGAACGTGTGCACTGATGGTTGGGACGGCATCTCCAATGTATTCATAAAACAATTTAGATCATTTCTCATCGCTCCTTTAACACATATCTTTAACCTTTCCCTCAACTCAGGAGTTTTCCCCTCTGCTTTTAAACACTCTATCGTTCATCCGATTTACAAATCTGTAGTGCAATTCTGTAAAACCCATAAATTCATCTCACTGTGTGAAACGGATCCGCTTTTGAATCTCTTTATGTTTCGCTTCATGGAATTTTCGCATTCTGTAACCAATTGTACAAGCAAGTGAAGCGAGATGTCATTTATATCCTAAGTGATTTGTAGTGTTACCATTTTAAAAGTTTTTGGTAAATCGAGATATATCGACTTAGTTATTATGCGTGAAAAAAAGCACGTAAATTTATTCTTTCGATATATTTGTAGATATGAGGCTCAAGTTTAAAGTTTTAATGAATGTAAACTTAAAATAGTCTTATTTTTAAAGTTTGGTAACATGGACGAATGAGGGCTTACTCTATGCGCATCTCTGTAATCGAGTGAAAATCGACACTAGCGCTACTAAGTGAGAGTGGCGGTTTAGTAAACTATCACAGGTGAGACCGTAACATACCTAAATGTCTTTGTCGTTTCAATGGCATTCTGTAACGAATTTCAGCGCTTGTTTACACCTCACATTAAAAACCGCACTCGAAAGTAACTGTCAAAATAAAAGTTACTCATTAGCTGCGGTAATAGAAGTGATTGTACGAAGTGAGTATTTTTGTAGACTATTATCATCATAAAACAAGAGTAATTATTAAATTATTTATAATTACGTTGCTTTTGTTTATTTAAGTAATAATTCTTTAAAATTATGTCTATCTAGTATTTTAGATGACTCACTCTATTACTTGCTTTTTACTATAGAAAGCCCATGTATGATGTAGATTTGGCCAGAAGCCGCCTACAAGCCCAATTTCTGTGTAACCTTGAGTAATTTCATGTGAAGATGAATACGTGACTAAATAAAGATTTTTTTCAACAATTGGAAAATGATTTAAAGTATTCATTTAGAAGAAACCAAGTGTAATGGAAAAGGATTATCCAATAGAATGAAGGTAAAGTACCTAATTGCATAACAAAAATAAAACCCAACCAAGAAACTTTTTATAACAATTATATAAGAATAAAAAGTTTTTTTTTTGTGATACTGTGTACACTTTCATTTGTGCAAATGGGAGTTACTAAGGATAATAGGGCAAAAAATTACACACATTTATCCCAACCATCAATATCAAGACTTGTAAATGAAATTGCCACCTTTTTAAGATTTTATGTCATCCAGACATAGCAAAATGCATCACAATGCCAAGTGATATAGAATTGGTAAGTAAACTTTGATTCACTACAATTAAACAAATACATGGGCAAATAGGTCTACAAAAGATATAATAAAGTAGACCCCCGGTATAAATATTACATATAACTCAAGTAGAACAGTGTTTCTTAGTTTTTGCAATCCTTTACTTTAATTATTTTAGAATATTTTATGTGGGTAATAAAATTTCTATTTGTAGTTTATTTAAATTATCTAATACTTAAGTAGTAAAAGCTAACTGCTATTCAGGACCACTTTTTATTTAATTAATTTTTAACGCCTTTACATTACATATGGCGGTCTTAATGCCAGCATAGCATTCTCTACCAGTCAACCGGAAGGAACGAGAGTCAATAAACGACATTTAACTTTGCTTTAGACCAATTTACCTTTAAAAAAACTACTAGGTATATTTTTTTGGAGTTATTTTAATAAACTTTACTTTTGTTACAGATTTTTGGAGAAATTTAAAATGCCTGCAGCTGTTGGTAGTATAGACTGTACCTTTATCACCATAATAAGACCAAAAGAACCTTTAGTAAAAAGCATAAGGCAACGGTATTGTGTAAACATTAAATGTAGTTAATGTTAATTGAATAAATATATTTTGATTTAAAAAATAGTCACTCATATTTTTAACCCTTCACCACAGTAAACTACAAAAGTAATGATTTTATTGAACTATTTCATCATCAGCCTATTCCTGCCCCCACTGTTGAGGCAGATGGAATAGGGAGACTGGCCGTGACCCACCTAGTAGTAGGACCTAGTGCGGACTGATCAGTGCTAAGGACTGCAGATGCAGCTGGGACCAATAGATTCATGTGTCATCTGAAACACGGAGAAGATCGAGATAATAAGTTTTTGGTCACCCATACAATTACCAAAAGTTGCCTAACTTTCATGATTGCAGGACGAATACTCTAAGCACCTACGTCTCCGGGCTCCTCTTTATTTAGATTGAACGTTTTAAATGTTCTACATAAAAACTAACTATTTAAGAATTAGTTTCTGTGTAGTTCCTATATTTAATATACATACCTACTTAATTCTGAATGATATATAATATAGACCGGCGAGTTGCGTAAACCCCCATTGCAATGAAAATGAAGATAAATTAATAAAAGGGTGATTATTTATAGTAAAACTCATTAAAATAAATATGTAACATTTTTATTCATAAATTATGACAGATGCCTTTGAAACTGTACATTACATTGTTACATTTTTGTCAGAGATGCTCGTCAGCCTATTTGCCAATTTTTATGTTTTTTTTTTTGTATATAAATAAAGAGAAAATTGAATATTAATCGATGCTTTTCTGAACAAGGATCTGAGTGGTGTTATATAAAGCAGTAGTAGTGGATCACTAAATAGCTCAGTGATTATTACTTCCATCTGTCAAAAGCAGTTGGCGAATAGGCCTACTGTGGTCTGTCTGGTGTGGTCTGCAGGTTGTAGTAGCTGGCGCAGTGACCACTTCTCATGAATATAATGTAAGCAGTCTAGCGCCGCAACAATAGGCCGTGTGTCATTAGACAAATTTTAACAGAGATCTTTGTTGAGATGGAGGCGAAGCCTGCAAAGGACTTGTTGTGCGTGTTGCTGAAATAAAAAAAAATATATAAGTTGTTGAATAACAACAATAAATGTCACAATTATGATTGGGCCTGGGTCAGAATAAACTTATTAATGATACCTACTCTTTTTTTCTTTTAACACAAACTTTATGATTTTTATAAAAGTAAAGTATTGAGATAAGAAAATATCAATAGGTATTATTACATTCTAGTAATACGTACTTGGAGCACTATATTCGGAAATATTCACAACTACAAAATAACAATATGTACGAATCAAATTTTCTCTTATTCTCTTTTTACAATGACACTTATAAATAAATCCGAAAATATATAAAAAGAACATAAATAAAAAAAAAAAAAAAAGAACTTATTTTCTAATGTGCCAGTGCCTGCGAGCGAAATGTCCATAGACACTGGCTGTATTGCGACATGGACCAACGTTTGTGCGGTGGAAATAAAATAATCAAATTTTATGCCAGTCAATTTAATGGTGGCTTTTCAAACAAGTGGTTAACATAGTCTTACAAAAATAAAAACTACTGTAATTTACATATACTTACAACATTTCGAAGAAATTAGTGCCCTTTTCCTTCTTGTAAGATTAATGGGCGGTCTTGAGATCTATAATATTTTCTACTCTACATGGTAAAATTATTTTAAAAAAGTATTTTAGATAATACACGAACAATTAGAATAAAGCCCGTCACAGACGCAGCTATAATATATATTTCTATGACGTCACCAAAATATGTCGACAGATATATTTCGGTATATTACAGTACAGTACGACCGCAGACCGATTGAGGGCAAAATATATATTATAGTATAGCTCCCGTCTGTGGTAGTTTGCTATAATATAATACATATTAATATATATTATAGCTACGTCTGTGACGGGCTTAAACCAAGAATAAAAACACAGACCACAGATTACAAGATTTTATACAGTAGAGATTATCACATAACGCAAAGGCAATGCGCCGTTCGGCCAAGTTATCAAACTTTAAAAATAAGACAATTTTAAGTTTAAATTCAGTAAAACTTTAGACCTAGGCGTCGTATCTACAAATTTATCTAGAGAATCAATTTAAGTGCATAGAGAAACACGGCCGAAGCGGCCAGGAGGGAAGTAGGCATTCACAGCTTTTCCCTCTGCCGATTTTCCCCCGCAACAGGCCCAGCTCACGAACAAAACTAGTTGCGCTCGGATATTTCTCTAAACTGAATCAAGTCACGTGAGTGTATGTTAGGAGATCAAAAATGCCAAAATGTTCTGTAATTTTTTTTAAACATGTATGGAACATAAAACTAATAATAGGATGGTGTTATATTTCACATATAAGTAGAATTATTAACATAGTGGTGTCGATTCTGGCATGATTCTCTAAACCTAAACTTCAATTTGACAACATTGTATCCTTGTCATTCTCTATAGAGAATGAAGAGGAGAGACTGATGTTAAAATTAGTTTTAAGTTTAGTGAATCATGCCAGAATCGACACTATTATTTCTAATTAACCACTTTTAAAAGCACAATATAAATATTATTTTGTTAAAATTCAATCGTCGGACTTGTTTCACAGAACAAAAAACCTGTCGTCAGTACATGTTTTGGATCCGTCGAATCGACTTCATTGATACCTGGCGAAAAAACGAGGGTGTATTGTCTATTTTTTATGCGTGTGTCGTAAGTACAGTTTAATTTTTTTGCGAATGTATATTAAACTGCCTTTGTGTGCATACTCCTCCCTCGCAAAAAGTAGCAGAATGATTTTAATAGTATTATGGATTATGTCCCTACTTCTTTCCGTGTTGCTCTATGAACTAAGTCGATGTATCACGATCATAGACACATGCTATACCTATGATCTCGACTTACCGAAATTTCTTAAAATGGTAACACTACAACTCACTTGCGATAAGAATGTCATCTCGCTTCACATGGTGGTAATATTTTTTACAGAATGCGAAAATTCCGTAAATCGATCCGTTCTGTGATGTGAATGCATATCCGCCGCATTCAGTGAGAGCCATAGATACAAAACTATGTCATAGATGAATGATCGGTCTCACTTCAAGCGATATCTATGATTATAACTATGTCTATGATTGCAGCAATTGCTGATTCTGTTTTTCATAAATTGGATTACTTTAATTATTCATTGGTGTCGATTCTGGCATGATTCTCTAAACTTAAGCTAAATTTATCATCAGAGTATCCTTTTCATTTTGTATAGATAATGACAAGGATACACTATTGTCAAATTAAGGTTTAGGTTTAAAGAATCATCCAAGAATCGATTCTAGTATCTATCTATTAAACTTTTAACAGAATGGCACTCCGCGCACTTGGGGCATCGTTCGAAACCTACGGCTATGAGTGGAACTTTTTACCAACGTTTAATGGTGACATAAAATCAACGATATTAAATACCCTAGATACAACATCACGAACAAAATCGTGGCTGAAACCTGTCCAAAAGGTAAATTGGACGATACGTGGAGCTCCGTAAGATGATCGCGTAGTCAAAAACAATGTAAGGCATTATTTAAACATTCAAAGTTACATTTAATGCAAAGGTCTTAATTAAAACGCATGCGTCAATGAGTTATGACAGTTCAAAATGCAAGCTCGTAAAATTTACCACTTATTGCTTTACGCGTAAGAATAAATACCTTATTTCTTTGACTCTACGCACTAAAGATGCGCTATTAGCAACATAGCAGGTACGGACCGCGAGGAAAAGAGACAACTATATTACCGATCATGCATTTGAATATCACGTTTTTTTCTATTAAATCAATTTATAGTAAGTATTAGAACATAATTATTTGCTTCAAATGCGTTAAATTTACAAACATTTATTAGATACCTGTAAAAAAAGGACACTTTACGTACTATAAGTATTTATTATGCATTTTTTCACGGAGCTTTGCGGCATCTTGATTTTCAACGTAGTGCTTGAGTCGTGTTCAAGTACTTCTTGATTGGGACACATTTTGAGCGCACGTGTTGCATCTAGGGTATTTAATATCGTTGCATGTCAATTTTGACATTTGTTGCACCTAGAGCGTAGTTTGGAACGCACCCCGGTAAACAAATGCAAATACCCACTTAGGTTTTTGCGTGATTTTATCAAAAGCGGTAACTATTTTTCCATGAAGAAATCTCATCTAATATTCCCAAAAGTTCAATGTGGAAATTACATTTGTATTGCGGTCATTGTTTAGTTTGTTTTTGGCTCATTTGAAAAACTGTAGAAGAGAGGCGAGATGAAGTAAGTTAAATAAAATATGGTTTTGATTACTGAAGTTTTAATTTATATTAAAATCATTTCTGTTTTTTGCAGTGCAACTTAATGTTTTGATCGAGTTCCTGGCAGCTAATAGAGATTTAGCTAAAGATTTCTCTAAGAACCTCAGTGCCAAATAAAGCTATCATGGCTAGCTCCAACAAATGAGGCATCGACATGCAAAACATTGAGATCGGCATGAACAATCTGTAACAAAATATTTACAAAATTTAATTCCAGTCTTTTAATTTATCTTTACATAAATTTATATATTTATATGTTCATGAAACATGACAAGTTTTAAGAAAGTAACAAATAGATGAAAATCAGTTAAAGGTGTACTTACTACTTGAACATTTCTTGCATGCTTACCTTTACGACAATAATACACTTCTTCATTTTCTTTGGGTCGTATCATGGTGACAAAGATACCATCTATGCAAACAACAACTCCAGGTATTTGAAATTTCTCAAAAAAACTGTAACAAAGGTAAAGAATAGCTCATTTAATATTTGCTTTACTAAAGTAACTGCCAATAAAAGTATTTTTTTATGATTTCATTACCTAAAATACTTTAAGACACGGGCTCATAGATTTTTTAGAATTCTGATATTGTTCCAGGATTGTAAAAGTTATAAGAAACACTGGTCTACTTGATTTATAATATAATATTTAACTTATTGGTTATTCTAGTTAATCAGAGTTTACTTACTGTTCCTTTAACACTTGGTGTTGAGATGCATTTCGCAGAAATGTTATATATTTTTACGATGACTGGATGACTTAAAATTGAGGCAATTTTATTTATACTTCTTGACATTAATATTAAGCACAAGGCAATAGAGTGAGATCTGAAAAAATAGGTGGACATGAGTTTTTGAATTATTAAATAAACAATGAGACCTACATTAAAAATACTTACTTTAAAAGATCTTCTATAAACAAAAATCGTAATGTATTAGCAAAGTTTGTATGATTGATTGCCATAGCTACACACTAAGTCACTTTGACATAACAATTCGAGTGCGGATCCGAAAGTGAGTGTAAAATTCGTTACAGAATGCCATTAAACTTCAAATCCTTGAGCATTATTGTCAAGCTATATCCTGCGTTAGTTCATTTCACCGCCACTCTCGCCTAGTAGCGCTAGCGTTGATTTTCACTTGACTACAGAATGCCAATGATAAAATCCGAAACGGATCCGCGCTCGAAAGTGAAATGTGACTTTACAGAATGCCACTCCTGGTGATAGAGACTGTGTCGGGAATTATCGGCCTATATCAATTCTCACTGCGTTCTCTAAGATCTTGGAAAAAATTATTAACTCTCGACTCGTGAACTATCTTGAATCGAACGGTCTGCTTTCTTATAATCAGTTTGGATTTCGACGTGGCAGATCTACCACCGAGGCTGTGCATGAGTTGACAGATTTTGTGGTTAAAAACTTAGACAAGGGTAACAAGGTGATAGGCCTTTTTCTAGATCTCGCACGGGCCTTCGACACGGTCTCGGTACCAATCTTATTGAAAAAGTTAGAATCATATGGCTGTAGAGGTGTGCAATTAGATCTGTTGACAGACTATCTTTCTCATAGGACACAAAGTACCAAAATAGGGGATTATGTGAGTGACAAAGCTCAGATCAACTACGGAGTTCCTCAGGGCAGTATTCTGGGTCCTACACTTTTTTTGGTATATATTAATGACCTGTCTTCCTTGCAGATTCCATTTGCCCGTATTATATCTTACGCAGACGACACATGTCTTCTCTTTTCTGCTTCCACCTGGGAATTGACACAGGATGCTGCCCAACAGGGATTCAACTTAATTAATAGCTGGTTAAAAACTAACTTGTTAACCCTTAACACCGATAAAACGAAATATGTCAAGTTTTCCATGCGTAAATTGCCATTAGAAGAGAGACCCGCCAGAGCTATAATTTCACATGAATGCAACAATTTTGAAGAAATTAAATGCTCATGTAATAAATCAATAGAACTTGTCTCAAACATAAAATATCTTGGTGTAACGATAGACAGTAATTTGTCATTCAAAAATCACCTGCAATTGATGTCCGCCAGGTTGCGTAAACTTATTTACATTTTTAAAAATTTGCGATATGTGTTGGATAAGGAAGCATTAAAACGTATTTATTTTGCACTTGCAAGAAGCCTACTTACATATTGCATCACTTCTTGGGGAGGGGTTGCAAAGGGTACCCTAAAGCAAATAGAAGTTGCGCAAAGGGCTATTTTAAAAGTATGTGGATTCTTCCCCTTTAGATACTCCACCGAGCTTCTTTATCGCCACTGGCAAGTCTTAACAGTTCGTCAACTTTTTATTTTGGAGACTGTGCTAAAACAACACTCTGCAATTGCATATGAGGCAGGTAGTAGTATCGTTGGTGACAGACGAAGGAGCAGGAGTGTTTTTCCGACTTATGCAGTTAGAAAAGCTTTTACGAAAAGGTATTCTTGTTTTTTGGGTGGCTTTTTGTATAACAGCATAGATAGAAGACTACAAATATACACATGTAATACTTACGAATGCAAAGTAAAGGTGCACGAATGGTTGAGTGCCATGAATTATGACAGCACGGAGTCCCTCTTTGTAACTCAACAGTAGTGTATAAATAACTTAGGTTTAATAGACAAATAGCACTAAACTAAGTGATCGCTAAATTATTGAGGAAGAAGTAGAATAATAATATGGGTAAAATGTATAAGCTATAAGTTATATTACAATATATGTCAATGTAGGATAATTTCTGTGGGGTGGGAGCCTGGCGACCTGTACTACAGGCCTTTAATGCCTACTTCAGGCACCAGCTTCTCACACTTCAAATACGCAGCTTTTGCAATACTTAATGATGTCTGATGCTTAACCGACTGTATTTGTATAAATTACCTATAGTATTTTGTAAATTTCAGTGTGTGAGAAGAGAACAAATAAATATTATTATTATTATTATTATTATTATTATTTGAGCGGACGTAAACGTTATGTAATGTTTTTGAAATTTGGTTATCATTTCTACCCTTGAAGTTGCCTGTCATAAATACTAACATTGAAAATGGCAGTGATAACTGCAGACAAAGATTTAAATCTGTGACTGCATAATGATGACTGTGCGAATGCGTAGACGCATTATTGCACAGAAGACACTATTCTAAATCAGGGGCATTGTCTCTTAACGTGTCCATTAATAGCTACCAACACCCCTTTGATGTAGGTACTTTCTAATTAACCTTGCGAAAAATTTCACGGCAGACGATTACGCAATTAATTTGCTATTTTTGTTTTTGTACGCGAAAGAGGACGGGGCACAGAAATCGTCCCGGACTGTAACCATGGCAACGGGGTGCGCTAGGCTGCGCGCGTCGCATCTCCACGGCAGATGTGACCCCGCAGCCGCCGCGTCCGTGCGTCGCGAGACCCGACCAGACGCAAAATTACGTCATGACGACAAACTGACAGTCAACTGTCAGTAGTGACCGATAGATCTTCGTCCGTCGAAACGGTTTTTGGTTGTTGTCGTGCCAGTGTTGTGTGTGTGAGTGGCAGGAGTGCCGTGGGATGGAGGCTAGTTTGTGTCTGTGACGGCGGGAGGGGAGGTTACACACACCACCATGCCATTCGAATCCATGAGAACAGGTAATTCTCATTTCAGCGCTGCCTTGTATAAACACGTATGTTTTGTACTGTAACAGCACAGCTGATGGCGCTCTGTGTTTATATTGTCAAACTTTAATCTACTGTGATGACTTTGTAGGATATCTTATCCATTCATTCACCTTTGATTGGATACTTTGCTTGGTGACATAATGCAGATGTTGTGCTGGGTTTTTTCTGAATCCGTAAATTAGTAACTAATACCAAGAGTACTTGCATAAGGTTTCATAACTTTTTCACACCCAATAATGGTTATAAAGGTATTAGTAGGGTTGATTTAAAGCAATCTACACACACGACTATCATCATGACGTGACGTTACTATTCTAGCAGAATCAGGTCACTGCTCTTTCATGGCAAAGTGACTCTTCTAAATGGAATCGATAGAGGGGTAAAAGCACTAACTTTCGCCAAAATAAGATCACAATTTCTGTTTTGACGTTACTCTCTTGCATATTGGTAAGGTCAATCTTTGGATGATCTTTATTGATTTATTCTTTTGTTTATTTTGATTAAAGATGTGTCTGACTATATGTCAATGGGTTAGGTTATTGTTATTTGATTAAACTTTAACTATCTGAATAATAACATGTCATTTATTTTTTATTTTAAAGATTGTGATGTAATTGGCACCATATCTTCCCGAGATAAATAAAAATTTATTAGAGTATTGGATTTACCATTGCGAGTTTCTAAGTGACCCAAAATTATACATGGAGCAGAATGATTTTATGAATAATAAATGATTTTAATATGGTTTGATTCCACTCGGGTAGACTTTGTTATCGTGAATTTCTATAATATTAATCTCTGGAGATACTAAACGAGGTGTTACACACAAAATAATAATCTACTTACCTATGTTTAATCTGAAGAGTTTGTACTTTATAATATAACTAGCAGCCGCCTGTGGCTTTGTTCACGTTATTATTAGTTTTTTGAATATCCGACAGGAACCTAACATTTTTCCAGCATAGAAATTATCCTTTATCTCAATTCATTAATAAGCCATATGCGTACAAAATTTCAACCTAATCAAGATTTTTGCGATATTGAATAACAAACGTATAAACACACATACATACAAAATTTCACACTTATGATATAAGTAGGATAAGTTTGCAATTTAAATCTTTTAAGAATTAATCGCCTGCATGATGTTAAATTGAAATGGATTCCAGAGGGGTTGAGATAATGCAGAAATACAAGACGGAAAGGTAATATAGATAAAAAAGCTGGGTTCCATCTTAAAAGTTCCTAGTTTTCTCTATTATTGGTTTCGATAACGAAGGATTTTTGCCTAACAATCATAGGAATTTAACTTTTGAAATAAATTTTACAAATAACACTGTTGTTGTTTGATGTTTGACTATTACTCTATAATAATTAACCAATACTAGCGTCCGCAAGCGACTTCGTCGGCGTTATCTTAAGGTTTTTTGTGAATCCCACAGAAACTTCACATTTCTCCGAGATTAAAAAATATCCTGTCTCAATCCAGATATAAACTATATGCATACCAAATGTCATCAAAAACCAGTGACCAGTAGTTTTTGCGCGCTAGAGTAACAAACATACAAACATAAAAACTTTCAGATTTAAAATATTAGTTAGATACACGCATAGATAACGTATTAACTGCATGGAAGCGCCCAAAAATATCTACTACATAATATGGTAGATACGCTCGTCGCTACACACGCAGACAGTGACTACTTTCAAGCTTTCTGACATTACAGTCAAGCACATATTGGGCGTATTATGGACCAGGGGGTCTACTCTCTTTCTCTGAAACGAACTTTCGATAACGAAGTTTAAACGAAATTAAATTTCGTTAATTTAGGGTTATACTTAATTTAAACGATAATCTATTAAATAAAGCTTTCTTTGGGAGGGCTTAGAAAATCTACACCTGAATCTATATTCCGACGATGAATATTATTATAATTAAAAACGTACCAGAAACATCTTAAGAAAAGTGGAAAGTTTCGATCGAAATTTCAGTTTCATTGAATTAGAGTAGGCCTCTAGTTTTCTTTGCGTGGTTTATTTGTAGTATAATATCTTTGTACTTTGTTGTTAAATTTGTCGTTGTTGTTTAATTTGATGGAAACAATTGATTGATATCACCTCGAATAAAGGTGAAGAAGAAGATTAAAGGAGAATGCACCTCTGGAACGTCAAGGAGGGTAAGTCGTTCATTGTACTTGTTTGAGGACGTCTCGGGGACTAAAGGTGAACGAGGCGCGCGACATCGAAATCGTCAAAGTCAGTGTGACGTCACGGTCGGACTTCAGTGAAACGATGTATCGCGACAAGATTGCGACGCTTGGGACGTGTCACACGGTTATACACACAAGCGGCCGCTCGCGACTTCGTACGCGTGGAGTTAGTTAGAAATAAAGGTTCAATACGCATTCCCCGTAGGTGGTAGCGTGATAATATGTAGCCTATATGTTGACCCGACTTCGTAATAATTAATATTCGTGCCAAATTTGAAGTAAATCCATGCAGTACTTTTTGAGTTTATCCCGGACATACATGCAGACAAACAGACAAAAATTCTAAAAACTATATTTTTGGCTTCGGTATCGATTGTAGATCACACCCCAAGTATTCTTTAAAACAAATTCAATGTACAGTTTTGACTTTCCTACCATTTTATTATATGTATAGATTAGGCCTTCCTACTACAGGCGCGTTATTGTCGGTTAAAAATATCAAGCTGCCTGGGTTGAATCAGTGCATGGTTTCCCCAACGATATTAAAAACGCTAGATACACCACGGGCGCCCAAAAACTGTCCCAATCAAGAAGTGCTTGAACATCACTAAAGCACTTCTTGGTTCACAGTCACGCGCGGACCGTTGAAAAGTCAAGTTGCCGAAGAGCTCCATGAAAAATTGCGAAAAACATACTTATAGTAAGTAAAGTGTCGTTTTTTCGACAGGTATCTAATCAATGTTTGTTAATTTAACGCATTTGAAACAAATGCTGTTCTAATACCTACTATAAACTGATTTAATAGGAAATTCAAATTAATTATTTGTGATATTCAAATGCATGGTCGGTAATAGCCGTCTCTTTTCCTCGCGGTCTGTACCTGCCATATTACTCTAAGTGCATTTAGAATTGCGAAATATAGCAATGAGTCGTAAAATTTTTCGAGCTTGCTTTTCGAACTGTCATAACTCATGCGTTTAAATTAAGACCTTATACGGTATGCATTAAAGGTAACTTACAATGATTAAATAATGCCTTATATTGTTTTTGACTACGCGATCATCTTACGGAGCTCCGTGGATCGTCAAATGTACCTTTTGGACAGGTTTGGGGCTCGATTTTGTTCGTGTTGGTGTATCTAGGGTATTTAATATCTTGGGTTTCCCATACAGACTTTCAGTTTATGTTTAACCTCATCCAAATTTTATTTTTGCGACTCAAAAGGTCAAGTATGTAGTTACTTTTTATATTTTATTCCACCCATATTGATTAAGGCCTAACAGATAGAAAATCCGGCCAAGTGCGAGTACTATCTATACAACATTAGCAACTATGTTATAATATTGACCAAAAAAACGGCAAATAATAGCTTGTTTGGGAGCCCCCTTCAATATTAATTTTGTTTTAATTACTTTAAACTTTGTATAGGTTAGGTTTTCCCGTAATCGACAAGCTATAGCTACATTAAATTTTTAGTTGCAGTAGTTTAAACAGCGTACGGGAGAGGGCGCAGGGTAGGTCAATGTTAGTCTTTTACTCTTTAAAGCTTCACATTGGGCCCTTTACTTTGATATGTTACAGGGTACAGTTATACATTTTTATCTTGCAATGAGGAACATTACTAGGTCAGCAAATCAACTCAAAAATCAACAGTATAATGAAGATTTTTTTAATTAATGTACTTTTTAAATCATTGAAATTGGTTCATTCGTTGCGATTTTAAAACTTAATTTTATGGTAGCCAGTATTCACCGGCGGCCGAAACGTGTGACGTCACTGAGCTCATCGTGGTTCACTCCGGTTGAACTTTAGTAGCGTCAATACGAACGCTCACGCTAGAGCGCTAGAGCTCTATGACGTCACAGTCACCACGCGGCCAACCGAAAATTCGTTTAGTATATGGTTCTAATTTCGACAAAATTTGTCGTAGATCAAAAATTTAACCACTGTATTTTATAGAATTTTTAGATTCTCATTCACTCCTCAAAACATACCTTCAACGAATTTATCTATTGACTTTATTCGTCATTGTTTGAGTTAGAGACATACAGATTACAGATGTACTACATTTCAACTTGATCGATCTCGTAGATTCCCAGCAAATCGACTGTGACAGACAGACAGACAACCGACCCCTGAAAAGATGTTGTATTTGATGGTTCAATAACACCCTTCCATAATAGATAGATTCCATCCAAATTGTTACCGCTAATTCGAGTGGAAAGAATTTCCAATGAAAGGTATTAAACTGTACAAATAATGTCTTCTATTTAAACTGTCTATTTATTTATTGATGCTATAATATTTATATACCAACTGAATTTTGTGATATGAAAACAGTGGGGTTGTATCTCCCTAGAGTGTACGTTATGCGAGCGTATTCCCGATAAATCATACAAATACAATCCAAATAAAAGAGAATTTTCAGCTGTATGGGCATAAATTTGAGTCGATTTCATATACAGTAAATTCCTATGACAATATACTCATAGGTAAATTATGTTTTATCTGCATTTCAAGAGGAATTTTAAAAATTGTAAGTATATTTACAAAACATTTGCTCAATAAATGTATTTAGTTGAAAATTACTAGTTGTACAACGGAGCGTGCGGTAAAACATTTTACCACACGCTCCCAAACATGACGCAGAGCGTATCCTTTAGGTTTTTTTAAATTTCGGTCGAACCTCCTTTGAAGCGCTTTTAATCTACCTTTGTCTCACTTTAATACGTGATGACGTTTAATACGTGACGCCATTTAGAAATGCGTGCCATTTTCTTATTCGAAAACAGTTTGCTTCATTAAATATTTGAGGTATTGGTACTGTTTTCTCGAAAATGTGTTAAAAATCTTTAGTCGTTTATAATTACCAACTTACCGCACTAATATCATAAATAACTATTACCATTCTATTTCGTAAATTTAATTTGAATGCAGATGATGACTATCTTTTTTTTCTTCGTCTATCAGTATAAGAAAAAGTAAAAAGTATAAGACACAATTCTTTTTTCGCATGACCAAAACATTACAGAGATATATTGATTTGAAACAACGCATGACGTCATGTCTTGTTTCAATTTTTACTTAGAAGTGACGTCACGAGCTTTTTAAACTCCCAAACTTTTGTCAGGTTTTGTCATTTTTTCGTAGTCTTCAGTATGTCCGACTGTCTGTCTCTTTATCCGAGTGTTTGCTTGGAGATTGTTGTTACTAGAGATTTGAATAGATTTCAAAATTCTGTAGAAGTGACACATTCATAGTGACTCAGATGAAGTAATGACTTGCTAATAACCCGTAAAACCTTGCATTGAAAATCAAAATATAAAAAAAAAACTGCACGTGGCACGACACACACTTGGTCGGTTTTTTGATTTATTGACAAATGAAAAAAAAAGCATAAAGAAAAAGTTAAAATGAAAATAAAATGAGACACAGTCTGTACTCCCGGCCTTGTGGACAGGATGGACTATAGCCCTTTTAAAAGAGATGGGAAAGACACCATTTTCTATACAAAAAATATGGGTAAGTGGTGCGGCTAGTGCAGAAGGAGACTGTTTAATTACCCGAGCTGAAATATCATCCCATCTTGTTGCGCGATCGCTTCGTAGGCTGAGAATGAGCTTTTCTACCTCTGCCTCCGCAATAGAGAGGATCACGAAAGAATTTCTAGTTAGGTAAGTATGTCTTAAATTACTCTGTTGTGGAGACGGCGAGGAAGATATTCTCTTGGCAAGATTACTACCCAAGTTTGCAAAATACTCATGAACGATATTCGCAGATGAGTGACTGTCATCTACAATATTCAAAAGTTCGGTATCTATAATAAATCGTTTTTAAGATAATTTAGCCAGGAGAGCACTTTAATTTGAGGTGCTAAAGTTTAGTTAATCTCAACTAGAGTCGCGATTTTATAAACAGCGAAGCAAACCAACAGTGATTCACGGTTTTAGGATTTTGTTTCTTCGTGACACTTTTACAATTGTTTTATTTTTGTCGATAACAGATTTAAGGCAAGCAATAAGAGTGTCTGTGGCTACTTCAGAATTTGATTTTTCTAATATCAGAGTGAAGTTTATTATATCTATCTCATTTTTAATAATTTCGAAATTATATTTAATTGCAGCTTAGTATTTTTTACTTTGAAGTTCACGGGTTTTTTTTAGTTTTAGGGGCAATACAATACTGGTCCGTGATCTCAGTTTGAACGAAGGTCACTGTGGCAACGTCTTCCAGTTTTGTTTGAAGAAAATGCGCTAGCAATAGGCTCAAGGACATAAAGGTAAGGTATTCATTACTATGAAGATTGTTATTATTTTCCTTAATTTTAAAAGTTATGTCACCTGTCAGCACAATATTTTTAAAGTTTAGAGAAGAAATAATATTTATGTTTTTAGATATAATATTGTCCAGACTATCTAACAATTTGTCAAGATTATTGTATAATGAAGATCGATAAACCGCAACAATGGCAGTATTGCCAATGCAACACAGCAGGCAATACCCCTCTTGAAAAGGGGAGGCTCACTAACTGTAAATTTCAGATCTTTGATATATAAAACAAGGGGATTTATACAGGTTGAATAGACAGTATAGCACTCATGGCAAGGAAGTTGACTAGTCACTCTAAGCTAACATTTGGACAGTACAATGACATCGTATTGTATATTTGTCATGTTGACTGTTGCGCTGATGTTGATTTTTTTTTGAATACTTCTTACATTCGCGTAAATCATTTTTAGTGAAGAGTCATTGGGGATATAATTAGTACAATTTCCTGGGGTGTAGTAATATGATTGTCCAACTTATATGTTATGTCCAACTTGCGTGTTATATTGGTTCGTGCTAAGGGAAAAGCTTACATTGTTAATACCTAACAATAGACTAAGCAATTGACGTCATAGGTAGTAAAGCACCCAATGGGATTGCGGGAGGTGGCAGGTCATGACAGTAGGTATACTTGTGGATTACTTTAAAGTGATAATTTTTCTTTATTTACTTACTAAAGGTACTTTGCTGCTTTTGACAAATACTAATAACGTAAATTATTAAAACCTAGTTTCTAAAACTGTTCATCTATAAAAATAACTTAGGAGCCGTCAAATTTAATGTTAACTGTCAATTGAGTTTTTGAAAGCATATTATTCAGTTAATCACTCTGTTGATCGACAGAGCTGCCATATTGTCATGGCGAACGATCATTTTGGGACTTTAGAATTTTCTGCTAAGCCTCGTTTCAGGAACTCAATTGCATTAACGTTGCTGTCATATTGACTTGCATGTTAAATGAGTAATGATTTGGCATACCTTAAAGAATCCGGGCGTTAGGCCGTTTGTCCACCGCCCCCATCACCGGACTGTCACAGAGAATAAGATTATTTCTAGATGAATACAAAATAATGTGACGGGGTTGTGGACAAGCGGCTATACTAAACTAACGTGTCGCTATAGATAGATGACAGCACTGACGCTGTCATCTCGTTTTCACTGACGTAATTTTGTTCTGGTTATGGCCGCGTTAGTGTCTGTTCACATCTCCACGTCACGACGTCGTCAACGTGAAACGGTACCGGTAACCTTTGCGCGGTGCGTTGACATAACGTGCAAACCAGGTCGTAAATTTGCAACGTTACGACAGAGATGTGGACAGGCACTTATATCGATAAGGCCGTTTGTTCACCACGACCATCACCAGGACATCTACGAGAAAGAGATGACGGCGCCAAAGTTGCGACACATAGATTTTTTAGTGTTTATGCTGTTGGTCGCAGATGACCTTTACAGCGTCACCGGGTTTGGGGATGGCGAGATTCTAAGGTGACCTCAAGCTGAGAAGTATTCCAGGCGGATTGCATCTCCTTACGGGGGAGTCTCCTCTCCGTCTGGAGCCTCTACACCACTCGAACCTGATGGGGTCGTCAACTAGAGGGCGTCTCTGAGACTCGGACCTCGGCTCTAGTTGTCTCGGAGGGCGGGGAAAAACGCCCAGTGCTACACATAGCGGTAGGAACATGTACATTTACTACAGCCGCTTGTCCACCGCAAGTTCGTCACGTCATTTTAATCTCATAGAGAAATAATCTCGTACTTGGTGCCGTAGGGCTTAGGGCCCAACATTATAAGCACCGTGTCACGTTGACGACGTCGAGACGTGGATATGTGGACATACACTGAGTTTAAGTCTGTTTATGAATCCGTTAATTTGATCTTCTTTCTTCGAAGAAAAACAAACTACATTTTGGCCAGTTCAAATAGCGTATGAAAATTTGTAAGAGGAATAAGTCAAACCCCATAAAAATCTTAACACACGAAATAACGTGCTTGTTGTTTATCATATTACAGCATGGTACAGCAGTTAATAATAGAGATCATAAACGAAAATGCTCTTAGTCATCTCCCTAAACAGCACAGTCCCGGGTGATCTCCCATTTTCCCTATAGACGGCGAAAAATAAATGATGAGATCCGACGTTTTATCAAATCAAGCCCAAATAACTCCCCCTGGGTAGCGCCTGTAACGTTCCTGACGTAAAGTAATGGAATTTTCATGGGAACTTTTTTAACATCACCATCCAGAGATCGAGTATTTAATAATAAATTTAAAAGTTCTCTGTTCACCTATTTGGTTTCAAATTTATAAGGCACTGTCATTGCGCATATAGTAAATGTGATTATGGAAGAGGGTGATTTGGAAATTATTAATAGTAGGCTGGCAACTAGTCACATTGTTTGCTAGCCACATCAGATCCTGCTATAATAATTCAATATGTTAAAGTTTTTTTTTATTCTGAAGTGGTATAAAATCATCAGCCACGAACCACTGTGAACGTCTTCAAAGTTATATATCCTACTGACCAACAGAAATACTAATACCAAAGGTTTTGGTATTTTACTATGGTCTGAAGGTCTACCTACAAACCCAAACCTCTTGGTTTAGATGAGGAAACTCGTTATTCTATATCTCCTATATTATATCTGACTACATATATACAAACTTCTTTTTATATTAAAAACTGACGGTTGATACTCTAAAAAGGGCTTGCATCAATGTTATCCTTGAAAACTAACTTGTTTGAGATTTTTTCTAAACTTACTCAGAAGTAACAGTTTTGTACGTTTGTACGTTTTGTAGTTACAGTATCATGCTCGCGAACGGGTGCTGCCAGCGGGGATGAGTCTGTTTTTTAATACTTTATTATTGTGATGATAATTAATTGCTTAATTTAAATTACACAATTTGTATTTATACTGAAAGACACAGCAATCAAAATGTAGATGATCATTCATTATTTTTTTATAAAAACTTAATAGTTTATAGGTAATCACAAGCATGTGTCCTACAGTTGTTTATAGTTTGTTATAGTAATGTACACTGGTACTTATATATTTATTTATTTTTTATTTTGTCTATTATATTTCAAATTTGTCTATTTTGTAAACAGTAACATAACACACATATAAAAAGAACACCTCAACTACTCAAAAACATATTTAAAACTCACTTATATAATAACAATAACACCTCACACATATTGTATACCACACATGTTTTATTTATTAGGAAACTAAATTATACATATTTTCTACACAATGCCACTTTATTAAAAACCATTGACTATTTACAAATGAAGCAACAATCTTGTGCAATCAAAAACAGAACAGATACTATATACAAATTGGAAGTATTAACATTAATTATCAATCGATACTGTATAATAATAACATTGAATCATATTTTTTCCAAAATTTTTAAACTCCAAATAAAGTCTAAATCTGGTTACCCAAAGAGATATTACCAAAAAATCACCTATACATTAAACATTATACCGATAAGGTTATTTTCCTCCTTAAATTCTCGAAATCTATCACAAATAAATGTTTTATCAAATATTGTCAAGCCTCAAATACTTTTCATTTATATATATTCGGTCAATCAAATAGCTGATACTCAAAATAAGATAAAAATAAGATTACTTTTGCTTGCCATCGAATATATGCGAAAGGTACCGTTAATAAATACTTGTTCTAAAAACTCCAACCTTCATATTATATTGCTCGAATATGGGAACTTGGTAAAATATTATAATTCAATTACCAAGAATGAAAATTTATTATTGCAGTCTTTATGGTGCATCAGGTTTGCATTATTTTATCTTTGTGTTTTGTACGTAAAAACATACAAAACGCAAACTCTGCAGAGAAAAGCTTCTGAAGATAGGACCAGTTCACCTTACCAATAACATTCGATTTCATAGGTAGCAAATATATTATTGACCAACTTGACCGACTCAGCCCTCCAAAATGTATAGCTTTGGATGACTCAGCTAACTGTGCACAGTTGTTAAATAAGGAGAAGAGATGTGGCTATCTAAGTGTGGTTTCATTCAATGTTAGAAGTATAAACAAAAACCTCGTCATGTTTTTAGCATTCCTAGCAACTACAAGAATTAATGTTGATGTAATGGTGCTCTCAGAATGTTGGACAAATGATAACTTTAGGCCTACTGCGGTTCAGGGTTATAAATACTAAGCGACCAGAAATTCCATTAATCAAAATGATGGTATTGTGGTATATATTCGAGAGTCAATTAAAACCACTTGCTACGAACCAAAAGATATAGTGCACGCTAATTGTCTTATCGTAACTTTACCAGATAACATATGTATTGTATGTTGTTACAGATCCCCTTCCTTTAGCAATGTAACTCCATTCCTTAATTCGATCGACAATATTCTGCAATCCATAAAAAGTCCCACTTTAATATTTACTGGAGATATTAATATAGATATCCTCCCGGGAAATGGTAAAGAATCTGTGAATGATTACTTAAACGTTATGGCTATGCATGGATTGGAACAAGGGGTTAATATTCCTACAAGAGACAAATCATGTATAGATCACTTTATGGTTCGGTGTCCTGTAGATTGGCAAACGATAGTATTTGAAGAATTAACTGACCACTCACCCATTCTGTTATGTATAAATAAAGCTATCACTAAAAAGAAACCTATTAGAGTAAATAAAAAAATTACAGACCTAGATAATATCGAAAACCATTTAAAAAATGAAACATGGAGAGAGTTTTACAAAATACAGGACGTGCAATTGGCTGCCGAACTATTAACGAATAAACTAATCAAACTACTTAACGATAATACAATTATAAAAACAATACCTACAAAATATCAACCTTTAAAACCTTGGATAACTATTTCAGTAGTTTCAGTAGTTTAAGTCTATTAAACGAAGAAATTTATTGCACAAGAAATTTCAAAACATCCCCATGATATTCTAGTGAAAAATGAGTACATATCATATAGAAATATTTGCAATAAAATCATTAAAAACTTAAAATATAAATATTACCAAGAACAGCTTCTTAAAAACATAGGTAATCCAAAAAACATATGGAAAATTATAAAGGAAGTTGGTAATATAACCGAAGTGAAAAACTGTGCTGATGAGCTTCTTAGATTAGATAAATATGTTGCTGTTGCTGCTCTAAACAAAGTTAATGAATATTTTACCTCGGTTGGTCAAGACTTAGCTAATGAGACACTGAATAAAATAAAAACAACAGACACTGAATTAGCTAAAACTGCCAAAAAAGACAATACTCTCGTTAATTCTTTCTCTGCTGCTCCCACTGATCCAGTTGAGATAAAAGAAATTATACTAAGTCTTAAACAAGATAGTTCTCCTGGATGGGACAATATACCTACGAAAATAATTAAGTACTTTGGTAAATATTTAACAACACCCATTGCCTATTTATGCAATCTAAGTCTTGAAAGTGGTGACTTTCCCACAATATTTAAAAAAGCTTTAGTCAGTCCAATTCATAAAGCAGGAGCTAAAGATCAAGCAACGAACTATCGGCCTATTTCCATACTCTCGGTACTAAGTAAAGTTTTAGAAAAGTTTATGAACAAACGACTCATATTTTTTTTAGAAAAATACAGATTCCTTGTTGATGAACAATTCGGTTTTCGTAAAAACAGATCCACCGAAGACGCTGTCCTTAAGCTGACGTCATGGATAACATCTCAGACGGATAAGGGCGAAAAATGTATAAGTGTTTTCCTAGATCTTCAGAAAGCATTCGATACTGTCTCCATTCCTATACTGTTATCTAAGTTAGAAGGTGTCGGAATAAGAGGAGTAGCATTGAAATGGTTCGAAAGTTACTTGACAGGCAGAAGACAGTTGATTCGCATGGGCAAGTACCTCAGTGACTTTTCCAACTGTATTTATGGAGTGCCGCAAGGTAGTACTTTAGGACCAACCTTATTCCTGGTCTATATCAATGATCTGGGCAAAATCAACTTTGAGAATGGCACCATGAGTATGTTTGCTGATGATACTGTCCTCATGTTTCATAATTCTAGTTGGCAAACAGTCACTGAATCAGCTGAAAAGGGACTAAAACAAGTCACGAAATGGCTTGAGGACAGTATTTTATCAATAAACATAACAAAAACCAAATATATGTGTTTTAGTAAAACTGCTGTCGGAAGCCCTAACAATGACCATAAACTAAGAATTCATACTTATCCATGTAACAGAGGTGAAGGAGGGAATTGTAAATGTATTTACCTGTCTAAAGTTAACAATATTAAGTACTTGGGAGTAGTTATTGACGACAGATTGAGTTGGTTAGATCATATTAAATTACTACAACTAAGGATAAGAAAACTTATTTACGTATTTAAAAATCTTAGGAATGTTGCCAATCTGCAGCTCCTAAAACAAATTTATCAAGCCTTGTGTGAGAGTATAATTAGATATTGCATACCAGTGTGGGGTGGTGCAGCAAAAACTCACCTAATTATGGCAGAACGAGCACAACGATCAATTTTAAAAGTAGTCATGTTTCTCCCTTACAGACATCCTACAACAGACATTTACAAATTATTCAAAGTACTTTGAATAATTTGTAAATGTACTTTGAAAAACTTGCACGTCGTCAATATACATATATGGCACTACGACTTTACAACAAATTAAATAACATTAAAAAGATAAAAAAGTGTAGTAATTTTAGCTTAAAAAAAATTATTAATGATTGGCTGTTCGACATAGATTATAATGGTGTGGAGGATCTACTGATTGACAACACCCGGATATAGGAAGTATAGCACATTGTTTATAAATTATTACTTGATATTTATATGGTTTAAGACAAGACGCATCTACATACACACGCAACACCCAGGCACACACACACACACATACACACTCACACACACACACACACACACACATACACGCACACATACACACACGCACACATACACACATGCAAGCACACCTACACCCACACTCACTATACACACACATATAATTTAGTTATTTTTTCTATTTATCTTTACTGTGAAGAAAAATAGTAATGTTTTGTTATGCCCAGTACAACTGCTGAGATTATATTGTAAGTACATAATTGGAGAGGACACTGGATTCCATACTACAGGCTAAGGCCTATTTTGGAATACAGGGGAATCAAACATAAATTGTAAAAAGTATAATGTCAATAAACATTATTATTATTATTTGGAAACCTAGTATCTATATGTGGCTATTGGGTAGTCATGCTCTTTGAAAAATGTCTTCGGCGGTGTCATGAGAGGCGGGTCGTTACATTCCTTAAAAATCGTTGAGTGAAGCGATGGTTGGTTCATGCGTCATGCTCGTGAACGGGTGCTGCCAGAAAAAAAAAATGTAAAGAAAAGTTTACTAGAAAAAATACCACGCGGTCCAGGCAGCAGACGGGACTCGATCCCGCACCCTTCTCTTTCGAAGCTTTCGCCGAAGGTCTCAGATGGCGTAGCTTTTCGACATTCACATGTGCTTGTAACAGCCTAGACTGAATAAACGAAATTGAATTTTGAATTTGAAAATTCTAGTACCTGGAAACAATGAATTTTTGTAACTCGATAAAACTAAACTTAGATTCCTCGACACTTATTGAACTAAAAAGAATTTCTATTTCAATTAGGAAAATTTCTTTTCACAAAATGTGTTCTTTCAGTGAATTTCGGTTGATAAAGCTTGACGGGCCAGGGAAATTTCCTCAGAACAGCCGTGTGAAGATAGAAAATTTATTTAATTATGACATGAATAACGTACCTAACCTGTTAAAATATTACTAACAATGTTTCTAATAGACCAGGGATATTTGCTCAGAACAGCCGTGTGAAGATGGAAAATTTATTTAATTATGACATGAATGACGTACATATCCTGTTAAAATATTACATATTAACAATGTTTCAATTTTAGCCTTCCATCATTTATCTGTGACAGTAGGTATATCTTATGCATGAACGGCTACATTCAATAAAATTTACGGACGAATTTATCTTTGTTCTTTCATTGTTTGAATTTCATATGTTCATACGTATTAAAATACAGAGAATGTTTTCTGACGATAATCATTATTAGCATTGCCGTTCGATGGCACTGTGATTAGTGCGAACAGTCTGTCATTGTGTCTTCTTGTCTCCTCAAGATGAGTTTTTGAGAGAGTCTTGCCTCTATTCTCTTTCTTAAACTTGCTCATTTATTTTGATTGTTTACGGGATATTTAGGGGGTTTCTAAGGTATATTAATTGTTACCTATTTTACATTATGTGCTGGACGTTGACCAGAATACATGTTTGTAAGTTTGATGACAGCGGTCAATTATACGACTTAATATGAAATAAAAATGGGTGAAAAAATGAGCCTTTGCTGAGTTTCTTGTCGGTTTTTCTCAGTACAAGGTCTCCCACCGTAGATTTGCGAACTGATGGCGTAGCTTTGATTTTCACATGTGCTTGTATAGGCCTAAATTGAAGAATTGAAATTTGTAAGTTAAATAGCTTTCGGAATGGGTAGCCTAATATTTATTATCGCCTGGATGACCCGGTGTATTTCGTATTCGTATTACGTTCTTATTACCTATCCTAAACTGGACCCGAGTCTACCGTACTGAAGGGACGAACGTCAAATGTTTAACGGGAAAGTAGGTAGAACAGTTTGTATGGGAAAATGATATTGTTGCTTTTGTTGTTTACTGTCTTCCTCGCAATTTTTCCATGTTTTCTCCTCATTCAAACCTTCCCTGGACTACGACAAACATTTCAAGACTAAAATCAGCTAAATCAACCCAGCCGTTTCCAAGTTTTAGCGAGAAAAACGAACAGCGATTGATTTTTATATATATATGGAAGATTATGGTTCTCTGCTTCGAAAGGCATATAAAGCCCTTGATCCCGCTCATATTAACAGTCGTTAGCGCCAGCACCCAGCATTTGCGATAAAAATAGGCTGCTGATGATTATGATCGTCATAGCTTTTGTTATTGATTTGTTACTATTATCTATATGGAAAATGGGCCATGACCCACCTCGAGAGCTCACTGTGAATTAGTGGGTAGACAACTGTTGATACAGATTTATGTGCCTTCTTTTAAGTGTACCATAAATACCAATACAATTTTCCGGTTCCCATTAAGCGTTCCCTAGGAAATTTTAGCATTCTGAAGTCCATGAGAACCAAGTCATGGTAAAAGTAATTTTTGATTATAAAGCTATAAAGTATACTTACGTAGCAGGTTCTATACTTACTTAAGTAACTTTGCAGATGCAGAGCTTATCCTTAAGGGACAAAGGGAGCTCTCGTATCCATAAATTCTAAAAAGCCTCTCAGACACAAAGCAAGATAAAGCGACACACACTTGCAAACATAAACATGTAGGAAGTTATGTAATATCATTTTCTTGATTTGTAATTGTAACATTAATAAATACAGAAAATACATAACTTTGCGGGCGTGGCTTTTGTTAATCTGCGTTGATTTTTAACATGACTTGCCTGTTTTGTTTTTATGCATTCTCGCGGATTGTTTTTGGTTGTTTTCAAATATATGCAGATTTTCTAGTGGATTTAACTATGAGTTTGATAACTCTTGGTTATTTTGACACGGAAAGTTGTCATATCCAAAAGTAAACATTTCCGAGAACTAAATTTGTATTGTACGTGATACCGAAGCAGCTATCACTAGATATTAAAAAAACTAAGATACTTTTACCAACATTATAATATTTTATGTCATTATGTAATCCAATACCTATCAAACAATTTCTTGGTTTTATTAAGCCGTTGGAAGTCACTGGTTTAGTTCCGCGAAGCAATATGGAAAAAAAGTATGCGCCGTTTTTTACTTAAAATAGACGTCCCCTCTCAATAAGCGCTGTCATAAATTCCAAGGAAAAAAGGCGAATAACGCTGCAATGCCATTTCGAAATAAATTGCTCCTTCTCGAGATGCATCATATTGTGAGGACGAAACGGCAAAAGATTTCCATTACTATAGTTTTTTATACTAACCCACAGGGAAGAATAAAAATATGCAAACGTGTTGGTATTCAATAGGGTATTTGACACAAGTTTTAGAAAATACGTTATTTACTTATGGTTATGGAGTCCATAAAAAGTGAATATTCCTCATTATGTTGTAGACTTCAGTAAAAAAACTAAATAAAAATTTTAATTTTCAAGTTGCCGCGCAAACATTTCGATCTCACTAGCAGGGAACTTACTCACTAGTATGTGACGTCACTAGACTGTCATTAAAACGTCAAACGATACAATGAAATGTAAGTTTGACCGGAAGTTTAATAGCGTGTGACGCCATTTTAGTCTTCGCCAATCCTAGGCGTTTTCTGTTTCGTGACCAGAGAACGAATGATTTATTTTCTCAGAAAAGTAAAAACGCTGTAAATGTTCATTCATTCAAATTCATTCAAATAGGTAAAGAAGTCTATTATCAGTTTAGTAATTAAGTAGGTTCGTTCAAAGGGATTCTGAAATTCACTTACGACAAGCAATGCTTTGCCCGCTCACGTGTTCTGGTGTGTAGGTAAAACTGCAGCACCAGCTATCTTCGCGTCTGAACTCCACCGTCCATTTTTGTCGGCGAAAATTCTTAGTAGAAAGTTTCTATCTTTGAACAATTCATAAAAGGAACATTTTATCGGCAGCGTTTCATTCGGCAGAGAAATGTTTGTCGTAGATATGTTCCGGATCCGTTCAAAGGCCAATATTATATAGAGGGAGATCCTTTCACATCGGATCCACAGCATCCTTTCTGCTTGATTTGAAACGCTGGCCTGCCAAAGAAAGCATCACTTATTTTATAGAATACCTCAATAAGTAAGGTTGCCAAAGCCACTCGAAGCAAACTGGGCGGCAACATATGCAACGCAAGATTGATACTTTTTGATATCGGTAGCTTCTACATCTACTCATAATAATAGTCGTCACCTATAGGCAAGCCGTTATATCACAATTTTGACATAAATATTCCTCACACTACACTTACTCATTTCATGTTAAATGTAAGTAGAGAACAGTAGCGAGCATAATTTGTGCGGTACCTTGAAGTACTGGAACCTTACTAACCAACAGAACACAAAGGCTCCAGTTTGTTAATTATCAATTTTTTTTTGGTAAACCAGCGTAATAATAATATGTTTTCCTCTCTCAAATTTCACGATCAGGTGTCATCTCAAAATGACTACGTTCTATTTCATACTAGCGGCCACCCACGACTTCGTCCGCGTTAACTTAGGTTTTGGAAAATCCTTCTGGAAACTAATATCTTTTTGGATAAAATGTATCCTATGTCTCACTATATGCATACCAAATTTCATCCAAATCCGTTGAGTAGTTTTTGTGTGATTGAGTAGCAAACACTCAAACATACAAACTTTTACATTTTTAATATTATTATTTCATAGTATTATCATATAAGTTTTGTGTTAAAACCTAGAACTAAAAGGTTTTAACACTTCTTTGAAATCTTCATTTAAGGAACATAATCAAACTCGGGGTTTGTCAGCTCGCCTATTTGATGCTATGGTTTCACAAATAAGTCTTAATGGGCTACAACGCGGCCGAACAATATTAAAAGCTCTTCAAAAGCCATTGTTCTGGTCACAAATCCAATCTGACGATGCTAATGCGATAATTGCGTAGTCATTGTTCAAGTGCAGGTAGCGGAAATCCGTCAGAAAACTGATCCTAAAGCCATCACTCACAGCTAATAAAAGCTGAAATAGGCTATTTATAAACACACCTTATGAGTCAAAAAGTATAAGCATTCCTTATACAAATAAAATTATAAATTTATTTAGTTTACTTAAAAAAAACCGGCCAAGTGCGAGTCGGACTCGCGCACCGAGGGTTCCGTACAAACCTGCAAGGTTTACAAAGTTCGTTCATTACGACAATCGAGTCATAACTATGGTATTTTTATTGCAAAATGAAATTCATAACATTACAATGGGGAAAGATGGAGGAGCATAAATTTAAGACAAAGATCTCTTTATCGTTTAAGTAATCCTTTATTTTATATTAACACATATCATTTATCTATAATATAACTGAAACACTTATACTAGCCTTGCAGCAGACTTGCGAAAGTTCTTTTATTAAAGTTATTTATTTACTAAGTTTTTTAGTCACTATTTAGAAATCTGGTTCAAAAATATTAATTAAGTATTAAATTTGAACCAGACCTGTAAATGGTGACTGAAAAAGTTATGAATAGTACCACATTGAACATTGTAATAAGTTTATATTTATTAAAAAATATATATTTTGTAATGTAACTAAAAATTTAAGGTTTTCGGAATTTTTCCTTTATGCTATAAAACGTTGCTTCATGCCAAATTTCAAGATTCTAGGTCGACTGGAAGTACCCTTTAGGTTTTGATTCCCTTGCGAGTACTTGCGAGTTTCAAAATATGCAGCTTAAATTGCTGTTTCTTTTGATTGCGTTGACATAGAAGTTTGATTTTGTTACAGCTTAAAGGTATTATAGACTTGAGTATTTGGTATGAATTTCAATTTAATACCTCTACGCGTTTATGAGGAAATCGGTAGTAAGGTTAAAATTATTAAAAAAAAATATATTATGTGATGTAACTAAAAATTTATGGTTTTCGTAATTTTTCCTTTATCTATGCGATAAGACGTTGCTTGGTACCAAATTTCAAGATTCTGAGTTCACGGGAAGCACCCTGTAGGTTTTGATTCCCTTGCAAGTGTCGAAAATTTGCGGCATAAACGGCTGTATCTTTTGATTGCGTTGGCTTAGAAGTTTGATTTTTTCACAGCTTCAAGGGACAGTAGACCTGAGTAATTGATATAAATTTCAGCTTCATACCTCCACGCGTTCCTGAGAAAAAGGGTCTTGACAGACAGACGGACGGACAGACGGACAACAAAGTGATCCTATAAGGGTTCCGTTTTTCCTTTTGAGGTACGGAACCCTAAAAATTAATAATCAGCTATAAATTTTTCAATTAAATTATTGTTTGTAATTTATTAATTGATTGCTTTCTGAAGTTACCTAGGTGACGTCAAAAGACGCAAAATCGGTGGGAATGTATGATAAGAATAATGGATGCGAATGAAGGGATAGATCAGACTGTCCTCTATGTTCTTTCTGCTCATCCCACCTGGGGCACGGCATGAAAATAATTATAACATTCTCGATTATACTGCAATAAATAGTTTTTTTGAGAAAACGCGAGTCGTCTCAGTAAGATTGCAAACATAATCGTTGGCTCATTATAAAAATTCTTGGGTTTTTAAGTTCTTAGATTCACACTAGGTTAAGTTGGGTTAGTGCTGTGACCATGACGAGCGAGCCGAGCAAGTGCAGCGCTTACTAAGCGTGCCACGGTAGCAGTAGTAAGATTCAGCAATGTTAGCACCATTCTCAAAATACCTTTTCTTGGTTTTTTACGAAAATACGATTCATCAAATCAACCTAGGACATTATTATATTCTAAATAATAAACTTGACGATAATATTCTACATACACAGATCATAATTATAATATACTCTACAATTTGTATCCCGTGTAGTTCCATCATAAAAGGCAATCATTAATTTGACTTAAATATTCCAGTGGTTGAAAATCCACTGAACAGCTTTTAATTTTTTTGTAAGTACATAAAATAAATAATGATAAGGAAAAAACGTCGTCGTTTACTTTTTAATTAATTGAGATTGATATCGAGTTTAATTTAATTTAATTTGTGATTCATGATTACTTTTCTCTACCCTTAATTAATGCTAAAAAATTACTTTAGAGTTGTTACAGAAAAATCAACGAAACGCGACTTATACAGATCGCCTTTATTACGTCTATGATGGTTATCCAAGCCGAAGAAAAATATTCTCATCGTTAAACACGTATGACCGAAACCAAATTGACTCTTATTAGTAAAGAGATAAAGCTAAAATTTCATATTCCCAGCCGTAACACGAGTGACCTACTAAACTTGGCAAGAAAGGAAGGGGGTAATAACATCTCCTTAGGCGCAGTGCACACCGGGAGAGGGGCGGCGAAGATACTGAAGTTAAAAAAAATCTTGCGTTGGTCAAGAATTTTTTAAACACACAAGCGGCGCACAGCGCTACGAAACGGCCACGGGAGCCGACGTGCGAAGACTCCGCTCCGTGGCCGTAGCTAGGCCGTGTTCTGAGTCACGGTAATATTATCTATACAGTATTGTGACTCCGCCCTGTCCTTGAAAATAAATGCCTACAGCCGAGCGCTGCGTGAGCACGCGGTAGGGTCGCCCGCCTACAGTATTTTATGTAGTTTTGTTTTTAAGGTCTAGTACCCATTGGACCCTCCTAATTGGACCTTACCTACAAAAAAGTGCCCGTTCGACCTCCTATCAAGAACATGGTGCCCATTGGACCCTCAAAGACGTACTTAACGACACAATGGGAGCTATTGGAGCTCTTAACTATTTGGCTAATTCTTTTGGAACGGTAAAGTACAGTCGTGTAGTAAAGTAACATTGTAAAAGACATAAAAACACAAAGGTTATAAATCTAAATAATTTAATCAACATATTTATAAAATTCAAAATACTAATCATCAGTAAAAAACCAATATAAATATTTATATAAAATATAATAATCAAATCACAGATTTTTTACTTTACTTTTAAAGCCAATAGAAATTATTTTTTATCGAATAGCTTAACTAAATTATAAATATGGTTTGTTATATCACACAGATTAAGCACAATTATTATATATTCTAAATATTAATAAAATAAATAAAAGCACAAATATTATAAATGTAAGTATTTAAAATCAACATATTTATAAAATTCGAAACATCAATCATCAGCAACAAACCATATAATATAATAATCAAATCACAGATTTTGTTATTTTACTTTTAAATAGAAATGTTTTTTTATCAGATATCTTGACGAAATTATACATACAGTTTTTATATCACTCAGATTAACTATTGAAGCATAATTATTATGTATTCTAAATATTCATAAAATAAAATACCAATGTAATATTTTCATATTCCATTTTATAAAAAAATGATTTCTAATCTTATTTTTACAATTAACGAGAAATTGCTTATTATAAAAACATACTTTAACTAAGGGATATGGTTCAAAAGCGGTAGTGGGTTTCCGGCAGGGACGAAATATATATAATTTGAAAGTTTGTATAACATGAATAGATACTTTGATTTTTTATTCATTACCGATTAATTTAAAATCGTGTTTAATAATTAAACAATTTTGTAAGTATGCTGGCCACCCTATCTTAGTAACGTCATATTTTTAGTGCGTGGTGGCTTATATCGTCAACTCAATCACTTTTTATCATAATTATTATCACTGCTTTTGTTTTACACATTGAACATAATATATTTGATGCTTGGCAAAAAAAAATAGATAAATAAACTTGCCATTTGCAAATCAATTATTTATTAATTATTATAGATTTATGTTATTTTGATATAAAAAACCGGAATAAAATAAAATTCTAGTTTTTTAAAACCGAAAGACCCACTACCAACCTCCATAAAAAATTTAACAGTCTTCTTTTGTAAAACATTATAAATTACCAAATTAAATATTTAAGACACATATGTGAGTAATTTTTCTAAGCAATGGCCTACGGTTGTAAGATTATTTACTAGCTGCAACATAGGTCATAAATCTGAACGAGACAGCAATATTTCTCTCTCTCCCACATATGAGATCGGCGCCATCCTTTTGTTCAAGCGCAGAGATTGCTTGGGCTTGGAATCTATGTATAACCTTCCTTTCATCAGGTGCTTAAGAGGAGTAGAACTGCCGATAAAAACACTCAATCTCCCTCAGAATTTCAGTCTTAGATCAAAAGATGATGTCTTTGCAAAATCCACCGTCAATTTGCTTAGATTGTCTAGATCTAAGCTGTTTTAGTGACCATGAAAGTTTAAAACAATATATTGTTTTAAGGAACTTTGAATCAATCGAACTTTGTTCGATTTGAAAGGTCTTGTGGATTTGGTGTTGCGCTGTAAGGGTATTCATTGGTCAGTGTACGATCGCCCTATTGAGTGAAACCTTTTTACATTAATGATCATTAATGTAATTAAATTTAAAATTAATGTTATTAATGATCATTCCTTTAAACCTAAGGCACAAACATATATAATGTCAAATGTAAAATAAAAAGATATTGAAATATTATCATTGTCACTGGCACCATTTTAACCCATAGAATAAAAATACATGTCAGTAGTGCAATATTTGGTTTTGGCTCCTTGTCAATACGAATAAAATAAAAATAAACATTATACAAATTAAATTTTGATTTGATTCACTTTTTATTTTCTAAATATCTTACTAAAAAATGTGTTAAAAATTAGCTTTTCTTAAAGGTTACTATCATCTGTCTGCGTCCAGTATATATAGAGCAATAAACAAAAAACATTTTTTTTTTATTTTTCCTGAAAACTTACATTTTTGTAGTTATCTTTTTATTCTCCGGGGACGGCGAAATATCGTTAATTCGAAGAAAATAGGTAACCTGATTTCTTTATAATTTGTTTAGGAGTACTTACTGTTTGGAGTAAGTACTTATACAGTATTTAGTTAGTGGCTTTATAATACCTACTATTAATTTTATTTTTGTCTGCAATTTTCTACATGACTGTACTGTGCTTAACAAAACTGTCAATAAGGTCCAACTGGCAGTAGGGTATAATCTAGAAGGTCCAATGGGCACCAAAAAAGAGGTCCAATGGGCACATTGAATATAAAATGTTTTAAGAAGGTCCAATGGACACCAAAAAAGAGGTCCAATGGGCACTTTTTGCTTTTGGGTCGAATCTTGAGGGTCCAATGGGTACTAGACCTTAACGCGAATGTAGGTAGATTACTCGTTTGTCTCTTTTTTCATCCTAACCACTTATTTATATATTATTCCAGATATTATGCCCGATGGAAAAACCGAAATACCTAAATATTAGAAACAAATTACGTACTAGTAGATAGGTATATAAAAATTTTTCTATAAAGGTAAGACACATTTCCAATATTTCAGGTAATTTAAAAAATGATATCTCTGGGTGTGTTATTGAAGAGTTCAAGCAACCAAAAACAGCAATTGTGCTGTTGTACGATATTGATCGTCGCTTGTTCTTTTCCATACTAAATTATGTAGGTATCTACTTAATTAAATCAAATATTTACAATACAAAACGCACGTTTACGCACGGCTAACTGCATAAAAAACAATTCACATCGTTCGGTCGTCGTTGCGGCGCGGCGGCGCATTCGCGACTGGGTGCCCGCCGAGAGCACATCGAACTCGAGTGGCGTAGGTATGACTCGCTTTCCGACCGTTTGTATGAAGATAGAATACTGTATGATATTATTACCGTGTCTGAGTCGTCGCGGGCCCCCCGTGGCTCTTGATCGCACTTGAAGACGCCGCGCGTAGTGTCTTTGCCGCGCCCCTCCCGGTGTGCGCTGAGCCTTAAAGTAGCGTGGGGAGGCACTAGTTTGTTTAAGTCTGTTTAGAATTCTATATTTAGAGTCTGAATTTGGCATGAAGCACGTATGAGGAGATCATAAGCTTCGTGGTACGGGAATATAGTCTGTGTTTATAGAGGTTGAGCAACTTTCGCCCATCGGATGGATGGGTGATAGAACATTTTTAATAATCCAATCTTTGTTGTTGTTCATTGTTGTAGTCTCGGCAATGCACGTTAACTCGTTAATTTGATATCTTGCCGAATCAGAGAAAGTCCTACCAAATGGGTTTTAGCTGCCTAAACGCATATAATGAACCTGATTCTGGCATGATTTCGATTCGTCCTCACAATTTGCATTTCTCATCATCATGCGAACCGCTAGGGACTAGAATTCCGATGCATATAATATGGGGATCTTGAAGGCAAGAGTATACTCGTATAGGCACATTATTTGCCGCACTTTTATATAACAAAATTTTCAAAAACAAATTTTGATAATAATCTCTCCTTTTCATTATGCTCTATACATAATGAAACTCTATACATGACAAGGATGCACTGTTGTAAAATTTAATTTTAGGTTTAGATAATTGTGCCGGAATCGGGACGGGTATACCAGTATACATCTTTAAAAATATTTCTGAATTACGTTTTGCTTCTGTTAATGCATAATAAGATCAGATTCCGTTACGTTAAAATTAACATAAATTTAATTTCAATGTAGTTGTGTATGTATCAACGTGGAAGACCTCTTTAAATGGAAATGTAAAAAAGGCAACCGTTCTCCGCAGAAATTATCGTCGCTCCAAAACAAAATCCCTGTTCTATTTTTAGCTTCCAATATAAGTATTGGACTTAATTACGTTGTATCTGAGCGGTCTCCGTTCTCAAAAATGTAACTTTTAACATACGATTATGAAGCATTTTACATTCAATAGTAAAGGTCCTTCCATGGGACATTTGTATGTAAACAAGAAAATGAACAGTTATTTACACATACCATATGACATAGATTTGAAAATAAAACAGCATAGAAAGCTTTAATGTAGTATAAAAAATGGATGCGTGTAACTTATGTACGCGCGTGAGAAGTCATACTTCTTTAGCATCATTAAAAATATTTTTTAATTGCATGCAAATAATTAATAATTACAATAAAATAATAAAAGGACTGGAAAAGGATAGTTAACACAGTCAATTAAGTTCAGTTTTAATTTGAAAAATTAAATAAATATTCAAAATATTCAATTAAAATCACTAATGAATTTAAGTTATTAGTCCATATGTAATTAGCACTTGTAAGTAACTAAAACACGTTGTGTCTATATAGAAACTAGAAACATGTGGATAAATATTATAAATATGAAAACAGTGATCAGAGGCGACGAGCGTGCCAACATTGTTTTTGACAACGCGATCATCTTGTGGAGCTCCGTGGATCGTTCAAAGTACCTTTCGAACAGATGTCTAATAATTATTAGACACTAACATTCATAACGCGTCCGCGGCCAACTTCATGGTGTTACTATTGTGTTACAGTGATGCGCGCGCATCTTAAAATAAAGGACATTGCTCGTTCCCCATACATTGAATGCCCTAGAACGCCCAGCAATGAGAAAATGCTAGTTGTGTTCGGAATCATTCATAAACTCTAATTAGGCATTTGTTGAGATACGGACAACTTGAGGAACCGTGGCCTACTACATAATGTGTTTGATTTTGAGGTTATAATTATTATACTTAATCGTAAAAGATGTACACTTTATATATTCTGAATAGATTTAGTGTTTACCTCTATGTAAGCACTTAAATAATATGCATTAAATTAACATAAAATGCAATTAATAATAAAAATAATTATATTCATATTGATTAATGAGTGTTGTCAGTTGGCACCTACGATACCTATACCTTACCTGTAGTAATAATAGATTTCTTTTCAAATGAAATGTTCAGTCTTTCCATTTACCTGTTTCTATATTTTACTATCGGTAATTAGGTATGTACCTGGTTATCATTATGATTTTAATAAAAATAAACAGATATTACATGGGGTGGGAGTATAAACTATCTTTACATAATTTCAGAAATAATCTTTTTATAAATATAATACTAGTAATAAGTATTATTAACTAAGTTACCTCTATTTTTCTTTTGATAAATACCTATGGTCGCCTCTAATGCATTTATTAAGGTAAACAATCTTGGCACAACTTTTTAACAGAATCACCCATTTAATAATAAAATATTAACGAAGCCAATAAACTATTAAAATTAATCGTTATTATAGACTGAAACCTTTTGAATCCAGTTATCAGTTGATTTTTAATGCTGTTTTTTCAATAAAAAGGAGTGCCAAGTTGGATGAATAGACTGTAGTATCTAGTAACAGAACTTTATTTTTTTATTTTTTTAAACAGATTGTCCGTTTGCTATGATTAATTGCTAATATGTTAAAAAAATAATAGAAAGATAATAGTGAAGGACATTCTTTTGGGCATGCGAGGGCCGATTTCGTCGATGTCCTTTCACTCTCATTATTTTTTCATAACGCGCCCGCGGCTAACTTCATTATGTTACTTTTGTGTTACAGTGATGCGCGCGCATCTTAAAATTTCACTCTCATAATTTTTTCATAACGCGGCTAAAGAAGTATAACTTCAAAAATAAAAACAAAAATAAAAAAAGACTTTATAAAAACAAACTAAAAATCTGCGCAGGCTCAGGACTTTGTCCACGGAGGACAATAGTCTCTCAATCGTGAAGAAAATATTCGCTGAGGACTTGTCACGGACTCAACGCACACGATGATCGAACATTTGCCCCCGAAAATTTAGAACTGCTCATGCTATGGAAGTAACTATTCTCAGATTGCGTTGTGTTGTAATTAACATGAAGTTTAAGTAAAAGCGAAAACGCCACCTATACAATATTTTTTCATTCAATAATACTTATAATCTGAGATTGAAACGAAATATTAGTTTCAGTCGGCTTGCCATTTTATTTTAAGAAAATTTTAATTTTTTTATTGTTTATTGTTATAGATACATACTCAATTGAAATTTGTAAATGTATCTTAAATGCCAAATAGTAGGATGTCTGTTTCTTCATAAGAAAATATATTAAAGACGTGGCCCAACACATCGAGTTAATATATTATGTTACCTACATCAGTGTCAGTCAGCCAACGAAATCATTTGGTTTCTAAAGAATTTTGTGTTTCTGTAACCACAAATTGTACGAAATGTTTAATGTTCTATTAAAATCGACAGATCTGTGGAACTCCCACGCTTACATTTGTTATCGGTACAATTTATTTCATATCAAGTCAATATTCATAAAGCTTTGTTTATTAAACTTCCACGTACTGCTCAGGCTGGCAAATTTTATTGACCGCCCCTTTATGTGTTAGCAATAAACCCACGCCACATTGTATGTTATTGCTTCTTTGTCAACATTTAGCGGAAATTAATTAATCTTTGATGAAATGTGGTCTCTGCGAAAGATAATAACAACCAATTTTGAAGTGTCAGAAACAACGGAGCTTATGTTGATGACATGATTGAATTTGAAACAAGTAGCTATCTACTCTAACGTTTGATTATATTTACGATGAAAGTAATCAAAACTTAAACAAAAAAGGTTGACTGATGAAATGATGATACTCTTCGAGATTTAACTTGCATAAATTTTTGATACATAGCGTAATACCTATACTACCTCATATTATGCTAGCACCTTTACATGGCTAGTTGTTTTGATAGTTGTATAACAGCAGTATTAATATCCTTAACATGCTATATAGGTAATGTAAAAGAGAGATTGCTGTAAAATTCAGCAATAGCAATGGGAAGTGCCATCATTAAATGCAAGTACAGGCCAGTTGCGACCAGTCCTTGCTGGCCTGAAACTGTATGGTGTACGTGACGTACTTCCCTAAACAGACGTTCCTATTCAAGCGGGAAATTATTTTTGCTATCTATTAATTATCGACTTTGTGTAATACACTGTTTAGTAATAAGTTATATGTAAAATGAAAAGATTGTTGTAGTTGAAGAAGAAATGAACTAATACCTAAATTATTTTAGAGTATCATGGTTTCTTATTAAACTTTAGATAAAAATTGTCCACACGAGAACTAGGTTTTACAAGAAGTGGTCGAATCCTAAAAATGTCATAACTAGAAAAAACCAATGAAAAAATTGGTCTTTAAACTTCAAAGCGATCTACTGAGCTTGGCACCAGATCTTAAATAAACTTTCTCTCTTTTAAATAAAAAACTTTTGAACAACATTTTTATCCTTCTGGAGATCTTCTTACATGCAGTTACGGGCAATCAGTCGTTTTTTATTACCTAAAACCGAAAATTTTGAACAGTCTTACGTTTACAAATAAATGGATTTTACAATTTGGGCTGATCCAAAGTGCCGAATGACAAAACCACCCACCCTCACTGGTGTGACGGCTAAATTTATCTCTCGTTGACAGTACCCTTAAAAACAAGAAGAAAAATGGCTGACATCCGTAACATTGGATTAAAATGATTAATTCTTATTAAAAGGTTTTACGCGCCCAAATATTTGTTGAGTCTGTTTGGAAATGCGGCTTACAGTATTTAGTTTGAAGACTACAAAATAACCAAACAAAAGCCAATGTTTTAATAATCATAGTTTGTTCTTAAGGTACGGACAGACGTGCTCAAAAAATAGCATGCTCTGCAACTGTTCACATTGCTCTCGGCCAAAATAGATATACAAATACATAGTGACAGTGCTATCCGTACAGAACTCAATAAGATAATCATATTGCTTGCAACGGAATTGAGTAGAAACATTTTGTGAAAAAGAAAAATACAAAAAAACGAGAATTTGGGTTCGTTATTGGAAATTCGAAATTCGTAAACAGAAAAGAATCACTGGCAGCAAGTAATAGATTGTTAGCAGAAATGCACAGCGAAGATCTTGACAGTTATAAAAATCATTTGCGCATACTCCCACACAAATTTGATGAGCTACTTACAGTTACACGTGCTTCAGGTAGCGTACTCGGAAATCAAATGACGGTTGATTTTTAGGCACGCTCTTATTAAGCATACCCATTACTAGCAATGTTGTTACACATGTGCTATTAATGAGCACTTGCTCAAGAAAAGTATGCTTCCGTGCTAATAATGAGCACGTCTTTTCGTTCGTTCATTCCTTTACAGAATAGCACTGCTGGAAGCAGACGATAAACAAAAGATAGAGAAGGCCACATTACGACAGGGCTTCTTGTTTGGAGCCAATTGTTAAACTACTTGCTTTGTGAATAATCACAGTAAATAGACGTATTGCATGCAGATCATAACGTGCTATAACAGTTGGTCACGCTGCAAGCGACGCGTCTGGGTAGATGAATTGCATAGTTCCTAACTTGCCTTTAAAGCTTGAGCATACTAACCGAGGTTCTTTGTATGTATATCCTCAGCCTAAAATCTTGACAGACCCATTTTTATGACGTCACATTCCCTTCAAGCTCTTATGCTAGGGCCACACTAAAACGAAATGCCGTTAATTATCGCGCATTATGAATGATTAACGTACTGTACGTTCGCAATCTGAGTGCAGTAGGGGCATAAGGTTGGAAGCCCACATTTCGGCGCCTCGCACACCTGCAGTTTAACTCGAGCTGTGTTTCCATGCATTAGCGCATTTCCCGTTAGTGTGGCCCTAGTATTACAAAGGGACAGTCAAGAACCTCGTCGGTGGTTATTTATTGATGTCATCATAGTCTTAATCTCATAGCTTTAATATCGATTAACCCCCCCGGGGACATATGGAATAGCGTCACCCCGGGACTAGGTCTGACAAAACAATAATAACACACACAAAAACACAAACTAAATAACCCAGACCATTGTATTGAAGTGAATAATAAAACAAAATAATAAATAAAAAGAAAATCGATTAACCTATGCCCCATTTTTACACTTTGCCAAGCCTTTGCTAGCATAAACAGCTTCCAACATGTAAACGATGTGGTTGGCTTGCGTGGGCTTGAATTCGCTTTTTGTATGTAACCCTTGTAACAACTCGAGCTTGTTGTTGAACGCTTGCCAGCCATCGGCTAGCTTGTAAATGTATCAATAGTACATTGCCATGACCTTGGCAGTATTCAGAATCGATGCATGTAGTTGTTGTTTTGCCATTGTTGGCGACAGTTACTTGGCTGTGTCTTCATAGAAATTTCCCTTTTATCGAGATTGCTTTTCCATTCCTATTATACATATTAGCTCAAAGCTTACGATTTATTGATAAGTTATAAAAAAAATATGGGGCCATAAAATTACTATTGGAACTTTTATGTTTACGGTAACGTGTGTGCGTGACGAGTTTATGGGATAGTAAAAATTCATATTGTATTCTGTTAGATGATTACTTCTTTTTATAATGAAGTGACGTACTTTGCTTGGTAGAATTTTAAAAATGTCGTTCAGATGTGTGAGAACTGTGATAAAAAAAAGAAACTTGACCACAAAAAAACAAACCGTTACACGACAATAGCTTTTTATAATTGTCAATAATATTAAAATATCGTTGAATATTGTACATTTTTTTCCTCTTGATATCCCATACTATACCTTATTAAAAAAAGACGTAACAGCGGCTAAATTGACTTTTCAACCGACTTCGAAAGGAAGGGGTTCTCGATTCGACTGTATATATTTTATATTGTTACCGATATTTAGCAAACTTGCTCCAAGTGGATCTTTAAGAGGTTGTGGAAAACGATAAATCTCCTTGGGCAGCTCAAGGAACGTTGAAATACAATAACATGCTATCTCCCAATCAAGGCAGGCAAAGAGGACAAAGTAAAGAAAAAATAATTACAAAAATATTATTTTGTTGCATTCAGCAATCATAATTCATACACGACCTTGGTTTTCTCGGTTTCTGAATTCATAGAACGCTCTTTAATTTTAATCGTAATACACGGACGTATCAATAAAGCGGATATATGAATTTATTTATAAATTTTGTACACACATATGTAAACTAGCCGTGCCCCGCGGTTTCACCCGCGTTTTTCTCGTTTCCATGGAAATACCGAGATAAAATATATAGGTACCAACTCTTAATATCTTACACACTTTTAAACGAAATATCCGATTGAGATGAAACAAAAAGTATTTTACTTCTACATAAATACTCTTGATAACATAATGCTTAATTTCGATGAAGATTAATATTACGATACATATTTAACGTAGTTTTTTTTCTTCAGACGATTTAATAATTATTTTGAACAAAAAATCGGTTATTGTGATTAAACCATGATAGCTAGATATATGATCTGGCGGACTTTTTTGTAGGTCTTAATGGGATCTACAAACCCGTAGTACATCATTTTGTTCTATTGTCAATAGTTTTTGCAGCGCACGCAAAAATAGGTTTTCGATTTTACACCTTGTGTTACAAAATAGCAATTTTATTACGGATCCCTAATTTTGAAAAAAAAATATAGCCTATAGCCTTCCTCGATAAATGGACTACCCAACACTGAAAGAATCATTCAAATCGGACCAGTAGTTCCAGAGATTAGCGCGTTCAAACGAACAAACAAACTCTGCAGCTTTATAATATTAGTATAGATAAACAGTGATTACAAAATAAGATAACTAGTACAAGAGCACAGCTTATTTCAATCTGAACTTTTTTCCAGCAAGCCCGTGGTAGAAAATCTCTTTGAAAACGCAGTTAGTGTAAACACCTAATTATGATCAAACATATACGTTAAATTATTTCTAATTACCACGGCATAAACCATTTACTCAACTTTACAGCAATAGTTAAAATAAACGGGCGTGTGCTGTTCACATGCGATAGAAGTGAGCCCCACAATAAGTGAACACACCTGTGTTAAAATTCAACTCTCTAGGTGAAAATTAAATATTTTATAGTTAAATTGTTTCGAAAAAGTAATAATTACTTCATAAAAGAAAAAAGAAAAACAATTAAAAGTGTAACCGAGCTCAAGATCGAACCACCGACCATTTGGTATCGACCCCGAGACCGTTACCGTTCGGCTATTTGTCTCTTATTGTAAATGATTAAATTATTGATACCTAAGATAGGTATCAATAATTGTGCCAAATAATCTACTTCCGTTTCATCGAATCTTAAGTCACAACGATACTAAAAAAGATTTCACTTCAAAAAGTTGCTTTGTTTAAACACTCATGTAGTAATTGGCAACCATGATTTGTTAGTATAAGCGAAAATCTTGTCCGCTTACACACATGTTATTTCTTGACACTGTTGTATAAAAAAATGTTTTTCGTTTTTCTGGAATTAACGATCCCTCAAGATTTCCATGAGATCAGTTTTTTACGTATTGGCATTGCGCCATCATTGATCGCACAACTAGCGCCACGATTTGCCACGTCACTACTCAGCCTCCAGAAGTTCACGAATAGTCGACTTGTTGTTTTTTTAACTTTCGAACTCAACTATTTAGCATACACACTGGGGAAAATTTTCAGAATTCCATTTCCATTGTGTTGCTTTTTGAAACCGAACTGTGTACGTTAGGTTGGTACTGTTCAGAATAGGCTTGTGTCAACTAACAATGAAACCAATGGATGAATGTTTCTAGGCGTAAATTGTAATATTTAATCAAGGAAAACCGAAATAATTCCTCATAAAAAAATAAGATTATTATTATTTTTACAAATTAAAATCAAAAAAATACCCCCCTGGCCCCTCCGCCGTGAACGCCAATTAGAACGTATTACGTCACATGGTGCTATGCGCCATTGTTTTTGTTGACGTTTGGTTATGATCTTCATACAACAGCACAAGTCACTTCGGTTTTTTTCTATTATTATCATTTTTCGACAAGTTGAGAGTGTTATTTCCACCTATATCGGATAATACTAGCATAAACTGCCATGGAACCTGGATTTATCAAAGCGAACAGCAATAATTTACCCAAAATTGACGATGAACACTGACTTTTGTTCATCGGAATTTCGTAATGTTATAACTTCGTAATGTTAATGTTAAACTTTTGTTGTGTTTTAACACAATACAAATATGAGACATTCTAACCTCAAACCAAATGTTGCAATGTTATTTTAAAACAAAAAAAGCTTTGGTTTTTCTTAAGATTTACGAGTTCAATATGTAGTCACTACTTTTTTAATAATACTTACATCGAAATGATCTTCACAAAAATAAATTCTCGATGTTGTTGATAAACAATGAGCATCTTTCCTCCTTGCCAGTTTTAACCACTTTCTTCGTATTTTTTCCTTGACCGGAACACGTATGAATAATTAAGTCGGAGTTTTTATACTTGTATTTATACACTGGGGTACTATACAGTTTTTAAAATACGAAGTTTCCATTTTTATTTAAACAAAACAAACTTTCGCCGTAAGTGAACACAATCGCTTGCAACTATGTGACGTCATTCACGACGCCATGACACTTTCTTGTGTTTTTACGTCAGTTTAAAAATATTTTTTTCAAACTTAAAATATGTGTTTTAAATATAATTTTTATCATGAAATATTTTTTTTTTGGGGTAATACAGGTACTAAACTAGCGAAATAAGCCATTTTTGAAATTTACGACACAGCCCTATTCAGATTAATTTCCATTGTTGGTGGAAACGTACTAGTAGTCGAAGATAACGACAGTCACAGTATTCTTAATCTGTGTAACACGTACATTTCTGTAATTAATTATAATAAATATATTGTTAACAACATATTTTTATGTAAATGTCGCTACTTCATAAAGAACTGAGAAGTTTTTTTGCCTGTTTTAATTTTTTAAGCATGTAACTGCTTAACGTGCCTTCCGTGCTTCGGAAGGCACGTTAAGCCGTTGGTCCCTGTTGCATCTGCAGTCGTTAGCACCCACCAATCCGCACTGGGCCCGCGTGGTGGGTCATGGCCCAATCTCCCTATTCCATCCATAGGGAAGGCCTGTGCCCCAGCAGTGGGGACATTAATAGGATGATGATGAAGCATGTAACTGCTTGATGTTTAAATCTAAAGAAAAGATAACTAGAAAAAAATCTACGCGGACCAGGCAACACACGGGACTCGAACCCGCACCCTTCGCAATCCGGGCGAATGCACTGACCAATTATGCTACCACGGCCTTGATAGCCGCGTCGAAATTTCTCTAACCATTCTTAAACTGCAAGGCAGCGCCATCTCTTCACAGTATAGGTAACCCACAATGTCAAATGACCTGCCTTGCAGCTTAAGAATGGCTAGAGGAATTTCGACGCGGCCATCAGGGCCGTGGGGCCGTTGCGAAGGGTGCGGGTTCGAGTCCCGTCTGCTGTCTGGTCCGCGTGGAATTTTTTCTAGTTATATTTTCTTTAGATTTATTTAATAAGTTGAGCTTGAATAAAGTTTTATTTTTCCTGTATTTCCGGTGACTACCTGTTCATGTTGGTTTTGCTTAATTTCCACAATCGCAGTAAGAACTTGTTAGTCACAGATCAAGCTAGGATTGAATTGATAAAAAAAGATGACCTGTTGTGGTATACACTGGTTGTCCCCACTTAGCAACGTGACCTACTCACCAATGTCTACGCTCCCTTAGTAAACAAATGTCTACTAGGTACTTACTATGACCTCCATCGGGGTGAGTTTATCTCATTTGGTGAGTCACAGAACTTTATAATGTAGTTACTTGAGGTGGAAACAATGTATTTTGACGTTAACTTCATTTAACTTGGATAACTGTTGGTGCGTGACTTATGAAACCTTCAGACGTATACAAAGTTTTACAGACTTACGTTAGGTAGGTACTGAAAAATGTATGAGATTGAAATAAGGTAATGAAACAATTCAATTGACCTTAAGCGGTACAAACTCAACACAAGCAATACATTCGGACAATTAATAAAACATTTTTGTTTCTTAGGTTTTCACGCACATCACTCATTAAATAAAACTAGTTTTTCACGGGTTAATGCTCGAAACTTTATTTATTTATTGACGTTTCGCAGCCTTTACAGGCTGCTTCGTCGGAATCAATTTTTTATTTAATTTTGTCGAGCTACCTTCGAAAGACTTTTATTGAGCGTTCGGTTATTTCATTGTTCGATTTTTGAAGTTTTATTGTCTATGTATGAATTTATTACTTAATTTAGTTAATAAAGTACTTTATTTAAAATTCTTTTTTGTAATTTTGAGTTTATTTATTTGACCCTAACTACCGTAAACTAACACCGGTTCCAAAATTGGGAGACCTTTTTGAGAAGAACCGGCGAAACAAACTCAAGGGAGGGAAGAACTTAACATAAGAAGGAGATAGAAAGCCTTCTCAGAAAGGTCTCCCAATTTTGGAACCGGTGGTAGTTTACGGTAGTTAGGGTCAAATAAATAAAATAACCGAACGCTCATTAAAAGTATTTCGAAGATAGCTCGACAAAATTAAATAAAAAAATTATTCCGACGAAGCAGCCTGTAAAGACTGCGAAACGTCAATAAATAAATAAAGTTTCGTGCATTAACCCGTGAAAAACTAGTTTTATTTAATAAAACATTGTAACGCTTTCCCCCACTTTGATACATTTATATAATATAATAAGCTATTATTATAAATAAATCGATGACACTTTATGCCATACAACAATACGAACAAATCCAATAAAGTCGCAGAGTACAAGCTGTAGTATACGTCTGTGACACGCGATAAAACGAGGAGGCCATGAAAGAGGATCCAAGGATTAAAAGAATATAAAAAGGGCACAAACGTTACGGTCAGAAGTTTAATTCATATTGGGGAATAAAAAGGTCTTCATTTTATAGGATTCACCTCGGAGCTTTACGGACGAGCGGCTAGCAAGGAAGACTTCGAAGAAACAGATAAATCGGTGCGGTCACTGATTCCAGTATTGTAATTGGAAGTTGAATCGGCAATTCGGCATATTGGTATTATCTCCAGGTTGTATGCCGATATTTTCCATCAGAAAATGGGAACGATTGACTGAATATTACAGAGCATTAGCTGGGGTTTTTTTGTGTGCTCAACACAATTGGACTTCATTAGCGTCGTATATTCAGAATAATGTATAATCCTTGAGGTTGCGACTTCATCTTCAATCAATACTTTTGCTTTGTTTCAATTTAATTTGTCGTTGTCGTGTTGATTTTTTAGACTCCACTCATATCAATTAGTAGCCGCACAAATGCCTTTCTATCAGATTGTATCTTCAGTCTTTATTTTGTTGTACCATCCCCCATATTTATTTTCATCTTCTTTGTCATTTAAATCTCTTCTCAAATCGCTTACCTTTTATTTCTATTACTAGCTGGTGCAACTTTAAATCTTCCTTCCATTTTTTCCCTTGATAATAATTTATTTGCCTTCTTCACTTTTACTTTCTTGACACTCCACACATCTATTTTAACATTCGTAATCGACTTTAATCCGTTTACTTTAGCGTGCAACTCTCTGTTTATTTCCCCTGGGAAACATTTTATCGCGATGATAAGTAACCTGTGTGTTAGTTCCAATTTATATTATATAAAGTATGTCCATGGTTACGGCATTACAAAGTAGTTGAAGGAAAGCTATTTCTTCATTTAAAATATTAAAAAGACAGTAATAGTTTTTGTCCGACAGTTATTTAAGTAATAATAATGGCAAACAGGAATGTAGATGAAAATATAAAAGGATTAAAGGATCATTTGTGCGTTGCTCGCAGTGCTCTGGAAATCTTAGTAACTAACAGTAACACAACACCACCAAAAGGAATCATTTCTTTGCGATGTTCTGTAAGGTGGAAGCAGTTGGCCAAGGCAAAAGATTTTGTGATTTTTGTATTTTATTTCAAGATAAAAACACAAAATATTATATTATGTAATACAAATTTCTAAAATATTTAGTATATTTATACTATAAATCGGTCTCTACATTAATGACAATTCTCTTATAAAAGTAGTATTTCAATCGACTTTAATTGAGTACTCATTTGAATAGTGAAGACATAACGACCCCAAAAAGGAATACAAAATACTTTCACAGAATATGGGATCGTAGTAGATACCTACATAAGTATCTACATTTTGTTTTCTGCCTTACAAAAGTTGTTACGTCTGTTGTTTTTATCTAGAAACTTGTTCCCTATCATGTTTCCTGTTGCGTGATCACAAATCGATGGAGGCTTTATGCGTTACCGTCAGGAATTCATTTACGAAGATCAAGCCAGCGGAATCACTATTATTATACTTAGTACATGGTTTCAGTATATTATTCGATATAACAGATAAATACGATTGTAGGTATCATTATTATGTGTTGATTCAATTAAGATGTTTTTAAGTCCACGCATTTCTTCAGAAATGGTCGTGTTAAACTTGAAATCGATTAACTAGGTATTTAAATACTTCTAAGAAAATAAATTTAAAATGACTATAGGTTAGGGTATTTCACCAACTTTTAGATACGATATAAATTATACAAATTTGGTTTGAGTCCTTTTGAAAAAGGGGCTTTTATAATTATATCTAGGCAATTGTAGAGAATTCTCCTTTTAGGAGATTATGAAAATCTGTCAAGGGTCGTTCGGATTACGAGGAGGTTTGTAATAAATTCACACAAATCCTTTTCAATGTCAAACTTCGTACCAGGGAATAATAATTCCTCTATAGATGGAGGACTGGAGTGTAATGCGTACCTATCTACTTACCCGAAAATGTGTTTTTGCGGTATCATTTTCAAATAAAACAAGTTAAGGTTGACAGTTTCTTACCAAGAAATGCCGAACCGGGGCGTGTAAAGGCTCGCCTATTCCGGCAGCCACTTAACTTGACGGCTGTCAAAGAAGACCCGTTTGAGGGAGGCGGGTTGAATTACAAACGACCACGCCGGGGAAAATATTGAAAACGGTAAATGTAATATTTATTCACTTGTATTTCGGTGTTCTTTCGTGCGTGATGACACTTCTTTAAAGGACATAGTACATTTAGTAGGATATGATCCAACTTAAGATGGGTAGCGAGAAAATATTTTTGAATATAAGGTGAAAGGAGAACTATGAAAGGTAGGGGTACTGCGTATTTTCCGCTTACGTTGCGACCACCAGGGGGATGCACAATGACTTTAGTCTTCTAGTCAAATAACATATTTTTTTACTTAGTATTTCTACTATAATAAGAGGTACCAGAGATCCACAGGATTGGGGATAGAGATATATAAATGTCGTAAAAGATTTTATAGAATGAGGTATCGTTAGAATATTTACACTCATACAATCCCTTATGACATTGGTAACAATTTTGAATGAAATTTTCAACTGTCATTGCTTTCTAACTTCCCACATTCTAGCGTTTCTTTTCGGATGAAATGAAATGCAAAGATATATATAGGCTTTTTATATTTTAAATTTTCCAAAATCGCCGTTGTAGTCGGAATTTAATAAGCAATGAGGATCCGTAATAGTTTAGTTGAAAATGCAGATTTATAGAGCTAAGGATTTCATAAAATACAGTGGTTAAATTGTTGTTCTACAACAAATATTGACGAAGTTATGACCAAATTACTAAACGAATTTTCGGCTAGCCGCGTGGTAGCTCTAACGTCACAGACCTCTAGCGCTCGGGCGCGAGCGTGCGTAGAGACGCTTCTGAAGTTCGACCGGAGTGGACCACGAACGAGCTCTGTGACGTCACACGTTTCGGCCGCCAGTGAATATTGGCTACCATAAAATTAATTATAAAATCGCAAGAACTGAACCTATTTCAATGATTTCAAAAGTATTAATTAAAAAGCTTCTTAGATTATTATACTGTTGATCTTGAGTTGATTTGCTGACCTAGTAATGATCCTCATTGCGCTATACGGAGTAATACCAATTTAATTTAGCGAAATTTCGCTGATATAATTAAAAGACGAATTAGGATTTCAGAGTATATATATTCTGGGATTTGTATTCGTAGGTGCATCGTAGTCTTTTATTAACTTACTGATTCTACGTTATTTATGATTAGCGTAATTGAAGTCCAGTCGCAAGGATGCTGATACGGCAGTAAAATGGCCACATAAATTCATATCCCACCTTAGGGATACCCTGAAATCTAATATATCACATCAACAGAAATACTAAGGTAGGGTCGCCTATGTTCGGACGTTCTTGAGTTGAGTTACGACTTTGCAGATTTTTATTTTGAATTTCAACAAGTATTTACCAATTTGTCTCTTGGTGGAAGTTATTAGCAACGAAAACAACAATCTGCTCAGGATTATTTGTTAAATTCAAAAGATTGTGTGATATATTCCATCAAAGTGATGGAATATTGTTCATGACTCGTGTATATGTATACCAACAAAAGCTAAAAAATACATGCTTGCTTAACTATCGAGGTGTAATTATTTAGCTTCATCTTATGAAAATGCGAGTCTCAATTTCCTAAAGTATCAAAGGATTCGGGTACGATATTAAAATTAAATGACACTATTACAATTTTAGCGTTGCGGAATCGCCTTTTTTCCTCAAGCTATAAGGGACTGCGGTTGAGAGATAAGCTTTTGAATTTAAGCGCGGTTCCCTGTTATGTGGAGTAATTTATGTTCTCCATATGAGACGCCGATAATCGCCTCCCTGCGGCACATTTTCTCAGTGAGTAAGTATAAAATACTCCAATGTCGCGAGATACGAGGGGAGGTCAAAAAGTTCGCGGAATAAGAGGGAAGGAGGTTGAAATTGAACACCAAACTATTTTTCCTTTTCAATATATTCTCCCTTAACTCTAATACATTTTTCAGATCTCTCAAATAACTTGTTTATACCATCGAAAAAAAAATATTTGTCTTTGGTGTCAAAATAGGCCGAAATTGCGGACTTCATTTCTTCATCATCGTCAATTTTTTTCCACGCAGCTCTTTCTTCATTTTTGGAAATAAATAATAGTCACTGGGTGCCAAGTCTGGACTGTAGGGTGGGTGGTTCAATTGTTCGAAGCCGCATCGGTGAATGGCAGCCGTCGCAACATGGCACGTGTGAACGGGTGCATTGTCGTGCAGAAGGAGCACACCTTTTGACAGCTTTCCTCTTCTTTTTTCCTTGATGGCTTCTTTCAATCTTTCTAGTAAAGAAGCGTAGTACTGTCCCGTTATAGGCACACCACGTTCTTTATAATCGATTAGTAAAATACCTTCTGTATCCCAAAAGACAGTCGCCATGATCTTGCTAGCCAATTGTGTCACTTTGAACTTCTTTGGAGGAGGTGTGCCTTTTTTATGCCACTGCATCGACTCTTGCTTTGACTCGGGTTCATAGTGGTGAACGCAGGTTTCATCGCCAGTAACGATTCGGGCCATAACTTCTTCCTTTCTCTCTCCACAGAGCTCCAAAAACTGGCGTGAACACTCGACAAGCTCGCGTTTTTGAAGTGGCGTAAGCATTCTCGGAACCCATTTTGCACTGACCTTAGTCATCCCAAAATGATGATGTAGAATATTTATAATACTTGTTTCGCATACTCCAATCATTGCTGCAAGCTGCTTCTTCTTCAACCGGGCATCTTCCAATACAAGTTTTTCTACTTTTTCGACGATTTCCGATGTGGTGGCCTCAATTGGCCTTCCGGAGCGGGGGTCGTCTTCAATGGACTCTCTTCCTTGTTTGAAAAGACCATGCCAGTTGTGAACCATGGTTTTACCAGGGGCAGAGTCCGCGTAAACGGCCAACAGCTCTTGAAAAATAATCTGAGCGAATTTTCCTTGCTTGGTAAGGAACTTAATAACGGCGCGGTGTTCAATTTTCTCCATACTGGCTGACTTCTTCCCGATTCAGTTGTTTGCAGTTCGATAATTCAAAAGTTAATGACCTGATTAGGTTCAAACTTGGTATATATACTCGTAATGAGGTGCTCAACTAGTGCCTACCTGGATGAGTAAGCCTACCCCCACCAACCCCTCCATTCCGCGAACTTATTGACCTCCCCTCGTAGTATCGTTTTTTAACACGCTTTTATTGGGTCGACTTGTAACGAATGAACGAACAAACTATGTCATAAAATCTAAGAATCTGAATTACACGCACTTCTAATTCTTGTATCATCATGAAACTTGGCAATTATATGTAAATTAGATGACAATACAATATTATGGTACCATCGAGCTGGTCTGATGATGGACTGGAAGGTGGCTGATGGAACCTTGGACTGCTTCTAGTAAACAAATCGAGTTTGGGCTCATTAGATTCGTCTAAACATATTCTGTTCATTTCACTTAATAACGAGGACCTGACGATGGACTGGAAGGTGGCTGATAGACCCTGGACTGCTTACTAGTAAACATATCGAGTTTGGGCTCATTACATTCGTCTTATTATCGCAATAAATTTAGTCTATATTTTGTAATAAACTAAAAAGAGAAAAATAAATAAATAGTTTAAAAAACTTATTTACTGCACTAATAAGCCAAAATTAAAAAATATACTCTGTTTACTTCATTAGTACCTTAGAGTAAGCCATGTTTATAGTTATGTGTATATATACCAAATTTTAACTGAATTGTTAAGTAAAACTAGCTTTTACTGGTTAATGCACGAAAACTTTATTTATTTATTGACGTTTCGTGCATTAACCCGTAAAAACTAGTTTTATTTAATGAGTGATGTGCGTGAAAACCTAAGAAACAAATATGAATTGTTAAGCATTATGAATCACGTAATATATTCATTGATTTGATAAATATTCCAATGAAAAGCGCCCCATGCTTTTTCAGTTATATATATATATATATATATATATATTAGAACGTGGCTAATTCTAAGGCCCTAATGAAGTAAGCAGAGCGTATTTTTTGTTTATTTTTGGCTTTTTAGTGCTTTTAGTTTAGTGAATAAAAGCGTGTTTTTAGTTTCTGAAACTATTCATTTTCCCTTTAATAACGCCCAAGTGTAACCTATATACCTGAATGGGTAGACTTTACTTTTTTTTATTATACGATATAACTTTAATAAACTTCATAAAAGTTTAATTGACCTGTTTTAAGGTTATGAGCAATAATTTACAGATGGACAGACATCTCCCACGGAACAATCTCTTTAGATTGGTAAAAAAAAATATTTATAAAATGTTTCTTTTTTGTCGTACTGTCTCGAAGCCATTACGTATTAATTGATTTTGTATCGGAAGTTTACGCATACGTTTTCAGTATTTTTTTGTATGCAAGAAAATTTATGGCCCACTTGAGAGGAAAACAAATATAGAACTACTTGTCTACCCTGACCCCGAATGATTGGGGTATAAAATAGCTTTTTTTTGCTACAACAATATGACACTAAATTACAGTTATTACATCTTTTTGTATGTCTGGAAGATGCCTTACGCATTCTCCGCCCATTGGGAGAAGCGCGACGGAGGTATCTGCGGATTCCTCCCGACCCATTTCACCCAGCTGTGAAGCTCAATTCAATGAACAGGACCCTACCCAGCAAAATTCGGGTAATACTCATGCACCGGACACCCAAAAAGCACCGTGAGAATTGCAGTCCTCCGGATGAGCGTTGAGAATGCAGCATCCGATTTCCAACTGGCTGCGTTCACAGTTTTTACACTTAGGACCACTTGCAGCACTTATCTAAATCTCATTTTAATTAAAACTAGTTACAGCTCATTGAAAAATGTTAAATTGACATGGACGCTTAGAAAATTTTCTGTGATTTACAGCTAGTTTTAGTTTAATCGAGATTAAGCGAATTTGCTGCAAAAGACTTAGGAATCTTCTTTGCTTTGCCCCCATGCTTTATCTTTCTTATAAGTTATAGGCAAGGCTTCTTATTTGTCACAATAACGAAAACTATCAGAGGCTGGGCAAATAGGCATAGCGTTTCTGTAGTAGGTACAAAATTAATCTTGACAAATCAGCGGAATTTCCTGAGCAGTATCCGGGAACATTACTTGAACCAAATGCTGGTGGCATCCACTTAAAAAAATAACTCTCAAAGAACGGCAACCGCACAGACAACAATCAACTTTATTATTATCTACAAATGAAACTTCATTAAATAAACCACTCGTCAATCATTTCGTTTCCCCGGCGTTTCTTACGAAATGAATAACCTTGTCAGGGGCGGCGGGTGCTCTGTGGGAATACACATCTGTGAGTCTGTAGGTACCATCGACAAATTCATAATTTGATTAGTTTCAAAACTATTTTGCTTGACGAGCTGTGTCTCCGAGATCCCGCTTCTTGCGTATTTGACCAATGACAAACAATAGGAGCCTTTTTACCAATAGGAATGATAACGACGTAAAGTAAACCAAATTATATTTGGTCCGAGAGCTAGCTCGTGACGTCTCTTCGAAGTAAAAATTGTACCAAGACGTGACGTCATGCGATATTTCAAATCAATATATCTCTGTAATATTTTATTTTGATTATGTTTCTACCTAATAAGCGAAGAGAGTTAGTCATTATCCCTATTGGCTCCCTAATGGGCCTGACTTTAGCATGATTATATAATCTTTAAAGTAATTTTGACAACAGTCTCGCCTTTTTATTCTGCAGAGCATGACAAGGATACACTGTTGTCAAACTTAATTTTAGGTTTTAAAAATCGACCCTATTGGGTAGTTTATTTTATGGCTTTTGCAATTGGCGGGGTGACTCCTTGGTCAGGGATTTATTCATACAAAGGAGAAACGTTTCAGGCCACGTCGTTTGAAAAATAGTTAAATTTGACTATATCTAGTTCAAATACTTGAGAAATAAATAGCCATTCGTCAGAATTTTACTCATTTACTATGTATTTGACGTGACGTTAACCACAGTCAAATTTAACTATGTTTCTAACAACGCGTCCTCAGGATCAGCGTTGACTCTACTGACTGTACCTATCCGAAATCAGAAACAAAAGCGAGGAAATCGCCCCGAGTTAATTAATAAGAAAACGTTTTGGTCCGCCCCATCAGTATCGGGTCCCCTGTTCCGAGTAATTATTTCTGAACGAGCGACGCAAGATTGTATTATAATTCATAATTATTCGCTTCTATTTCGCCCGCGCTGCGGTAACAAGTTTAGGTTTATGGGAAATATTAGATTACAGAAATCTTGAGCAACAATTACCAATTAGGTACACAAAACGGTGAAGGAAATACAAACAAATCTCAATAAATTTTGGTCTGTATTTTCCTTAGTGTTAGAGGAGCATGAGAGTTGTGATACAGTGGTAAAGGTAACTACTATATTGAACATTAAAAAGAGAGGTCACTCATTCCCTGACTAATCATGAAATTTCTAAAACAGCTTGATCTGCATACAAGTTTAAGACAGAGATATATTAGTATGTGTGAGATATTAATGCACTCCATCTGTACTTTTTTATTTCATCCGAGATATTGAGGAGGTACCAAGTTCATTTCGAATGAGACGACCATGTTTCAAGGGTATTTAGAGACCTTCAAATATAAATTCCGCCTGACGATTAGGAGCGCCAGGGCGTTAATTAAAATGCCTGGACGATCTACGACGCTAAACGAATGAATTTGTAAACGTTACTCATTCATTCAATCAAGTCTTTTCAAATTAATGAAAGATCAGCAAGTATTGCAATCCGATCGCAATTTATGTTTTTTTACAAACCGTTCAGTTATTAGAAGATGATTGGCAGAGAATAAATAATAATAAATAAATAAATATTTCCAACACTCACACCAATTAGCCTAGCCCCAAAGTAAGCACTGATAAGGCTTGTGTTTTGGGATACTAGGGTAACGGATAGAATACATATACGGTACATATATAAGTATATTTATATAGAAATACATATTAAACATTCATGACTGGAGTGCAAATGCTCGTATTCATCACACAAACATCTGCCTCCACCGGGATTCGAACCCGGAACCTTTCGAGTTGGCGACACCATAAAACCCGGTGTACAAACCACTCGGCCACGGAGGTCGTCAAATAATTTTATACACTTTACACAATAATTTTACTATTGAAGTGAAAACTTCTTTAGCGGCGTTGTACACTTTTTTTGTATGGATAATAAATGTTAAACTCGCGTCAGGACACGTGGGCTGATCGCGTCATGACACGTGGCCTGATCGGGGATCTGAGGAAAACAATAAAATTGGAAAGGTTGTTGACTTTCAATATATTGGACGAAACATAGTAATATTTTATTTTATCGTATTATAATATTAAGTCTCTATCTATGGCGTCCAGGTGGCAGCTTTATTGCGAAGAAAATCATTTCTTTACAATAGATGTCGCTAAGTGCACTTAAACTTGATTCATGTAAGTTGATTTTTCTGAGAGATTTTTTTTTAATGTAATTTAAATTGTCATGTTTGTGTACGATAGCGCAATAAATAAATATTGTATTCTACCACATAAATGATAGTACTTTAATACTGATAATTAAAGAAATTCGTGTAAAATTATTCCCTACAACGTTAATATTCAAGTTTTCACTTCTGCCGGCACTCCCGGAGTGCAACCCGTCGTTTTTTTTAACTTTTTATCTGTAACTAGCTGTGCCTCGCGGTGTAACCCGCGGTTTATTAGGGATATTTTCCCGCAGTAAAACGTAGCCTATGTGTTAATCCAGGGTGTCAGCTAACTCCATACCAAATTTTATTAAAATCGCTACAGCCGTTTAGACGCGAAGAAGTAACAAATATAGACACTTACAAACTTTTGCCTTTATAATATAGGAGTGAGCAATATTTGAGGGTAGAGCGATATTTGGTGTTCTGTTTATTAGACCAAGCAAAATAACGCTAATTCTGTTATAGAATCTGGAGGCACAGATTCGTTACTACAAGAACTAATTATATAACAGGTAATGAACAATGGACAAATTTAACTCCTTACTCTCATGTGAATGTAACGAAATGGCTACGTCACATAATTTGACTAAGGTGTAGTGTAGATTATGTGAAGTTAGGCCTTGTAGAGTTAGGGCGTGTAAAGTAAGAAGCAAGCTACCAGAAATCTGATAACTTTTTGACAGTAGGAGACATATGGCGAGATCTTGGCAACATTTTACATGAAAATGTTTTTGGTGGGAGAAGAAAGTAGATATACTTTCAAAACCATTTTGTGACAAATTTATTTCTTAACAATATCCGTTATCGTATCAATTATAATTAAGTAGGATATGCTAATGACACTCAAAATCTTCTTTATTATGAATTTGTCTGTTGAAATTCTCTACAAGTGCTGGCGGTCTGCACCTGTTTTCGTTTTTAATTGGAATAATGATGTTAACGTATTGAATATTATGTTTTTGTTTATTAAGCGCTCGCGCGCAGTGTTCTGTACAATTAATTGTTTGTAATGGGATTCAATTTGTAGGTTGTTGTCGTAGCTTTCGGATTTTATGATGATCATAAAAAACAACACTGCTGGGACCAATTTCGGTTTGATTTTCCAAAGGTAAAACTATATTAGACAGTAGTGTGTCTTTCTGGACTTTATAGATATGGGAAGGACAGATTGCTGTAAAAAGTTTTAAAGGAGAATGCCCATTTAGTAAGGAGACTTGTCCCTTTGAAAAATAGTTGCGCCCTGAAGTTTTTTGTTGGATGTTGTAGGAAAAATACGACTATATTCACATTAAAAAAAAATCCAATTTAGTCACCCTGGTTCACGAGATATAATTTATTTTCTGTTGTGGAAATTGAGGTTATAAAATAGCTTGACATTAACATTTTCTCAATGCTTTTCTTTCCTATCTACATTACTATATTGATATAAACTCACATATTATAATGTATAAAAGCACAATAATGTTTCAGTTAGCTATCAGGCAGCCGGTCAGGGCCGAAGCTAGGTGGGGGCATTATGGGGCAATGCCCCTTCCTTAAAATACCTACCTAAAATACCAATGCCCTACCTTAAAAAATATCATCGACTCGACGACTTCGCCATTGAGTAACTCGAATGACAAAAATCATTAGAGTATCAATATATTTTATATTATATATTTATATAATGTGATATAAATCTGAATTTACTTTTAGCGAACATCACGAGTTTAATATCGATTAATCAATTAAGTTGTTTAATACCTGGCAACATTATACCCATCGAGAAATACGTCATCAACCAAGCCATAAATATAAAAAAAATATGTCAAGCGGAAATTGAAATTGGGCAAATATCTTATTAATTCTAACTTAATACCCAGGGTGAAAGAAATTACGATATAATGTCACGAGCATAAAAAAATAAATCCGATTTTTAGGTACATATTTGAATGAGGCACAAGATACCTCAAAAGGGAATGTTTGGGCGTTCTCCTTTAATCAGCAAATTAAGCGGAGACAGGTTGTTATTATTTTTATAAAATGAAGCTTATAAGGGTCCATACAGAACAGCAAGTACTTCAGCTGCTAAAGTATTCTGCAAAGATAATACTCACCCCACCCATTAAGCTGAAATTAGAAGTTTCTTCATTATCACATTTTTTCTTTCATTATCGATGCTTAATCGATGAAAAACCGAAAATAAAATGTCTAAATTGACGTTCATTGGAATGTGCCTTCGCGACGAAAGCTTCCGGCTCCCAATTGTTTTCAATAGCATCAATCATGCGTCTGTCATCATTGATCGACAATGAACGATAAGTGAAACTGCGACAGCTAATTCACAGTTTATTTTTGTCACTGTCTCAGTATTTGTTCTTTAATCAAATAACTCGACACAGATGGTGTTCACGCGGAAACACGAAGTGGAATATTAGCTTTCATCGAAAATGATGCGTCTGTAAAAACTACGCATTTCACTGTTCATCATTCACAAATCATTGCAAAAATTAATCACTTTTGATGAACCGTATAATTTGTGCCCGAGACTTCGTATGCCTGGAACTTTATACACCACGTTTAATAATCTTAGGGTGTGAATTTTAGAAAATCCTTTATGTGCGCTAAGCTACCGACATCATAATAGTTATACTCGTATGTGTGCCAAATATCAGCGCAATCCATTCAGCAGTTTGAGTGGTGCGTTGATAGGACAGTCAGTAACGATTTGCCTCTTATACAGATATCTTTTGCACGACCACGCGAGATCTGGTCCGGCTCAAACCGCGCTTCTAATATGTCCTAATTTTTAGCTCATGCCTCAGTGTGTTTATAAACACCACCATTTGCAATACAATTACTGTCGGTAATTGCTCCGGGCCAAGTTCGCAAACATTATGTCGAGTTGTAATTTGTTCTCGTGTCTTCGAGGGTGTAATTTGATTACACAACGTGCCCGCTACTAAGGGCCGTATCGCAAGTTATAATTAAGTAATGTAAGTAGAAATTTGCATGCAACTTGCGTATGTGTTATGTCGTTAATTAATTTCATTAACTCGCGCGCGTTTGGAGTTGATTTTATTCTTTAACTTAATTACTTCATGGAGTTTAGCTTCACGCATTTTGTTTTGTCACTATAATCTCGTTTTATCGCATGGAACGTCAAAATTAGGTAAACGAATCTATTTATCTTAGTGATGAGGAATAACGTAATATTACTTAAAGGTGTCTGTCTACACACCAAACGCATGGTTGGTGATTTTGATCGATTATTTCAGAGTTGTTTGGAAGACGTTATCTGTCAAGATAGAAAATCTACAGTCTCCTAAGACATACCCCATTTTCAGAAGAATGTATAGTAGTTAAAGTACTTGATTCTTCCCGCAGTTGATTGCGAACTTCCTCTTTCAATTGTTTCAAGAGTTCTTGAGATAATAATTTGTTTCTAATGATTTATCTAATTTGATCCAATATTATTTGCTCCAATACAGTAACTCCAAGATATTGCTGATGCTGTGAGAAAAGTACATGTAGTTTCTTTCTATATAAGGTCATATCTTTTGCATTTCGCATGGTGTAACACCCATTGTTAGCTCCAGGTATGTCCCTACGATCGCCCTTGCCTTCATTGTTTTTTTTAATCTAGTCTCCATGTAGAATGGTTTACCATAGCCATTTTAGCCACGTCAGTGATTTTAGGGAGCTATTATTATTATTATAACCTATTTGTTTAAATATTCATTTCCTTTTATTTTCTGTCTCGTTCTATTACATTCAAAAGTTGACCTTTCGTAGATTAATTACATAACTAAGGTATTTTTTTTATCAAGAATCTAAGTGAATTAATTTTGTTTAACAAGACAAAGAAATAAAAAAACCATATTTGTTTCTTAGGTTTTCACGCACATCACTCATTAAAATAAAACTAGTTTTAACGGGTTAATGCAAAGTCTTACGAAGGTAGCTCGACAAAGTGAATAAAAAATCATTATTCTGACAATGCAGACCTGAAAAGGCTGCGAAACGTCAACAAATAAATAAAGTTCGTGCATTAACCCGTTAAAACTAGTTTTATTTTAATAAAAAAACCATAAAAACACGACTTCTGCTAAAAAATTAAGTAAATAATAAAAAAATACAGCTAAACGCGTTTATTAATGTTACTTAATTTTATATATTTGTTATGGTCTCATTAAGACCTTTCAAATAATACCTATATTGTAGAGATTAGAAGACTTTTTTTTTAATTGAAATTTATAAATGACTTTATGACATAAGGATAATTACTTTTATATCAATTTTAGCAATTTCCTCCATCCTATGTTACCCGTGAAGGTAAAAAGATTCTAACTATACCACACACAGCTAAATCGGTTTAGGCGTTTAGAAGTTATGATGGAATAAAGAATTGTACATACATGAACCCTAAATACATTACACTCTTTTTTTGTGCGGTCGTGCAAAAAGAGCGTCATAAAGAAATTTACGCGAATTACAGTTAATATGGCTTCTATTAATTATGTATGGCGGCGTTTTTTAAGAGCCGACCCTAATTAGAGAAGGAAAATTTTTGGACATAGTAAACTTTTAAATTCAAACGAAGAAGGTTCAATTTAGTACGTATCATTTTTATGAAAGACGGAAAAAAGAATATTTTCAACCGACGAAAAACGGAGAAGCTTCTCAAGTCGACGTGCAAGTATATTTTATTATGTATGTTGACGAATAACTTGTCTGATTTTTACAATTGTTTTTTTATTGAAAAGGGTGCCCGAAGTTGATCCCCTATGAATTTCGAAAAAAAATCTGACCTCGAGGATACGCAGTTAAGAAATGATTGACTGTGAACTCACTAATTGTAATATATGACCACGCATAGCTTTTTACAGAGCAGTCCGATTTTAATAATTCTCTTTTTATTGGATAAGGTATAAGTACCTCGAAATTGATCCCAGATAAAGGACATTGTTCAGCCTCCATACATAGTTAGCCTAAGAACCAACAATCATGAAATATTATTTTCTAGGTTCAAAATCGTAAGTAAATGACTGTAAAAACAAAGATTATTGACGGACACTTCTGAGAACTTAAATTATTAGGAAAACAATTTTCTTTTGAGATTATGTTTAATATTCAATGAAACATAGATCAACCTATGAATTTAGTATGAACTCAGTATGAAGTGAATTAATATTACAACTAATTCATTTTATTCGGTGCGATTTTAAAGAATAACTATTAGGAAAAACTTGGTTAGGTAGGAATCATGAATAAAATTAAAACTGTAGTTTTGCTTCTTATTTATTGACTATTTTTCACATAATTGTATGATATTGTTTATTGTATTTATTTGTATATCACATGTAGGATAATGTGTAAATATGCAGCGTGAATGTGTATCAGGTGTTCCTGAATAATTTGGCAGTATGATCCTCTCAGGATGTTGTGGCACAGGTTCACTGGCACTTGGTAATAAGGGCTCTGCTCTTTGGTAATATCGATGGCATATTAGATAGCCGAAATAGTTAAATTAAAGGCAAAACAATCGCAAATAAACACACACAACAGGTAATCCGAAACGAGAGTGGTTATATATGGAATGCTTTCCGGTATAATAAACTACTCTTTGGAATGCACGATTGCCACAGATTACTACGAATGCAAACTGCATGCACCACAACCACAAGGTAACAAGTTTTATGCCGGCCCTTCACTTGACAACAGTTTGTCCTTGTCATGCTTAATTAGGTATGAAAAGGACAGACTGATGTCATGTTTTAAAATAGCAAATACGAATAGCCAAGTGAAGTGCCGGCATTAGGAAGCAAGAGTGTTTTGTTTGCAGCGCTGCCATAGATTATACACATAAAATGGTATTTATTGTCTCAGATTATTTTTTAACTTTTTAATTAAGCTTACTTAACTGGTGTCCGTCACAATCTAAATACTGATAATTATCGCAAAAAATATACTAAGAATTATCATAAATGCCAAATTGGTGTTGTTTCTTAGGCCAATTTTAACATTGTCGTTTAGAGACAAAAATCATACCCTAAGGGTGGAAAAATAGAGGTGATTGTTTCACTCACAGATTTTGATGCGGAGTTGTATATTACAAAATAAATACTAACAAAATTTTTCAACAAAAAATTAAACTGCCGAATATACTGAAAAGCAAAAAAATTATACATTGCACCACGCGTAATCTGATTTCAAACCATGAAATGTGTATCTTTTCGCGTAGTAAATAAAGTTATGTTTCGAGTCGCTCTGTGCAGCGTGCAGCGTCGCGTCGCGTTTCGCGTTCTGATCTGACGCTAAGATAAAAAGGTTTATTAATTTTTGATTTTCAGTAATTACGGCGGTATAATTTTTTGTTAAAAAGTTTTTTAATTTTTGTTAACTGATTTAATTATACGGCAGTGGTGACATTACGAAAAATAAAAAAAAGTAGGAACTTCTTATATTTTAACCTATACTAAGCGTTAGACATTTTAAATTCATTTTTAAGCAAATTGTGTATAAAAATTTGTTCCTTAACGTTGTGCTTCTAGCTTCTTGTGGCGGTGTTTGTGGCTGTGGCGTGTGGCCCGTGTGCGGCGACACTTACTCTTACAAGCCCGATCAGTGTACAGATGCAAAACACTCAAATTAGCTATAGTCAAGTCAATGATCATTCAATTGATTCAGTCGCCAGCTAGACACGAACATGGTAGCACGCTTCGATCACTCATAAAAGTGTGGAGGGTCGTTCATTTTTAGATAAGACTATCTCTACAATGGTATTCTTCGGTACTCTTCTACACAATTCCTAAACATACATATCAGTTGTGTTCAAATTCAAAAAGATTAAAGTTAACTTTCTTACATTAATAAGCGCTCCATCTTCAGTAAAGACATTAGGTGGGTACCAATAATTTCTGTTATTCATTGGAGTGTGAGCGATGTTATCGAGATCTTGGAAACCTGAAAGTTTCCAGAACTTGGATCATTAGTTCGATATTCATTATTTTTACTGCTTCAAATAATATTGTAACTTTAATTTACATGGAAAAATAAATAGGAATGGAAACTATGGTTGATACAAATACCTATTTATTAGTCTATTTCCATTCCAATCTGATTAAAGAGACGAGTTAATTATTAGTTGATATTAAAAACGCACTTTAAACCCATCGGAAAAATTCAATAATTTAATGAGTGGTATGCGTGAAAACTTAAGAAGCAAATGTGAGACGAGTTGATCTATTCCAGTAACACATTTGCCTTGTGCTTTGATGAGGTTCATACTCGTAACCATTTTGATTGGTACTCGACTGTTAACCAACCAAATGGAATATATCTGTTTTGTGTTAAGTAGTGGCGCTGATACTGACATTTCTAATTTAAATTGTAAATGTACGAGTATAACCAAAACCACGATAGATGATAAATTAGTAGTACAACGTGTACATACTAACACATGTTGTACTACTAATTTCGCTCTTATTCCATACGTGCTCACGATGTCAGTGTCAAATTGTAATCACCGATGAGTCTCACATGAAATTAATTATTTAAACGATAGAAACATTACATGGTAATACATACAGCAAGTAAGTGCTCATACCAAGTGGCAACTGTTTGGCATATTCTAATTAAACATATATTTAGATAATGTTCTGAGTGAAGAGTTGATTCAAACATTTCACATGCCTATTAGCCAACTTGAATCCGATCGACGTGCAATTAGTTGTAATCGATTTGTGCAATGAAAATAGACGCCACAGCTTGATAAAATGTTAACAACAACCATACACATCTTCTTAATAGTTTTCAGATTGAAATTTGCTTTCACCTTTTTATCTTCCAATTTACTGAATCATTTACATTTCTGTTGGACGCAAGGGGCCATTTTCTACGTAAATGCGCTTAAGTGAAATTAAAGCACCGCGATCACTTTGCAGCTAACTTCATAATATTTTTAAGATAATGATCTTATAGAAAAATGTTATGAAGTTAGCTGCAAAGTGCTAAAGCTAATCTCTGCCCCCCCTGGTAATTGTAAGTGAAATCTAATCGCTAAGATAGCTGAAGCGGTAGAAAGGTTGCAGCTCCAGCCATCCTCACCTTGCTGGCTGCAACAAATTCCCTACAAGTTTGCCGCTCCAGTCATTCTTACCTGGCCGGCCTGAAGAAATTACCTAAAAATTTGCCGCCCTAGTCATTCTCACCTTGCCGGCCTGAAGAAATTTCCTACAAGTTTGCCGCTCCAGTCATTCTCACCTTGTCGGCCTGAAGAAATTCCCTACAAGTTTGTCGCTCCAGTTATTTTCAAGGCAAGGTGAAACCTTGCCAGCCTGAACGAATTCCTTAAAGTTTGCAGCTACAGTCATATTCACCTTGCCGACCTGAAATTTCTATACTCCCGTGGAACGCTGAAACCTTACTCCCCAACATTAACATAACAGCATGAAAAGGTAGTTTAGTTATAAGTTTGAAAGTACTCATATACTAATTTTTGAGCTTTTGTACACTTAGGTTGCAATTAACAATTGACTATTATATCATGGTTATGGCAGATATATTAAAATGAGTTAAAATTATGGAAGCTAGAAGAAAAGCACTTCTGTGTTCTGTTTTGAAAGGGAAATAAAAATTATAAATACTTACATAAACCGGAATCTGCTCTTTTAACGAGTTTGAATCTGCCACCACTCTTTATCGACAGGTAGGACAGATTTCCTCGTATTGTAGCGCCCGCCTAGAATTCAGCATGGACTAAGGTTTTCAGGGCTGAGGTTCTGGTTAAAGTCTATAGTCTATGGTCATTAGGGATCGGATTAGGGGGCCTACGTTCGAGAGGTATCGCAAGCGGGACCTTTTATTTATCCTTTACACTGAATTTATATTACAAGGGCGTCATAATACTTGAGCTTATGTAGTACTTTTTTGTGTAGACTCTTACACACTGAGTCTTAACTCTCAATGCGGGTCACGCGCGAACTAGTAGATAGTAATGTTTGTAAGTGCGCACCCAGCTTCCAATTACTAGATAAGCACAGAGGAAGAGATAAAAGACTTTTTATCACTAATTACACTAATTATCACTAATTATCACTAATTAGATAACCGGCTTGCAAAAGTTATATAAACTCTGCAGGCTACCGCAGCGCTTTCTGAGTTCCTCTAACTAAAATCTTTTCATTATTTATTTATATATACACCTAGATGGAGCAATCCAAATAAACCTCGCAAATAAAACGGCTCATGTTACGCGCAAGGTGTGCGTGACTTTAATGTTAGATTGTACTAAATCAGTCATATGTACTTTTGGAGCGACAAGTATATATAAGTAGTAGATATTTTGTGCAGCTTCTGTGGAGTTAATTCGGTATTTAGGGAGTATATAGACAAAGCTAAAATCTAAATTCATTTTACCTGTTTAGCAAAAACACATTTGAAGCCAAATCGTAAACGCCGGCAACGTTTAATTCTTGTTACATTGAAAATAAGGTTTATGATTGAAAAAGTAAAATATGGCAAAACCCTTTAGCAGTGAAAGTGAGTAGGCACGGAAAAGCAAAAAGGGGAAGCAACTAAGACGAGACCTGATATATTGCAAATCATTCCGCGATTGACTCCTTTGTAATGTCGTTTGGGTCAGGAAAAGAAAATAAGACAAGGTGTTTTCGGATAACACCACGTTAAACCTTTCGGAGTTTAAAGCTTACTTTTTGTTTAGCAAAAAATGTATTTTCGTTACTTCCTTTCATTTTTGTTTAATTATTAGGGCAATTTTCTCAAGTTTGTTGAAGCATGCCATAATAAAGGTGGTAAATAAAATATTGTAATTATAATAAAAGTGTGTACTATTTCACCGACTCGACCTAATGTTAATTTGATCAAAGAAAATGAATTATTTCTTAATTTTTAGTGGTTTTGTTTTTACAAAGTCGGTTTTCATTTTTGTTATTAAAGTGTTTAACGAAAAATATCGTACTTGATCTATGCGAGGAGTATAAAACCCCAATGTTTAGGGAACATCAAATCAAAGAGCTATTGATTTCCCTATTGAAACAAAGTGTAATCTAGCTAAACTTTTTATACTGTAAATACTTACAAAAAGTATTCTCTATTCAATCATTGCTCTTTATCTAAAGTAAATAAATATTATTTTGTCACTCATATCTATTAGGCAGGTCCAGAGACATTAATTACACTATACAACACCATGAAAGCTTCTTGGGCTGGTACTATATTAAGCACTATAAGGCTTGTGTTATTGGATACTAGAGTAATGAATAATCAAAGGTTAATGGATAGAAAACATGAATTCTATTAACAGCTATGAATTAGGCACACATGTGCACTGGGATTCGAACCCAGGACCTCTGTGTGGGTAACACGACCCATTGTAAAGAGACCATGGATGGCGTCAAACAAAAAATATTTGAAAAAAATATAAAGGAAATAAAACCAGAAAAGAGTCAATTTTAAATCATTTTTATAAAACATTTAAAGTTTTCACGTCATTAATTTGTTATTCGTAATATTATTCTGAATTTCAGTTTTAGGTTTGATATTGCCTGAACACTTTTCTGCGTTGACATCACTCAGATAACTGTACTAGGGCTAATAGATTTTGTTTTTTGAAGTGAAAACTTCTTTTACGGCGTTGTACATTTTTTTTGTGATGGTTAAAATATTTTAAACTCGCGTCAGGACACGCGGCCTGATTGAAAATTCGTGAGACGAAAACAATTAAATTGGAAAGGTTGTTGACTTTCAATACATCGGACGAAACATATTAATATTTTATTTTATCGTATTATAATAATAAGTTTCTAACTAGGACGCATTTTTTTACAATAAGTAGATGTCGCTAGGTGCGCTTAAATGTGATTCATGTAAGTTGAGTTAAACTTTTTAATGTAATATAAATTGTCATGTTTATGTACGATAGCGCAATAAATAAATATTGAACTCTACCACATTAATTATAGTACTTTTATACTGATTATTAAAGCAATTCGTGCAAAAATATTTCCTAACCATTCCAAAATATCAAAAATGCACAACGTTAATATTCAAGTTTTCCCATCTGCCGGCACTCCCGGAGTGCAACCCATCGTTTTTTTTAAAGCTTCATGTTTCTTGACAATTCGGACGACGCATCCTAAACAGAATGCGACATATCAAGTTCGTTAAAAAGTAATAAAAGGAACGCATTTTAAACCCATTTAAGCGTGTTTTATATAAATATTGTATGGCATCATTTAGCGTTTATTGTTAACCACCGTATCTACGCTACTACATTATTTTAGCATCTATGCGATCCACAAGCTGTAATCTGTAATTATTCATGACGTCACAGATAGTGTTATTGTGATATTTATAGTCGCGTTGTGCAGTCGGACCATGGAAGCGTCGAGAACTGTCACCACCCAGAATCAACACAAAGGAATATTTCACTGCTCTCATGCAGTTGAATAATGGAACAGTGTCTGTTACCAGCTACGCATATGTAGGTACTGATAAATAGGAACACGGTACCACATCCACCAGGCATTTACTGATAGCTATGGTGGGGCTTGTAAATGTAAAAACAGATTTCCCACTCTGTTTGATTGAATTAATTTGGGAATTTATTCGTTGTTACAAATTACGTTGCAACTACGCATACAAATAAAAAATGGAATTTCGTATTTAAGTGTTGCTTCATCTGTAATTGGTGAAGGAATCAATTATTTTTAAATAGTTTCATGTTTATTTTAAGTCAGTAATTATTATGAACTCTAAGGTCTGCGTCTTAAATCAATCCCTTGAGATAATATTTAAACTGTGGAAATTACGGTCAAAATTGTAAGGGAAGGTTATGACGTTATGAGCATCCATTCGCCAGGGGAAGATCGATGACCTGTAAGTTATGACGCTATTAATTGCATAACGTCTGGACTTGCCGAACCGAAGGTCTCAGATTAATTAGGCACTGAATGGTAACTGAGTAAGGAGAGGTGGTAGGTTTAGGTCCCATAAAAAGGGGAGCACATTTGAAGGGAGAGCTCGTCTGAGGAGAAACCACTTCACCTGATTGAAGACCACCTTGTAACCAGATACACAGATTTTTTTGTTGCATTCCTTTGTGTCAAATGTTTCCATAGCTCCAACGGGCTGATTGCGTTAATAAGAATATCACAAGCGTTTGATATAGACTGTGTTGGTGATATCATATCATAATACCTATTCCAATTCATATTATTTTGTATTTTGAAAAAATAAAACAAGAATTATATTAAATAAAGCCGTGACTTTTTTCGCCTTAAGGCTCTAATAATGCTCACTTTATTTTCAGCAGGTTATCGTTATAAGTACCCACAGCTTATTTAACCAAATTCAAAGTGGATAAAGTCGAAAATAGGTCATACATTATGCATTTGGGGAGAACACGTCAAGTTTAAAAAAAGGACGTGACGTAATTGACCGATGATCGTTCACGCACCGCCGGCGGGGTGGCTACCGGCCCGGAAATTATGACGTCATTAATTTCGCAGCGTCGAGCGTGCAGTGTGTACGTACCTACCTACATTTAAAGGAAAACAAAACAATCTCTTTTTTTTGTTTTTCCTAATTGCCCTTTTGTGTTCCATTGTCAGTTGTGGACGACTTATTACAGTCAACAATTACTTCCTTTAACTAATAACAGTGAACTAGAACCAAACCAAGTTTTTCTGTCACCGTATTCACCAGTTGACACCATTATGATAGTGCCATTTGTTACTTAGCTGTATTTAGTGTGCATAAGGTATACTTCGGACACGCAGCGGCTGCACAAGTAGAAATCAAGGAGAAACTGGAGAATCTTAACACCAAACTCAATCAGGCTTTGGACCACATTTCCGAATGGGGTACCTGGAACTTGGTTGAGTCAATGCTAAGAAAAACCAGGTTTTCGCTTTCACGGCAAAATGTCGCCATTCTTTCCCCTTCCCTCTCTTCAGGGCATAATACTGGCGCTACAGAGCAACATCGCCATGCTCAGTATGGAAGTTCGCACAGACCTGAATCCAAAGGACTTCATCGAAACCTTGATCAAAACAGCTTCACAAAAACTCAAAAACACGAAAAGAGTCCTGAGCAAGATGGGGCATATTTTCACGCCTGATCTGAACTGTGCTTGTTGTACAAAACGCAAGTGCGGTTCTGTGTGGAGTATTGCTTGTAACTTTGGGGTGGCTCCGTTAAGAACTTACTCGATGCCGTTTTCGTTTTTTTAAATTACGAAAAAAAAATTATTCATTCTTCAATATCTAATGGGTCCCGACTGTTAAAGTAGCTTTGTTCCTTACTTTACAGAATTATAGCCTACTTGTATTTTTCTTTTTAGATTTTATTTGTTTTATGTTCCTCATTGCCTTTCCCGGTGGTTGTGATATGTTGATGCTACCTGCAGCTAGGACAGAATATTTTGCAGCGTGGAGCGTGCACTGTATGCGTTAGGTAGCTACGCCTTCTTTAAGAAAGAAAATAAAACCCAATCATTATTTTTTGTTACCACCAGATACCATTGTTTATAGTGGATAGTTTATCATTGTTACTGGTGGTAGTGATATATTGGTGCCACTTGATGCCTAGCTATATTGCGAGTAGGAACAAGAGAAGTTAAGACTTATTAATAAAGGTTTGGGAAAACTACTGTACCACTTATGGCCCAGTAAAGCGACTACTAAGCGCCTTTTACTGCTAATCTATTTTGTTGCTTCTTAATGAGTTTCGTTTAATTACAAGACGCATTGATTGAGAAGCTCAATGGCGCAAATGGTTCGGGTTCGGTTGCAATCGTTTATATATTATGTTGATAAAGCTTTAAGTTTTTTGTTACTATTATAATGGATTATTATCAATAATGATTTGAAATAAATCCTACTTTAATATTGTAAACGTGAATGTTAGTTACTCAATCACGCAAAAAACGACAGAACGGATTTTAATGAAATTTGGTACGCATGTGGTTTACCATATGCCTAAATGTCAGCGACCTGAATTGCGGCAAAGGATACCTTTATCCCGGAAAAATGTTAGGTTCCTGTGAGATTCTCAAAAAACCAAAGTTAACGCAGACGGATTGTCATCTAATATAGCCATTTAATATCATATAATTTGCTTACTCAAATCCAGATTTAGAGCAAAGTAATCAGTGGATTGAAATAATAGAATTTCCATAACATCTACATTTAGTTAAATCATGCCTGCACAATTAATTTATCAATTAAGCGATGAAAAGATTATACGCATTTAAATTACGATTTATTGACTGCTAACGAGATGAAAAGCACGGTAACTGATTTCAATTAACTGGTAATATGATACGAATTGAATTAAATGTAAGCTCGTTGACTTAATGTAGCAATTTTCCCGTGTTTTTATACAGTATTCCTACGCTCATATACCTTCTTTTTGAAGAAAGGAAATTCTTTTACCCCTGGTAATCAGGACACCTTTTATTGGCCATTAGGACGATGAAAAGTAAAGGCGATAATCAGACAATTTTCATTTAATTCAAATCAATTTGGAAAGGTTTCATAAATTAAATTAAGATGTCGATTCCTATTTTGTAAATTGCGTTGAAAGATATAAAAATATAAGGATTTTTATACTTCCATTAATGCTTAGTGTTCAAACTTGCAAATTTACACTAGAAGAACATGACCACGGCTAGAAGCCGAAACAACCAGATTAACTAAAGAAACCACACGGACGTCGCGCACTCGTTGACCACAACGGCCAACCTTAGTTCGTAGTAATCTGCCCTTTACAGGTCGCGGCACGTAACTCTAGCGTTGAACAAAATGCGGAGGGTATAGCTGCGCTGGGTACGACTGGAGAGCCAATCGGCGCAACGCACGCCCACCCGCGCACCTCGTTTCCCCCCAACACATCTTAATTTTACTTCTGCGCAATAACGGTTAGCGTAGGAGTTTCGTGACCCGACTTATAGGGCCACTGACTGTGGGCGTAGCCGTCTAGTGCGTGAGGTGCCTAAGTGCGTATATAGTGCTGAACCATACACAGCATATTTTGCGTGACGCATATTGGGTTATATGCCTGTGTTGTATTTCGTAAAATCTCTAGAACGGTGTGTAATAATGATCCTATTTTGATGATCTTCTTCTTCTTTGCAAAGGCATTTCTGCAACTCCTCATATGTAACTATTAACAAAATACTCCAATATATAATATGTTATCCCAAATGTATGGGAATGTACCGTAAAATGCAAGTAAAAAGCTAATGTGGAACACTAGATTTAAGTATATTATTTCAAAAAACACTTGATCCCTAGTCATTCTTGATGTGGATTGTACTTAGTTCGGTCCTGAGATGGCACTCCCTTTATTGAGCTATGTGGGCACTATCTTGTCTTTAGTCCCTATTAATTTTGCCACCTCCTGTAATCCTAGTACGTACAAAGGTAAGAAAAAAACTAATCTAGGTCCAGGAAAGTTTATGTGTCTAATCTTTCGGATAACGACCCGGCTGGCTGGTTCGATTACCATGGCAACCGCAACTAATTAGCTATCGATCCAAGGGTGATAGATGCGCTCTGGAGGCAAGCATTCTTTGTGTCAACTGCTCTTTTTCATCCTTTATCAACTAAAGGTCGCTTTGTGTTTCATTAATTGGTTTTTCTATCGTAACACAAATTGGATTTGCTAAATAAAAAAATAATAATGGAAAAGGAATAAGGTACTTTTTAATGAATTAAATGAAAAGACATTGAATTGGAAAAGTCAAAGACTGAAGTCTAATACAATACTCAGAAGCTGCTAATAATAAGTAGCGTATTAAAATAAATGTACTATGAGAATTTTTAGAAACAATCCTGGCTATAATGTATGGATCTAATTGAAATTGTTAATTTCGTTTAGAATACGATAGTAATAATATTTGCGTCCACCCGTGTCTGCGTTATAGCATGTTTATTGACAGTCCCACAGATATTTAAAATCATTCTTTATAAAAACTTAATAAAAAATATCAATTTCCACTCCAACAGTTCATAATTCACTTATCACACGCCAAATCTGTATCTCGTTTACTTATTGGTACACGTGAGACAGAATAAAACTGTGCACACTGCTTCCTGATAACTTCCTTTTTATTTAAAATGCTATGTTATTTAGGAAAAAATAATCCATATGATTAACCCTTTTGACGGTTATCATACAATGCGGCATTGGATTTTTCACATTTCACAAGCTTATTGTCGATTGTGGCAGGCGTTTGTAAAAAAACTGTGAATGCAGTTCTACTTATTATTAAAAATAAAATTAAGACTTTTTTTCACTAAAATATCCTATTTTCAATATTTGATATACTTTCCCTCCGTGTGGAATGGCCGTGGGACGCCCTGTAGACTTATTCTACAAAAAATTTGAAAGGTGGTTACTCAATCACGCAGAGGGCTCAACGGATTTGGTATTTTAACAACGAATATGCTTATTATTATTTTATTTTGGTCAAATATGGTGTTTCTGTTATTATTATTAATAGTTCGTTTCATTAATAATCGTTTTCTCTTCGGGAGTGAATTTGAACTTCGTGAAGTTGAGTGTTTTCACCTCGGTGGCCATTTTTATGACTTTTTTCAAGAAACATTTCTCAATTAAAATGTTTGGTACTAGTCGGAAACTGTATTAACTATTTTTTCTTTGATCATTGATATTTTTACTTGCGTTTTTCTAAGTCGCAAGTACACATTAGTTTTCCTTACATAGAAATGATAGACCGTAACCCATATTTTATACAGGGCACAAAGAAGTTTGTCTAATAAGCAAGACAAATAAAAGTGTCATTTCGGCCAATTCTATCTGGTCTGAACCCTATTTTACCCGTTGGAGTTCCGAACTGAAATCTTACTCAGCGACAAAAACCCAACAATATAATTTGTGTCTTTCGTACTATGGCATTTGTTTGTTAATCAATAGGTTGCGAGGGAATATTGCTTTACTACGTATTATAACTTCTTGTAGCAAGTAATTAGAAGTTTATTTTTTAGCAGAATAACGTATTTTCCGTTTAAACCGGGTTAAGTTAAGAAGTTAAGTTATAGAAGACTAGATTAAATTAACACTAGAGTCTGTGTGGAAAGAGAATGGGCGTGGCGAAAAACGGAACTAGCATTAAGATTTTTATTTGGCAATCAAACCCAGCAATCTGTAAAACGTCAAAGTTTTGTATTGGTACGGATTTGTTTATTGTTGTGATTTCTTGCGGTATTTTGTATTTAATCATGTCTAAAAGGGGTAAAACCTTACAAATACGCTAGAAAAGCACTACAGCGCCATCCAATCAAAGTTCCATTCTCTTTCGGCACGGACTCTACCTACATTATATTGATGAGTAACATTATTATTAACAGTTTTTTTTGTCAGAATAGTGAAATCCCTCTTAATATTAATGACAGACTCATGCCAATTATTGGAACTTTGTTTTTAATACTGTCAAATGGCCTATTTTTCAGCTCCAAACCCTAAAAGCAAGAATTTGTACTGTATTAACATAATAACGAATATAATACAAATATAACTAAACATATCTCGGAAACAAATGCTCATCACACAAAATAAATGCCCAAATTCCAATACAAGACCATTGGAGCAGAATTCAAGTGCGCTATTTTGGCACCATATAGTATCATCAAAAAATAAATAACATTTTGATCTAGCAAATATAATAATGAAGGAGTGAACGATATTTTAACCTAGTGTTTCTTTTTACAGGTACTTGCACCGTGATTTTTCATCTACAAACAAACTCTTCGGTAGGATCGAGACAACCGTCGCAAATTCAAAGTTACTACCATCCAGCGACGCCGACGACGGCGACTGGTAATCTCATTCAATTTGTGAACACGACAAATTTGTCGTAATGTTAGCGTTTTGTTTCTTGCTAACTTTTTGATGGTGGGCAAAAGGGGAATTGTGATCTCGCCCCTGTTGAGTTCATGTTTGCGTCGGTTGATGTCTTCGGGGACTAGTTACTTTATTTATTCTCAGTTTAAGAAGCGTAATTTACATCTTTTACGGTATACTAAGGTTGTTAAGTGATGGATGACTATTATGTTTTTTTTAAATGGCGTCTGTTTTATTACGTTTTATTTGAAATTGGCTTTCATTTATGATTTATTATAGCAATCAGGGAAAAATAGTAGTAAAGAACGATCATTCTCAGTAGATCCATGATGGATCTATTGAGCATTTATTTTCTCATTAGATCCTGATTTCAAACTGGTTCGTCTTGTTTTAAGAAATCACAATGTATAGTTGGTTGCTATTTAGTGCAGTTAGTAAAAATCTATCAACAGATGGTGTCAATTCGGAAACTTTTATAACCTAAAGCAATTGGTAATCTTTCAATATTTTATATGTTTTTGGACAACATAATCTTTGACTCAACTAATGCCAAATGTGTCAGATATACCGCTCAAAATGGAGCGTCTGGGGAAGCAACCTCGACTTCTAACACCAGGATGTCTGGAGCGGCACACCTTGTGCCGCATCATCTATCTTCGCGACTTTACTCCACTTACGTTTAACATCAGGTGAGGTGACGGAATTTGTTGCACCTCGTATAAAAAAGATTGTTTGGACCACGAACCACACATCTGAAGTGAAACTTCTTTTCTTAAATAACCTAGCATTAGGCAGTGCATAAGCATAGGGGAATTTAGCAGCGCATGCCTCACTCATGTATATGTATGTAGATTTGTTAGTTTAAGAGTAAAAGTCGACAACATATCCTTAGAAGAAAACATTAAAAGTGACTTAGACGAAGTGAGTACTTAAAATAAAGACTCTTTCCAAAATATATTGTGGTGACGACGAGCAACTTCGGAACTCTACACTGCGCGTGGCACGACACGCACTTGGCCGGTTTTTTTTTGGGTAGTTTTGAAATATGTAGTTGTAGATAAATCATGATAAATACAATACCATAACTATATTTAACGGATAAAAGGTTGCCTAGATATAGATTTAGAAGTGCATAATATAAAATTTCTGGAACTACGGTTAAAACAAGGTTCATAAAAAAGCTATAACAATTATTAAAAAAAATGGTCTATTTGAACTAATAATGGTTACAAAATGAGCAATACAACTTGTATGTAGGTAGGTAAATATAAAGTTTTTAAAAGTGATAAAATAAATGATGATTAATCTGAAGTTTTTTTTTTCTAGAAATATCCCACCCCTGAGTCGATTGGAATATTTCTAGTAAAATACTATTTGAGGGAGCGCGGCTGTACATTATAATGCCTAATGGAATAAAAGAATGTCATATTCAATTTAAAAGCAACTTAAGATAATGGTGGCAAAAGTAAACACCATAATGGAAGATGTTATAATTATTGCAAATGGCGTCGTAAGTCAATCATAATAGTGCTACAAGTTAATAAGTTAAAAGTTAGAATCCTTATTCTTATCATGAAAACCTTTGATTATATTTAGTAACGCGATTGAACTAAAGTTATAAGATATAATTTTTATTATTTTTAAAGCATGTAGCTTGATGTTTAAATCTAAAGAAAATAGAACTAGAAAAAAATATACGCGGACCAGGCAGCAGACGGGACTCGAACCCGCACCCTTCGCAATCCGGGCGAATGCACTGACTGTTATAAATATAATTGCTATTTCTTCTTTCAAATGTTTAATACTTGTAAAAGTATTCATTTGACATTGTGGGTTACCTATAATGCGAAGAGGTGGCGCTGCCTTGCAGCTTAAGAATGGCTAGAAGAATTTCGACGCGGTCCGTGAGGGCCGCGGTAGCATAATTGGTCAGTGCATTCGCCCGGATTGCGAAGAGTGCGGGTTCGAGTCCCGTCTGCTGCCTGGTCCGCGTGGTTTTTTTTAATGTTGTAAGAGTTAATAAGATAGAGGGTAATAGGTGCTCCGCTTTGTACTGCTAAGTTTATCTGCCTTATCATAAAACGCGGACTAAAGTTAGTGTTGGTTTAATCCTAATGTTGTCTCTGTCTTCTTTTTAGCAAAACAAAAGTAACGGCATCAGTTTAAGTTTAGTCTACTTTTTTTAATAAGGCAGTTAAGGCAGTATGAGTTTCAATCTCATAGTCAGTAATCGGCAAAGTATCTATAAGGAAATATAACTAAATAAAAGTAATATTAACATAATAAGTAGATAAGTTAAAGATTAATTAATTCCTTAAGCCTTGTTAAGGATCATCATCAGTCTATACTTAAATGTCCGCACTGCTGAGGTACAAGCCTCAAGGATAGAAATAGGGAGATTTGATAAAGGTTAACACAAATAAGTGCTCTATATTATAAACAGTTGGGTATGTCTTGAAAATACTAATATTCAAACCGAAAACCTTTGGGAATTCAAAGTTGAATTGCACTATTCAACACAGTTTATCTGCGTCAATCACATTTTATCTGATCCATCACAATTTCAATACCTTTGGGAATTCAAAGTTTAATTGCACTACTCAATACAGTTTATCTGCGTCAATCAGATTTTATCTGATCTATCACAATTTCAATACCTTTGGATAGAATAGGGAGATTTGATAAAGGCTATATAACACAAATAAGTGCTCTATATTATAAACAATTGGGTATGTCTTGGAAATACTAATATTCAAACCGACAACCTTTGGGAATTCAAAGTTTAATGGCACTACTCAATACAGTTTATCTGCGTCAATCAGATTTTATTTAATCTATCACAATTTCAATACCTTTTTAAAACCAGAATGTACATGTAGTTACTAAATTAAAATTTGTTGATCGCTTTTAAAGTAACAGGTTTCTGGGGTTTGGATAATACTATTTTGCCTGGAGGATATTAATGGTTTCGTGTGAACTTTATACATTTTACGTGAATCTTGACAAAAGATTTCATTAAACTTCGACTTCTTGTTATTCTAATTTCATATTCATGTTTTCGAAATTGCTGCTTTTTAACCTTGCCTTATAAATATCGATATTTACCTATTTAGAAATTCTAAATTTTGCAAACCTATTTTGTTTTGGCAAACCTATGCCAACTTTTTTTGGAAATAAAACAAAAAGAAAATAAATTAACACACATCCTTCTGAGAAGTCATTAAACAAAACTTGAAATTTGTGGTGAATCATAAAAATCAGAGCGTTACATGTAAGGTACAAGCTACTGTTCAAACGTCACATCAATTATTCCAGACAATGACATCTCACCTTTCGCCACCCAACCGTGTAATGAACAAGGTCTGGATGGTTCAAGTACTGACCCTCATCTCGGTGTCACCAGGATAATCAGAATGAACTGGCAAAAAACATATCTTTAACTCGCTCAATTTACCGCTGAGCCAAATGAAAAAAAAAGTTCGTAAATGACACGCACATGAATAGTTCCGTTCAGAGTTCTTATTTTACCTTTTGGGTGCGAAACCCAAAAACACTAATACCAGATCTATAATTATACTAATAAGAAAACTGACTACATAATCTTCAATTTTACAAAACAAACTTTTTGCTCTCCCTTTCGCTACGCGTCCTCATGAAAATCGCCTGGGGGCCAATCGCCTAACGGGATTGCTACGGCTAACGCTATCGCTGACGATTTTGTTTTGTTATTTCTAATGGACGATAATTTTCAAATGCCTCGCGTTCTTTTTTTTTCTTTTGCATTGGTAATTACAATATTCAAGAAAATGAGCGTGAGGTATTTTAAATACCCTCGGTAGTCAGAAATAACAAAATGAAATTATAAGCGATAGCGATAGCCATAGCAATCCTGTTAAGCGATTGGCCACCTGGTCAATAATTATTTATTTACATCTTAGCTTTATTGTCAATGTACGTTTATGAAATTCAGCCACTCCCGGCGCATACGTAATTTTTTTTGTGTCCAGTTCCGTCCACTTTACACATACTCGTTGACAATAAAAAAAAATCGTTGTCAGTAAAAGTCGTCAGTTTAAGACACAAGCATCATTAACAAACCTTACAATTTGGCGCTGCGCAAATGTAGACACTTTTTATTAACGACACGTCACACAATCATAGGAATCCGTAGTTGCTATGTCCTGTAGCGGCGATCGGGCATGCACGCTTTTATTTTGTCTAGTGGTTCTTTTGAACTTACTATATTCATATTACTGTTATTTATTTTTCAGTAAAATAATAAATTAATAAAGTATAGATATAATAAAAAAAATGGGTGCGTGTAATTATCTAGGCGCGTGAGAAGTTATCCTTCTTTGGCATCGTTTGAAATTAGTTTTTAATTGCATGCAAATAATTAATTACAATAAATTAATAAAAAGTCTGGAAAAGGACAAAGTCAATAAAGTTCAGTTTTAATTTGAAAAAATAAATAAATAATCAAAATATTCAATTAAAATCGCTACTGAATATAATTTATTAGAACATATGTGATTTGCACTTGTATGAAACTCAAACACGTATTCCGAATATACAAACTAGAAACATGTGGATAAATATTATAAATATGAATACCTATAACTGTTACTTTATTACAAAAAATAAAGATGTGGTTTTTGGTTCTACTACACCAATGGTCAAGAGATGGCGCTGTAGTCTCCTGAATCGCGCTTTGGTTCCGTTGTTCCAGATAAAATAAATACTTTTGATAGGCCTTCACAATGCAGTCGTTAGCACCCACAAAATAGAGATTCTATTTCTATTTTGTTGGTAGATTTTCTTAATGTGCGGTAAACACAAAATTTTGTGTTACAGTGATGCGCGCGCATCTTAAAATTTCACTCTCATCATTTTTTCATAACGCGCCTAAAGAAGTATAACTTCAAAAACGGACATGTGCTGTTCACATGCGATATAAGTGAAACCTACAAAAATGTGAACACGTAAAAGTCCTTCATGGTAGGTACTGTAAAATACTGGACAAAGTTAAACATTCTAAATTGTTTCAAAAAATAATTAGAAGCTAAATAAAAGAAAAAAAAATACAATTTAAAATATAACCGGGAGCGAACCACCGATCATTTGGTGTCGACCCCAAGACCGTTAGAGTCGCGAAATGAAAATCATGGATAACTTGTATCAAATACTGTCGCTTTTTCGTTTCATCGAGTTTCAAATCACAACGGTGCTAAAGAAGTTTTCACTTCTTAAATCGTAATCAAAAATATATTTGAGTTTTTTTTATTTTGTAACGATAACTGTGTTTGCGAGCTCTTGAACTATAATACGGTTAATTGGCAAGCTAGCTTTTCTATCTGACAACCAAGGAGTTGCTACGAGTATTTCATCGTGACTTGAACTTTTTAGTGGAACGTTTCCTGCGTTGTTGTTACTTACTCGATAACGAAATCTGTTATTTTTTTCAGTAAATTAGGTTCATATACTTATTTAATCGCAGAACTATTCATTATTTTCATATTTGTTACTGTTTTTGCACATATTAGTTAGTTATTTGAAAACCTCTTAATGGAATTTCATTTCATTTAAAATTACCAATTAATTACCATTAATGAAAATTACCAATGATAAAATAAACAATTCAGTTTCTACCATCTGAGTGGTTTGGTTAGAATCTATCATCTTATATTACAGTCTACATTTGCACTTCTACTAATATAAATCAGAACGTAATATGAGCACAATATTACAATACCAGTTTTACCAGTACAGCAATTAAGCTAATTATTTATTTACTCTATTAGCACACTCCCACATAATAATCTGTATGTCACGGAGCCGAACAGTGTTATAATTTATGAAATAGTAGTTGGCAATGCCAGACGATAGGTGTACTGTAGTGATTACTACAGAATTAATGAGCCGTAGCAGGCTGATTAGGTTTAGTGGGTAAAATTGATGACTGTCCTTAATAATTTGCTAGGTACCATTGCCGATGATCAGTGGGATGTAATTAGCTGTATCACTTTGGACGTTACAGTTACCTAACTGTGGCCTTTGCCAATTGTTCGATATGAAGGCCTCGGAGATATTTCTTTACTTCTAACGTTTTCAGACCCACCAATCACTTAATGTGTGGGCTTCTCCCAACATAACAATATTTTTCATAAATATGTATTTTAGAGAGTGGCAGAAAATCGGGAGCAGTGGCGTTCATTAGGGGAGACCTATGTCCAGCAGTGGACGAGAATAGGTGGATGATAATTATATATTTTAAGTATAAATACGTTCTAAGACCTGCCAACTACTAGTGCGCTGCTAGCCCTTCTGTGACAGAAATAATGTTGACAGGTAATTTAAAGTGAATACTTACAGTGACGTGTTTGAATTGAAATAAAACTCGACGTCCTAACGATACGTTCCATCCACAAACGAAATTCTTTTGAACGGCGATTTATTAATTTTTTCATTGTTCCTGACGTTTCGGATTTGATACAGGCTTTGTGGTCGCAATAACATGGCTATATTTTTTTTTGCATTTGACTGCTAGATTTTTTAATCAAAGAAAATTTGGACGTGGAAGCAGGCAGCAGGCGGGACTCAAACCCGTACCCGTCGCTCTCCGGGTGGATGCACTGACCATTATATTATGCTACCGCGGCCCTCGAATTTTCGAATTAGGCTGCAAGGCATCTCTTCGCATTGTAGGTAACCCACAATGACAAGTGACTACCTTATTAAACATAGTTATTATATTTTTTTAAGCAGTTAACATCTAGATGTGTAAAGCTAAAGAAAATTTTACTAGATTTTTACAAGTTCTTTCGGTCATCTTTAGCACGTCGCATTAATTTTGTTAGTGTTATTAAAATCAGACCTTATCAACAAGCATCGGTGGTTCAGTGATAGAAAACCTGCCTCCTGCGCGGGCTGTCTGGGCTGGGTTCGATTCCAAGCCGAGCAAGAACTATTTCTATTAATGATTTTAAAAGTTTCACTTTCATCGTTGTTCCATATAACCACACCAATATATCTCATCTTTTTACTTTTTCTTCTTTTAATTTTAGCGCTATGTAAACTATTTCTGGATTATTGCCTAGTTCAATAAAATTAAAAAAAAATCACAACGTATCGACTGTGATCTATCTGTGTATATAAATATTTTAAAATAAAGATCTAGTGTGCTAAGTGACCTATCATTTAGAATTCACTTTCCCAAATAAGATCTCACGAGCCGCCTTATCTCCTGATTTATATCCCCGTCATTCAGCTTAGAGCTAAATCTTAAACAGGCACTTAATAACGCTCATTAGAATAGCATCTTGGAAGTTTATTCAAGGTAGATTTATTATTACTGAGGCATTCAGAGCGCCTTGCCTGTCTCCGGACTGAAAATTTGCCCTCAGGCTTCGCTACCAGACTTTTCGTTTAAAATACAGTGGAAAATTTTACGCACATAAAGCTGCAATCAGATTACGCCGTTAAAGAGCGTGTTATCGTGCTGTATTTAACCTTATTCGCAATTCAAAGCAACGGAAATGCTTCACCATTTTTCGAACATGTGGAAGAAAAGTCAAATGTAATTGTTGATATCTCTCTCAAAATTATAGAATAATAAACATGAAAAGGTGGTGGTCTTAAAACTACTTTTCTCTGGTGACATAATGCCGGCTAAAGATCGTATCCGTTGAGTTCTACCATTCAGTTTTACTAATAGGACTTACCCGTTTAGTCTTACTATGTGCAGTATGAATTTTATTTGGACTAATCGGACAATACTAGTAAGAATAAAAAGGTATATATACCTCTTTTGGAGTTATGTGGCCCTGGTACCTGCCTGCATCAGATTCAATAAATTGTAGTTATTTTGTTTCATTCCAGTAAATCTCAAGAAGGCCTAAACAAGCTGACGCGCGTATGCTTATTGTTATGTTCAAAAATGCATTTTACATAACTTGTGCAATAGACAAGTTTAATATTATTATTAAGCCACATATCTCGACATGAGACGCATAAGGTCCGATGTCCGATTTATCAACTTTTCAGGAGAGCCAAATGAAAATCTGAGTAGAAATTTGAAAAAATGCCTCTTTTATTATTATTTTAGCTAAATTTTTACATACTCACATTACAGTAAACTTTTGTGCCTTTTATTTTTTACGTTTATAATCGACATATTAATAGTAATAATTATACTTTTTATAAAAAAACATGATATCCAACCTTATGTTTGTACGATTAGACGTGTAATCTAAATTTTTTATTTCTTACTTAAGATATTGCTTTATGCCTGAATTGTTTGAAGATATTCTAATTGGTTTTTAGGTCCTATAATAACAAATAGCTTTATGGGTTGATTTAAAGAAACTTAAGTTAGTAGTCTCATTTAAAGTTAGGTACCTATGGCAGAACACAATAAGGTTAGATTGAAATAAAATTAAAATCTCTTCTAAACATCTTATCATTAAACAGAAATAAAATTATCAGTCTTGAAAAGTAGTTAAATTTAAATATTAATCATCAGTTTCTGGAAAATCTGACGCATTGTTTGAATGAGATAAGTTTTTATAGAATCCATGTAATTCCTCCGGTATGCATTGCAGCAATGTCATCAAATCATTGTATTTCGCCGTCGATATGGGTTTTTCGTTTAATCGTAATTGTGGTAAATCTTCTGGGAGCGCGGTCTTTTTCGATATATTTCTAATAAGAGATACTTCGGAAAAATCCTGTGTGAAATTGTTTTTATAAAACAAAATTCCGGGCTGCTCTTGTCTAACTTGCAACAAAACACATTCTGAAATTTTAAAATCTTTTCCTTCCTTATTTTTTTTCCTTGCAACAAAAGGTCCATTTTTCTTGTACAGTGCAGTTAAATCTTTGAAATGGTGAGATTGCATTTCAAATACATCAAATTTTCTCTTTCCTCCACACGTTTGAATGAATTGGGACCAGTCTCGTGGTACAGCAATCTGCATTGTTTTTAACCGCCTTTTCTTCTGCTCTATTTGAGAGTGTATTTGATCGACTTCCATATGGGTGTGACCCTTGAGCATGAATTTGTGGCTTATTATTTTTAGTTGGAGACACTTATGAAGCAACCACATGTAAGCCAATACCACCATTAAGTTTCGGTTTTGTCCCGCGCAGTTATCAGACCAGAAAGTGAGCTCTCTAACGTTAACAATGTTTTCCATATTCTCATTCGCCCAGCGAATCAGACAGGATGCTACCTCGTTTCCCCCTCTCCCGCTTATATTTTCAGACCATATAACATTTGTTGCAATATTAGATGTTGAATCAAAGATTGTCAAGTTTAATGTCCAAAGTTTTCTTAAGTAAAAAGACTTACAATTAGTGAGATTCGGTGTTGCCATACACTTTTGTAAATCAAACATCAATACCTTTTTTCACCTAAACTTGAATCTGCTTCACTTTTGTCTTTCTTCTTCAGTTTATATCTCTCTTCAGCGGCAATATCATGAACTTCCTTATCTTTTTCTATTATTTCTTTCGTTTCTTCATCTTTAGCATCCAGTAGCTTTCTTTGATATGCGTCACAGTCATCACAAGTATCTACTGATGGAAGTTTAAAGCTTAAATTGAAAAAAAAAAATATATTGCGGTATAACCAGTCCTTTGCGACTAAATTCGAAGGAATCTCTTTTTCTGCCATTCATTCTTTGTACTATTTGTACATGGTAGGAATGTTTAGGTCTGGTCCCAAAAACTTTCGTTTGCTCTTTTCCCTTGAATAGTGGCTTTCGTAATTAGGATACATGTTGATGTGGTCAATCACCGATTGAATTACCACTGCAGGTGATTTATTAGAAGGGATATGCTTTCCTCTTTGGTCAGGGGCGACTAAACCACAGTCAAGCTGTTTTACCAAACTTAATTTCAAAAAATTATCACCTATACAAAGTGTGTTAAGAAACATCACCTTGCACACTTTTTGGCTTTCTGAATTGACGACGAGCCTGTAGATATAAGTAAACTTTCTTCTGTCTGTATCTAAATTTCCATTGGTTTTCATCAAATGTTTTGGTTCTTTTGTGATATGGTTAGCTAAAAACTGTCGACGCTGATCCCAACTAGAGCATGTTTTCCAAAATTCCTTAAAAATTTGGAGCCTTATATTATCAGGAATTTTTTCGTAACATTTATGTCTACATGCACACGGAGGCTTTAGCTGTCGACCTTCAACATTAGGTTTCTTTTTGGCCACAGTTGAATGATAGGGAGATCCTTTTAATCTGGCAACTTTTGAAACAACCCTCTTCCATTTATCTACTTGTTTCTGCTTTTTCCTACAGTTCACTTTTAAAGGATTCCCGTGAGACTGTTGCATATTTATATTATCTGTAATTATTTCATTTTGTATGTAAATATTTCCATTCATATCTACGACCATAATATTGTTCTTGATATTATGTCGTTCTTCGTCCAATGGGATAGCCGAAACAGTCCTACAAAGGGCCAACTCACAGTTGTCTTCATGAATATTGTTTGTAGCTAATGGAATAGGCTCATTATAATATATGCTGGTTTGAGTATTATCAATAACATTGTTAGGGTATTTTTGGCATGTATTATTAATGACATCTTCTGAAGAATCCATTGAGACAATTTGTTGGGCCATTTTGATTTGATTGTCAAATCTAGAAATATCAAAGGAAGTACCAGGTTCTTGATACTTTTCAGTGGTATTTAAAAGGTCGTCCAAAGTAATAAGATCGTTATTATTAATCTGGTTTTGAAGTGATTTGTCTGGTGTGAATAGATTTTTTTTTACTAAATTTCTACGACTTTGCGAAATGTCATGTTCCGGTGAATTACTGATGTAACTATCATCATCTGAACAATCTTTGCTAGGATCATAAGTTTTGTCTTTCACACTGTCATCACTGTCATAGTCAAAATCCATTCCTTTATAAGCTGAAAATATTAATACATCAATTATTTAATACCCCACTTCAGTAAACACAAGCACAAACATATCGTCAAGTGATGACATACCTTCACTTTTATTCATATTAATATAATTATGGTTTACAAAACTGCTGACATCAGTGTCGTTGTTTGGTTCTAAAAAGATTTCATAATTTTACTTTAATATCGTACAGCATGAGTAAATATCACAATTATTACAATTGATACCGGAATATCCTTATTTTTTGTTTTTACTATGTAATATTAAAAAATAAAAAGTTTGTTGTGAAAATTACTTTAAATGGATAGGTCGAAATTAATTAAATAGAATACTCGGGCGCCAGACCTACCACATTATTATACCATATTAGCCGGGAAAGCAAAGGACTATTAATCGCGAGGGGAGCCTAATGCAAATCCATGTTCATTTTGGGTTTGTAATTTATTTAAATTTACTACAAAATTACTTACGTCCAAAAGGGTTACTGCTAAATTTAGAAACTATTCTACACTATGACTTCCAAGAATTAAATGAAAATTTACCTTTAATATGGATGCTGGTACAACCATAAATTTGAATATTACCGACTTTGCTGCATCTTTGGAGTTATGTATGTCTGGTGTTGCAAATATGTAAGGGATGGCCGTTTTTAGGTCCCGTGGGTTCACCTCCACATCACGGGAAACATCGTGATTTGAATACGATTTCCAAATAAAATTCCAAATATAAAAAAAACGCTTTTCGCTGAAAACGAACATTCCTCAGATTAGCACATGGCTCACAACAAAGTAAAAATGTAAATCTTAGGGAAGCTCTAAGGTTCTTACCGTTTTTTCAATTAAATTGAGCTTAAAGCATCATCAACGCCATTTTGTATGGATGATGTAAAATGTTTCATCTGAAAAAGAAATGAAATGAATCCTAATGTAAATCATTGAAATATATGAATTAAAACACTTTTCGAATTTGGAAAAACACTTACCATTAAAAAATAATTGACAATCTAATGAATTATCATGTGACAAATTACGATTACGATTTTTACATGTTTCTCGTAAAAATTTTGGTCGTGAAGTGAAGTGACAGTTCTTTTCTTAAGTTTTTCTTGGCGGTAGGCAAAGAGAACAACGTCCATTCAGCCTACTGCTCGATAAATTTAGCAACATAATCATTCAAAAGTGCACAGATTACAGAAAATGGGCGCGAGATAAAAACGACCAGAGAGACAACCAAAAAAAAATCTTCTATCTCGCTCTTCGAGCGAAGGAGATCCATGTGACGTTTTTAACATGTTACATTTCACCCTTCCCCGAATAAAGCATCGAGAATCGAGGCTGAAGAAACTACAGCTAAAATTCAAATACTAAAAGCCAAAACGAAATCCGTTGAATTATGGATGAAAACGAAAACCCAAAGTGAAAAGAAAATAACTTCAAATAAAGTTATCCAAATACCAAAACATCATCAAACTATAGAGTCCTTGGACGAAAAGTCACAAGTCTCAAAACAAAAGCTGTTAAACTAAATTAGTCACAGACCCAAAATTATTAAAAACCTAAAGCAAAATGCTCTAAAATAAAAGTATGCAAAGCTTACTACAAAAAATTCAACCACTATCATCATCATTATTGAGATCTGTCGAACATAAAAGTCGCAGACTCTAAAAAATTTCTAAATTGAAACTACTCTAACTAAACCCTGGTGAGATCTGTAGGACATCTAAGTCGCAGACTCTAAAATTTCCTAAACTAAAACTCCTTCAAAACCTAAACCCCTGTGAGATCTGTTGGATATTAAAATCGCAGACTCCTAAAATTTCTTAAACTACTACTCTACAACTCTTAACATTAATTTCTGAAGGTCTGTTGGACAACTAGGTCACAGACAGAAAACTACAATCTACTCCTACTACCAACTCTTGGGAGATCTGTTAGACAACTATGTCGCAGACTCTAGAAAAATCCCACCCCAGTACTGCCATACTAAAAAGTCGCAAGTACTATTAGTTAAATCCCCAAAAAATTCGAGATTAGTGGCAAAATTGACACTAACTCATTCAAGTCACAATCATGGTCGGCACAACACCACCAGCTTTCCGAACATGATGTGCAAAAGGCGTCGAGAACAAACAGTCGGACAAAAAAAATGTAGTGACGAAAGTCAAAACAGCAAGAAAATTTGGCCAAAACAAAAACGTGACATTCATGGCCGACTCAACACCAACGGCTTTCCGGACATGAAGCACCCAAAACAAAAGTTGTAACTACATGATCGGCACAACTCCACCGAACTCCCGAGCATGAAGCACAAAAACGAACAATTGATGTCCATAAATATGGGCAAACAAAATACCAAAACAATATGGCAAAACCAAAAAAGCGTCAACAATGTTGAACAAAAAGTCGAAATTGCAACTTCATGATCGGCACAACACCACCGAACTTCCGAACATGATGTGCAAAAACAAAACAAATGATGTCCACAAATATGGGCAAACAAATTACCAAAACAAAGTGGTAAACCAAACAAATCGTCAAAAATATTGAACGAAAAAAGTCAAAATCATGGATGTCAAATCCAAGGAAAAATGGGGATCCCAAAATGTCAAATCCGGGTGTAACAGTTATCACACACACAAACTTCTACACAAAACAAATTGTTATAATACAACAAACATGCAGAAACACAACTATAGTACTAACAAATAAGTTTGTACAAAAATAACAAATGAGGACATATAAAATCCTAATAAAAAATGTGTCCATACAGATAAAACATCTGCATGAAACAAAAGGTTATAAAATCTTATGATGCAGAAAATAAGTAGGCATACTACGTAAATTTAAATTTTACAAAAAATTTTACAAAAAATTTTCAAAGTCAAATAATATAATGGCAAAACTTGAATTTAATAAAAACCAAAAAGTCAATGAGTAAAGTCAAATGTAATTGAGTAACCCCACTATCTTTCATCATCTTACAAGTGGAAAGCCTAGCATACTTCACGCAGATATACTAACTCTCAAATCCACAAAATCACTCATGTTACAAGATCCTAAAACCCAAAGGTTTGTTTATGTAACAAAACTAACCAAACAATAGCTAAGCAATCTAAATTTTCAAAATGTCTTTAACATGGTAACGACCAGAAGTACCTTTAACCAAATCTTTTAAAACATAAACATTATTAGAAATTTTATCAATAATCTTACATTTAATAAACTTCGGAGCTAGTTTTGCCGAAAAATAATGAGCAGCACTAGATTGAACAAAATTCCTCCTCCAAACAATATCACCTACATCATAAGAAGTGACTTCACGACGCTTGTTATAATAAGAAGCATTACGTTTATATGCTTTAAATAAAGTTCCAGTAACTTTAACAAAAATACTTTCAAGTGAAGAAAGTGAATGAGCAAAAGCAGAACGGTCAACAAAATCGATCTGTGTTAAATTATCAAAAGAATTACTAAAACGGTGCAATGACACATCAACAATTAACTCCCTACCGAACATTAGGAAATTCGGAGTGAACTCCGTAGCCAAATTAACACTACTATTCAAAGCTAACTGAACATGTGGAAGAAATTTCGACCAAGTTCTATGATCATCACGAACGAAGCAAGAAATGCAAGTTTCAACCGTTTTATTATAACGCTCCACTGGATTATTCTGAGGCTTATATAAAGTATTATAAAATATTCTATCAATATTAAAACCTTTAAGAAAATCTACAAAATTTCTAGAAGTGAACTGAGTATCGTTATCACATACAACTATTTTTGGACATCCGAACTTAAGGAAGATATCTTTTTCTAAGAACTTACACATTGATCTAGTCGTTGCATTAGCCAAAGGAAATAACCAACAATATTTTGTAAAAACATCTACTACAGATAATATAAATTTATGACCAGAATAAGTTTTGGGTAAAATTCCAATTAAATCCATACTTAACATTACCATAGGTCTATCTACTTTTTTGGGATTAATCATAGTTCCAAGTGGTTAAGAAGTCGAATGCTTATAAGCTTTACAAATATCGCAACTATTAATATATTTATGAACATCATTAAACATACCTTTCCAAAAGTAATGTAGTTTTATTTTATGCAATGTTTTATGAATTCCTAAATGACTCGAATTTAAATCATCATGATTATTTCTAATAGAATCTAAAATATGTTCTTTTGGAACAACAATTTTCCAATCTAAATTATTATTAACGCTATATTTTGATTTACAAAATCAAATATAATACAAAGTATCATTTTCTACTCTAAAATTTTTATATCTAGAAGGGAATTTTTGACAATTGACAAAAATCTTTCTATAGCAAGGATCTACGATGTCATCGTTAGGCGAAACAATTTGATTTGAATTTACTGTCAACGCAGCTATATCATAACGAGAAAGAGTATCAGGAACTACATGCAAAGAACCTTTTTTATGAATTATATCAAATGTAAATTGTGAAATTCTAGCAGCCCATCTAGCCAAGCGACCAGAAGGATTATTTAAATTTAAAAGCCATTTTAAACTAGCATGATCCGTTACTACGGTAAACTTCATTCCTTCAATGTACGGCCTAAAATGTTCAATAGAATCTAAAATTGCCAAAAGTTCTCTCTCAGTCACACTATAATTACGTTCACACTTATTAAGAGATCTAGAATAAAAAGCAATAGGATGTTGATCACCGTTATCATCTTCTTGACTCAGAACACTACCAATACCAACAGAACTAGCATCACAATGCAAAAAGAAACAAGTTGCTCCTTAGGCGGCAATGCAGCAGATAATGCAAGTTTGTCACCTTCCATTTTTGCAAAATGCCAAAATAGCAGTGAAATTATAAACGCAGTTAACGCAAAGTAAATTTAAAGTTAAATCTTTTAAAAGATAAAGCAAGATGCAGCAAGTTTACAATTGGTGGAAGATATTTAAATCTTAAGTTAAGTTATGTAACCAAATTAAATTATTTAAAATTGTTAATATAAAAACATATTAAACTTAACTGAAATAAGTTTGTGACAAAATGTCAAAATATCTAAGTTACAACAACATCAAAAGTTATTTTACAATATTATTATGACTAAGTTTATTATTATTATTATATAAACAATGCTTCATTAAGTTATGAAAGTATTTCAAAATATCTAGTTTAATTTTTTCAAAGAATGTTAAATTATTTTAAGTTTATGTTATTATTTATAAAAGTTAAACTTTATTGTTTATGTTTTATTTAAACAATGTATATACTAGCTCAAAACAAATTGTGGAACAGTTATATTTATCATTAAGAAACTTGTATAAATTTCAAATAATGTTCACAAAACATTTTAAAAATTATCAAAACGTTCGAACAAAAAGTCCTAATTTTTTATATATATATATAGTAAAAAGCTTTGTAAATTTGCATATTCAAATGTAAATAACAAAACAATAACACAATGATCATAGTTAACAAGGTAATAAAAGTTTAAGTTATATGCAATATGCATCAATTGGTAGAAACCAAATAATTGTTTACGAGTTAAGTAAATTCTAAGAAATTTGCATGTGCAAAATACTAAATTAACATACAAAAGTAGTAAATATTATGTGATGCATCACTACAGACGTATATAGAACATTTCAAATATGAAATAAAGTTCAAAACAAGTAGTTAAATGAAAAGTTAATATTAACACGAACCATCCAAAACATTAAGTTAAATTGTAATTATATTACAAACAAAATCTATGTTTATGTATCAAAATTCAAGTACAAAAGTTATATTATATCACAAATGTAATAATAAAGATTACAAACAACCAGACAAAACTACTATTATAGGTACAAAATGAAATGGATTGCATAAACCAAGTCCCTGTGCGCTGGCGTCAATTGTAATATTAAAAAATAAAAAGTTTGTTGTGAAAATTACTTTAAATGGATAGGTCGAAATTAATTAAATAGAATACTCGGGCGCCAGACCTACCACATTATTATACCATATTAGCCGGGAAAGCAAAGGACTATTAATCGCGAGGGGAGCCTAATGCAAATCCAAACCCAAAATGAACATCATTTTGGGTTTGTAATTTATTTAAATTTACTACAAAATTACTTACGTCCAAAAGGGTTACTGCTAAATTTCGAAACTATTCTACACTATGACTACCAAGAATTAAATGAAAATTTACCTTTAATATGGATGCTGGTACAACCATAAATTTGAATATTACCGACTTTGCTGCATCTTTGGAGTTATGTATGTCTGGTGTTGCAAATATGTAAGGGATGGCCGTTTTTAGGTCCCGTGGGTTCACCTCCACATCACGGGAAACATCGTGATTTGAATACGATTTCCAAATAAAATTCCAAATATAAAAAAAACGCTTTTCGCTGAAAACGAACATTCCTCAGATTAGCACATGGCTCACAACAAAGTAAAAATGTAAATCTTAGGGAATCTCTAAGGTTCTTACCGTTTTTTCAATTAAATTGAGCTTAAAGCATCATCAACGCCATTTTGTATGGATGATGTAAAATGTTTCATCTGAAAAAGAAATGAAATGAATCCTAATGTAAATCATTGAAATATATGAATTAAAACACTTTTCGAATTTGGAAAAACACTTACCATTAAAAAATAATTGACAATCTAATGAATTATCATGTGACAAATTACGATTACGATTTTTACATGTTTCTCGTAAAAATTTTGGTCGTGAAGTGAAGTGACAGTTCTTTTCTTAAGTTTTTCTTGGCGGTAGGCAAAGAGAACAACGTCCATTCAGCCTACTGCTCGATAAATTTAGCAACATAATCATTCAAAAGTGCACAGATTACAGAAAATGGGCGCGAGATAAAAACGACCAGAGAGACAACCAAAAAAAAATCTTCTATCTCGCTCTTCGAGCGAAAGAGATCCATGTGACGTTTTTAACACGTTACAACTAGTATAAATAAATAAAATAATCGTAAAAAATACGTGAAAATAAAATAATAAGCTTCGGGGTAGAATTGATCAAAATCCTTTCTTAGCGGATGCCTACGTCATAACATCTACCTGCATGCCAAATTTCAGCCCGATCCGTCCAGTGGTTTGGGCTGTGCGTTGATAGATCACTATGTCAGTCAGTCACCTTTGAGTTTTATATATATAGATTACTAGCTTCCACCCACAACTTCTTCTTAAAACATGGGGACTTCCTATAAAAAATGATGTGTGAAGAGGTACCTTATGGCAGACTACTGCAGTCCAATGCATGCCGCACTAATCGTCTTCACATTTGGATTTCGCTTGCACCAAACGGGGTTGAATTATGCTGTCTTCGTATTAAAAAAAACTGTGTGCCAAATGTCATCCAAATCTGTTAAGCCGTTTTTGGGTGATTGAGTAACAAACATCCATCTATCCAAATTTTTATTCTTAGTAAGAATTTCATAGAAACATTATTAAAATAAACTTTGTATTTAATTTTCAAAAGATAAAGCTATTTTAAAGGACGGACCTAATAGAAAAAAAAGGGGTTGTAGACTTGGTAATAGAATCCCGTGCTCCTGCTTATTATACCAAAATTACTTAATTGAAAACCTGGTAGGAACTCACCTGCAAATGCATTCATGCTGGCCTCACTATTCATCTGTTCTTGATATTTTGCCACTGACACAGGTTCGCCATACGTTTCCAAGTGATCTACAACAATGTAACAAAGTAGATACCTACCCACATGAACCACAATAACAGTTTCAAACTCGACACTAACTTACCTATTCTGGCTTCTTGTGATCCTTCTTTGGAACCTAAAATTTTTTCTCTGAGATTAGCCAATTTTCGCCGTTTATTAATTAACTGCAGGTATAACACATTCTGGAACATTATACAAAAAGTAGGTTCAGGTTATTAGATACAAAATCACATAAAACTACCTTTTCCATTTAATTAAGATGATTAACTGAACTTACCCTATGTTCTTCCTCCATTTTTATCATGTAAATGTTACAATAATCGCATCAATCACATCAAAATCACTAAACAAAGACTGTGATTGCTCATCAAAACTCTTGAAGCAAAATAGTGTAACAAATGAGCCGGCCGGTACGCGCTCGAACGAATACTAAACGCTTATTGGTCCGGTGGCATAGCGCGACGACGACAGCCGATTATCGCCAAAAATGTCCGATGTCATTCACTTTGAGAATATAATCAACCATAAAATTATAAGCATAACGTTGCTTATTCACTTACGTCGTTCAGAGCAGCGACAAAACTACACATTATACAGGCATAAGATATAAACCTAACATAAGTCCTACTAATTATAAAAAAATGTACGAAGCAAATAGATATATTTCATGGTAGGGACCTTGTTTACTTTATTTCGAGAAGCATAAAGTTGTATGTGTTCATAAATTTATTTTTGCACACAATAATGTTAGAAGCAAAAAGTAGCATGTCAAGAAATGTTCCAAATTTGGCACAAAATATTTAGAAGCATAAAAACTCAACTCAATATACGCCGTTACAATGATGCTAAATATATAAGCATAAAAACTGAAGTTATTTTGAAACTTTATTCCTCGATTTATTTTAGTAATTTTGCGACATATGCCCTTATGCAACTCAAAAAAGTACACACAGAAAAGGGATAGAAACACGATTGTTAGTTCATTAGAAAGAGCACGAAGAGCTGATTTTGCCTGGCTAAAAAAGTGATTTTGGTCCGATGTTAACATCAGACCTTATGCGTCTCACGTCGAGATATGTCGATCTTATCACATAATTAGATGTTCTTAAACGTTCATCAAAAACACACCAAATGCTGATGACTTTATTACATTTGAATGCTGTCCGTTGACCGTTTTGTCCTATTAGAATAGAACTAGCAAACCAGTGAACCAAATGTTCACCAAAACCTGATTTCTCGAAAACCGGAAGTGCTACGTTACTCAAATCCGGTTTGTAGTCTTATCAGACTATTCTTAACTTATAACTTAAATCTCTTACGGTTTGGCCGCTGAAACAGCACCACAGACAGACGGACAGACTTGTCTAATAGATCAGAGATAGAATAGAATATAATTTTATTAAACCTCATATTACACATTACAGATACAAATAAAAAATAAAAAAAATCTCAGGGCTAACCAGGACCCTGCCTCAGCATAAGCTGATGCGACATTGTGTCGCACCAGCTAATGCGCATTGTGTATTATATAATAATTTGAATCTATAAAAACAAGATCTAACACACTTCGCTATATGGCTCTCAAAATTCAGGTGGCAATCGAGAGTGAGTCCCAAACTCTTGGCTTCATGAATCTGTTGTATAGGTTCTCCATTTAGTGTGATATTTAACTGAATGTTATCAAGCTTCTTAATTTTATTTTTGGAACCTATCAACATGTACTTTGTCTTTTTTGGGCTAAGAACAAGACAGTTTAACCTACACCAAGTACTTATCTCTCCCAAGTCGTCATTTATTTTAGACATAGCACTAGCCCATTCATGATGTGGGAAAGACAGATATAGCTGTATATCATCAGCATAAAGATGGTATTTGCAGTGTTTGATATTTTTTACTACATCTGCACTATACAGTATGTAGAGAGTTGGACCAAGGATAGATCCCTGCGGAACTCCTCGCTGGACTGGGAGGAGAGCAGACCGTGTCCTAACTCCACTGGGGCTCAGAAGTTCCACGTACTGTTGCCTGTCCGATAAATAACTGTTAAACCAGCGAACAGTGTTAGAATCAGCACCATAATAAGACAGCTTGGACAGAAGAAGTGAAGCATTTAATGTTTCGAAGGCACGGGAGAAGTCCAACAAAACCAGAACGCTAACATAACCCTGATCCTTAGCAGTCAAAAGATCATCAACAACATCCATCAGCGCAGTTGCTGTGCTATGTCCCTTACGGAATCCAGAGTGTGCAACTGGGAGCAGGACCCGGTGCGACTGGGCCCGGCGGGCTGGAGCCCGATGGGTTGGGGCTCGGCGGATTTGAGGCCGGCGAGTTAGGGCCCGGCGGGACGAATAATGGCGGTGGGACCGAGGTCAGAGGCCCGAATGCACGCTCCAAGTCTACCTCGGACCGGAAGTGGAAGACGGGTGACCCCTGCACCCGGCGAGTGAAAACGCGGCCCTGTTTCGTCCAGGAATACCTCCAGCCCAGCTTGCGACACTCCTCGCGGACCCGGTGGAACAGCTGACGATTATGTCTAGTGAGCCGCTCATTGACGTAGATACGCCGACAACCAGCATCAGTGACGGTGCGGCGCACCCGCGCGGCCGTCAGAAGCTCATCGCGCAGGCCACGGCGCGCCAGTCGCACGACGATGCGGCGCACACGACCCAACCCGTCAGTGGGAGCGCCCACGCGTTCGGCGAACACTATATCCCGGTCCTCCAATTTAACAGACAGGCGCGCGGCAAGCGAGATGACTGTATGAGATACATTTTCCACCTTCTCTTCAGCGACCTGGCCGATGTCCAAATCGGCCATTAGAGCCTCACGGTCACGCTCCGCCAACTCCGACTTTAACTGTGATACAGTATGGTCCAACTGTTGCTGGAGCTGTTAGTAGAACTCACCGTAAAACTACACGAACTTCAAGATTTTGTCTCTGCTAATTTCTATTAGTAGGACAAAACGACATTTTTCATCCCTTCAGTACCGCTAGCACGAACCAATATCGAATTCGTAACGTTTGCGAGTACGAAATATCATTGCCATGTGTACTGATTTTTAGTTCTCGAAACGTCTGTTATGGCTCTCCTGTTCAAGTTTCCATACAAAATTTAACAATGACATTTCGGACTCGCAAACCTTTCGAAGTCGATAATGGTTCATGCTAAGGGTACAGTTCTACCAGTAGAAGTAATCGGATATTTTTCTCAGTTTAGTCATACTAGTAGTAGTGAACGAATGAACTAAACGTGTTTATCCATACTTATAATGAACGCTGGCAGAACTAGCTATTGACAAATGCATAGCAATATTTCTAAAGATTTATGCCGTTGTAAACAACTTTCAGTCACAGTAAAATTTTAGGCAAAAGGAAACAAGCCTTATATTAAACAAAATTAATATTAGGGTAAACCGATTGACCTACCCCTGCTATGGACCCTTAAGGAGCTAGTAAACTCTAGTTTAAGAAACCTTAGTTTAGAGCGAGACTGGCTTTCAGCATCCTAACGCCATATACATATAAACTGTACTTTCATATAAGTTTTCCAGAAATTTTGCCATAAAAGTGACTTCTTTAACCATTTAGAGTAGTTCCTCATTAATTCTACTCTAATGGTGCCATTACATAAGGTCGTTAGACTGCCTATGGAATTCGGACAAACGACTAATGCTCGTATTACAGAATGACAACTAAGTGTTGATCTTTACTTGAGTACAGTTAGAAAGGGATGTCCCTCTGTATAGCACATAGCGCCATCCCTTTCTATCTGTGCTCAAGTGGGGATCAGCACTTGGTTGTCATTCTGTAATACGAGCCTAAGTGTAAATGAACGGAGATGAGTACGCCCGTATTAATTGTGGTTCCCCCTAATCTGGCATCACTGAGGTATGTTCCAACTAGATTGCGGTTGCTGGGTCGGTTTCCCGTGTTCCAGTACCCGAAAGTAATGTAATTATTGTTTTGTGTGCCCAAAATCGACTAATGTTTTTCGTGCACTCGAATACTGGCTAACGACTAAGTGTAATTGCGCCTTAAATCTGACACTGCATATACAAGTAATCTTTGGTAGTCACTACATTATCATTGTCTAGTGTAATCATTATCACCTACATTTCTCAGTACGATTCCGTCCTACATTATTTCTGAGGAGGCACAATCAAACAACCCTTGTGGGTGCTGTTCAAATCGTCGAACTGTCACTCTTGAACACGTTTCAATACAATTCTGCCGTCCATCAATTCCTTTCGAGAATTAGCTTCGTCCATTTATAAGATCTTTGGCCATATCGCTTGAATTATGTGTAATTGATAAGTGTTTTAGATTGTAATACTTATTTAGTCCTATGGTAGTAAAACTCACCAATTATTATTTGGCGCCATACTTAAAAGACCTATATTTTCAATGCTAACAGGTATGGTAAACATACTATACAATACTTTTTTATTTTAATGGATTACCTTCAAACTTATTTGGCTTTCAAACTCTCTGTAAAATACTGTAATGGTTACTGCTGCGTAATTGCGAGATATTTTTTTTTAGCATAGCTAGGTAGGCAAATGACTTCCCCATCTGATATTGAGTGGTATTAAATTCCAGATACGAAGATAGCTCACGCGGCAGCTATAAACTGCCACACCAACCATCCTCCCCATGCTGGCTTACAGAAATGCTTCTTCACGCTTCTTTTAAAGGACCTCAGATTGTAGGAAGGAGGGAACACGTGGGCGGGCAAACAATTCCACTTGCGATAAGTACGATAAAGAAACGAATAACCGAGTAAATTCTTTGTTCGCGTGGCCATTATAGCTGTTAAATCTTCACAGCATATTTTTTTCTTTGTAAAATAATTTCACTTTTGTTACTGTACCAATCCTGCCCAACAAAGAATGACGGTAGGTGCCTACAGTTAAAAGTATTGTTTTAATGATTCCATAGAATTGTTATTGGTAGGCAAAATAACTTTTTTTTTCATTTACATCGTCCATGACCCTTGTTTATGAACTTCCAATTAACCTTGTATCTATTGAGAACTCAATTCTTTGTCTATATTTCATCGTTATATAGAAGGTCTGACAAGGGCTACGCCACTCGTTCAACTGGAATTTATGGTCGACTTATTTTTGTAGTATTTGAAACGGTTAGGATTTTATCTTTTATACCTTTCTCGATTGTGAAGAAGCTACAACTGAATTTATTAACCAAAGCTATGTAATAGTTTCTTTTTTATGTTTATGCGGGCAAAATATCTGGCAGTAAACCTGATGGTAAGTGATCACTGCCGCTTATTAACACTTGTAGCACGAAGGGTACCACTCACACATTGCCGGCTCTGAAGGAAATGGTTTACCCGCCTTTTGAAGACCGTCATATCGTAGCTAAGTGGGAAAACCGCTGAGGGGAAAGTCTTTCAAGATGATTCTGGTGCGCAAGAAAAAGGAACGCGCATAACACATGGTGCTAGTAGCATGGTGGTATTTCATCGTTATATAGAAGGTCTGACAAGGGCCACGCCACTCGTTCAACTGGAATTTATGGTCGACTGGTCGACTTATTTCTATAGTATTTGAAACAATTAAGATTTTATCTTTTATACCTTTCTCGATTGTGAAGAAGCTACAACTGAATTTATTAACCAAAGCTATGTAATAGTTTTTTTTTTCTGTTTAAGCAGTAAGTGGTCACTGTCGCTCATGGACATTTGCAGCACTAAGGGTACCACCACAGAACACAGAAAGAGCAACACATTTGTACGGGATTCGATGTCGCCAGCTCGTTCCCACTACACTTCCACCTAATTAATAATAGCCAATCAAACAATGCGACATCAAACAATCGAACCAATCAGCGCTCACAGCCGAGTTTTGGTCAAGTTATGAGCATTTGCTCACACATAACTGTGGCACGCCTGCCCCACCCGCAAGGCCCTTCTAACCTCTTTCTGTGTTCTGTGGGTACCACTTATACGTTACCGGCTCTGAAGGAAATGATTTACCCGTCTTTTGAAGACTGTCATATCGTTGCTAAGTGGGAAAACCGCTGAGGGGAAGGTCGTTTAAGATCTTTCTGGTGCGCAAGAAAAAGGAACGCGCATAACGCATGGTGCTACAATTTTAGCCAAGCTCTCGACTGAGTGCAGACTTCAGTAACTATGAAGTTTATCTGCTTGTGTGTTTGGTCTTGCGTAATATTTTTTTATTTACGCCAATTCATATACACAGTAAATAGTAAAAAAGAAGAAATTTAGAATAACAATAATAATAATAAGGGTTATCCAGCAGCTCTTTTTTTGATCACTCGCCTTGCGCCGAACGCTCGTTTTATAATTATTTTGCTTCGACATAATAAATTACGTATTTTTGAATTGCTCGACATAAACGTGCGGTCTCGACCAATCATTGCGTATTGGTGAATGATGGAGGCGAATGGTAGAATAATTGTTAAATTGATGTCAGATATTTTTAAGATTTTTTTCAATCTTTTTAAAATATAGATAAGATGACGATTTGATCTTCTCTAACAAAAAACGCAAAAGATGAAATAACCAGTTATTAAGAATTATACGTTTATTTTTCACAGCGGTAATGACTGCTTTTTATCCTTTCCCGTGAAATTAATAAAAATAAATATTTTGTATCAAACTGGTAACACTGCAGATGAATATGATTCAAGAATACGAAAAATCAGTAGGATGCGACTTGGAAGTCGAAAGTGACTTAAATCTCATTCAACGATACTATGTCAGACGAGCGAATCAAAAATAGAGTTCCAGGACCAGAGTCCTGGTTAACCCTGAGACAGGCTCAGCATGAACTGGTGCGACGATGGTCGCATCAGCGCTGATGTTCTGACAGGTCTGATAGGAGTGATGGCAGAACTACACTAATCTGATGCGATATCTGATAAAAAGTAAAAATAAAAGTTGTTTTTTCAACTGATTTAGGGGAAGACGTCCGACTTCACCCTCCTGAAAGCAATTATCGGATTCCATTTTAGAGGCTCGTCTTCGTCTGTCTTCGTGTGAGCTCATTAATTCGTATTTCTGTTTCAAGGAATACGAAATAAGCTTGTCATTCCATTATATAAGATAATGGAATATTTTTTGTAAAAACAGAATTTACTTCATCAAAATTGTCTTGTTAAAATAAATCATTCCATGATGGATATTATAATATAAAACGCGTATGTATACGAATTTGAAAAGTAAATCAACATAAACATATATTGTTATTAGTTATGTAAAAATGTAATAGAAGAATCTAAAGAAAATTTTACTAGTAAAATTCTACGTGGACCAGGCAGCAGACGGGACTCGAACCAGCACCCTTCGCTATCCTGGCGAATGCACTGTCCATTAAGCTACCGCGACCCTGGTGGCCGAATTTTTCTAGCTTTCTTTGACTGCAAGGCAGAGCCATCCCTTCGTAAGTAACCCACAATGTCAAATGATTACCTTTACAAGTATTCAATACTTGAAAGAACAAATAGCAATTACTATTTGATTTTTTGAGCATTAAGTTGCAGTTAAATGATGTTTAAATCTAAAAAAAATACTGGTAAAAAGTCTGCTGCCTGGTCCGCGTGGAATTTTTACTAGTAAATATTTCTTTAGATTTAAACATCAAGTAGTTAAATGCTTAAAAAATAAATATTATAACTGTAATATATAGAGATATATATTTAAAGTAATATAGTAAAGTTAATATTATATGTAGATACAAATGGTATATATTTAAGGAGTTCTCTACTTAAAAATGTGTAATATACAATGTGAACATAAAAAATCCAATCGAAGAGAGATTATAGACAATCCTTCTATAATTCCTACTTGTAGTACCTATGTTTGTTACTTAATCATCCAAAAACCTTTGAACGCGCTCGTAAAATTTGGATAAAATTTTACACACATAATCGTTTATTACCTGGATTGACACACATAATACTTTTCATCCCGAGTAAATTTCAAGTTCCTGCTGGATTCCCAGATAACTCAGGAAGCTGCACGAATTGCCAAATCTTTTCGAGTATGGTAAGATTGATATCACTACGGCTATTTTCTTTTGGGTCGTGTCTGCATTGTTCTATTGGTAGAGAAGCTTAGGAAATGGTATGATAAAATTAAGCATCAATACAAAATACGGAAAGTTTTCGACGCTGTTTTAAGCTTGACACAGGTGATATTTTTTTATAGCGACATGGAACCTCTATTGCGAAGCCTTTATAGTAACTCGCATTATGCTAGCCTTTGGTTATGCAGTAAAAAGGCCATAACCTTTATATACATAACGAAGGCAGCTCCTGCATGATATTTTCATTACAGCTACACAGACATAAAAAATTTAAGACTTTTTCCTCATAGCTATTATCACTCTACAACATCGGGTGCGTCCCAAAATACGCACTTCTATCCGTGCTTAGGTACGTTGTAAATTACAGGCGGCGAATACATTGCATTTAATAAAATATGAAATGAAGAGTCGTATTTCGTACATAAACCCGCTCATACGATGGAAGGGGAAAAATTATACCCTCCTTAATCTACCCTGTTTCATTTCGTGACAAAATATTTTTATTCAATTTGTTCCCCTGAAATATTTTCAGAGGCTTTACCGCTTAAAAATATATGCGTATGTTAAATTATGACAAAAATGTATTTAATGCCCGTATATTTTAGTCATGTTCATAGCTCAACGTAAATGTTTTTTATTGCTCGGTATCGTATCGTATCGTATAACGGAGTGCTTATATAAATGTTTATCTTCACACATGATTTAAAACCTTTATAAGATTCTAAAACAGCTCATTTCCAAAATTTCAACATTCATCCTAATAACCATAGAAAGTTAGGGCATAGCGGATTTCCCGCTCGAATTGGAGCACCCGTCTGGGGAAATTACCTCCACCTTACAGAAAAACACAGTAAAATAACATTACCTTTTGGGAGTGTTGTATTTCTGTTGGTGAGTAAGTTTTCAAGGTTCCACGGGGTAGGGGATTGGGTCAGGGTAGGCAACGGTGCGAGTGATATTTTTGGTATCGCAAGCGTCTATAAGATATAGTGGCCGCTTACTAGAATTCGTTCTTAGAATGCCCCATGGCTTTAGAATCTTATACAGGCAGTCCTCGGACTTACGGCATGTTAGGTTCTCGAAATACGCGACGTAAATCGAAACGACGTAAGTCAAGACATCCCCACGGACGCCGGCCCAATGGACATTGAACTCGCGAAAACAGAATTCTCTAGTACCGGAGTTCGAAATAATTGACGTATGGTATTAGGAATAGTGTCAAAACATTGTTTGACGTAACTTGAAACGACGTAAGTCGAGGACTGCCTGTATAGAGTATTCATTTCATGGTTGAATATAAAGTCTTGTATGCAACTGTTTATCTAGACACGCAGTAGCGTGCCAAGCCCAGTTCATGTTAACAGAACTGATGAGCAGCACCGTGTGTAATATTACATGAACTTTTTAGAGCTATTTTTGACCAACTAATAACTCAAAAATATTTCATATTAACATATCGAATTAGCTATATTGAGACTTGCGAAATACATATGTAACTACTCCCAATTTCATAAACACACCTCAAATGCTTATTTAGGTATTAACGTCCAAAAATCGACATTTCTATTACTGACTGGCATATAGATCAAAACTATGACCTAAAATGTTCAAATTTGGCATCAATATCTATAATTTGAAGAGTAATTCAGAAACAAGTACATTTTTATCGTTTTTTTTTATAAATTTTCATTTAATTGATTCTTTATTATTAAAACACTTAAGCGAATTTCAGGACTGACCATTGAACTTGGCGTCCAATGAGATTTCACTTCTTTTGTCGTTGAAGTCAACAACCAAGGCATTTAACATAATATTGAACTTGGCTCTCATTTCCCATTTATGTTTTTGATGGGATAATTAGGTATTAAGACATTCATGATACATCATTATATAAACTCGCATTTGTGTTTTAATACCCCTTAATATACGGTAGTTGCATTATATAAATAACCATTAAACCATGTAGTTTTAACATTATTAATTTCGTTATTAAAATGTTTCTTTCACAGTTGAATTTAGACATATAAAAATTATAAGCGTGGTATATTTTCATTAAATAACTTCAAAATTACAAGCGCTATTTTGTCAGCTACTCATTATGGCCATTGTTCTAACACAAACAAAGAGATTTGGTGACTTTATCTGTTTGTTGGACTATCCAAAAAATGCAAAGCTTTGCCCGTTCAAGTATATACTCGTTCCTACAACCTATCCTAGGTTAACTTGGGGTTCTTATAAGAGACGAGAGGAAGCAAAGTGCAGGCCGATAAGGTGAGGATGGTTGGTGTGGCAGTTAAAAGACACCAGCTCGCGTCTGGCCTCCATCGCCACGTAAAATCAGGTGGTGTCATTAGCGCGGAACTTAACCCTTCTTCCGTACAATAATAATTATTCATGGGCATTTTAAAAACAAAAGCAGTGGTTAAGTGATTGAAGGAAGATTGCAGATTGAAAAATATCGTAAAATTTCACGCTCATGTGACGAGACTCAGTATTTTATCTAGTTCGACTCGACCTTCTAAAAATGGTGGGTCACGTTTATAATTTTAGTTAATGAAATTGAGAGATTGATATATAGTACAATAGCCTGTTACTTATGTATCTAGGGAGCTGTTATCACTTCCATCATATTTGATCTCATTTAGTACGTAAATAAATGTTTGCTTTGAAAAATGAACGGCCGTTTCACATCTTTCAATGTAGATGTAATAAAATATACAATATTTTATCCGTTAAATAGTTTACTCAGAAAGTCAAGTTTTAATAAAGTTAATATAATTTGGTAACGATGAAACTGTTATAATGAAAATTTTACAGTGATCGGTTTTAATGAAACTTTCGCAGTGGTCAGGCATTAGATGGGTGACCAAACATTTACTATTTCGAGCTCCTCTGTGCTTCAGAAGGCACGTTAAGCCCTTGGTCTCGGCTGCAGCTGCAGTCGTTAGCACCCACCAATCCGCACTGGTTTCACGTGGTGGCCATGGCCCAATCTCTCTATACTATCCGTAAGGAAGGCCCAGTAGTGGGGACATAAATAGGCTGCTGATGATGACTTAATGAAGCATTTTTTGATATCTCTGAGGGCCGACTGTTTGTGATCTGGGATAATCATTGTGTTGTATATAATTGAAAGTGTTTGTATTAAAATTCGAGTGAGCGGTTTACAAGGATTTAGCTGTATTGTGTATGTGGATCTGTAAATAATTATAAACTATTAACCGTTTACTAAACAAAAAGTCAGTTACTGAAGAAACAATATTTACAATATTTTCCAAAAAATAAATTATTTTCTATTGTTAATGTACATAATTGTTATGGAGGGATTGTTTCTTAAAACAAGCCCTAGTCAACTTAACTAAGTTAGATTGCTATTTTATGATCCAGAAGACAGGAAAACACTTGATCAAACTTTTTATTATAAAACTTGAGAGTTACAAAAGATTTGGGACGCAAAATTACATATACACGATTATGACTAGGACTTATTAAACAATAAAGTATTGACCGAAATTATGAATTGCCGTTTAAAAATGCTCTGTACTAAAAAAACGTATGATTTGATCGTACATTAGATAATGTCACGTTTTAAAAAGTGTGACAACCAAGGAGGACTATTGCGAGGACCTCAGCAACCTATTCTTGTATTGTTACTAAAGAGGCGTCGTACCGTCTCCCTTTTAATACCTCTTAAGGTTGTATTGTATTCACCCGAAAAATAAAATGGAACATTGGGAGATTTCTAATATTTACTTTTAGGATATTTTTTTGCAACGGCACTCTTTTATACACAATAGATAGATAGTAAGTGCTTTTCAACAGTTATGTAATAATTTTGAGTTCATTTATAAACAATAAATTTACTAATAAACATAAAATATTTATTGGATATACGTTAAAAACCTCAGTTAATATTTGAGAGAGCATGCTGTTGAAATTCTCGAGCTTTGGACGCTTTTTTTTATTCTTTATTTTTTTTAGAGTTGATAAAGAACTAATTCCATTACATTAGAAAAACTTTAGCAATAAACAGCGTGACAATGGAACCGTTTTACTAAAACGCCATTTTCCTTATGCCCGCTAATTGTCAGCGGAATAAAAATGATCATGAATCATAATAGGCTAATAGACTAATCTTATTTAAACAATATTAAGAATTAAAGCCAAAACATCTGCGACATTTGCACAGCCGTAACTAATGAAACTCAAGTTTAAATCTTGTAAGGCCCTTTAGTGCCGGACTCAAGGTTTCACACAAGCATACGACCACCAATTTGATCAAGAAAAGTAACAGCTGGAACATTCCCTCTTTTTATTTTATTATTATTTTTTTAGCGAACACAGTACAAAACCTTTTATCCAATGCGAAATGTTTGAATACAACATATTATATAACACATATTGTTTTATACTTTCATGGTCACTGACATGCTAGTAATTTATGTTACCCATTAACGGGATTGTTATCATGTACCTTGTTTTTAGCGAGTTTCCGATATTTCAGCACTGTTGCAAGCGCCATGATCACGGGATATCGGAAACTCGCTAAAACAAGGTACATGGTAACAGTCCTGTAAATAACATAAATTACTATTATATAAAATTCTCGTTTGCCTGATTGAACTACTCCGAAACGGCTCGACGGATTTTCGTGAAATTTTATATTCATATTCAGTAGGTCTGAGAATCGGACAACACCTATTTTTCATCCCCCTAAATGTTAAGGATAATATAATAAAGCCTTAATACTTTTTTGGTCATTTTTTTATTTTAATTTCTATAAGATACATCATAAAAAAATACATACAACCAATTTTTTATGGTGGTACGAAGTTCGCTGGGACAGCTAGTAGTAAGTATATAAATTTAGAATCTAATCTAGGCTGTATTGATTATTCGGCGTATATTCACGAACTGTTTAGCATTCGCTTTGGCAGCGGCCAAATTAGAGGAATGGATTTTTATAGCATTACTTTCCATTTGTTGATCCCTTCGTACATTTGCAATGGTTGCGAATAGCCTGTTTGTTCTTATTTTATACAGGAGCTGATTCGGTTTTCGTCGGCCATATTTCCGGATGGTAAGATCAGTTTTAAGAAATGCGATTCAATTGTTTTGGTTTGTTGTTTCTAAAGAATGTGAAGGTTAACAAACTGATAAAAGCCTGTTAATGACGTATAAGACCTTCACAGGAATGGTTAAAAACAACGGATACCTGGGTACAGCCGTTGTTCAAGGCAAGCAATACTCAGACACCGAAAAACCCCAGTTTTCATATTATTATTATAGACGATAATTATTACTTTTTTATTTTTTATTTCTTATTAAATACACACGTCATTCTGTTTTAAACTCTATTATTCATTTATTGTGGTCTATGAGATATAACCCACACACACAGACGGGCGGACAGCAAAGGGTTAGGTTGAGTTTTCGTTTGTACAAATGCTTTAATTGCTGATTAGCAGTTCCTGTCTAAGGATAGGGAGGTTTTGGGAAGTATTATTAGTGATATGTGGGCATTGTAGCGTGTTCTTACTAGTTTCCATAATGAACAGGGATAAGTGTCGCACAGATAGACACAGCCTGCGGTCGCGGCCGGGGTGGCGCCAGTTGTATTCGCTTGCAATGTAAGCGAGTTGTCAAACACAGGCGACCAATAAGGACTGCCCGTGGCTACAGGCTTTCACTGGCTACTTCAATGGCTTGCGTGTAAAAAAAAATAGAAAAAAAAACAAAAATATGCAATAAAAATTTCTCCATATATTTTTTATAAGCTAACTAATAAAGCCACGGACCGAAACACACGCGAAAATTGCTAGATCTTCTATCAAAAATGTTTTCGTAAATATCTTTTTCCGTTTAGTATTTTTTTATGAAATAGGTTGGCAATAACAATTATTTAAAATATACTGAAACAGTATTCATTATAGGAAACATCGCCTCAGTGTGCGACTAATAAAATTTTACTGGGAATCGTATGAGCCCAATGGCCGTTATCATTGGTTATTGGAGCCAATATGTTTATCGTAGTAACAGCTATGAGGAAATTCGAAAGAAGCAATAAACTCACTGGGGTTGGGTATTAGCATCATATATATGTATGCGTTGCGACTAGTTTGGTGTAAATAACATTCTCAGGGTTTAATTTTATATAAACGTACGTGCACGTAAATAACAAAAGTGTCAACGAGACAACATATTTCATTGTCTAAACTCCCTGAAAATATTCTAATTTCCTTGACTAAGCAAGTAGGGTGACTCCAGAGTACTTTCTGCTATGAAGAGCATGGATTTAAATTCATGGATGCGCCCTTTACATCGGTACAGTCACAACTGTACAAATTTGTATCACACATTTGTATCGCAGGACACGTTATTTCACACATTTTTATAATGGAGGAGTGATTGTTTTGCTGTTTGCATACAGCACCATTTAAGTAACAATAATAATAAAATTTTATTCAGTATTAATTTTTACATATGAATGACTTAGACCTAAAAGAAAACACAAAAGGTAAAGAAAAAATACATACATATATGTAGTTTGTATCCAGATTTCGTGGAATTTATTTTAACGGGGTAGACAACTTGAGGGTTATATTTTGGTATCACAAACGAAGAATGAAGAAAACTGAAGGGCACAAATATTTATGGTGCTAAATTAAAGAATAACGTTAATGCGATAAGTCACCACCTATGTTACTAAGGAAACACTACCTATATTATTAAGGAATATTTAGGGGATTTAGTTTTCGTGGTAAATGAATATTTTTTTGTTTATTTTTTCAATACATATTAATACATATTTTAATACATAATGTTACCACCTTATTGAACCCAGTTTAAACAATGAATAAATGAATCTGAATCTGAATCAAATGCATTGTAGTGAAATATAGAATAAACTACAATATAAGTATTCAACACCAATGTATCACCTGTATTTGCAAATAAATATGATTTTCTTGGATACCTATTCGTGTGTCATCATCATCATCAGCCTTATAATGTCCCCACTGCTGAGGCACAGGCCTTCCCTATGGATGGAATACGGAGTTTTGGGCCATGACCCACCACGCGGGCCCAGTGTGGTTTGGTGGGTGGTAACAACTGCAGATGCAGCCGGGACCAAAGGCTAAACGTGTCTTCCGAAGCACGGAGGAGCTCCAGATAGTAAATTTTTGGTCATCCATCCAATGATCGACTACTACGAAAGTTGCTTAACTTTAACGATCACAGCCGAACGCGCTAGCCACTTGGGCCATCGCGCTCCTTGATAATGTGTTGCCGTTTATTCGTGTGTGGGACGCATCTATAAGATTTAAGTCTGCGACAAAGCAACTGTACTAGTTAACTTGTGACGTCTATGGGACGGGATAATTTAATTCCGTTCCGAAATGGCAAAAAGCGTGTCTGTTCCTGCTTCTAAACAGCCTCCGCGTTTGTTAACTCGAATATTTACATAATTCGTTACAACCGGATTACTCGCACTGACTTGGTGTTTGGCCCTCTTAACCCTCGTTTACACCAAGGTTTAATACATGTATTTAACGAGTTTCATACAATGTCTTCATTTTTAAGCTATTGCATAGATTTTATCGCGGGCTTTGAGCGCGGCGACCGAATCAAGAAATTCCGTAACGAAAATAACCTTACAAGAGTGCATATGAACACAATTTCGCCTTTCTAGTATCATCGGTCGAAGTGGCGCAGTGTGTAAAATTTTTGCCACGGGACCAATGTTTGACGCATCACCGCGGTCGTCGGTTCAAACCCCGCACTCGTATTTTTTATTATATATTTTTTTCCTTCCTTTTATATATATTTGTTTTAAACCTAAGCACCTGTTCTATTTTTGTCTCCCTTTTATTTAAACTTTATAATTATAATTTAAATTTTTGGACTAAAGATGGTAAACTGTGGAGCTTGTGTAATTTTTTTGGTGCCGGGCAATGCTGTTGTTTGCTGTGCTTGCCCAATAAAATATCATAAGGCATGCCTCGCCATCTATTAATATCAAAGAAAAATCTTAAATTTATATCAAAGACTTTTTTTGCATAAATAAAAAAACTATAATTGCATAAGTTGATAAATAATGTTATGCAATAGCTTAACCGGCAGTCCCCGAGTGCCACACGTATTTTTTTGTTTACACTCATGTAGATGTCTAAAACATATAGTATGCAAAACTTGTGTCAAACTTGTTGGAGAAATAAAATATGTGAAGTAAATCAGTGATAGATACTTGTCAGATACTAGTTGTAAAATGCAGTTAAAACGAAAAAATGATTTAAACAACCACAACAAGTATTCTACAAGTTTTGTACAAAACTAGTTTATGACTTGTTTCTTGGTATAAATTATATTCGTTTTTAATGATTTTTATGTTGTTTAGTGTAGTTAATTACACCGCCGTCTCTCCAACTTCTTTCATGTCCTCTCCATCCTAAGGTTGTCTGGAAAAGATGTATACTGTATTCTTTAATTATGTACTTCATGTTTTATATTTTCTGTGGTGTCAAAATAAAGAGTTGTGTATTGTATTGTATTGCGTAAAACAGGGGTTAAATGTGTAATAGGTACTGAAATAGTGAATATATTTATACGGGACATTCAAAAGTCTATACTCATATTGAGGTATATGCATACATCAAAAAAGCAACATGCATCATTTACTTAACCTGCAAGTTTTATCAGTTGATATTTTTATATTATCGTTATGAAATGTATAATTTATTTAAACGTTTTCTTTCCTAAGTCACTAGTAAATCAAATTGGCTATTATTTACATAATAATTATAAGTGTTAAAAACCAGCCAAAAGTTCATGTTGCTTAGACTGACATCTATTGCCATATAAATCTCTCTTGCATGAGTCGCCTTAGAAAATCTCAATAAAAAGATGACCAACATCTCAGACTTGTGAGTGCGAGAAAAGGATTGAAAATGCCCAAATCATTTAAAACTTTGCGAAACGACCCAGCAAAAGTGTTAAAATTAAAAATGTTATTGTCGTGAATGCAAGTGAAACGGGTAGTTATGAGAATAACAAATTAAATTGCACTACAAATTTGGTTATGGCACTCTGCAAAAAACGATAAAATCCGTATAATTATTCAGGTCAGTGAGTAAAACGGATTCGCGTTAACCTCAGCAACCGGAAAGTTAGACACTCCCAACCGAGCGGTTTTATTTAAAAAGAAGTTGGCTTGAATATAAACTAGGTTCTTTGAGGAAATTACAGTATTTTGTATACAACACTCAGAAGTTTACTCCTCCCTACCAGACGCTAAGTTCTAGCAGAGCCAGCAGGCATGCCCACATGGAAAACCTGAACACATGCACTGGTACCTAATGGTTACCTCGCTTAAGCCTGATGACAATTATTTTTTTTATATATTATATAGGACATACAAGCAGGCGGCTCACCTGATGGTAAGTGATCACTGTCGCCCTATAGACATCTGTGATACCAGGAGTATCACAAATGCGATGCCAAAAGTAAGTTATAGAAGAATCGAGTCGTGAAAATAGCAGCTAAGGTGACAAAACATGCCACAGCAACTGACCGATCTGAACCCATGGACTAATAACCAACTGACGCTGAGCCTTAATTCTTTAAGATAAGCGCAATATTTTGTATCCAAAGCTCAAAAAGTTATTCCATCCCACTTGACGCTAACTTCTAGCGGAGTCCAATCCTAACCTTTTTTTTGCCATGCGGCGAGGTTATCTTCGGATGGGAGTGGTACCCGAGAAACCGTTTCCGAGTCACCGGGCCAGCCACTCCCTGTTGGAAGGACCTTCTGGTCTACCCTCGCGGGCGGGAGAAGTTCAGGCGCGTGAAGCCTCTCCCGGGTGATACCGTGCAATGTGCAATTTTGTCAGTCACCTAACGTAACCTGCCACAGCAACAGAATAAACTAAGTAACTGCTAGTAGTTTCTGTGTCCAAGCCTAGCCACAATCATGCTAATAGATTCTTTTAAAAAAAAGCGACTTCAAATAAACCTCTGAAAATCGCTCCTCGTATGCTCATCGCGAAGATAGTTCATGCGAGAAGCAAACGTAGGTAGGTGGGTTAAAAGAATGGTAAACATTTTTGTGATATGGGCCCCTTTTTTTTAAAATATCTGTCTTGCCATAGACCACCACCAATAACATTTGCACAATCCCTCCCCTTAGAATTAGTTAATGAAATCCAAAGACTTATGTTGTTTTTTTTTCGAATAGCTCCGCAGACCATTTTGGGTGCTTTCAGGGATCACTAGTGGTCTGCCGATCACTGGTTGAGAACCGTTGGTCTAACATTGCTCCAGACTTCCATATAAATCTTTATTAGCGCACAAGTTATACGCTGAAAGAAAAAAAAATACGTAAAGAAGGAAACAAATCTGGGGATCGAAAATAATAAAAGAACACTTTTCGAAGAAACACTCGTTTTATTTCAAAGCTTAACTTAGGTAAAATACTATTATAAAATTTAAATTATATAAGACCTCCTAGCACGTTTCGTCGTTCGTCGAAATCTCCGCCATTAGCCCTTCTTTTCTTTCTTCCTTCTTACCTTCGTTCGATCTCTTTCACACAGCTTCGTTCAAAAATTCACTCCCTCATAAATATCATCGAAAAGTTTCTCCAATAAGATTCCTGAAGACCCCTTTTTACCAATTGACGGCAACTCCTTAAAACGATTGTTTTCGTCAACGAGATCACTTATTCGAGTCTAGAGCAAACCACTTTAGTTGTGTTGTCACAGAATATCGAACAAAACAAATATTTACATCGCCTCTTATATCTAAGCGTGTATTGACGCCATTATGAGCCTTGTGGGGATGGCAGCATATGACAAATAAATACAATAAAACCAGCTTAATTCGTTCATAAGGGCTTTTAACGACAGTCTCTGTAACTTGAGGCTTTTCATACATTTTCTCATGCTACTCGTAACTGTGATTTATATAATGTGTCATCGCGTTTAATACCTATACTATGTCGATAGCGTCAAGCGTCTGACTAAATGCTGGTTAAAAGTGCTCACACCGCCGCACTCTATCGAAGCTATTTTTGAAAATTATTTTTAGTCTTGGAATTTCACGCTGAATACCCAATGTCCCAAGTTTAATGACGTTGAAGAGGAAGGATACCTATCTGATTAAAATACATACTATCTATACTTATTTGACGACCTCCGTGGTCGAGTGGTTTGTACGCCGGGTTTCATGGTGTCGCCGACTCGGGAGGTCCCGGGTTCGAATCCCGGTGGGGGCAGATGCTTGTGTGATGAATATGAGCATTTGTACTCCAGTCATGGATGTTTAATATGTATTTCTATATAAATCACACTAATATTATAAAGGCGAAAGTTTGTATGTGAGTGTGTATGTTTGTTACTTCTTCACGTCTAAACGGCTAGAACGATTTTAATAAAATTTGGTGTGGAGTTAGCTGATACCCTGGATTAACACATAGGCTACATTTTACTGCGGGAAAATATCTTATTTCGATGGTAAAATCGATGCAAATGAATTTTGTTTAAGTAGGTACATATTTTTCGACATTCATGTCAAAGCTATTTTGATAGATTTATATTTCATACATATTTCTAGGACAATGATATTGTTATAATTTTTTTGTGTATCTAATTATGACTCACAATTGTAAACCAAATCGTTCACAGAGCTCACAAAGAGCTTCATCCATGAAAATTGCAAGACAGCAAGAATCTACTTATGATACTGAACAGCGCAGACGTGACCAAGCAACACGTCAGGCAGAAGTCAGAACTGGACAAACTTCTGCGCAAGCTGATGCTCGGCGTCTGGAAAATCCAATCCGCATAGCTTCTCAGCGTGCATTAGAGACAACTGATGAGGCAGCTTTTCCACGTCAAGAAAACGCACAGCCTATGGCCACACAGTGATCCAATCAAACACCTTATGAAGCAACTTCTCGACGGCGAGAGCATGCCCAGTTTATGGCTAATCAGCGTGCATTAGAGACACATGAAGAAGCAGCTACTTGGCATCAAGAAAACGCATAGCATATGTCCACTCAGCGTGCCATTGAAACACCTGATGAAGAAACTTCTCGACGGCTAAATCATGCCCAGCTAATGTCTAATCCGCGTGCTTCCGAGACAGTAGATGAGACAAATTCTAGACGACGCGCAATCGCTCAGCATCAAGCAGAGTGCCGGCAAACATTTGCCATAAATGCTTGGGGGTTATTTGAAAAATGTGGTTTTGAATATGACTTGACATTGGATTACAATAGCCACAGGCTCATTAAAATTTGCCGTATGGAAAATGTGTCACCATTGTGGGGCATTAAAATGGAATGAGGATGAGGAGCTCGATGGCGCAGGTGGCTAGCGCGTCCGGCTGCGATCGTTGAAGTTAAGCAACTTTCGCAGTGGTCGGTCATTGGATGGGTGACCAAAAATTTACTATCTCAAGCTCCTCCGTGCTTCGGAAGGCACGTTAAGCCGTTGGTCCCGGCTGCATTTGCAGTCGTTAGCACCCACCAATCCGCACTGGGCCCGCGTGGTGGGTCATGGCCCAATCTCCCTATTCCATCCATAGGAAAGGCCTGTGCCCCAGCAGTGGGGACATTAATAGGCTGATGATGATGAAAATGGAATGAGGAAAGAGCGGGAATGAGTTGCTCTGGGGGCAAAGTAGCCATTCCTGTTTTAGAAGAGCCTGTGGAACCCTTAAATACATTATTTACAGGTAAAATTGATGAATCTTGACGGTTCTAAAACTGCGTACAACCCATGCTTTTACATGTCGTCGTGCGGGGCGGACAAAGGACAATGGCGAACTCCCATACAATTTTTTGTTGAAATTTTTTCTTGCGTCTATAAATAAATTGTATGTTAAATTATAGAGTTTACATTCTTGATTTGATTCATCTTATTTCTTATATTATAGGAAGTCTGGATTTATAGATATTCTACTTTGAAGTTTTGGAGGTTATGTCCTACCAAGTAATGCAAAAACGAATTATAAAAGTTATTTCAAGAGTATTTTTATATCAAAATAAAAAAAATGGTTGCCTGTAAAGTCGGTTTTACGGGCGAAGATTTTACGTGACAACGTCTTTTTCTCGGTAGAATATTTATTGATATGAATATAATTAAATTGCACAATAGGAACAAGGAATTGAATGAAAATAAGAATTGCACAAATTTTAACTATAGAAATATATTTTGTTTACTAAAACATTGTACATGTAAACTTAAACTTAACACGAGAGACTCATCGTAACGTTACCGAGCGTTACACTTTTTCATAAGTGACTCCCAGCCGCAACCTAATTTAAGACGTTGTCACGTCAAAATACGTGGAACGGAACTATAGAAGTACACTGGTCCTGAAAAAATGTTTTTTACAATGTATGATCAGTTGGCTTTCTTTCTTTCTTTCTTTGGCGTAGGTACTGACCAACCGCGTCAAAATACTTATTATCAGACAAGAGTTATTGAGTTCAAATACAATGTCTGTGCTGTAAGAAGTACTTAACAATTTGAAAATGCCCACTGCAATAATAAAGTATAAAAAAGGATTTCTAATAATATACTAATGGGATATTAATTAAATATGCAACACTTTTTATATATTTTTTATTCCACATCGTTGATCACAATATCGTAGACACGGACCTGAAAAAAAGACGGACGTAACCTCGTCTTATCTCGAGTGAAGCATGCAAATGGCCGCCCCGCTTACAGCGTGTGCGTGATTTCAGGGTTGTCGGGTAAATCATCAATTTCCCTACTTTTTAAATCTCCCAAACTAAAACATTGTTAACATTATGTAATCAAATATATATTATAAAAACGGGATATTTACCACGTGTTTTACTCGTTGTGAGCTCCTGTTTTTTTCAGCAATTTAAACGGGAACACCGAGATAGAAAAGAAAGCACTTGTTATGTAAAAAGAACTTTATTGTTTACATATAAATGTTAGTGTCTTAATATTATGTATGAGATTAATTACATACATTAATATACATAAATCGCGCAGATTAATGCTTAAAATAAAAATATAATAGACTAATATTGCTATTTCTTCTTTCAAATGTAAGTATTTCATTCATAGATTGAGTAGGTATTCAAAGACTGACAGAGTGAGGAAAAGAGATATCATGCCAATCCTATAACGTAGAAAGAGACGCAACATGATGTACCTTTCGTCTAATAATATATTTTTTGCAAGAGCCGCAGCGCCCTGTCAAGTCGTACTGAGATAAAATTTATTATGAAATTCTGTGAAACTAACTCGACACTATTATAGATATTTTTTTGGAACAGTAGCGATTGGTACTCTGTCTATCTTTACATCCTATATCTATGGTTTCATTTGACATCGTGGTTTACCTACAATGCGAAGAAATGGCACTACCGTGCAGCCTAAGAAATACAAGAAGAAATTCGTCACGATCATTAAGTTCTCGGTAGCATAGCAATTAGTGCATCCACACAGACAGCAGAAAATGCAGGTTCAAGTCCTGCCTGTAATTCATTTTGTAATAATTTTGGTTATCGTAATTTAGTTTCAAAAGTTTATTTGTATAGTAGTTCTGTTAACGGGTTTCAACTGTATCTATATATATAAAACTCAAAGGTGACTGACTGACTGACATAGTGATCTATCAACGCACAGCCCAAACCACTGGACAGATCGGGCTGAAATTTGGCATGCAGGTAGATGTTATGACGTAGGCATCCGCTAAGAAAGGATTATGATCAATTCTACCCCCAAGGGGATAAAATAGGGAATGAAAGTTTGTATGGAACTTTGTCAATTTTAAACCGATCGGGCTGAGACTTTGCATGCAGGTATAAGAAAAATCATATATGAATGTCATTGTGCATAATACAACAATTCAGCTCTACACCGAAGCGAAGCGAGGGCGGACCGCTAGTTTTTAATATTTCTTCTTTACAGGCTCCGGTTTGAACGAAAACCAAAGAACGTGTGCACTGCACACAGTACTGGAAGGTGATGGGTCCCTAATTGTTATCCCCTTTGCAGTATCGTAATTAAAACCCAGTCATCTCTACGATTTCTATTTCTAGGAAACCTATTAGAAAGAAGACAAGACTATAATTTATATAAAATATTCTATGAATTATATGGCTTCTTTTCGGAACTCTAAAAATTTACGAAATCTTATCTTGCCTAGCCACAAATGCAAGAAATACAAATTTCCCTACTTTTAGGGAAAATTTCCCGTAAATAAAGTAGCCACACAGTTGTATTTTTGTTTACAATTTTCATCCTTGTAAATAAAATATAATATAAAAAAAATATCAAGAATCGTCAATACTTAAGCATAGTAGGTGATTCCTTGTAACTTTTCAAATTTACTCGTGTAGTTTTTAAAAGATTTCACCACACAAGACGGCATTTTTTAAAAATATATCGGAGCAATTGAACATGTGACTGGCGCTGTCACGCGAGTTCAAATGGCAGCGGATTGTCCGACCTGGTGCATTAGTGTGAGTGTAGGTAGTGTACAACACACGATTTTGTCTGACCTACATGTCATTGTCATGCTTCACATGATTTGCCTTTGATATTACGTCCGTCTTTTTTTCAGGTCCGTGATCGTAGATAGTAGATACAATGAAATAAAATCCACAGTATGGGACAGAATCGTGTCCAAAATCCACAGCAAAATATCAGATTCGGAAGTCTTAGGCAAGCACTACTCAACAGTCGCAGAGAAAGATTTCGAAAGTCCAAAGACTTGGACTGTAGTCCAAGTCACATAAAAAAACAAATCACAGAAAAACACGCCGATTGAAATCTTTGCAATATGCATGCACCTAAGCACAAACAATGTTATTTAATGAATTCGATGACAAGCATGACAGTGACAGTTATAGTTTTTTTTCGTTAGAATTGTCGCCATACTCTTTTTGTATTGTGGAGATTATTTAATATGGTTTCAGTATAATATTGAAAAATAATGTTTCCCGATATTTTTGATAGATAATTAAATACAGTTCAAGCGTAAAGCGATGCAAAACATACGAACAACATATTTAAAGTTGATTTCATCACTAAAATCACTTAAAATGAATGGCTCAAAAGCCATCATGGCCAAGCCACAATAAAAATAAAAAATAAATAGTCAATTGTGTTTCCCTTATTTTAAGTTTTTAATTCCAGACTTAGACAACCCTCCTCAATTGTTTAATAAATCTTTTGAGATTATTTTATTAACATTTCTGATAATGACATCTATAGACGCTATAGATTTACTTCAACAAATATTTCGCCATTGTCACAGTGCATGGCCAACTACATCACAATATGGGTGATAATTACCTAATGAACAGCCACAATTTTTACAGGTGTATTTTATGGGAGACGACGGCGCGGAAACTGACAAACGGTGTCAAATCATTCAAGGTATGGAGCGAGCAACCGTGCCAGGAAGACGAGTTTGCTCGCACGTGGAATGCGTCACGAAAACAATGGAAGGTTGCGTGCAGGGCGCACCCGTCGACGGTTGGCCTGGTGTGAAAGCCTTACATGCCCACGTTAGAATTTTTACCGTACACATAACACACTTTGAGTGCTATTGTGTACGGTTGCTGTTGCTATTACTAGAATCCGGGGTCCTACCAGTTTTCAAGCGCTCAAAATCGCCGATGGGCAGGAAAAGGCCACTTTTCAAGAAGCATGTGAGGCGATGAAGCTGCTTGAAGACGACGGCCACTGAGACGCAACGATGGAGTGCGCAATGTTGTGCCGGTCAGCGACTACGTTGAGAGAGCTCTTTGCGATTATGATAAGCACCTGCGGACTCTCCAACCCCCGGCAATTGTGGTACAAGTATAAAAAGCGCTTTGTCAGAAGACATTGCTCGCCGATACCAAGGGATCATCATCATCATCAGCCTATTAATGTCCCCACTGCTGGGGCACAGGCCTTCCCTATGGATGGAATAGGGAGATTGGGCCATGACCCACCGCGCGAGCCCAGTGCGGATTGGTGGGTGCTAACGACTGCAGATGCAGCCGGGACCAACGGCTTAACGTGCCTTCCGAAGCACGGAGGAGCTCGAGATAGTAAATTTTTGGTCACCCATCCAATGACCGACCACTGCGAAAGTTGCTTAACTTCAACGATCGCAGCTAAACGCGCTAACCACTTGCGCTATCGAGCTCCTCGACAATGGATAACACTAGACATAATTTTTAAAGAAGCGCTGAAAGTCTTTTTTCTTGGACGCACCAGGGGGCACCGGCAAGACTTTTTTAATGAACTTGCTGCTGGCACAGTTGTGCAAAGACAAAGTGGTTGCGCTGGCTGTTGCATCCTCCAGAATAGCCGCAACCTGGCTGAGTGGTGGCAGAACCTGACACTCAGTATTCAAGCTCCCGCTGAAACTTGCAAGTGAAGAAACGCCCATTTGCAACATCAGTAAAAGTAGTAGTCGTGGTGCTCTATTGCAATGGTGCAAATTGATCGTATGGGACCGATTATGTAGTCGTCTTGCTGGCAGGTGATTTTCGGCAGACGTTACTGGTTATCGAGCGAGGTACCTCGGCAGATGAGATAAACGCATGCCTCAAGGCTTCGCCGTTGTGGGATAATACCTATACCATGTAGAATTCTTAAATTCCCTCGACCTGTCAGGGCTGTCTGTCTGCCTGTCATACTGATGCGTAACCTGGACGCGCCCAGACTGTGTAACGGCACTAGGTTACGCATCACGGAGCTGAGGCGGCACATCGTCCAGGCCACCATTCTTACTGGAGGGGCCAAAGGAGAGACAGTATTGATACCTAGAATCTCTATAATAACCACAAACTTACCCTTCCAGTTCAAGCGCCTACAATTTCCTATAAACGTGGCTTTCTCTATTACAGTAAATAAAAGTCAAGGACAAACTCTAAAAGTAGCAGGCATTCACCTGGGCACCCCCCTGCTTTTCCCACAGACAACTGAACGTGGGTTGCTACCGTGTGTCGAGAGCAAGAAACACATTTTATTTGCACAGAAAACAATAAGTCCCGCATTGTGGTTTACCGGGATGTGCTGCAGTAAAGTGATTTCTAGGTCTCGCTCTACGACCCGAGACAAAAAACAATTACATAAGACAGCATAATCATCTCTCCCGTTCTGTCAGTTATCAAATTTTGTAAATTGATCTTTCCGATGTTTAAGTTTAAATTATTTTGCTTCTAAAAATGTGAATAGTCATTGTTTTTACTGTTAATACACAATTTATTTTCCCTAATAAGCCGCGGGTAACACCGCGGGGCACAGCTAGTATACTTATATATGTACCGTATATGTATTCTATCCGTTACCCTAGCATCCCATAACACAAGCCTTACCAGTGCTTACTTTGGGGCTAGGCTAATTGGTGTGAGTGTTGGAAATATTTATTTATTTTATTTATTTATTTATCTTATATATAATATCTCATAAGATAGTATGGATACTAAGTGTGACGAAGGGACCTTCCTTGTGTGTAGGCGAAGAAGATTAAGTTTTTAATGAAAGTAATTACTTTAATATTATTATTTATATTACTACATTGTATCTATTTGCTTATACATAAAATTATTTTTTGTCGAATGAAATTTAAAAATGCGCATGGCACTTTAATAATTTACATACATCTTCAATTAGGCTCTACAGTCAACAACCTTATTTAGTCAGATGGATCCCTTTGAAATAATCTTGGATAGTTTTACTGTATCTTAACCCACATCACACCTCAACGACCCCGTATTTGGTATTGGTGATAGCCAGTCCTACAACAGTATCAATAATTATCCTGCCCGCATACTTTTTCTATCTGCACTGGTGATTTAACAGATTTAATTTAATAGGTGATCTCTGATAAATGGAAAAAATAATTCAAACGCAAACTAAACTTCGTTTATTCAGTATAAGCTGCTGTCACAAACTCTTTTGATTATCACTATGCCTGACTTTGCACATTGAATAAATATACAATTTTGCAAGTCTACGACCTGGAAGTAACTGGAAGAACCATCAAGAAACTCAAATATTAAAAACTAATACCAACTCGAAATAGAGTTACGCTTATAATATGTTACTGACAAATATCTGAGAAAAATAAATGGCTCAGCAAGTTCGTAACGAATACGATGCAAAATAGACTTTTTCACTTGACTCAGTGAAATCACAATGGCACAAACCATAAATTTGGGTATCCGGACAGACTCCGAAGTCAACCGAAGAATTACGTAGGAATAGAAAAACCCTATATATCTTTTCTAGGTCGCTGTAAATCATGTTGGTGACCCACAGCACATTGTGCGAACGAAATGGTTAAACCATATACATATTTATAAGCCCACCTGTACTTGGCTCAGATATTCAAAAGCTACGATAGGTATATTTATATATATATATTTTAATTCTTTAAGCATTTAACTGCTAGATGTTTAAATTTTCTTTACATTTTAGCTATGATAGGTATCTTACTATTATTTTTAGTCCATTATGTACTTTTACCTAGACCGCGAGGATTTCTTTTCTTGTATAATTTTCTTTAGATTTCAAAATGTAGCAGTTAAATGCTTATAATTTTTAAATATTATAAACTACATGTCTGACAAATTCGCCGAGTAGTAAAACAAATTATATAGATATTTTTTTCTAACTTAAGATAATGTTTAATAATTAGCTATAACACCGTGCGGTGATCCGTTTATAAATATAACAAACACACATATACACAATAATTCTAAAAATATATTTTTACATAAATTTTTGTAAAAAAATATTTTTAGATGCAATCACAATAATATTTACAGTTTAATCGTTAGTCATCTAATATTTTCACTATATACATTATTTCAATCTACTTTGGTAGGGAATATTTTTGTTTTTGCTGTCAACACTACAGAATAGTCAATATAATAATGAGAAATTTTAAAAATCTAAAATTTTATTAGATATGAAATTACAAATAATTAACGCAAATGAAATTGAAATTCCAAGAGGTTTCCCATGTAAGAGAGAGGATATTTTCGATGTTTTTTTTGCTTCACCTTGTGATAAATCATGGTTCGCAACTACAGAACCCTGCGTTTGCTTCCGACTCATAATTGACCGATTTTGGTGTTGCAGAAAAGATAATATTTTTTGTATCACTGGAAGAAACATAAATGGATTTAGATCCAAGTTCCTACTCCAAATCATCTCATGTTATGTGTCAGTGGAGTCTAAATAAAAAAAACTATATCCCAATGAAGAATGAAGATACCACAAAAAGACAAATCGACTATGAATCGTAAAGTCATCAAATAAACCTCAAAATCGGTTGGAAAAGATTCATACTTATATTATAAATGCGAAAGTGTGATTGTCTGTCAGTTAACTATTCACGCATAAACCTCTGTTTGTTTTAGAGATAGCTAGACACCCGGGCAAAGAATGAATATTTTTTATCCCCGAAATCATCCTTTCAATGGGGTTAGAATTTTGTATGGTAAACCAAGTTCTTCATGCAAGGAAAGTCCCGGTCACCCACTTGAGTATATACTCTATGCATAGTTAAAAAAATCGTAACTTCTCACTTATGATCTATACGGCGACCAGTCTAAAGACATTGCGCTAATAAGCTACCCCGCAAAATCAAATATGTTACTTTGTTCAAAAGGACAAAGTCCACGAAGTGTCACAAACTACATTTTGTTTTATAATGTTTGACCACAAGCAAACACAATTGAGACATTGTTTCATACAAGTCAAAGTCACTGAGCAAAGCTGCAGCAACAAACTTTGTCCAATACCTAGTAGTAGCAATTACTCAGTCGAGCGTAACTACTTACTTAACTAAGTTCAAGATCTGTTTGCTTTGCAGCGAGCAGGCTAGACACGTAAGCTCGCTCGTTCCAAGCTGTTCTAGCTCGTTGGCGGCTGTTTGATTTGTTTGTGTACAACTCGAAGTTTATTGTGAGTTTGTTAGCTGACTAGCTAAAGCCAATTCATTGATTATTATTTTTAGATAGAGAATGTGTAGAAGAGATTTATATGCGGTACTGCTTTTCAGTTTCAAAATTTCTCAATTTTGTTACTGATTAATAAGAGAAACTTTATTCACCTTACATCATAGACAACAGACAAATACAACGAGCAACTGTTTTTATTTCACATTGGTAAGGTGAGGATCTGGTATCTGATTTAGGCACATGCCTGTATTCCAGATCACTAGATCCCTACCCTCGACATATACACAGGATTGTAATTACTTAATGTGGGAAGGGGAAGGTGTTAAGTTTAGTTGAAAGTGATAAACTAATACATACATATAGAAAGTTATTAATACCGAAAAGGAAAAACATGATTATGTCCATTCTACCGATACAAACACGACAAATATAGAACCTCCTTTTTTTTAAATCGGTCATAAAATAGTGTACCCTGTTTAAGTGACCTTGTGTTTACCACAAACCTAAGATTCTTTTGGACACATCTCTTCAGTATTAAAAACGAATAAAGTTTAAGATATCATCTGCATTGTTTAATCTATTCGATGAAGCAGCTACTATAGCCCCGACAAATAATTTTATTTGCAAATCTTATTTAATTTTCCATCTCTTCGATGGCAATGAAAAGAGCATCAGACAAATTGGTTTCACGCCAGCGTCGAACAACCATTGGCACATTTTGATTTTATTTATTACACTTTACAAAGTGGGATCGGGCCATTTAAACGGAGCCGCGCGTGATGGCTGCCTTTTGTGGAAGATTCCGCAGCGGAACCTTAATTGGATTGAAGTTCAATTTACAGAGACAGGGATAAAAAAGAAAAAGACATTAAAAACTCTAATGATATTTTTTAAGAAAACAACAGAAAAAGACATGATTCCTTTTAATGTATCTTTGTGATTGTTTGGGAAACGGGAATCAAAACCTTTTTATTACTTACTCATGTACCTGAATAACTTTCTTCGCTGTTATGATTATTTTACAATATCTGCTGTTCCCACCTATACCTTATGTGTACAGTTTCTAGCGTTATAATAAATTAGTTTTTTTTTATCTACCAAAATTTTTCATGGTCTTTTTTATGGTCATTATTATTCGTTTTAAGCATGATGTTTGTGCTTTGTCCTCATAAATTTAAAACATCTGCAAACAACACTAATTTTACTATGCCCACATGCTTCAATAGAATTTCTAAAAATGGTAAAAATAATTCCTTTGTGCCATCTTTCAATTTATTGAGGAGAAGGCGTCCTGAAATGAGTTTCTAAGCGAAGCCAGGCGTATTATGTACTCTCCGTGATCGAATGGGGCCATTATCATAACAAGATATGACTATAAACTTTTCAATTTTAATTTTCAAAGCGAAATTTCTCTTCGGCATTGTCTCTGTCGGGCGAAATACCGAGAAAATTGACAAAGAATTTCTCGCAACGTCGAACGAACACCTCTCGAGAAAATAAGACGTCAAAGTGTGAAAGCGCTTTGCTGGAAATAATAAAAATATTTACTTTCTTTCCAGGGGGTTGGGGAGAAGGGGGAGGGGCGAACAATATTAGGTATGTCTCTGAACGTCCAGTAGACACCTACAGAAACTTTATGATAGCCATTGAGACGAATATGAAGATACGACATGCCGAAATAGCTTTTGGTACCATGAAATACGAACTGTGTTTCTTCGTTCGCATACATAGCATCAGTTTTATCAAATAATTTACTTGTATTTTTTTTTCAATTGTAATACTTTTCATAAAAATAGGCTATCAGGTTGCTGAAATGAGAGAAAGGTATTGTCTGTAGTGTCTTGGCGAACAATATTCTCGCTGGTCCTGGTAAAAAAAGCTTGAATTTCAAAATAATGGCTCAATTACACTTGGTCTTAAGTCTGTATCGGGTGCAGAAAAGATAATTACTCGAATTCGGGCACCAAAGTAATATTTACACTGGAATACCCGAATATTCTCCCACCAAACTACCATACCAAGATAAGTGCAGAATGTGTTAGTGTAATTATAATGAGTTACTTATTAAAAACCGGCCAAGTGCGTGTCACGCACAGTGGTTCCGTAGTTGCCCATCTATGTCACTATTAATGTTTTCTTCTAAGGGAGTTTCAATAAGTAAGAAATGTTCTTTAACCAAAGTTGAAAGACTATTACCCTTAAACTATTTTAACCGTTATACTTTTCCTTGAAAGTTCATAAAAAGCACTATTATCATAAAATTTACCAGGTTTTTCAAGCCAATAGTTTAGCTTTTGGTGGCCCCTCTCTTCCTCTAAAAGCTAAACTATTGGACGCCATACTCGAACAAAAATTACATTTTAAAGTTCAATATTTCGCAAACGGATCTCTCAATCGAAAAATAGTCTTAAGAATCCCGAAGTAATTTTAAAGGACCTATTTAACGATACCTCATACGATAGGGTAGACGATAAAAAAAAAACATCCCCAGGTTTCATGTCCGGAGCAACTAATATTTTAAGTAAGCTGCCCCAAAAAATTTTTTTTTATTATTTTAAACGTTAGACGTACGTAGCTTAAAATTACTAAGAAAAATATTGACGAATGGGGCATCATAACGCGCTGTTGACAGTATTTAAACTCTAAAATTAATGACTTGACAGATATGACATAGAGATATTTTTTTTAAATATTCTCACTAAACGTGTGACGAAGGTACTTCGTAGCAAGGGTTACTACAAGGTAAATTGAATGTCTTCGCACATTTAACTTCGTATAATTGTGGTTGAATTTCTCTTTCAGGTAAGTTTCTTTAACCACTAAGAATACTCCTTCAGCTGCACGAACAATCCTTCCACAACCTCTTTTAGCGTGTCAAATTATCATCAGTCAAGCTATCGTCTTTTAGTGTCTATAGACGTAGCCCACTAATTCATTACCATAGAACTAATTGATTGACGACTTTTGTGGCCGAGTTGTACGCCGGGTTTCATGGTGTCGCCGACTCGACAGGTCCCGAATTCGAATCCCGGTGGGGGCAGATGTTTGTGTGATGAATACGAGCATTTGTACTCCAGTCATGGATGTTTAATATGTATTTCTATATAAATATACTTATATGTTTACTGTATATGTATTCTATCCGTTACCCTAGCATCCCATAAAATAAGCCTTACAGTGCTTACTTTGGGGCTTGGCGAATTGGTGTGAGTGTTAAAAATATATAAAAAAAAAACAAATTCAGGAGGCTAATTTTAACGTATTTAGTACCAAAGCCACGAACTTCGTAAGTGCGGGAGAAGCAAACAAGTGACTTTAAATGAAATGAAATTTATTTTACGTCACGTTAATACCTACAGCTAACTGGCCAGTATCATAACAATGTTAATGTGACTCTGTAGCCGAGCTGCTTTCCTTTATAGCATTACAAACGATAAAAACGAAACATCCCACAGACCCTTTAGGATTCGAGGGTGAAACAGTTAGGATTTTTAAGTACACGCTTAAAATTTTATAACAATACGTATAAAGATTGCAACGAATTTTCACAATCTTTTCTATAACATATTTTTCTTGTTATTCTACATAATTATATAAATGCTATAGTAATATAAGTTATTTACTCCTCCACTCACGGAGTAAGTTACTCCGTGATCACGACGCTTGCAACAGTGCCGAAATATCGGAAACTCGCTAAAAACAAGGAGCATGGTAACAATCCCGTAAATAACTTATATTACTATAATGTTAGTGACCATGAAAGTTTAAAACAATATATATATATAAATGCTGTTCCAACAGCGAAGGCTTGAAATAAAGTTTTATGACTAAATATACAACTTTATCCTATAGTAATGGTAATGGCAGATACGTAAACACATATGGGTCTACCTTGTATCGCGGAACTTTGTTATAAATAATTATAATGCGTATCAGCCCACGCTATCACGCTATCAAGCTCATTTCTCAGAAAATCTTTTGGCATCCACTCATTTAGCAGACATTCAAACGCATAATTTTGTTAGTATCAGTTGCCTGATAGATTATAGATAAATAGAACAAGGAAAAGTCTGTTCATTATCTTCTTTTTGCCGGTAACATATATACCAACAACGATTATGCTTAACGAAATTATGTGGAGTCAAATTCTTACTAATGAGTTTCAATAAATATCTGATTTCGGAAATAAGTATAAATATTCGGCCCGACACTAATTACATTTCTAAAGAAACGCCTTAAAAATAATCGTTTTAAGAAGAATATGCCAAGTGTGTTATGCCAAATGTTTTTTTTTGTTATGCCAAAGCAACGGAATTCTGCCATATAGAGGAAATTTAAACAATATAAGCCAACAGGCCAACCTGGAAGTTAACAAGGGACGCAAGTATTCTTTAATTTTGAATTCGATTCTGTTTGATTCTCATATTTTTAAACCTTCGACAACGTAATTCACTATGTAGTCACCAATTAAGCTTCTAATTATAAATTCTATAAAAGAGAGAAGAAGTGTTTCGAAGTTAAACTCTCAAACAGGACCGCTACGAGATCGCAATAATACAATGTGCGATATAATTTCAACTTTATTACGAGAGACATAAAAAGTGTTAGTTCTTTTAAAACGTTTATGAATATTCACGTCATTTACGATAGCCGAGCGTTTTGGTAATAACAAAGGTTTTAGAAGCGCAAAATTATGAATCCCAATTGCTTTAAATACAATGTTCCAAATATATTTGGAACACACCTTTTTAGAGTTTGTGTTTGTGTCGATGAGTTAAGTTCTAGGGCTCCACGGAGTAGGAAATGAGGTCAGAGTAGGCAACGTTTCACGTAAAACTTTAGTAGCAAGCGTATGGCGGCGACTTACCATCACATGGGTTTATGTTTGATTGCCAATGTTTTCTCAATTTTTACTTAAGTAGTATTTTACATTATATGAAGAATGTGGTAATATTTTGATACTATGTAAAACACGAATTCATTGAAAACTCAACACTTTCTTAAAGTTAAAGGAGAGTCTTCAAGTTTGAGCAACGCCGGAGCATTTCAGTCAGACTGAATTTTTCCTCTCGAACTTTCATCTGTTGGTATCTGTGGAGAAGTTTTAAAGATGAGCACGACCGCCACAGGCTAAAACTGTTAGTGCTCTCTCCAACTATATGCTAACTGAGAATCTTTCCCCGGCGTGATTTTCAAATCACAACGCCGAACAGAACTGGTGGGCCGAACTAAATAAAAGCTTAGCTTTAAAAGGATAGCTATGATTTTGTATTAGGCCCTTTGAAATTTCATAGTCAGGAAAGAGCTTAGTAACCCATGTCACTTTAACACTTTTCTTTAGCTATGCTTTAGAGGGGACAAAAAAACATACAAAAACATTTAAATTTATACTAGACAAATTAGTCTTACGGAAGCAGCATAAACTAAGTGCAGTGATAAAACATCTTAACATAGCACTTCTTTAAATTATGATATTTTGTAGTCCACAATGGCTGCTCATATCCTATGAGGGAGTAAATTTTTTTTGTCTTGAGTTCATCTGTGTTTCGAAAAGCACGTTAAACCGTTGGTTTACTGCATATGCAATCGTTAGCATCCACCAATCTGTACCTGCATGCCTTGTTTATGGTCTATTTCCCTTACTTCATCCGTATAGGGAAGTCCAGTAGTAGGGGCATTCATATGATTGTGATGATGATGTTGTTGCATTCCAGCAAGGAATAATGTTCAATGTTGAAATGAAAGGTTATTTTCGCAACTGAGAGCTCCACCCACAACTTCAGGTGAAGGGGAGTAATTTGCCAGACCTTCTATAAAATACGTGAGAAAAGGGTTTATTTGAGATAAAGATTAAGCAGGAAATATGAAAAGGGAAGACATATCAGGGCTCTGATTAAATTGGGGTTAAGGTAAGGTGTATGTTATAAGCACAAAATTATTACACGTTTAAATATTGCGTTCGTATTTGTAAAATTAGCAAACTTCAGAAGATTTATAACATTAACATTTTTAATACATCAGCACCTTTTTTTTTTCGATGACGGAGAGAAAAAATGTTTTATAACAACGACAATAACCAACGCCACGTTGGTTTGCTGTTAACAAACCTTCGCGACGCAGGTAATTGCGTGGTGCATTCGGCAAGCGGCGAGCCGCCCGAGGGCCGCTAGTCGTTGCGGGTATACTTTGACGTGCACTCACGCAAGCGTGGCATACGTCAAACCACCCCGCCTCCGAACAGCAGCCCGGTCCGCACCCGCTTTAGCCGATCCTGGGCTTCTCCGTTCACAGCGTCACCTGGCTAGTCTCACAGACCGCAGTCCGAGCGGCTAGCCAGCCGACCAGCTCCCGCACCTACCAGGTAAACCAACTCCCCGATCTACCCCTCACCCTCCAGGCGTAACTGCGGGGTCCAGTTATGAGTCGCCGCTTGTTACGCCTGGGGCAATACATCAGCACCTGCTACTGTCACCCAAGTTTACACTACTTACAACCATCTATATGACCTATTGTTGGTGTACATTAAAAATAAACATGTAAATCTTATCTTTTTTAAAAAAATTACAAAAGCGTAATTCTTTGCAGAAATAACAAATAGATTATGAAGAACGGAACGACTCACATGTTCGGATTTAAAAGAGTGAACCAATGACCTGTCCCCAAAAACAGATTCTCTAAGATGTTGCCTTTCGTTCAGAAACGCGCCACGACCTCTTTAACATTAGCAATATTCATTTGTAGGGATCCAACAAAGCTCCCGATGGATGCTGAGGCACTACCAAGATCGTGCTTACTCGAGACCTTCTTAAGCTACTTAATGGTGCGTGCTAAAGACAAAAGATCTCATTTTCAAGTGAACGTACTTTAAAGGATCTGGGAACAACTCAACTGATATTGAAGTACATGCCGATAAGGTTTCCGTTAAATTTCAAAATGAGAGAAAACAATCTTATGGATGGCTTTTTCACAAGTGATTAGCAAGACGATTGAGCCAGTAGTGCTATACATATATCAAATTGGCTATATAAACGGCTGTAGTACCTACAAAGTTTTGCTGAATATGAAAAATAGTTTAAAATTTAAACTATTCACACTTTTTTTTAATGTAAGTATAATTAAGTCCAGTGTTTTTAAGTATCGTAAATTTTCTGTTTGAATTAGAGAACATACCAGGGGCATATTCTCAATTTACAGAAAAGTAGCCAAATAACAACTGAGAGTGGGTAGATTGCCAATGGTCATTGCCAAAGGTGGGGAATAGGGATGGGATCAAACGATTTTTAATCATTCAATCATTTTAAACCAAGAAGTGTTATCACTATTCCTAAGTCTATGCAATGCAGTGAAAACGATGATAACAATGACAACAGATATATAATACTCTTTACAAATGAATATGTTGGTACTTCTTACAAAGTAAATATACATTTAGCACTATTTCTATTCGATAACATTTCTATCACATTGTTGTTGTTGTTTGTGAAGTGGATCGTGAATTTAATCAAATTTTAAGACAAGGCCCGTTTTCTTAGCAATAATACGGATTGAAGAAAGGTTGTGCCCCTCTGATAAACAGTGGGCCGTAAAATTTGTAGCTTCAACTTTGCAAAGTTTGATTTCAGCTTAAGTGAAGTCCGCAATAGATAAGTACGGTTAGTCAGATCGGGAGCTAAGCAGATTTTGATTAGGATCGTTCTTGAACCTTCATTGCTTGTTTAGTTCAAATGGGGCTTATGGAGGTTGATTTGTGTTTGTGGCTTTGTAAGTTTTGCAGCGTATAATCTTTCCAGAGTGATTCTGGTCCTGTCTGTGGGATCCTGTCTTTATGCTCGGGCGTCATCGGCCAAATTATGCCAATAGGCCATTTAAACCATATATATATACAGTGCGATCAAGATCTTTTGGCACTTAGATGATATTGACTGGAGGGATAAGTTGTGAAATGAGGTTTACTAAGTACGTAATATCTACTCACTAAAGTGATAATTTACAACAACTCGGAAAGAGGAGTAGGAAATATAAAAGGCTTATTTACACTTTTCTGTATAACTAAAAGGCTTATTTTATACTTTTCCTAAAATTAGTTCCGATTTCGGCCGTCGCCCCAAGATTTTAGTTAAACTGTATCCCCCTTATTAATAAACGAGGAATATGCTTAGACTAGTTACGCCGTGTTTTGTTCTTATCACGCAAGTGCCATTTTTCATTCAATGAACAGAGAAAAAATATAGAGTAACTAATCTAAGCTTAGTACCCCCTGGTATGTGTTCGGGCAATGGCGGTTGTTAATTGGCGGTACGACTCTCTTTCTTCTACATAGGTATGTTTGATTCGATCGACCAGATTTGGTCTATGACGAGCATAGTTCAGCCTTGGTGAGATTTTGGGTTTGGTGTATCCGAAGCCATTACCCAAGATTGAACCTTGTACCGCGTCAGTTATTATATTATACAGGATTTCATATTTTTTTTTGTCTGGAAAATGCCTTACGCATCCTTCAACCACTGGGGGAGCGAGAAGAAGGTGTGTGGGACTCCTCCTTGTCCTCTTCAGCCAGCCCTGGAGCTCGCTGATGTGAACATGGCCCTACCTACGCCCTGAACAGGATCACTAAAAACCAGACAATACTCCTGCACCGTCACCCGACACGCCCTATGAGGACCGCGGTCCCCCTAGTGCGTGCCGAGCGGGCGGGTGTGGTCGCGGAACCCGTCTCCGAATGGCCGCGCAGTACAGGATTTCACCTACATACATAATTTTAACATTATATTTGTTTTTGTTTTTGATTAGTAATTTTCGTGTTTAATGAATTACAAAACTTTATAAAATTTTCCACGACAAAGACATCATGTTGTAAAGTTGTTAGTACAGAACTTCTGACTATTGACTCCTTTTAGGGACCAATTGCCTAGAATCTTAAAGCCAAGAATCAGCTTATATATATAAACATATTATACAGTCTAGAATATCCTTAGTGTGTATAAGAAACTTCGCTATAGAGACTCAGAGTCAAGAACTTTGCAACTGTTGGGCCTCATAATTAGGTTAGGTCTTGGGCCCTGGGACTTAGACATGTATTGTGGTGCCAGTATACAAACATTTCACCCGTGTGTAACAAAGTTCAAAACTTTCCGGAACATTATTTATTGTAAGATATATTGAGTACTTAAAGTGTTTAACTTTAAGTAACGATTTTATAAATAACTAGCTTTTCCCCACGGCTTCGCTCGCGTTAGATTTAATTTTAAGTGAATGAATAAATGTCAAACTTAGTAAATAAAAAAATAATAATACAAAACATATTCAGAGAGATCTTTTTATTTATGAAAAACCTGAACCAGGTACCTACTTATTTGCTTATTTAGTTAAAAGATTAACTCGCGATCTTGGTGCTCCATACAAACTGTTTTACCCCTTTACGAGGTGAATTTTGGAAAATCCTTTCATAACGCACGCCTTCATCATAATAGATATATGAACGCCAAATCCCAGCAAAATTCGTTCAGTTGTTAGAGCTGTGCGTTTAAAGAGCAGTCAGTCAGTAACGGTTGCCATTCACTTATACAGATATATTAGGTACTAATGTTTTTTTAAAGGACATTGCTCGTTCCCCATACATTGAATGCCCTAGAACGCCCAGCAATGAGAAAATGCTAGTTGTGTTCGGAATCATTCATAAACTCTAATTAGGCATTTGTTGAGATACGGACAACTTGAGGAACCGTGGCCTACGACAGAATGTATTTGATTTTGAGGTTATAATTATTATACTTAATCGTAAAAGATGTACACTTTATATATTCTGAATAGATTTAGTGTTTACCTCTATGTAAGCACTTAAATAATATGCATTAAATGAACATAAAATGCAATTAATAATAAAAATAATAAATGCTTATATTCATATTGATTAATGAGTGTTATCAGTTGGCACCTACGATACCTATACCTTACCTGTAGTAATAATAGATTTCTTTTCAAATGAAATGTTCAGTCTTTCCATTTACCTGTTTCTATATTTTACTATCGGTAATTAGGTATGTACCTGATTATCATTATGATTTTCATAAAAATAAACAGATATTAAATGGGATGGGAGTATAAACTATCTTTACATAATTTCAGAAATAATCTTTTTATAAATATAATACTAGTAATAAGTATTATTAACTAAGGTTTCTCTATTTTTCTTTTGATAAATACCTATGGTCGCCTCTAATGCATTTATTAAAGTAAACAATCTTGGCACAACTTTTTAACAGAATCACCCATTTAATAATAAAATATTAACGAAGCCAATAAACTATTAAAATAAATCGTTATTATAGACTGAAACCTTTTGAATCCAGTTATCAGTTGATTTTTAATGCTGTTTTTTCAATAAAAAGGAGTGCCAAGTTGGATGAATAGACTGTAGTATCTAGTAACAGAACTTTATTTTTTTATTTTTTTAAACAGATTGTCCGTTTACTATGATTAATTGCTAATATGTTAAAAAAATAATAGAAAGATAATAGTGAAGGACATTCTTTTGGGCATGCTAGGGCCGATTTCGTCGATGTCCTTTATTTATTATTTTATACAGTAGTTACATCTTTTATTTTTATAGCATTAGAAAAACCACAGAGGTTTATAGCAATGCTAATTACACGTCAGGGACAAGTTTAAATAGTTAATTAAATACCAAGCACTGTGTTTATACGTTACAGTAAAGTGCGTTCCAAGATCTTAATATAAAAGTATAAATCTCATTGGGATATTTCATTCGGTTAGTCTTGTCCCATTCAACGCTCTTTAATTTATTAAATAATAAGTCTTAGTCAATTGTTGTTATTGAAACATCTTGTACGCAAAAGTCACTTATATCGCTAGTGCAGCAAAAAAAATATTGATATCGATGGTCGGCTAGTAATACGTCAAGCATCGCCGAGTAGGAACGTGATGTGGGGAAATGCGCAAATATATGATCTATACATGTTTTTGTAACCAAATCTTGCTTAGTCTTAATCGATTCTAGTATAATCTGGTTAGTTGAATCTGGTACAAAGGTTGCCTGGAAGAGATTGGTTTTAGCGATAAGGCCGCCCATTGCATCACGTGTACTAGATGGTTTTGTACAATGTTCAATGTTTTTTTTGTGGTGTACAATAAAGAGTTTTTGTATTGTATTGTAATCTGTGATTCCGCCCATCAGTCCGCGCTCGCTTAGCATTTCTAGCTATGAGTGAGTGAATGATGTTACCGATTTTAAATCTTTATTCGTGTCACCGATCAACACAAAATTTCATTTAACATGAAATTTGGAAATGCACCTATCTAGTTCCCTAAAAAAATGCTTTTACAACTGGATGGTGGTCGATACAATGCAAACAATACAACACTCTGATTTGAACTTAGTTTTAACATGTCCACTTTTGGCTTTCGAATGAAAATGATTTATATCTGTCTTGATTTACTTATGTCTTTTACAAAGATACACTGCACAACAACATTTGCGATGATTGGGTTCTGATACATGATATCAGGCCAATTTTTAAAGACGATTTCAAATCTTTGTCTAAAATTTCTGTATCAGCTCTAGTTTTTAAAAGATGGTCTAACACATGGGTATTTTTATAATAAAATGCTTTATATTAAAGATCATCCTCTTTTATTTAGTTTTTACAATATTTAAAAAATGCCTCTTATAAACACAACTTCTCGCTACGAAGTCTAGACGCGATGTTTAAATTACGTTTGGATTTTGAACGGTATATTCTGAGATGAAAGAACCTCTCAACCGCATTCGATACAAATCGTATGGGACAATCTCCAGAGGGCGATATAATCGCAACTAACTGCGATTGACATTGGACTAGCATAAAAGACTCGTCGCGTTTCGCGGAAATTTCTTCGAGTCTCCAGTCGATTTCATTAAATCTCGAATACACGTTGAAAGCACCGAGTGCATTGCTCTTGTCATTTTTTTGAGTTGCAACGATACACTGGTAGAGAAAATTCTCCGACGGTATTAAGATGGACTCTTTGCAATTCTGATTCACTTGGAAAGGCAACTAAAATAAATGTGTTGTGCGTTGCTTCAAGCCATATTATCATATAATATTAATATATTATAGCTAAGCGGAACTTACGCTCTAGACGGCAACGACCACGACTAGCCGTAAAGCGGCCATATTGCTGGTCATTTCTGTGTGCCTGCCTAATGTGCGGCGACTTGGCCACTGCGGCCCAGTACGCGATGTTCATATGGTTTCATTAGTAAATCTGGCCTTTGCAGCCACAGGTCGTGGTCGTGGCCGTCCAGTGCGCAAGGTGCCTTTTAATGCTTAATCAAATCGACAGTCAAAGTATATAATTATGTGAGCAAGTACGAAAATAGTTTTAATACAATCACAAGAATTATTAAAAACTGTTGTAAGATTGGATGGAAGATCTAAAATGATGAAAATAGGTGTTGTTTTATCTATTTTCTCTCTAGCTATTTTTTGTGCTCAGTAGAGTAACGTAAAATGAAGAATTCATTTAGAATTACACTTCCCTGTGTTTGTGTAATGGGAGACATTAAATTCATCACAGTCTTAATGGCAGTTTCGAATACGACGGACACGTACGCAGAAGGCGCTCTGTTGCATTAATCCAAGTTTGAAGCACATTAAACGTAAAGTTATTTGTTTCTTAGGTTTTCACTCACACAACTCATTCAATGGCACAAGTTTCAACGGTATAAATCACGGAGGAAAAACAAAGGTATAAATGCACTGATTTATTTATTTATGACGTTTTGCATCCTTTTCTGGCTGCATCGTCGTGAGAATTCATAATTCTGTTTGAAAAGGATATAAAACGTCATAATTAAATATTCAGTGCATCTATACAGTTTGAACTTCATTTATGTAAACATAAAGTTGCCGAACTCTGTAAATTTAATTAAAAAAAATATAATATGTAGGAAAGTCAAAACTCTACATTAAATATTTTTTTAAAAAATGCTTGGGGTGTGATCTACAATCGATACCGAAGCCAAAAATATAGTTTTTAGAATTTTTGTCTGTATGTATGTCCGGGATAAACTCAAAAAGTACTATATGGATTTACTTCCAATTTGGCACGAATATTACTAAGAAGTCTGGTGAACATATAGGCTACATATTATCACGCTATCATCAATGGGGAACGAGCAGTGAACCTTTATTTCTAACTAACTCCACGCGCACGAAGTCGCGGGCGGCCGCTAGTTGTATATACAGATTTTGTGTGCTAGCGTGGTTAACAAAGCATTTAAATATTTTGCTCTGGTTTACTGGTTTTTCCTGCGATTATTCCCGGATCGATATATATATATATATATATCGATGTTTCCAATGTTCCGGGAACATTACTTATATACCTATATTGGGGTTTCCCGTAAATTAACATACAATGAATGAATTACTGCGAATTTATAATATACCAGGCAGGGGCTTCCTAACCTTGAATACTACCAATAAATTGATATTTTATGAGAAGAGCAAAGCTAGCTAGCTAAGAATTTCTGCTAGAATTGAGTTGAAGAAGTTACAATAAAGCATGCTATATGCTTGTTTGACACAGTTTTTATGACACAAAATTATATATATATCGATGTTTCCAATGTTCCGGGAACATTACTTATATACCTATATTGGGGTTTCCCGTAAATTAACATACAATGAATGAATTACTGCGAATTTATAATATACCAGGCAGGGGCTTCCTAACCTTGAATACTACCAATAAATTGATATTTTATGAGAAGAGCAAAGCTAGCTAGCTAAGAATTTCTGCTAGAATTGAGTTGAAGAAGTTACAATAAAGCATGCTATATGCTTGTTTGACACAGTTTTTATGACACAAAATTAATTTAGGTTACAATATAATTAAAACCAGTTCAACAGCTATACTTCTATCATCGAACCGATAGCCTGTCCGTGAAAAGTTTTCAAGGTCTCCCTTATCTAAGCCTCCATTGTGCGTCCATCCGTCGGTCTGTTTGTCAGCGGGCTGTACACCATAAATCTAACCCATATGTAGACAATTTTGTATTTTTTTTACTGATAAAACAAGTAAAAAAAACGAAAGAGACCCCAAAAATTCATTTTTCCAGTATTTTTTCACGTTTGTCCGCACCGTACGCGCCGCAGGCGCTGCTTTTAGAACTCGTTGTATGCAATCATATGTATATGAAACCTCCCGCACTTCTATCAGTATCGTACGCGCCACATTTGGCAAAGTCTATATGGAAATGCCGTGCGTACGGTTGGATCACCTTAGTAACCTTCTTTATTTCAAATCAGTTCAACCTTTAGATTTTGCCTATTAGACTGCAAAGTGAATTTTTTGAAAATTTTTGCTCTTAATTATGAGAAATGGTAATTAATTAAACAAAAGTAGACATTAACTGGAATATCATTTCTAGTTAGTGTTTACTTTTGTTTGATACACGTCTGCAGAGAATTTATACATAGATCGAAGTTAAAATTAAATATACCCAGTCTTCATTATGAAGCTTAGTTTCAAAGCTTCCACTGTATCCTTATACGCAATGCGACGCACCGCTTGGGCATCCTTAACGATTCTCTTAACCGCTTTTACGGTCTGTACGTGACTTGGATCGAATGATGCATACGCTAAGATTTAGTTATACGTGTTTATGATGGTAAATATTTTTTTTTTTGTTATAACTTATAATAAATCTGCCGTTTTGTTTATATCAGGCCTAGTAGTTAATACACCCTGTTTTGATATTATGTGTGAATCCTAGTAGATAATTTAGTGATTTTTAGGGCCCCTTACCCAAAGGATAAAAGCGGAGCCCATTTTCTGTTACTCTGTCGACTGTCTCTGAATGAGTTACAGAACTGAAATTTTGCTATTTTATGTAAAACGCTTACCCAATGCCGAATATTTAGTTAAAATTCAATCAAATTATTTTTCATACTTTCACACATGAAACGGATGTACAAAATCTAATAAGGTTGCGTAAAATTAAACAAAATCGAAACTAGTTTAATTTTATGCAACCCTCTCTCGCTAACTCGCAACAGCGACGCCAGACTCGCGCTTGGCAAGATTTTTTTATTATGAAGAGGGTGACAAACTACGTGAAGTGGTTACCATACCATACTTTATGTAGCTTTGCGATACAAGAGTATACTTACGCGTTGAAAAATAAATTAACTTCCATTATCTCAGACGGAAGGCGTTGACTACGTCGTTTCTTCCTTAAGTTTTTATGTTAACTATATTGGTGTCGATTCTCGCATGATCCTCTAAACCAAAACTTCAATTTGACAACAGTGTATCCTCGTCATTCTCTATAAAGAATGAAAAGGAGAGACTGATGCTAAATTTAGTTTTAAGTTTAGAGAATCACGCCAGAATCGACGCCATTATTATCATCATTTTATTTTCATTTTTTGAACATTTAACTGCTAAATGTTTAAATCTAAAAGTTTGAAATCTAATTATGGGTTACCTACAATGCGAAGAGATGGCGCTGCCAGCGAAATGGTCATCAGGGCTGCGGTAGCATAATGGTCAGTGCATTCGCCCGGATAGCGAAGGGTGCGGGTACGAGTCCCGTCTACTGCCTGGTTCACATGGTTTTTTTCTAGTAAAATTTTCTAATAATCATCATCAGCCTATTAATGTCCCCACTGCAGGGGCACACGCTGTACTAATTTTGTAAGATTGGGCCATGTACCCACCACGCGGACCCAGTGTAGATTGGTAGTGCTAACGACTGCAGATGCAGCCGGGACCAACAGCCTTCCGAACCACGAATGAGCTCAAGGTAGTATATTTTCGGTCACAAATCCAATGATCGACCACTGCACATGTTGCTTAACTTCAACGATCGCAGCCGAACGCGTTTACCACTTGTGCCATGGAGATCCTCACTATATTATCACCGAGATTGAATTACTCAGCCAATCAGTGCAAAACCTACCGTTGTCAATTAGAAGGGTCCAAACAGATTGGTCCAGGACGGATATATCTGTTGTTTCCAATTGCAAATGTGAGTTATTAATCAAGTAAAGTGATATACAGATAAGCATGACACATTAATTTTCGTAATGTCAGGACAGACAATATAAAATTTTAATGCATGAAATGTATTAAATTAATCTAAAAAAGTCATTATCAGAAAAGAAAGAATAGCAAATTTTTTGGTTCATTAGAGATAAAAATACTAGTTTCAAATAAGCTGGCAGTCCATTTGATGTTAAGGGGCAACTGCCGCCCATGGACACTTTCAGCACCAAGGCTTTTTATAAAAGGTGCAGCGAATTACCTTACTCCACCAGATGTTAAGTATGAGTGGAGTCCAGTCTTAAAGGTAGCTACAGCTTCATCAATACTCACCTTGACGGCTTACTACACCCGTATCCTTAGAGTTACTTTCTCAAGACAGTTGTTCCTCAGCCGACGAGGAAGCGACTAACTGTCGACTATTTTTCGCTAATAAAACGTACAATAGATTTGTCGACCTCCGTGGCCGAGTGGTTTGTACGCCGGGTTTCATGGTGTCGCCGACTCGAGAGGTCCCGGGTTCGAATCCCGGTGGGGGCAAATTTTTGTGTGATGAATACGAGCATTTGTTCTCCAGTCATGGATGTAAAATATTTATTTCTATATGAATTTACTTATATATGTACAGTATATATATTCTATCCGCTACCCTAGCATCCCATAACACAAGCCTTACAGAGCTTACTTTGGGGCTAGGCCAATTGGTGTGAGTGTTGGAAATATTTAAAATTTAATTTAGATAAACATTCCGTGTGAATAAAAGAGACGCATATGTTTATAGTTGATTATTCACACTACCGGCGAGAGCTCGCCTCACTAGTTTTTCGCTGAGCGACAAAAGCTATCAAAGGTAATACTCGCTCAGCGATACTTGCTCAGCGCAGCGATTCTCAATTTGTGGTCTGGCGCCCGCGCGTGCGTGCATTATTGCTCAGAAAGTCAGGACTGAATAGTACCCCTAGCACGAACCAACATCGTAAGGTTTGCGAGTGCGAAACTTGAAGAGCAGCAACTGCTAACTAGAGCCGAGGTCCGAGTCTCAGAGATGCCCTCTAGTTGAGCCGACCCCCTCAGGTTCGAGTGGTCTAGAGGCTCCAGACGTAGAGGAGACTCTCCCCTTGGGGAGATGCTATCCGCCTAGAATACCTCTAGAGGCACTCGTCAATTCTCGGCTTGAGATCCCCTTAGGATCTCGCCGTCCCCAAACTCGGTGACGCTATAAAGTTCATCTGCGACCAACAGCATACACTCTCAAAAAAAATGTACTGAAGTGGCGCGAGTAATCGCTCGTCGTACTCGCACACACGCTTAAAGCCCAGAGGTAAAAGCAAACTATTTAATAATCTTTGGTAAAACTACACATTCGCTTTCCGCTGATCGTCAACTCGTTTCTAGTTTCTAGCTGTAGGTACTCGCTTCTCGTTCATCGTATTCAGGAGATGGGACAAAGGGACAATTCAAATTCAGCGATCATTCGGTTCGTTTATTCGTGCTTCAGATACTAAAATTTGGTCAGCCAAATAATAATCAGAAATAGCGAAAGTTTCTTAAGCAACTCACAAGCGATTGTGGAAATTAATTTCCAAGATCGCAAACCGAACACGATAATGCACTGTGCCATCTAGACTACTCTAAACGAGACCTTTGAATTGTTATTCCACGAAATATTTAAGGTAGGTATTTCATTAATGGTCTCACTGAAATACACTTAATGTTCTGATGATACCTAATGTTCTGCTTCTGCATTTCGCTAGTAATTAACGTTCATGCATTCTGTAATTGCGTATATCACGTCAGTGCAGCGTAGTTATTAGTGTGAGATAACCAAACACAATATTATAAATATAGTTTGTATGTTTTTTACTCGATTACGCTTAAACGGCTGAACGGATTTGGATGAAATTTGGCACACTAATAGTTTATTACCTGGATTGAGACAGGATGGTTTTTAAGCGAAAAAAGGTAAGGTTTCTGTGGGTGTCTCAAAAAACAACAAAACAACGTTAATGCGGACGAAGTCGCAGTTAGCCTCTAGTTTTGTTTTTTTTTTATGTTAAATGGGTGACAAACAAGCATATGGCCTGATGGTAAACGGTCACCATAGCCTATAGACGCTTGCCATACCAAAATTATCACTTGCACCGTTGCCTACCCCTTTTTTTATACGCAGGCAAAAATACTGTTTACAAACGACGGCGCCTTTAAGAGGCACACCGCAGAACGGACCTCACACCTGGCTCCTGCAAGCCTTACAAGCCCCAGCAGTGGCTACCCACTGAGGACCCCGTAACACTTACGGGCACTTTACGGCATAGTATGCGCTAAAAGACCCTGCGAATACCCTCTAAGCTGCTTAGCGCGAAGCCGCGGGATCCCCGTTTAGGGACTCTTCCGCGTCACCGTTGCCTACCCTAACCCAACCCCATACCCTGAAACCTTACTCACCGACAGAAACACAACACTACTAAAACATCACAGCAGTTTTTCAGTAAAAGCAAAAGGTAGTAGTACTTCACAAGGTGCAAAATTGCCCCCGTCATGTTATTCTGCCGCGCTCAAGTAAATCCCAAAATCCGCTTGGGCTCACCTACATTTTCTAATATCGCCTTAGTACAATTGATGCTCTGTCAAAAAATACTCTGAATCTAATTTGTTTATTGTAATTTATTCAGGGGCAAACCGTTCTCTTCTAATTTGAACCTCACTTTTTTTATCCGTCTTTGTCGTAAGTTACAAATGGATTCACTTATTAAAACGTTTGATCAATGCTTGCAGCATTTGTAGACTATTCGAATCATGTAAAAGATGTTATACTTCATTTGGACACATTTCAAAGGTCTATGAAACATATTAATATTATTAATATTATATGTGTTTACATGTGTGTATGTACATCGATAAAAAAGTTTCTAAATAACGTTTTGACATTAATAATGTATAAATCTTGAAAAAAAATTGTGACTTTGAGCTTCAATATCTCCATAACCATAAATTTCCCAGGGGGCCAATCGCCTAACTGGATTGCTTTGGAAAACGCTATCGCTTACGATTTCATTTTGTTCTTTCTAGCCGCCTGAGGTTTTCAAATGCCTCGCGCTCTTTTTTTTTCTTTTGCATTGGTAATAACAATGTTAAAGAAAATGAGCGTGAGGTATTTCGGCGGTTAGAAATAACAAAATGAAATCGTAAGCGATAGCGTTTTCCAAAGCAATCCAGTTAGGCGATTGGCCCCCAGGTATGGTCCACAAGAAAAAAATTATCGCCATGATGTGGAAAATACGTGGCCTTCGACTGCGTTAAAGGATTTTTTAATACAGTTGCTCAAAAAGTGGTGTATTGCAGGGACGTGTAGCGTTCGGGATCTGGGCTATTTCACACTCGTGCTTTTTTTTGCCTTTCCCGAACTCGTGCGTTTTCTTTCCCAACTGTCAAAATTATTTCTATTAAAAAAAACAACCATGAAGTTTTAACTAAAAAAAATCATAGAAGTTTTTGCGATTCATGCAAATAGGTTTATTTGTTTTTAAAAAGAAGCTACCTATACTAATTTGTCCAATATCAGAATTAATTAATTGATTGAATGAGTTAGGTAAGGTTTCAGTTCATTTCATATCATTAAATTTCAATTTCATTTCTTATAATAAAAAATACTAAGTACTAAAGACTTGGCTGTATGGGCAGTTCCCTTCGCCTACCAGAATGGGTGAAAAAAAACTGCTTACATTCTACGATTGGCGCCATTTTCCGAAATTTTCTTTGCGAGTTTAGTTGTTTTTTACACAAAATGAGTAATTTCGACCTAAATTTTTTTGAATTAACTCCACCGGAACTGCACAAAATGCTTCGGAGAACATTTTACCGGAAAAGTCAAAAATTCGCTACATATCTACATACGATGAATTTATTGCGTGGAAAGAAGAGAAAAAAGCAAATAGTTTTTCAGAAAATGTTATGTTGGCATACTTTTGCGAACTCTCAGCAAAATTAAAACCTTCTACGTTATGGTCAAGGTTTTCGATGATAAACGAACAGTATGCTGAAAATAAGGAACAACGTGGATATAAGTCAATATCCAAAATTAAATTCTTTCTTAAAACGACAATCAGACGGGTTTACCAGTAAAAAGTCGAAAATATTAACATCGAATGACGTGGAAAGGTTTTTGAAAGAAGCTCCCGATGATTGTTATTTAGCCACAAAGGTAATTTATTAATAAGTATACATATCTACATTTTTCTTTAGTGTTCAGTTTACAAAATCGCAAAATACTGTCAATACATTATTTATATGAATCAAATCGTTTTTTTTAGGTTGCTCTGATTTTTGGCGTTGTTGGAGCTTGCCGCAGAGAGGAGTTAGCCAATATTACTTTAAAAGATATTGAAGCCCATGGAGAAATGCTACTTATCAAGATTCCAAACACAAAAAATAAGATACCGCGAAGCTTTGTTGTTGAAGGAGATTTTCTCACAATAGTGAAAAAATATATGAACCAGCGGTCCCAAAAAGGAAAATCCGACCGTTTTTTTCAAAATTTCCAAAAAGGGAAGTGTACAGCTCAAGTAATCGTCATAAACAAATTTGGTAATATGCCAAAAGAAATAGCTACGTTTCTTGGTCTGCCGGATGCTGAGTGTTATACTGGGCACAGCTTCAGAAGGACCTCTGCTACATTATTGGCACAGTCAGGAGCCAATTTGACGTCCTTAAAGCGACTAGGTGGTTGGAAATCGGACAAAGTTGCAGAAAGCTATATTGGTGATTCATTAAACAACAAACTAGAAACTGGGAAAAAGATCACACAATCCATTAATTTAAGGTCCAGTCCGTCTATAAGAAATAAATGATTAGTTAATTGAGTTTATTGTGTTTTTATAATTCATTTTTTCGCAACTGTATTAAAAATAGTCGTTCAGTACACGTACGGAACCGTCATTGCAACTGGTTCCGACTGTCAACCCTCGCCTTAGGCTCGGGTAGACATTTGTCGGAACTCTTTGCAATGACAACCATTCCGTACTAGTAATGAAATATACTATTTACACCCTGCATAAGTTTGTAATAGGGAAGATGCATATATAATATTTACGAAAATTTTATGATTAAAATTTTAAAAAAATATAAAAGAAATGCCACTGCAACGTTTTTATTTTACATAATGTTGTTTTTTAACAATTATTACGAATTAAAAATACTTGAAACGGAACGTATTTTAAAACACCAATCAGCGTTTAGTGACGTCACTCCTGTTATGACAACTTCTTTGAGGTTATGGTTGATAAAGTAAATTTTATTTTATGGGAATATTTATTGCGTTTTTTTACATTTAATAAAAATGGAAGTTGCGTTTATCAAAGCAGACTCCAGGAATTTACCAAGAGTTAGCGTTGACATGGTTATAACTTTTTTTGTCCAAAGTGCAGAGTTTTAAGTGTAGAAATGAAAGGGACTAAATTACTACGCTATGTAAAAATCGTAGTTGTTAAACTTCGTATTTTATTCAGCGGCTTCCACAAATCTTACGGCGATAATTCAATCGGCTATGTCTAAATTAAAAGGGATGGAGAATTATGTACAGTAAAAGGTCGCATTCTCCGGAGCATAAAGTACGTAAAGAAGGTTAGCGTGTTACAGTTATTTTAAATGAAACGCAAACATTGGTTCAGTCCTGCCAATGTGAAGATTGTGCCACACATTTTAAACTTTATCTAATTTTCGACGTCATTCTCCAACTGTAAAATTAAAAATATGTTATAGACAGGTTTTGTAAGTATTAGGTAGGTTACTAATGCGTTTTTACGTACAAGCAGATTAATTAAGCATATAACAAGTATATTCGCCGACTTACGTCAAAGTGATCTTCTCAGCATCGAATAATGGTCTTTGGAGAATAATTGTCATTTCTCTTCGCAGCTTGAAACCAGTTTTTTTTTCAGTTTTGTGTCAGAATTTCCAGTCAAAAACAATTTATTTGGGAACTTTGTTGAAGTAGATTGGCACAAAACATGAGTCAACACGGCTTTTTTTCGGAATATTAGTGGTATTGTTATGATCACATGATGTTGATGGATAGTCCATTTTAAATTTTTCAAAAAAATATTTCGAAATTCGAAAAAATATGCAAAAGTATGAAAATTTAAAGCCAACAACGAACAAGTACGACCAGTGACAGACAGGAGTGACGTCATCGCAAACGTAGGTTCGTTTTCGCGCGAAAATTTAAATTGTCAATTTAAAACCGCATTTTTTCCGATAAATCACAATGTTTTAATTTTTTGATATAGCTGTGGTTTATTCTACCTGGAATTCTTTAAAATGAAAACAAAAATAAAAATATTGCATCTTCCCTATTTGTGCAGGGTCAAATCGTTAGTTCTAATTTAAGCCCCCCCCCCCCCCTCCTTTATTTGTTTTATCCATCTTTGTCGTGAGTTACAAATGGATTCACTTACAAAAGCGTTTGATCAATGCCAGCAGCATTTGCAGACTATTCGAATCCCAGATCATAAATTATATTATGAATAGGGTGCAAAACAACAAGGTGTACGTTCACTCGTAGATTAGGATTTTAATACAATGTTGATCGGATGGAATAAGATAACAATTATACCAAAGATATTGGTACAACAATAGGTGGTATTATAATTATCTCTCATAACCGATGAGACTAACTACCGCACCTTGGGATAGAAAGTTTTGGTTATACAATAGTCAAGAGTAATGTTTTGTAAAAGAGGTGCAAAATACAAAGCACGTTAATAACCATATTAAGACGTGGGAAGGGGTCATATAAAGTGATTCGCGATATGACGTCACATAACGTCATAATTTTTCGTGCATGCAGTCGGTGTTCATCAATTTATAAGACCTTACATATAAGCTGTTACATGCTTAAAAAATAAAAATTATAACTATAATTGCTTCATCCTTTCAAATGTTTAGTACTTGTAAAAGTATTCATTTGACATTGTGGGTTACCTACAATGCGAAGAGATGGCGCTGCCTTGCAGTTTAAGAATGGCTAGAGGAATTTCGACGCGGCCATCACGGCCGCGGTAACATAATTGGTCAGTGCATTCGCCCGGATAGCAAAGGGTGCGGGTCCAAGTCCCGTTTGCTGCCCAGTCCGAGTGGATTTTTTTAGTTATATTTTCTTTAGATTTAAACGTCAAGCAGTTACATGTTTAAAAAACAAAAATTTTAATTATAAAAGACCTTATCACGTCAAAGAACATGTTGGAAACATGGCAGGAAAATATTAGTATACGACCCATATAAGAGTTTTTGTTACAGGTGTGGAAATAGCAAATAAAATACAATCTTATGCATAGTAATATTACGTTCAAAATTCCCTGGCAAATATTCAAAGCTTTTAGCGCATGCCACACACGCAAATTAAGTTTTCTTCCACTCTATTTTATATTTTAACGTAGCGAGAAACTGCAATTTGAGTCTCTGAAATCCCAGAATGAAGAGTTTTCAGTTAGTAAAATTAACTTTAGTAATGCATTTCTAAGTAGCACATAATAGAAATGTGTTCCAAACAAAAAATTCGTTTGTAATTACGAGTAAAAGCAGTAGGTACAACAATTGAGGTTTTATATAATGATCAATTTGTCACCACTGGCAACACATTGTATTTTTGTCTCGTTTGTCCCCAGTGGGAACTAAGCCAGTGGTGACGACTAGGAATAGACATATTCAGTCCGATAAAATTCGCGATTTTCACCAAGTAAGATTAATTTTGGTGATGAAAACTGTAGGTCATAAAATTATCCGTAAAAAAGGTATCAATATATTTTTTCTTAAGAGCCTCCGTTCCTGAGATATATAACGATTTAAAATACGGTAGGTAGTGAACTTAGCGCATTTAATATTTTTTACGACAATTTTACTCACTTCCAGCAGCATGGTAATTTATGTACTTATTTTTGGACGCTTTACGGCATAATGTATGCTAAAAAACCCTGCGAATACCCTCTAAGATGCTAAGGGAGAAATCACGGAATCCCCGTTTAGGGATTCTGCCGCGTCTCCGCACCCACAGCCTCCCGGCCTAAGAATAAGGTTCTCACCGACAGAAACGCAACACAACCAAAAGGTAGTATTATTTTACTGTGATCTTCTGAAATGTGGAGGCTACTACCCTAGACGGGTGGTCCAATTCGTGCGGTAAATGCTCTATAAGCTACCTCTCTTAATATAAGATCTTTAGAGGAATTCAAATGTTTGATAACCTTTTTAGACTTCCATCGTACGTATGTGTGACTCCCTCGGCTCGAAGGTGTATTCTGAGTCGATCAAAAATAATTTCCCGACAGGAGAATATCCTCCCTGCAATGTCGGTCCATCGAGAGTTTTCTTCCTTAAAGCCCCTTTGTTCCGTAACATTGGAAATCAATTCCCTCTTATACGCCATTGTGTTCTTAATTACGGTTTCTTGTACTTATAAGGCTTCTAGTTATTCGCTCCTTCGTCATCCAGCAGAAACTGCGTAGGTATGTGTATTTATAGATTGCGCTGTTTTATTTAAATTCAGGCGAATTTATAGTAAATAAAAATAAACAAAAATAAGTAACGATCTAAAAATCTAGTAGTTTAATGAAAAAGAAAACGATATCGCCATTTCTTTTTTTCAATGTTAAATACTGGTAATGTATCTCATCTCATTTGAATTTGCTATTTTTTTTATGATACACCAATCTTTAAACTTCAAATCATTTATTGCATTTTCTATGTTGTATATTACAGTTGGTTTTTAATTATACATTAAACAAACATAGAACCCAAATGGGGAAAACCACAGTGATATAATAATAAATGAATTAATCAAACTCTGGGATATTAAATTTAAATCAATAATGGTGTTACAATCGCAACTAATAATAAAAATCTAGTTAATTAAATGGAATATAATCACAATATTAAACTGAAAATGTCGAATAATATATTTTATTTATTTAAGTGCTGTTGTCTCGTTCTCGTTGACGTTCTGATGAAGGAGGCGGTGAACAAACGGGCTGAGGCAGCAGTTCGATTCCAGTTTGATACCTGGGCAGTTGATTTTTTTCCAGATTCATTTTATTCAGATATAAAAATCTAAAAGTTTAATACAGCCTGAAACCTCACAGACAAATACCCACACATACAGTGAAAAATATGGAAGTGAAAAATATAGGTTTCAACTTTACTATTTTTGTATACGATAATAAGTAAGGTATATAAATATATATTATACGTAGTTTGCACCAATAAAACAACTGACTGTCGACCCCGTTCTAGCTAAAGCCTCTCAAAATCGGGGCGCCAGTTTCTATAAAAAGAAATACACAGAACGGGCAAAGTTGGATTTTGCTTACATAACAAGTGTTTTTTTTGTCACAAAATCTAATGATTCCGGTTTCTAAAACAAGCCATTACAATATTTTCGTTGCTTCCGTTTTCGTAATTATAAACAGGTAAGCGAGCCTTTAACACCTCTATCTTTGAAGATCAAAGGATTATAACTAGACAAGGAGAACCTCTTTGGAGGTTCAGTGATGCTCCCGAAACATTAACGGTCTTACAAAAAAAGTTAGAGGTTTCAAACATTGTTTTAAGTAAGTAAGGCAAATTTTGTATGCCATTTTTTCTTTTTTGTCATGTCTTACTTTTTTTGTGGTAATAAGGTCAGTATCTATATCTACGACCATGTTCGATAAATAAGTCAGAGATTAGACTGTCTGTGTTGGACTTCGTCCCGAAGTCGTTTATAAGTTTCAGAAAATAAGGTATAGAATTCCCTAAGCTTTGCGTAATAAACTTACTTACCTACGCGTGCCTTTGTATTAGTTCTCCTATTGATTTGTCTCTTGTGAAATACCGAGGATAAATAACTTTTCTGATTTAGTAGGTAGTGTTTTTCTAGAGGGCGCAATATCATTCGTTGGAACCAGATTGTTTGAGAAAGTACCTAACTAACCCAGGCGTGGTCGCACATTGAAATTTCACTATACGTGAGTAAGAATTCTTGCCGTGATTGAGGTTTTTAGAGCTTCATAGGGTTCGGAATTGGGTCAGCGTAGGCAATGTTCGCAAATTTTTTTTGGTTTATGTTAATAGGGTGGCAAACTAGTATATGGCCCTCCTGATAAGTGTAAGGGGCTGCCATATTTAATAGACGCTTGTGATACCAAAAATATCACTCGAGCCGTTGACCTATCTGACTCAATCCCGTACCCCCTGGTGCCCTGGAACCTTAAGAGCCCTTTTACAAAATTGCCCCGCTGCCGTACTGATCGGCGCGTAGGTAGATTTGCACTAGTATATATTGCATTTTACGGGTGATGTTTCGAGTCTTATAAAATAAAATAAATAAATATACATATAAATAAAAATATATATAAATAAAATATATATACATATTTCAGTAGTTCAATGATGGTAGATTACTTTTATGAAAGATTTTGATAGTAATTCTATTTAATTCAATATCAAAATACGAGGTAAACCTGCATTATTTTTTGGGAAAACTCACGGGGGTTAGATGTTTTTTTTTGATAATTAATGCGATGGAAAATCAAAATATAATACATTATGTTACAACAAAAACATATTTCTGATGTTGTAGTAATTAATTTGATCTAATTTATTGACTATTATTGAGAGCTTGAGGCGTTTGAAGTTGTGCATATTATCGTTTTTACCGTAAACTAGCTGCAATAGAACGATCAGTACAAAAAAAAATGGTATTTGCAATTATTCTACATTAACTTACAATAGGAAATATAAATCTACTGTTTACTTCTATTGGAAATAGTCAAAATCTTTTCTAAGGGGGTAAACGAGGCGCTCCGAATTTTTTGTAAAAAATTGGAAAGAGCTCTTAATTACCGACAGAAACACAACACCAGCAAAAGGTAGTGTTATATACATTGGTCTTCTGTAACGTGGAGGTTATCTTCCCCAAACGGTCGGTGCAATTCGAAGGGAAATTTCTCTATGCACCACCTATCTTTGTAAGGTGGAGGTGGGAAGTAACCTCAACCCCAGATGGGTAAGCTAATGCTCCTGCATCGCAAGAGCTCTGGTGCACCAAGCGCTATCATATTCTGCAGACATTCTTCTGTACTTTTGCAGTTCTAGTATTGAACTTAGACAAATTTATAAGGTCCATAATAGGGATGATGACGGGCTAAAGTGAACGAAACTCTATTCAATCCGTTAGTTAGGTTATCCAAAAATTATAAAACCTTATTTTTTATTTAGTCAATCGTCTAAAAAATTACAAAAATAAAGCGCGTCAAAGTTTTGGAGGGGTTATTTTATAAAGCTTTTCTTTAGTTTTTTGTTTTACTTATCCGTTTCACTTCTACATCAGTTTCAAATTTAGTTTAGAAATTTAGATTTGCAAGCCTTTTCTAAATGTCCCAGTTTCGTGCATGCAGAACAACGAACATTATCCTTTATTTTCATTTCGCTTATTTCCATTTCGCCACAACGATAGCCTGATATATTATTGTTTGGTAGATTGACAAAACTGCTACCAATTCCCATTTTTTTGTCATATACAACTGCCGTCTTGTAACGTACCTTAATATGGTTTCGACTCATGGTTTCGATTATCATAGGTTCCATTTCGCACATTTTATCATATAACATCATCGATATTCATCAGGCATCATCATATATTTTATCATTTATTCCTGGAAACACATAATTTCAAAAATATCACACACTATTCATCACTTTGTAAATACGTATAATAATTTCTTCTGTACTGAAAATCACTATTCCAAAGTGCTGGACACTTACCGGCATTTCTCTTTGTTCTGTTATTTACTTGTTTTCACTTATTATGCTTTGATTTTATCTATATTTAATTTATTTATTTTATTGACATTTTATGACAACCTAATGTTTTTTATCCGTTGCCATGGCTACCCATGACACGGATACTCTCTCCAACTACGTCTATGACTGTTCAACCTCCACAAACCACTTACTTTGATTCTTTTTGGCTCGATTCGAACCATGTCTAAATTCAAATGGTTCCGGACCTATAAAAGGCCGAGCCTCCCTGATCATTGATTCAATTCTACGGCAAAAGTTGCCTACTCAACTTTTGAAAGCTCGCTACCGAGCTCTAAATTAATAAAAGGCCTTGTCCCGGGGCCGACTGCCCCGGGACTCAAGAAAGACCTCGAAGCTTTTTAGCACCTATTGGCTCTTTAAACAACTTCCTAACTCCAATACTATACTACTATACACGTTCTCGCAACCTCATCGGTGGGACTGCGCCTGGTCTCCAGCTTCTTCGGCCAGCCTCCAGCTGCTTCAGCCCACCTTCTACCGACTCCTGCCGTTTCTTCAACGCCCGCCTCTGGCCGATATACGCCGGCCAAACTACCAGCAGCGCCGCCAGCAACCACCAGGGGAGGCCAAGATCTAAGACGGCTGCACAGGAGCGCTTCTGCCTCCAAGGAGCGCCGTCCATCTACCTGTAGCACGACCTACCGTTCAAGCTGCCCCTGAAGATCGCCGACGACCCACGCCCTACCGTTCAAGCCGCCCCTGAAGATCGCCGACGACCCACGCCCACTTCACAACTCACACTACACACATATTCCATATTTTTTTTTAATAATCTGTAAATACTACTTTATCTTGTAAATATATATTCCTATACTCTTCTTTTGATTTTTCCTTCCTTCCTATCTAGTTTTATTTTGTTGCTACACAACAGTCTGCCTAGGCACGATTTTCAATGTTGGAATATTTTTTTGTACAACTCCCTTTTCCGGAAACTTATGCGTTTTGCCATGTAAAAAAAAAGCCAAGTCATCACAGTAACGAAAAGTATCTGCTTCAGCCGCTGTGCCGATGTTTGTATTACCGATTAATCCTACGATAATCATTAAAATATCATGTTCTTTGAAATCTAATCACAATCTTTTGTTCAAAGTTAAATTCATATAAAGATTGATTAAGAAGTGGTATTGTCTCTATTAATTGTTTCAGCAGCATATATATATATATATATATTACGTTTGATTTGTAAAGTATCAGCTAATTTGTTACGCCAGTGCTTCCAACGCCACACTGTCCATGAAGTTTCGTTTTCTGAAGAGAATCTAACCATATTTTAGCTGTATTTCGTAATTTCTGTAAAGCCTGATAATTTATCATACTGTCAGACCAGCCCTGCAAAGCACGTGAATTAGCTTCAACAACATTAATCCTCATATCTACATCATCCACTAGTGGGTCGAACTCGGGTATTACTGACGATAATACGACATTTTGACTTACGGTTGGCGATCGCATCCTAATACTTTTGCGTCGATTTCGGCCTCTGCGCTCGGCACCGCTATTTGAACTTGAAATGGAACTGCTGTCTGTCGGTGATATCCTACTTCTGATAATAAAAGAAAGCACAGTTATTCACATATTTATTTTTAAATCATTCCCACATCCAGCGTACAGAGTATTAACATTAATTGCAATAATTATTTCAACAAGTAACAATAACATAACTTTTCAACTTCATGATACTTTACAAATATTAACTAATTCAATTGCTTAGCACCAATAACATACTAATAATCACTAAGAGCAAGTTTCTTTACCAATCAATAAATGTTATAACAATCAAAATAATGTCCACAATACTTAAACCTTTCCAATAATCACACGGTTAGAATTATACAATTATAACCAGGTACTCCGCTTGCACTCTTCAACTGCCCAGCAAGCAGTGGTACGAGTGCCGAGCCCACCGTCACATGTCACCGTTGGAAAAATACGTGTTGGAGGGAAAATCGCGCGCAAAGTCCACTAGTGCCAATGTGACAGCCGTTGGATGTGACGTCAATGTCAAATGCCGATATTTTAATGCTGCCGATAGAACTTTTAATGGTTGTATGTACCTACTGCCTTGTCACATTTACTCTTTGCATTGTGCTATTCAGTCGAAATTCAAATATTAGTATAAAGCGGTCATATAGAAAATTTTATACGAAAACGTCGCACTGGCGTCGGATCATGCGGAACAGAATCTGTTCACTCCGAATATGATGTTTGCCGGGGGATCTACACGGATGACATGCGTCTTCTATTTTCCAATCGCAAACATTATATCTTGAACAAGCACTGGAGATATCACTTCATTTGTATTTCGACAAGGTTTTTGATTTGTTTGTAATAACAATTCTCTACCAATAACTAAGACGAGCTTATAATATTTATGTAAATTTAAGAAGGTATAAAACTGATCTCTATTATAAATTAAAAAACACGACTGCCGTTAAAAAAATCATCATCATCAGCCTCTCTGTGTCTATTTCTGAACAAAGGCCTCTTCCATTTTTTTTCAACAGGGCTTGGTCTTGGACTTTGTTCATGCAATTATAGCCTGTGTGTCTCTTAATGTCATCCACCCATCGATTTGGTTGTCACCCTTGTAGTATTTTATTCCCCCATAGCCTCCACGCTCAACTCCACTTCAGTTCCGCAATTACTTGGACCGCATCTCTCAGCCACGTTTTCCGCCGAATCCATTAATTTCTTTACTTTGTTTTGTCCGATGTTGCACGATACTTACGTTTGCTTTTTAATATAAACTTTTCAATAATGAATTCATTACATTAATAATATAATATTTTTTTTTTATTACGTAGGTAAAACCTCTATTTATAGACGTTGGCACCCGTAAAGGTGTGCCCAACGAACGACCTCACATCTAGCCTCTCGCAAGTCTTACGGGTGCGAAACGGAGAAGCCGTTAAGCAGTCCGCGCGGCTTACGAGCGCTTACGGCATACTATCCACTAAAAATAATAGCGAATACCCTCTACGCTGTTAAGTGCGGAACCGCGAGATCCCCGTTGAGGGACTTCACCGCGTCTCCACATTCAACAGCCTCCCGGTCTAGCCGGGACTCCACGGCAGGGATCACCCGGGATATTTCGAGAGATCCCGCTGACGTGCGCAGGACTGTCCGCGCTAGGAGCTAAGTGCGCGGCCTATTGCCCACCGCACCGCTCCCCATCCGCACATTAATAATTATAATAATAATAATAAAATTTTATTTCAGACTAAAGTGTCCATAGTTTTGTTTTGTTAGTAACATTTTTCCTTAATCTATGTTAGTAATACATTTCAATTTAATTACCTAATCTCTTATATGGAGACCCACCCAATGTTGGAGTAAAGGCGACTCCCACCTGTCCGACAACACGCACAGGATGCTGTTGGGGCTGGCGCGCACCCGACTCAGTAGCGAGGCACATCGCTTTCGGATAATGGCATGGAATCCATCGATCCTTGCCTCAGCGAATATGCCAGAAGCACTACTGCGACGCGGCAGCCCCATCAGCACCCGGAACGCGTTGTTGTACTGTACACGTAAAGCGTTGTAGGCCCTCTGCGTATAGTCAACCCAGAGACCGCACGAGTAGAATGATTGGCAGTATGATTTAAATAAAGTCAATTTCACTTCTAAAGTACTTCGCGCAAATCTCCGAGCCAACATGTTACATCGGACTGCCAGTGACCTCCTTTCCCTCTCCACGTCCATATTGTCAGATAAGTTCTCAGTGAGCCAGTGACCCAGATATTTGAAATGCGATACCCTATTTAATGGCTTTCCATTGAGATGTACAGATGGTATCACAGTAAGGTCTTTTCCTCGCGTTTTAAAAACCATGATCTCACTCTTGGTAGTATTATATCTGAGTCCATGGGCCACCGCATAAGACTCACACTTACTCAGTAATACTCTCAGTCCCCTTATCGAAGGGCTCAGTAGCACCATGTCATCAGCGTAGCTTATATTGTTGACACTGACACCACCTATATGGCAACCGACCTTGGTACCACTGAGCCCGACTATAAGGCGGTTCATATACAGGTTGAAGAGCAATGGAGAGGTGATCCCCCCCTGCCTCACCCCACAGTCTAAGCCATACCCGTCAGAAAGAACCCCTGCCCATTTCACATAATTTATTTGGTTCCTGTACCAATACCTTAGAAGAAATATTATCTCCCTTGGTACAGTGGTCTCACATATCAGCTTCCGCCACAGAACATCATAAGACACCAAATCGAACGCTTTTGAGAGATCAAGAAAGCAAGCGTATATGGGTGTTTTGCTCTCTGTATAGTACTTGACAGTTTCCTTGACACACAGTATTGCACTTTCAGTAGATAGCCCTGGTCTAAAACCAAATTGGGCATCATGCAAGTTCAGGTGGTTATTCAAATGTGCCTCAAGCAAACTGTCCAGCACTTTAGCTATTATAGTAGCCAAGGAGATGGGTCTATAATTGCCCATGTCGGAGGCATCACCTGTTTTATTTTTAATTACTGGCACAACAATAGTTTTCATCATCTCAATCGGAATATATGAGTGTTTGATACATAAAGAAAATAGCATAGCCAGAAGTCTAGGCAGGTGGGCTCCAGCATAACGCAGATGTTCGACACTGAGGCCATCGTGTCCTGGTGATTTACCTCTAACCATATTTTTAATAACATCTGTAACCTGTTTTGCAGTAAAAATAATTTGTATATCTGTCTCATTTGGTTGTAATTGAACCTCAGTGTCGCACACATAAGTCTGACAGTTTAAAAGCGATACAAGTCCAAAATTATTTTTAAATAAATCTGCTATGTGCTTAGGCTCATTAGCACCAGCAACACTCACAGGCAACCCCTGCCTAGAGTTCAATTTGTTGGTTTCTTTCCAAAACTTACTGAAATTCTTATCAGTATGATAAGATGCAATACTGTCCATACGAATGCGATCTTTATTATCCTGACACCATTTTAATTTTCTTTTAAAAACTTTTCTTGTCTCATTTATTTTTTGATAAATTAACCCATCTCTAGGTTTTCCATATTGTACCCATAATTGAAAACCAAGCCGAGCCTCCCTATGAGCATCACTAACGTGCTTGTTCCATCCAATAATATATTTTCGTCTTTTTTGATTAGATTCAGTCTTACAACTATTCTTTGCAGCGTCAGAAAGTACATTAATAATATTTTTATACATGTCGTCAATTATTATTCTATGTCTTGTATTATCACAGATTTTACTATTATAATAATTAAATTCTAGGGGAAAATCTATTTGTTTAAGCTTATTGTTACAAAAGGCACTATATAATTCAATTTGACTAGCATCACGTTCACCCCAGATCACATTATTATTATTAAATTCTAATTTAGTGTAGGTTGTCTTTGGTCTTATCATATTAAAATCACAAACAATCATTAATGGTAAATGGTCCGACCAATAAACATCATATAAAATGCTGGCATTTAAGAATGACTGATATGCTGCTTCAGTCATTATACAATGATCTAGCCAACGTTGACAACCATGAGCCTCACTGACAAATGTGTAAGTACTTGGGGGTAAACTTTCTAAATCAACACAGATCCAGCTTTGGTCAGCACAGAAACTCAAGAGTTCTTCACTAAAAAGTTCTCTAGGGTGTGCATTGAAGTCACCCAGTATGATAACAGATTCCGTATTGTTACTTTCAATTACTGCATTAATAACACTTAAACACTCGGTAAAATCTACTAGGTTTTCATTTGAGTCAACTGGCATATAAACAGAGAAAAATAGCACTGACCTGTTCTGCAGAGCTACCTTTATAGCCGACACACGCACACTGTTACAGTCAATGACAGCCACAGATGTGAACAAACTTTTTCTCCACATAATAGCTACACCACCATGAGGTCTTCCTCGAAGTATACCAGCAGATGTGTCTACTGCAGATTTTCCTGTATAGGCGAAATCATCATCAATGCTGCTCAGGAACGCGAGCTACGCGAGCTTATAATCTACCTACTATTTTATTACTAACGGGATAATGTACTACACACAATTTCAAAGGCTGCTTATTTTGTCATTGCAAACGGAAAATACGTCTCTCTCATACCGATGTTATTTGAGAAAGATGGATATATATACCTTACAAGGTTCTTCGGGCACATCTAAGCGCATTACATATTTATGGGGTTAAGAATATAGCGTATCGTTCATTCCTCGGGTCACGATTTTTGACTCCACCTGATTACAATAAATCAATAGTGTTCTGGAAACGAATTTATGAACATGATATAAAATATTGTGAACGTAAATGATATTAAATTTTTGTTCCTGTAGGTTTTCTTTAATTTTTAAGAGGGTGACAAGCAAGCGTACGGTTCGCTTGAAGTTATGCATCCACCATTCTCCACCTGGAACTTTACAAGCCGACAGAAACACAACACCACCAAAATGTACTGTTATTTTATTGTGATCTTCTATTAGGTGTAAGTTACTTCCTCAGACGGGTGCTCCAATTCGAGTGAAAAATCAGATGTGAACTACCTGTCTTGAATGTTTTTAAAATTAAAACTAAGAGAATATTACAATTTATCTACACCTAATAATGTTGAGATACGTTTCACTAAATAGGATCACTAAAACACTGGAACTTCCAAAACACACCCGGCGTCCGGTTCATTTTAGCAACGCATTTATATGGATGAACGCAACAATAAACTGATCATAAATTCTACGACCGCACAGCATTCACAGCGCCTCTCACTCGATTACACATACTATTAATATGATAAATGCTACTTCTAAAATGTTTGGATGCGTTAATGTATATTTCTTTTTAAGCAAGTATAGTGGTTACATGATTTATTTTTAAATAAGCTGTTGTAAATAAAATAATTCGATTGTAGCCGCCATACTGTTTGAAGGGACATAGATTATTCTGTTGAAGAAAAAACAATGGTTTGTATATCTGTAAAAAATTGGTTTATCTTTAATTTTCTATTAGAAAAAAAAGGCTCATGCGCTATACTGGCCACAAACCAACCCTATCTGGATGAAAACTGACCACTAGTGGCATAGAGTACATAACCGCCTTAATGATTGAAAAACGTGTTAAAATAAGTGTGTGTCTTCATCAACAGTTCTATTGTTTTTTCATAACAGGAATATTGTACCTATCTATTGCCGCTTCCTATATATTAAATATAATGTTAACTATAAAATTTATTGGAACTATATAATTATATTCTAAATGATGTAATGGAAGTGACTAAGTAAGACTACGAAGTAACTAAGACTAAGAAGGAAGACGTATCTCTGGAGTCATTTTTCAACTTGTCGACTCTGTATATAACAGTACAGGGAGAAAAAAAGCCCTTGCTGAGTTTCTTGCCGGTTCTTCTCAGTGCAAGGTCTCCCGCCGTAGTTTTGCGAACCGATGGCGTAGCTTCTGACCTTCACAAGTGCTTGTAACAGCCTAGACTGAATAAATGACTTTTCATTTCATTAAAATCCTACTTTAGGAACACAGGGCTCCGTCCTATCCCCCACTCTCTTTCTGCTGCATATCAATGATTTAATTCCTCTTGGGAACATTCATTGCTATGCAGACGATAGTACAGTGTATGCGGGGTATCTCGGACAAGCAGCAGCTGGGCAGGCGGTAGCCAAGGAAAAACGGGAGAATCTTGTCATTGAACTCAATCAGGCTTTGGACCCCATTTCTGAATGGGGTACCAAGAATATGGTTGAGTTCAATGCTAAGAAAACCCAGGTCTGCGCTTTCACGGCTAAAACGTCGCCATTCCTTTCATGTCCTTCTCTTCAGGGCACAACACTGGAGCTAGAGAGCAGTATCACCATGCTCGGTATGGAGATTCGCTGTGACTTAAATTCAAAGAATTACATCGAAAGTGTGAAAAAAAAATGGCCTCACGCAAACTCGGAGTCCTGAACAAGGTGCGGCGTTTTTTCACGCCGGAGCAACTGTGCTTGTTATATAAGACGCAGGTGCAGTCTTGCGTAGAATATTGCTCGCACCTCTGGGATGGCTCCGCCAAGTACTTGCTTGATGATTTGGATAGGTTACGGTGGCGCGCGATCCACATCATAGGCGATGAGGAGGTGACTAAACTCCTCGAATTTCTTCAATCACGCCGAGATGTGGCGTCACTAAGCGCGTTCTATCGTCTGTACCACAGCGAGTGTTCTGAGGAGTTATTCTCTCTTATTCCACCTTCCTCTTTTCTTCAGAGGACCACGCGCGCTGGCTTACGCTCACCGTCTAACTGTGGTCACAATTCAAAAAGAAATTTGGTGACTCATTTCTTTGTCGCACTATCCGTAAATGGAATGCTCTGCCCGCTCACGTGTGAAGAAGCAACATACAGGCCGACAGGGTGGCTGGTGTGGCAGATAGGACTGCTGTATCAGCTATCTTCGCATCTGGACTTCACCTTCACTTAAAATCAGGTGGGGTGGAGTCATTTGTCGGACCTATCTATAAAAAAAAACACAGGCGTTCTCTATGATCAAGATATTGTACATTACTGCAGCTGCCAGCAGCATTGATGGGCTAATGCCTAAATACACACATACACGAGAATACGCACCGTGTGTATTCTTTACGGTCTTTATTTTTTATTTTGATCGAATCTGTTCGGAAGCGCTTTTAGTCTATACCTATGTCTTACTTTAATACTAAAAAGAAAAAGGACTAAAGATCTGGAACAAACTTCTCTCAGTGGTTTTTCCTTTCAGCTATGATATGGCACTTCAAAGGCGCGAAAAACTTTTCCTGCAGAACCAGCAACCCATGATTGATACCCTTGGTGCTGCAAGAGTCATGGGCATGCCCATTATCAATCAGGTGGACTGGCTCGTTTGCCTGCATAAACATAAAAACTTAAATTCTGAAAAGGGTAAAGCATAATAAACCAACATTTTGGGACCAAGCTTACAAAATCATGTTTGTTGAATGTCAGTGGAGCGTAAACATTGTGTGTATTTGCAACGACCCGGCTTACCTATTCTCACCGTGATTTACAATATTGGTTGAAAACAAACGGGGAGACCTATTAACATACTAATTCAGAAAAAGAATTTTGGTGAAACTCAAAACTAGGGAGTTTTAATGTAATAACAATGCGGCAGGAATTTTCCGATGTTACTAAAATTGTAATGTTAACGTTTTACGAAGGTTTAAGGCATAAACAGACTTTTCAAACACGATGCGAACCAACGCGATGCATGTTGAGTTAAATCAAATCTATTATTTTCTATGATCAGAATCACACCAGGAATATCCAATGCGACGCGATGCGCACACACTGATCATAGATAACGCCACGGCGCGTGTCGTCGGGTTGCGTCGCATTTCAAAAGTCTGTTTCTGCCTTTATAGTTAGAAAAAAGTCATTATTGTGTCATTCAAACGAGCATCATTACACGAAATAATTAAAATAAACCGTTATAGCTCAGAAATCCAAAAAAAATCTGTTACTAGATATTTTTGCCCATTTAGATTAGACGTAGAGTTTTGTCTCTCTTCATTGAATTAAATATGGCATTTGATTGACATGAACAAAACACAGCGTAACTATTCTAAGCTTATTCCTCGTTTACTAATAAGGGGGTAATGGAGCAGATGCAAGGAATGCTAATTTTATTTTAATTCATAATAAACCTTTATAAATTTATTATATGTGTATTATAATACGGCGACCGTAATTATAGTAAATACATCAGTATTCAAGGATACTTCTTACCGGACTGAAAAATAAAACAGAGAATTGCTTATGAATACATCCATACTAATATCCATCCTGTTGCAGTTAAAACTTTAAAAGCTAATTTCTCAGAATCATGTAGGTGTTTATACTGCATTCTTCACTAGGACGACAGAATATTACATCGCTTTTACAGAGAATTAGCATCCATTCATGCTTTTTCTTTTATATTATATCACTTTTAATTATTTTCAAATATAGACATCTATCCATCTCTTAGTTCTGTACGTTCTTTTTAAATGGCTTTTGTCAATTCTGAATAAAGTCAAGTTTTTTTTTGGGCAAACAGATTTCATCGTTCATCGCGAATGGATACAGTTGCATTTTCCGAGTCAACAAACCGTTAAGTTCACAATTGAAATGGACCTGCATGTCGAGTCGATTGAACTGCCAATACGAGTTCAGTATATTTTTATAAAGAGTACAAAATAAAAAGGTTTTTTCATGTGACGGCCTCTTAGATTTTATGCCAATAATTATAAGTTTTTATTAAAGGGTTCGGTAACCGAAAAAGTCTACCCACACAAAGTAAACAAACAGAAGGAATGTAATTTGAAATAAGAAAATTTACTTATAAAATTAAGGTATGGGAGATAATTAAGTTTCAAAGAAATATTATCCAATATTCAAAAATTATAATTTTCATAAAATACAACATCATAAGGACTCAATCAAACTAGCAGATTATTTTCCGGTGGTGATAGCTTATATCTCTTGCGAGATTACAGTTTTTATAATTGATAGCTCTTATAATGGAGATTAATCAAGACGTATAGCATACAAGCTATTATGTACGTAAAAACTATATGTAGGAAAATAATAGCTAAACTTTTAGGCCTTATAGTAACTAAAGTAAAAAAAAAAATATAATTCGTTTATTTTCAGACAGTGAGGGTCTCTTTGATTTTATACTAATACTTCAAAGTTTTTAATTAAGAGTTCGGTAGGTAAGAGAAAAAGCGTATCTACACAAAATAAAGAAAAAGAAGGAAAGATATTTGATATACGACAATGTTCCTATGAAATGAAAGTGGGTAAAAGTTAAAAGCGAGTGTGAAAGTAAAAGAAATATCCAATATTCGAGAGTTACAATGTTGATAAAAACCAACATACGTAAGCACTCGATCAAACTAGAAGATTATTTTCTGGTGGTTTAGATAACCTATTAATGTTGCGAGCTTACAGTTAGTATAATTGATAGCTCTCTTAATGAAGATTAATCAAGACGTATAGCATACGACCTATTGGGAACGTACAAACTAAGTATATATATCTAGTAACAGTTTTTTTTGTCCCTAAAGTAAAACTGAAAAAGCGGACCACAAGTATCTACTCTTTTAACAATGTTAATTCTAATTTTCCAATTATTTAAAAAGTAACAAATACACAAATGCGCAATTAACTAGATAAAAACGAATCGGTTGCATTAAATAGACACGCAAATCTCAACCTCAACAAAATAGTTCTCCTGAGTTTACCCGAAATCCCCGTTCTACACGCACCCAATGTTGGGGATTTAATAAACTTTGTGATAGAATAGGTCTGCGTTTTCTATAAATTTGTTTATATTTTAAAGTTTTCCACTCGAATTGGAGCGCCCATCTTGGGAAGCAACCTACATCTTACAGAAGAACATAGTAATATAACACTACCTTTTTGTGGTGTTGCGTTTCTGCTGGTGAAAAGGGTTCTAGGGATCCACGGGTTTCAGGCTGGCAAGCATGAGGATAGCTGGAGTGGCACGCCTTCTACTATATCATCTCTCTTTGCGACTGGACTCCACTTACACTAAACACCAGGTGGAGTGGGGTAATTTGTTGAGCCTCGTATCAAAAAAATCTCCAAGTAGAAATCTAAATTCTAGCAGAAAAAAAACTGAGTTATATATAGTGTCATGATCTATCTTCTAAAAATAAAAAAAAATACTTCACTAGCCAGTAAAGAATTCAACCACCAAAAGTTTATAGCCACACTCGCTTGATAAAGCGTCACTCATTTTATAAATGGCCAAGACTCATATTTAAACAACAACAATTTGTCACGAGCTATTTTATTATTAGCCGTAATGAAGCATCCATTGTGCTTAATGGGTACCCACCCGAACAAGTCCTACTACTTCACATAATGGAATATTCTGCAGAATTACTTCTGTGATGGATATAGTACCGTCAAGCCCATACTGGATTAAAATTGTATGTGCGATGGCCCAACTTTCCCTGGCTTCTATTAAGTTGCTGCTTAGCTTAAGTACAAGCCGTTATGGTACTAACCACATACATTGCTTTACATTTTTCCCGAAATAACTGAACTGAGTAATGGCCAAAACAATATCGAACGCCAAAACTTGAAAGGAATCGATACCGAATCGCCTTTCGGCTTACTGTCAAACAACTACGTAAGCATGGTTTGTTCTGTATTCTGAGCATGTAACGTAAGCGGATAAGCAGTTCCAGTAAGTTCGTATTGGCTATTTCTAGGCGACGCTAGCCGCACAGGGCTTGCGGGTGGTTGACGGGTAGGCGGCACCAATTTGATCAGTTATAGAGTACGGAGAGACTTAAGCCAGGCTACGGAGAGACGTAAGCTAGTCTACGGATAGACGTAAGCTTGACTACGGAGGGACGTAACTAGTGTACGTAGAATAGCTACGATACTTAGTTAGATTATGTTACGATTCCGATTAGTGTGGGTTGCATTGAGGCGTTTCATGCAAAGACTACTGAATGGCTCATATTGATATGGTGACGATCCCTTTCTAAGTTGATATGTCTTCTATGGCTATTATAGAGTATAAAGGGTAATGATAATAGGTTGCTCATGTAGTTGAGGCGACAATGATAAATGCGATTATATAAAGAACCAATAAGAGCCATATTCTTGTGCGAGTGTATCCTACTAGCCCTGACTCTGTAAGCACATCGTTCATATTAAAGGAAGAGTAAAATCAGGGAAAATTTAAACGAGGTTATAAAGTTATTTATCGGCAGACAAAATTCATTTACAAACGCTTAGCTGTACGCCCGTGCCAGTTAGCATTTATATATACGAGCAGCTTACAGTGGGCGGCATTGCAATTGCAGCCGTCAACCACTGCCGTCAACGTGGTGAAGTCTGCCAACGACGAGCCGTTAACCCGTCCACGGCAGCCGTCGACTAGCCTTCAACCCATCTTCGGCTGATCGCTCGTCCGACGACTGCCACCGAAAGGTGGAGACGGCTGCAGTTGTGATGACGTCGGCTGCGAACCGCTCGTATACATATATATATAAATTCTCAAATATTTTGTTTTTTAATAAAAAACATATTGAAAATTAATGTGATACGGTTTCGAGAGACAGATTAGAGTTGAGATAATAATATCCAATCAAACTGATCAAAGATAATGATATCCACAGTTGAAAGGGTGATTCGATATTTCGAAGACTAGATAGAATGAATGGCTTGGAAAATAAATAATGTAATAAATAAAACACTTCTTTCCTGCTTACTTCTGCCGAGTCAAAAGAAATCAAAGCTAAATCGGGGTATCTAAAATAAGATTTTAAAATTAAATATCAATTAAACGTATTGTCCGTCAGCAAGTAAAAGTTATTTAATTTTTCTTTACTTTAGTAGATATTTGCGGATATTTGGGTACATATCTGTGTTTCCCTTTTCTCTCTATGAGATTACAATCAGCGAAATTTCAAAACAGCTACGTTCACACTTGCTGATGCTGCCATACTACGTAGAAATATTTCCATGCATAATACATTTAGCGACTTCACACAACCCATGGGAGTTCCAGTATTCCGCTTAAAAGTTTGTTGACCCATTTCATGGAAACATGGCCTTACAATTCCGGGTAATCAAGCAGTAACTCGTTCATATATATGTACATAAATACATGTTAACTCCGGTGGGAAGGTTTCCACTTCTTAGGATAAATACCGTTATTCGGTTGCTTTTAAAATTTCTATTCTTATTCTCGTAACATCCAACTCATTTTATGCGTATTTGATAACTGTAATTTATAGATGAGATTTTATTATATCCATACAGCGCGAGAATTTTGATAATTTCAATAAAAAAATCAATATCACATTCTCAGAATATTAAGTAACAAAGTGCTATTAATGGGAAATCCTCAGTTTCAACGAGCTAGAAACATTCACAAACGAAAGTGGAGGCTAGATTTCTAAGGTCCACTCGACGCAATTTTTCTAAATCTAAAATTAACCAAAACTAGTTATAGCCCATAAAAGAATATCAAATTGACATTGACGTTTCGACATTTTTCTATGGGATATATCTCGTTTTAGTTGGATCGAAATTTAGCAAATTTACTGTAAGTGGGCCTTAGTGGACAAGTTTTTATATGTTAAAAGGGTGGTAAAAAGCGTATGGCCCGCCTGATGATAAGCGGCCAGCATAGACTATAGACTTGCAAAACCAAAAATATCATTCGTTGCCTACCCTAACCCAATGCCGTAGCCCATGGAGCCCAGTCCCCGTAGCATGAGCACCACAATTTACATTATATTATGTTTTTAATCGCGTCTAACTGTCAAACTCCATAGTAATTTGACAATTGAGCGTGATAAAACGCGTTATATATCATATCGCGGTGTTCATGCTAGGGTTGTGTTTCCTTCGGAGTAAGGTTCCTAACCTTACTCCAACACAACACAACCAGAGAGGAAGACAGGCAGACTTAATATCATTTCTGTCTGTTACGTGAGTAAGTTGATTTATTCAGATTTACAGGATGTAGAAGATTGAAAAGGCCAAGATTTAGGTATTACGATCAGGCTTATCGCATTAGGGAAGTCAGACGCTGCAAAAAAACGTATGATAAAAGCAACTTACGAATGGAAAGGAAGGTGGTCGGATTTATCTGTTTAGCTCGCTCCGGGCAGGACTCGGTGTTTAGATTATGTAAGTATGTATAAAATGTATTTGATATCAACTAATATATGTATTTTTATATAGTAGTGTTCCTCTAATGGGCGATGTTCGACCTCTTTAGTTGAACAGTCGTGATGATGAATGATTTGATTTATTCATACTCAAATATCAGCTTTCTGCACTCCTCGGTAAAAACTTGACACTACCTTTTTGTGGTATTGAAATGAAATGCAATGAAATGTAAAGTTATTTATTAAGTCTAGGCTGTTACAAGCACTTGTGAAGGTCAAGAAGCTACCCCATCGGTTCGCAAAACTACGGCAAGAGACCTTGTACTGAGAAGAACCGGCAAGAAACTCAGCAAGGGCTTTTTTTCTCCCTGTACTGTTATATACAGAGTCGTCAAGTTGAAAAATGACTCCAGAGATACGTCTTCCTTCTTAGTCTTAGTTACTTCATAGTCTTACTTAGTCACTTCTATTACATCATTTAGAATATAATTATATAGTTACAATAAATTTTATAGTTAACATTATATTTATTATATAGGAAGCGGCATTAGATAGGTACAATATTCCTGTTATGAAAAAAAATACACTATTATCAGATTCTAGGGTGCTTGTTACGAGAGTTGTTTTCCGCCGGCTCTAGGCATGCTTCTACATCGGGTCTTCGTCCTTTCATCAGTCAGGTATGGGACACTATGGAGGTGGGTAACTATACCGGCTCTAGCGTCGGTTTTGGGGTCGGCACAAACACGGGTTAAAACCGGATGGAAATCGTTTCGTTATCAAGTGCCCTTACGCTTCTTTACGAGCAAAATATACTTTAAGAGGGATACGAAAGATTTTTCCTCGAGTATTAATAATAACGACAAGGAAAAGATTTAAGTATAGGTAACATTATGAGGAATAAAACCTATACCTAGTTTTAATGTTGTACCGTTTGCTTTCAGTGGCGACGAAATACGTAGCGCATAGTGTAACATTGTTAAATTGTTAAACTTGTTGGAAATTCGAATTGGACACGGGAGCCAAGGCTTGTTACCTAACTGCCTAGAGCTAGTATTGTTGATAAAATGTACGTGGAATAGTATGTTCCAGGCAGTCTGTTTAATTTTATTTGTATAACTAGATAAAGGATTTTATTTTATAGCGGTGAATATATGTGAGTCGTAGTTTATCATCATCATCATCATCATCACCATGAGCCTATTAATGTCCCCGCTACTGGGGAATAGGCCGTCCCTGGAATATAGAGATTGGGCCATGACCCACCACGCGGGCCCAGTGTGGATTGGTGGGTGCTGTCGACTGCAGATGCAGCCAGGACCAACGGCTTAACGTGTTTTCCGAAGCACGGAGGAACTCGAGACAGAAGATTTTGGGTCACTCATCCAATGACCGACCACTGCGAAAGTTGCTTAACTTCAACAATCGCAGCCAAACGCGCTAACCAATTGCGCTATTGATCTTCTCTTAGTCTATATATATATATATTATATTTTTTTTATTAAAAACACAAACGTATAATAGAGCCCGATAGACTGGATAGCTACAATTACACGAATAAATAAGCTATATATTTCTGAAGCTTTAGTAATATTAATATTTGGATGTCTATGTGTACTTTGAATCTTTTGTGGTTATATAATCACATCACACTAATATGATAAAGGCGAAAGTTTGTGAGTATGTGAGTGTGTATGTTTGTTACTTCTTCACGTCTAAACGGCTGGAGCGTTTTCAATAAAATTTGGTATGGAGTTAGCTGACACCCTGGATTAACACATAGGCTACGTTTTACTGCGGGAAATTATCCTTAATAAACTGCAGGTAACACCGCGGGGCACAGCTAGTATCGTATATATCAAGAATCATTTGTGGTCTATTTAAATATTTCCAAATAAAAAGCATCAGCATTTTCATGTCACAACTTAATAGTACTTGTATGCGACTTCGTTCGCGCACCCCGCAGGAACATAACTATTATATGAGATACAAAATATCCTGAGTGTCAATCTAGGTGATAAACTATATGTGTGCAAAATTTCATTAAAATCCGTATTGCCGTTTAAGCGTGAAAGAGTTACAAACATCCATACAAGCTTTCACATTTACAATACTAGCAGCCGCCCGTGACTTCGACCGCGCTAACCATTTTTCGGTATAAAAAAGTATTATATATCTCAATCCAGATCGAAAACGATATGTATACCAAATTTCACCCAAATCCGTTTAGTAGTTTTTGCGTGATTGAGTAACAAACATAAAAACATACAAACTTTCACATTTCTAATAAAAGTAATAATCAACGATATTAAATACCCTAGATACAACATCATGAACAAAAAATCGTGGCTGAAACCTGTCCAAAAGGTACATTGGACGATCCACGGAGCTATAGCTAGAGGACGATCGCGTATAGTAATAGGAAGAAGAATAAAAAAACAATATTAGAAAAAAATACTAAAAATCATGAAGAATCACTCACAAATAATCCTGAGCCATCATAATTTATAAAAATGGCTTATCTTATTTTATGCCCAACTCACATTTCTCGATGTTTCGCCGGTTCGGCGCGGCGGATAACTTTTTTTCGCCAACTCCCCTATCTATTTACACTGTATTTCTTCGAGTTTCGCGATCCAATTGAGTTTATTGGATTTATGATAATTCAGTTTCAGGCGGAACGCTCGAATAATCCTTCAATAAAAGTTTTAAATGATTAAGGCTTACAAATTATTTGTGCTTCATTTTGAAGGAAGACTACCGACACGGACTGTTCGTCTTGTTCGAATTTACAAATTCATCACTGACAGCATTGCCTTATATTTGGTTATAATTCGATGGATTTGACAATGGACTAGAAATTGATATGGGGTTTAATCCTCTTGGATTGCTTTTGCTGTGATTGTTTCAGTGGTTAATTAATCCCCATTTCTTGTTTTGTTAGGGTTAGTGAGGGTTGTTCATGAAGAATATAATCATAAGTTGACGAAGGTCATGGCTAAGAAACTGCCTTTAATGTGTATAGTTATTTCGCATTAGCCTGTAACATTATAATATTTATTTATAAATTATTAATTGTTTATTATTCTCATACAACTTTCGTGAAATAATCACATATTTAAAAGTATAAAAATTAACTTCATGTCTGTTTAAAAAGGAAAATGTTTCATTTTATAAAAATAAATGTATACAAAAAGTATCTGTGTAAGTATATCGAAATAAACAATATTAATTCCAAACTCCTAAAAACTATGATACATTTGGCCCCTTTTTTTATTATAACAAATCACCGAAGGTCTAAAATAATAAATTTTATTTTTCTGATCAGGCTTCAAATGAACAAAATAATATTTTACAGGATTCCTGTCAGGCCAATGACATCAAATTATTTGTGTTTATTTTTGCGTTACGTTTAAGCGAAGTGTTAATCAGAGAAATGGGAGGAAAGATTCTAAGAAAATGTGAAATTGATGGCTCTGTAAATAATTGGTAACATCTTTTATCAAATGTAGCAAGGTAATAAAATAGTAGGAGTTTTCATAATTTTCAAAATTATGACTTAATCGAAAATTCCTGAGCCTTTTTGTAAATAAATTTTAAATATTCAACCATTCATCATTAAATATTGCTAAGTACAATATTTATACATAGGTAGGGCAGTCGCTCATATAAAAATGTCCTTAAAATACCACGTCCTTTATGTCAACCTTTTTTATTATTCTTCCCGTACCTAAAACTTCTTTGGTTGGAAATGTCCTTTGCCTTTGCTACATTGGAAATATGTATTTTGTGGCCGGTTATCTAAACTAGAATCGCTCATTTTTATTAAAAAAAAAAAACAAAAAAAATATTAACGAAGAAAAATGGCGGCAATCCGAATAACCTCTTTTTTATTGCGGCGCTGTGGTAGTGAAACGCGTATGACTGTTTGTAATAAGAAAGTTGCCTTATAAGCCCCCCGATTTGATAAAAAAGACACAAATTTTCCGTCCCTTTAGATTTTTTTTTACTTTATCACCTGGGCTACAAATACACCCTAGGCAGCGTTAACCAAATGGCCAAAGTAGAGCGATGAATATCATAGGCCTGCGCAGCTTTCGTTGCTTAAGGCTAAAGTGTTTGAGGAAAGCATCACGCCAGTCTTCACATATCACTCTGAAACTTGTCTCTCACTGAATGATCAGTTGAAAATTTGTGCGACGTATATTGGTTAATCCTACTTTTAATTTTCAGGTTTATAATCTTTCAACTTTCTTTTTATATGTAAAATAATACCTCGACGAAAAATGTATAGCTTTTATCGTAACGTATCGTAACGTAAGTTTAGATTGAATCAGATCAATCATTCATCTATTAATTGCTTACATATTGCAGGAAAATAGCATACACAAATCTAAAGAAACATAAAATTATTCTGATGTCTTGCCAAGGAGACAGAAGGAATATGATAAGTATCAATAAAATAGTTTTTATTTTAACATGACATAAATCTTAATTATTGCATTCGGTTTAAAAAATAAAACTACATTCTTTAAATTTCCCATTAAATCGTGAGGGTCGACTAAGGGATTGACTGTGTTTGGAGAATATTATGCAAAGGCCTGGAAACTAATCTTAACTACTTCGAAATATGCTAAAGTAACCTTCGTCTATTTAGTGATCACACGACTCCGTGCACTCACTCGGGGAATACGGATGTAAATTTCCTCCTAACATACAAATTTTTACTGACTTTATATCAGGTGAGAATTTTGAAACAGTTCTGCTCTATAAAATACCATGAATAATAATTGATTGATAATTCTTCAAAACGCTACATTGCTGAACAGTCAATCTATAATACAGAAGAATACTCAAATCAATTGCTAACTATGGTAAAAGCTGTGTTCCTGTCGAACGGATAGCTTTGATTTCTTCCAAATTATTGTAAATCGTACGAAGTACGCCGGGTCAGCTAGTATTATGATAAAATTCAGTTGATACACATATTTTTTTCACATAAACTTAATTAATAAGTCGACCTATACCTAGGTAGGTAGATACCTATAAAATTAAGAAGAATGTCCCTTGTGATCAGCAATTTAACATAACTTTTTTTGATTAATTTCTGAAGAGAATAATATCTATACTATTATCATCATCATCAGCCTATTAATGTCCCCACTGCTGCACAGGCCTTCCCTATGGATGGAATAGGGAGATAGGGCCATGACCCACCACGCGGGCCCAATGCGGATCGGCGGGTGCTAACGACTGCAGATGCAACCGGGACCAACGACTTAGCGTGCCTTCCGAAGCACGGAGGAACTCGAGATAGAAGATTTTTGGTCACCCATCCAATGACCAACCACTGCGAAAGTTGCTTAAATTCAACGATCGCAGCCGAACGCGCTAAACACTTGCGCTATCGAGCTCCTCTGCATACTATAAAGAGAGAAAAGGATACACTAACAGACTAACTGACGCATTAACGCACAGTCAAAACGGCTGGACCTAGAATGATGAAATTTGGACAGTAGGTTCCTATTATTGTCTAGACAAGTAATAAGAAGGGATTTTTTGAAAATTAGCCTCCAAAGCGTGAAATTTGCAAAAAAAAAATGTTTGTTCGTAAAATTTTATCCCTTGGACCTATTGAATGAAAATTTTGCATAAACATTATTTAATAGATGTATACTGAGCCTGTTACATAAAATTTTTACAACTACCCTCAACCTTTTGGTCGTAGAGACATTTTATTGAGTAAATACGTTGTTTAAATGACGCAGGCATCAAGCGAGAAAAGAGTTTTGAATATCCCACCGTGCATTGGGTGATATAGGGGTTCAAAGTTTGTATAGGAAAACGAGTTTGGCTTGCTTGATAGCTTTGAAACTTGGCTTAGATAAACTAAACTAAAATGTGTTTCATATTTTTTTGAAATTTGATCTCTACGACGGGAAATAAGGATAGCAAGCAATATGTCATTAGTAGCTGGTTTTAGCCGCGACGTTTTCGTTCCCTTGGGCATTCCGGGATAAATAAATATTCAACCTATATGCCTAAACGAAACTCTTTGCTAAATATTTAATATACTCGACCTATTTACTTAGAAACTTTTTGCTTACTTGACAAATCAGGGTGGCCATACCCGCGATCAAGTAGATTTCAGATATTCGACCTGTTTTCAGCAGATTTGCTCTGATTTGTTATGAACCGTATGTGTACCTATTATTTCCGGATGCTGATTCGTATCTTGTTAATACAATACTCCCGTGCATAGCCGGGACGAGTCATCTTCTATAAACTTCTTCTGTTATATAAAGAGGGAGATGGACTTATAGATTGATTGGCTGGTTCACTCATTACGCAAAGCCAAAACCGCTGAACCTAGATTGAAGAGATTTAAACAGTCATTTATATTGTCCAGAAATAATTTTAGACGCACTAAGATAGGATTTTAGACAAATAGACAAGCAAACGATAGACATAACATGACAGAGAGACGACAAATCGACTGCGGAACACAGATCGGCAACACAAATCTTAACGTTAAAGTCTTTCCGCATATAATAATTGTACTTGTGCCGAGAGGCATGCCACCTCCTTGCTGGCCGCTGATATTCAAATCACGCTTGACAGACTGGCGAAAATATAGAAAAGCAATTTTCCTTGTCACATCTGACTTCTGACTGAACAAATTTATCGCGCAAAGATCTTTTAAATTTATCTTTGAGTTTCAAGAGTTATTTAATGTTAAATATTTCTATTCCTTTATAAATTATGTTTTTACCTTCCTTTCGAGTTTTCTCTTTTTTTTGTATTGTAGATATCCTTTTGTGTGGAGTACACAGAGCTGGGATACCACATTTTTCAAATCGGTGATCTTTTTTTACATAACATGTATTTCTATAGATATTCAAATTTAGAAACACGGATGGATAATTGTAACATTCGATACCTATAAAAATAATTTAAAAAAAGTTGGTTTCTAGATCTTCTCATTTCTGAACCAATACAATATTAAAAAAAGAACTCAGGCCAGACACAATAGAACGTGAATCTGTTGTGATCTGTCCAAAGTCAAAAAGTCTGTCAGTCTGTTGTGATCTGTGAAGTAGTCAAAAAATCTTTCAGTCTGTTGTGATCCGATAAAGATTAAAAATCTCTGTCAGTCAGTTTTGATCCGTCAATGAATCAAAACCTCTGTCAGTCAGTTGTGATCCGTCAAAGAGTAAAAACCTATGTCAGTAAGTTGTGATCTGTCAAATAGTCAAAAAGTCTGTCAGCCTGTTGAAATTCGTCAAAGAGTCAAATAGTCTGTCTGCATGTCGTGGCGTGAATACGAGGCTTCCAAAAGGTAATGGAAAAGAATTACATAAGAAACTCAGTCCGGCTACTTTCAAAATCTGTTTTAATTTATTCATGTTCGGATGCTGATTCATTATGTTTCCATAGTTTAATATATATTTACTTGTTACAGGTACCTAAATGGCTGTTTTGGAATATCAAGTTACCAATCTGCATGTGCTTTTGCCATTTTGTAAGTACAATATTCCATAATAAGATTTATAAGAATTATCCGAGAAAGCAGATTGTTTCCGAAACTCCTTATATTGGTTTTCTAAGAATAATATTTATTCTAAGATTTATATCTTACCGAAGGATAAATATACTAGGAACTATGTGAAAAACTGGAAAATAGATTGGATGATACCACAGTACAGGATTCAAGGTAGGGAATGGGTTTGGAATTGAAAGTGTCTGTAGCTCATGGTGACTGCTTACAATTAGGCGGACCATACGCTCTTTTGTTTTAAAAATGTATTCCATCAATGATTGATATATTAACACAATCGATTACTGCGAAGAGATTAGACTAAAACCTAATCTCTTCGCAGTAAGTAATAATTCAAATATAACACGAAGAGACGAACTTCTTTGTAATCCATGGATTCACGGTGCAGGTGCCGGGTCCATCGTGTAGGGGAGAGAAATTCTGAGCAGTTCCCGGGACTTGTGACCCAGGTATAGATTTCAGGCTTCACTGCGAGCTGCCCCCTTCCTAGTTTCGCCTTTCCTAGCCAAATTTGATAGGAGCCTGTTAGTGCAGCCTTAGTTACTCGTTCCAAAATTTAACTTACCGCAGTTCTCGACAGGCCTAGGTCTTTTAGAAGGTCATTTTGCTGGTATACCTCTCGCTTCTTCTTCTACCGTATATAAATTAACTAGATAGCCATTTTTAGTTAGTTCGTAATATTTATTCAATTTTATTGTGTGGTCTTTTGGAATGTTAGTTTCCCACGGTACTGTAAGCTCTATTAGAGAAGAAATTTCAAATTGCCGTAATTTTCCGTTAAAAAAGACAAAGAAAATTGACCATCTGGATTCTACATTCTGCGGCGCTTAAGGTGGTTTCTCACAGTGCGTGCAATGCCTTAAAGACGCGAACCAAAGCGATGTGCATTTAGAAGTCCATATCTGCACTGCGAGTCCATAACTATAAAGATGCGGTGCGTATGAGTTTTAAGAGACGCACCGAGGGTTCCGTACAAATCTGTAGGTATATTTACGGTTTTCGCAATTTTGCCTCTGGTATTAGACGTTGCTTCGTACTAAATTTCCCTGTAGGTTTTGATTCCCTTCCGAGTTTCAAAAATTTTCGAAAATTTATAAACGGCTGTATCTTATGATTGCGTTGGCTTAGAAATTAGATTTTTTCACAGCTCCAAGGCATTGACTTGAGTATTTGATATAAATTTCAGCTTGATACCTCAACGCGTTCATGTGAAAAAGGGTCTTAACAGACGGACGGACGAACAGAACCCTTATAGGATCACTTAGTTGTTAGGGTTCCGTTTTTTCCTTTCAAGATACGGAAACCTAAAAAGAAAATATACATAAATTAATGTAATGTTAGTGACCATGAAAGTTTGACTGTTGTAAAACTACTTTAAATTTGTGTTTGGAGAACACTGGGCAAAGGCTTGGAAACCAATCTTAACCCCTTTGAAATATGCTAAAGTAACTTATGATATTGAAGTTTGAAAGTACATTAACTACATAATTGCGAGTTAAACGAACAGTGCCGCCCCGCTCGCAGTGCAAAGCGAGCGTTAGCAGGGCAGTTGACCTACTTTAGATTTTTCTTATCTCCAGAACATGTGCTCGTGTGACAGATGGGTCCGTGGGCGGTACGTGACGGCAGCGTTATGTGTTTTGAGGGACACACAATACGGTCTTGGGTTGGGGTTTTAATACTGCGCACGTATACTTATAGGATGGGTATAATAAAGGGGGCCAGGTTGCGTAGTTATTGCGAAAATAAATGTGCGCAATAGTCGAATATTGTGATGTTTTATTTGAATCAAAATGTATTTATTGTACGTTTAACGAATTTATGTATTATATACTGGAGGCGCCTAAACCCCCATAACTTTGGATTGCGGAAATATAATAACAGTGCGAGCTCAAAGTACCCTTTAATAAATTTATCAAAAGCCCGCAAAATACGATATCCAAACACATACTTTTTTATTTAAGCCAATAAATTTGTGTTTAAACTTTTGTGTGTAAATTTAGCGATCTACGCACCTACCTTTCATAATGATTTTAATAATATTTTCATAAAGTTATGGCGTTTAAATATAAAGTTTATTTAAGAGAGCTATGGCACAGTGTATTTACCGTTCGATTTGAAGCGCCCGTCTAAGGAAATAACCTCCTCCTTACAATAGACCACAATAAAATAACACTACCTTTTGGTGGTGTTGTGTTTCTGCTGGTGAGTTGGATTCCAGGGCTCCGGGGAGTAGGGGGTTGGGCTCAAGCCTGCAAGGTGAGGATTACTAGTGGGCACTAGGCCGCGTATTCTGCCCCCACACGCGGGTCATCCTGCGCACGTCTGCGGGGTCCCCGCAATACCTCGGGAGACCCCTGCCGTGGAGCCCCGGCTAGGCCGGGAGGCTGCTGGGTGCGGAGACGCGGAAGAATCCCTAAACGGGGATCCCGCGGTTTCTGCACTAAGCAGCTTAGAGGGTATTCGCAGGGTTTTTTAGCGGTTATTATGCCGTAAAGCGACCGTAAGAGTTACGGGGTCCTCAGTGGGCAGCCACTGGGGGGGCTCGTAAGGCTTGCGGGAGCCAGGTGTGAGGTCCGTTCGGCGGTGTGCCTCTTAAAGGCGCCGTCGTCTGTAAACAGAGTTTTTGCCTGCGTCACAAAAAAAAAGGATAAAATCGGTAAAATCCTTTCCAAGTTAAAGCGTGGCCAAGGTAAATCCGACCTAGCTTTGCTTCGGTGTAGACTATGGTTTCTGTTCCCCAAGTTGTATTTTGGCGAAAATCTTAAGGACTTTGTGAAAACGCGGGTATTTATAGGTAGACCGCTTAACTGAGTCCTCGTGTGCGGGGTAAAGGGTGTGGGGGAGGGGACGAGAACGGGGCCGTGAGAGGTGCAGCTGCCGGGCGCTTGTAATTTTCACAAGAATATGCCTGCCGCCCGCACCTCTCACGGTCCTCGTTCTCGTCCTCCCCTCACCTCTGACCCCGCAAGCGAGGACTCAGTTGAGCGTTCGACTCATAGGCAATGGCGATGACATTTCTAAATCATACTAAAAAATAAAATTTAGTGAAAACGCCAGTCGCCTCTGTCAGATTGCCAAAATATTTTTTTAGCTTATTATGAATATTCTTAGGTTTTAGGCTTTTTAGGTTCACACTAGGTTAGATAAGGTGTAAACTGAGCGAGCTAGCTGTGGCAGCGTCCGGTGAAGCGTCAGGAAAAAATCGTTAATTGCACAGTTTAGATTGCGATTTTCGCAAATACGCTATGATTTTCGCGAAAATATGATTTATCAAAATGTTTAAAATAAATCAACCTTCCATGAACAATTTATATTTGACATTAGAAATTGCATGAAATAGTGCGTTCAGTGGTTTTTTGGTACGTTCGTCTCGACCATCTGTCTGTCTAGACAAGTGGGGCGGGGGAGACTTTGTTATAACGTGATTTTAGATAGATACATTATCATTCAGTTTTGCGGAAACATTGCTTTTATAAGTTTTAAGTTATTTTACTATATACAATTAGTTATAGTAAACACGATTTTTTGTTGAGAGTTCATCATTTTGTTTTATTCTTGACTAGCGGGCGGCCACGACTTTGTCTGCGTGGTTTATTTGGTTCCCCATACAAACTTTCACCGCCCATTCACCCTTTTACAAAACTTTCCCCCATTTCTTGGATACAAACTGCATACACTCGAGTGTCCAGTATATGTAGTGCACAGGTGACGTGTATACTAGACAGTGTGGCCATACCTTCGTGTGCATACAGCCATAGACTACGCATAACATGGACCAAGTATCATAACGAAGTCCCTACATCCATAGCGCATACACTACAAGGAACATAGTTAAAATTTTCACAGATATTATTCTATATTCTATACCAGACATAAAATATGACATATGTCTGAAATAAACAGGCACTCGCTTTTCTCCTACTTCCAACTATACCTGCTTTTGGGGTAAAAAACTAAACTGGATCTACCGTTCCATAAATTGCTGCTAAGTTATCCTTGAGCTATGAAATTGAGACATTAATCCGTTTGGGCTAACCCAAGAGCGGGTTGATGATAAATTTATATTGTGATAGCGTTTTCGTAGGCGTTCGCCTGAGTTTCTTGTGTAAATTTGAGCAAACAGAAAAAAACAGATGACTGTGGCAAATTATTTCAGAGTTATAAACTAATAGTTACACTAGTTGCTCGCCCTCGCTTCGCATCAGTATAGACTATAGTTTTGTTCTCAGGCTTGTATTATCTCACAATATTAGTTGCCTTACTCCTCCGAAACGGCTTAACCGATTTCTATGAAATTTTGTATCCATATTCAGTAGGTCTGAGAATCGGCTACTATCTATTTTTCATAACCCTAAATGATAAAGGTTATGCAGCCCCAACATTTTTATTTTTGGGACATTTATTGCTATTTATTTTTTTATAATTTGGCATTAAGAAATACATACAAGCCTATTTTTTTTTTCACCCTTCTACCACCAGCCCCTATTTTTATGGGGCGGTACGATGTTTGCTCGGTCAGCTAGTAAATATTATATAAACCTTCCGTGAAAAAATATTCATCATCATCATCAACAGCCTATCATAGTCCACTGCTGGACATAGGCCTCTCCAAATGCACGCCACTCAGATCGATCTTGGGCTACTCGCATGCAGCTCCTGCCAGCCACCTTGCGCAAATCGTCACTCCATCGTGCCTGAGGACGTCCTACACTACGTTTGCCTAGACGCGGTCTCCACTCCAGAACTCGTCTACCCCAACGGTTATCGGTTCTTCGGCAAATATGGCCAGCCCACTGCCACTTCAACTTGCTAATCCGGTGGGCTATGGCGATAACTCTGGTTCTCTGTCGGATTACCTCATTTCTGATGCGATCTTTCAGAGAAACGCCGAGCATAGCCCTTTCCATAGCGCGTTGAGCGACTTTGAACCTGTGGATCAGCCGTGCCGTCAGTGTCCACGTCTCGGCTCCGTATGTCATCACAGGTAGGACGCACTGATTGAAGACTTTCGTCTTTAGGCACTGTGGGATCGACGATGTCAGGACTTGACGTAGCTTCCCAAACGCTGCCCAACCTAGCTGAACTCTTCTATTCACCTCGTCCTCAAAGTTGTTTCTACCTAACTGCAATGTCTGCCCGAGGTATACATATTTTTGAACAACTTCGAGAACGGCACCGTGTATTGCAATCGGTTCCGGTAGAACATGTTCATTGAACATGACCTTGGTTTTATCCAAGTTCATCCGTAGGCCGATGCGTATAGAAGAGTCAGCCAGGTCATTCAGCATCTGTTGTAGGTCCTGCAGGGTTTCTGCCATGATGACGATGTCGTCTGCAAATCGCAAGTGAGAGATGCGTTCGCCATTTATGTTGATGCCATGTCGTTTCCAGTTCAGCGTCTTGAACATATCCTCCATTGCATTAGTGAACAATTTCGGGGAAATAACGTCCCCTTGTCTCACTCCACGATGCAACGGTATGGGACTTGTTTGCTGATTCTGTACTTGGACAGACATGGTGGCGGCTTCGTAGAGACATCTTATCACTTGGATGTATCGCCAGTCGACTTGGCAACGCTGCAGGGACTCCAGGACAGACCAGATTTCAATCGAGTCAAAGGCCTTCTCATAGTCCACAAATGCTAGGCACAGGGGCTGATTGTACTCCTCAGTCTTCTGTATAATCTGCCGCACTGTGTGGATGTGGTCTATGGTGCCGTATCCACTCCGAAACCCAGCCTGTTCCGGTGGTTGGAAGTCATCAAATCTTCGCGCAAGACGGTTCGCGATCACTCTTGAGAACAGCTTATAGACGTGGCCTAGAAGGGATATGGGTCGATAGTTCTTAAGTAGGGTCTTGTCCCCCTTTTTAAAGAACAAGACGACCACACTCCTACTCCACGCTCCTACTCCACGCTTCTCCCTTCGAACAGGACAGTGTTAAAAAGCTTTTGGAGCTCCCTCAGTACGGGTTTACCTCCAGCCTTCAAGAGTTCTGTTGTAACACCATCCTCTCCAGGGGCTTTTCCATTTTTAAGCTGTCCAAGAGCAATCTCGATTTCGCCAGTACTGACTTCTGGCAGGTCTTCGGTGAAGTGGCGTGTTAATGTGGCTCTAGAATCCTCATTTCCGGGATCAGGTCGAGATGCATGTGATGCGTATAACTGGCTGTAGAAGTCTTCCACTTCCGAAAGGACTGCCGGCTTTGAAGCAACAACTTCCCCACTTGCTGTGGTCAACTTCGTCAGATGGCTTCTTCCAAGAGATTGTACGAACACTTTGGACCTTCGATTCTGCTCGATCGCTCTCTCGATCGAGAGAGTATTGGAGCATCGGAGGTCGTGTCGTACGTGCTTACTGATCTCTTGGTTTAGAGTCCGCTTTGCCGACGAAGTGACGGGTGGGTTTTCACGTCGTTCCTTCATTAGCCCTAAAGTCTCTTCCGAAAGCTTTGACTTCCTGCCCTTACGCTGCGTTGCACATAGTTTCGTACCCTCTTCCCTGAGAAGCCGAACCACATTTTCGAGGTTTTGGTTTACGTCTGATGTGGTTTCCACGGCAGCAAATCGGTTCTCCAGATTTGACTGGAACGTTTCAAATCCTGTTATAGATTGGAGCAAAGTAGGTTGGAGCCTGGATTTCATTAAACGGACGCGCTTGGCCTTAAAGTTGATATTCAGAGAGCCCCGGACGAGTCGGTGATCACTACCGGTATTGAACCTGTTGATCACGGAGACGTCTCTGAATATGTACCTCTTGTCCGTCATGATGAAATCGATCTCATTTTTAGTCATAGTGTCGGGGCTCTGCCATGTCCACTTCCTTTGGAGCTGTTTCTTGAAAAAAGAGTTCATCAAGAAGAGCCCCTGCTGTTCGAGGAAGTTGACGAGCATTTGCCCCCTATGATTTCTGCTTCCAAATCCATGGGATCCTACTACCGATTCGCTGCAATTCTGTACTCCCACTTTAGCGTTGAAGTCCCCCATAACAACGTTGTAGTGGGTCTTAGTAGTGGAGTGGAGGGCCCTCGATATATCATCGAACATATCCTCCACTTCGTCGTCTGAGTGTGTCGAGGTCGGTGCGTACACTTGCACCACCTTGAGGCTATACCTCTCGGTGAGCTTTATAATAAGGTACACTACCCTGTTCGACACGCTGGACATTTCCACAACGTTATCAGCAAGGGACTTATTTACCAAAAACCCAACGCCACCTTGGGACTGTTGGTCTCCCCCGCGGAAGTACATTAGGTGGCCCGATTCGAGGGTTATGGTGTCCTCCCCCTCTCTTCGGACTTCACTTAACCCTAAAATGTGCCACCTAATCTTTCCAAGTTCCACCTCGAGTTGCGCCAGATGCGAGTCAAGCCGTAGCGTGCGTCCGTTGTACGTCGCCAGGGTCAGTCTTTTGTGGTGGCCTCCCGTAGCCCGGAGATTCTTGGCACCCCCCGCCCCACCGTTACCGTGGTCGCCACCGTGACCAGGAATAGCGGGGCTGCCGGGAACTGGGGGCCGTGGCTTGAGTTTCTTGTGCATGAAGGTTTTGCCCATAATCGCCACGCTGGGCAGGCGGGTTGGCGGCGAAAAAATATTAAACATATATTAACTGATAGGGAACATTTTGATGCGTAGATTTCATACGGATCCCTAACCTTTTGAAAATATTCTATTGCGTATCAGGGATAATGTGGGAATCTAAATGTCAAAATTTTGTCTAAGCGGTCCAGTAGTTTTGGAGCCTATTCGGATCGGTGGGTGCCAATGACTGCAGCTGTAGCCGGGACTAATGGCTTGAAGTGCCTCCCGAAGCTCGAAGTGCCTCCCGAAGAATAAGTTTTTGATCACCCATCCAATGACACACCATTGCCAAAGTTGCTTAACTTTCACGATCGCAGTTCAATCGCCCTAACCACCTGCACCGAAATAATAATATAACTACTGGTGTTCTCTACAACCAAAGTTCTGTGCATTATTATCGAATCGCACTTATTATTTTCAAAAGTTTCCTCTGTTTAATTCAGTAATTTCGACCACACAAATAAGACAGGTGTTTATAACGGAATTTAATTCGAGATTCGCTCCTCAAACTAAGTAGATACAACTTGAAGGATATCCCAAATTTATTCTCTCCAACCCTCATCATTAAAAGTTGCGACAGTGACGTCGACCGTCGCCATATTGAATTATCAAGTCCGATAAAGCTGTGTTCTCACTAGCTATAGTTCACGTAGTGTCTATACAGAGTTTTCGTGGATGAACGGTAGAGGTACGAATTTCAGTCGTAAACATTGGTTATGGCTAGGTTTGCTAACTTTTTTATATAACAAAAAATAAGTATATTTAGATCGGAGAAGAAAAATAAACAGTATTCTAGAGAAATTAATCCCACTAAAATAATGATCATGTACAGTGCTGCGAAGACGACACCATAATACGACTCGCACTGTCAAAAAGTTACCAGATCTGATGTAAAGCTAAGCTGTTAACTCTACATGCCCTAACTCTACAAGACCTACCTTCACAAATTCACACCTTAGTCAAAATACGTGGATTGACTATTTTGCTACACTCACATGGGTAAGGTGAAAAATGTATCTACTGTTCATCACTTTTCTGTTATACAATAGCTGTTGTAGTAACGAAACGGCCAAACTACATATTTGACTAATGTGTAGAGTTTGTGAAGTTAGGCTTTGTAGAGTTAGGGCGTGTAGAATTAGAAAAATGACTCTACATGACAACTGAAAACTTTTTGACAATACAAGTCATATGCTCTCTTCTTGGCAACATTTTACAGGAAAATATTATCGGTGGGATAAATTTATTTCGAACAGGAACGGTTTCGGCCCGCATGTGAGTAACTAGCTTAAACGTTTCCATCGTCTAAGCCGATAATGCCTCTCATTAAGGTCAAATGTCGTATACTAAATTATTATGTTGTATCGCCACTTTGTTTCTTCATAAAGGTCAGGTTGGATAAACAGTAGAGGTCATTATAATATGCCACCGACGCGACGTACTGTCAGTATTCGTATGAATTTTATAATAACAGCCCAATCTAAAGGACTGAGGCGCAACACACACCGGGCGAGGCGCGGCGAAGATACTGAGACTTTAATAATTTAAGTTAAACCCTAATATCTATAGCATAGGTTTAAAAATTGCATGGCAAACATGAAACAATATACATGCGGCGCATATCATAGCACAGCTCTGCGATGCGCCCTCGAGTCGAGAGCCGGCGCACTAATACACCGCTCCGCTCCGTGGCTCTAGGCCGCGCTCAAAATCGCCGCGCGCTGCTCCGTGGCTCTTGACCGCGGACTCGGAGTCACAGCGCGTAGTATATCTACGCCACGCCTCTCCTGATGTGCTGTGCGCCTAGAGCTTCGTATATACGAGCGGCGCGTAGCCAATGGCATCGCAACCATCGACGAGTTGGTCGACAGCTGCCGTCGACGGGATGACAGCTGTCGGCTCGTCGTTCGGCTGATGGTTGCTGCCGAAAGGTGGCGACGGCTGCAGTTGTGATGCCGTCAGCTGCCAGCCGCTCGTAAATATGAAGCTTAATGTATATTGTGACTTCGATACTTTTATTTTATCTAATGTTGAAACAATTGTTGTTTACTAATACATCGATGTTATGACGTACGCTTGTGAGACATGGACCCTAACTGCGGGAATCATACGTAAATTACAAGTCTCCCAGAGAAGTATGGAACGGCGTATGCTCGGCATCAGCCTGCGTGACAGAATAAGGAACACGATCATAAGAAGCAAAACTCGAGTGATTGATATCGGATACCGGGTCGCAAAGCTAAAATGGTCGTGGGCCGGGCATCTGTGCCGCCGCAATGATGGTAGATGGAGCAAAAGCGTTCTGCAGTGGAGACCCCGTGAGGCCAAACGGAGCGTAGGGAGACCTCCAGCCAGATGGTCCGATGACATCCGTGACTCCGTAGGACATCTATGGCACCAACGGGCCTCAGACCGTGCCAGGTGGAGACATATTGGAGAGGCATATGCCCAACGGTGAGCAAATAATGCTGTGAAGAAGAAGAAGAGAATACATCGATGTATTTTACTTTAAATTGTATGTAACTTCTTTATTATTGGAACATAGGGTAGATAGTTGCATTACATAATTTTCAACTACATGGAAGTCCTAAATAATAAACATAAAGTGCTTTAAAATACCAAGATTATAGTATCGTGTCGCGGTTATAAAATTAGGATTAAACATTTTATTTTTATGGGAAACCAATTTTTCTATGCAGACAAAGCCATATACAATAGGGTAATCAGTAAGGTCGTCGTGTATAAATAACTTCAAAAGATAAGGCAATATTGTGTATAAAGTTAAATCGTCGATAAGTAATGATCATAGGTAAGTATTGGATACACACACAAAATAGAGAATTAAGTGCCACAATGCAAAGTCCTTACACGTTATTATCTTTTGTTACCTTGCGGTTATTCATAGTCGTGGAAAATGTGTTTGATACTTTATACCAAAGGGTCACTTTACACCGGAATGGCAGTGGCCAGCAGCGACGCAGCACGAAATATCCTCACTGAAACCGATGTGAAATAATTTTAAACTTTATCTGCATAATTACAAAGACCAGTAGGTATCGCTTGAAAAGGTTGCGCGGGCGGCCGCGTAGATTGCACGGGCGATATTGGTCTTTTAAGTGTGTAGGTAGATAAAGTTAAACTTATTTCATTTTTAATTCTGCTTTCAGTGAGAAAGTGCATCACATCGCATCGCATGTGTCGGGAAGGTGCAACCAAAGCCTTCCTTTATTATCGAATCTGAACTAAAATAGATGCTTTATACTCAGTTGCATTACAAAAGGAAGCCTTTGTAGAATTCCACGTTTTTAAATACAAACGTGGAATTCTACAAAGGCTTCCTTTTGTAATTTCTTTGTCTATTTTCATTTCATGAATGCTTATAGAAATCTTATCGGATTTCATACTGGACTGGGAACGAGAGCAATACTTAAATTGCGCTGAATGCTAACTTTCACTAGCTGATTATAGAGGATGAGCTGGCAAGCCATTGGCAATCCATTGTGGTGTAGTATAAGTTTGAATCCCGATAGGTGCATATACTCGTCTTTGTGTAATAAACACAAATGTTATTGTTCCCAAGTCATGGTTGTTTATAGTTGTACCTATATTGTTTTATTAGGTACTAGCGGCCACCCGCGATTGCGTCCGCATTAACTTTAGTTTTTTGACAATCCTTCAGGCACCTGGCACTTTTCTGGGATAAAAAGTATCTTATGTCTCAATCCAGGTCATAAACTATATGTGCACCAAATTTCTTGTCAATCCATTCAGTAGTTCTTGCGCGAATGAGTTACAGACATACAAATTGGACAACATAAATGCGCGTGTGGTGATTATTTTGAAGCGGTGTTATTTTAAAACTGTGATATCTCTTAAGATATTGATTGAAATCGATTGAAGTTACAAATAATGTTGATCGAAATCAAATACTTGTGATGAATAATTTGGTAATTTTGTTAAGGAATAATTATCTTGTTTATAAAAACACCTTCGCAGATAATGCATTATTTTAGAACAAATTTGATTACCACAAAAGGGTTATAGTGAGACAGCTTAAAAGATGCTATGAGATTGAGACATATGCTCTTGCGGACTTTGTTTGTTGGTAAAGGACAACAATTTCTTTATACATGACTTTTATGTTACTTTAACGCACGCATTTGTTTATGCAGCGTACGCAACGAAAGCTCTTAAAAGGAATATATTTTTCCCGTTTCCGCAACATAAATAATACAATAAATTGATTTCACTCACTGTCCAGAAAAGTAAATTTGCTAGGGTCAGTTTCTTTATTTTTTTTTAAGATTCTTCCTTTTCAGGGAAGGCAAAAGGAACAATGCCCAGAAATATTGTTTTAAACTTTCATGGTCACTAACATTATAGATATTAATGGGATTGATATCATGTACCTTGTTTTTTATGAGTCTCCGATATTTCGGCACTGTTGCAAGCGCCATGATCACGGAGTAACTGAAGTAATTGCCCGTAGATGTTATTGGCAGACATATCGGTCTACCCTCTGACGTCGTCTTTTACTGCGTTCGATACTACCACTACCACTGATCACATTCTCACTATTCACTCGCATTTGTTCCCGGCACACAATACTCTCTCTACCCGCAATTACTTCAGTTACTCCGTGATCATGGCGCTTGCAACAGTGCCGAAATATCGGAGACTCATAAAAAACAAGGTACATGGTAACAATCCCGTTAATATCTATGATGCCCAGAAAGCCTAGTCTTGAGTTTATTAATCTTCTTTTTTTACATCAGAATGTCGGTGTGATTCATTCTAATGTTGGCTTTTTTTAAGCTCCTGTGGGAAGTACTACAATAAAGTTCTCACGTCTACTTGACCGGAATAGCGTATATTTTAAAGATTCCACTAATTCTTCAGTTGCGCAGACGGTTGTAACACACAATCATAACCACTATGAATGAATTTAAGAATAATAATTAATTCTTTTACACACACTCGATAAAATCCCGCCAAAAACTCTTTTTTTTTCATATTATCACTATTTATTTAATATATAGTGGTAGGCTTGTACATAGAGCCAAATTCATTTTTATTTTTATGTCGAGTTTAATTTTTGAATAGTCGTGTTTGCTTATAAACACTGTTCTGCTTATGAAACTAATATGTCATAAAGTATATTATGAATATTTAATCAAGGGATTGCATATCTATTCTAGACTTCGTTTACGTATGTTAATTTTGCAATTAATGCTTTTTAAATATAGATTTGTCATTATTATTTACATAGAAATATTTAAATTACAAAGTTTTAAACTACTTAAAATCAAAAAACTTAAAATAAGAATAATCTTAAAACATACCTACTTAAATAAATACAAATTTACGAAACGAAAAATATATTCCCCCCAGTGCCACCGTCAGGAATAGTGTCCAATAGGCTGACAGCATTTCCTCGTTGGATAGCAAGACTGATCCGTTGACTAAGGTATCTGCCAGCATTTCGATTACTAGTCACCTCGTTGAGTTTTTTGGACAATTCCTTAAAAAAGGAACGAATGCTAGGACCCATGCTCCCATAGACTCAACACCAAACGGCAGAAATATGTAGTTCTTATTGAGAGCTGAATATTTTTGCTGCCTGGAGCACTTAGCAGAGGCCGCCGTCGCGCCTGCAGCTACTGTATGGCACGGAACTAGCGTATCCACGCAAGTAGCGTCCCATACAAGAGGACGACCCTGCATCCAAGAAATGAGCGTCATTTCATCAGGTCTCTTGCCATCGTCTCGGAAGATGTCACTTGGCTTTGTCCTTGTGCTTTGTGACTGCTGGTATATTGACAGCGACAAGAGCCCTGCGGATGACGTCATTGATGCAGGCGTGGCGGAGACTCAACCAGCGCTTATTTGGCACGAGAGACCATGGTAACCCAACTCACCGACGCGAGTTTCGCAACGACAGCAATGAGGATCATTGGTCTTGTCACCAAGTCTAAGTGATATGGATAGAGTGCTCCTGTCAAGCAAAGTCCCGATATTGGCTGATGGAAGAGCTTGCAGCCAGGAATCAGACTCTGCTTGAGAGACTGCTAGGAGGCGAGCACGCTCAGTTGCGATTCCAGAGGAAGCTAAAAGATCACTCTGAAGACGCAAACAGAGCGGTTCGTCCCACTGCCTCAGAGAAGATAAGAAGGATGGTGGATCTACTCCCGGGCATGCCCTACACCAAGCTTTCTCTGGTTTCTGCAATGTGAGCCTGCTCCACTAGGCCTAAAGAAGGACATAATATTTTATTAAAGAGCTCGATTGTACCATATGCAAAAGACAGAAAAGCGGAAAGTGAAATTATACTATATATTTACGAGTACCTTAACCTCCGAAACGAACAGGGAGAGAGGCCTGCTTCCAAGAGTTTTCAGAAAATGAACAATTTAGAATTTTGAAAAGTACCTCCCTAAGCGAATTGTCAATAGATGACAGAAGCCTAGGAAAAAGCCAAAAATGAGCACTAAGTAAAAATTTTATGAATTTTGGGATAAAACCGCAAAAACGCATTAAATACAAAGCCATGTGAGGATTGATTTTCAATATTTTTCGGAGGACTGCAGAAATTTGGAAATTCGTTCATCAATAAAAATTCGGAATAGCATAGATGGGGAAGAACCTAGGAGACGGAGTGATTTATTATTTATTAATAAAGATTTTATTTTAAAATTATTGCATTTCCATGATAAAAATAACAACGAATCTAATATCAATTGAAATTCAATCTTCAAGGAACCACATCTATTGATAATTGGGTGTAGTAAACGCGCTATTTAAACACAAGCTTTGATGCCAACAATTAACTGTCTCCAATTATGACGGGGTAAACAACATAACTAATTTAACCAACCAGCTCATTATTCCAAACTCGACCGTAAATCAGGATGAACACATAAATTGGTGTCACCATAATGCTGGCTCTGTCACACTCAGAAAACACGGTGCGGAATTATTATCAAAGCCTGAATATACCTCTAGCAGTCACCTAACAGTAATTTTATTTTGCAAACAAAAGAGGTTTTGTTCTTTTTTATCTCAGCATGCTTGCTGAATCATGATGTCAAATAAGTAGCAACAAATTACAAAAACTACAGAATCTTATGGGGACAGCAACTGTCGTGGGTGTTGCTGATCTATAGACTACTAGCTTTGATACCCGGCTTTGCTCGTAAGTGGATATGAGATTACTTGGTAGTTGAAATAAAAAAATAAAATATGACGCAAAAAGTAAAAAAAATATTGAAAACATTTTCTCATTATTAACACTACTTGTTTATAAACAACCTTTTTCATTTTATTGTCCGGGGTATATATATAAAGAAAAATGTTAAAATTGGCCTATGAACCAACAGAAATTTGGCATTTATGATAATTCTTAGTATATTTTTTGCGATAATTATCAGTATTTAGATTGTGACGGACACTTCCAGTTAAGTAAGCTAAATTAAAAAGTTAAAAAATAATCTGAGGCAATAAATACCATTTTACGTGTATAATCTATGACAGCGCTGCAAACAAAACACTCTTTTTAGGGTTCCGTACCTCAAAAGGAAAAACGGAACCCTTATAGGATCACTTTGTTGTCCGTCTGTCCGTCCGTCCGTCTGTCAAGACCCTTTTTCTCAAGAACGCGTGGAGGTATGAAGCTGAAATTTATATCAATTACTCAGGTCTACTGTCACTTGAAGCTGTGAAAAAATCAAACTTCTAAGCCAACGCAATCAAAAGATACAGCCGTTTATGCCGCAAATTTTCGACACTTGCAAGGGAATCAAAACCTACAGGGTGCTTCCCGTGAACTCAGAATCTTGAAATTTGGTACCAAGCAACGTCTTATAGCATAGATAAAGGAAAAATTACGAAAACCATAAATTTTTAGTTACATCACATAATATATTTTTTTCTAATAATTTTAACCTTACTACCCATTTCCTCATAAACGCGTAGAGGTATTAAATTGAAATTCATACCAAATACTCAGGTCTATAATACCTTTAAGCTGTAACAAAATCAAACTTCTATGTCAACGCAATCAAAAGAAACAGCAATTTAAGCTGCATATTTTGAAACTCGCAAGTACTCGCAAGGGAATCAAAACCTAAAGGGTACTTCCAGTCCACCTAGAATCTTGAAATTTGGCATGAAGCAACGTTTTATAGCACACATAAAGGAAAAATTCCGAAAACCTTAAATTTTTAGTTACATTACAAAATATATATTTTTTAATAAATATAAACTTATTACTTTTTTCCTCATGAACGCGTAGAGCTATCAAGTTGAAATTCATATCAAATACTTAGATCTAATTGCCTTTAACACGTGAAAAAAAAAAAAATTCTAAGTAAACGCAAAAACGCAAAACGCAAAAGTACAACCATTGATACCGCATATTTTGAAACTCGCAACTACACGCAAGGGAATTAAAACCTAAAGACCACTTCCCGTTGACATAGACAGCGGCGCGCGATCCGCATCATAGGCGATGAGGAGGTGACTAAACACCTTGAGCCTCTTCAATTACGCCGTGACGTGGCGTCACTAAGCGCGTTCTATCGTTTGTACCACGGCGAGTGTTCTGAGGAGTTATTCTCTCTTATCCCACCTTCCCCTTTCCTTCAGAGGACCACGCGCGCTGGCCTACGTTGTCACCGTCTTACTGTGGCGACAATTCCAACGCGTACAAAGAAATTTGGTGACTCATTTCTTTGTCGCACTATCCGTAAATGGAATGCTCTGCCCGCTCACGTGTTCCCTCCCTCTTACAACCTGGGATCCTTTAAAAGAGGCGTGAAGAAGCAACATGCAGGTCGGCAGGGTGAGGATGGCAGGTAGAACTGCTGTATCAGCTATCTTCGCGTCTGGACTTCACCTTCACTTAACATCAGGTGGGGTGGAGTCATTTGTCGGACCTAACTATAAAAAAAAAAAAAAATAAGTAATTATACCACCAAAAAAATTGTGATTGTAAACATAATTGTAGTTACAGCAATGACCGCGAGTTATTATACTATGTATGGGGAGGGCAACATTTTTCAAACGGCAGAGACGACCTCACTCATCGTCATTCAATCCCGATGTTTTGGTGAATGTAGCTGTATAATCTAAATGCGTCCTAACTGCTTAAAGTGTTAATGTTGCAATAGAATGTATAAATACAACAATATTCGGCAGCAAACTCAATATGTACACTTCATCTTCTCGTCTGATTGTTGTGGGAGACTTCAATATAGATTTTAGAATGAATCCCCAAAATGGAATTTCCACATATTTTTCATCCATAAACATGTTTCCGTTAATAAACAGTAGCACTACACGAAGTTGTACAACTATTGATAACGTTTTTTCGAACTTCAATGTTCAATGTGGTACTATTCATAACTTTTTCAGTCACCATTTACAGGTCTGGTTCAAATTTAATACTTAATTAATATTTTTGAACCAGATTTCTAAATAGTGACTAAAAAACTTAGTAAATAAATAACTTTAATAAAAGAACTTTCGCAAGTCTGCTGCAAGGCTAGTATAAGTGTTTCAGTTATATTATAGATAAATGATATGTGTTAATATAAAATAAAGGATTACTTAAACGATAAAGAGATCTTTGTCTTAAATTTATGCTCCTCCATCTTTCCCCATTGTAATGTTATGAATTTCATTTTGCAATAAAAATACCATAGTTATGACTCGATTGTCGTAATGAACGAACTTTGTAAACCTTGCAGGTTTGTACGGAACCCTCGGTGCGCGAGTCCGACTCGCACTTGGCCGGTTTTTTTTTCCTAATGCCGGCACTTCACTTGGCTATTCGTATTTGCTTTTTTAAAACATGACATCAGTCTGTCGTTTTCATTCCTTATTAAGCATGACAAGGACAAACAGTTATCAAGTGAAGGGCTGGCATAAAACTAGATACTCTGTGGTGCAGGCAGTTTGCATTCGTAGTAATCTGTGGCATTCGTGCATTCCAAAGAGTAGTATAATATACCGGGAAGTGAATTCTCGTTTTGGATTACCTGTTGTGTTTTTATTTGCGATTGTTTTTCCTTTAATTTAACTATTTCGACTATCTAATATGCCATCGTTGTTACCAAAGAGCAGAGACCTTATTACCAAGTGCTAGTGAACCTGTGCCACAACATCCTGAGAAGATCATACTGCCAAATTATTCAAGAACACCTGATACACATTCACGCCGCATATTTACATAATATACATGTGGTATACGAATAAATACAATATACAATATGATACAATTATGTGTAAAATAGTCAATAAATAAGAAACAAAACGAAAGTTTTTATTTTATTCATGATTCCTACCTAACCAAGTTTTTCCTAATAATTATTCTTTAAAATCGCACCGAATAAAATGAATCAGTTGTGATATTAATTCACTTCATACTAAGTTCATAGATTGACCTATGTTTCATTGAATATTAAACATAACCTCAAAAAAAATATAGTTTTCCTAATGATTTAAGTTCTCAGGAGTGTCCGTCAATAATCTTTGTTTTTACAGTCATTTACTTGCGATTTCGAACGTAGAAAATAATATTTCATGATTGTTGGTTCTTAGGCTAACTATGTATGGACGCAGAACAATGTCTTTTATCGAATTTCCTACTCTTGATCAAGCTACATATAGCTGACCGTGAGAGAAGCAAGATTCTTTGAGGTTGATGCTACAATATTGTAAAGTTTGTCCTTGTGCTTTGTTAATTGTGAAACTAAAGGCTAATATATTTGTAAACTGCAATCTTTTAAATTGAAATGGCAATTCAGAAGAGATCAGTGGTATTTTACTTTCTCACACCTTCTTGAAGTTCATATACACGACAACAGATGGCACCACTACACTTAATTTCCAACTTCAAATACTCGACAACAGTTGGCGCCACTACACGTAATTTCCAAGTTGAAGGGTTAAAAAAACCTTTTAACTTTAAAAAAACGCCCTTTAGGTTAAAACGGGAACTTTCTTGTTCGAGGGGGGGGGGGAGGGGTTCTAATTTTATTAAATAAAAAATGATAATGATGATGACAGAATATTTTCAAAATAGAACGTAACGTATGTAACAAGTACTTAACAATAATTATTCGCTTTATGAGTAGATTAAATAAATCATTTAATTTACAAAGTAGGGCACCTGGTAGGTATATTAAAATTGAATCTTCTAGTTAATTCATTTTTTAGCTGCTAGTGGGCCTTAGATTCACAACACACAGGAATTAGTTAAGTTACAAAGTAAAAGGTACATTACGCCTGAATGCAAAAAAAGAAATACCAAGGAAACAGAATATCATTTAGTGAATTCTGTTATCTCGCATGAGAGTATTAGTAAGTAGGTACCACTTTTCCTATGATTTATAAAAAGATGATCCCAATAAAGGATTACGATTTACCATAAGGAGGGATTCCCGGCAAAGGAATGTAATTTCCAAAATGGTTTTCAATCCAACGACGTGAGGCCGCTAAGCATAATTTCACAGCTCATGTCTTTGGAAATATCTTTCATAACAAATATTTTTCCCTTTACACGTTCAACGCCGTGACACTGAATGCACTGGACACACATTCGCTGCCAATATAACACTTATTGCTTAGTAATAAAGATGTTGTTAACATCATTTTGAACTGGTGGAGTCTTGGATGCAAGAAAGTAAGTCTATTTTCATTGACGGCTTTCCATAGGATGAAGTGTTTTGTGGTTTATAAGCGGAAATAAAAATATGAGACGTTTTATTTTCTATTTTGTCACGGTTTACCTGTTCGTAAAGTTCCAGGAAAGTATCATTTTACTGTGTAAGCATGAGAACGTGTTGCAAAGGAAATATTCATTGTATGTATTTTATCCGTATTCAAAGAAGGTAGAAACGAAGAAAAACAAAATTTTATTTATTTTTATCAAAAAGTTATTAACTCGAACGATGAGTTAGATAGTAGAAAAAATAACGATAGATATTTGGATACATTTAATCATTTTGCTTACTAACGATTATTACTAACAAACTAGTACTGGAAAGAAGTAACTTAAAGAACAGTAAGTAGTGCTCTCAAATTATTCGCGTGAGCTATAACCATTCCTTAAGTTTACTATTAAGGAGATAAATTCCAAAAAAGATATTGTGACTGCAAAACTTTTTTGCTATCAACAAGCTTATTTAAAATTTTCATCTTCAAAATTGTCGAAATTTTAATGTTTTATGGTAAGAACTGATTAAGTGGAATGCCAAATTATTAAGTTTAATTTTAATTTCCTTTGTGATAGATATAATACGTTAACTGCTATTAGCCTTAAAATTCAAATGTGCCATAACTAAAATATACCTGTTTACATACCTGAAAGTGAATGTTATGCCTAATTAAATACAGTAAAATTATACGAAATTCCTCGAAAAGCTGCTTTATTTATTAAAGAGGTAAAGCATTTCTAAAGAAGTACCTCTAGCTAGCAGAGTTCATTAAAGTTTGGCCGCAAAATATCTGCATTATTAATGAAAGGTTTGAATTCCGGCTGTCACCCGTTGAGTTTCGTTTTTATACTAACGATCGATAGAATACTATCGAGTGTCGGCTCGTTTGATTCTTCTTGACAAAGAATTTATCCAACAACTCAATTTCAAATGACACATAGTAAATACGAAATATTAGAAAAGAAATATCGGAAAACAATAAATATTATTTTCGATAATACAACTAAAACGTTTTGTTTTCTCGTAGATATTTGCTTCTATTACACTCTGTTCAGTAGAAAAACCCTCTGAATATATAGGACCATATATGTTTCAAACAAACCAATGTAATATTGCATTATCCGTCTGATGTTAAAAGGCAGTTTCAAAAGTAGATGACGCGACAAAAGCCTAAAAAAATACCTATTCTTCAGAAACGACCGTGGTCCTCTGTTTATAAAACATAATAGCTAGTCACGCAAAACACCCTTTATGAATGCTTTGTATGAATTTACAATTGCTAGTGGAATAAAAACTCTGCTAAATATTTCATCTAATATATAGCTTTTGCCCGCGACTTCGTCCGCGTGAACATATCTGTTTTTTTTATGTCTGCTTACTATTCAAAAAATATAAAATTAGTGGTTTTATATTTGAAAACATAAATAACGTGTCAATTTCCGGGTAATTTTAAATTATAAAAGCGGCATTCTCTGCGAAAAACAATGAGTGCAATTCAAGATCCAGTTAAGTTGTAAAAATATAAATAAATCCTGACGTGGCTCAGATTGGTTTCAGAACAGAACAGAGAAACTTAGAAGAGTATTATGAAAAACCTAAATTGATTGTCTAGGATGGAAGTACTTTAGCCGGTAAAAATATAACTTAACGATGTGATAGCTTTAGAAGGTTTTTCAGTATTAGTAGTAATAAATAATTACTGTAATTCATTAATAGATGAACAAAAAACATTTGGGGAACCGCAGAACTGTTGAATTTCGTTTGATTTCGGCAAAAATAAGATCGAATCGAAGACTTACAACATACTTTTCCCATCGGCTCTGCCCATGAGATAAAAGCGTGACTTGAATGGCCCTCAGTAAAAGTATCTGTGCACTACAGTAACAGTAAATGGTCTGATAACGACAAATTAGCGATTTTAAATGTTGAAGTCCTATGAATGACAGAAATACTGTAGTAAAAACTGACAATGCAATAGGCAATTCATTCAGTAGAGTTTCCAAACACTTTAGATATAATGCAACTGGTATTCCGTATCACGAACTCTTACCACTGTTTGATATGCTTATCATGTTTCTATTTACCTAAAATTGAACTTTTTTGTATTCAATTCAATTTAATTCCATTTAATATATTTATTGTTTCATGTGGTAATTACAAGTTCGTGATATTTAGTTTCAGATCCAAACATGAACCCTGTAAAGGCATTACAATTTCAATACACAAAAAAATAATAAAATAATGTACACACAATTATAATCTATTCGAGAAAATTTTAGATTACAAGTACGCTACCTTTCATCAAAAAAGTCTTGCATACTATAGGAGGTTTTATTCAATAAATATTGTTTCAAAAGTTGTGCAAACATTTTACGTGTTGTTCTACGGTTGTATATTTAGGTAATTCATTATAAATTTTATTTGCCTTTATTTGTGGAACTGAACTATGGATTTTAAGACTTGATGAGGGTAAGGCTAAATTATCTTTGTATCTCAAATTAATTGATGTACTAGAACACACCTGTTTTAGGGGAAATATTGAGTGTAATATATTATGCAGTATTAAGCTCAAAATCAGTTTAGGAAAATTGATCTGTGACTGTTTGTACACACCGTCTCAGTCATCCTTACCTGGCCGGATATACTCTTTTTGAGAGGAGTTTTGACTATCTACTTTTTGTAAAAATACATGGGAACATTTTGTTTTAATCAAAACTCTACAAAGTACTCTATTAAACCTAGTTTTATATGCACCTAATTGGTACCTAAGTGGAGTTCAGTCCTAAAGAGAACTAAAGCGACAAAACATCGCTCCAACCATTCTCACTTTCCATGCCTGAACCCAGTAATTCTGAAAGCTTTATTCACCAACAAAAATACCACCAGAAAAATCGTGGCTACTTAATTGAGTTCTTCTGTAAGGTGGAGATAATTTCCCTAGACTGGCTATCCAATTTGAGCTGAAACTGACTATACTATTTATTAGAAAGAAAGAAGGAAAAATGTTTTATTTGGTGACACAAATTAATACAGGAAAAGTTATACCTTATACCTAAATACAATAATGAAGTCTAAACATTTGCATCACTAAAAAGGTTGCCCGCTCAGAATGTGTCGAATGTCGTAGACGCTGGCCTTCCGTGGTTACCTTAGAAAGTAGGGATGAGAGCACTAATAGCCACGTCACATCAATTTTTAAGATACTAGGAAAAAAGTATAAAGTGTTAATACTCCGTCTCAGATCAAGTCGGTCACGGTTTCAGGAGGAATTTGTTTACTATTTTTGTTTCCTTTCGATTTATAAATCGATCAGATTTATGCTTAAAATATCGGATACTAGGAAGTTGATGACTATAAATTTACTACATATACAGTGTAAATAATGATTACACCAGAACTACTTAACTCCTTCTATTCCTTTTCACTGTTTATTAAGTACAAAAGGTGAACCGTGTCATTCTAAAAGTACCACTGCTATTCTCATTCATTAAAGTGGTCCCGCAAAATATCTGCATTATAAATTAGAGGTTCCAAGTCGCACCGACACCCGTGAAATTTCGTTTTGAAACTAATAGCGCATTCATATATGCGCACGTTTATTCACGTTAGCACAATGGGCTCACGGACACCCTAGATTAAACTAGATGGCTGGCTACACCACGGACGCTTTGAAAAACTGAAAGGAGGTTGCAACTCCTGTTTTCTTATTACTGATGCGGTCAGACAGTACTGCGGATATTACGAGTGTTTTACTTATGAGCAGGAAGAGATATGAGAAAATGGGAGGAAAGTGTTCAAGTTGTATATCGAGTGATGTTAAAAGAAAGAAAAGTTAGCATAGACTATGATTTTTGATTAGAGTACTTATTTTGTTTTTAGTTTTATAGATAGATTTTTTGATGCTCTATAAAAGCTGTTTCATATTTTACAATGGAGAGTTCGTACGTCCAAAGTTTGGAAATTTTGTTTTAGGAATAGAGTATTCGGTTATCAATTTTATCGATAGATTTTTTATAGTATCTAAAATTTGTTTAGTATTTTGCAATGAAGAGTTTATACGCCCCATTTTTTATTGTATTCCGCGCTCTCAACTAATGTTGATTCTTCACAATCAACATTAGTTGAGAGCTCGAGATCAGGGCTTCACGGCATATATTTATCTCAGACAGCAGGGTGAGGATAGCTGGAGCTGTATCAACTTCCTTCGCGACTTCACCAATTGGATGGTGTAAAATATTTTACTGGGTCTCGTATAAAATTATACGACACAACTGAGAGCTCTTCTTTTATTGAGCAGGCTGCCCATCTCTACTTTAATCGAGCACGCGACTTCCTTACTTTAAGTTTTTTGACAATTCCAGAGGAACTTAACATTTTTCCAGGATAAAAGTATACTATCCCAATCCAGGTCATACATGCGTACAGAAATTCATCCTCATCCATGCAGTACTTTTTGAGTGTATGAGTAACAAATATACAAACATTAACATTTATTATATTAGGTAGGTTATATCTGAACATATTTGGCATTATAATGAGGGTTTACCCTTTGTTAATAGAGAAGCAGGTGAAACAGTAAGGTTTTAAGCAATCAGGTAGAGGTCGGTAAGGAGCTCAATATCAAGATACTCGAAATAATAGACAGCCATGAACCCTTGTGGCTTTTGTTCGTTGTAGGCATATAAACTTTCCTTTCCCCTGGGGTAGGTACTGAACCCAGCAACACTATCAATGTAATGCTCTATGTAAGCAACACTCGCAAATTCTAATTTTATAGAGACAGGTAATGTATTGCAGAAGTGGTTGGAAAACTTTTACTTTAGCGACCCTAGGCGGCCTTGAGGCATAAATAGTTCAAGACAAAAATCAATTTACTTTATTCATTACTAGCGGCCGCGACTTCGTACGCGTGGAGTCAGTTAGTAATAAAGGTTAACTGCTCGTTCCCCGTAGGTGATAGCGTGATAATATGTAGCCTATATGTTTATTATTATTTAATATGTAGCCTTCGGTATAGATTGTAGATTACACCACAAGTACTCTTTTAAAAAAATATTCAATGTACAGTTTTGACTTTCCTATCGTTTTATTATATGTATAGATGAATCTATCTAGAGATATACAATGAGAATATTGAAACTTTGCGCATGCATTGTAGATTAATGTTTCTTCTCTTTTGAATATTAATTGTTTTTCCTTGCGTTTGTATTCAAACTGCGTAGGTACTTAGCCAACCTATTTACTAAAGTTTTACTTACATGCTATGGCGGGTTGTACTGTGTTGTGCGATATAAAATGAACAGTATTTATTATTCTCTTTCATTTGTATTTAGAAGCTGCGCCGAAATAAATAAATGTAGTTATTTACGTTATAAAGTGCTTAAAAAAGGTTTTTCCATTAACAACACAAATAAGTAAAACTTTTCACTCAGATTTCGACTCCCGAGTCTGAACTAATTTATGCTTTAGCCCTTTTTTCCTAACAGGGTGTACCTTTAAAATTAACTACATTGCTCATTTAAGCCGTTTTTGTGTGATTGAATAATAAACATACAAACTTTCACATTTATGATATTACTCAAAATTTAAATGGAAACAATGATGATTGTATAGAAATCACCATCTTGTCTGTGTATAGCCTAAATAAAAATATTGTCAGCCTACAAAAGTTTATATTTCACTATAACTATATCATGTTTAGTAACAAAGAAATATAAAATTATATTATCATTAGAAAAAACATCTAATATGTATGTTGGGAATATAAAAGAGTTCGGCTCATATATCCCTTTCCTTTTTTTTGTTAGCATGGTGCGTGCGTTATTATATAATTACAAAGGCGCTAAATTATATTTTATATACACTGTGATTATGATCTCACAAGTTTTCAAAAACAAATTTAACAATCAATTCCATTCACAAAATAGCAATACCGAAAGAGCTTTAGGCGCAGAACGAAATGGAATTAATCAAATTCGATTCCATTCCGATTCAAGACCAAATTCAAATTTGGAACAAATCAATTGTGTGATTGAAATTTAATAGAAGATGTATGTTTGAACTCTGCAAAACGTTGACGTAATACATTTTGAACTTTATCATCTGAAGATTGCCATCATTGATGGTATAGTGATTAGTTTTGATGTTATTGGCATTGTCTATCCAGGCTTCGGTTGCCACGGTAACCTCAATTAATTTAATAACCGTTACCTCTTTGTTACCGGCAGTAAGATTGAATTGCAAACTAGGATCTACATGACGTGAACATGAGAGAGAACCGTGTGATATTGATTATTCAAATTGAAACGTTCAATAGAGTTAAGTCTTGTGTCACTAAGTATATGTGTATGTACTGATGAAATATTAACTATTGTGTAAATAGAATAAAGCTTTTATTCTCGAGATGGGGAAACAGTAGAGGATGTAACTTGCAAAGAACGAAGAAGAAGCCTACACGAATAAAAGTTAGCACTTTAAAGTTCAATATTTTGCACGGATCCCTAAATCGAAAAATATTTTTAGGAACCCTTAAATAATTTTATAGGACCTATTCAACGATATCCCACACGATAGGGTAGACGCTAGGAGAGCTATCCTAAAAAGATATATTTTCCAAAATTGTAATATACCAGTTTGTCGACGTGATTGATATACGTATCTCCACAAAACTACAGCTCTCTAGTGCTAACAGTGTCAGGACTACGGAACTACGGAATTACGGAACCCTAAAAAGTCCATTTGTTTTTAGAACTATAGTATTATATCGACATCTTTACCGCCGCCTAATGCTTAACGCTATAATTTAGTGAAAATCAATAGATCGAATTTTCATCTACGCCTGCAAAATATTTTTTATACTAAAACCTTACTAACACGACTTATAATCTATAAATATACCAAATTTTATTCATCTTTTTTATTTAAATACCAGTAAATACACCTAATAATACAGATGTAATCTCGCCATTAGCCTGTCCATTAATAAGCGCGAATGCCATAAATATAAAGCCTCCATTACCGTCTCAATTAAATAAATGTTCATTTAGTCATTAAAAATTGACAATGAAATTATTCTTCGGCGGAATGAAAAGGGACCATTCCAGAATTGCAATCCTTTTGTTCGGTACGCTGATCACTTTGTCCCGGCGAAGTGCGAACCGCCATTGTCTTCGATGGCCTCAAATTCAGATGGGTAACAATTCACTGTAGTAGGTGGGGTAGGTATTATCACACCGATCTCCATAATGGAAACCATGAAAATAAGGTATCAGTTGTGATGGTTAAATACAAGTTGAGGAGCTGGCGAACAAAACGGTATAATTACATCAAATTAAATTTTATAGGTGCAGTAAAAAACTGAATGACATACCTGCAGTGAGCTTTTAGTAATTTTACATTCTTTCAAAACCGGTCAAAACCATATACGTAATTATACTGTTTTGTTCACCAGCACCTCAGTTAATACCTGCAGAGCGATTATGTTAGAACGAACTAACTTTTTATGTCGGATGGAAACCGCGGTGAGATTTTTTTTTCTATAGATAGATCCGACAAATGACTCCACCCCACCTGATGTTAAGTGAAGGTGAAGTCCAGACGCGAAGCAGATACAGCAGTTCTATCTGCCACACCAGCCATCCTCACCCTTCCGGCCTGCATGTTGCTTCATCACGCCTCTTCTAAATGATCCCAGGTTGTAAGAGGGAGGGAACACGTGAGCGGGCAGAGCATTCCATTTACAGATAGTGTGACAAAGAAATGAGTCACTAAATTTCTTTGTACGCGTTGGAATTGTGGCTACAGTTAGACGGTGACAACGTAAGCCAGCGCGCGTGGTTCTCTGAAGGAAAGGGGAAGGTGGAATAAGAGAGAATAACTCCTCAGAACACTCGCCCTGATACAGACGATAGAAAGCGCTTAGTGACGCCACGTCACGGCGTAATTGAAGAGTAGTGGATGGCTGGAGGAGACTAGCACAACATCGTGAGCAGTGGCGTGCATTAGGGCATACCTATGTCCAGCAGTGGATGAACATGGGTTGATGATGATGAAACATCTTACGGGTGAATGCTTATAATAAAAATTGAAAATGTCATAAAAGAAGAATCACACTTTCAATTCTTGCAAAGCGATTTTTACAAGGACAATAAGACTGTTCATATATATATATTTCAAATCTACCGTCAGTCGATTTCATTTATTCTTAGCGCTTTCTTGAAACACAATATAAAACAATAATAACAAAACTGTGGAACATGAAAACTGAATTAAGTGGTTATAAATGTAAGAATTTTCTGTATAAAGTTAGCCGCTTTATATTTTCAAACGATTTATTTTCTCGAGTGGCGGAAAATCCGAAGTTTAGGTGCAACTGTCGATATCAGAGCGAGCGTTCATTTGAGCTTAAAAAAGGTGACTTTAGGTATTATGTAAGCTTAGAACTTATATAGCTTTTGCTTGGTGATTTCTCTTTTAAAATTGCTATTTGCTACAAGACCGATTACTGTAACTTTTTTAAACTCTTTTCAAATTATGAATACCCATAGTCGCGGCACGATATGATGGCCGTTTTGACATATTGCAATAGTGACGCGAAAAGTCCACCAGTTATCGAAAAAAATCCTTTATAATAAAATACGAGTCACATCTACGTACCTATTAAAATTTTTGATCTTTTTTACTAATATTGCAAAAAGTTCCTGATTATAAAGATTAAATAAAACGAAAACATTTATTTTTACACACATTCAGCGATCCTATATGTAACGATCTTATTCATTTCGTGTTTTTATATTTTGAATTTCGAACAACACAAATGCCGAGTTATGTGGCGAATAAGTACACTATAATTATATTATTATTTAGTATGATATAACATTTCTGAATAATAATAAGAATAAAGCAATTATTTAAATTAATTTACTAAATAATTTAATGAATCTTGTCACGAGCCAGGGCGTTTAAATGAAACCAACTCTTGGTGTGAACAACAAATTTATTTGGGCGTGGTGGTGGAAGTGCCCGGGTAAAAAAAAACCGTTACAGTATTTGAAAGTTCTTTGCTTTCCCGGCCAGGGTTGGTACTCTCCTGGTAGTTCCGCCGAAGAGAAGTCCGGGCCCAGAGAAGATGGAGATGGTCACGAAGCGGTGGTCGTACTGATCGACAGTGAAGTCCCGAAAAGAAGTCGGAAGTCGTCGCCAGGCGATGGGGTGACCGTGACGGGATGGATTGCTGGTCGTTGTCACACGATGGTGTACGGTGGACGCCACACCATGGACCCTGTAATATGGTCGCATTAATAACCAAACTCCGTTGTCTCCTCTGATTGTGGCCATGGCAAGAACTGGAGTAGAAAAGTACCCGGAACGTATGTGTGTTTTGTTATAATTGCCACAATCAGATCGGAGTTACAATCGGAGAAATAAAACAATTAAACTAGCTAAAGCACAGCTTAGTAAGCTTAAAAAACAATAGGAATATAACTAATATAACTTGCAAAAGCATTATAAATAAAGATAAAAATTCAAAACGACGGTTACTATTTTAAAAATTTAAGATTTTCCACTTTATAATCGGACGCTAATTGAAGGAATACTTGTTCAACACTTACCAATACGTGGGTTAATGCACTGAGTGTAATGATTAATTATCTTAAACAATTATTAAGAAAAAATAAAAAAATATAAAGATCGCGCGTTGTCCGCAAGGTCGCTGGGAGCACAGAACGAGCGCGTGTCTGCTTGGAGTTCAATTTCGGAGTGTGAGATGGCCGGCCGCGCCGCAACCAGCGCGCGGTGCAGGTCGGGGGGGGGAGGAACTCAACAAACGAGTCGCCAAACTTGGAAGCGCGCGTGCAGCGAAATTTCATTGCCCGATGTTAAATGAATTTTGTGTTTATAAATAATAGGTATTCAAAAAAACTGATTCGTGTAAATAATGTACAATTTAAGTTAATAATATTAAGCGTAATTTAATTTTTAGGTAGAATATTATAAGTTTTAATAAAATAAATATGTAACAACGTTACAATACCCCCGCGCGCAGTGAAGGATTTTATTGTTTATAGAGAAATAAAATCCGTTTTGGAAAATGTGAATGTAGTTGCTTAACCTAAACATAAATCATCTTTCATACTTCTATCATTCTTCTATCATCATTCTTCTAACTATTAAAACAAAGTAGGTACCATACAAAGGATGTTACCGACTCCTACAAGCAATCCTGAAGACATCTAGTTTAATGAACTAGAAACTTGGCAAATACTTATATCCAATAAGTTAGTTAAGTGCGCGACGCGAGATATAAAGCTACTGTTGTACATAATAAACCAAACAAAAATATATAAAAAGAAAAAAAAACTACTTATTGACACCAACCAACTTCAAGTCTTTAATGTGCAGGTGCCTAGATCTTTTCCAGTCATATCCTGCAATACATATACCAATGGTGACTTTTTAATTACTATTTTAGCTTTAATAAACTTCGGAGCCAATTTCTTTGAAAAACAGTTATCTTTGTCGCTTAAAAAGTAAGCACGCTTCATGACTATGTCACCAACGTTGAACTCGGCAAATTTCCTTCTCAAATTATAATGAGAAGTATTCTTCACATGGGCTTGCCACAACCGTTTTTGCACTTTATCGAAAACACTAGATAGACGACCTAGATTTTCGGCATAAGCATCACGTGGTAAAATTGATAAATCATTACCGAGGTCATTGTCAACGTAATGTGAGCCACAAACGACTAGCTCCCTACCAAAAACTAAAAATGAGGGTGTATACCCTGTCGCTTCGTTTACGGAGTTATTTATAGCGAATTGAACTTCAGGAATAAACAAGTCCCAAGACCTATGATCGTCGTCTACATACATAGATATACAAGTAATTATTGTTCTATTATATCTTTCCACTAGGTTAACTTGTGGGGTATACTTAGGTGTATAATGCACGTTAGGTATATGATATTTATTACAGAGACTATCCATGAGCTTGCTTGTAAATTGGGTGCCGTTATCCATTAAAATGGTTTGTGGAACACCATGTACGAGAAACACAGATTCCTCAAGGATTTTTGTAATTACATCTGAAGTCGCTTTTTTAATAGGAAATATCAAGCAATATTTCGAAAAACAGCAAGTAACGACGAAAATATAACTATTACGAAGTTTTGTAGTGGGGAGAGGCCCCATAAGGTCTATGGAAATAGTTTGAAAAGGACGTGAACAACTTTTAGGACGACCCATTTCTCCTAATAGTTGATGATTTTGTGATTTATATGAAAGACACTTGTCACAAGAATCTATATATTTAACTACATCATTATACATGCCAGGCCAATAATAACGTAAGGCAAGACGTTTGTATGTTTTGAATATGCCCAAATGAGCAGCGGTAGGCTCACTATGGTTTTCTTTAATAATATTCTCACGGAATTCAGAACAAACTACTTCTTTCCATGAGAATTCAGAAGTTAACTCGTGTTTGTTTTTAGATAAACGGAATAATGTATCATTTTTAATAATAAAATTTGGAAAATTTGCAGGGTCATTTAAACAACCGAAATATAAATTTTTGTACCAAGCGTCTTTAGAGTCCAAATAAGAGTTAGCAGTTGAGATGGCGTTACATGGGATTCTGGAAAGGGCGTCAGGAATCACATTGTCGGAACCTCGACGATGTTTGATGACAAAGTTAAATGCCGACAAACGTACTCCCCAACGAGCTAACCGACCGGTCGGATTACTAAGAGAGAGAAACCATTTTAGCGCGCTATGGTCGGTATAAACTGTGAATGGCTGACCGTTTTCAATATAACAACGCCAATATTCAAGCGCAGTTAGAACGGCTAAGGCTTCGCGTTCAGTAATGCCGTAGTTTTTCTCAGATGCAGTAAACGACTTGCTCATGTACGCAATAGGATGTTCCTTGCCATCGATCGTTTGGGTAAGCATAGCGCCAATACCGTAACTACTAGCATCGGTGTGTACTTCGAATGGCTTAGTATAATCTGGACAGGACAAAACTGGGGCAGAGACTAAACACTCCTTCAGTTTTACAAACGCGGAGGCTGCTTCAGGTGTCCACTTGAAAGGAGCGGCGCCTTTCCTAGTTGAGGTCAATTTATTTAAGGGCCCAGCCACTGTACTAAAGTTTGGGACAAAACGCCTGTACCAAGTTGCGGTCCCTAAAAATCTTTTTAGTTCTTTCCGAGAAGTAGGTGTCGGGTAATTAAGAATAGCTTCAACTTTAGCCGGATCAATACGCAAACCGTAATTGTCAACTACATAGCCTAAATACTTGAGTTGTGGCTTAAAAAAATCACATTTCTCGAGATTTATTGTAAGATTTGCTTGTTTTAACTTGTCTAATACACGTAAAAGTAAGGTCACGTGACTATTGAAGTCCTTGGAAACGCAAATAATGTCATCAAGATACGCAAAGACGTTGAGATCGAATTCGGCAAATAACATATCAACTAATCTCTGCTGTGTTGCTGGAGCGTTTGTAAGTCCAAAAGCGGTTCTTTTAAAACAAAATGTGCCTCTATTTGGGACATAAAAGGCTGTCTTTTCGCGATCTTCAGGCGCGATAGGAATCTGCCAAAAAGCCTTAGATAAATCAATGCTAGTTAAGTAGCGCGCATCTCTAAGGTTATCCAAAATTTCGGAGATGTAAGGTAAATTATAAGCATCCCGTTTAGTGACAGAGTTGAGTTTTCGGCTATCAAGACAAAATCTAGGTTGTCCGTTCTTTTTAGTCACGATTAAGACTGGAGAAGACCAGGCACTTTCACAGGGCTCGATCACGTCCAATGATAACATTTCGTCAACCTGCTCAACTAAAATTCGTTGTTTCTCAGGTGACAACCTATAGTAACGTTGACGGATAGGTTGAGCGTTACCAGTGTCGATTCGGTGAGTCATTAGATGTGTAACTCCAAGACCTTTTCGTTCAGCTGATATATTCTCAAACTGTTTAATGACGTTATCAGCTAATTGTTTATGAGAATCGTCTAAGTTTGAATAACTTTGAATGAAAGTTGGTTGTGAGTCAACAAGTGAAGCTGTACTATCAATATTGCTACACATTTCGATACTATTAATGTACTTAGGGCACAGTTGAAATTTTTGCCAAAAGTCTATTCCTAAAATGAGACTTTGTGTAATATTAGGTACCACAAAAGCCTTCAAAATGTGAATTTTTTTTTCAAAATTTACTGGCAAGTTAACATAACCAATACCACTAATTTTCTGACCTCCGGCAGCCGTCACAGTAATAAAATCTTCTGTGATAATAGGCAAACCATGCTTTTCCAAAACTAAATGAGCTTCGTTACCAAGTATGGTGACTGCGGAGCCAGAATCCAAAAGTCCCTTAATACTCAAACCATTGATTTGTAAAGTTACGTAAGGCCTATTATCCATTTCAGTATTTTTGTTGAGAATTGTATGAATATTGTAAGAATTAAAAAATAATTTAATTGTATCAAGCCATTTCCGCCAGTCATCTTTATCAAAATTCTTATTCATACAACTCTCACGCACTAGTTTTTTGAATTGTCCCTCTTATCTTTTTGACGAATTGGACATTCAGGAGTCTTAAAACCTTTATGACCACAGACAAAACAAACAATTTCAGCCTTGTTAGCTGTACACTGTCTGAGGTTGTGAGTATCATTACGACAACGAGGGCAGTAACGTTTCATTTGATTGGAAGAATCTATAGCATGTATATAGTTATTAGGAGTAGAATTAGGTTTATATTTACTAAAAGTGCTATTTTTGTTACTGTTATATGAAGATTTCTTATTAAAATAATTATTGTTTTGTAAATAAGAAAATCTATTTGTATTAAATTTACTGTTATCATCACAATTTTGTTTTGATTGTGAAGCCCCAGAATAAGCAAACTCAGGTGCTAGAGTATTCTGTGTTAGTTTTGGAGGTTCTTTAAATTGAGAAAGACGCGCCTGTACACATTCGTAGTTACGACAAGCGGCTCTAAGCTCATCAATTGTCTTAATTTCCGAAAGGTTAAATAAAATATTTGCGTAACATGGACGAACATTATGAAGGATAATTTCTAATTGATCGGCTTCAGACAACCTTCTTGACAATCGTGAAAAAAGTCCAGACATAATTGACAAGTAAATCACTATATTTTCTGATTCTCCTTGTGTGCGAGATCTAATTTCAGAAAGTAGTCTGTAGTCATAATCAGACTGATCGAAATCACGTTTCAATAAAACTACAAGTTCGTCCCAACTAGATACGGTATCTCTAATGCTTCTAAACCAATGAATAGCATCCCCAGTGAAAATTTCAGTAGCATTGCTTAATATTTTATTGTGAAGAATACCTTTCGCTTTACAAAATTCATTAACACGTTCAACAAAAGCGCGCACACACGACTTACCGTCAAATTTTAATTTGGAAAAATTATTGGCACTATTGCCCTCGCAAGTGACATTAATGTTGAGTGGCAATGCTGAACTGAAGCTGAAGGCTGAAGCAGTCGAAGGTTCACTACCGGAAACAGCAAGTGCATCAAAAATTGTGTCCTTAAGCGAGTCCAACTTAGAAACTGCATTTCTGTATGAGTCATAGCAATCACTAAGCTCCTTTTTTAAAGCGTCGGTGCAAACGATACGGTTAAGCCGATGATAAAGATGATGTAATAAATTTTGAGTACGAAGCCAAGTGTTTTTATCGATTTGCGCGACCAAGTTAGAGTTAGCTCTCTCAAGGATGTCGTTAACACCCTTAAGATCCTCCGCAGGATCGAAAGGACTCGAAAGAATATCCTCCGAAGGATATAATGGCCCGCACTTAGCAATTTGTTTCCGCAACTCCTGAACAGTCGAAGCAGGTGTTTCGCCTCTAATGGTCACTTCGTACTCTAATTCGGTCTTTTGAAGTGACATAAATTTCACGGGGTAAGACATCATGAAGAAAAAAAATCTTAAATGAACAAAAAAAAAAATTGACAACCCTAAAAAATTGACAACCCTATCAAGGTGAATGTTGAACAAGTATGGCAAAAATAATACAACTACTCCGTCTGTTACAAAATCTAAACTACTTGTAACGCTCTGGTTGATATAAAAAAAAACTGCTTATTACTACTAAAGCACTATACTACAAAGCGCTAAAAAACACAAAATTAAAATATCTAATCGCAACTAAAAATAAAAAGCACAATACAAAAATAAAAATATGCAACTAATGTGTACGAACCCGTTGAAAATTTTAAAAAAAAACTATATAAATGAGCTGCTAACTGTGCTAAATAAGTAGCAAAAAGTTAAAGAAAACAAATAGTTGAGCAGCAATGGGAAAAAAAAACAAACAATAGATTAGTAAAAAAAAATGTACCACTTTTGTTGGTGACCGTAGTTTTAAAATTATAAATATGTAAAAATAATAACCACGTTCGTACACCTTAGTTGCGGCAACCAAAAATAAAAAGCGTTTTACAACAAAAAAAGCAACAACACAATGACACAGCATATAAAAATACCACCGGCACAGGAAAGCAAAAAAAAAAATACTGTACCCTAGAACCACGTCAAAGGCGCCAGTGTCACGAGCCAGGGCGTTTAAATGAAACCAACTCTTGGTGTGAACAACAAATTTATTTGGGCGTGGTGGTGGAAGTGCCCGGGTAAAAAAAAACCGTTACAGTATTTGAAAGTTCTTTGCTTTCCCGGCCAGGGTTGGTACTCTCCTGGTAGTTCCGCCGAAGAGAAGTCCGGGCCCAGAGAAGATGGAGATGGTCACGAAGCGGTGGTCGTACTGATCGACAGTGAAGTCCCGAAAAGAAGTCGGAAGTCGTCGCCAGGCGATGGGGTGACCGTGACGGGATGGATTGCTGGTCGTTGTCACACGATGGTGTACGGTGGACGCCACACCATGGACCCTGTAATATGGTCGCATTAATAACCAAACTCCGTTGTCTCCTCTGATTGTGGCCATGGCAAGAACTGGAGTAGAAAAGTACCCGGAACGTATGTGTGTTTTGTTATAATTGCCACAATCAGATCGGAGTTACAATCGGAGAAATAAAACAATTAAACTAGCTAAAGCACAGCTTAGTAAGCTTAAAAAACAATAGGAATATAACTAATATAACTTGCAAAAGCATTATAAATAAAGATAAAAATTCAAAACGACGGTTACTATTTTAAAAATTTAAGATTTTCCACTTTATAATCGGACGCTAATTGAAGGAATACTTGTTCAACACTTACCAATACGTGGGTTAATGCACTGAGTGTAATGATTAATTATCTTAAACAATTATTAAGAAAAAATAAAAAAATATAAAGATCGCGCGTTGTCCGCTAGGTCGCTGGGAGCACAGAACGAGCGCGTGTCTGCTTGGAGTTCAATTTCGGAGTGTGAGATGGCCGGCCGCGCCGCAACCAGCGCGCGGTGCAGGTCGGGGGGGGAGGAACTCAACAAACGAGTCGCCAAACTTGGAAGCGCGCGTGCAGCGAAATTTCATTGCCCGATGTTAAATGAATTTTGTGTTTATAAACAATAGGTATTCAAAAAAACTGATTCGTGTAAATAATGTACAATTTAAGTTAATAATATTAAGCGTAATTTAATTTTTAGGTAGAATATTATAAGTTTTAATAAAATAAATATGTAACAACGTTACAATCTGTCAAAGGGCCGGTGTTATCGTGTTAAAAATGAAAATATATTCAATTGTCTTAAACTTTTAAACTTGAAAAGATTTTTGTAACATTAATATAAGTTAGACATGGATTTTATATAATTTTGTAAAATTTACTTATCCTAAAATTTACCGATTTGACAAATTTTATGACTAAGTGCGCGTCTCTACTGACAATGAAAAACAATAATTATTTCTTTGAAATGTAGAACTTTTCACAGTATGCATGTTGTGTGAGCGCTCCCTCAACTAAAGATAAAATAATGAACAATGTTAAGGGAATATTCATACACGAAACGTATTTTTCCATATTTTGCATTATAAAAAATCAGAATATGTACTTTATTACCTTTACGATACCGAATAAAAACGATTTATATATCAAATACAACCTGCCAACACGCCACTAATACTTTTTAGTTGGGTAATACTGCCTTTGGAAATCTTTTCGATATTTATTGCCTATGGGAGTGTACTTTCGTCAATAAACGTCGTCATAGCGTGGTCATAGCATTACTTCTATACTTTAGTTATTTTTCTGAGGTCTCGCAGTTTATTCTATATGTTTTTTTACAGACAAACACATGTTTCCACAAGTTGTCAAATTTGCTCACTGGATTTTGTATCGTATGTCCACCTATGTAAAGCTCAAAGTCAACAAGAAATTTTATTGTTAAAGGTAACTTGCCCTGTGGTTGATGACATTGGCGATTTTAATTATGAAAATGCTTCGCTTATCCTATGGCGTTGTTGTTTAAATTTCTTTATGGGAACTGGGCTGTGGGTGGAGAGTAAATACCCCTTTATATATATATATTCATTCAAAAGGTGCATCCACTGTCTTTTTGTCAGACGGACAAAAAGACAGCGAATGCACATAGTTAAAAATTTCCCACAACGTGTAAGTCTTTTATTGTTAACCGACTGTTTTTTTTATCAAAAAAGATTCTGTGTTCGACTGTATATATTTTTTAATGAATGTTCACCGATTGCTCCGTCGATTGTGGACCGATTTCCAAAATTATTTTTTTTGGAACCAAGTCAGGATATGATGGTGGAATCCGGGGAAATCGAGACAAACCTTCAAATTTCAAAGGCATACACGATGTTTTTTTATTCATGTTCACCAATGTCTCCGTCAATTGTGTTAACGTGGACGATGTAATTTTCACTAAAATGGACGAAATAAAAAACTATGCAAAAAATAAAACCGATAAGATTTAAGACATATTTTTTTTTTTGGTTTTTATAAATCTCTACAGTTCAGAGTTCTTTGTATTCGCTTGCACTTGACTGATTTTTATGTCGCGGGCTTTTATGATATTCCCTTCGTTTGCTTGTTTGTTTATCATCCTAGCCGTTTGTTACTTGTAGAGAACTTATACCGAGGGGTATGGTTAGTATTTTTTATGTCTTGCTCTATTACTCTTCCTTCGTATTTGTTGCGTTTTATTGAAATAATATTTTGAGACTTTTCTTTTGCAAATTACTTGCCAATATATTTCGACAAAATGTTTTATACGTTTCATTGATCCAATCAACAAGGTAATCAATGGCAGTTTCGTAATCTTACATTGTAAGTTCGCACGGAAAAGCTTGTAACTGTTGGACAATGCCATGTATTCCTTAATAGGTGTTCGGTTTCATTTATGAAAAAACAAGATTCAATATTAGTCCGCGCTAGCCGCAAAACCAAGTAACACGATGGAAAGTCATAATTTTAATAACATTGACAAATAATTCAAATCATATTAAACCGATACTATTATCCTAATGCACTACATAACTAAACACTTCCTGGCTTTCCCGTCACTTCCCGTCTATTCAAGCGTCTCTCGATGTCCATATAGCCGTGATGCACTAACTCCTATGTATGCCAGCAGTAAGCCTCCATTGTGTTTCACCGGGCCATGTTCACGTTAGTCGCTCGACGGCCGCTGCGCGAATCTCGCGCGCTCACGGGCGAAACGGAACGTTTCGGAACGCAACTGTTGTATTCCAATTTTGAAAGTTTGAATTAAAATTATTGTTCTATCGAATGACGTGATATTTAAATTTTATTTTGAAATGATTTTACTTTTTTAATAGTGGTGATGTGAAGGCAGGGACAAAAAACTAGACATTTGATTTTTTTTAAGTTTGTGATTATTTCAAGACTTTTAAACTCTTAATAGTTTTTGTATTTTTAAAGGTGGAACGATAACTTGGAATTTTATGACGGTTTTGAGTGATTAAAAAGTGAGAACTTTTGAATAGAAGGTAACTTTGTTAATTTTTTATTTTTGCATTAGAGTTCGTCTGGATAAAAAATACTGTACTTTATTTTCATCCCAACTTTTAACCTAAATTTTTAACATTTGTTTCGCAATAAAAGTATTATACAATGTTCTTGTCCAGCTTCCTCAGTAATGTGATACAACTTTTGTCAAAATATGTTTAGGGTTTTTACATGCACACAAATGCTTTCACATTAAATATTATATAAGCAATGTATGATTAAGTGATTAACTCACCTAGGAAAAAACATACAAAACTAAACAGAAAAGTAATGTGTAGGTAATAAATTAGGTAAAAACTTAATAAAATAATAAGTAGGTAAGGAACAGCTCCAAAGTTGGATTAAAAAATAAATGTAATAAGTGCTGAGTAGCATTAAATGAGTATTTATTTGGCTTTATTACTTCTTAAAATTGTAACTAAGTTTACAGGAGTAAGTTATTGACAAAACTCCTTTAAAAAATATACCTAGAAAAAAAATTAAATTGTGGGTTACCTATAATACGAAGAGATGGCGCTACCTTGAAGCTTAAGAATGGCTAGAAGAATTTCGACGTGGCCATAAGGGTGCGGGTTTTTTTCATGATTAAAAAATATAAAAGTTCTTTAATTAGAACTTAAAAATAATGCATTTCAATGAACTCAGTTTAGTGTGGCAAATGGATGGTTTTACCGTAGAGCTTTTAAAAAGGGTGAAAAATAAGAACGTTTGGTAATCTCTACAAAAACTGTAATTAGATAAAACACTTTGAACGCGTTTAAAATAGGCTTCGTTCTCAATTTTACATCAAAATCAACTTTCAACTTTTCTTCTTTAGCGTCTAGTTGATTTCTTTTTTAAATATTTTATTTACTAGAGGCCGCCCGTGACTTCGTCCTCGTTAATTTGGTTTTTTTGAGAATCCTACAGGAACCTAATATTTTGCCAATATAAAAAGCTATCTTATGTCTCATTCCAGGTCATAAACTTTATGCCAAATTTCATCCAAATCTGTTCAGCCGTTTTTGCGTGATTGAGTAACAAACACACAAACATACAAACATTTACATTTATAATATTACTAGCTGACCAAGCAAACTATGTTTTGCCATATAAATGACTATTAAAAAATAGGGATTGGTGATAGAAGGGTGAAAATTTAGGGTTGTATGGAATTTTTAATGCCACTTTATAAAAAAATAAAAAAATGACCAATAAATGAGCATAAATGTTAGTGGTGGACAACCCTTATTACTTAGGGGTACGAAAAATAGATAGAAGCCGATTCTCAGACCTACTGAATATGCATGTAAAATTTCATAAAAATCTGTCTAGCCGTTTCGGAGGAGTACGGCAACTAACATTGTAACCTTAGATTAAAACAAAAAGGGTAGATACGGCACTAGCCTCACAAAAGTGATCCGCACAAATTGTGGTCCACGACCCTAATCGCTTTAGTCATAACTTGACATGCAAACGACGTACATGTGAACGCCAAAAAGAAATATTGATAATATTTTGTGTCTATATGATAAAACAATGCCAAAGTATGTTATTAAAAAGTGCTCAAATTGTTCAAGAACTAAAAATAAAACCTACGGCATCACTTTTCATTCGTAAGTACTACAAAATATAATTTTTCATAATAATTGCTTTGTTTTGAATCTTATTCGGTAGTGACGTCGAGTAATGGTCGCGTGATTGGTCGGTAATGCAGTGACGCGGATCTCGCCGTTTCGTTCGCGCTGCCGTTGAAACTTAACGTTCTGTTTCGCTCGGGTCGGTAATGGAGTGACGCGGATCTCGCCGTCCCGTTCGCGCTGCCGTGGGATCAGTTTTTGTTTGATGCAAGTATGAGCGTACCGTATCTACCCTTTTTGTTTTAATCTAAGATTGTAACACGAGAATATTATATATAAGAAGAAGATAGCAGAAGGAAAGGATTATTCGACAGGTTCATTACATCGTCATCACCAGTATATTAATATCCTTACTGCTGTAACAAAGGCCATCCGTATGGATGGAATTAAGCGTAATAGCCATGACCCAACTGAAAGTTGATATGTCACACTAGGTAAGGTAGGTGTTTTACGATAACTTAACAGAAAAACAATTAAAAGATACCTTTTTAATAAAAATATTGTGAAGTGTCAACTCACGGGCCTGGAAAAACAGTTTTACCCAATCCAGATGTAGTCGGTGACAAAGGCTTTACGTGCCTTCCAAAGCATGGACGGAGTCCGGAATAATATTGTTTTATAATAAATATATAATGACACGCCATTGCGAAAGCATTTTTTCTCGATTTCGTCAATCAGATGCACCATTTAGCTACTCAGGCTAATAGTCGTTCATTTTTACTAACTTATTTGCAAAATAAATTAATTCCCAATTAAAGAGAAATGATATTTGCACCATTAAAAAGTAAAGAGTGACCAATGAACACTCATAATGACATCTTCATTACGATATCAGATCAGACAAATATATTTTGGGGTGAATTGAAAGATCAGTCAATAAGGTTCATATTAGTTTCTCTCTATTTAACTTTATCAATCAAAAATACTTGAATAATCCAGTCCTTTAACTAAAAGTTAGATTGCGAAATTATGGAATAAAATACTCACAAAACAAATGGGAAAGAAAAAAACTTTATACAACTTTATGGGTAGCACATTTTGCGCTTAAAGAAGCGTGTGATTTTTGTTTAATATTTTTTTTTTTGTGGAGAAGAAGTGCGGCGATCTTTCTCTTTAGTTGTGTTGAAAATTTGTAAATGATATCAAGCAAAACAAGTCGAAAAATCACACAATGTAACTCTATTTTTTTATTTATTTTGCGCTAGAAATTTTCTTTAGATTTAAACATCTAGCAGTTAAATGCTTAAAAATATTACGAATATAAATTACAGGCACTAATTTCCGTCCAAAAAATAAAGCCATGTGAAAACTGACAGATGCATATTAATAGGGTTACAAATGTCAAGGTGGGACCTTAAAAATAGCCCAAGTGCGAGTCGAATTCGCACATGAAAGGTGCCGTATCATCTTCTAAGTTTAATAAAATATGGTATTGTCATTGACTTTTCATACATTAAGTATGTTTCAATTTGAAGTATTGTTTTTTATTCTGCGAAACTAGAAGATTTTGCAGCTGTTAAACTTGATTACCTTAATCTTTGTCTCCCAGTTTAGATCATAACTTTATTTTTGTTGGAACTTTTTTATGTGACTCAAGAGGAATATTGTACGAGGTTTAGTCATTTTATGTAATAAACATTAGGGATCAACAAGTACATTACCAACATTCCAACGCATTCAAAACACGGACACACATAATTACGTACGTACGTACACGTGTGAAAATCTCACCCCGTCTATTTATTTTTATGATACGTACCTAACGACCTGCACAAAAAATACGCTGGAAATAACAGTACTACTTAATTTATTTTAGCATAACTCCATAGCAACATGGATGTTACAGAAAAAAAACGCGTTCATTTTTACGTTCGACATTAAGCGAGACGTTAAAAAGAATTAATGTTGGTACCGGATGATGCTTAGACATTTTTAGGACCTCACGGGAATGGTCCGATAAATTGAACTGAAATAGGCACTTCATTAAATATAAATTCCAGCGTAGTCCTAATTGGGAAGGCGGAAAAGTCGATATGCTTACCATGTTCAAAATGCTCATCGGTGAACACTGGGAGATTGGGCCTCACTTGTTGTAAATTTGCTAAGTCTCGATTGAACTAAAACTAGGTTAAACCCATACAAAAATGAAAATCCTAGATTTAAAAAAGTCAAAAAACCCGACTGCTTAAATATTACTTCAAATGAAAACTGAAAAGAAAAAAATAAGTCCAGTAGTCTAAATTATGTTAAGGAAGGAACAAAGTCGGGAACCATTTTTGAAAAAAAATATTTAGATATCAAGAATAGATAATTTTTTTCTATAATGGGTCCCGACTGTTAAAGTAGCTATGTTCCTTACTTAATAGAATTATACTATGGACTTGTTTTTTTCTTTTCAACTTTTATTTGAAGTAATATTAAAATATTCGGGATTTTTGATTTTACAAATTTATTTATTTTATTTCACACCATTTACATACCGCCAGATTCAATTCGTGGCGTCACTAAGCGCATTCTATCGTCTGTACCACGGCGAGTGTTCTGAGGAGTTATTCTTCTTATCCCACCTTCCCCTTTCCTGCAGAAGACCACGCGCGCTATCCTACGTTGTCACCGTCTAACTGTGGCCAAAATTCCAACGCGTACAAAGAAATTTGGTGACTCATTTCTTTGCCGCACTATCCGTAAATGGAATGCTCTGCCCGCTCACGTGTTCCCTTCCTCTTACAACCTGGGATCCTTTAAAAGAGGCGTGAAGAAGCAATATGCGGTCTGGCAGGGTGAGGATGGCTGGTGTGGTAGGTAGAACTGCCGTACCAGCTATCTTCGCGTCTGGATTTCACCTTCACTTAACATCAGGTGGGGTGGAATCACTTGTCGGACCTATCTATTAAAAAAAGGCTACAGATGGGCCTTAATTTTCGCAAAAGTGTGTGAAGTTAAATGAAGTCGTTACCTAATAGTAGGGGAGCCCAAGCGGGGATTTGTGGATTAACTCGAGCGCGGCAAAATAACATATGGGGAGCAACCTTGAACGTTATTAGGTACTCCCACTATACCTGAGCCATCTATGTAGGGCCGAACGTCTATGGCAGCAAAAACAAAATTTCAACGATCGGTCATGACTTTTGGTCGCGCCCAAATCGTCAGTCTTTTGAATATAAGCTACTAGAGGGTTGACGAAAGCAATAATTCTCGTCTATTGTTTTGGACACTGGGGCCAACTGGATTAGATCTCTAAATTAAATAATTATACAATCACCAAAGCACAGTTTATACTATTTAATTAAACTAAAAGCGAGGATAAAATTTCCATAGCGTTAGGTACAGTACCATAGCATATTTAATATCAGTCGTAACTCACTTTTTCATTCTGTATAGAGAATGACAAGGTTACACTATTGTCAAATTTAAGTTTAGGTTTAGATAATCATGCCAGAATCGACACCATTGTATAGATTTACATCTTTGTCGTTCTCTATTTGAACGTTCACCAGTTACAGGTCGCAGGCTTTCTGGTCTATAAAGAGTACTTACATTTATTAATCAGGCTGCTACCAGCCTAGTAGGTATTGCAAATGGTGCAATCATAGTAATTATTTTTCAATGTTTTTTTTTCTAAATATAAACAAAATATGAATAAATTACCGAATAACGTATCACTATTTACCAAAAATGCTAAAAAGTAACTTTAAGAAATAAAATCAAATAAATCTATTACTTAGTTTATTTTAGATTCTTTCTTTCTTTTATTTAGTTGATGATGGATGGATAGCTAATAAGAATATTGATAAGAATGAAAGTGATAAGAAGAATATTGCCTCTACTCTAAATAAATTTGGAACAGGGCAGGTAAGAGAGATAGGGCATACCGGATTTCCGCTTGAATTGGAGTGCCCGTTTGGGGAAGTAACCACCATCTTATAGAAGATAACACTAAAATAAGATTTCTTTGTGAGTAAGGTTCCAGGGCTTCATAGGGTAGGAGATTGGGTCGGGGTAGGCAATGATACAAGTGATTTTTTTGGTATCGTAAGCGTCTATAGGCTATGGTGGCTGCCGACCATCAGGCGGGCCACTCGATTGTTTGCGGCCCTTTTAACATAAAAAAGCCGACAATCGTATTACATCTTTTCTCACCATTCATGGCCACTACAACATTATCTAACATATAAAATTCTCGTGCCACGGTGTGCGTAATTGAACTTCTCCGAATCGACGGATTTTCGCGAAATTTTATATGCGCATATTCAGTAGGTCTGAGAATCGAACAACATCTATTTTTCATCACCCTAAATGTTAAGGGTGGTCCACGCTTATTTTTCTTTTGTGGACATAATTTTTTCTTTTTATTTTTTTATGATACATCATACAAAAATACATACAACCCTAAATTTTCAGCCTTCTACCACCGAACGAAGTTCGCTGGGACAGCTAGTGTATTTATAATGTTGAAGTGGCCATGTATATGTACCTACATTCAAGAATACCTATATGTACATGCGAACACACAGTTTTCATATAACAATAGAATAATACAAACTTGTTTCAAACTATTCCCGTATATTTACATTGTCGGTAATGCCAGGATTGGCAGTTGCGAAATTGAGTTCGCTCACAGCGGGAAAGTCGCCGTATATTTCTTGTCGGATACAAAAACGATAAGCTGTTTCGTGGTTGGTTATTTAGTAATAGGTCACGAACAAAACGGTTGTTTCCTTTTTTGTGATTTAGCTTTTTCTTCATAATTCAGTTACTTATTTTTCACTTTAATAATTTATTAATATCGTCTAAATAAGGCCTTCTTAAGTATTAAATAATAAATAAATATTTCAAACACTCACACCAATTAGCCTAGCCCCAAAGTTAGCACTGTAGGCTTGTTTTATGAGATACTAGTGGCCCGCCCTCGCTTCGCTTTGGTGTAGAGCTGAAGTTGTTCAGTTACAGTTTTTGTTCTCAGGCTTGTATTATACACAATGACATTCATCTATGATTCTTCTTATACTTGCATGCAAAGTCTCAGTCCGATCGGTTTAAAATTAACAAATTTTCATACAAACTTTCATTCCCTATTTTATCCCCTTGGGGTTAGAATTGATCAAAATCCTTTCTTAGCGGATGACTACGTCATAACTTCTACCTGCATGGCAAATTTCAGCCCGATCCGTCCAGTGGTTTGGGCTGTGCGTTGATAGATCACTACGTCAGTCAGTCACCTTTGAGTTTTATATATATAGACTAGGGTAACGGATAGAATACATATACTGATACATATTTAAATATATTTATATAGAAATAAATATTTAGATCCAGCCATTGTTTATTACAATGTAATGTTATGATTAAATAAAAAAATGAGTTTAAATATTTAAATTGCAAAGCAAAGAAAAGATTGCAAAGGGACTTTCTTATGCCATGAAAAAACTTTTTTGGTTCTCTATGAAGCTATAAAGCCTTCACATAATACATAGGTACCAAGAACATTTGCTACTTATGTGAATGTAGAATATATTGGCTATAACTGTTCATGAGTTGCCCACAAAATGTTTGCACGAAGTTTCTAGAATTCTCTGTAACTTTGCCCTTAGTTATGTTAAAATTCGCTCCTATGAATTTCAAAAATTAGTAGTTAGTTTCAATAAGAATCACATTGTGTTTTTAAAGGTATTTTACATTATTTCTTATTAAACGTACTAGCGGAACCGAAAAACGCTGATCTTCCTGACAATAAAAATGTAAAATTCTTACAACCCGGCTGCACGACCTTCTAGGTCCAGTTGCAAAACTTATTCTATAGTATACAAGGCTCCATTCATTTTTTTATAGTTAGATATCATTATGACTCCACCCTGCCCGATGATAGGAGGTGGTAAAGTTCAGACGCGAATATAGCTGATGCAGCAGTTACAAACTGCCACACCAACCATCCTCACCTTGCAGGTCTGCAGAAATGCTTCTTCACGCTTCTTTTAAAGGGGTCCAGATTGTATGAAGGAGGGAACACGCACGGCAAAGAATTCTACTTGCGAATAGTGTGACAGAGAAATGCGTCACCAAAGGACATCGACGAAATCTGCCCCAGCATGCACAAACGATTGTCTTTCACTATTATTTTTCTACTACTACACAATTTGCTGTCGTATTTCCTTAGAGCCTTAAAGCAGTCTCATCTCATCTAAATTCAAAAGCTTCTAAAAAGGGATGAACCCTTTGTGTATATAGGGATAATCAGACCACACAACTTCAAGCCTGCGATGTCTAGTCTGTCTTGAAATCGAGAATCAGCGCAATATTTACGAGGTACTTATCTTCCTTAGTTTACAATACTTATCACTAGTATTTATATTATATTTATAGGTAGATAATTTCTATATGTATAGTTTATACTCCCATACCATATAATATCTTTTTATTTTTATTAAACCAGGTAATATAATGATAAGGAAAAACAAACCTAATTACCAATAATAAAATATAGAAACTGGTAAATGGAAAGCCTTTAAACATATCATTTAAAAATTAAAAATAAAGATATAGGTATCATAGGTGCGAACTTCCAACACTCATAAATCAATATGAATATGAGCACCTTTTATTTTTATTATTAATTACAATTTATGTTCATTTAATTCATATTATTAAAGTGCTTACATTGAGGTAAACAATAAATCTATTCAGAATATATAAAGTGTACATCGTTTACTATTAATGGCCTAATACATTCTGTAGTACATACATTATGTAGTAGGCCACGGTTCCCCAAGTCATCCGTATTTCAACAAACGCCTAATAAGAGTTTATGAACGATCCCGAATACAACTAGCATTTTCTCATTGGTATGCGTTCTGGGGCATTCAATGTATGGGAAACAAGCAATATCCTTAATTTGTTAGTGTAGGAATAGTGGCCACAGCAGGTAGGTGACAAAGTAGGCCAGTACGCGTGGCCTTCTGAAGGAAAGGGGAAAGTGGCATAAGGAAGAATAACTCCTCAGAACACTCGCAACAAAGAGTGCAACACAAAAAGCATTTAAATATTCTTAGTGACGTAAAAAGTGTCAATATAGTACAATGAACATGGCGGCACAGATTTCACATACATACTAATAATAATATTAGTTCACTCCCATAGCTATTTTATATAGCTAAAACTCAACAACGCCGCTTAGATCCTTACTGTTTTTCTTTGGAAACACCGCGAGGGAGTGTCTCTGAAAACACTCAGTACGTGACCGATACTGTTGTAAAGTGTAAGTAAGAACTAGCTTTCCGATGACGGCGATACGCATGGTGATAAAAGATGAAAGCGAGTATCATATATAAGGATCTGCACTATGTTAAGTTGTTGTTAAGTTGCGGACGTCCGCTCCGTGCTCCCACTTAACGCAGCGCAGGCGCTAACATCAAATAAAAATTGAGCGTTTGTACAGATATGCGTGAAAAATCTCTCCTGATAAATATGTACACACAGCGCGTCTAATAACGCGTCAAGACGGTATGAATGGTGCCTAAGTGCTCTGACGTGTTCTTAGCGATAATCGTACAGATTTTTGTCCTGGAGGGGTTATCCCCTGCAGTCCTAAATTGCGTATTCCTAAAAAACAACCATATAAATTGGGTAAATTTGCTGTTCTAAGAATAGGAAAAATGTAAATTCCAACAATACCAACAATTGACCAACTTTTTCAATTAGGAGTACGGTGGATAAAGATTAAAGCTTTTAGGTACATTTTAACGAATACGGGGCTTAGGGTGGCGAGGAAAAGGCTGAAAGTGAGCTAAAGTTCAGTTCGGCCGATTGGGTACAGTCTAGCTATGTTGAGATAGTTGGCAGTTTCAAGCCTTTGTGCTTTATTGGTTGGAATGACAATGCTATTCTGAGTCAGACGTCAAAGACAGAAATGCAAAGCGGCAAGATTGATTATTTAATGGCGAATAACAAGTTGAAATAACGGATGATGATGAACAGGTACTCAACGACGCAAGTTGAGGCATTGTTGTTCCGTTTCCTATCCTATACTTGTATTATGTACAGATCTTAACGCAGCGCAGGTCCTTAATGAGAGACTTCTCAAAAAGTAACACAGGTCAGAAACGCAATATTCTTAATTTAAATACCTATCTGTCTTCATTTTTAAACTTAATAAAGTGGGAATTTAAAAATCGAATCGAATAAAAGCTCAAAGAGAAAAAGGTTCCAGTGTTTTATTATAATGGCCGCTAGAAGGTTTCCCTCGTAATTCTTTTTGTAATTGGAACGATTCATTTATGCGGTTGTTTTATGCATGGCGACGACGACAGGCGAATAGTACTACGTTATCAATAAGATAGCTAAAAGAAATTGAGGCCGGGTGAGCCCGCCCAATTTCAAATTTCAAAGAGGTATAGCATAGTAAATTTCTGCTCGAAACTTTCGTCTGTGGAAGTAACTTCTCCTTACTGAAGACTACAGAGAATAACAATACTACGGGGGTATTAGACATTATACTATGCTTTGGTGATGCATTATTTCTGTCGGTGAAAGTTTCCAGAGCTTTACGGGGTAGGAGATTGGTTGCTTTGGCAAAGTTGGTGTTAATCTACCATCTAACACAGGAGTGTTTAGTTTGAAATCCACCAGACAACATACTTGTTTACCTAGCTGATGCTTAGTATTAGGATTCCGTTTATAGCATAAAAAAAGAAAACTTTTTACTGTCAATAAATTACAGTTATTTTCATTAGGAATCAAACAAGTTACCGATCTGCTACTATTTGTTTCTTACCCAAAAAACCACAACATGATAGAACGAGAAATCATAAACTCGACAATAGGGTGAAAGCTACTATCGCCTAAGGCTTAATATAAACGAGCGGCTCATCGGCGGCGACCGCCAACGAGTCGACAGCTGACGTCATGGCTGCGAGTCGCTCGTGTATATGACCTCTAAGATTACTTCGATAAAACCGCGCATCATCCGAACCCCTTAGTAGTGAAAGCCAGCAGTTATCACACGTTCACCCTCCCGTCCTCCAGCCGTGGGTCCCTCTGATTCCATCGGCCTAGGCACACCTTAGAGTACTCCGACGACGAAATCACCCGTAGTAGGATAAGAGTGCGAAGATACGGTCTACACACGGCTAACTAAAGCCGAGATCGGAGTCCCAGAAACGCCCTCTAGTTGAGCCGACCCCTTCAGGTTCGAGTGGTCTAGAGGCTTCAGACGGAGAGGAGACTCTCCCCGTGGGGAGATGTCATTCGCCTAGAATACCTCTAGAGGTACTCGCCAATTCTCGGCTTGATGTCCCCTTAGGATCTCACCGTCCCCAAACCCGTTGACGCTGTAAAGGTCATCTGCGACCAACAGCATACATACTAAAAAAAAGACCTCTGAGGCCAAAGCCACATGGGAACGGCGACTGCAACGCGAAGTCGATTTTGTGAAAACAAGCTCATATAAACAGATTTCAGTGGCTGCACTGCAGACGTTTCTGCTTGTACTGCACCGTCATGTCACGTCACAGTCGTCTTAGCATTGTGGCCTGGTCTTAATAGTAAAATTATCCATTTCCCACACGAACACAGATGTGACAAAGTATCAAAGTACGCAAAACTTCGACACAAATAAATTCAATGTTTCTGTTTCAGTTCTACCAAATATTTAATTAATACATTACATTGGCAATCTAAAACATTTGTACGTAACATTGTGAGGCACACACGCTGAGCTGTGCATACTAGAACCTTAGCAAAATATTATAAATTCAAAACATAAATTTTCAATTACAACGCTGCAGATGAGAAACACAACGAATCCAAGACTTTTACATTAAGGTATTGTTCAATATTTGTCATCTAATTTGTATTGACTCGAGCTAATTAAAACGTAGACCGCTCGTAGATCAAATAAACCACGAACACAAAGCGAACAGGAGTGTAATTAAAGTAGCTTTTAAACGATTATCGAGTTACCATTCACTATCGAGGAACCTATTATGTTGTTCGGAGTATAAATCGAATACGAATACCACCTGTGTGCGCTAATGAGTTAGTGCGATAACGAGGAATATTTATTGTTATTAATTTTTGAGAAGCCTATGTTCATCATATTGGAATGCAAAATTCAGTCTCTGTTTAAGCATAAAATTACAATAAGCTTACATTTTAGTAGTAGATAGGTAGAAACGTTGATATGTGCACTAACAGTAAAGATACTCATCATATCAGCCGAGAGACACCCTCTGCTGCTGGACAAAGGCCTCCCCCAAGACATTCCAAAGCGATCGGTCTTGCGTTGCTCGCATCCAGTGGCTTGCCGCCCTTTACCAGATCGTCAGTCCACCTTGGACCAAAGATGTCCCCCCCAGTACGCGGTCCCTACTCGAGTACCTTTCAGCCCCAATGTCCATCAGTCTTCCTTGCAATGTGCCCTAACCATTGCCACTTCAGGCTCGCAACTATTTGGGCTTTTAGTTCCTTTGCAGATCTCATCATTCAAGATACGATCGCGTGGGGAAACCCCGAGCATAGCCCTACTACGTAAAGATACTATAAATAATAAGGCAAATAAAAAGCGCCAATCTGTTTAGCATTTTTTAAATACCGGAAGTCTCTCTTTAATTTAAAACGGCTGCTATGAATTTGTTTTAAAAATGAAAATGAAACTAGGACATTTGAAAATCGAAATACATCTAATCTTTAGTTGGGTAATTTGATTTGGTTGGGTAAGTTATTTTTTTTATAAGCTGTTTTTCTATAACAACCTATGTTATAGAAAAACAACAAAAACATAACGTTAATTATCATTGAAGTTATTTAAGACCCGCCCTCGCTTCGCTTTGGTGTAGAGTTGAAGTGTAGACTACAGTTTTTGTTCTGAGGCTTGTATTATACACAATGACATTCATCTATGATTCTTCTTATACCTGCATGCAAAGTCTCAGCCTGATCGGTTTAAAATTGACAAAGTTTCATACAAACTTTCATTCCCTATTTTATCCCCTTGGGGGTAGAATTGATCAAAATCCTTTCTTAGCGGATGCCTGTGATCTTCTGTAAGGTGAAATTTCAGCCCGATCCGTCCAGTGGTTAGGGCTGTGCGACTGTGCGTTGATAGATCACTATGTCAGTCAGTCATCTTTGAGTTTTATATATATAGATTATTTAAAACAATTATTTTAGAAATAAAATACATCTCACTATCTACTCTTCGCAAATATACATACTCAGAATAACGTTAAAGATTGGCATATTTTCTATGTAGGTTAAAATATATTTCGCTGTTATTGTGAACTGAATATTTAATATTTGTTCACATTCGAATTTAATAGAGGCACTCTTAGCGGATTTTCCGCTTAAATAGAAGCGATCGTTTAGGGAAATAACCTCCACCTTCTTGAAATTTGGTTAAGGATAAGTATTTATAGGTATCTTTATTTATATGTCTCCTACTACAGTTTTCACTTTCTACAGTTTAACGGCTCAGTCTTATCCTGAAGTCAAAAAACGTTGTAATACTGCTTATTCAATAAAAATAAATAATTTGCAGCAAATATTGTTTTTTTCTCTAAACTAAAATTCAAACACAAATAATGATAATAATATTTCCAACACTCACACCAATTAGCCTAGCCCCAAAGTAAGCACTATTAGGCTTGTATTATAGGATACTAGGGTAACGGATATAATACATATACTGTACATATATAAGTATATTTATTTAGAAATACACATTAAACATCTATGACTGGAGTACAAATACTCGTCACACAAACATCTGCCCCTAATGGAATTCGAACCCGGAACCTCTCGAGTCGGCGACACCATGAAACCCGGCGTAGAAACCACTCGGCCACGGAGGTCATCAAAAAATATATTTCTTTTATGATAAACAAACAAGCATATAACCCGCCTGATGCCACCATAACCTATAGACGCTTAATAAACGCGATATAAAAATATCACTCGCGCCGTGACCCAATCCCCTACCCTTTGAAGCCCTGGAACCTTACTCACCGACAGAAACAAAACACCACCAAAAGGTAGTGTTATTTTACTGTGATCTTCTGTAAGGTGGAAGGTACTTCCCCTGACGGTCGCTCTAATTCGAGCGGAAAATCCGCTATGCCCTACCTCTCTTAAATTATATGTAACCTAATCGAGTACACAATTCTCTAACGTTACATTATGTACTATCGATATTGGATTATCGATCGACAGCACTAATGCACGTTGCAGCGTCACACACGAAAATCTTAATTGAACTTTCACTGGCTTACCGAACATTGTCAGCCTCAAAGTGCCCTGCATTAAATATTCTGCACGTAATTTATAAAGTTGGCGTCACCGGGGGATCTCTGTGTGCAAAATTACCCGAGAACCTTTCCACACAGAGCGCGGTGATAAAGACAAATTGTGGAAAGCCTCGAGTGGGAAAAACGACTCCACACTTTTTGCGTAAGCAATGGGGTAATGAATAATTTTGGGAGCGTTTATTGGTATTAGGGCGGTAAAGTGCGTCTCAGATATGTCGTATGTAACCTTATATAGCTTAATTTAAATAGACTTCATTAGAGACCAAAATCATATTATCAGCAGATAGTTCTGGCCGATTTTAAAAGGTGTGGATACAGGTAGATAAATTAAAAAAAACTAATTCAGTTATTGCGTATGTTAAATAAGGTTATGATAAATATTTCAAACCTCATGCTGAAAGTAAAACTCTTATTACAGAAATATCGAAGAACGTTTGAAATATATGACAATTTGAAGGTAACGCATTCACAAAATATGATAGTTTGAGAATTGCTTATTCTGCGATAAGGCGAAATATCGAAAAGATTTTTAAAGTATACAAGATTTGAATATCTATCGAATTTGGAATACACTTCATTTTATACCAAGGGTACGAAAAACAGGTTGGTCGTAGCTTTAAAATTAAATAGAGGACAGTTGATGTGAAAATGGCTGCACAAAATAGTCCAACTAATATCCTGGAATGTGTGCCGGAAAATTCATTTAGTGACATGCATTTACTGAATAGTTCATTACCTACTTGAGCATTCATTGCGGGTCATCTGATTATAATTATGCAGCTTTGAATTCTCAGTTCATTGAATAAATGAGTTAAAATATTATGTAACGTGTTAGTTTTAATTACATTGAATCTACATTCTAAATACTTCTATTTGACTACAAAAACTAAGTGTTGTTATTCTACTTCCTATTTAATATTATAAATCTGAAAGTTAGTATGTTTGTTACGATGAGGTACTCACACAGTTCATGACCTGGGTTAAAACGTAGGATACTTTTATTCCATAAAAATGTTTGATTTCTGTGGGATTCGCAAAAAATTAAAGTTAATGCGGACTAAATCGCGGGTGGCCGTTAGATCCTAAATAAATTTTCATCATTTATTACATATTCTAATCTTTCACCATTCTGTTATTCTTCGGTTTCAAATTCTTATTTGGACAACTATTAGGTACTTTAATATCACTTAATTTTGTTCGCTTTAGCATTAGTAAGATAACTGTGTACTGTGGCGTGGCCTAGTTTTTCTCCATCCTCCATTTACACTCACTTACGATTCGTTTGCTATTTTAGTCAATTTCCGGTTACTCATTCTCTCTACTTAATAATGTACTGTGCAATTTCAATGAATACCGAGCGCTTTAAGGAGTTTTTACATAAATCTTGATGTTTCGGATCCTTTTCAGTCTCCGTGGTCGCAAGATTGAATACTCGGTCATAATATAACAATCTATTGATCATGGCTGATTTTTCAATTTTTCTGGTTAAACTAAATCGTCTGATCACTTACTAGTAATTTGTTTCCATGAAAAAGTACGTTTGCGTGAAAGTATAAGAAAATATTAAACTTAGATTTGTTTTTTTTCCTATTATACCGTTCTATGCAACAGTATAAATAGAAAAATAGAAAAAATGCTTGTCTTTCATAACAGCCTTTATTATATTGGCACCGCAAGAGCGTTCCGACTTTTGTATACGGAATACTGAGAAGATGACTTTGCCAGTCATTAATAAGGTAAACAAAAGAATATCCATCAATTTTATAGGGCAAATAGGGTCACCATGATAATGTAGGATATACTTAAAACGGGGGGGAAAATTTACTGCGTTCTTTTTCTTACCGTATTCGAAAATGGCCAGTTTGGTGGTGTAGTGTTTCTGTTGGTGAGTCAGGCTCCACGGGGTAGGGGATTGGGTCAGGGTAGGCAACGGTGCTAGTGATTTTTTGGTATCGCAGGCGTCTATAGTCTATGGTGGCCGCTTACCATCAGGCGGGCCATACGCTTGTTTGCCACTCTTTTAACATAAAAAAATATAATATGGTATGGAGCACAGATATTTGTTTCTGAGTTGTGGTTGTTTAGTATGGAATTGAGTAATAGATGTTAGTTGTTGAAAGATTGAAGTCATAATATTTCATTATTATCTATTCAAGTAATATAAAACATTATGCCATCGTTTTTATGTAATCAAAGTTTTTTTTCTTTTTTAAAAAGCGGTGAGTATAGAATAATCGAAAGAAAGAAAGAAAACAAATTCATTAACGCAAAATCAGTATGAAAAATTCACCGAATTATCATAATAAAGGAAACAATAAATAAACGGTCTTCTTCCGGGAAATAAACGTAACCGCTGCATATTTCCTTTTTATTTTCTCCCCCACTTTCTGAGATCATTACATTATTTTTGACAACATGGCATGTGTTTTGAATAAATTATTTTTAATATAAGATTACCCCATTTCTCTGTTCATAAGTAGTCATGTGGAATGAATATACCTCTCGATATCGTATAATTATCACAACGTCCGTATAAGCTGCGATAAATCGCGTCCAGGGATTGCCATTATCTATGGGATGATCTCGAGGAATCCCAGTGGCCATTTCGATCGAGCTATTTTTCTGTCACTCTGACGGATCCACGGGCGGGCGTGATTAATGGAACGACAGGCCGTTTCTGTATCTTGCCTGTGTTTTCGGCGTGTTCTAAAATGACATTTATCACATCAGATGTTTTATTGCCATCCTGGTTTAGCTCGCTGTGATTAAACGTAACTTTGTACGCATTCGGAAGAGGCAATAATTCATTCGCTTGTTAGGGGTAGTCAGTGCATCAAACGATCATTTACACGTTTTTCGAAAAACGAGCATATAAAGATAGAAATGAAGTTGAGTATTTGATTAACTCTTACCGCATTTTTAACAAAGGAGGATAACCTTACACTAGTTACCCCGTGTTTTGTTTATATCACTCAAATGCCATTTGTAATTCAATGAACAGAGACAAAACATGGAGTTACTTATCTAAGCTTATTCTCCGTTTATTAATATGGTGGCCAAAGTAAGCGTTAGGGCGTTTATTAACGAATGGTTTCCGCTACATCTAGCCACGGCTTTTAGCCAGGCCAGTGCCGGTTAAGCTTGTGCACGAGCACGGTTTGTACCGACTCCAAAACGTCGCTAGCGCCGGTGCCGTTAACAAACATTCATAGTTTCTCATACATAACTGACGACCAAACAGACACGGTTTAAAACCATGCAGAGACCCGGTTAGAAAACGTCTCGTTACCAAGCGCCCTTAGTGTTTTTCAAATAGAAAGATGGCAACTTTTTAACGGTGTCTGCCGCTAGAACAAAACTATGTAGCACTAAGCTACGGTTTTCGCGTAGCTCTACGGATCGACTACGAAATTATGGTAGGTACTCCAAACAAACTGAGAGTTATTTTATGTGGACAGTTCCGAGAATAACCAACAACATTGCGAAATTGAGTAATTATTTTATTGAACACAAAGTTGCATATTTTAAATAACAATATATTTTATCTTGTACGGCATAAATGTGAAATACTCAGTAAATCAGTACTTTCATTTCGCTTTGTAATTTACGGCGCAATATTTATTTTTTCATTTGTTAAAAACAAAAGAAATAATTTCAGTTAACGAATTTACGCATTCGATTTCCTGCGGAAAACGTCAGTTTATTCAAAATGTACTCGTATGGAGACCTGTTATATTCATGTAATCTGAATATAACTCGTAACTTGTTTGTTGTTGATTCACGCCTGTTTTGTATTTACGGGAAAAAAGGGATTTTTCGTTAAGCCTCTCATGATAGAATGTTAAAGGATAAATTACATGGAATGTTCCCGCTGCTCATTTGTAGGTAAATTAAAAAAACAGTGGTCTGTGCCATTTTGAAAAATAGGTGATTCTAAACGTATTACAGCTTTTATGAAAAATTGCAGCTGTTTCAAAGTATTTAGTAGGTAAGGTATTTATCGATGGTGATAAAGTAATTTATGTTATTTTATGGGATTGCTACCTTGTGTTTTAAACGAGTTCCCGTTATTTTGGCAATGTTTCAAGCGCCATGATCACAGAGTAACGATGTTAGTGACCAAGAAAGTTTAAAACAATATATCGATGATGATGTTCAAGAGTCAATCTGCAATAAATGATGTAGGTAATCAACGTCCGAATCCGTATTTTTTACGTTTTTCTATTCGAACATAAATTATTCATTTCAGCTCCGATTTAATAACTACTTTAATTTATTACACTTAATACTATACTAGCTGACCCGGCGAACTTCGTACCACATACAATAATTTGGAGGAAATAAAAGATACACAGATTTTACCACAGTTAGCAATTGTTTAGAGAAACCTTCTGTAGATTTATCGTTCAGTAATGTAACTCTCATATTTACGTAACCAGCTGAAAATCAGCTTCTCCAATATCAGATTTCACAACAGAGGCCTAATTTAATGATATTAATAATGTCTTCATAGTTCTACCGATCGCATCTTAGAATAATAAGCCGTGATGCAATTGATAGATGTAGCCCATCGTAACGATTAACATTTAAGTAGATTTAAGTCATTGAATCTTGCTAGTTGTATGAAAGTTAGGCGTTCCGTTTCAATTTTGTCGCAAGCGATGAAATCAAATATATAGGGTAAAAATCATGTGGTTAGTGGTGTTTTGACGAATTATCAAACAATAGTTATGCCTGATAATTCATCGAGCGGGCATTCTTATTAGTTTTCTCACCTGAAATAAATACATTAAAAAATTGTATCTTAGAAGCAAAAGTTCGCATTTTAAATCTTAGTGGTGAATCCGAAATTATTGTAAAATTACACATGCTAAAGTTATTTTACAGGAATTTCAATTAAATTTAATTTGAAATTACATTTTCAAGTTTAATTTACCATAACAATGAAAAAAAGTAGATACAATAATATTTAATGCTTTAATCGTGTTTTAATAAAAAAAATACAAGTCAGATTCCTATAATACTTAGTAAATAGTAAACTTAAAATTAAACACAAAGATGATTATAATCAATTATTTAAATTTTGTAAGATATTACCGATAGAAAAAAGAACTGAGTACCTTGTGGCCTTGGATACGTATTTTAGCGATAATCATAAAATAAAAATAAGTCATAAAGTATTAACTAGAGCCGTATGCAATAGAAAATTAAAAAGGGTCAAAGCCAATAATTATTATGGAGAAAGAACTAGAAATTATGTTATACCCAAATTGTACAATAATTACTTATTGTTATTAGAAGAACCAAAAATTAAAAGTAAATTCAGTTTAAAAAGGAAATTAAAAGAATATATGTTAAAATAAATAAAACAAATGAATTAAAAAAAATCATGGTTTATATATACATAGATAATGAGTATTATATGTGAAATTATAGATAAGTTCATAATATTTAAAAGAATGAAATTGTAAATAACAGCAAAAAAAAATGTATTTTCTTTATTGTATACTTAAATAGAAGTGTTTCAGTAAACATAAATTATAAGATAGATATAATTTTTATTTTATTAAGCATGTAACTTATTGATGTTTAGTTAATATAGTTTAAGGCATTAAATTGGCATTTATAAAATGGGAATAGCGCAACGCCTACAAACTGTGAAAACAGTTTGGCGATAGATGTGTTTTGTAAACTAAGATTAATGTTAAATTGGAATAAAGAATAAATAAAAAAAAAATGATTTTTTGCCTATCGACTCGACGGCCAAACGGAGCAAAAAAAATGTTTATTAAAAGTTGTTACCTCTCGGTACAATTGAATAGTATATTTGAACAAGTACTTACGCTATATCTCAACGCTTCGTTAGAAATAACTTGATCGGAGCTCAGATCATACTCGTATAACTGCCATATCAATAAGGAGAGTAAACAAGCATAATGGCGTTCTATTTTTTCTTACGTTCTTAAATATAAACATTTTATTTGGAAGATATTATCTAATTCTTTTATCAAACGGGCTCCTTTATCCGTCTTGATAAATGGTTCGCGAACAACGAAAAATTTCTCCGTACGATAACCGTTGGAGAATTTATTCCCTGCAAGCTTAGTAGAATAGATGTGTATGAAATTTCACACACAGCATAAAATATGTGTTTTTTGCTCAAAGCTCAGCAAATTATTCCCTGATGTTAAGTGTGAGTGTTTTTTTACACGAGGCGTAACAAACCATTCCCTACTCAAGTTCTAAAATGTAAGTGGAGTCAATTTGTAAATAAACTTTTAAAGGCTACTTAACTGCGTTGACCAGACCAGCATGTTACCTGTGTATGCGGGTTTCACATGCAGCCCGTGCCTTTGCTTAAGAAATATGATTGATGAAATGAAAACCTACTAGTAGTGTACAAGCAAAATCGATATGGTTTTAATTAGTGCAGTATGCTCTAATTAAAATCTTAATCGTTCGCTCCAGAAACTTGCACCATGCATAAGCACCCTTAAGTGCTGTAAGTAATATTCGATACCTTATGTAGGTTTGCTTAAACCTATAATGGTATTCAGAAAGACACTTTAACGAGGCCAAATCCCAGTCTAGAGTTTGAAGTGGGTTACCGAACCTTCTTCAATTCTCTCATTGGGAGCGAGCTTTGAAATTGGCTTTTCCTTTACAAGACTGCTTACTCGCAGTCGCTCTTCAAACTTACTTGAAATGTATCGTAAATAACAATCTGATTAAGACTCAGATAGGTATGTTGCTACCCTCGTTTTAATAATAATGATTCTTAACTAGTTGGATAGCATTATAGTAATGATATTAGAAGTAACATTTTTGGCTAACTTCTTTTTTTCATAACCCAACATTTTACATTTTTTTAAAGTATTAAGCTAATAAAGTCTACGGGTATTTATATAAAAATCTGAAGAAATGGACCCCTAACCCAGAAACTAGTAATAATTGTAATTATCAGGGTTAGTGATTCCTCAGTCGACATATTGCAAAAATATATTTTAAATTTAGTGTAGGCGAATAGGTTTGACTACAGCTTAACTTAATCTGTGATTGTTAAATAAAGCTAAGTATTCAGATGCACGAAAGATATTACTCGAATTCGGGCACCCGATGCAGTAATACACTACAATACGGTCTGGAAGACGGCCCCAGGGAACTAAAATGAAAACTATCCGAATACGAGTTTACTCGACTCCATTCATTTACACTTAGTCATTTATTATACTCTTTATTGCATCAAACAGGTCAAAACAGAAAGTGAAATAATAATAATAGTTAGCAAAGGTGAGCCTATCTCTAAAAGATATCTCTACCAGCCAACCTAGGTGGTCGAAGATTCCAAACTTAGCGGGAAAACATAGGTACAACAAAAATTTAACCAAAAATAATTTACAACTACTGATAAACGTTTACCGGGCTAACAACTAAGTATAATCGTGGCACAAAAAATATTTAAAGAAAAGATCTTTTAAAAGAGGCGTGAAGAAACAATATGCAGGCCGGCAAGGTTAGGGTGCCTGGTGTGGCAGGTAATACTGCTGTACCAGCTCACTTCGCGTCAGGACTCGTCCGTTACTTGCGAGTAACATCAGGTGGGGTGGAGTCATTTGTCGGACCTATTTATATAAAAAAACAAATATGTAATTTCTTATCTATAATTTTGTGATATACATGTGATTTACATTTTGGTGTGGCAGGTAGAACTGCTGTATCAGCTATCTTCGCGTCTGGACTTTACCTCCACTTAACATCAGGTGGGGTGGAGTCATTTGTCGAAACTATAAAAAAAAATGTAAAAGGTGGCGGACATCTCTAGAAAACGCGAAGTAATATTTGAAAAAGCGCGCAATACATCAACATGTTTTATTTAATAATTACCTATTCTATGTGTTATTTATCATATTTGAACTAAGTATTTGAATGATGAATGACATTGGTCGGACCAAAGTAATTCCATTCAATTACTTGTCAGCAGGTTTCAGCGTACTCAATTTGTAACAAGAATAAATTTCATTCATAAATATTTCATTGGCATATCCAAGAATAAACAACATCATAATTTGGGTTATTGTTTTATTACAACCTACGCGAAACGTGAAATTCAGAATTATCGAAAACTGTGTGGGTGATCATGATATTTTTATTTCAACATTAACTTTCTAGATTTTCATTTGATTGAAACATCTATTTATCTGTAGAGCGATCCTGTAAAATAAGATCTCTGAATTCGATAGCTTCAATCTTAGGCCTGTATTATAGATAGATTCTCAGTGATTGATCTAATCTTGAGCATAGTTAGAAAGGGCTGTCACTATAAATAGCACATAGCGATATCCTTTTCTAACTGTACTCAAGTAAAGATCGGATCATTAAGTATATCTACATTACATAAAATTTCACTTTTTTATTTATTCTTTGATTGTAATATACTTATACTTTTTCCCCCTTATTAATAAATGAAGACTACGCAAATATTAGTTACTTACTCCATGTTTTGTCTCTGTCTATTGAATGACAAATGGCATTTGAGTGACATGAACAAAACACGGCGTAACTAGTCTAAGCTCATTCCTTGTTTATTAAGAAGGGGGTTTAAGTTTTACTTCCTTCTCAGAATAATTTTATAGCGAAGCTTTTATTACTGCGCCAAATTTTTTTTCCATCACATTTAGCATGCCGCATTACGTTTTAATTGTTATGAACAAAATCAGACGTTATCATCAAGCACCGGTGGTTTAGTAGTAGAAAACTCGCCTGCTACGCGGACGGCCTGGATTCGATCGTATCCCAGCTGAGAAAGCTCTTTTTTCCACTTTTTATAAGCGAGAGTAACATCAAGCCAACTAAGTATAAGTACCTTTAAAATTTTCACTTGCGTCGTGGTTGCACGAAATCACAACATTCTCTTTGGTTTTTGTTATTTTCTACAATAAATTATGCCCGCTGTTCCGCAACCGCTCACTTTTTTTTAAACCAAACAATGCCCTAGCAGGCATGTAATATCTAAAATGATAATAAAATTATTATGTTTTGTACTAAAAAATGTAGAGCGTTCATGTGACACGTCAAAACCTTTACGCTTTCATAGATTTGCATATTCATTAATCTCTCATTGTTTTGCGAAATTTAATATCGTTAACGCTCAGAAGGGCTGACGCGGCTGGGAATTAATTTAGTGGCAACGACGTGTGTGCCCAAATATCAGGCATGACACAACCCTAATCTCCAGATCACACATTGCTGTTTTAGGCGTCGCTTATAAATTGAACACATTACAGGAAAAACATTGGAGGACTTCCATGGTGCATTGGTTATATATGGACATTGGTTTTAAAGGTGCTAATGTTCTAAGCCCACATCCGAAATTTTATTAATACATCTTTGTTCTATCTCCACATAAAAAATCGGAAAATTAGGTGTAATTATTTACTGAGGCTCATATAGGTCCTATTATAAAATGTATTGAAACCTTTAAAATAAAGCTTCTTTTTAAATAGAACAAAAAACTTTTCTCCTGTAAAATTTTACGAATGGTAGACAGGACAATTAAGCACTGAGGTGATGCACTGATATCTAAGAATTGACCCACCGCATAAGTTAGCGAGTATGCATATTGTCTATCAAAAATAAGTATGATCTGGCGGACCGGGGAAATTACTATAGTTGGTATGAGTGTGAGAAATATTTTTTAATAGTAGGAACACATAGAAGCTCATTATATACATAGTATGGTCACGTATTAAAAATCATGCTAAGTATAATTTGGAAAATAATTAAGACACGAAAATTATGATCGACTAGATTGAAAATGTTTTATGTTTTCGAATATCATAATATTCTTTTCAAGACATTATTATCTGTTTTAAGAGACAAGATGCAGCTAAATACCTTACCCCTTACCTTATTATAAAATGTTACATAAAGAGTGCCGACTTTAATACTTTGCCGCTTCAGCTATACTAAAACTGAGGTTACTAATTGTAACTGACAAATAACAGTTACTAACGCTGCACCATAAAACTAATTTTAAAATATAATTATCGGTTCTGTGTCAAGGAACCTCATATCTACTTTCAAAAAGTTATTTCCATAGACTGTGTAAGTTAAAATTTTTGTAAAGGAGATGACAAACATATTTTTCTATTAATGCTTGCATGCTAATTAATCTACAAAAAAATACAAGAATAACTGTATTTTTTCTTTTTATCTATCAATAAAAATGGCTGAGAAAATTAAGTTGTATGCATTTTTGCACGTCATTATTTAAAAATGAGGGCGGCCCGCGGACTTATCAAGACGGCACTAGTCGTGTCGCGGCCGCAGGGCTGCGTTCAAAACCTACTCTCTAGGTGCAATAAATGTCAAAGTTAAATTTAGCTTCGCGCATTTAATGTCAAAATTGAAATGTCAGGGTAAAAAAATAAACTTAGAGCGTAGGTATTGCACGCACCCCTGGGGTCAAGTGACGTAAGCGCAGAGAGAGCGAAATCTCGGAAATTTAAAATTAACTCTTCCCAGTCATAACTTCGTTATCATTTACATGAACTAAAAAGTAATATTACATACGTAGTCTATACTTTGATGTTAGGTATATTAAAGTGAGTAAGTGTTATTATTATGTAAGTTATTATTTTGACCCTTTTGTGTGCTCCATTGGAAGTTTTGCAATTACAAATATTTTCACACAAAGACTACGTTTTATATTGTTACAATATATACCCGGAAAATGTCCTGTCCTGGCATATCCTTTGATTAAGCTGTCGCAAAACAACTTGAGTAAAATCTCATTGACACGGGTGTCTACCATTACAAAAGCCGCTGAATTTATTGAGACTGGCAATGGCGGCATATTTCCAATTCCCAATATTGAACGTCCACTCGTAAAACAAAACGGTCCGGTGTTTACCCAACTTGTTTACTTTAGATACACAGCCACTTTGATTTGGCCGGGCAAGTATAAACTTTAAGCGCGGGCTTTAAAATCTATTTTCAGCCGAGCGCGAATCAATTACAACTGAGGCGTTTCACAAACAGAAAGTGTCTTATCGCAAAGTTCAGACAATAAAAAGGCGTGGTCTCATTTGAGAGTCGGTAGAATATTTTTATGCCTTTCGTCGATAAAGCTCTTTCTAGTTTATTAATAATCGTTCTTCACTCTCATATTGGACTAAGAGTGTAATAAATAAAAAAATGTTAGTGTGATCGTTTTCCATTAGAAGCTAAAAGCTTACCCATTAGCAGGAGGATTTTTATAAATTTAAAACTTGTTATAAGTGCAAATAATTTACTACTACAATATTATGAATTTGTAAAGTTAAAAAGGTGGCAATCAAGCATTTTATACAAGCTTTTGCTACCTGAGTACTTATCTCTCGCGCGTGCTTTACTATCGCATGATCTCGCGTCGTCAAATCCGGTGACACTCATCTGCGACCAACAGCATGCACTCAAAAAACCTACTTTGTTTAAGGCCTATGTTGAGTCTTAGGTAAGAATTAAAATTTTAATAAAACCGAGGGTTGTTTATTATTTTATACCCTATGCGACTCAAAATGCAGGAAAACAATTAATGTATATTTAATCGTCATGTAATAAAAGGTGACTTCATGAATCATCTCTGAAGTCATTTTCAACTTGACGTCTCTGTAAAACAAGGAGAAAAAAACAGGCCTTGCTGAGTTTCTTGCCGGTTCTTCTCAGTACAAGTTCTCCCGCCGTAGAATTATGAACCGATGGCGTAGCTTCTAGAAATTCATGAGTTCTTGTAACAGCCTAAACTAAATAAAATATTTTGATTAGGATTACTCTAGCACAGACCTAGATGTGTAGACGATGCATGTGCGTCAAATTGTATGTTAACTGAGCATGTCATATTTTGATAGCAAATTAAGTGGTAAAAAACACATTACACCGACAACCTATCGTTGTTACAATTTATTATGACAGAATTAGAAAATTAAAAAATAGGGTTGGCTTCAGTATCGAGAACAGTGATGAAAATAAAAAAATATCTGAAAAGGAAGACGTTTTGTCTTTTGACATGTTTTTGGATACTTGCGGTATCTATTTCAATCTATGTCTGTCGACTCTGGACTCGAAAAAGAAGGAAAATATTATTATCTTTCTTAACCAGAGGTGCTACATTTTTACCTCTATATGAAACGAAAATGACAAGCTATCGTGTAAAAATAAACCCATTTTCATGATTCTATAGACCGAATATGTTCAGCTACACATCTCCACACACGATTCATCTCAAAAGGGTTCCTGAATTGGAATCATTTCGGAATATCAACAAAGAAAAAACACCTTTATTGATGACGTAATAACGTGCCATATGCCCGTTCATAAATCTAGAACGTATCTACTAGTTCTAAATTGGCACTTTCTCACTAAAAGTGTGATGGATTTTTTTAATTAGAGTTAAGGGTTAGACGCTCATATTATAAAACAAAAAAAATCTTTTTCAGAGTGGAATATTTTTTTTTATTAAGTTTAATCTACCAAATAATGCAACGTCCGTAGTTCCAAACCAGTTCTTCACCATATTTTTTTTGTACAAAGCATTGCATTTTATTATTATTATTATTTATGGAATCTCGACAGAGTCTTACATCAACGGATAAGTATAGTGGAGCGGGTTGTTAAGAAAGGTGTTTTAATGATTCACGAACAGGTTTACTTATATATTTTTTAATACTTAATGCATACGCGAACTTAGGCGAACCTAATGCCGTACGCATTCCCTACCAGTTAACCTTAGGATATTGTGTATTCTTAGTGATTCTTAGGATGCACAACTGATTACAGACAATTATATTTTTTTAATTAAATAATTCATATTTTAATAATGATAGTCTTATTAAAGATTTACTGTTTTATATTTTGTTTTATTATACTAGAATCATAACTGTAAAATAATAAATAAGATCGACATAATAAGAATTCATCTGTACATGTAAATGATTGACTATTTCTAAGAATCACATCTGATATTATACTTGAAAGAACTCAAGAATCTCAGCTTATGCCGGTAGGATGCGACGGTATTCCGAAAACAATCCCAGTTTACTTTAAGTTTTTCGCTGTTTTATAACAAAGGGTGAGGAAGGAAATGCTATGCGGGTAATTAGAGACAGCCGGGCGTTGGGCGTTTAAAGCGGCAAAGAAATGCTAAACGATGTTTTATAGTTACACGAATTCAAAAAAGAAAACTTTAATTCTAAAAAAAAAGAATTACTTCAATGCTATAGTTAACAGACCGAAGTGAAATAAAATACATTGAATGATGCTGCAAGTTACTTTGTATACATATCTTGGAATACAAATACTTCCAATAACGCCATGTGTATAAAACCCGCATTGTATTTATTAAAGAAATGCTGACACTTGGCTATTGTGATTGCTATTTGTAAGCTTGACATGAGTCCGTCCTTTTCATTCCTTATAGCATGATAAGGACAGACTATTTTCAAGTTTAAAAATATCAAACATGAAAAACCAAGTGGAGTGCCGGTAAACCGAGAAAATGCCACTCGTTTCAGTTGGTTAATAGTCAAATCAGAGCTTGTCTACAAAGTGATTTGGCAGCTCAAAGCGCCATGGTTCAAACATTTTTCTTAATATCAATCATTCTTCTCGTTAACGTACGGAATCGTCACAATTATAAACTAGCTGCGCTAACAATAATTTCCAAGTAATGAAAGCTATTCGTTCGACAGGACCACAGCTTTTATCATATTTAGCAACTGATGGGAAGTCACTGCCGCTATTGGACACTTGCAGCACCAAGGGTTCATTCTTATATACCTATGCGTATGTAAAGTTAAGTGTTAGTATATTTGCTCATTGTTTGATTTTAATCTCTCTTCTTTGATTCTGCCGTTTTTTTTATCTCTGTGTTCTTTCCGATTGACTGGTAGAGAATGCCATATTGGCATTAAGTCCGCCATTTGCAGTGTAAAGGCAATAAAGATTAAATAAAAAAATAAATTAATGCGTTGCCGGTCTGTTTCTAAATAAAACCAATGATCCACAATGAAGTTATCTGACGGCACGTTATTAAGTATTTTGCGTAGCCATGTAAGTAATACATTAGTAAAATCTGTTGATGTTAAGTTATATGTACACTTAAAATTCATAGCATGTACAATTTAATTAGTTTTTCATGTTACGGTTACGGCTAATCATAAGCACTGGCAGAACTATCTTTCAGTCTTTTTAACCTTTTATACTTTCTTTAATTAAAATCGTGATCATCTTTTTAATCACGATGAGGTTTATAACCTTGTCTTTTACTGAGGGCTCCGTTATAAATTACATAAAGAAACACTCGTGTAAACTTTAGAGACCAGACAGAAAGTCACACAAAGGCTGGCTAATAGGGCTGATGACTAACTTTTTTTCTTCGTCTATCAGGTAGATTGTCAAAAAGTATTGGTCACGTTTTGGTTCTTTATTCACATATTATCAAGACTTTTTTAATTATTGTGGATATAAAATGTACGCCTAAATATGATCATGGCTTACAAAATTATGCGTTTAAATGTGTGCTAAATGAGTGAGTGCCTAACAATCTTCTGTGAAATGAAGTTGATGACATCAGTTGATATGCGTAATTATATTATGATGTTAGAAGTTCTGCGATACAAGGTAGAACCCTAATAAACATTCATAAACTCTTTCATGGACGAACGATACTGTGATCGCCTGCGAGCTTTCGAGCACCGTCTAGACTAAGAGGCTTAATCTATTTCAACGCAAAACGAAATTTCGATCCAAATTCATTCGTCTGAAAATAGTTTGACAATTAAATTCCTTAAGTCTACTCTCTCTTATTTACAACGCTTTTGAAAGAAAAGTGGAATTTGACAGATAATTTTTCGAAATTTTAACCTCAAATTGACGAAATGCAAAGTGTTACCTTTTCATTAACATTTTGGGATTTTTGGTTTTTTGTTAGCCTAAAATGACTGCCTGATTTCCAGTCGGCGTTAATATTTTGTACGGTGGTTGTTTTATTATTGAAACGACCGGCATTCACTTTATCTCAACAATTGTATTGTCACTGTGTAATTTCGAACAATAAAAAAGTAATTTTCCTTTATTCTGGAGTTTTTATTATTTGAAAACCAAATCTACTAAGCTGAAAAGTATTTACAATCAAAGAAATCAAGAAGCAATTTATGTCTGGGACAAATAATAGACACATACAATTGATTGTATCAACCCTACAAAGTCAGCTAACACTGTCAAAGAAGGTTCTTTCAATGTCATATTTTTTTTTATCGTAAAGTAATATTGTTTTCATGTAAAAAACGTAATCTAAAAGTGGAGATATCAAGAACTCACAAGCATGACTCATTCCATTCGTTCACGTAAATTGTTTGTGATTCCGAACTTATGCAAGTTTTCGGAAATGAAATAGAGTAGATTCGCTGACGAAATTTCGTTTAAAATTCGTTCGTTACCGAAATTTCGTGTCGGAGAAAGAGAGTAAGGGCTTTTCCAATTCACAGTGCGGCGCCGGTACCGGCGAACGCTCGACAACAGGACTGTTGCCGCACCGTGCGTTTTGTATGAAAAAAAAGGATCGTCCGTACGCTGTACGACAAACGCACCGCTTCGGCACCGCAGCAGGCCGTCAAGAAACGCATAAATTGAAAGAGCCCTAAAGCTTCAGGGGTGACCGACTTGATTAGACCCAAGATCAACTGTTTGCTGTCGAAACCCTGTGCAATCTACCAATTGCATACTTCTTCAAATCTTAAATGAAATAGCACAGTTCAGTACACAAATTATGTAGTTTATTGTTATTTTATTAAGAGGTCAAAAATAAAACTGAATAATTAGCCTTAGTAACTACTTATTTATATTACTGTGAGCATTGTGTTTGAGCATTTTGCGCTAGATTAGTAAAATCAGGTTTGTTGTTGGAAACTGCCAACCTTAAAGAATCCAACTTATGACCGTCTATGAAGCGAGAACAGTGTTTATTTTTTGTTTGTAAGTAGGAAAAGGCTGACTCACAGAAATGTGTTGAACCAAAACACGAATGCAGTTGTTCATACATCTCTTGAAATTTTTTATATTTCTCGTTAGAAACCAATACCCAGAAATCTGGAACTGAGGATGACTTTGCTTTTAGAAATATGTCTCAACGCCTGTGATAATTTTACAGAATAGCACAGCTAGTCTAGACGATTTTTGGATGCGTTCGAGGCGATGCGAGAATCGACACAGCCAAATATAATTGGTGTGTTTAAAACATTGTGTTATTGAAAGGACTTCTTTTGGTGAAATCAAAGCACACAGTTGATTAACGTAGTCATTGATACTTATCAAAGTGCTATTCTTAACTGATTTATGAGACCAATAAACGAGGTTTTATCAACCTCACAGTAGCAGCCGTGAGTGATCAATCAAAGTTTTTCTTTAAGCGAAATGGCTCAATAAAAAGTCCCGAAAGGACTGCGCTGAATGGAACCGAGCTAGGATTAAATTCGGAGGCGACTGTCATTAATATTTATTCGCTTTTATGTTTCTTTCGAGTAATTTGATTACTTGGGCTTGGTGGTGTGCTCTTTATTGGTGTCAAGGGTTTTCAGCGTTAATATTGTGTTTATGTCAATGGAAAACGTTCTCTTGTTGCCTGGGCGCACATGTACGGTTTCCTGATGCGATTTCCTGATCAAGAATCCTGATTCGAAAACCTGAATGCACGTCCTTACATACAATATGTTCAACGAGGCGCACACTATACTGTTTTTTTCAGAACGGAAAAACAACGAACGGACTCGGACTTAACTAATAAAAAAACAGAAACGTCTGCGCGGAATTCTGGATCAAGAAACCGTGCGTGTGCGCCTAGTCTTAATCCTATTAATAAATATTTACTGTGTGTCTCTACGTCCGCTTGTTAGTGGAATGTACCCTTGGCACGTAGAAATGTTCACAGTCTCCCAGTGCACAAGATTCGTTATAATTACAAGATTTTAGCTTAATCTATTGGTTGCTGAATTTAAAAAATAGTATTCGGTGAACTGAAAAATGTTACAATTTATTGAGTAACCCTGTATGATACATTTTATAAAATTATTCGTGTGCAAATTTAAGCAGCACTTTTTAGGTATTTTTAGAATTCTGTATTAATAGAACCCTGTTAATATCCCTGACCTATCTGTCAGACACAGACCTCTATCTCGTGAACGTATACAGGTGGATAACTAAAATTTTCACACAATGTGTGTAACTGTAGCCACTATAGAAAACCTATCCTACCAATATTATAAATTGAAAAGTTTGTATGTTTATTATTACCCAATCTCGCAAAAACTACCCAACGTATTTGGATGAAAATTGGTACGTTTAGAGTTCATAACCTGCATTGAGATATAGGATATTTTTGTGCCGGAAATTATAGGTTTCCTGTGGGAATCTTAAAAACAGAAGTTAACGCGGACGAAGACTACCGCTAGTAAATAGGTAAAAATTATAATAGGGTATATTAACGTTTTTTATATAGATCCCCTAGAGATTTTTTCTATTCATAAGTCTATGTGCTAGAAGACGCAGGTGAAGTTTAGTATTTTTTTAAATGACGTTGAATCGTACGCCCCAATGTACAAACACAGATTTCACAACCGTTCCCGGCTTTAGAGGGTGACCTACAAAATCGGAACATGTTTCCGGCGATTTCTCGCTAACCTACGACGCGCTTAGATGCTGCAAAGCTAACACAAAGTGTCCCATATTTGCGGAATCGGGTTCGGGACTTACTGCACCGGAAAATTGAACCAAGGCCGTGTCGATTGTCCGCCCCAAACCGATTGTGGGCCGGGAATCCGGATTAAGAATTCACGCTCTATTTACCTTATTGTAGATAACATTTCATATTGTATGCGTTATCGGAAATCCTTTTATCCTATTATTATTATAAATGTGAAAGTTTGTACGTTTGTTACTCAATCATGCGAAAAATACTTTTCTTAATTAAATTTGGCACGCATTATAGTTTATCACCTGGATTGAGACATAGGATATATTGTTTTAAACTTAACATTATAGCTATTAACGGCATTGTTACCATGTAACATCTACCTGCAATTACTTCAGTTACTCCGTGATCATGGCGCTTGCAACAGTGCCGAAATATCGGAGACTCATAAAAAAACAAGGTACATGGTAACAATCCCGTTAATAGCTATAATGAGACATAGGATACTTTATATCCTGAAGTTATATATAAGCCACTGTGACAATATTTGCGATCCCTGTACATGATTAAATCTCAGCAAACTTTTCTTGTATATAAAGTACTAGCCAGGATTTTCGATAAGAATATTTGTTGCTAGATTTACACTTGAGGGGTAGAGGATTTACTAGAATCTGTTTATAAAAAAGGGATTGAAGGTGCGCTAGCAATAGTAGTATAGAATTATGGCGCGATTACACTTGGCCGTTAGCTCGAATACGAGTGCCAATGGCATTTGGATAAACGACTAAGTATGAATGAACGGAGTTATATAATATATATTTCTATATAAATATACTTATATATGTATCATTATTTGTATTCTATCCCTTACCCTAGTATATATCCCATAACATAAGCCTACAGTGCTTACTTTGAGGCTAGACTAATTGGCGTGATTGTTGGAAATATAATAATAAGCAAATAATTTTAACCTTTCCTGAGACTGGTGTCTGCACTAGGATGTGAAACCTGTCTTACAGATGACCAGGCTTCCACTGCGCCGGTCATCACTTTAATACTACACTTTAGTATTCAATAAACTCATTTTGACGAGAGAATAAACGATATGATATATAATATACTTAAATTAATGACTAATTTAACGCTAATAATAATCAAGTTGTGTGTAACTACGCGGGTGTTTGAGTGGCTGATGATTAGAATCATCTTTCAATATATGTATTTTTTATTAGTTAATTGCATCCATGCAAAGTCGGAGTGGGTCGGCAGTATAATTTATAATAAGCGGTTTTTATCTTACGGATTTTATTATTAAATGGGATGGCTGATTTTATAGCACATTTTTTCAGAGCTTTTCTAATAAAAACCTCAGCCTAGTAACCATTTATTTTATATCTCCGCCACTATCAAGGAGGAACATGGAATATTAACAAAACCCAAGCTTTCGGACGACAGTCATGAAAAATTTATGTGAACGTTTCACTTTATTGTCGGGAAACGAAATCGTGACGTGAATGCTGAACACTTCGGACATTCTGGCTTTCAATGCTGTATTGACAATGTTCCGATTGTCAACAGTTCCAAAATTTTACATACAGCATTTTGCGCGTCGTAACCCTTTTAGAGAGTAATGCATATAACAGGTATCTATTAAGGTACAAGTACGAACTGAACCGCAGACCGCAGGCCGCAGCTGCAGACTGCAGGCGACACTACTAGTTTCTATGAATGTCTATGTAAATTGATTCCGAGCGCGGCGACATTGCGGCCTGCAGCCGCGGCGCATAGCCTGCGGCGTGCAGCGACCGCAGACTGCAGTTCCAGTGGTGTCGTAAACCGCAGAGAGGTCACACCAAATATTTGAATCGCTAGATATGCCCTTACCATAGTTTGACCGCAACGATATCTGTCAATACTCGAATGATCTAACTCCCATATTTTTACAATTCCCATTTTTCAAGAAAAGTAATATACTCGTAATACCGTGGTGTGCTTTCCGAAAGCGCTCTAATAATTCCTTCCAGAAATACAAATAAAGCTAATGGTTTTCTTTCGGTGTCATGAATATTGAAATCTGTTGAAAAAAAAGTAGTGTTGGAAAATATTGCTAGACAAAAAGAGACAACACAATATATTTTCTGTACTCGAAGCTATTGGAGTGGCTGAGGCATGGTTATATGCATTGTGCCGCCGCGGCATATCGCCGCGCTCGGTATAGAAGCTGCTAAATCTTTGAAACTCGCACGGGATTCAAAACCTACAGGGTACTTCCCGTGAACTTAGAATCTTGAAATTTGGTGCGAAGTAACCTCTTATAGTACAGATAAAGGAAAATTTGCGAAAATCGTAAATTTTAGTTTCATCATAAAATAAAAAATATTTTTGAAAGGACATTGCTCGTTCCCCATACATTGAATGCCTTATAACGCCCAGCAATGAGAAAATGCTAGTTGTGTTCGGAATCATTCATAAACTCTAATTAAGCATTTGTTGAGATACGGACAACTTGAGGAACCGTGGCCTACTACAGAATGTATTAGATTTTGAGGTTATGATTATTATACTTAATCGTAAAAGATGTACACTTTATATATTCTGAATAGATTTAGTTTTTACCTCTATGTAAGCACTGAAATAATATGCATTAAATGAACATAAAATGCAATTAATAATAAAAATAATAAATGCTTATATTCATATTGATTTATGAGTGTTGTCAGTTGGCACCTATGATACCTATACCTAGTTCTATTTTTATGTTGATAAATACCTATGGTCGCCTATATTGCATTCATTAAGGTAAACAATCTTGACACAACTTTTTAACAGAATCACCCGTTTAAATAAAATAAAATATTAACGAAGCCAATAAACTATTAAAATAAATCGTTATTATAGACTGAAACCTATTGAATCTAGTTATCAGTTGATTTTTAATGCTGTATTTTCAATAAAAAGGAGTGCCAAGTTGGATGAACAGACTGTAGTATCTAGTAACAGAACTTTTATTTTTTATTTTCTTAAACAGATTGTCCGTTTACAATGATTAATTGCTAATAAGTTAAAAAAATAATATAAAAATAATAGTGAAGGACATTCTTTTGGGCATGCTAGGGCCGATTTCGTCGATGTCCTTTTAAAGTTACTACCTCTTTTCTCATGAACGCGTAGAGGTATTAAATTGAGTTTGAACGGAACCCTTGGTGCGCGAGTCCGACTCGCACTTGGCTGGTTTTTTTATTGGGAGGGATACACTCCGAAATTGGTCCCATATAAGTTTGGAAAAAATATCCTTTTTTAGGGATTTTCCTACGTGAAAAGTGGTGGTGATTTTTTTTTTCATCTTCTAATCCCATCGTGTGAGGTACCTTTAAATAGGTACTTTAAAATGATTTGGGGGCCACTAAGACTTTTTTTTCAATTTAGGGTTCCGTTTGTGAAATATTAAACCTTAAAGCGCAATTTTTTGATCGAGTAGGTACTGAGGAGCTCTAGCCAGAGTGGATAGAACCTGGGGACGTAGCGATTAATTGAAACAACTTGACGATGGTTATTATTTTATATTAGATTTCAGGCGAATATAATTATTTTTATCTAAGCTACGAAAGGGTTGGTGCCTGAAGATCTTCTCTTGTATGGAACCTTCTATCAAAAGACAGACGATTCCTTATTTCAAATCTTAAAATCATGACATTCACTTTTTAATATAACTGCCAACCGTAGGCATTGCAAAAGCAAAGAGTTTACCTAAACAAGGAGGCTGCAACCCCACCCCCTCTAAAAGCTAAACTATTGAACTTTTAAAGAAAATTATGACGATTAAGATAGATCAGTTAGTTTTAGTGTAATAGTCATTCCTATATATAATAATAATAATAAAATTTATTTCAGAGTAAAGTCTGCATAGTTTTGTTAGTAACATTTGGTATAGCCCTTATTATTCCTTAGGTATCAGAAAATTTCTTACCTAATCAAAATTCCTTAGAAAACATAAAAAGTGACTTAGATTAAGTAATTGCTTGCTTATATCGCGCAAAACGTTGAATTGAAAAATAACATTTAAAAATACCACAATGTTTGATTGTTTGCGGCACGCGATTTCTCGCAGAAAACTGCGTTTTCGCGAGTTTGGAAATAAAATTACACTGGGTCCTCCCGCGGTAGGTACGGTAAGACACCGCTCCTTGAGTTCTTAGTCTAACACAACTTTTTGGTGATTCGGTGATTCTGTTGGGGAGCTATGAGTTTTGTGTAAGGGATAAGGTCAGGGTAGGCTGATTGATCCCTGATATTACAAGAGCCTATGCGGTTAACGCTTACCAGCAGGAGGGCCATATGTTTTGTTACATACATATGGCCTACATCAAATATACATCAAAACTGTATCCGATAGTTGGCGCTGCAAAATAACGTCTGTTGAGTTCGCTAGGATATTATAAAGAGATTTTGTACTCTTTGTAAAAATAATATTTCTCACACTAATTAGAGTAGCCCCAAAGTAAGCACTGTAAGATTTGTGTTATGGGATACTAGGGTAACGGATAGAAAAAATATTATACTGAAACGTACGCGATATATAAATCTAAATAAATCTATATATCCAGAAATATATAAATATCCATGACTTAAGTACAAATGTTTATATTCATCACACAAACATTTGACCCTCCGGGTTGGGACCTGAGACCTCTGAGTAAGCGACTAAATTGTCGTCTAAAGTTCGTTCCTCGTCCACAGATCCTTTTTATTGTTCTAATAAAACACCAACCAAGCCAATCCAATCTACTTTTAAAACAGGAATTCGCATAAAAATATTACTAAATATAAAAAAAAAAAACATTACGGCCAAACAAAATTTCGTTTTAAGAACGCTTTTACGAAAATTAACGATTTTCTGCGAGCGGATATTAAGTAAGCATTTCTGTGAATTGCGTACTGAAAGTGTCGAGAACAGTTATGTTTCTCAATAAAAAGTATAATACTGTTTGGCATTTCTTTTTTTAACAGTTATCATCTCGTCATGCCTTAGAATTGCTTTTGCAAATATCTGAATTTAATTTTGTAGTTTTATTGTTTTATCTTAGTTACAGGAACAATATTTTTTATGCCTAGACCGAAAAAAATGTCTTAGGCTCGTGCAGACTACGAAACAAACTTTATAATCAAAGAAATACGATTCCGTTGACTTAGAATAATAAGTAATATGACGACGTTTGTAGTTGTGCGTTATGAAAGTACATCAGTTACTTATTTACTAAGACTTGCAAGATAAATAAATAAAATAAATATTTCCAACATTCACACCAAATAGCCTAGCCCTAAAGTAAGCACTGTACGGCTTGAGTTATGTACGGCTGTACATATATAAGTATATTTATATAGAAATACATATTAAACATACATGACTGGAATACAAATGCTCGTATTCATCTCACAAACATATGCCCCCACCAGGATTCGAACCCGGGACCTCTTGAGTAGGTGACACCGTGAAACCCGGCGTACAAGCCACTCGGCTACGGAGATCGTCAAAGAATATTAACAATATCTCTTGTAAATCTTTGTACATAAGTTTCAGAAGCTGTATTTCTATCAAGGCTTCTAAACATTTATGCTCTGAAACAAGATTAATAAAGGAATTTATTATGTTAAAAAGAAACATGATTTTTAATGTTGGTGTTGTGTTACCGTGGCTCAGTTTTATATCTTTTATTAGAAGACCATTGAAATTCTAAATTTTGTTTTATATTTCTGAACTTACATTCAGTGAAAAGTGATCTAACTCGACTTAGATCAAAATTGATTTTATAAGTTATTATGAATCTCCGAAAAATTAGCAATTCTTATATCTAATCGATATGTTTCTACGCCTGGAAATAGTTCTGTGCTAAATGATATAATTAAGGCTTTCTGAACCCATTTTGAGTTTATTTTCGTATACATTGATACAGGTATATTTATAATAAAATGAATCGGGATGTTTTCATTATTTTATTGTGACAAAAAGTATAACTCGTGTCACTACTTTTAACACGATTGAATTTGTTTCAATAAGCAGATTTCTAAGTCTTTGACAAGCGACATTCGCCAATTTTCATACTAATCATATCAATGAAACTATAGAACGAAACAAGGGCTCCAAAGTGTTTGCAAGAGATTTGTCTATAGAGCAAAGTAAAATGACGAAACTGATAACTGAAGGCAGTAGGATCATATAGGATAGCAGGATTCAAAGGCAAAAAAATATCTACAGAAATAAAATAAGGTGTATCAATTTACATTTGTTACTCTGAGGTCAATTCAGTGTAGTGTAAAATAAAATAAGTTCCAATACATCACAATACACTAATACAAAGTTTCGTGCTTAGTGATTTCACTAAGTTAATTATTAAATTTAAAAGAGACCACAACCATTATTTCCAAAACATGCTCTCTTCGAGCATGTCTTATAGTTTGTACCCATGTTTTACGAAAATTGTGTTCTTAAAAATTTAAAATAGAGTTAATAAATAAATCTTGAATCCTTTGTTTGAGCAAAAGTGATGTCAAATGCCGCACTAAAAGTACAAGCCCCTATTACCTGTATGACTACCCTGACCGCATTCCCTAACCCAAGTACCCCATGGACCCTTGGAATATCAAAACAGAATAACAATACTTTGAAAAGGTACTGTTATTTCACTTCCTTATGTTTGGTTATGAAAAAGGGATTAATTTTAATAAATTAGCCAAACAAGTTTTTTTAAGAGGTTTATTATTAAAATATGCTAATTTTGTTTGTTTCAGGTATATTGAACCAATCCAACTTAGCGCAGTCGTTCGGAAGTTATGTGCGTACATACTCGTACTTTTCAGCAATTCGTTTTTATTTATATATTATATTCATCTATACTAATATTATAAAGACGATAGATTTGAATTGTTTGTATTGTGTAATTAAGTTTAAGTTACATTAAGTTTAAGTGAGATTAACAAAATGGAGTTTCATTCGCCGTTGGCTGGAGCCACACGATCACGCATATAAAACGCCCGTAACAATAAAATTAATAAAATAGGTAAAAAAATGTCGTGGCGCATTTGGTCGATTACGCTTTGGTATTTAAGGTATAGTTAATTTTAGTTAATAATAAGGGTAAAAGTTATCTGTAGATTCAGAAGGTGGAGCGCTCCCAGGGTAGATAGACTGCACGAAGGGTAGTCTGCGTACAGGGTGCAGCCCAAACTCGTCGGGGTAAGTAAATGAGTTGGGGTAAATAGGGGCTTCGTCAATTACTTAGTACTGGAGAGCCCTTTTGAGGTAACTACACATAAGACGTTGACGTTGCCTGGGTAGCAGGACGTCAGGGTAACATGCCATTTATTCGGGGTAAGATAGCACAGTAACATCGCATTTCTTCAGGGTAAAATAGCACATTAATTTTACCTCCTGGAAGGGGAACGGCAGGTATTAGCTTTCCAGAGAAAAGATACATAAAAGGTAAGTAAGTGATCTACATGAAATGGAGATATTAAATTAATATTAAGAAATTATACGATCTACAAAATATTAAGAAATAATTGTATAATATTCCTTTCTAAGTTAATATTTTAAAGTAAATTTAACATTTTCCTTAAGAAAAATCAAGTTGTAATTTATATTTATCTTGAGAGCTGTTATTTTAATAACTGGGTATAAGATTAGAAAGGTTAAAGTTATATAGTTAAAATTATGATCTTTCATTTTATTATAATGATTGGATGAAAGACATACCTATCGGAGGCGTTGAAGACAGAAAGGCGTGTTTATGGATGGTTTAAAGTTCCATCGTTATATCTGTAATTAATTAGTATGGTAAGTAACACATTCCCAATACTAATTGATTTTGGGATTAAATCATTTTCAACAAATACAAACGAATTTTTATAACTGAAGTTGCACTTTATGAATTATTTTACTGGATATTGATTCCTGAAGGGAATAAATGAATTTTATTGCATAATTAACTAATTCTCAAAGAAATGTAGTATTAATTCGTTAATAATTAGTAAGGATTAGTAAGTAGTTAATATTTACTAAAGCTTTATAGAGGACATAAATATCTACAAAAAAACCCCCTGATATCATCTCTAACCGTTTTGTCATAACCAAAGGTCCCCGCGGTTTAACCCGCGTCAATATGAGGTAAAACGTTTAACTTAAAAGATGGACGTATTCTGTCCCGGACTTTTTTTACAGAACTTTTGTAGGAGAACAATTCCGTCATACATGTTTTTTGTGTAACTTTAATTATAAACGCAGCGCACGTAACAGAATGTCCTTAATGAAATATTTTTACCCGTTTTTGCATCATTTTACATCGATACTCTGCTCGTACTGATTGCAGCGTAATATTATATAGCCTTATAGCAATAAATGCACTATCTAACACAAAAAGATTTTTTCAAATCGGACCATAAGTTCCTGAGATTTGCGTGTTCTATCAAAAAATAAATGGTGCATTCGATACAGCTAAACGGGTCCAAACTATGCAACAAAATTGAAATAAATTTTCATTGAAGGTTTATAGTTAAATAAAGATATTCATTTTGTATAATACATGCCTGAGAACAATAACAATAATCTACACTACAGCTCTACACCCAAGCGAAGCGAGGGCGGGCCACTAATTTGTTATATTTAAATTACATATTTTATTAAATTTTATAATATTATATAATTTTTCCTTTCCAATATTTGTATGAAAAATCTGTGAAGAAGCAAAAAATGAAATGCACAATAAATTGTTGGAAAAGCATTGCGTTCGTACGGTGTGTTCTATGAGAGATTTGCTGCAAATGACTGCAACCCGCAGGCAACATGTTTACCGTAGATCTGTAAAATGTAAAGAGGACGTGGTTTTATTTTAAGCATGCATGGCATAATCATCATGCTTTCGGCTATCACCACATTTGTGTTTTGCAACCAGTTGCCAATTTTGATTTTTCATCGCAACCAGTTGTGCTAGATGAATTTTTATTCTTGAAGCACATCCAGTCGCTAACAAGGAAATAAAAATAACAAAGCATACATGATACTAAATTACAAAGAACACTAAAATTTCTCATTATCTGCGAGTTCACCTGCCCTTGTGAATCTTAAACTTCATTTAAGAAAGTTTTTTACTAGGTGAATTATGTTTCATAATTATATTTTCCGAGTGACTTTCCATGCTGAGCTCTGAGTAAAACATAACTTTGCACAATTTCGCTTATAGCTTACTTTTCTGAGTCGTGATCTTATCTCATTTTCGTTCTGTAAAAAGTTTACTGATAATAATTATAACAAAATATTTATTGGAAACACGACTGTTTACTGATTGGTTTAGAAAACGCAGGGTACACATCAATATACCTATATATACATATATATATATATTTATATATAGGTTCGTGATAGAATCCATCCCTTTTCACAAAAAAAATATTCCTTCCAGCTGCTGCTCAATGTAATGTAAATGTTGGCTGAGTGCCGACTCAAGAAATAATTATAATAATTTAATATTCAAGTGAACTCTCAATAAGTTTTCAGATAGGTACCGTTTTATAGTGAAACTTTTATTATGTTGCTTTTAAATTTGTTATTAAAGTTACAGTCCTTATCATCAAGCATCGGTTCAGTGGAAAGTTCGCTTCCACGCGGGTAAACCGGGTTTCATTTCCAGTCAAGGAAAAAAAAATTTTTTTCGTCTTTTAATAAGCCAAAGTAAAATGACATTAGTATTACTCTATAACAGTTTCACTTTCATCGTTGTTTCATAGAACCACACTAATTTTTATTTTCTTCTACTCATACAAATTAATAATAGAAAATAACTCGTTTTTTAAAGGCAAAGAGAGTGCTAAGTCAACATGAAAAGAAGAAACCAACTGAAGAAAAACATCGTTTTCTGCATTGAAGAGACTTTCATAAAGTATTTGATACTACATCTTACACTAAGTTTCCTCCGTATTTTCTCACGTAATCTCCTTTAATATTACCGTGTCCATAAATCGCGAGCTCCCTGCGATATGACTCGCTATTGGAGCCGTACCTTTGAAGTGGAAAGTGCCGACTATGGGGGAAACATTCTAAAAGAAAAGCTGAAAAGTCTTGCAAGAGGCGAGCGTTCGCTACTAGGATATACATCAAAACTGAAGGACTGTTTCAGTACTGCGAATAGTTTTTTTTTTCTTTGTAACTATGGGCCTCTCTTAATGTGAAAGTTGTTATAAATCTACTGAGAAGGCTCTTTCTAAAAAGCTAATAAGTTATTTCATTTGTTACAGTAGTAAATTCTATATCTTTATATATATAATTCTTCTGTGAGTGTGTATGTCACTGAACTTCTCTTAAACGACTGGACCAATTTTGAAAGGGGATCTGAGAATGGTTTAGATTCACAATTTTGTCCGCTGGACAACCCCTATTCTTTTAGGGCGGTACGAAGTTCGCTGGGTCAGCTAGTATTAGTATAAAAAAATAGAAGCCTTGACATTTCAGATCATGTATAAACTTGAATAGTTGACTAGATACAATGTACAAACTTGAGTAGAAGTTTCATAGGTGAAAGAAATGGGATTTAGTACGAGTGAACACAGGTGAAGAATAAATGGAATCCACATATTTCTAAATGTAAATTTTCATCCCGCCAAGGAGTGCTAGAGGGATTACGAACCGCCAGATCGCACCTTTTATTAGGTTATTCTAATCCGGGACTGTAATAGTCTTTTTGTTGTTTTTTTTCGTACATAAGTCGCCCCTATATTGTTTATACTTTCAAGGTCACTAACATTATAGCTATTAACGGTAATAAAATATAGTAAAAGGCGACGTCAGAGGGTAGACCGATATGTCTGCCAATAACATTTACCCGCAATTACTTCAGTTACTCTGTGATCATGGCGATTGCAACAGTGCCGAAATATCGGAGACTCATAAAAAACAAGGTACATGGTAACAATCCCGTTAATAGCTTTAAAATAAGTCACACCTGTTTCCCAGAGGGTTAGAGACAAATTGATCGTCACTTAATTCGATATGAAGGTAAAAAAATATTCTCAAGAATTATAAACATTCTTTCCATAGTAAAATATTATATGTATACTAGCGGTTCATCAATGTTAACTTTATTTTTTGGAGAAACTCTCAAGAACTCAACATTTTTCGGGATAAAAATCCTCCTTTGCCTCCATCCAGGTAATAATAAACTTTACTATACATGTGCCAAATCTTATCCAAACTTGTTTAATCCTTTTTCGCTTTAATCAAGCCCAGCAGAAAAACGCTCCCAAGTAAAATTTACTATCCATTTTCACCTCGTTATGGGTAGAGTTGCAAAGGACCCTGATAGATGTTTATTCTTTATTTCAGGTCTCAGGTATAAATATATAAGTTTTGAGTTAATCGAAATGCGCGTTAAAATCCAAGGGGGATAGGAGTGTGAGTGTTAAGGGTAGTTTAGACTACCAAAAATGGCAAACCTTATAATTTATTTAAATAAGTATTCACTCAAAGAATAATATTTTTGATACAATAATTCATCCCCTATTTTTAACCCTTCGGGGCAAATTCCTTCTTTAGTGCACCCCTAAACCACGTAAGGAACCTGCTTGCCAAATTTGGAAACTCTAGACCCAGCGGTTTGGGTTTGGGCTGTACGTTGTTTGTCAGTCAGTCAGTCAATCAGATTCTTTTTTGAAGTGAAAACTTCTTTAGCTCCATTATGATTCGAGATTCGATAAAAGGGAAGTAGAGTATTTGACACAAGAAAGGTATCCGCAATTTTATCATTTACTAAATAATTTGTTTTTTAATTCATCTTAGTGCCGCCATCTCTCAAAAATTAAGCATTTTCTTATATGATTATGGCAGTGCTTTTGTAGCAAGACTAGCATATAAGCATGAGTGCATTTTCTTATATGATTATGGCAGTGCTTTTGTAGCAAGACTAGCATATAAGCATGTGTGCTTTAAATCATCTAACCTTTAAAATAGTTTGCTTAAAATTCCTTAGATGGAGCGTGCGATCGTAAGTACATTTATGAAACTTGGTATCTAAATAATAAAGCTTATTTCTGTTTGCGAAAAATATAACTTTAATTAAGTAGTATATTAATGTTTCATTTAAAGTGATTAGTTTAATAATGTCTTCAAACATAATGCACATTTTAATTTTTTTCTTTAATTAAGCTATTATTCATTTTTCGAAACAATTTAAGTATTTAATTTTATCATTTTTGTAGGTTTCACTTCTATCGCATGTGAACAGCACATGTCCGTTTTTTATATAACTATATTTACATAGGTATTGTAAGAGGTACCTATAGTGCGTACTGTTTCTCTAACCAATCACAAAAAGCTGTTAATTAATTTAGAATGAAATATCTGCTACCAAACTATATGTAACTCCAATATTTATCAATTAAGATTTAACCATGTCCAATATAGCGTATAAAGTGATGCGATAGTTATCAATATAGTTCATAGTAATCCAATAGTACTTAAAGTAACGAACTGACTATTGTATTAGGCCATTATATAACTAATTAAATAAAACGGATTATATTTCTAATAAATATTTATTTCTCTTTGTATACTCCATTAAACCAAAGCAATCTCTAGTTACTTTCATAACCGTACCATTCGTTTGTCTAATGCAATTACATCGTTGTTTCTGAGTATTTACATAACCTCGTATGTATAGCTTGTATGCTCTTTACTCTCAGCTCCCAGACTCATTTATTTAAGAAAACAACAGAGTTCGTTCACTCGCAATAAAAAAGCTTTTTGAACTTCGTGTGTTGTGACTCTGTGACGGCGATATTGACTTAAATAGCCAATGTTACTTTTGCTTATTTATTATTTTAAGATAATATGAAAACTGATGAAAAACCTTTTTTATGGTCTCTCATCCGAAGAGTGGTAATAGAGACTTATTTTTAAGCAACTTCCAACGAATATATCTATAGCTGATATATATTATAACAAAGAAAATTTGTCCTTTGATCGACTTTTACTATCTCCACAGGACATTGTTCCTGGAAAGTTATTAGAGCATGGTATCAACCAGGGAATATATAAAAAGTTTCTTGGATATAAAAAGGCTTTATAGTTATATTTTGTATTCGAACCAGTGCCGTCGCTTTACTACCACTGTCGGACATTTGGTAAAAAAAAACAAGGAAAAAATATGTACATGACTTACTTAAACGAAAGATTGTTTATTTCGTTTTGATTTGATCTCTTTATATTGAGCTTTCCAATCTTTTTAGATATCTTTTATGGAGGCTAAATAAGGACAGAAGAGAGAAATGTGTCATTTTTGGGTACACAGCCTCATTTACATCGATTAACCACAAACTGACTTTAACGAAATTTTCTTAATAAATTGTCAATCCTTAGGGCACTTCCTTTTATAATTATTATGCTCTAAAATCTTAAGAGATGGAATATATGGCTCAAAGCCATGTGGACATATTTGGTAGTTCTGAGTTGCCCTGTTGCTGTCGTTTTTGGTTGCAAGTAGGAAAACCACCGGTTGCAGAGATACTATATTGTATTATAATTTTCACACAACATATGTAATCGTACAAAGACAATCGAAGAGAGTTGTCGAGAGGGAAAAGGAAACGGAAAAACGACATAACTTTTTAAATTATAAAAAAATGTGTTGCCAGCAACAAATCCTACTTAATAGTATAAATGTGAAAGTTTGTATGTCTGTACATAATTGGTACACATATAGTTCATTATCTGGATCAAGACATAGGATACTTTCTATCTCAAAAGCATATAAAGTTCCTTTGGGATTTTCAAAAATCAACGTAAATACAGACGAAGTCTCGGGCGGCCGTTACTAATTCATATAATTCTATATAACCATCCCCTGCTTTTCAAATACAATTTCCTTATTCGCTTCGCATATTCGCATAATACAATTCATAAATCAGCTTAAAACATCACCGTCCCTCAACGACATTTTATATTATTACAAATGCGAACGGTATTTCTGTGAATGAGGCATGATTGCATATACGGTTATAAGAATGAAATTTCCATTTTGCATACGTCTCTGTAACACAATTCCTACGTAATTGTAATAAAATGGCAAATCACAATAGCACCCTATCCTATATATATCTACCTTTTAAGGTTACTCGTAATAACTCAGAAAGATTTCGTGTTTTAAGTTCCATGAAATTTCAAATTCAATCGCAAGTTTAGGAAACGTATGACACACATAATTTTGTTGTTGTAGAACCAAATTTTTTTTACATTCCAGCATTAAAGCGTTTAGTTAAATAAAACGTTTTACAAACTATCTCATCGACTTTTTTCTAAAGACTTAAATTTAAAAATAGTTACAAAATTGGAATGTTTTTAGAGATCCTGCCGAATATTCAATAGTTAGTTTTTGCAAAAGTAAATAAACTTTAGGTTAGGTTAGGATTTCTGTTTCAGCGAACGATTTCTTTTTTATTTATAGAGGAGTTACTAATTCACTTGTTTTTAAAGCGAATTTCATGTTTGTAGCTAAAGGGAAACGGCGAGTTATTTCTATACAAGCAAGCGTAAACAATTGCGGCAGCGCTCAATAGGCAAATATGTGTTTTGCAGCAAACGAACAATAGCGGACCCACCGCATGTCAGTATGACACCGGCGGACACCAACACAAACGGTATCAACTATGATTAATGTATCCATAAGCTACACATTCAAATCACAAGAGCAAAGAGGGCACAGAAGCAAAGCTAAATGTAGTGCGCGTGTGTGAGCGTGCTCTTTTAGCCTGTCGCCGCCAATAAAAACGTATCTCTGCGTATGCGACAGGCTGCCAGTGCTTACTCACACACGTGTAATAGTGTGAAGTTTTGTTTTTGTGCCTTCTTTATTTATATATTCATATCCACGTTCTACATTATGTGTGAAAACCGATTTTCTCGATATAATTTAATTTAGAGTGAAGGATTGTTTGTGGCGAAACATTCCTAGTTTTGTTTCAACGCTGTTAGCTGCGGAGTGTCGTTTGCAGGTTTTTGGCGCAGGTTTTATGAAATTACACGCTCAATTCTTTGTAGAACTAATAGTCGCGTGGACGTTCAAATCCTAGAAGGATTTTTAATTATCCTGTAGAAGGTAACTAAAGCAGAAAAGTAAGCATTTTTGTTTTGTCTTGGCCAGTCAATTTATAAGATTACTAAAGATAATAATTTGAAAAAGTACTACACATAAGTGTATTGTAGTGTATTCTTTATGTGTGGGCGTAGGTTTTCGTTAGAATACTTGGCCTATGTTATGCGAAGTCCATGGCTGTTTCCATACGAAAGCATGGCAACACTCTCGAGTTCTAGACAGAGCCTCGGGCGAAAGCAAAGTGTTGCCTGCGAATACGATGAAGGGATTATTCGGTAATACTCGTAAGTACGAGTAGGTACTTTACAATTATCAATATTGACTTCGGAAATTATGTTTAGCGGTTCTTTGTCAGCCAATTTTGCCATCACTCTTCATACTATATGCCGTCATGCGAAATATTCCCTTTAATTTCATATTTTCATTGTCCTAATGGACTTTACATTACATACCCATTACAAATATTGATATTCGACGTCAAAACGCAATGAATTATTCGACATCATCACGACCGATCCTATTACGAACGGATTATTCAATGATTAATGTATCCAGAAGGGTAGATTCACTTTCTGCAATAAAACAAAGTAGCAATGGTAAACAGACATAAACTCCCCGCTAAAGTTGTGATGAGATGACAGGCGAAGACACGATTGCCGACGACCCATAGAACTTCCCAAGAAGATCTTGACTTTTTGTTACTTTGCTAAAGTCCCTAATTGACGCGAGGCGTCTTGTTAAAAAGAACATTATTAAATCATAACTGATTACTGGATCAGGAGAAATCTTATTGCTGGTTATGTCAAATCTTCAAACTTCGAAAGACCCTTATCTTCTCACGAAAGTTGTAGTGTCTAATGATGGACTAGAGACGAACATAAATAGACCTAATAGACTGAGGAGATTGTAGACTACCTCTTTATCAAGACGAAGTTCTCCCTGACATGTTGGAGTCTCCCCATAGTGTAAATTTAAAGGTCTTGTGTTCCGGCGATTCGTTAATTAGGTTTTACTAATGGAAAGCTATGGTGTATGCAGATAAATACACAGTCGAAGACCAGTTAAACCATGAATGAAACACACGCGTACTGATACTTTTGTATATTTTTCCGAAAAACTAAACACAATGTACAATGTGTCAAGCCCATAGTGTGACAGATTACTATAAACTTTATACAGCCACACAGTGTTTTATGGAACCAAAAAAATGTGCATGTTCAGGTTCTTACATAAATAGATTATTTATACCCTAAAAAAGACATGAGTTCAATTTACAGAAGTCTAACTCAAATACTTTTTGAGAAAAAAAATCATGAACTTATCGTGACCTTTGACCTATGAAATCTAGAATATTTTTTTATAAAGTGAATATTAACAATATATTTTTTTAATAAATATGTGTCAATCGGGCATAATCAGAGGCGTATAAACGCGTTTCTTTAGCTTAAAAAAATGCATTGGTTTGAGAGCAGCATTTTTTTTTGTATTTCGTATTTATTGTTTTTTCTCCCTAAAAACCAAAAAGTGGAACCTAGAACTTAGATAGAAATAAACCTACGGATGTGGTCTATCATACATAAATAAGCCACGTGTCACTTTTGCGGCGTTTAGAAGATATTAATTTTTAAATTTTTATGCTAGGGTTGACACCGAGTGTTTTAAAGAACCAAAAATATTTACACCTTAAGGTTTTTGCATAAATCAATTATTTAAACCCTAATAAAGGCAAGAGTTCAATTCCCAGATCACTATTTTAAGTAAAAAAAAAGATATGAAGTAGCAAAGTTTTTGAAATTTGCGCATGAAAAAATTAACAATTTCATTTCCTCAAAAGACGGTTCCATATCTGTCCATGAGATATTTGCCACTTGCTAAGGAATTATTGATGGCATAATTTTGTAATTTTATTTTATTTATAAGTGTCCTAGTTTCCAAGAAATAAAGTTTTTTTAAATTTCGATTTTTAATTTTTTTCTCCAAAAATCGGCAAAATTGGAACCTGGAAGTACAGAAAGGTTCTATAAGCCAAGTTCTATCACCCATAAAAAAATCAAGTTTCACTTTTGCGGTTTTAAGAAGTTATGACAGAATTTAGATAAAGGTCAACTTTCATGATCTAGGGTTGAAAAATATGTCCGTTTTTATAGTTGGCACCCGATGACAGTAACAGTTCATGAAATCTAAGCTCTTACAACCAATTGATGCAGATCGATTGCCGTTATTCGAAGCAGAGGAAGATGCTGAAGATGAAGATTTTTCGAACGTCGCTAATGAAAGCAACCTAGAATTATTAAACGAAGATGATTTATTTGTATAAAAGTTAAGTAGAGGTGTTGCATAAACAAGGTGCCGGCAGGTGATGACACTATCCTAGATTGATTTTAAATGTGAATGAATTTCTAAATCCAAAATTTCATCACAATCGTTAGATCCGTTTCCGAGAAACCAATTACATACCAATATATTTATATAGGTACATACAATAATTGCTCGTTTATAGTATAGGATGTGTGTTAAATTTTTTCTAACAACATAGTTTATTTTTGCGTTGCCATTTAGCGTGTAAGGCAAAATTAAAATGTGGTCGTCAAAATTAAAACATAAAGTATTCCTACATTATCACATCTACATTAGGTAGGTAGTACATGTAAGTATATTGTATACGTCTATAAGTACAACACTTATTCAATTATAATATAATATAATTTATTCAATTGATTGACGGTATTAATAACAAAAAAAATAACATTTTCATTTAACTCATAGTTGACCTTTGTGACAACCCTAGATCATGAAAGTTGACCTTTATCTAAATTCTGTCATAACTTCTTTAAACCGCAAAAGTGAAACTTGATTTTTTTATGGGTGATAGAACTTGGCTTATAGAACCTTTCTGTACTAAATCCAGGTTCCACTTTTGCCGATTTTTGGAGAAAAAAATTAAAAATCGAAATTTAAAAAAACTTTATTTCTTGGAAACTAGGACACTTATAAATAAAATAAAATTACAAAATTATGCCATCAATAATTCCTTAGCAAGTGGCAAATATCTCATGGACAGATATGGAACCGTCTTTTGAGGAAATGAAATTGTTAATTTTTTCATGCGCAAATTTCAAAAACTTTGCTACTTCATATCTTTTTTTTTTACTTAAAATAGTGATCTGGGAATTGAACTCTTGCCTTTATAAGGGTTTAAATAATTGATTTATGCAAAAACCTTAAGGTGTAAATATTTTTGGTTCTATAAAACACTGTGAGCCAGTATGGCGCACCATGCATCCTCCAACATTTACTAACATAGGTATTAAGTTTATTACTAACATTAAAATGTTTAATATCTGATTATTTGTTAGACTTATATATATATATATATGTGTGTGTGTATATATATACACAGACACGAACGATATGCACACGAACACCTTGCTTGCACTTTGAATCGCCTTCTTAATCGTTCGGAAATCGTTGTTGACGATCAGGCAACGTAGGCCCATATATGTATATAAATATATACGTAGGCCCGTACAATAAATGAAAACTAAAGAATAAATGTTACGAACGCTATGGAAATGGGACCAAAACCACGTTGTTTTGGTTTCAACAACGATTTCCGAACAAGTGCAGGCAAAGTGTTCGTGTGCGATTGTATAAGGACTCGTATAGTTTAGTATAGTGTACAGTAAGTGTATTGTGATCAATATTGTGTGTTTACTGTGTGAACTGTGAAGTGAAGAAAGAACAAGCGTGAACTGGCATTATAGTTTCTAACCCCATCCTGACACGTAACAAGATAAACGCCAACTGCTAACTTTCCAGTGCGGATTAACTAACTTCTAACTGCGTGAACTTCAGAATTTGGTTAACTTTTGACTAGAATAAAAGAAACCTGATTTAATTCAAGTTATGAACTAACTATGTGCCAAATTTCATTTAAAACCAATGACGATTTTTGGATAACAAATAGTATAAGAAACATAAAAACCTGCACATAGAAGTTTAAGAGGTAGGAACAACATAAAGGTAATTTTATAAATATCTTTTTCTTCATAGGTTACACCAATTACACAAAGTAATCATTCAACATATAGGGTACCGAGTCCCTAACACAAAGTATTAAAATCTGTTGGCTTAGTTACAAGTAATGTTAAATTTTGTGCGACATCGGCTGAGAAGGAGGAGCAGACAGCTCTCAAAAAACGCCTTCAGGCTGTTGATGGGGTTAGGACGATGGTGTTGTGACCCGTGGATGTTTGTGAAGGCGCGAGTAAATATCTCGAGTAGAGTCAATCGAAAATGAATCCTATTCTTTGCTTTGAAGGTTGGCTGTGTACTAAAATTTCTGCTAAATCCTTTTCCGCAATATGAGCCCTGGTTTTGACAATGTTTATGCACTGAGTAAATTCTGCTATTATATTTTAATCTTTCTGTCGACCTGAAGAAGTCGGATGGACCCGTTAGTTTCATCTCCGTTTTATAGACTGAAGTATAGCAGAAGTATCTTGCCTTTGATGTCCGCTTACCATCAGAAGAATCAAATGCTTCATTGTTATACATTTTAGGGCTGTGTTCCTCGAAATAAAAAGAAACGGTACCCTTGTAACATTACTTTGTTGTTCGTCTGTCTGTCAAAACCCTATATCTCGAGTTTAAATGAAACACCAATTTTCCACAAGTGAATAATTGTTCCTCTTTTCCAATATCAAATTACAACAAAAGATACTGTCACCGCAGGTCGCAACGTAAATATTTCGGACAAAGTTGAGTGGTGCGGTACATTATAATATGAGCCTTATGCAATGCGGTATAAGGGCGAAAGTGCAACGATATGTGCACATGTTTACAAATACCTGCGTAGCACTACGCACTCGCGGGTGCTAGTTAACGGAAATACTAGGTTGAATAGAGAACACCTTCATTTTACGATTCGCTTGAAAAAGAATGGAAATAAGTGGCAAAAATAATAATTTGAAAGTCAACTTCTATAAAAAAAACAGGCCAAGATCGTCATTCATAAAATGAAGGAAAAAATAAGTATATCCGCACTTTTCTAAAATTTTAAAATTCATTTCAGACGTGTATACATATCCTTGTAACCAAAGACGAACACATGAATTAACTTCAGAGCCTACACATTACAGTGTAATTTTAGCTGTATACATAAATTTGGCACATTTAATAGGGTCATAAATCTGTCACACATCATTTGCACTATTATTTATAACAAGCAATGACAACATTCTCAATTAATACATATTATTTGTAAAAATAATGACAACATCATCAATTAATACATATTTTTGTAACTTTCAAATGTATACATCTATTTGGTGTGTACTGTACATACTTAATAAATACTAGAGCTCGTATTACAGAATGACAACTAAGTGATGAACTGTACTCAAGTAAAGATGAACATTTAGTTGTCATTCTGTAAAACGAGCCTAGGACTCCCATTTTTCAAGATGATGTTACTGGAACATCTGGAAATTAGAAGACAAAGCATATATCCATAATAATCTTACGTAAGTAATGCAAGCAGAACATTATTTGGCACACTGCCCGAGTACCGTGTCAAGTACAACAATATGCCTCGGTGGGGCCACTGCAAGCCCGACGTTGTGGAACATGTACCTAATGATTTTCGACTACGAATAACATGTTCTGAGGTATTATTCTGGGTATAGAATGGTGGAGGGTCCCAGTGAATCTAGAAGTTTCTGAGAACATTAGATGAGGCAATTTCTTAATAATAGTAGAAAAAAAATCTACAGCTTAAATAAATTGTACAATTTAAGATATCAAAAACTACAGAAGATTAGATAACTATTATGGTATGTCACCATGCTGCTGGTGTGGATGCAATTGTTCTAGTTTTAGGGCTCCCACACAAAACTGCGATACGATGCGATACGACGTCGTATCGCAGGAACTTGCGATGCAAATTGCTGCGGGTCCACGTAGTTTTTACTGATTTTAGAAGGCATTCACCGCTCTAGACTCACATACGTAATACGTCGTTTCTCTAAAAGTTGTGGACATGCATTGAGTGATTGCTCTACTGCTTGCTGTCCCATGCATGATATCCTTCTGCACTCCTTTCTTTTGATTATTAAAAGCAGTAGTTCCTCAGCCTTTTACAAAAGTCATACATATTTATTTATCATGGTATAATGTACAAAATCTAACTTTCTTGAAATAAAAAAAAGGTTTATGATTATTTTTCGATGTAAACAATCAGACCATGGTCATTAAATAACAAACTCAATATTTTTTTTTCATTTTGTTGGTTGGTTTATTTATGGGAAAGGGTAATACACCGAAGTTGGCCCCATATAAATTTAGAAAATCACCTTATTTTGTAGGGTAGCTCCTCTTCATGTAAAGTGTTTTTCAACGTCTACCCTTTCCTGTGGGCTATCGTTTATTAGGTCCTATAAAACGAATTCGGGATTCCTAAGGTTCGGGATTCCAGGTATTAAACTGTTCTAATTGATAGGCGTACATGATATATTTTGTTATTATTTATTAATTAAATTATAGATTGTAAGTAAATAATTTGTATGCCAGAAATGGTAAATGTGCAGAACTTATCTGATATTAACACCTTTATGTTTATACAGCATTTGTACAAATGAATTATGAATTATAAGGCTTTTTTTTCGACTTAGACTTTTCCGTTTGTGAAATATTAAACCTATAAAACCTTAAAGCCCAAATTTTTGTTCGAGTATCGCGTAAAACCTTGAATTGAAAAACTGAATTTAAAACTATTGAAAAAAAACAATAAAATATCTACAGAACCCTACACTGCGCGTGGCACGGCTCGCACTTGACCAGTTTTTATTGGATAGGGTTTTTGGTCCTCATTGTTGGTCCTAGATATATTTGGAAACAAAAATCCCTGAGGGTGGGGAAATAAGGGTGATTGTTCAATTACAGATTTTAGTGCCGAGTTGTATATTACAAAAATTCATGCCACAAAAATAATAAAACAAAAACTTGTTAGCAAAAACAGAACTTAAACCTCTGAAAAAGATAAAAGGAATTATATTTCTTTATCATAGGTATGTTTTTTTAAGTTTCGCCTTTGTACGTATTTATTAATCTTAATAGAAGTCTTAATAGAAGTTCATAATTTAAACATTTTATTATTTTGTAATAACTTTATACAGGATGGCGCAAAAGTAACCAGTCTATCGCAAGATGTTATAATTATATTTCTATTTCACTTAACCGAAAAAGGATTTAAGGTCCTGATAAAAAATACTATCATCCAACTTATTTTTTTATTTAGTTTAAAAGTTATACAAAACAGAATTGGATGATTACCTTTGCACCAGCATATATAAAAGTTGCTATTTTTTTTTATTAGGCCCTCACTTTTCTTGTAACTACGAATCTATATTTTTGAATAAAAATAATGGTTAATGAACGGTACAGGTCCCTTTTTATAAGATATCCACAAAGTCTATTTAAGCTTAGTAACGTAAAATGAAAACGACTTATCCATGTTATTTTATTCCGTATAAAGTTAATTTACGAAGGGGGATTATGGAAATATATTTCAAGAAGTTTCTCATTAGTAAGACCTACATTTCACAAATTCTTAAGCCACTTACTTCGGGTCAGAATCTTGTGTGTAATGAAGTCCAATATTTTTTGACAGACTTCTCATTTGGTTCAATACCTTATAACTGTTTCGTTAGGTCTGTATTTATGAGAAAATTTCACTGTCCAAATACTGATTAAGTTAATTTTCACATTTTTGGTGTCTAGTACTCCAATGGATTTTATGGATGTTAAGATGAATGAAGTCTGCACGTATTCTCTATATTAAAATGAATTGCCGAAATGTATGAACGTGCTTAACTCCCAAACGATTGCACTAAATTCGATAATTCTTTTTTTGTGTTCGATACTACCAGGACACGGTCTGTATAAATGAAATTAAAAAAAACGAACAGATAAAAATGGCGGAATGAAGTTTGGATCACTAGTTTATTCATCATTATTATAGTTTCATCGGATGACAACACTTTCTAAATTTCGTTTTGGAGCCTAATTTACTACATTGGCCTGCAAAGTTAAATGTCACACAAAAGTGCAATAACTTTTGTACACAAGAAATATAAAGAGAAAAAGAGTTTGATTTTGCACTTCAGTTTCAAAGAAAGTACCTAGATAAAATTTGCTATAAAACCTTTTTTTAATATGAAACCTCTAATAGTTTAGAAAGAATAAAAATAATACATATTTGGTTTTGAATGCCAGTGTATGTAACTTTTTCTTTCCTCTATTTTGTTTTGAAAGATTCCAGTTGAACCCTTTTCTTTATCTTTGATGAAGATCGCGAAAAGATTTCAAGTTAAATAGCCATCCGCCCTCCCTTATAACTAATTCCCATTCTTGTCATCTTGTTCATTGGGTAGTTAAATTGGTAGACAGTCAAAGCTAATTAATTCTAGAAATTCTTCTACTCCAAAACTGGCACTATATTATATCATGCATTAAGACTTAAATTAAAACAAAGAACATAAATCTCAATAACATGTTCTGGAGGCATTATAATATTATATGATAACCCAAAGTCGGGGGTTCCAAACTTAAGGCATGTCACAACCGACAAATTATCGGCATCTGAACTGGTACTTACTCGGGCAAAATTACTAAGCTATTAGCGAAGTTTCGTTAACTAATTAGCACTTTATATGTTGGCACGTTCTTGTCGTACGAAGTAGGGTCACCATGATGATAATTAAGCAGGAGGATTGTTTTTTAATATTAAAATGGTAAGCAAGCGTATGTCCCGCCTGATAGTAAGCGGAAACCATATCCTATAGACGTTTGCAATACCAAAAATATCACGAACACCATTGCCCACCCACCCTGACCCAATTCCCTACCCCGTGGAGCCCTGGAACCTTACTCTCCGTCAGCGATACAACCAAAGGTAATGGGATTTCACTGTTCTGTCAGGTGGAGGTTACTTCCCCAGACGGCGGTAAAATGAGGCTCCAATTCGAGCGATAAATCCAGTTTTCCCTAACTCTCTTGTATTCGAACATGTTTTTTCCGAAATTTCTGTCTATATTCAGTAGGTATCGAAACTTTTCTGAATGCCGTAATTATATTGTGTTGAGCTTTGAGTTGTTAGTATCTAGCTTATTGGCATATTACGCCACGTCTCAAATCCCTGTGAAGCTGACAGAAAATTAAAGGAGCTAGAAAGAAAGACAGACATTGATAATGTTAGACGTCATCATGAAATCCAATTGAAACAAAATACGAAATCTTCCTTAACATTCACTAAAACCATGGCCAGTTTCGTCAGATATTTAGATCTCTATCTGGTTATCAAACCTTCGGCTACTTGGTAACAAAGATCTCTTAATGAGTGTTGAAATTCGTGTTGGCTGGAAATTTATAGTCAAACCATAATTTCAGTAATTGACAACCACGCATTCATTCATAATAAATAAATTCTTTGTTTACTATGAAACCGCTTAAGATTATAAAATGTATATTATTGCCCTTTATCGCAGTATATTATTGGTATATATTTATTTATTTTTATTAGAGACAGATTTACACTCGAATCGTTGTCAGAATTGTTTAAGGTGTGAACCGTATCACTATTATTTAAATAATTGGCGATAGTGTCTAAAGCTTTCTGTTTTATTTTCAGGTACAATTAAAAGCATATCCGATCACCTCATAATAATAAAAAAAGGCAGGATACAGCGGCTTTATCACTTCAATAGGCTTGAAACCTCGAAGATAGTAATAAAAGAAATTATATATATATATATATATAATGCAATATAGAATAAAACCGCATTAACGCATTTAGCACACAGTCCCGCCAAAACTTGGTAAAGAAATTCCGGTAATTTATCGTATACTTTCAATTTATATCGCGTATTTATAGGAAATCACAAAAAGTTAAAGCGAGATGCAAAAAAGGCGATAAAAATTCATAGAGAACGACAGATTACCGCAATTTCGCTAACGCATTTCACCGCATAACTGTGTTAAAAGCATAAGTATTTTAAATAAAGTGAAAGAGTGATGAGAGCAACTTAATGTATCCCTCGCACTTACGGCACTGAAGAGGCGATTACATGGTACTGACAGTCCTTTGGCGCTGTCCCTCTTCCGTTTTGTGGCGTTTCCTTTTACATCTCAAGTCATGATCTTGTATTTTTCTATGGATTTAATAAACATATTTCTTAATTACATTTTAAATACGTATACAATAGGCACAATAGTGTACAATACTACCTATAGGAGGAGCCTATTAGTAGTCAAATTTTTATTGCCAGGTACCTATTTATTTTCTGGGTTCCTGTAGAACAAAAAAAAATCATCGTCGTTCAGACGTAAACCAAAATACAAGACTTCGCAGAATAAATAAAAAGAAGAAGCATTAAAAATCCCCAAAGTAATCTTACTAAAATTCTTTTGTGTATCAAAGTGCCGTGCTTCAACTGAAAGCTTCCACGGGCAGTGTCCATTAATCTGCAATATTATATGACTGCAGGACAAAAGTCGATAAAAGAAAAGTTTGTCGAGCGTCTCACTTCGGCGCGAGTATCGAGACACCCTACTAAAACTTCAATGTTTGGAGGGGGAGTTTAAAACTCTACTAAGCTACGTGTACACTGGATCACCTCCTTATTAGGTAACGTTGTAAAAGAGGTCGGATTTAATGATCGTCTCTAAAAGAAGTGTTTTTTATTATTATATTTCTAACAATAATTAGCCACACTTGCCTAATTGCAATTTCTTTAAACCTTTCTTGTTAAACTGTGGCGGAATGTAAAGAAGAGAGAACTTTGGTAAGCTTCATGTACTTGAGTGTGCTTAGGTAAGCTTGATCTATAAATATTAGACTATCCATTTATCTACGCAGAGTCCTACACCCGGTTGTTGTCTGTAACAAGATTGCTCGTATCAAAAATAATAAAGTTACATGTTGGTCACCTGCCCGACAACTGGCCTTTGGCAAATTTACCTAACTTCCTTAATTACTCACTGATCCAGCTCCATTTTCACTGGTAGGCTTCTCCACATAGAATGTTAATGATGATTTAAATTATGCAAAAGTAAACAATATAAATAATATAATAAATCCTGTTTGTTTAGAAACTTTCATTATGATTTTATTTAATTTTAAGCATTTAACTGCTAGATGTTTAAATCTAAAGAAAAGTTTACTAGAAAAAAATCCACGCGGACCAGGCAGCGGACGGGACTCGAACCCGCATCCTTCGCAATCCGGGCGAATGCACTGACCATTATGCTACCACGGCCCTATTAGCCGCGTCGAAATTTTCCTAGCCTTAAGCTGCAAGGCAGCGCCATCTCTTCGCATTGTAGGCAACCTACAATGTCAAATGAATACTTTTTCAAGTATTAAACATTTGAAAGAAGAAATAACAATTATAGTTATGATTTTATTTAATTTTAAGCATTTAACTGCTAGATGTTTAAATCTAAAGAAAAGTTTACTAGAAAAAAATCCACGCGGACCAGGCAGCGGACGGGACTCGAACCCGCATCCTTCGCAATCCGGGCGAATGCACTGACCATTATGCTACCACGGCCCTATTAGCCGCGTCGAAATTTTCCTAGCCTTAAGCTGCAAGGCAGCGCCATCTCTTCGCATTGTAGGCAACCTACAATGTCAAATGAATACTTTTTCAAGTATTAAACATTTGAAAGAAGAAATAACAATTATAGTTATGATTTTATTTAATTTTAAGCATTTAACTGCTAGATGTTTAAATCTAAAGAAAAGTTTACTAGAAAAAAATCCACGCGGACCAGGCAGCGGACGGGACTCGAACCCGCATCCTTCGCAATCCGGGCGAATGCACTGACCATTATGCTACCACGGCCCTATTAGCCGCGTCGAAATTTTCCTAGCCTTAAGCTGCAAAGTATTCATTTGACATTGTAGGTTGCCTACAATGCGAAGAGATGGCGCTGCCTTGCAGCTTAAGGCTAGGAAAATTTCGACGCGGCTAATAGGGCCGTGGTAGCATAATGGTCAGTGCATTCGCCCGGATTGCGAAGGATGCGGGTTCGAGTCCCGTCCGCTGCCTGGTCCGCGTGAACTTTCATTATGTACTGCAAATACTGTTTTGTAAGCAGCTTGAGATGAGAGAAGCTGGATTTCAGTAATTGACAACCACGCATTACACACACACACACACACACACTTATTGAAATAAGTGTACAATAATAAATGTATGTTTATGAAACAATATAAAAAAACGCATCAAACACCTATCATCACAAATGGTCAAATTTATTTTCTTCGATAATTAGTTTGAGATACAGTTTCAGCCGTACAGCCGAGCAACCTCTTATCGAGCGGGAAAATCATTTTGCTAAATGGGACTACGGCATTCGATGCTCAGCAAATTGTAGAACGGTCTCTCCGATTCTATCTTCGTAAATAGTTTCTCAGATAACTGGTTCATCAGACCTAAATCGTTCGACGCATCACTGAACCAGTGTAATGTTTCTCTAAATTACCCATCACTAACAGAATTCTTTTTAGAATGTGTTTTAGAAAAATATACAATATCGACATTTAAAATCTTTGATCTTAGAATTTTATCATACATATTTTATTGTAAATAGTCTAGTCTAAGCGCTTTAGCTCTGAACTGAACTTAGGTTTAAACCTAGTCTAACTTTAGTCCGCGTTCTGGAATAAAGAAAAGTTCAAAACGCAGTTTTATAAAACGATGATCGTTTAGATTTTTGGCCTACTACATAATTAAAAACTAGAATGAAATGTTATTCATAAGTAGGTTAAGGTAATTTTTATTTAAATTATATACATTAGGTAGTTTAAAAAAAAGCATGCAAAAATTCGATGCGTGTAACAAAGAATCTAGTTGGTATCAAAATTCTTAATCAACAATCTTTATATATATAATTCTTCTGTGAGTGTGTATGTCACTGAACTTCTCTTAAACGACTGGACCGATTTTGATGAAATTTTTTGTGTGTGTTCAAGGGGATCTGAGAATGGTTTAGATTCACAATTTTGTCCGCTGGACAACCCCTATTTTTTTAGGGCGATACGAAGTTCGCTGGGTCAGCTAGTTACTTATAAAATAGCTGAATCAACAATTACTTACACGTATTTAATGACAGTTGTATATGAGAAGATACGAAAAGACCATAGTTTAACAATACTTCCAAAGAACATGGCTAAAAAACTGCCCTTAGCGTGTATAATTATTTCACAGTAGCCCAAAAGATTATAATATTATTTTATTAATTTTAACGTGTTATTTATTCTCATACAACTTTGGTGAAATAATCAAATTATAAAAGAATAAAAATTGACTTCATGTCTGTTTCAAAAGGAAAATCTTCCGTTTTACAAAAATAAATGAACAATAAATGTGCACAAAAAAAGTGTAAGTATATCGATATTAATTCTAAACTCCTAAAAGCTATGATATATTATTTGGCCCAAATTTTTATTATAACAAATCACTGAAGGCCTTAATAATAGATTTTATTTTTCTGATCAGGCTGTAGACAAGGCACACACAAAGTTTGATAATTGATCCTTTGATTTTTGCAAATGAACGAAATAAAACTTCACAGATTTCCTGTAAGGCAGCGGCCTTACAGGAAATCTGTGAAGTTTAAGTAAGTTAAAGCAAAAATACTTTTTGTGAAGTGTTATTTAGAGAAATGGGAGGAAAGATTCTAAGAAAATGCGAAATTGATGGCTCTGTAAATAATTTGCAACATCTTTTATTAATGACTAGTGGCCCGCCCTCGCTTCGCTTCGGTGTAGAGCTGTAGTGTAAACTATACTTTTTGTTCTCAGGCTTGTGCTATAAAGAATGACTTTATTTATATAATTACACGTGTTATTGTGAGTCAACCATAAAAGATAGACATATGCTGTTGCGGGATATTTTTTAGACAATTTGATGTAGAACATTTTCGTCATACATGATTTCTATGTAACTTTAACCATTAAGGCTGCACCCGCGACGGAAGCTTAAAAAATGGAGTAACTTCTCCCGTTTTCTCAACATTTCCCTTCACTACTCTGCTGCTATTGATTGTAGCGTGATGAAAAGTATACTATAACCTGCCCAGGAGTATGAAAAATAATTGTACCAAGTTTCGTTAAAATCCGTTGAGTAGTTTTTGTTTCTATAAGGAACATACACACAGACAGACAGACAGACAGACAGACAGACAAAAATTTTACTGATTGCATTTCTGGCATCAGTGTCGATCACTAATCACCCCCTGATAGTTATTTTGAAAATATATTTCATGTACAGAATTGACCTCTCTACAGATTTATTATAAGTATAGATAACAAGGTAATGACGTAAAAGGATTTTTTATAATTTTCTAGTTTGTGACTTTATCAAAAGTTCCTGAGCCGTTTTTCATAGAAATTATAAATATTCGGCCATTCAGCAATAAATATTACTAAGTACAATATTTATAAATTGCTAGGGCAGTCTCTCATTAAAACTGTACTTCCAGGGCCCAAGAGGCGATACTTGTTTTTTTTTTGTAGAAAAGGCCTCTTTTAATTATTTTTTTCTGGCGTTATGGTCACAACACTAACCTAACCTAATGTGAAGTATCACCACTTGGGCCCTGGAAGTACAGTTTAGCCCAAAATTTTACCATGTCCTTTCGAAATATGGTATACAGGTAATCAGACATTACTGGCGTGCATACTGCTTTTACCAAAAAAAACTGTCTTCTTAACTTTTACATTAGATGTCAATACTTTTATTTTTTTTATTAGTGATCAAAATATCCCTACAGTTTTAACAATTCCAGTTAACGTCGTTTTTTATGATTTTAATAAAAGTTTTATGTTTTTCGTCACTATTGTACTTCTTTATATAAAACTAACTTAGGGCGGACTAATGTACTGGCCTAAAATAAAAATAAAATTACAAAAAGTTCTGAAACAAATTATTTTTTTCGACCCATCCTAAGACAGTGAATGGGTTAGACAACGCATAGATAATCCTATAATATGCAATAGAGGGTAAATGATACTTGAATCTACACATACTTTATTCCTACGGAGTTTAGCATAACGAAGTTTTGCTACAAAGCCTTCCGAGTTACGGATTACTTTTTCATCCGAATTTTCAGAGTTGGTTGCAGACGGAGTTTTCCTGAAATATGCTACGCTAAATATTTTTTTTTTAAAAAACGACGTGGCTGTCTATTCTGGCATAATTTTCTAAACCTATATCTAAAATGTATTTGTCAACAGGGCATCTTTTTCATTCACTATACAGAATGAAGAGGAGAGGCTAATGTAAAATTGAGCATTATGCCAGAATTGACAACAATATCACACATGTCTTTTATATTAAATTTATCCTGTTTTTTTAAGTTGAAAACGCTACAATAATTTAACGACGATACGATATTTAAACTAAGTTTTAAAAAACTGACTATGCGTACAAAGCTATCAGTCATAAATATCCTCTTTAAAACTATCACCATACAGATCAAATTAATACCTACTTAAATTACAAAACTCCAGAAAATATCCGAATGGTGTAATCTAACCATAGCCTCGTAGCAATGTTTCAATTCCTTATTTGATCTGATTTGAGGGAATTTAACCTTATCCGGGGAATTTTCGGACAGCTGAAATGGACGTCACTAATAGCCCATTTATTTTTTACCAACAGAAAAACGTAGTGACGGTGACGAATGTTGTGATAATACCGAATAGGGGGTCTACTCTCAGTTTCCTCAAAACGTGTGGTTGATATTTAACGATAAAATACTATTGTAATAATGTTTCTTAATCGTTTAAGAAATCGTTTCGTCTTTCTCGTTTCTTTTCTGGCAACAGCAGCATGCTGGGGCAGGGTCCTCATTAACCATTATTTTACTTTTATAGTTTTAAGTTAGTTTCAATTTTATTTTATGTTTTTTCGTTATTTTTGTAATACCTACTCTATCTTTTTAGCACAAGAGTTTTGTTGTAGAGATGTTTATAATGTATAAATATATTTTATATTTACTTGCTGTTTAAACTTAACGATTTTTTTACTATAAAAAATCCACGCGGTCCAGGCAACAGACTGGGCTCCGCTATCCGGGCGGATGAACTGACAGTTTATGCTACTTCGAAATAAAAATAGTTAACACAGTTTTAGAATGATTCAAATTAGCGGTGTCTGGCTTTCAGAATAGTCCCCAAGGGAGAAGAGATTTTATTTCCATTACTTTGTCTTTGTACCTTGTTAACGGAACGTGTTCCGTCTTCAACAAGAAAAGGAAACTCTCATGATTTGGTTTCAATTTCATTTTCTTAAATGACGTCAAATAAAAAAAAAACATATTTTTAAACCTGTTCTATTAACTAGATTAATTGTACTAATATAATTCATAAAGATTAAAGTAACCAAACTAACTTTCCGTTTATCTGTCTATCTGTTACATCTTCACACCTAAATTGGATTTATAGACGTGTGACTATCTTTCTATAATTGTTTTATAGAAAACTAAATATTTAAAATGATTAGTGAGCACTATAACGTATCAATCACAAGATTTAAAGTATGAATTTTATACAAGATTCATTGTATGGAATGTAAAGCTAGCTAAATTTCATTTTCATCACATCTATTCGAAAAAAGCTAGTATTATATCTTTTTACAGGGACCAAAATATGGTTTTAATCCCTAGGGACTAAATGTGATTACTGAACACAGATTAGCAATGTGGATATTGTTAGTCAAAGTTCCAACCAATAAAGAGGTCAATAACGAACAACTTATGAATAATCACAGGTTGTATAAAAACAACTGCGCGTTTGTCAAAATAAAAAAATAAATAAATTATAAATAAAAAAAACGCGTGAAATACATTCCAACTACGTTAAAATTTGTTTTAAACTTTCATGGTCACTAACATTATAGTAATATATGGTCACCGTAAATAACTTATATTACTATAACGTTAAAACTTGTTTATTTAATAATTCCGATTTTATTTGGTTTCAAAAAAAATGTGTGTCTTACTCAGAGAGTATTGTTTAGGCGGTTCTTCCACAACGTGTCTCGACGCGTAGCGCTGGGCGGCACGCGCGGGTGGACCGCCTTAGGACGCTAAAAATGCTAGTTGCATATTCACTTATTTCCTAGTAGAGGCTGATGCGATAGAAGATATTTCGTCGCGGTTACAAAACTTGACAGGAGTGATATAGGAGCTGAAAGTTAGTGTGGAAAATTTCAAACCTTCACAATCGGCTAACAATTTTTTTTCCCTCGCTTCATGGTTTCCGAATCTTTTTAAGAATATACCTTTCGTCATGTTACTGGGCAAAACCTCGGATGAATTATATTTTTTCTCTCTCGCAATTTGTCCCTTTGGTAGTGTGATATATGCATCCTGCTGTCTTTACCTGTAATCTCCACTTACACTTAGCATTAGATGAAGTAAAATCATTTAAAAAGCACTTACTGAAGAATACTGCTGCAATTAATCAATGGTCTGATTTTTTGCTGTGAGCATTTTACGATTCAGTGATTGTATGCTCAACATACAATGTCCAGCAACTACACTAAAATGTTAAACATCCCATATGCAGCAGATTTTTTTATTGAATTTTTCCTTGACAGTTCATAAACTCAAAGTGCATTCGTATCTGCAGAAAGCGCTTATGTTGGATTATAGTACTTGAAAGTTATAGACATGAAGCTTAATACGACAATAATAATGAAACTATGTGTGGAAAAGCAATATTTATTTAAAATCGGTTTTATGTAGCTAAATCGTAATCTTAAGAGAGTTTTGGTTTTGGAAATATTTAGCTTTTCATTGCCTCTTTAGAATTGATAATCCGTTAAAATACATTATTAATAGCAACTTAGTCATGAATTGGAAACATAGATAAGCCTCATTTATGTTGATAATAATTGACCCAGAACCAAAGGCTTTGAATCTCGATAACGCCGTCATAAAACATTAAATATTCTTGTTCATTAATGCTTTGCAAGTCAAATTCCATGTAGCCACTATTTATTACATAGACGCAAAAGCATCAATATTATAATGAGTACTGCAACAAGTTATTCTGATGTAAGTTATTGCTGAAAAACTTATTTTCTTTACTTAGATTATTGCACCACAATTTTCATATAATACCTGCGGTTATTAATTTATCATGATTAGATAAACGGTGTATTTTTTCCAAGTAAATTAAAAGGCAGAATGAATGAATCGCAGTAACTATATAAGCAAAAAATAGTAAACTCACTTCTATTAGGGATGATGGTGGGGTACATTAAACGAAATTCTACCAAAAAACCAATCAACCACAAAGATACAAAACATGTCAAAGTTTGGGAGTGAGGGCTTCTGACTTCACTTCTAAGAGCCGTCATACACAGGCAGCTTGAATCAGCTCATCCCAACTGCTTCAAGCTGCAACTGCATAATGAACTACAGTCGTTTGTGTACACACAGACATAGACCGCTCTAGCAGAACTAGCGACAAGTGGCCGGGTGGTTGACAACTCGATGAAATGGCAGCTTCAAGTTGCTGAAACTGACTGCTCGAGCTGAACTGAGGAAGAACTGTCTAAGGTTGAAAGTAAAAATTGTACCAAGACGTGATATCAAGCGATATTTAAAATTAATAATCTCTGTAATGTTTTTATTATGTGAATAAAGAAAAACTACTACTAGTAATGCACTCAGAAATACTTTTTTTGTTTTTCAAGTTACCGTCGATGGATTGTGTATTGTGAATATTTTTGGTTCATTTTACTTTCCTTTCTAGTAAAAATACAGTTTGTTTTATTTAAACATTGATAGGAACACTGTATTTACATTAAACGGGAATGGGCGTTAATTCTGCAACACAGTTTTGTAAAACAATAGCAGATTTAACGTTTCATGATTGTATGTACATTGCAATTGTTCCAAATAAAGTTATTGTTATTATTACTTGTCCAATACTTGATAATCTACCGGATAGACGCAGAAAATAGAGTAAGTCATCATTCTTATTGTTCTTAGATAGCAACCGAGACTAAATCAATATCAAATATGGCATCTTTAAAGTGTGGCAATAGAAGTCATACTACATCGTCGACATTGAGAATAATATTATTTACTAATGTAATATACCCGCAAGGGATATTACAATGATATACGCAGGAACAATTTACTTATTGTTAAATTTTACGTGGAATATAGGTACGATTGTGAAGCAATTCAAACTTTATGATAATTAAAATTTTGCAGAAATGTTAACTTTATGAATGATTAAATTAATTGTGTTCCATTATTTAATTACATTTGTACACGTGTGCTGAACTTTCTTCGTTACTGAAGGTAAAAAGAGCTTTTGCTAAGAATAAGATGTTTCTTTAAGTGGAACACGCATACCATAATAATTTTAATAATGAGCTTCAAAAAAATATCAAATTAATAACTTTGTGCAAAATTAAAATGTTCCCACTCGACTTAATTAACTTTGATTTTTCAATTAAATAAGATTGTCGTAAAACCTAAATTGAAAATACATCACTAATTGTTTTTTTTTTATTATTTCACTAGTTTCTTTGCATCTCAATAATTCACCATTTCAATAATTACATCTATATCGAAATTTAACCCAAGCTGCTATCGACGTAATTATTGGTTCCTTGAATCAATATAACTTCTATAATCATATCCCAGAACCATTCCAGTGTGAGAATACGATAATTATTATAATTTGCTACTAACCTATTTCTATTTACGTTTACGAATCGACATCATTTGTATTTACACCTCAAACCAGTAATTGATGAGTAGCGTGAAAATGTAGAAGCAATACAAAGTTCGCAAAACGTTCACGTCACCAGACGAAATATTCTAGTTGATATAATGAACGCTTCTGTGGTGCCTTAACATTACTGGTATAAGTATTCCAAGGACGAAGCAAAATAGAAGGGTACAAGAGTTAGAGGTGGCTCTTATTAAATATAGTTCTACATTAGTTTTCTGTTTATCGTTTTGACGACCTCCGTGGTCGAGTAGTTTGTACGCCGGGTTTCATGGTGTTGCTGACTCGAGAGGTCCCAGGTTCGAATCCCGGTAGGGGCAGATGTTTGCGTGATGAATACGAGCATTTGTACTCCAGTCATCGATGTTTAATATGTATTTCTATATAAATATACTTATATATGTACAGTATACATGTATTTTGACCAAAGATAAATATTATCTTTCTAATTATTGTAAAAGACAGATAGCTAAGTCGCTATCATATTATTTTTATATAACAGCCAAAAACTTGGCTAAACAAATTGCTTTTATTGAGCAATGTTCTATTAATAACTTGACAGTCAGTAGCTCTTCTACTGACAAATTAGTAAATAATAATTATTGTTTAAATTAAATAATGAGACAAAAGACAATTCCTCTTGCATATTAATAAATAATAATTGTTATAACTCTCATAAAAATATTAATTTAACCAAAAAAAATCCATCCAAAAACTTAAAAATCAATGTAAACTTTATCAACCTGATGCATATAAATATTCAAGGAATGATGGGTAAGGACTTAGAAATTGAATTATTTATGAATTGTAACAATATAGATATATTTTGTATCACAGAACATTGGCTTAAAAGTCATCAATTCATGTTTAATTTTAATAATCATCAGGTTGGTAGTTCGTTCAGTCGAGAAAATGCAATTCGCGGTGGCTCTTTAATTTTATTAAATAATACACTTAAATTTAAGGAACGTAAAGATATTGTGAGCCTCTCGGTTGAGCGAACAATAGAAATCGCCTGTGTGGAACTGGACCGGCTTATTGTACTGAGTGTATACAAACCTCCTTCAGCATTGTATGATCGTTTTGAAGAAATTATGGATGAAGCTTTAAAAAAAATTGTCATCACTGGTAAACAATTAATTGTTTGTGGTGACTTTAATATTAATCTATTAGAAACCTCTAGTTTGAGTATTAAATTAAGAAATCTATTTCAATCATATAATCTGGAAAACTTGTTCATGGAGCCTACTAGAATAACGGCCACTTCGGCCACTTGTATTGACAATATTTATACGGATATAATACCACATAAAAAAAGAATCGTTAATCAACTAGATAGTGATCATTGTGGTCAGTTGATTACTTTTCCACATCCAAATAAAAATGTAACCAAGAAATGTATCACTATTGTGCCAAAATCAGTTAATCGTATACAGCGTTTTAAAATTCAATTAGATAGGAAGTTGAGTTATTTAAAGTATAAAGACAGTCCAAATGAGTTGTATAATGATTTTTTTAATATATTTTGTAAAGAATTTAATGACGTCTTCGTTCCCAAAACCATATGTGTTAGTGATGCAGTAACCTTCAGTGAGTGGGCCACCCCAGGCATACATAACAGTAGAAGAAAACTTTATGAACTATACAATGAACGCAGCATTAATACTACTGAAAGATTCAGAGAGTATGTACGTAATTATTCTAAGTTATTTAAAAAGGTATGTCGCACAGCTAAATCAAATTATTTAAGTTGTAAGATTAAGAATAGTAATGACAAAATTAAAATGACATGGAACATTATAAACAATGAAACTGGAAAATCTAAATCTCGAAATACCAGCTTTAATTTAAACATTGAAAATAGAAATGTTACATCAGATACTGAAGTTGCTACAGCATTTGAGAATTTTTTTACTGATATTCCAGTTTCAACTACAAAATCCTTGGACTCCTCCCCCATTGCTGCTGAATCAATATTAAAAGAAAACATAACACAAGGTACTAGTCAATTTAAATTTAAATATGTTAACTCTAAAGACATAATCAAATATTTTAACCAATTGAATAAAAAGAAAACCGCGGATCTGTGGGGTAACTCCGTGGATGTTTCTAGATCAGTAATTGAGACAATAGCTCCTATTCTGGCTAGCATTTTTAATCAATGTGTTGACTGTGGTGTTTTTCCTGATCTAATGAAACATAGTAAAATAACTCCATTGCATAAATCGGGTAGCACATCTGACCCCACAAATTTTAGACCCATATCCGTGCTACCCACCTTTAGTAAGATTTTTGAAAAGATTATGCTAGATCAAATGCAATCATATTTTTATAGTAATAACTTTCTGCATAGTAAACAATTTGGTTTCACAAGGGGTCGCTCAACAACCGATGCCGGTGTTGAGCTTGTACAGCAAATTTTTGATGCCTGGGAGAACTCGCATGATGCACTTGGTGTGTTTTGCGACTTATCAAAGGCATTCGATTGCGTTTTTCATGAAACATTGATCAGGAAACTACAGCACTATGGATTTAGAGACACCACTCTGGATCTTATTGTATCATATTTGAGTGATAGGGTTCAGAGGGTTGACATCAATGGAGAAAAATCTCCTGGTTCGTCGGTTAAGATGGGAGTTCCTACTTGAGTTTTTTTAATTGACTATTAAAAAAACTCTTATTAAGAATGCTTATTATAAAGTGTCTGATTATATTACAGACAAAAATGCTTGGGTTTGAACTGTTCCAACCATTCCAACGGGTATTTCTATATGATATATATTATGGATCATGTGTTGATGATACTTTTATTGAAAAGCTGTATTTAAAGCTGATTACGTAAGGAAGAATATCAGACTATTTAAGAAGATTTGAATGACAAAACGGCGTGGTCATGATTTCTCCATTGTTTTTGCTTTGTAATTGTTTGCAGTGTCCTACAGATAAATGACTTTAAGTTTAAGTAAATATGTTGTGGTTGATATAGGTGGTTATGGGTAGTCATGCTCTCTTAAAAGTCTCTTCGGTGGTGTCGTGTGAGGCGGGTCGTTACGTTCCCTAAAATATGGTTGAGCGAAGCGATGGCTGGTTCATGCGTCATGCTCGTGAACGGGTGCTGCCAGCGGAGATGAGTCTGCCCTAACTACTTTGATATTTAAGATATAAATGTTTAATTACACCTATTATAAATAACTCTGTTTGTATTTATACTGTGTGACACAGCAATCAAAATGCAGGTGTACAATTAATGTATAATTTCACATTATGTAATGAAGGGTGACTTCATGAATCATCTCTGAAGTCATTTTTCAACTTGACGACTCTGTAAATGATAAAACAGGGAGAAAAAAACAGCCCTTGCTGAGTTTCTTGCCGGTTCTTCTCAGTACAAGGTCTCCCGCCGTAGATTTACGAACCGATGGCGTAGCTTCTAGACATTCATATGTGCTTGTAACAGCCTAAACTGAATAAATGATTTTGATTGATTGATTGATTGATTGATTGATATGTATTCTATCCGTCACCCTAGCATCCCATAACACAAGTCTTACAGTGCTTACTTTGGGGCTAGACTAATTGGTGTGAGTGCTGGAAATATTTATTTATTATTCGGTACAAAATAAATTGGTGCAGTTTCATGAAACCCATGATGCAAGTAAAACTTTTTAAATATAGAAAAGTCAGTTCGTCAGCAGGCAAGTTTTAATAAATGACAATGACAGATTCTGACCCACCATATACAGTAATATTAAATTTATGAAAAACTATATACGACTTTTTTTCTCGCACCGATTTAATTATTACTTTGTAAAAGCGGCGGATACGAAATAAATATTAAAATAATTTGTATCTACTGTTTCCGATAGGAGAAGAACGAAAACATGCATGCATATGCGTTTTGTTTCACGACAAACAATAAAATACCAGTCAAGTTTTCGAAAAATATCATTAGTAAGGGGTTACTTCACTGCGGGAGAACTATAGTTTTATTTTAATAACCATCTTATTTAACGGTCCTACGATAGTCGTTTGTATTTCTAGCTTTGGTAGTTTCGCCTGAGTAAAAATCAGTCACGTTAAATATTTTACCAAGTTTCTTTTATATAGGTGTATGGACATTTAGTATATATAGGGTGAAATTGAATGTTTCTATGAAACTTCGTGAGATTGTTGGGTTACGTATATAGAGTATGCCTGATTTTTTTCGGATTTTTTAAAATAATCTTTATCGTTTTTTAATTTTTTATTTGGTTATTTTTTGTCATTTCTTCCTTATGAGTAATTATTCATTTTAAACACGTCTACATAGAAGTTATAAAGCAACTTAAAATAAGCACTCCTAAAAAAACGGAAACTTAATGAATATCTCCAGTCGAGATCAGCGCCGGCCGGGGCGACGACCGGCGGCCGCCTGTGTAGGTACCTACTACACGCACAGATGACGTTTGCCTAGAAGAGGTCTCCACTCCAGAACTCGTCTACCCCAACGGTTATCGGTTCTTCGGCAAATATGGCCAGCCCACTGCCACTTCAACTTGCTAATCCGGTGGGCTGTGTCGATAACTCTGGTTCTCTGTCGGATTACCTCATTTCTGATGCGATCTTTCAGAGAAACGCCGAGCATAGCCCTTTCCATAGCACGCTGAGCGACTTTGAACCTGTGGATCAGCCGTGCCGTCAGTGTCCACGTCTCGGCTCCGTATGTCATCACAGGTAGGACGCACTGATTGAAGACTTTCGTCTTTAGGCACTGTGGGATCGACGATGTCAGGACTTGACGTAGCTTCCCAAACGCTGCCCAACCTAGCTGAACTCTTCTGTTCACCTCGTCCTCAAAGTTGTTTCTACCTAACTGCAATGTCTGCCCGAGGTATATATATTTTTGAACAACTTCGAGAACGGCACCGTGTATTGCAATCGGTTCCGGTAGAACATGTTCATTGAACATGACCTTGGTTTTATCCAAGTTCATCCGTAGGCCGATGCGTATAGAAGAGTTTGCCAGGTCATTCAGTATCTGTTGTAGGTCCTGCAGGGTTTCTGTCATGATGACGATGTCGTCTGCAAATCGCAAGTGAGAGATGCGTTTGCCATTTATGTTGATGCCATGTCGTTTCCAGTTCAGCGTCTTGAACATATCCTCCATTGCATTAGTGAACAATTTCGGGGAAATAACGTCCCCTTGTCTCACTCCACGATGCAACGGTATGGGACTTGTTTGCTGATTGTGTACTTGGACAGACATGGTGGCGGCTTCGTAGAGACATCTTATCACTTGGATGTATCGCCAGTCGACTTGGCAACGCTGCAGGGACTCCAGGACAGCCCAGATTGCAATCGAGTCAAAGGCCTTCTCATAGTTCACAAATGCTAGACACAGGGGCTGATTATACTCCTCAGTCTTCTGTATAATCTGCCGCACTGTGTGGATGTGGTCTATGGTGCCGTATCCGCTCCGAAACCCAGCCTGTTCCGGTGGTTGGAAGTCATCAAATTTTCGCGCAAGACGGTTCGCGATCACTCTTGAGAACAGCTTATAGACGTGGTTTAGAAGGGATATGGGTCGATAGCTCTTAAGTAGGGTCTTGTCCCCCTTTTTAAAGAACAAGACGACCACACTCCTACTCCACGCCTCCGGAGTTCTCCCTTCGAACAGGACAGTGTTAAAAAGCTTTTGGAGCTCCCTCAGTACGGGTTTACCTCCAGCCTTCAAGAGTTCTGTTGTAACACTATCCTCTCCAGGGGCTTTTCCATTTTTAAGCTGTCCAAGAGCAATCTCGATTCCACCAATACTGACTTCTGGCAGGTCTTCTGTGAAGTGGCGTGTTAATGAGGCTCTAGAATCCTCATTTCCGGGATCGGGTCGAGATGCATGTGATGCGTATAACTGGCTGTAGAAGTCTTCCACTTCCGAAAGGACTGCCGGCTTTGAAGCAACAACTTCCCCACTTGCTGTGGTCAACTTCGTCAGATGACTTCTTCCAAGAGATTGTACGAACACTTTGGACCCTCGATTCTGCTCGATCGCTCTCTCGATCGAGAGAGTATTGGAGCATCGGAGGTCGTGTCGTACGTGCTTACTGATCTCTTGGTTTAGAGTCCGCTTTGCCGACGAAGTGACGGGTGGGTTTTCACGTCGTTCCTTCATTAGCCCTAAAGTCTCTTCCGAAAGCTTTGACCTCCTGCCCTTACGCTGCTTGGCACATAGTCTCGTACCCTCTTCCCTGAGAATCCGAACCACATTTTCGAGGTTTTGGTTTACGTCTGATGTGGTTTCCACGGCAGCAAATCGGTTCTCCAGATTTGACTGGAACGTTTCAGATCCTGTTATAGATTGGAGCAAAGTAGGTTGGAGCCTGGATTTCATCAAACGGACGCGCTCGGCCTTAAAGTTGATATTCAGAGAGCCACGGACGAGTCGGTGATCACTACCGGTATTGAACCTGTTGATCACGGAGACGCCTCTGAATATGTACCTCTTGTCCGTCATGATGAAATCGATCTCATTTTTAGTCATAGTGTCGGGGCTCTGCCATGACCACTTCCTTTGGGGCTGTTTCTTGAAAAAAGAGTTCATCAAGAAGAGCCCCTGCTGTTCGAGGAAGTTGACGAGCATTTGCCCCCTATGATTTCTGCTTCCAAATCCATGGGATCCTACTACCGATTCGCTGCAATTCTGTACTCCCACTTTAGCGTTGAAGTCCCCCATAACAACGTTGTAGTGGGTCTTAGTAGTGGAGTGGAGAGCCCTCGAGATATCCTCCACTTCGTCGTCCGAGTGTGTCGAGGTCGGTGCGTACACCACCTTGAGGCTATACCTCTCGGTGAGCTTTATAATAAGGTACACTACCCTGTTCGACACGCTGGACATTTCCACAACGTTATCGGCAAGGGACTTATTTACCAAAAACCCCACGCCACCTTGGGACTGTTGGTCACCCCCGCGGAAGTACATTAGGTGGCCCGATTCGAGGGTTACGGTGTCCTCCCCATCTCTTCGGACTTCACTTAACCCTAAAACGTGCCACCTAATCTTTCCAAGTTCTACCTCGAGTTGCGCCAGATGCGAGTCAAGCCGTAGCGTGCGTCCGTTGTACGTCGCCAGGGTCAGTCTTTTCCTGGCACCCCCCGCCCCACCGTTACCGTGGTCGCCACCGTGACCAGGAATAGCGGGACTGCCGGGAACTGGGGGCCGTGGCTTGAGTTTCTTGTGAATGAAGGTTTGGCCATAATCGCCACGCTGGGCAGGCGGGTTGGCGATCGCAGAGCGTAGGTTTATTTACTGATGACGCTGCTGCCCGTCACCAGTGAGATTTTCCTCCCCTACGTCATTGGATGGTTATACCGCCATCAGTCGGTTTGCCAGAGCCTCGTCTGTTGGTCAACAGGGTGCACCACGTGAAGGTGAGGTTGGCTTGGGTTCTTGCAGGTGTATTTAGAACCCCTTACACCCCTTACTTAGTGACATACACTGTGATAATTTCTTTATGCCTCGGTATACGAACCAAGAATATTTAGAGATGGTGTACTGCTATCGCGAGTGTGACGAAGTAGGATTGGTTTACGAATGAGTCCTCAAACCATAGAAGTTGCATTTTGTGCAGTGAGTAGTGATAGGGACACTTTAAAAAAAGGTGAAAAGAGACGTCCGCAAACGTGCCTACCTTTGTTTGCAGCAAAATGGTGGTTTAGAGCAACAATTTTGCAGATAATAATTTAAGTCTCTTTTTATTGCTAGTGTAAATACTTTTTGATTTGAAACAACTAATTGTGTACTACCAGTGTGATTGATTTGATAAAAAGTTCTCAACATTCGATTTCACCCTATATATTTGCTTTTAATATTTGAATAGAAGAAGCAAATATATTAACTAAAGTCTACACTGCTGTGGCATAGGTCTTTCCTTTGAATGAAACAGAGAGTGTGGATAAATCGGTATTTATGATTGAAGATACAACGGTCACTAACGCCTTAACATGTCTTCCAAAGCATGGAGGATATCGAGAAAGTAAATTTTTGGTCACCTTTTTAGTTTGGCGTGCGAACGATGAACCACTGCGAGATCGATTTTCTCAATCCTAAAAACAGTATTCAAAGTGAAAAGAGAAAAAAATATCTTTTAAAAATAAATAGAGAAGTATCTATCTATTCAACAGCAAACCCCAAGTTTGGAAAACGGTGAAATGATTATGTTTAAAACTTCGATTCCGTGGCTGTGCCGTATACTGTTACCTATTGTTAAATATTTTGTAATTCAACCTGACATTCCATTCGGGTTCTGTTTCATTTGAAGATTCCACAATACTCACAATTCAATTATCTATCGAATATTTCAGCTTCGTAATTTATTAAAGAATGCAGAAGACATAACTGGATGATTAATAAATAACTTTTGCTGAAGCGAATACCATGATACGCATAAGCGGAACAGCTTATCCTATTTACGTTATCTCCCAAAATAATAAGCGAGAATTTCTGTTCAGAATTATTTTCCGTATTTCCTCTTTTTCCTTCCTTTTATAAAACAACGTGTGCTAATCTTCGATGTTACCAATTTATCAATGCCCAGATTGTTTCCTCTATTTTGTTACGTACAAAAAAAAAGTGTCATATTACGCGCTCTTTTGCTTAAAACACAGACTTCATGAAAACACAACCACTATATATTAATAAATACTATACGTACTTACCTTTTATTTAATTAGAAGTATATTTAAAATAAAATATTTGCAATCGGTGCCATGAAAACAAATTTAATACATCTGAATTGCCGTTCATTGCTTGGTTCGTCATCATTATCAGCCTTGGTACGTGGTAAATAGGATAAAAGTAATGAAAACTACCTGTTGTTGTGTAAAAACATAAATAATAAAGAGATGAACTTAAAACTAAACTGTATAATGAGATAAAAAAGAAGTCAATGTCGGTAGTAGGGTTCTTTTTCTATGTCAGCGGCAGCTGTAGTTATATAGAGTAGTTGTAGTAGTTGTTTAGCAATGATATCGTCCTTGATGGTGCCGTAGTAGGTATAGGTGCTTACTTTAATCCTATCTACAACATAGCGTCTATTAATTTTCCTATCTGCTAGGGCACAGGCCTATTCTACAGATGAAATAGGGAGAATGGGAGATGATAACGACCAAGCATATATAAGTGTATATTAGCTACTGCTGAACCAGTCGAAATCAACGATCCAGTGTATGAAATCAACAACATAACGGACCTTCTGAAGCATAGACGAACTCGAGATTGTAAATGTTTGGATCTTCAATAAAAACGGTCATAGCGAAAGTTACTGAACTTCTAAGATCATGGGTTTGAGGATTCATAGTGTGTTACGGTGCTACATACTTTTGCGATGGATGTCTTCGCGTCTGTACTTTGTTTTACAAAAACGTATATAGGTTATGACAGTACCTATATGAAAACCACGTATATTTTACTGTCTTTACAACATATATCATTTAAAAGAAGTTAAGAACTTGATTGCGGATATTATGTTAACCAATTTTTATAACGCTGGTACCTACTTCATTGATGCATATCAACTTGAAACTTATGACTTCATAACATTATAAGATTTTATCTTCAAAGATCAAATAGATTCTAAATCCGTTGAGCTATAAACTTACATTTTATGATGGATGTCATAAATTATCTATCAACTCACTATCAGAACTTCAGCAGGAACCAATTGTAATAAAATAAAACCTGCTTCACATGTGTTGGACGAAAATCATACTAATTAAAATTTGTTAGATTATAAGAACGGGTGAATGATTTGTATGAGACTTTTATATTATTTTAATTATGACATAAGCTAACTTCCTATCCTATTCATTTTTGAAAAAACGTAAGATTCTTGTAGGATTAATGTCAAGCACGAAAACGGGAATTCCTTAAGGTTTTTTCTATTTCTGAAGAGCACACTAAGGAAGTTTCTGACGAAGCCTATCTAATAATATTAAGTATTTGGAACAACGGCATGATTTTAGAAATAAAAACTGAACATTTTATGGATAAGTTTATTATTTTTTGTCAAAATTTGTATAATGTAAAATAAATTTAATATTGCAATGTAAAGTCATCGATCAAGTTAAATCTTATTACTTCAAACAGAAATATGTAGTCAATGATCAAAATCATTAACAAAAAAGAAAATTAGAGTACTGATAATTTATCTTACAAAGAATCCCATAAACAGAAAGATAAAACAGAATACATAATACAAAATTTTATTTTAAGACGACAGAACTTATGTTGTCCGAAATTCCCATCGTGCGTGGTTCTTTCTTCCCATTGTTATTTACAGAATCTTCACACATACACTTTAACATAAAATATAACGTATCTTTTACAAATCAATCACTTACCCATAGATATCGATGGTATAGATGTACCAAATCTGGCCATTACGTAGGGTGCGCGTTAACGACCGGTTTTCCGCCGGGTCCAGATACGGTTTTTGCCCGGGCTGGTGCCGGTTAAGCTTGAGCACGAGCACGGTATGTACGTTTGTACCAATCTCAATCCGTCGCTAGCGCCGGGATCGTTAACAAACCTACATAGTGTCTCATATCATTTTGACGCATGGACATAGACACAATTCAAAACCGTGTCTAGACCCGGTCGAGAAGCGGTAATTACCAAGCGCCCTTACACTGCTTGCCATCGAATCGTATGTGTGAACGAGCCTCTTAGTTTCTAGTACTAAATACATAAACTTGTTAACTGCACGCCGCTCGCGACTTGTAATATCCGTTCTGGGAACTCGTTTTGTCGATCGAAGTAAACCGTCGCCTGATGGATCTTCCTGCCATCACATTCGATAGATTTATGTACTTTAGTAACTATCAGCAGTTTCGGTTTTGAATCATTCACAGTGATAAAACTTTCTTCTTGAATAGGTTTCAGGGTGTGGGGGTGTTTTAGAGTGTTTTTGACGGGACGAAAATGTCATTATCTCACAAATGTATAAGGACTAAGGACATATTGACTTTAAATGGGTATATTATTATTATTTTCCAGCATCTTTGTACCGTGATTTATTCCGATAATTTTAAGAAAAAAAGAAGTCCTCCGTAGAGAAAAAGGCCGTATAATGAATGAGCTCTTTTCAAGAATCAGAGTGATTCTTAAAGTGAGACATCTGCATTACAGAGTATTATAAAGAAACGTAGGGTGGAGAGAATTTTCGGCCCGAATTAGAAAGCTCATTTAGGGAAGTTTTCTTCATTTGGACTTCAGCCAAATTATTATTTTGTGTAACGTTCTTGTAACGAGGCAGGCTTTTTTAAGTTGAAAATGTAGTAAAAACACTCCTGGTGATGAGTGACCACCAAAGCCCCTAGATGCTTGCAATACTAATATATCAATCGCGTGTTGTTTACGCAGAGGCTTTGTGAAGCTTTTTCAAAGCTTAAACGTTGCAATGGAGCATATTGTCGACAGATATCGAAAGGTGTGGAATTTTATTTCTAACTTACAGTGAATTATGATATTAAGGTACGACAAAGGACATACGGATCCATTAGGCGGCGCGGCTCTAATCGAGCGGAAGCAGTGCAATATCCGAGAGGAAGGTATCACAAAGGGGGTCGAGGAAGAGCTTACAGTCCTTCACACTCTAGTTGGAAATGACTTTTCTGTATCTTTTATCGATTTTAGTTTCCACCGTCACGTTCATCTCTCTGCTGAGTCTTACAATATTTCAATATATCTATCTATCTTCACGAGGAGCTCGTTGGACCGGGTGGTGAGCGCATTCGATCTGCGGTCGTGAAAGTTCAACAACTTTCACAATAATCGGTCATTGGATGGGTCACCAAAAACTTACTATCTCGATCTTCTCCGTGCTTTGCAAGTCACGTTTAGCCACATATACAGCATCTGCAGTCGTTAGCACCGACCTACCCACTCACTGGGCCCGCGTATTGAGACAGCCCAGTCTCCCTATTCCACCAATAGGGATGGTCTGTGCTCTTGCAGTGTGGATAAGGATATGGTGTTGAAAATCTATCTTCTCGCCATATCCCGGGTGGGATAAGCAGAAAGAACAGAGCGCCATAAGGCACCGTCCGTACACACATCTTTCAATTCTTTCACATTCATTACAATTATTATACATGCCCACCGGTTTTTAGGGCCCTGACGCCCTACCCTCAGGCTGTTTGTCCAGCCGTAAGACGAGCGCCATAATCCGCGGAATCACGCACCGCAGGAATGCACAATAAGAGATTTTGTTAAAACAATGTTGTTTAAATGTTGTGATTAGCGCTTTAGGTAAAGACTGGTAGTAACCAGTCTTTACCTAAAGCAACTCCAGACGTAGTAACGTCTGGAGTTATTGACACACATCGGATGACATTACATGGTTAAGCATCTGAAATAGACCCGGAAACTCCAGAGAAGTTGTTAGGCTAAAAGGTTTATTCTACCGTAAACAGAAATACTCAATGTTACGAAGGACTGGCAATAAAATGTAAAATATTTATTCGGACAGTTGGGTACAAAATTCAAGAGTGACTCTTCTTTATTTTGGACATACCAAATCCGATTGCGTCATACAAAATGGAGTTGGCCTTTTTGCCGTTTTCTATCGGCAATTTAATGGAACTGTTACAAAATACAACTCGCTCGCCCGTCGAATTGTAGTTGATGTACAGCCGAATCTATATTGGTGGGTACAGAATTTTAAAATAACGCCTTGATTGCATGAAAATTAAATGGGATTCAATATATCAGAGCTGTAGCAATTAAGTTTCAGTCCAGCTTGATTGCGATATTTCTTTTTTATATAAAAGGTTGGCAAATAAGCGTAAGGCCGCTTGATGGTCAGCGGTCAATATAGCCTATACGCTTGTGATACCAAAAATACCACTAGCACTTCCTGACCCCTACCCCATACAGTTGTGCAACTTTACTCACCCAAACACAGTAATATGCACAATTTTAACGGAAGGTATTGAAACAAGCTTGCATTACCACCCTACAGGTTACAGAAGGCTTACCGATATTTTATGGGTCAAGACATACATTTTTATAATAAAATTCTTGATGCTATTCTTGAGTTACCCATAAATGAGTTCAAAAGCCACATTAAAAATTGTTTTTTAAGAAAGGCTATTATACTATTAAAGAATGTATAACAAAACGGCATTGCTGTAACTGCACCTTTGTTTTTGTAATTGTTTGCATTGTCGTACAGATGAATTACCTTAATTCTAAGTGAATATTTTGCAGTTTGGTTTGAGTGGTTATGAGTAGTCATGCACTCTTAAAAATCTCTTCGGCGGCGTCGTGTGAGGCGGGTCGTTGCGTTCCCTTAAAAATGGTTGAGCAAAGCGATGGCTGGTTCATGTGTCATGCTCGTGAACGGGTGCTGCCAGTGGAGATGAGTCTGCTCTTGCTACATGGGGTTCTATTAATCCTTGTATTTAACTTTAATCGTACATTTTTTTGTGCCTACAACAGTCGGACACGGCATTCCTAAACTTTGTTATTCAGTTTTATATTAAATTTTAGTTAAAATTATCATGTCATTTACATTGTAATGGAAAGTGACTTCATGAGTTATCTCATATTGAATACAGGGAGAAAAAAGACAGCCTTAGCTGAGTTTCTTGCCGGTTCTTCTCAGTACAAGTTCTCCCGCCGTAGATTTGCGAACCAATGGCGTAGCTTTTCGATATTCTCCAGTGCTTGTTACAGTGTGTTTTTTACTGTGATCTTCTGTAAGCAGGGCCGTCTTTAACCTATTAGAGGCCCTGAGCATATTAGGATAATGGGGCCCTATGACTTTGATGAGGATTATGACTTGAAATGGAGCAAGTCATACTGATGATTTTTCTTTAAAATGTTTATGTGATTAGTATAACATAATTTATATAAGTATTCTGAAGTCGGAAAGCCTAATTTTTGGGCGAGATTAGAATAGCTTCGCTTATGTAAAAGCTAGTAAGTTGGTATTGTAGTCAGTCATTTAGGATCGATTTCATCGAATTATATAAGTTTTTAGTAATAAATATTGGTTATCGTTTGGTGATCTAACAGGAACTAGGGACTTTGTATTTGATCTGAGGGGGGCCCCTATCGATTGCGGGGCCCTGGGCACTTGCTCAAAGTGCCCACTGGGAAAGAGGGGTCTGTCTGTAAGGTGCAGGTTACTTACTTCCCCAAACGGGCGCTCCAATTCGAGCGAGAAATCAGCTTTTCCCTACCTCTCTTAAATAATATATTATTGAAATAATACAAAAAATATATAATACCTTCAATAATTTGTAGAGATGCTGATTTATTTTCGATCCGTAGGTAGATCGAAAGAGCTAGCCGATCAGGTATATCACGAATGACCGAAGTAGTGTAACGGCTTTAGGCCAAGCCGATTAGCATAGTAATGGCATAGAGTGGCCAACAAAGTTTATCCCGACATTATTAGTTTCACGACGGTTCACGTGAGCAGTCCTATCCTATCCCATCCCTAACAAACAGGGGAAAATTTGAATATTCTTGGGATTTCAAAGTTGTATTAGCAAACCTTTACTATTTAAAAACAGTATTTGTGTATTGAATAAATTCATACCATATTGTTTTCTTAATTATTACGCCATTTCTACAAATAAGAACGTATTCTATATTATTTATGTACTGTACGAGTATTAGGAGGTAGTAAATACATCGAGTGGTTGATTCAGTTTTTTCTTTCGAAAGTCCGTTCTGTACCCCTAGCACGAACGTTTGATCATAACGTTTGCGAGTCCGAAATGTCATTGTCAAATGTGTACTGATTTTTAGTTCCCGTTACGTCCAAAGTGGAGCTGCTGTTCAAGATGGAGACATTGACATTTCGGTTTGCAAACTATTCGAATTTGATATTGGTTCTTGCTAGGGGTACTGTTGTCTTTGTGGTGTCGTATCGATTTTATTATTGTATATCCAACTCATAACCAGTACTACTTTCGACTAGAAACAAAAAAAGAAATAAAAATAATAATGGGTCCTTACGTATTATTTTATTTATGTAGATATAACATTTTTTTACTTTTGTTACACCTTTTTATCAGCCAGAAAAACACAGAACAGCGGATTTCCCGCTGTAATTGGAACGTCTTCGGTTCCGCGCGTGAAAATTTTACAGAATAGCACTGCTGATTCCAAATTGATTTTTTTTATAAATGTTTGATATTGATCTTGTTAGAAATTGGCATTATTATAATAATTATTATTTGCTGTGCCTGACAGGGTCCATAATCTGATCTGTAAATATTTCGAACACCTGTTGTAACATTATGGATTGCACTAAATGAGTTAATGTAGCTTTAATGTAAGGAAGTTCTATAGAATTCGCAACTCATTAAATTCTCACTTCTATCATTAATTTGTGTAAAGTGCGACAGAGACAGAATGTTGCGTTGGCATCTTCGATTATACGAATCGTTAAACGGCACGAGTTATGGAAATTCTCATTTTTGACAGTTCTTACTTGATCAATTACTTAATTAAAGGAAAATGTTGTTCAAACCATGACATAATACTTGTATAGTAATGCCTATTACTTGTTTATAAATGCGTCGGTAAGTGTATTTTGCGGATCCCGGCATAGCTCGACATGATTTTTTGATCACTCATCCAGTGATCTATCATGGTAGAAACTGCATTACTTACACGATATTAGATCGAACTCGCTAGCTAATATGCTATTAAACTTCATATTTTCTAAAGTATTTGTATAAAACACGTACGTAGTATATAAAAATAATGCAATAAGGAAAAGAAAATGCAGGTCGGTAAGGTGAGAATGGTTGGTGTAGCAGTTTATAACTGCTGTACCAGCTATCTTTGCGGTTGGACTTTATCACCACTTAACATCAGGTGGGGTAGAGTCATTTGCCTACCTCGCTATAAAAAAAAATCGTAAACCAAAATATAATGAACCCCTTTTCCAAATTTATTTAAACATATCATACTAATATGCTAGTAGCAGTAACCACTAGGTACTTGGCACAAATCCAACTTTCAGCTAATATTGTTGAGCTTTGCTTGCACATTTCTTGGCTACGCCAAAGGTGGCATTTTCATGAAGTGCTTGGCCACAACGTATATGTATTTGTGCTAGTAAGCATAAAATACGTACGCTTCGTGTTAAAGCGTTGTTGGGTGAAGATAGGTATAGTTCGCTTAGTACTTATCTGCGGTGCAGTCGGGAGGCGGTGTAAACAATAATCCAGCACTTCACAGTTAATAGTTTATTGCACAAGCACAGAGGAAAGTATATAATAGAAGGAGTACAGAGCACAGTCAGTGATAAACAAGCACAAAAGTATAAAGGAAAAGCACAGTCAAAGCAAACGTAAACAAAACAATAATAACACGGTTAGGGGCTAGCAAGCGCGGAGCAATTTAGCGTGCGTACGGTGTCAAGTATAGGTTCCGACTGTCGTGCCACGTGACCTATGCGCGTGAGCCGGCCGGTTTGCCGAACAATAGGCGGCGAAGTGAGTGCGCGTGTCCATTCGCCACACGACTGTTATAGATCGGCTGATGCACGGCACGATATAGTGTAATTGTTTTGTGAATAAATGTTTGTGCTTGTGATGACAGTATATGAATGTAATTAATAAATATTGTTATATATTAAATGTAAATAATGTGTAAATAATAAGTGTTATTTTATATAAATGTAAATATATTTGGTATTTATAATTAATGTTTTATATTTATTTGTAGTTCTAAATTGTAAATACATATTATATAATATTTGCTATGTTTCTAAATACTTATATAATATGTATAAATGAGATTGTGGGAGAACCCCACATAACCCCCCCTCAGAGACCTGGTTAGGGTCGATAGTAATCTGGGAAACGGACGTGTCTCCCAGAGCGTGTGGTTTTTTGAGGCTGGGTTACAGTGGGTGTGTGTGTATTATGTGTATATGTATTAGTGGTGTTTGGAGGAGTGTCTGTGTGTGTGTCATGTATCAGGTCTTCCTCGTCTGTAAGCGTGAATGCTGGTTTTAAGCGGTCGATGCTCACGGTGACGGGATTACCTTTGACAAGAAGTTTGAACACCTTGTCGTTTCTTTCTAAAACCTTATGAGGTCCAGAGTAGGCAGGTTGGAAAGTCACGCGTGAAGCATCTTCTCGCAGAAAGACATAATCGGCAGCGGCTAATTCTTTGAAAACAAACACTTTGTGATTGCCATGGCGAGATGCTGGAACAGGCTTTAGTTTTTCGGCGTACGAACGTAACCGCGCTGTAAAATCAGACAAGTCAGATGTGCCGGGTGTGTTCGGATGGAAAAATTCGCCAGGAAGACGTAATGGCTCGCCGTATAGCAGTTCTGCCGTAGAAGATTGTAAGTCCTCTTTGAAGGCGGTACGGATGCCAAGCAGCACAAAAGGTAACACCTCGATCCAATTTTGTTGGGCATGGCAGGTAATGGAGGCTTTCAACTGCCTGTGAAAGCGTTCCACGAGACCGTTACATGCCGGGTGGTAAGCGGTGGTGCGTTTGTGGTGGAACCCTAGGGTTTTTGCGAGATATTGGAACAGCGCGGACTCGAATTGTGCGCCGCGATCTGTTACAATATCTATAGGGCAACCAAAACGGGCTATCCAACCAGAAATTAAGGCCTTCGCGACTGTTTCGGCTGTTATGTCAGTCAATGGCATGACTTCAGGCCACCGTGTGAATCGGTCGATAGCCGTCAGACAATATCTGTATCCTTGACTGATGGGTAAGGGACCGATAAGGTCGATATGTACGTGCTTGAATCGCGCGCGAGGCAAGTCGAAAGTACCTAAAGGTGCAGATACGTGTCGACTGACCTTTGCACGCTGGCACGACGAACAAGTGCGAACCCACTCGCGACAGTCCTTTCTCACTCCGGGCCATATGAATCTGTCGGCAACGAGCCGTGCAGTGGCTGTGGCACCGGGGTGACTAAGTGAGTGGAGGCTTTGAAATACCTGTCTGCGTAATCCTTTGGTGATGAATGGCCTGGGAGTCGGTGTACTGATGTCACAGTACAGAGGAGTTCGACAACCAGGGTAATCCATCTTTTCGAGACGGAGAGAAGAAGGGTCTGACAGGTATTGGGCCAGTTCTGTATCAGATTCTTGGGCTTGGGCGAGGTTGGCGAGGGAAATCGGTGCGGCCAGTTCATCAACGCGAGATAAGGTGTCGGCAACGACGTTGTTTTTGCCGGAGATATGCCTTATGTCGGTTGTGAACTGGGATATGTAGTCCAGATGACGGAACTGCCTAGGCGAACAATTACGCTTCCGCTCATGGAAGGCGTAACAAATCGGCTTATGGTCCGTGTACACTACGAAATGCCTTGCCTCAAGCATATGCCGGAAGTATTTTATTGACTCGTAGATCGCGAGGAGTTCGCGATCGTACGGTGAATACTTCTGCTGAGCTGGGTTGAGTTTCCGGGAGAAAAAGGCTAAGGGTTCCCATACGTCACCTTTTTGCTGCTGAAGGACGGCTCCTATAGCCAGGTCTGATGCGTCTGTAACCAATGCCAGCTGGGCTCGACAATCTGGATGTGCCAAGAGAGCTGCATTGGAGAGGCTTTCCTTGGTGTCTGAAAAAGCCTTCAGAGCATCGTCAGCTAGGGTGATGGGTGTGGAACCTTTTACTGCCCCCATGAGTAAGCTGTTCAAAGGTCCTTGGGTTTGAGCGGCATTCGGCAAAAATCGCCTATAAAAATTGGCCATGCCCAAAAATCGTCTAAGAGACCTGACGTCTTTTGGTGGGGGGAAGTCGCGGATGGCTTGTACCTTTTGGTCCAGTGGTTTGGTTCCGCTCTCCGAAATACGATAACCTAAAAAGGTTACCTCGGGAGCCCCGAAAACACACTTAGACACATTGACGACCATGCCATAGTCCCGGAGTCTGTTAAATACTTGTCTGAGGTGGTCTTCGTGGCTGGTGTGGTCTCTGCTAAAGATCAAAAAATCATCTAAATAGCAGTAGACAAAGTCCAGGCCTCGTGTCACCTCATCGACAAAACGTTGAAAAGTTTGGCCTGCATTTCGCAGACCAAACGTCATATAAGGAAATTCGAACATACCGAAGGGTGTGGTGATGGCGGTCTTCGGTATGTCCTCCTTGCAGACTGGTATCTGGTTGTACGCCTTTTCAAGGTCAATGGTGCTGAAGACCTTGCAACCAGAGATGTTATGGGCGAAGTCATGAATATGACGTATTGGGTACCTGTCTGGTATGGTCCGTGCGTTGAGCTGCCTGTAATCGCCACAAGGACGCCAGCCGTTGTCTTTCTTCGGCGCCAGGTGCAGGGGAGAAGACCACGGACTTTCGGAAGGTCTAGCTGTGCCATTGGCTACCATGGCATCGAACTCGGCCTTCGCAATCTTCAATTTGTCCGGCGCTAGACGTCTGGGTGCAGACGAAACTGGAGGACCTGGTGTGGTGCGGATGTGGTGCTGTGTATTGTGTGGTGTGGTGCGTTGTGTACCAGCTGGTCGCGTGATCTCTGAAAAATCGCGAGAAAGCAAAGCATGGTAACGCGATTCACCAGTAGGAACCTTTACAGAAAGTACATTATTCAAAGCTAAAGCCAGTGAAGCTGGTGTAGAAAGAGTTGTTGTACTATCTATAAGCTGCTTATTTCTACAATCTACAACCAAGCTATAAAAGCACAAAAAGTCTACCCCTATAATGGGCTTAGTGACGTCAGCTACCACAAAACGCCAAGAATATGTACGGCGTAGACCCAGATCCAGGTTGAAGTGCGCGTAGCCGTAGGTGGAGATGGTGGTCCCGTTGGCTGCGGTGAGATGGTAGCTCGTTGGTGCACGTCGCTCTCGAAGTTGACAGCGGGGGAAAACACAGAGGTCGCTGCCTGTGTCGACCAGAAACTGTGTATTCGTGGCGCGGTCGGTGATGAAAAGGCGACCAGGAGAGGTGAGGCAATCGTTAGTCGCCATTACCGACTGCCTGCGGCGTTTCCCGACTTGTAGTCGCAAGGTTTCTGGCATTTCTTAGCCTTTGAGCCGAACTTTGCATGGTACCAGCAAATGGGGTAGCGCCGGTAACTGGAAGCTGATCTCGATGATGAACGCGATGATATATGTCGCAGCTGTGGTCTGGATCGGTTGACATTGCGCGAAGATCTTGTCTGCTGCTCCAGTTTCATGGCGAGGTGCTCGACCATTTTCCGAAGCTCGCTGATTTCTCCAGAGATGCTGTGGCCAGGTTGTATGCCGGAGGATGAAGTGGCTGCAACTTGTCCAGGTGCTGTTATTTCCTGGATGCGATCCGCTAAGTCTGCTAGCTGCTCCAGAGAATGCGTAGGTTGAGACGCTATTACAGTCTGGATGTTCTGTGGAAGACGGCTGGTCCAGATCGATCGTATGAACTCCTTCGGGACGTTAGGGCCCGCTAGGTCTTGCAGGTGTCGTAAAAACTGTGAAGCCTTGCGGTCTCCAATCTCCTCGTGAGTCAGCAACTGCCTGACCTTCTTCTCCTGGGAGGCAGTAAGGCGCTTGATCAGCTCGCTCTTGATTTTCTCGTAGCGGTTTCGAGATGGTGGGCTCACGATGATGTCCTTTACAGCCTTCGCATGGGTTATGTCGAGATTGGTGACGACGTTGTTAAATTTTATGGCATCTTCTGTTATGCCATAGCTCTCAAATTGCCCTTCCAAAAGCGCGAACCATATTTCCGGATCATCCGGCGAAAATGCCGGAACCTTCAGGGTGTATGGCTTTAAATCGGATGACTCGTGACGTGTGCCCATGGAAACGCGCTTTTTCTTTTGGTGGCGGGTAGTGACGTTTTCCTTATGAGACTCAATGGTTTTGGCGGAATCACTGCTATCGCTCATTATGATGTTCAACAGGGGTCACCAGTAAAGCGTTGTTGGGTGAAGATAGGTATAGTTCGCTTAGTACTTATCTGCGGTGCAGTCGGGAGGCGGTGTAAACAATAATCCAGCACTTCACAGTTAATAGTTTATTGCACAAGCACAGAGGAAAGTATATAATAGAAGGAGTACAGAGCACAGTCAGTGATAAACAAGCACAAAAGTATAAAGGAAAAGCACAGTCAAAGCAAACGTAAACAAAACAATAATAACACGGTTAGGGGCTAGCAAGCGCGGAGCAATTTAGCGTGCGTACGGTGTCAAGTATAGGTTCCGACTGTCGTGCCACGTGACCTATGCGCGTGAGCCGGCCGGTTTGCCGAACAATAGGCGGCGAAGTGAGTGCGCGTGTCCATTCGCCACACGACTGTTATAGATCGGCTGATGCACGGCACGATATAGTGTAATTGTTTTGTGAATAAATGTTTGTGCTTGTGATGACAGTATATGAATGTAATTAATAAATATTGTTATATATTAAATGTAAATAATGTGTAAATAATAAGTGTTATTTTATATAAATGTAAATATATTTGGTATTTATAATTAATGTTTTATATTTATTTGTAGTTCTAAATTGTAAATACATATTATATAATATTTGCTATGTTTCTAAATACTTATATAATATGTATAAATGAGATTGTGGGAGAACCCCACAGTGTGTCCGTACGTAATACGGATTGCATATTTTTATAAAAAAATCAAATTGCCTATCATGGATTAATTATATTTTAAGAGCGGCAGGGCACAGTGGATTTTTCGCTCGAATTCGAGCATCTGTCTGGGGACGTAACCGTCTACTCTACACCAGCTTTTGGTGGTGTTGTATTTCTGTCGGTGAGTATGGTACGGGGTAGAGAAATTTTCGTACTTGAATGCAGGTAATCTCATTTATCACGTTTTTGCAAACTAACAGTCGAAATGGAAGTGGTAATTTATATTGTACTTTAATGTAGGTATAGGCTAAAAATATTTTCTGTGACTTCTGTTTCAAGTCATTCAATTAATGTCACTGTGAGGTCGTCACTTGAACCTTTTAATCATTTCGCGCTCCTGGTCCCTCATTTGAATATGTTAATATGAGACGTTGGGGACTCCGCAAGGTGCAGACACGGCACCCGCATTATTCTAACGAGTTCTTAATGATAATATTAAAATCTTACCGTAGGTAAAATGTTTCAAAAGTGTTAAAGTTAAACGATATTGTAAATTACTTGACACGGGTGTAGGAGACAGTTGAAAACAAAGTTATTTAATCAATGCACGTACATAGATAATTTCAAACTTTTATCTCTAGCGGTCTTAGTGGAATATTAATACGATATTATCCAATTTAATATAATATATCTTACTGCCTTAAATATTTTCCTATTAGTTTTTTTTACTCTGATGATTTAACATGATTAAAATTCACAAAACCTTTTAAATACACTGATTAAAAGTACACTAAAGAAATGAGTTATACAAATGACAGTTTGAGAGTAGCCTTGTTTAATACGTGACGCTTTCATTTTGAACAGCTTACTAACAGTAAATTACGTTACTAACATTATTATTACCTACAAAGTGAATGAATATCATAAGTAAGTCACACAGTATAAAATTGCTGGAGATAGTTATATCCTTCCATTTATTATTGTGACACTGAAAAAACAAAGAAGATCTCCTTCACAATCCATAACACATTCTTAAGAATTGTGAGAAATGCTGACAGAATTGAATTCAATCTTCATCGTCATCTTAATGTGAACATAGAAATGGGTACTCTTGCTTCATAAAGAAAACAATGATAAAATCTTTGCAAAGAGAGAAAAAATAACGATACCTAATTCAGCAAAATGAAGGCACTCTGTAAGCCTTCAAAGAGGCGAAGAAAATAAGGACCGATAAATTAAATTGACTCCCGTGGAAACATGTCCGATATCTGCCACTGAATTTTGTATCGAATTCTTCATAGTCAGGGTCTATTTAAGAAGATTTCTCGAACAATATACACGCATCAACAAAAGGTTTGCGATGGGAAAGCTGAGATATTTTTATTTTAACCCTTTTTTTATTGACACAAACTTTTTGGTAAAAAGAGTACAACAATTGGTTTCTATAAGTAAACTCTTTTATTTTATTTAAAAGAACTAAATATCTGAAAACTTCTGAGTGGAAAAAAGTGATTTCTGTTTACTACTAGGACGAAGTCTGCAAGAGAGAAAAACCATTATGGTGTTCATTTCATCGTTTGGTGTGATTTCATCCATTTTTTTTTGTTTTCAATATTTTCTCGATTTCAAAATAGCTTATGTAATTTCTTAAAAAGAATCTTTTACCGTATAGTACTTGCATTCCATGAGGGACGAATATAATAGTTCCTTTGTTTATTTATACCAGTTGCACTCAAACTACAAAAATCATTTCAAGAAGGTGTTCATTGAGACCCTCACCTTTTTATGTGATCACGTTCCTGTTTATATAAAATTTCCTAAGTTCCTGTTTGCTGTAAAAAATAATTAAGTTTAATAATTCCTAGTGAAACGACGCCTAAATGTATTTTGATGTATGATAGTGTGCGTAGATGTAAAAATAAATTATAATAGTGTTAACGCCATCTATCCTTCGGCGAGAGATCTACAATCGGTCCATCATCATCGTCCGTTCATACATTCATTTCGTACCCATTTGTTACTACATTCACTCATTTTGATTTATATAGATTCACTCTCCCTCTTGCAATTCGAATTCAAAAAGACAACGTACGCATATAATTTCAATAAGATCTGAATAATATTTTACAATCAGAATATCCGATTTTTATTGAGAAATCCACATATAGAAGACACTAAGCTATCGAACAAATAGGAAATAATGAAATCCAATTCCTGTATTTTTTTGTCTAATAATTGTAGCAAATGTGCATTATGGTTCGCTGATAGTGAGTTGCCATCATTACCTATAAACTATTTGCGATACAGTGTGTCCTACCCCGATCCATCCCCTAATTTCGAGAAGCTTTGAAGACCTCACTCACTGTCAAAAACATGACGAAAAGGAAGTTTTATTTCACTTTGGTCTTTTGCTAAAGAGGAGAATACTACTTCAGATGAGGGTCCTCCAATTCGAATAAAATATCTAATATGCTGTAACTCCCTTATAAATAAAGGCAAAAGAGCATCGTTGATAGTTTAGTTTTTGAAAAATGTACACGCTATACCCTCTCTTTAGTATGGAGGATTTTGCCAAATAGACAAATTCAGTCAAACTAATCAGGTTAAAACACAATGCAGCATAAACCTAACAAATTGAGATGCCTCGTTCCACAAATGAGAAGCTAAATTTATCCTTATATCAAAATTTCAGATAAGCTCAACGAAAAATGCTTACTAAAACATGCGTAGGTTATAATGTTACTCCCACGGACACCTTATAAACATTTACGATACCTCTTCCCAAAATATCCTTATATCCATATATGTACACTTTTCGACACACAAAGTTAACCTGAGTAATTACAATTAGCGCAAAAACATCAGGAATGGGTTATCGTAAGATGGATGACAATCTGCACTGGTTTGGTTTTTTTGTTAAAGATGATGAATATTGGAGAAGGGCTAAAGTCCTTCGATACCAGCGAAAAAATTGCTCTTTCTCTCTCCTTTGTAACTCTCTCTTCTATATCTCCACCCAACCTCTCTAAAACACTATTCAACGAAAGCAATTTCTATTGTTTGATATTCCTACTTACTTAGTTTTGGTTAATATTAGTAAATAGGGTTAGTGTTTGCTTTTCTACTTAGAGTAATAACTGTCATCAATAGATTCTGAGAATAATATGGAATTCGATGTAATTAGGTAATTGAGTTAGCAGCTTTACAAATAGACTTTCGTGGTATTTCATCGTCTTGATTATTTCTCTTAGTGACAGAGATATTATGTAAGTATACCTTCTTCGAAATTGTATGTATTCGTATCTACGTTCCTACCTACCTACAGATATTAAATCGGATTTCTATTCCAAAACATGTAAAGGAAATTAAATTATGTTACCAAATAATATGTCTCGTAGATATCTCCCTGTCATTTTCTTGAGAAAGGGCTGCTTATAGATTTTTTCACAATAAGCTTTTCCATTTCAGGTACCTCACTAATCTTGGGGTATTATGAAAACTACCTACTGGTTAATATGTAATTTTCTTTTTCTTTTCTAAAAAAAGTCGAAAGAAACAGTTCTTCAAGTTCTAATAAAATAAGATATTTTTTGTAACAATGAGCCTTCATAGTGTTTGTTATTATTTTGTTATTTACATAGTTAGAATCTGATGGGGCTATCATATCCTTAATATTGGGTAAAAGTCTCTAAATTAATAAGATTACAAAGTCTCTAAATTAATAAGATTACAAGAAGATTCAGTCAAAAACGAACACTATGGTATATTAGGAAATCAAAGAATACTTAAGTTTTAAAATTGACACACAATATACAGTTGGGTTCTCCCTATAGTCTATGCACTTTGGCGTGAGACAAAATGTAAACAAAGAATCTGAGATTCTAAAACTTTTACAATGTCAGAAAGTACCTACTAGTCAATGATTAGGTATAATTTATGTAACCTATAATTTATTAACAACTTTAAACTTAACAGTAAAAAAATAAGAACACAGTCAACAAATAAAACAAGGTTATGATAAGAATTTAACAAATAAGATGAATATGCACGCTCGCGTCAACAGGTTGATCGGGAGAGTAAAGATGGTTGACGTAAACCAACCGATTACAAAACACAACATTTCAATGTAAAATACTTATATCATGTCTACTATTAAATTTTGTCGCATTATAATACGTTTTAAGTTTTTAGGTATTTTCCATGTCAACTTAAGTTGTTAAAATACTTTTATCAGGAAAATAAAAATATACGAATTTATAATGTGTATGTACGTTAAATATGTGTAAAATATTTTATTTTCTTATTCATATGTATGTACCAGCTTTTAAAATACTAAACTTAAAGTATATAAATAGTATTAATTTTACTTTTGTAAAACGTGACCTTAAAAAGGATACTTTTATGGTTTGTTTACATTTTTTCTCACGCCAATGTGAATAGAGTTATCTATAGATATTTGTAACTGTAACCGTTGCACAACTTGGAACTAAAAATCATACTGTCATAATCATGCGGTTGGGAATCCTGTTTAAAGCGGACACGCTTTGTTCTCATGACGAACTGGGGACGTTAACGTAAGAATGGTTGGACGTTACTAGTCCCAAAATATATTGTGTGTACTCTTACTTTGTGAGCCTGTTACAAACGCAACACATTCGCGCTGATTTTCTGTTTTTGAACTAAAAGGGGTTCAGTGTTACGGTTAGTGCTGTAGACCTCACGTAAGCAGAATCTTATTACTGTATCGGTTCGCCGTAACAGCCACAGTTCGCTAAAACAATCAGTGAGGTGACTCGGTGAGTGTCTCGAGTGAAAACTCTTGTTACACATTTGAACTTCGTTACTATATCTGCTAGGTTACAAGTAAACTTCGCTGCTAAGTGCCTAGTTTAACTTTACGCATGCAAAAGCGTGATACAAATTCTAATAGCTACATCATCATCATCAGCCCATTAATGTTTGGATGGAATAGGAAGATTGGGCCACGACTCACCACGCGGGCTCAGTGCATAGTAGATGCTAACGACTGCAGATGCAGCTGAGACCAGCGGCCTAACGAGTCTTCCGAAGCACGGAGAAGCTCGAGATAGTAAGTTTTTGGTCACCCATCCAATGGACCGACATTTGAAAAGTTTCTTAACTTCTACGATCGCAGGCTAAACGTACTATCCACCTGCACCATCGTGCTACGTGTCAACTCCTCCACATTTACTTAAGGTTATATCACTGAGACATAAAGTACCTACTTTATATCTGAATGGGTAGCATCAAAGTAGTGTAGCCCTTGACAGTTTTCATAAAAAATCAATGAGCAAAGCTAGTGACTTGTACACTAAAAAGTATATATACATGATATGGTATCAAAAAATACATATTTGTTTGAAAAAAGAACGTACCATGGCAACTCCAACTGAATGTTTAAATTTATTTTTCTAAGTACACCGGTTTACAAAATGGAGTTTGGTATGGTAGATACGGCAGAGATAGGATCCAAAATAAATCACTTCCCTTATTACCACAAAAAAGTTTAAAAGTTAGACATGCGTTCAACACCAGTTTAAGAAAAAAATATGTACACGCAAAATTTGCCTAAACAAAGTTTGAAACCGTGTGTAACTTTTTAGTACCTTCACAACATAAAATTTACATATCTTTAGAATTTTCAATCTTTTCACGATGTGGTCTATATTTTCACTTAGGTGGTATTGCCTCTTTTATGTTATACTTATTCAGCATACCACTTGACCTCAACTTCTATTTCGCAGTCCGCAAAGTGAATATTTTATAAGATTTCCTGGGACATTCCGGAACATTTCTGGTTATTCATACGTTTCTACAGAATATCTGAATATCTAAATATATAATAATTCTATAAATAAAACTACACTGATATTAAACTAAACCAAATTTTGATGTGTTGGTCGTGAACAATTGTTTGTGTATTTATGTAAGACAAATTTGTAAGATTTCCGAACGGACTTTAAAAATTCTTTTGTAGGGAGATACGGATTTTCCGACGACTAAAAATATTTGGACACAGTGTCAGTGTTATAATTTAGAAAAAAGAAAAAAGCTTAACGCGTCGAATGAATTTTCTGATTGTTTTCTCACCAACATGAACACAATCAAAAAGGCTTAGTGTAATCTTATAAAAATCAGGCATACATACTAACTTTTGAGACATAACAGAAGAGCACAATAGCTGTAGTTAAGACATGTGATAGGCTCCTTTTGGGTAAGTTCGCCTCACCGTAGATTCCATCTCTGCTCTCGGGCCGGATAAAGATCAAGGATCTTAATCATTAACAAATATATAGTGCCTTAAAATTTGATACGAGATTACGTATTTTATTGCCGTATATAAATATATGCACACAGCTTTGATAACTCAACCAAATTAAATTTTCATAAAGTTAATTCTGCAATCAAAAAATATTATTTCGACTACGTTACCAAAAACATTATCTTGCAATTGGTTTAATATCTCTCACATGATACTAAAGCAAATTCAAGTAGCAGAAGGTTCAGAGATGGTTACACGTTGTGCAATAAATATTTATGAGTTTATTGCCTTGCGTTGTTTTTGCACCGATATGGGTCAATAAAATTCAAACAATATTGTCGAGCATCAGTATAATTTTCTGGATGTAAATCCTATTATTGCTTTTATTGCATTCATTCTGCCGTGTTATTTGTTTTTGATACTAGAAACTATATTTAATAAGAAGACCGTTTTCGTATTAAACTCAGGACCAATACGACCCAAAAACCTTAAAAAAAGAGCGTACTCCTTCCTTAAAGGCCGGCATCGCATTTGTGATACTCCTGGTGTTGGAAGTGTCCATGGGCGACGGTGATCACTTACCATCTGTGAGCCGAAATTAATGATATTAAAGTGCGAAAAACTTGTGGGAAAATTCAAATATTTAGAAACGCGACGAAAGCGGTTGTTACGTAAAAATATAACAAACTTGGTGTTCACATGATATGCCAAAGTCAACGCGATTTTTTTTATTCTGTGGCTGTTTCCATTTTACACAGAAATTTCGGAAATGTCCCGTAGTGGTCAACGAGATTATAGCGCGAGTGCGTAGATGTCAAAGCCGCGTTCCACCTACATAGACACCGAATGCAACTTTTCACTATAACATTTAATTTTTTACCAAAAATGTATGAATCGTAATGTCTATTTGATCAACCTAGGTTCCGACATCCATCCGCAGTGAAGAATGGAACGCAAAATGTCATCTTGCGTATATATCTTGTAAGGTCATTTAATAAGTCCATGGTTCATTGATCTTGTTTGTAGGTTTAGATGTATCGTGACGTTATATTCAAGCGTTCGAAAATAGCGCGCGTTCAAGCTGCCCGTACAGTGGCTATTTTTAAGATTTTCATAGATACTATAATGGAGATGTAAGCTGTTAAATAAAAATATATGCATATTCCCTATAGAAAATTCGGGCCTTTTCTGTTTAATAGTGTTTTGTTGCTGTAAATAAGTGAAGGTTCGAGAGCTCCACTGAGTGGAGAAAGGTTAGGCTACAGGCGTCCTGGCCCTTGCTATTTTGGTGATGGTGAGTCGGGAGCGATACAAGGCGATTTTAATTTGTGATGTCCGACTTTATTTGAATTTAGTCTTATTGAAATGTGAAGTTATAAAGGAAGGTATAAGTACAGTAGAAACCAAAAACGAACCAACGCGTTCAAATCAATTTGATATGAGTTCTGTTTGGCATAGTATTTTACCAACTTTAAGGAGGCCTCCAAATATACGATTTTTCTATACTTTTGCTTAATAATGCAATGCTTTTGTTTTCGTTTGAAGTCGGTGCATTAGAAAATGATTTAAAAAAAAGAATGTACGCTGTTATATTTTATATTTATTTGTGTCTTTTTATAATTTTTCCGCGAATTGGTGCGAAAACCTAACGAACCGACGACGATACCAATTCGAGCAGATTTCACTGTTATATTTTTACCAACTACCAAATAAAACTCGGAATTTCTTTCAAAACTTCGAACGTTTCGCTATTGAATTTAAAAGTCCCCGTAATTGGCGCCACAGCTTTGAGCTGTGAAAATTAAACTCAAATTGGCCCGCAATCACAGTTCCGATTCATAGAAATCAATTAATGTTAGTTACGAAACTTTCAAACTAAACCAAGAAAAGGGAAACTGGCGACGCAGCAGCTGAGCGCTATCCTTGTAATATGCGAACAATTTAAAATTATAATTTTTGAAGATTATTAATAACTGACTGAATTTTATGGGCCAAATGGGGATTTTTTGGATTTACTCGAGCTTGGCAGATAACATAAGTACTTTAAAACTTACACCTTGAGAAGAACTCCCTAACTAGGGCAGCAGAAAAAAATCAACAAACGGACATGATTTTTGGTGGCCTCCAAATCATCAGTTTTAAGCGTGGAAGCTACAGGTGGGTTCTCTTAAAGTTTCTAAGGAAAAATACTGATCTGACGGTTTGCATGGTGTGGTTGCCATACGAAGGGGTAGAATATAGGAAAAAAATCGAGTGCGTGAGACATTGAGAAGGGATAATATGTAAGCCCTCCAGTAGCTACTATTCAAAAGACTGACAAGTTGAACGCGACTGAAAGTCATAGAAGTTTCTCGTTTTTTTTTGCTGGCTTAGACGAGGGCTCAGTTATGGTGGCAGTCCAAGGTGCAAGGTTACCCCCCTTTTTATTATCCAGTTGCACTCGAATATGTCCATAAATCTCCATATGGGGAGCCCCATGTGCCATATGGGAATTTACCATAAAATATAGTCAGTTATTAATAATCTTCAAAAATGGACAAATTTGAAATATGATTTATGTATTCACCCCTTAGATTAACTATGAACCGACATTTTGTTACTTCAATTAAACGATTTTTGAGACTAACGATTACAAAACAAATCTAAATGCGTTATTACCTGCGTTCCAAAAATCAATATTTTGACGACCTCAGTGGCCTGTAGTGGTTTATACGCTGGATTTCATGGTGTCGCCGACTCGAGAAGTTCCGGGTCCGAATCTCGGTGGGGGCAGATGTTTGTGTGAAGAATGCGACCATTTGTACTCCAGTCATGGATGTTTAATATGTATTACTATATAAACATGCTTATACATGTACAATATATGTACTATCCGTTACCCTATTATCCCATAACACAAGCCTTACAGTGCTTACTTTGAGGCTACGCTAATAGGTGTGAGTGTTGGAAATATTTATTATTTGTTTATTTAATAATATCCCGTGGAGCCCTGGAACATTAATTACCAATACAAACAGAATGCAACCTTAAGATTGTTCGGTGCTACGCAAACGAACAGCGCAGCAATTTGCGATTCTGCAACTTGCACTTTTTACCTAAAATATGAAATTAGTTCAGTGCCTAACCAGCTACCATTAACGAGACTCCTGCTCAATACCAAACAATAACCATTTTCGTATTTATATTATATTTGATATATCACTCTTCTGGTTAATTTGATGCTATCCGGTGAAGTTCCTGAAGATATTGCTGATATCTTTTACGGGGCCAACTTAATTGCCTTAAAGAAAAAAGATGGTGGTATTCGCCCTATAGCTGTTGGCTCCACCTTTCGCCGTTTAGCATCCAAAATTTGTTGTCAACACATTTTACCGACAGTTTCAGCTGAATTCCAACCGGTTCAGCTTGGTTTTGGTGTCAAGGGAGGTTGTGAAGCAGCTGTGCACGCTCTTCGCACCTTCCTGTCGCTCGACGCAGCGGAGGTGGTGCTGAAGGTGGATGTCAAGAACGCCTTCAACTCCGTAGATAGAGGTGCCTTGCTATCAGTAATTCAACAAAAAATTCCTTCTATTTATAAGTATCTTTGGCAATGTTACAGCAAACCTACTAAATTAATTTTCAAAAACAGCCTTTTGTATTCATCAGTTGGCTGCCAGCAAGGCGATCCTCTTGGGCCCGCTATTTTTAGTTTGGCTATACAACCCATTATTGATTCGCTAAATTCTAAATTTAATGTATGGTACCTTGACGACGGAACTATCGCTGGCGATATTTCAACGGTTCTCTCAGATTTTCACGTCATTATCGATAAATTCAAAAGTATTGGCCTTGATTTAAATTTTCCAAAATGTGAGCTATTTATTTCAGAATCAAAATTTTCACCTGAACAGTTAAAACATATTGTCACAAAATTTTCGGCTTTAGCTCCTAATATCAAAATTCTTGATAATAAATCACTCCGTCTCTTAGGTTCCCCGATTTTTGATGATGCTATTCCTATTTTTATTAATGAACAAATTTCTAAATTCCAGCATTCCTCCGAAAAAATGTTGAAAATTAACCGGCACATGGCTTTATATTTAATTCGTTTTTGTGCGTTCGCCCCAAAATTTATATATTTTTTACGAAGCACTCATTTTTGGCTTTTTCCAGGACAGCTGGCAATTATTGACAATTCGCTCAGAGAGACACTCTCCAAAATTTTAAACTGTTCATTTTCAGATAACGCTTGGAAGCAGGCTTCTCTCCCTGTTCGTTTCGGAGGTCTAGGTACTCGTCATATTTCCCATATTGCCCTTCCCGCTTTTCTATCTTCTGCATATGGTACAGCCGAGCTCTTTAGTAAAATACTATGCCCGTCTTTGGGTGTAGTGGAGTTGGCTCACCTTGCAGAGGCTAGAAACGCTTGGTGTAGGGCATGCCCGGGAGTGGATCCACCAACCTCTCTATCTTCTCAGAGACAGTGGGACGAGCCGCTCTGTTTGCGTTTTCAGAGTGATCTTTTAGCTTCTTCTGAAAACGCCACTGAGCATGCTCGACTACTAGCGGTCTTTCAGGCAGAGTCTGGCTACTGGCTGCAAGCTTTACCTTCAGCCAGTATCGGGACTTTGCTTGACAAGAGCACTCTGTCTCTGGCAATATCGCTTCGACTTGGTGTCAAGACGAATCATCCCCACCGTTGTCGTTGCGGTGCTCGCGTCGGTGAGTTGGGTCACCATGGTCTTTCATGCCAAATGAGCGCTGGCCGAGTCTCCCGCCACGCCTGCATCAATGACGTCATCCGCAGAGCTCTTGTCGCAGTCAACGTGCCAGCGGTCCTTGAGCCTAGCGGCATCTTTCGTGACGATGGCAAGAGACCTGACGGAATGACGCTCATTCCGTGGAAGCAGGGTCGCCCTCTTGTGTGGGACGCAACTTGCGCGGATACGCTTGCTTCGTGCCACACAGAGAGCACCTCCCTTGCTGCGGGTGCGGCGGCGGACTCTGCTGAATACTCTAAACGGCGCAAATATTCAGCTCTCAATGAGAACTATATATTTGTGCCGTTTGGTGTTGAGACCATGGGCCCATGGGGTCCAAGTGCTCGTTCCTTTTTTAGGGAAATATCAAAGAGACTCACCGAAGTTACTGGTGATCAAAAGGCTGGCAGCTATCTTGGTCAACGGATCAGTTTTGCCATTCAACGTGGCAATGCTGCCAGCCTATTGGGCACCATCCCTGACGGCGGCGATGGGGGCGACTTATTTTTTATTTTGTAAATAGGATGTTATTTATAAATAGGTTTAGGAAATTTGTATTTAAATATTATTTATTTCTGTACATATATAATTAAAAAATTTAAATCCTCTAAATTATTATTATATTTTACTATTGTTGTTATTTTATGTTTGTGAAGTTAATTATTAAACAGTTTTACACGGACTTTGGACTTATACTTTTCATTCTATAAAAACAAAGGTGCTGGCCGTTAACTTTCGAATAGGCCGACAAACCTTTTCAAATTAAGTTTATTTCCCTAAAACAATTCGCAAAATCCCCTTAAAAACTATTCACTGCAAAGCGATAATGTACGGCTTTCTTTTCCCTTCAAAAAAAGCACATTTACATAAAAAGGCGAAACCTCGTAAGAAACCCTTTGCATTTAGAGTTATGTTTAGTAAATATTTAAGGCCATTCATTGTTTTTCATAAATAACAACGTCAATGTTGAGTAAAACTTGATCCAGTCTCTTCATTCATGTCATGTTACCTATGGTCTCGGAGAAGTAGTTAGTCTAGATTGTAAGAATTCATTGTGGAAAAAATTGTTAAGATTAAGTTTTGGGAAATAAAGGAAACAAGTTGATTTCAAGATAAATAGTTTTATTATAGTAGCTTTACTGCGATAAGAAAAAGCTTTTCACAAGAGTCAACAATTACTGTCGCCCATAGATTCTGGAATAATCCCGAACGAATCCGTTAGTAGCTTTACAAATAGACTATCTGGGTCTGTCATAGCAAAGCCGATTCAAAAAGAGTTTATCAGCTTTGGTTTTAAATTTTAAACTCCACCGTGATTGCTTTAAGGATTTCCATTGATAGATGAACAAAGTTGACGAATCCTTTTTCCTGGTGGCTGATTTCAGAATGGACATTGGACGTAGTTCGCATTTGTTTTATTTATATCAAATCTTAAATCAAGGAGACGGAGAAAAATTTTATTCTTTCAGGCGCAAATTGAAAAAGTTGCCACTCGGTATAAATGAATGAATTCCAATTTATTTTTCGATAGCTTCGCGACTTGCTTTAATGACTCACGCAAAACAAATGAAAATAAATATTGTTTATCGTCAGTCTAAAACATTTCGTTCAAATTAAGAGGTAAATAAATTAAATTTTACCTTGTAAGTGTCGGAAAGTTAGTTTTTCTTACGCACTCAGAAAAGCATGATAAATTCGTTTATCAATCTCATACAATAACTGTGGTAATATGCGAAAGTAAAAATGTATGTAAGTATATATATTTTAATATATTTTTGTATGCAAATACGCATTCATTCCACCATTTTAATAAATAAAAGTGTATGTCATGTCACACGCAGTGTAGGGTTCCGTAGTTGCCTGTAATTATTACAATATATCTGAGCAGGAGTCTTTATTTTCTATATTGCAAATTAGAAAAACCAATTAATATCAATCTATGTATCTCAACTAAAATACCTTAATCAAAGTCAAACTGCGTCTCAAACCCAAAATCAATTCGATATTTTTTCTTTTTTTAAATACGAATGATAACCGGCGAATTTTTTTTGTTTCCTCCTTTCCCAGGCGGGGGAGCGGATGTGAAACCCTCATGGATACCCTATAGCCGGCTGCAAGGTTACGTCTAGCGATGCGCGACTTCGAATAAATACTAATACTAATCATTCGACCAAGTCGACTGCGCTTTATATCATTCGACTGGAGTCGAAGGTATCGGGCGGCGACTAACCGTCTCTAAACTGACGTACGTGACGAAGCGAACAAACCGGGTCGACTCGGACTTAGTCGGGCGAACTCGACGATGAAAGAGATGAGCAGAGTCAATAGTGTTAAGGGTACTACTTTCAATCGTTTTTTTAATGATTAATATAGAAATATGAACTCTTCACATTAATAATATATATAAATCAAGAAATAATAAACAAATTCACTGGTAAATGTAGTTTTCAGGCGCCCCGTACGAACGTACGGAAACTAACTGAACTAAGGAAAATGATGAACGAACGAATGAATAACCTAACCTTATTCGTTGCGCTTTCGTAAATATGACATTAGTATTACTTTATTAATTAATTAGTAGTCGTTATTCGAATAATGACATTAGTTTACTACTAATTTGCCTTTCGAATAGCCCAATTAGTAGTTACGAATTAGTCGAAAAGTAAAATCATTCGTAGTCGCGCATCGCTAGTTAGTCGAAAGGTAAAATCATTCGTAGCCGCGCATCGCTAGTTAGGTCAGATTAGTGACTAAACGCACCTGTAGTTCACGCTTATGGCCAGAAGGGCCTTACAAGCTTCTTCTAAGAAGAGGATGATGCGCTATAACCACCGAACTTTTAAATTGCTTATGTACTTGTTATAAAAGCGTAACGTTAGCGCGACTCAGGAGCCGTTTCCGTTGGTACTCGCGGTAGCATTGTGGAACTAGTGATATTTTATTGTGGGTTTTAAATATTTTTTCTCTAGTTGTAACGCAAGGTTTTACGCTACAATAACTTCATCTATGTCACTATTAATGTTATCTTCTAAGGAATTTTCAATAAGTAAGAAATTTTCTTTAACCAAAGTTGAACAACTATTACTTTTAAACTTACAAACCTATTTTAACCGTTATATTTTTCTTTAAAAGTTCATGAAAAGCACTATTACCATGAATTTTTCCAGGTTTTTCAAGCCAATAGTTTAGCTTTTAGAGGGAGAGGGGACGCCCTACTCGAACAAAAATTAGCTTTTTAAAGTACAATAATTCGCAAACGGATCCCTAAATCGAAAAAAAATCTTAGGAACCCCTAAGTAATTTTAAAGGACCTATTGAACTATATCCTACACGACGGCGTAGATGATGAAAAAGAGATTTCCACAGGTAACATATTATTGTAGTAACTACCCTAAAATTTTTTTTGAAATTTTATTCTACCATTTTGTCGGCGTGATCTTTATACATAATATATCTCCGCGAAACCGGGGACGGACAGACGGATATGACGAAACTATAAACGGGTAAATAAACGGGTTCCTTGTCAGGACTACGAAACCCTAAAAAACCGGGTAAGTGCGAGTAGGACTCGCGCACCGAGGGTTCCGTACAAACCTGTAGGAATGTTTACGGTTTTCGCAATTTTTCCTTTATCTGTGCTATGAGACGTTGCTTCGTACTAAATTTCAAGGATTCTGAGTTCAGAAAGTACCCTGTAGGCTTTGATTCTCTTGCGAATTTCGAGAATTTGCGAAAATTTGCGGCATAAACAGCTGTATCTTTTGATTGCGTTGGCTTAGAAGTTTGATTTTTTCACAGCTGCAAGAGAGAGTTAGACCTGAGTTTTTGATATAAATTTCAGCTTGATATCTCTACGCGTTCTTGAGAAAAAGGGTCTTCACAGACGGATGGACGGGCAACAAAGTGATCCTATAAGGGTTCGTTTTTTTCATTATCGAAATAGGCTTGGACTGCTATGCAATATTTTGTTTATTTCCAACGAATCCCAATGAAATTTTACTTTTATTTTATTTTTTTATGTCACTTATGAAACTTTTATTAACCTATACTTTTACCAGTTATTTAGGTGAATCCTATCATAACTCACGACATCTAAACCTTATAAAATCTATGGCTGTCGCTCTTGTTCCATTGTTAGTATCGAATACTCTAACAATCCACAGAACAATATTATCATGTTATAAATTTCATATTCTGTAACAATGTTCCGAAAATTGGTAGGTGCGGCCTATACAAAATATCTCAAATAAAGCATCCATTTCACCTTTGTGATGTAATAATAAGGCAGCACTTCCGGGAAATATCGACCTTTATTCAATATAAATGGGGAGTGTAACCCCAAACAAACACGAGATAAACTGAGAAATACCGATACCTACTCACAAGTTTAACCTTCTTTGTAAGTTAACTTTTGAATTGAGTTTAAATAAATTTTTGCAATTCTTTTTAAAAGATGTAGGATTTCCCGCTCGAATTGGAGCGCCCGTCTGGGGAAGTAACCTCCACCTTTTAGTGTGTTGTGTTTCGTAGGTTCCAGGGCTCCACGGGTAGGGGATAGGGTCTGAGTAGGCAACGGTGCGAGTGATATTTTTGGTATCGCAAGTGTCTATAGACTATGGTGGCCATTAGGCGGGCTTTTATCTCTCAGAAAAATCAACTTACATGAATCACGTTTAAGCGCACTTAGCGACATCTATTATAAAGAAATCAACTTACATGAGTCACATTTTAGCGCTTCTAGCGACATCTATTGTAAGAAAATGCATTTTCTTACAATAGATGTCGTCCAGCTGCCACTTGGACGTCCCACATAGATACTTTTTATTATAATACGATAAAATAAAACATTACTATGATTCGTCCAATATATTGAAAGTTAACAACCTTTTCAATTTTATTGTCATGACATGATGCGATCTGCCCACGTGTTTAACGCGACGCAAGCTTAACATTTTTTACCCATACAAAAAAAAGTGTACAACGCTAATGCTAAAGAAGTTTCAAAAAACAATTGTACTGCTTTTTTAGGGTTTCCCCAAACGGGACCATATCACTAACCTTCTATGGTCCATCCATTCGTCTGTCAGTTTGTATACCTTATATATACCATAATAGGTAAAGTATTTGACATTTACAGAGTACGTACCATTACTGTTGCTGCTGTAACAATAAATAAATACAAGGCAAAGTTAAAAAAGCATTTTCTTTCGGCGTCGTTTTGTTTAAATTCCACCATCTAATTTAAAACTCTTTACCATAGAACGAACGGAGGCTTTCTTCTAAGTCGACTCCTTTTTAAGATCGATCTTTTGTTTAAGTTTTATTTTTAACTCATTGTATTTATTAATCGCCGAGAACATTTCCATGATCCATACAATTCAATAATTATATTTGTTTCTTAGGTTTTCACACAAATCGATGACGCAGAAGGAGGCCGCGGAGAGGGAGCGGGAGGAGGACGCTCTAGCCGCTCCCCTCCGACGTAGACGGGGGGGCCAAAGAAGGCAGGCAGACGTGACTGCCGGTCTTCGTCGGCCCTAAGGTGGTCTGGGCGCGGCTTGGCCGCCACGTACCCTTGGTGCCATTCGGCATAGGCCACCCCGTCTGGGGATTGCCTAGTACCCTAGCGCAATCCCCCAGAGGCGTGTCGCCCAGTCCACTCGTTGGACCGAGCCGGCCCGGGGGCGTTCCAATGAAGTGCGCCGATCCTGAAATGCTCCCACATGGGCGTAGGAGGGTACCTGTGGGTTTTAGTGGGTAGGACCGGCGTTGTTCCGCACCGGGGAGTCCCACACACGCCGCGCGTCCAGCCAGCGCGCGGTGCGGTCCGTAAATAGACTTCCCATCGACAAAAAAAAAACAAAAAAAAGGTTTTCACACACATCACTCATTAAATAAAACTAGTTTAAACGGGTTAATGCAGCCTTTTTAGATCTGCATCATTATTCTGACGATGCAGATCTGAAAAGGCTGCGAAACGTCAATAAATAAATAAAGTTCATGCATTAACCCGTTAAAACTAGTTTTATGTAATTCAATAATTAAATAATATTTTATATATTATCTGTTAATACCACGAGGTAGGGGATTGGGTCAAGGTGCGAGTGATATTTTTGTTATCGCTAGCGTCTAGAGTCTATGGTGGCCGCTTACTATCAGGCGGGCCATGTACTTGTTTGCCACCCTTATAACATAAAAAAGAACCAAAGGACAATGGGCAAAACACACCCAGCTCCGCCAACAATGTAATTAGTATGAATCGATAGATCTATGAAAATTTTGCGTTTTTTATTATGACACCGCAAAATATCCCGGTAGTCAAAAGATATGACACATGGGCATATTTAAAAAAAAAACATTTTATAGTACCTTCATTTAATTTATTAGTTACATTTTTTTAGTATTAGTAACCATAATAATATGCCATATCGTACTATACAACCAGATATACGGCACAGCCTGCCGACTATCTTGCGCTTGCATTTACTGAGACACCTCAAAACGGTTTACGGGGGTTGAAGGACTTGCAGTTGCAAATAGTCGACTCGTCTTACTTCGTTGTGATTGTGCGCTCCCTGTCACTCGATTGTTTTTATCTAACACGCTTTGGATATGGGAACACAGGTATTGGTTTTGTCAATTAGTATGGATGAACTGGAATCATGTTTTCTCCGAAGCGAGGACAAGTTTGTGTGATTTGTGGTCGTTCCGTTTACATAAAAGACAATTTATTATAACGAACAGAATATTTGAAAATACCCCAACCCATGCGGGGATTATTGGATTTACTCTAGCGCGGCAGAATAATATAAGGGGGCACCCTTGCACCTTGTGAAGTACTCCCATAATACCTGAGCCCCCTATGTAGGGTCGAACAAACTAACTAAATTAATTCCCTTGTTTCATCAATGTTCGTTCGGTATAATACTTGTACCTATTTAATTTAAAATACCTAAAGACTTGGAATTTTATTCGCTTTGGCACAGATAATCATGACTATAATACCTTTCAAACAAATGTAGTTTAAGCCGTGTGGCGGACGTGGGGGCAGCGTCCAAACATTTTTTCCCAATATCCTTTGAAAATAGTGTGATTGTATTATGCTATACTTTTTTATGTACCTCGTACTCATTTATACAGCATAATTATACCATTATTCTTGCAGTGTTAGCAGAGCGGAGTGGTATCCCAAAAGGGATAACCACAGACTTTTATCATCATCACATCACATCAACAGCCTATCATAGTCCACTGCTGGACATAGGCCTCTCCAAATGCACGCCACTCAGATCGATCTTGGGCTACTCGCATCCAGCTCCTGCCAGCCACCTTGCGCAAATCGTCACTCCATCGTGCCTGAGGACGTCCTACACTACGTTTGCCTAGACGCGGTCTCCACTCCAGAACTCGTCTACCCCAACGGTTATCGGTTCTTCGGCAAATATGGCCAGCCCACTGCCACTTCAAGTTGCTAATCCGGTGGGCTATGTCGATAACTCTGGTTCTCTGTCGGATTACCGCATTTCTGATGCGATCTTTCAGAGAAACGCCGAGCATAGCCCTTTCCATAGCGCGTTGAGCGACTTTGAACCTGTGGATCAGCCGTGCCGTCAGTGTCCACGTCTCGGCTCCGTATGTCATCACAGGTAGGACGCACTGATTGAAGACTTTCGTCTTTAGGCACTGTGGGATCGACGATGTCAGGACTTGACGTAGCTTCCCAAACGCTGCCCAACCTAGCTGAACTCTTCTATTCACCTCGTCCTCAAAGTTGTTTCTACCTAACTGCAATGTCTGCCCGAGGTATACATATTTTTGAACAACTTCGAGAACGGCACCGTGTATTGCAATCGGTTCCGGTAGAACATGTTCATTGAACATGACCTTGGTTTTATCCAAGTTCATCCGTAGGCCGATGCGTATAGAAGAGTCAGCCAGGTCATTCAGCATCTGTTGTAGGTCCTGCAGGGTTTCTGCCATGATGACGATGTCGTCTGCAAATCGCAAGTGAGAGATGCGTTCGCCATTTATGTTGATGCCATGTCGTTTCCAGTTCAGCGTCTTGAACATATCCTCCATTGCATTAGTGAACAATTTCGGAGAAATAACGTCCCCTTGTCTCACTCCAGGATGCAACGGTATGGGACTTGTTTGCTGATTATGTACTTGGACAGACATGGTGGCGGCTTCGTAGAGACATCTTATCACTTGGATGTATCGCCAGTCGACTTGGCAACGCTGCAGGGACTCCAGGACAGACCAGATTTCAATCGAGTCAAAGGCCTTCTCATAGTCCACAAATGCTAGGCACAGGGGCTGATTGTACTCCTCAGTCTTCTGTATAATCTGCCGCACTGTGTGGATGTGGTCTATGGTGCCGTATCCGCTCCGAAACCCAGCCTGTTCCGGTGGTTGGAAGTCATCAAATCTTCGCGCAAGACGGTTCGCGATCACTCTTGAGAACAGCTTATAGACGTGGCTTAGAAGGGATATGGGTCGATAGTTCTTAAGTAGGGTCTTGTCCCCCTTTTTAAAGAACAAGACGACCACACTCCTACTCCACGCCTCCGGAGTTCTCCCTTCGAACAGGACAGTGTTAAAAAGCTTTTGGAGCTCCCTCAGTACGGGTTTACCTCCAGCCTTCAAGAGTTCTGTTGTAACACCATCCTCTCCAGGGGCTTTTCCATTTTTAAGCTGTCTAAGAGCAATCTCGATTTCGCCAATACTGACTTCTGGCAGGTCTTCGGTGAAGTGGCGTGTTAATGTGGCTCTAGAATCCTCATTTCCGGGATCAGGTCGAGATGCATGTGATGCGTATAACTGGCTGTAGAAGTCTTCCACTTCCGAAAGGACTGCCGGCTTTGAAGCAACAACTTCCCCACTTGCTGTGGTCAACTTCGTCAGATGGCTTCTTCCAAGAGATTGTACGAACACTTTGGACCCTCGATTCTGCTCGATCGCTCTCTCGATCGAGAGAGTATTGGAGCATCGGAGGTCGTGTCGTACGTGCTTACTGATCTCTTGGTTTAGAGTCCGCTTTGCCGACGAAGTGACGGGTGGGTTTTCACGTCGTTCCTTCATTAGCCCTAAAGTCTCTTCCGAAAGCTTTGACTTCCTGCCCTTACGCTGCGATGCACATAGTTTCGTACCCTCTTCCCTGAGAATCCGAACCACATTTTCGAGGTTTTGGTTTACGTCTGATGTGGTTTCCATGGCAGCAAATCGGTTCTCCAGATTTGACTGGAACGTTTCAGATCCTGTTATAGATTGGAGCAAAGTAGGTTGGAGCCTGGATTTCATTAAACGGACGCGCTCGGCCTTAAAGTTGATATTCAGAGAGCCCCGGACGAGTCGGTGATCACTACCGGTATTGAACCTGTTGATCACGGAGACGTCTCTGAATATGTACCTCTTGTCCGTCATGATGAAATCGATCTCATTTTTAGTCATAGTGTCGGGGCTCTGCCATGTCCACTTCCTTTGGGGCTGTTTCTTGAAAAAAGAGTTCATCAAGAAGAGCCCCTGCTGTTCGAGGAAGTTGACGAGCATTTGCCCCCTATGATTTCTGCTTCCAAATCCATGGGATCCTACTACCGATTCGCTGCAATTCTGTACTCTCACTTTAGCGTTGAAGTCCCCCATAACAACGTTGTAGTGGGTCTTAGTAGTGGAGTGGAGGGCCCTCGATATATCATCGAACATATCCTCCACTTCGTCGTCCGAGTGTGTCGAGGTCGGTGCGTACACTTGCACCACCTTGAGGCTATACCTCTCGGTGAGCTTTATAATAAGGTACACTACCCTGTTCGACACGCTGGACATTTCCACAACGTTATCGGCAAGGGAATTATTTACCAAAAATCCAACGCCACCTTGGGACTGTTGGTCTCCCCCGCGGAAGTACATTAGGTGGCCCGATTCGAGGGTTATGGTGTCCTCCCCCTCTCTTCGGACTTCATTTAACCCTAAAATGTGCCACCTAATCTTTCCAAGTTCCACCTCGAGTTGCGCCAGATGCGAGTCAAGCCGTAGCGTGCGTCCGTTGTACGTCGCCAGGGTCAGTCTTTTGTGGTGGCCTCCCGTAGCCCGGAGATTCTTGGCACCCCCCGCCCCACCGTTACCGTGGTCGCCACCGTGACCAGGAATAGCGGGGCTGCCGGGAACTGGGGGCCGTGGCTTGAGTTTCTTGTGCATGAAGGTTTTGCCCATAATCGCCACGCTGGGCAGGCGGGTTGGCGATCGCAGAGCGTAGGTTTATTTACTGATGACGCTGCTGCCCGTCACCAGTGACATTTTCCTCCCCTACGTCATTGGATGGTTATACCGCCATCGGTCGGTTTGCCAGAGCCTCGTCTGTTGGTCAACAGGGTGCACCACGTGAAGGTGAGGTTGGCTTGGGTTCTTGCAGGTGTATTTAGAACCCCTTACACCCCACTTTATCAGAAAATAAATAATTGTGAGCTACATTACTTTTCATTACTATGTGTTTGAGCAACTCTTATTTCTGTGAGATGCAATCAAATTCAGTGGCAGCTGTTTAATAAATGAATAATGTATGAAAATATGAGATATGGTTTTAGCAAAGAAAACAAAGTTGTGACGCGCACGTTAATTTGTCACTTAGAAATTTAACGGACTCAGTAATGATTTTATGCTGTGGCGCATAAAAATTTGCCGTCGTCAAAAAGCGTAGTCAACAAACTTTCAAATAGCTTTTAACGAATTAGCATATTTTTTCTTCTTGATGCCGCAGAGTTAGGATATGTGAAACTAATGTTATTCCGACGTAGAGAAGTATTGCTATTGGAATAACTAGTTAAAATCTGTTAGTTTAGTTTTATTTTGTAATTGCGATACGTTAAAGTTCCGTCTAATGACGATATACAAAGTCAGGTTAGCTGTAAGAAAACTAATAAAAACACAAATTTTAAATTCTACATGCATTTTGGCGGTATTAAAAACCGAGAGCCAACTTTTAGACAGCTGCAAAAAATGTCCTCTAGATCTCTATTTTAAGTCGTTTCCAATCACAGAAAAAACGGATTTTGCTTGCACAGCACTGAAAATTAAAATAGTGTTTTCAACAAAAATGGCCACTTTTTAATAATTTTGTGTGTGTGGGTTGTTTTTTTATATTACTTCTTCGTTTCATAAACAGGAATTATGCAAATTGAATAAAGTAATATAGAATCAGTTTAGCTCTTAGTGTCGTCGCACACGGGCCACACGCCACAGCCACAACCGCCGCCACGAGAAGCTAGAAGCGGGTACTAAAGTGGCTGAAGCGCGCGACAGCGGCCGACTAAGGTAAGGGAGAGCGAGGTGAGGAATCGCGCGAGTGATGTGTGGCGGTGTTTTGTATCGGTGCATTATGTGGCCGGTGTTTTGTATCGGCGCATTATGTGGAGCAACGATGATTTGTAGCGTGTGGCGGCCACCGACGTATCGTGTGTGGAGAGTCCATATAAAATGTATGAAAACTACAAGAAATATGCCGGTGGCGGCGTTTAATGTTTGTGGTCGGTGGCCCGTGTGCGGCGACACTTATACATAGGTATCTATTAATCAACATTTGAAAACTTCTAGGCAAAGAAATTCATTTTCCTTCACAGAGCTAATGATACAAAAACACATGAACCAATAATTTCGCTATAGAAACGCTTGTCTCTCTATACCTACTCACTACCTTTCCATTTTAGTCAACCAACTTTTTGTGTAAAGACGAACATATAACTATGGATTGATGATTTGATCATGATTTTATTAGAGTGGAAACGTTACCCAATAATTATATCATACGCCTTATGGAAATTAAATATGCTCAAAGTAATTGAAAATGAAAACAAACCAAAGTTGTTGGTAGAATATCCAAATTTATTTTGGTGCTACGCAAGAAATTTTCAGTTTTCATTACCATTGATAAAAAGTGATAAAAGGTACCTGGGGAAAATTGTGCTCAGTGTATTTTTGTCACAAACATGACATTTGATGATGCTAAACTCAGTATTATCCCCTATAATACTCAGTTTAGCATCACCAAATGTCATGTTTTATTAGGACTAATTATACTCTGCAAAAGTAGTCGTGGAACCACAAAGCGATACAGTAACATAGTAAAAATAATACCCAGTGGTACGAAACAAAACATACAGTAACATAATCTAATACCTATGTAAATGATACAATATGTTCTGCAATACTTACTTTAAATGAAATGCATTTACGACTTGGTCTTGTTTCATTCTCTTTACAATTCCACCCGAGAGTTATATTGTATCCAATGTTTTCTGAAACCACAATGCTTTTACTGCACACATTACAGTTAACACTGGACAAATCCAATTACTGTTTATCCAGTAAAAGAAAGTATCGTTTACTTTGATTCATTCGAATAATAATTATATGAGATAGAGTAGAAGTTTGTTGAAAGACAAAGTGGTCAAGCGCGAGTTTCCGTTCTCTTACTATCTCGCATGAGCCATATGATAATAGATGTGTAATCTGTCCGTCTGTCTGTCTGAAACCTCTTCATGCTCAAATCGCGGAACCAATTTACACGTTGGCATAAAGATACTTTGAGCCCCAGGAATGAACAAAGGATAGTTTATATTGCAAGCAGACGAAGTCGCGGCCACCCACTAGCTATCAATATTAAGGCTGAGCGCAGATTAGAGTCACGACAACCTCAAGACAGACTTGACTTAACAAAAATTATGAAGATGCGCACATTCGAAACGAGATGTCTCATAGACAAAAACGTCATATGTACACAAGAACTGCAAAGCGATAAGTCTAACTAACGACTGTCCGCTTCCCTTTGTAATGTGTGCAAGGGCGCACACCAACGATAAATTGTCTAGCAATTAGGGATGATAAATCGATACCGAAAGAAAGTATAAGTACAATACATACGATAAAATAAGTAATATGTGGGTCCATAAATTTTGACAAATTATCAAAGGTAGAGATACATTCATTCGAAATTACTGGTGAAACTTTCTGGGTTGGTGCCTTAATCTTTATATATATAATTCTTCTGTGAGTGTGTATGTCACTGAACTTCTCTTAAACGACTGGACCGATTTTGATGAAATTTTTTGTGTGTGTTCAAGGGGATCTGAGAATGGTTTAGATTCACAATTTTGTCCGCTGGACAACCCCTATTTTTTTAGGGCGGTACGAAGTTCGCTGGGTCAGCTAGTTTACTATATAATAAAAAACGGTGAAATCTATTCTGATACTGATAAAATGGTGTGTGTCGCATCGTAGACAAAACAGTTTCGTCTTGGTGTGCGCCATGTGGTAGACACAACTGTTTCTTTTTAATTGTAAAGCTTTCTCGCCTATGTAAGATAAGATTGTCTAACAACTGTTATGACTATAGTCTGCGCTCACTCTAACTGCGGCTGGGATTTGAAAAACCTTTAAAAATAACATGCACTTCTTAGAAATATTATTTTTAAAAGGAATCAATCACCTTTGCGCTCTCTTCGCCTAAATGCAATTTTGTAAAATAACCCTTATTTTGATGCGATTGCGAACTCGATTCCACTTCTTACATATTCCAGGGCACGCCTGTTCACAATGTTAAGTGTGGTTCATGTCTGCAAGCTTCCTATAATTTGAGTTTTTTTCAGATATTAATAGAACACATTTCCTAACTTGCGTTGGAAATGTATTTCCATTCGATACGGTAGGTAAAATAAATTTATAGGAATTTAAAAGGAAACGTTCGTTCATTTTGAACGAAACTCTTAAAAGTATCGTACGAACGCGGTTTTCGAATAAAGTACGTAATACCTTTTATTTTCATAGTCAACTTTGTAACTAACATTGCTTTTCCTTATTTGAGGTCACGCGTGCTTAACTACATTGTTGCCGACTTACTGTGGCTGCCATTGCAACGAGAACAATGATTTCTATGATTGCTTTCGCTGCCGTATTCTTTGAAAATGGAAGTTCCTGTGGTATATAAAGATACTAGTGGCCCGCCCTCGCTTCTTTTCGTTGTAGAGCTGTAGTGTAGACTATAGTTTATGTTCTCAGGCTTGTATTGTACACAATGACATTCTTCTAATACCTAATTACAATAGGCACGCCCCGCCCGGTAGCGTCGGAACCGTCTATGTCCCTGCATTTTAAATCTGTAATATCTTCGAAAATATTCATTTAAATTACATGCGTTACAGGGCAAAATTGGTCTACAGTAAATGCACAATGTATTTAAGGTACTTAATTGGATAAGGATGAATGTCATATTGCTGAAAATAGCTTTGTAAATCATCAATATTTTTTTCGTAAAAAGTATAGGATAAAAAATGTTTATTGTGGGTTATCCCTAAGAGACAGACATATACCATCATGGACTTTTTTGTAGACCTTTTTAAGGTGTACAATACTGTAGTACATTATTTTGATCTATCTCCTAGGGTTCAGCCAGCGTTTGCAATGTAAGCGCAAAAAATGTGTTTATTTACGATCTTACATTAAAAACCTCTAAAATTATCAGTGTTTCTACTATATTATGCATGTATTATACATATAAACCTTCCTCTTGAATCACTCTCATCATCATCATCATCATGTCAGCCGTATGACGCCCACTGCTGAGCATAGGCCTCCCCCAAGGATCTCCACACCGATCGGTCCTGCGCCACTCGCATCCATCGGCTTCCCGCGACCTTCACAAGATCGTCGGTCCACCTTGTGGGGGGCCTACCCACAGAGCGTCGTCCGCTGCGTGGTCGCCATTCCAGAACCTTTCCGCCCCAACGGCCATCGGTTCTTCTTGCTACGTGTCCCGCCCACTGCCACTTCAGCAGAGCCATCGTTTGAGCGATATCGGTAACTTTGGTTCTCCTACGGATTTCCTCATTTCTGATTCTATCGCGTAGGGAAACACCAAGCATCGCTCTCTCCATTGCTCGCTGCGTGACCTTGAGCCTTCTTATGAGACCCGCAGTAAAGGACCACGTCTCGCTTCCGTAGGTCATCACTGGCAACACACACTGGTCAAAGACTTTTGTCTTGAGACACTGAGGTAATTTGGACGCGAATATTTTTCGTAGCTTCCCGAACGCTGCCCATCCGAGCTGGATACGACGAGAGATCTCTTTCTCAAAGTTGGACCTACCTAACTGGACTGTCTGTCCTAGGTAGACGTAACAGTCGACAACTTCGAGTGTAGTGTTCCCAATTTTAACTGGAGCGGGTAGTACATGGGCATTCGACATAATTTTCGTCTTCTCCATGTTCATCTTAAGACCCACTTTTTGGGAAGCACTACTAAGATCTTCGAGCATCGTGTTAAGATCTTCCAAGGTCTCAGCCATAAGAACTACATCATCGGCGAAACGAAGGTGCGAAAGGTACTCGCCATTGATGTTAATGCCTCGTCCTTTCCAATCCAGAAGCTTAAAAATATCCTCCAATGCAGCTGTGAACAGTTTCGGAGATATCACATCTCCCTGTCTCACGCCTCGCTTCAATTGGATAGGATTGGAGCTCTGGTTCTGTAATCGGACTGACATAGTGGCGTTTTCGTAGAGGTACCTTAATACCTCGACATACCTGTAGTCTACTTGGCACCTTTGGAGAGACTGTAACACCGCCCAGGTCTCAATCGAATCGAAAGCTTTCTCATAGTCCACGAACGCCAAACAAAATGGCCGATTATACTCTTCGGTCTTCTGTATAACCTGCCGCAGCGTATGAATGTGGTCTATGGTACTGAAGCCTTTGCGGAAACCGGCTTGTTCGGGAGGTTGGAAGTCATCAAACCTGCGTGCGAGACGATTCGTAATGACTCTCGAAAACAACTTATAAACATGGCTAAGAAGCGAGATTGGTCGATAGTTTTTCAAGAGTGCTTTGTCACCTTTGTTGAAGAACAGGACAACCCCACTTCTGGCCCATGCTTTTGGCGTTCTGCCTTCAAGGATGATGGAGTTGAAAAGCCTCTGTAGGACTTTAAGTATCGGCTTACCGCCCGCTCTCAGAAGTTCTGCTGTGATTCCATCATCGCCCGCCGCCTTGTTGTTTTTAAGTTGTTTGAGAGCCATACTAATCTCATACAGGCTGATGTCCGGGATATCTTCAGTGTAGTGTCGAGTAAGCTTGGCTCTGGGGTCTCTAGCCTTGCTTTCAACAGGTGCTTGCGTAGAATATAGCTGTCCATAGAAACTCTCAATCTCCCTCAGGATTTCAGCCTTAGACGAAATGATGCTACCGCTGTCAGTCTTCAGCTTTGCCAATTGGCTTTGCCCAATAGACAGATCTCTCGCGAACACTTAGGAGCCTTTGTTGCGCTCAATAGCCTCTTTGATACAATGTGTATTAAATCGGCGAAGATCGCTCGTCAAGGACTGTGATATCTGTCTATTTAGCTGCCGGTACTGACTTGCATCTCCTGAATTCTGTAGTCTCATTTCGTTCCGCTGTTCCATGAGTAGGAGAGTTTTGTCAGAGAGTTTCTTAATTTTGGTACGGTGGGCTTTAAAATACTTGGACCCTACCGTACGGACAGTATCTACCACCGTGTTGTTCAGATCGTCCACATCTAGGCTGTTCTCAAGGGATTCGAAGCGGTTTTGAAGCTCGAGTTGAAAGCTCTCGGGGTTCTGTAGTTGTGCAGGTATTGGTCGGAGCGTCGACTTCATCATTCGAGATCTTTCGAGCTTAATGTTGATATTCAATGTGCCTCGTACTAACCGGTGATCACTTCCCGTTTTAACGGCGTTAATCACAGAGACATCATTGAATATTAGCTTTTTCGTCGACATGATAAAGTCGATCTCGTTTCGGACTTTACCGTCCGGACTCATCCAGGTCCATTTTCGATTTTGGGGTTTCCTGAAGAAGGAGTTCATCATATAGAGGTTCTCCTTCTCCATAAAATCTACTAACATCTGTCCTCTGGCGTTCCGTTGTCCAACTCCAAATTGCCCCACTCTCAACTCATCACCGCAACGCTTCCCCAACCTTGCGTTAAAGTCCCCCATCACAACCGTGTAGTGTGTTTTGTAGCTATGCATGGCTTTAGTGATCTCCTCATACATAGCTTCCACTTCATCATCTGGGTGCGTTGAGGTCGGAGCATAAACCTGTATGACATTCAACGAATATCGTTTTGATATTCTGAGTATCAGGTATGCTACCCTGGTCGACACACTTCCGATGGTGATGACGCTGTGGACAAGGGACTTGTGGACGATAAACCCGACACCGCCTAGGGACTGTTGATCGCCCTCCCGGTAGTATAGCAAGTTACCGGAATTGAGGATTATCGAGTCCTCTCCCTCTCTTCGGACTTCAGATAATCCAATAATATCCCAACGTAACTTACTAATAGCTTCTTCCAACTCTATTAGTTTAGCGTCGGTCCTCAGTGTGCGCGTGTTGTAGGTTGCCAGGTCGAGTCGTCGTAGGTGGTAGCCGGATCTTACCCGGGGATTCTTAGCACCCCTTGCCCCGCCGTTACCATAGCTGCTACCGTGGCTAGGAATAGCAGGGCTGCCGGGGACTGGGGGCCAATCTTTAATTGTGCTACTCATTTCTTGGGGGGGTTTTGCCATAATCGCCACGCTTGGCAGGCGGGTTGGCGATCGCAGTACAGCCAAGATATTGTAACAAGACGCTGCTGCCCGTCTTCTGCTGGCTGTGTTCCCTTAGTCGCCTTTTACGACACCCACGGGACGAGAGGGGTGGTGCTATTCTAGGCCGGCACGCACACGGCACAAATATGAATCACTCTATCTATTAAAAAACCGTGTCAAAATCTGTTGCGTAGTTTTAAAGATCTAAGCATACATAGGGACAGAAAGCGGGAAGCGACTTTGCTTTATACTATGTAGTGATGATCATGAATGATGATGATGATGAATGATGATAATCTAGTACTCAAGTCTCTGTTCCTGGTCATGTCAGCCTTGGAGTTGACTTATATTTAAGATTGACGACCGCCGTGGCCGACTGGTTTGTAAACCGGGTTTCATGGTGTCGCCTACTCTCCCGGGTTCGAATCCCGGTGGGGGCAGATATTTGTGTGCTGAATACAAACATTTGGACTCTACTCATGGATGTTAATATGTATTTCTAAATAAATATATGTACTTATATATGTACAGTATAATTATGTATTCCATACGTTACCCTAGTATCCCATAACACAAGTCATACAATGCTTACTTTGGGGCTAGGCAAATTGTGTGAGTGTTGGAAATATTTATTATTTATTTATTAGTAAATAGCAATGGCCGATTTTCCACTAACAGGCCAGACACCGGTACCGGCGACGGCAACGGCTCCTTGTCTGTGCGATGCCGGGGAAGCTAAAATATATGAAAATGTATGACTCAATTTTTCAAATTCTTCAATTTTCATACATTTTAACTTCCCCGTCACTGCAAAAGGAGCTGGCGCCGTCGCCGGTGCTAATTCCGAGCCGGTGAGTGGAAAATCGCCCAATGACTATTGTTTAAGTCAAGGATTATAATGAAGATATAACCCAGCCATTTTTTTTTAGAAACTCATGCCATATAATTTAAAGTACACGAAAAAAAGTCAGAAAAGAAGGAATAGAAACTTGCTTTATTTAATGGGGGATGTGCGTAAAATCTAAGAAATAAATATTGCATTTATGATATTGCTTTTAGAACCAAAATTTTGCAAACTGTTTTAGAACATTAAATACATGTAATTGTTGTAAAATTTAACAGCTGAAAACGATATTTAATGAAATAACGACCCTGATTTCAAATATCAGCATTAATGTTAAGAAAAGGGGCTTTTAAATAGCTTCTAAATTACTGAATCGAAAGAGGATTACCGACAAATGGTATTTAAATAGAGACCGGGGCATAACCTCTTTTCTGGTGCAAGGGTCGGAGGCGAATAAGATTGGCTTTCCCGGGTCACGGAATACTTAATTACTGTCTGAGGTTTGAACTGCGCGGGTCGTTTAGAGACGCGATTATGCTTGATTCTTAAGCCCGTATTACAGAATGACAACGAAGTGTTGGTCTTTACTTGAGTACAGTTAGAAAGGGATATATGTGTTATGTGCTATATATAGCGACATCCCTTTCTAACTATGCTCAAGACTTTTACTAGAATAGATGAATTGCCAGAATAAATGGAAAGACTTTTGCTCGAATCCAAGTATCCTTTGAAAGCTTTCGCACACCAAAAACATTGAAATTTGTTTTTGAGATAACTTCTCGTGGCATCAATTAGTTTAGTGGCAAAATATAACTATCGAATTAAGAAAACTTGACCATTATCGATATTTTTGGAGTAAGTTTTTACGCCCACCATCTTTATATATATAATTCTTCTGTGAGTGTGTATGTCACTGAACTTCTCTTAAACGACTGGACCGATTTTGATGAAATTTTTTGTGTGTGTTCAAGGGGATCTGAGAATGGTTTAGATTCACAATTTTGTCCGCTGGACAATGTTTTTTACAGGACAACGTCTGTCGGGTCCGCTAGTAATGCATAAGATTTTAATACATTTTGGCATAAGTACCGAAACTACTGTTTATAAAATCTTATATAGATGTTACTACATACCAATCTTTTACATATGCCTACTTCAAATTTGTAATCGAGGATAAAATATATACAGTTTTTTGTTCGTTCGGTAAAGTTGTGTTGCGTATTTGGTATTGCATGAGATCCACGATGTAATCTCAATTATTCCTCTTGTTGCCGACTAGTTTTATAACGCGATTACACTTGGTAGTTAGCTCGAATACAAGTGCCAATAGAATTTGAGTAAACGATTAAGTATAAATGAACGGAGTCGAGTACGCCCGGTTAGATTTCTATTCGGGTAGATTTCCTTTTGTTTACCTAATACCGTCTTCCAGCCCGTATTCCAGTGTAAACATTGCTTCGGGTGCCCGAATTTGAGTAACGTGCCTTCCGAAGCACGGAGGAGCTCGATGGCGCAAGTGGTTAGCGCGTTCGGCTGCGATCGTTGAAGTTAAGCAACTTTCGCAGTGGTCGGTCATTGGATGGGTGACCAAAAATTTACTATCTGGAGCTCCCCCGTGCTTCGGACGGGCTCCAACCGCGCTCTTATTCTATTATTTACCATTTAAATTTTACTGATTTCTTGTATCCAAGGTATGTACCAGTTTCACCTTTTTGCAGTCCACGTTATTTAAAGTCCCCATAGGACCCTTATCACCTCTAGTTGTCGTATTAATAGAATATGAAAGTAATAATTATATTAGTCTATGAATCTAATCGAGCTGAAATGAAGATGGGCGTACTCAAAGCTCTTCATTTGCACTTGGTTGATTGTTCGAATTTCATGGGCAATCGAATACGGATGAATCACCGATGTAATTGCTCCTTTACTAATTGACATAATTTAACAATTTGCTGAGTCTGAATTAATTTTATTGGATACCCGTGACATTTGTGGCAATTACAAACATTTCCAAATTGTTTAAGGGTTTTTAGGTACAGCCATTCAATGGCTAATTAAAATGTAATTGATTTGATTGAATAAATAAATAATAAAAATAACGTGTTACAAATTTTTGCAATTTATTGTTAAATGTTGTTTTTTTGAAGGCGACTAAATGCATTATGATTATTATGCAGTAGGATTATCATTTACTGATGATCTCATGCTATAAATGCTTAAAAGCTATTATAAGGTTAATGCTAACATATATTCTGATCGTTTAACTAAAGAAAAGAGTTTCATTTACGTTATGCGCATGTTATGATATCGTAAAAGCTAATAAATCTAAAGCTACGAACTTGGAGTTAAGTACATTAAAGATATTTATCGCATAACTTTAGAAGAACATTATATAATTTCCAGAATTATTAAACTGTGACGTACCGAGATACTTGGACCCAGAGCATTATCACTTGCGGTTCCATTTTGAATTGAATCTAATGTGAATAACTCCTCTTTATATGGTCGTTTAATATTATGGTTACTTGGCTAATGCTTACTGTTGATATTTTGTTATCTCTCTCCACATTCAAATTCAAATATTTATAACAAAGTAAAAAGTGATACCAGATTGAATCGTTATTTTTTAGATTTGGTTTCTATTCGCTTAGATTTTTTTGTTTAAAAGTTTAAAATGCAATGTAATTTCTATGATCTGCTTGAGAATATTTTGACCAAACAAAAATAATGAAAACCGACTTTGTAAAAATAATATCACAACAATTTCGAAATATCACTGAAACCGAACTGTGCCTGTCCAATACAATTGGTAAGTATATTTTAAAAATCACAGTATCTGTTAAGTTATTTCTTTTCAATATGAGCCCATTAAATAACTTAGAAGCTAAGCAATGAAATTTATAATTCCACGAAAATTTGTTGTTAACCTTAACCAACAGTATTATTCATTTAGTATATTTCAGTCGGTTTCGCTTTCCTTACGTTGAATCTTTATATTAATGAGGCTTTCGGGAGTCTTAAATCATTTTAGGGTAGTATACTTTCCCGAAACTTGTTTAATTCAGGGAATGTAGGAAGTCTCTGTCGTGACTCCACAAGGAGGCGAACGCTTTAAGCGAGTTTCTAATTAAGATTTCTGACACATTTCTTGCGATGTCCCTCCTTTTTTCTTCGGTTTAACTTTTTCGAGTGGCCGGTGACGGAATTTATGCAAATGCCCGCAAAAAAAGTTAAATGTTTTACGGACTTAAGGCGAAACAAACATTCGCTTTATATTCTTTATGAATATTTCATAATATTGACTTTTTAAGAGAGACGTAAATGAATTGTTTGTGTTTTCTTTATTATGTTATATTTTTTTTTGTTATAAAAGACTATGACTGGTTACTTAAATATGATTACATTTAAAGAAAATTTTATTAGAAAAAAATCCACGCGGACCAGGCAGCAGACGGGACTCGAAACCCTTCGCTATCCGGGCGAATGGACTCACCGTTATGCTACGGCCCTGGTGGCCGTGTCGAGTTTTATCTAGCCTTTCCCAAGCTGCAAAGCAGCGCCATCTCTTCGCATTGTAGATAACCCACAATGTAAAATGAATGCCTTCCCGCAGTGTGGAATGTCACAACGTGGATTTATTTCTAGTAAAATTTTTCTTAGATTTCTAGCAGTTAATCCTTAAAAATAAAAATATAGTTATGATTACATTATTAAATTTTATCTAGCATCTGGGGTACTGTGGATGTAACACTACCCATATCTGACGATTACTCCCGGAAATAAAATTTAACTCTTTTCATGTTATCTAAGTTTAACATAAATCTCTCTGTATGAAGTCATGGTGTGATTTACTCACGCGCCCGCCGCGGCTACGGGACCGCAACTCACGTGCAATGTAAAAATGTAGGTAAAACGCAAAACAAAACTCACGGCGCGATTTGTGCGCTAACAGTACCCCTAGCACGAACCAATATCAAATTCGTATCGTTTGCGAGTCCAAAATGTCACTGTCAAATGTGTACTGATTTTTAGTTCTCGTTACGTACTTTGTGCCGCTGCTGTTCAAGTTTTCATACAAAATTTGACATTGACATTTCGGTTTGCAAACTATTCGAATTCGATAATGGTTCGTGCTAGGGGTACAGTTCTGCGGCGGCGGGTACGGGAAAAACCGGTATATGAGTTTTTAGTCATCTCCTGTGCGCATATCAATTGGGTTTATTAAGTTTGTACATTATACTATATGCTAAACACGTATAAACTACGGATAAAAACGAATCACAATTTCAAATCACGAACTCTTAATTGAATTTTCAATTTGGATTAGAAATAAAAATATGAGAACAATTTTCAAACCTATGACTTTTTTTAGCACTCGTAACTTTTTTTCAGTTTGTGCGTGCTTACATTATTTAGTACGTAAGTACCGTACCCGTTTGCTTCTTTAAGGAGCTCAATGGTGGTTAGCGCATTCGGCCTGCGATCGTGAAAGTTAAGGTACTTTTGCAAAGGTCCGACATTGGATGGGTGACCAAAAACTTATTAGCTAGAGCTCCTAGGTGGGTTACGGTCCAATCTCCCTATTCCATCAATTAGGAAAAGCCTGTGGGAACATTAATAGGCTGATGATGATGATGATTTATGTTTCTTTATTATAATACTAAATATGACTTATATTTTTGTTTGTTACAGGTGGCGTTGGTGGCAACTCGAGCGTTTCAGTATCAGCTCAGGTAAAGTTTTTTTATTCAATCGTATCACTATTAGTGTAAGAATTCACAAAAAATTGTGACGATGCATTTAGCACTAATTAATGTTTCATGAAATAAAAAATATATATTATCATTTTGCTGAAAACCCCATAATTCATCTTAGAGTCGAAAAAAAGAAATTTTAGATTGAAATAAGAAGTGACCTTGTATATGTAATAAGATTTTGAAAATAAAAGAAAATATTGCTGTATTCGCCGCGATTGTTGTTTCAAGGACACATAATCCAATGATGTTTAAAAATTGGAACCATTTATATGCTCTCAACATTGGACTTTATAGTGTAGATAATAAACCAATTTGTCTTAGTAACAAATGTAGTTGCTCTATTTAAAACGTATTTTTAAGTAAATAATTAAATTACCTTACATCAGTTGCACGCTATTTTTTACGCGGCAGAGATATGAGATATTCGCTCATATACGGATAGAAATAGGTCTTGGGTCAATAGTTACTAACATATACGGCCCCAATGAATTCACCAACAATCAAGATTGCATGTATTTTTTATTCGCTAAATCCTCTTTTTATTATACATCTTACTAAATATTAATTATAAGAACTCACGGAGCGATTAACATCCGCGTGCTCCACGCTGCGGGACTTGCATTGTATGTTTTATTTCTTTATTTATTTAAAAATATAATTGCAAAAGTCATGACGCGATTTACGCCCGCTGTGTACGCGGCTTGATTGTGGCACCTACATCTACAACACCGCCTGCGCAGGTCGCGATAGCGATGCGCGACTTCGAATAATACTAATACTAATCATTCGACTCCACGAATCATTTGACTAAGTCGACTGCGCTTTATATCATTCGACTGGAGTCGAAGACTGGAGGCGGCGACTAACCGACTCTCGACTGACGTACGTGACGAAGACGAACAAACCGGGTCGACTCGGGCTTGGTCGGGCGAACTCGTCGAGTGAAAGAGATGAGCAGAGTTAATAAGGTACTACTTTCAAATGTTTTTTAATGATTAGATCGTTATATGAACTCTTTATATTAAACCAGCTGACCCAGCGAACTTCGTACCGCCCTAAAAAATAGGGGTTGTCCAGCGGACAAAATTGTGAATCTAAACCATTCTCAGATCCCCTTGAACACACACAAAAAATTTCATCAAAATCGGTCCAGTCGTTTAAGAGAAGTTCAGTGACATACACACACACAGAAGAATTATATATATAAAGATATATATATATATATATACAAGTAACAATAAACAAATTCAAAGGTAAATATAATTTTCACTGAAAAAAAAACAGATAAAAGACTATTGTAGCAGGTGCCAAGTACGAACATACGGAAACTAACTGAACCATAGAAAAAGGTAAATATACCAAAAGGAAACTGAACTAAGACAAATGATGAACGAACGAATGAATAACCTAACTTTATTCGTTGCGCTCTTGTAAATTTGACATTAGTATTACTAATTAGTAGTCGTTATTCGAATAATGACATTAGTATACTACTAATTTGCCTTTCGAATAGCCAAATTAGTAGTTGCGAATTACTCGAAAGGTAAAATCATTCGGAGTCGCGCATCGCTATCGCGATCACCCGCAGATGCGGCGTGCTGCGTACTTCCGATCTTCTCCTGTTAGAGGTGGGTTACACGATCAGTTTGGCGTCAGTTCAGTCCATCAGTCTGGTAAGACTGACGCCAGACTGATCGTGTAATGCGTTTATGTCCGTCATCACTCGGACAACGATGGATGTACACGGCGAAAATGCGTACGCGCCGCCTGCGCCTTAGGTCTCCCAGCCACGAAGTCCCGGGACTTCGAGACTTTTAATAATAACATTTGTATTGAGTTAATTTCTGGTAAAATGTTTCAATAAAAAGGCACTTTTTACTAAAAATCAATATTTATTAAACATAAAATAAAAACCTAATATTTTTTTGCGTTAAGTTCAGTCTAAATAATTGGTATGTTAGAAAGACGAAGCTTTTTCTTCTACTTTTACAAGCCAGAGTAACATTAACTAGGTATAGGTATATATACCTTTAAAGTTTCATTTGCATCGTGGTTTCATAAAAACACAGATATTTTTTCTTGATGAAGTTTTATTAACTATAGTTTCACTTTCCAGTTCACGTAACATGGATAAACTTTATAACCTTCTATCTACTATAAAACTACCAAAGAACAACATCAGTATTCAGCTCGCTCTGTTTAGATGGAACACTTTTATCAGTAGAACAAAATAAAACTTTCCAGCGTAAGTCAACGAGACGTGGAACAAAAGAAATCTTTCAAAGTGCGTGTATGCGATATCCAACATTGCTCTGAAGAGCGTAAGAGAAAAAGAATAGATATTTTGTGCAAAAAAAGTGAATTATCAGCAATTTGAATTCTGGGTCACGCAGGGTAACGTTCGTTCTCGTAGAGGCAGGCAATATTTTAGGTTGTATTAAGGTTCTACGGCGTGCCAAGGGGTCGAATTGATAAAAGTGCAAAGTTCACATCCCCCTGGAGTAAGTAAGTGAATTCAAACAGACGTGATGTCTGATTTGCACATCAATAATATTATGGATTTAGAATATGGCGGTTTATTGGTCTTTCTTCGTCCAAGGTGCTTTTGGAACTACATATTATAAATAGTAGGCGATACTATAATTCTATAGCATCACTAGCTGACCCAGCGAACTTCGTACCGCATTAAAAATAGGGGCAAGTGGTAGAGGAGAAAATTTAGGGTTGTATGTATTTTTTAATACCTTAAACATTACAAAAAAATAAATTTTGTCCAAAAAAAATTTTAGGGGTGTGGTACGTAGTGTTCTATCAATTTCCTGGGATTACATTCCTCCTAACCCATATGAGAACACTACGTTACAATACCCAATAGTTTGAATTTTGGCGCGAATGCGCTTTGTAGGTTTCAGAACAACGTAAAAGGTGGACAACCATTATCATTTAAGGATATAAAAAAAAAGATATATGATTCTCAGACCCACGGAATATGTATATAAATTTCATGAAAATCGGTCAGGTCGTTTCGGAGTATGGTAACTAACATTGTGACACGAGAATTTTATACATAAGACTTTCGTGAGAGACATACGTACTGCACTGCTAGTGTCGAAAGTAGTATAGGAATATAGTCATAGCTATAGTTGCCAATCAACTTTGGGTGAAATACAGTTTGCTTCCCTTTGATACAAAAGAGTAAATTTGTTAATTACTTAAAATTTTATAATATACTAGCTGACTCGGCGAACTTCGTACCGCCCAAAAGTAATAATTTGCAATAAATTAAAATTGCGACTATAATTTGAGATTTAAACTATCCTATCTCTCAAGTTGGATCGAACTGCACATGGTGTGCGAATTTTATTATAATCGGTTCAGTGGTTTAGGAGTCCATTGAGGACAAACATTGTGACACGAGATTTATATATATTAAGATTTATTTAAATAATTATCATTGAATATTCGGAAAGTCTTAACGTAAAATGAACGCACCTTTATTTTAGGGAACAGGTGCTCCTTTATCTCCTAAATAATTATGCTTTAAAGCACTAAGCCTATTTAATTTAAAGTGTGATTTTCTCTTAATGAAATTCCACCCAAAGGATAAGTCGTGGAACCCTTTATTTCATGGATCCAGGTGTCTGTTGAAATGTTTCTGGTCTAAATTACAAGAGCAGCTGGTTCGTAAATTTTAAACTAATTAAAAGTTATTTACTTATTAGTACTTTATTTATGCTTCAAAGAAGGACTTTACGCAGACGCAACTATAACATATTATTATAGCGTACGAAAAGCACATCTTTGCCACTAGTGGTTTTTTTTTGACTTCTCTCAGTTGTTTTAAAATGAATTATACCAAGCAGTATTTATGTTCTTTCTAAGTAAGTACATATAATGTAACTTTAATCTGCTATAAGGTGGGAATGGTAACTCATGATTAGAAGTTAGAAGAACTTGTTATTACAGCACTATAAAAGAAAACTTGTTTGTGTTTTAAACACTTTTACGCTCATTATCCAGCAATTGGGACTGGAATCAATTTGTTTAATAATAGAATAAGGTAACATTACCTAAGCTCTATACAAAAAAATAAATCCATTTAACATCAAGCGGAATAAAATGGTCTTGTATAAAAATATTGAAAAATCAAATTTGCGTGTATATTGCAATATCAACTCCTCCACTTTTTTGCTCAGCCAAACAACACAATTGTCACTACCAGCATAACACGCAACAACACTTACTGCAAAAGTTGTACCTACGACGGAACAGTCTCTCCAATCAAAACTTGAACGCAAACTCTCTCGCTCTCTCTATACAAAACGATTGTAAACCAACAAACTGCACAATATCACGATAGTTGCACTCACTGCACTATAAAACTTTGTCAACCGCTTCTAAATAATGGTGACGGCTTAAAAGCTTTCGTTACTTACTCCGAGGGTTTTGTGAATACTTCACTTTGCTAACCATTGTTTAGTTTGCAGATTTAAACAAAAAAATACTGAAAGTAACAATCGCAACCAACCACAAAAACGGCGAATTATTAATGGGAACCATTCCATTTAAATAATGTAAAAGCAAATTTATGTTTTGCGTTCCAAAATTGAATAATCTGGTTGAAAATAAATAAATATCTCAATATTTCTGTTTATGGTGCTTAAAATGAGCAATGAAACTCCTTCCACCATAATTATTTATACTTAATTAGTACAGTCAATCTGTCGAAAAAAATATCGTTTGAGTGAAAAAAATACCTAAAGGGTAAGCCTTGTTTTTTCTGTTGCCAAATGACGTCAGTAAGCCACCTTGGCGATGGGCATGTTCAACTCGTAGGCGTTTTTAGAAAATTTTTTGAAACGCATTTTTCTTGTTTTGTATGCATTTTAGAAACTTTTTTTTCGACCATAATTGTAGAGGGCGTGGAGTGCTACAATTTATGTCATTGTTGTAATCTCGTACAACAAAAAATGCGCATTGTAGGTGGCGCTAAAGTCTCAAAAAAAGGGTTTTTTCACTTTTTCTCCCTGAAAATATCATTTTAATGGAAAACTTTAAATGGCAAAGTTGTTTCGTACATAATTACCAACAACTTTTGTATAAACAATTTTTTTGTATTACTTACCGTTTTCAAGTTATAAACTGCGCAGGTATGAAAAATCCAATAGAGCGGTTTTGGGCAGTTCACGTACACATTTGCAGTGCACATTTCAATGTACGTTTTACTATTTTTTATTTTTTTTCATGATTGAAAAACAAAAAAAAAATGAAAAAAAAATAGTTTTTTTTTATTTTTTTTTATGATTGAAAAAAAACTAGTATGATATTTTCAGGGAGAAAAAGTGAAAAAACCCTTTTTTTGAGACTTTAGCGCCACCTACAATGCGCATTTTTTGTTGTACGAGATTGCAACAATGACATAAATTGTAGTACTCAACGTCCTCTACAATTATGGTCAAAAAAAAAGTTTCTAAAATGCATACAAAACAAGAAAAATGCGTTTCAAAAAATTTTTGACGGTTTTTTGAGTTTTTCAAAAAAACGCCTACGAGTTGAACATGCCCATCGCCAAGGTGGCTTACTGACGTCATTTGGCAACAGAAAAAACAAGACTTACCCTTTAGGTTTTCTTTTCACCACTCAACCTACAGATTGACTGTACTAAATCCTTCGATCAACAATTCTATAGATAACGGGTTGCATACAAAATCAAAGCTAAAAACTGTCCGCGTGTGAATATACTTATGCAGCTTATTTTAATTCCCAGTGTACAAAGATAAATGTTTTAAAACAGTTTAGTTTGAACCTAATAACAACTATCTCACAAAGAAATAAGTTCATTTTCTTTATTGTGCCGTTGTACGCTTTTTGTTTTACTACCCCTTATCAAAAATTGTAAAATAAAATTAAAAACCTAAATATGGTTAAAAAGTTAAAAAATAATTGGTTCGTGCTTTAGGATACAATTTCTTAATCTTTCAACATACCCTTATTTAAAACTATCCTTAAAAATATAAGAAAAAAAATTTGATCGGTTTTTTAAGCATAGCTCCTTCATTTTAGGTGATAGATTTTTTTTTCAAAAACTAATTTGTGGAGCTTTTCATGAGCTATAAGATTATGTGAATTAAATTACTGAAGATCCCTTAATTTTTAAATGGGGAGAGTTTAAAGCGCTTGAATAAGGTGATGTTCGATGGTAAATGGTCGTAAAAAACGGCTATATCTCGCCAAATACGCACTGTACAAAAAATAAGCACACAGGGAATTTATTGTCATTAAAAAAGCTACAATTTAGTACTATATCGTATTTTTCGTATCTTTAGATTTTGGGGAGATATTTTTAAGAAATGGTGAAAAACACGAAATTGAAAAAAAAAAACGGTTTTCTCCTTAAATTCCCATTTTTCTAAAATTTGGCACTTTAAATTGGTCAAGCTTCGTGGGTCTATTAATAGTACATATATAAAGAGAATTACAGAAGGGTGGTGATCAATTTTAATTACGGGGTACTTTAGGGGTTGTTTTCACAGATTTTTTCAATCAAGAAATGAGGTAGGTCATGCATTTTGTTCGCGCCAAAACATTGTGCTGTGATTCCATCATCGCCCGCCGCCTTGTTATTTTTAAGTTGTTTGAGAGCCGTACTAATCTCATATAGGCTGACGTCCGGGATGTCTTAAGTGTAGTGTCGAGTAAGCTTGGCTCTGGGGTATCTAGCCTTACTTTCAACAGGAGCTTGCGTGGAATATAGCTGTCCATAGAAACTCTCAATCTCCCTCAGGATTTCAGCCTTAGGCGAAATGATGCTACCGTTGTCAGTCTTCAGCTTCGTCAGTTGGCTTTGCCCAATAGACTGACTTGCATCTCCTGAATTCTGTAGTCTCATTTCGTTTCGCTGTTCCATGAGTAGGAGAGTTTTGTCTTGAAGTTTCTTAATTTTGGTGCGGTGGGCTTTAAAATACTTGGACCCTACCGTACGGACAGTATCCACCACCGTGATGTTCAGTTCGTCCACATCTAAGCTGTTCTCAAGGGATCCGATGCGGTTCTGAATTTCGAGTTAAAAGCTCTCGGTGTTCTGGAGTTGTACAGGTATTGATCGGAGCATAGAGTTCATCATTCGAGATCTTTCGAGCTTAATGTTGATATTCAATGTGCCGGTGATCACTTCCCGTTTTAACGGCGCTGATCACAGAGACATCATTGAATATTAGCTTTTACGTCGACATGATAAAGTCGATCTCATTTCGGAATTTGCTGTCCGGACTCATCCAGGTCCATTTTCGATTTTGGGGTTTCCTGAAGAAGGAGTTCATCATGTAGAGGTTCTCCTTCTCCATAAAATCTACCAACATCTGTCCTCTGGCGTTATTGCCCAACTCCAAATTGCCCCACTCTCAACTCATCACCGCAACGCTTCCCCAACCTTGCGTTGAATTTAATAATTAATTACAATAAAAGTAATAAGAGGACTGGAAAAGGATAGTCAACACAGTCAATAAAGTTCAGTTTTAATTTGTAAAATTAAATAAATAATCAAAATATTTAATTTAAATCACTACGGAATATAATTTAATAGCACATATATAGTTCACACTTGCAGGATACTAAAAAACGTGTTGTGAATATAGAAACTAGAAACATGTGGATAAATATTATAAATATGAAAACAGTGATCAGAGGCGGCGAGCGTGCCAACATGCGCGACTAATAGAGATTCTATTTCTATTTTATTGGTAGCTTTTTTTCGAGACTCAATGTGCGGTTTATCGGTCAACTTCATGGTGTTACTTTTGTGTTACAGTGATGCGCGCGCATCTTAGAATTTCACTCTCATCATTTTTTCATAATGTGCCTAAAGAAGTATAACTTCAAAAATATTTTTGTTAGATAAAATATATCTAAGTACCCACCCCACTTAGATACTATGTATGTAATTATTTTAATAAAACTCATTTTTTAAAGGAATTTATAATTGTGAGTCCTTTTTGATATTATTTAATGATTTTACACTAACAGAACTACTGAAAGTCAATTTACGAAAACAATTAAGTTGTTATTTTCATAAAATCTATCCTTACTAAAAGTGTATATAAATACCTAATGCTTTCAGCATGAAACTTCGATAATTTAAATCATAAATTTATAAAAATAGTCTGGACGATGCTTAATTGTGGTTCGTTACTTATTTAATCTTTAAAAGCTTTCTCATGTTCTTCTTGGTGCTCGGTTACGTTAGTACCGGAGTTGTGGAAGTTCTAGGAACGATTGAAGAGCAGACATAACGATTTACTATAAAACTTTATAAGGAATAAATTTCTTGAAACAGTGAAATTTTTCTATCTTTAAAGTTTAAAAAAAAACTCCCTTTAAGCAGGTACAGTTTACTGCAAGATTTAAATTAAATTTATATCTACCAACGGCAACGTTTTAAACTTTAATTAACTTAAAGTTTTAGTAATTTTATTTGCGATATCAATATAGTACAAAACATTACTTTGACAAGCATTAAATCTAATTAACATTTCTTAGCGAGACTGTAAATGATAAAAATAAAAGCAAACGTGAGAGTCGTGGAATACTCTGTTGAAACGAAATTAAGTATAAATATAGTCTAGTCTTTAGTCGATCACTTTAATAAGTACCTACACAACTATTGTAACGAAAAAACTGACGGTTGTGACGGAAAAATTTTACACATTTTCGCCTAGCTCCTAACCGCCAAGTCCATACCTTCCAAAAGGAAACTTCGTTCTAAAATCAATTATCTCATTTTTAACAGATTTTTGAAAGGTGAAGGTTCTCTATTTATGATTTTATTTATTTTTAAGCATTTAACTGCTAGATGTTTAAATCTAAAGAAAAGTTTACTAGAAAAAAAAAAACCACGCGGACCAGGCAGCGGACGGGACTCGAACCCGCATCCTTCGCTATCCGGGCGAATGCACTGACCAATTATGCTACCACTGCCCTGATGGCCGCGTCGAAATTTTCCTAGCTTTAAGCTGCAAGGCAGCGCCATCTCTTCACATTGTAGGCAACCCACAATGTCAAATGAATACTTTTTCAGGTATTAAACATTTGAAAGAAGAAATAGCAATTATAGTTATGATTTTATTTATTTTTTAAGCATTTAACTGCTAGATGTTTAAATCTAAAGAAAAGTTTACTAGAAAAAAATCCACGCGGACCAGGCAGCGGACGGGACTCGAACCCGCATCCTTCGCTATCCGGGCGAATGCACTGACCAATTATGCTACCACGGCCCTGGTGGCCGCGTCGAAATTTTCCTAGCTTTAAGCTGCAAGGCAGCGCCATCTCTTCGCATTGTAGGCAACCCACAATGTCAAATGAATACTTTTTCAGGTATTAAACATTTGAAAGAAGAAATAGCAATTATAGTTATGATTTTATTTATTTTTTAAGCATTTAACATAGCATAACGTGGTAGCATAATTGGTCAGTGCATTCACCCGGATAGCGAAGGATGCGGGTTCGAGTCCCGTCCGTTGCCTGGTCCGCGTGGATTTTTTTTTCTAGTAAACTTTTCTTTAGGTTCTCTATTTGTTAGAACCTACCTATATTTCGTACTGAGTTTTGTGGACCGATTTTAACTCTTCTGGCTGGCTGACTACTGCCTTGTAAAAAGAGGAAAAATAACTTAATAACATGTATAAAAGCAGTATTCATATAAACATTAACATTTGGAGTCGCTACCATGTATGTCTGTTAGATCTCAGTTACCATTTACTGCTGGATATAGCAGCGCCGCCAAACGTTAATATGATTTCTTCGCGCCTCTCTTAAAGAACCCCAGATTGTAGTAAGGGGGGAATACGAGAATTCCACTTGCGAATAGTACGAAAAAAAGAGTCACCAAATTTCTTTCTATTCTTTGTTCGTGTAGGAATATTTTCATAAAGTCGATGTTTGAAAAAGTAATTACCTGTTCGATAAATAATTATGTTATGTTAGACAGTATCTATCTCATAAGAAAGGGTAGTTTTAAAGTTCAAAGTTTCTCATAGATCTTTGTATTTGATTAAAATAGGTTCTTTTACAACATCGCCATTCTAATTTGTTTTACGAGATGCTTTGAATCTTGGAAACACTGACAGGAGAACGCTATTGCTTTTTATTCTCCCCTGCTTTCTGCTAGCGAAAGTTTCATTTGGTAATGGAGCTGTAGAAATTTTCTTCAAGATGATTGAAACGCTGATAGCATTGCGTTTTCAAAAACATTGATTTTGAGAAACCAAATTTCTTGAAGTATGTCATTGTTATCAAGTTTTCATTATAGGGATTTACGAAAACGCTATTGTGTTAGATGGAACTTGAACTCATCACTAAAATGTTCCCTAAAACAAAATATGCCAACTGTCCGATGTACAATATGATTTCATAACAAACTTTCACACTAGTTTTCCAAAAATAATAATTTATCAGCTTCTAGCTGCCGAACTAGGCAAAATCCATATTTCAGCATCATAAATGAAGTTACTTTATCTTAGTATATATTGAAATGAAACAGACTACAATGATGATTTTTCTGTAAAGTTGTCCGTCCAGAATTAATTAGTCTTTAGTCCCTCACTTTTAATTTACGCGCACCTTAAATTTCTTTTAGTACAAATTCAGGAAGATTAACGATACACTTAACTAACTCTGCCCTCCCCAGCTCCCTAAATTACCGTATTAAACCTGTTTTCCACCAAAGAGACTAAATAGGAGTGATATGTCAATTTTATTGCAAGGTACTAAAGTAGATAATTAAATGTATTCGTTTCGCACTTCTTGGAAGATGAAAGAACGGCAAACAACTCTGAAACAATATCTTATAATGTCATTCGTAAATCTCCAACTCGGAACATTAAATTTCAAATTAATTTCATTAACATCGGACGAGATATAATTATCTTTGTGGTAGATTTGACACCAAAGGAATGGCATATAATAAAAGTTTTGTATTAATTCGTGTCTTCTCCTTTATCGTTACACTCTTGGCACAGCGGTTGCGGCCGGTACTTCAGCATCATCGGCGGATTTTGTAGCGGTGACCCGCCGCATAAAGCGACGCCATACCTCCCTCATGGCAACTTTTCGTGTAAACGATCATTTGTTATGGCTTTAATTTGGTCAGTCCATCTTGTTGGCGATCTACCACGTGCTCCGAGTGCCTTCAACTCTACCCGTAACGACAAGACACTCGATGGAGGCTTCACGATGGAGAGACACATGCCCGAAGGAAGCTAAGATGCAAGCTTGAACAACAGAGGACAACCACTGCTTGATGCCGAGCTACTCTTTGTGATTCTCTGTCTACTGAGAAATGAATATTTGATATTTTTTTACGAAAATATATAAAAACAGTGAACATTATTTTGTGTGCTGGCAGTAGCCTTATCTATGTAACATGGAATAAAATGTTACTAAAATGTGTTTATAAAGTTGGTTTTTAAACGCCTAAAATGTGTTTATAAACCAACTTTATAAACACATTTTAGGCGGAGGCTTGGATTAACTTCTAACAACTTCAGTGCTTATTTTAGCTTGCAGAGTAATAGAGCATATAAAGTTCAAACTTATGATTAAAGGATATTTTGGGGCTTTATGAAACCAAGATGCTAGTGAAACGCCCATACCTATACATTTTTGATTTACTCTGGTTTATAAAAAGTGGAAAATAAACTGCAAAAAAAATCTGGATTTTGGTTCTGTTATTGTCAAAGATTTAATAATGAAAAGTAAAAACTTTGAGATACCTAAAACTAAAATACCAACAGAAACGTAGCCTTGGGCGCTAATTATAGTTTCCATTATAATAGTCTTCAAACTCTCGTTGGAATGAGAATAGCCCTTACAATAATGCAAACGGGAGGGGTCGCTTCAACTCGCTCTTATTAAATGGACTTCATTCAGTTCCAACTTAGGTATTAGGTAATTGTCGGGCATTCTCATCATTCCAGATGATCTTAGTTTCAATCCATTTTGATCTCCAATGAATTTATCTCGAGCTTTAAATACATATCGTCGCTCTTCGCTTAAAATAGATATTGACCAAATCTCTGTTATTCTAGAACAGTAGTTCAAGCCTACATATTGATTAGTTTGAAAACGGAAACTTCAAATGTTCCTTTGCTTGAACTGGGTACCCAATTCAAACAAGTATCATTATTATTAATATGTAAGGGAAAACTTTCCCATTATACCCCTTTTAAGCATATTTTAATCGTGGAAGTGTGAAAAGAAAAGTTTATAGTGAGAAAAAGTGCAGAAAGCAATTATATTATATAAAAGTGCATTAGAAGTACATTAAATTATTGAAATAAAAATGACATGTTACCATGCGTTTGTGACACAATGGCTCAGACAGAAAAGACTCGCACAGAATGATTTAATAGAGAAGTTGCCACCCCATTTATCTCCTCCATTACGATCGAATATCGACCAAAAGGCCAGTCTATTTCCAGCTGATGTTAATTTTTTCTTAAAATAATTGATCAAGTAGTTCAATACACACACTAATATTTGCTTATAAAGTATATTTACATATCTTTGATTTGCGTCTTAACTTCACGGTCATCACATCAGGTAAGCAGCATAATTTTCCTACTTAATTAAAAAATACCGTATTTGCTTTTCCAAATATCTACTCTTACTCTCGCACTAAATACCTATTTAAATGTACCCATTCATGCGAACGTAATCATGACAAAATTGCCATCGCCTTCTCATTCCGAATAAGAATTGCAATCAAATTCCCATCGAGAAGGAGCCGATAGCGACGGACGATCCTGAATGCAAATGGATAGCTTTCAGACTCGTGCACTTATTGACAGGAACTTTGTCTGTTTTCCTATCTTCGTTGAAACATCGCTATTGTCCAATCTTAATAATGTTACTGTAGGCCATTTGCACCGAAATTCTTAACTTAAATCATTTTTAATCCCCGACGGAAAAAGAGGGGAGTTATTGTCAACTGTTGTGTCATATATAGATAGAAGGAGGCTTAAGGTCATAGCGCACCTGAACCACCCGGCACCCGATCAGCACCACCGTGGCGCGCGCGGTTGATTATATTCTTTGTATGTATTTTTATGCTCAGTGACATTATTTCTTCTTACATTTATATCATAGAGACATTTATACACATAAGGACTTGAAAATAAACAGATATATTAGTAGAAATGGTGAGCTAACAAAGAAAGTAAGATCCCTGTTTAAGTATAATAATACATAATATGAAACATTACATTGTCTATAACTGACTTACTTTTTGAATATCTATTGGATAATTTATTGGGCTTGACATTAGTTGTTATTGGTAATACTGGTAATTGCTTGGAGACTATTAGCACTAGAGAACTGCAGGCCAATTATGCTCGCTAATTGTGATATTGTTTTGATGTCTATTTCACATTACGTATTATGCTCTCCGAAAAATGCGATATCAAAATGACATCAACTTATGCTATGATGATGATCAACTCTATAAAATGATATCAACTTAAATGCGTATTACGTTCAACTTTTTGACTTAAAATAGTATCGCATAAACGTCAAAAATGTGATACAGGATATGATATTGATATGATCTTGATATGACATAGGAATGTTTCATAATACCATATAAAAACAATGTCAACTTAGCATCAACATCATATTGACATCACATTAGAATTTTATTACTGAAGCATAATTGACCCACTGTCATCTTGTAGAGATATGTAGGTATATCAATTACGCCGACAAAATGGTAGAATAAAATTTTGAAAAATATTTTATAATAAGCTTGTAAGGCCCTTCTGACCATAAAAATGAAAACTACGGGTGGTTCAGTCAGTCCGATTGATGATAGAGCTGGCTCTAAAAGAGAACCAGTAGCCCTTGATGATGACTCCAAAATAGTAAAAGTACTAAGTATTTTAGCTAATGAGGTTTTAAGAGAGTTTCACTTTCTAATATTGCACACAATTAATTTGTGTTAAATTCCAGTCTATAGACAAAAACCAAATTCAAAAATCTTTATTTTTCTTCTACATCAATGTTTACATGGTGTGGGTCTTCTTCTTTTAAGTTAACTTACCTGTATTAGAAGAAGACCGCTCCTTTATACCGGTCTTGATAAAGAAGAATACAACAAAAACAATTATTTAAAATATACTAATTACACCTGTGTGTGTGGTGTGTAAGTGTGTGTGTGGTGTGTAAGTGTGTGTGTGAATGTGTGTGATGTGTGTGTGTGTTAATGTGTTTGTGTATGTTTTCGTGCGAGTGTGGATGTGTGATGCGTTAGTAAAAATGCTTGTGAAAGGGTCTTATTATTCAAGGGGTTAATTTATGGGGCACACGCCTTCCCTATGGATGGAATAGGAAGATTGGGCCATGACCCACCACGCGGGCCCAGTGCGGATTGGCGGGTGCTAACGACTACAGATACAACCGGGACCAACGACTTAACGTGCCTTCCGAATAGAAATTTTTGGTCTCCCATCCAATGACCGACCACTGCGAAAGTTGATTAACTACAACGATCGCAGCCAAACGCGCTAACCACCTGCGCCATCGAGCTCCTCTGTGATATTTCTTAATTTATATATTATATCATTATTATTAGCTATCCATAAATGTAGTTTATCGATGCAATATTTGTTCCGTCAGTTCGTAATCCAGTCCCTTTAACCAGTCCGTTAGAATCTTCTTACACTAATTAACTGCCGTCGTATAAATGTGGTTTTTTCTGTTTACGTTATTGTATTTTGTAATAGATAAGTTATGAAACTGCTGCTGTGTAAATGCTGTTGAATGGAATCTTGTTTTATGACAGAGAGTGGATTTCTTTTTGAAATGACTGCAGGGTCTATTGAGTTAACTTTATAAATTTTAAGAATAATTTTTATTATATAAAGTTGTCTTACTGTTAGGATATCTGAATCGCCATATGACTTGGAAGTACTATACCTTTTACCTTTTTTTTAAACATTATCTTTAGTACTCCTATCTGAGATAACAGTACTAAAGATAATGTTTAAAAAAGACTCGTTCAATACTAATAAATTGAGATTTATACGTTCCGCCCCAGATCGTAATTCGGATCGGATTTGATAAGGGTTTTGTAAATGTATGTAATAAGTTTTGTATCTGTGATATTAATAGGTACTTAAATCACCATATCATCTTTCTTGCTCGACTTGCAACGGCATTTAGTTGAGGGTACCGCGATAAGTTTTTGTCAAGGGCTACTCCCAGATATTTGGTAGTTGTGACTCTTGTAACATTTTGACAGTTGCAATTGTTGGCATGGGATGTTGTACATATGTGAGCAGTTATTGTTAGTTCGTTTGTTAGTTGCATTGAGTCTTTAATAGAGAATGGGATAAAATTAGTCTTATTTTTTATTTAAAGTAAGTAGGTTCATATTCAGCCATTTAATGTCTTTACTGAGCCCGAATTCAGCTTTACGGAATACCATTGACCAGCTTTTTTCTTCAAAAAGTAGCGCCGTATCATTTGCATATGAGATAATTCTTCCATTTTCTAGCTTCATATTTGTAAGATCGTTCATATACGTAAGAAAAAGGGTAGGTCCTAACACACTACCCTACGGGACACCGTAACTCGCAGTTAGAATACTACTACCATGGACTGAATCAGCTAGTTTTACACGTTGTGAACGGTTGCTAAGATAATTGGTTATCAAACTCAAGAATGTACCCGTAATACCCATCCTTTCCATTTTGCGGAGGAGAAGGAGGACTGAGACGGCATCAAAAGCTTTTTTTATATCAAAGAAAACGATCTGCGTTTTCCTTTTTTGTCGATATTATTTGTTATTTGTTTAGTGAGATCATGAACGGCATCTTCTGTACTTAATCCTTGGCGGAAGCCATATTGTGAATCTGATAGTAACTTGAATTTATTAAGATATTTAACAAGCCGAGAATTAATTAATTTTTCAAGGATTTTTGAGATGACAGGCAGTACAGAGATAGGCCTATACTTATTGATGTCGTTTCTGTCCCCATTCTTGAAAATGGGGTGGATTATAGATCTTTCCAGAAGATTTGGAAAAATTCCCTGCTGAAAGACCAAAACGCTAAGGTAAGTAAGTATGGGGACAATTTCGTTTTTTGCCAGTTTAATGACCGCTGTGGGAATTTCATCTCATCCAGCAGCAGACCCCGACTTAAGGTTGGTTATTATAGAACCGATTTCAAAGGGGTCTGGTTCAACAATGCCTATTCAATGCGGGCATGATGGAAGTAAACCAAAGTAGTTATGTTGTGATTGGTTATTATTGATAATGGAATCTGCTAGAGATTTTCCCACATCTTTCAAATTATTATTTATGTAATTTGCTGATTCACATGGATTATTTTTAAAGGTATATAATTCTTTATTTAATACTTTTTGCTTATTTGGGTTGGTGATATTTTTTATACAGCTCCATTCAAATTTCGCTTTATTCACTAGTTCACTTTCATAATTAATTTTTAGTTTCTTTATTAAATAATAAATAAATATATACAGCCATGATAAGCTTCATATTAGATAAAACAAAATTTTATTTTTAATGATAAAAACGTACGTTTGACCGAAGCGTGAAGGATGTCAAAAATCCAAAATAATTCATTTATTAATAATCTAGCAGGATATTAGGCGCAATTGGGCGAAATTGGAGATATCATCATTTATTATACCGACTCCATACATTTTTTTTCCGAAAAAAAAATTAAATGCGCTGTTTACAATAGTAAATTTGAAAATTTATTATATCAAGCTTATACTAGGTATTGCAAGCAAAAAGGCGGCACCTTAAAAATAATTTGAATGTCTATGAAACGCGATTTTCAGCCACTGTGCGGCGCGGCGTTCTCACGTGGCCCACCCAACGTTCTTACGTTCACCCACTGCAGCGCGCTACGTCGCGTAGTGCAGGGCGGAAGATACGCGAGCGTTATCTGCCAATTGGCAATTCAGCTTAAAAACGCGCGCGGGAATGCGGCGCTACAACCCACCCGCAAAACGCCCTGCGCCTACGCGCCGATTGGCAGAATCTGCGCGCGTGACAAGCCACCGCGCGCCGACGCTTGGTCAGTGTGTGGTAGATCGCGGCATTTCTATACGAGCGAACTGAGATACTTGCATACAACGTTAAAATCTAATCAGCCTAAGCTGATTGTCAGCGCCGCGTCCACGAGAAGACGGCGCGCTGAGGTGGCGCTCGTCGTTGCCGGGTGGTTCAGGTGCGCTATGACCTTTAAACATCAGCTTTTAAAATGGATTGAACAAGCGGTTTGAAAATGCTTTTGCATTCAGCAGTATTACAGTAAATAGTCCCACGGGGTAGGGGATTGGGTCAGAGTAGACAAAGGCACGAGTGATATTTTTTTATATCGCAACTATCTATAGGCTGTGGTGGCCGCTAACCATCAGGCGGGCCATACGCTTATTTGCCACCCCTTTAATATAAAAACATCATTATTTAGTCACGTCTGTAAATTAAATAAACACTGAAGTAAAAGTCGCATGTTGACTGAAAATCCAGTTTACATTGAAAAAAACGACGTGTTGCACTCCGGGAGTGCCGGCAGAAGTGAAAACTTGAATATTAACGTTGTGCATTTTTGATATTTTGGAATGTTTAGGGAATAATTTTACACGAATTGCTTTAATTATCAGTATAAAAGTACTATCATGTATGTGTTAGAATACAATATTTATTTATTGCGCTATCGTACACAAACATGACAATTTACATTTTATTAAAAAAGTTTATCTCTCAGAAAAATCAACTTACATGAATCATGTTCAAGCGCGCTTAGCGACATCTATTGTAAAAAAAAAACAACTTACATGAATCACATTTAAGCGCACCTAGCGACATCTATTGTAATAAAAATGCATTATCTTCGCAATAAAGCTGCCACGTGGACGTCCTAGATAGAGACTTATTGTTATAATACGGTAAAATAAAATATTACTATGTTTAAAGTCAACAACCTTTCCAATTTTATTGTGTGTCATAATGCGGTCAGCCTACGTGTTTAACCTGACGTGAGTTTAACATTTTTTGCCCATACAAAAAAAAGTGTACAACGCCGCTAAAGAAGTTTTCACTTCAAAACATTAATGCGAAATGCTGTTAATAATCGATCTGAGTACAGTCGGTGTATGAGGTTAGGGGCTTCGGCGCCTCGTACGTGTATTAACTCAAGCTGTGTTTCCGAGTACTAGCGCATTCCTCAGATCATAAGCGTCCATTATCGCGATAATTAATGGCATTTCCCGTTAATGTGGCTCCAGCATGTCAAAGAGTACTCTTCTATTCTATGTAGGTATGTAAGCTTATTGACCGCTATAGCACAACATATGACTTTCAGTGTCCGTTGTCGATCGCGGGAAAATTCGTATTAAATTAAAACGCCATTTCTTTTTTACATGTTCACTCTTTCCCCAATGAAAAACTATCAACGCATGAAAGAGCGTACATATAAAGGCAGTTGGGCACACATTATACCAACTGGCACTTTTCATTTTCCTTTTGCGCAGTTTGTGCGGGACGGATGGACCGATTTCAATGAAATTTTAAGTGTGAATTTGAATGAGCCATTGAATAGATTTGATTCACAATTGGTGGACGATTCTGTAAAGTAAAATACAACTATTGAACTCGATAGTTCAAATTTTAGACATTACTTAAATATTATACGTCGTTATCTGGAAAAATGTGGCAATGACTATTGAAGCAGTAAAATTGTAGTCCTGGAAGAGTAACAGACAGGCAATTTAAGTACCTATAATATAAAACAAGTTAAATTGTCAGTATAAATATTTTGTTACAGAAACTTTTACTCTCTTTATTTTATTGTTTATAATTTTATCTAGCTTTATAGTAAACATATTAATGTATAAACTACTATGAATATAATAAGGACATAATGCTAATAATTTGTACTGTTACTATATTGACCGGGGCACATCAGTTTTATGCCCGAAAAATTATAGGTATTTACCTCAATGCTATTAAGGTGGGCTTAGTGATAGATCGGCTTTTAATAGAACAATCATAATAATATTGACAAGCAATTATGATAATATTTGATAGAAGCACAATATAATAAACAATAATGTTATGAAAGAAATGGATATAATCATGCTGCTTGTGTCCCGCATAGTTCCTTTTATACTTTTAACGGTGGCAAGCAAACAATTATTATTATTGCCTACCTGTTGGTAAGCGACCGGAGCGTAAGATACAAAACATTTACAAACTCGCAAAGGATATAAATAACGATAAATAGAATGAACACAAACATGGATATCATGAAAAAATATATGTTTTGAGATTGAGTAACGTCACGAATTGCAATTAGTTAGCCCTTTAATGTCATACTATGTTTTGATAATTGAATAATAAGAAAATATTAACTGACTGAACAATTCGAGTCCTTGTGGATTTTCAGCTCGAATTATAACGCCCATCTAGGGAAATTAACCTTCACCTTACAGTAGATCAATTTCGTTTCGTCATTTAAATAAACGAATTAACTTCTGTGTTGTGTCCTTTTACTGTTTTACAAGTGGAATAACACTGCCTTTTTTGGTGGTGTTGAGTTTCCGTCGGCGATAAAGGTTCCAGGGCTCCATGGGCTAGGGAATTGGGTCAGGGTAGGCAACGGTGCGAGTGTAATTTTTGGCATCGCAAGCGTCTATAGGTTATGGTGACCAACCATCAAACAGGCCATACGTTTGTATGCCACCGTTTTACCTAAAAAAACTAAGATATACAATTTAAAAGGCTTCTATTCTTGTTTGCAGGCGGATATAGCACATTCGGGCAAAGGCTACGAGTCGGAGGATGAGAACGTCAGCAGAAACCGGCAGAGGGCCATCGAGGAACGGCCAGCTGGGAAAGTCAACATGTACTCGAAACAGGTTTGTAAACAAAACAAACTGAAATCACTGCGTCCGGCAACAATCCTAAAATCAGTTTTTAGACTTTAACTATTATTAATTTTATGCGCTCTCAGTCACATTGATTCCTGTACCACTATAAGCTAACAAATGCAAAACACTAAGGTAGACTTTTGCTTAAATGTACATAAACCTGGAAACAGAGTTGTTATTTTTCCACTACAATGCGAGTTTTATCTAAAAGATCATCTACTGCATTGAAAATAAAGGACAAATTAAAAAAAAACTTTGATACACACTAATAGAGTTTCCTTCTTATTAGGAGGTCCTAAGTGTGATTACGCATTCACTAAAAAGAAAACTTGTCTGTTTAGAAATTCTTTAGCGAATTATTTATTAGGGTTCGGAACCAATTTGGTCGGTAGTACAGTACAATACCAAAGAATATAGATTCGTTTGACAGAATAGAACATGCAGTGTGACTATGGCATTTCTCCCACTAGATGATCAATAAACAGTTCCGTGGCCGAAACCACCCACATGACTAAATACCTAAATTATGGCCGAAATCGGAAACACGGACAAAAGTTTATAGGGAAAAAGTAATTTTTTGCAAAAAAATATGCAATTAATATTAACCAAATCTAATCTCGCGCCCGCGACTTCGTCCGCGTTAACTTTACTTTTTAAAGAATCCCACAGGAAATAAAAAGTATCCTATGTTTCAATCCAGGTTATGAGCTATACGTGTACTAAATTTCATAGAAATCGTTTCGGTATCTTTTGTGTGGTTAAGTAACACATACAAAATTTCACATTTATAATGTTAGTATAGGTATTACCATGATTATGATGATAACTCTTTTTGTAATTTATGCCTTCTGTGAATCTGTCCTTAACCGACTAAGGGAAATTAACCCAAGTTAACGGCAAGTTCAGTAACGTACATTACGTTACATTGCTTCATCTCTAGACACTCGATGTGTGTATTAGAGCAGGAAACCTTGTTACATTCATTTCCGGAACCCGGAAATCAACATAAAAACAGCCATCAGGGCTAACCTAACCTTGCATGTTACAAATGGGCTAAAACGTATTTAGTGAATTTAGAAACGCTAAATTACATTGTTTTTTTTTTACTAAAAAAGGTACTAAATAAAAATGGAAATTTTAAACAAGATTGATGTTATTGTAAAAGACTTTCCCGCATCCTAATGTAGGTACTTGTTTTAGGCATACAATTTGGGCAATTGTATTTATTGTTGTGCCTAACAAGCTGATACAGCACCCTTTTAGGTTATCGAAAAACGATTTGCCACCGTTTTGTACAGAATTTTACTTAATGTTCGTTTCCAAGCATTTAGGTTAGAGAGTATGTAGATACGTGTTTTTGTTAAAGACAAAATAAATGCTGACAACAATATTATATATGTGACACAACAATGTTGAATACCTAAGTTACACCACGTGCGCTCAAAATGTGTCCCAATTAAGAAGTGCTTGAACACCACTCAAGCACTTCTTCGTTCACGTAAGGTAATATTCTTCCGCTTTTCGAACTGTCATAACTCTTTGACGCTTGCGTTTTAATTAAGACCTTATACAGTATGCATGGCATTTTTTGAACATTGAAAGGTGACTTTTAATGCCATATCGTCTACTTAACATGTAAATTTGCTATCTCCACTTTATTCAAGGAGTTGCCTTTACGTAAACGATGTGTGTTGTGATGTGTTGTTGCGTAGGAAACAAACGCCATTGTTGGGTTATTTTAAACCAAAATGTTTTGTTAAGCAGACGATATATATTGTTTTTAACTACTAGATCATCTTACGGAGATCCGTGGATCGTCAAATGTACCTTTTAGACAGGTTTCGGCCACGATTTTGTTCATGTCGTTGTATAAAGTGTATTTAATATAGATGCGCGCAGTCTGTACATATTTGTCAAAATCTAATATTTTATGTAAGTTCTTATGTTTTGCGCTGTACATACTATGTTAAAACTTTCTTTATAATTAACATTTATTGTACATTCTTATGTTTGATACCGAGAAATTACGAAATAGTCGTATAATTTTGAACATGACACAAAATTCTTATTTGTTTTATTATATCAATCTTTAATTTTGCACATTCACAGCGTTTTTAATATGGTTAGTAATGAAAATATATTTTTTTAGGAATTCCGAGAGCAGTACTGCATCAACACCAAACAACTGGATCTGCTGGAATTGGAGAAGTCCAAGAAGGAGCGATTCCTCGGATGCCTCTCTCAGTACCATATTGAGAGTCCCTGCTCCAGAGCCAATAGGTTTGTGTTTGTATATACCTGGTATGTTATCTTTTATGCTTTTGATGATTCTCTTTAACATGGCATTATCATCATCAGCCTTTTAATGTTCCCATGGCTCGGGTACAGGCCTCTGTATGGATGGAAGAGAAGATTGGGCCATGAAGCACAACGCGGGCCCATAACGATTCGTGGATGCTAACGGCTGCAGATGCAGCCGAAACCAACGCTTTGACGTGCCCGCCGAAGCACGAAGGAGCTCGAGATATTCAGTTTTTGGTCACCCATCCCATGACTGACCATTGAGAAAGTTACTTTACTTCCACGGTCGTAAACCGAACGCGCTAACCGAACTCGATGGCGCATCGAGCTGCTCTTTACTGTTATACATTCATGTTTGTATAGATATATTATATATATAGCTATTTTCTTGAAATTATCATGGGGTTTGAAATTTTGACACCGTTCGGCTTCCCAAAAACAGAACACAGTAAGGCCCAGCGCAGATTTTTAGCTGTCCTGATTCACCTTGTTACGCTCTACAAACTAAAACGCCTGGACCTAGTAGTGCTACGTTACGTCGCCTTGAGCCTGAATTATTTTAAAAAGTTTAAACCTAGTAAGATACAAGATAACACTAAAACCACATTAAAGCACAGTATGTCTCAGAAACTAAATCAAAACACAGTATGAGACATGGGTGTTTCGTGGTTTTGAATTTGTTCTTGTGACATACTTGGTTTTGGGTTTGGTTTTACCGCCGAAATTGTGCGACCGTTACATAGTTACATTCACATATTCAAAATAAATGCGAACGGATGCGCGTGGTAAGTAGTTTGCCGTGTAATTTGTCGCGAGCATGTTGTGTTTTTGTTTTGCACCGGCACATACTACAGTCTAATATACTACTAAAATACTAAACTACTGTTTCATATAGAGATAGGTTGACAAACGGAAAAATAAATTTTATCCTATAAATACCCTCGAATAAGGGGGGCGAAGTAGCGGACCCCACTAGTTTTTTTTATAATTTAATTTCAATTAAATTTGTTTCTTTAACTTGTTGTTATACGACTAGAACTAGACTATGTTTTGTGTAAGTTTTCAGTCCGGTACTAATCAGAAAAAACAAGCATTTATTCCATATTAGGTCAAAAATGTATATATTTTGTATCCTTTTTAAAGCGTTTTAAATGGGTTATGTAAAAAAAAATCTAAAATACAGATAATCAATTACGCTTTAATTGATGTATAACAATTTATTACACTACGTTTAAATATGCTAAAGAGAGGCAAAAAACATTTCTGCTCGTCCTGTAAAATTTTCCAAATGTGGCTTACTGTGTTTTGGTTTTGGCCAGCCGTGTTGTTCATTATGTACAGCTTAACGATGTGTGTCGTTAAGCACTGTGTAAATTCAAAACTCTAATGAAATCGACATACATAATTCTAAGTTCAACCAGTCATAGAGAAGACAATCCTGGTGGTAATTTTCGAGATTCGTTTTGATAACAGTGAAAATGTTTGGCTGTCCGCTCGATGGTTACCGTCCAGTCCATTTGTTTATATGGTAAGAAAGAATAAGTCCAAAGTCAGTGTAAAATTAGTAAACTCACAAATGCAAAATAATCAAAATAGTAGAATATAATATAAAAATGGTTATGGTTTGGTATTGAGAAATGGTAGCTAATTACTTCCTAAATTAATTCCATATTTATGTAAAAAGTGCAACTAGCTGAATTGCAAATTGCTCGCGCTGTTCGTTTGCGTAGCACCGAACAAATAGTACTGTGAGAAGTTGTAAGAAAATGTTCAATATGCCTAAAAACTGGACTCCAACAATTTACAATTTTTCATGAGGCCCCATAAAATTTTATTATTTGAATTTTTAACAAATTATTCGGCTTTCGAATGAGTCGCAATGAGTTCTGTAACTTACTTTGTTTACGATCTAAAGACCCGTGACATAAGGAGAGACAGAGAATGAAGTCAGCCTGCACAGGCACACAAAGTCTTAATTTAAAAAACCATAACAGAAGGCTATAATTCAAAATCTTTCAGTTACTTTTACCAGTTTCCAACTAAGATCATCCACATAGAATTAATTCATATTCATTTCGGCAACAAAAGAGAATAGGAGACCAGCGTTTGAAAACAAAATGCAAATTTTAGCTTTCTAATTAGGGTTTCTTTTCGGGGCTGTTATTTCCCAGTTGGGTGAGCTTAATATGGGTGCGTCCAGGAAAGCGTTAGAGATGGGCCGACACTAGTATATACCGACTATCCGACTATTTTAGGAAGGTGTGTGTGGAATATTTCGTCACTACCCACCCGGCTTGCTCATGCACGACACGAGTCATTGCGTGGCCGCTGAGTATATAGTGTCGTGTTTTGTTTAACTACATTTTCTTCACTTTGACAAAAAGAAATCGCCTACTCCCAGATCTAGCCAAAACATTGACATTCCTACATCGCAACTTACCTCTACTTGATCACTCGCTGGTACTTAAGTTCTTACTCAATTAATACTTAATAAATAAATAAATAATAATAAATATTTCCGACACTCACACCAATTAGCCTAGCCCCAAAGTAAGCACTATAAGGCTTGTGTTATGGGATGGTAGCGTAACGGATAGAATACATATACTGTACATATATAAGTTTATTTATATAAATACATATTAAACATCCATGACTGGAGTACAAATGCTCGTATTCATCACACAAACATCTGCCCCCACCGGGATTCGAACCCGGGACCTCTCGAGTCGGCGACAGCCATGAAACACTGGGTACAAACCACTCGGCCACAGAGGTCGTCAAATGCCCAGTGATAGTTTGTTATGTGCCATATTCGTTGTGTTATCTGAATTACTGATGGATGCCTTATGAATTCCAAGTATCTTGCCTTATTTGAATATTCTTTTAAGGCTGTAGGTAACTTAAGATACATACTCTAGGTACTGTTCAGAAATTAAAAAACAAGCATTAGCGTTATCTAGCTCGGAAACGTGACGCAACGCGACGCCTGCATGCATATTTTAATTGAGCGACTCAAAACATAGCTTTATTTACTACACGAAAAGAGACACATTTCATTATTTAAATTCAGAATACGTTGCACCAGAATCTTTTCGTGTAGTAAATAAAGTTATGTTTTGTGTCGCTCTATTAAAAAATACGCGCAGCGTCGCGTCAAGTCGTGTTTTGGTGTGAGCTGACGCTAAGTTTTAGTTCATTTGTTATGTGCCGAAAATAATCGGCATATTTTGCCAAATAGTCGTTCGCTAATCGCCGACTTTAAACGATGCCGAATAGTCGACTTTCCCGATTAGTCGGTGGCTAGTTGGCCCATCTCTAGTAAGCGTCGAGACACCAGCCAAACGCGAGGATGAAATATTCTCAGCAATATTATGAAAGGAAATTCATGGCTGCCGAAATACACTCTTCAGTTTTTTTTAGCTGAATAATTCTTTTTTGAAACTACGCTGCTTTCACGTGCAGTTAAAATTGTCTGTAATCATAAAGACAGTAATCACTTCGTCTTTAAAATCGTCATTTCCTAAGTAGCCGTTGTCGCGAAATAATGCATATAATTTGTACCAACCATATAACAAAAACGCGTAGACGTTTTGGCGGAGGTGCGATTTTTTTTAAGCCAAGTGTGTAAGATTTAAAAAAAATGCTTTATTAACGGATTTCTGAGCAAAGTCGTCGATTAGACTGAATGCTTAAATTGAATGTTTGGATTGTTTAATTCTATTGGTATCACATAGAAAAATAAGTACAGCAACAACTTTAATAGAATTACAATCACATTCAAAGATAATGAGATAAATTTATGAGAATGATAAACTAAGAGCAAATCGGCGTATAAGTTAGATTAAACAGCGCTAAGATTTTGCAGTAGGCTCCAGGATTACGTATGTTACAGAGAAAAGAACACGAAAACTATATATTTTCACTAGCTACGATTCAAACATATCTGTTTCGATTCCTCAATATCCATCAATCGCTACATACATATCCACGGGTTGTTGAAACTTTTCTCGCGGCCCTTTTTTAGAATGGGCTCCAATTTCGGCTGCAAAAGTTCCCCGCGGACAATTTATTTAAGCACTTTAGTAACATTCGTTGTATAAATTCATCAGGTTTTTCGTTTCTTTGCTATTTGTTTATAGAAATAAAATAGAAAGTTAGGGCGTGGCGGTTTTACATGCTAATTAAAAAGAGAAGTTAACTCAATCTTGCAGAAGACCACAGTGCCATTTGTTGTTATTTTGCGACGGTACTCAGCGATAGATTAGGTTTGATAAAAAAGCATAAATGCCATGGAACACTCGGTTGGAATGAAGTTGGAGACCTCTCGACGAGGATGTGGAAGTGAGCTTGATGGTAGGGGCCACCATAGTTGCACCGAAGTCTGCTCCCCCAGAAGTATCGCGAGCGCGTATGTCTTTCACTTAATAGTGGCGTTCGTCGGCGCTCAGTACGCTCGCTTCTCTTCTAGCTCTCAGTCTATCACTGACTGCTCCCGTTCCATGGTCCATCATTCGCGACTTCCGGCTATCAATCACCGTTCCTGAATCATGACTCACCACTCCCGGTCCAAAACTTTAAACCAAATTTCCTAATAGTATAAAGTACTACACACCTCGATAGAAAGTGCTATTCCCAACTCGGGTGCCAAACTACATCGTTGGTTACTTTCTTTTACCCTCGGTGAACAATGTAGTATTGACAGACTTGACGTAAATTGATTATGAATGTGTCACAAATAAATAACGTCTACACCATGGGGTAAGAAATGTCGCAAGCGTCTTTAAGCTTTAGTGTCCTATTACCATTAGGCGGACCATAATAAAAACATGTTTAAGGTGACAAAACTCTTACAACACGGTATAAACCCTCGATTCTTTTATAGGAGGCGCAACAAATAACCCCATCCCACCTGATGCTAAGTTTAATTAGAGTCCAGTCGCGAAGATTAATGATGCGGCAGAAGGTGTGTCGCTCCTTTAATGATCAAAACTTTGATGAATGAACCAAAATCGATACTCAATACCTTTAAAAGGTGGTGTTATTTCTCTATGGTCATCTGTAAGCTGTAGGTTGGTTCTCCAGACGAGCACTTCAATTCTAGCGGAAAAACCCATCTTAAACGCGATTCGGCACCAAGCAATCTGTATCGCACATTTTCCCTTTTGAAACAAAGCACATCTATTCGAAAAGGTCTAATCCTGAATTACATTTTCTTTCACAACATTCGAGTTTTACTTTACTAAACCTATGTTTCTCCGACTATCGGTCTCCAGTGACCAATCCCATGAACGAACTCAAATAACACACGATCTTCTATTTCTATGTTCTATTTGTCAAAATTATTGCACCCCGTCCACACATTCATCCTGCCTTACTTTACTTACAAAAATTATACTCGGTCTGACCAACAGGGAATAGAAAAATGTTCGTCGTACCCATAGACGTATTGTATCGTAGGTTCGTACGAATAAAATATTAGATCTGTTTGAAAGGGTAAGATCGTTCATGCATAAGCAAAATTCTAGTAATTCTGCTTACAATAGTTACCTTTTTTATAACATGTAGTTTATATAAGTATTTGTCACAAAACAGTACCTAAAAATATTGTAGTGTTTTTTCTTTAGATTAAGCTGATTTTTAGATTGTATGTTGTTTAATTGCATGATGTATTTACCTATAAGTATTTGTTACGCTTGAACTTTAAACAACTCATAATGTTTGCATTACTACACACATCAAAAGTGTCTAGGGATCAAGCATTTTTATGCGGATTTCTTGAGATTGAGATGTGGCTTTGTAATAAATTTATGATTTTATAAATTTATATGGATCCTTTTTGGTGCATTTCATAATTTGAATCAGGAACTGTGAATCAAATTCGAGTAAAAGATGAAAATCAGCTGTCAATATTTTCCCTATAAAAACATACAACGCATTGAAGACATTATTAGTGCTACTGTTTCCCTACTACTGATTAAAACCAACGTTATTATGGAGCGGCGACGTCATTAAGCAGGGAAGAAATGCTCAGAGCCGTGGGAATGATAGAAGCTGGTTCCCGGCAACGTACTGTGGCTTTAGCTCTGAATACAAGTCAGAGTGTTATCAGTCGACTTTGGACACGATACCAAAGCACTGGTACCGTGGCTGAGCTCCATGGAGGACGGTTTCGCTGCACCACACGGAGACAAGACCGATACATTCAAATCTTAACTCGAAGAGCTCCAACAATAACCGCCATGATGTTAGCCGTGAGGCTTCATCACTCTTCAGGGAACTTAATTAGCGACCAAACAGTCAGAAACCGCTTGCATGAAGTGAACCTTCATTCCCGAAGACCGCTACGGGTACCACCTATAGCAATGCACAATCGTAGGATTCGATATCAATGGGCTCTTGAACACAGAAATTGGGCAGAAGAACGAAAGCGTTTCGTGTGCTTTTCTGATGAGTCTCGTTTTGGTATGAGACCGGATACAAGACGTATACGACACTGGAGAACCCCTGGACGCCAACAGCGATTAAAATCCTGCCAGGAAGTCCATCCTTATAGTGGTAGAACCATCATGGTATGGGCGGGTATTTGGATCGGCGGAAGAATTGAGTTGATTTGGATCAGAGGCAACCTCAACGCTCAAATTTATGCTGAGACGATTGTATCAGACGTCATCGTTCCTCTACAAGTGCAAATCGGTCCCTTATTTCAGTTAATGCATGATAATGCACGACCGCACACCGCAAGAGTTGTAAGACAGACTCTCGCCGCAGCTAACATCAATGTCCTGCCCTGGCCTGCTGAGTCGCCAGACTTGAACCCGATTGAGCATGCATGGGATATGCTACAGAGAAGAGCTCTGCCGAATATGGAGGGTATCCAGTCGCAAGAAGACCTTTTTTTTGTTGTTGCAACGAACATGGGCGGCCATTCCACAGCGTGATTTGGATGAACTCATTTTGAGTATGCCAAACCGATGTTCTTGTGTTGTTAGTGTTCGCGGTAGAAATACGGATTATTAATTGTTTAAGTTACCCAATAAAATTTTAGAGAAAACTGTTATTTCAGTCTTTTTTTCGAACTTTTGTGTTAGTGGTTCAAATGTCAAAAATCCCTTTATTAGGAAAATGGCAAATTTCTTTATTAATGCAAAGGTGACTTGGTTTATCGTTACTGTGACAAACGAAAACACTTTATTTGATGAATCCTTAAAGAAAATTTTAATTAATATCAATCAGGAGAAAAGTTATTGCAAAAATATATGTTGATCCCTAGACACTTTTGATGTGTGTATTTTTGGTGTATACAAATGTTGGTAAATCAATAAATGAAAAAAAAACATGTATCTATATGATATTCTTTATTCAGGGTTTTAATTATTATAAGAAATCCTTGGCAGTCCTGCTGTATTTTAATTAAATTTTACTTGAAAATTATTAAGGTAATATCTGGCCAGTTCTATATTTTAATAAAAGACAGTATCAGTTAATATACACGTAAAACCTTACAACCTGGGATCCTTTAAAAGAGGTGTAAAGAAGCAACATGCAGGCCGGCAGGGTGAGGTTGGCTGGTGTGGCCGGTAGAACTACTGTAACAGCTATCTTCGCGTCTGGACTTCACCTTCACTTAACATCAGGTGGGGTGGAGTCATTTGTCGGACTTATCTATAAAAAAGAGATGGTGATATAGGATCTCTTTTACATATATAGCATTGTCCCGCATGCTGGATCCAGCAAGATGGATAGTACGTAGAGGATTTAGGCTAACCATGTATTGTCGCTGAAACTATACATACTCGTAAGTACAAAATTTAATCTCAATCGGTTAGGCATAACGGCTATTCCTTAGCAAGATTTGACTCTATCATACATACGTACATATATACCAAGCTTACAGACATTCCAAGCTTTAATGAAACAGTGCATAGAACCAGTATAGCAGTTAACATTCCAAACATTGTAATGCCCGCACTTCACATAGCTATTCGTATTTGCTATTCGTAAACTTGAAAACAACCTTTCCTTTCATTGCCTAAAGAGAGCGCGATAAGAATATATATTTCCAGTCTACATTCGTGCATGTCCAATCACTTTACATTCCTTTAAGAGCCAGTCAAGTATACAATCTTCTAACTAAAGCCTAATAAATACGACTTTCCTAATTCCTGTGAATTGGGCAGCAAACTTGATTTCCACTATAAATAGGGGGTCCTTTCCAAAGGTAAAGGTAACAAATTGAGCGTTTTATTATTCTGCGCCCCTGTAATCGTATTAAGGGCGAGCGGGGGTAAAAGACGGCGCTTGAATATTTTTTGGGATTTTTTTATTTCCAAAGTTCTTCATTCCACGGGCGTCCTTGCCATAATTTGCGCGATCATATTACAGACGGGTGATTTATGAGTTTTTTATCAGGCTACCATTTTGCAGCTTGTAAAACCCAACAGAGCGATAACATAGACGTTTGGAAATGACTTAACTTTAGGTTGTTATTAATTTAAACAATGATTTGTAATCAATGTTCAAAATAGTTAAGTTACTGGTGTCTATTATAGAATCGACAGGCGTTGTGTATACCTGGCTGTATTCGCTCTTCAGCAAACGACATATTTTTAGAGTGCTCGATGAAAGTCAATCTATTTTAGGGTTCAACACAAAACTGAATTGACGCAATGTGTATCCCTGACGTAGAAAGGCAGCAATTCAAGGTAACATAGGAAGCGATTCAATTTACAACACGTAAGAATTGGAGCGCCCGTCTGAGGAAGTCACCTTCACCTTAAAAAAGACTATAGTAAAATTGCACCAACTTTTGGTGTTGTGTTTCTGTCGGTGAGTGTGGTTTCAGGACTCCATGTTGCAGGGAATTGGGTCGGAAGGGCAACTGCGCAAGTGACATTTTTGGTATCGCAAGCGTATAAAGGCTATGGTGGCCGCTTACCATCAAGAGGTCTTATGCTTGTTTGCTACCCTTTTAACATAGAAAAATACCCTGCGATACGTAGTGCAGGCTTAATAAGTAATTTTTAAAATACTATACTCTGCAGATATTGAAATAAATACACTGGAGCGATTCTACATCAGAAGTAAGTGAAATAAGTACTCGCACATAATACAACAAAGCCACCCAGTCATCGAAACGTAACTAATATGGTTGCATTAAACAAATAACTTTGACTCTTACAAAGAAAGTATTGCTTTTCCGACTCTATATTAATATCATTTCATGTTATTTGAAGATGAAAGAATCAAATTAGGTATATTTATCACATGATTCGTATCTAGACTGAAAACAAAGAAAAAGGTTTTCTCAATAGGTATATTGTCTTCTATCATTAAACTATTACCCAAATTATTTACTGCACTAAAAAGCCAAAAATAAAAAAAATATACTCTCTGTTTACTTCATTAGGGCCTCACAGTAAGCCATATTTATAGTTTATTTTAACATATATATATATAACTAAAAAAGCGTGGGGCACTATTCATTGCAATATTTATCAAATCAATTAATATATTACGTGATTCATAATGCTTAACATTTCTCTTAAAATTTATTAATGAAGCTCTCCACGCTTTTGTCAGTTACATATATGTTAAAATAAACTATAAACAGGGCTTACTCTAAGGCCCTAATGAAGTAAAGAGAGAGTATTATTTTGTTTATTTTTGGCTTTTTAGTGCAGTAAATTAAAGCGTGTTTTTAGTTTTGTAACTATTAATTTATTTTTCCCTTTTAAGTTTTCTTAGTACACCTATTCTTAGGTTTTTTTTAGTTTTTAGTTAATTTAGCAATTTTTTGTCCGCGCTTCTCTTTTTCTAATCTTTGTTTTCTTTGTGTTGCTGTTTCTTTATTCATGTAGTTTTCGCAAGTAGCTGGCATCTAAACGGTCAATCTCCTCAGAGGTCCGCGTGAGGAGGCAAGGCTACTTACAACAGGGTGTCGCCTAGTGCCCTGAGGTGACGCTTGCAATATGAATTTTTTAACCATCCTCATATCATTCATCCTTCGGCACGTTTATCATTCACCTTGGCTTGGGTGTTTTTATTACCTCTTTCTGTTTATTTTACGTTAAAGGGGTAACGTAAAATAAACAGAATATTTTAAGACGAATGTAATGTGCCTAAACCGACATGTTTACTAGTAGGAAGTCTAAGGTCCATCAACCATCTTCCAGTCCATCGTCAGGTCCACGTTATCAGAAAAAAAAAATAGAATATGTTAAGATGTCTTTACGCGATATGTTTACTAATAGGCAGTCCAAGGTTCAATCAGACATCTTCCAGTCCCATCATCAGACCAGCTCGATGGTACCATAATATTGTATTGTCATCTAATCTACATATAATTGCCAAGTTTTATTATGTTAAGACGAATCTCATGAGCCCAAACTGGATTTGTTTACTAGTAGGCAGTCCAAGGTTCCATCAGACATCTTCCAGTCCCACCATCAGACCAGCTCGATGGTACCATAATATTGTATTGTCATCTAATCTACATATAATTGCCAAGTTTTATTATGTTAAGACGAATCTCATGAGCCCAAACTGGATTTGTTTACTAGTAGGCAGTCCAGGGCCCATCAGCCACCTTCCAGTTCATTGTCAGGTCCTCGTCATCAGGAAAAATTAACAAAATATGTTAAGACCAAGAGCCCCATTGTATTGTCATCTAATCTACATATAATTGCCAAATTTCATGATAGTACAAGAATAAGATGTGCGAGTAATTCAGATTTTTAGATTTTATTACATAGTTACAAGTCGACCTAAAAATAAAATAATATGAGCAATTTCTCTTTCAGATCATCATTTCTATCCGTGTGCGTCCGTCGTCGAGTGCCCTCGGACGAGAATCTCAACTCCGATTATGCACCAATACAGCGATATCCCAGGTGAAACTTTATTATTTGGTCATTTATATGTTTCTAACAAAAAAAATATCGATTAATTCAATATAATGGATAAGCACAAAATAAAAAATAAAAAAAAGTAAATCCAGAAAGAGAAAAGTGAAAGCAAAAAATTTTGGGAAATAGGAATGTATTGGAATTGGATTAAGTGTTTTATTTTTGTTAAAATGTCTTTAATATTACTAAAATTGAACTATAAGTGATGAACTAAGCTTAATTCAATACCTTTTATTATGTCAAAATTGTGGTGATTGTTCTTTCACCAAAGATACATTGTTTTTACTGTATTATTCTTACCCACAAACGATGTCCTAGTTTCTAAAACTATCCAATTGCTTGAATCTGCGACTGATGATCGTGATTGTAGAAAATCAAATAAGAAATTTTGTTGGTCCATAAGGCATTCCTATTTATGGTGATGATTATTAAAAATCATAAAGAAATTATCAATATAACTTTTTTATGTTTTTATTACCCCCCTTTAACGTGAAATAAACAGAATATATTAAGACGAATGTAATACTTGCTAGTAGAATAGAATAGTTTACTGGTGGACAGTCCAGGGTCCATCAGCCATCTTCAAAACCACATTTGAAACAATTTTCAAATGTGGTTTTGGGTTTTTATTTAAATCAGGTCACAGATGCATCTAGAACATCAATAAATAAACCTGTCATGCACTGCTTAATTAATTTCTCGTCTGATCCAGTAACTCACTGGCTATATTACTAAGCGGTTGAATACCTACTAACTGAGGCTTCAGAGTAGGTGTTTAAGCAAGATAATCCTCCTTAAGCTCCATCGATTGAAGACGAACGTGAAATTCTCAGGGATTTGTGTAATAATGTGTAGCTTAAAGATATTTTCAGTTTTAACCACGCTATTTAAAGGCCTAGAAATACCTAGTTTTGCAAATGCTTTATGTACTGTAGGATGTTTTGATAAATCGATTTTCTACGAAATCTGCGATTTTGCGAAAATGCGGATATTTAGACATTGGTCAAAACATCTCTCAATTTTACTTAAAAAAGATAGGATGTTTGCGAAAAAGCGAGTCGCCTCAGTAAGATTATGAAAAGATTTGTTGGCTTATTACAAATATGCTTGTAAGTGTTGTGACCATAACGCGCGAACAGTCCGAAATTGTACTTCAAATAACTTTTGTTTTATCATGCTAAAGAATAATATTAATGGACCAATTGAAGAACTCTGGTAAAGAATTTGTTCCAATTATGTTCTTTAACATAATATGTAACTGACACTTATTTGGTTCTTCTTTGATTGAGGCTTTTTTACTACCTATACTTGCAAATAATATCAGAAGGCTTAGGAACAGATAAATCCACATATAACCTGGTTAGTTTCTCCTTAAATGAGATCTGATCTCTTTTTACGAGATACTGATAATGAATTATCGGAAAACCTTGAATGATGTGCAATGAGCGTATGCTGAAGCGAGTTTTTATATCTAAGTTTATCAAATCACGTTACAGAAGCCTATGACCAATTAACATTATTATTCTCAACGACTTACAAGCGCTGAGAGCGGAGAGGAAAAGATTAAAAGAAAAGGTAAGGTGTGTATGGTTGGAGTGATATTCAACACAGCTGATAAATTATATATACAAAACAAAACTTTGCTCACACATAACGTTAGATAGAGTTGAATAATCTGTTGGGTTTCGCATGATGGCACAAAAAGGCGGCCTTTCAATCAGCATTTAAGTGTAAGATTTAGGGCCTTTCAATTAGCATTTAAGTGTAAGATTTATAAATCTAAAGAAAACGTTACTAGAATAAGAGATCTGAAGTTTGGTGTTGCTTATGGGCAGGTTCGGTCAACCCACCCCGGCTCCACCCGAGGTGTCTGCACACGATGCCGACCTGGAGTGCTCCTACTTTCGTCGCCGTCCACGCTCCGTGTGCAGCCAGCCTGACCCCAAGCGGTACACCTGGATGCCTGAGGATGAAGACTTCACCCGGATGGAGTGGCCACAGTGAGTGCAGTGAAACAAACAAGACACTCAAACGTCTAGTAAACCATTATATTATTATCAATTTTGTTATTTTACATTAAGAATTAATGAATTACTAAGTAACTTAAGTGTCGAGGAGCTCGATGGTGCAGGTGGTTAGTGCTTTCAGCTGTGATCGTTGAAGTTAAGCAACTTTTGCAGTGGTCGGTCGGTGGATGGGTGACCAAAGATTTACTATCTCGAGCTCCTCCGTGCTTCGGAAAGTACGTTAAGCCGTTGATCCCGGCTGCATCTGCAGCCGTTAGCACCCGCCAATCCGCACTGGGCCCGCGTGGTGTTTCATGGCCCAATCTCTCTATTCCATTTATATCCATGGGGCCTGTGCCCCAGTAGCTTCCTTCTTTTTCATTTTGTATATACATTTGCAAACATTTACATATTTTTGCACATTTTTCTATACACATGCTATTTTTTATTTGTTTGTATTTTAATTATTGTTATGTACTCGTAAAAAGCTAAGTTTAATATTCACTCATACGGATATGTCATCTCTAAATGTTATAAGAATTCACTAACAAAATAGCTTTGTGATGATTATACAGAAGCAGTAAATAATACTTAAATTGATTAAATATTAATACCAAGATGACAGATACACAAAAAGCTGATTGAAATAATAATCAAACTGAACGTTAACTTTGTAAATTAGGTTTGGATTAATCCTTAAATGTTGAAAAACAAGTTTTTGTAAGGCTACCCGAATTCGTAAGTCGCAGTATCGAAATAGGGACAAAATTATCTCGGTCTGCTAAGTTTTGGTTCATTGGATAACTGTGAACAATGATTATTTTATTATGGAAATGAAGAAATATTGTTTCGAATAATACAAATATTGGCCCTTTGTCCCTTAATATATCATTTTGAGATTATCTTTTAATGCTGCAAGATTATGAATAAAATGAAGATTTAAACATCCTGGATTTGTCTGATGACAGATTTGTATATGGGTAAAAATCGAGTAACCTTCCGCGGTCACGGAAAGGAAGACGACGCCACTAAAAAAATATAGACCAGGATTCCAGGAACAATTTTTACCATTTCTTAGTATCAAGCTGAAACTGCGTAAGTAGCTCAATTTCGATGGGCCGTCCAACCTGTCATCTCATCATCAACATCTCCAGCCTTATATCATGAAATCGACCTATTCTATTACTGCTACCCCTGTTAGTTACTATAATGAAGAAGTGGGATAACAGAAAAAAACCTGGTGTCTCACCTAAATGATACTACTCAAATGGCGCTCGAATTCTTCCCTGGTCCTACCACCCTGTAAGTGGCTCTTATTTAGCTTTGAGTTTATCATTTTTTTCGAGTGTATATGTAGTTGATCGCAGATGACCCTTACAGCGTTACCGGGTTTGGAGACGGCGAGATCCTAAGGGGACCTCAAGCCGAGAATTGGCGAGTGCCCCTAGAGGTATTCTTGGCGGATGGCATCTCCCCACGAGGGGAGTCTCCTCTCCGTCTGACGCCTCTAGACTAGACCACTCGAACCTGACGAGGGAATTTTTCATTAGGAATAGAGCAAAGTGATCTACTAAGTTTTATAGAGAACATAAATATCTACAAACAAATCCGTAATACCCTATATCTAACTATTACAATTTTGTCACAACTAAAGGATTAACTGAGGTTTCACCCGCGTTCATTTGAGGAAAAAGGTTATAGTGAATCAAACTTTAAATATGGGTATAAAATGCTATCGCTGATTTTTTTATAGAACTTTTAAAGGGGGACAATTCTATCATACATATTTTTTGTCTAACTTTAGTCATTTACGCACGCTACGAAATCTCCCAAACGGAATATTTTTATCCATTTTCAACATTTTACTTCGATTTTATTTTACTGGACGCAGCGTCATATTATATAGCCTTAAACCTCAATTCGTCAATAAATGCACTATCAAATAAAAATATATATTTAAATCGGACCATCACTTCCTGTGATTTGCGCGTTCAATAAAAAAAATGGTGCATTCGGTACAATAGGTCCTAAACTACGCAAAACAATTTTTACTATCAGTTAAATACATTTGGAAGGTTTATAATTATATAAAGAAATTCACTGTGTATAATATCAGCCTGAGAACAAAAATCTATAGTCTGTACTACAGTTCAATACCGAAACGAAGCGAGGGTGGTTTTCACTAGTTTCACTATAAACTCACCAGCCCTTCCTGTTTCAACTGAATTGTCCAAAAGCAAATATTCAAATCTTTGTATTCCATCCCCTTCTGAATTTAGCAAAAAGAATAGAGCACCGTAATGCTCTTTCGGGGTATCGTCGGGCAGGCACAAATGACTGCGAAGTGCTCGTACAAACCCTCTGGATTTACATAACCGTGAAGAAAAAGGTTCATTAACTCGACAACTTTGCCTTTCGCATAATTGATTTCAACGTGGCCGCTTGTTAGGAAGTTCCTTTCCACAAATAATTTATTGTGACAAGTGGTATTGTGAGGGATTGCGTCGGCCGGCGTAATGCGCTGAACAAACGGTGATAGTCAAGACGATGGAGCGATTGTTTGCAAGGAAATGGCCTAATAAGAAAACATCTCACCCGAGATTGTTAGTAGTAATAATATTGTTAGTAGAGTACAATGTTGGATCATAGCTTTGTACTTAACGCTGCAAGGTAACAGAGAAATACTTGACATTTATCTGATTAATTTCTGTTTCCATTGTTCTTGAGTGATATGCTAATGAGGATTGGCGTTATGTTACTAGAATAGGATACTTACATCTGGAATTACATTGTCAATCTTGATTTTATTATTTGAATAAAATAACAATTAAGTAATTAAATCTATATGAAGTCATTGGGTTGAGTGAAAGTAAATGCCATGATATAATTTAACTTTCACTTCCTACAGGTTTTAAATCTACTTCTAGTTCTGAATTTGTAAAAGTACTCAGAGAAAAGTATTACTAGAAAAAAAAACACATGGAGCATGCACTGACCAATTATGCTACCACGGCCCAGATGGCCGCGTCGAAATTTTCCTAGCCTTAAGCTGCAAGGCAACGCCATCTCTTCGCATTGTAGGTAACCCACAATGTCAAATGAATACTTTTTCAAGTATTAAACATTTGAATAAAGAAACAGCAATTATACTTATGATTTTAATTTTATTTATTTTGGCATTTAACTGCTAGATGTTTAAATCTAAAGAAAAGTTTTACTAGAAAAAAATCCACGCGGACCAGGTAGCGGACGGGACTCGAACCCGCACCCTTCGCAATCTAGGCGAATGCACTGACCAATTATGCTACCACGGCCCAGATGGCCGCGTCGAAATTTTCCTAGTCTTAAGCAGCAAGGCAGCGTCATCTCTTCGCATTGTAAGTAACCCACAATGTCAAATGAATCCTTTTTCAAGTATTAAACATTTGAAAAAACAAATAGCAATTATACTTATGTTTTTATTTTCATTTTTTTAAGCATTTAACTGCTAGATGTTTAAATCTAAAGAAAAGTTTTACTAGAAAAAACATCTAGCAGTTAAATTCTTAAAAAAATAAAAACATAAGTACTCAGAGCTTCATGTGTGGGATGAGTTCAGACTTAGGCTGATATTGTCTGCCAAGCTTGCCACCTCTCAAGTAAAATAAAAATAACAAAGGTAGTTGGTTTTTACTTTCAAGTATCCTGTTTTTATTTCAGATCGGTAATAGAAGATGCCGCGGGATGGCCGCAGAACTACAGCGCCGACAAAATGGCGTCTGTAAGTCGCGGAGGCTCGCTACCAAGACCGCCTTCTATAATACCGTAAGTATTTAGAAAGCTAAAACTTAAGAGTGCTTGAACGATCTAGTAATTGGGAAATTTTAATCAGGAAAACTCTCGTTTGCCAAGCCACTTGATTTAATTGTTCCTACTGTTTAGGCAAGAAACTTAACAGACGACTTAAAATACTTGTTGGTGTGACGTTTACGTAGTGTGTGAGGTACTTAAAGTGTTTGTGACTTTTCAAACCGATTAATATGGTGTTTTTGTAAAATTCAAACTTTAAACCTAGTGCATGAACTAAACGAGTGTGCTTGTGACCACACGACTTCAGTGAATCTTCTTTAGCTCCATCTGTATGTTAATATTATATGAATATATATATATATATGTGTGTGTGTGTACAATATATACATGTAGGTATGTACATATATATATTCATTTACTAGCTATAAGAGAAAGAGAAAAAAAATGTGCGCGCACTGTATCTATCTACTACTATCTATCTATCTTTCTCTTGTTTATATCCCCCACTTAACTCTCGTTCGCCTCGACCGAACACACTCCAACAAGTCAAACGTGCTTAAAGAAGTTTCAATTTAAAAATCCAGGCAAGTGCATGTGCATGGGTGTGATTTAGTCAGTAAGAGTCTGACGTATCCATGACGATTTCACACCCGCTCTCCCGCCATCGGAGTAAACAAAAAGAAATCGGCGGTTATCATTCGTACTAAAAAAATAATTAATATCGAATTGATTTTGAGTTCGAGACGCAGTTTGGCTTTGATTAAGGTACTTTAGTTGAGATACATACATACATTGATATTAATTGGTTTTTAAAAATTTAATATAGAATATAACAGTCGTCTCCCACACCCTTAATGGTTGACTGGTAGAGAATGCCTATGGCATTAAGTCCGACATTTTTGGTATTTTGGTAAAAAATAATAAAATAAATAAATAAAGACTCCTGCTCAAATATATATATTCCATTTAAATTATATATCTATTAAAAACAGGATTATGATGGCTTTAAAAGGTTTAATCCTTTGACAAATGTTTTGCATGTTTTCACCGATGGTATAATTACTTACATCGAATAATAAATCTTCAATAGATTATACATAGATAGACAAAAGAAAAAATATCAGCTGTACCTTGACTGTTCGAAAATGGTTAACTGAAAAACTGGAATTATAATTTGTCTTCAATGTCAATCAAAAAGGTTTCTAACGATCAAAAGCTGCCATAGATTTTGTCCTCACTTGGACATTAGAATAATCCTCTAATTGTTTTTCTGTTACGATCTTACCAGTGCTCAGTGAGTCGCCCTGCAGTTGGCGATTTATTAAGGGCCCAACTCGAAGTTTGGACCGAACAAACGTTGTCATTTATTTCTCATTGAATATGCTTAGAAACTCCTTCACTTGTTTAAATGTTTAAGAGCGTACTCCTTCCTTAAAGGCCAGCATCGCATTTGTGATACTCCTGGTGTTGCAAATGTCCATGGGCGACGGTGATCACTTACCATCAGGTGAGCCGCCTGCTCCTATGCACCCTATAACATAAAAAAAAATGTTGCTTTATATTCATGATATGCACAGAAATAAACTTAAGATGCTTAACTTTTTAAACTAATTTTTTTGTGGCGGATAAAATTTCTAAAGTATTATAGATAAGCGGATTGAATTGGAAACTTTTAAAGTGATTAATATTCTAATGTCAAGTTATTCAATGAATATACTTATATAATAACAATAATAACATTTTATCAATATGGATATGGAAGTATAGCTCTCTAACAAAGGCCGCTAAAACTTGGTTCCAAACTTATATCACTGAACTACAATACTAACAAAAAAAATCTTTGACAAATCAAATCTCTACAAATGAATTTGGCTACCTATTCATTGGATAAAATAATGTTAGAGTGAAATTGAAATACTAACCAAGCGAGTGCGTACGACACAGATTTCTTTCCTGTGATAAGTTATATTTGTTTCCGTTTTAATTGTTTCTTGTAGTCTTTTAAGCCACTGCATAGGAGATCATCTTTTTTCTTGGATTTCTTTCATAAATGGCGAAAGCATCTTTTATTAAGCGGCGACAGACTAATCGACGCGTTGTTCGCTCATTTTACACCCTGCCCACTTGATCGCAGTTTGCGTGGTACCATTTTTAAGCAGATTTCGTGTTCCATAATCATTTTTAATTCGTTGAGCGATTGTAATAAGAAAAATATCTCTCCGCTCTGTAACGGTTACTCTGAAATGGCCCATTTGTAAAATTCTAATGGTTCTAAGAGTTCAGTCAAGAATTAACTCAAATATCCAGGCAACGTTGATATGACATTACACGTCTTCAAAAATCTGTAGTTTGTTCATTTTATCAGTTTTGTTTTTGTAATTAATAGTAATCAAATTCATTACATAATTTCCCAGTATCAGGCATTCATTAGACCACGGTCTTTCACATGACCCACTAACATCTCATCTAATTACTTTAGGGTGGGTCCATGATTGGCATTCCTTAACAAGTTTGCAGGGTAGTGGTTTCGTGAGAGGCTTACGTTAGCCTATATCAATATACCGGTCAACCTCAATGGAATATGTTGAGGTTACCTGATATTGTAACTGGTATATTGACGAAAGCCCCTTAATACAATAATATTTTAGGGAAATATTTCCTTGAAAGGAAGATAGAAATAATTTCAGTGAAGTAAGCTAGAGGCTTTAGGTAATGAAATAAGGTTTTTTTTCTTTTTTTTCAAAATTCTGCTTTTAGTTTGGCTTTAGGTCGCCAGCCAGTAATATACAAGCAGGTAGTAAGATAAGACCGAGGTAAGAAATATTTCAACTCTGCTTATTACTAAAACTGATGCTGTAATTTTTACATCAATAATTCATCGAATTTATACAGGTCTATCTGGAAAGACTTTAATCATTTTAAATAATTAGCAAACTTAAAAACATGAAATCGAGTTGCTAATCCCCTTCTCTTTGAATTCTGTTAAAAAGTAAGTGTAGACCATATGGGATGTCTGGAAGTAAAAAGAATAATAGTTATTGCACTTAGATCAATTCCCATATGGGTAAAAGCTTCTTCGCGCTGGTTTGGATCAAATAATGTAGAGAGAAGGTTATACAAACTGCTTTAGGAAAACATTCCATTATCTGGATTAGCTATAAGGAAAATCCTTCGTACTTTAATCAATGTTGTCTACATTTCCTGAAATCCTGCAAACCCTCTGTCTCTTTGTTAATTTTGCAAAGACTCTTGAAATATTAAACTTCGCGTTTGCTACATCATAATAGGTGAATTTTCCAGCTGTATCTCTTCATTGTCTTACGCAGTGCATATAAAAGAAAGGCATCCCAGTCTCATTAAAGTATAATAGACTTGAAGCGACGGCACAATACCGCCTGCTTTAATGCAGTTATAGTTCTAGACTATAAAAGCTTAATGCATTTTGAAGCACTAATTTGAATAAACAGAAGCAACTCTTACAATTTTGAAGAACGAAAGCTGTTCATAATTTTGCTTTTATAATATTATTTTTAATTCATAAAACTTGTGCTATTTTAATGTAAACTAAGTATTTAAGAATGATTGATGCTATTTTTTAATACCTACCTAAGTGTGGCGACTACTGAACACGAATACTACGCGAATTAATTTAACTACTTACACGTTCTAATTGCAATGTACCTCATTGAAGGATGTCAATGTCACACTGTAATTAAGAATGTAGTCTTGATTGTAACGTGGCACCTATAAACTTAGGACGTTCTGATTATATTGAACTTGATGTGGTTTAAAGTAATTACTTGCTAGATGTTTAAATCTAAAGAAATTTTAAGCATTTATCAGCTAGCACTTAAATGCTTAAAAATCAAAATATAATTACCATTGCTCTTTCTTCTTTCAAATGTTTAATACTTGTAAAGGTATTCATTTGACATTGTGGGTTGCCTACAATGCGAAAGGATGGCGCTACCTTGAAGCCTAAAAATACTAGAAATAATTCGAAACGGCTATTAGGACATCGGTAGCATAATGCTCAGTGTGTTCGAGTCCCATCTGCTACCTGGTCGTGAATTTTTTTCTAGAAAAATTTTCTTTAGATTTAAACTATAAAACGGGTAAATTATACTAAAGTGAACACTGCACTGGTCCGTTAAAGCATTAAACGGGTGGTTTTCTTGACAATTTCAGTTGCCCTGCGCACCCGCCGATACCCCCGCCTCCCCCGCCACCACCTCTCACAATGCCACCCCACAGGTATCGTAACATTATGATTTCTTAATGGGCATTATTGGTTTCATTAAAATAACAAACTAGTTGTTTACTATATTTTGATTATTAAAGAAGCCAGGGTCGATAATTTTAAAAATGGTAAAAAGTGAAAAAAAATATAGTATCATGAGAAGGTAGAAAATATAACAAAAATGAAAGGAAAAAGAAATTACGGGCGATCTGAGGTCGGGAAGGGGGAGGGGATGAGTAAGGGTAAAAAAACGGTTAATCACGATTTCCGGTAAAACTGCAAGTCCTATGAAAAAAAGTTAAATCGCAAAGTTGTAGGTAATAAAAAGATCTACAACTTTTGTATCGACACTTTTTTCATATAACCTCAAAATTTATGTGATACATTATATAAAACAATATATATATTATAATGAATAACCAAGTTTTTGGTTTTTTATTTTTATTTTTTTTTATTTATTTTTATATTTTTCCAAAAAAAAAATATTTTACCACGAAATTTAGTGAAAACTTACCTTTGTATATCCCAAACATACAGTATTTTTTTTTATTTAAAATATTCTTTTTTTCACTTTATTTTGACTTAATATCGAAAAAGCACCCTAATTTTCAATCGAAAATAGTCACGTCAAAATATCTGCTTTTTTAAAAAAGTTGGTGTGTTTCTTGTTTATTGAAATCTCTACTTCCTGATGCTATAAAAATATACACTACTATGGTAAATGTTCTCAGAAACTGCAAGTTAATAATGAAAAAAAGTCGAATCCGAATTGTTTTTTTAATCACTATGTATAATTTTGAGCTATCTATTAAAATTTACACTTTAATTACTCGAGATACGTAAGATTTCATGTTATATTGATAACCAATTAATGTAATGATGATAATTGATAAATAATAATGTTATTGATGTAAGTTTTCACTAAATTACGAGAAAAAAATATTTTCTTTTGCAAAAAATAAAAATAAAAAACCAAAAACCCAGTTATTCGAATTTTTCACAGAAACTTTGTTGTACATCTTTTTATTACCTACAACTTTGCCATTTAACCGTTTTTTACCCTCCCCCTCTCCGACCTCAGATCGCCCGTAATTTATTTTTCCTTTCATTTTTGTTATATTCTCTACCTTTTCCAATGGGTTTCATAGTACTATAATTTTTTTTGGTCTCAAAAATTATCGACCCTGGTCTATTATAATGTCTTAAGCTTTCATGGGAATTTGCTTTATAGTAAATAGTGAGTTTGTTTTTTTCAAACTCCTGATATTTTGGCAGTGTCGTCTGGGCTGACATTCGGAGACTGTGACTTATTTCTTTCTAGATTTTTTCTATTTTAAATAATAATTGTTTAAATAAGCTCAATGAATGCAAGCTAAATTGGGATTTATATAATAATACAAGCGCGAACGACATAGTAGATGTATGCAAATTTACTAGTAAAATTGCATGAGCGGAGCGAAAATGTTATCCTGTTTCACTTCCGCTCCCAATATAACCTGCGACTTGTTGTTTAAAGAAACATTCCTTTAGTTTCAGCAACTCAACTCATTCACTCACTACACTTCACTACCTACCTGAGCTTCAAGTGCTTTTCAGAGTAGAACACAAATGATACCATTGTATATTTTATTTATTTTCTCACTAGTATCATGGACCTAGATGGATTATTATATAAATCCTTTCTTATTTTTAATTTATATCAATGATTTGCCTTATTTTGTAAAGGATAACCATGAAATAGTATTGTTTGCGGATGACACTTCACTTTTGTTTAAAATTAAACGTAGGCAGTCGCAAATTGACGACGTGAACAAGTCTATTTCTAAGGTAGTCCACTGGTTTAACGTTAATAATTTACTGCTAAATGAAGGGAAAACTAAGTGTTTGAAATTTGTTTTACCTAATGTTAAACAGGTAAAAACGAATGTAAATATAAAGGATCGAAATGTGAGCCTTGTAGATACCACAGTGTTCTTAGGAATCACACTAGATTCAAAGTTGCAATGGGGCCCACATATTGATAAATTGTCGAAGAGACTTAGCTCTGCAGCATATGCTGTAATGAAAATACGTCAGTTAACGGATATAGAAACTGCCAGATTAGTCTATTTTAGTTATTTTCATAGTGTAATGTCTTACGGTATTTTACTGTGGGGAAATGCCGCCGATATTCAAACAATATTTGTGTTGCAGAAGCGGGCTATTCGATCAATTTATAATCTTAAAGTTAAGGACTCTTTAAGAAATAAGTTTAAAGAAATAGGCATAATGACGGTTGCATCACAATACATATATGAAAACTTAGTATATGTCAAAAAAAATATTAGTTTATTTACTAAAAATAGTGAAATACATACACTTAATACTAGAAGTAAAAATAAGTTAACTTTACCTGCTACTAGGCTCCACAAAATTAATAACTCGTTTAGAGGCCTCTGTGTTCGCTTTTACAATAAAGTCCCAAGCAATATTCAAGAGTTGAGCCTGACTAAATTTAAATCGACTATTAAAAAAACTCTTATTAAGAATGCTTATTATAAAGTGTCTGATTATATTACAGACAAAAATGCTTGGGTTTGAACTGTTCCAACCATTCCAACGGGTATTTCTATATGATATATATTATGGATCATGTGTTGATGATACTTTTATTGAAAAGCTGTATTTAAAGCTGATTACGTAAGGAAGAATATCAGACTATTTAAGAAGATTTGAATGACAAAACGGCGTGGTCATGATTTCTCCATTGTTTTTGCTTTGTAATTGTTTGCAGTGTCCTACAGATAAATGACTTTAAGTTTAAGTAAATATGTTGTGGTTGATATAGGTGGTTATGGGTAGTCATGCTCTCTTAAAAGTCTCTTCGGTGGTGTCGTGTGAGGCGGGTCGTTACGTTCCCTAAAATATGGTTGAGCGAAGCGATGGCTGGTTCATGCGTCATGCTCGTGAACGGGTGCTGCCAGCGGAGATGAGTCTGCCCTAACTACTTTGATATTTAAGATATAAATGTTTAATTACACCTATTATAAATAACTCTGTTTGTATTTATACTGTGTGACACAGCAATCAAAATGCAGGTGTACAATTAATGTATAATTTCACATTATGTAATGAAGGGTGACTTCATGAATCATCTCTGAAGTCATTTTTCAACTTGACGACTCTGTAAATGATAAAACAGGGAGAAAAAAACAGCCCTTGCTGAGTTTCTTGCCGGTTCTTCTCAGTACAAGGTCTCCCGCCGTAGATTTACGAACCGATGGCGTAGCTTCTCGACATTCATATGTGCTTGTAACAGCCTAAACTGAATAAATGATTTTGATTGATTGATTGATTGATTGATTGATGAGTTTATGATTACTTTAGGCAAAATCCCAAACCCTTCAACTATTTGACCTAAATGTTCTGAACAATAGACTTATAAGTTCGTTGTAAGTTAAGTATTAAGTATAGGTAATGATTATGCATGTCTATCCACTGAAAAAGTGGAATTAGAATATTGCAGGGCCGGGAGGAACGTAATTATTTTGCTAAGACAACTCTTCTTACATCATTTGTTTATAATCGAAGCACCTTAACTTTATCGACCAAGTTCGTTATGAATCTTCTTCAATTGGATTGGAAAACAGCAATTACTTTCAAATAATAGCTTTTTAGTTTTGAAACACGTACACATAAATTGAGTAAAAATATCTAATATGAACCTTTGCTCAAAACATTCACTACATTTTTTGTATTCAGTTTTTAATTTTATTGATACAACCGCTTTTTTGGTTTCCGTTCAGGTATCAGACTCATTAATCGCATTTCGCTGTTAGTTTTATATGTTGAAAATAGTACGATATTTATGATTATGATCTATGGCAAACCTGTAAAATGAGATATTTAACGGGCAAATGGATCCTTTGTGGGTTTTGGTAGGCATTCACTCCTTATTTATGGAAACTGATTTGTACACAATCACGCCTTTTAGGACCCTGCCTTTGTGGCACCCCGCTCTTTGTTAATAATGATGTTACAGATAATTTAATAACATCAACCGTAGTTTCAAATGAATTTATATAACAGGGCCTCCCACGGCGACCTCACACGGAGGGAAAGTATATTAAATATTGAAGATAGGATATTTTACTGAAAGAAGACATCATTTATTTTTAATGCTAACTACTTTTTTTTTAAATCGCCTGCTACAACTGGGAATCAAACTCGTGAAATTTCAAAAAAAAAAACACGACATATTTTATGATAACCATCGAAATGGTTAATCATAAGAATTATTCTTTGCTAAATAACATATCATTTTAAATGAGAGGAATGTCTTATTACGTAATAAAAATAATAAAGTGATATACTAACTGTAGTATGTATGCATTTCTTTTTGAACTCACAGTTACATTGCGATTGGCTGAAATTTGTAAAAATAATAATTCGAAAATGGAACGTATAAATTTACAAGCGTCTGTTTTTTCATTTTTTGTGGGTTTCATTTTTGTTAATTTGCAATTTTTTGTTACTTTACCTACCATGGCGTATCAAAATAAAATGAATTTAATAGAAGCTTACTTTATGAACCACAAAGACATATCATTAGTTTTGCGTTGGTACCGCGAAAGATATCCTGATAGAGCTATACCTTCTCGATATGTGTTTAAAAGGTTAGTGGATACTTTAAGAAATTTAGGACGTTCTGATATGCACTTACAGGAACCACAGCAGCGGATGATAAACATCAACGTTGATGAACATAACATTTTAACTTACTTTGAGGCGTAACCGAAGAGTTCAGTGAGGGAAGGTGAAGAAGAAATTGGGATTTCAAGAGTAGAATACACCGCGTATTGGAAAAATAAAAGTTTAAGAGTTATCTTAAAAGACGATTAGTGCAATAATTACGCCCGTTAGATGCTGAAAGACGTCTTAATTTTTGCAACCATATTGAGAGGCTCATCCTTGAGGATCAAAATGTTCTGGACACCATTATTTGGTCAGACGAGTCAAACTTTAGTAACAGTGGTATATACAACCGGCGTAATAATCGTATTGGTCCAGACAAAATCCCTTACGAATCCGCGAAACTAATGATCAGGTGCGTTTTTCTTTTAACTGTTGGTGTGGCATTGTTAAAAACGAGGTTCTCTTAATACACTTTTACGAAGGGAATCTGTACACGGAAAGGTATCTAGAAATACATAATATTTTAAGAGGTGAGGTCAATAATCTTCGAGATGTAAATCGACAAAATCTCATTTTTCAGCAAGATGGGGCTCCGGCTCATAGCAGTAGGAGAACTGCCGAGTTTCATAATGAACACTTTCCTTCCTGGATCGGTACTTATAGACAAATTAGATGGCCACTGAGATCCCCAGATCTAACCCCATTGGACTTTTTTTGTGAGGTTATGTAAAAGATTAGTATACAAGAACCGGTACGACAGTGTGCAGGAGTTACAAAATGAACTCACGTATTATTACAAACATTCACCACGCAAAGATAATGAAATTGACAGGCAGAGAAATTATTAAGAGTGAGAATTTGCATACAACAAATTGAATCACATTTTGAACATTTGATAAATTAAATATTATTTTTTTCTTGCACCGTCTCGTTTCTATTTTAGTTTGTATTAAATAATTTTAAATAAAATGTTAAATTTAATGACTTTTCTTTCATTTCAAATGCTATGTCATTAAGCAAAAAATAATCCTTATGATTAACCTTTTCGATGGTTATCATGAAATATGTCGTGTTTTTTTTTAGAAATTTCACGAGTTAGATTCCCAGTTGTTGCATGCGATTTTTCAAAAACTCCATTATTATTAAAAATAAAATGATGTGTTCTTTCAGTAAAATATCCTATCTTCAATATTTAATATACTTTCCCTCCGTGTGTGGTAGCCGTGTGACTCCCTGTATATAGTTCTAAACATGGTGAAGGAATTTTAATACTGAACATGTAGTTATATATACATATTATATGAAATGATTTTGATTTTGTTGCATAGACACATTATTGTAATTTTATGTTAGGTAGGTTATTATTAATACTGAAGAAAAGATTATCATAATCAACAGAATATTAATCATATAAATACTTTTTCGGTATAAAGATCCGATTTACTACTTTGATTCATCTCAGACTCCTTCATATTTATTATAAAAAATACAACGCACTTTACGACTCCCTAATTATTTATTTTTATAACATTTTTTTCAAACATTTCAATCTACTAAAATATTGAGAATATAATATCCAAGTTTGTTCAACTTTTTATTCCAGAACAAAACACGTATCCTTCGCTCGATCGCACACACTGACCACATTTGATGACTCTGTGATGCCAGCCGCTGTCAATAGATTCCGAAGAGACTGCGAAAGGCTATTAGATGGAAGAACAGCTATTAAGGTATACAATATCAATCAGAAATTAATATACCAACTCAATAAATTCTGATATTAAACCGATTTAAATATTTGTTTAAATATTTGAGATCACATTATTGATAGTATTAAAATACTCCACTAAATTAAAAAAAACTATTTGCAGATAACTATGTTGTTTAAAAAAAATATTTTTTAATCAATTCACACTTTATCTCAAAAAAAATGGGATCCATATTTACTGTTTACTACAATATTATTAAATAGTTACAATTAATTTAATTTTAGCCTGAAGCAAAACCATACTCAACACTGCCAGTGATATTCCAACCGTATGCACCATACCCTCAATATTTAGCAGCGGCCGGTCCAGCCCCTATACATTATCAAGGTCAAATGCCTCCAATGCCACCATTACAAAATCAAATAAGTGGTCAAATGACTACACAATTACCAACACAGATGAATGCACAGATGCCCCAACAACAAACAACCCAACGACCAGTGCAGACGGAACCAAAAGTTTTAGTACTAGGTAATAAACAAATAAAAAAACCTGTGATTTCATAATTTTAAAAGATCGATAGGTTTAATTATGTAAAAACTAAATTCAATTATTGCAGATAAAAAAGGAGTAATGAGAACTCAAGCTACGCAAACTGAAGTCTGTTTAGGAAGGAAACCACTACCACCTAATTATTTATCTTTGAGTCCAAGAACAATCAAAAGGGTAGAGTATCATTAAAAGAAACTAGAATAATTTCTACATCTAATAACCACTACTCAGATTTTTTACTAGGTGTTGTTATTTATTACAGGTAAAAATGGTAGCTGCGGGAGTACAGACAAATGGTATTAATGTAGGAGCTAGAAGACTTACTAAATCATTTTCCGAAGTAGGTGGAGATAGGCTAGCCGGTCTCGATACTGCGAGTGATATCAACGCAACAGTTGAAAGGTAGATTAGAGATTAGTAGATTATTATAATTTTCTGCTTGATTTCTAAATCTAAAGAAAAAATTTATAAGAAAAAAATCAACTCGGTCAAGGTTTCAGGTCGGACTCAGACTCAGATGCGGAAGACGCAGATCTGAAACATTAACCGAGTTGATTTTCTCTTGAAAATCTTTTTAGTCAAAAGGTTTTAACAAATTCTAATAAATTACGATCGCATGATTTTATCAATTGTCAAATGTTATCTTTATTTTCGCAGTTTTATCAACAATGACCACGAAAAACTTCATAGAACCCAATCTGAAGAACCACCAAGGTCTCCTAGGTCACCTACTTCAACAATACCTCTTTCCCCTTTAATGCAAAGGATGGACTCTGACGAAGTCACTTCTTCATCTGTGAAATCAATAGCTTCATCACAATTAGATAAATCTTCAGAAATAAGCGCGTTACAAAGACAAGCACAAGAATATTTTCAACAAAACTTTCAGTTCATTCACGAAAGTGATCGAGACGACACAATCGACGATGACATGGATACAATAGAAAAGAGCATGGCTTTAAATAGGAGAAATTTAGAATACTTACAACAAGAAATCGCAAAACAAGCAAAAGGTGAAAGGTCATTGCGATCAATATTATCTAAAAGTACAAGCGATGCTTCACAAAAAACTATAAATTCTTCCCATCCATTTTCTAAAACACCGACGTTTCATTCGGATCCATCAACAGAGACCTCGGCTACAACAACAGACGATAGTGAAAAGAATGAAAAGGAAATTATTATTGATTTTGAGCCCAGGCCCGATGATGAAGCAATACCGTTTACTACATTACGAAGGAAAAATAAAAGACTATTGCAAAAAACGCTATCAGAAGGGGAAATTCTTTTAGACGTGTAATTAGATTTTGATTTATCTTTACAACACATTCAAATTAATTTTGATTGTTAACACTGATAACTTTGTTTGATTAATATTGTTATTGAACTTCAACTATTAATACAATTATTGATTAGATATTTCGTAATAATTTTAAAACTATAATAAAAGTACTATTAATTTTATTATTAACTGAACTCCGAAAACTGCTGTTGCACTCAAATAATATTATGATGATTTTAGACGAAAATCTGAAGTTGGTTCTGGTAGTGACAGTGTAAAAGACGCTCCTATAGTAATGTCGACAAGCCAAGAAAATATGACAAGAGAAGATAGAGAACGTGAAGCAAGGTATCGACAATATATTACTCAAAATTATACGCAAACTCCAATTAAAGATGAAGGGATCTTTGCTTTTGAACCTGATGGATCGTTTAGGTAAGTCTTTAAGTTATAACATGGTAGAAAAAACAAGCACAGAAACTTAGGTACATTGCACCATTCATTGCAGGTTTTTCACTTGCAGTTAGTAAAAAACTTTTTAATTATTTTTTTCTATCATGGAGATGAACGTTGCTAGAATACTGTTATTATGATCGCCATAAGCATTATGACTGCTATTAGATTCTTGAAGCTTTAATTTTGTATCACGCTATCCATTCCATGCTCATTCATGTAAATTCTCTTCATAGTTCTTCAGACGGAAATGGCCCATATGAAGATTTTCATGAAAAGTATATTAGTTACAAGCATGAACCATTTAGAAATCGAAGCGTAAGCTTTGAAGAACCAAGTGAAATTATAAGTAGAAAGGATGAAGGTTTCGAGCACAGGTATGGATGTCGTGGAAAATTTTCATGATTGCTTTTCTGATTGCATCGCATAGTTTGAATAGAGCTTATTTTCTTATAATTTATCCATTGTAGTTACCTGATAAGTTAACGTCATTTAATTGCATGACAAATTGTTAACCGATTTTGATATAGTATTCTTTATTGTAAAACCATCCCAACTTATTTTTGTGTCGATGTTGTAACCTAAATGTAAAAGTAACTTTTTGTAATGGGTGTACTACAATATGCCACATTCTATTTCAGTACTGCAAAATCAAGCCCAGGTTCTCCAGAACCCGTGAGTTTAGACATAGCTATAGACCAAAAAGTAAAAAAAGCAAAAATATCAAATAATGTTACCACATCATTAACACCTCTGGATAAAGTCTCACCATGTGCTTCAAACGAATCACTGACAGTTGATCACAGTAGGTAAGTATTTTAAATGTTTTCCTGTTACCTAGAAAACCAAACGATAGCGCGAAGAGACTTAACAATTTTTCACTGATTTTCAGAGATCATTCAGACGGTTTATGGAATGAATCACAAACAACAGTATTACAAGTTGACTCTGGCACTGAAAATGGAACGGTCATTAGGTAATGTATTTTAAGTGAATGATGCGGTGGTAACCATTTTTGTTTGAATTTATTTCATTTAAATAACATCTACTTTCAGCTCATCAGATCTTAGTTCTTTAGCAGCATCACCAGGTGCATTAGCATTATTGACTCCTACTTCAAGAAGAAAACAACTGCTTATATTGCAACATCAACAAAGATCATCGTTAGACACAGATGTGTTAGATGAGGAATTTGATGCATCACAGGTACTGCAAAGATAGAGATAAATGGTTATAATTGGGATGATGAATAACTTTTTTCATTGCCTATCAGATAGATTATTAAAAACTGTTGACAAGTATTTTTTCTTTGTTCACATAGGTACTTTGATGCGCTTTAGCTTTATAATTTTTTGGATGATTGACAAAAGGAAAAATAAGTATCCATTATTTTTAGATAATCTGTCGGATTTTGTTTTTATAATTCCTGTCATCATCCCATTGTCACAAAACCTATGATCTTAATACTTAGAATTATTTTTTGCAGAGTCAGTCACCAACATCCCCTAGAAATAAATTGGATACATCTAGTTCAAGTTCGATACAAGTAAGACAGTCACTGTCACCGCCAGCGGTTGTGCCAAATATAACTCTTCCAATTACTAAACAACCAACTATATCAAAAACTTTGTCGACTATAGTCTCTCCAAAACCAAGTCATACGCCAGCAATTGCAATAACACATCCAAGCTTAGATCTATCAGATGTACCATTCAAACGAACACCGAGTTTTATAAATAAAAAACGCGAGCGGGCTTTAAGCCCATCGAGAAGAAAGGATTTACAAAAAAAAGCTCAACAAAAAGAGCCAAATGGTACAATTCCAAATAAAATTATAGAATCGCCATCAGAACCATCATTGGCTAAAGCAACGAGTAGTGAGACAAGTTTGGCCAGAACTGATTCGGGTAAAATTAACACAACTGATGTTTCTGAAAGCACAACCACAACAGACGATTATGTGACAGCAAACTCTGATAGTTCAAAGAAGAGTAGTAAAAACCAAAACCAAAGTAAGTTTGCAATCATTATTTAAAAATAATTAATTATAAAATGGGATTCTAGTTTATTACATCTATTATCTCTTACAGATCCTGAAAATAATAAAACACAGGAAGGTTCATCATTCGAAAGTGCGTCGAGCTTATACTCGTCAACTAGAACTGAAAATATTGCCGAAGACTTAGTATTACCAATTTATTCACCCCCTTTGCAAATAAATGATAATTTCATTGTTCCTGATCTATCTTCACCACCATTGCCATTACCTGATCGATTGCCAAAAACCAATGTAGAAAAAATTGAAGTAAGAGCAGAAATTAATTCAAGTTTTGATACTTTAAAGAGAGAAAAGACTGAAATTTTTAAATTAAAGGATGATATTCCTAGGATTTCTAAGGTAAAATTAGTTTTTGTATGTATCGACCTTAGGGTCACATTATTATTTTTGTCCCATCGCGTTTCAATTACTAATGTTTTTATTGTTCTAGATTCCCATGCGTGATATGATAAGTGGTAAAAGTAGTTCAAGCGGAAGTTATAGTATAGGTGGATCAAATCATAATGTGACTGAGGATGTTGAGGATAAAACTCCTACTGAGAAAGTAAAAGACATTCCAGCAAAAGCAGAAATAAAAACTAAAGAAGACAAAGTAACGAGTCCGATGGTAGAAAAAGAACAGTTAGTTCCTAAGATGATGGTAAACATTTTTTTATGTTTTAGCCAAACCATATAAAATCCCTATTCTAACAAATGTTTTCATCATTGATAATGCCTGTATGTGTTTCATTCAGGGTTCATTATCTGATGATGAAAGAAGCGTCCATTACTCATCATCTGGATACTATGAAAGTCCTGTAGAAGATGACGACGATGGTGGTTTGAGTAAGTCTGAAAATTATAATCATAATTAAGGAAAACATAATTATTATCATCAATTAGTTGCTAATGAAGCTATATTTTATTTCAGCTTACAAGCATTCACAAAAATACAGGACAGCAAGACCTAAATCGTGGTTGGCAGATGAAAAAAGAAGAAAGAAAAAAGCCTTCACGTTAGAATTCTCAAAATCCTATGACGACTCAGTCTCTACGTCACAAGATGATTGGGGTAAGAAAACCAAAGACCCTGATAGTGTTAGTCAAAAGTCTGAACGTAGCAATCCGTTTAAAACGAGTACTGTGAAATCACCAATCGAAGATAAAGCACCAGAACCAAGGAAAAAGAAAACTCATTTTGTAGATAAACCAAAAAGTGTCCAATCTTCGCCTAGAGAACATGTTGACATAGAGAAGACAATTAAAGATAAGAGTTTTAAAGAAAAAGACGCACCAGAGAGAGAAAGTAAAAGACCACCAGAAAGAGAGCGTTACGTAAAAAGAACGAAATTGAAAGCTAAAAGTCCCACACAAAGTAAGGCTCTTGACGGAAATCATTGCTATAGATCACAACACTACGACAGACGAGAAGGCGTGGGTCCAAATATGAAACTACATCTTAACATACCAACTTCGGATGATTCAAGTGAACAATATAGAAAGGAAGGTAAGCGAAACTAAAATGTTGTTCATGCCATTTATGCTGTTGGCATCCAATAAAATGGTAAAATTCATAAAATTCTAACATCTAAATCAAAATTTTATCACTACCAATTTCAGGTACTGGAAATGGAAATGTATCCCCAAGAAAACACAGACGTTTAAGAGATAGTCCGCGAAGAAAAACTGGTGCTAATTCAAATTCAATAAAATCACCCACATCGGGCAATAATCATTCAGCATATAGGTGGGTTTAATTTACTTCTATATAAAATAAAATTATATTGACTGTGGAGTAAGACAAAAATATGAGTATGAGTATAAAGTAGAGAGCGTAACTCGGGACAAAACAATATTATCTCAATTATCAAATAAAATTCTTATTTCTTTTCACTAGTTGCATATTTTTTTTCTGATAAACTTACGTTTTAATCTCGGAATGCTCACCATTTTTTTTAATAATATTCAAATAACTCACATCATTGTTATAGTTGTAGGCCCCGCAGGAAAAGCGGTTCTAATGAAAGCATATCACTACCGGGCAGTTTGCCCAGGAGAAAACAATCTATACCCACGGTTCCCTGTTTAAGTTCACTAGAAGCCGAAGACATTGAAACTACACGAACTCTTGTCAGTGCCGGATCACGGTTAACTCCTTTGCGTTACGTCAAAAGTCCAAACACCTCACCCAGACACCACAGAAAACAAGACCGAGGTAAACGACATGAGGAATTTATTTAAGTCGTTTTACATAATTTAATGTCTATTTCTATTAATACATATTTTTATTTTTAGAATGCACCGGAAAGTTTGCAAAGGCAGCGTCAGCTGAATCACTCCGTTCAGTGTCTCCAGGGTCTGACTCAGTCTTTTATTCAGAACAAACAGAGCACAGCTTTGCAGGGGCGGATGGCGAAGCTAAGGCTCATTGTTTGCACTGTGGCAAAGAAGTTCATATCGTTACTGCGACACATGATCATGACAGCAGAACTTCACAAACAGATGTAAAAATATGTTTCTTGTTGCAGTAAATTATGTGAACTAAGGAATTTAAAATAAATGACTGGTCATAGGATATGTCAATTGTATTTGTAGAGGATTAATTTAGAGTTTTATTCTAGGAATCATATGCAGATGCAACGCCTGACATAGTTCCAGCACCAGCAGGATTCGCTGATTCACCATCTTGTATTAGTTCCAAAAAACACGCAAGTGGAGCTCGTTTATATAAGAAATTAGATAAAAGATATCGTTCTGAAGATAAATCAAGACATTATCGTAATCGACAGGATGTCCGTGCAAAGGTAATTTATATTTTAATGCCGAAGTATTTAAAAAATCTTACGACGACATTCAAATTGGAAATGTTAATGCACTTGTGATTAGTTGCATCTGATTCAAATCCCCATTTACAAATACATTTATAGGAACCAAGTATATTTAAACAATCTTCTGTTGAATTGTCACAAGGGCTTCGCTCAGATAAGCATTCGTTAACATCAACGCATATTCCATATTCAGACTTAAAGATAAAACCCACTTTGTCGCAATGACAAGAAACATTCCACTTGTTAGTGATAATGGCTTTCAAATTCGTATTTTCTTTTCTATCCAGAATGCATGTTTTCTTAGAAGCTTCTCTCTTACTATTTTCATCAAAACACGGATTGACAATATTTTCATGGCACTCATTTTTAAGTCCTACATGCTTTAGTGGACAACAAGGATCTGGACAAAAACTGTACTTAGCACATGCAAATGAATATCTATCATTAGCTCTTGGGTCACGATTCCTATGTCCAAACTCTGGATCTAAACAATTCGCAAAATTATCACATGTATCACCAAGCATTGAAAGTGCTGGAGTTCCTAACATAGTATACCAGCACATATAATATGAAGCTGTCGTGCGCCACTGAAACTTTTCGATGAGGTTGTCAAATGGAAAACTGTTTCTTTCAGAATTTAATTTAGACTCAACACATTCAGAGTTTAAGTTCTTTATCAACGTCTCATTGTCCATAGCATTTTCATTTATGAATGTAACAACATCATTATTTCTAGTAAAGGGCACACTTTCTATGACATTCTCCAAATATGTTATACATTTATGAAAGCTTCTGTCACAATTTTGGTATACTTTCCAGTGCAAAGACCTCAGAACAGGGACTGGAAATTTATCGTAATAACCAATTAAATCTTCTTCTGGTCGTGCGATATAATAGCGATGATCCCAGTCATTAAACTTGTAATTCCTTAAGAAATGAGCAATTTTTTTCAACGCGTTAGAGATCCATTTTTCATCTGGAACCTGAAAAGGAGTGTCCAGAATATGTTCTGTAATCGATGGGGTCATATCACGAAAGTTACTGTCCATCCCATTTTCACCATTTTCTAAACCGCTTATGCTCAAACAAATTACAGAAAAAGCAATTAAAGTATTTACTATATTATTGACATCCATAGCTGAACTTACACTTCTTTAACCCATAAATTATCGATATTATTGTCATAATAAATTTTATAACACGTCAATCACAAAGACAGCATAGATAAAACACATTACTTTTTATTGTTAGTTATTAAAAAAGTAAATGGCTTTTTTGATTAGTTTTATTGTATGTATTTTTTATGGTTATGATACCGATTTCTTGCAATTTTCTTATAAGTAACCACTCTATTAACATCACTTCCTACATTTGAGGCCTATGCTAATGTTAGTTACTTTAGTTAATAAACTAAAGTTGATTTTATTTTTATAATTGACAGTCTGAGGAAAGAGGCAAAGAAGAATATGCTTCAACAGAAAAACCCCAAGATACGCGTATTGCTCGATCCGCTGGTAATAGTTTGGACAAGTTGGGTGGTTCCAGTGCTAGTGCAGATCCTGATGGTAAGTAAAATAAGTTAGATTCAGTCGTGGGAGTCGTTTGGTACTTTTAGGTCTTATTTGCTTGCGCTCGATATAGAATGAAAGTTTATAGTTTTCTTATTTTTTCGTAAATCTAGCTATTACTTCTATCATGGTTTTTTAAGCCTGACGATAAAGAGAACTATGCTATAAAAGTCAACTTTAGGGCCCGCAGTGCTATTCTCACGCGCGGATCCGATATAGGTCATACATACCCCTAAAATTAAAATTTAATGTGTAGTGAATTTTACCGAGTGATGCCCTTCTCTAGGATATGCATTAAAAACTATGTAAGTTAGACCATGATGGACGTTTATGGCCATCGGGACATATCTAAAAACAACTTTGAGATTATATATAGCTGCTGATTCTCTACGACTCGCTTAATGTAAAACTATATTTACTACGTTCCTTTGCCTGCTTCTCTGAGTATACACGATAATAATCAACGTCAATTTACCAAATTGCTAACTGAATATTACAGGCGCGCCATTAGATCTATTTTATTTTACTCAAGAAAGTATTAGAACTTTACAAACTAGCTTGATTGTTATTAGAACTTTACAATCTAGCTTTCATAAATACTTACAAATTGTATATTTAAAAGCCTTATACTATTTTGTACTGACGGTCTATCCATAAATAACGTCACAGGAAAATCATGATTTTTTAACACCTCCTCAATCTTATCACTGGTGGTTAACCCCTCTAGGGTAACGTTCAATATTTTCAATCTAAAACCGAAAATATAACGACCTTACTCAGATAAATCAAGAGTAAGAGACGTCTCTTTGAAAATATTCAATATCAATGACGTTTCTGAGTTCAGTAGTTTGATATAGATTTTAAAATGTGTGATGTCACGAAAGATATTATTTCTCTCATCCCTGAACACAGAATATCACACTTCGTGTACCCGACCCACCCCTGCCGATAGATTAGGCATCCCCTTAGCCTTTGAAGTAATCAAAGACACCTGAAGATTTAAAGGAAATACCTTTAAGTAATCAATATGCTATATTACTAATGATGGCAGAACCTGAAGAATGTTCGGGTAGTTCAGAAGGGGCTGAAATCGGCAGCCGCGAAGAAAGGGGTGTCTATGCTGCTCCTTGGTGGTGTGGAAACTGGATACTGCTTTCGGAGAATGACGACCATTGGACAAGAATTCCTCCTGGTAAAATATTCACCATTAATTTAAAACAAAAAACGAGTTCCTCAATTTTTTCGGAATTTTCGTTTTAATGGCATTACTTCAAAAAGTTTGGATACAGATACATATCAACAACCTACTAATGTACTTAGCTAAATAAATTTTGATGAATTTCATAATACTTTCAGATGTAATAGAAAGACTGGACACCAACAAGGATGACCCAACGGAGTCAGAGTCTGAATTCAACAAACGATACGTAGCTTTGACTCACAGACTCGTACATAGGAGAGCTTGTATAGAGTTAAATCGACGCCAAGCGGATAATACTTTTGGTGAGTAAGAGACCTTATTCTCAATACTTATTTAGTTTTGTGTGAAATGTATCAAATCTGATCTAAATCTGAGTAGAAATGGTTAGAAATCTTTATTAATAAGCTCTGAGTGATGCTATTTGGTAGTAAATTATTAAGTTATGCTTAGTAATATTCAACTTTTAAATTAATATCGGATAGTTATGTCATCGTTAACTACATATTCGCTAACCATTCCACTTCTTAAGTGACGCGTGAAGTTATTTCTAGCACTGTTTCTATTTCAATCCCGTCTCTTATTATTTTAGGGCTGTCACAAAATTCTTTTGTATCTAAAACATTCAATCTACTATTAGCCATGTTCTGAGTTCTGACGCAATATCAATTTATATTAAGTCGATTGCATGGAACTCTTGACCTTGGTATGGTAGTGTTCTTATTCTGATGTTCTTAGAAAATAGATGCAGTAGTAAAGTGTGAGCATTTGGATGATAAAATTAATTTATAGGCCTAACGTTACCGGTTCAGACTAAATTTATTTCTGAAAGAGTTTTGCACGTCAGTTCTCAGTTGTACGGGGCACGCGACTACGGCCACATGATATTTTTATGTCTGCCGTCGTGGACGGTTTCGTTCATATTGATTTTGTATCGGGAGCACGTTCAGAGCGATCGGTAAATGGTTCTGATGACGTAAGTTTAATAAAGCTCCAGCGTTAAGGGGCATTAGTGAAACCGCATTGACCTAGTGAAGTTCAAGATCATTTTTAGGACAATTGCGAATTATCTACATCAATGGGTTTTATTTGTAAGTATAAACTTTTTGCTTTCGCTTTTAAATCTCTTCTGGTGTATTATGTTTGTGATAAATTGTACGGCTGCACATTGTATTTATTATTTTGTAGTCAGAGATGTTTTATCCAACTCGAAGGGGAGCCTCAGACAGAAGTTGGAAGATATTTTTAAGTTGATGCTTTTGGTATGGTGCCGACAATGTCAAGTAAATCGACTGGTTGCTGTGGAACCATGTGGTAAAATATCCTTTTTATTATGTTTGTTTTTTTTGAAGTAATAATGTATCCAATTAACATACCCAAATAACATGATTAATTCAATATTAATACAATATTCACTAACATGATTTGTTTCTCTTGTACCTTTAATAATAATGCTTTTATGTAGATATATTTTTTGATGTTAACATAGTGCGTAAGTTTTTTTTTAGTTAAGCTACGAGTACGTAAGACCGTGGCAGCGTGGTAGTAATTACTTGTACCACGAACATCAGGAATGTTTGATTAATGATCTAATTATTTGCATTTCTAAGTTTAACAATATAATATCATAATTTTTAATATTGCATAAAACTACCTAAAACATTTTCATCAATTATATAATTTATGTCAAAAAACCCATTGATTGGTTTTTCACTAACAACATGTGGCCTTTAAGCTGTCCAAGCTACTTTAGGTTTACTCAAATTAATTGATTTTATACAAACCGAATTATATTCTTTTTAGGATTATGATGTACAAAATAATATCTTTCAATAATTCAAAAATGAAATCATTTAATTTAAAACAAACCTTCCGGTGATTTCTGAATTTTAAATATATCAACTAAAATAGATAGCACGTTTTTGAGTTATACTTCAATTTAAACATATCAAAATCATTTACCACTAGAAATAAAAATAATTTAACTATGTACAATATCAATAATTCATTGGAAAGTGTATATATACACTTTTACAATTAAGTCCTTTGCAATATTAATTATATATTTGTAAATGTCGATGCTGTGAAACATTTTTCGCCTGTTGTACTCCACAGCTGCAAAGATACCCTTTGGGGGGTAAGGATAACAAATGTTCTATCAAAAGTATTATTTTACGCATTCAATGTGATTCAAGAAAGTTTGACTTTGATTAAACTTTGTAAATTAACGATAATAACATTGAAGTAACTTTAAAGCTTTCTGGCAAAAGTCACGCGTGCTTTGCATGCGTATTAGCGCCATTATCAGCCAGTACAAATGTAGGTATGAATGAACAACGAGTTTTGGTCTTTTGGGCTATTGCCAAATATTTAGTGAAAGCGATAAAGCAAAACATCGCATTTTATTCGGTCTCAGTACTCGAAATGTGTCATGGTCAAGTTTTTTTTATGTATATATATTATCGTGTCTAGGTCGGCAATTCACAATTCAGATAGTGCAAATTTTAGGTCAATTGATAGAATCAATTTATTTCTGACAGTAATAGCATAATATAAACTGACTGCATGATCATTTCATGAAAAGAGAAGATGATATTCCAGCTCGAATCTGACCGATCTTAAGAGAAGTAACTTCCACCTTACAGAAGTCAACAGTTAAATAACACTACCTCTTGGTAGTGTTCTGTTTTTTTGGTTAGTAATATTAATAAAGCTCCAGTGCTTAGAGCAAGGTTGGGGATTTGGGGATGAGGTCAGAATAGGCAATGACGACATGTAATACATACTCCGGTGCCGCAAGCGTCTTTTCAAATAAAAAAAAATGTCATACCTGTAATCTGAAGCCCGAAGACACAGTATCTCTACAATGAAAATCGGATATTGGGATTTCTTTTATTGTGGAAACAAAGATTGAAGTTTACTTATTTAAATACAAAGCTTATCTAAACTCACGATTTTTCCCCAGAAAGCGACAAGACTGTAATTGTGAGACGAGGCAATGAAGAGTTCGGTTTTAGGATCCACGGGAGCAAGCCAGTCGTCGTGTCAGCGATCGAACCAGACACACCCGCCGAGACTTCCGGCCTGGAAGTCGGGGATATAGTGATAGCTGTTAATGGTAATTACACTTTTTTACATAATTAATAATAACATAATTTAACTGATATAATTTTAAGAGACACGCATGGATATTCTGTTCTGATTGGAGTGTCTGCAAGTAATTTGTCTAACAGGAATAACTTACCCTGTGGTCAAATTCTAATTCCTTGCATTCTCATATATAGCCTTTTTGATCGGCTATTTAAATGGAATATTAGGGAATATTTCCTCTTATTGGTCTAACTACTAAGACCAGCTAGTTGACCAGTTTGACCAAAAGAATAAACTATTCCTGTTGGATAAACTAGTTGGACCAAAACGTTTCACCATCGATCGGGAATAAACTGTCCTTATAGAAAAGTAATATACTCATTAGATAGATGGATATCGTTTATTGCATCATGTGGTGTTTATAAGATTTTAACTATTAATAATACATGGAGCTAAAATTTTGGATGGATTTTATCACCACTTAACATCAGGGGAAGTAAAGTCATTTGCCTACCTCGCTATAAAAAAACATGAGCCACGAAGGGGCAAAGCAAAACAAAATTACATAACTACCACTCTTACTCTTTCTTAGGTTTTAACTTACAAAATTAACAAAAACATCCATCATTCAATACCAATAAAGTGACTACATAAGAAATATGGGCAGGACACAATTTACAAAAAACGTAAACAAACAATAACTCTTAATAATTTTTTTACTACTTAAAATAATCTCCACACGGTCCAGGCATCAAACAGGATTTAACCCTGCGCTTTCTTTAGATTTATAAATATAGCAGAAAAATGCTTAAAATAAAAATGTTATAAACGCAGTACATAGGTCTTACGACTATGACAAACAACACAAATAACTTTTGAAGGCAATAAGGACTTTGGCATAATAGATATTCTTTTAATGTAGACTAGAACAATTTATTTTTCGTTGTTCCTTAAATAAATAGGCGATTTATCATAAATTAATATTGACAAATAATATGCATGTTTTTGTTTACTAAATTACGGCGGACTGAAAGTGATTTTTTGGCTGTTAAATATATTTTCATTGTGTTCTATTAAGAACTAAACTTAAATATACATGGTTAATTTCAAAACACCAACAATTTGCTTAGGGGGTGATTCTACCCATTAACAGGAACAACTTTTATTACGGGACCAACTATATTGATTTTAAAGTAAATATTATTTACAAAAGGCTTATTTACACTATTATTCAAGTCTTGATCTTGCAGTATTGGGAAAGATCTCCAGAGCTCCACTAGGTGATGTTTGGAGCGTGAGTACGCTGGTACTTATTGCCAGGGTCTATAGAGTACCGTGACCATGCTTTCATAATTTTATTTGAATAATAATCTATCGGTAAATATTTGACTTTTGTAGAGTTTCTTATCGGATAACTAAGTGACTGCTAATAACAATTCATCATAAACTAGGCATCGGAATAGTTTTTGTAAATCATGCTTACATGTTTAATATTTATATTAAAAAAAAAACATTGTCGAGAGGTCGTGATAGCTATCGTTATATTATCTGCAATTAAATAGTCTAAATGGTTATAAAATATGTAAAGTCAGTTAAAAACGTTGCTTGCAGGTTCTCTAATTGATAAATGAAGATCTTAATTGATTTTGTTACAGGGATCAATGTTTTAGATAAGACGCACTCCGAGGTAGTGAAGATAGCACACTCGGGTTCAGAAATTTTAGAATTAGATGTAAGTATACATTATACTAAAGAATAACTTTATACGTAGTTAATACATCCAGATGCCTGAAAGAATTCTTAACAAAGAATTTCTTCTTTATCGCAAAAATAGCAGCACAACGAATGCCAAATGGCATCAATATGGTTTGAATTTGGGGGAAGGTTTATACGTGTTTGTCTCTCATATTGTCCCAAATTCGATACTCTGCCAATATTTCAATACACAAACTAATTGAATGGTATCTCTGACCATCATAACTTCACGTTTTCTTACTTGTGTATCCACATGCTTCACGCACAGCAACAATTGAATATTATTCCGAAGAAATTAATCAATTCTTACATCATCTTGAGATTTCTGATCCTTTTCAAGCTGCAAAGGAGGCTTTGAGACCTGAAAAGGATTCGAAACGCCAAAAAAAACAATAAATATCTCTTGATATGTTTTTTGAAAGTGTTTTATGTTTTACACAAATGTATAAATCCTTTCTTTTTTTCTAATAAATGTACTGAATGTACTAGGTTGCTAGAACTTGCGAGGTGGTAGCGACGTTAGCTCACGAAGGCGGCCCCGCCGCTTTATACTCTGGTTATTTATGGCGAGCGGCGCCTATGAGACCTCACCACCCACCCCGATGGACCAGACGGTGGTTCGTGCTGAAGAGGGACAACTGCCTGTACTATTACAAAACTGATTCGGTACGTGTTTTACGAGATTTTGTTGAGTAGGTAGTAAACAGGTGAAGATTTTAAAATAGGCATTGTACCCAAGTTTGAAAAAGCTGTTGAAGCCAAATTGTTGGTTCTCAGCTCGACAGGTTTATAGCACGTTATCCCTAACAACGTGATTCTGTAAGAAGGAAAATCAAAATCAGTACCATAATAGTGACATATCATGAAGATGTTAAAGTCGAATGGCTTCTTTCTGAGAGCCTGTTTTACCACTTGCTGATAAAGTCCATTCGGAACTAATATGCTAGATAAACTACTTATTTAGATTGCACAGGTCTTCAATACTAAGCAAAATTTTGATACTGATATCAGTAACTTTTCTATAACGATAACTATCTAAAAAATCATTAGGAATTTAGATAGTTATCTGCCATGATTTAGGGTTAATTCTATGCTGACTTTATATTAATTTGAATTTACAGAGTATCCACCCAGTGGGGGCGCTGATGCTAGTAAACTACCAACTAACCGAAGAAGACTCGGGTCGACCGCACGGATTCCGATTGCAGCGCGGCGGCGGAACGAGGCTGCAACTCGCCGCCGATACTGCCGAGGCGTCCGCTAGATGGCGCGCTGTACTGGCCCACGCCATAGACGCTAGTAATCAGGTACGTAGATTATATTGAAGGAAATATTGTTTAGGTGAAGGTAAACTTAAGTCGCTCATTTACTGAAGAAGACTCGGGTCGACCGCACGGGTTCCGATTGCAGCGCGGCGGCGGAACGTGGCTGTAACTCGCCGCCGATACAGCCGAGGCATCCGCTAGATGGCGCGCTGTACTGGCTAAAAGCCATAGACGCTAGTAATCAGGTACGTAGATTATATTGAAGGAAATGTTGTTTGGGTCTAAAATGAAGGTAAATATGAATCGCTTATTTACTGAAAAAGACTCGGGTCAACCGCACGGGTTCTGATTGCAACGAGCAGCGGAACAAGGCTGCAACTCGCCGCCGACTCTGCCGAGGCGTCCGCTAGATGGCGCGCTATACTGAGCCAAGCCATAGACGCTAGTAATCAGGTGCGTAGATTAAATTGAAGGAAATATTGTTTAGGTCTAAGATTAAGGGCCGATCGCACTGGTTCCGATTGCAGCGCGGCGGCGGAATGAGACTGCAACTCGGCGCGCGTCAACGCGCCGATACTCATTCTACTGAGGCGTCCACCAACAGTTCCAAGGTATCCGAAAATTCCATTATTTTTCCATTTTCATTAAACTCTAAGAACTTTCATCACTAATTTTTCTATTAGTCAAACTCTTTCTTTACCTTTGCACTCAAAACCTGTGAGGACTATAGTAAGGTTTTTTCAGGTATGCGAGTAGCAGGAGTAGGCATGCTGGTGCCGCAAGCGTGTTTAGACTAAAGTGACCTCTTACTATCTAGCAGCATACTATGTTTGTATGCCGCCTTTACAAAATTGAAAATGGAGAATCACACTAATATTATAAAGGCGAAAGTTTGTGAGCGTGTATGTTGTTACTTCTTCACGTCTAAACGGCTGGAGCGATTTTATTGAAAATTGGTATGGTGTTAGCTGACACCCTGGATTAACACACAGGCTACGTTTCACTGCGGGAAAATATCCCTAATAAACTGCGGGTAATATTGCGGGGCACAGCTAGTTGTAAAAGATCGATCACCTAAAATACAATTTTTAACCTAAATGTTGGATTAGGTTACCAATTCGACTTATGCATAGAATAAAGTTACATATGAAAATGTTATCAAATTACTTTTATTATACTTTTAAGCGAAACGGACACATATATTTTACTAGTAAAAACATTTATTCTAAAACTTTTAAAACTTCGAAGATAGCAATTGAATCAAGGTATACATGTGATTTTTGTTTTTCCGAAGAATATAGAGTCAAGAGTACTAGTACCTTTTGGATAGGCAAGAAAGCAGCCTGCACGACTTCAATTTTGTTACAAACTGAGTGTTTTTACTAAATGTATGATTATTTTTTTCTTATTTGCCATATTATCATAATGTGACGTGACAGGACACATAAATTTTGTAAAACAAAGTTATATCTTCACATAATATTGACACGTTTCCCAAACATAAGGTCTGATATGCATATATAACATAAAGATGTCCGTAGTAAATTGTCACATAATCACATAAGATACTATTAAATAACAAAATATGAGCCGTAAATGTAGTTTTTTTTAATCAATAAATGCGTCATAATGTGCTTCTCAATGCTTCATATGATTGGTAAAAAAAATCAAACGCTAGAAAAATACCAATACAAGTTAAAGCCAATTTTAGATCTTACAAACTTCAAATCGCTCTACTGTTAAGTAGGGATTATGCAGAAGTGGCTTTATCCTATGGATAGGTCGAATTATATTTTATGTCATTTCATTATGCCTTGAAAATATAACACAAAATTAAACTTGTTACAGCGCGACGGTTGGTTAGAAGTGACAATGAGGAATATGAAACTGCCACCGTCTTCGATACCAAGGCCCGACTGCTTCGGATACCTCATGAAGCTCGGGTCCAAGTGGAAGTCGTGGGCGAAGAGGTACTGCGTGCTCAAAGACGCGTGCCTCTACTTCTATAGCGAAGGGAACAGTAAAAGTGCTTTCGGTAAGGGATTTCCTGAAGTCTTCAATTATGTATGTACTTTTAATTCTTGATTATATATCTCCAGCTACAAGGCTGACCAAATTGATGAGAGGGATTGGGAATAGTTAATAAATAACCTCATCCACCATATATGTATGTTAAGAGCCCTTTCACATTTTTTGCAAAAAATCGTAATTTTTGAGCGCCTCGTTTACCCCCTTAGATAAGATTTTGACTATTTCCAATAGAAGTAAACAGTAGATTTATTCTTCTTATTGTAAGTTAATGTAGAATATTTGCAAATACTATTTTCCTCTTTTAGTACTGATCGTTCTACCGCAGCTAGTTTACGGAAAAAACGATAATATGCACAACTTCAAACGCCTCAATATCTCAAAAATGTTTAATGAATTAGATAAATTAATTATTATGACATCAGAAATATGTTTTTGTTGTAACAATGTAATAGAATTTAGATTTTCCGTCTCATTAATTATCAAAAAAAAGAAAAGTGGTGATTGATGCTGTACCAATCATTCTTATCTTGCCGGGCCTGCTATGTTGAACTATTAGGTCTGATTTTTCTATCTCTGGAATATCAGATTGTTCGTCTGATGTCGTATTATACCAACAAAATGAAAAGTTGTTTGAAATTATCAATAACGCTGATTTTTGATGCTGCTGGTAGTACCTATTTCTTACTGATTTGGTGATAACTTATTCAATAGGTAAATTTTATCCTAGAACAGATTAATTTGCTCCAGACTAGCATTTTAAGAAACAGCACAACCTTTTACGTATTTGTGAATAATATATATTTATTGTGTTAGTAAAAGACGAATTTCATAATTATTCAAGACCATTAATTAGTGTTGAGTAGGACACGACTTGAAAAAGAGTTTGTAAGAGTAGCCTCTTTTTTGTACTGAGCCAGTACAATGTCCCACTTCAAATGAGGCGAGGCGTACTGAAGCTCGGCAATACATTTGAAGTGACGAGTACAAATATGACATTGAGGCGTACAGAAGCTCGACATTACGTTTGTGTGCACGAGTAGCACCTGGAGCGTAAGTTCTGAACGCAACCCTGCGCTGCGTTCAATACCTACGCTCTGAGTGCAACTTTTACCCTGACGTTTAAATTTTGACATAAAATATATGAAGCTAATGTCAACTTAGATATTTGTTGCACCTAGAGCGTATGTTTTGTACGCAACCCAGTGCGAGTGACAAGGATTAGGAAGGAGAGATAGAGATACAGATGGATAGTGCGTAGAGGACTTAAATGAAATGTCATGCCTCGCTCTCTCTCAGACTTACGAAGAGTGAGTGAGTAACGAGACGCGACTATCGCGACATTTAATGTGAAGTAGTACATTTTAAAATTTTGAGCCGCTCTTACATTTTGACGTCATGTCCGGGACAAATGTACGGCCTCTTGTTAGTCCTACTCAACACTACCATTAATTATTTCCTCGTCTTTGTGTCGCAGGCATGGCGTGTCTACACGGCTATAGGATACAGACGTGTTCTCCAGGCGGTAAGAAGTACGCGTTCGAAGTTATGCCGACGGAGCCAAAGCAACGACACTTCTACTTCCACACTGAATCTGAAATGGATAGGAAGAGGTGAGCACTGATTTCCTGTACCTGAATTTGAAGTTCATTTACAAGTTAAAATGTTGTATGCCAAAGTAATAGCTATAAGAAATCCTTGTAGTCCCCTACTACAAGGATTTCTTATAGCTATTACTTTGGCGGCCAAGCCCAAGCGGGGATTTTTGGTTACTTGAGCGCGGCAGAATAACTTAAGGGGCTTTTACTTCATAACTGCACCTTGAGAAATACTCTTACGATACCCGAACCCTCTATGGATTACTCTGAATTTTAACACACCGAAGAGTTTTCCGCTGATTTTCTCTAAAATGCCACTCTACTTAAAATAACGACGAATTTTTTAAAAATTTGAAATTCTGTGAGAAATAAAAGAGACGAGAGAGGGAAAGAGAAAAAGTCGTCTCTGCGTGGTTAATTGGTTCTGTTATCTGTCGGTTCATTGCTATTAAATCTTCTGCCGTAGATTAACAGACTGATGTCTAAGCTTTGTGCTTTCCTCACCTCCTTATTTTTTCAAATTGGTATAAGTATAAAATGAAATGGAGTGAAAGAAAATCTTTGTGAAATCTTCCGCCGTTTATTTTTAGGAATGCAAAGTCTACAAAGCCAATAAGAAACCCTACATAGTTTCGCTATATCTGTCCATCCGTTCTCGAGGCTTAGATTAGAAAGGAGATTGCTCAAATTGGCCCAAATGTACAAAAAATATTGACATATATGGTCATTCTTGGCATAATTTATTCTTTATTTTACAGTCATTACATTTTAACGGACACCTTTGTATAATATATTCATTTTAAAAAGGACTTTTTATTTTACCGGTTTGGAAAACATACGAATAATTTTTAATGGCTATGGGTGTAGTAACATTCAGCCAAAGACTGATCGAAGTTCTTTTATATAACATGAAATCAAATCTATGTTGTGAAGATCGATAAAATAAAACATTTTTTTTATGACACTGTGGTATTAATATCCACAACTATATTATCATTTTCATTACATGCAAATGTGCTAAGACAATTATTATATATGGTAAGCGACATCATAAAGTCTATTGCCATACATTTTTCGCGAAACAACTCCATAAACACATTATAAGGTGTGATACACTAAAAATCTAAAATATGGTTATAATATAAACATGATGAAGTTTAACTAACTAAATTAACGAGAGTCTAAAAATTCTCTCTAATCTGTGGCTCATTTACAATCATTACACAGTTTCTGTCACAGAGTACCTTATTATAACCGGAAATGCATAGATGATACCTGATTTTAAAAGTTACTCTTGTGCATTAACTTTAAAAACAGGCAACTATCTGTTAATCTACATGCTCTGTATACCTGAATCTAATATATAATTTCGGTACTTGGCTTGATTTCCCTAGTTTACTATATAACTTATTTGTTTTTTATTTTTTTAATACCTATGTACCTATATGCAAAGATAACCTTAAAATCGTTCAGTGTTTATAGTTTATAGAAGTTCTCTGGGGTGTCCGTCAATAATATTCGTTTCTACAGTAATTTATATATGATTTCGAATCTAGGAAACAATTTTTCATAATTATTGGTCTTTAGGCCAAACATGTATGGAAGCTGAGCAATCTCCTTCAGACCTAGTTAACTTAAATAATTTTATAGGTCACAGCAAACTTCTTGAGCAAAACCACGGGCAAAACTTGCGCAGTAGACGGTTTTGTACGTAAAATTGCTACTGCGCAGGCTTCCTGGCCTATGGTCGTTGCTCAAAAGGAACCACGACAACGGCTAACTAGAGCCGAGGGTCGAGTCTTAAAGACGTCCTCTAGTTGAGTTGACCCCTAAGGTTCGAGTGGTCTAGAGGCTCCAGACGGAGAGGAGACTCCCCCCGTGGGGAGATGCCATCCGCTTGGAAAACCTCTAGAGGCACTCGAAAAAAAAAAAAGCTCAAGAGGTTTGCCGGAATGTTTATCTAATTTTTGTTTTCAGGTGGATGGCAGCACTAGAATACTCCATAGATAGATGGATGAAGGCCGGTTGACGACGACTGAACGCCATTAGAGATCAGTTCGAATTCCTATAATCCCAACTTATTAAATTATTTGTTTATCTTTTTATTTTTGTTTTTTATTTATGTTCTCCCTTTGTTTTGGTTGTATTATGTGATTGCAATGGGCGGAATATTATTATTAGTACAAGTTCCTTTTCGAAATCATATCTTCTTCAGTTTTATGTATTGATGATATAAGAACACTTGAAATCTGCAATCCAACATGTATCTACAACAGAATTTACAGCATTTTAACTTAAATTTCTAGACTAGAATGATAACCAATAAATAGTTCGTGAAACAGACATGTCTCATGTACATTTTCAAAATAATAAGTTATAAAAAACAATAATGATTCAAATGAAATAAACAAGACCAAGATAATATTGAAGTAGATGTTCCTCTTTTTAAAACGTGTAATGAGAGACTTAGACGACAAAAAAAACATGTTTATTTTATTTAGGGTATAATTTTTTTAACAATATTTTTTGAATTACTTTTATTAACGACCTCCGTGGCCGAGTCGTGTGTACACCGTGTTTCAAGGTGTCGCCTACTCGGGAGGTCCCGGGTTCGAATCCTAGTGGGGGCAGATGTTTGTGTGATGAATATGAGCATTTGCAGTCATGGATTTTTAATATGTATTTCTATATAAATATAGTTATTTATGTATCAGTATATGTATTTTATCCGTTACCCTAGTATACCATATCAAAAGCCTACAGTGCTTACTTTGGGACTAGGCTTATTAGTTTGAGTGTAGGAAATATTTATTTTTGCATTTACGATCTGCCATGATAACGAAAACTGCAAGAAATCGACGCACCGGCGCGTCCGCTGCTGTAGGAAACTATTGGCGGCTCGAAGCGTACATATCTGCTTACTGCTTCGGCAACAAGTCAAAAATGGTCATTCACCATAACAGAACTACCACCGTACTGGGTGAAAATATTGGAGCTTTTATTACTGCTTTCTTACTATATTATTCACCACAAACCGAAAAATATGTTTCTATGTAGTTCTCGTAAAAAATCCAGAGATACACGATTCACACTAGCGAGAGAGAATCATTTATCTTGTACGCACATTGTGTTGGCATCGCGTCAGGTCGAATATGGGTGATACGCAGTGAACATGACAAGCAATTTGACTTTTTTGTAATATCTATTTCTCAAAGTTTTATATTTATGCTGCAACTGACTGTACTGCCAATTTTAACTTGGTTTTGGTAATGGCGAACAAATTCAAATAGGTAATAGCATACTTCAACCCAAAAAATATTTGTGCTGTAGCACAAAAGGTTATACTGGTCTAATGCTTAGGCTCATTTTGTATTACATGTTCTTCTTAAACCCGTGTATTCAATAACCTTTTTTGTGGTAAGGTAATTTATTTATGTGTGATTTCAAACGGAATTTCCCGTCCTAATTTAACATCCAGAATGATTGTTTGATTCACAGAATTTCAAGGGTGAATTATTGATGTATAAAGTTATATTTATTAAAAATGTCTATAATTACAAAAAGGATTGTATTAAAATTATCGCAACGACGCATCGAAGATTATAAGTACATTTATTATTAATGCTTTAACAGAGGTATTCTAAAATAGAATATACTTAAATATTATACACAATTAAATATCAGTATTATTGTAGTATTGCAAATAATAACAGTGACAAAAATAACGTTTTCATTAAAACGGATAATGATATATTTGAATAATAAATCTGGTAATATAAATAAAATTGTACTGATTATTGAAAACATAATGCAAAAATTTGCCCGATTTATCAATAAAACATAGAGGAGTAGGCATTTAACCAATTATACGCAGAAAGTTATTTCTGTTTTATAATAATATTTAGAGATTTTGATGATTCGTCATTTTAAAGACATAAACTGAAGCCAAAATTATATTCCTATTATATTATTACGTAGAAGATATGTTTAAAATTAGGTAAACTTAGATTAGATAAATAATAATATTAGTTAAAATGTTAACGCAACATCACGTGGTGACTATTACAGTAAGTATGTGAGGTTCGATCCAATTTGTGAGGGACAATTCTTAAATGAACACATAATGTTGGTTTTAAAACTGTAACCTCTTCAAATATTTATTATTAAGTGATTATTGTCAGTGTTGTGAATTTTCGAGAAAAGTGAAAATATTAATTTATTTGTAGTCTAATAAATAATAAAGTAAGATATTTATTATTTACTTTCATATAGTTGTAAATAATTATTTTAAAGGGGGGTTACAGAAATTTATAATCGTTTATCAGAGTCGATGTGTAATTTAAAAATATACATAGATATCCATAAGATAGGTATGATAATTATAATTATTTCCCCTTTAGAATGTGGTCCATACTAGGTGACTTAAAATTGTGCATTAAAAGAATGATTAAATGTGGAGTTAAATCCACTTCGAAAGTATGTATATAAATAATCACGTAAAGCTCAAATATATTTAAATATAGAAGAAAATAAAAAAAGACTTGAACGTAAACAGAATCGTAAAACAAGCTTTTAGATTAGCCTTGTATATTAGTGAGTGTTATAATAGACTATTATTGTAATATAATTTTGTTTTATATAATATTATTGCAAATTTATAAATGCACGTTATAATGAGAATTATAATTTAGTGTTTATTACATAATTTATAGATTTATCAACATTTAATGTTATATAGCGTATAAATGTGTTCAGTAAATAAGTCAGGCAGATTATTAAATTGTTGCTGGATATTATTGTATTCTTTATAAAAATACTTTTAAAATGCATAATGATATATGTATGTTGATTGAAATTAAAATACTCTATTTAACTCATAATAATTGCCAAATTTCGTGTCAAACATACCTAGTTGAATTTGATTTAACAAGTTGTTAAATTGTAATCATTGTCAAATCAAAAGACTAACAAGTCTAAAACCACGGCATTTTTTAATATATATGTGACCGTAATTATATTAGATTTCGTTGTAATAAAGTATGAAAAACAATATCATTGTGTTTTTTTCTTTTCTTGATAACTTAATTCAAAACATAAGTAGCGTTCAATAAATCTAAAGAAATTTTTGTTACAAAAAAATCCACGCGTACTAGGCAGCAGATAGGACTCGAACCCGCACCCTTCGCTATCCGGGCGAATGCACTGACCATTATGCGGCCACCGTGGTTACCGCGGCCCTAATAAAATAAATACAGTGTAAACTCTATATATCGACATTAAAGGGACTGTACATTTTATGGCGTTATTTCAGAGAGTTGTCGTTAAATAGAAAGAAGAAAAATCAGAATTATGAAAAGAAAAAGTTAATTCAAGTTAGTAAAATAATCTTATTTGAACGACGGCGTATATTCTGTTATTTTTGTCTGACGTCTTTTGCTGCACCAGTAATTCTGTTGTATTATAATTTTTTTGGTCAACAACAGTCTACACATGCAATCCCAATTTGTAAACAGAAGAAAGAATTTCTTAAAAAGTTTGGTTTGCATGATGCCGGCAGTCGAGTTTATTACGGGCGATAATAAAGGATAATAAAGCGACAAAAGCACGTACACAGCGAGATTTTCACTAATTTTGGCAACTTAAAAGGTACTTTTTGTTACTTAATTGTTGTCGTTATTGAGAGTATGTGTAATGCTATATGGAGTGTAGCATTGTATGGAAAACAAACTAAACCAACCAAAGACGAGTGATTTCGACAGTTTAGGCAGTTTGTCGTTAAATCGAGTGACGTTACATGGAGTTTACACTGTATAGTGAGAGAGCTCACGCGACAAATCAAACATTTTTTATAATTTTCTCCAGAGTTTTTCCATCTTGAGGGAAATTTGATCAATTACCTATATTATTAATTAAAAAAATACATCGCATAGCCAAATCCCATGTGTAACTGCATAGAGTCACGCAAAAATATATTACTATAGGTCAAATATGTATTTCATTTGAGTGTTGGAAATATTTATTATTATTATTTGAAAACTTTATTTACGAAACGAAGAAAGGTAGATTTAAAGGTAGTACTCTGGATCGCATTGTGTCATACTCGTATATGAGCGAAAGGATCCAGTATTTTGACATCAATGGCAAAAGATCCCCCGGATCGTTAGTAAAGATGTGTGTTCCTCAGGGCTCGATTCCTGGTACTTCCTTGTTTTTAATTTATATAAAATTAAATGTGTTCGATAGCTTAGCGTCTTCTATATGTAGATTTCTCAATAAAAATCGGATATTCAGATTGTAGAATATTATTCATAGTAAAATACAGATCTTATTGAAATTATGTGCGTACGTTGTCTTTTTTGAATTCGAATTGCAAGAGGGAGAGGAGAGGGAATCTATATAAATCAAAATGAGTGAATCTAGTAACGAATGGGTACAAAATGAATGTATGAACGGACGATGATGATGGACCGATTGTAGATTCTCTCTCCGAAGGATGGCCTTACTTTTTAAGAGACATAGTATTGTTTGCAGACGATACTTCACTTTTATTTAAAATTAAATGAAAGCAACCACTTATTGACGACTAGCGGCCCGCCCTCGCTTCGCTTCGGTGTAGAGCTGAAGTGTAGACTTCACTTTTTGTTCTCAGGCTTATATTATACACAATGATATTCATCTATGATTCTTCTTATACCTGCATGCAAGTCTTAGTCCGATCGGTTTAAAATTGACAAAGTTTCATACAAACATTCATTTCCTATTTTATCCCCTTGGGGGCAGAATTGATCAAAATCCTTTCGTAGCGGATGCCTACGTTATAACATCTACCTACCTGCATGCCAAATTTCAGCCCGATCCGTCCAGTGGTTTGGGCTGTGTGTTTATAGATCACTATGTCACTCAGTCAGTCACCATTGAGTTTTATATATATAGAAGATAGAAGATAGATGTGAACAATGCCATCTCTAAAGTAGACCACTGGGTTAACGCTAATAATTTACTTTTTAATGAAGGTAAAACAAAATGTTTAAAAAAAATATCTTATACTTTCTGAAGAGCATCCAGATCTAGAAGGCACCAAGCCAGTGCAGAGGCGCCTTTATTAGGGTTTAACTTAGGATTGAGTCTTGTCACTCTCTTATAGATAAATATCTTTAATATTAAATTTAGAGACTAATTGTGATTAGTTCATCAACCGCCTATCCTAGTCTACTGCTGGACATAGGCCTCTTCAATTGCACGCTACTCAGATCGATCTTGGGCTACTCGCATCTAGCTCCTGCCAGCCACCTTGCGCAAATCGTCACTCCATCGTGTCTGAGAACGTCCTACACTACGTTTGCCTAGACGCAGTCTCCACTCCAGAACTTGTCTACCCCCAACCGTTATCGGGTCATCGGCAAATATGGCCAGCCCACTGCCACTTCAACTTGCTAATCCGGTGGGCTTTGTCGATGACTCTGGTTTTCTGTCGGATTACCTCATTTCTGATGCGATCCTTCAGAGAAACGCCGAGCATAGCCCTTTCCATAGCGCGCTGAGCGACTTTGAACTTGTGGACCAGCCGTACCGTCTGTGTCCACGTCTCGGCTCCGTATGTCATCACAGGTAGGACGCACTGATTGAAGACTTTCGTCTTTAGGCACTGTGGGATCGACGGTGTCAGGACTTGGCGTAGCTTTCCAAATGCTGCCCAACCTAGCTGAATTTTTCTATTCACCTCGTCCTCAAAGTTGTTTCTAACTAACTGCAATGTCTGCCCGAGGTATATATATATTTGAACAACTTCGAGAGCGGCATCGTGTATTGCAATCGTTTCCGGTAGAATATGTTCATTGAACATGACCTTGGTTTTATCCAAGTTCATCCATAGGCCGATGCATATAGAAGAGTCAGCCAGGTCATTCAGCATTTTTTGTAGGTCCTGCAGGGTTTCTGCCATGATGGCGATGTCGTCTGCAAATCGCAAGTGAGAGATGCGTTCGCCATTGATGTGGATGCCATTTCCTTTCCAGTTCAGCGTCTTGAACATATCCTCCATTGCATTAGTGAACAATTTCGGGGAAATAAAGTCCCCTTGTCTCACTTCACGATGCAACGGTATGGAACTTGTTTGCTGATTCTATACTTGGACAGACATGGTAGCGGCTTCGTAGAGACATCTTATCACTTGGATTTCATTTCGATTGTGATTAGTTTCTAATTATTATTACTGATCGAGTTAGCAGTTTTTATAGTGGTAATTTTATTGTTGTGGTTTATACTAAATTATATTTAACTAGTCTGGCCATAAATACTGTTACATAAAAACTTTTCTTTTTTTCAAGATTTTAATTATTTTGAATTGGGAACATGTACATTATTTTAAAACTTCTTTCTACTTTGCGCCATTTCACATAATTTTTCGTGTTCATTATCAAATTACAATATGTAATGGGATTTTAAAGAAAATAGGATTTCAGTGATCGCCTTGCACAAAGTGGGTATGGAGCTGTGGGTCATATTCAGACACTTCAAAAGCTTGGTATCAGCCGTATGTTCGTATATCATACTACCAACAGATACAACAACACTTCGTCTGTCGAAAACCAGAACAGATCGGGACGGCCGCGTGCTGTTAAAACTACAAAGGCTGTTAATGCTTTTACAGCCAGAATTTCTCGAAACTCCATTAGGATGCAAAAAATCTTATCGCGAGAAATGAAGATTCCCGCTAATGACTCTGTCGCTTATTACAATTAAACAAGACCGGAAGTTCGGTGCTTATCGTCGATATACAGGACATGCACTAAATCAATCTTTACAATTAAAGAGTGGATCGATCGAAACGCCTTCTGTTGCGGTACGCAGGTGAAAAGCACTGAAATATCCTCTTTACCGATGAAAAAAAATTCACGATTGAAGAACACTACAATAAGCAAAATACTAAAGTGTACGCTCACAGTTCTAAAGAAGCTGCTCAAGTAGTCGGAAAGGTACAACATGGTCATCACCCTGCGTCAGTGATGGGGCGTGTGTTATCAAGAAGTAACAAAACTTAATTTTTGTGAAAAGGGAGTGAAAACTGCAGTCAAAGTGTATCTTGATACAGTCTTGGATCATGTTGTGAAACCTCTAAGCAATACATTTTGTAAAAATATACCATGGACTTTCCAGTAGGATTCTGCATCTGGTCACAAGGCACAAACTACCCAAGCCTGGCTTGAAACCAACGTTTCGGACTTTATAAGACCTGAAGACTGGCCATCTAGCCCAGACCGCAACCCGTTAGACTTCAAATAATGTTCAGTTTTAGAGGACATGGCCTGCTCTAAGCGACACGGCGACATTGAGTCTCTTAAGAATCTTTGCAGCAAGCAGTGGCGAAATTTCCTTTGGAAATAGTGCGTGAATCCATAGATTCGTGGCCAAACAGATTAAAGGCCTATATGTAAAAGCCAATGGTGGCCGTTTCGAATAGTTTTATTTTTTTGCTGATAGTTATATGTAGGTATTAATTTTAATAACATTACATTACTTCAATAAAAAAATGCATTTTCATTTGTAACAGAACTTATGGCTGGACTAGGTTATTATATATCTAATATATAAAATTCTCGTGTCACGGTGTGCGTAATTGAACAACTCCGAAACGGCTCAACCGATTTTCGTGAAATTGTATATGCATATTCAGTAGGTCTGAGAATCGGACAACATCTATTTTTTTTATCCCCGCTAAATGTTAATGGTGGTCCTTAATTTTTTTTGTACACAATTTTTTGTTTTTATTTTTTTATGATACATCATACAAAAATACATACAACCCTAAAAAGAAGAGTGTCATTGGTTCCTATCCTGATTGAGTTAAAAGTTTTTCTAAAATAAAGTATAAATATTATTGAAACAAATGACTGTTATTATATAAAAAAATATTTCGTATTGTGTTTAGCAATGTTCTGGTTTATATCTATAAGCTCTTTTCCATTCTCTCGTTTCGCTATTTTTTGTATCTTGTCCGGGTGTCTGCTTATACGGCATTGATAGCGCTATCAGACCCACTTTCTGCATTGCAGTAGTACTGTATTGAAGTAGCACCATCGATCACCCATCAAAACTTTGACGTACTAAATCACACTAAAGACACTTTACAACAGACTTTGACTTCATTAAAATTATCCTCCACAAAAAAAATCTTCGGGAAGTCCACTTTTTATTACAAAAAATGTATTCCATATTACTGTATTTTCAAATAAAAAGTTCTTCCTAAAATAGGTACTACTTACTTTTAATTTCCGCGCAAATAATTGAGAAATGTTACTTCTTTACAAAACTTGGCCACAATTACTATGATTATAGTACATTACAGCAACGGCCAACAAAAGAGGTATTTACGACTGAATGTGTAAAATACGGAAGTCCATCAATGCCTGATTGTGACCAAGATAATTAATCCGTAATATCATAGTACAATGTCAAACTCGCTCAAGAATTCACGCCAATAATTTATTTTACTTTTACATACTCATACCACAGGCCAAATAGGAATTTTCAATTTTCTAGCAAACCTTCCATTAAAATTTCACTTCCATTTTCACCAACTTTTACACTTTTTTTAACAAAATGTTTTTCCAGCACATTTAATAATTTTACTAAAAAGTTGTACATATTTTCATTTTATCCCGACATACAATTTTTTTAAGCATTGAACTGCTAGTGACTCCCGTCTACTGCCTGGTACTGAGACAAGAAAAATTTAATTGGCTCTCGAAAAAATACGGAGGAAAATTTGAAAATCGAACAGTGGTATTTTTACTTTTAAATAATCGAAGTTTTCAAAATAATTACAAGTGGCCAGTGTCCTATAAATAAAAATTTTTTTTCGCAAAACTTTCTGGGTGGCCTGGTAGAAATTGATAATATGCGAAAACTACTCTATTACATTTTCATATGTTTGCAGCGCCTTTGAGAAGGCCATAGGCTACTTTTTGTGAGGGGGGAAATAGGGGATGAAATAAGGGATATTTTTTTATCGAAATTACAAAACTCTACTTAGACGAAAGCAACAGCACCAGAGGAGGTTCTCAATTCATCGTATTTTTTTATTTTTGTTCGCGCATATGTCTGAGTTTTGTTGACAGATTTTAATGATTCTTTTTTCAGTCGCATATTAATTTGGCAAAGATCTGATGAATATTTTCGGAAATAAACAACGGAACTCCTCAAATACGAACAGAACACAATATCATGTTTAGTTTATTACGAAATATTATAGAGAGATTAAGGTCCACACACCTTTAAACAAAAACCGACTTAATGAAAACAAAATCAATAAAAATTAAGAAGAACTACGTTTTCTTTCCTTAAGTCTTAAGTACTTTAAAGTCAAATTATTATTTGGAGTGCCATGCATGTCTGAAAGATCTGAGTTTCCATTTAGGTTTTTTTTTTGGTATTTTATGAAATATTAATTTTACTTCAAAGTATTGAAAGTGTATCATTTCTCATAGGTATTTTTTTCATATATTTTCCCACATTTATATATTTAACGGCATCGGTTATATTTATTCGCAATATATTATATAAGATATTAAATTTTCTTAATCTATCATTAAAAGAATATGATTTCATTAATACAATAAAAGCGCGTTATTATCGATAAAAAAGGCTACAACCCCTGTCAATTAGCAAGAACGGTCGAAATTCATGATGTTTATACTCGTAGCCGACACTGGAGGGCGACTTTAATTTACACGACACATATTATAAGCTACTAACAAGAAAAATAAACAATGCAGCGATATCCCTTTTTTATCGCTCCCAAAGTAAAAACAGTGAAGGCTTCGGTCCGCGAGGGGAGGGGACCGGAGCTACCGCCTTCGAAACCGGCGCAGTAGTATACGCGCGCTCGACTCCCACAAGCCGCGTGTCGCTTGCGCACGCGCACCTTTCAATACAGAAACACAGAGAAATTACCAAAGACACAACAACTGGATTACAGTGAACAAACTCATAGTGCATCGTTTTTGTGAACACCAAGTGTGTGATAAAGTGATAAAGACAATTGTAACTCTGAGTGCGATAACTATTAACTGTTTTATGGGCTCACAATCTACGTGTATTGTGCGCGCTGCTAATCTATCCATCCACCTGTTTCACTTCTGCGGTTGGACTGTGAAATGTAGTAACAAAAAATTGCAATGAGCACCCATTGTCGTGAGCGACCGCCGTTTGTAAACTTCGTGGGTTGACTACCTGACTGTTGGAGGGTTGGTTTCACAACTCATCGGGCAACTGATCGCCTTGTGAGTTCTCCAAAACTTTTTATTCTATATGAAACTTTGTAATTTAATACAGCGGATGTGGAATAAATTGGGCACGCGGGGTGCGCATCGTCGTGCTACCTGTTTTGTGTGGTCGACGCTTCCAAAGTTATTGTTTTCCTCACAGATGTTGCCACAGTGAATAAAAACAGTTCTCAGTATAACGGACCTGCGGTTTACTCCATTGTTCTAATGTTTTATAGCGGCGCGTTCACTTAACATTTCCTGCCACTGTGTTTCGCAGTAATTATCGCGTATCATTGTTTGATTGTCTACTTTTACGCTTTTGTATTGTCTTAAACTTATCATTTTGTTAATATTTAATTGCAGCACTTAATATCTTGCTATGAATAATATTCTACTTTATGTAAAAATTTAAAATATCGTTGATATTGCTTAATGGTTTATGCAAATTAAACCTGTTAATAACATTTCTACTACCAAATAGAGCTAAATTTGATGACTGCTCTTAACACTTTAAAACATGCAAACTGTGTTTGGACATAATGACTTCAATAACAGCAAAATAGGTATAATAAGAATTCTTTAAGCGAAACTCGAAATGGTTTCAAATCGATTATCACTATGCTAATGGAATGCTTTTACAGGTTCCAGCGTAACTACCTGCACAACTGTAGAAGCGACAGATTATCATTACAAAACAAATAGTAGTTAATCTTCACCATCAACTGATAGCAGCAATCTTATCGCGACAGTTTGAAACGATGGTAATCATACTGAAACCTCGCGGGGCAAAAAAGGAATACCGCGTGATATTCCGCTAATAAACTTAATTGCTTCTAATAGACATACTTAATGTTACAAGTATAGGTACTCAGAGATAATATCGCCAGCGGCAATTTAATGGTACATTCGCACCTTTATGGTAAACGTTTGATCTACTTGCGTCATAGTAGATTAGGTGTGCTGCCCATTTTCAGTAAAATTGAAGTAGTAATTGTATCAGGCAATGACATTAAAATGCTTCCTTGTACCTGGAAGTAAATACACTTCTAAAATTTAAACTATTAAAAATGAAATGATAACTGATGGTGAAATAAAGATGTAAAATAAAATATAATGTGGTTTGTAGAGCTAAATCAGAACATATGAGAATTAATTAGAAAATGATTTTTGGAAAGAATTTCTTTTTTTTTGATGAAAGCAATTGATTTGGATTAATCTTCTGCCTGCAATAAGGTTGAATATACTTATATAGCACTTGTTCAAGGATTAGTAACTATAACAGGAAGAACTCAATATGGAGTAGAGTAATTCTTTATTGATGATAATGTTACGAATGTTGTATTTATGAATGATACAAATTATTGTGTACGGTCCTGCTTCAGAAATTGCATAAATATACAATTTGTTAATTAATAATTCTTTTCAAAAAGTGTGAATTGAAACATTGTGGAATCAGGCCCAGCTTTAGCGTCTTTCTTACAAATGCTAATGTTGGCGTTATTCTAGTTGTTAAATACAATTACAAATTATTTATAACTAGCAAACCAGTGAACCAAATGTTCACCAAAAAAAAAAGAAATGTATTTAATTAATTGAGAACTTCGGAGATTTTGTGTGGTTTCGTTTGAAATAGAAATCACGTGATTTCTCGAAAACCGGAAGTGCTACGTTACTCACATCCGGTTTGTAGTCTTATCAGACTATTCTTAACTTATAACTTAAACATTCTCTATATCTATCTCTTACGGTTTGGCCGCTGAAACAGCACCACGGACTGACGGACGGACTTGTCTAATGGATAAGAGATTGTACACTTTATATTCCTAGTTGTCTCTGGCGAATCGCATTTAAAAATTGACTAGAAGTCAAATGTAGTTCTTATTAATGGCTTCAAAACTTTAGTGCGTATGTGCACCAACTTACTTTAAATATAACAGTTCAGTTAAAGTACCGGGTAGATAAAAAATTGGTTGCACCATTTAACGATAGTCAAAATGAGCTCATAATTTGACAGTGATAAGAACTGTTCAAGTCTTCGAGGCTGGTCAAAGTTATGCTTAAATTTAATTTTAACTGGCATTGTGGTGCAACTACGCAGCCTTTTTGAATATCGAGAAGAACTCATGAATATTATTTCTCATTCCTTTATTAGGTATAAAGGCCAATGTTTTAATTTCTAATGGAGGACCACGGGCGGACAGACTAATGACAAATGTAGTAAGACAAGCTTCTGTGACAGAATCAACCAGCTAAGTATTTGTCATGGAATTAAATCATGCTAACAACAAACTGTACCTACTCGTAAATGTAGGGTTAGGCAGTTATCCCACCGCTAGCAAGAAAGCAAATATCGGCTGTTTTCTCGTTCCAGAAACGTTGAATACTACAATTTTTTGACAACTTGCTAACGGTGGTTCCGTTCCAAATCCACGGTCCGAGTGCAACTTTTTAGTCTGACGTTTAAATTTTGACATATAATGTTCAAAACTTTTGACGAATTAGACATTTTTGCATGTGGACCGTAGTTTCTGAACGTAGCTCTGTGTATTTTGTGTACGACAGCCACGTGAGCAGTAGGCGGTGCGTGTAGAGAAACATGTTTCAGAAATAAAGTTTTGTGTACGTGTTTTTGTTGAATGTTTTAAAAACTTTTGCTGAAGATCCGGCTTTAGATATACATTCCGTGTAAACAAAAGAGATGCATATATTAATAGTAGGTGGCGAGACTAGAGCTACCAAAGATAATACTCGCTCAGCTATACTGGCTCAGGGATGCTCGCTTGCCTCAAAACGTGCGCGCGTGCATGTTTCTCCGGATTGTTACTGCGAGCGAGTGGCGCGAATAATCGCCCGACGCAGAGCCTCCACACTAGCTTATAGTCCAGCATTAACTTAATCGGAACTAAATACTCGCTTCCCGCTTTTCGTCAAATCGTTTCTCGCATCGCATTGTATCGAGCTAGAAAGCTCTACTCGTGTCTGGTCCATTGTCGGCTTTGGGACAAATACCATATAGTAAAATGTAGCTTTTTAAAACATTCTTAAGATATTATTGTAGTATTACAATTTCTACAATTTGGCTCAATGACGACCTCCGTGGCTGAGTGGTTTCTACAGCGGGTTTCAAGGTGTCGCCTACTCGGGAGGTCTCGGGTTCGAATCCCGATGGGGGCAGATGTTTGTTTGATCAATACGAGCATTTGTACTCCAGTCGTGTTTACTTTCTATATAAGTATGCTTATATATGTGGTATTAGTATATGTATTGTATTCTATCCGTTATACCGGTTAGGCTAATTGGTGTGTGTGTTAAAAAAAATAAAATGGATGACATTTGCCGTCAACCTATACATAAATGTCTCCTATACTTTTATAATATCAGATGACTCCCCACCTGATCTTTGTAGAGTCCTGATCAACACGAATATAGCTGGTGCAGCAGTGAAACCTCAGAAGGCGTGTTATCATCAGTCGATAATATCTGATGCGTTAATGCGATATCTGTTTTAGTGCATTACTTATTTATTAGGATGGCTACGAAGTTACACACTGCTGCGATAATAACGTCGCAATAGAAGTAGGACGATTTATCGCAATAACAAATCCGATATCATCGATCGATAATACTGCACTATTTTACATAGCCTATAGACGCTTGCGATACCAACACAATAAAAAAAAACACTGGCACCGTTGCCCACCCTGACGCAATCCCCTCCCCGTGGAGCCCTGGAACCTTGCTCTGTTGTTTTACTGTGATCTTCTGCGGGGTGCTTACTTCCCCTTGGCGGGCGCTCTGATTGGAGCGTCAAATCTGCTACGCCCTACCTAAGATTTATCACACCAGCCATCCTCACCTTGACAGCCTGCACAAATGCTTCTTGACGCACCCGCGCTTTTAAAGGCCTACTCTAAGGCCCATATTAATAGAACGCTCTCAACTTTGAAACTACGATCTTGAGATACTGTTTTCATACAAAACAGCATCTCAAAATCGTACTCAAACAGCTCTATTACATATTTATTAATTTACTGACTTCTGTTTGTCAGCTACTTATTTCGGTTCGGCTTTAATTTTTTGAATAATTATGATTCAATCGGGGAGTTCAGATGCAGTTGTGGAGGTGATTTACTAACAAACAAACCGGCATGCCGAAATCCTTACTTCTGGATTGTTTACTTATTAAATGCAGAGGCGCAAGAACTTTTATAAATTCGTAATTGTTTCGTTACGATTAAACTTTGGCGATGCGATACGATTGCGGATATATCAAAATTCTAGCTTGTAGCTCATCTTATAATATTTATTATTGTTATCAATGTTATTATTGTAGCTGTAGCATTACTCAACGATATACTTTCCTGTTTTGCTTATTGGTGACTGCTAACTTAATTTTACTACCGTTCCTTTGTTAACTGTGTTCAGACATATTATTATAAGAATTTACGTGACTTGTTTCACAAACTACTTACAAACTCTCTTGTCCTCAAAACAATTTCAGTTCATTTTCCTTGTAATTGACGTAGTTAATCATATTAAGTTCAACAGTATAGGTACACTAAATTTTCGATTTAGCCTAAGTAATTAAGTTACGATTACTATATTGACAATACCTAAGGTATAATTATTATTAGGTATTGTCAATATAGTAATCGTAACTTAATTACTTAGGTTAAGTAAGTTACGCATTAATATATAAATTGTCAATGAAATTTTAGGTTCAAATTAAATATTATGAGGTACTTATAAGTGAGGCTCTTTAAGTTAAGGTTTGGAAAGAGTTGTGATATTTATTTTAATAATTTTTGTCAAGCTCTGATGCATTTTAGTGAAGAAGTTGATTCTTTTGTTAAAATATTACTTACTTTTGGTCTCGAAAAAGAACTTAAGAGCCACGTCAGACTCTTTAAATTTAGTCAAACGTTGCATTAAATCTCAATTGTAAAAAGTTTGTGTAGTATGGTGTATTTCACCAACAATTAAAACTACTAAAAAATGTATGATCATATATGTATTTTCAATGGTCTTTCATAACATGAATATATTAATATGTAAACATTCATCTATTATGTGTGTATGTAGTTTCAAAGAAGTGTCAAACGTACTGTACTTTGACATCTGTATACGAGGCGACTGCACTAATTAAGATTGGTAATAATATGTGCTTGAATAATATAGAGATCGCAATGAAATATTCAGTGTTAAACGGCGGTGCCATGAAAGTAACGCTGTTTGTAAATCGTTAATGTCGGTCCATAAATTTTAATAACTTAACTGATGTTTATTTCACTAATGAGCTTGAGAAATAATCAATGACTAATTAACTTGAGAGTTATTTGGAGGATAACAATTTTAATACTGTAATGGCTTGCAAACTAAATGTAAAGTTTAAAGTAAGCTTAAATTTACTATGTATTTTACGTGACTTTGACTATAGTCAAACTTAACGATCTTTCAAACAACGTGGCCTAAAAGATCACATATAAAATTCTTTAATACTGTCCATTTTACAAGTATAAGAAATTCAAACTACCAAGCAACTTAAGAATATTCCATTTTAAAGTTTTATGTTATTGAAATGGCCGGTATTACATCGGAGAGACCATTACTTACTGTTGTGCTTGCATACATATTCATATCTATAAGTTTTCGTTCCGAAAGAGAGATAAAAGTAGTTTTACTGCTTCGGAGCAAGTAAGATGGTAGAAACTCGATCAAGCATAGCCGTAGCGCGAGCAAGACAGAACACTGGAGTCTGTAGGAGTGATAAGGACAGATGTACAATCAGAAGGCTTTTACGGTAGAACGGGCAACGCTCAGTGAAATGTGGGTCCGCTTGCCTTCTTTTTCGATCTCGCCTGAGAAATTGATTCTGAGATTAATCTTTTGTAGTTGCTATAAATGACGAGTATACTTTTTTTTCTTTGGCGTCGTATGATTAGTGATATATTTCATGTTGATATTTGTAATTTACTTAGAAAGATTTGATTTATAGAAAATCTATGAATAATATTGATAGCAGTGAATGAAAATACAAATTTATTTTCGACTCTGTACAGTTTCTAAATATTAACAATATTTAAAATTTTCTTCAATAAATTCGAGATAGTATAGTTGACAAATTGATCAAGTTGCCTTATAACAGTTTGTCTATTTACTGACGATGAGTATTTTTATCGAATTCTAAATATAGATATTCGAAAGAATTGAGAAGAATAAAAAATGAAGACCTTTTTTTCCTAATAAAACGGTTAAATATTTGTAGTTTTAATATTATCTTAATGCAGCTTGTATATTTGTGTTCAACACTAAAGGCACAGAAACCGGAAACTATGAAAGCACAAGCGACCGAGCAGTAAAAGTTTTATTATCCTCCCTGCGACTATCATTTCAGATGAAAATAGTATGTCCATCGTTAGTCTCGGAATAGGAATCACTTATCATTAGGAATGTTTTAAAAACAGTATAAATAATTTACAATTCTATAGATAACGGGCTGCATATAAAATCAAAGCTAAAACGTGTCTGTGTATGTTTAAACTTACGCAGCTACATTCGATTCCCAGTGAACACAGTTTAAGTTGAACCTAATAACAACTATATCACAAAGGAATTAGGTTATAAATAACAAAATCTTATTTCGCACATATGACCTTTTGTCTTACAAAACGAACTCTTGTTCCTTTTGTAAAGTATATCTAATACTTGGAAAAAAAACGATAGAGGTAAAAAATGGAAAATGTGAAATCAACCTTATGACCCACAAAATAAAATATTTTTACCAGCTATTGGTCGATTGGTTACTTAGTTTTTATTAACCGAACTAATTTAAAATAAGATCTCACGCCTGAAGTGAGGCTATATTTACCAAAATGGATTTTACTCGCTGACCTCATGGCTGGTTATCTATAGAATTGTTGATCGAAGATTGACAAGGCATGCAAAGTACGTCTGTTAATATTGTTTTTCGGTCGTGATGTATTAAGATATTGTTACTAAGGAATAGTGTTGGTACCATAAAATGGTATACACAAAGAAGTTTACCTCAAAACCGAAATTAAAACTTCCTTTCATTAGATTGTTTCAGCTGATTTGTTTATAAATGTTCTATGTGGCTTAGTTTTATTTAATGTAAAATAAAAAATATCAATAAATTTAAATAAACTAAAATTACCACATCCCCATACATATAAGGTAAATAAAATAGAAAACAATGCAATAATATGCCTTCCGATTAATTTATTGCGATATTGTATTGCTGATTCAAAACATAAAAAAAATATACTACAGAAGCCAAGGCAAATTAATGAAATATTCATGAGGCTTGGAATAGATATAATCAGCATAAGAATGACAGATAACTCCTTAAGTCTAATATAGCCAGCATAAATTAGCAATAACATGTCTATGATAACAATATGAGAAATGCAGTCTGATTGGCATTCGTTTCTTCTTTGCATAATTTTATTTTTACTAGATTATTTTTAATCAAAATCTAAAATTGTTTATTCTGTTTAGGCTATTATAGGACAAGCACTCATGAACGTCTAGAAGCTACGCCATCAGTTCGTAAATCTGTGGCAGGAGACCTTGTACTCAGAAGAACCAACTAGAAACCCAGCCAGGGCTGTTTTTCCCCCTCTGTATTATTATACAGGGTTAATTTTAAAACACGGTGATACTGCCCATCAACAGGAACAACTTTTAAACGGGACCAACTCTGGAATCGCGAAATAAAAATCAGCTGTTTCATACATTTTGGTCGATTAACTGATGTACTTTTAGTATGATACAGCAGTTTTATTTTCGCGATTTCAGCGTTAGTCCAATCATAAAAGTTGTTCCTTCTGATGGGTAGAATCACTTCCTAAGAGGTTTTTCGTGTTTTAAAATTAACCCTGTTTACAGAGTCGTCAAGTTGAATACTGCCTTCAATTATTTGCCTTTAAACCAGAAAGAACAAAAAATTTTGTCGATTTATATAATAATAATTGGTTAATCTCAAATAATATTATGTTCATTTCTTTATTAAGCATGTTACTAGTATCATAAATCTTAAAATTCAACACCTGTTTTTATAACTAACAAAAGCGTTTTGTTGGAATCGTATTTGTTCACGATCTGGTGAAAGTTATATAGATAACAAGTACACTCAGAAACATGTATTGGTCTGTTCCTCCGTTTTAAATAATGTACATATTAAACTTTTGTGATTAAGTACACGCCCAATGCTTATGATATAAGCAATAGGTGTTGTCTAATTTAACAAAATGTTTACGTTTATATTCTCTTTTTCAGATGAATTTCCAAACGAGATGTCGGACACCGGTGGAGCAGTAGTGTCTAGGGAATCGACACCTCGTCCCGTTGCAGACCCTCCTGTAACTGCCCCACTTAGGTCAAGACATGACCAATTCCTTGCAAGTTCTGCTGAAAGAGCTCAGCAAAGACCTTCTTCGAGCGGTAGAAATGCTACCGGAAATTTTGAATCCCCTCCTCTACCTTACCATAGGCAAATAAACACTGGCTCCTTACTTACTTCTACTCACCGCGAATCATCCGCTTTCGTTCCCGTCGTTCCCACAAGGTCTATGCATCCTGTGATATACACCAATGAAATGCATCCAGCTTTAATCCCCTCCGATATTATGGATAGGGAAAGAATGATGGAAAGAGAAAGAGCAGAACCTTCAAAGAGTTCACCTGACAGAAATTCTGGTAACTTCCAAAAAAGGAATTCATTTGATCTTATGGCCATGATGGTGGAGAAGCGTAAAGAAGTGGCGTTACGAGAAGCGGCAGCCGCAATGCTTATACCTCATCACAGGACGTCATCAATGGATGGAATGATGTCCGATGGTTCCTCCCAACCGCCTATTTATGGTCCTCCAGGTGCATTTTTAGGAGCACCTGGACCATCCCCTACAACTCCTGGAAGTTTTACCTTTCCAGGCGCTGGACTATTTCCACCTGGTGCTGGTCCACACCAAATACATCCGCACTTAGATAGAAGACTGCTACGAGCACCGGGAAGAGCTTCAAGGCCTAAGAAGCAATTTATATGTAAATTCTGCAACCGACAATTTACAAAGTCTTACAATCTACTCATCCACGAAAGGACACACACCGATGAGCGACCCTACTCATGTGATATTTGCGGGAAAGCATTCCGAAGACAGGATCATTTGCGAGACCACAGGTAAGATAAATTATACTAATGCATTCGTAATCTATTCACCACTGTCAGTAATTATGTATACACGTTGAAGGGGCGCCTGGTTACTTGCACGTTTTAATTTTCTACTACGCTGATCATAGTGTAATGTAAAGGCCTAATTTATACGAACGGCAGCCGGTGTAACTCAAGTTGCAGATGTTTAGCCGACTGTGGCCGCATCCGCTCCATTACTTGGAAATGGAATATTTATAAAGTCTCGATTATAGTGTTAGCTTCTAGGAAATTGTTCTATCTTGATTAATAGTAAGAGGTGCTTGTACTTTCAAAAGTAAAGAAAAGAGCCGGTTCCAGCTCACTTATAAACTGACGGCTCTCAATACGCATACCATTTGCTGAGCATTAGGTGAGCCATTGGTCAGTTATTCAGATTGTAGATAACACGCGAATGATATATAACAGTCTTAGTTCGTTTATGACAGATAAAAATAAGCTGACAGAGATTTACTTACTTGCGATGCATGGTTAGTTTTTAAGATAATCTTTAAGAGAGGATATTATGTTTCCTTAGCTAGTGTAGTGGCTGGAACTTGGGACGTGCATTGTATTTTATTGCATGAATTTTAAGTTAGATACATTTTTTAATTAGGGCTAACTGATTCAAAAGTTATATGTTTATCAAGTGGTGTCGGGTTGGATGATTTCAAGCGACAACGTATCTCAAACCGATGCAGCTATAAATATCAATTAACTCCACACCGGAGAACGATTCGAAGATACCAATATTTATTAGTTAATTAGCGCTTGTATCAAAATAAATATATACGTAACATTTTCTGGGAACTTTCTGATAATACCAACAGATCAATCAGGGCATCGGCGCGCTTAATGATCCGTAGTCAAATTGATGCTATAAACAAGTTCAGGTGGATGTTAAAGTTATTAGGAGCAACCATAAAAATATCGTTACGTAACGTTCGACTTCTGCTGTTGTAACTTTAAAATTTAAAAATACTTATTTCAACCGCTTCATTAGAACTATACATCCTTTACATTCTGATTTTATGTACTCCTTCTCTTATTTTTGAAGCTTTAAAAGAGCTGCATAGTTTCTTAAATCAAAAACAGGTGTCCAGACAAATTTGTGTTCAAATTGAATTGGTATTTTTATCCTACCTCTCTTTAAGTTGTTTGTATAAGTACTTTTAGAAGGTGCCGCGAATAAAAAGGTAACTCGTCTCTATGTTATTTTTGTATAAATCTTTATTTTAGTAGCTTTCATCTAAACAATTTGATCTCAAAATATAAGTCCACGAAATCACATTACGCCTTCTACGTAAATAAAGCTACATAAGTGGTAACATTTGTTCAATGCAAGAATCGTTACCTACAAATTGAAAACATTACCTACATTACGGACTTAGTGGGTTTTGAGGGATCCCACCGAGGTATAGATAATATTCGACTCGCATTAAGCTTTGGTTTTTTTTTTCAAAGTTCGGACTGTAATTAGTTTAAATTTTGATGAGTCATCCGTTTCTATTGGAGTTAGCGTCATAATAGAAGACGAGAATTTAGTACCGATAGCATATAAATGCAAAAATACATTATAATATGTGTTTCCAAAACACACAGCGTGTATGAAGAAGAAGCGCACAAATTCCCCGAAACATAGAAATATATAAAGGAGACTTACGTGAATGTCTTCGGTATATTCAAACAAATAATTTTTTCACATCAACAAGGCCGAATGGCACGACGTCCTTGGTCCATGAAGCATCTCGGTGACAGCTGTCACTGTCATACATAGCGTGTATTTTCACTATGGTATAAAAAACGTTTCATGTGGACTCCTAGTCTCGGAAGCTCAATCCAAAAGATGGAGCGAAGTAAATGCAGATTTGTTGACGTCTTACAACGGTAGCGCCGATCGCTAATTATGACAAAAATAAAATGTTTTTTGAAAAATACTTGCACAGAGCAGTACTATTTAGTAAGTTTTAGTTTTGTTCAATACATAAATTAAATATCGACGATGATTTAAAAATAATTTATACGCACGTGTTTGCTGACGCTACAAACCCAAACTAGTATGTACAACTTCTGAGGCAATTTAATACTAGTTACTAGTTCAGACTATTTCGTTGTGTTATCATTCTTCAATTGCCGATAAAGGCATTGAATAAAATCGTGACAAAAAGTCTAGAGGTTTTTTGAAGCCCCATTTAAGCGTCAAATATTTTAGTACAGCGGATTTAAAGCTAATGGAATAAGATTCATTTTTTAATATTGGTTACAGCGTTACCCTAATTGCTATTAGTAGCACGTGTAATTTACACGCAATTCTCCAGTTCATAAAACTTAATTGATTCCTTGTTCTATTTTACCAAAGAGTTTTTGTTTTACAAATACAATACTTTCGTTGGACTTACGAGTTCCTTCTTTAAAAATTATAACAAGGATAAATTTTACCTCATACTAAGTACTTTATGACGCAGTCATGCTTGTATTCACCATTGTTTTGGTTGTTATGAATACCTACTTGCGTTTTTTGTCGCATACAAAATTATATATATATAATCGAGATGCATCAAACCTCCATAATGTACGGTTATTATATTCCGCGCCACAATTAATAACCCTAACACAAAAAAATAATGCAATTTTGACCCGCGAAGGATAACTCGCAATTACATGTTTCTCCGAAGCTGCATAACCATAGCCGTAGCAAATTTATTATGTTCTATAACGTAAAGCATAATTTTAAAACATTTCACCCATACACACTCATTTACACTGACATACAAAAGTAATTTAAATAGGATTCGTATTTTAATCTTTGTTCGTAAAAAACATTAGATTATATCATTTTTTTCGCCGTGGAAACAAATTGAATGCCTACTGCTTTTTAACAAATATTATTTATAAAGATATGAAAATTTTTATACAGTGTGTTTTATTATTAACAAATCGTTAATCGTGAAATTGTCAAATCGTATTTTCATCACGTAGTTGTTTGTTGTAAGTAAATAAATAAACAAGATAAGCAGCACACCGCAACTAACTTGAGCTACGTAATTGTTGAACATTGCAATCTCCGTAATTGAAGACATACTCGCAATCATCTTATCGACGCCCAAGACGTTTTCATCTAAGCCAGTTTCACAAGTATACGTAGTCATCATTAAAACCATACATTACATTAACGATTTATTTTAAAATCATGAATATTTAAAGTAACTGGCTTACGTAAATATGAAAAAAGTTATTTAATGACCGTACCGGTCTTATCGAAAACCGATCAAAGGAATCGACGCGTGATCGGAATTTTATAATTTTTTTGTGAAAACATAACTACTTAAATCGATCAAGGCATGCATAATTTTGTGGGTACAGTGTTTTTATTTTAATTTGACTTTAAGCATGTTTGATTTTAGACGGGAATTATTATTTATGTATTAAGTTAGTATAACTCACGTTCCATTCAGCACTGGGTTCGTATGATGGGTCATGGACCTACCTCCTTATTTCATCTATAGGGAAGCTATTTGCTGCAGTAGTGAAAACATTAATAGGTCGATGGCTAAGTTGATGGGACTGACTTTGATTCTATAAATGTTTTTTTAAATCATTATTTGAACTAACTAATGCCATCTAATCCTCATCAAGTAGAAAAAAAGATTCCACGCAAGCTTAATCAAAATCTACATTTTCAATATTAAAACGGCATTATGCATCTTTAATCATCGGGTCGGCCCGAAATTCTTTAGTTAATAATAAAGCACATTCGATGTTTCCCATCAGAATATGTGATGCGTTCGAATATACAACAACGTTCACGCCATAAACCTGTATCTGAGCATTCTGAGCTACGAGATATAAATACACGTAACATATTTAACGAGTAGGTATATGAACATAAGCACTACTATCATTAATTTTCTATACTGCTGTGTAATTTCTCGGTATGAAAAACTGGTTCGTGGGATGATGGGAAAACGATGCTTTATTTAGAAGGCAGGAACTTTAGCAATATTTCTAACGTTATCAATATTATTGTAATTTTAGTCAGATCGTAGACTCTGTTTTGATGTTCCTAAAAATATAGATTGTAAATTAATTTTTATAATATACGGGACCGAGGATAAGATGACGTTAACAACACTAAATAATTATACACCAAGAACTTTAATATTTATTGTCGAAGTCTAATTTAAGAGTAAGCTTATGTAATTTAAGTTAAGATCTTGTCAATAATTTAAAAGTACCAGTTTGATATTCATGATCGTGCAGCGGAACATGTATAAAATCAAATAATAATACAAATTTTAATTGACTCTGTAGTAACTTTACTGTTTACGGCAAGCTTCAAGCCTTTTACTGGGACATAAATGAAAAAGTTCCCTTTAATTACACTCCTTTCCACGACAAAAGGCGACATGGTAATTTGCAAACATATTGTCGGATATGAATTATTTTCGCATTGGATATTTTATCTCCGGGCTCATATGCAATTATGATTGCGGTGAGACCACATATAATGGAGAGTGGCGATGCCCACTCGTTCCGATCGCTCAAGGGGCTAAGGCAAAAAGGGATATCAAATTAATACTGAATCCATAATAAATCAAAGCGGGCAGGTGCACTTCGTCGCTAGCAGTTTAGCCTACGGACAACTTCAGGAATTATCATTGGACCAAACCAATCGAACCAGAAATCGGTTTCGATAAATTAACAAATTGTTTCAAAAGAACGCTATTTCGAAAGAATCCCTAATATTCCAAATGGTATGAAAATTTTCTGAATGCTCACGAAAACGAGAGTGTTGTGCTGCACGCTATGTTTTGTTACGCATTTCTTTTTGTGTTACTCGTATATTTTTGAATAATTTGATTATAATCGTTTGTGAAATATTCATGATACCATGAATTTTAATGATAATAAAATAATGTAATCATCCTTCACATTAAATTGGCTCCTATTTTATTTAGTATAAAATATTGACAATTCAAAAAAGTCTAACTTTTCTGCCAGTTAAGATAAAGGAGTTTTAGATTTACTTTAATTTTAGAATTTGCATTACCTACATAAATTGCACTGTTGTGGATTTTCCGAATTCAATACGAACACATATAACAATATTTACATGTTCAACACTATCTAGAATTCATTTGTTAAAAACCAATATTGATTTCTAAAAACCAGTGTCGGTTCCTTTACACGTTATAGACTAAAAGTCGTGACTGTGGCTATGGAATAATTAGCTAGATCCGCCGTACGCAGTACGTTCTTCGATTTCACAGTTTCTTATTGCCTTTTGAAAGTTCTCTCGCTGTGCTCAAAAAGACTTGCGCAATTTTTTCAATGTTCTCGCTAACGTTAAGGACGCGTACACAAAAACTGTCTTGAACTCTAAATAGATAGAAAAGTTTAGAAAAAACAGTTTCGATGTATTCAATATGTTATTTTCAAAGTTCCAGTGACCATATTTATCTTTTTTATCCTGCAATCTAAGATTCTCTTTCGGTTTCTGTTTTGGTCTTTTTTATTTTTGTATAAATGTCATTATATGCGTGGCCATATGGACAGGTAACTTATTATTCAAATTATATACGGGCTGATTGCGTGTTTTCTTGCGAAACACATTTTTTGTCTCTGTATCTGGCCAATTTCGTTAAGTGTTCGCGTGATTCGGTCTCTGGGATGCTATGCGGTTGTTAATGTACGTTTTCTGAAGTTAATTTCAAACTATTCAGTAACGTCTCTCCAAAAAACCTTTGAAATGTGCTAGCTTATTATTTGCAATTAAGCAGTAGTTATGTTATTTGCTTCATATTTTAATGAATTTTTAATGAGATTTTCTAAAAGTGTCCTAAAACCCACTAGTTTAACTTTATTAAAAATGAATAAATCAAAGAGAAGAAGAAAAATTCTGTTACCTACTAAGTGAGTGTCCACGGATATTATCAGAGATAGACGTCGTCGTATGATTAATGATAGTACAGAAAGTCGTCTCGGATACCTTTCTTCTATATATATATAAATAACAATGGCGTCTAAACCTTGAATACTTTCAAAACTCGTTTCGGTCACAATCGGACAATGGTGGTTGACAAATCTTAGGGTAGAAGGATTGGATTTCGAAATTCCTTCTCCGTCCGCGCCCGCCGTGCTGTATCATTATAATATTCACAAGCAAATATCGGACCTCGAGTAAATATAAATATTCTTGACGTGTGGGCCCGATATGTGGAGGCCACATAGTGGTGTAGACGCTGCGGTTGTTTGAACAACCAACCGGTCGCTGTTTGCACGAAGACTCCTCGAAACCACTCGGAAATATTTAAATTCAAGTTCTCTTAAGCAAGCGCATGAAGCATTTTGTATTCTAAAGTCAGCACGAGAACATTCGATGTAATGCCAGGAGCCGCTAGCGCAATATTTAATTCAATGCAATGATATCAACAGTCGAAAAGCAAAATCGCCACTTTGGTGCTGCTTAAAATTAAAATTGGTTAAAAACTGAAATTAGCTTAATTTTTAAGTAACACGAAAGTGGCGTATTAGCGTTTCGGCGTTTCCACTGTCAATATCTAGTCAGATCAATGAGAAATACATTCACAATGAATTCTATTGATTCAAACTATAAGAAGATTTTTTTAAAACGGTTTTGCTATTTTACATAATGCTAGTTATTTCGAACAACCATTATGCTACTACAAGTTTAATGGCTTTCGAAACTGGATTAGGTAGCAAAGAAATGCTAAATCGATGATAAGCATACGTCTTGTCAACCCACGCCATAACGTAACTTGAATCCGTTAGATCTGAATGGAACTCTGTAGTTTAACGACGCAGCGACTAAAATTGTTTGTAATGTGTGCGCTAAGGAAAGAACGGTTGCCGCATTGAGCCTTAAGTTAAGACTCTCATTGTCTCGTTTCCGTTATACGTATTTACACGGACAGATCGAGAATTATTTTTGTTCAATCAAAATAAATTTCAGCTTAGGTATTAATTTAAAAATTATTGGTGCCTACCACACGTGGGTAAAGATAACTTTGAATGTGAAATAAACTCGTACGTCGGATTATGAGATTCTTCTCCGGATTATAAAATGTGTGTAGTATCGAATTAAGTTTTTCCACCTCGGACTCAGTATTACTAAAACGTATCTTTTCTTTCAACATTTCACATGCAGACTGCTTGAATAAAGTTCCCTAAATATAGGTATACCTAACTAAATATATATGATTCTGAATTGAAAATTTATTGCTAACTTAACTTCTCTTTGTGTGTTTGAAAGGTTACACCTTAGACTTATCTAGTATGATATTGTTGTTACAACAAAATACATGAAAGGTAAAATCAACAACAAAAAACCGGCCAAGTGCATGTCGTGCCATGCGCAGTGTAGGGTTCCGTAGTTGCTCGTCGTCACCACAGTATATTTAGGAAAGAGTCTTTATTTTATGTAATTACTACGACTAAGTCACTTTTAATGTTTTCTTCTAAGGATATTCTATTAGGTAAGAAATTTTATAATACATATGTTGAACGACTATTATTCTATAACTAACAAATCTATTTTAACCGTTATAGTTTTCATGAAAAGTACTATCATAATTTTTTTCAGGTTTTTCAAGCCAATTGAGCCCCCCTCTATTGGGGACGTCTTACACGGACAAAAATTAGCACTTTAAAGCTCAATATTTTGCAAACGGATACCTATATCGAAAAATAGTCCTAGAAACCCTTATAGAAAAGTCCTTAATATAATCTTGAAGTTCTATAGTTAACCAAGGGGCTTATAAACCATACTGTGGTTCGACCGGGCGTCCTTGAATAGGTTGGACCATTGACTCTGAGACTTGGCTACGTGAATATATTTTCAACTGAATTCAATGTATTGGTACTTCCTTTACAAAAAAAACTATCATTTTTGAAAAAATATTCACATACTAGTATTATAAATGCGAAATTATCTCGAAGAAATAAAGTTTTAATTTTGGAAATTGGTGCCAAGACACAAATTCATGCGTTGGATATTTTTTTACCCCAATTCTTTTTTTCCGGAATGTATCGCGGTTAAGACTAGTTAGTTATTATTAATATGCATGCAAATACAGGGGTCTGGGCTCCGAATATGATTTTAATTTTTCGAAAAGTCAGGTAGCATAGTAGCTTACCGAATCTAGGTAGTAAAAAAATATACCGCGTCTCACGGTCCGAGTTAATCCTGTTTCCGAAGAGGCTTTTCGGTTGGATTCACTTTAAATAGTAGACTCAGCGCGCAGTCAGTTTCAAAAGGAAATAATCATGTTATTTATTGCCTGAGACCGGCCATCTTTAATCTGCTCTCTAAGCACGTGCAAACCGATTTTATGGGAGATTAAAAGCATCGGTCGGCTTAAAGTTTTTCGAGTAGCAATAAACATTTATAATTCAGGACGGCATCAAAACTAGATTCTAAAATCGACCAAACAATTTTGACCTAACAACTCGGCTTTTTAGGATGTTCGAGTTTTTTAATCAACCTCATTATACTGATCTCCACAAGTCACTCTAATCTCCAACACTTATTCCTGTTTCTTATAAGGTCGATGATCTGTTATTGGTTTTTTTTGTGGGTGGTATAAGATGTAACAATTTTAATTATTAGATTTATATACGTCCTGTTTCATTGGTATATTTGTAAAAATTCATTTGTTTATATTTTTGAATATAAAAAATATTAAATTTTGTAAAATATTGTAACTAAAGATGTACTTTTTTCTTAATCCTTCATCTTTAATTGAAAATAAGACAAAAATCATTTAAAATATAATTCTTAAGAACTTCTTAAAAGCACTACAAACAATATGAGAAAAAATGTGCTCTTTGTTCGGGTATGCATAAACGGAAATTCATGCATAAAATGAGAGCTATTAAAGAAAAATTCAGAAAGATATTGAATTTAACATAATAATATTCTAAACTTGGTCATGCTATTAACTTACGAAAGGAAGGCCGTATTAACTTCTTATTGCCGTACCAATCAATAGGGGGAAACTGTTATTATATTTTGATATTTCCCACATTAGAGGCGCCAATGAAGACGCGATATCAACAGTTTAATCCCAATTACACCAGTACTAAAAATAGATTTACGACTCAACCGAAATTAACACTCTACCCCGTGTAGAGTAACCATTCTTCCGGATTTATCTGGGCATGTCCGAGCTTTAATCCTAGCACTTGGCTTTTAAATTTGTCTAGATGGAAACTTTTAATTTCTAGTTCTTTAAAAATAAAGCCGACGCAAGTTCTCGCTTGCAATTTTATCCTTAATTCCCACAAATTTTAGTGGTACTTTTTCAATGTCTGAATGGTTACCCTACGTAAAACCTTATTGAGCACCTCCCCATCTCGTCTCATAAATCAAAAGCAGTAGAGTCGACAAAACAAAATCGATACAAGGATTCCAGCTCTAATTGGATTTGTACATACTCATACGGCGGATCTATCAGTAAAACGTTGATTAATGATATCTGGAGACTACAGTATAATTGCCAGTCGAGACCGTCATGAATCAACGAGTGTTCGAGTTATAAATCTGATAATTGGAACTAGTTTGAGCAACTCGAATTATAATACGAAGCAGTGCAAGAGAAAGGTAGCCGTTACCATTTTGATGTTTTACACTCGCGTTGATGTAACTGGTTGGGTGGTGTTATAATACGTTATAGTTTTATTACTATTGTATGTTTTCGGCAAATTTCTGTCTGTTTTCAAGTAACTTCGTGATTGGTGTGAGATTTTTATTCCCTAAATCATAAGAATGGATTTCCGAACTCGATCTGGTGTCAAAGTGGTGGTGTCGAAAAGCGAATGCTATTGCAAAATTCAGCATGTAGAAGGACTATTCAACAAAATGATTTACTCTCAAAATTTAGTATAAGCAAAATGAATTTTGATACCCTAGCTGTTAGTAATTAGTGAGGAGAGTGCCTTTTACTTATTGGATCAGTGGCCAGTCCAAAAACAATTATTTGAAAATCAATTAGCTAAGTTACGTTTCGTAAGCAGTTTATTACGTGACTTCGTATTCACTAAAAATAAGATCGTAAACAAGCCAATATCAGTATTATGTTTCACCAAATATCAGTTGAACCGTGAAAAATTGTTTTCAAACGAGTGAAGCAACAACGAAATCAAGATACTCGGTGCTCACATGGTATAGAATATCATACATCTTTTTTTCGTTGAAAAATCCGTGAGGCGCCATTTTTTACATTCAACAACTTTAAACCTCAAAAAAGATGATTGATATTTACTATAAGACATCTTCGGTATGTTGTAATTGGATGGTTTATTAGATTTATTATTGTACTAAAAACAGGATAGCATAATAAGGAAATACACTTATTATTTTATGAACTATTAAATAACATTTAATTTCTACTATCTCATCGTGTATATCATTTTATATATTTTTAGTCCAATTGTTCAGAACATTAGCAGAACAGAATATGATAGATCCTACTTCCATTATCATGATTCGTTTTTGAATATCGCGATACATTAGACTACTTACAAAGAAAGGCAGATGATAAGACTAGAAATCTCAGGCGACTTGAAACATCTGCGCCTTTAAGTAGACACCTATCTAGTATTTCGCGAAGTACCTGATGGCTCGCCGGCAAGTACGCAGCACAATGAATGTTTGTGTCAGTCAGAGGTGAAATTGAGTGTGAAGCGGCAGCAGCCAGCCTTCGCTCCCATTACGTCGGTCGCTGCGTGCGCGCCGCCAAACCGGCTGCGGCTGCACTGTTGTAAGCTATAGGCAGGACGTCGGTGGTACAGAGGACTGTGTCTTCTACTTACGTCAATAGTTTCGGATTACATACTACAATTTGTAATGATCAAAGCGAGAGAAAATGGGTCAGCGCGTTGTTTTAGGCTGGATCGACGTTTTTCATCAATGACTAAGCAATATACTCGCAGTTATTAAAAAAGGACATCGACGAAATCGGCCCTAGCATGCCCAAAAGAATGTCCTTCACTATTATTTTTCTATTATTTTTTTAACTTATTAGCGATTAATCATTGTAAACGGACAATCTGTTTAAGAAAATAAAAAAATTAAAGTTCTGTTATTAGATACTACAGTCTGTTCATCCAACTTGGCACTCCTTTTTATTGAAAATACAGCATTAAAAATCAACTGATAACTAGATTTAATAGGTTTCAGTCTATAATAACAATTTATTTTAATAGTTTATTGGCTTCGTTAATATTTTATTATTAAACGGGTGATTCTGTTAAAAAGTTGTGCCAAGATTGTTTACCTTATTAAATGCAATATAGGCGACCATAAAAATAGAACTAGGTACCTTAGTCAATAATACTTATTACTAGTATTTATATTATATTTATAAAAAGATTATTTCTGAAATTATGTAAAGATAGTTTATACTCCCATCCCATGTAATATCTGTTTATTTTTATGAAAATCATATTGATAACCAGGTACATACCTAATTACCGATAGTAAAATATAAAAACAGGTAAATGGAAAGACTGAACATTTCATTTGAAAAGAAATCTATTATTACCTACTACAGGTAGATATAGGTATCATAGGTGCCAACTGACAACACTCATAAATCAATATGAATATAAGCATTTATTATTTTTATTATTAATTGCATTTTATGTTCATTTAATGCATATTATTTAAGTGCTTACATAGAGGTAAAAACTAAATCTATTCAGAATATATAAAGTGTACATCTTTTACGATTAAGTATAATAATTATAACCTCAAAATCTAATACATTCTGTAGTAGGCCACGGTTCCTCAAGTTGTCCGTATCTCAACAAATGCTTAATTAGAGTTTATGAATGATTCCGAACACAACTAGCATTTTCTCATTGCTGGGCGTTATAGGGCATTCAATGTATGGGGAACGAGCAATGTCCTTTGCTTCATAAATATTTCCATACTGAGTAGTTATTTTTAAAAGGTATTCTAGTCAAATAAATACAGCTATGGCCAGTGTGACGTCTCAGTTCTATGACCATGTGATACAGAACTGTAGTCAAGAAACTTTCGCAAAAGCTAATCAATGTTCTAGTTCCTCACCGATTTCGAATTTGTTGTCTTTTAAAACTCGAATCCCATTAGGAATCCTACTCAGTCAAAACCCCTTGCATTCTCATTATCATTGGGATACACTAAAACATTGAAATTAAAATATGATCATGATAATGTACATTCATAAATTTAGAGCGTACTTTTGTTTGGTGTACAAATGTTGTGAGAACACAATAAAGTTTTAGATACAAAACATTGAAAATATCAAATGCCTAAACCATGCTTTTATTTTTAAAATAACCTTGCCTTCATAACTACAAATTGTTTAACACTATGAGAATTGCAGACAACTACTTACCACACGGCGTCTCGGACCAACCTCTTCGCCTCGCTCCATTAGTATTTTCCATTTATTTTTTGTCCACGTACCTGTCCGACTTTTGGGGATTTGACTTTTTATAACTGCGGCGGCCGCGCGACGAATACCAAATTTCTTTGGTATACAGAGAAAATAAATGATCAACGAAAGATCCATTGGAAATTTAGGTTGTATTATTTTTCCATTAAGTTTTTTAATGTCTAAAAAGTGCATATTATCAAAATTATTTCGAATATTCTAAATAAGAAAAGTTTCATGCATTAACTAATCTATTGGCAGTGTTAGCAAACGCAGGTTCTGACAACCCAAGTTTTAGACTAAATTTAAAAATGGTTAGTGTACACTTGGGCTTGAAAGGTGCATTGTGTCAGCTTATGGAAGAAGTTGAAGCGTAGGTAGTCTTAAGATTGTTAGTGAAGACCCACCGTCTTGTGCCTTAATGAGTCATTGTACTGAGCGAGTTGATTGAAAGCAACACGCCTACACAGAATCTATTAAACACGAAAGCTGCATAACAACTTATTATATGTACTTAACGTTACAAAACGTTCCATATTTAACAAATTCTCATAAATAAAAAAAAATCAAAAACCATTGACTGAACGGAGTAGCAAATAAAATCTTTAACAATTCAAAATATTACAAAAAAACTATATTAACAAAATAAAGAGCAAAAATATCTGCCAAACATTACGAAATAAAATTAATTAACTTGAATTCTTATCTTTGCGACTCACAGGTTTATGAAACCAATAACATTAGCGCATACCATTTCGATTATAAAAAATAGCTCCGATTATTGACGTCTCATTTTGTTAAGAGTCAATGAGCAAAAAATAGTGCCCGTTGCGAATGCTAATATAGCTCGAGTGGTTGCGAAAATATTCATGTGAACAACACTTTGGCTCATTAACATTATGTCATATAATACATGTAAGTATTCAGCTACTGCTAATACGGGTTCCAATTACCATATTTTAGAAATATCTGTTGCTCAGGTATTATGTTCAAAAGCTCGATGTGCTATTAGCAACTAATGGTTGTTATTTTATACATAACTGCAAATGACACCTTCTTACATACAATTAAAAAAATGCAAGATGGAATAAAAATAGAATTTTTCAAATCATTGTCTGCAAGCATTTCTAAGGTAGTAACAGTAGAAGGTTTCGAAGTAAAGTAAATCACTCTTAGCCATTCTGATGTTAATTAGTGGAAAGTCACGGCGTTGGCGTCTGTTACTACTGAGCTGAGATATTAGTAGCATAACAATAAATCGACTTAAAGGAAACCAGCTCAGTCGCTTGTAAAGAGATAAAATACTGCGTGGGCTCACACGACAAGTAAAGCCACGCACAGTTGCCTAAGTACACCATTTATGTATCCCAATACGGCAAAACTTCCTCAGTGAGACGATGTTAGTGGATATTAACTTAAAAGAGTTACATTGTATTTAGATACAACTGTATTTTTTAGCAAAATTTTCACTGTAAACTTTCACATTTTGGAATATAAAATCCAACCTCGCATAGCTGTATAGACTACAGTTTTAATTCTTGGGCTCCTATTAAAAATACAAGTAAAGCTTCCGGCATGAGAATACATTTAGTAATTTTTGAAATCTCGATCATGAACTTCTAACAGGGCATTTTGTTTTACAATAAGTAGGGATGGTAACGTATAAATGGAATTTAATTGCATCCATGATATAAAATTTAAAGAATATATATAAATATCTAAGTAATTTAGAATGCGTTACTAAGACATATATCATAAATACTCGAGATTTTAACCTCAACGTATCTTTGACATAATAAAATCAATAGAAAATGTAGAATGGTCGATAAAATTAAATTCTGATGTATCTTGCCTGAAAATCGAATGATTTTGAATAACAAAATCTGCTACTTCATTATACAAATCGCAAGATTATGTTAATATAGGCTATTTATAAGCAGTTTTGATTTACTTATATGCCAGTGTGCGGGCTGTAACCATTTCTGAGAATGAATTTATGCGTTGTGTCTTGCTACCGTTTTGTATTAGTGTGGGTTTTGCAAATATACCACGTTAATTAGATAAACATTATTCACAAACATTTTGTATTTAAAGTTTTTAAGTAATTGCCTTTTTAAATTACTTAGTCATATTAGAGTGATGTCACCTCTCTTAATGTTTGGTTCATTGTCCTGTTTCAAATTATGTCAATTTTATTGCTTTGTTTTAACATCCTTATTTATGACCATTTAACATTCTATTCAATTAATTTTATTGAACTTTGGAAATGTAATGTTCGAATTATTTTAAGTGACAAATATAATAAAAAAGTTAACGATAAAGATGAAGCTGCGCGATTGATCTAGACGATAGAAGGCTTAGATTATAACGATGAGTCGAGCGGAGAGGTGTGAGGGGGGAGAGGGCAGTGACCGATGCGGCAGCATTCCAACGTGCGCAGCATGGACCTGATCTCTTTACTACTAAGTACAAAATGTTTAAATCTACAAACAGTAAAGTTACTGACATTACTAACTATTTTCAAAGAATATGAGTAGATTCACATGATTTAGAAAAAATATTTATTATGTAAAATATAATAAAAAAAATATATTTAAATTTCTCTTTAGAATTGAATATGGTCAAAAAAATCATTTGTTCCAGTGACTAAAAATATACACCTTTACATCATTCTCATTTTTTCTATTCTGATAAAATATCCTGTTCGTTTTAAATATAATTATTGACTAGCCGTGGCTTCTGAAGGCTTTTTATGTGTAAAATTACTGATGAATATAAAAAAACATAGGTAACATGGACTTACTAGGTAACACAATTAATAAAAACACAAAAGCAAAACAAAAACGAATGGAGCTTAATGTTGTTTCAGACAAAACTAAGTAATATTCTAAAATTTAAAGTTATAGTAATGGAAAACTCATTAAACTCGAACTTTTAAAACTTTCTCGAAAAAACTATGCTAACAGAGCACATTAGCGTAAAAAATACTTTTGACATGATATTCGCTTAACTGTCACAACTGCCATACTGTTTGTAAAAATTAAACGAGCACGGTAACCAAAACCTGTTCTTGATGCCGCCAAACGTCTGTATATTGTCGCCTCAATGAACTTTTTATTGCCCATATTATGGTCCTACATCTGCTCAAGATTTTTCATACCGTCACAACTGTTTGAAAGTCTTAAGTTTTTATCAAAATAATTATTTTTTTAAAAGTCTGTTTGTTGCCTTATGAGGGACTTCTCCGTTTACATCGGTGCCTTCTCCTAAATTGTATTATACGGACTGGTAACCGTAATGGAAAATATTTTTTTAATGTACACCATTAGCGCCAGTCCACGGTCCTCTCTGTAATTTTGAGCCTCACTTTTTTTTTATCTCGGTCCCGCTCCGTGATGGGATTCTGAGCGACTGTCCATCGCGATTCTTATCTCGAAGTGTAATAAGAAGAGACAGACGTTACTTATATTTTATTTAACGTCAGGTTTGATCGAAGTAGTGTGATAAGACCACGGGAGGGGAAGATTTGTTTATGTCATTAATTTTATGTATTCTTTTTGGTTGGAAATTTAATTCTCCAAATGGGCTTCTTCTAAATGCTGTGTTTATTAAAACTGGTTGTTACTTTTTACTTTTTCAGTATGTTCCTAAAGATTTTACTCGGGTTTGCATAATACTCTGCGTTGACTTAAATTTCTGGTCACAAATAATGATTATTGTAATGTATAAAATAAGCCAACCAACAAATCGTTTCTTAAGTGTTGTTGTCCTTCCTTAAGTATTTTCTTCGTATTTATCTTCTACAGTTTTATAGATATAGAGAATCCCGGATGTATCAAATTTCTCAATTTATGGTGTATATAGCTTATTTTAAATTTGAAAAGTTATTCAAGGAATTACGACACAAATACTGATAAAACTAAGTTAGTGAGCAACGATGTCCAATGAATATTATTCGACTGCAATGCATAAGTGATTAAAAACTGTAACCTGTATATTTTAACATCAAAACTTGTCGTATTTAACGCGGAGATCTTTTCAACACACCTCAAGTTAGAATGAAGCCAAGGTTCGGCAGTGAACACTGTACCACGTGATGTTAGCCTGGGTTTTGTGTACTTTGGGTGAAACCGGTCAGTCATAAGGTTTGCGTGACTTGTGAAGCAAAACTTGATTTATCATCCTAATGCCAGCCCATTCATAAGTTTCAAAAAATCAAAAATATTTATTCAGCACTCCGTATAAATATGACAGAAATGTGCTTTTGAGCATTGTTATGCTTGTATAAGGAATTTACAGAACAGGTACAGTGGTTCCTGTTCATATAAATCAATTATTACAATAATATTCGGTTCTGTAAAACAAAATTAAGTATTAAAGAAACGTTGATTATGTTCTATATAGTCTTCTCAATTTGTAAAATAATTATCTGAATAGGAGGTACACAATTAATTTATTTTGCCGTATTTATTTCAATGGAAATTAAAATCAAAGCCTTGTTTTTGGCATTCAATCAACGAACATTGATAATTGATAGTTATTATGTTTCAATGTCAATGCCAATACCAAAATATTTCCTACATCCAATTTATTAACCGTAAAATTGAACACCGAGGTTATGGAACCGTAATTTGCGGAAATCTTTTCTTCGACAACAAACATCAAAAACAGAAAAAAACTGTTCGCCTACTACTGGTTGAAATCGTTACATATCAATATAAAATAACAGTTTACATTGAACGATCTTGCATCTGAATCGTAGACGTAAGCAATTTAGCATAATTGCCAAGTTAAACCAGTCAATCACGTTAGCAATGAAATAAATATGCGCCATTTTAAGAAATTTATGTGAGAACCTGTAGTAGACATCAAAAATTTCAATGAGAATTTTGTAGTTGATGAAATCCAAACCCGGCACTGAGCTTATAATACGAGGGAAGGTCATTATCCCTTTTTTCCTTTTTCATTTTCTATAGAGTAATGATATATTTACGTGAGGCATTCTTTGCATGACTTCAAAGGAATTTCAATAGTCATCATCATTATATCCGAATTCCAACGTAGGTGGTTGTGATTCAATTAGGTTTTTTGTCATGTTCTTTTTAGTTATTATAATTACGCAGATCTCGAAGCGAACAAGGCTTACTATCTAAAGTGAAATCAATAGAGAGGCTTTTAATAGGTTATCAATATGCTAATGGCTAAATAATGTTAAGAAATTCTTAAAGAAGACTTCGATTGTAAATAAGCAAGTTATTTATTCTTTAATATCGAGTATTTCACCTTATCCAAACAACTGCATTTTGAATCCCCTTTTTCTGCGCAACATCTTTTAATATCCTTATCATTAAAGGCCACGTCTTGTTTTATGCTGCTTATTAAAATGTTTTTTAAAATAAATGAATAAAATTGAAACATAATAAACTATACAAGAGGGAAATAAATGTATTTAGTATTGTTTTTTTATTAATACGGAAAGGTTGTATAAGCATGTTTCAAATAACAAACGAGACCTATAATAACTTTTCATGATATCTGTACCTAATTTTCTTTTAGCTGTTTATTGATTATGATAAACGACTTCATTGATGAAATAAAAAGTAATAAATACTTACCATATCTATTGTTCATATAACATTTTCCCAGAAGTTTCGGTTCCTTTGATTGCTTTTATGTTTTTAGTTACTAGTAACTCGATATAGCCGCTGTTAATAATATTAATCGCAGCGATTGGCCACAAAGTGCTTTTAACGTAATTCGATTCGGCCAAACTGGAACTCTTGCGGAACGGAACCAACATGACTTGGTCTTCGTAAATCGTCTTTCTTTTCGCTTTTACGTATCAAAATAAGTTTATAGATATTTAGCGGAGTTCTCGGGATATTGGTGATTTAGTATAGTTCGCGTCACCGTCAGTCAGTCTCGCCTTGAAACATAAGGCTCAAGTTACTGGGATCACGTTCAAGGCGTTTGCTCAGTAAAATAATTGCAATAATAAAAATGGAATCACGTCGGAAACTTCATCAGCTATGTTCTTTGGTTTTATAAATACAAAGAATCCAAAATAAGTGAATAACAAGCTGGTTTGGTTGCAAGAGCATCTCAATCTCATGCACACACGTCTTCTTGACGCCCCAGCATCGCACTATAGCTTTTAGGAGTTCTTTTTTTGCTGCCTCCCGATGCTGGAATGATTTTCCACCACTCATACGTGACCTAAAAACAAAGTATACATTAAAGAAACACTTAAAGGCATACCTCATGTCGTGTTGTGTTGTGGCACGGTCAGTTTCATGCATTTGGTACGATTGGGGATCTACTTGTGTGTCGCGATGTGTTGACACCGGTCTCACTGTAGCCGTGCTAGATATATGATATTTTTTATTCTTTTATTTCTTTTAATATTTAATAATCACTTGCATTTTGTTTGGCGTTCGGACGTCACTAGGCGTTGGCTGAAAATCAGCGCTGCTGTGGTATTGCGAAATTACTACCAAAGCACATAGCTGAGACAGCGGCCCTGCATAGCAGCACCTTAAATTATTTTTCTTGTTTTTCATTTTTCTTTGTCGTTATGTTTTTCTATTCTGTTTTCTTTTTAGTGTATGCTATGTAATCAATAAAATGTTTTCTTTATTTCTTCTTTCCTTACTTTCTTTCAAGTGATCAAAATTATTAAGTTTTAAAAGGTTCTGTAAAAATTAAACAACTTCAATATCCAATATTATGCTTAATGTTAATTTTATACTAAATTTTAAATGTTTGTGAAAGTTTTTGCACTCATGCTAATTATAACGTTTCTGTTATTAATAGTTACCTTTTGTCATTTATATTAGACGTTGGATCAAATATAAAGTATCCGTTTGATCAATTATAAAATCCGGGTTCCCTCTATCTGGCAGAAACTTGTTGTTCCAAGATTCATTTGGCATAACACGCTTGGCATTATGGTCTTTGAATTAATATTTTGAAAGGCATATATTTTTTTTTATATAATCTGTGTTTGTGGTCATTGGTTAAGTTAGGAGAGTGTTGTACCAAAACTTAGCGCGGACTACCTGATATAACAGATAAATATACAAGAAAAAGTTAAATATTTGTATAACAAAAGACGATTCTGACTGTGAACCTTGTGCGATATGATGGTTCTGCTTTATAATGATTGTGGATATTAAATTGATGCCTAAAGTTGATTCTGGTTTAAAAAATTAAAGGTTTAAATTTCTGATAAATAAGTGATATATCATCTCACAAAATGATTTTTTATGAAACGAAGGAGGTGCCATCCCCTGATATGTGTTTGTGACATTAAAAATTCTGCGATTAAAGGTAGACCCATAAAATCCAATCAAAGAAATAGTACAGAATGATTTGCAATTATACGCTTTATAAACATAACTCATACAAGATCTTACTCCGCCCCCCTCCAGACGTTTAATTAAATCTTGATGTTTTATGGTATGAATCATTAAAATGCTCATAGCGCGTTGATAAAATAAAAACATAAACCAGTTATTTTTCAATTTGAACATTAACGCATGACAATAATGTTTATTATTTGTTTGTTTCAGGTATATACATTCTAAAGAAAAACCATTTAAATGTACAGAATGTGGAAAAGGATTCTGTCAGTCCAGGACTTTGGCGGTTCACAAGATCCTTCACATGGAAGAGTCTCCCCACAAATGCCCAGTTTGTAGTCGAAGTTTCAATCAACGCTCAAATTTGAAAACTCACCTTCTGACACACACTGATCATAAGCCGTACAACTGTAATTCTTGCGGCAAAGTATTCAGAAGAAACTGTGACTTGAGACGACATGCATTAACTCATTCGGTTGGTGACGTACCTCCTGGAGATGTCTTAGATGTAGGAGAAGAAGATATCGGCAGACCTGGTTCTCCTATTGAGCCAGGTTACGATGATGAGGACCCTGACATATCTTCTCCAGAACATTCGCCAGTACGTCGAGCACGGTCATCGTCTATTGAAAGTATTGGCCGAGAACAAAGTGAAGAAAGGCCAAGGCGGTCTTCACCTTCACCTGTAGAGCGTACACATTGTCATCACAATGAAAACAGAGACAGAGCCAGCCCCTATACGATGCGTCCTCAACATTCAGATAAACATCGTATGCCATGTGACACATACGAGAAACGACGCTACACCTCTGATGAGATAATTGAAAAAGAAATGCGCTACTCAGATGTATCAGAACCACAAATAAGACACCCTCAGCTGCAAATCCGAAGAGACTTACATCAAGTTCCACCACCAGATCATTCCAAAATTGGTCAAATGACAAGTCCGCCTATTGAACCTGGGCCCTCAAGTGTATATTTGACTCCATACAGAAAGAGGAGTCATCCGCCCGATCTCGGAGATAATATGAGAACTTGTGCTGCAATATATAGAAGTCGTTCACCTGAACCCACAAATTTGACAATGCCTCGTCAGTCACTAGGTAATAGTGACGTGGTGGTCGGTCTACCACCAACTATTATGGGAATCCCATCATACCATAAATTTGGCTTGCCTTTACCACCACCACATCCACAAATAGCTTACGGTCCTGTTGCTCATACATTGCTAGGACCACAACAGACCGTTGCTCAAGATTTAATTGTGAAACACGCGCCTCCTAAAGATACAGCTCCAATTGCTTCTACAAGTGTTACGAGCTGTAAAGAAAGCCCTCAAAGTAACGTGAAGGACCATGAGGAAAATAATTCTATTTATATAGCTAATGGTATAAAAAATATTGTTGGTATACAACCTAATAGTAATCCTAAGCCTGGAAGCAGTCAGTCTAGCGGACCGAAGAAAGGATTTAGTATAGAAGATATAATGCGACGTTAGCGGTAAATGAACAGTTAAATTGAATTTTGTAAAGGGTTTAGTGAGATAATTTGTCTTTTTGTCTCATTACCCACATAATTATAAATTGGTGTAGTTATTAATCCTTTTCGAGAAGTATTATTAGTAAAGTACCTATTCATTAATTGTCATGTAGAATTGTTAGAGGTATGTTTGTACGTATTTGCAATGTGGATTTGGTTTTCGTGAAGATCTCATAAGGTTTGTTTGTGCAGTGTTTTGTTTACCTCCAAATTTTAAAAAAACTAGTTTATCAAAATTTTAAACTTTTTTATTTTTATTTCCTTTGTTATTGTTGGATATGAATGTAATTTAAACAAAACAGTTTGACTTTTATTGAAATCCATCAGTGCTGATAACTTGAAATAACATAAGGTTTAGAATAGTATAGACTGGTTCTTAGTTGTATTGACTGTTATTTATTATGTAGTTATTAGGATATGAACTTTTTTGCAATAAAAATTATATTTCGTTTAGTTATGTATCCATATTCATAAATCGTGATTTAGTATTATTTTTTAGTTTTTTTCGGTGTAATTTAATGTAAATAAATATTTTGATGATTTGTATGTAATAATTTTATAGATGCAGTACGATTTTATAATAAAATAATTGTAATTGTTAATTTATATTGCTGATGAATGTTTTGATATGAAACAATTTTCAAAAACTATTTGGATAGGATGTTATAAAACATGTTCTTGGAAATATAAAGAGATGTGGAATATAGGATATTGTGTCAATGTATGAATTTAAAAAGGGACGTTTGTGTCCTCACACAGTGTTTGCTCATTTATATTAAGCGAACTGCAATGTACAATATTTTCATAATAAATTATAATGAGAATAAGTATTTTTTTATTTCACACAGCCTTTGCCATACCTAAGAAACGAAATAAGTTCGGTTTAAAATAGAAGTGAACTTATAATTTGTGGCGAAAATCCAAATAGAATTTTATATTCGGCAGTATTATCCTACTTTTTGCGCATTTTGTTGCAGTACTAGTCAAAATTATAACTTATTTATTTTTCCATATTTAGTATGAAGTATAGTTAATTTAATGTTAAATTACAGTGCTTACTTTGGGTCTAATGTAATTGGTATGAGCGTTGGAAATATTTATTATTATTTTATTTATACGTTTGAAGAATTAGAAAATAATGATTTATCAACATTAAAAAGTTGGAATAAACTTCTGTTTGTCTATACCACAAGGTAGCAAATAACACTAAGTGTCGCCGCACATGGGCCACACGTCACAGTCACAAACGCCGCCACGAGAAGCTAGAAGCGGCTACTACAGTGGCTGAAGCGCGCGACAGCGGCCGACTAAGGTAAAGGAGAGACGGGTGGGGAATCGCGCGAGTGACGTGTGGCGGTGTTTTGTATCGGCGCATTAAGTGGCTGGTGCGGGCCACAAGAAGCGAGCAACGACGATTTGTAGCGTGTGTGAGTCCATATAAAATGTATGAAAACTACAAGAAATATGCCGGTAGTAGAATTTTGTGGTTTTGGTCGGTGGCCCGTGTGCGGCGACACTAACATCATTCAACTTACTTACTAATAAACGAGGATTACGCTTAAACTAGTTACACTGCGTTTTGTTCATATCACTTAAATGCCATTTGTCATTCGGTGACGAGATAAAAAACATGGAGTAACTAATCCAAGCTTATTCTGGAAGATGTATAGTCAGGGTTAGCTTACAGTACCTATACATTTTTTGAATTTCTTGAAAATAAATTGATGTAACGTGACATTCAAGTGATTTTGGTTTGTAAATCAAAATTGCGTACCTTCCCACTATTTTCTTTTTTTGCCCTGACTATTCATCGAGTGCGTCTTCCTGTTAGATTGTTGCTTTGTTTATTTATTTTATATTAGTAAGGTTTACAGCTGTCAATCACTTATTAAATAAACAAAAAACAATATCTAACGGCTAATTCAAAACCTCCACATATTTCTAGTCGCAGAAGTCTAGTTCACTTAAAATGTGCAAGCCCCGTCTTAACTCACTTCCTCCATGTTTCACCTGCAATTTTTCCCATAGATGAAACATTATGACATCAAATTAGCATAATAAAACAAATCATCATCATCATCAGCCTATTAATGTCCCCACTGCTGGGGTACAGGCCCTTAACTCGAGACCAATGGCTTACCGTGCCTTCCGAAACACGGAGGAGCTCAATATAATAAGTTTTTGGTCACCCATCCAATGACCGGCCATTGCGATCTTCCACGATCGCGCTTACCGCTTGCGCCATCGAACTCCTTATGTATAACGCTAAAGAACTGTTTAAATGTACATTAAATAAATAAATAATACATATTTCCAACGTGAGTGTTGCAATCAATTAACCTAGCCCCAAAGTAAGCACTGTAAGGCTTGTGTTATAGGATACTAGGGTAACGGATAGACTACATATATTAGACTGTACATATATAAATATTATTATATAGAAATACATATTAAACATCCATGACTGGAGTACAAATGCTCGTATTCGTCACACAAACATCTGCCCCCACCGGGTTTCAAACCCGGGACCTCTCCAGTCGGCGACGCCATGAAACCTGGCGTACAAACCACCCCCGGCCACGGAGGTCGTAAAAACTAGTTAATAATTAAATAAATTGCAAAATATTACATTTTATCCAGTCACGCCGGAAGATTTCATAAGGAGAAACAGCAACTAAACGCCAAGCTTCAGGCTTGTCTTCATTTAGTAAAAAGCTATCCGTTGACATTCAATAAGTTTTTCGTAAAGATGTAAACGGGTGGAAGACTAGCTGTAATCGGGTGAGCGTCTAGAGGTAAGCGAATTTTTGATATAATATGTGTGTAGGAATACGTAAACGCTTACGCACCAACTTTAAAATACTCTGGAGTCCAAGAATAGGCTTTTTAAATAAAAACTGTAGCATAAGTAACAACAGTAAAATATTACGGAAGATGAGAATAAAAATTACATAGAAAGAGTCCACGCGGGTGCATGCTCGCGTAGATTTGTTTTAGAGCAGCATGACCAAAACTCCCGTTGTGTAGAGAGTCCTGCCTTTGTCCTATCCTATCTTTGAAGGTCCAGTGGGAACCTGTTTTTTTTATACAATTGCCATTATAGGTATTATAGCCCAATGCGATAATAAATCTTTTTAATTATTAATTGTATTATTAGTACTACAGTATTGATATAATGTAACATAATTATTTATTTATTCCATTATTACTTTAGTAAAGAAAATACTTATTTTAACCATTTCTAAAGCACAACTATTTTAATGTTATGACTTTGAATTCACTCAATCTATACGCAAATATATCAATAACTTCGTGTACTCTATTAATTAGGGTTATTATGCGAGAAATAGGTGCTTTACTTAGTAAGTTGGTTTTGGCTGTGCGCAACATCAGCAATTGCGGACGCCGGCGTCGCCACACGTATCTATCCGTAATATATAACTGTAAATTTTGCAATAGTGGAGGATTTAGGATCATCCCCCTAAAAATTTTACATAGGTAACATGCGAGAGTCAAATCTCTTTTCATTTCCAGCTTGTGATAACCCACCATTCCAAGGACAAACAATGTTGGACACATAAGGGGATAAAAAGGATGCATACAATGTTCTTGATAGGAAGTCGAATAGGTTCTGTGATGTAGGTAAGATCCAATTATGAAGGTACTGAACCTTTGATGGGGGACCTGGGATATCATGTTTTTGTTATAAGGTTGAATAGGTCCTATCGTGTATGTAAGGTTCAATTATGAAGGTCCAGTGGGTACAAGATCGGTAGGAAGAGGGGAGCTGGAACGGAAGACATTGCGGTGAAAGCGGCGGACAAGTTTAAGTGTAAGTTTCTTACCTTACTAATTGTTAGATTTTTATATATGAACAATAAGCTAGCAGGAATTAAAAAACATCCGATTGAGCCCGCTCATAACTTTCCCGGACAGTGCAGACACTAAAATCTTGTAACAGGGGTGGTAATTTCGAAAACTACTTAAAACTGGGATAGTTCCAAGACCAATTCCTTGTGACGTCATTAAGGTATGGAGCTATTAGAATATTATCGGCATGTAACGAAATATATCTATATTATTTCGGATCGCACCCTTCCAATATCGCAATCTTTGATAGTGTGTAAACTTAATGAATATTTGAAGTACAGCTATATAAGAATGCATAAACGCTATAAAGCTAAAGGCATTCCGTTGCAGAAGTAACTAATCTAAACGAGAGAGTCCATTAGGAAATAAGGCCCGAGCTAATCTCCATTCGAGACATAAAGATAAACTGCATTTCTAAAAAGATCTCCCAAACGGCCGTCCACTTTAGCGCGCATCTTTGCATGTAAAAAGGTGTTTCTTTTACGATTGGCATTTTACGACGCGGCCTCTTTCGCGGACACTGAGATTCGCTACTTGGGAGTCGATGCAAATCGCCCGACAGCCGCCGAACGTCGAGAAATAATACAACAAAAAGAAAAAAAACACACACACTCACTCACACAAGCGAAGACATTTTTTTACGAGCAAACCGTCGTTTCTCGATATTTCAATCCGGCCGAAATCGAAGTGAAAGCATCGATTTATAATCGAATCCGCTCGAATTACTTACGTGGCGTGTAAAACGGTAAGATGGTGCGGTTGGTGAGTAATTAATTTCTGTAAATTGAACTACCTAGCGAATAGAACGCGGAACAGATCTTTTGAAGTACTTATCTCGATTTTAAGCATTTCGATTTGGCTTCTGATGTATCGTTTGCTATAACGTTAATAAAAGTAATTCACAGTTTCATTGTGATTTAACATGTGAACGTGAGCTATATTTCTACTATTTTCTGCCCGCAGTTTCGTCTGCGTAGAAAAATTGCTTTCTCATACAAATTACCACCCCCCTTTTCACCCCCTTAAAGAATGATTTCTGGAATAAAAACTCTCCAATGCCCATCTCTGGGACTAAAACTATCTCTATACCAAAATTTCATATAACTCGGTTCTGCGGTTTCAATGTGAAGAGGTAACATACAGACACACTTTCGCATTTATAATATTAGTATAGAATCAAAAAAGACAATAAAATAGAAAAAAAAATCATTTATATTATTTGTAAAATAAAATAAGTACCTAATGTACTACATTTTATAACAATTACTTCATTACTAAACATGACAATAATTCAACGAGATTGCCAATAAAAATGACAATTAAAAAAACGAACTCCTAATTAACAATTTGGTCTTGAAAAGCATATGCCAAAAATATTAATGATAAACTTAAACAAGTTCAATGAATTCCATTTAAGAAAGCTGATTTCTATAAACAATCTTTCCGTAGAGCGCTTGGAGCTTTTGTGTTATAGAGAGATATAAACAGAAAATTATTTGTGTAGCTTACTCAGTTGTTAAAACAGCTCGAGAACTCATAAAAATGAATCGCTCGTAAAGTATCTAATTACTCAGTTACGACCAAAACTTAATGATGACCATACTTTCCAATAGCAAAATAGAAAGAACGAACATCACATGTAGAGTCTAATGCTGTCGCTTAAAATGTTTTGGATTAGATACCTGATTGTATCAATATTAATTGTTAAGACGACTGCCTATTGCGAAAAACAGTGCAAAGTTTTTAAGATTTCCATAAATTCCAAATGACTGAACAGATTTAGATATTTAGAGAATCTTTATTCCATAAACAGACACTGGACTGAGTGTCGCTTTCATGAATTTGTCAAGGAACTCTCAAGAAAGAGAAAAAGTAATTGTGATGTAAATTAGATGGAACTGAGTTGTGTTAATAAATTAACCAACAATTATTTAATAAACTTATGATATCAGCAATATTTTTTTGTGTGTAGTTATGCCGTTGGTCGCAGGTGACCTTTACAGCGTCACCGGGTTTGGGGACAGAAAGAGTTATACCAGGTGGATAGCATCTCCCCTCGGGGGCATCTCCTCTCCGTCTGGAGCTTCTAAACCACTCGAACCTGTGGGGGTCGGCTGAACTAGAGGGAGTCTCTGAGACGCAGACCTCGTCGTATGTGCGATATCTAGAGGCGCGGCTTTATCGAAGTAACATCTCGAGACGTCCTTCATGTATTTCGCGATGGAATCTAACTTAGAGTTACTGTGCAAATCAATATTCCACACTTACGACGGGCAGATCGTGGCACCGCGCAATATACGATTTTGAAGCGGTTGTAAGGGTTTGCACTTTTGCACCAATCATGCAAAGTATATATGCCTATATGGAAGGATATTTATTGTGGTAGTAAATTTCATTGATGTCAAGTGTCGGTGTCGCTGCTTGGTCATAAGCACCCGGAGTCGGGTTCCGATTAATCGTAAATCTGTCGTGCGCTTTTTGAATTTAAAACCTTTGTGAATCGTTTTAAATTTTTTATTCAAATGTTTAAGTCTGGGAAACCCGTATGTGTAATCTAAACCACTGTGTGGTACGTGACGAGAAAGCTTAGTTGCATTGACTATTACAAGCTCTAACTAGCTACACACGGAATGCCAGACTATCAAGCAAATGAAAAAATAAATTTCGCATTTAAACATCAAACATTCATCTCATCTCATCATCATTCTTCATCATGAACTTGTAAATGTCCGCACTTCTGGAGCACAGGCCTGTCCAAATTGCCCTATTTTATAAGAAATTAAAGTGCTTTCCTGAGTACGGTCGGTAGTCGGTAGATTATAAATTTTGCAGTCGAGTATGACCGACCATTATGAAATTTGCTTAACTTTTTTAATCCTTTATTTTATAAATCATCATCAGCCTATTAATGTCCCCATACTGGGGCACAGGCCTTCCCTATGGAAGGAATAGGCAAATTGGGTCATGACCCACCACGCGAGCCCAGTGCGGATTGGTGGGTGCTAACGACTGCAGATGCAGCCGGGACCATCGGCTTAACGTGCCTTCCGAAGCACGGAGGAGCTCGAGAAAATAAATAGTAATTTTTGGCCACCCATCATATGACCGACCACTGCGAAAGTTGCTTAAGCTCAACGATCGCAGCCGAACGCGCTTACCACTTGCGCCATCGAGCTCGTCAAATTTATTTTATAAATATCATAGGGAAAATGCATGACACATTCCCCGCAGCCTGACGAGCGGCGAGGTTATGTAGGACTCTCCTCCGAGGATACATCCAACGGAACTTCGTTCGATGAGTCCCCAGAGACCTACTCACTAAAAAATCCCACGGCGCACCCACAACTGGGAGTGGTACCCTAGAAATCGTTTCCGAGTCACCGGGCATCCACTTCCTGTAGGAAGGACCTTCTGGTCCCCCCTCTCTGGCGGGAGAATCTAAGGTGCGTTAGACATCTCCCCAAACACGTGGAGCCGTGCAATGTACGGGTGGTTGTCATTCATCCGCACTGGTTCAGTTTCGTCCGGTATTGACACACCCTGAGCCTTCACTGCCTTGGCGAATAAAGTGTCACCTGGTCTATGCCACGTAACCCCGACGGCGCAGCACCGCCGATGCAAAAGGAAATCCCTTTCCTTGTTGGAATTTAATGCCATGAAGTCCCTCTCCATTCGCCATTACCATCCACCCGAATAACTCTCATAGGAGACGTAATCCATAGACCGAATAAGCTTACCATTGCGCCATAGCTTCGCAAAAAATACTTGCAACTTCATACTTATTACTTCTACTTTCCCCTTAGGGTCAAGTGGGGGGACGGTATAACAAAGGGCGTAGCCGGTCATTTGACGCCTGATAACAGTTGCTTAAGATGGCGGCATATAAAATAAATAAAACAAGACAGGCCATAAACAATTAAAAAAAAAGCAGAGACTTTCCTATTGTTTCGTACTTGACCCTACTCTTATTTTCTTATTATCATCTGAATTTTTCATGCTTAATGGAGTGTTTAAATAAATCTCAGATAAGCGATAAGGCTCGTCAATTCCAACTTTCGCTTATATAATGATGATCAAAAGGCTGGCAGCTACCTTAGTCAATGGATAAGCCTTGCCCTCCGACGTGGCAATGCTGCCTGCCTATTAGGCAACATTCCTGACGGCGGCGATGGCGGTGACATATTTTATAAATTATTTATTATTTAAATAATTATGTAAGGTAAGGTAATTTGGATAGTAAATTTTAGACTTTAAGTAGTTTTAAAGTTTTTGTTATTTTTAAATATATGTATCTAATATTTAATCAATAAACTCCTAGGCTTTGTAATAACTTATTTTCTGTCTTGTTCCATAAAGATTTTATTTTATGAACTTTTTGTTTACAGAGGTATATTTTTTATCGTAGCTGCTGCAGCCAATCTGCCAAGGTTCATGGCAGTGTGTATCCGCACAATTGAAGTGCCGCTCGCTCGCGTACTGAATATGTCTGCAGCAGTTGTCACAACCAGTATTTGAGTCATATGTGGTAGGTACCAATAAAGTTTTGTTATTCCAACTATGTAAGTAGCCACTTGCGAAAATGTTTTTAAATTGGAGAGGTTTTCGAGAACTGCTTATTCTATGAATGGATGACGTAAAACAATAAGGATAATTAGTGTATTTTGTAACTTTTTCTGCTAGAAGTTATTAGGATCAATATGTGGGTCGGCGTGCTTTAACTTATTATGAATTGGTAAAAAAAAGTTTTAATTTGATGTGTGTTAGGATAAGGTGAATATAGTTTGCCCTTTAATTCATCTACCATTAGCTACTTGCAATCAAGAAAAACTTTTAATTAAAGACTTCCTTAAATAAACTATTAATAATATGACTATTACAAAACCTCATTCTAATCTATATCGACTTCACGCAGTTGACAAAGATTCAATGATTTAAACTGAGTTTAGCTTAAACTTGATTCTAGACTACTAAGTGTAAGTGGCCTCTATTTAAAAAAAGGTAGGTATATTCAACTTCTCCACTAGAGACCTAGATTTAGGGACTAGGGAAGACTAGCCTTGCCGGTCTGATGACCATTTCCGTAACATGTCATGTTTCGGTTATACTCAGTGGTGAAACTTACCACTCTTGGCAGCTCTCAGAAGCAGATTTGTGCAAGACAGTGGCTATAACTTCATCCTACATCCAAAAAGTTTATAAGATATCCTACTATAATAAATAAATATTTCTAACACACATCAATTACCCTTGCCTCAAAATAAGCACTGTAAGGCTTGTGTTGTGGGATACTGGGGTAACGGATAGAATACATCATTATTATACTGATACCTACATAAGTAAGTGTATTTATTTAGAAATATATAATTATCATTCATGACATAGGTACAAAGGCTTATATTCATCACACTAACATTTGTGCAACCAGGATTCGAACCCAGGACCTCTGAGTCGGCGACACTTTGAAACCCGGCATAGATACTACTCGTGCCATGGTGATTGATAAATAAAAATTTATAAAACAGGAAAGAAAGAATTGGTTTTAGAAGTAGAAGAAGAATTTCAACATTCCCTTTATGACAAAGAAGTATAGGTTTACAACAATCCGATGATTAAAGTAACAAGGGCTAACAATAATATTCATTAGCCTATTAATGTCCCACTGCTGGGGCACAGACCTTCCTTTTGGATGGAATAAGAAGATTGGGCCATGACCCACCACGCGGGCCCAGTGCGGATTGGTGGGTGCAGATGCAGCCGGGACCAACGGCTTAACGTGCCTTCCTAAGCACGGAGGATCTCGAGATAGTAAATTTTTTGTTGGTCACCCATCCCATGATCGACCACTGCGAAAGTTGCTTAACTTCAACGATCGCAGCCGAACGCGCTAACCACTTGCGCCATCGAGCTCCTCAATAATATAGGACAAACTTATCATAAAGCATTTTTTTTATTCATGTAGATTTTCTACGGTTGTTTGCACGCATCTACAAGCGAACAGAGCCGCGGGGCTATGACTAGTAATCGATAAACGAAACAGGTGTTCGGAAGAGACTGTCTGTCAAACTCTACGGAATGGCTGTTAGCAAGGCCTATTTGCATACATTAGTTCGAAACGTAAAATGATTGAAACAAGTCGAATGCATAGTAATTGGTGTCATAATTATTGGTTGGTTACATACATACATGTCCATATTAATATTATAAAGAGGAAAGGTTTAAACAAATAATGAACTTAAAAACTACTGAACCAATTTTGAAGATTTTTTCACCAGTAATAGAAAGTTGGGGAAATTAATTTCCACCACGCAAAGGCAATTCGCTAGTTTGATAGTAAAATTGAAACTCAACGAAGAATAAAATGAAATGATTGAAGCAAATTTATTAACGGATACATGTTACTTTTTATGTGACATACAAGGATACGGCCCACCTGATGGTAAGCAGTCACCATAACCTATAGACGCTGGACATATAATGTTTTGTCACTCATCTAAAGTTAAATGCTTAAAAAATAAAAACAACTTTAATTGCTATATCTTCTTTCAAATGTTTGATACTTGTAAAGGTATTCATTTGACACTGGGTTAGGTGTCTCCAATGCGAAGAGATGGCGCTGCCTTGCCTTGCTAGAGAAAATTCGACACGGCCGTCAGGGCCGCGGTAACATAATGGTCAGTGCATTCGCCCGGATAGCGAAGGGTGCGGGTTCGAGTCCCGTCTGCTGCCTGGTCCGCGTGGAATTTTTTCTAGTAAACTTTTCTTTAGATTTGAATTAATTGTTGTCTGTCCTTCGCGTAAGGTGCAAATCGCGACATGCCTATCGCGGTCCGCTTCGTTATCGCGCGATCTAGTGAGCCGGTCGCATTGTCCGCCGCCGGCGTGCGGCCACGGTTACACGCCGGAATATTCTACGCAATTGAGAACTTAGGCAATGTTTGCTGTTCCTAAGAGAAATACCTAGCACCTTTTCAGAGTTGAACAAAGTCTTACAGCAGTTTTAATTTCATACTATAACCGCATTGACCCAGATGGACCAATCTATGTTTCAATAATTCATGGGTTTTTAGAAATAAAAAAAGAAACTTGTATTTATTATAAGAATTATTTACGCGTATTTTTAGAAATTTAAATTGATAACTTTTTAGTGTAGTGACATGTAGGGAAATTAATGAAATTATTTCAAGTATTTTTTACAAACCGCACGCTTAAAGGAATACTGACCTATTAGTACTTAAGCCATACAGACAAAAAGTTGTCCTAAAGCCATCTATGTTATTCTATTCATATAGCTTCATAAATACCGCTAACATTAACACCTTACTTTAAAATTAGACACATACCCAGTAAACAAAAAAATGTGCAAACACCTCAATATTGTACGTTATTTAACGTTAAACTAAGTACTTATAGATCAGTATTCCTTTAAGCGTGCGAAAAAGTGTGAATACAAAATTAAATAGTAATAATTATGTTCTCAGGAAGATTACCCGTTTATATTTCATTCATCATCATCAGCCTATCAATGTCCCCACTGCTGGGGCACAGGCCTTCCCTTTCATTATTATCCGAAAATTAGTGTAACTTAAAAAACGTAACTTTATAATATTTGTTTTGCAAATAAAATGATGATTATTTTAGTTTTCGACACATTGCTTTAGCCGTACATTGCATGAACCCATACATGAGTCTGGTGGCACAACCATTGTAGTTTGGGGTAAATCTACTTACTTTTGTTAATTCAGACACACAAAAGTTCACCGTCTAGAGATTTTTTTTATTTTGATAGTGATTAGTTAGGATCCTATGCACCGTATCATCAGACAGATTAAAGTAATGCAAACGGATTACTTCATTATTTAAAATTTTATTTAGAGCTTAGGCCAGTGGGCCAAAGTTCTTAATTCAAATTAAGGCCAAATCATAAAATTCAAAATCAATATCGTTTATTCAGTCTAGGCTGTTACAAGCACTTGTGAATGTCGAAAAGTTACGCCATCGGTTCGCAAATCTACGGCGGGAGACCTTGGACTAAGAAGAACCGGCAAGAAACTCAGCAAGGTCTGATTTGTTCTCCCTGTTTTATTTCATACAGTGTCGTCCAATTGAAAGTTGACATCAAACTTGCAAACATTGTGTTGACGTCAACTTCCATCACATAATGTCAAATATGTAACAATAGACAAAATGCATATTTAGTTCGTCATTCATTTATTAACTATTTATTTATCTAATTCTTCTTTGTCATTGTTTTAAGTCAAATAGAGATGACATGTGGCTTAAACGTGATTAGGTTTTAAATTTAAATTAAGAACTTTAATGAAAGTGGTGTCAATTTATCTCAATCTCTCACTGCTAATAGCCAGTCCAACCTACATGCCAGTCCATCAAACATCAAACAGGTAATCCTATCGTAGTATGTAATATTCAGTACTTTGGTTTGTAGTTTTTTATGCTTTCAAGGCTACTAATTTTGTTTAATAAATATGCAAGACGTTATTCCAAGACCGCAGTTTACGGAGCCGCACCACTCTATGTAGGTACGCATTAGCCGAACGGCACTGGCCACTCTCAGGCGGTGCGCGGCGGAAAGCAAGCAGTTACGTATCATACTGCAGCCTGCGAGGGCTGCCACTGCTCGTATCCTGTTCATAAAAATAAAGTCAAAATAGAATATTGAATAGTTTTTTGAAACGCTCTTTTTTCCTTCAATTACATCTGTTTAAGTCTAACATTTTCAAAATGTATTAGAAAAAGTATAAAGTGTGAAACAGCCACTACTGGCAGCAGTTCCAATAACATTAAAAAAAGGCACCTAAGTGTTTAAAAATATACTGTATGCTGCAATCAATGTGTTAGGATAGGGATTTTTTTAGTCAGACTATTTGATTACCGTTTTAGATTTGAGATAAGATTACCATTTTATCTGTTTCAAAATACACACACACACACTAACCGCACCGCGCCGCTTCCCTAGCGGAATAGGTAGACAGAGCAGAGTCCAGAGGGTGGTTCTTTCGTTGTTCAATATTTTTCTTTACACATACATAATATTTGTTGGATTTTACTGCTTTTTACATGATATACGTTCCATTCTATTAAAAACACGGTAGTCCTGTCCTGATAATTATAAACATGGCTCGGATTTTCCAGGCTTTTATCCCTCCACTCTTCTCCTTGTTTGTAATTTTTTAATTTTCCACATGCCTGAAGCAACGCAACATGACTGTGATAACTTTTGCACCAACACTGTCTTTGAAATTGAGAAAAAATAAAGGCATCAGCATTAATTAGATAAGCAGAGTTCAAGATCGAGCTCTGTAGCGTCTGCCGTATCCACGGAACACCCCCACTACGTGGCCTCCCGCTTGTGCCAATCCTGTCTAGTATAACAAACATTATGCATGAGATAATATGCCTCCAGCAGGGGTGATAATTCGTTCCACAAAACTTGCCATCAGGCCGTGACGTAACGTGACGTGACGGCTGTAACCGTAACCGTTGCATGCGCTGTAACCAAAAAGCATAGTGTGTACGTGGTTCGCTAACCTGCTGCGAGCGGCACGCGTGCGATTTGCAGCGAGCCGTCGTTTATAACAGAGCTACAAGCGTACACACAAGAACCTCGTACTGTATCACGCATGTTACGGTTACAGCACGCTAATGAGTACCCGGCTTTACGTGTCCACTCAAAACACGGCTTACGTTTTGGCCAAACTTGACAAATTCTATTTAAAAACAAATTGTAATGCGTACTCTAGGTGGGGGTGCTCTGTGGTCATCCATCATAAGGGATTGGTCTAGGAAAATAAATAAATATTCTGGTACTAAATTTCACTAACTTCAAAGTTATTGAAACACCCTTTTAGGTACACATAAGTGTTAGAGTACCTCGTTCCCTCAAATCACACATCACAACTTACGCAATATCCAGTAATGGACGGATGAAAGTTGGAGGGTAACTTGGCAAGGCTATGAGCGTCACACGCGACAACATAGATAAATATATATGTAATGCATACGCTGCTCCATTCCCCTTTGCCTTATGTACCGCGTAATGTTAGGTTATTTAAGAAAAGAAGTTTCACTTCAGATGTGTAGGTAGTCAGTTTTTTTTTAATTAAAACCAAAACGATGTCAACCCTACGTTCACTGGCCACCCGATACATTCTACAGCCTAATTAAAACGGTGCAGGAACCCTTTTATCGGACCCGAAGATACGATTACTGCGGAGTGACACGCGAACTCTCGTTTCGGCACTGATAATGTCCGTTCGCAAATTTTAAATTTCGTATCCAGATTATAAACGAAGAAGTCGAATTTTATTTAGTACAGATTTTTAAATTAACGACTTCGCTTTTAAGTTTTTAGTCTGTCCCTGGTTGTCGTCGTACGAAATAATCATTAGGGTGGTTTTGGCGCCATTTCCTAAGTTTGTTTTGGTTTACAGACATCAAAGAATTTAGAAGAATATAATGCAGTGCAGTAAAGTTATATGTGAGCGTTCCATTTCTGTAGTAAAAAAAGGTAAGTAAAGTATCTATACCCTCATCAGTAACGCTTATACCTGTAACAATATTGTTTTATTAAATCATATTTGCATTTCTGGAACAATGGAGATCAGCCTCGTTTAAAGGATATATACTGCATTATTCATCGTTAAGACGCCGTGTGTCGCGGTAGTTTAGGTATTTGAGGGGGTGAAGTAGGGGAAGTGAATGACGGATACTGTCAGTCATCCCGCGCAAACCCTGTTGTCGTTCATAGCTTTTAAGGTTGTTTTATACTGAAACAGACCGGTAAAATAAAGTCGAATTATATACATACAATACATTACATATGATACAAATAAATAAATAAATAATTTCTGATCTTGGTTTATTTGACATGACATCACACAAACTATTAACAAATGAAGCTGAGACTAGCAGTCATTGAGAAACGTTTTTCTGGCATCTGTTTTGATTTTCAGGATTCCGTTCCTTAGAAGGTAAATCTCTCTCTTTTCCCTTATCTGACATTCTCACGACTAGATGTTCTTCGTATAAATTCGGTCAACATATTTAAATTTTCTTTAAATTATTTGTACCAACCATAAAACTTGAATAACACGTTAAACTTTATTTTGTACATTTGGCACTTATTTTAACTATTTTGTTTTGGCATAAATCCAAAGTGGCATACATTTGAACGTGGCGAAAATTAGATACGCAATGACGAACTTTAAAGAATTGGTGAATAAATTATGAATTGATGTTTTAATAAGACATTCATAGAAATCATCAACATACAAATCATTGTTAAGATGTAAACGTACTTTGATCCTCAGTACTTTGATCATTCAACAAATAGCTTAGTCGGCGATAATCAATTAATTCACTATTATATTGCAACAGAATCAAATAGTAACAAACAATAGTAATTAGGCATTTTAGAATTTTCTTCACGTTTTAGCGTGCCAAAATCGGGTGACGGAAATAGGAACACGAGGTTAATTTTTAATTATAAAAATAATAATATTGAATCGCATAGGTTAATAATATTGAATTTTACTTTAGGGATTAATTCAACGTTTCCTTTGTTCATAAACATTATTTGACAGATACAAATTTTAGACATATTCCATTTCAGAATAGACAGGAATTAGAGAAACTGTAAAACATGCGAACTGAAATTACTAACTTATGTTATTTAGTGCAACAGTGAAACATGTGACATAGCTTCGGTTACCACTACAGCAGTACTGATGTATTTCAAAGCTGCTACATGTATGAGTATAATTTACTTAGCTAATGAGGTATTCATCTTTCCTGCAGTACTATTCTGTAGAGACACAAAATTTTCATTCGGATCCGCTATGGATCCGCGCGCTAAAGTGATCAGCACAACTGCAGTGCTATTCTGTAAAATTGTCACGCGCGGATCCATAGCAGATCCAAAACGGATCCGCACCTGAAAATTTTGTGTCTTTACAGAATAGCACTGCTGAACTGACAGAAATAGGGTAAATGAAAGGACAAACATATTTTTCGGTATCTAAATAAATACAATTGTTATCCTTTTTTAAATTACAAAGTAAATTAAATTACTTTTAAAAATAAATAGATAGGAATGTTAATTATAGTTTTGCAACTATTAAATGTGAGAAAATTCTAGTTACTGGAGAGCTAATGGAAAGTAGGATGAGAACTTTGAATAAATATTTTGGATGACTTTTTGCCAAAGTAAGTGTATTAAATTCCATTTCTTATCAAGTAATTAATAGAACTGATCTCAAACAATTATCAACCCCGAAATATTAAGAATTTGGTAGATATTTATAAGGACGCTCAAAAATCGGGTGCGCCTATAATGATCGTTACGTATAAGATTACTTTGTTGTCTAGGCGTGTATGGGTGTTACGAAATCCTTGCTAAACAACGAAGCTATACCTCAAAAGGAAAAAAACAGAACCCTTATACGATCACTTTGTTATCCTTCGGTCTTTCTGTCCGTCCGTCAATCGAGACCCTTTAGCTTGGCAACTCGTGGACGTATCGAGTTCAAATTTGAACCATACACTCAAGTCTGTAATAGCTTGAAGCTGTGAAAAAATCAAACTTCTAAACTAAGGTTAAAAGAAGCCATATCTCCTTTTTTCGTGTTTCTAAAAATTTATACTGAACCCTCGATGGGCGACCTTCATTGTTTTCACCAGAATACCTGTATATTTTTTCAAGTATAGCTAAGTAAGTGTAATTTGCGAAAAAAAAAGTCGATTAAGCGATTTTTCACGTGAAAACTTATGCCCTTGCTATTAAAACATATTTGTGGATACGTTTTTGGTTTTCATTGTTTATTTAAAAATAAAGAAATCAAGTTGTTTTTACGAGGATAAGTATACAATACAATAAAATCGACCCGATGTCTCGTCCAATAAGCTATGACGTTCCTGTGCCATTTTTTAAAGTATTCCCAAATAAAAGAAGTGGATTACCATTTTTAGAATCCAAACAAGAAAAATAAACAAATACGAAATGGCGGTTATTAAATTAATAACCTACTGTTATACTATACTTAAATCTACTCATATTTACCGGCATGTTCATAAAAATATAGTACACAGGGCAATTCTACACATGTTATTTTGTACTACAATAATCTTTATGGCAGTGGATACTCCTGATACTGTGCCTTGTGCCACATGGTGATACAAATTTCTTGTAAACTCATATTCGTATACGTTTTTATCCTAAGCTTCATTTAAGCACCACAAAAGTAATTTGAGAGTGGCAACATTACGATTTTAATTGCACTTTGGAATTACAAATTTAATAAGGTTTTATGATTTCTACAGAATGCACCCAATAAACTGTGTAGTGATGCCGTTTTGCATTGGAAATGTTTCGTTAGCTGCTGTTGTTTTTTCAAAATCTTTGATAATTAAAGTTTTACTCGTAAGAAGCTTTAAGGAATATTTATTTCAGCAGCAGTGTTTTCAAGAAATCTTATTTCTAAATATAATGACGACTATGTAAGAAATTAAAAACAAATGGTGGGCTTCAACGAAATCACGATGCAAGTGAAACTTTAAAAAATATAAAAAAGTCCTTACTCGGGTAGGAATTGATTCCGGACCGTCCGCGGAGCAGGCGAGCTCTCTACCACTGAACTGCTTGTTGATACAAACTGTTTTTTTAATAACAAAAATGTAATGCAACATGGTAAAGATAAACAAAAAATATGCGATGTGACGAATACATATAATAAAAATGTTTCAATTTAAAGAGAAATCTGTTAAGATTCCGATTCGTAAATGGTATCATAATAGATTATTCTTATTGAACAGGCAAAGTCGTAACAGTTTAGTGAAATAGGACTGTATAATAAGTACCTATTTGATACAACATACTTATTGGTGCCTTCTTATAATGGCTATATTGTACCGTTGTATAATTTATGATATGATTTAAGATGGGGAAGTGACTGGAAGCAAGATTAAGCAACAAGCACTTTCTAGTATCACGCACAATAAAAATTAAGCAAAACCGCCGTTGCATTTCCTGCACTTTTAGATTAAGAGAGGTAGGCCATAGTGTATACTCGCCTGTGTGGAGAAGTTACCTAAGTTTTATTGGTGTTATTGCATTTCTGTCATTTTTTTGTAGGCAAATCAACAATGACGGCGGCCATGTCGTACTCCAACAAGAAGGACCCACCAAGTTAAAGATTCGTCCTTATCCAAATTTTGTGCTTTAGTTAGAGAGGCGCTGGACAGAAACCGGTGGATGCAGATCGTGCGTTCCAGATGCAACCCTGACGCTGAATACGATCCTCAGACATGAGGGACCAACCCCAGAGAGAGAGTCATTTTTTTAAAATAGTCCGACAAATGACTCCGCCCCACGTTATGTTAAGAGACGGTGGAGCTCAGACACGAAGATTGCTGGTGAAGCAGTTCTGCCTGCCACACCTGCCATCCTCACTCTGCTGCTCTGCATATTGCTTTTTCACGCAAGTTACATGAAAAATTACATTGTACAAAAAAGCGTTTATTTAACCTGCGCGTATGTATGTACGTGTTTATGCTCCCAACAGATTTTGACGAAGTTTTGCACAAGCTGACATTTTATTACTTAGTATAGATCTCAATGTATGATAAACTAAGAGAAGTCATTCTAAATCCAAAATGGCGGATGAGCCAAGTCGTGGGTCAAATGGAAGGGTTTTCTGAGAAGAATATGCGAACATTTTTAAATCCATCATGGCGGATTTCATCCTTTTTAGAGGTATTGAATTAAAAATACTGTTAATTTATTGTATCGATATTCTAGTTTTTTTATTTGGTTTGCAAAACCGAATTGTAAAAATGACAAAATAATAACATACAGTGTATCTTAACAGTATCACAAATCTTATAAATGCAAACACAGCATGCACTTTTATAAATATCTTAGAATCCTTTTAAATTTTATGTACACAATACTACCCTATACAGTTACATTTGCAACAATGCTCTCAGTTTTTTTTCATAACCGCAAAAGAGTCGCCAAAAATGTCAACACTATGTCCAACTGCATTACAAGCAGACAGCATCCGGTAGATTGGCGAATGCTGACCAAGTCTTGTCCGGCATAAAGGAATTTGGAAAGTTTTTCTATTTTGCAAGCGGCTGTTTTGTCAAGGTACCAATTATTTGCTGCGTTGCAAAATAAAAGGTGAAACAGTGCATCCGTCTAGTTACATATTTAGCAAAGAAAATAACAAAACAGCCAATCCGGCGGGGGTGTAGTAGTGCGCACAGCCTCAGACTCAGGTTGCACGGGCGGCGGGCGGCGGCGATCGGGCGCGGAACCAGTTTCGTTCCCTTTATAGCGCGGACCGCCTGCGCTGCAGCTTGCGTGAGGTGACCACGCGTTGGACACAGACTAGGACACAGCTTGTTTTTCTTTCTATCTACATATATATAAATGACTTTTGTTCTAAAAGGACACTTCAGTCCTATTGAATCTTAATCAAGATACATGGCATCCAGAAAATTAATACTTAAGCTAAAACAATAGTTATCATGCTTCACTATATCAAATAGCAGATAAGTTGCACCAGGCCTAGGCTCTTCAAAATAATTTGGAAGACCCCGATGTCTAACTTATTAAATTTTAACTGTTAGATAAGCTCTTGTCGCTATGGTTTGGTTTTTCACACATTACATCATTAAGTGGTGAACATCATCAATGGCTTGTATTTACAATAAACAACACATAGCTCGATGGCGCAGGTGGTAAGCGCGTTTGGTCTGCGATTGTGGAAGTTAAGCCACTTTCGCAATAACAGCTCATTGAATGGGTGACCAAGAATATCTCGAACTCCTCCGTGCTTCGGAAGGCACGTTAAGCCATTGGTCCCGGCTGCATCTGCAGTTGTTAGTATCTACCAATTTCGTGGTGGATCATGGCCCGATCTTCCTATTCCATCCAAGGAATGCACGTGCCCCATACAATATGAAGTGGGTATATAAAGGCTTAATGCCAAAAGTAATCTCATCCAGAACTTTTTAGGATGAAGAGGATAACAAAGACGCTGAAACGACGGCAGTTTTATTAAAATATTTAATTAATAATTCTGACGACGCAGCCCGCAAAGGAAGCTTTATTTTATTTAGTCTTATTAAAGGCAAAATAACATATTTACTGGGACCTTCTGTACTGAATACATCACAATCACAACGTTTTATAAGGTAAGCAGTTAATGGTAAGATGCGGTTGACTACTACAACTAAATTAGCTTTACCGTATCTTCTGACATTTTACATCTAGTGTGGTGATAACTTTTAAGCCTATCATAAATTACCAGGATGCACATTTTTCGCACGATTTTTCTGTACGTACTTCCTTAGCTGATACATAAGTATAGGTACTCGTGATGTATATTCTAACGTGAAAAGAATAAAACAGTAGAAATATGAGAGTTATGAAAAAAAGAGATCAATGGCCTTTATTCTTTAAATACATTACCTACTATGTTTCTTCCTAAAAAATTAAAAGTTGCAAACATAACGATAAACCGCCGCTGCCCATCACGTTACAACTATTCACTAACGGGTTTCAAGTAGATCTTTGAAGTATAATAATGTTTTTTTAATGTAGAGTCAAATAAAAAGACCATGCATAAAATGGCGTGAATTTGGCGCGAAAATGAGCTTACCCACCACCACAAGAGTGTGATACGGCAAGACAAGATTTCCGTTCCTGAAATATCAACTGTAACTTGTTTGACTTAAAATTTTTACACACTTATTATTTTAGCATACAAAAAAGTTGAGTTATGAAATAGTTAACAAGTTTAACATGACATGCATCAAAAACTAGCTGTATCGGCACACAAAAAAACAAAAATAAAATATTGTCCCTTATTCTTTGATGTAATATGGTCAACATAAACAAGTCCTATGCACGTATACACTTATAATGAATTGAAACAGGCTATTTCTTGAGCTAGGCTTAATGGTGTATCATATACGATTTTAATTTAAATTGAAATGGAGCAAAATTTCGAGATAAGTATTAAATTTGAGATCGAATAATCATTGTGGCTTAATTTTTTTGTATAATTGTTCGTATTCTTCGCTCCTATTACTATTATTTTTTTTAAGTGGCTGTTTTCTATGGCACCTGAGGTCCAAGGATCATTTATCAAGCGCCCTGATACACATGTCATGACACCACCAAGAGAAAATCTTAATAAATCTACATAAAGTTGGATTTTTATTGACTTTATAGTTTGCTTGATTTTTCGAGTCTATTACAGGTTCCATGGTCATTGACTGAGCTTTTATCTTTTTTTACTAATTTTGACAGTATTTTTTTCAGTGATTGAAATCATAACTGTCCTGTACTGAAAAAAAAACATTATGTAGTTTCTAGTGAAGTATAGAGTTTTAATCGAGACTCTGAGTGTTGTACTTATATTATTCCTAATTTTTCATGATGACTGAGTATACTATAATGGCTGTTGTCTTTTCGTGATCAACCAATGATCGACGTTCGAGGGTAGCCACAGTTCTTTCTAATTTTTCAAAAAGCTAATGACTTACTAATGGCTCTGCTAAGAGAAAAGACTAGTAGTAAACGAATTGGTGGATAGGAAATTGGAATACTAAAAAAAAGAGGATTTTTTTTCAGGCAAAACAACACTTTTCCCTAACAATCGTTGTATTTCAAGCATTAAAACTTGTAGTATGATGGTACGCAACCCTTCATGTACGAATTAAACATACACTTTTCCGAGTTTTCCGATTATATATCAATAGCATAAAGGATAAACATCAATTAGACTTTTGTATATAACTTGACATACTGCTGACTGTACAGATAGTATTGGCGTTGTTTGGACTTCATAAAAACTCATATAATGATTGTTCTAATAAGAATAATAACGGGGTATAGTATGTAAACGAAATTCACTTAGTCTGTCAGTTAGACTATCAAAACTTAATAAAAAAAAACTCTTGTCAATCAACCAAAATCTGACAGAGGTAAAGCTTGTCAAAGTTTAGAAGTGGGGGCTCGTGACGTAACTTTTAAGTTAAAATTGTACCAAGATATTTGACATTTCAAATCAATAAGTCTGTAATGTTCTGATTGTGTGATAAAGAAAAAATACATGCAAAATAATTTTTGATAATCTACATGAACAGACGACGAAAAAGTTAGTCATAATCCCTATTAAAGTATTCATTCGAATCCCCGATTAACCAATTTATTGATCGAAGATTCGAACGCTTGAAATTTTTCAAAATGCTGCTCTAATAATGATTTTAAAGATCCACACTGTACCGGTAAATCTTGGCGACTTCGTTCTTGAAAAGCACTTCTATAGTACGCTGCCAGATAGGTTGGCAAATGTAGAGTTCTAGAGAGTAGTTGGAAATGAGCAGTAGACGCTTTGTAATAGGCTCCCAATATCATATTAAGGACACGGAACCCAAAACCAAACATGTATTGTCAGACAAATCTCATTATAGAGAATTTGAAGTCATATCTGCTACAATAATAACTATAATCATTTATATCAGGTGTAACCCAAGCAAAAAATATAACTTTAAAATAAAGCAGTTAATATTTGACAATATTCTAATTGATGCATTTATTATTTCGGTTAGTAGAATGATGAAAATAGTCATAAGAATGAATATTGGTTTGACAAAAATTAATTTGTAATTGCTCTAAGAAGCTAATTCAATTTACCCACTAGGAAAAGTTTTGAAATATTAGAAAAAATACTATCTGCTGTGAAACGTGAAACCGTATTAGAACGAGTTATAGAAGTGATAAACATAATAGTTGTATATATTTATCAGTTGTTTTTCAGGAAAACGCACAATTAGCTGTACAATAATAATACGGTCGATCACGCTCAGTTCAGCGTTTTTCCTTTATTCCAAATAAACATATACAACCCTGAATACATTAAACTCTTTTTCTATTTTTACTTTTTTCTAAAAAAAGCCTTACCTGCCTAAAGAATATTACACTTGAAACATTTAAGGCAATCAAAATATTCATTGGTGCTATCCGTACCATAACATATTCTAGATTAAATAGGTTTCTCTTAGGACTTGGCAGCGTGATTCGGCTAAAGTAGATATCTAATCTTTATCTGAAATTGCATCGCAGTAAAGGTGAATGTAATATTCGCCTTTCGTTATACTGGTACTATTCTCTCTTACTAGTGTTGTTATTGCAAATGAAATGATTTGATTACAAGGATAAATTCTCACGACTGTCCTTCACTCTTTTCAGCAAAGTCGTATAACGTATTGGCTTATATAAAACAAATAGTCCTAAAAATTATGATCATAACTTGAAAAAAATAAACTTGAAAACATCTACTAATACTTACAAATTAACAATTCTATGTATATTTCAAGAAAATCTTCTATTGTATTTTAATAGACTGGAAAATGAACCACGTCTTACCTTTCTTTAAAAGCTGTTGTTTTGTCTCACTCTAACATTAATTCTGACCCACAACCTGTCTCTGTCCGTACACAATGCCATATTACCTATCACAAAAAGACCAAGAAGCAATAGTGGTTGCAGTTTTATCTTTTTATCGATGTTTTAATAATACGTATTTTTTGTTTTATCGATAAATGGTAAGTTATTGTATGATACGAAATGAAAATATTTAATAATATTAAAAAAAACACAACGATGTTGTACATCACATGTGTAACGATTTATTAATTTGTTTATTTTTTATTTCCGGTTAGCTTTTCTTATTTATCTAAGAAAGGAGTCAGCTTAGCCTATAAATATTTTCTGCCCCATTCCCAAATAGTAACGCGTATTAACGACAGTTTTATTTCAATAATTTTTAATAGTAGGGCTCATTACTTATTTCACATTGTAGCCAAAAGATTGATGCGATTCAGATGCAGAATACAACAATTCCTAGGAGGCCTTGGAAAATATTTAAATTGAAAAGCACAGTTTGACAGCAATGCGTAATTAATATATTTTACACCAGATCTATTGTAAGAGACGCACAAATAACTCAAAGCTTAGAAGTGATTAGGTTTTATCAAAATAATATAATTAACTCTATCAATGGAACATAATGACAGGAGAAAAAAAAGATTATGGTTGTCATTTTCCAGAATCACAATTGGAAACCTGATAAATTATTGGTTTTTTAATAATGTATTCTTAATTATTTTTTTATTCTTAGCATTTAACTGCTAGATTTATAATATATTCTTGATAAAACATTATGTTGACCTGCGACTGATATCTGAAACTTCTTTTAGTTGAGAAATTATGTTTGAAACTCGCGTCAAGCAAGCAATGTAAACCTTTTCTGGTCCTGTAAATCATAAGAAGTAACATGATTCATCTTAATTTTGATAAACGTTGTAAACAGAACTCATCGATCAATCAGGACAACTATCGATTCTGCCTCACCACTAGTGGTGCTACTGCCACAAAAAAATATTTTATCGTGCACGGGGCAGCCTAAAAAACCAAACGGTCGGTAAGTCACTCGTCGTGTGGCGGAGCGAGGAAAGTTATAATTTTTTTGTCGCAATGGCTGGAAGGCAACCGGCCAGTTAGACTGTGTTAGTCAAACTTTTATGTCGTATTTACATTATATTTAAAGACTAACAATGAAACCTACAAGGCGTACTCAAAAATGACATATTAATATAAATCTTCATTAAGTCACGCATTGTCTCATTCTATTGTTATCGTAAGTCAATTAATATTTTTTAAGTAATGAGTATTAATGTTTCAAGTAAGGTATTTAACAACGAGCAATTTTATTTTATAGAAATTATGAGGATAAACCAACCTCTAAGGGCTAAACTAACCCGTCCCCTTGTTGCTCTATGGGCTAAACGTAAACGCTAAAGCAGCACGAGCAGCATGAGCAGCACCACATTAGACATAATATCATGCTTTTATCGCACCGAACTGTCAATCTCTACAGTAATTTGACAATTGCGCGATAAAGTGTCATAAAAACGAAGTATATATCTTACCGCGGTGCTAATGCTTTGAACAATATCTTCAGGGACTTCGTCGGATAGCATTAAATTTACCAGATGAGAAATTATGTAGTGAATAAGACTCTGCCAGCGTCAACTTTGAGAATTCAGAGACGGAAAAAAGGTGTTTTAAGGTTGAGATGACATCCACCTAAACCACATTTCCATTATCGGGTCTTATAATTCTTACATTTGATAAAAATTTAAGTACTTTAATCGTTTATTTATTATGGTTGATTAATAAAAGTAACATTATTTATTGCACACAACAAAAGACATCAACCTATAAAACAGAAGAAAGATGTCCAATCTTTATCTTTTTATAAGCAGCCTTATTGCTAAATAGCAATCTCTTCCAGGCAACCTATAAAATTAAATATGTCTAGCTAAAAATAGGGGTTTACAGTGGAAGTTTAGTAACAAGGCTGTACACCTGTACAGCCTTGTTACCTACCTATATTGAAAGATTCGAAAGAAAACAAATGTTAGACTCTAAAATGAGGAAAATATCATAATTGAAAAGAAAAACGATTATTACTTGAAGAAATTCGATACGGTAATTAAGGTCGCGGTAGCATAATTGGTCAGGGCATCTGTTCGGATAGCAGAGGGTGCCGGTTCGAATCCCGTGTGCTGCCTGGACCGCGTGGATTTTTGACGTGACAACGTCTTAAATTAGGTTGCGGCTGGGAGTCATTTATGAAAAAGTGTAACGCTCGGTAACGTTACGATGAGTCTCTCGTGTTAAGTTTAAGTTTACATGTACAATGTTTTAGTAAACAAAATATATTTCTATAGTTAAAATTTGTGCAATTCTTATTTTCATTCAATTCCTTGTTCCTATTGTGCAATTTAATTATATTCATATCAATAAATATTCTACCGAGAAAAAGACGTTGTCACGTAAAATCTTCGCCCGTAAAACCGACTTTACAGGCAACCATTTTTTTCTAGTAAAATTATCTTTAAATAAAAACGATTATATAAATTTTGAATATTTGTCGGCTTTATTACAAAACGTAGATTAAAGTTAAACCTGGACTAAAACTGATGCTGTCTTATGTTTGCTAAAAAGAATACAAAGACAACATTAGGCTTAAGCCAAGATTAACTTTAGTGCGCGTTTTGTAGTAACTTTAAATAATATTTCCTAGAAAGATTGAGAACCACAGTACGGTATGAGGTGAATATTTCAACGTTTTTGAAACCCTACACTAGTGACAAACAAAATTTCTGGCGCATTTAATATTTAAATACTATGAGAAATATTTTGGTTGCATTTAATAATATCTCAGCTATCTTTTTCCCTCAAAGCTATCGAATCGCACCTCCTATTTTTCGTCGGATTTATACCGTGGCGTGGGTAATATAAAGCGTTACTCGTTTATTGAATATTATAAGGTATTGTACAAAATCTTTATCCGCATTATATTCTAGATTAAAATGACTTGGATTCCTGAACGGTCAGGGTCATTTGAAGAACTAAGTTTAGAAGAGGCTGTCATCCTGTAATAATTGTTACTGGTTTCATAGTAGAATCGTCCAAAACAGATATTTTTTAACTTTAAAGCTACGACTTTTAATGCAATTTAGTAACATTAATTAAAAGTGTCAACTTTTAGACAATTGCTTGGTAAAAGCGTCCTGTTCTCCGTTTTATTGGATCCGATGTGGAACTGCGCGGATTTATATCGGATCCGCGCGTGAAAATTTTACAGAAAGGCTCTGCTATGTATAATAGGGTTCATGATTATTGATATAACGATGATGACGATTCGTTGAGTATTGCACTTAAAAATAAAGTTTATATTTAAAATGAAATCATCACCGTTAAGTTTACTATAAGCAATTACATTGTTACATAGTTATTCTCACTTTGGGCAACATTGTAAACTTGTTTGTGGTTCATGATATGAATAAAAAAAAATAGTAACCTTTTTATTTTCATAAAATAGTAACATTTTCAAAAGGTATTGGACACGTATTTTTCCCCTTATTTTACAGTCAAAACATTACAGAGATACCTATATTGACTTGAAATTTCGCATGATGCTACGCCCCGGTAGAATTTTTACTTAGAAGTGACGTCACGAGCCCCGACTCCTATATTTTGACGCGCTTTATCTTTGTCATTTTTCGGTTGATAAACAAAAAAAATATCGGTTATGCACAGAACAGTGTCTAAAATGCAAGATGCCACTGCTGCAATAATGCCTGACACGTAATTTTGACTAAAAAGCAGACTGCCTAAAATTAAAGATGCCACGCCACTAATCTAATAATACCTAAAACTTTAATTAGCTAACAAGCAAATTTTATTGCTTAAAAAATGTGTACAATTTTGAAGATGGATTTGCAATAATAAACAAAACACAACAATGTGCCCACAACGGGCATGCAATAGTAAATTTATAACTTAAAACTATTTTCAATTAAATATATAAAATTATATTTAGTTTTATAAGTGTAATATTCATCAAGACTATAGAAGACATTATTTAGTAACCAGCTTTTTAACTTAAATTTAAACAGTGGCAATTGAGTACTTTAATTTCTTCTGGCAAATGATTGAAGATCTTTATGCTAGTACTGAACGCGCTATTATAATACAAGTAATTATTTATCCTAGGTATGCCTATATAATATTTATATTTATTACGTGTATTCGGACGTAATGTGGTTTTATTTTCAATGTGATTTGGATTTTTTTTGTATTAGCAGATTGTCTATAATGTATTGTGAGTTGTGACTTTAATATGCGTCCATTATTTTTTGATAATAATAATGAAACTGACGAACCAAATAGAATTTCGTTTACTTTAATCTGTCATCACCTCTATTTATTATGTGTGAATATTGTAAGTTTTGGAAAATTTTAGTAACAGCTACCTACTATAACAGCTTGCCTTACCAATGGCAAATGTGATATAAAGTTAAAAAATCTGAAGTCATGCCTTTCAGGAGATCGTACATTTCACAAGTGAATACGTATAAATATTATTATACAATTTATACAAAGATAGCAAACATCATTATCCGCCTATTAATGTCCCTAATCCGAGGGCACAGGTCATGCCTTTGGATGGGATATGGAGACCTTTACCCACCACGTGGACCCAGTGTGGTTAGTGGGTGTTCCAACTTTAGATGCAGTTGGGACCGGGCTCAACGTTCCTTCAAATTTATAATCCATTTTATTATACCACGCGGACCAGGAAGTAGACAAGACTTGAACCCGCACCCTTCGCTATCTAGGTGGATGGACTGACCATTATGCTGCCCTAATTGACGTGTCGAATTTGTGTACGAGTCCCGTCTGGTGCCTGGTGCGCGTGGAATTTTATTTAATTTTTTTTTTAATAAGTATTTTAGATGGTGCAATGACCGGTCATTGGATGGGTGACCAAAATATTAAAATTGAAACATCTGCCAGTCAAATGCTTAAGCAGTAAAAACATAACTACGTTTTGGGATTTCAAATTGCGTCATTTGAAAAAATTACAAATCCTCATCGCACAGTATCGTGCGTTGTCGCCATACACTATTATTAGACTGAAATTTGATTTCATACCGAATACCGAACCGTGCGAAAGCGTGCCTCGGCGTCAATTTCAAAATTAATTCTGTATTGTTTCATTCGACGCTGTAAATTAGGGGACTGCACTTTTATTATTACATGTTAGTGAAAGGAATTACTAATTTAGGTACGATGAAATTCATTTTATCTGAATCGAATCTTCAATGTTGAGAATGAAATAAACTGAATAAAGGGTAGAATTGTGGAATTGCGGCCTTAATGATTCACTTTCCGTGGATTAATTACCGTAATAGGTAGACTATTCAGCAAATTTTTGACTAAGTCTGTGTTATTATTATCGCTAATAGGAGTCCCACTCACATTTTGACAGTATTCATTGATGATTTCGAAGTTATTTAATATTAGCTGAACCAGCGAACATCGTACCACCTTTCTTTTGTATTTTTTTTAAACAAGTATAAAATTCGGTGCTATTACGACAGAAAAAGGCAAAAACTCAGCGATACCTTTGCTCTGAGAGCAAGCACTGATATTCAGTCTTCCCAGAAAGCGTGTATTCGCCTGAAACGACACTGACGTGTAAATGAACAATTATTATTGAAGTGAAACTTCTTTACGCACGCTTGACTTGGGGGGTAAGCTGGCGAATGCGTTAGGCGTTACCAAAAGTGTGTTCGGGCGAGGCGAACGGGAGTTGAGTGGGGCATATAAGCAAGCAAAGCTCTATTTCTCGTAAAGCTAGTAGGAAAATGAAATAAATATGTGTGTGTGTGCCAGCAGTCAAAATGAGCGTAGGTAAGTACTCATCTCGTAAAGGCCGGCATTGCATTTGTGATGCTCTTGGTGTTGCAAAGGTCTATGTGCGACGACTTTGATCTCTGCTCAGGCGGTGAGCCGATTGCTTGTATAAAATAAAAAATATATTTCCCCCCCCCCTGGAATCGAATCCAGGACCAGAAACCAGTACTCAATAAAACGACGAAAACGAGAAATAAAAGACAGGACGCTTTCACCAAGCAATTGTCTAAAAGATGACACTTTTAATTAATGTTACTGAATTACTTAAAAGTCGTCACTTTAATGTTATAAAAATATCTGTTTTTGGACGATTTTACGTTGAAACCAGAAACAATTATTAAAGGATGGGAGCGTCTTATGTACTTAGTTCTTCAAATGACCCTGACCGTTCAGGAATCCAAGTCATTTTAATCTAGAATGTAATGCGGATAAAGATTACAACACCTTATAATATTAAATAAACGATAAACGCTTTATATTATCCATATAAATATTTACTTCTTTGCTAATATTCGCAGAGACGAATTTGAACAGATACGTAAGTATCTGCTCAAATAGCGTTCTGAATTTGGGTAAACAATCATAATCTTACACACTTGGCAAAGTTCCATGGCTAATAATAATATTCAAAATAAAATTCTTTATTGGATAAATACCAGAATACAAATCAGAAGGGACCCTGGCTCTTAAAAATATAGGATTAACCTGTGTATTAGGAGCCAGTATCTTCCAAAAAATGACACATTTACTTGATAATTTCAAACGCGTATAAGGCAATGTTTAGTGTTTTAAAATTAGAATTAGAAAGTTATTGGGAAAATACATGGTTAGTATTTCATATTTATCCAGCGTGTGTGCGTGCGTGGGCGTGTGTATGTGTGCGTGTGTGCGTGCGTGTCTGTGTGTGTGCGTGTGTGTTTATTATCTCGAGGTGTCATAAACAAGACTCTCTACACCTTTATAATCGTATGGCTAAAAAGGGCATTAAAAAATAGTTTTTGCTAATATTCGCAGATTATTTGCTCAAATAGCATTATGAATCTGGGGAAACAATAACAATCTTACAGAAAACATTAGTTAATTAACACTATTGTTAATGCTTTGTTTGGCAGAATTCCTGGTACCATGGCTTCAAAGGTTGAGCTCTAGTAGCCAAGATAAAAAGCGCTCGGCTGCGATCGTTAAGGTTACACAACTTTCGTGGTCGATCAGTTCCTCCGTGCTTCAGAAGATACGTTAAGCCGTTGGTCTCGGCTGCATCTGCAGTCGTTAGCACCCGCCAATCCGCACTGGGCCCTCGTGGTGACACCAAGGGTCATGGCCCAATCTCCCTATGCCATCCATAGGAAAGACCTATGCCCCAGCAGTGGGGACATTAATAGGCTGATGATGAGGCAAGATAAGGCTATCACATTTTTGCCACGCCAGATTTCTTCACAACTGATCTCTTATTAACACTGAGTAGGGTCACTGTCGCAATATTTGTTGCTACTTTCAAAATATAATTATGAAGAAGTTAAGCGTGGTCATACATGAAAATCTGAAGGAGTATTATTTGGTTAATGTAAAGGATGCCGGAAATTATACCACGAGCAATGCAATGACTTGATTTATTTCGGACCACGAACAAAGAGAGATAGGGTCAGTTCGCCTGTTCGCGTCCATTTAGTGCAGTTGGAAAGTTTGACGGCGATAATAAAAATATCCCAGCACTAATTTCTATGAAAAATTTATGTAATGTGTTCATTATATAGTCTATTTTAAGATTAACTTTCAGTTTTGTTCGAATCATCTATTGTTTTTTATTTAAATAAATAAACTTTGTAATTAGGGGTTTTACCCACTTTGCGTCCACAAAATCCGAATTGCGTCCACTCGTAGACCATTTAGCGTCCACCACCTTAGAAAAGGAATATAGGGGTGATATTTTTATAGAAAGATTGTTCCTATTTTAACAATTTATTTATTTTAGAATATAAATATTAAAACCAACATTATTATCATTAAAATTATCACTTTAATAAAATAAAAAATATTCTTCTCAACATTGATTGAATTTAAAATTATATAAGTAGTAGGTAAATAATGACTGCACCTTTAAGAATAAACAGTAATCAGTTCTGTTAATTTTACCCTAAAATCACAAGGTATATTATTATGTCTAAAAATCAACCATTATTAACAATAAGTTTTGAGCTATATTAAAGCAATAAAACAATACAATAATTTTGTCTAATCATACAACTAGAAGAATTGTTCAAAAGACATATATTTGGCCTCTTAATAACTTAATCCTACAAATCGCGTGCATTTCAGATGATACCATCTAATACTCTTCACACAGCCTATGTTTTTCTCATCGTCGTCTTCTACATCTGAAATTAGTATATCGTCATATTCAGAAAATTTTCTTTTTCAAATTCCTGATTTACCATTTCCTGGGTGACTTCTTGAAGAGCATGTATCTTCTTCTTTCGTTTTGGAGCAGTTTTACGAAGCGTTTGAGTGTTTTAAACTCTTTTTCTGTTGTTGTTTCTCTATTCGTTCTAACTTTCTTTTTGTATCGCTTCCTGCTTTTCGTTCTTGATCTGCTCTTTATCTTCATAATGCTTAGTCCATGCAGCAGAAGATATGGTTGCTAGAGTTCTTTTATTATCTTTTCGTGCCTTGTTAGAAATTTCGGGTAGCATCAGGTGGTGTCTGGTCCCGGTCCTTCTACTTCATTTGGTCTGTGCCCACTGATTTTGTATAATATTGTTGTCTTGGGAATAGCATATTCTTTGCATATGTATCTTACCGATTTATTATTTTCCCGAATTTCATATAACGCTCTCTTTAAATCGTCTTCTGTGTATATTCTCTTTTCCTTCTACTTTTTTGTCTCCGAAGAACTCATCTCAAATAGAAAAAAAATAAGAATGAAACAAATAAAGTATGTGATTGGTTGATTGAAATAACTCATTTCATTTAAAAATAGTATTATAAACACGTAGTCTTAATAAAAATATATAATAATAATAATCAATACCTATATTTTAATTAATTGTATTTAACGAAAACAGTGGACGCAATTTGGTTTATTATTATCCCCTGTAGGTATAGTTTGCGTCCATTGCGGACGCAAATTGGAAGTTTTGTAATTTCGATGTAGTAATTCGCGTCCACCTTATTTTATTCATTAAATATAAAAAACATAAGAAAATTTATAATTAAAATTATTCCTTTCTTCACTATAAAAGTCTAGAAACAGTTATGTATCCTATAATTTACATAAAAAAATAATAAACTTACCATCGGACGCGCCGCTCCACACTATTTTATATAAAAATAGTGTGCAGCGGCGGCTAAAAATCCCGCGTGTACGCTCTCCCTTGATGAATAATCGAGACAAACTATTTTTTTAAACGGGATTGTTTGGCGCACCTACCTTTTGTCCATGTGTTCGTGCCTCTTATACATTGAGGTATTAGCGGTAATTACTTTTCGTTCGATTGGTGTGTTAGTTTACTTATTTTTGAGGATTTTTTAAGGGAGATCCGTAAAATGGACGCGAATTGGGCGATGGACGCGAACAGGCGAACTGACCCTATAACAGTGTTGCCATGACAAAAAGTATTTCAGTTATACCAGTAAACAAAACAAATAAAATGGTTGCGCTCATACTCTAACAAAATCACGATGCAAGTGGAATTTCAAGCTGTTTTACTTCGCTAATTTTGGGAGATATAAAAAAGATAATCCATGCATTTTACTTGATGTTACTCTGTTTTATAGAAACTGCAAAATAAAAAAAAGTGATCCTCGGCTTGGAATCGAATCCGGGCCGCCCACGTCAGGCGAGCGTTTTACCACTGAACAACCGTTGCTTATACAAAAGGTCTGAAGTTTTTTATAAAAATGATAAAAGAAAAATATTGCGGCTCCGTAATAAGAGTCTCGCTCAAAAATAACGTTTAAGTTTTCGTTTATTTACACTGCCAACTAACACACACAACTCTTTGATAACAATTTGTTCATTACATTTCAAACAGTTGACTATCTACAATCTCTAAAATAACAAATGATACAGAACAAATCACCGGCGACATCGGTACGGCATTGTACTATGAAAGCCGACGCAAAACGTATTACAACCGACTCGCTTTTCCATTGGTGTTTGACCTACAAAGTTTTTAAATGTCTGTGTTACTACCAAGAATTGTATTTAGTATTTTGAGTTAGTGATGGTTTTTTAATTTGGGTATGGATCTACGATATCAGAGTGGCCATCAATCATAAACGCCATCTTGTCTTTGATCAGAGAGCATGCGCGATCCGCCCCCCGCTGGGCGCCACGCCCCTACTCCGTGGGGTTCCGAGGGGGTTAAGGGTGACAGAAGGGTGCCTGTTTAGTTGGGGATACACCGGAATTTATGCTTTTATACTTAACTTTTATGCTTTCACTGGATCTGACCCCGCTTTGGAACCGACGACCTATTTCTGATTTGGCGACGAAGAAAACTGCGTGAAGAAGATAAGGATGAAGAAAACTTTATCCTTATCTCCTATCCTAGTAGCTACCGATGTGTATAAGTATAAAAAAAACTATAAAATTAGCACTCTCGACTACTAAATTAACGTTCAATCATGTCTCAATAGTAGTTCATTAATATCGCATTTTGACACAGTTATTGTAAATAAAACATAAAATAATGTATATCGCTAACTATTACAAATGAGAAAGAAAATACGGTTTGTTGTTTCGTGTTTAAGTAATAATAATTAGCTTATTAAAAATGTAAACTACTGAATAACCATTGAGAGACACTTTTATTACTATAACTTAAGATAATCAACACCAAGGTGCTCTGATCTTAATAGAGAAAACTTTACCTGAATCACTTGAATTTAAAATCATCAAGTAATACAAAATATTGAAAAACTCTCAATTTAACGAATTGAAACTTTTCCGGGATAAAAAGTATCTTATTTGAAAAAATATCTTATATCGCAATCCAGGTCATCGAAAACTAGCGTACCGAATTTCATCCAAATCCATACAGTACTTTTTGTGTGATTGAGTAACAAACATATTAACTCTCACGATTATAAAATTAGTAAATATAGATTTGCCTAGAAATACAAGCAACGATTTGGAAATAAACCACCAGTTCCATTTACCAAACTATTCGGCGAAAGCGAATTCGTCGGTGCCTGCTAATTCAACGCGGCGACTACTTAATCAGGTTCATTACAGCGCGGGCCGTGTCGACAAACACCGAGGGATCAGTGTGTTTACACAGTTAGCCTTTATTACGTACAGAATCGATAGCCACTAAATTTGGGAAAAATAGGGCTGACTATCTGTCCTGTTCTTCCCTCTATTATGGATTGGCCGTTGTTTCGACATAAAGTACTTTATTATCAGAGTCATCTACGTTTTATTTTATTGTTTTCTTTCTCTGTTCCTTTGAATAGCTTTCGTTTTTCTCCTCTTATATGCCTAGTTCTAATTATTCTATTTGTATTAATCACATTCTTTGGTCCTAGCTTAATCAATTTTCCTTATGTTAGTGCCTGTCAATCATTCTAGTCTTCCGGGTTTTTTTTACTTTTAATATTGTAGGTATGATGTACAAGGATATTTGAAAGATGTTTGAGGGCAGGTTAACTTCACAATATTAGCATTCCATCATTCATATTAATAATAATAAATATTTCCATCACACACCAATTAGCCTAGCCCCAAAGTAAGCACTGTAAGGCTTGTGTTATGGGATACTAGGGTAACGGATAGAATATATATACTGTACATATATAAGTATATTTATATAGAAATACATATTAAACATCCATGACTGGAGTTCAATGCTCGTATTCATCACACAAACATCTGCTCCCACCAGGATTCGATCCCGGGACCTACTTATCGAGTAGGAGACACCTTGAAACCCGGCGTACAAACCACTAGGCCACGGAGGTCGTCAAACTATCGGGAACTTGTTGGGATATTATTGGGAACGACAGTAATAGTGGGATCACTTTTTCCAAATTTAAAGATTTTCTAGGTAGATGTTGCTGTACTAAACACGTGTATTTCATCTCAATGACTTATTTTAACTGGGTGATTTATGCACAATAAAGATATTCGTTTATTTTGTATTTATTTTTTTAATGTTTCATAAATATATAGTCATATATAGTCTCCTATTATTTTAAAAATTCTACGTATTATCAAACTAATAATCTCGCTGATTTTATTCGGACGACGCATTCCTGCAAAGGATGCGAAACGTCAATAAATAATAAAATCAGTGCATCCTAACCCCTTAGTACTTGTTTTATTTAATGAGTGATGTGCGTGAAAACCTAAGAAACAAATCTCGCTAATTAAGACCCTGATCACTAATCGTATGATATTGGTAGCGTAGTTGAACGAGTAAATTTTTGACATCATGGCAACCCTGATTTGGAGGTAAATTGGTAGTGTGGCGGTAGATTGCGTTAGCCTCACGTATGTACAAACCAATTCGTGGTATTGTCCGGCTGTGATTATGATCAGCAGGGACGAAAACGGAAAATTTAGCTTTGACACCGATTGCGAAGATCAAATGCATCAGTGTGACAATATTATGATTTTGATTCATGGCAATTTCACAATATAACCACCTGTAAGGTATTGTTGAATGTTGCCTATTACCAGCAGTGGAGATGTTATTTAGCTAAACACGATGGTGATTACACGGTCATTAAAGTAAAACCACTTTTAACGAGTTATAATAGCCTTAGGAAGTACGTCCATTTCGTAGACAAATATCGATGTTGTTGTACTTACTCGAGACTTCGTAATATCGTTCGTCAAAGTTTAAATTTCTTCTGTTAATAATGATTTAATAAATTGATAAAAATATTAACTGTGTTCAAAACAACATCCTAAAAACAATAAACTGCCCAGTGATGTAAAAGAAAAAAATTACTTTATTTTTTTCACCTTTTCAGAAAAAACATGAAAAACATAGAACCTTTTTTTAAAAACATTATTAGGAAAATAAAGGTTATATTCAGGTATGTTATGTCTGATTTCACAAAATTTGCTTTAAAACTAACATTCTTCAAATGCGATCAATTGATTGCGTTAATTCATTCTAAATACAACCACAAAAAGAACGGGGAATTCGACCATTTTCCAGTAGGTCTTGAGTGTTGAAAATTGTTAAAAGCTTGCTTGGTAATTTTCAATCAAAAGGTTGGTTTAAAAATAAACAGAAAACTTTTATATACACTCATAACCATTAATCTTACGGATACATCCTTAAAATTCTGTATTCGTGAAAAGGACAAGCCATACTCTAAATTTTTTTCATTAAATTATAATTTATTTTTTTACGGTAGAAAGAAATCCTGTTTTTTACACGTCTAGCAATCCATGGCCGAACACATCAAGCTGTGGATAAAGGTATTGCTCGGAACCTGCCATATTTTTTTCAGACTTCTCTACAATTTATGCCTACTAACTAGCGAATAATCTTATGCCCCAGCTTCGCACTAACATGCAGTTTTCTCATGAATAACATGAGAATGATGGAATTATATTAAAAAAATATTAACCTTCAAATCGCTGCTATTTAAGTAAGTAGTAATTTAAGTAACAATTTTTCATCCACGTAGAAATTGTCCTAATAATTCAGGAATTTGAATAAAAAAACAAAACAAAAGCATCTTCTATAGATGTAAGTTTAATGAGAGAAAATTAAAATACCTACTTTTAGTAACCACAATCTTATTTTCTGCAATGAAAATAATTAGAACAAAAACCATATATAACAATCATCAAGAAATGATCCCAACGCCATCTACCAGAATGGTTCTTAAGAACGAATTGAACGTATGAAAATACATCACAACGGAAAGGAGGAGCTTTGACTTCCTACTGGTGATGTCCTTAAACACCACTAGATGGCGCAACTAAGAATGGTATATTTTTAACATTTTATTTCATGCCTTTTCACTAATTTTAAATATAATATAGATTAGTTACATATTTTTCTTAAAACTATACTTCAAAAATCTTGCTTAAACTTATTACAATAAATAAGAGTACAGATTCCCTTACAATTTTTATGGAAGTATTTTTGTACTTATATAGGTACTTAATTATTACATATTTTAACTATACAGTTAAGAACGAAATATGGTAATACTACTACTAATATGGTACTAGGTAAATAAAATAGTCTATCAGTGTTATCAATAATTTATGTAAGTTGAGAAGTCACTAGTGTAAGCGCCATCTATGAAGGATTTGTCAAAATTTATATTTACATCTATACAGAAATAGAAGGAAGAAGCAAGATGAAATGCAGTTTGTATTAAAAGCACTTTACTCAAGCTTTTCACAGATGGTGCTTGATTAAATAAAATTAACAGAAGTATTTCAGGATGGGACGACAGCCTTGCACTTTTGTTTTCGAGCAATGTTTTAATAATAACAATTTATATGATAATATAAATTTACCTATTTATTGTTTTGAACCTACATAACTATATCTTGTTATACCGAAACTAATATTAGCGTAAAGTAAGAGTTTCTAATGTACCTTTTATTATTGTGTTTTAACTTGATTGTGTTTTTTGTGTAATTAAAATATGAAATCATTCCTTTGACTTTATGCAACGCTATAAAGATAGCAATCGGGCAACTTTGAGAGTTTAGTTGCCAATTTTTGCCACCCTCTCGAATTTGCATGCAGAAGCGCCACTTCAAAGGTAACTGTTCATAACTACCTTTTTGTCAAGTTTGTTCTTGCCTTTTGTAAAGCATTGCAATCTCTACCTTCTGACCAGCAAAATACACTTGAAAATGCTTTGGACTTCGACATCATGACGCGAGCTAGAGATCCCAAAGTGATGGCATACAAAAGACGACTTTATCTTTACCCGGGCTAAGTGTTATTTTCATAACGCAAACATTACAGTTTTGTCCTTCATCTTAAATCGCTTCAGAGATTGGTTTATTCTGAAAGCGATGTTTCTAAAGGGGGACTTAATATAATTTTGTACCGGTGAATGAGTTTTGGTAGCCGCCAGCCATGTTTCTTTTCGTTCAAAAGGAAAACAAAAAGTACCATAGAGAATATTTATAACTACTTACTTACCTTCATAGCCTACATTTTTATATAAATGAGAACATTGTTAGCTTGGTTTTAATAAATGATACTAAATTCATATTGCAAACAAGCAGAAAATTTCAAATACAAATGTTTTATCTATTAAATTTTAAAACTTTGTTAGGGACATTACAGTAATATAAGTTATTTACGTGACTGTTACCATGTACCTTGTTTACTCCGTGATCATGGAAAACAAGGTACATGGTAACAATCACGTAAATAACTTATAAGTATTCCTATAATGTTAGTGACCATGAAAGTTTAAAACAATATATTTGTTAGGGAAACTTTCTTTCTTTTTTTTAACTTCGTTCTTTATTTTACTTTTTAGTTCAGTTTTTTTGGCAGTGTGTTCGGATTTTTATTAATATTTTTTTTTTTATATTATAAGTATTTTTTAGTGCCAAACACTAATATATCTCAAAAGTTCGAACACCTGGACTAGGCATACAAAACACAATTCAATTATTTAAAAAAATCATAAATTGGGACACGTCATTTAGGGATATACCTTAGTAATGTAAGAAATCATATGTGTTAGATAGGGAATCTGTACCCTTAGCACGAACCAATAGAGAATAGTTTGCGAGTGTGAAATGTCATTGTCAAATGTGTACTGATTTTTTGTTCTCGTTACGTCCGCCGTGGCGCTGCCGTTCAAGTTCCCAAACAAAATTTGACAATGACATTTCGTGCTCGCAAACGATACGAATTCGATATTGGTTCGTGCTAAGAGTATGGAACGGCTAACTGAAAGACCCGTTAATACACCACTTCGCATCCGTAACTCGATTCGCCCGAGCCATCGCTATAAGTAATCGAGTTTGTCGTTCAAATGCACACATAATAGCGAGTGGGGCGTACCGAATCGGGTGATAACACTAACAATATCGCCATTCGACATCGGACTATGCATCTGTTCTATTTTCATAGCCGCTACTATTGCTAGAAAAGAAATTATATTAACTAAAATCAGAAGTAAAATAGTAACGGTTGTGAATAAATTAATTTTGATATAGACATAAATACACAAATCTAATACAGGAATAGCCGCATAAAAAAGTTAAAGAAACCAATATTCTACTAAATAACAACGGGTTTAAGATGCGCTATATGATTTTTTTTAAATCATACTATTGAAAACGGTGTCTGCAAAGAATCCGAAACGTAAAGATAATAATGTATAAAAGTATTAGTTTTCGAACAAAAATTAGCACTTTAAAGTTCAATATTTCGCGAACGGATCCCTAAATAGAAAAATAGTCTTAAGAAGAACTTCTTATATTTTAAAGGACCTATTCAACAATATAACACGATTCAACGATTAAGTTCTCACACGTCTCTGTCCACTCCCTCGGGCAATAAAGACGTGAATTATCCTTCTAACTTCTTCTTTATTTCAGGTCAATTTTCCTACTAACATGCAAATTTTTACTGTCTTTATTTCAGGTCAGTTTGCTTGATAAATTACCACGCAAAATTATTATTTGATATTTTGAAATGTAATGAATTTTCAGCAGGCAGTAAATATGAGAGTTACATTAGTGAAAGGTCAATCTACTGAAGATTCCTCCAAACAATAATGCTCACTTTGGTAAAATAAACATAAATATAAATATATAAATTCGCTAATATGGTCGGAATTATTTAATAACAATTAAAAATGTAATGCAACAAGCTAAAGATGACCGAAAAAAATGAGGCGGTGATTAAACGTTTCACTTTAATAAACAACTATTTCTCACTTCCTGAAACCTGATTGAGCTGCAGAATGTGTTATACAAGCACGGCTATCATTTAATTCAACGCAAACATTATAGATATAACCATCACAGGTTCATACAGTTGGAAAGATTAGCCATTTATCTGTTCAATTAGTGCCTGTCAGAATTGACGCATAAGTAAATAGACTACTTTCCCACAAGATATAAAAAGTAACTTTGTGTAGTGGAGAAACGCCGAAACTGAGTGCGCGACCTATTTTTATTTAACAGGCTTTTATTAGGTCGACTTGTAACGAATGAACGAACTATGTAACAAAATCTAAGAACCTGAATTACTCGAACTTCTTAAATCTTGTATCATCATGAAACCACGCAATTATATATAGATTAGATGACAATACAATATTATGGCACCATCGAGCTGGTCTGATGATGGGACTGGAAGGTGGCTTATGGAACCTTGGACTGCCTTCTAGTAAACATATCGAGTTTGGACTCATTACATTCGTCTTAATAGCGCAATAAATTAGTACTATGTTTTGTAATAAACTAAAAAGAGAAAAATTAATTAATAGTTTAAAAAAAACTAAAATCACGCTTTATTTACTGCACTAAAAAGCCAAAAATTAACAAAATTTACTTCATTAGGGTTTAAGAGTTAGCCATGTTTATAGTTTATATTAACATATATATATAACTGAAAAAAGTGTATGGCGCTTCATTATATAATTTTAACTGAATTGTTGAGCATTACGAATCACGTAATATATTAATTGATTTGATAAATATATTTAGCTTTATACCACTGTTCGCATTTTTCATTTTTCCCAAAGATTGACTGGGAGAGAATGCTTTTTGTTTTAAGTCCGCCTTTTGCACCATCATTATGTATTTTGGTCAAAATAAATTTGGAGAAAGTTTAAAATAAATAAATAATACTTTTCCTATTTTTCGTGAAACGACATCAAAACATTACTATAACTTTGCCCTGAAAGTATCAATTCTAACTTGTAAATTTAAAACTTATGCCTGAAGCACAATGTTCAAACAACAAAAAAATGTTTTCTAACTGCTTTTTTGTGACAATTGTCACTATATTACCGGTTCAACAAAAGTTTATAAAAGACTAATTTGAAAGAAATAATCCAGCCCAGCAATGGACCGCATTGATTCGTTGGATTACTGGACTGAAATAATGTGACCTGGACAAACACATGCAATAACATCATGAAATGTCAATTATTCCAACTATTGTCAATTGCCTAATATCTAGATCTAGCTCATTTAACAGTTATTGCAAAATTTCGCCCTGTAATGACTTAATTTATTTTAACTAATGTCTTAAATTGTTTTTGGTGATCTCTGTGGTCAAGAGGTTTGTACGCCGAGTTTCATGGTGTCGACGACTCGAGAGGTCCCGGGTTCGAATCCCAGTGGGAGCAGATGTTTGTGTGATGAATACGAGCATTTGTACTCCAGTCATGGATGTTTAAATTGTATTTCTATATAAATATACTTATATATGTACAGTATATTTATTCTATCCGTTACCCTTGCATCCCATGACACAAGCCTTACAGTGCTTACTTTGGGGCTAGGCTAATTGGTGCGGGTGTTAAAAAAAAAGAAGGAAAAAATTGAGGCTTTTCGACTTTTGAGTAAGATTTTATTTTAGTAAAATGCCATAGAAATACAGGCTAAGCTCAGAGTAGACAAAGAGATTTGTTTGTTGTGAACGTTTACTAGCTACAACATTTAATGTAAAGCATTGGGAAATTTTCCTTTAAGTAAATTTATTCTGAATCTTGTGGTCCCTGCCATTGTCAAATGTAGCGTCATTGAGCTGAGACATAATATTTCAATTTAGACCGTTTTACTACCTACTCATAAATGGGTAATTAAAAAAAACATTAATAAGAGTAATCACAATTCTCACAGTAACAATGAGTTTTGCGAAAGTTGTTCAACAAAACGAGAGAAAACCGTTACCAATTAAATGGTTAATTAAGCAATAAGTCTTTTAATTACGACAATCGCGGAACCAAATCTTTTATGTTTTGATCGTGAAAAGGGGATGTTTGTTGATGAAGAATTCACCAACAGGCATCACGACGAATCGACAAGCTACCGAGAGTCCTGGGAACCAAAATATCAAACCGTTTATCAGTCAAGTGGGTTGACCTGCAGCGAAATGGAAGACAAATAATCGACTCAGTTGACAAATCTATAACTGATAAAGTATCGTGAGAATTTTAGGATATTTTGATTTAAAATTACTTATTTAGGTACCAATAACCTTATTGTGGTGTTTGCTTACTATTCCCCTGATGCTCATTTAGAATGAAGATAAGGTACCGCCAATTCTAAGAATATGAGCAACAGCAGTGGTTATAAAATTTACATCCATTTTTTTCCTATAATTAAATTGTAGTTATTTGCATAATTAAGACCATACACATGTTTTAGATCTATTTTAAATCTGATTTTAATATTACATGTTCTAAAAAAAAATACCCAGCATTTTTCTTCCAATATTTTAATATTGAGGTCTGTGAACAAGTGCCGTTTCTTCTTCTTGCTACGAGCGTTTCCACAAAACGGTGCCTGTTTTGCGTGAGGAAGGCGTGTTGCCGGAGTCACTCCAGCAAGCACAGCTCTATCAGGAATACATCAGGAAAACATCACATTGGCGATTGCCTCTTGACTTGCTCGACCACTCCGCTGTATTCCAGCAGAACTTGAGTACTTGGAGGCTAACTTAATAAAAGTCCCATTTAATTTATACTATTTATTATATTATACCTATTCTAAGTCAGTTAGGTCGTCAGTTTTGCAGTTTATAATTAATTTATTATTTTCCTCTACTTTGCACTTACATCGAATTGTGATTAGGTTATTTCTTTTGAAACAATGAATCAATTGAATTTATCTTTCTTTGTCACTTCTGTTAAGTAAGTTTTTTTAATCTTAGAAACATGACTACCTACTAAAGAGGAAGATAATTTACGATATGACCTAATAATTTTCTACAGAATTTAGTTTATGATAAATGCTAATGCAGTGTCATTCTGTTTCTTGATTTGCCTTGTGATATCACAGTTTTTGATTTAACGATAACTAACGCACTGCCTAACTTATTGTGATTCTCATCGTAGTCCAACGAATATTATAAATGTGAAAGTTTGTATGCTTAGATTAAATCAAAAAAGCGGCCCTTTTTGTTTTAATCTAAGTTTTGTATGTCTGTTAGTCAATAACGCAAAAACTACTGAACGGATTTGGTTGAAATTTGGTACCGGATTGAGACATATGATACTTTTTATTTTGAAAAAATGCCGGTAGTTCAAATATACGTATGTAGGTATTCTTTTATCCAAGTTATCAAAACTTTTACTTTCTTTATCGATTGCTGGTCTGATCGACATGTCACACTAAAATAGAAGTACATATTAAATTAAATACACGTGACATGAGATTTCTGAAAAGGAAATTATATAATATGTTACGATCATGTTTTTTAATGATAAATACGATAGAAAATAAAGAAAAGATGTTTATTTGTTTCTTAGGTTTTCACGCATGTTACAAGTACAAGACTCGTCTAAGTCACTCATACGTCACGCGTACATTATGTGTTTCCCAAGTACAGGTGGCTCGATTGAGCAATCGTGTTGAAAAGTGCTTATTAGACTGATTTAGTTCATGTAAAACCTTCGGACAGTTTTGGGAGTTGCTTGAGCTTCAATCGTGGAAGCATCTTGACGTATAGTTTGTAAGACCTGATCATCGGGATCAATTAGTATAAGTAATTTTGTAAAACATTTAATTAAATAAAGTTATAATTTAAAGTTTAGTTTTTAAAAACCCTACCTGACGGCTCAATTCCGTAATTGGCGCAGTCGGTAGGATAGTCGAGTCAGTGCGTCTCGAACTGGATTTAACAGCCTAAAAAGGCTGCGAAACGTCAATAAATAAACAAAGTATCGTGCATTAACCCGTTAAAAATAGTTTTATTTATTGAAAAGATGTTCAATTAACAGTATCTACTATTAAAAATTTAAATTTATAAAAAAGCAAATGAATTATATTAATATGGCAACCGATAGCTTTACCACGCAGGTAGTTAAACCTAATAACAAACACGAGAAATCTGTTACGTAAAAGTAAGAAAATATAAATTATTATTTGTTTCTTAAGTTTTCACGCGCATCACTCATTAAATAAAATAATTAGATTATATGAAATACTTATTTAACAGGTAAAACAGAGTGTATATATATATTTTTTTTATTGAAGTTTTTTCTTTGCAGTTCCCATTTAGAAAAAAAGGAAAATAGGACCTATAACGTGCCCGAAAGTGTGTTTTCCATTTTATGATTGGGGTGCGTGAAATAATATTAAACTAAAATGTCTTATTACCGGTGTCAACTTTACTTTACCTACTTTTTTTAATTAAAATAAAAATTTAAGCATTGGTAAGTAATATTTTTGCCGAAGCACCCGTTACGTTGACTCAAAATCCCGCTTGGTCAACTTGTTCAAATAATTTAGCTTGCACAATAACTTCAATGTCACTAGGAAACATTACTAGAACAATTGTTTTACAACACTGTCATCCGTTAAAGGTATTTTGGGCAAACCGGCAATCTTAAAGTCTTCAACATTCATAAGATTTTGAACCGTACATTCATCACAATAAAGACTACAACCGCATAATGCTAACTAAGCTAATGTTGTACAATTTGTATTGACAATTGCGCACTGGCGTGCTCCGTCCACGCGTCAGGGTTGTAAAATAATTTAAAAATAATGCATAAAATATAATAAAGGACACAAAATATAGGAATTCTTTACGCGTCATAACAGAGGACAATATTTTCGGAAGGTCGACATTTAATAGACCGACTTCTAACTAAACCTTTTTTGAGTGATTTGATTTTTTTTTCTTCATGGATACTCATTATTTTGTTTAGCATATTTTTAGGGTAGTTGCTTTACTAGTACAAGGTCTCCCGCCTCAGATTTGCAAACCGATGGCGTAGCTTTTCGACATTCACAAGTGCTTGTAACAGCCTAGACTGAATAAACGATATTGATTTTGATTTTTTATCAACAATATTTCACGAAGAATCATCGGTTTTTCGCAAATCAACATTAACAAACGACAGATTTTTTTCATTACTCATAGAATACAATCATAAACCAATAAAAAGTTTTAGTAGTAAACATTTATTTCCATTTACAAAAAAAAACCTGCCTACCTCCATAGACTTTCAGGTTTGACTCCCACACTACGATGTTCTTACTACCATTTATGAAATACTAGCTGTGCCCCGCGGTGTTACCCGCGGTAGGGATATTTTCCCGCAGTAAAGCGTAGCCTATGTGTTAATCCAGGGTGTCAGCTAACTCCATACCAAATTTTATTAAAATCGCTCCAGCCGTTTAAACGTGAAGAAGTAACAAACATACACACTCACAAACTTTCGCCTTTATAATATTAGTGTGATTATTTATGAAAGTTTGTATACCTATTTGTTACTAAAACGGCTAACAGATTGGATAAAATTTGACATAAAAATACCCAATTGCCTAGAGATTAGAATAAAACACAGACAACATTAAGTATATCTAGAAAATGATAAGTTTCTGTGTGATATTAAATCGAACTACGTAATACTGTGATCCGGTCATACATTTTCTGAAATTTCTAACCCGTTTTTGTTAGTGATTTAATATATTCTAAAGCCCGAACCAAGTCGTGGGCTAAATCTTATTCTTAATAATATCTTTGGAGAGGAAAAACTATGGTATAGTTCCAGTTTCTAAAACATAAAAAATAACAAACAAGTTTTCACACAAACCGAACAATAATAAGTACGTCGGTCGGGATATTTAGTATTGTGTTTTTGAATTAGTCAAAAACATTGGACAAAATTTGAATAGATACTATTTTTTTTATTCTATGCAAAAAATTAAAGGAATACACACAGTACATTTATTGTTTCTTCTTTTCGTAATTCCTGGTAGACAAAACAATAAAAAAAAGATGAACTCTCGTTTTTAACATTTTGTTTTTTTGCATATTAGCGCGTGTCTTTCTCATGGTTTGTTTAGAAATTAGCTTTTGTTATAAATAAAAGCACACACGTTGTAAAGAATAATCTTATTACCACAAAAAAGTTAGAAATGCGTTTAACACGAGCTAAAAAATCATACTTTTAAAAAATAATCTATTTTTAAATTTAAACAAATTCTTACTTTTTCAACAAGGTTTGAAACCGTGTTCAACTTTTTTTTTTGTAGTAAAACCGTACGAGTGAAAGATAGTGCGTTGCCAACTATAGCTATCAGTATTAGCCGGCCACGTTAAGTGGGCCGTTCTTAGAGGAAGATGTAATTCAGGTTGTGGTCTACTGTATTATATATTAATTTATCTTGTAATATTTAATATTTCATATGCTGTATTTAGTTCGTGATGGTGCATGATATGATGAAGCACTTATATTACCACCGACGTAAAAAGGCATTAGATTTGGGATTGCGACACGAAGCTCCCGTCTTAAAAAGCTAGTTAAATGAATATTTCTACTACTCTCCTCAATTAGTCTAACCCTGTAAGCACTGTAAGGCTTGTGTTGTGGGATACTAGGGTAACCAATACATTAATAATAAATATTTCTAGCACTTACCCCAATAAGCCTAGCCCCAAAAGTAAGCACTTAAAGTGTTATGTTATAGGATACTAGGGTAACGGATATAAAACATATACTGATACATACGTAAGTATATTTATCATTTTCCAAATACAATAAACATGCATGACGTAAGCAACATTCGCAGTGGTAGGTCATTGGACGGGTGACCAAAAATCTTCTAGCTCAAGGTCTTCCGTGCTTTGAAAGGCACGTTAAACCGTTGGTCCCGGCTGCATCTGCAGTCGTTAGCACCCGCGAATCCACACTGGGCCCGCGTGGTGGGTCATGGCCCAATCTCCCTATTCAATCCATAGGGAAGGCCTGTGCCCCAGCAGTGATGACATTAATAGGCTGAAAGCGTCTCTTATTGCACCAATTTCAATATCATAATCTATCATTACACACGTGTGCGGTAATGTAAAGTAAAACGCACGGCCTTTTATGTTCCGTCTAAAAACGAACGATACTTTTTTAAATCTTAGCAAAGAGTTTTATGTCAAAAAGGTAGCCAACATTTTCTTAATAAAATTAACTGAAATATAGTATATAAACATTTAATTCTTTAATTTGATTCATTTTGACAATAAATTACAACCATGTATCGGTAGCGTTGATGCGCGCGCATCGCTAATCTGCGAAAAAGTTATTTCTTTTTCTTTTCGCTGTATTATTTTTATTTGAAAATATTGTCAAGTAGTACAGAATTTATTAATTTCACACCGCCAGAAGCCTATAAAAAGGCTACGCTAAGCCTCTTGCCCGAAAAATCCATGGATAGATACTTACATTCAAGCGTATCAAAATTTCATCTTATGGAAAACAAACAAAGATGCAAATTCATTTTCAGAAAGTACGTACGTAGGTAGTATTATTTCCTCGCAAATGTGTTATAAAACGTCGTATGACATAAGTGCGGTTTGACAATTACTGCTTATAGCCCTCACCTACGGCTCGGGCTAACAATCGCCTTGGCTGTAATTCTCAACTTACCGCACTTATATCATAACGTACTATTATTATTATTTATTTATAGCGGACTAGAACCGACAAAAAAAAGGAAATACTGTCAAAATATTTTTTAACTTGAATACTGTTAACTAAGGGTAGGTATACAGCGTATTGCTAGAAATCTGCTGTGCCTTAAAAATGTATAGCATTTTCGTATAATTTCATTCAAAAATTGAAAAGAATACTAAATTTACTGTTAACTTAGTATAACGTTACAGAAAAAGCTATTTTGAGAAATCGGCGTCATGCATTAAAACTCTGTCCAAGCAACAGCGGGGTGGCTCGCCGAAAATGCTCATACAAGATTTAACACGCGTTAAATGCACAAAATCACTATTTGTGCCCAACAAACAGACAAACGGGCCATTACCGTCGACACATTAACGCAAACAATGTCAACAATGGTACGACAATAAGTCGCTCGTGTCGCCTCTTTTGTTTAATAAATAAAACCATTAAATATTATTGGCCAGTGCCGTAGAAACAAACTTTTTTGGCGCGGAAAACTATGTGAGTACTTGGAAACAAGTGATCGTCATTTGTCAATACGTATGCGGATCGAAGCGCGTTTGTTATTCGAACTGTTCTTGACAACGGCATTTTTTTTTTGTTTTCCATATTATGGGTTTTGGAGATTTTCAAATGTTTAACTATATTCGAATAATTCAATTCAATTCAAAAATCATTTATTCAGTTGAGTCGCACAAGCACATGTGAAAGTCGAAAACTACGCCAGCGGTTCACAAAACTACGGCGGGAGAACTTGTACAGTTATTCAAAAAAAATCCACGATAATACGCCTTTTTTTATTTCCATAAGAACAAAAGTTTGATATACTGAAAGACTGATCAGAGAATTAACAAACTTAGGGTCTAGTTGTCTTACGTTAACTATTTTCAATACGAAAATTAAAGATAGTACCAATCTAACATAAGCTAATCTCTTTTTCAAACGTCCCTAGCACAAGATTTAGTTTTACTCTTATATGTAACCCGTCTTTGGCTTATTCCTTTTTCTAAGTAGGTACTTGTGTTCAGTTTTGTTGCTAAGTGATGCCAAATTCCGATACTATATTTTGAAGACACGCACCTGAAAAAAAAATATTTTCATGTTCGTGTTTGGTGACAAACGCCTTAATGATACTAACTTGACCTATTGCATTCAGCCAGTTTATATTTGCAGGTGCTCACATTCCCAAGAGCTTAAAATCTTGACGCAGCTGCATTACATGTAAATTTATAACTCGAAAATTAGACCTACCGTTTTTATAACTCTGCCACCCTGCCAAACTGCGACGTCTACAAGAAATCGATTTGAAATCGGTTTTATTACCAAATTCAACAATTAGTTCTCGACGTTTTTGCTTTGACAATATAAAAAGGTTTACAGCCGAGATTTACGTAAACACGTTTTGTCACTGGGCTACCCTTTCAATTTTAAAAATAGAACAAAATTCTTTTTTCTTTAGCGTCATACTATTATAACCTTTTTAGTTGACTGTTTAGAATCTACTGATTCGATTTACGGACGCAAAGGGAGCTATTTCAAATTGGAACAGTGTGTTTAAATGATTGACCGTTTACGATGCGACACTAACAAAATTTATAGTTTTACGAATTCGCGGAACAGTCTTTTCCGTAATAAAACCCTTTGCGTGTGTAACCTATTATTTTTTTAAAAGCGATTTAAAATCGAGTGGCAGATGAGCTTTGATGGGAATACTTAGTGATAAGATAAATGTTACGCACGGTTGCAATAAATTGCATTTTATGAGTGACGATAATACTGTATAGGTACGGAAAGTGCATTTTGTGGTAGTTGTCAAAGATTATAATGTTGGAGTAGTTGCAAATATTGTAGTCGGTTTTTACCGACTACCGACACCAACTAATTGGATGATTTGTGGCAGACAAAAGTCACATATAGGATAGGGAATAATTATGAAAAATGTGGAATGCCAGCTCTTTTCCAGATTTTTTGTAAAACTGGCTGAATATAGTATACTGTAGCGGCCAGCAAAAGAGTCCTTGGTGAACGAACATGCAATTAATATGTTAGTCTATCAATGCCTAGTTGTGGCCAGGGCCTCTATAATACTTTTCTCAAATAATATGCGGAAATTAAATATGTACAATTATTTTTCAAAATCAACGACGAACAATGAACAATAATATTTTTACGCGTAAAAGTGTTCATTTGTTTTTATTTTACAATAAACAACTTTTTAATTGCAAGTCCGTTCGTAATTTATACACAGTGAGTGTAAGAGACTTAAAAATCAGATAAATGAAAATAGTGCGAACAGTTATCATAAAAAGTACAACCATATAGAAATATTGATTTAAGTATATCGTTTTCAAAATATCTCAAATCGGTGCAATCTTGTAAATAACATACCTAATAAGAAATTATTGATTGTTTCAAGTAGGTAGATTCTAAAAGTAGATTTATTTGAATCAATTTATAAAAAAATAAATTGTTAAGGTTTCATAATAGCGTAAATAATCGAAAAAAATGCGGATTTAATAACCCAAATCATTGTATTAATTAGCTAGTAAAGTTTCTCAGGGACTTCAAAATTTACGGTGTATAGTCAGAATACAGAGGGTGTATAAAACTTTTGCCCTAATAGGTACTGCAAATAACATAAACCGAACAATAAATATTCATCAAAGGATATTTTGAATTCTCAAAACCACGCGTTTGTAGTCGTGGGTTACATCTAGTACTTCTGACAAAAACTTTAGGTATACCTAAAACCTGACCATATTTCTATAGAAAACCTCACCACGGTAGGTTTTTTTTCAATCGTACAATTTAATCTGTTTGATTAATGCAATATGCTTGTAGCTGAACCAGTTTGACTTCCGAGGTTTTTTAGTGAAAACACTTTTTAACAAGAAAAAAAAATCTGACTTCATTAAAACATAACTATGTAAGTACCTACTTACTAAAAAGTAAGAAATCAAATTATCAAACACGAATTGAGTACTGTTTGTAATTGAGGAGTTCCATTGTTTGTCTCCAAACGTAGGCAAATCATCATCATCATCATCAACCCTCATGCTCAGTGCTGGTTCACTGCTGGACATAGGTCTCCCCTGCCACTGCTCCAGATTTTATGCCACTCTCATCCAGCGCACTCCAGCCAGCCTACGAATGTTATATCCCATCTAAATATAAATCATCATAACTTCACTAAATTAATATGAGAACAACTCGCCAAAAACTGATTTAAACAAAAAATAATAGTCAAATTGTTCATTTATCTCATAGATATGCGCCTAGAACAATAACAAATAATATACTGACGAATTGTGAACCTCCTCCTTTTTGAAGTCTGTTTAAAAATATTAAACTTTTCAAAGGAGTTATATCAAAAATAGTTAAAGACCTCTCATTCGCTGACATGATAAAAAAACTCTGAAATAATTATCATTACAGCCGAAAGAGTGATTTACGCACCCTTCTGAAGTAAAAGGGTGCCCACTTATAGTAGCCGTGACCGTGACAGAGTCGTGTGCAGCTTAAAATTCCCGAAAGTAACATGTGTCGAGTACGAGAGATATTGCTGTTATCTCATGTGACCTCACTTACGAGCTAGATACAGCCATTTGCTAACGCTGAAACTAACATTATCCTTTGAGCAGCTCATAGTGACCTTTCAGCGACAGCAGCTCTTTAAAGCGCTAACAATATTGCAATATAAATATAGCGCTTTATTTCAAATTATTCACGATGTATCTTTTATTGGTTTTAAGAATAAACAAGCTATAAGAGTAAATAACAACACTACTACAAATGTATCGACTGTCATAGTCTGTACCAGATATAAACCCTTATTCATGATTTTCTTTTATAAAGTAAATAGGGGAATTTCGAGCGTTTATGAATACCATCCTGTATTCATGTCCACCAAAGTTATTCAATAAAATGTTCAATGTCATTGTGGTTACTCCTCATTCTATTTTTATTGATTTCAAACAACAAAGATAGAATGATTTCTAAACTTTTAGCTTCTGTTGTTGTAGCAATGTTATAGCATTACTTTTTTATAAAAATTAAAAACAACTCGAAGCGATGACTGATTTTTTTTAACCTAAAAATTAAATCACATTGGAAAAATAATTTCCTAATCAGAACTAATATAATAACGAACATTTCGTTTAGCTGCTTGACATAAAACTAGCTTTTGCTTGAGTTGCTTCATTTGTGACGGAACGTTTAAAGTCAATTTCGGCTTCTTATTTAAAAGTATGCGATAAAAGAGTGAAAATGTTCACAGGGTAGGTGTTTGGATTTTAAAGTGGTTATTTTTAACACTTCAAGGGTTCTTTGGGAGTAGATATTTTCGAAAACTTTATCGTCACACATTTTGAGGTGAAGTTTTAACTTATCTATGGTTTTACAAGTTTTTCTAAACTTTTTAAGTAATTGCGAAGAATTCTGGCAATAATGGATGCGAAAAGTGATGACAGATACTGAAGTTGGTGACTTAAGCCACGTTGTTTCGTCTATAGTTAAATTTAACTATGGTTAATGTCACATCAAATACACAGTAAATGTGTTAAAATTAGGCAAATAGTTATTTTTCTCAGTTTTTTTAACTATAGAAAAATTTAACTAAAGATGAAACAACGCAGCCTAATTTTCTCGTATTCTACAGGATGAGGGATAAGGTTCATAACAGCAAGGTATTTAACAATGAGTAGTGTAGCAATTTCAGATAACAGAACAAAAGGCATATGGATCGCACGGAACATGCAATGCGTGGCACCATAGCTAATACGAAGTCAAAAGCGAATATTAATTCGCGTCAAGACACTACAACGCAACGTGTTGTGAATACGTCCTGTTAATATTAAGTTTTCATGAAAACTGTGCTACTTTATGCGAACATTTGAAAACTGTTACCCTAAGACACCAAAAGTGTTTACTTTTGATTTCGTATTTGCTTTGGTGTCACGCATTGCGTAGATATTCCGTGTGCTCAATCTGCATTTTGAAAAAAAGGTAGCGCAACAAGCTGAACTTCATATTAGCATGCGACATATTTACAAATAATATCATTACATAGTTATCGGGTAAGAATAGCTATTAAAGCTATTAAAAATTGTTACTAAGTTCATATCGACGTCTTTATTGGGTAGATGGGGCGGTATATTTTGCTGCGCCTTGAATAAAAAACCTACTACTCCACAATGTGAAAAAAGCCGTAGTTAGGATTTCCCAAAATATTGAAGAAGTAACCGATATTCAATTGTTAGGCATAATCATCGACTCACATCTGAACTGGGAACCTCATAGAGATAAAATTAAGAAGAAGGTTTCACATTTTATCTTCGCGCTTAGCGTTCTTAAGGTCAATACGAATGCAAAATGTGTCATGTCTGCGTACTACGCATATACGCGTGGTTGCGCTATGGAATAATATTATTATGGGGCATAGTACGGACGTTAATGACCTGTTTATCCTTCAAAAAAACGTGTCTCCGTACCGTAAAGGTACTCCGACAGCAAATAAGTTGTAAACCGCATTTCTTAAAGATAAAATGGAAATAACATTGTTTGTTCGCAAACAACAAACATATTTTACATTTAATAAAAATCCGCTATATAAATGTAATTTAGTATTACCAGTGCCAAAACTAGAAATGCTTAAAAAATGTCCTCTATACCGTTCAATTCTGATATATATATATAATAAAATTCCGATAAAAATTTAAAGAGAAAGCAACGTAAATACATTTAAAATGAAACTCAAACAACTTCTTATCAAAAAAGCATACTATTCGGTTAATGAATTTATGAATGATAAGTGAAACGAAAGTTCACCAACTTGTTCGAAACTGAAACTGTTTAATAGTTGTCTAGATATAGATATTGTAGGGTAGAACCTGACAGGGTCATGTGTCATGTACCATGCTAAAATAATTGTTTAAGATCCCATACTGTACATGTGCAATTAATTAAATAAATAAATGTAGTATGTAATTAGTTACGCTTTCAATTCAAAAAATCACCTATTACCTATTCTGCATTTATTAACTTTTTAGAATATTGATGACGACACGGAGAAGCTCAGTGATAAGCGAGCTGTCGCGTGATGATCATGCCGGCACCGCGGGGCGGCAGCTTTTGATAAGGTGCCAGATGCCAGTGTGACTATCCACCCACTGCACCTCTCACGTTACACAGTACGCCAAATGATTCACTCTTAAAAATAAATAAATACCTAAAAAATTTCTTTACTTCAAAAAATTCAAGTCGGTCAGGATTTCAGGCAGGACTCACATCAGCGTCTTCCGCTGTCAAAGTGGTTGGACGTGGTTACATATCGGTTAATGCTTCCACTGTCAACATTCGTCACTGTGATTCCACATTTTATTCAGTTCCTCTGACCTATAAAATCTACACCACTTGGAACTTTTTCTAAAAATAAATATTTGGATTTTAAATTGTACAGACATACTCAAGTAGACTTTTCAAATCTTTTCCAAATTGACGCTTCTATTATTTTCTTTACCCATATCAGAATGAGACATTTCTGTGTTTCTTTTTTTATGTGTTCTGTGTTTATTTATGCCTGAACAAAAACTAAGCTTAGCATAAAAGTAATAATTCAAAAACGCACTACAATTTATTCCCACCCAAAAACAGAAATGCGTTCAATTTTCAGAATCGATTTGTACTTAAACGCCTCATTAGATGAGTCGCATCTCACAGGTTCTTCAAAAACTTTTTTGCCACCGCACCGCTCAATTTCACGACCCGTTTGCATCGAACGGGACAATCTTCAAGTTGACATTTCGCTGAATTCCTACCGTCGCATCGGTCGCAAAATATCAAAACTCATTCGATGGAATCAAGTTACAACACGTGTTTGTAGTTTTTTTTTCTCAATAAATCGTGCGTGAGTTCTGCTTCTTACCAATCAGTGTTTTTTTTTTCAAAACAATTTTTGACACAGATTTCGCTACCGAGATACTCGATAAGCACATGTCACACGTGCATCGTATTAAAATCGAAATATGTTAAGCACTTAGCCTAGTAAGTGCTCTTGACTATCGCTTAACATGTGGCCGAAACAAATGTTTTCGTCGCTTTTAATAAATAATTTTGAATTTTCAAGTGGTTGACATTGAATTCGTGTTTGATTTGCACTTTGTCTATTTGCTATAGACATTGATCGTTTTCAGATGTTGTTAAAGTAGGTTTGTTTATCTGTTAATCTAAATCTGTGTTATTCGCCTAGTTCTAGAGTGGTTATAGAATAGCTGACAATGTTTAACACGTGTTTCACACGTGTTCAACAAGGAAGAAATCACCTTCCATTCCTAAATATTAAATAAAATTTAATACATGAATTTTGTAAGTTAGCAAATTATTTTCTTTTATCTACTCTATCTATATCAAAAATAAACTAAACTGCTAGCGGAAACACATATTTTTTTCTATAATGTGTCTTCTCAAGTCACACTGACTACAAGCTACATCATCATCACTATTGTCAATACATAATCGGCATTATCCTCACCATGTTATAAGTATGGAAACTAAAACTGTACCCTTCATGCATATCAGTCTACGCATTGTAGTCCCGTGGATCCCCGCTACGACACCGTACTTTAATAATTACTTTGGTGGAAACATTCTTTTATTCCACTTTTTGGTGTGCACAGACAAGGCATAACAAGGCACGCTTACACGCCACGCGCTTTTGTAACCTCTCCTTACTTTGACACCACAGTCTGTCACAATTTCGGTTTGAGTTTCTGGGAATGCGCTCCGACTTACGTTTTGTTGGAACTTCGTCGATTTCAAGGTCCGTTACACAAAATCTGTGCTCGCGCCTGTCGACAGTTAAGCTTTTAGACTTTTTTTTCTACCGTTCAACCTTTATGGGAACCAATAAATATTTCAAAACTGGAGCAAATTATTGGGACGGACTCCTATAGTAGTCGATAACTGTTCTTGCTTTCGACGGAATGTGTTTTCATTTGTTTTGTGCTTTTGTTCAGAGGCCCAATAAACAGTTTCGCTTTTAAATGTTGCTATTAGGCACGCGATGAGTAATTTTTGGATACAGTAATATTTTGTTTGTTTCTTATTACTGTTAAAATGTAACCTAGAAAAAAAATACATCTGCTTATTTGTAAAAACATGCCACGGAGATCTCAATTCCACTTATAACATTTTTAGGTATGGCCTTCGAACTTAAAATGGGAATCCATTGTTAATACAATAAAAAGTAGTGTACTACATAATACAAAGAGTGATTTAATTGTTCGCGTGAAAATTAATAGTTACTTAAGCAACTTTTGTATAATAAGAGGTACATAACATGAATGTGGTGATAATAGTATCACATCATATCACAAATGTTTTAATACCTAATTATATATAACATTCGCATACAAGACTTTATCTACACCCATGATATAAATCCTCTATAAGAGATTCTAAAACACTGGGGCGTCCTTCTTGGTTAAAATTCATGGTTTCGGATATGGTAGTGTAGCGCACGTGAAAGAAGACGTTTTTTTTTTGAAATTCTTAATACCAAGCATCCAGCAATGAAAATTGTGGCTGTCTGATGTGCAAACCCTTGGCGCGGAAGGGGTTTAAGAAGAGAATGAGTGTTATTATTATATTTATTAAAAAAACTTTATATTTATATCAAACCCACATTCGTGTTTTATTACCCCTCATTATACAACAGTTAAATAAATAACTATTCGCTTTCATGCGTTGGTTGTAATAGATTCTTACCTCGTAGACATGAGGCTCAGTCGACAAATTGGTACAAGTATTTTGTTCAACTCATTACTTTTTGTTTTAATGAAGTGTTCACTTCATTAAAACAAAAAACCTGAATACCTACTTAGTACCATCGCGCACTAGTCACAGAAATAATAACTGATAGAATAATTATTATTCTTATTCTATATATAAGCGACATTATGAAAACCAAGAAAACCGGACAAGAACGAGAAGGAGTCACCCACCGAGGGTTCCGTAGAAAGTATTTAGCTATTCAGAGTGCCAGTCTAACACGAACCTACGCACTTAACTTAGTACGTTCTTAGTGTGCCAGTTTATATTGGAAGTGGAAGAATCCAAAAACCAGGCATACTATAAACTTCCTATAGGTATTTCTGCAATCTGCGAGCAAAACAAAACATCAATCTCATATTTTTTCACATTTTTAGTCGCAGTACTTACGGAGATCAGGCGGGCAGATAAATTTTCATTTGCTCTCCTAAATAATTTTGAAACTATTCATTTTAGATTTGTAAAAATATATGTATGAAACCTTCACATTGAGCCCATTCATTTGATGATACATAAATTTTATTTTAGAGTTTATAATTCACCCCCTAAAAGTAACCTCGATATTTGGAATTTATTTACTTAGATACCTTATTTGTTCATGTTTGGGGTCACATACATAAATATATGCACTAAATTTCAACTATATTGGTTCAATAGATTCCGAGCAAATCAATATGCACTAAATTTCAACTATATTGGTTCAATAGATTCCGAGCAAATCAACTGTGACAGACAGACCAGAGTGCTGAAGGGTTCCGTTTATTGCTGATTGAGGTACGGAACCTGAAAACAGTCAAATTTATTGTACATGTCCTTAAGTATTCATAAAGAGTTAAGTACCTATGTCAGAATAGGAAAAGCATCGAAAAATGTGAAGAAAATTTATACAGAAATTTGGTATTGTATCATATAACACATACATACAGATACAGTTATAAGCAATTTACAAAGGACCAAAGGACGAAAGACAAAAGGGTACATTACTAATTGTCTCAGTGAAAGTAAATAACTCTTCCTCGACCTTCCATTCGTAATGGGGCATTGCAAATGCTGCATAATGCATTGGAAATTTCACTTTTACATCCTAATTACCTTTGCTTCTAACACCCTTTGACGATTGTAAAATAGAATTTATGGTCACGCCATTTCGCGCAAGCGGTACAATGCTGACAAACAATTGTCCAAGGCTGTCCCGTATAAATGCAACTCTTTCTCTTTAGAGGCTTTTAGCGGTCCTTCACAATAGCCTTTGAAGACCGTTCTAACAAACGGTCTTAGTTACGGTAAGCTAAAGGGTAAATAATGCGAAACAGTTATAAACTTGTTAGAGTAACCTTTGATAGGCACTTTCGACTTTAACATCGAGGGAGAAATCTTGTTTTCCTTTAAGAAATTCGGGTTATTTCGCTAATTGCTTTAGAGAACATCCATAACCCTTGCGCGATTTTCAATTTTTATTGCGCAGAACTAAGCTTCTGAGTTTCTGGCAAACTTTTTGGTTATAAAATACGTAAAATGCCAATTGTGTTTGTTTTCTTTAAAGTATCGTTAGTTTTTAATGTTTTCTCTCTATAGTCTCCACTAATGTTTGGTTTATATTTATCACTTTTTTAGCATGGTACAACTTGCAAAAGGATTGCTAAAAAAGTTGAAAGTACAGCTACGATTTTTCAACAACGAAATACGATCGCTGTGTCGATTTCTATTGTCCATAGAACAAAAAGTTATTAATAAATTCAAACGACAATATTAACAACTTTAATGCCACCATATATTTTATGTTTGTGATCAAAAGATATAGATCATTCTGTTAAACACACCAAAACTGATGTGTACCTTTTAAATTGTTGGTAGCTTCTTGAAAAGTCCTTGATCAAAGGAGTTCTTACATGACTTGATTTTAATATTCTTTCTTCTACTAGATATGACTATTTATACATTATATACGTGGCACACAAACTTATCATCTCATAATTTGATCTTAGATTTTTAGACACAATTGGTCTCCATTTTTTTCTTATTTAGACGTACTACCAATATTATATTATTGATAATGCCATTTTTTACTAATAACTTATCTGAGAATAGTATTTGAATTATTTAATATTAGATGAGTCAGCAAAGCGCAAGAAATGAATTATTAAATACCGGCAGGTTTTGAAGGCATTAATGCTGTGGCGTACAGCTTTTTGATTTCATAGTCTATTTATAAGTTTTTCCTAGGATGTTACAAACTCATTTTACTGAAAAGAATCGCAAGAAATTCAGCAAGAGCTCGCAATTCAACATACATTTTTTTACTTAATAAATATTTTGGCCAAGTGTATTTTCACTTCAAATTTTTAGTTCATGAGTTTTGGTACTAAGTATAAATATAAACAGTTCGAAATTATCGAAGAGTGCATGTTGACTTAGATATTATCTTATCAAACTTAATTACTACAGAACACAATTCTTTTGTCCCAATTTCACGCAGTATCAATTATTTTCCGAAAACATCAGCCATTTTTGTTTTCTACAAACTCATCTCCTTATGAAGAAATTACTCACAGCAAACGGTAAAGGTTGTCGGTAAAACTACAAAGCGGAAATTGGGCTAACGGAAAGAAAGTAGCCAGTTATAAAAATTTTAAAGGACCATAAAGCTCCTTTACTTTTACCGTAACTAACATTTGTGACTGGTAACATGTTAAGAAAGGAGATGTTACTGTTAACAGATATTGGGCCAAGAGGTTGTATAACTATAAAAATAACGGAACATAGATTTCCTGGTGAAAGAATAGGGTCACGTGGATGTTGGAAGTGAACTTTCTAAATAATTTGCAATCGAAAAAATTTAACATTGCTTCGGGGGCCTACACCGCAAAAGATTTTTTAAATGAAACAATGATAACGCTCGGAAAGGCTAAAAGTCTTGATGTTTCTTCTAGAGATGTGCGCTGATAAGAGATGTGATGTGAGTGAGATGAACAAAGATTTCTAGAAAATGAAACGTGCGTGTGTTGCATTCAACACGTTTGTTTTATAACTATTGTTTGTCACATTCTCTGTGCTATTATTTAATAAAAACATATCGCAAAGAGAAGATTTTATTAGAAACTCTATCTAAAAGTAAATAAAGAAAAACCGGCCAATCACGGGTCGAGATAGCACTCGAAAGTATTCATAGCATAAGGCAAAATTTAATAAAACAATGAATTCTGCAAGAGTCGAGAGCACACGTTTCTTACTCAGAAATGTTTCTTATATGTGTGGACACTTTTATTTATTACTTTGTTACAACTTTTAACAAATTATAAAAATTTATTAATAAATGAGATTTATTAATAAATGAGTTTGACAACAACCCCTCTCAGGTGAAGGCCTCCTCCAGAGATTGCCATGCATTTCTGTTTCTGCTACTGTCACCCAGTCTCGACCAGCTATACGTGTGATATCGTCTGTCCATCGTGTTTGCGGCCTGCCTCTTTTTCTAAAGCCAGCTGGTCCCGGCCATAATGTGGCTTATATAGTCCATCTGTCATCGGTCATTCGGGCTAAATGGCCCGGCCAGGTTCATTTTAATTTCTGTGCGTAATTTAGGGCATTTATAACATTCGTCTGCCCACGGATTATTTTGTGTGGTATTTTCTGAAGTTTCCTTAACAAATAAACACATAATTAATCAACAGTCTACCAGTTTATAACGTTTCCTGGGATGCAGTTTGCCAGTAGACGTAAAGACTTAATAAGCATTAAATTGCGTTAAATATTGTTTGTTTAGCGAGCAATCATTTCGAGTACAGATATCATCAAAAAATATCGTATGAGTGTAAGTGTAATTTAAGTAGCAAAGAGGTTGTAGAGGATTTTTGATGAGTACAAAGTACCTATGTTATGTGTTTTGTAAGTACTTTCACATCAACAGCAATACCATGATGATGATTTTAAATGGTTTCAAATTGAGATTACTCAAAACTTTAATCTATCTTCTGTTCTAAATGAAGTTTAATTATTTTACTTAGTATTTCTTCATTTGATATTTTAGTAATCAAGATGTGTATTCACACTTCTTCTTTTGATCTAGTGAAAATAAATATAAAGAGAAGGAGGACAAGAAGACATTTTCTGCTTTAAAATTTCGAAAGCACCTCGACTACTATCTCACTGACTTTGACTGCGGTATCTGTATAAATGTAATATCAGCTTTGTGTTATCATATCCTTGATTAAATACTTAAAACTTCTACACTGCAAGAAGTATACGCTAATAAGTAGGATAAGTCTGCATTATAGGTATTCCAATCATAATCCATGATTGCTTATGAGAAAATCCTTTAATTTTATTGTGACTGATTGGCTATTTATCGAATCACAAATGATATTTAATTGCTGGCTGCATGATATAAAATGACGCCCACACAAACCTTTTAAATTGAGTAACTTAAAATTAATGTTAGTTACTACAATGACAATTTTCCAATCATCTATCATTAAGTTGATTGTTGTCTTAGACGATCACGAAAACCTAAACCATAGCGATTAAAATATGTCAATCAAAAATCACATATTCATCCGGGAAAAACCTTTATAGTTAATTACATATAGTAATCACGGAGCCAAAAGCATATTTAACATTAGCCACGATTACGGCATGATTTTGTAAATCTAAGATAAAATTTTACAACAGTGCCTCCTTGTTATGCTTTATGTTGAATGAAAAGGAGCGACTGCGACTCAAATGAAGTGTTAGGATTAGAGAATTTCACCAAATCATGAAAAATAATATAACATGAAATGAAAATTAATAATTTTCCTAATAACTTCAATAAAATTTTCATACATATATTAAATTGCGAGTTTGTTGGGTCCCGAAAGCTTGCGAGTTATAAAATTTTTAGTAGGTAAAGATTGCCAAATGAAAGCAGCTTTAGAATTTCTCCTCGCACAAACAATCTCTTTGCGCAATAAAAATTTCTCCAAGCATATTTTTAAATACCCTTGCAATAAAAACTCATTTTATCAGCACTTTTACGCAATACCTTTTTAGGTGCAAAAACTCGCAAACGTTTTTTTTTTAGTTTTTAGATAATATGTTTGGCGTTTAGTCTTTGGCAGAAGGCCGCTAATAGGGCCCAGCATTAGATCTTTACAATTCGGAAGTTTACAATGCTACGGAACAGTAGGAGTCAATGACTTTATTGTCGGGAAAAATGAATGTTTATGACCTAGTATTGTTGCAGTATCCTATATCGCCGTTTCGAATAGATTAAAAGGTGCCGATGGGAGCAGGCTGTGCCATTGTTTTATTTTTTTGTCTTTCTTTTTTCGCAGTTACACATGATGCCCGTTTTTATATTATGGAGCAAAAATTTCGAAAGATATGCAAAGTTTTGCTTAAGGTCAGATATTTATCGGCCGGGCTATTCTTTGGTGGTCCTTTTGATCTCTAAAGCGTCTATGAATGCATTGATAAGGGATAAGGTTTATAAAATTTGTAAACAACTTAGTTACTTTGCGGGGAAATTAATTATAATTTAATCAATCCGAATCTCACTGAAATTGATTCTCATTTCTTCCTATTATCGCGGTTTTTTCTCAAGTTAAGAAATTGGATGCATAATACAATATCTTTTGAATTGTCCAATGTTTTTCCTCTACCTTCCATCATGGAAGTATTGTTGTGTTTTTCTATAGGTAAAGCAAAGATGCGTTAACGTAGTATTAATTAAATTTGTAACTACCCTAAGGATAATGTCAACTACCATCCTCCCTGCTTATAAGCGTATAATGGAACTAATTTGTTGTTCAAACAGGGTATCCTCTGTATACAAACATCCACAGTGACTTTGGTCTAACTCAAAAATTCTTCTGACACAAAATTTCTGCTTGAACTTTCTGTTTAGGTAATAAAGGTTTTATTCGCTTGACAATTCTGTTAATGAGCGCAAAGGCGTTTGCGACCGAAAACTCCAGGACATTTATTTGACACGTACCGAAGGCAATTGTCGTTTCCAGCTCATTGTTTGCACAAAAGGAACATAAGTTGGTGTAAATGACCATCGTGATTTTGGCCTGATGTGTCGGATTTACTTTGATGGGGATGCTGTATTAAATAATGGCGAAGTGTAAAAATTAATAGGCACCCTGAAAAACTTTTATTCGATTCTCATACTCAAACATAATAGTGATACTCAAAATGAGTCACAGTATAAAGTTAATTAAGTGTAAGTTAAGATGTGTGCTCGATTGTATATTCACATTTTTACTAGTTTTTTGAGAATGTCATCGGAATCTAACATTTTTCCGAGATAAAAGTATTCTATTCCTCAAATTTCATCCAAATCCGTTCAGTAGTTTTTGCGTGATTTATTTGCGTGGTTTTTAATATTAGCAGGATATATATATGTATTTGAAAAAAAAAAGAATACGCTAGCTGCAAACATTTCTGTAATGGTATGTAGTCCAGGCAACGAATGCTCAAAAACAGGTATAGAGGGAATTGCTTAGAACACAATTTTTGACTTCGTGACTTTTAGGACTAGTTAGGAGGTAAACATATCAAAAGTCCCCGCCCGTAGCCCTTAAGCCGGGGGGAGGGGGGGGGGGGCTTGAAGGTCCCATTTTAGGTTTTTCGCATATATCTCGAAAACTATGCATCCTAGCGACATGAGACTTTCACAAAAGTGAAAGCTGATTAAATTTGCTACAAGTCTTATTCAGTCAAATTTTTTGATATCTTGTATAGTTTTCGAGATATCCGCTCTTGAAAGTCTGTAATTATGGAAAAAAAATTTGTTCCCATTTTTGCTCTATTTGACCGGATAACTCTTCAACAATGCACCCAAAAAATAAATGCCGGCCGTAGGGTTGTAGAGCATTAAATTATCTTCAATAATAGAATTAATTGCCTTTTTTTTTATTTAAGGACAAAATTGTTAGTGTAGTAGACGTATGGGGGCGGTACGGTGGGCACTAGGCCGCGTACTCAGCCTCCACGCGCGGGCCGTCCTGCGCACGTCTGTGGGGTCCTCGCGATACCCCGGGAGACCCCTGCCGCGGAACCTCGGCAAGGCCGGGAGGCTGCTAGGTGCGGAGACGCGGAAGAATCCATAAACGGGGATTCCGCGGCTTCGCACTAAGCAGCTTAGAGGGTGTTCGCAGGGTTTTTTTAGCGGATATTATGCCGTATAGCGCCCGTAAGGGTTACGGGGTCCTCAGTGGGCAGCCACTGCTGGGGCTCGTAAGGCTTGCGGGAGCCAGGTGTGAGGTCCGTTCGGCGGTGTGCCTCTTAAAGGCGCCGTCGTCTGTAAATAGTATTTTTTGCCTGCGTATAAAAAAAAAGGGTAGTAGACGTATTGACTAAAGGGGGTGTCCTGCGTTCCTGTTCCCCAGCGTGCCAAAATTGCCAGGGGAACTGCTTGAATGGGGTCCCTCAAGTTGACTCCGAAGGTGAAGAAGAACAGGAGGATCCTCTGACCGTTTCCCTACAGGGTTCCGATGGAGAAAATGACACAGACAAAGAAAATGTAAACGAAGACGAGGATCAGGTCCTTCCCACCCCAAAAGAGCAAGAAATTAACTATATTGGATTTTTTTACAAATCTCTTTTTGCACGTCATAGTGAATTGTATCGAAAACTGCTGCCGTATTCGTACCTGTATAGCCAATGAGAACCGGAAAAAACCAGAGGCACAGGCCCCTACCGTCTCAATTTTTTTTAAAGTCCAGTTTTATAATTTTAATCATTCTTAATACTACTTTTTGTATTGAGCTGGACCAATACAACACCAGACAATCTTATCATTTAAATAATCATCTAATTTATAATAACCTTTTTTGCATAAAGTAGTTAACTCTTGCAGTTTTTTTAAACTTATTTTCTGGATTGTGTGAAGAACCTGGTCAGTGGGCCAACAAGTACATATTCTAAAATGAGCATGTGTGCTATTTAGACATCGGTGCATCGTTAAAGAGTTATCCGAGAGTTATCCGGTCAAATAGAGCATAAATGTAAAGCATTTTTTTTTCTATAATTACAGATTTTCAAGAGCGGATATCATTATTACAGATATTATTATTAGATAATTACAGTTTCTCAATGACACTAATTTACTTTCTTTTTTACTTATGGACCTCACACCTGGCTCCCGCAAGCCTTACGAGCCCCAGCAGTGGCTGCCCACTGAGGACCCCGTAACCCTTACGGGCGCTATACGGCATAATATCCGCTAAAAAACCCTGCGAACACCCTCTAAGCTGCTTAGTGCGAAGCCGCGGAATCCCCGTTTAGGGATTCTTCCGCGTCTCCGCACCTAGCAGCCTCCCGGCCTTGCCGAGGTTCCGCGGCAGCGGTCTCCCGGGGTATCGCGAGGACCCCACAGACGTGCGCAGGACGGCCCGCGCGTGGGGGCTGAGTACGCGGCCTAGTGCCCACCGTACCGCCCCCATACGTCTACTACACTAACAATTTTGTCCTTAAATAAAAAAAAAGGCAATTGTTTCTATTATTGAAGATAATTTAATGCTCTACAACCCTACGGCCGGCATTTATTTTTTGGGTGCATTGTTGAAGAGTTATCCGGTCAAATAGAGCAAAAATGGGAACAAATTTTTTTTCCATAATTACAGACTTTCAAGAGCGGATATCTCGAAAACTATACAAGATATCAAAAAATTTGACTGAATAAGACTTGTAGCAAATTTAATCAGCTTTCACTTTTGTGAAAGTCTCATGTCGCTAGGATGCATAGTTTTCGAGATATATGCGAAAAACCTAAAAATGGGACCTTCTACTTCCTTCAGCCTATTATCTGAACCGTCCTCTACACTTTCACTTCTTATTAAACCTCTGCTCTCCTGGTCCCATCATGAAGCAGTCTCGAGGGCAGAGGGAGGATACACAATACACCTTAACTAATTGCTTATTCAGTTTTATATCTATATAAAAAATAAAAATTAAAATGCGAATAAAAAGAATACAAAAAAATTGGTAGTTTCAATTTGGTGTGTGTGTGTGGCTTTGTGTGATTGTCTGTAGAAGTGGTGGTGCCTTTCCTACACAGTCGTTTTGGTCTACAAAGCTTTTTTGTTTTAATCTAAGGTTTTGGTTCCAAGGAATAGTCCACTATGGCCTTAGTATAGAAATTATATTTATAAAAGTAGTAGTTTGGTATCTCTGAGTTTTTCTAGCATAAAACTTACAACATAACTCGATCGGAGACTCATAAAAAACAAGGTACATGGTAACAATCCCGTTAATATCTATAAAATTGTAATAAATGCCTGCTTTATGATTACATTTTAATGGACTTCTAGAAACTCATTAGGTAACTGTTACCTATTTGATAAATTCGATCTAAGCACTTATCAATACAAATAAATCGCGTAATACAACCAGAATCGGAAAATGTGAATCATTACCCGTTTAAGATAGGTGATAGCTTACGTCACTATGATTCTAAGGATAGTGAATGTATAACGCAATTAATGTATTAACATGGAATTATACTAATGATAAATCGTAATCTCATACACCACCATATACACGCGGGAACGTGTCAAGCCAAGTAAGTTAACAGAACTATTAACCGTTGTATTTAACTTTAATGGTACATTTGTTTTATGCCTAAACAGTAGGACACGGCATTCCTAAACTTTTTTTTATTTTTAAATCTGTTTTTTATATTTTTTATTTTAAAGTCATAATTGTTTTATCATTTACATTTGTAATGGAAAGTGACTTCATGAGTTATCTCATATTGAAGTCATTTTTCAAATTGACGACTCTGTATATAATACAGGGAGAAAAAAACAGCCCTTGCTGAGTTTCTTGCCGGTTCTTCTTAGTACAAGCTCTCCCGCCGTAGATTTACGAACCGATGGCGTAGCTTTTCGACATTCACAAGTGCTTGTAACAGCCTAGACTGAATAAACAATATTGAATTTTGTTTTTTTTTTTAATATTTGAACTGGCGAGCAGCGCTGCACCGTATGTAATCATTTAGATAGAGCCACTTTTTGTCCTCTCATAACCCAAAAATCATTTCACAAAAACATGTCAAATTTGGCTGATACATTAAGACTTTCGAGATACTAAAGTACTCTAAATTTCACAAACACAACTCAAATGGTTACTTAGATATGAACGTCCAAAAATCGAAAGTTTTATCATAGACTAACCAATAGATCAGAACTATAAGTGTGTTATAGTAAGTACTAGAGGACCTAGAAAGTTCAATTTGGCATTCAGATATCATTTTTCAATATTACAATATATGCCTTGGTTGTTGACTTCAACGTCAAAAGATGCCAAGTTAAATTGTCAGTCCTAAAATTTATTTATAACAACATAAAATATTTTATAATAACTTGAAATAACATTTCCTTCTATAATTTAAGGTAATTTATTGAAGCCTAAGGTCAGACTTGGCTAATTTTCATGTACGAAATCTACAAAAAAAATCATATCGCTACCAATACCACGTCCACTCACATTTTAATTGCTGTATCATGCAGTATAGTATATACATTGTAAATAGATTTAATCTATATTCTTTTTTTAACCATGTGACTGCTTGATGTTTAAATCTAAAGAAAATATAACTAAAAAATTCCACGCGGACCAGGCAACAGACGGGACTCGAACCTGCACCCTTCGCAATCCGGGCGAATGCACTGACCAATTATGCTACCGCGGTCCTGACGGCAGCGTCGAAATTCCTTTTGCTATTCTTAAGCTGCAATGCATCGCCAACTCTTCGCATTGTAGGAAACCCACAATGACAAATTAATACTTTTACAAATATAAAACATTTGAAAGAAGAAATTGCATTTTATAGGTATATTCTTTTATTTTTTTAAGCATGTAACTGCTTGGTAGCATAATTGGTCAGTGCATTCGCCCGGATTGTGAAGGGTGCGGGTTCGAGTCCCGTCTGTTGCCTGGTCCGCGTGGATTTTTTTCTAATTATATTTTCTTTAGATAATTATAATCTATTCAATTGACATAAGCCATTATATTAGTCGAGATAAGTACAAAATATAACGGACAGGGAAACGAAAACTAATTAGTGCCACTTAAATAGCGAATACTTATAAAAAAATAATCTTTTATCATCATCATCTGGTGGATGAAAATGATTTTCTAGATCGCTGATTATTTGATTGACAGAATCGCACGTTGAAATGAAAAGATGCTGGAAATAATACGCTACGTATCGCGACGGTTTACGTTGCGTACTTAGACTTGGTATTGTACTAGTGATTTTGAACTACTGAACTGCGCGTGAGTTGTGTGTAACAAATAAAAAAAACGGTCAAGTGCGAGTCGGGCTTGTACGTGAAATGTGGCGTTTATTATTAATATAAACTAGAGAATCGTTGTCCTGCCTGATATAAATAAACTAAACCAAATGCAGCGCCTTCTATAGAAGAGCGGAGTTGCAAGCTTTTTTTTTATTTTCTGCGCAACTTTCTTTGTGCGACTTTTTACAAAGTATTTTATTTACAGATAACTTAAAATAAAAGATGGATGAAGTTGGTGAAGTCGCGATAAAGGAAAAGGGGGAATATTTTTTATATAATCATATACATAGTTGTTAGATATATAGCTAATTTAACCTTTGTGAAAAGTTTAAATACCTACCTCAAAATATCAGCTAACAGAAGGACGGAAGAAAAGTATTGGGGGTTTTCTTGCCACCATTTGAGTACGGAATCCTAAAGTGTTCCTTGTGTGGTCTACTGGGAGTACAATTAAAATCAAAATCGCGTGAAATTGCGTCACTTTATATCGATGATTGTGGTAGTAAAGTGACGATGTATAAAATGTCGATACACTTCAAATGCATTCACGTGTAAATGAGCTTTTGTAGTATTCTAAACTGTTGTATGTAATTCGAAACCTATTGATTTGCGTAACACGCGTTTCATTGGGGGCATGTTCTCACTAATAATATCAATACAAATGCTCTTTTTTATCAAATAGGTACCGATTTGTAACTTCTGTTAAAGTTGATTTGAGGAACTTTCCATCTTTTTTCAGGTGGAATATAGTTCAAAATTGCTTGAAAAATATATTACAGTATCAACTCGAGTGTCAAATGCGGAATACGAATTGACGAGTGATTTCAATGGCAGGCATCGATAAACGCTTAAGTGTAACCATGTATAAACGGCTTAACGCTCGCTATCTTTGTATGTGGTTTTTCATGTTTGCAGGACTTGAGGATGAGAGATAAGTGAGGACTGAGGTGTCTTTGATAAAAGGTTCTTTAAAACACATAAGTCAATGTCCAGACGTAAGTTAAAAGTAACTGTATCTTCTCACGAACTAATAATGTTCAGACTCAGAAACAAAAAAATGTTTCAATCTTGATGGGAAAAAAAAGTTTTTGAAAACCTATCTACACTTGACACTGCTGATTGGGCTTCAAAAAGTGTGAACTTTGATAGCTTTTCACTTGTTTAAACACAATGTTAGCAAATGAACTTAACGCACTTGTATCAAACCAGCTGTGCGCCACTCAGGCGCAGGCCGTACCCGCCTTGCCATTCAGTACCCTTAGAACGACTTTTACAATTACGAAAACAATGATAGTTTTCGTGAGCTCGCATTCGTACTAATGGTACTGATTTTATTGTTTTCGTTTCAATACAAATAAACAGTTTTTAAATTCTATCATGAAACACTTGCGTCTTCTTAAATTTTAAGTATATTTGGTTACTTTTCACCAAAATGGACATAAAAACATAATTTATAATTACGAACACTATGATAGATTTCGTGAGCTCCAACTCGTACTAAGGGTACGGTACTGAATCTCCTACATCGTGGATCTTTGAAATCTTACTTACCGACAAAAACACAACAGCATTAAGAGGTTATTTTTCCAGGCGTTAGATATGTATTTCAAAGAGGATTATTACTACCATAATTCCTCAAAAATTAACTGCATTTCCGTAAAGAAATCCGCTGTGCTCCACTTTATCTAAAAATAAAACTGAAATATATTTGTCGTTATTTTCATATCAATAAGACAAAAAAGACTTAAAAATTAAGGAAATACTAGAATATTGTTTTTTTTTCACATTATCAAGGTACTTACAATTCCAATTTTAAAATTAGCCTATTGAACTAACTGAAAACTAAATAAAAAAGATATTTATTTACACTTTTTCATTTTAAAATAAACTGTAAGATAATCTGTTGGGTGCAAAAGCTCCGACTTGGGTGGTCTTAAAGTGGCGTCAAAGCATGCAACATTTTGGTATTGTGTACTTTGGACATCCCAAATATGTTACGAGGTATTTTAACCTCTTTCATGTTCTCATACAGTCTAAATTCGAATGGAGACCAGTGTTGTTTTGACGCAGCATCGTAACCAAATATTTGTTTTTAGCTGTCGTTTATGAATGAAATTTCCAAACTACAAAGTTTGAGGTTGGCACATTGATATGGAACCAAACTCATGAGACGAGTGTCCGGTTTGGAACCCAGTTGTTGTTTGTATAGATGAGAAGTGGCGCTAAGCTATACTCAAAATAATTTTGAACACAACAACACTGTTTTAACTATTAGGATAGTAAATCACAAAGATACAAATTAATATAATTTCATAATAAGTTGTAAGTATGTATAGGTGACATATTTATATTTTCAAGGTATTATTTATTTATCCATTAACTTGAACAATTCTACTTACAATAATGAAAAGGCGAAATTTTGGGAGTTCAGCGAGCTATTCTGTAAAATTTTCACGGGAATCTATATGAAAGAAATAAAATGAAAATTTTACAAAATGACACTGCTGATATTTGTTACATAAATAATCAGAAATATGTATATATGCCTGGACATCGAATATTTTTATTCTGAAAAATGTTAAGATTTTCACATTTTGTGGTATTGAACTTCAAATTACCTTTATTTTCACAAAATTTTGAATGGAAATCTTTACTTGCTAAAGTGAGAAATTATCAAAAAAGGTGCTCGATAGAGTGAGAGTGCTAAAATGTCTAAGTTATGTTTCATATTATGCTCACTGCTTAAACTTTTTGCCGTTGAGTATCGCCTAAAAAATAATTGCTTTCACTTGATCGGTAACTACCATGAATGGTGCATGTCAAAGGTGCATTCGGTACAAACAATGGGGAATCATTTTCACCTATTAAAGCATTGATTATTATAAACTGACATTCACTCTCATTCATTGATTAAAAACTCGTTAAATACGTTTTTCTAAAATATCATGGGTAGGTATCATAGCTATGAGCCTAACAAAGGTGTCATAAGTTACATATCATTAATATAACAGACATGGAAAGCAAAAAAGCATTAACTCATAATTTGCAACTAAGCCTGCAGCTCCATTTAACACTTCATTATAATAAACACATTTTTCATAACAAATGACATCAGTCACTTACATGACACGAGAGAAAGCGTTTTTGCCTGTTTTCTTAATTACTGTAAAATGAACTGACGAAAGCCACCGTACCGTTGTTTGTGCCTTGGAACTCTATAGTTACTTACGTATCGCTTTTAAATACACTAGTGACAATTATTTATTTATAAAACCTATATGTGGAAAACAATAACAGATTTATTTTATATGTGTACACAGAATTTGTTATCTGTTGTACTTAGCGGTGCGAAATAAGAATAGACTAAACAATAATAGGTTTCCAGTTTTGGGAGAAATAAAATAAAGTTCTTAAGCTAAAACATAAGACATAGATATATAACAAAGCAAACTAGTTATATATTTTTTTAAGCATGTGACTGCTTGATGTTTAAATCTAAAGAAAATATAACTAGAAAAAAAACCACGCGGACCAGGCAGCAGACGGGACTCGAACCTGCACCTTTCGCAATCCGGGCGAATGCACTGACCAATTATGCTACAGTGGCCCTACGGAAGCGAGACATGGTCCTTTTTTATTTTAGGTTAGGTTAGGTTTGAAATTGTGGGTTACCTACAATGCGAAGAAATGGCGCTGCCTTGCAGCTTAAGAATGGCTAGAGGAATTTCGATGCGGCCGTCAGGGCCGCGGTAACATAATTGATCAGTGCATTCGCCCGGATTGCGAAGGGTGCGGGTTCGAGTCCCGTCTGCTGCCTGGCCCGCGTGGAATTTTTTTTCAAGTTATATTTTCTTAAGATTTAAAGCAAACTAGGTTTATGCATGTAATAATCTTTACTATTCAAAATACTTGTGTATTCTTGTTAATTAGTGTTTAATCTCTGTTTATAGTTTGGACCAAAACTTCGAACAACAAAATTGTTGTTTTGAGTTCTCGGGAAATTATTATTATCTATGAATTTATTTTATCCACTTACTTCTCATCATTTATACCGTAACTCTCTGCCAACTATGCATAGATAACACCTGTCAATGTAGAACTGCGATGGCTATAACTATTACTGCAAAGTCCTTATGATAAAAGACTGTCAAGGACTTCGCGATAACTAGCTCATTTAGGTTGGACGAGCCTTTGTTTTTACCGATATTATCGACATCAATGAGTAATGTTTAAAATTATTTTTGTTTTTATATTTGAGACTAGCGGCCCGCCCTCGCTTCGCTTCGGTGTAGATCTGAAGTGTAGACTACAGTTTTTGTTCTCAGGTTTGTATTATACACAATGACATTCATCTATGATTCTTCTTATACCTGCATGCAAAGTCTCAGCCCGATCGGTTTAAAATTGACAAAGTTTCATACAAACTTTTATTCCCTATTTTATCCCCTTGGGGGTAGAATTGATCAAAATCCTTTATTAGCGGATGCCAAATTTCAGCCCGATCCGTCCAGTGGTTTGGGCTGTGCGTTGATAGATCACTATGTCAGTCAGTCAGTCACCTTTGAGTTTTATATATATAGATTCTTTGCTCAGTGTCGGACAATCAATACTTACAAAAGATCACAAGGGTAGGAGATAAGATCAGGGTAGCCAACGGTACGAGTAATAAGCTATGGTGGCCGCTTACCACCAGGAGGGCCATAAGTAGTGTTGCCAGGTATCCCGATTTGCGCGGGACGTCTCGATTTTCAGGGGTCTGGCGACGCGTCCCGATTTGTACCTGATCGGGAAGCTAAATGTCCCGATTAATCAAAAAATGAAATTTAGGTAATTAATATAATACTATACTTGCAGTAGTAGTTTAAAACGCAATAAATTATAGATTATAGAGCCAGACTTACAAACCATTTGTTTTTTGTTTACTGTCCCGATCTGCAACCCTAAGTCCCGATTTTTTCGACCTCATGTACCGATTCAAAACAAATCGGAAGTGGCAACACTAGCCATAAGCTTGTTTGCCGCCCTTTAAAAAAAAGTTGCTTCAAAGAGTAGTGAGCTATATAATTAGGTGCCATCCATAAATTAGGTCACATGTTAAGGGGGAAGGAGTGGGTCGACGAAGTGTGACATCGTGTGACAAGGGGGTGGGAGGGGTCCTAAATTTCGTGACGTCACATTTCAAAATCTATTATAATCTAAGTGTTGGTACTATTACTTTACGAAAACATTAACAACCCAAACGAGAACAAATTGGTGCTATGCCAGTTATAAATAATTTAAAGGAGTGGGTTCAATGTCCACGGATTCAAGATTATTAAGTTTGTATCTTTAATTTAATTGTAATGCTATTAATATTTTTTGTTTCGTTAATTTCTTTAATTAATAAAGTCAATCGTTTTTTGTTTTGTAATTTCTTTAATTAACATAGTCAAGAGTTTTTTGTTTGGTAATTTCTTTAATTAATATAATTAATCGTTTTTTGTTTTGTTCATTGTTTGATTTGATGTTAATATTATTAAAAAACAATTTAAATGGAAATAAAAGTGATTTCAGAACCGCTGTTTTCATTTAATAATTTCTAAATGTAAATTTGCACAATATGTGATGTCACAGGGGGGGGGGAGTCTCACTAATGTAAATCATGAAATTGGTGGTTGGTTTACTTTGATTTAATTCTTGAAAAAGTGATTGATATCTTTGGTTTTGCAACAAACATTACTTATTCTTAACATTAAGGTGAGGTTCTATCAATAATCTATGGATACTTCACCTGAAGTCGCCGCCCAAGCTGTGGCACTTATTCAGGCCGGACACAGCCAAAGAAACGTGAGTGCTCAACTTAATTTAAGTCGATCTGCGGTCCGAAATGTTTATCGGAGGTACCTAGAGACTGGCGGCTTTGTTCGTCGCCAAGGAAGGCCACGACCTCGGGTCACAACTGAAAGGCAGGGTCGATTCATCGTGACGACCAGCTTGAGAAATCGTCACCTTACCTCCATTGAGATACAAAAACAAATTCGCGACTTCCACGGAGTATCTGTGAGCGCTCGAACTGTTCGGAGAAGGTTAAAAGAACGCGATATGGTACCACACAAGCCAGCTAATGGGCCCAAACTAACGCGAGCCCACCGAACAGCGCGCCTTCATTTCGCACGCAGTCATTTAAATTGGACACAGCAAGATTGGAGCCGTGTACTCTTTTCTGATGAGTCCAAAATTGTGTTACATGGCAATGATGGAAGGAAGAAGGTCTACCGACGTAAGGGAGAGCGTTTCGCACAATGCTGCTTTGAAGAGAGGGTTGCTTATGGCGGTGGCTCATGGACTGTCTGGGGCGGTATATCCGCGAGTGGCAAAACTCAACTTGAGGTTGTTACAGGACCACGGCTGCCAACATTAAATGCTGGTAGGTAGGTGCTTAGAACCTCACGTGATACCATACGCGGACTATGTGGACCCAAATTTCCTTTTTATGCATGATAATTCAAGAGCCCATGCGGCCGGCATCGTCAGGGAATATCTTCGGGATGTGAACATCACAGTTATGGACTGGCCAGCCAGAAGCCTAGACATGAACCCCATTCAGCACATGCGGGACGAGCTAATAAGACGTGTTAGGGCTCGTCCGCCAGTTGCCCAGACGATGCAGGAGTTGAAAACTGCCATAGAAGAGGAATGGGAGATGATCCCTCAAAATTTCATAGAGCGGTTGATAAACTCTATGCCTAATCGTATGAGAGCTGTGGTAGATGCCCATGGAGGCAACACGCGTTATTAAATTAAACCTTTATTTGATAAAACATGCTTTTTATTCAAAAATCAATTGCCTTTAACAAGGAGCATATACGACTTGTTAGTCGTAGCTCCATGTCGTATGGTATTCTGAATTCAAATTTAAAACAATACGATCGAAAAAGATGGTAAAATGTATCAGGTTTAAAACTGCACCAACAGTTTTTGTTCAATCTAGCAATCATATTTCGGTAGGGGCCATCGAAACCTAAACTCTAAAGTGGGCCAATAGATGTGTCCAGAAGTGTATTTAGGTTTTTTTACTAAAGGCACATTTGCATCATTTGTTTACTTTTATATAAAAAATCAGTTTTGATAGGGTCCTGCTCATTTAAGCGGTCCTCGAGAGCTGGATAAAATTGAGAAGGTAGCGTTTCCTCAGATTTTCTTTGGTATCATTTTCTCTAAAACTTTCTGCGTTATTGTCGACATACATTATAGGCAAGTATTTATAGCCATACCATATACCTATCACTCGCACCGCTGGCATCTATTATCGGCGCTGATTATACGTAATGTACGCGCGGAACAATACACAGGTAGTCGCAGATATCGATTCAAAGTGTCCGATAACACATCAAAGCGCGCCGTCGTATGATATCAAACATCTGAAGCGCCGACAATCGCAACGGTAGCCGGCGCGAGGCGGACAATATTTTTTTATTGCGAAACCTTTGATGAAGCCGACAGACCGATGATAGGTGATAATTTTAACAAATTAGACCGTTTGGTCATAACGGACGGCCGATTGTCGTTCGTGCGAATTATATCAATGCCTTTTCGGGGACAAATAGTCTGAGTTCGTTTATTTTGAGTCATATAGCCGTAATATTGTATTCGTGGAAAAGAATCAGTATCGAATTTTCTTTCATGGACCTGAGTACCTAATACGCAAGGGCTATGTCTTCGTTACTCCAATCAGCACCCTTTCTCGTATGACTTAGTTTTCTGGAAGAAGTGTGGATAAGGAAATCGCTCCACTAACTTATTTCCTTGAATAGGAGTATAGGTAATAATATCGAGAGAAGACGCCAACTAAATAGCACTATTCAGTGTTTCTTCGTTCTTCAGAACTTTATTTCTGCAGCGCTCGTTAAATGGAATGCTTGACGAATGTTTCCTTTGGAGAATTAGCAACAGAGGATTCGTTGCTTGAGTCCTGCAAACATCGTTGTTCGAATTTGTTTGCTCACATTGATGTTTCCATTTCTCTAGTTAGCAAATGTTGCTCGTTCAGAACTGCCCTGAGTTTAACTGAAAGCGCTGCATAACATAGAACAATTGAGAAGTAATGCCTTATTATGTAAGCTCTAGCTAGCTCTAATTAAAAAAATGAATTGAAAATGGACAAATACTTTGATTCCAAAAAAAACAGAATACCGTTTAGAAACTATCACATGTTTAACTAGAAGCAAAATCTAGACTTCCTGTATCCTATCATTGTACTTTACGTACAAAAACTTAGACCGTGATTATACAAAAGTTGGCTTAAACCTTGCTTCCCTATTTTCTATTTATCAAACAAAGGTAACTGAATCATTTCAAAGGTGAATTTAAATTTAGCCAACGTTTTAGGTTTGATGTAATGTGTTTTTTAGTATTTCCATACAATTTTATGTTAGTGGCTAAATGTACTAAATTATAATAACGATCTATATGACGTGATACCTTCTAATGTAAGCGCTTGACAACTCGTCTGTTATAAGTGTAGAACAAGTTATCAAGCACAACATGCTTAAAACCATAGATAAACGATTGGTGAGCGAGACCAATCACCAAAAAACAATGTAAAGGCACACAAAATCCTGAATTGATAGCGATCTAATCTAACAATAAAAAATAATTAAATTCTATGGATAACTACTGTGTTTGAGATAAAAAAAAAGTCTAATTAGTATGCTCACCTCAAATTTATATGATATGTAAGTATATGAAATGTGTAATGTATTGTGTACAAAAAAATGGCCTATGCACAGCAGTGGGCATCGTACGGCTATGATGATGATGAATACAAGCAAATATTATAAGTCAAGGTAATTACTACGGGTACGTTTTCACTGCTAATTAGTTATTTGCCAATTATACCTATTAAGGGCCTCACTGCTGGAACACAAGTATTTCCTATAACTGGAATAGTGCGGCTTGTTGGGTGCTTACTCCTGAAGATGTGGCCAGGACCAACAGATTATTGCGCTTTTCAAAACACCGGGGATTAGGAGGCGTTTATAGATTTTTTGCTTACAGGCCCTGCCAGAACACCAGCGTTGTGTCACACATTTTGTCGCATGTGACAACAGCATTATGCTAAGGCAGGATCCTGATTAACCTTTATATTACTATTTAGTTCAGAAGTTCTTTGTAGATGAAGTTTTTATATTAATTTAAATGTGTTTTTCTTTCTTTATGATATATGTAATTGTACTGACCAATCATGCTACCACGGACCTGTCTTTTTTTTTATTTTGTCGATGGGAAATCCATTTATGGACCGTACCGCGCGCTGGCTGGGCGCGCGGCGTGTGTGGGACTCCCCGGCGCGGAACAATGACCGCGGCGAAATTCTTCTAGCCATTCTTAAGCTGCAAAGCAACGCCATCTCTTCGCATTGTAGGTAACCCACAATGTCAAATGAATACTTTTACAAGTATTAAACTTTTGAAAGAAGAAAGTCCCGTCTGCTGCCTGGTCCGCGAAGAATTTTTTCTAGTTATATTTTCTTTAGATTTAAACAACACTGTTGATTCTGATATCCGTAACACAAGTACTTTAGCTACTTATCTCGGAATCAGATCAATGTATGTGATGTTCAAAAACATTAAAGGTCGCAGATTCACCACAGCTCCCCTTATATCACTCATTCATAATACTTCGTTAATAAGTGCTATCAATGTCAAGTTATCAAACGAGCGAGTCCTTGACTATAACATTTTAAAACACCAAGTTTTATAACATTTGCACAGAAGTAACTTTAAAATACAAGGTTACAGTTATCAGTATGAAAGCCACTGATAACTAAATCAAAATAAGGCACCATCTTATTACTATTTGTTGCTACAGATAATTCCGACTGTATAAACAACCTAATATATTACAATCAACAATTGTAATAGAACAATGTATCGAAAGTACTGAGAACTGACTGGTGTAATCGACTTCATACTATAATGCCATTTAGGCTTTATATATATACGAGCGGCTCACAGCTGACGCCATCCGAACTGCAGCCGTCGACTTCTGTCGTCAACGTAGCGACGACCGCCGTAGATGAGCTGTCAGCCATGGACGGATCGACTGCAGCCGTCAACGCATCGACGGCTAACTGCTCGTATGCAGCGGTCTTCCACACATCGACGGTAGAGGTCGACGGCTGCGAGCAGCTCGTATATATGGAGCGACTTCTTTGACGACCACCGTGGCGCGTGGTAAGTATGTACGCCGGGTCTCAAGGTGTCGCCTACTCACGGAATCTCAGTACGGCAAATTTTGGCATGATGATAACAAGCATTTGTTATATGTCCACAAACTCAACTAACAACACCGAAGAGCAGACTACCCACGCTATCACCAACCACACACCGCCAACTCCGCTACGTACGCTCTCTGCCCAGCCTAATACGTAATTCGCGGCCTGCTCGCTGGCGCTAGCTGAGCCTACCCCCAGGGGTTTTTATCCATGGCTGACCGCACTGAGGGCCGCGTCGTTAACCAACAGCACAGGACAGGGCAGAGGAAAAAAAACAACAAGATGGCTCGTACCCTATCCCGCGGGGGCGCACCCCCGTGAGATGCAGTCCGGGAAAAGAACTATTCTTGGAGCTCGAACCCGTCGAAAGATGGAAGATCCTGAACGTGCCATGCGCAGTGTAGGGTTCCGTAGTTGCTCGTCGTCACCACAATATATTTTTAAAAGAGTATATTTTAAGTAAATATTTTGTCTAAGCCACTTTAAATGTTTTTTTCTAAGGATTTTTTATTAGATAAGCAATTTTATAATACATAAGTTGAACAACTGTTACTCTTAAACTAACAAATCTATTTGAACCGTTATAATTTTCTTAAAAGGTTCCTGCAAAAGCATTAATATCATGAATTTGTCAGGTTTTTCAAGCAATTAGTTTAGCTTTTAGAGAGCTAGGAACACCGAAGTAATTTTTAAAGACTTATTCAGCGATACCCCATCAATTTGGTAATAGTGTCATGGATCGCAAGATTGTTGCACTATTAATATTTTTAAAAAGATATAAAAGAAAAAGAAGATTTTGGGTTCATCCATTTATTACAATTAAGAGATTTTAGAATGAGCATATCTTTATTTGAAGAGCTTTTGAGTTTATTATCACCATGTCTACAAAAACGATCGTACAAGGGAAGTCCTAGAGCGGACTAAAATGGCGTCATCAAGTGTGACATAATATTGCAGTAATGCGCGATGCGAATCAGGAACTTTCTTCCTCCGAAAAGAACTTTCGGTAACGAACGAATTTTAAACGAAATTCCGCCAGACTCTATTTTATTTTCGAATATGCACATAAAGTTCGGAATCAAACACGATTTTCGAGATGGAATGGAATGAGTCTGGAGTCATGTTTGTGAGTTCTATTTATCTCTACTTTTTGATGACTTTTTACACGTGGAAAAAATATTACATTACGACAAAAAAATTGATGACATTGAAAGAATCTTCTTTGACAGTAGTAGCCGACAATTTGTAGAGCTGATACAATCGATTGTATGACAACCTAAATTTGTCGGTTAATACTTTGAAGTATTGGAAATACAATAAATAATAAAAATTTGCTTGATTTGTTAATTTTACATGCTATTAACAAAAATTCTAAAACGAAAATGTTGCTTTGCTTTTGAAGTCAATTAGAGGTTAAAATTTCGATAATTTTTTTGTCAAATTCAACTTTTCGTTGAAAAGTTTTGTAAATTAGAGTAGGCTTGAAGAATTTAATTGTCAAACTATTTTTGGACGAAAGAATTTTCGAAATGAAAAATAAACAAAGTAAAGAACGTGCGAAATTTCGTTTTTCGTTCAAATAGAGTAGAACCACAGATCGAAAGTTCTTGCGGCGCAATCGTGCGAGCTCGCAGATATAAATTGCGATGTGATGCGAATTCGCAGTTATGTGTGGGAGCACTGTGTCAGTCTAGTTGATAATGATGAACTATCTTTTTCCTAACCTATTCAGCCGTTATTTTAAACTGATTATTATTCATTCACGTTAAAGTGATTGATCTCCTGATATTTCAGTGACAAATGGCTTCCGTTCGTCAGTTGTCTATGTCATGCAAAATAGTATATCTATCGGCCAGATATATGACTCATATTGAGAGAGGTAAGATAGTGAAAACTTTCCGCTCGATTTGGAGCGCCTAATATGTGGCTGCATGCTAGCTATATTTTCTAACAGCATGTGTACATTTTTTCTCACATATTATTAAAGACTAGTGCTTGTCCTCGCTTCGCTTCGGTGTAGAGCTGTAGTGTAGACTATAGTTTTCGTTCTCAGGCTTGTATTATAAACAATGACTTTATATCATTACTTAAGGCACGCGCCGCCGGCCCCTGGTAACCTCTATGTCCCTGTATCTTAAATCTGGAATATCTTCAAAAATACTCATTTAGATTACATGCTGCAAAGGGCCATATTCATCTATATTTAATGCACAATGAATTTAAAGTACTTCATTGGATAAGGATTGATGGCGTATTGCTTGAAATCGTTTCATAAGTAAGCCATTATTTCTCTTAAAAAGTAAAGGATAAAAATTGGTTATTGTTATCCCTAAGAGATAGACATATACCTTCGCGGACTTTTTGTAGACCTTTTTAAGGTGTACAATATTGTAGTACATAATTTTGATCTATCTCGTAGGGTTCAGCCAGCGTTTGCAATGTAAGCGCAAAAAATGTGTTTATTTAAATGACCTTACATTAAAAACCGCTACAATTATCAATGTTTCTCTACTATGTTATGCATGTTTTATGCATATAATCCGTCCTCTTGAATTACTCTACCTATTTAAAATAACCGCATCAAAATCCGTTGCGTAGTTTTAAAGATCTAAGCATACATAGAGACAGACAGCGGGAAGCGACTTTGCTTTATACTATGTAGTGATAAAATAATAAGTTAGGTACAGAAAAAAAACACGTGTACATTTAACAAGGTCAAAGGTTTTTTTAAAAACATATTCATAAGAAACCTTTCCAAGAAAAGGCAAACCACACATCATTGTAAATACCACAATAACTTTAAAACCAGATCTTTGTTTGAAACTACAAAAATTCAAACATAATGCCTCAATAGTACGTGTTAAAGAAGATCTGAAATTTATTGTGAGCCTTTATTGACCATCTTAAAATTGAATGCATACATGGGTCTTCTAGAAAAGGTCAGAGGTTTCGCCAGTCTAAAGCCATTACTCTATCAAAAGCGAGGCTTATCTCAACCGATGCCCTTTCTTAATGATAAGAAAAGAACATATTTCAGGTATACATTTTGGCGGGCTCTTCAAAGTGAACAGTGGCAAATATGGCGCCTTAATGCTATTATTTGTTTTTCAAACAATGTCCGAGGATGTTTACAACCTCAGACAGGCTTTGTGCACTGTTTTTGTCCAGTATAATAGTCGGTACTTTGAACTAGAGGAAATTGGAGCGATATGCACGATTGCTGCGTAAACATTTTTGGGAGCTCGCCTTTGGGAACTTCGAGATAAGTCGGCCTCGAGATTATGCTACAGACAAAGCAGGATATGTCAACAGCAAGGCAATTTTTAAAACTCCAATAACCATTAACTTATGTTTTCTGTACTTTAAGTAAAAAAGGTAGGTAGTCGATTACTCATAATGTTTTCGTAAGTCGCTAAATAATGAGTTAAATATAAAGCGGACGAATCTTCGGATTTTGCGTTTACTGTCTGAGATACTTATTTTTTATCTATTTTAAATATCTTGTAAGTGTATTAAAATTTCTATTGAAAAATTTACATAAATAGTGTTGTTATATTTGCTTCTTCATAAACCTATTAATGTTCCCACTGCAGAGCACAGGCCTTCCCTATGGATGGAATAGGGAGATTGGGCCGTACGTGACCCACCATTTGGACCCAGTGCGAATAGATGGGTACTGAAGGGATCTCCAGGTGGGAGATCCTGGAGGATAAAACTCAAATGGTAATCAATAATAACGATTAAGATTTTTAACTTGGTTTATTTGAATTCAGAAATACATATTATCTTTTACTTCATGATCGAATCTGTGCCTGATTCCATCTCTAGAGTGGTCGATGTGAGACAAAAGGCTCTCACGTTCCATCTTTTGAAATATAACGTTTACTTTTAATATAGGTAACTGCCAGCCTTTACTGCTGCATTACACAAGCAAAAAGTTTACACAAGCAAGGAGGCCGTAACGCTACGGGCATTTTGGTACTAACGACAGCAGAAGCAGCCGCGACCAATGACTTAGCGAGCCTTCGTAAGCACCGAAGAGATCGAGATAACAAGTTTTTGGTCACCCATCCAATGACCAACCGCTGCAAAAGTAGCTTTACTTTCACGATCGCAAGCCGAATGCGCTTACCACCTGCTCAAACGAGTACCTCATTTTTGGATAATTAATTTCTAAAACTGTGTAATCACCCCAATCATGTTATCATCTCGCTCTAATTATTTAACCTTGCAAATTATTTGTGTGAAAGTTTGCGCTCGATGTAATTATACCTAATTACAAACAGTCATCTCCACTACCCACTTTAAGATAATTAGGATATTTCGTTGGCATCTCGTAAAATTACAAACATTTTAATAATCATAATCCGTCAGATAAGAACCGTCACGTCATGGTTACACTTATCGTAAAGCAAATTAAGAAGGAAACTGGCAGTAATTACAACGTAATATTGCATTATCAGGTTGGTATAAATACAAAGTTTTATCCTTTTATATTTATCCAAGAATAAAGCATGTGCTACTTTGTTTTATGATATCCTCATAAGTAAATATTATGTATATTTAGTTTGTTGGAGATTTGGAGATGAATATTATATTCTTTTATGATTTGTAAAGAGAAGTTTGTGTATTTGAAGAAAGAATTTAAAGAGAAAGTTTACGCAACAGTCTGCCTTAGTCCCGCTTCAAATGCTCAATCACTAATCTGTAAAATATGTTCCAAAAATTTTGCTTCTAATAAATATTTGCCAATTGGTACAAACAAACTAGGTAAAAATTCAAAGGCTTTTACGTTCATAAAATTAAAGAGATGCGTTCTCATTGTTATGTTATACTTGCGTAATCAACGTTTGCACGAGAGTTGTTACAAATCTTTTGGAATTTTTAATCACATTTATCTCATTTGAGGTTTTACGCATAATATTTGCTCTTCGTGTACCTACCCATCTCGCTATTATTATGATGATTATAAAGAATAATCTACCTACAGATATGAACTAAGTTGATATCATCCTCGTGAGGTTCTTAAAGTCCAACAATAGATTCTACAACAATAACATAGAGATACTTTGTAACTAAGTAATTATAACAACAAGGGACTTACCTTTAAAGTCTCGCTATAAGTATATGTATAAAAACATATATACCTATAAACAAGCGGCCGCCTGCGAATTCGTCCGCGCTTACTTTGGTTTTTTAAAAATCCTCAGGAACCTATCCTTTTTCGGGATAAAAACGTATCTTATGTCTGTTTCCAAATTATAATCTGACTGTGTGCGAAGTGTCATCCAAATCTCTTCAGCGGTCCTTAGGTGATTAAGTAACGAACATACAAACACAAAAACTTACAAACTTTCACATTTATAATAAAAAGTAAGATTGGTACCTACCTACTACAAAACAGCAATGAAATCAGCTAACATGACGGTAAAATAAGTGTTATTATAAATAATTTATTTTTAGGTATCTTAACATGTGCACAAAGGATGATAAGTAGTAGGTGTGGTTGTAGTTTTCAATGGTGGAAGTAAAAAAAAATATCGTTTAAAGAGATCCGCTTGAAAAAATTATGCTTTAAATTCTTGCAAGCATAATATAAAAAATATTAATAGCATTTTTTCAGTTTTATTATAAGTATGTGAAAAATCACGATAGTATCCTATTCTATTAATATTGTATAATGGAAAAGTTTGTATGTTCGTTACTCAATCACGCAAAAACGGCTAAACGGATTTGGATAAAATGTGGCACCCATATAGTTTATTACATTAGGTTGTGGAACTCTTTGCCGGAATCTCTGTTTCCAGTCACCTATAATCTGGGGCTCTTCAAGTCGCGAGTGAATCGGTTTCTTCTAGGCAAGCGCGTCCCACCTTAGGCTGCTACGTCGCACTTCATGAGTCGCGTGGACGTCAAGTCGTCAAGCGTAAGCCTATTTAATGTAAAAAGGAACCTAAAATGAGACATAGAGTACTTTTATCCTGAAAAAGTGTTAGTTTCCTGAGGGATTCTCCAAAAAACTAAAGTGAACGCCCATGAAGTCCCGGAAATTGGAATGAAAGCTATTACAGCTTTAGAATTTTTCGATCGGATATGTCTGCAAAATAACTTTTTTTTTATACATATTAATCGCGCTTTGTACCCGTCCAAAAATGTGTCTAATTAAATTATTGGTGTGCTTGAAAACACAAAAAATATTTTCTTTACCAACATTGGATTAATTTGGAACATTGTCATGTGTAACTGTTTCTTCTGTATTATATTCTGAACAGTTACATATTTTTATAACAATTGACTACTGTTAACAGAGCTATTGTTTGCATTCAGATTCTGACGTATAGATCTTGATAAAGAGTTGTTATAAACAAATAAGCCTTTGAAACAGAAGCCTTGTTGTAAATAACTCGGTAAAGGCGACTTGAGTATTTCCATTTAATCGTTAGAGGAATAATTGTTTTGATGTTTATGTTGTGTGTCGTGTCGTGACACATTTGTTTTTATCATTGTCTGCCCTTTACAGTTGTACCTACTTAAGATAAAATCAACACATTTATATCTTTACATTAGCCATGGATCAGGTTAACACAGAGTGTTTTATTTAATACTAAACCTTAAGTGAGTGGCACCACAGAGCCAGTTAAAGTTCAATTTTACTATAACTTAAATCGGCCTTATTCAGACAGGTAATGTAATTGTCGCTGTCAAATTACAAACTCATTTTGAGTTTCGTCAAAAGGCGCAACCCGTTTTTTATCAAACCGGTACTTCAACTGAACAGTTTAAGTAGGTAAGTTGGAGCAATTCACGCCTAGTTACATACAAAAATAAAGCTAAATGACAATTACAGAAACTCTGAAGTTTTGAATAAATCAATCTATTCTTGTTGCTGTAGGTATTCGTGAAAAAATCCACGCTGCTCCGGGCTCGTAAAAATAATAAGAACTTTATAATAATTTTAGGCAGCATAATTTTGCTATTGACAAAAGTTAGAGAAAGGTAGTATAAGTATGCGATCCATCTGACGCCAAGCGGCTACAGCTGCCTACTTAATAACTTGTAAAAGAGTAAACAGAACATACCTTATCCGCCCCCCCCTCAGGTTCGTGTGGTCTAGAGGCTCCAGACGGAGAGGAGACTCCCCGTGGGGATATGCTATCCGCCTGAAATACCTCTAGAGGCACTCGCCAATTCTCGGCTTGAGGTCCCCTTAGGATCTCGCCGTCCCCAAACTCGGTGACGCTGTAAAGGTCATCTGCGGCCAACAGCATACACACTAAAAAAAAACCTTATCCTTATAGTTCATAGGCCGATAATTTTCTGTTATGAACGCAGTGCAAGATGCCACTGAAAGAACAAGAAGCAGATTGCCTACCCATGAATGCCTAGACATTGTTATTGCCTGGCCTAAATGTTATTTCGTCTACAAATCGAAATGCCTAAAATGCACTATGTCTCTTTAATACCTAATGCGCAAGTTTCTTTGAAAACTTTTGTTGTAAAGGGTTGTTGTAATTCGATACTAGCGCTTGAAAATTATTAGTCTATTTTATCCTTATGCTTAGTTTTTTATTTAAAAATACTTGCATTTTTGGTGTGTTTAGGTTTTTTTTTACGTTTTTAAATTTAAAAATACAGTTTTTAAATATGTGTTAATATTTAAGATTTCAAATTGACGGTTGACAGCAAACATTATAGTCACGATACATTGTAGGCAATCTGCTTCTTGGTCAATTAGCGTTATAGTAGGTATTATTGGAGTAGTGGCATCTTTATTTATTTATTTATTTACTCTTTATTGTTTTGTTACAAATGGCGGACTTAATGCCACATGGCATTCTCTACCAGTCAACCATCGGGCTAAGCAGAGACATTATGCGGTCAAGTAAATTAAAGCATCTTTCAATCTAGGCAGTCTGTTTTTTAGTCAAAATAACGTGTTAGGCATTATTGCAGCAATGGCATCTTGCATTTCAAACACTATGCTCATAACCGAATATTCGGAACAGGATGAAACCCACACCAAAAGAGAAAGAACACATTACAGAGAAAAACACACGGGCGGTTTTAGGTCGGTAATGGTGGGAGTGATCTTTTAAGGGGAAAACGGGTTATCGCGTTTTTGGAGAAAACTACATCACCTATAAAAAAAAATGTATGGCGAAATTGAAATATCAACAACTTTTATATTTACACTTTTTTCACATAACCCATAGATTTCCACGGAAAATGTAAATAACTATTCGAGAAGCTCGCACTCTGAACTCGTTTAGGATTCAAGTTCGGAGTTATTTCCTATCCCAACAATAATGTTAATTTTTTTCTTCATTCTCTCTCTTTCCTACCTTAGACATATCTGTTTTCCTTCATATTTATTTATCTTTCTTTTATGGGTTGCCTGGAAGAGAGTGCTGCTTAGCAATAAGGCTGCCTATATTGTGTACGTTCTGTGTTTCATGTTTTTAATTTACTTGTGTGTCTTGTATGGTGTATAACAATAAAGAATATTATTATTATCATTAACCAACTTTTTGTTTTTTTATAAAAAGTTACTAACAAGTGTTAATACAAAAGAGGCACCCGCCCTGGACTACTCCTCCGTGGAATCCTTAAGATGTTATTCAACGACAGGAACTCTCTCGCTCTAGCCAATTCTCGGCTTGAGGTCCCCTTAGGATCTCGCCGTCCCCAAAACCGGTGACGCTGTAAAGGTCATCCGCGACTAATAGCATACACACTCAAAAAAATATACCTACATAATTTCGTTTTGTTTCACTGAGTCTTTATGGTGGTGGTTGGTTCCCCAAAAGAAGACGTGGCTTTAATAAAGATATTTATTGACAACCAAAATAAAAGCTTGCTTACTTACAAGTTTTTCATAGTCCCACAATTTGCTTAGGTCAACATGAAAAATGCCTTTATATATTTTCTTGGGTGTCTTGTCTCTCATATTCTCATTTTTTTCGTGGCTGTTATTAATTGTCTTATTTATCTTTACGCGATAGGTACCTTGTGTTTTTAGGAAATAGGTAGGTACATAAGAGGGATCTTAGAGACTCACTTTAAAAGCACTTAAAGAAGACAGCATCTCCAAATTTTAATAGGTAATATTAATTGACTTAGCGAAGTTCATTAAGGCCTTACAGAATAAGCCTTACCTTTAATTGGTGATAACATACAAAGAAAATTATATAACATAATACTTTATATACCAAGCACGACAAATCATAACAAAGATCTTGCATTTAAAAGTTAAAAAAAAAGCAAGTTTTAACGGGTTACATGCACTGATTTTATTTATTTATTTATTGACGTTTCGCATCCTTTGCAGGAGCGCGTCGTCAGAATAAAGAAGCGTCAATAAATAAATAGTGCATCTAAAGCGTTGAAACTTGTTTTATTGAAATAGATTTTGAATAAAACAGTAATGAATCTATTTTTATCCTTTATAACATCGAAACCTATCTCTGTCTAATAGAAACTTACAAACAAATAGTCTGACATCAACATAAATAAAAAAGTGGAAGAAAATTAAGCATAAATAAGATTTTATAAGATCTCTACCTTTTTTGTGGTACAACAACGAACATAATACTTTGATTGCATCCTGTATAAATTATAGACTTGTAGTTTGATATTCTTTTTAGGTTAAAGGGTGGCCAACAAGCGTATAGCTTGCATAAAGCGGCCACAATCGCCTATAGATGCTTGCTATATCAAAAATATCACTCGCACCGTGATTCATTCCCCTATCCCGTGGAGCCCTGGAAACTTACTCACCGACAGAAACAAAACACTCTCAAATTTAACTCGGTCAATTTTACTATGGGCATTCGTACCCCAGATAATTCAATTCAAGCGAGAAATCCTCTATGCCCTATCTCTCTACATGGAAAATAGATATACATTGTACCTGGTTTTGAATAAACAATCAAAGCCACTATACCTACCGAAGTAGCATAGTAAGTACTACCCAAAAACAAAGTCTTCAACAATAACACCTTTGATTGACAACGATGACAAAGCGAAACATATCGTAGGCTAACTCGCATTTCGCATAAACATCGCAAATGTTCATTATTACATTCATTATCATGCCAACAAGTCATTCGTTCCTCTCACACATTGCTCCATCAACGTAACGAGCTTACCTCTAGACACAACAGTGTCTAGTGGCATATGACCCCAGGTAACACCATAATCGAAACACTGTACCAACCTGGAAACTGCGCGTGCAATTTTAATACCTAACACCAAGGAGATAGACTCACATTTGTATGAAATGTAGTTCGAGTTTATGGGTTTGTATTTGTGTCGGCGCGTTTGAAGTCGCCATAAAGGGTGCCGCGACGATGTCCCTCGCCCACCTGAGCGGTGTTTGTGCATGCGCATTTAAAAGTGATATGGGCGACGCACGGTGTTTTTGACTTCATATTTCGGACGTACTGTCGAGACAGCTGAAAAATCAATGTCAAAGGACCGATGAAGTAAGCTCATAGCTTCCATTTTAGAACTCTATGGCAGTCTAGACAACTACTATAATAAGTAAAATTAAAATTATGTTAAAACAAATGGGTAATTGAAGTTATGGTCTTAGAAAAAGTAGGCATAAGAATATTGTCTCTGACTGCGCTAAAATTAGCGTTTGTTTGAATAAGTTCTATCGTAAGTATTACGCTCGTTCAGCTGCACATACGAATTTATCGTCTCTCACAACATCATTGATGTGTGTCAAAACCGCAATTCAAGCTATATATTCTTACTTAAATCAACATTTTTTGACAAAAAGGATAAATGGTTAAGTCGTAAGTTTGACATCGTCGTTCTGTATTTATTCTCTACACATCATCGCGATAATAACCGTTAATAACCGTACGGGCGCTTTCGTTTAATAGAAATGCATACCGAGAGTTCAGGGTTGCCAACCCGTAGACGACCATTACACATGCAATCTGGATCACGATTCGCTACATTCCTCCAAAACAAAACTCTATTTCTTTCTATCATCATCATCATCATCAGCCTATTAATGTCCCCACTGCTGGGGGCCAGGATGCCTTCTGCCACAGGCCTTCCCTATGGATGGAATAGGGAGATTGGGCCATGACCCACCACGCGGTCCCAGTGCGGATTGGCGGGTGCTAACGACTGCAGATGCAACCGGGACCAACGGCTTAACGTGTCTTCCGAAGCACGGAGGAACTCGAGTTAGTAAATTTTTGGTCACCCATCCAATAACCGACCACTGCGAAAGTTGCTTAACTTCAACGATCGCAGCCGAACACGCTAACCACTTGCGCCATCGAGCTCCTCATTTCTTTCTATCATACTAGTTATAAATAATTAAAAATGATAAATAATTGTACTCATAAATAATTCTAGCAAGATAGAAAGAGACAGAGTCTGGGAGGGAAACAGCGGAGCTCGATTGAGATGAATGTGTAATGGCAGCGGAACATTTTAACTGCCAGTTCGAAGTACTAACACCTGAAAGTAGACTTGAATTTAATGAATTGAATGGGTTTTTTTTAATCGCAGGATTCGCAGGGCTGCAAACTATACGATCTTTAATTTAATAAAATTATTGTTTTCTTTCGCATTTTCGTCTATTTTTGACTAAACTTGACATAGCTGGGGGCCCCATGTATCCACGGGGCCCTGGGCTGAGGCTCAATAAGCCACATGGTAGATCCGGACCTGGTCTAGCGTCTATCGTCACACAGTCCGAAAATTTCTACGATAGCAAAAATGATGGAACTTAATTTTAGAGCATTAAATACCAAAGCTTTGTCACGTAGACGTATAGGTAGGGTTGCCAAACCTACTTGAGGATCAAATACTATATTTCTCAAAAATACATAGTAGGCGAAACTACCATATTTTGGTTGTTAGAGTCGCGGTAGCACAATGGCCAGTGCATTCGCCCGGATAGCGAAGGGTGCAGGATCGAGTACCGTCTGCTGCCTGGTCCGTGTGATTTTTTTTCTAGTAAACTTTTCTTTACTATATTTTGCTTGAAGCAAATATTTGCCAGTAAAAGCTTTCTTAAAAATAAAAAGTATAATTATTAGTTACACCTTCGGTAGCGTACCTATAAAGTTTTGGAAAAAATGTAATAGTCCAAACAGTCTCATGTTACCTAAAAGTTTTCCACTGAAACAAACAGATTCGTTATGTAAATTAATTTATTTAACGTTAAACTGGTGATCACCTACATACCTATATAGTTAAATAAATGAAGTCGTTAAAGTTGTGCTGCGGGATCCCTTTTTGATTTAATTTTAAAAATAAATGCGGGAGTTTTGTTAATGCTTAGTTGTTCCACATTATGGTACGCTTGCGGCTGCACTTAGAGACGCCAATTAATTTTTAAGTTTGATCAACGTTCATGCTGTCAGTTTCTTTTTATGAAGATAAAGTAAGGCATCACGTTAGTAAATATGAGATGAACAGCATTAAATTTACACAATGCCTTGGACTCAATCACTCAATAAATAAGGTTTTTTTTTTATTTCCAGCACACACCAGTTAGCCTAGCCCAAAGAAAGCACTGTAAGGCTTGTGTTCTGGGATACTAGGGTAACGGATAGAACACATATACAGTACATAAATGTAATTATATTTATAAAGAAATACATATTAAACATCCATGACTGTTGTACAAATGCTGACACAGACATCTGCCCCCACCGGGACTCGAACCCGGGACCTCTCGAAAAAGCGACACCTTGAAACCCGGCGTTCATACCACTCGGCCACGGAGATCGTCATTTAAAATATTAATATTGAATATTATCAGTAATATTTCGAATTTTGATATTTTGAAAGGTGTTTGATTTTCCTCAGTAGGTACTGTGTGTCACAACTAGTGTTGCCAGGACGCGGCCCGATTTGCACCTGATCGGGACGCTAAATGTCCCGATTAAGCAAAAAATTAAATTTAGGTAATTAATATAATACTATAGTTGCACTCGTAGTTTAAAACGCAATTAATTGAACCCAGACTTAAAAACCCCTTCATTTTGTTTACTGTCCCGATCTGCAACCCCGAAATCCCGATGTTTTTGACCTCTTGTACCGATTTAAATCAAGCCGGACCTGGCAACACTAGTCACAAATAAAAGAAAGATACACAAAAATATATTACAAGATTAATTGTAGGATATCAATTATATTGCAGATAGAGTCAAGTGACCCTCTTTTGTAATAACAGTACCTAGTAAATAATGCAGCATTTATTTTAAATCCCGCTTACAATTTTATATTTGTGATTTCTAGATAGATAGATAGATAGATAGATAATACTTTATTGAACACACCACATTATAAAATACAAAGTTTGGACATTAATTTAAATAGGTGGACAATTGGCGGTCTTATGGCTATGTAGCCATTTCTTCCAGACAACCATAGGATGGAGAGACGAATTTTAATAAAAGAGGGGGTGTGCAAAATTACAAGACTAAAATAAACATTAATAAAAAAAAAAAAAGAAAACAAAATCTAACCATAATTAAAATTACTGTTCAAGTTATATAATAGAAACTGATAGAGATTAAAATAAACAAACAAGAACATACATCGGTACATACAATAAAATACACATCTTTAATAAACTTAATAATAATCATATGATGCAAGCAAAACAGGGAGAATGCATGGGAAACAAACAATTATTGTAAGAGGAAAAATTCCTTTATCTCACTTTTAAACTTTGCTATAGTCTGTGCACGTCTAATCTCAACAGGAAGAGAGTTCCAGAGGCGCACAGCTTCAACACAAAAAGAATATTTATAGAAGGAGGTATTGTGTACAGGAGTTTTAAGGCTCAGATTCTCTGATGAGCGTAACGTCTGGGCATGGGAACTGTGGAGAAAACTGAAAAGATCTTTGAGATAATTGGGGTAATAGGGATTAAACAAAACATTGTAAAGAAGGGAAAGTATATGAGTATCCCGGCGACGACGAATTGGAAGCCACTTGAGTTGAGAACGATACTGGGAAACGTGATCATATTTTCTTAAACCAAATATGAACCTGATGCAGAAATTTTGAAGGCGCTCAAGTTTATTTAGCTGGTCCTCCGTAAGGTCAGGATAGCAGGCGTCAGCATAGTCTAGGACTGGACGTAACAAAGATTGAGATAGCATAATTTTAGTGGCAGTAGGTAAAAAGTTACGTAGTCTTCTTAATGAACCAGCAGACGCATACAGCTTCCGACTTACAGCTTGTAGCTGTGGCTCCCAACTTAATGTACTGTCTAATATCACTCCCAGATTTTTCGCCGTAGTACTATAAGGTATATCAGTTCCTTCGAATTTTACTTTAGGAAGAGCAATCCAGTTAATTTGTGACAATAGTCTGGAGCTACCCACTACCATAACTTGAGTTTTAATAGGGTTAATATTAAGGCCAAAAGCTTTACTCCACTCCGCAATTCGACATAGATCAAGATTGGTTTTTAATACTGCTTCCTCAAGTTTTTCAAGTGGAGCCTGGCAATATATCTGTAAATCGTCTGCATAAAGGTGGTAGGATGAAGATAAATTTAAAGAGATTGAATTAATAAATATTGCAAAAAGAAGAGGAGATAATACGCCGCCTTGCGGAACGCCAGCAGACGTGTTGCACCATGACGAGAATTGGTCATCAAGGCGAACACGCTGCCTACGCCCATACAGATAACTGCGAAACCAGTCAATTACCGTTGGAGATATATTAAGAGAGCGTAACACGGATAGGAGAACATCAAAGTCGACGGTGTTAAAAGCGTTACTAAAGTCCAATAAAGTTAGCACAGTTAAGCGACTATTATCCATGCCAAGTCGGATATCATCAGTAACCTTGACTAAAGCAGTGACAGTGCTATGGCCAGGACGGAAGCCTGATTGGAGTGGATTAAGGAGATTATGGCGAGTAAGGAAATTATTGATCTGTTTATGAAGGAGACGTTCAAGCACTTTGGATAAAAAAGGAAGAATGGATATAGGACGAAACTCAGAGAGGACTTTAGGGTTCCGTACTTTAGGCAAAGGGGCAATCTGGGCGTCTTTCCAAGCAGAAGGAAATGTAGCTTTAGAGATTATACTGTTGAAAAGGAAAGTTAAGACCGGAAGGATAAAGTCAAGAACTGGTACTAACATATTACGACTTATGCCGTCGCTACCTATTGCATTTGAAGTAGCTGAGAGTAAGCTCGTCTTAACATCACAATCCGATAATTGAACAAAAACAAACGGAGGGAAGTCCGGTATTGGTAAGGTGGAAAGATGACGAAGAGTGTTAATTTTAACGGCTGTATCAATACCCGTAGAAGAGGAAAAATAATTATTGAGAGAATCCAAATTAATTTTAGGAGAATCCGTATCTTCCTTTGATTTTCCAATACCAAGCGATCTAAGAAATTTCCAGACTTTAGGAGTATCTTCAATACTGACAGAATTATGAATGTGACGGCGTAATGCATCTCTACACACCTTATTGCAGCGATTACGAATTTTAATATAGGTATCTTTATTATGGTCACTTGGCCGACTTTTATATTTACTCTTAGCAGAAGCCTTTCTATGCATCAATGATTTTATATCATCCGTAAGCCAGGGTGCAGGAAGATGTTTTAATTTAATGGCTCGAAAAGGTGCATGCTTGTCATATAACTTTATGACCAAAGCATTGAAATGTGCCACTTGCTCATCCACAGTCTCTGCAGAAAATACGGGCGACCAATCAATACTACATGCTTCCTGAAGAAATGCTTCACGATTCATACCACTAAAATTACGCTGAAGAATAATCCTAGGCTTAGGCTTAGGAGGACGAATTTTATAGGACATATAGATAAGATCATGGTAAGAAAAGGCATCAGCCGAACATTGACCATGCTTCGCAACATGCTGGGGTGAAGATACAATTATTAAATCGAGAAGAGTTGGGGTACAATTTGGAAAATGGTGAGTGGCACTAAGAGGAAGAGTATGCATGTTGCTAGCATTAACTATAGATTGGAGAGAGAAAGTACGGTGATCATTTTTGAGGAGACAAGTATTAAAGTCACCCATTATAATTGTATGACTGTAAGATGGAGCAAAGGTATCCAACAGGCTTTCAAAGGCAGTAAAATAATTAACATTTAATGATGGACTATAGTAAACTCCGAGAAGAATCTTGGTGTGCGAGAGAAGGATCTCTACCAGAAGATGTTCACCAGCATTGGAGGGAGGCGGTTGAGTCGAAGTGCTAATAAGAGTGTAGGGAATTTGTTCACGGAGGTAAATAGCTACTCCACCACCCCCAGATCCAATGCGGTCATTTCGTATAAGACGAAAGCCGGGCAATACATATGATGATGACGGTAGACATGGTTTCAACCAAGACTCGGAGATTAAAATCGCATGTAGGTTCAAATGATTAAGTGACGCCAGCATGTCAGAATAATGAGCCGGGATACTTTGTGCGTTAATATGTATGACATTGAAATTTTTTGCAACATCAGAGAACTGATTTTCAAGGAAATCAGAAAGGGACGGGCAACTACTAAAACTGTTATCGCTACCATTGCACTCATCAGATGATAATGAAAAATATAGTTCATTGTCACTGTTAGAGCATGCATCGGACATAATAATAAATTTTATTAAATGTATATTTAAACAAAATAAAATAAATACTTAAATAAAGTAAATAGATAATAATAAGAGATAATAATACTACGATAAAACTGTTAACTAATTAGATTAGAACTCCACCTGCCGGTTGATAGAAGTATAACTAAACACTATTTCAAGTCTTACAAAGAAAAGAAAAAAAAGACACAAAAAAAAAAAAAAAACATGTGAAACGAAACGCATTCACAAAAATACATTAAAATGTTAAAAGCAAAAACATGATTTATGTTACAAAAAAAAAACAAAGGTTAAAAGAATTATTAATAAAAATAAAAAACAATACCTAAAGATTTGGCTGTATGGCCTGGCACTTAGCCTTCAACACAATGACAATTATTTATGTTTAAAAAAAAAACTCTAATGTCAATTGTCAATGACTTTTTCCATGACAACAATTAATGTTTGTTCAAATTACCTTAAAAAGTGTATTTAGATTAGATAAAAAAAAAAAAACAGTGATTAAACGTGGGTAAACAAGATTAAAATGCAATTCTTAAACGACAATTATAAGATACCTGAAGACTGTTTGTTAAAAGAAAAACAATAGTCCAAACAAAGAAAACATACGTTTCGGTTTCAACGTTAGTAATTACAATACTACACTGCTACTTCTTGGACACAGCAGCTGCCCGTTTACCTCTTGTCGCCACCGAGGGTTCCTTTGATGTACCAGTATTTTGCACAACCGGCACAGGATTTTTTACTGGATCAGCAGATTGTGTGACCGGCACAGGAATCTTGTCCAGTTCAACAGCCGAAGTAATGCGAACTCGCTTGCCGTCTGCACCAACAACTATTATTACTCCATGTTGAGTAAAACACCGGCTAATACCGAATTTTGCACGAGCTGCCATAAAAGCCTCATGTCGTGTCTTCGTAAGGAATTCCGAAATGGTAACGCCAGAACCCTTCAATACTTTCTTGGCGTACCAAATTTTGTCGCGCATTCCGTATTCACGCAGCTCAAATAAAATAGGACGTGGTTTATCAGTACCAGGTGTACGGCCCATGCGATGACTGCGGCTAATATCTTTAACACTGAAACCAGACACTTTCATCTGATTTACAACCCGAGCAACCAATGCTTCAGTGTCTTCATCCCTCTCCTCTGCTACGCCATGACACAGCAACATCCTACGCCGACTCCGTATCTCAATTGTGTCAACTTGACGTGCAAGAAAGCTCATTTGCTGCTGAAGGCTTTGTAGTGCAGTCAATATAAATGCTCGGAAAGCCACAAAGTCATCCCTCAAGCTGTTAATGCTAACTGATGGGGTAGCCGCCTGCAATTCACACTGATAAGCATCCATGCGCTGAGTGAACAGATGTTGGAGATTTGAGATAGAATCCTGTAAGGCTTCCATGTTGAGATAATTTGAAGCAGTGAGTAGTGACGAATAACTGAAGGTGTCCAAAAATATGATGTTTCAGAGATAAACTGTGGATAACACTCACCGGCAGGTATTGTGAGTTACTTATTCATTTCCCATAAATAATAAAAACTATTTCAACTTAAATATGTTTTAAATAAATTTAAATTTTAGAGCACTTAAACAGATGTTTTTATTTCACACCTACCCACCAAAAAAAAAAAAAAAAAAAGAAAAAAAAAAAAAAAAAAAAAAAAAAAAAAAAAAAAAAAAAGAAAGAAAAAAAAAGAAAAAAAAAAGAAAAGAAAAAAAAAAAGAAAAAAAAAAAAAAAGAAAAAAAAAAGTAGTAGATTGATCCTTTTTATTGTCTACTTTTATGTAGGTACTTGATTTCCTCCTCTTCTAAAATGTTTATTTGTCTAAAAAGGAGAGTCGATTAAAGATTATCTTATTTATCATCATCATCATCAGCCTATTAATGTCCCGACTGCTGGGGCACAGGCCTTCCGTATGGATGGAATAGGGAGATTGGGCCATGACCCACCACGCGGGCCCAGTGCGGATTGGTGGGTGCTAACGACTGCAGATACAGCCGGGACCAACGGCTTAACGTGCCTTCCGAAGCACGGAGCAACTCGAGATACTTTTGAGATTTTTGATCACCCATCCAATGACCGGCCACTGCGAAAGTTGCTTAACTTCAACGATCGCAGCCGAACGCGCTAACCACTTAAACCACCGAGCTCCACATCTTAATTTTTAAATAAGAAAAAACTTATTTATACAATAAATAATTTTAATTATGAATTTGACGTTTCATTTTGTATCTCTTGAATTCAATTTTTTTTCCTAAGTAGGCCCTGCTCTATAGAAAGTATAAAAACTATACTGACAAGTCTTGTACGTGCAAAAGTATTTTTTTTTCTAGTAAAATAAATATTTAATAGTTAATAATAGTGTTTAAATGCTGCGGAGGTTAAATCATCTTGCAAATAGGTACCTATAACACTTTTTCAAATCTATCTAACCTGACAAATTATGTAATACAAAAATCTCGAATATACTCTTTATTGCATAATGGTAGTCTTGAATAATAATAAAAACTTCACATCAAAATGTTGTACCTATCTTATATATAAAATTTATGTACTTTGTTTAAAAAAGATTTATCATTACCTGGCCAACTTTTACTAACGCTATCATATAGAGCAAGTACCACGTTCAACTATCTATACGTGTAATAATTGATACCAAGAAAATAACAAAGAAACCGAACAATAGCATCTGCAATACAAAGACTTGCCTACAAAACGAAATTACGAGAGCAATTCGCTCACCTAATAGCTTCACCGAGCGACGCTGTGTCACCAAAAATTTGCATTGAGTTAGCTGAAACAACTTAATTACCAAACGTAACAAATACAAAGTCGGTGAAAACGACAAGGTTGTTATGTTTAGAGCTGTCGATAGTTGAATAGGACTGTGTCGCAATAAGAGTTGAGTTGGTTAAAGCGATGCGCGATTGTTGCTGGTCGATTTGGAAGGCCGTGCTCAGTAGGCCCCGCCTCTTGGGAGGCGCATTGCTGCCTCGGGAGCTAACACAGGCGCCCGAACGGAGCGGCGCGTTTGATCCCCCCCTCCCCGCGACGCAGGCGCAGACCTCGATAGCGCAGCGAACGCACACAGACTCATAACGCTCCGCGCGCTCTCTCAAGCCGGTTGTCAGTCCACAAACCGGTTTGGCAGTGACGACACAGTGTTGATACCAAAGTGCTGAGTAAAGTGCCCTAGTGTACGATTGTGTGGATTGTTTAGTGGAAATGGAAGACAAGCCGTACAGTGTTGACTCTTCGGATGATATCAATATAGAAGAGGAGGAAGAGCACATAGAGGATAATCACAGTAAGTCTTTTCAACTATCTCTACATTTCTATGTTGCCTATGCTAACTTTTTTGATTACTTTTTGATGCCAAAATATTTGCAATAACGTAGCTGGAGTCTTTCTTGGGAACACATTAAAGTAATTTAATTTCATAGCTAAAATGTTTTGACAATATTTTTGAGACAGTTATTTTTTTATAATAGAGATTCAATGTTAATGAGTTTTAACTTTGTTATATTTTTTTTAATGTTATGTTTCCTGATGGTAAGCAGCCACCATAGCTTCATAGACATTTGCGTACCAACGCTACCATTAAATTGGTGAGATGTGAACTTTATATAGTTATGCGCGTCTTCACTTAATTTCTTTTTTATCTAAAATACTTCGAAATATTTTAGTGTCCATCTATGATCTCTTATTGATATAAATACTGAATGAATTTTTTTAGGGCCTAATTTAGACTTTTCTAAATAGCTTTTTTTTATTTATCCGCAGGTTATCCACCGGACTTCCCGATCGAAGCGTTGGTGAAGCTCGAGCGTCCCTCGCCTCCCTTACCAACCCCTCCCCACACGCCCACAGACGACACGCCTCCCGCAGTCGTTATCTCAAGGCATCAACCGGGTTGGACCCCACCAACCCCGCAACCATACCCCTACCCAAGGCCAGCCATGCAGACCCCTTACCCTTACGACAAAACCCCAGTACCTACCTACGCGCACCCAGCGATGTCCGCGTACATGCAAGCCCAAGTCGCGACTTTACCACCCTCAGCCCCCTACCACGCGATGCTCGTCAACCAATGGATCAGAAACGCAGCTCTCTACCACCATTCCTTGAGATACCCTGGTGTAATGTCGCAGAGGATGCCCGGCAGAAATCCACCGCCGATGAGAGCACCAGGCGTTCCTGGCGCGAGGCCTAAGAAACAATTCATTTGCAAATATTGCAATCGCCAGTTCACGAAGTCTTACAATCTCCTTATCCATGAGAGAACTCACACGGACGAAAGACCGTACTCCTGTGACATCTGCGGCAAAGCGTTCAGAAGACAAGACCACCTAAGAGACCATAGGTAAATATCTTTCGAAGTTATCTTCACTTGTATCAACTTTATTGGCTCAAGTTTCATCTGCCACGACCATTCATTTCAATAGATTGAGTGCTTTAGATTTCTCCGATAGGTGGGACGCTTTTAACAATCAGTAATTATAATTATCTAAAATACTTCAAACTTAATTTAATGGTCCCTTTCTAATATCAACAACGTGGTTTAGGACGTGTTCGTCGAGGTTTTGTCGATGATAAGAGAGAGAAAAAAAAATCAAAAGTGTAAACCTTTTTGTGAGGTCGCGAGGCGGCGGCCGCACGCGCTCCTCAACCGGTTTGATTCTTTACGATCACCATACCGGCGAACAAATTACACGTTATATTTCTTCGCTTTTACGAGACAAACTTACTTTTTCTTCTCTCACGTCGCGGTCTGTATATATTAACAATCTAACATAAAAATGTCTTGATTTTCTTTAAGAGAGGTCATTCCTGTGTCTCGTTATTGAGATATAAATACTATTTGACCTGTTATAACATTGTCATCAGGCTAATGTTGACTTAAGTATTTGTTTTTATTTTTCCAGGTATATCCATTCAAAGGAGAAGCCGTTTAAGTGCACCGAATGCGGTAAAGGCTTTTGTCAATCCCGGACATTGGCGGTACATAAAATACTGCATATGGAAGAATCTCCCCATAAGTGCCCTGTCTGCAACAAGAGTTTCAATCAAAGATCAAATCTCAAGACGCATTTGTTGACGCACAGTGACGTCAGCAAACACCATTTGGACCATCTCGAGGGTTGCCAAGAGGTGTCTTCGACGAGTCAGGTCTCGGACAATTCCCTATTAGATCTCTCGCATAAACCGTCGTCACCTCCAGCACCACAACATCAGCAAATCCTCGCGAGCCCTCACCAATCACCTGTAGAAGTACCTAAAAGAACTCTTGGGTTCTCTATAGAAGACATCATGAAACGTTAGACTCGTGGATCTAAATTCTAGAATAATTCAACACCACCGTAATTTTTGTAAATAGTTATTTAATTTTTCAGTTCAACTAATTAGTAAATTAAATTATTGTAATTAACTCTTGTAATTTACTTTAAAGACAATGGAAACTATGTAGAAATTTATAATTTACCAAAGAAATATCTCATCTCATCGACTGATCATCATATTGTAGTAAGGATTCTCTTTTGTAATCGCACTTGGAATTTCAAATGTTTGACATAAAATTTCTACTTAATTCCATAATATATGCATGTACCTCGTTGGTTTAGTTAATGAGGCTTGATTCAACGATCTTTATCATACACTAAAAAGACTGAAATATTGTTTTTTTAATTATTATTGTTATGTTTTGCTAGAGATTTATTTATTGTGATAACTATCTATTTTAGATTCGAGTTAGTGGATAACTAAAGTTACCTAAAAGTATTACCATTTCGATCCAAATTCTATAAGGGCATGTTCAAATTGGGATATATGTACCCTTCTTTAATTGTGTACCTAATTAGTACAATTTGATCTAGCTAGTTGTTTAATTCTGTACATTCCTGTAAATATCTTTAAGTCGTATAAGTCAATAGCTTGTAAGTATATGAGGCTACACATAGAAAATTTAAATATAAAGAAAATGATAAATATGAACATTATAAATGCTGGTTTTATTTAAATCACACCTAAAAATATCCAAGAGGATTGATTATTTTGATTTGACGAAAAGTACATAATAATAATAATGATTGGTTACTTACTAATCTGAATAGTGAAGGGGCCAAATGGCGTCTAGGATTCAGGAATTCAGAGTTCCGTTTCAAACGAGTTATTAGGAAAACATGTTTTGTAATATCTAAAATTTCAACATTTGTTATAACAGCTAATATAATACAAAATTAAAATAATTCTTTATATGTCGGCACTTAACTTTATTATTCACAATTAAAAACTCGAAAGAAATAATTAGAAATGACTTAGTGAAGAATATGATTAAAATAATGGGATTGAGTATCTTGGCAACATTGCCCAAGTATCTAATACTTACACAAAAATTTTGGGCCAATGAATATTTGAGAAGACACATTTGTTTAATTTTTATAAATATATAAACCACCATATTAGTCTCAAAACCAATAAACTCTTATATAGGTAATCTGAAATGGCAAAAATAATGTAGACATTCAATACCCGCTTCTTATTCTTCTATTAAATGAATTATTTTAATAGGTTCAGTATTTTAATAATATTTAATCACATAGTTCCGTGATTAATTTTTTTTTTATCAAAAACAACTAATTTTATAATCCAGTAAAATTCAAGTTAGTTTGAGTACCCATACAAATAAAACACAGGCATGCAAATACACAAATGTATAAAGCCTCTAATACTTATATTTCTAAAGGGGACAATAAAACCTTTTTCGTTATGTATGTTGCGTGTTCGTCTATCTGGGCTATTAGAGAGTGACCCATAGAATATTACGGCAACGTAGTTCGTGCTATACCAACACAGTCATTACGAAGATAATTCAACACACAAAATTAATTATAATTCTAGGTTGTGTGCCGCAAATAATATTCGGAGATTATGCGTGGTCGTTTCGAAAGGAGACAGTCGAAAATTACATGTTTGTAAATACATAAAATGAAAAATTTAACTAGAAGAAACTATTATTAATATTTTCTATTGATCGGTGTGAGTAGGAATATAATGATATCGACATAAATTGCTTAAAAGTGAGAATATTGACACAGAAAACAACAATGAATATTAAAATGTTAATCCTTTTAGCAACATATAATAAATAAAGTGTTTGTAGGCCTCACTTCTTTAGTGAGGTGAAAATAATGAAAATGCGTTTAGGCATACACGGAATAATTATGTCAATCAATTAACAAAAGAATTAATATTATGATCAGACAGTATAATTTAACTCGTACTACGCCAAAAGTAAGCTAATAAACTGTTACTTGTGTGGCGCCATCTAGTGCAAAGTGTTTGAACTGTAAAATGTCCCTTGTCGCAACGCGATGTCGCTACTCGTCTCGTCGTATCTTATGAACTGGGGGTCTATTCTCTTTTTCCGAAACGAATTATCGATAACGAAGTTCAAGCGAAATTTAATTTCGTAAATTTAAGGTTATACTTAATTTGAACGATAAGCTATTAAATAGATGCTTTCTTTGAGTAGGCTTAGAAAATTTACACCTCAATCTATATTCCGACGACGAATATTATTATAATTAAAAACGAACCAGAAACAGAAAGTGCGAAGTTGCGATCGTTGAATTAGAGTAGGCCGCCTGGTCTTTAAAAAAATATTAAAGTTCTATTTTGTTGATAATTTTTAAATTTAGGTTCTTTTGGCAAATTAAGAAATATAGTTTTATAATTTGTAGACTCAAATAGATCATCTGGGCAGTTTATTTATTCCAGTTTTATTTGTTGAATTTTTGATTCGGAATAATAACAATGAACAGCAATTTAGAAAGATACCTTAAGCACCGGTATAGCTATTTTGTTTGTTAGATAATAGTAGGCATTAAATCAGACAGAAAAATTACTCCGAACCCTAACTAAATTTTCGTCCTCGACGCCGAATTCTTTGTAACTGATTGATGTTTGAAGTTTAACAGCAATTTGGCAGTCAATGAAAATTGCAACGATTCCGTTTGATTACATCTCTAATCGTTGGAAACGTTGTTTCACTCGCAGATCTGTCGAATTCCCAGCACTATTTCGTTTTAAGCTTCCCAAATATCCCCAATATTGTTTTATATTCCCTTTTGGTCGAATTAAAAGCGATTCACGAGAATTAAAGTCGAATTTGGACGGACCAAGGGTCATATTTCAAGTTATTAGGACTGTCAGCCACCTTGCCGGCGCAATTGTGTTGATTTATATATAAATCGATATGATTTATCGACATTAATTCAGGCAGTTCTATTCAATCAATGATGATCGATATCGTTAATAAGACTAAGGTCTAGTTTTAATCGTTTGTTTTATGATAGCAAAAGGTTTGAAAAGATATAGGTAGGTACAAGTTAGTAAAAGATGAAAAAGGTTTTCTTTAGTATCAAAATCTACCATCGTAAATCATCTTAACTGTAGGTTTTGTTGGTGTTATAGTTATTATAATTTATGTACATATAATAATTGAGATAATTTTTAATGTTGTTGTGCTCGATGAGAAACTTGTAATTTTTAAAACGACATTATTGGTTCATGTATACACATATTAAAATTGTTAGAAATTAGTATGCGTCAGTAATGCTGTACTTAAATGAACATTATCATTATTTACGAAAATAACAATCAATTAAACAACATTAATTATTATAATTATTAAATTACAGTCACATTAATAATGGTTAAAATTATTCAATTAAATTACTATATTAATGAATATTCAAGAGATGGGTTGGTAAACAAGTTTAAAATATATTTATATCTACGTAAAAACCGACGTAACAACGTTAGTTTTACTGATTTGCGAATTGAAATTTCGAAATGTGCCTATATCATCATTCATAAGGTATTATTTGATTGTAGAATATAAGTATTTGTAGCAAAACAAATTATTATAATGATGATTGTCCGAACTAAGGACTTAGTACTCACTCCAAAAATTTGATAGCACTACACAAAATCGTTGAATTTAGTAGGATTTTCTTAAAGGCTTATTTTATTGTTGGAATAGAAAAAATCTTCACAACTAACACAAACAATGTTTCATGTATTGCAACTATTTGCAAAACCTCCTTTAATTTGTTTATTTTTTTTTAATTAACGTTCTGTGAAAATGCCGACTACTTCTACTTCTCTCCTACTTCTGACTCTAGTCTACTTCTAAACAAAATTTTACTAAAAAATATACACTCGGACTATACGAAACACACAGAAACTATATCTACTTCTTCGGTGCATGAGAGGTACGTTTTCCATTCGGATTAGAGCGCGCGTCTGGAGAATCAACCTACTCCTTACAGAAGATCACGGTAAAATAACACTTCTTTTAGTGGAGTAAGTTTCCAGGTCTCCAGTGAGGGTAGGGAATTGGGTCAGGGTAGGTAATGGTGTGAGTGATATTTTCGGTATTGCAAGCGTATATCTAGCCTTTGATGGCCACTCACCATCAGGCGGGCAAAATACTTGTTTGAGATCCTTTTAACATAAAAAACGAGTGTGCTTATGCCCACACGACTGATGTCAAAACTTATTTTCATCCCACCACCTCGGAAAGTGTAATTTTGCGCTTCGAAATCTGGCTGGAAAATTCTATTTTATTCGCTTGAGCGGCAAAGTAGATTTGAATTTAGAACATCACATATAATGAGTACTCAATATAATTGTAAATTCAAAACGTCATTAAACCTATTTAATGTAACCTCTATGGTGCCAAATTTATGATTAGAACTTTTTAAATTGTGAAAAAATTTAAATTTGGAACCTTCTTGGTTTCTTTGTTTTATTTGCGTGCTTCGCGCCATTCTAGTTTTTCACGTTTTATTGCTTAATATAATTAACATAACCTAAAAACTGTACAAAAAAATCAACTAAAATGAGTGACATTAGCGACGATGAAGTTTATCTAACGCCAACTGAGTTAACTGAAACAGTTAATAATGCGCAAATGAGCCTTCTCCCTCAGCAATCACGAGAGAAGTATTTGAAACAGTACGATATATTTAACATGTGGCGACTAGCTAAAGGAGCAAAAACTTTCTCCGAAAACGTTTTGCTGGCATATTTTATAGAATTATCTGAGACCAAGAAAGCAAGCACGCTATGGAGTACGTATTCAATGCTAAAATTAACAATTAAGATGAAGAAAGACGTTCATATCGACACCTATCATAAATTAGTGGCATTTTTAAAAAGAGCCTCATCTGGTTATAAACCAAAAAAATCGAAGGTTTTCACAGCATCTGAAATTGCAAAGTTTATTAATGAAGCACCTGATTCCGTATATTTAGCGGCAAAAGTAAGTCAATACGTGTAATTTTTTGTTGTTGATAAAATTGTACATAGTACTTACAATATTTTTAATTTGATTAATTTATTTACGATTATAAATACTTCTTTTGTTACAGGTTGTTCTTATTATTGGTATAACCGGAGCATGTCGAACAAATGAACTTACACTACTTAATGTCAATAACGTATCAAAATATTCTCATAATTCTGATGAATTGCTATTAATTAATGTACTAAATACCAAGACAAAAAAAGACCGCAACTTCGTTATTCGCAAGGAATATGTAAACATTGTTCAGAAATATCAAGCTTTACGTCCTTCTAACACCCCAATTGAACGATTTTTTCTACAATATCGCAACGGAAAGTGTATCCGACAACCTATGGGTCAGAATAAAATTGGCAGTATTCCACGAGAAATAGCAACTTTTCTCGGACTTTTAGAACCCCCGTTATACACCGGTCACTGTTTTAGAAGAACCTCAGCCACACTTTTGGCCGAATCAGGGGCTGATCTTCTATCGCTTAAGCGCCATGGAGGCTGGAAGTCTAATTCGGTTGTAGAGGGATACATAGAGGATTCAATCCAAAGTAAATCAAAAATTTGTAATAGTATCGTGGAGGCCATAACGCTGAAAGAACCTCTGTCAGATTCTTGGTCTCGCCCTTCTACATCTAAAATGAGCCCCCATAAGATTGGAAACAATAGCCCTCTCTCGCCAACATTTACGCCAATAGAATCCAATGAATCGGCACAACTATTTAAAATTACTGATACGAGTAGTTTACCACAAAACAGCGCACAATTCACAAACACCAACATAACATTACCTAACAAAAATATTAAACTTAACATAAGTAACTGTAGCAACGTTACATTTAATATTTCTTAATTATTTTCTACTTCTTATTATTTTCTTCAATTTATAGATTATCTTAATGTGTTTTAATTGAAATAAAAATATTTTGTCATTATAAATTGTTTTCTTTTTCATTTTGTCATTTCCTCGCTGAGGTGGGATGAAAAGTTACGTATTGCACTCGAGTGGAAAGATTTTTCACCTTGTGCTCGTTTGTTTCCCTCGCTGACGCTCAGGATTCTAATTTAGAATCACTCGCTGCGCTCGTGATTCAACTTTAGAATCCTTCGCTTGCTCGGTCATCCAAATCGAGCACGCGGTTAAAAAGGAACTTTCCACTCTTGTATAATAAATAACTATTAGCTCCATCTGTCATCATCATCATCATGTGAGTCCCCAATATGAGCATATACATGTATGTACATAAACATATTTCATTTACTAGCTATAAGAGAAAGAGAGAAAGAAAATGTGCGCGCGCAATGCTTTCTTTTGCTTATATCCCACACTTAACTTCCGTTCGCCTCACCCGATAACAGTTTTCGTAACGCGTTCGCCAGCTTACTCCCCAAGTCAAGCGTGCGTGAAGAAGTTTCACTTCAAAAATGTGTTACAACCTGCAGACATACGGACGGATGACAATCAGTTTAGTGATAGGGATCGTTATCACTCTTTTAAGGGTACTACTAGTTAGATTTCAGCCGAGGTTAAGCTGAATCAAGGAGATGTCTTTTGGATACCTGTAAAAATATATCAGTTAAGTGTTTCAATAAAAACACGACAAGACTTAATAAGACAAAAACCGAATATCACTAGCGTGAGTGTAACAATAGTTTAATTTAATGAAGATTGCAGTTCGCCGGAGGCAAGCGACGTAACGACCCCCTGAAGTAGCACACATGAAATTTTGGAGAATTATTTCGTGATTTATTATGACTTAGATGATATAATTGTGTTCTATACACTTGATTATTTTGATGGTGATTTATGTTCATAGCTCAGAGCGTTTTTTACTGATTTCAAACGAAAACCGTTTGTTTTTTTGTTTGTGGAAAGGATAACTCTTGATTTATGGCTGTAAAGGTGCTATTGCTCGGATATTCAATATACGTAAGGTGGGTAAATATCAATGTTTTGTATCTTAAGAAAATATTACTAGAAGAAATTCCATGCGGACTGAGCATCTTTTTGTATCTTTTTAAGGGAGGTTTGGCACAGCGCATTTTCTACTCGAATTGGAGCGCCTGTCTGGGGAAAAAACCTCCTCCTTACCGAAGACAGTACAATAACAGTACCTTTTGATGGTGTTGTGTTTCTGCTGGTGAGTAGGGTTCACGGGCTCCGTGGGGTAGGGGATATAGATAGGATTAAGGCCAGCAAGGTGGCGATAGACGGAGCGGCACATTTTTTGTCGCATCATCTATCTTCGCAACTCCAGCAACACTAAACATCAGGTGGGCTTGGATAATCTGCTGCGCCTCTTATAAAATAATCTGATAAAAATATTTGCTAACAAGTTTGTTAGTTTGCACTGGCGTTGAAGCAACATGCTTCACTATCGGAATGTGTGATTGTCTGATTTTAAAATATATATATTTGTGATTGATGACGGTTGATTTTAATTTTATTAATATATTTTATAATTCAATTCAAATATATTAATTTTGATAGAGGATATTTATATTACGTAAATTCAAGAAAATTTTATTTAAATAGTTTATTAGATAATTCTATAATTTTATTCATAAGAACACCAAGTATTGCGATACCCTGACAGGGTTCATGTAACGTGCTTTATAACATCTAATTAACCATCTCTGTAACTACATGAATGCAATAAATGGTTTGATATAGCCGGACAAATGCTTCAACCACCATGCTGCCGGTCGAGACCTCAAACGTTGCTTGTGCATTTGATCCTCTTTCACTTTGTATAAGTAATGGCATTAAGATAAGTATTGTATTTACTTATCATCAGAAGCCTATGTACTACTACTTTAAATCCAAAGTCCATTAAGAGAAAATAACTTAAAATTAACTCACAATCATAGAGATATATTTTTTTAAACATGTAACTACTGGATGTTTAAATCTAAAGAAAATATTACTAGAAAAAAAATCCACGCGGACCAGGCAGCAGACGGGACTCGAACCCGCACCGAACATATGCTACCGCGGCCCTGACGGCCGTGTCGAATTCTTTCTAGCCTACTTGTAAAGGTATTCATTTGACATTGTAGGTTACCTACAATGCGAAGAGATGGCGCTGCCTTACAGCTTAAGAAAGGCTGGAAAGAATTCGACACGGGCGTCAGGGCCGCGGTAGCATAATTGGTCAGATAAATTTTTGTTATTTTGCTCTTATTAATGAACTTTAATATATAATGTACATAAATAACAAAATTATGTCTAGAGTAGATTTGCCGCAGGGTTATCAAAATAATATATTTTAATAACACTAGACACTTACTAGTGCAATATTTAAATCAAACTCGTAAATCTGCCATATTGCACTTGTGTACAATAGTTTGTCTCAAATTTTATTTAGAAGGAGACCCTCAGTTATAAATGTATAACCGTAACTGGCATGTAACCTTCTTATCTTGTATAAAAAAAACTTAATCTCTCATTTGGCCGTAATGAGGATTGCTGTTAAGACCAATTGTCTTTTAATCCTCTTTCGTGTTCAGTTATTAACGGAGTAAGTACCGCTAATTCGAGTATGTTTACTGTGTGAATAGTCATTAGTGAGCACTTGTAAAGTAACAAACCAATTGCCGTACTCTAGATATCTATAATTGTGGAGAAGACTTTTTTATATTCACTATTTTATTGAGAAAATTTCGTGCTATGTAATTGTAAACTGACTTAGTGTCGCCGCACACGGGCCACCGACCACAACCACAAAACGCCGCCACCGGCATATTTCTTGTAGTTTTCATACATTTTATATAGACTCGCCACACACGATACGCCGGTGGTCGCCACACGCTACAAATCGTTGTTGCTCGCTTCTTGTGGCCCGCACCGGCCACTTAATGCGCCGATACAAAACGCCGCCACACGTCACTCGCGCGATTCCCCACCCCTCTCTCCCTTACCTTAGTCGGCCGCTGTCGCGCGCTTCAGCCACTTTAGTAGCCGCTTCTTGCTTCTCGTGGCGGCGTTTATGACTGCGGCGTGTGACCCGTGTGCGGCGACACTTAGTACAAGGTATGCTATTTTCCTGCAATTTTTGTTGCACATATTTATATATCTAGTATATCACTCATTTGAAGTAAATGTCAACAATCAAAAATATGTTAAGCTCAGCGTACTCGTTTTCACGCGTCTCGTGATGTAAGTTCTGTCGTCAATTCCGGATGACGGCGGTATAAAAAACATTTTTTTTTTAATATTTCTTGCATTAATTTTGTGAACTTACTGATAATTTTTTGAGAATTTACTTTTATCCAAACCTTATCCTTTTTTTTTTTTTTTTTTTTTTTTTTTTTTTTTTTGTTGACGGTGGAAAATGCATTTACGCACCATACCGCGCGCTTGCCAGGCGCGCGACGTGTGTGGGACTCCCCGGCGTGGAACAACGCCGGTCCTACCCACTAAAAACCACCGGTACCCTCCTCGGCCCTTATGAGGGCGCTCTGGGATCGGTGCACCTACGTGCGCCACTACACCAGAGCGTCCTAGGGCTGGCCCGGCCCAACGAGTGGACCGGGCGACGCGCCTATGGGGGGATTACTCTAGGGTACTAGGTAATCCCCAGACGGGGTGGCCTATGCCGAATGGCACCAAGGACGCGCGGCTGGCATGCCGCGCCCAGTCCACCTTAGGGCCGACGAAGACCGGCGGTCAAAGCCGCCTGTCTTCTTCGGCCCACCCGTCTACGCCGGAGGGGAGCGGCCAGAGCGTCCTCCTCCCGCTCCCTCTCCGCTGCCTCCTTCTGCCCCATCACAACCTCGCAGAAGGAGGCGGCAGCCTTCCATGCTCTCTCATTGCCAAGCATGGCTCGAACCATACTTGGCAATGAGAGCGCTCCACCGCCGAGCGCCGCCACCAACGTGCGGCGCTCGTTTCGCCAGGCCGGGCACACGATCAGTGTGTGCTCGGCCGTGTCGTCGGGGGAGGCGCAGTGATGACACCGCGGCAGCTCCTCCCGACGGGCGACACGGTGCAGGTAGTGGCCAAAGCACCCATGTCCGGTCAGTACCTGCACCAGGCGGTAGGTGAGGCTGCCCCGCTGGCGCCCTACCCACTCCTCCAACACCGGACGGATCGCCTCGATCGTCCGGTGGCCAGCGGCTGGGTTGGCGAGTGCCTCACCCCATCGGCGCAGAGCCTCCCTCTGCGCCTGGGTGCGGACCCGTTCGATCTCCTCCCGAACGGGCCGCTCGCCCCGCTCTCTCGCCGCGGCCCTGTGTCGATGCACCTGGGACAGAACCAGGGCATCGATCTCCCACGGGAGCGTACCTGCGAGGACGCAGGCAGCCCCGTGGCTGACCGTGCGGTAAGCCCGCACGGCCCGGGCCGCGATGACCCTCTGTGGCCTCCGCAAGAGGGCCTTCGTGCGGGACGTAAGGCACTCCGCCCACACCGGGGCTCCGTACAGTGCCATCGACCTTATCACTCCATTATAAAGTCGACGGCACGACGCCCTCGGCCCTCCCACATTGGGGAGGAGCCGTCCGAGTCCGGCTGCGGCGGCGCACAGCCGGGGAGCGAGGAGCCTAAAATGCTCCTCGAACCTCCACCGGGGATCCAGGGTCAGGCCGAGATACTTCATGTGCATCTCGACATGCACCTGGATCCCCTCAACCCGGACACGGAGCCCCGGTGGGGTCCTGCGTCTTGGGGCATGGAACGCCATGGCCCTCGTTTTATCGAGGGCCACCTCCAGCCCCAGGAGGCGGATGCGTCGGACGACCATAGAGGTGCCGACCGACGCAAGGTGGAGCACCTCCTCCCACTCCTTCGCTCTCGCCGCGACAAGGGTGTCGTCCGCGAAGCAGACGACATCCATTCGCGGCAAGAGCGAGCCACGCAGGACCCAGTTGTACCCCAGGTTCCATAATAGAGGGCCTAAAACGGAACCTTGGGGCACACCTGCCGCCACTGTCCACGACTGAACGCACCCCTCCGCGTCCTCGTAGAGGACTGACCTGTCCCGCAGGTAGTCCCGCACGAGGGCGCGGAGGTAGAGGGGCACTCGGTGGAATTCGAGCGCCGCCTCTATGCACTCGTGGGGGATGGTGTTGAAAGCGTTCGCGATGTCCAGGGACACCGCGATCACCACCTCCCCCCGTGCTGTGGCCATCTCAGTCCACCTTTTGAGGTGGATCCAAACCTTATCCTAATAATAACGAACACAATAAAAAAAGAGTTATCTAATTTGGTTAAGTCGTTCGGAAGTGATGCGCATATATACTTTTGCACGATTCAATTTTTTTATATCCTAAAATAATTAAAGCAAACACTAACCGTAAATTAGATATTCGAATTCCAAAAACTTTGCATGAATCAAAAACAGATACCTATCGAAATATCCTTAACAATTATCTAACCTCAACCTCTTTCAATTTTTGTTTGACATGCCCAAGTCAGCAGTGAAAACCGTTACCGCATCGGCCAAATTCCTCATTCAGTCTTTAAATATATGTATTAACATTATGTTATAGGTATTAAGGTTCAGAGTTGGATAGAGTTCATTTAAAAGCGAACTCTTTTACTTTCCTGTAGTAGGGCCAATCCTAAACGCCTGCCTGTCAATCTCTGAGACGCGTTTGACAGAATAGATCAAGCAAGGTGTTGTGACCGCCAAATACTATTTTATATTTATTATAACGAAGGCTGAACTAGATATAGATTTACAAGGTTAAAGATTTAGTGTGTCTTAGATCGTTATTTTCTAAGTCTTGGATTGTTATCTCTTTTCGATAATTAAAATGCAATAAAACGTGAGTATATATCAATATTTTTATGTCAGCTCAATATGTCAATATTTTTAAAATTACTCTATGAAAATATGAAACTTTTGAGTATCTTAGACATATTTTTTCAATCTCCACATCCTTTTTCATTAATAAAGAAGATAATGATACATTGAGAAGTTAAATTGTATATAGTCCAAAATGAAATAAAAACATCTGTGTTAAAAGTTGCAAGCTGGATGTTGTTCGATCTGATCTGACTTATAGAGGAAACACACAGTAGATGAAAAGTACCCTTTCAAAACTGATTTGACCACCTGCCTTTGGAATTCTTTAAAAATTAGATGGTGTTTCATTTAATCGTTGTAATTATCTTTACTAGGTTAAATGTTTCCAATAAAATAAAAGTGAAGCAATTAAAATTATTTTAGTTGTATTATTATACAATACAATCTCTTAATCAAAACCTCAGAGCCTTCTCCGTAAAACCAGGTAAACTAAAAAATCGAGAATCGATGTACGAATTGAAGGTGTATAATTATAAAACATCAAAATGTGAGTTGCGCGGTTTGGGCTAGTTATTAAAAGTCGGGGGCAAATGCGGTTATAATAGTTCTCGTGCGGTTAAAATGATAATAATAAGGGAATCAGATATATTTTAGTTTTTAGACGAGATCAGTTTTGCTGTGGTTTTTTTGGCAAATATTATGACTTGACATAATAGAGCCTCCTGAGGTTTATCAAATGACTTTAAATCAATTATAAGGACAATCTGAACATACCAGATTGGTCCAGACACGATATAGAATATATGATATAAGTGTTACCAGCCATCTTTGGCTTGTTGTGTCAAATTTTTTTATTGCCCTAAAACCCCTAGTCTGTAAGAAGGTATTTTCACTTTTGCCCTAATTTTGGAATAGTCATTAGAGGTGGATTTTTTCGATAGTAGTTATCGTTTTTATTTTTGCTGGGGCACAGACGTTCTCTATAAATATAATCAGGGAGGACGGACCATGTCTCATTAAGTAGGTCCTGTGAAAATTTGTGAGTGCTAACGCCTGTAAATGCAGCCGAGGCCAACAGCTTAACATACCTTCCTGAACATAGTGGCAGCCGAGATCAACAGCTAAACATACTTTCCAAAGCATAGTGGGGCTCGAGATGATACATTTTTTTGGTCAACCTTCCTATGTAACCGAGCATTGCGAAAAAACTTCACGATCGCGATCGCAAATTTGGAGCAAAAGAGCTTTCGTTGGATTAGGAATTTGTTATCATTATATTATTACATATAAAACAAATGCCGCATGTCATCTTACTGTTTTGATATTTGCGATGATCTCAAACATTGCTGTACGAATTTCCTCACGGTTGTCACTACCTGGGAGCACGGCAGTGCCTCCGCCAAGACGACAAGGCGAGCCAAGCGAAGCGCAAGGGCACTACCTACCTTATTTAGAAGTGCATCGTTTTTTGAACCCTTATAACTTGGGGTTTGGATTATACCAGATAAACAAAATTCTTTTTTTATGTTGGCAATAGCGGACTTATTAAACTTATCTTGTTCTATTAGTTTTCACGGGTTAATGCACAAAACTTTATTGATTTATTGATGTAGCAGCCTTTTCAGGTCTGCATCGTCAGAATACTGACATTTATTCAATTTTGTCGAGATACCTTCGAAAGGCTTTTATTGTGCGTTCGGTTATTTCATTGGAAGATTTTTAAATTTTTATTGTCTATGTATGAATTTATTAGTTAATAAAGTACTTTATTTAAAATTCTTATTTGTAATATTGAGTTCATTTATTTAACCCTAACTACCACCGGTTCCAAAATTGGGAGACCTTTCTGAGAAGAACCGGCGAAACCAACTCAGAGAGGCTTTCTCAAACGTTAATAAATAAATAAAGGTTCGTGCATTAACCCGTTAAAACTAGTTTTATTTAATGAGTGATATGCGTGAAAACCTAAGAAACAAATATACCTAGTTCTAATTGTATAGCTCTCCTACTTTAGATTTAGTTGGTTGCCCGCTCCGTAGAAAAAATGTCAGGCATACAAACTTCCAATTTCACCACTTTAAAAGACGATTTCTGGGATAAACACTATTCTATGACTTTACCCGGGACTCACACTATGTCTATACCAAATTTCATCTGATGATCATCAAAAATATTTTTTAGGGTATTTCTTAATGTCCTAGAAAGTTGAAATTTAGTATATAAGCTCTGTAACTTCACAAAAAAGTGGTGCTAACGTAAAAATATTAAAATAGATAATTTAATGACAAAAATTTAACATTCACATGATGATTCATTAAAACAACGCGAACGCGAGCAATAGGTAAGATTGGCTTGAAAGATGTTCTGGTGGATTTCATTAATACCCAGCAAAAAGTAGAAGGCCAAACTGTTTAAACTCAAGAGCAGGAAAAAATCACATCAAATGTCGGCTACCCAAATAAGTTGACCACTTGCTACTAATTTCGGGTTACAACACCATACAACAACGTGCCTTCCGTTCTCTCCTATGTTATTTCGCAAGTAATAGGAGCCGCCACAAAGGACGATTTCATTTCTATAATGAATACTCTTGTGACATTAGGATGTGGGAATAAATGAATTATGACGGCATTTTGAAAGCAACTATGACAAATCTCCACCAATAATTGTGTAATAATTATAGCAAGGTGCGTTTGAGGGTCTTCTTTTAAAATTGCTATGTCATAAGCTGTGCAATTTTTCATGGATGAATTTGATTTTGGAAATTAGCTTGATATTAAGAAGTTTTAAACACTGGGGAGCATATCTTATCATTTATTTCTAAGTTGTGATTATTTATTAGGTATTATGTATAATTTAATTATAATTTAAGTTTTTAAACTTTAGTTAATTATTATTAACGGTATTAGCTATGCCTAGTTTGGCATATATTCTATTCATAACTTTAAAACTAAGCTACTAAGAACTAACTAAGAACTCAAAATCGTTTTATTTGAAGACAAAGTGACTGTTCAAAGTTCTGTAAGGCGCTTTTGCATACAGTTATTAAAATGTTGACACGGCGCCGGTTGATATTATTTTATCGAATATAGCGATAAAGAATTAACACTCCTTGACTTTTTTTAAAAAAACTATTAGTCACCATTTTCAGGGTGCTGTGCCCAAAGGGTAAACCTTATGAGTGTTAATGTGGCATCGATTAGATGTGATCATAGGAATAAGATTTATATAAAAGTTTTTCTTCATAGTATAGTACTCTGATTCTCTTCCACAACCATTGAAGATTTATATTATGGTATGTACCTATCAAGTATATTTTTTTTTATTTATAATCTAATATCACAATCATATCTGGTCCGTGATTAAAAAGTTTTTAGTGTTATTCAAGTATCTTATTGAATATCATTATGATGATTCAAATTTTCTGATCAAGGTTTAGGATATTATTATCTATCCATATTTTTAGATGAGTTTTAAACAAAACAATATAATGTTAATAAAGTTTGTGTTATTAAATACTATACAGGCGTGATATACAAGATCATACAGTTTTAAAATGAATTCATGTTAGAAAAAATCATCATAGACGCCGAAGAATTCAGTAGACTATAATGCCCGGTGACTAATTTTAACGGCGCCGGCGCCACTGCGCTTGTATATACCGGCTCCATTGACCACAGTGTCCAACCGCAAACTAATCAAACAACCACTCATTATACCGTCATTTTTGGGAATCATCTGGGATAGACGATGGAAACGAGAAAGTTGCAAACGATGAGGTAAATTAGAGAAGCAAATTTGTAAAGCATCAACTGCCTAATATCCGAATGCCTCTGAGAGCAATCGAGTGTAGTAGAATAATGATATTTGAAAATAAAGAGAAACAGAATTAATATTACGCAACATCGTTCACGGAAGATTAAAAAATAGATGATTTTTATTTAGTTTTAAAAAATAACAATTTGAAAGAATGTCAATCAATATTCATGACTATGTAAAGTTAAATACAGGTTTTAGTTATATTTTCTTTAGATTTAAACATCAAGAGATTTAAGTTTATATTAACTAATATTATTATAGATTATGAGCTTTTAAGCTCGAGCGTCGTCTAAAGCCTAATGATTGGGCTGCTGTCCTCTGTTTTTTTTGAAAAACGAATATACAGCTTGAGTACAGCGAAGGATTGTCTATTCTTCGTATTTACTCTTTGAAAAAATTATGAGGTGTTTACGTTCGACATGTCAGAAATTATGGCGTCCTTTATTTGCGGGAACCATTTCGGCAGACCACCTATCATTACAAGGAGAGCGATATTTATTTATTTTTTACCTTACATTTTGTGAATGGGATGTTACGGTTGCAAATATGTTTCTTAATTAGATGTAGTTGTTCGAAAAAAAACCAAAAGCTTTGAATGGATATAAACTGAACTTAGCGAGAAGTGGTGATTTGCTGTAGCTTTTTTTAGATTTTTGAATACTACTACATTTACCCAAATAAGTCCTATTGTAAAAGTTTTTTCTTTATATTTTATGATAAAGGAAATGATGTAATTTCATTCTTCCTTTTTTTCGTCTCAGTCGAGTATTTTTTACCTTATCAAAACATCATAGACTTTTCTGATAAGACATAGAATGACTTCGAACTATTTTATTTATAATGGCCTCACGATTATTAAATTAAATCCCTCAAAATCAAGAAAGGGCATCTGGGTCTAGGAATCCTCACATGATCCTAGTATGAGGCGAAGGTCAAAATAAATGTGCCAGATAAATTGACGAGATTTCCCTCATAGGTGGTCCTAACTACCGTTTAAGGTACTTTCTGTGTACGATAAGAATTTTATTGCCTTAGGCACGTGCTGTTAAACGACATTACTGCGTTGAAATGCTTTAAAATGAAGATTCAATTACTTTAAGAATAAATGATATTCTTCCACTTTGATTATCTATTTTATTAAAAATAACTCATATTTTATTTCAAAAACAAGGATCACAGTTTTACTTTTAAATCCTTGAACATAGAGGATTTTCAGTTCAAATTTCAACACGTCTGGGGAAGTACATATATTCCACAAAGAACACAGTTAAGTAACACTATTGTTTCTTTGTGTAAGTTGTGTTGTTTATCTGTCGGTGCAACTTTGTCATTGATGAAGCATAATATGTTCCACATAATGAGATACAACATGTTTTTAATTAAATCAATACCATATTTTCACTATAGGAGAATGGTTAAAACTTAGTCCGTAAAAATCCTGCTTGACGCCTGAACTGAGTGGACTTTTTATATCTTTTTTTTTAGATCTATAAATCATGCAATTATATACTTAATTTAAAATATAACAAACCTTTCTTTTGACATTCAACAAGTTTCTTATTTGAAAATTTCAGCATCAGATTGCCGATGCGATAGTAAAAAATCTTATTAGGTGGTGGTGTCTTATTCAAACCCCTGACTTGGTTACTTACATATAATTTGTTCGCTTGATAATTTATATTGATTTTGCGCAAGAATTACAGAACAAACAAAACGTTCCAAAAAGTCGAAAACTTCCTAGATTACCGCAGCCGCTCAAATCACCTGCCACAGTAGATAACACCCAAAACATTAACCCAAGGGTCCGCACGACTTTTGCCTCAAGCAAGTCACTTATTAAGGATGCGCCGAGCACCTGTGTGAATATTTCCATAATCCTCCTAATTAGAGGTTTGCAGATCTTCCCAAAGGCAGAAACGGTTGGGCCTTTACTGTGGAGGCAATAAATTGTTCGACATTTGACCCCGTGGAGCAACTTTTTTGGGAATTTGCCCTCGGGTTGTCAGGGTCCAGCGAGGCGCCTGCACAGAGTACTGCACTAGTTCAATTAAATATAATTTTAAAAAGAAAACATTTGTGTATGTTTATTCATGTATTCCTAATTGAACAACATTATTAATTGTAATAATTTTTACATTAATTTTACAAGCAAATTAATTAAATAAGTAAACTCGGTTTTCTGTACTTTTAGAAACACAGACTTTGTTACTTGTCTTGAATACTATAGTATAGGTATATTTCAATAGTTTTTCCCTAAGGAGTTTCGTAACTCGAGTCTTAGTTTCACACGACAGCCTGTGATGGCCGCATAAATCCACCCACAGCTCGGCTGCTCTGTGTTCACTAATGTCGGACATATTTATCGCGGCGATCGTCAACCGTGGCGGCTTGCCCCAGGGCTCTCCGCCTCAGCCCCGACTCTTTCCCACGTGCCCTGAATGCTCGGATTGCGTGCGACTTCATCTACTAACGCTACGTGTACAGACAACGAATCCGTGCCGCCATCAACCAAAACTTTACCTTCACCCTTCACTTTAACATCACCAGTATAATAATTATCCTCTTTAAATATTTTTTCGGCTGTGGTTTCACTAATGGCCGTGTAACGTCGTATGGACACACATGAACGGTCGCCGATGCTGCTGCAGTGGGTCTACCGTTTGCTTGAGGCTAGTTCTTGATTCTCACCTTAGACTTTTACGACCGTGGGATTTTGGTGCAATGAATTTTATTTGAGATTTTTATAATGATAAGGGATTTCCTTTTTCTTTTTATATGAGGAGCAAAACTATGTATCTTTATTCAATTATTACGCAGTATCAAAATATAATTATTAAAACGCATTTATGTACGCAAACATTAAAGAAATTCCAGCGCATCAAATTCCATAGCCTGGTGTTGAGAAAAAGTAAAACAGGGTAAAAGTTCACTGTAATAGCTGTATTCATGGTAATAACGATACTAAACCAGAGGTGATTACAAGCGTTTACCGAATGATTCGGTAATCGATCGGTAATATTGGGAACAGCAGGGTTGAAATTTAAGGAATTTCTCAAGGAACGTCAGCTGGTAATGATATCGTCTGGACCACATTACGCTTTCGAGAATTTTAGAGTAAATATAGTGTTTAGTAAAATCGTAGTAATAATAGATTGTCTGATACTCTCGATGGAGAATTGGAGATTCCAACAGACGTATTAACATTTTTAGCTTAAGTAAAAAATAATAATGCTGAGTATCGCCATCTTGTAAATATCTATTATGAATACTTATTTAACTTCTTGGTTTTATTATTACCTTGTATTTGCATGTGGTCGTTGCCAAATGAATATCTGCTTAGTGCAAAAAATATTACTTCAAGACATAACTAGCAGTTAATATTAATTGACGACCTCCGTGGCTGAGTGGTTTGTACGCCGGGTTTCATGGTGTCGCCAATTCGAGAGGTCCCGTTTTCGAATCCCGGTGGGGGCAGATGTTTGTGTGATGAATACGAACATTTGTACTCCAGTCATGGATGTTTAATGTGTATTTCTATATAAATATACTTATATATGTACAGTAAATGTATTCTATCCGTTGCCCTAGAATCCCTTAACACAGGTCTTACAGTTCGTACTTTGGGGCTAGGTTAATAGGTATGAGTGTTGGAAATATTTATTTATTATTTATTTAATACTGGATGACATATTTTTAACAACCTGTGTTCACCGTTACAAACCTGAGATTCGCATAATATCAGTCTTTTAATTCATATTTTAATTCGAAAATTCAGTTAAGTAGTCATAATAATGAAAATTAAGAAAATCTCAAAAAAGTGCACATAGCAGATGGTTTGACAGCGACGATTGTCTTGCAATAACATATAGGATATATAATAATGACTAAAGTTATTAAGAATTAAAATTTTAAGAGACATGAATTTAAGAATTTCGTTTCGTAGGTACAACGTTTTAATAATGTTAAGACTTAGTGGGTACACATGATAATGCGAGCTTCCAGGAACATTTCAGATTCTCTTGATCCCAATTATTAAAGAGTTCATAAGTTTGCCAGTTTAATCTAAAATCCATTTCGCAGCTTTGAAATAATCATTAGCGTCGGCGTGCGTTCCGTAACCACCCCAATGCTTTTTCGGCTCGTTTAGTTACGGCCTACCACCAATTAGGGTCAATTTTCGGCTAGCACAAAGGGCTCGTGTTGTCCTAAACATCATTGGTAATTAAAACAAATAGGGTCAAAAAGGACCCGCCCGAGGCGCCACGGGGCGGCGACGACCGCGCGACTCGGCGTCGCCGCGGGCCCCCAACCCCCTCATTATGAACTTAATCTAATTATTGAATTCGTACAATGTTGTGTTTACATTTTTTTTCTCATTTGCCACACTATACTTAGGAGTGGATGCGTAAGCGCTAAATGGCACGTTTAAAGCAATATATCATATGAAGCGAGTCACTGCCGCGCCGAAGGATGTTTTCTCACGATGCCTACCTTCGCTTTTTTGAGGACCAAGTGTTTGGGTTTTGGTCTTGGAGATTGAGGCGGTCTGGGATTATTATATGGTTAAGTTCGCCTCTAGATGATTGTCACGATCTTATTCCGCACTACCTGTGTGCCTAGTCAGCCGTAGGGGCATTTTGTTTTATTTTAAAGTTGAAGAACATTGTACATAATAAATTTTTGTTGAGTATATGTTGATTATTTTTTTATTGATTATTATTGCTTCAGTTTTATCTTTTATGCAATATAAGGCAGCTCCATATAAGGCGTTAGATGGAATATAAAAAATTAATACATTGTTTTTAAAATTAAAGGAAAATATTTTTACTGGTGTAATATTCTCTAATGAAACTAAAATTGTAATAATACATGTATCGAAATTTAAGATGGTGCAAAATTTCATGGCGATCATTACATATTTTAAATGAAAGCAGCGAGAAACCTTTGTTATTACTAACCAACAGTTTCAAAGTCATGCATCCACCGTCTAATATAATTTTAAATTACACGCAACTTATTATTGACAACTCATTTAAATAGCTGAAATAGCTGAGCCGAGAGGGCCGCAGGCGCATCGAGGTCTCGGCTTTCTTCGGCTATTCTCGGCGAGGATCCGGTGATACCATCCATCACTCGCAGTAACGACCTCTATGCAAAACGCTGACGTTGGCTGTCAACCTTTTGGGAATACTTAGAGATGATACAAGGTGTGACAATGGTGACTTTGCTGCTGCCACATTTTAAGAAAACGTTCATTCGAACATTTGTTCTTTTTGTGTGATGAAAAAGTTGGTAAATAAACATTTGACCCAGTTGATGTGGTGGACAAGCGGCTATACCAGAAAATGGTTGTGATTTATGATATCTGATAAATTGCGTGATATTTAGGCTCTAGTTGGAATACTTTTCGGCCAGATTTAATAAAATAAATCTACTTTTCAGTGATGTTGCTATTCTATGGGTGAGTTAGTTTCCGACTGGCAGGGTGAGGAAAGCTGATGCGGCACTTTTTCAGCCAGAGCCGAGCCGGTTTTCGGCCGCATTAGCTATCTAGACGACTATAAACTACTTACTTCACATCCAGTTTGTAGGAATGTAAACTGCTGCGCCTTAATTAAAAAAAATAGTCTACTACTATTCTTTCGTCACCTTTACTTCCTCATCTTTTTTTCATTTTTTTATAATACTGGCTAGTACTGTTTCTACACACTGTAGAAACAGTACTATCGCTATGGTAGGTATACGCTTTGAATTTTTATTAAGCTTGGATAGAATATTCTCAGTTGAATGTTTCAATTAAAGTGTTTAATTCATTGCTTTTTACCTATCTTATCCTGATAAATAACAAATTACTAAATTGACGTTTTAAAGTGTTTAATATCCAAATCAAATTTGAGTGCAGCATTTTTTATTTATTAGCAAAGAATACGATGACCTGATAATGCGACCGACTAAGGTTTCATTGGATCACACAATAAAAAAATACGCATTCAATTCTATGCCTTAACATATTTGATAAGAAAAGATATTATTGTGCTTATCATAAGTACAGATGTTATGTAGTGTCATCGAGATTTTTTTCCCATTCACTACATGTTAATTTCAATAAATTAAAATAAATGGTTCACTAGTTACTTGCTTCTGAATTAATAATTGTTCAGTGTACTGAAAGTTCATCACACATATTATTGTCTTAATTACACCCATTTCTTCAGTTATGCTGCATTGATTTATTTTTTTCATAAGCATCAACTCTATGCGATTCCAACTCTAACTTTTATGATTTCATTTCATAATTTATACATACGTCTGGATCATTATTTACTGTTTCGCCCGGGGGACATGGTTGGGGTCAAAAGATGCCACCACAAAAAATCACTGGACGCCCGTATAATGGACTCGCCTTTATGTTACGGCATTAAGGAATGTAATTACACGAAGACGATTTGAAAGCCATTTATAAATGGATTGTGCTTGATTTTTAATGCGCACCCATAATATGAAAAGAATTATTTTGCTTATTATAATTTTGGTATTAATGTTATACGACGACGAACACAAATTAAAATTAAAGCTATTTATTTCTACGGCCATACTTTCTCGTTTTGATTGGTAGCAAAAATTTTAGGAAGTCCTTTAAGAGCTGATTCCAATCTCTGACAGCTTCGTCGTCGGATATCGTTTTTTAGGTCACTGTTTATATTTATAAATAAACAAAATGAAGTTACACAAGAGTACAAATTGACAAATCATTTATTCTTGATGAGTTTTTTTATGCAAAAGGGTGGCAATAAAGCATATGACCCGCTACCATTATCTATAAACGCTTGCAATTTTCACCGCGGATTCCGCGGTGGGAATTAAAATTTGTATTTTAATTTGAAATCACATGCGGATTAAGCAATGAAAAGTGAGTTTGTTTCTGCAGAATAGCACGGCTGTATTATATTTATAAATTATTTTCGATTTACAATAAGTTTTCGCATACCTGCATGAACATGGAAACGCATTCACAATATACCTACGTCACCGGCAAAAATTGCACGTAATCACATCAGTGCAAAAATACAGTTTCGGTAATTCGTATCGCGTTCTCGAAAATTTTCAAAAAGGGAACATAAATATATCAAATGAAGAATGAAGTCCGTTCGGGGTCCAGCTCATTAATGCTCATTTGGTCGGATATTTACAGACTAATTACGTTATGGTGTGGCTTATTTATTGTGCGCAAGCGTCCCTGATTCATTGCGTCTTAGCGCTGCGTCGTTACTGTCAAACTGACAGTATATTTCAGGGGCAAATATTAAGCGAATTTTATTACCACTTGAAACTATCGACTGGTTTTGCGACCCGAAGCGGTTAATAGACCGGTTGCCTACTTAATATTTTATGCAATTTGTCTGCTGTCTTTCGGGGTAAATAAAAAAGTGCGCCTGCGTCGACTGTTTGACAACGCCATTTACAATAACTATGAATTATTGTTGTTCTTTGTGATTCTGTATTTTGTGTTACATTTGTGTGTACAGAAAAAACAACTACGTATTAATTTTTGAAAAATAATAAGTATTTATATTATTTCAGAATTCAGATGACGACCTCCGTGGCCGAGTGGTTGTACGCCGGATTTCATGGTGTCGCCGACTCGTGAGGGTTCGAATCCCGGTGGGAGCAGATGTTTGTGTGATGAATACGAGCATTTGTACGGATGTTTTACATGTATTTCTATATAAATATGCTTATATATGTACAGTATATGAATTCTATCCATTACCCTAGTATCCCATAACACAAGACTTACAGTGCTTACTTTGGGGCTAGGCTAATTGGTGTGTGTGTTGGAATTACTTATTATTAATCATTATTAGATAAAATACTTTCAAAGTTTAATTTAAAATAATAGTGATACACGGCAAAAAAGGATTTCTTTAAATAAGGAAAACCCATTTCTTCATCAATTTCGTTATTAATTATATTGCTTGGTTTTATGCAATATTTTTGGAGCAAAAATACTGCTCTTCTACCTCTCAGTATTTTCTTTTTGTAAATAATTAAGAAAGATATTTTTAATACAAGACTTGCTTAGTATAATATCAATTGAATCGACTTTACTTAAATCAAGAAATTCTATTTACTCCTTGAATTAAAATGACCTAAGAATAACTACAAATTACTTAGATTGAGATATGTTTTCTGATGGAAAGTGGAAGGTGGAATAACAGAGAATAACTCTTCAGAATACTTGCCGTGGTACAAACGATAGCTTAGAAACGCCACGTCACGGCGTTATTGAAGGGGCTCGAGGTGTTTAGTCACCTCCTCATCGCAAAATTGTAGTGAATCAACCTCGGGATCCTTAAGAGCGCGGGCTCTGATCCAAGCACGATATGCGGCTTGCTTACGCGAAACAGCTTCAGCACAGTCGCGATTGCACCAGAGGTTACGTTTAGGTACCCCTACGGATGAGATTAGGATGAGGAATATAGTATTCCATACCCATTATAATCTCCTTGTTATAAGGAACATTTTTTAAGAATATTTTATACTATTACGAAGAAACTATTGTCGGGAGAGGCTCATTTTCGTGGATCCAATAAATATGTCTTAATTCAAAGCAAGTTGTCTTTATTAAAAAAAAATATTTTTACCGCGTAGGACGACATAAAAAATCTAAAGTTAAATTATATAGGTCATAGTGCTAATGAAACCCTTTGTATACGATACCCCACATTACACAATTATCTCAAAATTTGGACCTCCGTTCCTTACATAAAGAACTTTCCTGCTTTTTTGATTAAATATAAAATGTATGGCTTTTAGATTTCTCTCATCGCTACAAATTATTTGATCACCCATACAATAATATGACCGTTACACACACAGTTGTTTAACCTTGATGATTGTACAAATGCATGTATAGTTTTAAGATATTTCATTGTATTTGCAATATGAACGATATTGCCAAATTTCATATTTGTAGCTCAAAGGAACGTACCCTTTCAATTTTGAATCCCTTGTGAATGTCGAAATATACGTTTTTTGCAACATAAAGGGCCGTATCTTATTTGTTAATTAACTTAGAAGTTTGATTTTTTACACCGCTTTTAGAGACTGTAGACTTGAGTATATAGTTTAAATTTTAATACGATACAAAAGGGTCTTAACAGACATCCCTATGTCCAGACGGACCGACGGACAGACGGACAACAAAGTGATCCTTTACGAGTTCCGTTTTTATACAATAACGGTACGGAACCATAAAAAAGAATAGGTTAGACTAATTAAGCATTAGTTAGTTTACATCAATCAAATGACATTTGTGATTTGGTGAACCAAGTTAAAAAAACAAGATTTATTCTAAGGCCCACTTGCACCTAAATTCTAAATAACTTTTTTTACCAAACCAAATTATGAAATAACTTTTTTTTAGCTTTTAAGCTTATTATGTTGGACCTCATTCCATCTCTATTTAACTCCAAACATTTGACAAAGATGGAATGATATAATATATCATTGCATCTTTGTCAACAGTTAATTGTTGTTGGTGCCAGTTGCCCTAGTTTATTTATGATTGTGTTAAAGGCAACCGTGACTGACTGATTGATCTATCAACGCACAGCTCAAACCACTGAATGAATGGCGCTAAAATTTTGCACACATAATATGACTATTATAATGTGCATGCGCTTAAAAAGGATTTTCCGAAACTCATCTCCTAAAGGGGTAAAACGGGCAAGCGAAGCCGTGAGCAAAAGCTAGTACCCAGGTACATAAATTTCTTCTACTCGCGAATTGAATTAATCGTACTGAACATAACAAAGGTCTAATTTACATTCCTTGATCATGTCTAGATACGGCGTTGCTCCCGTCACAGCGGCTAGCTTCGGTAAGGAAAGGAAGTACGCCACAATTCACAGCCTTAGTAAAACACGCCCGCACGAAGATCTGATAAACTGTTTCTAGTACAGATGCAGGAGAATGTTTTGTAATTTACCGTTGTTACAGAACTCCCGTAACTAAGTTGGCTGAAAATGAATGACTTATTGAGCATCCTGACACTTGGTAAATTTACCATTCGATAACATTTTGTAACGGTTAATAAAGCTGAAGTGGCAGTGGGCTGGTCATATATGCTGTAGACCGGAAAGCCGCTGGGGCAGACGAGTCCTGGATTGGAGACCGCGAATCAGCAAAGGTAGTGTGGGGCGTCCTGCGACTAGATGGAGCAACGACATCCGAAAAGCAGCAGTTAATGACTGGATTGACCCGTCGACGGGGTATGCCTTGGGTGCTTCAGGAGAAACTTCTGCCGGGGATAACGTGGAGATAAAATGCATTCGATATTATCGACCGATAATCTAAAAAACCCTTTTAATAACAGTTTTTAAATGTCGATATCCCATTTGTTCACGATGCTGAAAAGGCCCATCTTCAAAAGAAATAAATAAATAAGTATCTTTTTGTCACGTCTGTTGCATGTCTGCTAACCCTAACTCAGAAACGTGAACATTATATTGTATTCAAGATAATTCTGTACTATTATTGCAATAGCATTAGAATTATGATAACACAACATTTTAACAAGAATTTCATTTAAATTACTTTTGTAGTAGGTTCAGAGAATAATTCCTTGAAGACAAAGTCAGATCTCGTGCAAGTGCAGCCATCAAGTCTAGCAATGAACAACTAACAAATAAGCATTCTTTATAAACTAATTTATCTAAGCTAGTTAGGAACGATAGCAAATTTACAATCAATTCAAATGCTTATTAAATTTGGTGACGTTCATAACCATAAATTTTATAGTTATATTTTTTTAAGCATTATATCATTAACTGCTAGATGTTTAAATCTAAACTCACATTAATTTTCTATCAACAACAGCCTATTAATATCACCATTGCGGGGGCACAGGCCTTCTCTATGGATGGAATAAAGAGATTGAGCCGTGACCCATGACACGGGTCCAGTGTGGATTGGTGGGTGCTAAAGACTGCATATGCAACCGAAACACTTAGTAATTTTTAACAACTTAAATAATCTATTATTTTTTTTATAGAAAAAAACAAGTTTCTATTTGTATAAGATAAGATTTTCATAAGATTACGTATCCAAACAGATAATAATCATCAGATTCAATATGTCGTTGAAGCCTATTACTATGAAAAATCGTTACGCTGAATCAAGAAATTTTACCTTGCATTGATCACGAACCGATGACTAATTTGAATGCGAAGCTCATGGGAACGACCGAATCGGGAATCGAACCGGGCTCGTCACGTCTACAAATTACAAGGCGGCGAAGGACGTGCCGCTATAACCAGTAATTTTGACATACGCATGTGACATTACAGTGACCTCTCTGTTTTACTACGTCAAGCATAGTACCGGACTAACTCTATGCCTTCGTTAAACAGACGCTGAACTAAAGCGAGAGTAAAGCATGGATTCACCTTTATACTTAGCCTGCGCCGAGGAGGGACTTTTGTCCTTTTTTGTCCGTCAAAATAAATCGCTTACAACTTTATCGAGTAAGCAAAGCGAAGGATTAAAAGTACATATTAGTATACATTAAGAATCCAAAGTAAGTTGCGAATGATTTTTGAAGTGAAACTTCTTTTGGGATAGGGAATGGAAAAATCCTACGGAAAATATGAAACGGAAATGCGTCACAATCGTCATACGACTATATATATGTGTAGGGAAGGTTCCCGACGAGCATCGAAGTTGGAGGGTAACTCAGCGAAGGCTGAAACGCTACGAGCGTCACACGCGACAATATCTATATATGTTATGTCCCAAGTGATAATGCGGACAGTATTCATAATGCCAGGGCAGTATTCATAATGCCAGGGCAGTATGAAGAATGCCCAGCCATATCGGGCCAAGTTATTTTATTTACTCTAACAATTACAATCTAAACTCACCTATTTATCACATTGCCCTTTATTAATAATGCCCGACGGCTCGTCGTCCATGTAATAAGTCAGTGTTTGAGATAGCTTGAATTTATCGCTTGGACCGGGCAGTATGAATAAATTCAAAACGTTGGTACTATTGTCAAAATGACAGATGTCTCAACATTTTGTGTTTGTTTAGAGATCTTGGTAAATTAAAAATAGTATGGGCATAACACTTAGAAGAAAATATAAATAAATAATATAATAATAATAAATAAATATTTCCGACACTCACACCGATTAGCCTAGCCCCAAAGTAAGCACTATAAGGCTTGTGTTATGGGATGCTAGGATAACGGATAGAATACATATACTGTACATATATAAGTATATTTATATAAATACATATTAAACATCCATGACTGGAGTACAAATGCTCGTATTCAACACACAAACATCTGCCCCCACCGGGATTCGAACCCGAGACCTCTCGAGTCGGCGACAGCCATGAAACCCGGCGTACAAACCACTCGGCCACGAAGGTCGTCAAATGTGGCTTTAGAACAGTCTTTAATTTAGAACCGACTTGGTGAACCCCGACACGCCGTGGTCTTGGTCTACCCTACCTCTAGAGTGTTTTCTAGAGCCCGGAGGCGCGGAGGGAGAGCAGCCCCCGCCTGTTGTGACAAAGCCGCAAGCATCGCGCGACCCATAGCGCCTGAGGCTGTGAAGGAGCCGAAGGTGTGAAGGAGAGTGATGCTTGTGAAATGTAATGAATTTTTCAAACAAACTGCACTGAAACTACTATAGACTATAGTTTCTAAATGTAGCCCTTTGTAAATTGATCAAAGTAAAACCGAAGTCTGATTATTTAAATTTTAAAAATAAATACTACACTAAACATGTTTTTATTATTACTCTACCCGATAATTGATTTCATTTCTTGTAATGCTCGGTCTATCTAAGTATTCATTTGAAAGTATTAAACATACTTTACATCACTCTGCCCAATAGGCACTGGGCATTATTCGTAATGCCCGGACAATGTGCTAAATTGTTTGGTTATAATCACATTGCCCGCTTTAATTGGGCGTTATTCGTATTGCCCGGGCATTATGAATAGTGCCCGACTAATCATTTTGTCCATAACATATACATATGATACCTATATGATAAGATGTGTGGTCCGTGCACACTATTTGTTTTGGGTATCGCAAACCTTTATGAGGTACGGCGGCCGCTTACCAACAGGCGGGCTATATGATTGTTAGGTATGGAAATACAGGAGAACTTGTTATGTAACTTTTACGCCTGAAAATAAAACTTATGATAATGAGGGTATGATTATCCTAGCACATGAATGTCTTCAATTATGATATTAGTATATAATTTTTATTTGGATTGATTTGAGCGCAGTGAATGCCAAAACTATGAATCCAATATCAGATTGCACATAATTAATATCAATAAACACTTATAGCCTTGGGTACTTTAAAGCATAAATGTACATTAGTTTGTAGTAACTAAGACTAACTGTACCTAATCAGATAAATTGTATATCATTAAATGTTACTAGTTAACTTATTTCATTGCTCATTGCAAAACAATGGCAGCACAACCTTTGATAAAACTAAAAAGTAAATCAAAGTTTCTGACGCAGCCAATAACTTTGTATCACCATTATCAGTTTATTAATGTCCAGTCTGTTAGGGCATAGGGCTTATGACGGAATGGGAAGACTGGGCCATGACCCTACTAGCGGGCCCAGTTCGGATTGGCAGGTGAAAGACTGCAGACGGTTCTAAAACTCAGAGGACCTCGAGCTAAGAAGTTTTTGGTGACTCATTAAATAACAGACCATTGCGAAAGTTGCCAAATTTCCACGATCACAGGAATTTTTTATGGAGACAAACAATTTCACAATAACTATAGGTATAACTTTTAACGGTGTATTTATTTCCTACTACTATTACACTATTGGAACGGGTAGGTTATAAAAGCGATTTTTGAAGTTATACTTCTTTAGGCGCGTTATGAAAAAATGATGAGAGTGAAATTTTAAGATGCGCGCGCATCACTGTAACACAAAATTTTAACAGCATGCGTTACTTTTGTGTTTACCGCACATTAAGAAAATCTACCAACAAAATAGAAATAGAATCTCTATTTAGTGGGTGCAAACGACTGCATTGTCAAGGCCTATCAAAAGTATTTATTAATCTGGAACAACGGAACCAAAGCGCGATTCAGGAGACTACAGCGCCATCTCTTGACCATTGGTGTAGTAGAACCAAAAACCACATCTTTATTTTTTGTAATAAAGTAACAGTTATAGGTATTCATATTTATAATATTTATCCACATGTTTCTAGTTTGTATATTCGGAATACGTGTTTGAGTTTCATACAAATGCAAATCACATATGTTCTAATAAATTATATTCAGTAGCGATTTTAATTGAATTTAATTTTAATTTAACGATGCCAAAGAAGGATAACTTCTCACGCGCCTACATAAGTACACGCACCCATTTTTTTTATCATACAATGTTATTTGTCATACTTATATGTGTGGCAGGTAGAACTGCTGTACCAGCTACTTTCACGTCTGGACTTCACCATCACTTAACATCAGGTGGGGTGGAGTAATTTGTCGGACTTATTTATAAATATATATATTATGATTATGTGTTTTAAGAAACTTTCCAAGATTAATGTAAAATGGCATAAACAGCACATTGCACCCGTACAACAAGCATTCTAATGCATTTTGTGATAAGACCCTTATGTGTTATCATACATTAATTTCCATGCGCACAGTTCCACTCGACGGATCACCACACCGTATCATCACAATCGGGGACCAGGTATCGTACCTGGTTTCCGACCTCGTCAGAAAATGTATACGCCACGTTACATAAGGCAATCAGATAGCGCCCCCGAGTGGGCGTACTATGGGCGGGCGCCACACTCTAAATTCAAATTACCAGTTACTCACGCGAACTAGTTGTGAGTTGCGTAGATAGCAATAAGATTTTAACTGTAAGTACAAATTATAGGATACGCGGTTTGCGGAACGTATGTAAGTACTCAGATATATTTAACTACGGAGAAGTCAAGCGGGTCTGTAATATACAATCTCACGGTCATGACGGAGGGATACTTAGTTAAAGCCGTGAAGAAGCAATATGCAGGTCGGCAAGGTGAGGATTGCTGGTGGAGGAGAAGAAGATAGAGACATTATAGTAAGTTTTTTTTACTTTACTGTCAATCAATCACAAATATAACCGCGTTATCAAACACACAGGGACAGATGTATTCGCGCCATTAGACACAGAAGGAATGGATTTATGTAATTAGTAAACTGTGTAACCTCAGGGATGATCCTTTGTTTTTGGCAGTCACCATACCAGTATAGATTCCATTTCACACATTTTTTCATCTGTTAGCATGGTTATTTAATATATTTATACACTTTTCTTTCTTATCTTTCATTATTAATTCCTGGAAACGACCAATTTCAAAAATATCACGCACTATTCATCATTTCGTAAATAGGTATCAGAATCCCATCTTACTAAAATCACTATTCCAGAGTACTGGACACTTACCGGGATTTCTCTATATATTCACTATATACTGTTAATTACTTAATTTTATTGTATTTCTTCGATTTTATTTATTTTAGGCCTTATTTAGTTTATTTATTTTCTTGACATTTGTGACACGTTAATGTTTTTATCCGTTGCCATAGCTACCCATGACACTCTCTCCAACTACGGCTATGCCTTTTTTAACCTCCACAGACCACCTACTTTGATTATTTTTAGTTCGATTCGAATCGTGTCCAAATTTAAATGGTTCCGGACCTATAAAAGGCCGAGCCACCCTGATCTTTCAATCATTTCTTCGGCAAAAGTTGCCATATTTACTTTAGCTCGCTACCGAGCTCTAAATTAATAGAAGGCCTTGTATCGGGGCCGACTGCCCCGGGACTCAAGAAAGACCTCAAAGCTCTACAGCACCCTTTGGCTTACTAAACCTTACTCTACTCTCTTCTCTATACTTTGAACCTCATCGGCGGGAGTGCCGCCCGGTCTCCAGCTTCATCATCCGACTACCAGCTGCGCCTGCCATTCATCAGCAGCTTCTGCCACCGGCCGATATTCGCCGGCCAACTTACCAGCATCGCCTGCCAGCCACCAGCAAGGCAGGCCAAGAATTGGGAGACGCCTCACCAGGAGCGCTTCTGCCTTCAGGGAGCGTCGTCCATCTGCCTGCAACACGGCCTTCCGCTCAAGCCGCCCCTGAAGATCGCCGACGACCCACGCCCACTTCACTCCCCACACTTCACACACACACACCATACCCCTATTTTTTTTATGTCGTTCTGTAAATACTTCAATCTTGTAAATATATACATATATTCTATACTGTTCTTCTGATTTTCCTTTACTCTTTACTCTTTCTATCTATTTATTTTGTCGCTACACGACAACTGTTCGTAGTAAATTGACTATGATTTTGAGTGTAATTTGCAGCAGGGTGTTGTTTCGTCTTCTATATGCTTTTGGCAATGTAGTACTATTCACACAATTATAGCTAATGTTTAGATTTGAAACGTGGTTTTGTTGATCATGTGTTGATCTCAGTGATAAATTTCGTGATGGTTCCATCTACCACGTCAACACGCCTTTGTACTTAGATATGAATATACTGTTCTGTACGGTACGGTACATCGATACCCAACACCAAGACGGTACTGTACGTGTGATTGAAAAAGTCGAGTATGTGACCTCTTTGTTCATGTTTGAAAAAGCCATGATGCTTCCCCCGCCCACCGGGAGGATCGCAAAGAACACTAAAAGTGGCTATTGAAGAGTAAAAAAACAAATAAATATTTCCAACACTCACACCAATTAGCCCAACCCCAAAGGAAGCACTGTAGGCTTGTATTATGGGATACTAGGGTAACGGATAGAATACATATACTGGTACTATATTTATATAGAAATACATATTAAACATCCATGACTGGAGTACAATAAACGCTCGTATTCGTCACACAAACATCTGCCCCTACCGGGATTCGAACCCGGGACCTCTCGAGTAGGCGACAACTTGAAACTCGGCGTACAAACCACTCGGCCACGGAGGTCATAAGGAGTAAATAAAATTATTATTAAGTACATTTCTATTTTAAGCATTGAACTGCAGTGTGTATAAGCTAAAGAAAATTTTACTAGAAATAATTCCACTCGGTACATCTTTCAAAGCGGATTCGAACCCGCATTTTCTGCTATCCGATTTATGCTAAAGACTTTTTAATGGCAGTTGAATTTCCTCTAGTATATCTTAGGCTGCAAGGCAGCGTACCTAAGGCACTAAAAGTGTTTCCGTAGCTGAGCAATGACATAAATATTTGTATAATTTTGTTTATTTCTAAACATTTATATTTATTTTTAGTGATCATAGTTTTCTTATCACCTGCTTATTGACGTTTTATACAACATGGTCATAGTTAAAAATAGGTAGAATAATATGATGTTTACGAGGCGTTTCGTATAATTTATCTAATAATTAAGTTTATCATTTAAGAGTCATTTTTGATGTAACTTACACTGTATAAAAAATTAAAATCAATAAATTCTTAATAAATTTCCTTCGACTACTAACAAATTGAAAGGGCGCAAGACAAATATGGCAAAGGAATCGTAATTTGTTCCCTTCGAAAATTAAATTAAATTCTTTACGAGAAGCAAAACCGTCGGACATCGCATGTCTCCCCGCACTTAATAACTGCTACCATTTACTTTAACCTCAGGATATCTCAATCTTTGGATTCAATAAATTGATTGCCTTAATAAACTTCATTAGTTATTGGTGCGGTGTTTAAATTAGACGTTACATTTGGTCACAAACGAGGTTCGAGTTAGTACGAAAATGAACGCTATTACTTTCGTCACAAGTACTTTTAAAGTCGCTGTGTGTAGATTTGTCGACTGTTTGTAAGTATTAAGAATATAGATCTTTTAGTTTGCGTGTTTCGATGCTACTTGTGTTTGCACGCAACGTTTTTTGTATGTTGTTGTTGCCTTGAGGCTACCATTTAAAAGCTATTTCAAACACGTTAAGTTTATTTGAAGGGACGTTACTGGATATGATGTGAAATTATAATGCAAAAGGAATAATAATTATGGTATCGCGAATTCTCTCATTGCAAAAAGAATGAATGAATGAATACTCTTTATATAACATAAAACACAGGAAAGGACACAAACACAAAAGGCGGCCTTATTGCTTAGGTAGCAATCTCTATCAGGCAATGATGTCGATTCTGGCATGATTCTCTAAAGCTAAACTTAAATTTGACAACAGTGCATCTTTGTCCTTCTCTATACAGAATGAAAAGGTGAGACTGATGTTAAATTTAGTTTTAAGTTTAGAGAATCACGCCAGAATCGACACCAATATCTGGCTAAATTAAACGATACCATAAGTAATAGTAGAAACATCGGGCTAGTGCATTGTAAAAATAAATAAATAAAAGTAAATATAGGAAAATAAAATATAGTAAGTATATAAGGACATAGCCCAGCGAATTAGCAAACTGAATTGGCAGTGGGCTGGTCACATTAGCCGCAGAACTGATGACCGTTGGAGCCGGAAAGTTCTTGAGTGGAGACCACGACGCGGTTAACGTAGTGTAGGACGCCCTGAGACAAGATGGGATGATGATATTCGCAGGCTGGCTGGAGTGGGCTGGATGAGAGTAGCACAAAATCGGGAGTAGTGGCGTGCATTCAAAAAATTCAAAATTCAATATCGTTTATTCAGTCTAGGCTGTTACAAGCACTTGTGAATGTCGAAAAGCTTCGCCATCGGTTCGCAAATCTACGGCGGGAGACCTTGTACTGAGAAGAACCGACAAGAAACTCAGCAAGGGTTGATTTTTTCTCCCTGTTTTATTTCATACAGTGTCGTCCGATTGAAAGTTGACATCAAACTTGCAAACATGTGTTGAGGTCAACTTCCATCACATAATGTCAAATATGTAATAATAGACAATCAACGAATTTACTAACAATAAGTGCAAAGAATTAGGGGAGACCTATGACCAGCAGTGGACGAACATGGGTTGATAATGATGATGACGATGAAGTATATAGGGAGCTATAAAATACAATACAAAAATAATGGACACATAAAAAGGTCAGGCAGAGTCCAGCTTCAGTAAATAATCCTTAATTTTAATAGCTTAATTTTAATAAAAGGAGTCCCTCGTCCGTGCACGTTTAATATCTAAAGGTAAAGAGTTCCACAATTTAACAGCTCTTACAAAGAATGACTTGAAAGAAATGAATAAATAAAATAATACTTTATTCAAATTGACTTATTGAAAGCTCTTTTGAATCGTATATATATATATATATATATGCCTATCACCCATTCGGGACATCTTTTAGCTGATATGAGAATGGAAAAGAATCATCAGCATTTAACATAAATAGCAACATTCAATTACATAAAATCATGTTCACTACCATACTACATACAAATAATTAGCAAAATTAAACCAAATTCAATATCGTCTTCTCGCATTTTGATTGCTGTGTCATACAGTATAGATACAAGTAGTGCTCTTTATATTAGGTATAAATAAAATCATGATATTTGCATCTTTTATTAGTTTTTTAGTAAATAATTAAAGAGAAGATCGATCATCTTTTAATCAAAATAAAATAAAGATCACATATCATGAAAAGGTTACGAAGTTTAAAGAATTAAAAAAATATATAGATAATTTCTTCATATTTTCAGAAAACTTTCGAAATAATGTTGTCATCAGTATAATCAACCTACGTATTGAATTCATCTTATTACGAGCAATAATTAAGTTTTCACAATTATTTCCTAAATCCTCTTATAATTTGGTTGTGATTGGATGAGTTTTTTGAAAAGATCTCTCAGTTACCTTTGACCAAAATTTTTTTGAACATTGGTTACCTACCTATCCATATAATTATAGTATTTGCAGATATATGTTAACCAATATCTTATTTATTATGGCAGAATAGAAAAAAAAATTAAAGCGGCTCTCACATCATTAAAAAACTGAACTTTGCTTATACACAATGGATAAAGATACCTTTGACCATCATTGTTTTTTGAACATTGGTTACCTACCTATCTGTATAATTATAGTATTTGCAGATATAAGTTAACCAATACCTCACTTATTATGGCACAATAGAAAAAAAAATCGGCTCTTACATCATTAAAAAAAAATAGCCTTGCTTATACACAACGGATAAGCATCGTGTCCTACAAAAATTATGTCGTCTTATCGCATATCAAATCTCACAGTCACAGGTCAATCCAGTGTCAATGGAAAATTGTATCACGTCCAAACAATCTTAATACCAATTCTCGATAATGGCTACCGATTATCTCGTTTCTCACAGTGCAGTGCCATGAGAACTTCAATCAGTCCAGCTATTTTTATAGGTCCCGTCTTTGTGTAGCACAAGCAATATTTTATTCCCACTGAACACCGAAGTTACGTATTATCATCTGGTTATATTATAATTTGCCTTTTAGAGTTCCTTGGTTTATATTTTAATTGACAACAGTTGGTAACGCCGCGACACGCTGACGCCGTGTTTGACACGGGCTAAGTTGAAAGGTAATTAGATTAAAGAGAGCTTTTGGAGCGCCTCTTTGAGGAAATAACCTTACATAAAATCATAGGAATAGCACTACCTTTTGGTGGTGTTATTTCTGTTGATGAGTAAGGTTTCCAGGCTCCCCAGGGTAAGTAGTAGGTAACGGTGCGAGTGTTATTCTTGGTATCACAAGCGTCTATAGTCTATGGTGACTGATTACCATTAGGCGGGTCATACACTATAAAAAAAGGTTGTTTACATAAAATACTATTGACAAATTACCAACTAATCACTTACCGAAGCTTACAAAATTTATATGTATTATTCGTGCTTCATTGTAGAATATATGTTACCGGCAATCTCTATAATGCAGGTATTCTAGACCATACCTAGGCAATAGTAAAGAATGCATGTGACGTCTAGACAACGTATGGAATATTATAAAAAATATTTTCCATTTTATCCTTTGCAATTAATGCAGGTAATATATACAATTCTAAGGGATTGTATAGAGTATCTGCTGGCCCACCGGAAATGGGTAAAATAAACAAATTTTGCCAGTATTTATCCTAACCAAACCTAGCCTTCTCAATTGCAAGTAGTTGACGGACAGATTTTATAATTCTCACTGAATGAGTTACATACTAATGAACACTTGACAAACTTACAGCGGGTTAGGGTAAGTTAGTGTTGTGACCTAAACTTAGAGCGAGCCGAGCGAGCAAGGAGAGCTAGACGTGGTAGCGGCCGGTGAAGCGCCAGTCACCTGATAGATAAAATAGATAAATAAAGCAAGGAAAAGTCGACGCGCTATCTTCTTGTAGACACATTGCCAACTGCGCATTTGATATTGTATAGAATATGTAGGCAAAGTATAAAATTAATAATATTTCATACATTGCCTTGACGTTTTTGGGATTCTATACATTCCCTAGGTATTGTATAGAATGGAGAATTTTACAAACTGCCGGTAACATATACATAAAAAAAATTGTGCTGGGCCATGAATTATACATTAAATATGTAGCCAGTGTCCTTTTCCTGGCTTTTTTTTTCCACGCCTAAATTCGTCAAAACCAGAAATTCAGCGATTCAGGGACGAAATCGCAACCGATTGATAAACTGACAATAATTTCTAAATTTAAATTAGACTTTATTTTTTATTTTTTTTTAAGAATTGAACCCAAACTACAATAACGAAGAAACGATGTAAGGTAATAATAATAATAATAACTTTATTTGGAACAAGTGCAGTGTACATAAAATTATGAATCGTTAAATCTGCTTTAGTTTTACAAAAACTGTGTTGCAGTATTAACGCCCATTCCCGTAAATAGGCATTTGTATAAGCAATAACATTGTTATCTTTACCTCTTTAACACTGACTTAACCTTGCTTACAATAAGTAATCTAACTTAATTGCATACGAAACTAAATCATTTCTTTGCTCGTGATTAGCGTGAGAACATATTTCGCGGTTCAGTTGAAAAACAAAAGAATTTCTACCAAATTTGGCCTGAGACGTATGATGCTACGATGTCGATTATTGTTCAACGAGTTACCGAAGTATTTATAAAGAGCTGTTGTCATCAATGGTTTCATTTTTTGAACGTGAAAAGAGATGCTAAAATTTAGTATGAGCCACTGTCCTAGCAGTGTTAAAATATTGTTTTAGTAATATTAAATGTTGAATGGCAGAATATTTATAATTACTATGTAAAAAGGATCAAGAACATTTGATAAAGTTACAATCCTGAAAATTATGAAAGCTCCTACTACATCATTACCTTGCTACATTTGATAAAAGATGTTGGCAATTATTTACAGAGCTATCAATTTTCAGTTTTTGGCGGGATTTCATCGAGTGCGGTTGGCGTCTTATTTTAATTATTTTTAAAGTCATTCGTAATAGATATTGTGAAATAAAATTGGTGTGATATTGTGTTACAACCGTCTGCGCAAGTGAAGAATTAGTGGAATCTTTAAAATATACGCTATTGCATCAACTGGACGTGAGAACTTTATTGTAGTGTTGACTACCTCACAGAAGCTGATCGAAAAAGCCAACTTGATACTTTTGATACATCTTGCCAAAGAAAACAAGAAACATTAGAATGCATCACAACGACATTTTAATGTAAAAAAAGAAGATTCATCATCATCATCAGCCTATTAATGTCCCCACTGCTGGGGCACAGGCCTTCCCTATGTATGGAATAGGGAGATTAGGCCATGACCCACCACGCGGGCCCAGTGCGGATTGGCGGGTTCTAACGACTGCAGATGCAGCCGGGACCAACGGCTTAACGTGCCTTCCGAAGCTCGGAGGAGCTCGAGATAGTAAATTTTTTGGTCACCCATCCAATGACCGACCACTGCGAAAGTTGCTTAACTTCTACGATCGCAGCCGAACGCGCTAGCCACTTGCGCTATCGAGCTCCTCAAAAAAAAGAAGATTAAAATAACTTAAAACTAGGCTGAATGGGCATTGTTCCCTTTGTCGTCCCCAAAAAGGGGAGGAACTTAAAAGAACCATCAATTTCGCATATTCTTACAATCTTTCCTCCTATTTCTCTAATTAGCACTTTAAAAAAAGATTTTTTAAAGCACAAATAAATAATTGCTTGTCCTCGGCTTGACAGGAATTCTGTTAAATTTTATTTTGTTCATTTGCAAAAATCAAAGGTTTATCATACAGCCTTGTCTCAAGTCTGATCAGAAAAATAAAATCTATTATTCTAAGCATTCAGTGATTCGATGTAACAAAAAATTTGGCCCAAGTATTTCATAGTTTTAGGAGTTTGGAATTAATATTATTTATTTCGATATAGTAATATATACAAATGTATGGGGTTCTTAATATACCTGCAAGAACCCAAGCCAACCTCACCTTCACGTGGTGCACCCTGTTGGCCAACAGACGAGGCTCTGGCAAACCGACCGATGGCGGTATAACCATCCAACGACTTAGGGGAGGAAAATCTCATTGGTGACGGGCAGCAGCGTCATCAGTGAAATACCTACGTTCTGCGATCGCCAACCCGCCTGCCCAGCGTGGCGATTATGGGCAATACCTTGAATGCACACAAACGAAAAGCCACGGCCCCCAGTTCCCGGTAGCCCCGCTATTCCTGGTCATGGTGGCGACCATGGTAACGGCGGGGCGGGGGGTGCGAAGAATCTCCGGGCTACGGGAGGCCACCACAATAGACTGACCCTGGCGACGTACAACGGACGCACGCTACGGCTTGACTCGCATCTGGCGCAACTCGAGGTGGAACTTGGGAAGGTTAGGTGGCACATTTTAGGGTTAAGTGAAGTCCGAAGAGAGGGGGAGGACACCATAACGCTCGAATCGGGCCACCTAATGTACTTCCGCGGGGGAGACCAACAGTCCCAAGGTGGCGTTGGGTTTTTGGTGAATAAGTCCCTTGCCGATAACGTTGTGGAAATGTCCAGCGTGTCGAACAGGGTAGTGTACCTTATTATAAAGCTCACCGAGAGGTATAGCCTCAAGGTGGTGCAAGTGTACGCACCGACCTCGACACACTCGGACGACGAAGTGGAGGATATGTTCGATGATATATCGAGGGCCCTCCACTCCACTACTAAGACCCACTACAACGTTGTTATGGGGGACTTCAACGCTAAAGTGGGAGTACAGAATTGCAGCAAATCGGTAGTAGGATCCCATGGATTTGGAAGCAGAAATTATAGGGGGCAAATGCTCGTCAACTTCCTCGAACGGGAGGGGCTCTTCTTGATGAACTCTTTCTTTAAGAAACAGCCCCAAAGGAAGTGGACGTGGCAAAGCCCCGACACTATGACTAAAAATGAGATCGATTTCATCATGACGGACAAGAGGTACATATTCAGAGACGTCTCAGTGATCAACAGGTTCAATACCGGTAGTGATCACCGACTCGTCCGGGGCTCTTTGAATATCAACTTTAAGGCCGAGCGCGTCCGATTGATGAAATCCAGGCTCCAACCTACTCTGCTCCAATCTATAACAGGGTCTGAAACGTTCCAGTCAAATCTGGAGAACCGATTTGCTGCCGTGGAAACCACAACAGACGTAAACCAAAACCTCGAAAATGTGGTTCGGATCCTCAGGGAAGAGGGTACGAGATTATGTGCAACGCAGCGTAAGGGCAGGAAGTCAAAGCTTTCGGAAGAGACTTTAGGGCTAATGAAGGAACGACGTGAAAATCCACCCGTCACTTCGTCGGCAAAGCGGACTCTAAACCAAGAGATCAGTAAGCACGTACGACACGACCTCCGGTGCTCCAATACTCTCTCGATCGAGAGAGCGATCGAGCATAATCGAGGATCCAAAGTGTTCGTACAATCTCTTGGAAGAAGCCATCTGACGAAGTTGACCACAGCAAGTGGGGAAGTTGTTGCTTCAAAGCCGGCAGTCCTTTCGGAAGTGGAAGACTTCTACAGCCAGTTGTACGCATCACATGCATCTCGACCCGATCCCGGAAATGAGGATTCTAGAGCCACATTAACACGCCACTTCACCGAAGACCTGCCAGAAGTCAGTATTGGCGAAATCGAAATTGCTCTTGGACAGCTTAAAAATGGAAAAGCCCCTGGAGAGGATGGTGTTTCAACAGAACTCTTAAAGGCTGGAGGTAAACCCGTACTGAGGGAGCTCCAAAAGCTTTTCAACACTGTCCTGTTCGAAGGGAGAACTCCGGAGGCTTGGAGTAGGAGTGTGGTTATCTTGTTCTTTAAAAAGGGGGACAAGACCCAACTTAAGAACTATCGACCCATATCCCTTCTAAGCCACGTCTATAAGCTGTTCTCAAGAGTGATCGCGAACCGTCTTGCGCGAAGACTTGATGACTTCCAACCACCGGAACAGGCTGGGTTTCGGAGCGGATACGGCACCATAGACCACATTCACACAGTGCGGCAGATTATACAGAAGACTGAAGAGTACAATCAGCCCCTGTGCCTAGCATTTGTGGACTATGAGAAGGCCTTTGACTCGATTGAAATCTGGTCTGTTCTGGAGTCCCTGCAGCGTTGCCAAGTCGACTGGCGATACATCCAAGTGATTAGATGTCTGTACGAAGCCGCCACCATGTCTGTCCAAGTACAGAATCAGCAAACAAGTCCCATACCATTGCATCGTGGAGTGAGACAAGGGGACGTTATTTCCCCGAAATTGTTCACTAATGCAATGGAGGATATGTTCAAGACGCTGAACTGGAAAGGACGTGGCATCAACATAAATGGCGAACGCATCTCTCACTTGCGATTTGCAGACGACATCGTCATCATGGCAGAAACCCTGCAGGACCTACAACAGATGCTGAATGATCTGGCTGACTCTTCTATACGCATCGGCCTACGGATGAACTTGGATAAAACCAAGGTCATGTTCAATGAACATGTTCTACCGGAACCGATTGCAATACACGGTGCCGTTCTCGAAGTTGTTCAAAAATATGTGTACCTCGGGCAGACATTGCAGTTAGGTAGAAACAACTTTGAGGACGAGGTGAATAGAAGAATTCAGCTAGGTTGGGCAGCGTTTGGGAAGTTACGTCAAGTCCTGACATCGTCGATCCCACAGTGTCTAAAGACGAAAGTCTTCAATCAGTGCGTCCTACCTGTGATGACATACGGAGCCGAGACGTGGACACTGACGGTACGGCTGGTCCACAGGTTCAAAGTCGCTCAACGCGCTATGGAAAGGGCTATGCTCGGCGTTTCTCTGAAGGATCGCATCAGAAATGAGGTAATCCGGCAGAGAACCAGAGTTATCGACATAGCCCACTGGATTAGCAAGTTGAAGTGGCAGTGGGCTGGCCATATTTGTCGAAGAACCGATAACCGTTGGGGTAGACGAGTTCTGGAGTGGAGACCGCGTCTAGGCAAACGTAGTGTAGGACGTCCTCAGGCGCGATGGAGTGACGATTTGCGCAAGGTGGCTGGCAGGAGCTGGATGCGAGTAGCCCAAGATCGATCTAAGTGGCGTGCATTTGGAGAGGCCTATGTCCAGCAGTGGACTAAGATAGGCTGTTGATGATGATGGAATATATACAAATATATTTTTGAGTAAATTTATTTATTGTTCATTTATTTTTGTAAAACGAAACATTTCCTTTCGAAATAGATATGAAGTATATTTTAATACTTTTAAATATTTGATTATTTCACGAAAGTTGTATGAGAATAACAAACACGTAATAATTAATGAATATTTTAATGTTACGGGCTAGTGCGAAATTTTAATACATGATAAGGTTAGTTAATTAGGCATGTCCTTTAATGATATTTTAGATAAGTAAAGACGTTTTATAAACAATTACAATTTGTAAACAATTACTAATTCAAGAGTATGAATGCAGATGACTATTACGGTAGCCAGTAATTAATCAATAATTTTATTCGGGTCATAGGAATTTCAAATAAGCAGGTACCGTGAATAACGTAAAACGAAAAGCAAGTTTCCAATAGTTTTGTAGTAACACAATATTTCCGATGTCAGATAGTCTTTATATAAATAAAATAAAAGTTTATTTATTATTAAAAATTTATGGAACAGACTTCATTACTAGGAGTCCCCAAACTAGGTGTTCCTGTCCCTCGCGACTTATTAATAATAATAATATATTTTTAATAAAAATGCTAAATGTACTTACAAATATACCCATCTAACATTTAACATTTATAGTTCACATTTATGTTATGTTTACACATCTTTGAGTTTTGTTCATATGATGCTTAAAGGTCTATATCTTTATCTATTCATTTATATTGAATGTATTAACTCATCGAACTCTTCTGTTACCATCAGGATACCTTTATAAACACAAGAAAGAATGAATCCCTTTTTCCCTTGGTCACGAGCACGCCATAACTATGCCATACTAACACGAATTATGCAGATATTTTTTATGTATATTTTTTAATCTCGTTTAGCACGAATGGACTAGATCTAATTAATAGTATGTTAGTTAGTATATTGTTATAAGTTGATATAGTGCACAATATAATTATATTTCCAATGATTTGTAAGTAAAAATGTTGACAATATGACGATAGCCAATTAAAATTTATGGCCTCAAACGCATCACTCATAACCTAGAAAGAAACAAATATTTAACACCGGTCCCAGAATAATGAATGAAAAAAAATAATGATTGCTTTATATAAGACATTACCTTTTTTCTTTATTTTCTCTCATGTTTAAAACAGAGATAAGTAAGAAAATACTACTTTTTTATAATGTCAAATATTATCTTAAGTTATAATTTTTTTCGTAGTTATAACATCTCTAGATCATTACCGCCGCATAATGATTTCCTTTTTTATCCAAGGCGCGCGCACGCGCATTGTGGGTGGATATTTTCACGTTTCGCGGACGATTAGAATGGTAAACTCCCATTATGTACCCTTTATTGTACCGACGCGACCCACAACTCAAACATACTACAATTCACTTTGAAGACCAAGGTCAAAAGGCCATCAAACTGAAGTACGGTTCTCTGTTAATAAGTGTAACAGTTACTGTAGCCTAGTTACTACTTACGTTGCCTTAAGTTGCAATCACATTTTTTAAAATTTATTGCAAAATGTTTCGCAGTCAAATAAAAAACTATTTTATTTTAATCGGAACTAGGCATGAAAGTCTTATCTCATAGTTTCTTTCATTGTGCTTGTATTATCTGAATAATGAAAAAAAAATCCATCCGTTGTGGGTGTCTGTTTTTTCCAGTCATATCATTTACTTGCCATTTCTTAGCCAATTGAATGTTTTTTTGTTACCTCTTTTACGAAGTTGGTATGTTTTTATTGTATGCTTTCAACATCATCATTATATTATGTCTTCATTGGTGGGGCACAAACCTTCCACAGAATCACATATCGTAGGCCAGTTAGTGGATGTTGATTATTGCAGACGTAGCTAGATCGGATAATATATTAGTGATCACCCATCCAATAGCCATTGCAAAAGTTGCTTAACCTAGCTTGACCTCCACAATTTCTAACTAAACACGCTGTGAAGTTCCTCTCGACAGAGTTTTTATACTTTACCGAAAAAAAAGAAATATAAGCTTGCGAAACTCAGTGTTTCTAAATAAGTGACCTGGCATGGTTGCGACCCAGTGCCCTTGCGTACTCCCTGATTGGAATTTATCGCTGTCCTGCCCTGTAACTTGCGCGGCGTGCTCACAAATATTTTTTCTCTCTTTTTACTACGAGACGGGAATACTGAATCGGTGCCTTTTGAACTCTCTTTAGTACCGTGCACTAAAATATTCATTTGCTATTATATTATTTTGTACTTACTAATTTAACATTACTTTAAGAACGTTTTGTTCTCAAGATGCGTGATTGTGTTCTGCCCAATAACTTTAGACAAATTGTTTCTCAGCAAAAGTGGTAAATTTTATTATTTTCATTCAAATTATATGAATGCGTCAATTATTTTCGAGTTTAAAAAAATCTCCTACCAAAAAGTGTTGGTACAAACATGTTAGACGATTTAAACTGATTATTGTTTTATTTATATAAAAATATTTTTTCAATTCCCAATTTCAAACCTTTAAATTTATTTTCCAAATACAAGCAATTTTACCATTGGGGATCTCTGTATTACAAAATAAAATTAAAAAATTATTTTAATTTAGTCAAAACTCAAAATTATCAGGTTTAGATAGGTATTATTATGCGTTTTTAATAAACCAAAATTAAAAGGTACGTATTTTTTAACGATCCGTGTACTATGTCTCACTCTCAAGTATATTAAGTAAAAGCTAATCGAAACATGTTCACTTGTTCCTTTTTGTGTCCCATTCACTTGCAAAGTTTCATGACGCGCCTCGGGGCACGCTCGGTTTCCCACGATATATTTTTTTATAAAAAATCGTCCAATCTTACATGAAAATTACAAAGAAATGTATGCTTTATTCATAACCCTTTAAGTTCAAAATAATACGAGTTCTATCAACTGTTACAGCCTTAACAATAACTTTTTGAACCAAGACACATTCCTTGAAGACACAAATCGTCTTAAGAATGTTAAGCACGCACAAATGAAAATGTGCTTTATTGCATTCTGATAGAGGTTTCGAAATAAGGCTAATGAAGAGATTAGAAGTTTGGTCTTACGTGTTTCAAAGAATTTTCACTCGGCTCTTTTTGATACAGCACGCGTCGAGTCTTTAGGCGTCGTTCATGCCGAAACATTCTATTTAACATTAATATAAACGGTATAAAGTGAAAAGGTTTTATATTAGCTATTAATAAGGCAGTAGAAAAATTATTTCGGACAGCAAACATATTCACATGGAAGAGCAAATATTAGACAAATAATATAAATGATATCAGTAGAGTAGTCAGTTCAGTCGCCAACTTACCGAATTAATCATCTACTTAAGTAACTTGTAAATTTTATCATTACTTACCTATCCCTGCGGTAGCACGAAAACCGCGATATGATATCATCATCATCATCTGCCTATTAATGTCCCCACTGCTAAAGCACGGAGGAACTCGAGATAGAAGGTTTTTATGTCACCCATCTAATGACCGACCACTGTGAAAGTTGGTAAACTTCAACGATCGCAGCAAGCTAACAACCCGCGCCATTGAGCTCTCAAAATATATAACAGACAACTATTTCCTGTAAATGTGATATTGAACCTTTGTTGTTTTTTTTTTCTATTCAATAAAAATGTTACTTGAGAAAAAGAAGAAACTTCACAGACTACCAACTGTGCGGTTTACAAAGAAAAGGAGCAGTTATAAAATTAGCTCATCGTTTTCGGAGATATATAAAATATGTTTAATTTCATGTAACACCCGCTGCATAAAAAATAGTAAAATGCGAGTCAACAAACCTCACGTGGAAAGGGTTCCGATTGCAGAAATTATATACATTTTCAAATCTAATGCAAATTTGTGTGTGGTAACCGTAGATAGAATAGTCCACTATAACCTACTCAGTGTTGCTGCGTGCTTAGAGAGTGCCAGTTTGTATAGGGCTAGAAAGGAACTTAAAGTAGGCGTAGGCACTATGAACTTCTCTTTTAGCTCTCTTGTAATCTACAAGTTGATGGTTGATGTAGCAGTTTATAACTGCTGTACCAGCTATCTTCGCGTTTGGACTTTATCACCACTTAACATCAGGTAGAGTTATTAGCCTACCTCGCTATAAAAAAGAAAGCAAAGAACTACATTCCATATTTATTTCAAATTTTTAGACGCAGTAGTAGTTCCGGAGTTTTTAAGATTTGATATTGCAAAATTTGACATGATGGATGCGCCCACATCACTGTTTTATCTTCATTTATAAGTCGTTAGCTAACGATGTAAGTAGGCGATATCCAAACCTATATTACAAGCATCAGTCTACAGTTTCAGCTGAAAATAAGATCAATTGAGTAAGTTATGGAAAAGTTATATTATAAAATTAATGAAATGAGATGACGTTATTGCATGATTTGAGAAATAAAGTTGTTTAATACAAATTAGGTTCTTCATATGGATAATTGTTTATAAATTAATTTCTCTTTTGTAATTTTTATCTAATAGGACACTACTATATTGCGATACCCTGACAGGATTCATGTTAGGTACTTAATGCATTTTGTGACTTGTAACCATCTATGTAACCAAAGGAGTGGAATAAATTGAATTGGTCTAAATACAGTTATTGCAATACATTTTAATGTTAAAGCTAGTGGACGCTACCTTACAGCTGGTCGTTTGGACTTCGCTCGTGCGCTCACAGAGTAGCAAAAAATTAAACATAACACAATTTATATAGGTTATAGAATATTTATACATTTCAATTCAAAACGCCATAAATATTTGTACGCGAAAATTAAAATTGATACTGAATATAGTTTAGCTGTCATACTTCTTAACTACGCCACTCTAATAATATGTTTTGTTTTTTTTTATTTATACAATATAAATAAATTATTTATTTATTTATGGTTGACCAGCCGGTGACATTATTTGTTAACATTTTATCATCTGAAAGAAGTCAATACGTACCAACTCGGTAACTGGGTAGTAAAATAATGATTGTTCAAAGTAGAGCGCCTAGGCACCTGTCTGCTGTAAATCAGTGCCTGAGGATTTCAGGAAAGTGGATGGAGGGATATAATTGGCAAAGGATATTCTATTAACGCAAACGTATTGTTTTTATTACTATAAGACCTGCCCAAGGCAGTCATATAATACTTAAAGGTAATGTACCTATGTAACCTCCTTGTACAGGCCATAAGCTAATTTGACAAACATTTTAAATAAGCAAATTACAAAAGCTTCATTCTGTTTAAAATCGTTATTAAATATCATTAAGCTACAGCAGCTACAGCTGTCATTAAAATTATCAGTTCAGTCAACAAAAAAAAGAGTACTAAAATATTCATTAAGGATTTATAATCTTGTCATAATTTGAACAAATAAATTTAACATTCAGTGGTAATCAAATTTAATATCCGATTCACCGATTAAATGACACTCAATTAACGTCAGCATTACTATGACAGAAATACGGACTACAAATAAGTGAGAATATTTTACAATGATTTGTACATTTTGATCTTTATGAGTAAGGCAATAAGAGAGGTGACGTATATTACTAGCGAAGCGTTTTGGTATGAACTTATAAGGCTTATAAGTCAAGGGTCGAAGTCAAACGTTCGACAAACTACGCTATTGTAACGCCATTACAAAGCTATAGGCGTTGCAACGGAAAGGAGGTAACTGAAAATCCTAAAATATTTTTCCAGACATTGTTTATATTATTTGATTGACTGAAAGTATGGTGGCTGCTTACTATTGTAGTTCATTCTCAGTAGATACTCGTATATTGCCTAGATTCATGTTGGATCTAGTAAGAACTTATTTTCTTTTTAGATCCAATTGCATAAAAAAACAAATATAATCGATCTAACGAGAACTTTGTTTATCAATATTTTTTATTTACAATATATAGTCCAGGCAACGAATGCTCAAAAACAGGTATAGAGGGAATTGCTTAGAACACAATTTTTGACTTCGTGACTTTGTTAGGACTAGTTAGGAGGTAAACATATCAAAAGTCCCCGCCCGTAGCCCTTAAGCCGGGGGGAGGGGGGGGGGGGGGGCTTGAAGGGCCCATTTTTAGGTTTTCGCATATATCTCGAAAACTATGCATCCTAGCGACATGAGACTTTCACAAAAGTGAAAGCTGATTAAATTTGCTACAAGTCTTATTCAGTCAAATTTTTTGATATCTTGTATAGTTTTCGAGATATCCGCTCTTGAAAGTCTGTAATTATGGAAATAAATTCTCACTAGATCCAGCATGGATCTAGCGAATGGACCCATTGAGAATGATTGATTTTTAAGTAAAAAAAATATTTTTGATTGATTTGATGATATAATTACACAATGATGATACATTTTGATAAATTAGGATCCGCAACTTATTATCGAAATACAGATGATCTATAATATCTTTAGTATAATGCATTAGAAATTGTAGAAGTATTAGCTACATTATTCTATTAAATCTTACTATATCTGAAAGCTTGTATGTTTATTACTCAATCACACTCGATTCGAATAAAATTCGGCACACAAATAGTTTTTTACCTGGATTGAGACGTGGGATACTTTTTATCCCGAAAAATGTATGCTTCCTGAGGGTTTCTCGAAAAAGTTAAGTTAACGCAGACAAAGTCGCGAGCGGCCGCAAATCTGACCTTATAACATTGAACCTATAACAGTGAAAGGTTGTAAGTAACCTACCGAATCCACATGTGAATCTTAACCATCCAACCAACCACTTATGGAATGCATTTTTTATCGTAATCGGTACCACCATTTGGAGGAGTTGAATTTCTAACACGCGAACAGGACAAATACCTACATAAAGAAATGAAAAAAAAATATGAGAAATGAAATTTTCTCCATTTGCAAAATTACTAAAAATGTCATGTTATGTAATTTTTAGTTAGGCCCAGTTCTCTGTGGAGCGACACGTCATTCGTCGAGCCCGTGCGTCGACAGCTCGTTGGGTTTGCCCGCGAGCGTTGCGCGCGCGCCTATTTGTGAACGCCATCTATTGCTCCAGATAGGTACTATTCTATACCCATGGCTGCAACTGCGTCTGGATAATGTAAGTGCTGAGTTGAATATTAATAACAAATATTACTTTTTTTATTCAGTTGTATAAAATACCTACTAATAATTTAAGTGCAAGGGTTTCACGGTTTTTAATATTAAAAGAAATATCCTAACGATTTAGACATGCACAGACATATTATTATCATTTCAAGAATTAACTCAAGAACCATAAAAAAATAGCAATTGAATGCAATGATTAGGAACCTATTTTAACCAATCGACAAATACAAACTAGCTCGAAGATGCTATTAAAAGTACCTATAATTATATATGTGAAAACAAAAAAGTAATCTCTCTTTAAAATAATGTTTAAATAAGGTCAGTAAGGCCAGTACGCTACGGAAAACTAATAGTTTTATACATATTATAAAGTTACAGTAACATAATTACGTGCGTGTGAGTTCGATTAATCATTTTATTTACTTTATTCTGTCTGATTAGGAGCGATATCTACCCATTTGCCAATGTTATCACCTGATACAATAGTTCCTATAACGAAAATTGTGACTTATCTTTTTCATATCACTGGACGTGATTTTTAATTTTCGCCGTCACTCTCGGAGTAAGCCTTGAATAGAGAAATATCATATTGACACCCTTATATCGTTTGCGGAGTTGGTAGCCGGCAAAGCACCGTACAATAAAAATGCAAAGAACTGAGAATCTCTTGACTTTTTTAAGCCAGTTGAATAATCCCTCCCATAGCTAGGGGAAACCGGGAAACTTACCTCGACTCGCATGCGAGACTGTATTGTTGTGTCGCATGTGACCAATGAACGAATTAACATTTTGTTTGCGCTAAATTTAAATATAATTTTGAAAGATGGTTTAATTCTCCCATATATTTAACAACGCCGGCGCCGAAATTATATGAGTGCATCAAAATAAATCTTATTTCATTGTTATAATTTAATTTATATCACTCTAAATGACAAGAATTTCATTTGTCGCCTTTCTGATTTAGGTAGGTACCACAATTGTACGGAGAAATTGCAAACCTTTACATGTTCAGAACCAATGTTGATCTTAATTTACATTTAATTTTATTATAACTTCTAAACGATAGTGTACAGCCCAATGTTAAACATAATTCGCTGCGTCTAATAGATTTACCAAAGTTATGTTTAGTAATCGTTGAACGCGATGGCCTTAACGATGGTATGGTTTGCGTTAAGTATAATTTTCTTAATGAATTTTGAACCAAATGTCAAAGACGTTAAGCTTAAAAGTCTATATGAGCAATTTCGACGGTCTTGTATAACGTAATAAAATATACTGTCGACTGTAACTATCTATTTACACGCACTCTAGTCTTGAACGGGTAATCATGCACTTAATATATTGTAATTATAATTTGAGGTTGCTGACCTGTTATATAGATGTTATGATATACTTCATCTGAAAATATTTTTGTCAATCGTCCTCAAATAGGTACTAGGTACTTAACTGCCTACTGAGATTTTCTCTCGTTTTTTCCAAAGGAAAAAACTACAGCTTGGTTTTCTTCAAAAGGTGCGTAGTTTTCAAATTCTTTTCTTTAGTACTGGGAATATCAAAACTTGCCGCCGAAATTCAATGATTGTCAAATTGACATGAGGTCTTTCTTTTGGTTCAGTAAAAAGAGGGAGCAATATTTCTTAGTGCGACCATTACAACCAAATTCTGTAGATGAGTAAAGTTCCAGGGCTTCCGGGATTGGGGATTGGGTCAGGAGAGGCAACGGCGAGTGTGATATATTTGTATCGCAAGCGTATATAAGCTATGGTGGTCGCTTACTATCAACTGGGCCATATTATTATGCTTATTGCGACCCAGAAAAACCTCATATTTATCATCATACTAATATTATAAAAGCGAAAGTTTGTGAGTGTGTGAGTGTGTATGTTTGTTACTTCTTCACGTCTAAACGGCTGGAGCGATTTTAATAAAATTTGGAATGGAGTTAGCTGACACCCTGGATTAACGCATAGGGTACGTTTTATTCCTGGAATATATCCCTAATAAACCGCGGGTAACATAACGCCGCGGGGCACAGCTAGTATTAAAAAAAAATGTTATAGTCGCATTATTATCTACTGATGTGTTCAGCATCATCTTTCTTTTTTCATAGGGGCTTCAAAAACAATCAGGTCTCAAGTAATTGTTCAAACCTAAAGTTCTCTCTTCGATTTCAGTCACAACAATCTTGCTTTGCCGCCATCATCTTATTTGCATACAACCTCTCATCTGTACCGAGCCGAGATCGGATCAATACGTTAGTTTTTTTTTCATAGCCCATTCAAGCTTTGAAATCATACATATCGTGATAATAGAAGCGTTGACGTAGGTCTTAATAACGCATTCAGTTCTATAAAAAATATCGCATCTCTTTTTATAGGTACTATAGAGTTCTACCCAGAATGGATAGAACCTGGGGACGTGCTTATTAATTAAACGATACTGGTAGAGATAAATTATTTATTTCTTTTTATCATTCAGGCGAATATAAAGAAATTTTATCTAAATACGAGAGGAAGTTCTTGGTGCCTGAAGATCTAATCTAGAATGGAACCTTCTATCAAAAGACAGACGATTCCTTATTTCAAATCTTAAAATCATGACATTAACTTTTTTAAATATAACTGCCAACCGTAGGCATTGCAAAAGCAAAGAGTTTACCTAAACAAGGAGGTTATAACGTTAAGGACGTTACATCCCTCCGGCACCTCTAAAAAAAAATTGTTTTGTCATACCAGATGACCGAACAAAATTTTTTTTTCCTACCTACTACATCGAGAGGGTTCGACAGTCCTATCTAAAATCCCTACCTGCTTAAGGACATAAATACAACTGGGAGGTGGCCTTTACTACAGACTAGCCCTCACAATAAGTTTGCAAAACTTGCAAAAAAAAAACTTTACGGGAAAAGAACCCTAACTGTTTGCAAAGTTTTATTGCAAAGACTTTACGGGAGCAAAACCTTAACAAAATCCCTCGTACATCTCCCTCCTAACCTTAACTTTACTTTACTTTACATCGACATCAGTCGGCAAAAACAAAAAAACAAAGCTAACCCTAGCTATACCTTAAATTACCCAAGCAATTTTTATTTTATCCCATCTATCAGCAAAACTTTACCCTATCCCATTTATTAAACCATTAAATATCAAGAAAATTTATATTTTGAAACTTCATTACTTCCCATACTAAGTAGATGTACGAAACGAAATTCAAACTATTTCCTAAGATTCGTAAACATTGAACTGGATTTGAGCAAAACCTAAAGAATTTATAATTAATGTTTACTTTCGTACATCTTTAATAAAGATACAGACGTGGTCCACCACTTTATTGTCTTGTACTTTATTAGACACCCATGATGCGCAAACGTAATAGAAATTTTGGGTAAGGACATCTAGCATCAAACAAGATTAAACCCAATTCCCATGGAATACTAAGGGTTCCCTACCCCCAAGTCAAACTACTACAAGTGACGATTTTGACGAACGCGACGCGACCAAATTGAAACGAAAACGACGCGAATTCGTAGAGGGTGTGTCCATCATCTTCAGGGTGGATCATCGTCAGTATCGCTGACGTCTGCATGAGCGCCAGCCTGCTCTCTCTCGGGAAGTCCGCATCATGTGGTAGTACATAAAACAATCAAGAAAATATTAGTAAAATCCTTTACACCATTTTTCTTCAGTCGGGTAAGTTAATATTCAAGAAAACATTTATGATAAATCTTTATAGCCTCTTTTCCATAGTTGGATAAATTTTCAAAGTATAACATTATTATTCATTTATTTATTTTTTTAACCTTACAGGGAATCGAACCCGTTTCCTTTTTTATAATAAGGGAATTTTCTTTATGGACCTATATTATCCTATTTGTAACGTGTATTGAAACGACGGTTGTAGGATGCAGACTGTCTTTATTTCTCATGGTAACCGTTGATCAGTTTTTACAACATACCTCCAATTAATAACTATAACATTACATCATCCTCCTTAACAAAACGAAAAAAAAAACAAAACATGCGCACAATCGTATTATAAATTACCTTTGTGTAATATGCGTATATCCCCACCTATCAGGTGGTCTGACAGTCCTACCGTATCGAGTCACACGTACATTTGAATCAATGTTATCGTTTACATTTGCATCATGCAAGATTATATCATCATAATCGAAATTGTAGTAAGGCGTGTCATGTCTATCAGTTGGATCTACAATGATGTGTTTGCGATTTCTGACTATTTTGGTACCCGTCTTTAACTGTACTTCATACGAACGATTTCTCAATATACGAGTAACGGTTCCAGCCACCCAAAACCTCTTCTGAAAACCACCCATTTGCAGAATTTTGACATTTTGTCCTACCTGCAATGGACTTAAATCTTTTGCATTGCGATCATAATATACTTTTTGTTTAGTTTGACGATTCATTTTTCTTACATTTTTTTGTGAAATATCTCAGATGCTGAACAAATACCATACGGCATCCTCAAAAATTTATACCTACCAAAAGGAGTGTTAAATGTACACAAAGAATTGGAATCATCAAGCTCCACTTGCCAAAATCCATTTGTGGCATCTAAAGTACTAAAGTATTTTGCACCAGCAAGTTTGCCCACGATCTCATCTAAGGTAGGAATTCTAAAGTGTTCTCTTTTTATACTTTCATTTAACTCTTTCGGATCTAAACAAATACGTAAGTCCCCGTTTGTTTTCTTGACTACTGTTATGCTACTAACCCAATCAGACGGACCCTCAACTCTTGAGACTATTCCTTGACGTTCCATCTCCGACAACTTACTTTTAACTTGTTCTCTAATAGAAAATGGCAATTTTCTAGGAGCATGGACTACTGGTACCGAATTTTCTTTCAATTTAATTTTATATTTTCCGGGTAAGCAACCTAACCCATCAAACACATCACTATATCCATCCACAACTTTAGGTATAATTTTGTTACTCACTGTATTTTCCTGAATTGACATCACACGCCTTACCACATTTAGTTCTGTGCAGGCATCTCGACCTAAAATAGGAACAGATTGAACATCAGCAACTTTGAATTGTAATAAATAAAATTTGTTTTTATAATTAATGCTCAAATATATTTTCCCTATCACTTTTATCATAGTTCCTGAATAACCAGTTAATTTCGTATTTGTTGACAATAAATCACTTTCTTTAAAACCAATTTTGTATAAATAGCTTAAAGGTAACACATTTACATCGGCCCCCGTATCTAATTTAAACTTTAAAGGCTGACTGTTTATTATTAAATTTAAATTCCAATCATTATCACTACTAATATTTAATACCTGTTCATATGTATTTTCCACACAATACACTTTACACATTTTGGCAAAATGGTTCATCCTTGAACATCGCATGCACTGTCTTCCAACAGCGGGGCATTCGTTTTTCAAATGCGCACCTCCACAGCTATTACACCGGCTAGCTCCATATTGACGGCTTCCCCCAGAATCGAACCCGCCACCTCGCGAGTATGAAGTAGCGTGAGAGTGCGCGCCTCTCCACGGACCGCGACCACGTCCCCCACGCCACAACGATGATGGTGACGATAACCCACGAAAGTCGCATGTTGATCAGTTTTTACAACATACCTCCAATTAATAACTATAACATTACACTATTATACATTATTAACTATATATATTCTATCCTAATACTGAATTAATCCTATCAATGATCATATTCAAAGTCAATTGAATAATTCCAAGTTGAACAGAGAATCGAACCTGTTACCTATCATTCTTATGGTTATTACCATATCAATAATCCACCTACTCAACAAATTACACTAAAGCTAATAATTAAAAGAAATGAAAATACTTTAATGAAACTAACTATTAATCTGTCATAAACAAAATGTGTAAAATTTCCTTATAATATGTTTATTGAAAAAAAATTTCTAATAAAATGACAAAGTTATATTTAATATGCTTTTGAAATAAAGTTCTAAAATGACTATTGTATTGAACCTTATTTACATACCACCATTGCTTTAAAACATTCATATAAACAATAAACTGAAATAAAATCTCATTAGTAACACATTATTATTATTGTACTATCAACCTATTCGGCATAATATAAATTTTCATCATATATCGAATTATCACTATCACTTTCGTTATTCATTTGTATACATTGTCTTTTAAACTTGCACTTAATATGTTTGATTATTAATTGTTCGTTATAAAAGTCTACTATCGCATTATTTCGAAGTAAGAAATCCTGTCCTAAGATGAGGTTATGCCTAATATTCTCTACCACAAGAAAATCGTGAATAAATAACACATTGTCTATCAATAATTTAAGGTTAACTTTCCCTATAACAGACAATTCTTTACCATCGACAGCTTTCAACTTCATATCGCTTTCATCAATTTGTTGATGAATTCGATTAACTGTGTCCTTCGACACCACAGACACTGCAGCACCACTATCTTTGAGCCCTACAAACTTCTTATCACGACACGTTATATTAATTAATGGTTTGGACTCACTTGTATATTGATTGTTGTTTTCTGACGGTTGGGAATGAAAATCTTGTCCATCGGCCATCGTCATAACATTTTCTTCATAAAAAATTTTCTTTGGATGCTTCTTCTTCTTTGATTTATACTTCTTTTTGTTCATGTTGCTGGAACAAAAAGTGCGGGGAATCATGTGTTCGGGAGGGACAATGGGATGAGAAGGGACACTTTGGGAGGAAATGAGGTTGATCTCCTTCTCCTGTTCCTCTTCATTCCTTATTATATGCGAAATTTTCGCCGCTTCGAAGTTTGTCATTGGTGTAACAAACGATGGTTGGATCGGCAGATTCCAACAAATTTCGGCACTTTCGTCTCCGAAAATATCCTGTGCTTGACGTAAAATATTTTTTAAATGTGTTTTATCACTATATAACTGAAATGCGAAAAGATTTTTTGTATTTAAATTCGCATTTTTCAAGAACTGTCTAATGAAGCATTTGTCATCGATGACAGCTCCCGCTTTTGTGGCCAGCTCATCCAATACATAAAAAAAGGACAATGGCTCTTCTGACAAGCCTTGTCTTCGTGAGAAAAATTTTTCCAACGCATTTATCGATGATGGAAATTCCTCACAAATTTTCTTTTCTAGAATCTGAAAATTCTCACAAGACTCATTAATATTTTTATAAAATAACAATGCAGGTCCACTCAAATATGCCGACAACACAACTCTTTTTGTATCCTCGTTGAAATTATTGATAGCGGCGATGATATTAAATTGACGAAAGAAATCGGTTACATCACCTTTTCCGTCGAATGTGGTCCTGGTCTCCATCTTCATAAAACTACTTCTTTCTTGATTTAAAATTATTTTTCACTCGCGGTACTTGAAGCTAACGCGGCGCGTCCACCATATAGAGTTCTACCCAGAATGGATAGAACCTGGGGACGTGCTTATTAATTAAACGATACTGGTAGAGATAAATTATTTATTTCTTTTTATCATTCAGGCGAATATAAAGAAATTTTATCTAAATACGAGAGGAAGTTCTTGGTGCCTGAAGATCTAATCTAGAATGGAACCTTCTATCAAAAGACAGACGATTCCTTATTTCAAATCTTAAAATCATGACATTAACTTTTTTAAATATAACTGCCAACCGTAGGCATTGCAAAAGCAAAGAGTTTACCTAAACAAGGAGGTTATAACGTTAAGGACGTTACAGTACCCATCACTGGTATATTTTACGTAATTTATTTTTATAATATAACTTTTGTATTAAAGATATCTAATTCAGCAATATTGAAAAACGCAGGATTGTTATGATTATTTATTTAGAATGTTAAATGTAATACCAAAACATACAAATAAGCTTTAAAGTCATGAACTGGCTGACATGACTAGGCGAATTAAAAGTACATTTTCGCCATGACGGGTAAAGCTGAGCAAGGTGTGGTCTATAGTGTTGCGCCAATGTGATATCGATTTAATTTAGATACCAGGTTTTAAGAGCTATTTTCGATATTGTTAGCTTTTTTGTGAATTGTTTCTATGAGTATTTAATAAAATCGAGTCAATCATTGAATAGAATTAACGAAGAGTTGTCTCTATAACAAAATTGTAGAGTAAGTTGTGTTTTATATGTATAAAAACTTACCGGCTAATACTTAGAGGTACATAAATTAAATTTAATATTCACTAAAATCTCACATTGAAACTTTTTCCCCGCAATCTCTTTCAGAGCCTTATAAATATTTAATGAAGTAAAGAATCATAAGAGTCGAATCTACTCTTATCAATATCACACACATATTACACACTTAATCCCCTTCTTTCTTTCGCCCTTTAGAAATTTACGGAAAACTGGTATCGCTTCGTTCTTAAATAATGATTCTGATACCAGAATTCATAATACCCCTCGCTGTGCATCACTATACCGACTCGCGTGACCTATGCCCTTCGCTCGCGCTCGCACACATGCCTCGCCCGTAGCGGTCACGCCCCACACCGTTTTGGTATTGACGAAAAAACCGATACCGATGCGATACGATTCGATCCGGGTTTTATTTGAGATCAGGCTTTTATCGATGACGTTTCCTGTAGAAACAACAAAACGTGTTTTAAAATCAATTGTGTATTAAAGCACCTGCAGATCGGATCCGTGCGTGAAAATTTCACAGAATGGCACTGCTGCTAGGATTGTATATAAAAACATGGTTAGCGTTGATTACTTGAAATTATTTGGTAGGTACTTTTTCTAAGTCAAATCCTAATCAAGCTATTATATAAAAGAGATACAACTCATTGACTCTTAATTCTAAAGGAACATAGATAATCTTCCTTATTTCTAAGTATAATCAGTACTTGATTTAAGGCAGGTGTCCTCCTAATAAACACTATAAGTAAAATCATCATTCATATGCAGTATGGTAGTTTATAAACAAAAATATTAGCAAGAGTTAAGAACTCTGCTACAAAATCCTCTTACGGATTTAAGCAGCCTTAAAAGGTAACAAACCACAATCTCGACCGTAAAATGCCGTCTCATTTCAATAAAATGTTATAAAAATAAACAAAACTCCAATGCGCGCGTACAATAAACATGTGTTCGTCATTAGAACACCTTTGAAAATATTCTGAATTCCTTTTCCTTTTGAGTGGCATTCGATACAATGCAACGAATGCAGTCTGACTCAATTAAATCTTAATTTGTACAAAGGAGTCGATTAATGAAATTAAGACGGCATTTACTCTACTAAACATCAATAGCCTACAATGGCTTTAAATAGTAACAATCAAATCAAAGGATGCTCGAGTCGCAACAAAGGGTCTAACTAACCCGACCTTACCGTGACTATTAAAATTTAATGACATGATTTATTCGATGTAAAAAACGAAGAAAAGGGTAGGTATGTTACGAACCATTTTTCATACCACGCAGTTGGTAGCAAATGGGCAAATAAAAAATGTTTAACAGGGCCGACACTTTATGAAAAACGGTCTCCGACTGCGTAAGGCTTTGTCATCGGCCGGGGAATTTATTCGTGCTCGCCTGTTGAGCCCCGGCTGTGAATAAAATATAAAGAATATTCCATTTTTCTGGATTCGTATTGCGTAAGGTGTACGGCGGCACGAAAGTACGAGGATTGACGAATCGGTAAAAAGATATTTTCACACCATGGGCGTACTGAATGTTGGGTGAAAATGATATTTTTATTGTTACAAATACAAAACATCATATTTTCGTCTTTAATTCTACGTGGAATAGTACCATACAATATAACAACCATCTTCTAAGTCCAGTCACGTAAGCTAATGAGGGGAAAAATATTAGGGGCATTTACATAACAATGTGTTAACCATTTAGGATTTGTTTTTTTTTATTTGCAAAAAGATCAAATTTAATGCTCCTAGAATGATTAAATTTATGATATCATTCGCTTGGCAAAGTAATGAAATATTAAGACAACCTGAGTGATTTTGTTTTAATCCGAAAGTTGAAAGCTGACACATTTATGTTATAGAAAATCTAGTTAAATGGGAAGCGCACTCGTATTCTCGTACCAAAGAGTATAATACCATCCGTAGGTCCACTAAGTCGTATCTTTCTCGTAACAGCTAGACAGTTGAAATTTATGCAGAATGATTCTTTCGATACTTAAAAAAATGAAGTCGTAATTTCGTGTTGCCACACGCCCAGAAATAATATTTGGTCATTTTCTTAGTGGTAGCCGTCTCATTTATAATATTTTATAGAAATCAACAAAACAGAATCGAGAACATTAACATGGCCACAATGGTCGTGCCCCGGTTCTGTTCCATTTTACAGTAAATTGTTTGGATATTAAAGAGTGACCAACAAAACGATTTAGATACATTGTCCTTTTGTTTTCGATTTCACGCTTTGACAAGGTACTTGTTGTATAAGGGTTTCAATTAAATGTGTTGACGTCTGAAGCATTGCTATTTTCTTTCCCAGATTAGTTTTTCAACAGGATAACTTTGTCGTGACGATTCCCCATTCATCTATGAAATGTTGCTTACTATAGATTGTTTTAAACTTTCATGATCACTAACATTATAGCTTTTGACGAAATATCGGAGTCTCGTAAAAAATAAGGTACATGGCACCAATCAAAGCTATAATAGTTGCTTACTACATTTTATAAGTTAGATATCTATTCGGTTTAAAGTTGACATTAGTTGTTGGAGAGTTTTTATTAGCTACTTTTTATTCAGAAATATTTTTATATAAGGTGCAGCAAATGCAACGGAATCCAGTTGCGAAGGATGCTGATGCGCCACAAAAATGTGTCGCTTCATCTATTATACCATTGCCAACCTATCAGAGATACAAAAGCATCACGGTAGTGCTATGTTGTGTGGTTTTCTGTAAGTAGGAGGTTGTTTTCACATACGGACGATAAGCCACTTTTCTCTACCTCTTCTTAAAAAGATAATCGACGTTGAAATGCGTTCAACAATAATTTACAAACCTATTTATTCTTTGCCCATTTGTTGCGGTATAGATAGATAATGCTTTATTGAACGCACCACATTATAAAGTACAAAATTAGGACTATAATTTAAAAATGTGGACAATTGGCGGTCTTATGACTATGTAGCCATTTCTTTCAGACAACCATAGGATGGAGAGATGAAATTTAATTAAAGCAGGGATGTGCGATTACAAAACTAAAAAAAAGGAAAACAAAATATAACCATGATTAAAATAGCTGTATATTTAACGGTATTTTAAATTCTAAAGTTCTAATTAATTCCAGGAATATATTTGAGAGTTCATTGAATCTTAAACTTAAGGATATTAAATAAATATTCCTATCACTAATTTTGAGACATTAAATGTTAATGTCTGATGGACACCGCAGACAGTAAACATATTTACGTGGGCAGACAAAGCTCATAAAATACTGTTATAGATCTGTTATTAAAATTCGATTAAAATGTCTAGCATACAGAGTTAAAATTACCGAGAACGTTTTTAGTGGTTTTTGTGTATGTTATGTTATTGTTATTTTTGATATTATTTAGTTTTCTGTAGGTAGGTATATATTTAAAAGAAACCAGATAAAGCCTACAGCTAGTTTTAACATTTATGAGATAAAATCTTGATAAAGTTATTAAAATAACACTTTTACTGCCTATTTAAATCTTGAATAGTGTTTCGGCAGATATATCTTGCTAGAAGTCAAAAATATGTTACATTTCCTTTAATTAAAAGTTTAATTAAATTTTCCGCTCATATTATAACTACAAAGCTTTCTCATTTTCTCAGATCGTCACTTATAGTATGTCAATGTGTTTTTAGATGCATACATAAAAACTTACGGATACTTAAGTCTTTCAATTCAAGTATTCTTAAAAGCTATATTTCAAGGTAGATTTGGCGTTAAAAATACATTCCGAACCTTATTGTGAATAAAAAGCATGAAGTTTCTGAATTAAATCAACCAATAAACATCAGTTTATTAAAATTTCATTTAAAATTTCTGTTTGGGACCAGCAGACAATAAGACGCCGTCGACCAAACACAAAATTCACAAAAAGGGCGTAGGTGAAGCAGAAAAAAGTCAATGTTCATGGCTTTAACATAAATTTGCCAAGGTCATCATGACTTTTTCTATTAAAAATCCTCCCCCATATGTCACCATGTATTGTGTTCTTATCCAGAATGGTAGCGATTCTGACATTGACAAAGGGAGTTGGGCTAAACTCTTTGCGGAACAAAAGCCACCTCTCCCGATTTGAAGTGATGGCAAAAAAATTAAAATTTATTCGATCCACAATGTGGAAGCACCTGTTCCTAATTGCCACCTTTTGACGGCGATTCCCTTTGAAATGGCCAAAAATGGGAATATCAAAATGACTTTTTATGAAGTGAAAGCAAAAAAACCCACACAAATAGGTTGTCATTAAACGTTATTGTTTTCTGTGTGACGTGTTCATGGCTAAAGCTTTTAATTTCAGAAAAATATTATTGTAAAAAGTTAATCTTGTGTGGATTTCGTTTTCAATTCCATGTAAATGTTTATAAATAACAAGTAACATGACTTAACATAACTTTTGTAACATGTTTTTATGAATGAGGAGATACTATAGAGATATCAAAATGACTTTTTATGAAGTGAAAGCAAAAAAACCCACACAAATAGATTGTCATTAAACGTTATTGTTTTCTGTGTGACGTGTTCATGGCTAAAGCTTTTAATTTCAGAAAAATATTATTGTAAAAAGTTGATCTTGTGTGGATTTCGTTTTCAATTCCATGTTAATGTTTATAAATAACAAGTAACATGACTTAACATAACTTTTGTAACATGTTTTTATGAATGAGGAGATACTATAGAGACTTAGGAGATTCTTTTTTAGTAGCTACCTATCCTTTTATGAGATTGCAATAGGTTTAATAAGCTTTCCATATTTTTCAATAGGTAGGCTACTAGCAACATAATCGGTTCTAATCCTTTAATACCAGTGGTGAGTGTCTTAAGTTCTTGTTTGTTACTATTGAACTGATTTATTATAGTTATTACAGATATATTCCACTTGTGTACCAATATGAGAGTGAATCATATTGGATTAACAATTACCCTAGAGGTCCTAATCGGCTCAAAGAAGATAACGAATATTTCTATGATATGTCAAATCTGAAAAATTATGGTGATGCCATTGCTCGCAGCTTTATTTAAACAAACGCAAGAACTCATCCTAATATTGACCAGTATTTGAACTATGAATAGTAATATTAACAGAGTTTGTGTCTCCTCCATGCCAAAGTTAATCAGTGCCCGATTGTTCCACGTGTAAAACCACGCCCCAACCGAGTTCTTTATGTAACTAGCATCTGTCGACACCGGTCAAAGGTCCATCTGTAGCTGAATAAGCCGAGACACTAATGTTATGTATCTATTCAATCGCATAACCCCTCGTGTTTCGAATCAATCATCAATTTGAATACATTCAGTTAGATAAGCCTCAGTATATCTGGTAACTTAATAAAAATCAGAGTTACACTGCACGTGTTCGTGCTCCGTTGATTTGAAATATGGATGAATGGACTGTTGTTTTATTAACTTGGTTAGTTCGTTGTAGTGTGTGCCATTGTGTGTTTGATTGCATCGAACTGTTATAGGTAGGTATTCGAGTTTTCTTTTTAATTCTACTTAAACTTTACCTATTTTGAGTTGTGTCGATTCACTGTCGACATACTGCATAAACAAAACTGCAGCATTTACTAATCGCCAGTATTACTGTGTTATTATGGTGTGTGAAGAATGTAGTCATCATCATCGTCATCAGCCTATTAATGTCCTCACTGCTGGGGCACAGGCCTTCTCTAAAGATAGAATTGAGAGTTGTGGGCCAAGACCCACCACGCGGGCTCAGTGCAGATTGGTGGGTGCTGACGACTGCAGATGCAGCCCGGACCAACGGCTTAAAGTGCCTTCCAAAGCATGGAGGAGATCGAGATAGTAAATTTTGGTCACCCATCCAATGACCAACCACTGCGAAAGTTGCTGAACTTCAACGATCGCAGTCGAACGCGCTAAGCACTTGTGCCATCGAGCTCCTCCCGCCATCGTGCTTCTCACGCCATCCAGCTCCTCAATGATGAGTGTAGTAGTATTAATTAATGAATGAATGATCTAAGGATATTAACGATTATTATATAAATGTTTATTGGATTTTTATTCATTTTAGCATCGTAAAGCTGGTTTGGGAGCATAAGAAAAATGAAATGACCATTACCCGCACCAAGTGGGCCGAGTGCAGATTGCTAGGTGCTAACAAACTGCAGATGTAGCAACAGTCTGCATGCCATCCGAAATACGAAGATCAACTCGAGGTACTAAATTTCTGGTCACCCGTCCAATGCACTGCGAAAGTTGCTTAACTTTAACAACCTCAAGCTGATTACAAATAGGAGAGAATGTCTATCGGATATAAATATTGTTCTAAAAATATGATACGTTATTTTGCTTTCCATCCTTTTTTGGTAATATTTGCCTTGGAATGAGTATAGAACTCAAGTACCCAAGTAGGGTTGAATTAAGAAAAAAATTATAGAGTAATAGGTTTAGTGGGACTACTAGTTTGGCATGAGTAAGGAAATAGGATGAGACGTCATAGGATGAACACGCAACATACCCAAGCTGCTGACTGCTCTTAACACTGCGAACGCTCTTTTTGCAAAGGGTAAAAATTAAACCCTATTCCTGTCACTCTGTCGTCTGACTGTATGCCCGTATGCCACGAGTCTCAAGATCGTAAGACGAATATTAATATTAAAAAAAATCAATTAAATTATTTTTCACGGGGAGTCCAATATATGAAAAGGAGACAAAAAATGTTTTCTTTTCACACCAGCGTGTGACAAATCATTGTAAAGTAGTAGTTGTCATTTTTAAAATAGTCTTATTTTTGTAACGGGGTCTATCTCAAAATCCATACTAGGTAAGAATGTGAAATTTGGCATATGATTTCCCATATTATTACAACATTTACTTAAACATCAAATACTTAAAACGCCGATTCATAATGTACTTTTCTAAGTTGTGACGAAAACAAACAAATGATTTTTCCTTTCACGGTTTGTTGTAAGGAACCTTTTGTGCGCGAGTCCGACTCGCACTTGGCCGGTATTTTTCTTATCTTATGCATGTTCAAGTTGATCAACTAATTAATGATCCGCTTACTGAATGAATTTGACAAATATCTCTAAATGTTTGATCACCCATCTGGTGACCGGCCACTGCGAAGGTTGTTAAGTTCCACAATCGCAAGCTGAATGCGTTGAACACTTCGTAATCGAAGTCCTTATTTTCTTATCTTACGCATGTTCAATTCGACCAACTAACGAGACGCTCGCTGGATGAATTTGACAAATGTCTCGACTCTTAACTCATGACAGTCCGCAAGTGCATAATGCCTTGGTCCCCCATAAATATGCTACCTATTAAATGTAAATTTCCAACTTAGTAATCCATTTGCAACGGCTGTTGGTCACTCGGGAGTTGATTGTGCCCAATAAGAAGCCTCCATACTGGGTACATACACTTTTATATACGATCTGGATGATACATATTGAGTGCATATATGAATTTTGAAGTTTTTTTTATTGATATTTTCTCTTTAGCGTTTAATTTGTAAATAGAAAATCTGAATAGATGAAATTGAAACCTACTCTTACCAATATCCAAGTAATTGCTTAATGATATTTTTCGTTATTTGAAAATTAATAAAATCATGTATTAAAGTGAGCCAGGCATTAAGAGCCCGTCTGAGTGAGTAATCTCCACCCCACATCGTGAAATAACACTAGCTTTTGGTTAGATGCGTGGCTGTCGATGAGTCAGATTTTAGGGCTCCACAGGATGGAGAATAGGGTCAGAATACAAGAGCGTGAGTACTGTACCCTTAGCACGAACCAATATCGAATTCGCATCGTTTGCGAGTACGAAATGTCATTGTCAAATGTGTACTGATTTTTAGTTCTCGTTAACGTACTTTGTGCCGCTACTGTTCAAGTTTCCATACAAAATTTTACATTGGCATTTCGGTTTGCAAGCTATTCGAATTCGATAATGGTTTGTGCTAGGAGTACTGTTCTCGTGTATTTACAAGATTCTATAGGCTATGGTAACCGCTGCCTCTTAGCATCAATGGTATGGGGCAATATGCTTCTTTGCCCACCTTTCCACATAAAAAACGAAGAAAATGGTAATGGTGGTTAAAACTACTACCCCCAATACATAATTATATATTTTTAAGTAGTTGCTTAATCGAAATTGTATTTCTAAACATAACAACAAAGTTCTTTTTTATATAAAAGGGTGTCAAAGAAGCGTATGGCGTCCGCCTGATGAGAAGCGGCTACGAAAAGACGCATGCGTTACCAAAAATGTCACTCGCACCGTTACCTACCCTTAGTCAATCCCCTATCTTAAGACACCAAAAGGTAGTGTTATTTTGACGTGACAACGTCTTAAATTAGGTTGCGGCTGGGAGTCACTTATGAAAAAGTGTAACGCTCGGTAACGTTACGATGAGTCTCTCGTGTTAAGTTTAAGTTTACATGTACAATGTTTTAGTAAACAAAATATATTTCTATAGTTGAAATTTGTGCAATTCTTATTTTCATTCAATTCCTTGTTCCTATTGTGCAATTTAATTATATTCATATCAATAAATATTCTACCGAGAAAAAGACGTTGTCACGTAAAATCTTCGCCCGTAAAACCGACTTTACAGGCAACCATTTTTTATTGCGATCTTCTGTAAGGTGTGTTCGGGCGAGGCGAACAGAAGTTGAGTGGGGGATTTATGCAAGAGAAAGAAAGAGCACATTTTCTTTCTCTCTTTCTCTAATAGCTAGTAAATGAAATATGTATATATTGTAACCAAAAATTTACTATCTCGAGCTCCTCCGTGCTTCGGAAGGCACGTTAAGCCGTTGGTCCCGGCTGCATCTGCAGTCGTTAGCACCCACCAATCCGCACTGGGCCCGCGTGGTGGACATTAATAGGCTGATGATGATGATGATGTATATATAATATATATATATATACAATCAGATGGAGCTACAGAACTTTCACTTCAGTGTGTGATCATAAGCACACTGGTTTTTTTATACTATTACCTTTCTTCGTTCGTGACGGAAATTTAATCAGCATCGCGTGTGTTATGTATACGGCCTTAGTCAGTAACTAGACGGTATGAGTTAGTAAGTTACAAGCCAACACTCATTGCAGCTGGTTACAGCGTGACCTATAAATAGTGGAGTACGGATTGATATTGAATAAGTACGGTATATCTCCTTTATTGGAAGGGGTAAGACAGTGCCTTCAGATACGCATATAATACAGGCCATAGTGTAACTGTCCTGAATTGGTACCAATGATGATATTTTTAGAAAGAGGAAAGACATCTGTAATGCACTTGGAAAGGTATGAAATTTAACAGTGTTAAGTTAAATTAATTGCATACCATACATAGTTAAAAAGTTACTTAACAAAGGGTAAATCTTAATAAAAATTAAAGTAGCGTTTTATGTTTATATTCTGGACTGAGAGTCCATATAGGAATTAGCAGAAATGGACTTATCGTTTTTTTTTTGCCTGAGCAAGGTTGGTTGAGCCATTCAGGAATATTTTTTTCGGTTAATTATATTTGTTCAAACATTTTTTTATAATATACTTTAGTGTCTAGTGTTGTTTCTGGTTGGTGTAAATAAGATCACAATGAGATTAAACCCGACGATCAATCTATTTTCTATTCTGAAAAACACAATAAGTTTTTTACGGATAAAGTACATGATTTCTTTGGGCCTGGCCCACCGTTTTGCCTTATCATATCTAAAATCATTCCACCTAATACTTGGCACTAATCACAACACTATTAATAAAGAATTCATAATATAATGAATTTGGTTTAAGATAATGTAAAAAGACTAGCATTGCATATAGTTTTTTTTTATTTGCTGTATTCCAAAAATTTTTGACGACTTCCGTGGCTTGAGTTTTCAAGCTGTCCCCTACTCAGAGGACCCGGGTTCGAATTCCGATGGAGTGAATGTTTGTGTGATGAATACGAGCGTTTGTACTTAAATCATATTCTATACGTTACCCTAGTATTCCATAGCACAAGCCTTGCAGTGCTTTCTTTGAGGCTACACTATTTGGCGAGTGTGTTACACATATTTATTTGTTTAGTTTTATTTTTTAAGTTTCTGAGGTACCAATCCAACACAACGCGACCAGGCTAGTGCCGAAGATTTAACATATTGCGTTCCCAATTAAGGGTGTGCTCCCCGCTGAGACCTACAGACGGAGGCTCAATTTAAATAGCCAGACCACGATTCGACCCTTTAACTCCCAGTTACGATGGCACAAATCTATTTCGTACTACCATAATAATAAGAGAGGCTGGATAGCAAACTTAAATTGGCATAATGTCATTTTAACTGTTAGAGCCATCCGGTTATTGTACACGTATATATTTGAAAACGTTCCGCCGTTCCTTAGTGAACGATGGAAAATTTAATTTGAACAAAATGACCTGTACTAACGTGAGGGAAAAATGTTCAGAATGCTTTTCTAGCTTTTCTTCGCAGATATTAAGAGTGCAACTAGGTAAGCGGCCACCATGACGCGGTGAAGGCCCTCAACTTCGATCTCGCGGTTCCGCACTTAACAGTATAGAGGGTATTCTCAGGGTTTTTTAGCGAATAGTATGCCTTAAGCGCTCATAAGCCGCGCGGACTGCTTAACAGCTTCTCCGGTTCCTCCGACTTGCGAGAGTCTAGGTGTGAGGTCCGTTCGTTGGTGTGCCCCTTAAGAGTGCCAACTTCTGTAAATAGAGGTCTTACCTGCGTAATAAAAAAAAAAGAAAAAGATAAGCTGCCACCATAACCTATATCGACGCTTGCGATATCATTATATCACTGGTACGTTGCATACCTGGCCTCATCATCAACCACGTGGAGCCCGCAAAACCTAACTTACTGCCAAGGACTGCACCAAAACTTTTGAGAGAGAAAGGGCCTAGCGGATTTGCCGAGTGATTTTGACATCTTTGGTATAACACGCGTCTATAGGATATAGTGCCCACTCATCAACAGGCTGGACATGCGCCTGATGCGGTGGAACACCGCGGATTGTCTGCTCGAATTAGAGTGCTCATCTGGGGAATTAACCTCCACTTACACTGTACAGAAGACTGCAGTGACTACTTTTTGGTTATAATGTGGTAATGTCGGTGAGTAAGGATCGGCTCCAAGAAGTAATTTGGTTGGGTTCCATGTACTTATTTCCCCTTTTAGGTTTGATGTTCACGAAAAAACATCTTAACTTAAAACCCTTTGCCAAGGTACCTATCTATTATCTCTGTCAATTTTGAAATTGTCTATGTCAATTTTGAAATTCTTTTAAATGTATATTTTATAGTAATTATTCACTTCCAAGAGTAAAGGCATCTTGTTAGGAGACCGCAATCCGAGTACCGTTACTTAGCCGATCTGGCTACAAAGATTCGCGTATTGGAAACATAAACAGTTCAAAATCTAATAACACAATCGGTCGCAACATCTTGAATCCGTAAATCATTTCCCACGCCTTCCGCCGACCGCGGCCATTACTCTTAGTAGAAACGGCCAACGCCAACTATGGCAACACTAACCGATGCTTGTGTCAGCTAATTAAAAGTAAACATAATACGTAAGCATATCGGAGGGCAATCGCAGAAGTCACGGTGGACGAATATGGCCCACAGCTATGTTTGATGGATCGAAATGACTGATCTTATGCAGGAAGAGTAGACGAAAAGAAGAGAGACTGCACCAAATGCTTGATACAAAGCCTAATGCCAATGCCAAATAATACTCAATGAAATAAAATAAGAAGGTAATGCAACATATTCTCATTTTTATCTACCACTTCGGAAGACAATTTTGGTTATAGGTGAGAAATTATACGACCGTTATCATGTTAAATTCTGTCGAATTCATAGAATTCGCAATGACCTGTATTAATTACATTGTCATATTTTTTTATGATTTTATTTATATTTTTTTAAAGTAAAAAGTATTGTTGGAAATTTATATAATACTAATAAATATGAAGCCAAGATTTACGACACCAAATATAAATATATTATTAACCTTATTGGGAAAAACATACTGCTTGAATGAATGAATTGAACAACTTGTGTACCAATCTATATAACTTCCATATCAGAATAAACCCATCCCAAAGACTCTGTAACACACAATTACTCTATAACCATTCATTAGTTTCCTTCATTACTAACATCAATTAATTTCTTTGTTCCAATGTGTCAGTTGTAAATTGAGAAGCAAACACTATTTACAAGGTTTTTTTCGCCTCCTCGTTGACTGATACAAACAATGCGTATGAGAAACGACCTGTCCGTCTATATGATGCTTAATGAACTCCGAAATGGTGTGGTTATAACTAATAGGAAAAGTAATAGGTCTGTGTGTAGGCTTGATAGAGGCTTTGATGGTATTGGACATCTACCAGCCATACAAGTATTCAGATTGAGTAACTTAAATATTAACGACTACTATTCAAAGAATTAGATATCATTTAAGTATCTATGAAACTAAAGACTTGTATACGATTAAATACGTCGAATTAAGTGTACTTCACTTCAATATTAAATAAAAAATCGATCACACTTAAACATTCTATGGAATCTCCTGCGAAGAGGGATTAAATCATATTTTTAATCTTGAACATCTCATTAAGGACACTCGTAAAATGGGACAACAAAGGGAATCATCAGAACCTGATTTAGGGGGTACGCACAAATGTCAAAGCATTAAGTAAATCACTGTGACAGTAACACGAAATATTGATTTATATAGCGCAATTAAAAAGTTATTAGGGGCTCTCGCACGCTGACTAGCAAATTCGCAAAAGGGAATCAATTAAAATGATCAAATCCGAGCAGATTGGCTGATTCGTTGCGCCGTCACCGGTCACCATAAAATATTTTCGACAATTTCGCTTAAGGTTTTGCTCCGATAGAATTACGGTTGGTTCGCGTCATGTAAATCATTATGTTTGAGGTTTTGCGACCTCCGCGGGCAGCTAAGATGGACGTTGGGCACGGCGAGCTTAGTGAAATCGGCTGGGATACCCTGAATGGAGTCATAAACTCGAAAAGACTCGCCTCGGACTGGCCTGCGTCACGATTTACGAACTATTGTAGACAGTTTGCCCAAACTCCTGTGTAAACATACGTCGAGTTCTGAAACAATTTTTACTGACGGGTAAGTTTTAGTTTTTATTATGTTGAAGTACTACGACGCTTGCTTGTCAGTTTTCAGCATTTGATCTTTTGAAATATAGCATACCCAATGGTACAATTGGGCTAATAAACCTCAGCAGAGAGCGCTACTAACCAAGGATAGTGGTAAGTAATCATAATTATTAATTGTTATTAGAAGATATTCCACAACTTAAAAGACGGCAAATCAAGAATGAAAATCGATAAATATTAGTTTAATTCCCTTTTAAGGATAATATTCTAATGCAGCATAAGTTAAAAAGTGTTGTGAAATGATTAGAAAAGCTTAAAAAAAAACACAAGGTTTACAATTTGCACAGAAACACCAGATTACTTACTGAAAAATATTACAAGGAATATAGTCTAAAGATATGAAAACTGTTAAAAAAATAACATCAACATAGTAAAGACTGAACAAACTTGACGCTAATTATGATACATCAATTCCACAAAAACTTTCATTATTTTATTCAAACATTTAGAATAATTGTTTACATTTCTCGTTCAGAAGCCAAAGAGCTGATCGGGCACAGACCGAAAAAACTCGCATCATTAACATGAGAAATAATTAAATTTTATAACATCCCCGCCTATTTTTGGCTACCAAAACCACTCCTGTATTCAATTCTATTAAAACTTAATTAACTTTTTCTCGGGAGTTATAAATTTTAATAAGCTTTTAGACCGAAAAAGGCATCGATTTGTTTTGCTACTTCAGACCGTCACTTGTCGTTATGATAAATGTGTTTCTTGGTCAAAGAAAATTGCATTTTGTTTAGTTGAATGCCGACGAAAAGGTATCGTCATGGATGTTAAAAGGAATCGCCTGACAGCTAGTGAATTATGAAATGACCTTATGGGCATTTCACAGCGCATTAACCCAGATAAACCTAATGTCCTATATTTAGGACGGTACAATTAAAAAAATCTATCTAAATACCTCTCTACCTCTGGGCCTACTTATCCAGATAAGTAGGCCCAGGGCAATGTAATAAATATTATAGAGGATACTTTGAGGCATTGTATAAAAAAAATAAAATTCCAGTTATTCTATTCTTCTACTAAGTATTTCATTGTAAAATGTAAAAAAATGAAAATTGTAGAGGCATCTATAAAAAATATTGTTACAATTTATATTGCATATAACAATTTGTTTAAAAGGCCAATAACCTAATTTTTTGAAGATGTAACTGGGCTGTACATATTTTGAGATAAATATATACAGAACTACATAAAACTAATGCTGTTCTATATTTAGGACAGTAGGCTCATAAGGGGCAAAAGGTTATAACAGATTAGCAGTACATATAATTGAAAATTCAATACTGTATAGGACGGCTATTTTCATAAAAGCCGCGTAATAATTTTTATTATTCATATTTTTTACATGTTTTTTATAGTCGCGGCACGCTATGATGGCCGTTTTGACGTTTGTGCGTTCATGAAGTTGCTTAATCTAAATTAGTTCTACATTTGAAAGAAATAATTATTGTTCTTCATTGTCATTAGAGACGCTAATTTAGTTATAAAATTTACCGAATCGGTAATTTGAGGGTGAAGATTTTTTTTTTCAAAGCTATGTAAAATCATAGTCTAACTTAAAATAAGGTTACGAAAACCTTTTCAAAACCGTTTAAAATAATTAAATATTATTTCTCTTTAAAGGATTAAGTAAATTCGTTTAAATAATTGTTTTATGTTTATTATAGTTATAGTGTTTATTTATTCGCCACATTTTTTTGTTGTTCGAAATTCAAAATGTAAAAATATGAAATTAATAAGAGCGTTACATATAGGATCGCTGAGCGTGAGTAAAATTGTATGTTTTCGCTTTATTCAATTTTTGTAATTAGCAACTTTTTGCAATATTAGTAAAAAATTTCAAAACATTTTTTACCTAGATGTGACTCGTACTTGATTTTATGGGATTTTTTTCGATAACAGGTTGACTTTTCGCGTCAATATTTGCAATATTGTGTCAAAACAGCCATGATATCGTGCAGCAGCTATAATACATAACCAACTAAAACGTTAAGTTTAATATGAGAATTTTCATAAAAAAAAGGTTCTGGCTAAGATTCGAAGGGTTAAGATTCATTTGGTGATCATTTTGCTCATCTAATTAAATGTCACCATAAAAGAAACGAATAACTTTACCGCTTTTATAACTAAAAACAAGGTTTCATTGTTTCTTGGAAATAAGTAATAGTTTAATGATTATAAAAAATATATTAAATAACTTTAAATCTGTTTTGAACTAAAATTTAAGAATTGGGGTGAAATGTATGTTTTTTTTATATCATTAATTGATATAATACTGCAATCTTTTAGCACTTGTACATAGATCATGAAAAACAAATGAATAAAAAAAAATATGGGTGCGTGTACTTAAGTACGCGCGTGAGAAGTTATACTTCTTTTTGGAATTATTAAAAAATAGTTTTTAATTGCATGCAGATAATTAATTACAATAAGATAATAAAAGGATTGGAAAAAGATAGTCAACGCAGTCAATAAAGTTCAGTTTTAATTTGAAAAATTTAATAAATAATCAAAATATTCAATTTAAATCACTACTGAATAAAATTTATTAGCACATATAAATTTCGCATTTATATAACATTATAACACATGTTAAGAAAACATGTGGATAAATATTATAAATATGAAAACAGTGATCAGAGGCGACAAGCGTCCCAACATGTGCGACTAAGAGATCCTATTACTATTTTGTTGGAAGCTTTTTTTCGAGACTTACGAGTAATGTGCGGTTTAGCGGCCGACTTCATGGTGTTACTTTTCTGTTACAGTGTTGCGCGCGCATCTTAAAATTTCACTCTCATCATTTTTTCATAACGCGCCAGCGGCTAACTTCATTATGTTACTTTTGTGTTACAGTGATGCGCGCGCATCTTAAAATTTCACTCTCATAATTTTTTCATAACGCGGCTAAAGAAGTATAACTTCAAAAATTTTATTATATAAATTCAATTCTTAAACTCCATTCTTCTATCAGAAGAAGATAACTTCGTTCAAATAGGCCGGTTGATCGGCACAACCGAAACTTAAAGAAGAAGCTTTATCTTTAAGACAATTTGTATCTACAACAGTCACACTGTAGGTCTATTGAATTTTTAGATAAAGCGTCTCTGAAACCGCAAGGCTATCAGAGAAAAGAAAGTTGACATTCTGAGTATTTATCAAAATCCCAGAAGAATACAAAAAATGCCGATTCAACCTGGTGTGTTGAGTTTCCATAACTACTAGCTTAAATCTTAATGATTATGCTTCATAAGATAAAAAGACCTTGAAAAGCATGAAGGCCACTTTTTATCGCGAAAAATAAACTTACCCTTTTAGTTGTAAAATGGGTGTGCAAAACCCAAACCAAAATTAAGGTTCAGGCATGAGGCGACTTTAGAACATCATAGCAGGAATACCAGCAACGCAAGCAGGATATCTTAAGGCGCGATCTGTATGATATCTTGGTGGTTGTTTTCTATGAGATATATGGGTTCTTGTAGAAGAACGGAGAGTACTTATTATCGCAAGAAGAAGAACAGAGACTACGTTTTATTGCGAAAAGTAGACTTAAAGGGGTAAACGTAATAGCGGGAGTCCAACTGGGGATTATGGGAATAACTCGAGCACGGCAGAGAAACATCACACAACCTTGCATATTTTTAATTACTCCCACCATACATGAGCCCTTTATATAAGTTTATACGTCTAGGGCATTAAAAAATAACGAAAAACAGTCGGTCATGATTTTTAGTCGCGTTCAAGAGCTACTGCTACAGACATTGAGAAAGGATGTTAGGCGAACCCTTCAGTAGATCCTATTCAAATGACCGTCGATTTGTGCGGAAAATCTAAAGTGTTTAGGAGATTTTATAATACTTCCGATTCTACAGACGAAGACGCGGCTTTAAGCTGCTTTAGAACAACATAGCAGGAATGCCAACAACGCAGGCAGGACAAGCCCTGAGGCAGTCGCCGATCAGCGCACAGTCCGCACCATATTTCACGGACCCGCGGCGTACGTTTTGGAACACCCGCTGTGCTTCTGAATTAAGTAAAAGCCTTCGAGCTCTTGTTTCTTGATACCTCTAGTTGGTTAAGGACGTGTTCACATTGGGGTGTAGGGCGTGCCGAATTGTCTCGCCGGTGAATAAATAATTTGAAAAATTAGTATTGTGTTTTTAGTGATTCTAGAATAATATCAATTTCATTTGAATTTAAAGGCAGATTAATTTCTGTAATATTTCTCCTACACTGCGCCTGCGACGAAAACTTCGTCGCGCAGGTCGTCGCGTCGTCGGTACTAAAATGCGCTAAAATCAGCATTCAAAATTTGAATTGGTTTCGTAAGTACGTTCCTTCAGCTGCAGATACAAATTTGTCATTTCCGACAACCTCTTTTATGCGTGTTAATAATCAGCAATCAAGCTATTGTCTAGCGTCTGTAGACAAGCAGCTTGAGAATTCATTACGATAAAACTAAATTCAAATTTCGAACGTTTATTTTAGCGCGTTTAGTACCATGCTTCGTCGCACAGATGTAGAAGAAGCATAATACATTAATTTGAAGATACTTTTTAATTTTTCAAATTAAGAAAAAAAAAGAAAATACGAAAACAGTTTTTCTGTAAGAAATCAAGAAAATCAATGGGAATCATCGCCAACACTTTGCGAAATAATTTATTCATTATGATGATTCTCTCTGAATACACAATACCACATAGAAAGGTTTGTATTATATTCGCACATACGAATGCGTGCATATCAATTTGTGGGCCATTCATCACATTGGACCTACTTATTTCATTAACCAATCAATGATTTCTATGACATGACGACACTTGACGACCTTACGCTTCCAACTCATTACACATGTACAGTATGATTTGGCACGAAATGTTAATAGCTAATTTCTAGTTGTAAATACAATAGTAGGTTATGATTATTGAGATAGCTCTTGTGTTCCATTACAAGCAACTTTATAAATGAGTTTATATATAGAGCAATAAGTATCCTTACGTCTTTATAGTGAAAGGATTGTTTTTACTGAAAATGATGTGCGAGCCTCATTCTTTTGTAACGTACAAAAGTTGACACTAGGTTTCTCAAGTGGGCTATTTTTTGAAGTTATACTTCTTTAGGCGCGTTATGAAAAATTGATGAGAGTGAAATTTTAAGATGCGCGCGCATCACTGTAACACAAAATTTTAACATAATGAAGTTGGTCGCTTTAGCGACCAACTTCATGCGTTACTTTTGTGTTTACCGCACATTAAGAAAATCTACCAACAAAATAGAAATAGAATCTCTATTTAGTGGGTGCTAACGACTGCATTGTGAAGGCCTATCAAAAGTATTTATTAATCTGGAACAACGGAACCAAAGCGCGATTCAGGAAACTACAGCGCCATCTCTTGACCATTGGTGTAGTAGAACCAAAAACCACATCTTTATTTTTTGTAATAAAGTAACAGTTATAGGTATTCATATTTATAATATTTATCCACATGTTTCTAGTTTGTATATTCGGAATACGTGTTTGAGTTTCATACAAGTGCAAATCACATATGTTCTAATAAATTATATTCAGTAGCGATTTTAATTGAATATTTTGATTATTTATTTATTTTTTCAAATTAAAACTGAACTTTATTGACTTCGTCGTTTTCCAGACTTTTTATTAATTTATTGTAATTAATTATTTGCATGCAATTAAAAACTAATTTTAAACGATGCCAAAGAAGGATAACTTCTCACGCGCCTACATAAGTACACGCACCCATTTTTTTATAATTTGTAGTGTTCGGACTCTGGAGGCTTAGTTGTCACAAGGTTTCCGAACACCGTTTGGGTCAATATATTCCTTTTTTCTCATTGTAGTTGACTAAGATTTGATTAATGCATATTATGATCATTAATTTTTTTCGTTTTTATGAATGGTATAATGTATCATAAAATGTAACTCCATTATTTATTAAACTTAGCTAACTTTAGCTTACCTTAGTCTAGCCGGAACGATATTAAAAAAAATACCCTTCATATATTTACTTTGGCGAAATAATAAAATATGTATAAATTTTGTCACGAGCATTGTGCACACGCCCCGACCTGCCTTAATAGATGTCTCGGTCCAATTTTCCATTTGACGTGTTTTTAATTTAACGTTCTCGCCCGCGGCTGCCGTCGGAACCTAAATAATGTACATATTTTACCCAAATCATACGCGGTCGCTCATTATGGAGCTCATTTGAATACCAGCCCGCTGTTTATGTGCTTCAATGGGGAACAACGGGCTTGTGACACATTTTAGGTTAGATTCCGTGACTGTAAGCCTACTGTATACAGAGTGTAAACTGCTTAATTTGTTCTTTAATAATAATAAATATTCACATAAACAAATAAAACAGAAGAAAGAATACAATTGGCAGCCTTATTGCTAAACAGCAATCTCTTCCAGGCAACCTATGGTGGAAGAGGAATAATAATCGTAGATAAATATAGAAGATATAAAAAATACGGAAAAAATAATAATGACAGTGTATCGAATGAATGTTCTTTTGTCATAGTGAAAAACATAAAAGTTTCTAGGTATCAAATACGCAAGGAGCCGTTAACTGCTATTTTTATTTATTTTTACAAAGGGGTTACGTTGTAAATTTTTAAATGAACACTAAAGTCAAAAGTCAACCTGGAAGACTACATTTCTTAAATATTAAGCGAAACCTTCCTGGTCTTCCGCAGACGAGGAAGAGGTTTGTGCCTCAATCTCCTACTGCTTTCCCTCCGGAGAAGCAGAGTTTAGTTGAGAGAATGTGAACTTGGTCTTCCGCAGACGAGGAAGAGGTTTGTGCCTTAATATCCTTCTGCTTTCCCTCCGGAGAAGCAGAGTTGATTTGAGAGAATGTGAACTTACCACGTTTGATATGCATATTTTGCATCAATTTAAACACATTGGATTCACTTTATTACACGAAACATCAAACGGTCCCTTTTATTTCATATTTCTTATCGAAACACGTACTTTATATGTTACAAATTCACTTTTTTATATGTTTTTGTTTTATTCACTGCACGTTGCCCTGCCAAATTATAAAACGCTATGAATTTGAATAGCTGTCATTGCAGGTTCACAAAGATGATGGCCCCGCTAGTGATTAAGAAGAGTAAACTTTAGGTAAAGCCCTTTATTCACTGTCAAAGTTACCATTGATTAACCAAATTACAAAGCAGCTTGTGTTGTTTTCAACATATAATATCTGTTTTGTTGTAATGCAATACAGTTCCATTTTACCTAAATCATTCGCTGTCGCTCATTATGGAGCTCATTTCAATATCAACCCGCTGTTTTTGTGCATCAATGGGGAGCAACGGGCTTGTGACACATTTTAGATTAGATTCCGTGGCTGTACCCCTACTGTATGCCGAGTGTAAACTTATTATAATTAAAACGTGTATTGTTGCAGACATATATTCATATTGCCATACTATACTCATCAAAAAAGTCTAAACAACATGCTGTACGTTTTTGAACTTTTGAACGATTTTTACCATTGTAATATATTTATACTTTATATACATATGGTAAATGGTAGGAAAGTCACAACTGTACATAGAATATTTTTAAAAGAATACTTGGAGTGTGATCTGCAATCGATACCGAAGCCAAAAATATAGTTTTAGAATTTTTGTTTGTTTGTCTGTATGTATGTCCGGGATAAACTCAAAAAGTACTGCATGGATTTACTTCAAATTTGGCACGAATATTATTAAGTAGTCGGGTTAACACATAGGCTACATATTATCACGCTATCACCTACGGGAAACGAGCAGTGAACCTTTATTTCTAACTCCATGCGTACGAAGTCGCGGGCGGCCGCTAGTACTACATAACGCTAGTAAATAGACTATATACCAATTTACTAGGTATGCGGAGTAAAAATATTAACATCGATTAATAAAACACACAGTTTCTGTAAATTATGCGAGTTGCTTAGACTTTTTTGATGTGTGTATTTGACAATACATTTTTTCATGGCCCAAAAAACTCAAGTTCATCATAAGCCACTGAGATCTACAATCTCTTTACGTTGTTCTTCCACAAGAGCCCCTTTACCAATTATCAAAACAATAATAAATTGGATGCAAAGAAAAGTTCTTTAATAATAACATTCTAGTGACTTTTTTTATGTTATAGGGGCATACGATCAGACGGCTCACCTGATAAGTGATCACCGTCGCCCATGGACACTTGCAACACCTGGAGTATCACAAATGCGATGCCGGCCTTTGAGGATGGAGTACGCTCTTTTTTTTAAGGTTTTTGGGTCGTATTGGTCCGGAAACACTGCTCGCGACAATATATTCCATAGTTTTGTCGTACGTGGTAAAAAAAATCGACAAAAACGCACGGTTGTGGATAGCCACGCATCAAGATGATGGGGATGAAATTTTTGTCGCGATGTACGATGGTGAAATGCAGCAGCTGGAATTAATCCGAACAATTCCTCGTGATAAGTGCGATAGAAGATGCAGAGCGAAGCTACATCCCTACGCAAAGCCAAAGGATCAAGCTGAATGAATATTATTATGTCAAAGTGAAATATACACACATCAAAGTTTCTAGGTGTTATGTACGCTTAGGCGCTGACCGTTAAGGTGGGTTAATTTCCCAAAAATTACAAATACTGCATTTTTTCTTTATTTTTACAAAATATAAGGGTTACGTTGTCAACTTTTATTAGCGCACTAAGGTAAAAAGCTGACCGGGAAGACTATATTTTGTTAAATATTGATTGGATAATTTTTAAGTTGCAAAAAACTTTTTTAAATAATATAAAAACCGACTTCATATAAACGAAACCACTAAGAATTAAGAAATAAAACATTTTCTTAAGTCAAATTAAAATTTGGTGTCTCTAACTGACATGCCAACCAAAGTAGTTAATCACATGATGTAATCAGACTTGCAATATGATGAAATCAAACATGAATGGCAAAAAACAATCACTGTAAATCTAGGGGAGCTACCCAAAAAACATCTTTCAAATTTTTATACTACCACTTTGCCGTCGTGATTGATATATACATACCTTCACAAAATTACAGCCCTCTGGTGCCAATAGTCTCCAAGTAAAACCTCGGACTGACAGACAGACGGACATTACAAAACAATAAGGGTTTCTTGTCAGTACTACGAAACCCTAAATAATCAGTGTCAAAAAGCAATAATCCTTGAAAGACAAACGAGACACGATTTTTACATCTACTTGCCAAAATCGATACCCACAAAAAGGTGCAAGATTTTAATCACAAACAAAGTTATTGGTGTTTTATTTGTTCCAAATATCCTCTTGTGTTTGATACCTTTATGAAAAAAAAATATCAACTTTGAACGCTTAGCGAATACCTTACTGCATGTATATAATCTTATCACTACGTGTAGTAGTAAAAATCATGATTTGTACATAAATTAGAGTCTAATTTAAAAAACTTCATTGGTAAGTTCCTTGTAGCTTATCAGCCTAGAAAAAAAGTATGTCAGTATTAACAATTAGGTCTAATAATTAGATAAGCTACAAGAAACTTACCAATAAGTTGCTTTAGCAGGTTTGTGACAGACACTTAGACACTTTAGTGTGCGCAGCTTAAATCTTATCACTTATGTGCTCGCGTATAGGTAACGACAAACTTCCTGACCAAAACCACAAACAAATATACTTGCGCAGTAGACGTTTTTTAATAAAAAAAGTGCTACTGCGCAGGATTCATTGTCTATAGTTGATGCTCAAGAAGTTTACCGAGGCTTATACTTGTTTGATATTGTTTTCTTTTTGAAATATAACGTTTATTAATATCCAATAATGCTTCTACTGTCCAATATAGTAACACTATAAAGTTTTCAACACGACAAATACTAAGAAATGAACACCAACATTTCGTACCAACAAACTACAGCCTAATCAAAATGCAAGCTACACATCCGTCCAGCACAAAATGGAAGCGTCACAACACATAATGTGTCAGTGTGAGTCACACAGGCTGTACCGGTACCGCGGGGTCACGGGGGGTCATCCGCTCAACTTTGACCAGGCACGGGTCGCCGAAAATAACTTTTACATCACTTTTACAAACGGATTAACCGATGCAATCGTGAGTGAAATGGAGCAAAATTCCAAATCCGAATTGAAAAAAGAACTTCATCGAAATGAACTACCAATACGCGGTCACATAGTGCGAAATTCCAAATTCGAATTGAAAACAGAACTCTATCGGAACTTCGATAACAAGAAGGACGAATGGGTTGTATTTCAAAATGTCAGCAATAAGCAGTAAAATATAAAACAGTCTTAGGATTTCGCCATAGGTGATACAAGTTTATAGATATTGTAAAAAATAATAAAATCGTTATAAAGAAAAGAATAAAGATTTACAGACTGTTAATGATTACTCGTTAAAATGATAGTTATGTTTTTCGTAAGTGCAAATTAAGGCCTATTAATGCCTATCGTATTATGATTTAAAACTGAAGAGTATATTTCAATCTACTAATCATATTATAAAGCTGGTTCCAAAAGTTATATTAAATATAGTCCAATCTGCTGCCTGTACCGCGTGGATTTTTTTCTAGTAATATTTTCTTTAGATTATAACATCGAGCTGTTTAATGCTTTTAAATAATAAAATTATAATTAAATATAGATTCTTCTTCTTTTTATGGCGTCCCTTCATTACCAGGTTAGCCGTCAGATTTTTGTCAGACAAATATGTCTTTGTCTCGTGCTAGACCAATTAATAGATTTTCCACACTGGCGATACCGGCCCCCTCTCTGATGTTTCGAAGTTACGACTTCTTCCTTCTTCCTATACGTCTTTTCCCCTCTATCTTAACCATCATAATAGTCTGGACGAGATGATAGCGGTCATGTTTTAAAATATGACCTAGAGAGGCTAACGTTCTTCTCCTGATCGTCTTCGTGAGTTGTCTGGATTTATTAACACGTTCGAGTACGTCCTCATTTAGGACTCTCTGTACCCAGCTTATACGGAGTATACGATAGTAAAGCCACAACTTAAGGGCCTATATTAGTTAAATTAAAGAAAAACTCGATTGCGCAGTAGTTAGCGCTTTAGGTCTGAGATCGTGAAAGTTAAGCACCTTTCGCATTGGCCAGGTCACAAGACTAAAAATTTAATATCTCCATAACTTAAGTTTTCGTGTTGTAATTCAACCATATTGTTGCTTAACATCAGGGACGACCGCGGTCAAGCGTATTCAAATGTTAAAAAAAACATCACCTTTACGAAAACAATAAAAACACAACTCAATTTGTCACTACGTTTAAAATTTATAACCTTCTAAACCGGTCTCGTAATGACTAAAAGCCCGTTGAGTGTCCGTAGTTTAGTGAATTTGCACATAAATAGTCGTAATTTGCCATTAGCCTGTCGATCGTCATTTATTTATTCGAACATAATGTGGTATCACTATCGGAACCCATGGTGTTACACGATTGAACATATTTTTCATTGATTCGAAAGGTTTTTTTTTTCTATTAGTATCTAAACTTATTCTTTACATCCATAATAAAACCCCGCGGCCAGGCAAAAATGAGAAGATTATTATTAATAAAATATTTTACTTATCTAATCAATTTGTTGTATAAAGGCTTTATCTATAAGATCCTCGAACGATCATTTTATAGGAATCAGTATTTTTTTAAGAATCATTAAAATATTTTCCTGGACCTAGGTTTTCGTTTCCGGAGTAGATATACTTTCAGGGCCCAAAAGTAGCCATTTCGCATTTTTTTCGGTAGTAAATTTTCCGTAGAAAACTTTCTGTTAACGACATTATTAAAAAAAAACTCCACTCATAGGTGTGCACTTATAGTTTTTCAGAAAGATATATTATTAAAAATTACTTTTCTTGCTACACCATTTTGAAGTAAAGTTTTTTGGTACATTATTAGTAGTATATGAGACAAAGGGTGAGATTACCATACAGTCATCGCAAATCCTAAACTTCACTTGGGTAAAACGCTCAATTAGTATTAAAATACGGAAATGGGTATATTTCTGACATTTAAATTTGTCAGCAATTTTTCCCTTCTATTTTCTTCTAAACATGAAAATAACATTTATTACAAAAAAATATAACAGTATGACAACATTATTTCTATTGTGACAATTTTGGGGATAACGAAAACTCACACAGAGAACGAAACCTACAAATTGTCTTGTTTTTTTTTTATATTCACTGTAATTAATATTGCATTTTCTGGCTCAAATGAGCCGCCAGTTACGTGCTTTTCTTTAGAGCTATTTACATTAGACAGGACCATGGTCAGCCTCGTTATTCCAGCTGTTGATTGTGATGAGGAGTTCAGCCAGTTCTCTCGGGATCATCTGAGAGAAGAGTACACTATTAAACAGATGAAATCAGATTAATAAAGATACTAAAAAATAGGACTGGGTAGCTTCTTAGTTGTAACTTGTCTTCCAAAAAATCTACCAGGATATTTATTAATTGTTTTAGAGAAATGTGGACTTAGAGAAGTCTTAATGCGCCTGGGCACCAAGCTATGTATTCAACGTGATAAAGATAGGGGGATGCTTCTAAAAGAAAAAATGTGTACACACCATCATAGGCCTACGATGGCCTATGATAATCATAGGGCTACATTATACAGAAGGTTTCTAGTAATTTTGGACGATGTAGATGCCAAAAAAGGAATTGCTGAAATAAAAATTATAACAGAACCACTGGTTCGAAAAAGTACAGTTGCCATTTCCAACAAATTTTCAGTTAATGTAGACATTTAGTGATGGTCAGTCCTAAGCATGGGTTGAAAAGAAATTGCCAAATAGAAATGGATCATTTTTGTCCTTTAAAACAATAAGCCTGGGCTGGACTGGTACAGTTATTATTGAGAGACAATAGTTATTCATCATTTAGAACATAAATAACGCATGATTCAAAAATAAGAGGACCGCATAACTTTGTACAAATAGAAGAATCCAAATTTGAGTGAAGAAAATATACCTAACAGAGAGCGACAAATAGAAGGCCGTTGGGTCATTATAATATTGAAGATGGAAGTGAAGACTTAAGATTAGAACTTCGTCTTAATAATTAACGTTCTGTTGATTACTACAAATAGGAGAATCCAAATTTGAGTGAAGAAAATATACCTAACAGAGGGCGACAAATAGAAGGCCGTTGGGTCATTATAATATTGAAGATGGGAGTGAAGACTTAAGATTAGAACTTTGTCTTAATAATTAACGTTCTGTTGATTACTACTACAAATAGACGAATGCAAATTTGGCCGAAGTAAATATAACAGAGGGCAAGAAATAAAAGGCCATTGGGCCATTCGCAATATTGAAGACGGAAGTGAAGATTTAAGATTAGAAATCTGTCCTAATAATAAACATCTGCTGAGTACTACAAATAGACGAATGCAAATTTGGCCGAAGCAAAAATAATAAGGGGCGGTAAATAGAAGGCCATTGGGTTATTCGCATTATTAAAGATGGAAGTGTAGACTTAAGATTAAAACTGACCTAATAAATTAACGATCTGCTGAAGTATTGGTGCCTTTTATTAAGCAACATGTTCAGGAGGTTACTATTACCCACACTGATTTTTGGAGAGCCTATCAATTAGAATTATGAGCTTTTCAGCAGTGCTTTTCTTATTTTTTTTACAGAATAGCCCTGCAGGACATGGTCATATACACAACAAGATGGTAAATCATAGCGGTCCTGTAAACAAATTGTTTGCCCCAGATGGGAAGCGTGAGTGCATTTGAGCTTTCGTGACGCAAAGGCAAAGGGGCTCTTAGTCCCGCAGCGCCGGGGATAAGGCAGGAGTCAATCGTATATTAAGAATATTTTGGTATAATCTTTACAGGCCTATAATTCCTCCTTTTCTTCTTCCTCAAAGGTTTTCAGATATTGGAAAGTGGAGGGCCTTTCCATTATCTGAAAACCTTTCCCCGATAAAAAAAAACTCAAAATCTATATGGTAATTTCTCATCTGAAATGAAGTCGATAAAATAATTTTTAGAAGGAAAACTCACTTCCTAAGTTCCTGTGGCAGTAGACGGAATCGTGTGATGAGTAAATCATTTAAAGTTACTTTGGCATTTTTAAATGTTGTTAAGATTGGCTGCCAGGTCTTTACGCAATATTCTCACACAGCCTCTTAATGCCATAGTCGACACTTACGATTCAATGGGAAATAAAGAGTTGTTCTTTTTTTGATTGTGCGGTTTGTGCTATGTTAAAATACTTAACTAACTTAGTATATTCAATTGTTGATTGATATTGATATCTATCATCTTCTTGCAAAATCATCAGCATAATTTAAAAGTCTATCTTTATTTGAATAAGTTTTATGCATGCGTGACGTGGGCTATCAATTACGAAAGATGGCGGCAAATTTAATTTATTTTGTTTTATTTTTGATAGGTATTTTAATATTTGAGTAATCCCTCAGAAACCTAATGTTTTTTCAGGTCTGGATCTATAACTTTATGTGTACCAAATTTCATTCGAATACGTTCAGCCGCTTTTAAGTAATTGAGTAACAAACATACAAACTATTTTGTTTAAAATTTTATCACCTTGTGTCCAAAATAAAATCTCAATTAAAAATATTGTTGAAATTTTGAATGTCTTAAAATTATTTATAGCGATGTTTTCTTGCTGTGGTGTCTACATATCAATATAATATTGATATGATAATTAATAAACGCTTAGTATTCATATTCCAAAACACCGAGTCTATAATTGAGTAAATTATGGAACGTCTTATGCTTATCCAGTTATACTTTTCCCACACCTGCGCGACGAAGCTTTGAATGGCTTTGGTAGGCACTAAAATATGTGCTTAAATTAGCGTTCGAAATTTGAATTAGTTTTGTCGTAATGAGTTGGTGACGTTGGCTGCGTTTCTATAGACACTAGACGACGGCTTGACTGGCGATAATTTGAAACGCTAGAAGAGGTTCTGGAATACGATAAATTTAATGCGATGAATACGATGAATTTCTATGTGCAGCTGTAGCCAAGTACTTAATTTTAAGTTAAGTACGCCAGCTTCGCGAAGCGACGAAGTTATCGTCTAGCGTGTAGAGACTCGCAACCCGATAATTCATTACGACAGAACTAATTCAAATTTTGAACTATAATTTTAGCGCATTTACCCAAATTCCAACATATGAAGGTATGTGTATGAATGTTATACTATACTGTTGCATGCCGGCATTTTATTTTAACGACGTTAAAAATATTAATGGAATTATGACTAAAAAATATTGTGATTGTTTAAATTGGTTGGTGGATTGGTCAAAACTTACTCTATCTGGATCCGCCCTTGCTCACTTATGTGAGCAAGGGCGGATCCAGGGGGGGGGGGGTCATGGGGGTCAGGAATAAATATTCAAAAATTGATACTACCGAAGTGCTTTGGAAGTAAATGGATGCATCTAACAGTATTTAGCACCCATCAATTGACATTTTAGTTCAAAGGTGGATTACAGCTCATTCTGTATATTAATAAAATGGATGAATGAATAAAAATTAAGGTTGGTCTATATAAATTTTTTGCTCATAAGGTGCCACACCTTTAATGCTCTGTCAACTCTTCAAGATAAAGTTACATATCGTACTTGTATATATTATATGTATATATTCACATAACAATCGCTCTTTACGAAAAAGCTGTTCGGCTTATTTGCAAGCCCAACACTGTTTGCAAAACGCCCGAGAAAAGTTCGAGATGTTAAATACAAACTTAATGACAAGGTGCAACAGTTAATCAGTATTAAAATTCGTTTGCGCAGTGCACACAATGCACAAAGGCCCAAACAAACAAACGGCACGACATCCAACATGCATATTTGTATTCCATGTCCTTTGTCAGGCCAACGAGAAAAATGTCACGGCGCGAAAACATCGCATCCTTCCATTTCGCAATGCCTCATCAGATTTTTATATATTTATCACCACCCTTTTAGGTTGGAATCGCACCAATACATTTGGTGTCTCTGCCTAAAACAAACAATTTGTAATCCTGAATTATGTGCTGCTGAATGCATACATTTAAGAGATATGAATCTATAAAAATAAGGATGTGACATGTGTTGGATTGTTTAACTTTTTTGTCGATGATTCGATATTCGATAGCAATTCGATGATAAAATATAGGTAATCAACTACTAACTTACAATTGTTTCTAGTATTTCCTAAGTATTTTATTGATTCAAAGATTTAATTATCCTGACTTAAATTCACTGAAATTTTATGTTACTTTATGGGAGGTTTATCTCGTTTAAGACAACAGAGATATTTGTGTCTTTGGAAATAATGGCCACTCAATAAAAGTATCGACGAAAACATCACTAATATTAAGTCATCTGCTGAAACAAATAAAAACATCGACGTGTCGCCTCGCCTCCGACCTTTGCTGGATGGCGTGACTATTTGTCACTTGGTCCCGACTCCCGTACAGGCTTGCTGCGAACATTTTGATTCGCATCAATACCCAAGCTTCCAAACAGCATTAAAACAATAACGGTTTGAGCAAAATCAACTTTAAACTGGCCAGATTAAATACAATTATTCTGTAAACAGTTTCGCGAGTTACGGTGTTTTACCTGGGGAACGCAAATTTATTCTTACATATTGCTGCTAAGGACAACGTTGTTCTAACTGCATTGCGATCAATTTGGCAGACATCGCTTGAATTTTTAATTTTTACAGAGTCAACAACATCTGCCTAGGTATATGTTATCTTAATTTAATCGTCACATTATTTATAAAAATGATTTTCTTTTGCAATATAGATAGATTGCTTTCGGTGAATTTTAAATTCTTACAAAATAGGCTCACTATAAACATATGCAATATAATTACTACATAAACAATTATTTTTCTAAAATAGCTATATTAGTTTGTAAGATTAAACACAGGTTGTGGTCAAAGTCAATTAAATATTCTTCGGTAACCCGTTGGTTTTTAATAAAAGATAAATCTGATATTAAACGTTAATTGTGCATTTTTTTTCAACTCAAAGTATCTCGCTCCAAAGCTAGATACCGTAGTAAAGAAAATATGTGTTATACTAACCAACTTCAGCAAGTTGGCTTCTTCCAAGGAAATTGTTCTTCTAAGTGTTTGAACCTCTAAATAGTATCGCATTTGTAATACTCATGGTGTTGCAGATGTCTATGGGCGACCCCTCCGCCCTTCCCCATAATATAAAAAATAAGGTTTTTTTCCGACTTTCTCCTCTATCCTTAACGTGTTTTTGTTTCGTTTATCTGGATGACATAACCACTTTTATCATCTCTACCTTCACAAAACCTGTTACATACATAAATGGGCTATTACAAATGAAGTCATAACAAGGGCACCGTATGGTTTGATGAATAAACATGTAACCGCCATTGATATTCGAATGACTGTTTTAGACTGCCGATGTTATGGCATCGTTATTCTGTGACCGTTATTATTAGAAGTCTATTAAGCCCATCCATAGCATAATAAATATGGTCTCTATAGACTAACGCTTGTGCTAGATCCGAAATGTAAAATGACTTTATACTGTCAGAGGGTAGACCGATATGTCTGCCAATAACATCCACTCGCAATTACTTCAGTTACTCCGTGATCATGGCGCTTGCAACAATGCCGAAATATCGGAGACTCATAAAAAACTAGGTACACGATAACAGTCCCGTTAATAGCTATGTATAATGTTATTGACCATTAATTAATGTTTAAAACAAAATATGACTACATGACTATTTATTGATTGCGAACCGTGCGTTGTTTAAAACTCTATCTGGCGATAATTATGGCTTCGCTTTATTTTTATCTATTAACGGGATTGTTACTATGTACTTTGTTTTTTATGAGTCTCCGATATTTCGGCACTGTTGCAAGCGCCATGATCACGGAGTAACTGAAGTAATTGTGGGTGGATGTTATTGGCAGACATATCGGTCTAATATCGGACATATCGAAGACTCATAAAAAACAAGGTACATGGTAACAATCCCGTTAATAGCTATAATGTTAGTGACCATAATAGTTTAAAACAATATAACTTAATTTTTATTGATTTCATTTCAAAAATAACAGTTACAAAGCTAAAAAGCACGCCATAAATCGCAGGGATTTATCCGTTGTGCTACGTGACTAAACTAATTTGTGAGTAATATAAACATAATTTTTTACTACCTTCAAACAAGTAGGTACGTACTGTTATTTCTCAGTGTCGCTTTAGATAATTACATTTAATACTCAAAACTTAATCAAAGTTAGGGGTTCATTATTATTTTAATTTTAACTGAATGCTTGCTTTAATTTTCTCTTGTAAAAGGATGACAAAATACATATCAACCAACTAGACGGCCACTATAATCTTGGTCGCGACAGCAATATATAACTTGCACGATGTATGCTCACACTCAAACCTCTATACCGTGGTTTAAAAGATTTAGTCGAAAATATCAACAATTAATTTAAGAAACCCATCAGTATTTTAAGTGAGAAGGGCACAGCGGATTTTCCGCACGAATTGGAGCCTCTTTAAAGGAGGCGCTGTGAGCATGAAACTACGTGCGAGCCGTCACATAGAGACACACTACTGGCGAGATGCGTATTGCTGATGCAGGATTGAAGGTACTTACATGTAGTTACTATCATCACCAGTATATTAATGTTCCCACTGCTGAGGCACAGACATTCCCTATGGATGGAATAGGGAGATTGGGCTAACGACTGCAGATTCAGATGGGAAAAAAAGGCTTAACGAGCCTTCCGACCGTTGTCTGATCATTGCGAAAGTTGCTTATCTACAAAGATCGCAGCTGAACGCGCTAACCAATTGCGCCGTCGAGCTCGAGTAGTGAGAATGAAATTATTTTATTTATCCATTTCATGTTTATTGTATTCGTTTTTAATTTTTGTATATAAACTTAATTTAGTGCAGTTAATTATGGCAGTTGGGTTCAGCTCGGGATTGTACAGTTTGGGATTGTGATTGTCAGTAATCAAGATTTATAATTAAATATAAAAAACCTTAAGATTTGCTCAGTCTCATCGCCACAAAGTATGTTTTTCAGTTTTTGGAATATTAAGTACATAATTTGTCTTAATACACTAATGCGTGTCATTACCAAATGATTTATTTGAAATCGAATAACATTACTAACTAATACAACGACAAATTCAACGTGAACGGATTTCTAAAAGCGTGGGCGTTGAGGTCATCGAATGAAATCAACTATTCCAAACCGATGGCTGCGGTAATGATTGTTCAAATTTATCTCCGTGTTTACGGACCACTTAAGAATTTCTCGATCACATAAAATTTAACAGACTACAACCACCATCTTAATTCACAGAGATATTGCGATCTTGCAATGTCCAAATCAATTTATACTCCTGAATTGTTACTCTGCTTATAGTCATAAAAAATATGTTTAAAAAAGCACGGTAGGATAGCATCAATAAGTATAATATTATTATCATAATGTATAAAACAGTAGATAACTTAAGTGCACATGCTATTTTGCATAAATAATAAATAAAAGAGACATCTTGCTCTCTGTAGCAAGCTAGGCAAGTATTGACCTACCCATAATATATGAATTATTAGAAATTGATTGAATTAAACTTAATAGACGCCCGGCTGAGTGATATCGGCGGCGCGAGCGCACATTATGCCCGATTCATAAATTACCAACAGTCAAACCTCGAATTAAGTTGAGTACCGCATACGGTACCATCATTACTCTTCATAAGACACCGTATTCGTCTAATGATCCCCAAAACTCCGACTACCGAACTAATAAACATCAATCAAGCGCCAAATCGTTATTAAAACGTATCAATCACGCCATTGTCTATAAAGAACGTGAATTCATGCAAAGAGGATAAACAAAAATATTAAAAATTAAAGGGAATAACATTTGACGTGAACCTACTGTGCAATATACCAGAGAATCGATTAGTCATTATTTGATTTAGTTCGGCGGGCCGGAGCGGTTCCTGGGGTGTGGCGGCGGGGGGTTACCACGATCGCGGCTGCTCTGACTGGTGCAGTCGTCATCAGCCTAACCTTCGACACTTTATATATATTGCTGCGGGGGAAATGGATGATGCAGCTCTTTATCTGCCGTACAAAGCATAGAGACGACTTTCTAGAGAACACTAGGCTTTTCAAACGGATAATAAGTGCTTGATTCTTTTTCGTTAACAACGTTTGTATTTTGGATAGGAGATAAGATTACAGTTAACCTAACTTGGAATGAATACACTCCATTTTGACGGCTGGTAAAAAAAGATATTGGGCAAAAAAAAAATATTAATATTTTCACATCAATTATATATAATATAATTTAGGCATACAAAAAAATATCCAATAATAAACACGACTTAAAAGAATTATGTACCTACATAATAAAGGTGGCAATAAAATCAAAACATTTCATACGAACGCAATGAGTCAATATTATCATTTATCAAACACAATGTGTTTGATTGAAGTTTTCCATTATGAATTTCCAAATGAAACACAGATTCTATTTGAATATATCATTATTCATGCAATTCATAAACGTGTAGCTTGATAGACACTTTGCACAGTACGCGCATCAACAAATGTTTAAATCAAAGAAACTGCATGCATTCATTTGCCCTTACAGAAGTAATAAACTTCAAGGGGGGTTAATTATGAATAAGCAACCTTTTTTAATAAGTAAAAAACACCTGTAATATGAACTGAATGTAACATAATTTAAAGACTTTACATGCTCATTTGTGATTAGCCGGCGCGAAAGGGCAAATCCTTTATTAAGATAGGTAATGAGGTTAAATTCATTATACGATTCTAAAACGTACCAACTCTCAGAAAGTACAACGTAATTTATATTCTAGTAACGAGACCCACGGTACTTATTGACGAAGAAGCAATCAAAGTTGCTGACGAAAATGCGGTAGAAAATTAAGTATAAAAAGATGCATCGTTTAATACTGAATCGAGTATTATGAACTCACTACAAGTGGTAAATAAAGCTGATATTGTAAGAGATGGTTTTAATGAAAGAAAGAAAGAAGTTAACGATGGATTGTGTGGTAAGTCGGCACCCTGCTGCCGCGGACCCCGACCGCGCCTATCACGGACAAGACATCGATTAGTGATCGACTGAATTCAATTGCATGGCGAGACATGAGCCGATACCGTCGACGAATCGAGATGGACCGATCGAGATTTACATTGTTCAGTTTTTCAAAAATTTGCATTTTGAGAACGTCACGTCAACGACAACGCTGAGTCACCTGACAAATGGAATGATGCGATCGAGCTCTGATATCGGACGCGTTGACCGTAAGCTCCGCTTTTATTGTTGTTGTAACATGATTACTGTCAACCGTAGAAGCACGCGTAGATTTCGATTTAAAAATCAAATCATCACTGCACCGTCATCCGATCGATCACAATGGTCAATTTGTAATTCCTCTTCGGTTGACCACAGTCGCGATAACCATCTTTAATTTTGTCATAAAATATTTCACGTTTTTGTTGATAATTTGTAGAACAAATTGTCGTTCTATTGTTTTGTTTCTTTCATCCAAAGCTATTTTTAGTACCTATATCTTTGTCACTGTTTTTTTTTAACAAGGTTTGTCTACATAATTGCTGGTTTGAAATAATGGAAATCGAATGGGATTACTGACTTAGTCCAATAGGTCAATAGGCCTGTTTACCTATTGGCCAAATTTTTGTAAAACAGATTTTGATTTCACCTTTTAATTATGCTCATATGGTAACACAATATACGTTTTGATGTTTCGGTTCACCTACGCTGTTTAGTGTTGTTTTGTTGCGTGTAGCTATTCCTGTATATCTTGAAAGTCTCCATCACGCATGCGTCTCACGATCACATGATATTTCACGTTTATTGGTTTAAGTCATGACATCACCGTATGTGGTAGAAGCATTGACGTCCATACTTAATATAAAAAATTAAGAGTTCATTTTGACTGCGGCGACGCGTTTATCATACTGTAAGTAAATATGAATGTGTTATGGGTCAGTAGCGGTACATTATAGGACCTCATCTTTATTTAATTACGTTTATTGGAAAATATGATGTCTTTTGGTAATACACTGTTTTTGAGCTTAATAACAATGGACTCAGCTTAAAGTGTATAGATGTAATTTAAAGAGACTTGCTTTTTAATATGTATAATAAATACGACTTCATCAGTCTAGAAATCCCTGAAATCTTAAACACATTCTTTAATGGCAGATCCTGTAAAACAAACTTGCAACAGATATATAGTTTACAGGTTAGTCTAATCAAAACTTTTGTACCAAAGAAAATACGCCTCAAACTAAATCTAAATAACGAAAGTTTATTCCAATACTGTAATATTCTAAATATTTTTGATAAATTTAAACTTGTAACATTAACAGACGAATACCATAATAAACATTTAATCACATTGAGAAACCGATCTAGTAACTTAAGACAACTAGATTATACAGATACCTGCATGATCCCAAATTATAATAATTTATATGGAACAAGGGTGTGCCAATATATATTACCAAAAATTATTAACGAGCTACCTACAGAACTACAATTATTGTATACTACTTGTAATAACATTTGTAAAATAAAAAATAAACTTAAAAAACACTTTAACAGTAATTCAGGAACTACAGCAATATGTATAACCTAGTTAGCATATAAAATTGAGCAAATTATAAGATTTAATTTGATATCATTTATATACTTAGTACCTAAGTAAAATTAAGATCAACATCTATATCTGCAACTTCTGCTACGGCGGATGCTACATATTAAAAATCCATTAAGTGGATTAGATATGTATATATATGTAATCTAATTTTAAGCATGTTGCATAATTAAATAAAAAAAAAAAAAAAAAAAAAGAAAGGCCGTATCATCCACCCAAACCTAACTGTCAAAATTCTATTACTGGCTGCTTTGTACTGCTTCAACAATCATTGCGACTTTTGCATTTTAAGAATAACTGATTGCTTACTTATAGTTTCTTAGGGTTTTGCGCACATCACTCATTGAATAGTTTTAGTTTTAAAGGGGTAATGCACGAACTTTATTTATTTATTGACGTTTCGCTATTCGATAGCTCGACAAAGTAAATAAAAAATCATTATTTTTATTACTTTGTCGAGCAGACCTCGTCATGCAGACCTGAAAAGGCTGCGAAACGTCAATAAATAAATAAAGTTCGTGCATTAACCCGTTAAAACTAGTTTTATTTTACAACTTATTGCGTATGTATTTAACTAAGTCCTACATCGAAACTATCGAATCGCCAGCGTGATTATATTTTACATAATAGTCCTACTGTAACCTATTGTAGAAAGTTCATACTGAGAAAGTTATCTGCATGAACACATTTAGTTACAATCATCTGTCAGATAAGAAAGCTCTAGTTCAAAAGAAAACAATAAACCTTGACCTACCTTTTATAAATAAAACTTCACAGTAAGTACTACGAGTATCGTGAAAAACAATTATTTTTTGTTAAATATGCATTCAATTATTTAGTAAAGTAAGATAAATGTTACGGGGATGGACAAAAGTTCATGTATAATTTAAAGAATTACCATATCTGTAATAGGCATATTTTATATATTACCTGCAATATGCTTCTACACAATAAATAGTTCGTTTAACCTATGTCAGAAATGAACACATTTAAAAATACAAGGTGCTTCTTATATTTTTGCATTCCTCACCCAGTAGGACTCCCACTAAATCTAATAAAGGAATTTGAATAATGCTATTAATAACATCTCGGGTTCTTTGTTGGTTATTAATAGTTCAAGGCTTTAGTTGTGCATAAATGAGAAACATAACTTTTCTACGGTTTACTGCTCAGTGGAAGTTCATTTCTTTTTATGAATTACTATAATTTTAGCACTATTAATTAAATTGTCTAGATAAGATACGTTAACATAAAAAGTTTTTGACATTAAAGTTTTTGATGTCCTTAATCACTATTTTTTAATAGATAGATCAAATTATATAATTGTTTTTCATATTCTACTTGAGAATATTATATTACAATAAAAATACAATCACTTCAATATATCAATTTATATTTCGTAGCATTATTTTTTTGAAATACCAGTAGTTTAATGGATAGTTAGTGTTTAAATTACATGTGTTTATTTTATTTAGAGTTTTGTATTTACTTTAATAAACTGCATGCTATCAATAAGGGGTTTCTTGAATGACGGACGCCAGGTGGCAGCACTGAGACGAAAGGTCTACTCTTCCGGAAAATCACGTATGACGTCATAATCTAAGGATCAAATTAAAATGGTCGTTCGATTAATTTCCGCCAAAAACTTCATACAAGAGACCTCTTGTGACAGTGGCGCCAACTGGTGACGTAATTTTTTCTTAACATCCTCATTACAATTAATAGCCGTTTAAAAATAAACTTCTAAATACTTCTTTATTCGTCATTTGTCATAATCAAACATAAGTACTTATCGATTTGCATACCACGAAAAGGGAACAAAAAATACTTAAATAACTTCTACAATGTGAGCACACGAGTCGGAGATTACCCATTAAAAGTCTATAACCAGAATGTGTTCGTATGTCGTCGCCATCGCCGTGTTTTGATCAATCCATGCGTGGTAATCGATTTAATTGCTGTGTGTTTGGTTGCCGAGACGCGCACGCGCAACTATTCCGTGCGCTTGGTGAAATGTAAAATCAAGTTTAATATTATAAATCTTTATTATATTTGAAGTAATTTTACTTTTATAGGTATTTGTTATGTAATCATGAAACTACTTAATATTTAATAATTATATAATTGGCAAATAGTTACGGTATTTCATAAATTTTCTGATATATTTAAGAAATATTCATTATACTTATAGAAATAAAAATTAATAAATAAAATTCAATTCAATTAATTTAAATATCGCCAAAATTACCCTGTGTCGTTCTTGGTGCAAAGGTGCCCATTATGCTTGCAGTATTGCCACGCTGGATGGCATTAGACAGCCTTTGTACCAGAAACGACTCGGAGCGAGGGTCATCAGTTTTTTGCCTGAGTCGGCAGCCCAGGTCCCACACAAATTGCTTGGCTTCCGCTTGGAACGCGAGTAGCTACGCCTCGAATTTAGGCCGCGTCACCGTCAGAAGCCTCGCCAGATCGACTCCAATGGCACCACCAGTAAGTAATTCAAGTGTCAATTTACATCATCCCATGAGCGCTGGAACTCGAGGTAACTAGGCACGGGCGCGCCCAGAACGAGAGCCAACCAAGCTGCCAAAGCACCGGCCGCAAAGAGTATGGTCACCCTGTCGCCATTCATAGACAGAATATTAGCGACTAAGCCCGAAACCCCATGAGCCGACTCCAAGAAAGCCGGCAGATTGACATCCCTTTTTTTTTTTTTTTGGGGAAGGTGAAAATGCATTTACGCACTTCCCACGACCGTGCCCTGCCGTGGGGGTATGTGGGACTCCACGGGGCATACTTCACGCCGCGCCGCGACTACCCACTAAAAACACCTCCTGCGGTTCCATCTTCACACGATGGGGGAAGGGTATCAGCAAGCCTTTGCCCCAGACCCCAACCGTGAAAGCGCCCTCTCGGACCCTCCTCTTTGCACTAACTCCCCTTGTGTGCATTGGCACGAACCGCGGGACGTTCTGGACTCGACTCGTTGAGGAATCTGTCCGTCTCTCTCTGGGGGCATCATCAGGCAGATTGGCCTGGATAGTATGCCCTAACTCGATGGGAAGCCATTTATAATGCGGGGCTAGTTCTTCCCTCCCGCGGCAGATTGACATCCCTAACCAACGCATCCCAATCCCCCCGTATCGGATTGGCAAAGATGCCTGTTTCCAGTGGTTGCCACTCTGGGGAGACATTTAAAATTGTCTCAACCTAATTTTTTATGACAGCGATAAAAGTATAGAACAATTATTTTTTCTAAATGTAAAAAAATACCATAACTGTCTCAGGTTACGCCTGTTACCAGAGAAAAGTTTTATTTGAAATATAAAAATTATTTAAGCGTTTAATTGTCGAGTTACTAAAGTGTTTTTCTTTTTTTTCAATATGCTTGTCTTGATAAATGAGTACCTAACTATGTAGTTTTTTTATTTAAGTATATAAATTATAATTTGTGTTTTAAATTCTAGACTTTAAGTAGGTGCCTACCTACTTTTCAAGTTGTTTCTATTATTTGTAAATATTAAATTTAAGTAATCACTACATAAAATTAATTGAGATTTATTGGCATTATTTTATTTTTCCGTCCCATATAAATAAAAAAAAGTTGCTCGGGCACAGAGTCACTTTTACAATTCACACCCGGTTAACCGACAATTGTAAACCTAACATTTACTACAACTAAGGTTAAAAAAAACAGAACAACAAACAGAATCAAAAGCACCAATCCCACAAGTCAAATTTATTATTAACATCTAATATCATCTGGAAATTTCAATATACAAATAACAATGCCTTATTAAAATGCTCTATTTTGAAGCAACTTACAGCGTTTTGATTTACCACAAGCACATCGATGTAAAAATACTCGTTTATTTTTTACGCTAGCATAATTAGCTGACCTTAAGGAATTATATGTATTATTATGTTAGTCTTAACTTTAGCCAGTTTTGTTATAAATTGATATTTAGTTACGCCGTACCGTGTCGTCCGGAACGTAATAACTAAATTTTCTAAAAGTTAACTTTTTTTTATCAAACGTAGGCGGTAGATTAGCAATGAATCAACATTTCGGACTTAAGATAATCTCAATATTTTAGTGCTAGTGCACTTCACATTCTTTTCCTTAGCTTAAAGTGACATGCTGTTGTCATTTACTGACTGTTAGGCGAAAACGAATTGCCATGTGTGGTGACAGTGTCAACCCATCCATTTTTTTTTAATTATTTAAATTTAATACACTTCAGACTGAGATCCTCTAATAATAATAGCATAAGCTTATGCTCACGGTATTCTATTCTTTTTAAACTCAGCATCACAATGTTCCTTTAACAATGACATTCAATCCAATACACTTTTTTTCTCATTCCAATACATCAAACAAAGCGATAAATAATAAAGAAAGCAATTATAAAGTAGTTGTTTCATTATTGAGGAAATATTAATTTCCTTTTCTTACCTAGGGTTAACAAATAGGTAGTCAATTGGTATACAATAAATTCCTTTAGAGTAAAAGACAGAATTACTTTTAATTGTTCATTAAAAAAGACATTGCGATAATAAGTGATTGGATTAATACTTCGCCTATTATTGCATTCACTTTAATGAGAATTATATAGAGCAGAGTATGGTATTACAAATATTTATTTTTTATGAGTTTACGCACTTTATATAATATATAATACATTTTTTTAATAAAACTCTTTTAAAACGGGTCTGAAGCACGATTTATTAAGTTTCCTTCATTTAATTGTTCTTGAACAAATAAATCTTCTTGATTTTCTTTATTTGTTTCTGTGTTCTTGACGTTTCGGATCTCCGCCTTTGTGATCACAATACACCTCAACTGAATAACTGTAGTATACTGCTACACAAATTTGGTTCATTAATTACTTCATAGTCAGTCAGTACTTTTAATTCAGATTAATCCTCATTCTCAGTAGATCAATTCATGATGGATCTATGGAGAATTTATTTTCTCATTAGATCCTGATTTCAAGCGATGGATCTACGGAGTTTATCTCTCTGAGTAGATCCATTGGCTAGATCCATGCTGGATAACTGCGAAATATCTCAAAGTTTGTGATAAAATGTTTTATCTTAAAAATAACAAATGTGGTATCACCATTTTTCCATATCTATTAAAGGTATTATTCGTCAACGGGTACTTTTTCCTAGTGAAACTGATGCAAATGATAGAATCCAAAGCTAGTGTAGTATTTCCAACCAATTCTGCAATTAAGCATGCCTGTGTAAGTAAGGCGGGCCATAGACATTTGATTAAAAAAAATATCGTATGCTTCTCCTACGTCTGCGCGACGAAGATTGTTACTTAATGTGCTAAAATTAGCGTTCCAAAATTGAATTTAGTTCTATCGTAATAAAATCGAGCTTCGTGTCTGTAGACGCTAGACGATAGCTCGTCTGGTGATTTTGACACGCATAAAAGAGGTTGTGGGAGACTATAAATTTGTATGTTCAGCTGAAGGAGCATACTAAATACAAATTTCGAACACTAATTTTGAGGTGTGGGAGAAGCATTAAGGGAAACGTTGCTCACTTGCTGTGGGTTACAAACAGCTCTGTACAAATATCGTAATAATTGAATGTACGCTCAATTACAGCATGATCTATGCGAAACAATGTATTATAAATCTAGAATTAGTTTCACCTGAACTTTGTAATACAGCCTTTATTGGTGTTCGCTCCTGCATCGGCTATTCCGATCATTGGTATGCCGTTCTTAATAGGTTGGTCGTTTAATATTAATGATTTCCTCGGGCAATAATTCCTACTTGTACGCACATATTATAGCTTCTATTGTTTTAAATCTACTGAGTATTTTAAACTTCTTGTTCTTCGCATAGTATAAAAAATAGATATTGATCAAACACTTTTCTTTCAGCTGTGGCGATCTTTATCTTCTGTACATATAAAATGCAGCCGTTACTGACTGATCTATCAATGCACAGCTTAAACTACTAAACGGATTGTTCTGAAATTTGGCACACATATTTACATTGGCGCTAAGTAAGGATTTTCCGTAACTCATCCCTTACAAGGGTAAAACGGGGATTCAAAAATTGACGCGGACGAAGTCGCGGGCGGCCGCTAGTAAAATAATAAAACTATAAACATTTAAAGTGCAAAACATCAGGTCAGATTACTTTAAGCACTAGATGAGTATTAAATTTTCACTTATCATCTTTTATAACTACAAACTCATTCGACTCACGATACATTACGTTTTTAACGATCGCCTTATTCGACGTAAACCATAATGTACCGCACAAATCAATGTTAGTTTTCTGGTAACGATAAATTACTAATTAAAACAGTTAACGTCAAATCATTTTCGATAATGCTTATTCCCGTAAATCGCGTACCACGAAATTTGAGGTTAGTGATGGCAATAATCGAGCGGAACGGATGTCGAGACGCACAAATACCGTAATTTTATCGATATTCAATATCGAATAACACGCGCGCTCCCGAAAAATTTACAGACCTTGAGTTTATGGTCAACTTGGTAAAAGTTACGGATACATAGTCCGTGCAGTCAACATCATAACAAGTTGCCCAAAGCTGTCGTATTTCTCTTTTTAGTTTTTAACTCTCACGTGTTCGACACTTAGTTCAAAATCGAACCTGAGGTGCTGTGCTAAGAATAATTCGCTTATATTATCGATAACTTTATTTTTGATATTGATATCGATAACAATTAATCAACGAGCAAATAAAGGATCTTTTTTGAGAAACTACATACTGTATTTACATATTAACTTCAAAGAAATAAGTTTAAATCATAAAACTCTGTTAGTTAAATCATTTGTTGTACTTGTCATAACAACGTTTCCAAATAAAAAGCTTTGGTTTATCAACGCATTGCAAATTGATTTGAATAATATAAAATGGTTTGGAACTAGTTAGCCATCGAGTTCAAAACTATCTTTAAACTTTGGTGTAGTGTAATAAATACATTTTAAACGATATTTAACACGTATATAGTGACGCAGTTGTTATCATCCCGGATCACAAATACTATAAACATAATTTCTTTGTAAGCATTCGAGTGAGGTACTTTACGAACTATATTAAGTTACATCGATATAAAATTCGGGTTTCACTCAGCACTCATACGGATTCGTGTGTGGTAAAAAACAAATAAAGTGATTCAAGCTTTTATTTACCCAAATGTGGCTGTAAAACATAAAAAAATCGTTTTCCACCAAACTTAATTGCCGGCAATATAGTAATTAAATGTGACAATCGTAAAACACAGCGCGGACCCCATAAAACATTATAGCCGTGTCGAGTCGGGATCGGGTTTATCCTGTGAAATGTTTTAGCTGCGCCTGCACAAGCTGCGTTTACTGGGATTGCAAACTTGGCTTGGACTGTGCGAATAGTCAAAACATTACGAAAATTGTATAAAAGTATCTTCTAAACTAGTGCTAACAGTATTAAGTATAGTAGAGTAAACTTACACCAGTTTGTAATTGGAATTCAAATTTTAAAATATAGCTTGTACGCAATTTAATTATGGGTACCAATAAAGAACAAGAAAGTAAAGGTGTACGCCCAGAAATGACCTCTTCCATTCTTCGGAAGGCACGTTAAACCATTGGTAATTTCAGTAAAATACACTGAAAAAATATTAAAATACTGATCTGATCACATAAAGCATTCATCAATACATTTATATGTAATGGATTGGAATGGACATTAGAATTTTACATTTCTATATTTGGCTATAGGCAAGGCTAGAGCCTCGGCAGTGGGGATATTAATAGGGCCAATGGTGATAATGATGAAAATGCGAAGTAATGTTCCTTCTAAACATGCCAGTAACTCTTTTTGTCAGTGGGTGAATTTATTTTCTAATTTAATTTTTTCTAATTTATCTTGAAATAAAATAATAAATTAAAGAAGATAAATAAAGAATTCCAATTTTTAAAGAGAATAAGTTATTCCAAGAAGACGATGTCGTAGGCATCAATAAGTATATTAATTTTAAAAACCCCATAGAAACATAACACCAATTTATATTTTCTCTAGCTGTATTTACGGAGTTTTAAAAAGCGAAAATTTATAATCTAGATGCAAAAAAATCTAGGTACAAAAACCTGCTTTTATTTCAAACAGTATTTAAAATACAATCGATCATAATCCTAAATCCATCTTTATTCAAATGATTGATATATGTATATATAAAGATGTCAGCACTAAGAGAAAGCAGAATCTCCTAAGCTACATCGCTTAAATTAAATTACGGAGGAGCAAAAGAAAAAGAGTTCTAATGGCGACGACCGGTTTGCGCGTGAACTTGAGGGTCGAAGGTTGAAGCCAAGACTAGCCTAAAGCGGCAAGAGGAAGTATACGAGAACATTTATTTAAACGAAGAACAAACAACATGCTTTGTTTCACTTTTACAAAAGATTTTTTGTATTGTTAGTTAGTAAAGTTAGATTATATTGTTTATCTGTTAAAGCAAATCAGTACGATTTAAAAATCCGCTGCTAGAGATACTTCTTTATGTGACATCGTAGAAGTCCAGAAATCTGTGGTAAACTTAAGATGTAGAAGTAGGCGCGTTATTATCGGTTGATAATGTCGAATATGTTATTGCGATATTTCTTCATGTTTTTATTGCGTCTTTTTTTACTGAAGCAATTGTTTAGGTACTTTTCTTCAGTATTATTTCGGTCGGTGCTAGCGGTTTACACTTCGACAATACTGCAATGGGTTATGTTAATGTACTGAGTTGTTGTTATTCATTTTTTATTTAGATTTTGCAGTGGGTTAATTGGTTCTGTAGGTTGCAGGTCGAAACGTGAGCAGTTTTTGTTGTGATTATCCCAGCTTTGAGTACTGGTGTTGTCACAAGGGCAGAAGTCGTCTTGAGTAATGTGGAAATTGTGTAGATATTCTTTATGATAACCGTGGTTGTGAGGCAAATCTAGGGAGAGGTATTGAAAGGAATTTAAGAAGATAAAACTAGTTTTAACGGGTTAATGCACGAAATTTATTTATTTATTGACGTTTCGCAGCCTTTTCAGGTCTGCATCGTCAGAATAATGACATCAATCATAATGACATTATTCTGACGATGCAGATTTGAACATCTTCTTAAATTATTTGTTTTTATCTAGTAAACTTTTCTTTAGATTTAAACATCTAGCAGTTAAATGCTTAAAAATAAATAAAAACATAATTATTTGTTTTTATTCAGAAATCGTCAGAATAATGTCATTATGATTGTTGCAGACCTGAAAAGGCTGCGAAACGTCTAAATAAATAAATAAAGTTCGTGCATTAACCCGTTAAAACTAGTTATATTTAATGAGTCATGTGCGTGAAAACCTAAGAAATAAATAATTTAAGATGTTCAAGAGTGGGTAGGATTTACTTCGTATGTATAGTTTCGGCGTAGAGGTCTTGGGCGGCGTTGTGGAGATTTCATATTTCACGTGGGAGATGGGAACGGAATAATAGTCGGGGGTTGAATAGAAGTTGCCTGCGGGCTTAGCTGCAGCGTCAGCGGTTTCGTTGCCAGAGAAATTTGCGTGGCCCTTGATCCAGTAAAACCAGATGATGGCTTTATTTTGTTTTGCCTTGAGGAGGTGGGTTTCAGTTCGTGCGGCAAGTGATTGGGTGGAGTTGGGATTCCTCAAATCCATGAGGGCGGATCTGCTGTCTGAAAGGATGGCGGCCTTGATAACTTTGTAGCGGGTAAGCCATAGGCATGCTTGTTCAATAGCTCAGCAGTGTATAACTTTGTAACCGTTCTTATACATATTGTACTAAAACAGATAACGCCAAAACGCGCCGCGCGTGGAGAGGCCTTAAAAAGAATACAAATTGATCTTTTAATATATTATTTATATCCTCTCCATGTTTAAATTGGTTTGTCGCTTAGGCAAGCAAAAGCCGCTGCACAGATTTCGAAAGTTATGTGTATAGGTAGACTATTTTAGATAGAGACAAACGTTATTATTATAAATTTTAAAACTTATTCATAAAAATAAAAACAGTTTAATAAACCTGTTTTAACTATTGCACTGTTTTGTCACTTGCTCTCAAATCTTGACAGCGCTAAGAATGAACGAGACAAAACAGTGTTTTAGCTAAAACAAGTTTATCAAACTGATTTCATTTTTATGAATAAGAGCGATAGTATATTCCCAGATAAATGAGAGATTACTGTAAGATTCTCAGAAAGTAATAACTATAAGTCTTAAGACCTACGGTTAAATTTTCCGGAATTCCCAACTCCATTAAAGCATTTTTTTTTTCAATTCTTCTCTGTGCCTAATATGTTTATTAAAAGTAGGCATTTGCTTGGTTTTTGCTATCAACTTTACTTTTTGCTTTACAGTAAGGGACTAGTTATTCTGTATATATAAAAGGCAATCGTTGCTGACTCACTGATCTATCTATCAACGCACAGCTCAAAACTATAGCTATTATAATGTAGGCGTGCGTTAAAAAAGGATTTTCCAAAACTCACCCCCTAAAATGGTAAAACGGGTGTTCAAAGTTTGCATGGAGCTCCAAAGTTTTGTAGAGTTTTTTCTTACTTAGTTTGATATTCATTCATTCACCCAACATCTAATCTAACGCCAGTGAAGTCACGAGCAAAAGCTATTTCGTTATAAAAATTAATCCAGAAACCTAAAATGCTTACAAAATAATTAGTTTTTTGTTATGCAAAATAGGCAATGCGTTTGACCACAATCTCACCTGATGGAAAGCGATGATGAGGCCTAGGATGGTACACGCCTGCCTAGAAAATGCCTGTTCACTCTGGCCTTGAAGATGTCCAGATTATATTGGTCCGGAAAAACAGACCTCGGCAAGGAGTTCCACTCCCTAGCCGTTCGCATAATGAAGGCCGAAGCAAATCGCTTCGTGCGAATGGGAGGAACTTCGACAACATAAGGGTGGAAGCCCTTGCCGCGCCTTGTCGTCCGGTGGTGGAAAGGGGAAGGGGGGATCTAATTATGTAATACCTCCGCACACTCTCTGAAATGTAACCGATAAAACACCGAGAGGCAAGCTACACGTCTTTGGTGGTCAAGACTCTGGAGATTAGCCTCAACGAGAGCGTCATTGCCTATGAGATTCCTTAGTCTCAAACCCCCCTTATTAATAAACGAATAATGAGCATGGATTAGTTACTCCATGTTTTGTCTCTGTTCATTGAATAACAAATGGCATAATTTGAGTAATAGTAACAAAACACTGTGTAACTAGCTTATTTCTCGTTAAACAATAAAGGGGGGAATGAATTAATATCATATTAAACACCAAAATATAATAAGACTAAAGATGATCCTTCACGCCTATCACATCCCACGTAGTAATTAAACGTTTAACTTAAGAAACGGTCGGGCATTTCACGATGTAAATAAATACCATTATTGGACTGTCACTTGTGTGGAGATGACACTGTAATTACAACAACCATTGCGACATCGTAAACGACTTCATTAAAGTTTAAACACAAGTCATTACAATATGGATGTTCATTTGAATGTTAAATATCCAAAGGTCGAAAGTTTAGAAGAAATTTATGAAGAAGGTCAATTAAACAAATCTACATCGCCTATGTGCTGTGTGTGAAATTTAAATTTAAGAGGTGATGTTTCTTCATTATGAAATGTATAGATGTAGTGCCTATACCTTAGTGAATTGGACGCTTCAACGCAGCGCGAGTGAAACGGCGCGAGTCGGCGTCGCTTTGCAGCCGACTGCGTTATCTTTTCTCTCTCTACAGACGGCTGAGCTATATTGTTGTCCTTTTCTTGATAAAAAAAGGCGAATCAGTAACTGACATTCATGACAAACCGTGATTTTAGAGAAAAAAAACATTTTATAGTTTTACGAATGAAAAGTGTTGTCATGGCATTTGTTATTTGATCCTGAACTATTTGTGTTCTTTATAAAAGTATCGAAGGCATTGTGTTATCTTTATAACACAGAATATACGCTATATTGTTATATTGAGTGCACATGCATCGTGTTTGGATTTCAAATTGTGTTTAAAGCGAATTGTGGTCATGCACCACAATTTAAGCGGATCACTTTTGAGCCGCGTGTGCCGTATCTTTAATTTTAACCTAAGAGTAAAACTTAACAGAATGTTAAACCAATGAAAGTTTCCAACGCTTGCAATATGACATGCACCTGATAATTCCAAATCTACTCGAATTTCAGGTTTATACAATAAATACGTGTAAAATGTATCGTAGTGTATCTAAAGATGCAAATAGTCTATACAGCAAGTGCGCGTGCACCGCGTGGGTGAACTTTAAAGAGTCACGCATACCGCTCGCTTGGCGATAGATAGTCGAAGTCATGCGAGACTGACGATTGACTGACTTATTTGTATTTATGTAGACAATCACAATCATAATTACCGTGACCGACGATTGATTGATTTGTTTTTCTGTATTGGATAATTGTGGAACTTGGAATCGACCAATGAACAGTTTTATTTGGGATCCATTTCATTAAAATGTGGTTTGAACATTCGCGATGTAATAAGGTATATATCTTCAGATGAAGATGGCGTTGAAACGTCAAGTTAAAATCTTTTCGAATATAATCATTATGTCATTGTTATCACAAGGAAATCAAATCATATTTACAAACTAAAAAAATAAATCAAATTCAATGTTTTATAAAATCTTTATCAAAATTTTCGCTAAATGAATTATAACTTTATTCCTTTTGAAACGTATATTATTTTTATAAAAGAAAACAATAACCATTATCAGAAAGAACAGTGGGCAAGTTCAAAAGTAAGTTGATTAATAAGAAATTTTTAGGGGATGTAAGATCGGCACGATTAAAATGAAGCTTCCAAATAATTTGGATTCAGATTAATCATGTCTAATTTCTATTCTCTAAATTAATCTGAGGTTCTCACTTTCTAAATTTTTGTCAAAGCACAAGAAACGAATCACTCAATTTTTATAGTCCTCATGGAAATATCTCAGCGCTTCCAATTCACACCACAGCCTAAGAACCTATCAAAATACATTACGGCTTTCTAGAAGTTTATGTGGAAATTGATCAGAAGTGTGGGCCATAACGGATCTGCTCGTTATGTTAAAGGGCATAATTTCGGGTATCTCTTTAACGATGGCTAGTTCCAACTGCAGGGTGGCCTAGTATTTAACTCAGCGATATTAAAATATTGTTGGTTTAACTACAAACTTTGAAAACAACGCATCGTTTGTACGAATATCGCAAGCAGGAACATATTTGAGAAATTAATATGAGTGTTTATTGTTCATCCAGAAACTTTGCAGCTCTTTGTACTTAAAATTAATATTATTTATCTTTTAGATTTATGTACTTTTACACAGTTACCAATTAAAAGATACAAAACTTAATTTGTAGGTAAAGTTAACATGAGTTTAGTAAGTGCAGTTAACAATAACTTATGAAAGTTCGGGAAAATTTACTAAACCATTTTGAATTTAAAAACAAATACTGCAATATAACGATGGGCGAAACCCCATACACCGCTCGTAACCTCCTGAACTCGGTCAATGCATCAACATCTGTAAACTTTTGGTTGGCACTATACGTGATACAAGAAAGAAAATTTAAATGATGATATTCGACCTAATCACGTCATAAATCACACAACATCGCGATATGATATGGTTGACTATTAAATGAAGGCACAAAAAGTGCTAAATGAATTTATAAAAGCAATAAAATAATTATACAAGGTGATAATAATTATATATCGTGTTCGTGACCCGTACAAAATTACGAATCAACAATATATATTTTTGGGATTTTGGGAATTCTATAACACTTAAGTTACGTTACATATACCAAATTATTTTGAAACTTTATTTAATCACTAGTGTTTACACAAATGAGTAACAGCGCCAAATTTAATGTAACTCAAAATTGAATTGACTTATCTGATTACAACTACCTAGTCCCAAACTTTGCTTTGACACTTCTTAAAGTGATTTTTTTATTAATAATTAATATTTATAGCATGTCACTTTTCATTTATTATTGTTATTAGAAAAACCTGACTTTATTAACAAGCATAGGTGGTGCAGTAGTAGAAAGCTCGCCTGCTATGCGGACGGATTCGATACCTAGCCGTGAAAGTACTTATTTTGAATAATCATTTCATACGTTTCAAGCACCGTTGTTTCATAAAAATACACTAATTTTAAATGTACATTTTTCTGTATTATTAACGTTAAATGCCTATTTTTAAAGACAGTCTTTTTACTAATGAACTATCCTTGCGCAATTGTAAAATACTTACATTTACTTTAATGCAAGTTTTGTGAAACGCCACCAATATACAAAGAGCACAGCCCTAAATTAAGTTAATCGCATCACATACGATCGGAGGCGTCTAACTGTACCACACATATGTGAGTCCAAAAGGCACGTTTGGCGAGACCGTAAATCACACAACGGAGTGGAGAAAGCCAAAACGCTACAAAATATACAACACTGGGTGACCAAACGATACAGACTTTTAATGGGAACTTTGTACCTGTGCTTTTAAATCAAGAAGAAAGCAAGAGTAAGTCTTGTGTTGTTTGATTTAGTTTTTTTTTTCTAACTGCTCATGATATAGACGTTTGCAATACAAAAATATATTATAGCTATTAACGGAATTGTTTCCATGTACCTTGTTTTTTATGAGTCTCCGATATTTCGGCACTGTTGCCAGTGCGAGTAAAAGACGACGTCAGAGGGTAGACCGATATGTCTGTCAATAACATCTACCCGCAATTACTTCAGTTACTCTGTGATCATGGCGCTTGCAACAGTGCCGAAATATCGGAGACTCATAAAAAACAAGGTACATGGAAACAATCCCGTTAATAGCTATAATGTTAGTGATCATGAAAATTTAAAACAATACAAAATAGTATATTTCATTACTAGTACGGAATGGTTGTCATTGCAAAGAGTTCCGACAAATGTCTACCCGAGCCGAAGGCGAGGGTTGACAGTCGGAACGAGTTGACGGTTCCGTACGTGTACTGAACGACTATTTTTAATACAGTTGCGAAAAAATGAAGCAATTTAATCAAATTATAAAAACACAATAAACTCAATTAACTAATCATTTATTTCTTATAAAAGTTATAATTCACATATACATTGAAATTGGTACAGTTTTTTATACTAACTGGGGAAGTTTTACGTTGCATATTTACTGTTTGAGACAAACTATTATTAATTTCGTATGATTGTTCATGTATATTTGTCATACAATGGCGTTTGCTAGTTGATGGAATTGGATCTGATGAATTATCATTATCAATATAAGGTACTCGTAGATGGACGAACGTTCTCTTCAGCATGTGAAGGAGACGGACTGGACCTTAAATTAATGGATTGTGTGATTTTTTTCCCAGTTTCTAGTTTGTTGTTTAATGAATCACCAATATAGCTTTCTGCAACTTTGTCCGATTTCCAACCACCTAGTCGCTTTAAGGACGTCAAATTGGCTCCTGAATCTGCCAATAATGTAGCAGAGGTCCTTCTGAAGCTGTGCCCAGTATAACACTCAGCATCCGGCAGACCAAGAAACGTAGCTATTTCTTTTGGCATATTACCAAATTTGTTTATGCCGATTACTTGAGCTGTACACTTCCCTTTTTGGAAATTTTGAAAAAAACGGTCGGATTTTCCTTTTTGGGACCGCTGGTTCATATATTTTTTCACTATTGTGAGAAAATCTCCTTCAACAACAAAGCTTCGCGGTATCTTATTTTTTGTGTTTGGAATCTTGATAAGTAGCATTTCTCCATGGGCTTCAATATCTTTTAAAGTAATATTGGCTAACTCCTCTCTGCGGCAAGCTCCAACAACGCCAAAAATCAGAGCAACCTAAAAAAAACGATTTGATTCATATAAATAATGTATTGACTGTATTTTGCGATTTTGTAAACTGAACACTAAAGAAAAATGTAGATATGTATACTTATTAATAAATTACCTTTGTGACTAAATAACAATCATCGGGAGCTTCTTTCAAAAACCTTTCCACGTCATTCGATGTTAATATTTTCGACTTTTTACTGGTAAACCCGTCTGATTGTCGTTTTAAGAAAGAATTTAATTTTGGATATTGACTTAAATCCACGTTGTTCCTTATTTTCAGCATACTTTTTATCATCGAAAACCTTGACCATAACGTAGAAGGTTTTAATTTTGCTGAGAGTTCGGAAAAGTATGCCAACATAACATTTTCTGAAAAACTATTTGCTTTTTTCTCTTCTTTCCACGCAATAAATTCATCGTATGTAGATATGTAGCGAATTTTTGACTTTCCGGTAAAATGTTCTCCGAAGCATTTTGTGCAATTATACTGAGTTCCGGTGGAGTTAATTCAAAAAAATTTAGGTCGAAATTACTCATTTTGTGTAAAAAACAACTAAACTCGCAAAGAAAATTTCGGAAAATGGCGCTAACCGTAGAATGTAAGCAGTTTTTTTTCACCCATTCTGGTAGGCAAAGGGAACTAACTGCCCATACAGCCAAGTCTTTAGTACTTAGTATTTTTTATTATAAGAAATGAAATTGAAATTTAATGATATGAAATGAACTGAAACCTTACCTAACTCATTCAATCAATTAATTAATTCTGATATTGGACAAATTAGTAGCTTCTTTTTAAAAACAAATAAACCTATTTGCATGAATCGCAAAAACTTCTATGATTTTTTTTAGTTAAAACTTCATGGTTGTTTTTTTTAATAGAAATAATTTTGACAGTTGGGAAAGAAAACGCACGAGTTCGGGAACTGTATTAAAAAATATAAATCGTGACGTTGCCTACATTGACCCAATCGCCTACCCCGTACAGCCCAGAAGCCTTACTTGCCGAGAGAAACACAATACCACCATAAGGTAGTATTATTTTACTGTCTTCTGTAAGGCGGAGGTTACTCTCCCAGGCGGGCGCTCCAGTTCTATCGAAAAATCCGCTGTACCCTATCCCTCTTAAGCATTTATTAATTTTAGCATCCAAAGGCAGGTCAGCTGATTTCAATCCAAATGGACACAGTTTAAATATCGCTGACATAGTAAGATCGACACAAAATTAGGTCTGTGTGTTATTTACAAAACTTATTTATTTCTGAAATTTAGAACACAATAGAATGATCTACATTGTATGGAATGATACTCATAAAGCACTAGCTACGGTGACCTCTGCGTGACAATGAAATTACGAAGCAAACAAACATCACGTGATAAATCTTCATTTCTACAGATTCCGCCTTTGGTATCATCAATATTGTTCAGTCTCTTTTTTTCCGCCGCTACGTGGCTGCAACAGTTATATAGATAAATTAATTTTATATCTGCCGCGAGTCGTGCGCGCGCGCTGCCTCCAGGCGGTGGCGGCGCGTGAGAACTCCAGCTAATGTCTATGGATTAGCTGGTACAAGAGTATGTATGCCTGTCAACACGTGTCGTGCATGATGTGTAATCGACGTGTCAGCCGCGCGAGAAGTGACTGCCCTTATTAAGAGCGACAATTGTTCCGGAGGTACTCAAACCTCTTTGGTTGCACGCGGAACTGTTTTGTTGGAGCTATTAGTCCGAGATCCCGCCGCTCGATTCTGCTGCCATCAGTTTTTTTTAAAGAAAGTTAATTGAAAATAATGATTAGTGAGCAAAAAAAGCATTAGTGGCGGGTTGCCTAAAATAGCCGCAAATACATTTATTTAAATTAAGTGACATCCATTTATTGAAGTAAATTATATCCATACGTTCTATTATAAATTTTACGTTTTTCTGAAAGGAAATAATGTGAAAAAGTAAAAAATCAATGGTTGCAAGCTCTTAATCAGCCGCAATGTTCGGGTTGCCAGGTGGGATTACAGGTTCCTACTGTTGATTATTTACACCCATATATTTTTCGTCAATATTTACCCAAATTGAAGGTTCATATTTGCTATACATGGCAAGTACTTAATCCTTATATTCTCTATCATTTTATATGTACCGGCTTCCCGGCGGAATGATTGATCCAAATTTGGTGGGCCCGAGAACATCATGCTTTTATAAATATAATATTTTACGAGATAAAACGCGCCTTAAATAAATTAAGGGCGCTTTATAAAGAAGGTTCTTTATCCCGTTACACTCTCAAGTTAGATTTACAGTAAAGTTTCAACAATGTCTCAAATCCAAGTGATCTCGGGTGGCACCATCGGTACTTAAGGATATTTAATAGATATAATTTTGTGTTTAAAGCATGTAACTGCTCTATGTTTAAATCTAAAGAAAATATTTGGTACTAGAAAAAATTCCCCGCGGACCAGGCAACAGACGGGACTCGAACCCGCACCCTTCGCTATCCGGGCGAATGCACTGACCATTATGCTACGGCGGCTGTGATGGTCGTGTCGAATTATTTCTAGCCTTTCTTAAGCTGCAAGGCAGCGCCTAGATTTAGATATATCTTCGTATCAATGCTATTGCGAAAATCTCTGGCACCGCGTCGCAAGTCTGCATTTATCGCACAATTTCTTTGTTTCCCATGTCAATTGTTGCAATTACCACGCTCTATTGGAGCATGGGTAGTGAATCTTTTGTTTATGCTTGGCAACCGTAGCGTTTGCCAATCAAAGAGTTGCACTAAGTGCAGGGAGATTACGGCTAGTTCTTCATAGTAAGTGACTTATCCGGCTATTTAGGTTTTCACGATTTTCTAAACACAAGGTTCAGTAAAATACGAAGTAAACCTATCCGCTTTTAAGTGTTAATAGATTATAAAAGAGGTGGGACCACTTGAATTGGAGCACACTTTTCGGGAAGTAACCTGCAGTGCAATAATAGAAGGCAATAGAAGATCACAATTTGTTTGGTGTCTGCTTTTGTTGGTGATTTATTTTTTAATGCTCCACAGTGTAGGCCGCCATTTTTTTAATTTTATAAGGACGGCAAACTAGCGTATGGCCCGCCTAATGGTAAGCGGCCATCATAGCGACGAGCTCCGTGGCCGAATTGTTTGTATGCCGGGTTTCAAGGTGTCGCCTACTCGAGAGGTCCCGGGTTCGAAACCCGATGGGGCCGATGTTTGTGAGAATATATCACACAAACATATGCTCCCACCGGAATTCGAGCATTTGGAGTACAAATGTGTCATGAATGTGTAATATGTATTTCTATATAAATATACTTATGACGACCTCCTTGAAATGCCCCCGGTGGGGGCAGATATGTGTGTGATGAACACGAACATTTGTACTCCAGTCATGGATGTGTAATATGTATTTTTATATATTTAGTACCTTATATTATCAGCTACTTTTTTTTATCAGAATAGTGAAATCGGTCCCAATATTCATCTTAAATACACATGCTCGATGAGAAGCTCGATGGCGCAAGTGGTTAGCGCGTTCGGCTGCGATCGTTGAAGTTAAGTAACTTTCGCAGTGGTCGGTCATTGGATGGGTGACCAAAAATTTACTATCTCCCTCCTCCTCTCCCACGTGCTTCGGAAGGCACGTTAAGCCGTTGGTCCCGGCTGCATCCGCAGTTGTTAGCGCCCGCCAATCCGCACTGTGCCCGCGTGGTGGGTCATGGCCCAATCTCCCTATTCCATTCATAGAGAAGGCCTGTGCCCCAGCAGTGGGGACATTAATAGGCTGTTGATGATGATGACACATGAAATAATTTTCTTATTCATTCTATTAAATAGCCTGTTATCTTGTTTTATATTCTTTCCTTCTCGCCATAAACTAGCATGTAGGTATCTATCATTTCAAATTATATAGAAACAGAAACCAAATCCACACCCATGATTTGATGCCTAGATACAGTTAAACACTATGTTCAAGCATCATTAAATCTGGAAACATTTTAACAGGCAATTTAGCTCGATCATTATCTCTGTTCAAGGATAATCAAAATTAAGTAGTTAATTCGTATTTGCAGCCAAGGTGAATATAATAAGAAGTAGTGAATATTGTTGTATGCATAAATAAAATCTTTCAAAATAAAATTAACCGTAAACTTACACCAAACAGTTATATCAAATCCTGATTGCCAGTCTAAAATGTTGACTAAAAATATGAATTGAGATCTTAATGTGTCTTACGAAGCACTGTGAACCTCGAGATTATACTTTTGTTACCCATAATTTTACCGGTCACTGCGAAAGTTGCTTAACTTCAACGCAATGTCCATGCAAGCTCCAGAGGGTCTGGAATTACCATAACAAATAAAGTTATTTTTTATTTTAAAAGCAGAACAAATATATGGGCCACCTGATATTAAGCAGTTTATAACTGCTGTACTATGCGATTCAAATAAGAATAGGAGAGCCAATGACCTCTATCTGTCTAATGTCGCTTGAAAAGTACGGTTTGCAAAAAAATCTTAGAACACTTTTTTAGCACTGAGCTAATTAGCTAATCTTAGAATAAAAACCAAACATTTGTAAACAAAAGAAGGAAATAAATCATGTGTGAACGTAAAGAAAAAGAGTACTAGAAAAGGGAAATATAAGAACTTCAGTCTTATTATAAATACAGGTAATAAAAATACCGTTATTATTTTAAATAAAGTTGTCGTTTTAAAACCTACAATAACCGATATTTTATTTTATAGCCGAAAGCAGCAGTGATGATGATGACTACTCCGACGGTAGTGCAGAGATGACCGATATTAAAGAGCTAGATTCCGATTAATGTTTACTCTCACTTTGCCTTAATAAATAAATATTATTAAAAATGATGTTTTTATTTCTCTCAATATTAGTAAAAAAATGTTATTTGAAAATCTGATATGTTTTTTCTCACTTCATCTTGGTAAATAACTTTTATTAAAGAAAAGCTTTTTTGCTCACTCTACCTAACCAGGTTGAATTGACAGCTATGACATCACAATATGGCTCCCAGCCGGTCCTATTTTTAGTTGAATCGCTCGGTACCAGCAATCTTCGTGTTTAGACTTTCTCACTCACATCACATAACATCAGGTGGGGTAGAGTCATTTGCTTACCTGGCTATAAAGAAAAAAGCGGCTACCTTAGCCTATAGACGCTTGCGATGCAAAAAAGTATCGCTCACGCCGTTGCCTACCCTGGCCCAATCCCTTACCCCGTGGAGCCCTCGGGGCCAAACGGAAATGCTTTAGAAAATGCTAACGCTTACGATTTCTTTTTGTTATTTCTAGCCGCATGAGGTTTTCAAATGACTCGCGCTCTTTTTTTTTCTTTTGCTTTGGTAATAACAATATTAAAAAAAATGAGGACGATGTATTTGAAAACCTTCGACGGTCAGAAATAACAAAATAAAATCGGATGCGTTAGCGTTTTCCAAAGCATTTCTGTTAGGCGAAAGGCCCCTGGAACCTTATTCACCAACAGCAACACAAAACCATCAAAAGTAATGTTATTTTACTGTAGCCTTTGGTTGGATGGAGGTTACTTCCCCAGACGGGCGCTCCAATTCTAGCGGGGAAAACTGCTATGCCCTGCCTCTCTTAAATGATTCCCAGTCAGGCTACCACCAATCGAGGGGCTCAACAGTACCATGTCATCGGCATAACCAATGTTATTGACACATAACATAACCCATCTTTATAGGAAGGAGCCCACATGTGTACTACTTAGCTTCTCAATGAGCTGATTCACAGACAAGTTAAATAACCTAGGTGAAGCTTCACCTTCCCTCCTTACCCTACACTAGCGAATATTCATAAGTGTTTGTAAGTTTAAGATATCACCCCAACGCCAATACATTTAATTGTAATTACGAAATACCTACTATCTACATAATATAAATGATAATTCTCTTTACCTCAGTTGTATAGGTATATTATATGGTGCACACAGCGTAACCATTCCAATATCTTATTCAAAACGATAAGTTAGTATGAAAAGCGACTCTGCTCCGCTTTGACATTTATTTGGTTAATGTCCACTTTTGTCTCCGAGAACGAACCCGGGTTTATGGGCGCTTGCTCTCGCAATGCCACTTATAATTTTAATGTCCCCACCCATCATTCATGCATAAACTTTAAATTCAAGATATAGGTACATGAAATATTACTCTTTTTACCGAGAGCGATCTGAATTCTATACGTAAGTATCGTTATCGTTTGTTTAATTAATGTTTATTTTGTTTTATTTAGTTTATATTATTTATATTGGTTATTTAATAACCTACTAAGATCATAGTTGAATAATTTAAAGAAAAACACACATTGGATACTTGATTGTTAATAATCGGCGAATTACATATCGTTTTGAGATTCCAAAAAATCAGGTCTAATATTTGTTATACACAGTCTTTAGCGTTGCGTTTAACAATATTTTCCTTTTCCATTGTACTTACGGATCAAATATCGATTGTTAAAACCAACGCGTGACCCACTAACAAAACAAGCTGAGGCATCGAGAACATTGTTTTCCCATAGCAGCCCATTCCATTCAGAATCTCATTACACTTCAAAAGGGGTACAACAGATCTGGCGCAACGCTGTTCTCATGGACGTGTCTGTCGTTAGGGCAGCGTGAGGTGACCATTACTACGTACAAAGAGTTGCCTAAAATAGAGAGCTTTTATGAGGCGGGAAGGCAGAGACGCGAGGCGGGGGCGGGGCGGCCGGCTGCAGCCCGCCGGCTCAGTCGCGCCGCGCCGCACAGACATCTCGCACGCCGCAGCTACGCGTGCCTATAAACGGCGCACGCGCACGCGAATCCCCGCCGCGTCCTTCCCGAACACGTGCTCCTAAGTGGTTCCATGATTACACCTGACCAACATGCAAGAACAAAGTTCGTCGCGTTCGAGTAAATCCACCTTGAACTCTTTGGAAAGCGCTATCATCAAACTGAAGAACAACTTGCAGATACAAGACAGCAAGACTACGGACATGAGTGGACTGTTGGCCGTCGATCCGCCTTCTCCGCACGCGGATACCAAAATTAATCCAAGTAAGAATCCTAGTTCATCTTCAACGGCGAATATAAACTTATCTATTGCGTCAGCCGCGCTGTTACAAGAAAATATGCTTCAAAGATCACTACAAGGTGTAGTTATATCGCTACAGAATGCAATGATGAATTCTTTGCAACAAGCTGCACTCCTACCGTCAAATTCTGCAGCAGCCGCTGCTCTTAACTTACAAGCACTAGAATCTTATTTGACGCTACAAAGATTAACGTCCGTCTCAACTGTGAGTAATACTAGCCAAACGAATACGTCAGAAAGTAATTCATCTCCGAAGCAAGATATATTAAGGATAGCGACGGCAAGTGCAAAAATAAATGAAGTCGACTCGCCCGATAACGCATCTAGAGAATTTTCACCGAAAACCCCGGAGGAATATCCCATTAATGACGCAATAGCGGCTGAAGACGTGGATTTATCGGAAGAAGTCGAAGAAGATTTAGCGTTACTTGATAATGAAGACGAATTTACTTTAGAACAACATTTGGAATCCACGTCGAAAGGGTACGGCTACAGCTCACAAAATTTAGATAATGGATACCCAAGCCTTTTAATGAATGCCATGTATCAACAACAAATGAATGGTAGTCCATCGCAAGCACCATTGTCGCCTCAAGCTTCGAACTCTTCGAGTTCTAAGTCGACAAACAGCTCAACGTCTTCCACTGGAAGTAGTATACAAAATAAACAAAAGACGACTGCAAGTGGTCCACGGACGAAAAAGCAATTCATCTGCAAGTTTTGTAACCGACAGTTCACGAAATCGTATAACCTGCTAATACATGAAAGAACCCATACGGATGAGCGGCCATATTCTTGCGACATCTGTGGGAAAGCATTCCGACGGCAAGATCACCTTAGAGATCACAGGTAAATATTTCATTTTATAATAAGTTGTGTTTAGTTTTTCATATATATTTATTTTATTTTAGTATCGTTATTTAATAATATAAATTTTATTTCTATAAACTACATTATGTTTTAACCCATATCTTATATCTTAGAATAATTATTTTGAAGAAGACTCAAAAATAATATCCCAAGATTTTTTTGAACAGTTATATATTTATTTGTTTAAATTTAGATAAATTTGTCATTTATTACATTCTTATACAACTGTTGTGCAATATAACCTTTTTTATGCTTTGTATTGTATTATTAAGGTCCACAGGGCCACATGCACCAACATACCTTTTTGTTTTAACTTTTATGTTTTTTGAAGAAAGATTGAGATTTAAACGATTTTTTTATGTAGTATATTTTAAAACTTAGGTGAGCTTACTTAGGTAATGATTTGTTTTCACATAAAATGTTATCACTCCAATAATACAATACCATCTATAATTATTCATTTTCCTTCTTTAATCATAATCAATAATGTTCAATGTGTGACTCACAAAAATACCCTAAATATCCATTCTAAGAACGTCACACAACATAACCCGTCGTCTTATCTTCCACATTATCTTCACACCCGAGGAAATAGCTAAATCAATTGTCGTCATTAATACCATGTCCTCACCATGAACATCGGATCGAATGGCGCTGGTCTTTTTTTATAAGATAAAGTGTCAAAAACGTAGGAGGGCGAACCACAACACTTATTTTTCGAAATCAATAAAAGATATTAGTCCTTGGGTTTCAACGCGAATCGTTATGATCTTTTGAATAATGGCGGTACGCTTGAAATATTTAAAACAAAAAAGGGTTAAGTATGGACCGAGCAGATGCTATCGACACGTCGTTCGTCACGCTCGTAAATTATTTCACAAAACTGCCGCTAATCCGAGAAGGGCCGATGTTTTAATTTTGGCCTTCAGACTGATTTCTTTTTTCCTCTCTTGAATTCCTTATAAATCTTTGTGCAAGTTAACATCTCAAAATGCTTTTCGGTGATAAAATAAAACTCTAAATTGTATAGGTATTAAGTTCATTGATGAGTACCTGTTTTTAAATAGATAGACCTCCAAACGATTTTACGTATCTCGAAAACAATCAATATCTTAATGCGGTTACAATAAGTCATAATCTCTCTTAATCTATTTTCGACTTATCTGAGTGCCCCACCCAAAAACAGCTAAAGGTGTTGAATTTTTAACACCTGTCTCTCGGCAATTTCCTTCCAAAATCACCGTATCTCTTCGGCAATAAAATAAATTTCGTGTAGGCGCTCGAGGGTTAAACCCGGCCCGACCTGTCGATGTTCAATCGATGTTCGTTGACACCATACATTATAATGGACCGGAGCGAGCCTTCGACGGGATTTAACAAAGCACGTGGTGATCCTGACGCGAGGATTAATATAGACGACAAAAAATAAACCTTTGCATGTACAATCGGGTTTTCGACCAGCCTTCGAGATTTTTTTTGTCACGATCGAGATACGTGGATCATGTTTTCAAAAGATCAAATGAATTTGTTGCCAATCATTGTTTTTGACTTTAACATTATGCGCTCAAGAAAAGTTTAATAAGACAATTCGTTAAGTTATCGATTCGTATTACGCGCTCAATTTAAAGACGGAGTGGCCGCGTTGGTTCCAGTTAGGCCTACACTGCGCTCGCGTCGGTGACTTGTTGCGCTTGACTACGCGCGAGTCCGTATCTGTCCTAATCACCGTCATCATCTCATGTTTTAATATTCCAATCATTATTTCATTCATCATCTCATAACGCTTTATCGTCACCGATCTAACTGATCCAAACGATCATTATAGGTATTACATTACGTTGAACACGTCGTAATTTTAGATTTTGTTTGTTTATCCAATACACGAGTAATTTCTCGGCTTCGATATTCGAGTGCCGTATTTCTCGTTATGCGTTATTATTGATTACATGTTGTACGGTGTTAATTATATGTTGTAAGTCTAAATTCAATTTGAAAGTAGTTTTTGGAGTTCTTTATGATATTATAGGCGTGTACATGTACGTATTTCCAGCGTGTTTGAAATAAACAGTTATTGCCGATGTTGGATATTTGTTTACAGAACTTTCACATAATAATGATTTAGGACTAAATAAATAATATTAAAATTAGCAAATAGCACATAATTATAGCTATAGTTCAAATCCTAAAATCGTATCATGAGAAGTTACACAACTAAACGATAACCTTAACGGTTGTTAGGAAAGTAAATAAACTTACGCCATAAATTTTGTGGGGTCATTTCCAAAGATAGCTTTAACTAGTAAAAGCGAACCAACATTTGTTATGCCCACATGCTCTCGCTGGCGTAAATTAATGATTATAGCAATAAAAACAAGGTTGTACGCCAATTTATTGCCAATATCCCGCGGGGGCTTGTTTGCTTCCCGCCTGCTCCCATCCACAAGGTGTTCTCAACACGCTCCAATGTTTCGGTGCCTGGAGACATGACGTATTTATTGCACTCTCACAGCATCCTGCGCTAAATGGTGCACTCCTTTTTCGTAGTCGCCTCATAGTTTATTGTTTTAAATTTTATCTTGAGTGTACTTATTTTTCATATGGTTTCATTGGTGATCTTGGGGGCTGAAATAGCGGGATTGTACATTTAATTTATTGTTCGTAATACGTTATTTTTTTTTCAATTCTTAAATGAATAGATATCTTATGAAACAAAAAAATAACAAATATGAAAATCCTGATTTATCTTATTTGTCAATATGGGATTTATAAAACAGATCACAACCATGAAATATCATTGGTAGAGTTTTAATACAAATAAACGTTTTTTTTTAAATCCAACTATCCAAGTCACTCAGTGTTTTGTTTTGTCTTGATTTCTAATAAGATATACAGAGACAAAACGCTGAATAAAAAATACCAAACTTAACCCACACGCATGCAATAGGTACTGTAAAATTATTGTCTTGCAATTTACATCATAAATTATTTTGTTACAGGTATATTCATTCAAAGGAGAAACCTTTCAAGTGTCTCGAATGCGGGAAAGGCTTCTGCCAGTCGAGAACATTGGCGGTTCACAAAATTCTTCACATGGAGGAGTCACCACACAAGTGCCCCGTCTGCAGCAGAAGTTTCAACCAAAGGTCTAACTTGAAGACCCACCTGCTAACCCACACGGATATAAAACCATACAATTGTTCATCGTGTGGGAAAGTCTTCAGAAGAAACTGTGATTTAAGAAGACACAGTCTAACCCACAACCTTGTTGGCATGGCTTCCGTGAACACATCTCCTAGTGGTAGTAATGGGAAGAGTCCGTTACTAAACCCTAACTTTCCTATAGACAACATAGACACTGAAGATGAAAATTAAATTATTAGTGTCCTTTATGGTGTAGTGCAAGTTTTTTTAAAAGACTGATTAAATTATGCCTATGAAGTTGAAACCCTATTGTTATAAGAGAGATTTTAAGTGGAAGTGCTTTGGACCATTACAAAATGATTATGCACTGTCGAATATTGTTAGAAATTTCAAACTTGCGATTAAGTTTCGTTTGTTATGTAAAGCATATTATATTTTGAAGATTATATTTTATAATCTCAGTTTATTCCAATCTGATCGTGGCTATTTTATTATTATAGGTAATCTAATCTTGCTTTATTTTATCTCAACCTCTGTTTCCGTATATTCAAAAAATTACGCTGTCGTAGCATTTTGGTTCAATCACGAAATAATTAGAATAAGAATTGCAATAGTCTTATTGAAATCTTTGAATTTTACCTAGTATTATTTAGTATAAGTTTCTCTAAATCTTGTAAATTTTCTGATCTCATTTTTATTGTGTATGTAAATATAAATATGTCTAAGTCAAAGCTCTCCATCCGTCCGTATTGTTACTTAAAATGTATTATAGAAAAATATGTAACAATAAAATCATGAGATGTATATGAATTTATAGTGCCTAAGTAAAATTGTCTTCCTGTTTTGGATGCACAAAAATTATATAAAAACATTTTTGAGAGTTGTGCTGTTTGTTTAAATTTAATATAATTAAACTTATGACCTCAATACGATCGTTTTATTGAATAGTTTTAAGCGACTTATAATTTGTTTCATACTTTTTAACTTGCATTTCAATAGTATTTGATTAGTAACATAATACTTTAAAATCATTACTGAGTAATTTAGATTTTTCTGAAATGATTAAACCAACATTACAAATTTTATATACACCGTAAATTTAAAGTTACCTGATAAAATTTACTATCAAATTCAGACAAGGGATCGGTTAGGATTTTTTTTTCCATAATTGTCTCCACGATAATTGTGCAAATATGGAACATTCGCAATTTTAGGTGTCTTAAATTCATTCAAATTAAACTAGTTTTAGGATCTACGTTATACACATATATAGATATTTTATATACAAATGTGTGGAGTTTAAAGTATATTTTGTTAACGTTCTAAATCAATATTATTGTATGGGTGTTACTTTTTATAACTGTTCTCATTATTTTTATTTATACGATTTTCATGTTTCTCAGAATACCCAAAATTCACTGTGTATACTCTATATATATATATATTAACATTCGCACATAATTTTCACGGCACGGCATTTTATCGGTGAAGACCTGAATAGTAATATTCTCTCTGTTCTCCTTTTCTTGGTCTACCAACAATTATATAAATGCTCTTTTGGTGATTTTTGTAAGGCGTAACCCCGTTTACTTTATATTGCTACTAGTTTTGTTATGGTCCTTTAATGCCTTAAGCTAATTACCTCCATGTGACTGTTAAGCTAAGTGGCCGACCTTTGAGATAAGCTAGGATATATAGTGTTTTTTTTTATATCAGCCAGCCAATATTCTGTATAGTGTTAAATTTTCGTCAAATATATCTATCTACCTTGACATCTATTACCTGTTTCCAAAACCCATACCTTACATACCCAAAAATATCTTGCCTTAGACAACATAATATTTTTTTTATTAGAATTAAAGCATAATGTATATGTACGTATGAAGCAATTAAACTACGATACATCAACCCTTTATGGAGACCGGCTATTGAAAATATCTAAACACAACAAAGCTTTCTACGAGGTATATGAAATATTATAAGGAGAATTTATAAAAGAAAATAATTCTAATTATTATTCTTTTTTGTGTCTAATAAATGAAATACTAATAAAGCAATTTTAGATAAAAAAATAAAATTATTTCAACCTCAAAACAGTTATAATCGCTTCAGAAGAACTCAGACCTTTAACATAAAAATGTGGCTGAATAAATTAAGAATAAAAGGTAATTATTATAAAATCATATAAATAATAATGAATTGTAATTATTAAAAAAAATATAAGTCGATAAAATTCTTATTAATAATTGTGTTTCCTTTATGTCAGCGAGTTTTGGCCACTTCGTAGATTATGCTGATTCAAATATTTTTTCGCGACGCAAATAAATCCTTATTAGCTAGATTAGATTAGGTAATTAAGTAAGTACCTACTCGATAAAACCACTCGTGCATATCTATGGAATAAATTTGCAGGAAAATATTGGAATTACAAACGAAACTATGTTTCAAAAAAAGTACTGCATAGTGGATTTTCCGCTCGAATTAGAGCACCTGTCTGGGACAGCAACCTCCTCCTTACAGAAGACTACAGTACAATAACAGTACCCTTTGGTGGTTTTGTGTTTCTGCTGGTGAGTAGGGTTCCAGGGCTCCGGCGGGTAGGAAATTGGCTTCAGGCCGGCAAGTTAAAGATGGCTGGATCGCATCACTTTGACGACTTCCGTGGCCGAGTGGTTTGTACGCCGGGCTTCATGGTGTCGCCGACTCGAGAGGTCCCGGGTTCGAGTCCCGGTGGAAGCAGATGTTTATTTGATGAATACGAGCATTTGTACTTTAGTCATGGATGTTACCCTATAGCATCCCATAACACAAGCCTTACAGTGCTTACTTTGGGGCTAGGCTAATTGGTGTGAGTGTTGGAAATATTTATTTATTTATTATCATCTATATTCGCGACTGGATTCCACCTACACTTAGAATCAGGTGGTGTAGGGTAATTTGGTGCACCTCGTATAAAAAAAGAACACAACAATAATTATAGGTAAAGGTTTTCGTGCTATCTATAAAATATGCATTTATTTGTAGCTAGCAATCGACTACCGTTTACAATACGAGTAAATTACTACTTTCAGAAATTAATTCATTTTTCATTGATATATCTAACAGGTTTTTGTTAGGAACTGTTTCCTCAAAATACTGTGATATTCTTAAAATATATTAAATCTATCAGTAATTATAATATTGTTTAGAGACTAGGAATGAAGCACTTAAACAACACACTTTTTACTTTATCATGTACTAGCTGTTACCTGCGGTTTGGGATATTTTCCCACAATAAAACGTAGCCTATGTGTTAATCCAGGGTGTCAGCTAACTCCTTACCAAATTTTATTAAAATCGCTCCAGCCGTTTAGACGTGAAGAAGTAACAAACATACACACTCACACACTCCCAAACTTTCGCCTTTATAGTATTAGTGTAATAGTGTGATTTTCTACTTTGCGATTTAGTCGTTAGCTTAAAGTTCATGACATTATTAAGAGATGACGCTACTTGTATCTTTATACGTAAGCTCCTCATTTAAATGTTTAAAACGAGTTCATTATCTCGATCGATATCTTGAGTAATATAACCTGCAACTTATAAAAACGAATTCGAATATTGTATGTTGCCCGTTTACGTCGAAGTAGCCTTATAAATATTTTTATTTTATTATTGGCTTTGTATTATTGTTTGCGTTGAAAATGTGATACCCAAGGGCGTATACTTCTTACCTCTGCTGTGTTGCTTAGTGTACAATACACGTTTAGAACTTATCTTTTTTAGGGTTCCGCACCCAAAGAGTAAAAACAGGACCCTATTACTATGTCTACTTTATACTCCACTGTCCGTCTGTCTGTCACCAGGCTGTATCTCATGAACCTTAACAGCTAGACAGTTGAAATTTTCACAGACGATATATTTTTGTTTCCGCTATAACAACATATACTAAAAATAGAATAAAATAAATAATCAAGGGGGGCTTCCATACAACGACCTTGACCTTTTTGCTGTTTTTTGCTCTAAATTAATAACGGCAACAGGTTGATATTTGAAACAGTCGCAGAATATTTAGTTGTATATTTACTTTCAAAATTAATAATTAAATTAAATAAATATTTAACGGGGCCTCCTACACAATACACGTGATTAATTTTAGCGGTTTTTGCTCGAAATAATAATATAGTGTCTTATGTTGTAAAGATATAATTACGGAACCCTTCGTGCACGAGTCCGACTCGCAATTGGCAGGTTGTTATTAATTTACGTGTAACACCTATTTATTGTAAGAGTATTTCTTTCCAAGACAAAAATAATTTCAATTTTGCAGCAACCAAACCATTTCAACTTTCAACCATTTTTACCTTTATAATTATTATCCTCAAGCATCATATGTATTTATAATACTCAAAATTGTCTAAGATCTATAAACATTCAACAGGTGAGCATTAAAAAGTCTCGTCTGCTCAAAAAAACCTTGGCATTTGTTGCAAAAGATGGATAACGCTGTTCACTGACAAACGTAAAAGTGGTAATTATAAAGTTCATAGTAAAAGGCAAGACGAAACGGTGCTATTAGTAACAAAGGACGACTACCGAGCTTGAAAAATCGATTCAATTCAACACCAAATCGATGCAAGAGGACTCGAGTTATTCACACGAATAAAAAGAGCCCATTGTCGATTCAGTCTCACACAAAAGCTCTTAAGAGTGTATCAAAATGACATAAAGCTCGATTATTCTCGTAACACAAAACACTGTATAATGGGGCCACATGTCTTCGGATTTTTTTCTCAGATTTTTGGAAATGGATGACGTGTTAAAAAGGTAACAAATTGTTCCTCACCCCGGCTTTTGGTGTCCTGTTGCTGGACGCACAACCGCCATATTTTACGTCGATTCGCGGTCGAAATTCAAATTGAACGATGCGATTTGGTACGGTTTTCGCGCTCTTTTTCTTTTGTTTTTTTTTTCTGTTTCGTATGGCAATGTTTTGGATCATGTTATGGTGTGCAAAGGTTGTGCAGTGTAATCAACAAGTTCTTTGAAAGAAAAAGCCTTCTAAAGGAAATGTTTACTAGATATATTCAACTCATCCCAGATACTGACTACGATTGGATTTGACCCAACAACTTTAGTATACATACAGAAATAGTGCATTCAAGTTGTTTTTCTTTTAGTATCACTTTTCATAAGATGGTAAAATCTTAAAATTGAAAAAGCTGAATAAAAAAGAACTTTTTTCATACAATGTAAGATCCGGTTAGTATTATATAAAAAAGGTTGAGTTATTGGAATAAAAATACATTCCTTAATTGAGTAATTCCCAAAAAATATTTATTATAACTTCAAAAGTTTGCCATTAAGTTGTAAAAAATACTATGACACCGAAGGAATATCGGTGCTTACCACCTTGACAACTTAATAATAGAGTCTTAGAACTCATTCAATCGCCAAATCATTCGCAAATTATATAGCAATAACCCCATTGAAGACCCGCTGGGATAAACAAAATGCACAAAGGCATTGTCTAAAATGGACCCACAGCATTGCGACAACTTCTTACAGTTTTTTTATGATTTTGATAACGTGCTCATCGATATTAGATGAATTCTTTTATGTAAAACCTTGTAATAAATAGAACCAAGCCTATAGTTAATTGATAAGTTTGACTTCAATTACTTTATTCAAATAATACACGAATACTTTAAGCATTCATCTATAAGATAATTAATTCATGAACATTACCAATATTCGTATTAAATTTTGAAATAATAAGTAATGATAGTTAAAATATATGTTACAAAACAGTCAGTCATTTAGATACAACAATAACTTTGAATACTGGTTCCTACCAAATATACAATCCAATATTTAACAATCGGCAATCCATCGGGATACCAGGAAATCATTAAATAATCTTATGCTAAACCTATCAATGAAAATTAAAAGTTGGTGATTTTTTTAGAAAAAAACATCTTTTATTGACAGTACCTACTAATATTCTACAGTCAGTGGTGACCGCAAAGCTGATCCGTTGATCAAGATAGCTGCCAGCAAAATTATTTTAGTAGGTTTGCCAAAGCAGTTATAAATAGTGGGATTTTTTGTTAAATAACTGAAAGCAAGGCTCACCGTAGGCGTTCTTGACATCCACCTTCATTGTTTATTACTTGTTTAATTAATTCAAATTACTAAGCTTACTGTTCTTCCCTTAATGATCTCTGCCGTTAGACGCATCTCTGTGGCGGATTCCAAAACCGCAAGCGCTTATTCCTCGCTTTATATTTTTTTTTGCAAACACCATATTGTCATCGACACCGAAATTACAGGCGATTGTCACAAAAGATTACTTTTGCAGTTCCGAGGTGTTTGAAAAATATTTGCTTTTGCCGTTTCGAGTGTGCATTATACGAATTTAGTGGCGGGCTTTAATACGCGACGGCCACACACGACTGTGGCTCTTTGGTTCCTTTTTTTTGTTACCCACTCGTTTTTCCCTCGGCTGTGAAATTGTATAACGTATTTTGACAATGCTCGCAGTACGTGCGTTAGCGCTGTTTCGTATGTTAACCACGGTTAGGTTAGTGCGCCTGAACTCTTTGCGCATTAGGTGAAGTTTTTTTGTTTTGTTTGAGTTTTCTCGCTGTGCAAAATGCAAAGTTGGCAATTTTTATGTATTTCTTTATGTGTGATGTGGAATATGCAAACATAGTAGGTAAGGAAATTAAAAAAAGAAACTATTGATATGAGTGATTTTCAAGACAGTCAGAGAAGTTTTGCGTCGTATTCTTATTTCTATACCTGGTACTTAGATAACTGTAATTCCTCCCAATCAAATAGTCTTAAGTAATACAGTATTACTACTCACTATAGTAGATCTCTAACTTTTCCAACTCCATATATGGAAATTACGTTAAATTCTATCACAAAAAGTTTATACTTACCTATATTGTAAAAACAAAGTTAAAAAATAAAATACTGAACATGATATCTTTTTATTATTTTTTGATGGCAATTCTTCAATCTTCAATGGAAATCTTACCTTATAAGGTAGCAATAGGCAAATGTAGCTGTGACAAATAAAAGAGCAAAAGTTACTCTACAGAACCACAGACGTTCATTATTAAAAAAAAACCGGCCAAGTGCGAGATGGACTCGCGCACCGAGGGTTCTGTACAAACCTGATTTTTCAAAAATATTATTTTATTATATGATGTAACTAAAAATTTACGGCTTTCGCAATTTTTCCTTTATCTGTATATATAATATAAGGCGTTACTTCGTACCAAATTTCAAGATTCTAAGATCACGGGAAGTAAGTACCTTGTAGGTTTTGATTCCCGTGCGAGAAATTTGCGGCATAAGCGGCTGTATCTTTTTTAAAATTGTATTTTAGCAGAGTTTAACCGAAGTTTAGTTAGTTTGGTATGCAATTCTTTGCTATAATCTATGCCATTTGAAACTTTTTCTGTTGATTTTGAAATATTTTAATACATACATATAATATTGTACATTTTATAGTCCTTTTATTTTATTACCTAACTTGTATATAATAGCATTGTTGACTATGATACTCAATAGAAAACTAACAAAAAATTTAACAAAGACAAACAAAATATGCAGAATTCCGCTTAAAGGGCCAATCATTATATTATCAAACCAAACTCTCTGTCTATCCGCTATTATAAGATTCACACCAAACAAACTATATAACTGAAAATAGCTTGAAAAGAAAATCAAATAGTACATTCATACAATACTAGTAATCTCATTCATGTCACGACATAATAACGAGTACAAAAAACAAATAACAGTTTCCGTAAGTAATACTGAACAGTTATGGTTATTGCGCAATGCTCGCCATTTGTTTATTTAATAGTGAAGTCACACGAGTACATGGTTTCGATATCACAAGTACGCGAATTAACGGTGACAAGTCTGATTGTGGACGCCATTCCGCGCAAGCTTCAATGTGAAGATTACTAAGTGCTTGAAACCTGTGATAGTTGTAATACAGATGCGACACTGTGGTCGGTTATATGAGTTTACTTACACATTGTTTGTTTCTGAGCGTTTTACTCGCACGTCTAATCTGTGGCGACGCCATTTATTTTTGATTTTTACACGTTAAGAATTTTGGGTCGAAGTGATAATAGACTTCTCATTATCAGATTTTCTAATTCTGTTAATGTTATAGCGAAATCAATACTTTTATTAAAAAATACCATGTTTTATGCTTTTGAACTTTATTTTAACTCGATAAAATATAGCCTATTTTACTCGGAGATACTCGTAATGTAAGTCGACAAGCATTCAAACGGTGAAAGAATTTTTGAAACGGATCCAGCAGTTTTTAATTTTATTCGTTACTAGAAATCTTTCCTATTTGTGATATTTTTAGTATATGAGTATAGAATAGAGAATTATACCTACTCAGTTATTACGCAAAGGACATTCGCGTCTATACTTGTGATCTTTGACGATGCCCACGCGCAGTTATCGTGTCGCCGCTGACAGTAACGGCGTCGCGCGATACTCTGCTAGATAATGGCCGCACACGATGCGCACGCACCGATACTGGTTCCTATAATCGGATGGGATCTTTTACGCAATCTCAATACTTATCCTGGGTTTAGGTTGGTGGTATAGGTTTATCCTGATTTTGTTGATAGTCCCGATTTACTTTAGTTAAAAACAAAGACGCGTAAAGTTTACAACGTACAAAACACGATAGGTGTGGTGAAACTTAATACATCTTCTTTCGATGAAATGACATGGTATTGATAAAATAAAAGAAGTTTGGAAAATCCAATATAACGGCCGAATTATATTATCTGTAATCGAATACGAGATAAAAATGTGCGCAGAGGCGGTAGGCGGAACGTTTTTAGGTCACGCCCCCTGCCTACCCGGCCTCCGCTGTCATTGGTCGATGGATTATCGCTTGCGTGCGCGCATTGAAACCACCTGAAGAATGCAATTGAATTGATCGAAGTACCTTCTCCGGTGCTCTTTTATGTGTACTATGGTAATAGTTCAATTAGATTCTATGGACTATGGAAATTGGAAGTAAAACATTAGTTTGATAGTGTCTAAGGTAGATATAGATTGTGTAAAAATAGTGATTTTAGAAGTGAAATAATATGATCCAATACTCAAAATAGAGTTAAAGTATCAAGAATAATGTTTTATTTAGTGATTTATCAATAAAATATGTGTTCATAATAAAATTCTTAGGCATGGGCGATTGTTCAATCACAATTAACATTGCTTTAAGCATGTTCTTTTATCTATTTTGAGAGATATCAAAGTACCGACTTCGTGCCGGAATTCAAACAGGGCAGGGGCCCACAAGAGAGGGCCTGCACATCTACAACAACGATAAAAAACCGGCAAAGTGCGTGTCGTGCCACGCGCAGTATAGTATTCTGTAGTTGCCTGTCGTTACCACAGTAGATATATTTAAGCACGAGTCTTCATTTTCTGTATCGGAAATTAAAAAAGAACAATTAATATCTCAACTAAAATACCTAAATCAAAGTCAAACTGCGTCTCAAACTAAAATTCAATTCGATTTTACTATTTTTTTACATACAATTATTAACCGCCGATATTTTTAAGTGCATACTCTTTTTTAAACTGAAATAGCTCGATTCAGAAGCCGTTGCCGTTGGTGCTCGCGGTAGCTTTGTGGAACTAATGATATGTTATTGTGGTTTTTTAAATATTTTATTTTTTCTATGCAAGATTTTACGCTGCAATAACTTTATCTATGTCACTATTTATATTTTGTTCCTAAGGAATTTTCAATAGGTAATAAATTTTCTTTAACCAAAGTTGAACGACTATTACTCTTAAAGTAACAAATTTATCTTAACCGTTATAATTTTCCTTGAAAGTTCATGAAAAGAACTTTTATCATTAATTTTTCCAGGGTTTTCAAGCCAATAGTTTAGCTTTTAGAGGGGGGGGGGGGGCTTACTCGAACAAAAATTGTCACTTTAAAGTTCAATATTTCGCAAACGGATCCCTTAATCGAAAAATAGTCTTACAAACCCCTAAGTAATTTTAAATGAATGAATGATAATTCAACGATCCACACCATGAGAGAGAGGATAAAAAAAATCATCCTCAGTTTACATGTAGGTACTACCTAGGTAGCTACCGTAAAAAAAGATTTTTCAAAATTTTATTCTACCATTTTGTCGGCTGATTAATATACATGTCTCCACAAAATTACAGCTCTCTAGTGCTTACAGTCTTCAAGCAAAACCCAGGACGGACAGACAGACGATCATGACGAAACTATAAGGGTTCCTTGTCAGGACTACGGAAAACTTAAAGCCAAATTTCGACGGATCACCAAGTCCTTCGTTTCCCCAGGGCCTCCACAGTCCACACCTTTAAATCAGGTCCCGTACCGACTTAATTTAAAAAATTAAAGAATGGAGTGCTTATGGACTAACATAATTAAAATTAATAACAACAATTTTATATTATCTTATTTCCACTAATTTGTAATGTTTTGTTATTGAATAGTTAATTTTTTATTTATTTAATAAAAATAAAGGGCAAGTATCTGTATCCAAAAGTATAGTTGCCTTATTTACTTTTACGGATAGTTGCTTTATCCCCAAATACTTAATAGTTTCCCAACTATAAAGTGTTTATCGTCGAAATACTGATTTTAATGATTTTCCACCTCGTTGAGAATAAAAATTGTTTTAAATATATTAAATTCTTATTTCGAGAATGAAATGCTTCGTAAATATATCCTTTAGAAATAATTAAAGAAGACTACTGCCAGCATCTACTTATTCAAGGAAGTGGGATTGACGTTGCGAAGAAATAATGGCTAAAAAAAAAGTTCAAGTGCGAGTCAGATATAAACAATGAATATTAAAAACTGGTTACAAAAATTGATATAAATAATACAGAATTTTTTGTTATGTACGGGATTATTACCATGTTTAATTATTTTGACTATTCTTGCACATTTGGCGCACGCTTGTCATACCTAAAGTACGTGAAACAGGCACAGTATATTTTTTTAAATCATAATATTGCATAGTGAAAATAGAGCGGCAAAATGGATACAGACAGATATGGAAAGTTAATAATGTCTTTAGTCTGTATACCTTAACTTGTTTTTAGTGAGTTTTCGATAGTGCCTTAATATCGGAAAATAAAAAGTCCCGTAAATAACATAAATTACTATAATGTTAGTGACGATGAAAGTTTAAAACAATATATTGATATAAATATGTTTGTATCTTCAAAAAAACATAGTAAGTGGTCTATTCCCACAGAGGGCAAGTACTCCTTGATAAAAATATTCAACGTTAGGCTATTTGCTCGATTTAGGCAACTATCCCTTTTTTGAGAGGTCGGATTTACTCAAAAACAAAATTAATAATGTTTACAAAACTGGGCTATTATGAAAGATGAAATACCTCTTTAATATTTATTATTATATTTATTGATCTACATACTGCATTACTAATCGTAGGTTCATATTTTTGAACGATAGGTAGAGTTTTATTGAAAGGCAGGGCAACTATCCGGCTTTTTCCCCACTTAGGTACAGTAGTTGGGATTTGTAAAAACGCTGAAAATATCACATTTGATGAATTAACTTTAGTAATTATTTATTTATTTCATCGTTCGATTTTCTAACTTGAAAGTTAAGCAACTTTAGCAATGTTCGGTCAAAGGACGGTAACTTAATCAATAATTTACTAAAACAAGCTCGTCCTTGATTCGGAAGGCAATTCAATCCATTGGTCCCACCACTACCCAATACATACCTACATTAATGTGAAAGTTTGTATGTTCGTTACTCAATCACGCAAAAACTACTGAACGGATTTGGATGAAATTTGGTGCGCATATAGTTGGATTATTATGACCTGGATTTAGACATAGGATACTTTTCATCCTGGAAAATGTTTGGTTCCTGTAAGATTCTCAAAAAACCAAAGTTAACGCGGACGAAGTCGTGGGCGATCGCTGGTCGATAATAAATGCTCGTAAGCACCACAGAACACTAAAAGAGGTTAGAAAGGCCTTGTGTTCGAGGCTGGCGCGCCACAGTAATGTGTGAGCAAATGCTCATAACTTGACCAAAACTTTGTTCTGATTACACCGTTGCTCTCTGGTGTGGGCGCTGATTGGTTCGATTGTTTGTTGTCACGTCGTTTGATTGGCTATTAACTATTAAGTGCAATTGTAATTGGGGCGAGCCGGCGACATCGGTTCCCGTACAAACGGTTTATATTCATCCTTCTAACTTCTTTCTGTGTTCCGTGGTAACCTACCAATCCATACAGGGCCTGGTGGGGGCCATGCTCTCTCTATTCCGTCCGTAGAAGAGTCCCAGCAATGGGACATGAATAGGCTAATAATTATGGAATATTATTTGTTGTTATAACAGCAACAGCAATACCTACACATTCTGAAAAAATGAAGCCCTTAATGACCTTTTGCGGTTCTTTAAATACAGGTAAGTATTAGAATTTGAATAAAGATGTACGTGTGAACGGAGGGACCAGTACAAATTTTCAAAATAAAGTTATCATAATTTAGTTGAATTCTAAAAACAATTGTGGAACGAGTCTGGGAATTTCTAAAAAAAAACATTTTCAAACTGTAGACCTTTAATTGTGGTTTCAGTCCTCACAAGCCATCAGCCAGATCCCCGACAGTAGCAACTAAGTTGAGGTAATTATAGACATTCAATAGAAAATTGGTAAAAATATATACTAAATTACAAACCACAACCCATCAAAGACAAAAAAATATGTAACGTCTAAACTTAAGATGATTCTTAGAACGATTAATATTTTAGTGAATATTGCCGAATCAAAAAAAAAGAAATCTTACTTTTTCTACATAAAGATTTGTAGAAGTCTTAAAACAATTTGTAAAAATTTGGAAATAAATATTTCCAACACTTACACCATTTAGCCTAGCGCCAAAGTAAGCAAGTAAGGGATAGGTAGTAGATATATAATATATAAGTACATATATTTATATAGAATACATATTAAACATCCATGACTGGACTATAAATGATCGTGTTCATCACATAAACATCTGCCCCCAACGGGATTGGAACCCGGGAACCACCTAGGCGACACCTTAAACCGTACATACCACTCGGCCAAGGAGGTTGTCAAAAAAAAGGAAGAGGAATAACTTAGGACAACCCGTCTTATACTCACGGAGCGGTTTTGCCTACAATAACACATTCTTCTCGAGTTGGGAGTCCGATTCGAGTGAAAAATCTACTATGACCTCTCATATATGTATATTTACGATTCATGTTTAAGCAGACTCGATTTATTATAAACAATATCTGTAATAGATAGGGTAAAAGCAGGCATATAATTTCATTTTAAGACTACTATCAAGATAATCAGCATAAAAGAAAGGTTGCAAAACTTATACACAATCAATTGGCTACACGATAGGTAATAATTTTAAGCTAAACGTAATTTGCTGAACACGTTGCCTTGAAAGTACACTTAACACCTAGCTTAGTTCCCGACAAGGGTAGCTAGCTAATCTACTTGTTGCATGTCCGACAATAACTTAGGACAACTTGTATTATACGCCATTAGCAGCTAGTGTTGTATCGACATCAATAAAGGTGTTCGTTCGTACACCGTTACGAAACCGAACCCAATCTGTTACTGAGTGGGAAGTGACAAATCGTGAAGTAGCGATTTCGCAATTGCGTGGGATAAATAATATTGTGTTCATACAACTGTTTATGTAGATATATTATGTGGTTGTATGATATTGATCTATCTTGTTTGTTTTACTTTGGACAGTAGGTGTTAATATGGTAAAGAGTATCGGATAGATGCTTTAAAGATTTAAATACACGATTGATAATTCAAATTATTCAGATTTATTGGAAAACCAGTAATTTTTAAAGTCAAATTGATAAGCCATCGAATTCTCAAATTTATGCAGACTTCAGTTTTGGTAAATAAGTCTTTATTTAAAAAGAAAACTGACAAGAAAGTTAGGATGTCTCCCGGGCCTGCCGCGGCTGGAGTGGTAACCTCCATGTTACAGAGAATCGTAGTGAAATAACAATGCCTTAGATGGTGGTATGATGCCGTCTTTGAGTAAGGTTTTCAGTGTTTCACTCCACGCGATCAAGGCAGCCTTTGCTACCCGTGAGTGGTACTCTGGCATTGTAGGCGTGTGTAGGCTATAATAATATATTATAACTTTATTTCAGACTAGAGTGTTATTTCTGCTGTTAATACAATTTTCCCTTTATCTAGGTGGCCTGCGCAGCCGAAGGACTTTTGATAAAATTTAGAAAAGCGCATACTTAGGAAGTAAATGTTCTCATATTACGTTGTGTTGTAATTCAAATTATATTTAAGAAGAAGACTCTTAAAAGAGAATACTGGGTCCATTTCTTTAAATCGGATCGAGTGCGCAACGCGGCCTAGACTTGGCTTTGAGCGTTGCAGCACTGATTTGAACTTATGTTATCATACATGAGTTAATTTTTTTTTCGGAGACTACTTTGTCCTGTTCGTGTCCTCGTTTGTTCGGGGGACTTTTTATACTTTTAATCCGTCGTATGCGTTACTCGATACAGGTGTAAGTGATCCATTATGTCAGACTGCCAGTGACTTCCTTTCCCTCTCTATGGTGGCCACTTACCATCAGGCGGATCATACGTTCATTGCCACAGTCAATAGATAAAACAGGTATTTGAAAAACGCCACCTAATAACTTTACAACAACGGTTAATAAGAGCTGAAGTCCAAGTCTCAGAGATACTCTCTAGTTACGCCCACGCCCCTAAAGCTCGAGTGGCCCAGATGGAGAGGAGAATAACTCCGGGGCAGATGCAATCCACGTTGAAAACCACTAGAGGCACTCACCAATTCCCGGCTTAAGGTCCTCTTAGGATCTCGCCGTCTCTGAGCCCGGTGACGCTGTAAAGGTCACCTGCGAACAACATCGTACGCAATCGAAAAAAGTATCCACTCCACTTATAGAAACTACAGTGTTTAAAATATCGTGATGCACGAACCGCGTCTCTTTTGTTCGTAAAAATTAGCAATCAATCATATAGCAGAATATGTGCAAAAGTTCTACGTATCATAGGTAACTGACATTCGCGTGATATGATTCAATTTGTATGAAGAAACAACATGTGTACTGACAGATTGATAATTATTAAGAGTGGTAGTGATTAAAATTTACATAGGTAATTTATTTAAAATAATTTACAGCAGACCCGAGTGGGTCTAGTATCCACTGGACTCTCGTAATTGGACCTTACCTACAAAAAGTACCCATCCGACCTCCTATCAAGAACATGGTATAGTTCGTATACTATACTTATGTGTATAAAAGAAGTTATGGAATTTCGGTCCTCTGCCATATTAAGTATACTGTAACCACTAAGGGGATTGCATAATTCGTGGCAATTTTAGTAATAACATCTCTAGAAAAGTAAATGTTAAGTATAAAAAAAAATAACTACTAGCGGCCGCCCGTGACTTCACCCGCGATAACTTTAGTGGTTTGTAAATCCCTCAGGAACCTAACACTTTTCCGAAATAAAAATATTTCACGTGTCTTTCCAGATTATAATCTGTCACTGTGTAAAATTTCATCCAAATCGATTGAGCCGTTATTTCGTGATTAAGTAAAAAACATATTATATATAGCGAAGATAGCTGTACCAGCTATCTTCGCGTTTGGACTTTATCACCACTTAACATCAGGTGGGGTAGAGTCATTTGCCAACCTAGCCATAAAAAAAACATACAAACTCAAAATTTAATAGTAGGATCATCATTTACGATTTCCTTCATAGAGTTGTATATACACCGGTTTTCAAGGTGCCGCCTACCCACAGAACACAGAAACCTTTTCCTGTGTTCTGTGCACCTACCATTAGGTCCTGCGTTCAAATCCCAGTTAGGGCAAATGTTTCTGTGATGGATACGTGCATTTTTACCTATTTAAATATTCGTGTATATTTACATATATTTCTATCTGTTACCCTAGTATTCCATAAGCCTAAAATTGCTCACTTTGAGACGAGGCTTATTGGAGTGAGCGTAAGGAATTTCCATTTATAAAATGTTCCCTGAATATGATCATTAAAATTTAATTTCAACTAATAAACCAATAAATTCTAGCATTTAACAAAGCAGCATAAAATTACTTAAAAGAACTTATATATTTGTCGTTATACCCGATTCACTTTAAGTTGACACATGCAAGTTAGACAACCCGTGCGCAGTTGCTGGTCTGCCATCGGGCGTGTCTCATGCGTGGCGGATGGGGGTACCAGCTTCGGCCGTCGTGGACGTGTACGTGGTGCGGGGCCGAGGGCCGCCATCTTCTTTTGGGGTGGGGGCTGCGAGGAAGAAAACCTCTCTAAAAATTTACCTTGGTGGGTTTTGGGAAGCGTCCTGGGGAGCCTGGGTTGGGATGGTCGCTTCCGACCGACCCGTAACTCCACACGTAAAGCGAGGCCAGGGGCCGCCGGAAGGAAGAAAACCTGTTCAAAAATCACCCATTTGTTAGTAGCTTGGAGTAGGGCTTCCACCCTGGCAGGCCGGGTACAATATCGGTTTGTTGCATGCTAAAACTGAACAGATAAGGGCTCAACGTGCAGAAAAGAAGTTTAGGGTGGAACAGGAAATGCTCACCTCTATACAGAAGGCTCGAGCTGCCAAATCCAGCTCCCCAATACTGCCAGCAATCGATACTGAGCAAGTCAGGACATCGGTCAAGTTAGTGTCCCGCGTAATGTCCAGCATAGCCACGATTGAGAAAGTCGCAGTCACTTCTGGTAGAATTGAGGACCCCTTTGTGTAGGCCCTAAAGAAGGCAGCAGCAGCGCTTAAAGAAAGTGCAAAAATACTCGCAATACGCAGCACTACGGATGAGTCACAGTCGCTGCAAAAGGAGAACGGACAACTCCGTGTAGAAAGTGCAGAGCTGCGAAAGGAACTGTCTGATATTAAAGCAGCTCTGTGGCAGCGAAAGCGGACTCTCGCACCCAGTCAGGGAGTGCCTGAAGGGGTAGTCACTCTGGCAATACTGGAAGAATACGAGTCGCGTATAACGAGCCGTTGGAGCGCCCGGCTCAGCATCGTTTCCGCCCTCCGCTGGTCCATGAATTGAGCCAAGTTGAAATGCCACCAGAGTCAGCGGTGGCTCCAGCTGAACCCACTTAAATCAAGGTCAATAAGCAGAAGACCCAAATCACCCAGACTGGGCCTAATATGCCTGACACTAATGTGCCATCTACCTCAGGGGCTGGAGGGAAGACAAAAACTAATCGAAGGCGGAAACAGAAAAGAGGACGGGTAGCGGCATCTTCTCGATCCCCTACCCGGGAACCACGAACTCTTCTTCTCGCGCCTATCGCCATAGAGAGGTAGTGAAGTAATGTGGTTAGGGGTGGCAAGCCTAAGGAGGTTCCGAACACACGACCTCAGAGGCAGGTGTACTTCAAAAACAGTAGCAGCAGCCTAAAACAACTAAGGCGAAAGTCCGGCGGCAAAGTATTCTAACACCGCAACATGTGTGTAGTATGCCTGTGTAGAAGCGGGACGTCAATATACACGCTTTCGTCGGCGACGAAGGAGAGACGAAACGGAGTGTTCTCATCTTTACAAGCAAGGAAGGCGCTCCGTGCTGAGATCGCCACGGCAAAAGAGCAAGCTTGGCAGGAGTTGATCGATACGGTGGCGCGCGATCCATGAAGAAGGCCGTGGATTGTAATGAGCAAACTCCGTCCATGGACTTCTCCAATAACACCTACCATGGAGAGGGGCATGCTCGCTAGGGTTATTGAGGCTATATCTCTGCAGAGTCTGTGACTTTACAGTCACACAGAGTCCGAAGTCGAGCTGGATGCGGCTCTAATACGCTTACAGACGAAGGACACAGCCCCTGGCGAAGATGAGATTCCTGGTAAAGCATGGGCGCTCGCCCTTAAAAATGGGTTCGAGCCTAGATTTAGAGCCCTGAAGATGAAATGCTTGCGTAATGGAACGTTTCCCAGTAGATGGAAGGAGAGAATATTAGTGCTGCTAAGAAAAAATGCCCGTCCAATAGATTCACCATCAGCATACCGCCCAATAGTGTTGCTTGTTGAGGCGAACCATTTCATAGCTGCTCGCCTAAACTAGCACCTTTTTGAGATAAATCAAATCAAATCAAAATCAAAAATATATTTATTTTTTATCACAACAGAGATACATAGTTTGTCTTGATTTGCAATTACAATGTTGTGGCTCCTCTATTTGTGATGAACTGGTACCTGAAATAGGTTTCAGCAATAGAAAAACCTGTGCTACAGGTCACCAGGCCCAGTCACAGATAGCAAGACTTCCACGGATGGTACAATACCTTCGGACAGTTGAAATGTGCCACGGGGTTTGGTCTTGGGGCCTCTCCTTTGGAACATCGATTGGGTGATACGCGGTGCTACCTTGCCCGGAGTTAACATAACACGCTACGCTGACGACACGTTAATAACAAACATTTTGAGTAGCTAGCATGCTTGCTACGGCCGAAATAGCCCAAGTGGTGGGTCGCATATGTCGGCTAGGATTTTCCGTAGCTCTAGATAAATCGGAGATATATGCTTCCATGGGACTCGCAAGGTCGCCCAGGTCCTTGCGAGGGTATTCTTTAAAACTGCTGACGCAAGAGCTAGTGGTGAAAACCCTGTCCCTGAAGAAGTAAGCAGCTGGCGCGGGGAAGCCGAAGCGGTGGGCCATGAAACATCGCACCATTGAGCTATTCTCTTGGTGCTAGATGAATGGGTGACGAGACGAAGCGGTTTGCTCTCTTATTATCTTGTGCAGATTCTTTCGGGAAATGGGGGCTTTAAAAAGTATCTGCACAATATTGCGAGAAGGGAGCGAACAGCCCTCTGCCACGAGTGTGAGGCGCCGAAGGACACGGTGCAACATCCCTTAGAGGTGTGTCCCACATGTGGACAAGGGAGGGCAGCCCTGACAGCATTAATTGGCAGCGATTTTTTGGTTGCCGGTGGTGATTCACGCTGTGGTCAGCAAGGAGGGGGCAAGAGGTATGGAAGCGGTCTCGAGAGGATGACCCCCCCTGATGAGAGCTAACGCCAGAGCATTAATGCCCTCAAAATGGAGTAAAAGTAGGAAGTAACTGTCGCTCTGCCGACAGACGACGGAATAGTGTGCGGCGACATACACGTGTTGTCGCCGCACTTGGCGAAGGTCGATCTGAATATGGACGTAGTGATGGCTTGTGGAACTTTCGAAGACATGGCCTGGCTGTTACTTCGATTTCACAACCCATCGCTGAGAACGAAACACCGGGGGTTTTAGTCGGTAGACTCGTGCCTACCACCAGTGCAAACAATTTTTTCTTCGTCTAGTGGGTGGGCAGGGGAGTGTCCGACTTAGTTCGCTTACCTTCTTGTTTTAGTGAGCGGGAACGCGTCATGCATTTCCCCACGTTTAAAAAAAGGCAAGTTAGACAAGCCCAATGAAAACAATGCCGTTACACTTAAATGCACTTAGCTTTGATAGACCTACAACTAACCTATTTTACTATCCAGTCGAGCGTATTACTTAAATCACTTTACTTATTTCGGATTTTATACGAAAGATAAAGTTTAAATAGAGGTGAATTATTCAGTGGCTTTTCGCTGGTGAAATTCAAAATAGCCAATAATTTGCTGGTTATAAAAAATATGGCCAATTTACTGGATTAATATTCCCAGGGATATAGTTTCTGAAAACAAAGGTGAAAAGTGAAATGAAATACATAGGTAAATAAGATTTTAATAAAAAATAATAGATTAGCGAATATTCAAAGTATATCATCATCATCATCATCAACCCATGTTCGTCCACTGCTGGACATAGGTCTCCCCTAATGCACGCCACTGCTTCCGATTTTGTGCTACTCTCATCCAGCCCACTCCAGCCAGCCTACGAATATCATCATCCCATCTTGTCTCAGGGCGTCCTACACTACGTTTACCGAGTCGCGGTCTGCACTCAAGAACTTTCCGACTCCAACGTCCATCAGTTCTGCGGCTAATGTGACCAGCCCACTGCCACTTCAGTTTGCTAATTCGGTGGGCTATGTCGGTGACTTTGGTTCTCTGTCGGATTACATCATTTCTGATGCGGTCCTTCAGGGATACTCCGAGCATAGCCCTTTCCATAGCTCTCTGAGCGACTTTAAACTGGTGGACTCGTCCAGCCGTGAGTGTCCACGTCTCGGCGCCGTATGTCATAACTGGGAGGACGCACTGGTCGAAGACTTTCGACTTGAGACATTGAGGGATGGGTGACGAGAAGACTTGACGAAGCTTACGAAATGCTGCCCAGCCTAACTGAATTCTTCTATTGGCTTCTCTCTCGAAGTTGTTTCTGCCTAATTGGAGCGTTTGTCCTAGATAGACATATTCATGAACAACCTCAAGAGGTACTCCATTATCAGCAACCAGTCCCGGATCAACGAGCTCGTTGAACATGACCTTGGTTTTATCCAAGTTCATCCGGAGACCGATGCGTTTGGAAGATTCAGCCAGGCTGCTCACCATCACCTGTAGCTCTTGCAGGGTTTCAGCCAGGATGACGATGTCGTCCGCGAATCGGAGGTGTGAGATGTATTCGCCATTAATATTAATTCCACGTCTTTTCCAGTTGAGCGTTCCGAACATATCCTGCAGCGCAGCGGAGAAGAGTTTCGGGGATATTACATCCCCTTGTCTCACACCACGGCGCAGCAGGACAGGCTCGGTCTGATCATTCTGGAGTACGACGGACATATTAGCGGCGTCATACAGACATCTCAGCACCTCGATATATCGCCAATCAACTTGGCACCTCTGCAAGGCCTCAAGAACAGACCAGGTCTCGACGGAGTCAAACGCTTTCTCATAGTCCACAAACGCCATGCACAGGGGCTGGTTATACTCTTTGGTCTTCTGTATAATCTGCCTCACTGTGTGAATGTGGTCTATGGTGCCATAACCCCGTCGGAACCCAGCCTGCTCCGCAGGTTGAGCTTCGTCAAGTCTTCGTGCAAGGCGATTCGAGATGACTCTTGAAAACAATTTATAGACGTGGCTCAGGAGTGAAATTGGTCGATAGTTCTTCAGTAAGGTCTTGTCGCCTTTCTTAAAGAACAATACGACCAAGCTCCGGTGCCACGCCCTTGGAGTTCTCCCGGAGAAAAGAACACAGTTAAATATACGCCGGAGCTCCTTCAGCACCGGCTTGCCGGCAGCTTTCAGAAGCTCGGTTGTGACTCCGTCCTCCCCCGGGGCTTTTCCATTTTTAAGTTGCCCAAGAGCCGCCTCGATCTCCTCTAGGTCGATGTCGGGGAGATCCTCCGTCACATGGCAGGTTAATGTGGCTCTTAAATCTCTCTCATCCGACGTAGGGTGGGGCAAGTGTGACGTGTATAACTGGCTATAGTAAGTATAAACTTCCGAAAGAATCTCCGGTTTCGACGTGACGACTTCTCCACTTGTTTTAGTCAACTTCGTAAGGTGGCTCCTTCCAAGCTGTTGTTCGAAGACTTTAAACCCCCGGTTCTGCTCAATTGCTCTCTGTATCAAGAGTGTATTGGAGCGTCGGAGGTCACGCCTTATCAGCTTGGAGATGGACTTATTCAGAGCCCGGTGCTCTGACGAAGTGACTAGTGGATCGTTTCGCCGCTTGTCCATTAGATCCAGAGTCTCTTTCGAAAGCTTAGACCGCTTGCCCGTACGTCCCAGCTTACAGAACTTCGCACCCTCGTCCCGAAGGATTTCTACCACTTGGTCGAGTTCCTCGTCGATGTTAACGTCAATTGTGGTTTCCAAGGCAGCGAATCGATTTTCCAGTTTCAGTTGGAATGCGTCAGAACCAACGGCCGATTGAAGCAGATTTGGCCGGAGCGTGGACTTCATCAATCGACAACGTTCGCGCTTAAAATCGATATTCAGAGTGCCTCTTAGAAGTCGGTGATCACTTCCAGTTTTAAACCTATTGATCACTGAGACATCTCTGAATATGCGCTTCTTGTCCGATATGATGAAGTCAATCTCGTTTTTGGTCATATTATCGGGGCTCCGCCACGTCCATTTCCTCTGGGGCTGTTTCTTAAAGAACGAATTCATTAAGAAAAGCCCCTCACGTTCTAAGAAATTGACGAGCATTTGCCCCCTATGATTCCTACTCCCATAGCCGTATGATCCTAACATCGATTCGCCGCAGGTCTGTACTCCCACTTTAGCGTTGAAATCCCCCATGACAACGTTAAAGTGAGCCTTGGTGGTGGTGTGTAAGGCTCGAGAGATGTCCTCGTACATCTCTTCCACGACATCATCCGAGTATGTCGACGTTGGAGCGTACACTTGTATAACCTTTAGGCTATACCTTCTGGTTAATTTTATAATGAGGTACGCAACCCTCGCCGACACACTGGAGACTTCAATAACGCTGTCAGTGAGGACTTTGTTGACCAGGAACCCGACGCCGCCCTGTGACGGATTTTCTCCCTCTCTGAAGTACATAAGATGGCCAGACTTTAAGGTCAGCGTGTCCTCGCCCTCTCTGCGGACTTCGCTCAGCCCGAGCACGTGCCATCTTATGTGCTTCAGCTCCTCCTCCAGTTGTGCTAGATGAGAGTCGAGCCGTAGCGTGCGACCGTTATATGTCGCCAAGTTTAGTATTTTTTGGCGGCCTACCGTAGCCCGGAGATTCTTAGCACCCCCTGCCCTGCCGTAACCGAGACCGCCGCCTTGGCCTGGAATAGCAGGGCTACCGGGAACTGGGGGCCGGGACAATGTTGTACTTATCATGTAGGGGGGGGTTTGGACCATAACCCACCACGCTGGTCCAGTGCGGGTTGGTGGGTGGTTTCGCCAGGGCCTCGTCTGTTATACAGCAGGACGCACCGCTTGCAGGGGAGGTTGGCTTGGGACCCTAAAGATATTGTGTGGGCCCCCTTGCGTCCCGATACATATAAAGTATATACATTTATCATAAATGGAAATCTGTTCTATTGGTAAGGTAGGATACGTTTAAAAGTGCTAAGTGTCGCGTCCCGGTATTATACCGAACTGTAACTTGTTTATGGATATGTGTTCATTTCACTAAATAATTATGCAGTCAGTCAGATTTATTGAAATCTTATGTAGTGATAAATGCAAGCATGTTTACGAACTTGGTGACTTTATTTGTACTTTTTAGTAGCACTGATTGTTATAATCCTACGAACAGAGCTAGAACTTCTGCAAAGAACTTGTGTAAATCAGTAGGGATCAAAGTACTATGATTATATCACATAACGGCGTTGTGATGTGATATAATCATAGAACTTTGATCCCTACTGATTAACACAAGTTCTTTGCAGAAGTTCTAGCTCTAGAAAGAAAACCAAATATGTATTAAGGTTATTTAAATCTAAAGAAAATTTTAATTAGAAAAAAAACGAACCAGGCAGCAGACGGGAGTCGAACCCGCACCCTTCACTATCCAGGCGAATGTATTGACCATTATGCTACCGCAGCCATATGGCAGAGACGAATTTTCTCTAGTATTTCTTAGGCTACAAGGCAGCGCCATCTCTTGGCATTGTAGGTAACCCACAATATCAAATGAATACCTTTCCAAACATTTGAAAGAAGAAATATCAATTATAGTTATTTTTTTAAGCATTAAACTCGGATGTTTAAATCTAAAGTTTTACTAGAAAATAAATTCCACGCGGACCAGGCAGTAGAACAAGCAGCCATCTTTAGATTAATGCCAAATTAAAAATAAATGAAACTATCCTAAGAATAGGTCTAGGACATAAGTTATAAACAAACCTATATATTGTTATTTTTTGTTATTTCAAAAACCATCAAAAAAAGGTTTTGTAGCTTCATCTTAACAATCAGTTGTTTTTTTATTCTGTTTCATATTTTATACTTTTGGGCAGTTGCATTGAAGGCTGACTACTGATAATCTGTTTATTATTTATATAGTCTTTTTATTAATAACTATGTTGCTAATATATAAATATATCAAAGTGGCAGTCTGGCATCGCATGTTACTATATGGTGTGACACGCTGCCTCACCCAGCACGCGCTAGGCACATCAAAAGGTATTCCCATTACAAATATTGACGCGCACACGCAACGCCTATTGTGTCGGCTCAGCCCAAAGGTTATCTTATCAACTGTTTGCCCACCAAACAGAACGGTGTGTTTGGAGAGAGGCGCTTGCCCGTCTGTCGGTCTGTCTCTCGTCAAATAAGCCTTATCTGGCGGTAATTGACGTATTGGTCGGGATTAGGAGCCTGGTTTCCGGGAAGTTTCCCCTTTTCTGTCATTTATTTTAGGATTTCGAGAAAAACTTATTCCTTACATCACGGTTACACATTAACACGAGTTTAAGCGAAAATGTCATACATAATTTTCCTAAACAATGTTTTAAATCGTGTCTAACTTTTTTGTAGTAAGACCAGATTGTTGATAATGTAGTGGTAAGTTCTTTGAAACCAGAAAACTTAACACTACATTTAATTCTGATAGGCAATCTTTAAAAACTAAATAATAGGTTAACACGAGACAATAAAAACAAAGTCTAACGCAATCAAATTGATGATAGCTCAATAATACGACGGGCCAATAATACAGCCATAGACGCAAATCGACTAAAAAGGTCTAGTTAGCCGATTCCTTTTTATATGGAAGGATCAAGTAGGCAGTGAAACTTTATGGTTTTATTAGAGCAATACCACCGAAGTACCTTCTTAATTAACAGCTTTATTTATAAAGAATTAGACCACCGTCCACATCGGGACTCGGGAGTAATTAGCGTATATTGACCGACAAAATAGGGGCACATAATTAAAATGTCTTAATTTTATTGTTAAGGTCCGGTAAGGTTTTATTGGGCCCTATTAAGTGCACTGTAAGGATACTGGAAGGATTCGATGTTTTGTTCGAGACGCCAGCAGGTTACAAGCCTGATTGTTATAAGTGGCATCTGTAAAAGACCTCATTTGTATTGTAATTACTTGTACGAATTCATTGCAAAATGTACCAGTATTAATAAGACGACACATATCCTTAGTTCTATGTTGTATTTTATTTGTGAAACCGTAATGTGAAAATATCTTTCAGTGAATTTTGCTAGAAAAAAATCCGTGTGGTCTAAAAGTTGCAGACAGAATTCAAACCCGCACCTTCCGCAATCCGCAAGGTGAGGATGGTTGGTGTGCCAATTTATAACTGCTGTACCAACTTCGCGTTTGGACTTTATCACCACTTAACATTAGGTGAGGTAGTCATTTGCCTGCCTGGCTATAAAAAAAACCAAAAAAATCTGGGCGACCGCACTTACCAATTATCAAACCTCTGAAATAAAACTTTTGTCGGCTAATTCTATTCGTTAAAAAATCATCAACTTAACACTACCCTATTTTTTTTTCATTGTTATAAGTAAAGATTGGAATCATCATCAACAGCCTATTAATGTCCCAACTGCTGGAGCTCAGGCCTTCCCTATGGATGGAATAGGGAGATTTGGCCATGACCCACCATGTGGCCCTAGTGCGCATTGGTGGGTGCTTCTTTGGTCACCGATCCAATAACCGACCATTGCGATAGTTGCTTTACTTCCACGATCGCAGGCCGAAAGCGCTAAGCACTTGCGCCATTGAGCTCCTCTACATAGGAGATAGGAGTAGCTAAGTCAACCATTTATTTTTCTTAAGAAATATAAGTACGACTGCCTTATTCCTGTCCCCGTAGCATGACCACCACAATTTACATTATATCAGGTTTTTAATCGCGTTTAATTGTCAAACTCCATAGTAATTTGACAATTGAGCGTGATAAAAACGCGTTACATATACCATATCGTGGTCTAATGCTAAGGAGGCTGAATCAGCACGGGCAGTACTGCGCACGTCTGCGGGATCACCCGAAATACCCCGGGTGATCCCTGCCCTGTTGGGTGCGGGGACGCGGTGAAGTCCCTCAACGGGGATCTCGCGGTTAACAGCGTAGAGGGTATTCGCAGGGTATTTTAGCGGATAGTATGCCGTAAGTGCTCGTAAGCCGCGCGGACTGCTTAACGGCTTCTCCGTTTCGCACCCGTAAGACTTGCGAGAGGCTAGGTGTGAGGTCCATTCGCTGGTGTGCCCCTTAAGGGCGCCAACGTCAAAAAAAAGGGTAGGCTTGATCAATAACGATATAACATAATACCAGCACTCACCTATCCACACTGGAGTCTTGTAGACTTGGTCCTTTCATCTTAACTCATCCATTTGGAAGATCTGTGCCCTAAACGTGTGCAAATTTAGAGGCTGACGATGAATGAATCATCCATTTGGTATATAATTCTACGAACATTCAAATAAAATACCACCAAAAATATCACCAAAGAAACGGTATCGATTCCAAAAATTAACTAAACGGGAGTCACTAAATTACTCAAAGCAAGCAGTACAAATAAAAAAACAAATTTACGGAGTTAATTGAATTTTTATTTTAGCCCACATCGAGCGCATAACCAACATCAAGAGACGCAATTAAAATCATAAACATGTGTCCCCTAGTGAAGGCTCACTAAAATGAACTACGCGTCGTAAACAATGTTATATTACAAGATTTATACAGAGCCCCACCAAACTGATTGGGGTTTTATTTTAAATAAATAAAACTAAGGAGCTGCTTGAACTAATTTTGTGTGGAATTAAAACTGGACTCGCTTCCTCCACAAATCTGGTCATTTTATTGTAAATGGCTGTTGAAGAAGCTTCCAATTGGATGGACCGTATTATGCTGTAATGCATTATGAAACCAGAAAATTAAAAATAGTCCATGATATTCCGGATAGCATCATGGATCCCGACCATGTCAAACATGGCGTCACTGAAGTGTGTCCAAGACAATACTATTTATTTATGTATGTTTGTTTATCTAATACTGTCACTTTTAATGATCTTACATCCACTTAAGCAACATAGGGCGCACACCGGTAGTTTTTTTTCATTTATTTTGGCAACAAACAGTCATTTACATAATATTAAGGTACATGCAGATATGTAAATATTAATAGACCAAACAGTGCCCAAAACTTATTACAGTTTTAGTAGCAAAGAAAGCTTTAACATAGTCAAATTTGCACGTGTATTCATCTAATGCTAAACAATTTATTGACATAAAATATTAAACAACTTATAACCAAAACAGAAATTTTCATAAACACTATTTTTTTGGTATTTCCATCAATATACCATTTAGTTTTCTTTTTAAACTATTGATAGATAGATTTCAAAGATCCAAATGTTATGCTGTAATAAATAATGAAACCAGAAAAGGAAAAATAGTTCCATGGTGTTCCGGATAGCATCATGGATCACGAACATGTCAAACATGGCGCCACTGAAGTGTGTCTAAGAGAATGCTATTTGTTTATCATATGCGGTCGCTTTTAATGATCTAACAACCACTTAAGAAATATAGGGCGCACACGGGTTGTAATTTTGCCAAGTCAATGTGTAATTTTAATTTATTAGTGGTGTTATCCAAATAAGTAATATTGTAACTACAGGACTCACCGTATGCAATATTTGCATCGGAATGTGTGTATACACACACATTACGATGAAAATATTGGCTTTTACTGCAAATTCGATACCATAGGCTGGTCGTAGACAGTTGAGGTTGTATTTTATTTGTATTGCATTTTGGTTGTATTGCACTTCAGATTGTATTGTCCAATCTGAAGTGCTGGCAGTTGAGGTGAGAAGAATGATATGATTAATGAAATTGTCATATATATAATTAAGTATGCACCTTACTGCATAACCCTCTCCAAATTAGAGGGATCTTTCTTTTTTGTGGGCAGTATATCGCCATAAACGCAATATGATGGGACATGGAACAGGTAATTACGGCATTATTTATTATTAAAAGGGCTCTTTTGGGAGTTATTTAAATAAAAGAATTTAGCATTTAAATTGACCGTGTAGATATATTATACATTCTTGTTATTTTAAAATAGATTATTTTTCTTGGTAAATACGTTCTAATGAGTTAACCATATGACGATACGGTGTTTTACAATATCGTGATTGGTTACAACGATCGATATCATCAGAACTGTTTGCTTAAATCTGTAATTTAGATCTCGTTATTAGTTGTTGAAGTGAAAGTTGATATTTGTAAGATTTTAAAGTTTCGTACCCAAGGGATCATAATCAAACACTATCATGTCAGTCTGTGATCAGGTATACACAAAAATCAAAAATGTACTTAATTCATTTCTAAAGATTTTCAAGAACTGCAATTATTCCTATTTACAAAACGCAAGAGGAACCCTTGCTTCAATCAACAATTCTATAGATAACGGGTTGCATACAAAATCAAAGCTAAAAAATGTCCGCGTATGTTTAATCTTATGCAGCTACATTCGATTCCCAATGAACAAAGATAAATGTTTAAAAACAGTTTAAGTTGAACCTAATAACAACAAGATTAATTAAGAAATAATAACAGTTTAAGTTGAATCTCTAAATGGAATAAGGTAACAAATAACAAAATGTTATTTCGCACATACGACACTTTATCTTATAAAACGAACTCTCGTTCCTTTTTTAAATTATATCAGAAAAAAACGATAAAAGGTGAAAAAAAGGAAAATGTGAAATCAAAGACCGTTTTGTAATAACCGAACTAATTTAAAATAAAATCTCACGCCTCAAGTGAGGCTACATTTACCGAGACAGATTTCACGCGCTGACCTTTTATATAAAAGATTTGAGTGCGTTTGACAACACGTTGCTTAACATCAGGTGCGACCTGACACATAAACTCAAATAACCCAACTAAACTCTTGAAGGTGTCCGTATTTTTTTTTATAGATAGGTCCGACAAACGACTCCACCCCACCTGATGTGACGGTGAATTCCAGACGTGAAGATTGCTGGTACAGCAGTTCTACTTGCCACTCCAACCATTCTCACCTTGCCGGCCTGCATGTTGCTTCTTCACTTCTTCTTCTTCTTCATATGTATCGGGGAGTACAGTCGCAGGAAAGGAGTTCCTAGCTGTACGCATTCGAACGATACGAAAGCGGATGCGAATCCTAAAAAGCCAATTAGGAAGACTAGATTCGATAAATTTAATCGGATATTTTTATAATACACAAAACTAATTTGATCCCAATACACTTTTGATCAGTGTAGTAGATAATTTTCACAGGATCTATATTTCTGTTGCCGCTATAACAAAAATAAAAAATATAAAAAATATCAAAATAACAACATTTGTATTACAAAATATAGCTTCTACGGTGATAAAGAACCCTTCATGTGCGATGACGACTCGCGCTTGGTTATTATTTTTTCAATGAGTTTTCATTTCATGTTTATTTTACAAATGAATTGAATTTAAGTATTTTACGTAAGAAGACTTTAAATTTTAGACGTTAACTATGTTTTTGTTTCCGGATCCCTCAGGAAACTAGCATTTTTTCGGAATAAAAAGTATCCTATGTCTCAATCCAACTATAGGTGTGCCAAAATTTCATTCAAATCTGTTCAGACATTTGCGTGATTGAGTAACAAAGATACAAACTTTAACATTTATAACATTAGTAGGATATTGGTGTCAATTCTGGCATAATTCTCTAAACTTAAAACTAAATTTTACATAAGTATCTCCTTTTCATTCGGTATTGAGAATGACAAGGATACACGGTTGACAAACATAATTTTAGGTTTAGAGAATCATACCAGAATTAACACCGATTATATGCCTAAATATTCATTATGTTTATCTTAATAGAAACACACTTCTCTCAAAGACTCAAATGAAATGATAATGTGATCAATCAATTTATTAGTTAACTATATCATTATAATCAAAGACGTTAATTTTACCAGGTACCTATCTTAATACATTTTTTACTACGATATCTACTGAGTAACTTTTTCTTTAGGTTAATATTTTTAAATGATAAAAAGAAACTAATTATAATATCAGAATCAGCAAACCATACATATTCCATATTTCAACCGAGAAAACAATTTAAATGTATCGGTTTTATACCAATCGCACCTTTTTAAAATATAATAAAAAAGGTACACAAAAATGGAAATCATTACCGCAAACACGAGCCGTCGATAAAAAGCTCCATTGAACGATTACGAGCATCGTAAGTCGGCAATGAAATAATTCGCAACACTTTATTAATGCCTTGCTCTAAATGAATATCAACGTATTGACTTAGCGGGCGGTACGATTACTAATCGAATAATGTAAGTTGTTACGCAATTAACGCGCCGATTTATACCTTAATGCGCCCCAATAAAGGCGTTGGAAACCCGACAAATTGAGATGTACACGATCTGGATTAACACATGAGTTCGTTAGTGATGTGCCCCTAATTTGCACGTAATTGATGAACTGAAAGACGAGTATTCGCGTTATCTTTGCACATGTAAGTGGGAGTTGGAATACTGTGGGTGATAAATTTGAATGCAAGTCTTTATTAAGAGATCGGGAAGAAGATAAATCATGTATTTTCATTCAGTTCCTTCCTATTGAATGTACTAGCATTTTTACTGGCACAAATAACATACCTTCAGCACTAATTACAAATGTACAAACTAACAGACGATTTGCATTAAATTACTCGTACGATGGATGCTATTACATGATTTTCTTTTATTTCAAATCAAGCATTGAAAGCTAGGCCGAATCATTAATTACTTTATGTATTAAATAGGTACCCAACCTCTTTTTAGTGTTTGACAATTGACAATCTAAAATTAATAGCTAAACAAAAAACTCGAACACACAAGCATCACCTTTGTAGAGCTCCTTTTTTTAGTTCCACGCCGCGCCGTCGCTGCGGTTCGTATAAAAATGTCGTAACCACACTTCATCACACAATTAAATTCCGGCGAAGAAAGGGTATCGATGGTCGGCCATTATGAGCCCTATTGTTACCATTCGACTCACAATGCCTTACTTATACCCGTTTAGGACACGAAAAAAGAAATGGCTAAATGTCGGCGACACGCAATCCTGTTGTACGGAGAACAGATTCGGATGATTCAAATTGATGATACGCGATTGGCAATGCATTTGTTATTACTTTTACAAATTATATTTGTTAAAGACGAATAACTTTAGTATTTTCACTAGTTAATTTAGAATTTATACTAATCTTGTTCAAAATAACTAATTGTTAAGATTTTTTAACTTAAAATAGTAACAAAGGTTTTTAAAAATGTTTTTATGCATTTATTGTTCAGATTCCTATTTAACCAAATAATATATATTTTATTAAAATTGTTAATTTCATCAAATAGAGCAAAATTTTAATAGCAAAAAAAATCAGTTTAGGTAATTTTAGCGCTTCTTAAACTTCAATTGTACAAATATGCTGAATTCGAATATCTGTGTGTCAATAGGTAAAGCATGCCAATCAAATTAGATCAACAAATAATTTAAAAGAAAATGCCTGGCTGCGATAAACACACGCTGTATTATACAATATTTATTTACTGAACTGAACTTTAAACCAATCATATAACTTTGCAAATGATTGGGACGGGTTACTACCGAATAGTATAATCAAAATAGACAACAGAAAGTATAAAAGACCAGTCTGTACGACTATATCGATTATGATTTTCTTGCGATATACAAATAATCGAATCAGCAAATTAAGTTGAATTCCGATCACAAGTATCATTAGCGACTTTCGTAAAAGACCTACCGTTGCACTCAAACACTATACAGAAATCATATTGGTTTTGCATCAATAATAATAATTAGAAAAGTTACTTACCGCTTCGCAAACTACACAACTGTGTGTATCAATGCTATTTCGGACCATAACAAATCAGTCAGATCAACGCGGCAAGCTTGACGGCCAGTTATGGATTCCAATGTATGAATATTATGATTGGTACTTATTGTTATTAACACAGGGATATTACGGAATGCAATATTGTTATTACTTCATACAATGTGTGCCAAATGTAATGATTATTGAAGAAAGCCACACAAAATTGATTTCAAGCTATCTAAAATGAATATCAATCTAAACTCAATCCCATAATAATAATAAGGGATAGATTTTAGAGACTTAAAATGCTTAGTTCATTTGTTTTGTATACTACTAACCTATCAAAATCACACAATTACAAAAAAAACTAATAAAACATTTCTCCGATCAAATAACGAATTCTGATTGTCATCCAAATCCTGCCCTAGTTCCAATACATTGAAGCAATCAGAAAAATGGCGTCCAAAACTTATTTAACCCTTTCGACGCACCGGCATAATAGCGACCCTATATGCTTCGGTTATGGTTCAGTGAGACCGAATAAAATCTGTGGTTTAGTAATGGTATAGCACTGGTTTCATGACAGTTGATTAAAAGGGGCCGAAAGCGGGTCTTAGTTGGGGGCCAACGACAGCGCGGCGGGTGCGTCCCCGCGGGTGGCACCCCTGATGATTGTGTTTAAAATAAATAAGTACCTCAATGAACGATTGTATGCGCATTCCCGCCGCCCGATGCTTTATGGACGTGCGATTGTGCACCGATAATTTATGCGAATGCAAGAAAGGGTAAAAAAGACCAAAACGATGTCATCCGCGGGTTAACTCCGGGCGTTATTTAGTGTCGTCTTGAGACGTCATCAAATTGCAACAGATTTATATTGTCATACTTTTACATGTCATTAATTTTAATTTAATATTTAACATCTATTTATTCGAAATTAACATTAGAACTCTACTGCATTATGCTTAATCGATTAAAAATATTAATTTTATTGTAGGTATTAAAAAGGACATACATTTGATACAATCAACAAATAATACTAAATGTCGAAGAAAAATGGATTCTAATGTCATTAGAAATGAAGAAAAAAAGGTACTACAAAATCTACGAGCTGTAACGTAAAACACTTTTAATAAGTATATTTTATAATTATCAATATGAGTATTCAAGATGTAATTAAGATAGTTTACTTTTTTGAATTCATTTTCCTGTAACAATTGATTGATTTTTTTTTTGTAAAGTGACGGTGGAGTCCCATACTCGAAGAATCATTCGCTTGCTAGCCGCCGCGCTGTGCAGACGTGCTCTCCATCGTGTCCGCGTCTCGTGTCTGTTTATCTTCGCCCATGCCCGTGGGATGTGGCACGTGGTATTTTCCGTCGGTAGCCCGTTGGACCTTTCTCCCGAACCCGTGGTTAGGCCCGTCGCGATTCAATTTTCAACGCAGTTTTCAATGCGAGAATTGATTAAGAAGGTTTTATTATTTCACATTGGCTTTCTTTCCCATTCTTCACGGTTCTACACCATCATTGTGTGGTGATTCTGTAAGTAAAGATACTCACCCGGTGGCAATCACTTTGTTTCGGCACTTAGGGATAGGAGACTCACGCCTCCCTGTCACTCACGGCAAGAAGGCCCTCGTACCTCCCCCTCACACACGCTCGGTCATGGCTAATGCGAATGACTATGGAGGCCAGGTCGGAGTTGCTGAACCTTTAGCGATCCCGACCTTTTAAAGCTTTCTGAAGGAGACTTTCGTTCTCTCTGATCTCGCGCCTTCCACGCCTTCTATCTCGGGTTCGGTGCCTTCAGCGCAGCCTGTCCCCCATCTCGCATCTTCAGCACAAACCCGACCTCAGATGCCTTCTGCACAAACCGCCCCATGGCTGCGCCTTCAGCGAATAAATCCGCCGCTTCTTTGATCCATGAGGACGCCCCGTTGTCCCCCGATGCATCTCCTTCTGAGATGCAGGTGGACGACGAGCACTCGGAGGCCAACGACTCCGAGTTCGAATTCGTCCTTCGAAAAGGGGGTAAAAGACCCCGTAAGGCCAAAATCCCTGCCAACTCCTCCTCGGGATCCGATTCCGAGCAATCAAATCCCCCGACAAAAGCAGCCAAAGCCAACAGTGGTTCCGCACGACCTGTCTCGTCGCGACCCAGGCCTTCAGCCACCCCGCGCTCTACTGTCCCTCCACCTTCGATCTTTATTCAGGACATTAAGTCCTGGAATTCCCTATCTAAATTAATCAGCGAAAAACACAGAAACAAAGCCCACGCGCGTATCACCGCGACCGGCATCAAGGTGCAAGTCCCCGACTCCGCGGAGCACCATAAGCTCACCGCCTTTCTCCGCTAATCCGGAATTGACTTTCACACTTACCCTCTTCCTGAGGAGAGAGTACTCCACGTTGACATCCTTGCCAAAGGAGCTCGACGGGGATTAAATTCTCGAGGACCTTAAGTTCCAAGGGCTTCCCGCGCATTCTGTTAATAAGGACAGGAAGCCGTATGACCTCTCCTTGGTCATTTTTGATCTGCCGAGGGAAAGAAAAATTTCTCAATCGAAACCATTTGTCACTTGTCAAATATCCTCGTGGAGTAGGCGAATGGTTCCGTAAATGGTGTAGCGAGGTTAATCCGGAAAAAAGGTGTGTCGATCCTCTTTAGCACGACACCAGCTCCCACGCATTCTATTCGAAGCATCCAATTATTTGACTGGCTCATCCCCTGAGAGGATCGGTTCGGAGGTTCCCTTAGGATCTCGCCGTTCCCAAATCTGGTGACTCTGTAAAGGTCATCTGCGACCAACATACACACTCAAAAAAACGCGAAGAATCTAAATATTCAACTCAATCGGTGCAAATGATGGAGTTCAGAAATTATATTATTTCCAACTTCCATATATATATATATATATATATAATATGTTTATATAAGTAAGTAATAATTAAAGTTTCTTAAATTATTATTTGATCACAGAACTACGTATGGTATAAATTTTGAACCCATCCACTACTACTCTCTATTTTATTACTCTCGGGATAGTGGCGATGGCATTCGGGTATTAATGAATTATTAGTACTTTAAATAATAATAGAATAATAGTAACATTATGTCATGAACGTTTCCCTTCTAATGAAATTAATATGGAAATTGGTTTAAATTACAAACTTACCTCATTTATTACCTACATGTCCGAATTTTTATTTTATTTACAATAATACACAATTGCTACGCTTCCCTTTTTAATAGCTACTTAGTAACAATAGTACAATCTTCAATAAAGAACTTTTCGGATAATAAACGGTGGTAATGAAATGGGCGTGACACACATCTGAAATTAAAAGCACATCAAAAAGCTCGACAATAAATAGCGAATAGAATACACATTAACGCCACCCTACTTAACCGCATCTGTTAAAGGGTAGATGCATTTATAATGGTTTTATAATACACTATTTGCCTCCTGTAATCATTAGGTTAAAGTCTTTTTTTCAGTGTAGTTTTCATTAGTGTTGTAATCTGTAAGCTCAACCCGTAATCTGTGCATGGAACGTAAACGGCGTAGTCATTTTTGTAAACACGTAATTAAAGGTTAGGAGTATAAGTTTTTATCCAAAATGCTGTTGTAAAGGAGCTTTTAAACATTAGTGCAATGTTATTGTTGGATTATAAACTTTTAGTGGAGGGAAAATAATTTGGATTATAGGGTCAAACTAATGTTGTTATTTCGGTACCCTTTGCGTTTAACCGTTATGTTTCAAAGATTAATCTATATTATTAAATTCTTATAAGAATCACAGACAATTTTAAATATGTCAATATTATAAGCCACGACTAATGATTAAATTAATATTAATAAATTAAAACAGAAGTTAGATTTTAGTCGATTGTTCAACGTAAAAAGTTAAATAAAAATATATTTTTATCTTCTGAAAGAAAAAGATCTGAAAATATGGAAAAACAGAATACGTCATAACATAATATAAACAGCATACACAGACGAGAGACTTTTATCCGCGGACTTTTTTGTCCGTCGCAATAGATCGATTACAACTGCATCGAGTAACGCATACGACGAATTAAAAATACCTAGTACAAAAAGTCCCCTGAAAAACCCAGGATAACGAGAGACTGAACATGACAAAAGTATGCAGGTGCCCCCGAATAAAATAGAACTGATGTGACTTAACGCAGTAACGCACATAGCGATCGTTAGTTCGCGTTGCGCGCTCGATCTATTTTAAAGAGATGGATCCAGTATTTTGCAGTGATAACTTCTTATGGGAGGGTTAACCGCTTATTTACGTAACGCGTTACGGCACCAGTCTTTTGTTTTGCCAGACTACAATGAATTAATATAGATAAAATTTTAGTAATAACCTAAGCTTTTCTCAAGTTAAACAATTTCAATGTTAAATAGTTCAACTTAGACTAGTTTGTGTTTTAGTAGACACGCTTTTTTTGGAACATCTTCTCTTTTTCTTATCATAATATTAATTAAAACAACGTAATCTGAGAATATTTAATTTCATAGTGTGCGTTAAGTCCATGACAAGTCCAGGGCGGACATATTTTTCACGATTCAGGGACTTTTGTCCTCCGTGGACAAAAGTTCTTCGTTTGTGCAGGCCATACTCGTAAATGTCACTGTTACAGTTGATACGCTATACTTGGCATTGTCTCAGTATAACTTACTACTCGGAGATAATACTGAAAAGTTCGTAAAATTTCCGCTTACACCATTTACTGAAATCTATTCTATAAAACAAACGGCCATCGCGTTCTGCGAACACCATTCGAATCTGACCGAATGCCATCTCGTCTTGGACAAGCATTTGCTTATATGTAGTTGTAAAATATCATATATAGCTATAGTTAAAATTGAAAAAGCGATGTGTATGTCCACGACACGACAAGACGTTAGTGCAGGACACGAACATAATTCAAAGAATCATAAATTTTATACTTTAAATTCTTTGAAACCGCGAACGGAGCACCTAAGTAAAAAGATTGTTGTTTGTTTTTTGATAGGTCTGTGTAACCGCGAGCGCTCTTTCTCTTGACAGTTCTTTTTTTCCGGGCTTTTTTTTTCTTCTTTCTTTATTATTTATTTATGCACCCAATAAAAGAGGTGGCCCGTCTTAGCTCACGAGCTTTTCATGGAAATTGAGATATCTTTGGCAAACAATGTTTATATTTGGTTTGGTTTTATAAAAGCATTTGGGACGGAGACTGATGCTTTTATCAAAACATACTGTTTTTCATCATTCTCATACTACTTAAATCGAGGTGATCCGGTACTTACTTTTATTTGGCTTGAAAGCATGCTTGTAACTTACACTGTTTCATCATTTTCAGATAAAATAAACTACATTTTAATTATAAATAACCAGGTTACCTAAAGAGGTAACTATACTATAGACTAAGGAGTCTCATTTCTAATACATTAAGTTTCGCGTACATTTAGTATTATTAAGATTTTACTTCATGGATAATCTCCATAAATAAAACTAGTTTTAACGGGTTAATGCACAAACTTTATTAACCCGTTAAAACTAGTTTTATTTAATGAGTGATGTGCGTGAAAACCTAAGAAACAAAAAATCTCTATAGTTTCAAGCTAGAATAGCTAGAACCTTTGTTTCACTGCATTCACTTCCATAGCAATTTCCTGTTTTTCTCATTGTATTGATTTCCACGTTCATTAATATGAATACGGATTATTGGTAGTAGTGAAAACCGATATGATAACTCAACACTTGCCTAATAGATAATACCATAATAATCAGTGTGTTATATCCGGGAGTGCCGACTGAAGTGAAAACTTAAAATCTCATGAATAATGATGGGGAATCTCAAAAAAATGCCTAACTAGCCTAAAGCAGTTAGGCATTTTACTTCAAAAAAAAAACTAAGCAAAATGTTAACAAAAAAAAAATTAAATTACTTATATGTATCGTTTTATAGGTGAAGGTGTGTCGCTCAGAGCGTCACGAGTAAATTTTTTTTCTCCATCTCAAAAACTGCCCACAGCTCCTAAAGTAGTTATCACTACAATAAATAATGGCAACGAGTCACAAAAAAGAACTTGTGACAAGAATTCCAATCTAAATTATAGAAACATTTTTATCTCTCCGTCGATCGGTGTTAAAACAGCATAATTATTCTTGGGCATCTTTTTACGGACTGATATTATATGAGATAAAGCGAGGACGGGTAGCTGAGAATACCAAGTTATAGATTTTTAACAGGTGATTCACATGACCTTGTTTAATATTATCGTGGACCCCTAAATGAAAATAAAAAATAACGTCTTTATATTTGCAGACTGATTTGTTATCATGAAAAGTATGATAGGGCCTTTATCACCCATTTCAATATTAAGTTTGGCAACCTTTATCTTCACTCGGTCCAGCAGTGATATTCTGTAAATCACAAACAAATTCACTTTTCACCGTAGAATCCGCGCTGTGATTTGAAATTAGTACATCACAAATTCGTATTTTAATTTCAAATCACACGCCGATTCCACGGTGAAAAGTGAGTTTGTTCTTACATTATTATGCACAGCAGGTTTCAGATGGTAATCGAACTCGCATCTTTCAATGTCCAGGCGGAAGATTCAAGAAGTTCAAATCCCGTCTGAAACCTGGAACTAGTGGATAATTTTCTACCCTTTAACCTTTTAGTATAATAATGTAATTGGGTTACATTCACAAACCTTACTTCTTTGGGAAAACCTCAACAGGAATCTCAAATTAACCAAAATGATCGCGTATTGCTATTTACTTAAACAAAATTTAGTACGTAAAAATATAATATCCTAATCTAGCAGTGGTTTTACATAGGTATATTTATTATTCATAACTATGTTAATTTGAATTTACACCAATAAACTACAAAACTAAAGTGAAAATAATATTTACGAGAACTCCAATATTTCTTGACTCTATAACACTTGGTCGTTAGCCCGTATTCGGGTGCACGTGATATCCCAATGTAACGTACCTCAGGGACGATCCTTCCTTTTCGGTAATCGTAGATTCCATTTTACACATCTTATCATCCATATGATCATCAATATCCGTACATTATTCTTATCTTGTAATATTTATTTCTAAAAACGCACAATTTCAAAAATATCACACACTATTCGTCATGTGTTCGTCATTTTGTAAATACGTATAATAATTCCATCTTACTAAAATCACAATTCCAGAGAGTGCTGGACACCTACCGGCATTTCTCTGTATTCGTATATTTATTTAATATATAAATCGCTACTTCGCCTTTCTGTTTTTCTTGGATTTTATTTATTTTTCGTCGTAATTTTTGTTTATTTATTTTCTTGACATAATTGTTGTTTTTATCAGTTGCCATGGCTACCCATGACGCGAATACTCTCTACAACTAGGTCTATGTCTATTCTACCTCCACAGACCTACTTTGATTCTTTTTAGTCCGATTCGAACCGTGTCTTCCGGACCTATAAAAGGCCGAGCCACCCCGATCTTTCATTCATTTCTTCGGCAAAAGTTGCCATACTACGTTTTGTTAGCTCGCTACCGAGCTCTAAATTACTAAAAGGCCTTGTACTCTCGTCCTCTTCACTATACTATACTCATCGGCGGGAGTGCCGCCCGGACTCGCCACTACTTCGCCTGCCAGCCACCAGCAGGACAGGCCAAGAATTGGGAGACGCCTGACCAGGAGAGCTTCCGCCTTCAAGGAGCGCCGTCCATTTGCCTGCAGCACGGCCTCCCGTTCAATTCCTGCTCCCGAATTCCATTGGCACTAGTATACGGACTAACGAGCAAATGTAATCGCGCCCTCACCCAATGTTTAAAAACAAATACCAAGTCAGCGTTAACCACGCATTTGACAAATGCACTCGGCCGCATCCAGGGGGCGCCATCACTCCGCTGTCAACGCAATATTTACATGTCCTAACTTGAATATATCTTATATTTTACCCGTATTTACATATGAGTGAAGTACTTGTAAGCTCAGCACTGTTGGATTTTAATTTATGATTTATTATTTTCTAGTGTATACTTCTATTATATTTCTTATTTGCTAAGTTAGGAGTAAATATAAAGATATTTTTGCGGTCAACGTAATCAGAATTGGTATCCACCAGAAAGCACCAAGAACCCCACAGCCCGCTGCAGGGTTTATGATATAACTGACTAAAAATCACCTGAGGAAGCCTCAAGCAGGGAAGGCTTTTAAGGCGATATCGGACGCGATCACCCCTTGAGAAGGGATGACGAAAAAGGTAAGGATTATTTATTTAATATTTAACCGACCGACCCGATCCGACAGATGTTATTCTGCCCCGAAATCTTGACTACAGTGCTACCTATCGGGCCGAGTTTGTAAAGTTAAGTTTGTTAAATTTTCTAAATGTTCCTATAAAAAGAATACCAAAAGACATGAAAATTAATACTAAAATATTCAGCGAAGTAGAAAAATTTGTTATTTTTCTACTTCGCACAAACAAGAGAGAATATATAGCTGGTTTCCTGATTGAATTGAAGGGCCCTCGTGGGGACCTTGTCGGGAAAAGGTGTGGAAGGGTAGCTCGATGGCGCAAATGGTTAGCGCATTCGGCCTGAAAGTTTCGCAATGGTCGGTCACTGGATGGGTGAAAGCACGTTAAGCCGTGGCTGTATCTGCAGTTGTTACATCCCACTAACCAATCCGCACTGGACTCGCGTGGTAAATCACTGCAGTCTCCCTACACCTGTTATAGAAAAGGCCTATGCCGCAGCAGTGGCAACATTAATAGGCTGATGATGAAAAGACGTGACGCCTCCCCGGCCCACCGGTAGAAGCACGACGAGGGTATCTCTGAGGACTCCTCCCTGCCCATTTCATACAGCTTAAGTACTCAATAAAATGAACACGGCCCTACCGAGTAAAAACCAGACAATACTCCTGCACCGATAACCAGTTTGACTTTGAGGACCGAGGTAGTCAGAATGTTTGCCAGGAGTGCGAGTATCATGGCGCCTTGTTACCTGAGTCTTCTTTCACTCTTGACAAGTCGGCAGCCAGGATTACTATTATTTTCATACCATATCTTGCTTTAGTAATTATTCACATAAATATTTTTTATTCACTTAAATGGCTTATCTAATTTTGTTTTCACTTGTTTGCCGTTATTTCTTATCACTATTTATCATTTAAAGATGAGAACAAAAGACCCGTTCAATCTTTTTCAATTCAAGTATTTGCAATTTCTGCAACCAGTACTTCTATCTACATATTTGATTAAGCTCGATTCAAACTCACGAGACAAGCGCCTCGGAAATTATCATTGTACTTGGAATTATCCGCAACCCTACGTCTCACGAAGCCGTGGTACCATTGAATGGTACTTTTATTTCCCTACACAATAACAGCGCGGGGCGTGGCGGTGCGACCCGCGATTATGCCCGCTTTTTTTATTATTTGCACCGTAGATATCTTTTACATCGCCGTTCAATTACCGAAGCGCGAGTGCTGCGCACGTTGGACTAGTGTGGAATTGTCTTCAGATAATATTTCAAATACCAATAATTATCTTATCTTAAACGTTAATATCTAAGGTGAATATTATATATAGACTTTATCAAATATTATATGCAAGTACCTAATGGAGAAATATAATAGAATAAATTATGTATGTATGTATTTCATATTCACATTAGAAGAAATGAGACTGACAAATAATGTCCCTTTTTGGAGTTTACTCCTTAAGAATCGATTTGCATATATAAGGTGCCCGGTATGAGAAAAATGTGAGGAGTAAAATCTATCGATGAATGACATTAATGACCTCGTTACGTTTTTGTGCGCAATCTCATTTGCGCACCTTTCACTTTTAGCCATGGCAACGGATAAAAAACATTAAGTTGTCACAAATGTCAATAAAATAAATAAACTAAAAATAGATAAAATCGGAGCAAAATTAATGAAAACAAATAAATAACAGAATATAGAGAAATGCCGGTAAGTGTCCAGCACTCTGGAATAGTGATTTTCAGTACAGATAGAATTATAATACATATTTACAAAATGATGACTAGTGTGTGATATTTTTGAAATTGTGTGTTTCCAGAAATACATAATAAAATATATGATGAATATCGCTGATGTTAGATGATAAAATGTGATAAAGTGTGTGGAACCTATGATAGTCGAAACCATGGGACGACTCCTAAGGTATCTCTACTTGTAACCGACTTCTTCGGACTTGATTTTGTTTTGTGTCTGTTCAAAGACAATCGTTTTTAGAGTGTAAACTCCGGTCGTGTGTCGGAGCTGACACACACAATTTTGTTTTAACAATAATGTGTTGATATAAAGTTTGAGTAACATTTTTACATTATACATAAAGGGTATAATTATTTATTGTATTTTTACATATCATTGCATAAGGTGAAGAATGTTTGCAATACTACTACTACGTTTACTGTTGAAATTGATTTTTTTTCAACATAATAATTTATAGACAGCAACTAAGTACACAGCTCGTTTGATGGTAAATGATCACCGTGGCATTTAAGCACTTGTAACTACTGGAGTACTTGTAACTATTACACGCGTATTGTTCACTGACATATTAAAAACGTCTTCACGCCTCACAGCCAATATCTGGTAATAGTACCTAAGTGTAAGTTAATTCTTTATATTAAATAATACTAATTTCCATCACATATTTATTATACGCTTCGGGATAAGGCGGTTTCTATAAGCGCCACGCAGCAAGTACTACCAAAAAAGTAAAATTCGAAAAAATGGGTACAATAAAATTGCCCTGCTAAGACAGCACCGGTGCTGAATTAAACTGGCTAACATAAATTTATTACAATGTTTTTCTTTTAAAAATAATTGCTTTGTTTTCAATCTGCTAGGCACGGCGTCCCGCAATGGTTAAATTTTTCTTAAAGAAGAGCAATTTTGCAAGTTACTGTATCGATTTGACAATGTGTTATTGGAAACACACTGTGAACATAGCCGGTGTATCAAATGTATATCAGTATTGCTAGCGGCTACTTTATAATGCTACATTATATAAAGAAAAGAATATATACTTTTGAGATAGCAGTTACTTTAGCAAAGGCTGTAATTAGAGTGGCTCATCCTACGTGTTCTATTTACCTAATTCCTCATAAATGAGAATTATATTATATAATACATATACACACGTACATACGATGACAAATTATATTTACTTTAGGATTTATTAAGTGTTATACGACTGATAATCGTATATTAAAATACTGACACTTAAGAAACAATAAAAAGCATGTGATTACTACAAACAAATCGTTATTGAGCATAAAATAAGCTTAAGAAAACATCTACTTACAAAATTTATTTTGAAACTTTTTAAATACTGACGTAAAGTAAACGTCATAGCCACATTAAGTTCAACGCTGCGCCCACGCAAGCTGATTGCGCTTGCCTTGACATTAGTTCGACTGTCGCGCCGCGCCGCCGCAGTGCACTCGCCTGAACCGTGGACGTGTGTCGCCTTGAATGAACCGAGGGTGAGCTGACTGCGCATCAGACATTATTCCCAGGCACGTTTGACTCGCAAACTTATTTTAATCACCAGCTACTTACTAGGGTAAGAGGATAGGAAACATACAGTCAAATTGAGAACTTCCTCCTCATTGAAGTCATTTGATAACTTAAAATTTGAGTCGTAAAAAGTATGCAGTTTCTTTTTTTTGTGGGTTGGATCATGTCCCAATCTCGGCCCTATTCCATCTATAAGGAAAGAATAACCAGTGGGGGGGGGGGGGGTATTGATATTCTGATGTGATGATATACAGTAATATTTATCAAGTACATTATATACGGTTATAAAAAAATGCCGTCAAGTTGTCTTGTAACTGGAATTTCCTCTCATAATATATATATATATTTGATTTGATCACCAATCCTATAAACAGGCGGCCTTTCAATTTATTTTCTGTGAATTTATTATAATTTATTTTATGCCTTCAAAAACACAGACATATTATTTATTAGGAACTAAAAATCTGTAGCTTGGAACTGAACAGACTTGTAATACATATCTAATGATAGATATGTGCATGTTAATGAAATCATTACAGGCAATACATTCTCAAGAGTCAAGTCAACAGCGGCTTAAAGTTGTCCCATCAACGGTATCACATAATTGTTAAGACACACGAAAAATAAAATTCCCAATTACATTCACGTCTTTATCAGACACATTAGCTACACGATTGTAATCTTCGCTATCTTCTTCAAAAACAAGATCTATCTCAGAATAACCTCCCGGTGTGTGGTTACACACGGAATGTTCGAATCTCAAAATCAATGCTGACTGATAAGATAGTGAAACGTGACCAGTGAATAGAGCCGTACGTGTCGACAAATTCGCTCTTAGAGCACCTGTTTTGGTTCGTCTGGGCAAAGGCACGGGAGCTCAAGTTGTGATTGACGGTGAAGACGGTCGTCCCGGCCTTAATTAGACTTCGTGGTGACCGTCAGAGCATATTAAAAGTTCGCTTCATCAGTACAGTTGTTTTCTGCATGAGAGAGTCGCCCGGCGCCCGCGCACTCTTCACCGGCGCCTTATAAGGTCCACTTGTATCAAATTACAAGTCTGTTCTAGCAATGACGTCATTCAAAAATAGTGAACTGTCAAAATCTGTTGTATGGTTACTTTTTTATGCTTTTTTTTCAACTCAATAATGGATATTAATTTAAGAGCTCGGGTAAAGACTAATTAACTAATTGTCGATTTGAATCAATTACTTGAAATTATTTAAATGTTAAAGTCTTAATGGGTTTACGACAATGTAAACCTATCAGTGGAAAAAGACCACCCTGAACCAAAAATAAAATATGTGAAAAAAAACCTCTAACTGAAGCTGAAAAAAGTGAAATCAGTGGGACATTTTTTCCATTCGTCTTTTACATTTATTTTTGCACTATGTGACACCCAACATTTGAATGGAGAGTTCAGAGAACTATTAAAAAGAATGTGTTCAACCATTATAATTGTAAGCCTTTATTTTGACTTTCGCTCAAATCTTTCTCTCTTGGGAAATCAACGCAAGCAAAAGTTTAATCAACCAAATAGGAAAATAAAAGTTAATCCGTATCCTACTGAGTTTGGACAACGTTTAAAACTTCACAAATAACAGATTAACGTAAAAAAAAGGTTAAGTTAGAAACGCATACATTTCGACTTTACCTACGTAGTTTAGACGATTACGATATGTAGAATAAAATAGCCCGAACCGAATTAATTTGAAACTATTGTCGATGGTAACTACTTTTTTTGTAGAAATATCGTAATCAAATTAAACAAGTTTAGGCAATATAATTTATGAAGAGTATTCAAACTGATTTTTGAACTCTTGCTTTTTCAGTTTTTTACTGAAGTGTTCAGTACCCCTAGCACGAACCAATATGGAATTTAAATAGTTTGCGAGTCCGAAATGTCATTGTTAAATTTTGTATGGAAACTTGAAAAGCAGCACCACAACGGACGTGAGGAGAACTAAAAATCAGTACACATTTGATACTCGCAAACTATTCGAATTGGATATTAGTTCGTGCTAAGGGTACAGTATACTTTAATATAAAATGTTATTATGATGGCCACTCACAATTGGGGCTTGATCAAATAGGCTTGATCAAGTCAAACTCATCAAGACAGTGTGTGGGGAGACATTTGTCGGTAGGTGTTGGATCAAGCCTATTTGAACAAGCCACTTGATCAAGCGGCATGATGTCGAGTAGCCACCATTCTTCCGAGTTGCATTAGCTATGCCTTTACACGGCAAAATTTCAAAATGACTGTTCAAACCGCCAGTAATGCGGCAGTAATGCAGTAATGTAATGCGTATAGGTATTTGACAATTGTCAAAGCTCCAAATAAATGAGATTGTACTAACAGAATAGATGGTGTTCCAAAATCATTAATGTGAATAAAAAAAATATTCTTAAAAATCAATGAGTATCATTTAATTAATACTTTTAAATCTTTAATGCTCAGTACTTTTTCTTAACGTCATTATTTTTAAAACAACAATGGAACAAGATCCCACTTGAGAAATACCGCGTTTCGTTAATGTAAACGGCTTATTGGATTAATTTCGCAAACAATACGTACGAACAATATATATAACAGTACATAACATTCTTAGAGAAAATGTCAAAATTGTACAGGTACCTAGCCAATTTTTTTTTACACAAACAACAGTATTATAATCAGTAGCATATTTTTACCGAGCCTACAAATATTTGCAAAAAAAACTGTCACCTAATAGGGATCATCCCCAGCTTGGCGGAACAAAGTTACTTTTAAATTAATGCCATTAGAACATGCCCTGAGTTGTAAATCCTAAACGAGAAAACACAACCTTCTTTGTTGGATCTATTTTAGAGAACGGAACTCTACGACTTGTGTGGGATTAAAGTCTAAACAATATATTTACATAGAAAATCCGATTAACTTTCGGATCTGTCAGTGGGATAGACAAAAAGAATCAGTCGTTTTGTTTGAGAACACTAGACCTTTTTTTTATAGCGTGTGTTGTTTTTGGCAGTTTGCGGTTGCCCAGTGAAATACACTTTTTTGTCCGTAGTAGGTTTTTTCTAATATCCGCAAGTAGGACTAACAAAGAAATATTTGGTAATAACATTAGCGCAGAAACGATAGGTTCATTTGAAGAATTAAGACAACAAACGCTTAGGCAGACCATGGCGTCACCATTTTCTTCATATTTAAGCATTGCACTGCTGCAAAAAGACCCTAGTTCAGTCACTGATGACAAAAAAAATGGAATTGCAAACGCGCATGTTTTTGCGTATGTTATTAGGATATGGACCAATGGTGTTAAAACAAATTTGCACCTTCGAAAGACTTGTTCCTACTGCGTGGTGCCTTAAAAACCTTTGAAATTTTCAGTCTTTTTTCGGCTTTTCGCTTATAACTTTTGAAAGGTCCATCCTATCAATAAAGTCACTTTCTACAGTTTAAAGTAGGCAAACTCTCTACAATATCGAACTCTGTAGGTCTGATAGATTTTGAAATACAGAACTTCAGAAATTAGTCAGTTTCCTTAAAATGTGGAAAATAGTTCAATTCCCGCCAGATTATCGATTAAAATACTCATTCTGCGAGAAAAATCGTGAATATGAACGCATGGATCTATTCTTTGGGTTTAATTTGAGTATAAAAGAATTATATATAAATAATTTCCGAATCTGTTTCACCGATTTAAATTTATGTTACGCTCTCATAGGAGCAGGACACTCGTAGGTGGCTCTAATAATGATATCATCACAAAGTTTTTCGTCCCACAGTTTTCCCAATGTCTTTAATGGTATGTAACCTTTAATCCTTGTAATCTAACAAATAAAATATATTTAATTATAAACCTTTAAATCCAGTTACCAACATTTTTAGTATTTGAGTTGTAAATAGAGTGAGTTTTTATCTGTGTATATGACTTTAAATATGACCCAGGGTCATATTTAAGAGGAATAACCAGTTATTCTAAAACAAATCAAGTCATTTTAGTTGATTTTGCCATGGATTGCATGCATTCAGCTATAATTTATTTTGTAAAGGGAAAACTAACTAAACTAACTTTGATAATGTGTTGTAGTCCAAAATAAGAGTTTTTGGAGTTTACTCCTTAAGAATCGATTTGCATATATAAGGGGCCCGGTATGAGAAAAATGTGAGGAGTAAAATCTATCGATGAATGACCTCGTTACGTTTTTGCTGCGCATCCTATGTCGCGCAACTTTGACAAACAAAGATGACGGATTGACATTAAACGTCCATGTGTCTTATTTTAGTTACCATAAACCACTTGTCACTGTAATTAATAATGCAGACAATGTTGATTTAATTAATATTTAAAAAAATGATAATAGTCTGATAATAATAATTACATAATATATCAACATTCCTAATGATATATTTATGCACATCTGAAATTGACTATTGTAAAAAGTTTAATGTAAAATATTTCGTCGATTAGTTATAATAAATGTATATGAAATGAATAAATATATATTTATATATGTATATTATTTTCATTAATTTGTTAATTTACCCTTTCATACAGTATCAATCTTTTTTAAGTTAAATAATGTCTTTTTGCGTCTGGTTAGATTATCGAACTTAAGGAGTAAACTCCAGTCGTGCGTCGGAGCTGACACACACAATTTTTTGACTGTTTTCACTATCTAAAATCAAAATTATCAGTCACATATTATGTCTGCATAATACGTAGAAAATTTTGGTTATTTTGATGATATATAATTATGTAACTCAAATGCCATTTGGCCAAATATCGACTGGGTGACTTTTCGCTCTACGAATATAATTTACACATAAAATCGAACGGCATTGTTTTTATTTTCAGTTATATGAGTAAATAAATAAATAAATAAATAAATAATATTCTGTTTTATTATATAAATACTTAGAATTGTAAGTAAACCACTTGCAATTTTATCTTTAGGTATTTACTCTCATGTGAACGGTCACATGACAGTAAATATCTAAAGATAAAATTGCATACAACTGTGTATTTATGAGTTTCACTAACAAAACATGAAATAATTGAAGAGCACTTTTATTCATCAGGCAGCCATTACAGGATGATATGACCTTACATCATAGAGTAACATTTTATTTTAGACTTGAAAAGGCAAAAGGAATTAAAACATACAGTTTACATAAATATACAGGAACACGAAAAAGTTTGACACCATTGTTATTTAAAATTGGAAAACGCTATTCGTGAAATGTCAACAACTGTTTCATGAACGCCAATAAAGAATCTGCTGTTCATATCTCTCTTAATTATCTCAACAAAAATGTATTACACCAATAAAAGCGTGATATCCCATAATAAGGCAGAATTAGCAAATGATTAGGATATAAAGACGAGTCTCGTACTATTGTTAAAATATCGTGCTCACATCGTGCTAACAACAAACATCAGAGAAAACCGCATCTTCAAGTTTTTGTTGTGCCTGATTAAAGACCTATTGTTGGTAAGTTTTTACCAAATCGACTGAGCAAGAAGTATTTACGTAATGACAAAGGAATTGATTACCGGTATTGTCGGGGGCATTAAAGGAAAAATTATTGATTTGATACGCAATATCGACGGGTCACCTGAGTTTGGATATTTTTTTAATAAAAAGTTGGTACTTGCAATCAATTAAACTCAGAGTTTAGGCTTAGTTACGATAGCCTTAGTCTTGTATAATCAGCCTTATCCTAGGTTAGAAGAAAATCAAAGAAATACGCCAAAAGCTACTTCACAAAAATACTGTAAGAGTAGGATTAAACAAGTAAGAAATTATATTAATTAAATTTCACAAAACTCACTTTAAAAACTTGTAACTTTTGTTTTTGCAATGATTGTCTTTTGTTCGTCATTTGTGAATTTTCGAGCAAATACAAGAGGCGCCATGACCGACACTTACAAAGTGTGAAATTAAACAACGTTAGGTATTTTGTTGTTAAACCGGAAAACGATCCTAAAATTGGGTCCATCGTCCAAGGTGGTCTCTTATCGTCCTCAGCTCGTCGATACTTCCACTGAGACATTTCACCTTTTTTATAGCCGAGCTCTTCGCGACTTCAGCGTGAAACCATTATCGACTTTGCCGCACCAAAAACGCTCCACTGCCTAATCGCAATGAATTTAAAGTTCAAAGTCCCATGCTATGTAGCTTTGTAAACGATCCGGTTACGACGGTTTCGTCTTTAGTTTTATCTCTGTCTACTTTCCCACCTTTTTACGAAGTAACGTGCGAGTCGAAGTGTCGTAGATACAATTATCGATTAGGTAACTTTATCGGGACCGATCTATTGTCTTCCGGTTTATTATTGTTGATTTAGGTCAGTTTTAGGTTATTTAGTGGCATTCGAGTTGATGCCCCATATGTTTGGGCTTCATTGAAGAGTTTTATTGCTGTTTCTTGTGAATGGGGTTAGTTGGTGCGAGGAGACCGATACTGATCTGTATCATAATGAAAACATATTCACGGAACAGCAACATTTATCTCATTCCAACGAGGTTGCAGAGAAATGAAAAGCCAGAAATGTGAACAAGATATTATCAGTATGAAGATCCCAACCATAGAGATACCTAAACGATATAATCAGTGAAACATAATTAATTTTAGATCAAATATTTACTCTTATATATCTATAACCATTCGTAATAATTACCTTTCTGACAAGAAAGGTTATTCTACGATACTTGAATATTAACGTGTGCTTTCAATTAAGAGAAAAATATATCATTAAAGTGCAAATAAAATAAAATAAAATAAAGCTTTACCAAAGCTGAATAAACTTTTGAAACCTAATCTCAGATTCATAACTTCGCGCTGTACTATTCAACAATAAACGCAAACGCACAGATAATGCACAGACAGATAAAGAGTCGCCGTCGCAAACATCGCAGTAAATCCTCTATTCGCTGGCCTTTTATTTTATAAATGAAGATGAGATGAGAAATTATCACCTGTGCTGAAGCGACAATATTCGTTTCAAAACATTGCTACTAGAATGAAGTGTTGCCAGGCGCAATATTTCTAGTGAAACCATCCCATAATTCTGGCCTAGTATTAATTCCTTGCACTCCTCCAGCTACTTCAGTATGAAAATCGAGAGACACTGTAAATAAAACTCGAAGATCAAATTGCATAAACGCTGGCTTAAATATGTGCATATTATTGCATTCGAATAAAGACGTCAAAATGTAAGTACAGCCAACAAAAAAGCAATCGCAAATTAGGTTGAAATGATTACTAGTTTAAGAATCAGGATAAGTAATTAATCAAGTTTTTTTATTGAACTTTTCTTGAACTACAGAAAAAAATATTTAAAAAAAAATCACTTGGTCCAGGGGACCTATGTTGCTATAGTGGACAGCGGCAGCGTTATAAAAAAGGAATCTCAATAACCCGAATTTAAAAAAAATCCTGCCACTGTAGGAAGCAAAAAGGTATTTTACTACAAATTCTTGTAGGGAATAGGAATTGGGAAACAGTCCGGACAGAGACAAAGCTTCGATCGTTTCACTACTACAAGCAAGACGCGCGCGCGTGTGTGCACTGGTTGCCTGAAACGTGCCAGTGGCAGTGCTCAAGGAAATACTCGCGGCGTATTTGTTTTCGTTTCACGATTTCAAATAATTAATAGTGTTTAAAAAAATAAGATAAATATAGTTTACTGTACTGTGTATATAAAAAAACGAATAAGAACATACTCGTTTAAGAAGAAAATTTAACAAGAATACAAATATTTTAAGTGATATTTCTTTAGATTGCCTGTCACGTAGCAGATAAATGCTTAGAAGTATAAATATAATAAAGAACATATTTTTTTTAATTATTATTTAGACTCCACTAAGTAAATAGTAAAATTGCTTTGTAATATTTATATAGTTAATATACCGGAGTAGATAGATATGGTACCTTCTACATATACTTCAACATTGGAAGAAATATTTTTTTAGGTTATGTTGTTGCTGGTGAAACTTTGTTATTTTTATTACAAATCTCGTAAAATGCGTCTGCGTCTCGGTAATCAAATCCTGCAAGTTAATTTTGACTCCCTTTCCTGCTTACGATGGAGATTTATAAAACAGATGACAATGCAATATTTTTATTCATCTATAAAAAAATAAGGAAATGTTTATTCATACTTCTTCTAATTCGCGCGATTTTATTTTTGTACTGACTATTTTTTTTATTCCGCAAGCACGCAGTTCCGTTTATTTAATAAACAACCTGTGACTTGTTCATAAAATGATGGTGATATATCTTTTTGGTGATTGGAACTTTTACTAAAATATCCATTCAAATCACTTAAAGTTAATCTTTAGGGATTAAAACGCTACTTTAGTCCCTATTAACGTAGAGCAAATTAGCTCTTACTCGGAGAGATGTGTTAGAAATATGTTCATGCTATCGGTACATCCTAGAAAGTGATACGACATCAACGCGCTTGCACGCGTCCCTACCGGCCCAACACTGCACATCCAATTATCTGTTGCAGAGATTCATTTCGTTCAAACTCTCGGGTCTCTCATTCCATTGTTATAGCTCACGATAACACTGGATTGCCTAGCGTAGACAATGTTTTTATACCTACATTTTACTGGTCACATTCACTTTGTTGTTGTCTGATGTTTAGTGAAATGTGCGAATGTTAAGATCGAGTTGAATATCCTAATTAAAATTCTTTCAACTAGTAACTATATTTTTACGATTAATTTATGGTCTAAAGTTAAGTTAACATTGGTATTTTTTGAATCTGCTTTCTTGGTTGTTTTCTTGTTTTCGGCAAGTAGTTCTTTCTATTATTCTTTGTGCTTTCGATAAATATTAAATGGTTAAACATTAACGACCGTTGATTGAAAGCACCCATACATATATTTATCGTTAGTATTAATGGAGGTGTGACATACACCTCCATAGGCGCCACGAAATTCCTTAATTTCCACTATTGCTGCTGAATAATTACGACCACCGTCCTCGATGCAATTACCATATTTGTGATTTTAGCGTTATGACAAGATTAAATTACCGCCAACACGAGCACATGACAGTTATGTATATTCATTAAATATTAGCTAGTTTTCCGCCCGCGGCTTCACTCGCGTGGACTGCAACTTCTATCGACATTTTAACCAAGTGAATTTTGAAAATGTATTCATAAATTTATTACCACTTATTTAGTACTTATGTAAAATTTCGAATTAAAAGTCTATCTTATATAATTTTTTAAAGAAACTTTGACCTGTCAATATATTCCCTGAAACGGTGAATTATGAATGATATATGTATGTATTATGAATAATGATGCATGTATGACGTATAAATTATGTTTGAAATTTTTAAGAATATCTAAAACATTTTTTGCTGGTAAATAATTAGTATTTGATACATCAAACACTGTTAATATTATTACAACTCGCAAGTGTAAAGTTTCTCTATAATCGCCTTGTATGCAATGTTTTGATTTGTATATATAATTCAAATCAAATGTTTTGAGACGAGAGTTAATTGCGACCACCGCCCTGAAGCATGCAATTTCCATATTTGTGTCTTTATTAGCTCGCTGTGACATACAAACGATCGGAGTGCCGCCATTGGAACTAATGTAAACAGAAGTTTTGCCATAGACCTAAATTTTTATACAATGTAATGTACATTTTATTCTATGATCAACATCACTTAGGCCCACTTGCAGCAAATTTGCTAAATTCAGATTCAACTAAAACAAGATATATGTAATAGAAAATTTTCAAAACGTCAATGTCAATTTGACGTTGACATTGTGCAGGCCGCTTCTCGAGACATGTCGCACTTAACGATACCATACGCTGGTCCCTTGCCACCATCAACGTGCCAAGTCTACTTGAGCCGACTGCTATTTTGCAATTGCAAGAGACGATGGCTAGAGACCGGACGGTATGCGTTTGATTCCATAGATGATGGGCCGGGTGCTGGTATGGGATGCAACCTGTTCAGACACCCTGGCCCCTTCCCATCTACATGGAACCAACAATAGAGCTGGTGCGGCTTCTGAAGCGGGTGAAAAAGCTAAAGCATGCAAATACAGGGTCTAGGCTCTGACTATGATTTTTTTCCATTCGGTGTCGAGACCCTTGGTCCGTGGGGACCTAGCGCTATAAGACTTTTTAAGAAAATAGCAAAAAGGTTATTCGACATCACAGGAGACCGAAAAACTGGCAGCTACCTCGGACAAAGAATTCCAAAGCGTTGAACGCTGCCAGTATCTTCGGACTTTGCCTAAAGGGGCTCCTTTAAATATGTGTTTTAGCTTTTATATTTTATTTTTTAAGGTTTTTAGTTTTAGGTTCATTGTTCTAGTATATTTTTTTGTGTAATTATTACGTTTACTTAGGTTAAAATTCCATTTGTTACTTCGTAAGTTTATTGATTTTGCTGTTAACAAAATTATACCATTCAATATAATCATACATCAATTTCACATTATTGTATGGAGTTTAACTGATTTTAGTTAAATAGAGATTTTTCTATTAGTAAAAATGCTACAAGTGGACCTTAAGGATTGCCGAAATTAAATCTCCAATGGAATATTAATTGCAATGTTTTTCAGACTATAAACAATGCTTAGTGTAAAAATACCTAAAAAGCTTATTGAATATATATTGTAATTTTACTCAGATAAATTTAATTATGAAAAATTTGCGTCTGGCATGAAAAATTACTTAATCATTATAAGGGTAAATTATTTTGATATGTTTTGACTTTATAGCAAATAAATCGTCTTTAGGCGTGAATAGATTAAGATTAATCCTATTTTTATGTACAATTTTCAGTCATTAACAACATATCAGTTTGTCACTTACAATATCAATCGATCCTGTATTACTGACATCAGATGCAAAAGTTCAATATAATTAATCTAAATGCATAACTAATCAAGCTTTATTTAAGCGTCACAAATCTTTTCACCTTTGCTGAAATTTTATTTGCCTGTGTAATTTTCTGAATTCTATCAACACAATAAGTGTTGATCACGCGGTATAGACTAATTTGTAAGACATTAAAAATTTAATACATAAATGAAATTAATTATGTGTAAATTAGATTAGCTTCTAACGTCAACATAAATATACTTTCTTCGTGTCTATTCTTTGCATAAGTCTATGCGTTTAGTTGAATGGAGACATAACCACCATGTGTATTGGTATAGCTTGAGTTTAATAAGAGCTTTTGATTATCTTTATGTTTTGTAACAGACACATAAAATAGTAAATATAATGAAGTACGTACTGACATCGGGTGGGGTAGGATAATTTTTATGGTTTATTAAAAACGTCTAGACACTAGTCGTCCACTCGGTGGAATTGGAAGTAAACGTTTATTGTGTATGCATTTGGAAAGTAATTTATTGAGTTCCATTTAGATGGGCTTTAAGATCCATGGTTGGAGCCAAATTATTGGGTATAATGTGATGAATTTATAATTTCATAGAAATTATAATAAGTTTATCTGAAACGTGAACTTGTGTATGTGAATTAATTGTTAGTACATAGTTATACTACATGGCATTAGAGTGTGTCATGTATTCATGTCCCTGTTATAGTTTAATTTTTCTCTAGAAAAAACAACTTGACTTAGATTCCGTTTCGCTTCCTACCAAGTATTCAGCCTGGGCAGTTTTTTCTAGTTTAAAAACCAATTAAATCCTAAAAATGATCAATATTCGTAAAAGACTGTAACCGATGACGCATAATGTTAATTATTCATACACATGCAAATGACGATCAATGTTATAAATAAAAAGAAGTCAAAAGTAATTAATAGCACTGGAAACGTACAATTAATTTGTCCCAAGAGGCGGGGTATGTCCATATGTGTAACCAAAAAGCAATGGTTGGTTCTGCGATGTCATTTTCTGCAATGGAATCTCAAATAAGCAGGTAGTTTTTGCATCAATAATATTTTTGTTTATTTAGAAAAAAAACGGCACACAAGAAATAATTATTGGTTTTTTACTATCATTACATTAATTTGACAGATACTTTTCCGTATGAATCATATCGAATCGTAATTATGTCAACTTCATTAGTCATTTTGTAAATTTTAAATTAATTTTAAGATACAATATCTAAATATTTGTATAGCATAATAATATTAATGTCAATTGTAAAACGTTGAAATGATTTATTTGCGGAACTGTTAAACGTAGCATATACAAAATACTAAAATATCTGATAAATATAATATTAAAATTTTAGTAACCCTAGCTGACGTTATATTTTCACACTAGGTACTTAAAGTTAAAAAAATACTTTAACAGAGAAATGACACGATCTAATACTCATTATAAGGATTTACAATTTCAGATGACTATTAAACAAAAATGCATCTTACCAAATACATCGACAGTAGAAAATCAAAATCGCTTATACGCCACTTTGGTGCTGCTTAAAAATTAACTCAATTTCAGTTTTTATTTATTGTTAATTTTTAAGCTGCACCAAAGTGGCCTAATCGAATTATTTACGAAAAATAAGCGGACGACTGAATTAACTACCTTACAAAAAAAATGTAAAACAAATGTCCAAATTAAACGTCTGAAATTACCTGCCATTTGAAAAAAATAGACTCCGGACCCATCAAATGAATTTTCGCCACTGTAATCGAAACATTTGGGGGTTGCACGACAAATTGGCGTCCGGCTAGACGTGAAAAAAAAATCGCCCCGTCCGACCGGCCCACAGCAAAAAAGGTTTTATTGAGACTAACGAGCGGGGAAGATGCTATCACGAGTATTACTTTCATCCCTCGTCTGAAACTGTAGCAAGTGAGCGCGCCCCTATAATCGGCCGCTGCGTAGGCTTACATGGTGCAAATTTAAAGTGACGATGTTAAACTAATATCTGTTATTATGTGCACTTTTTAGGGATTTTGACATTACCAATATTATGGATTTAGCATTATAACAGGAACTGTGGTTGCTTAAAAATATACTATGTGAAATGTTTAAAGTACTAAAGTAGTTTTTTGTGCCGGCATAGTTTAGATTAGAAAAATGGAAAAATATTTTGTTGTTTTGCAAAAATAAATCCATACTATTACAGCATGGATGCTGACTACCACTTCATGTTCTTTATGTAGTTTTAGGTTTCCGCACCTCAATCGGCAATAACAAAACAGAACCCTTATAGAACCGCTCGGTTGTCTGTTTCTTTGTCTGTCACAGTCAATTTACTTGGAATCTACTGGACCGATCAAATTGAAAATTGGTACATACATGTATGTCTGTGATCCAAATATGGACGAATGAAGTAAATAAATACATTCCGAATGTGGGAGTTACTTTTGGGGGCTGAATAAGAGAATTGAACAAATAAATTTAACTAACTGTTCCGTGTAATATATCAAATGTGAAGGTATCAAATATATTTCTTTTTAAAAATGAATAATTTTAATAATATATTATTAAAGAAATAAGATGAAAATTTACCGAAACTTGTTTTTTTTTTTGGTCATGTATCTATGACTTGAATACCAGAAGCAATTACCTAATAAATAATTTATAGAAAAACAATGTAATTTGTTATTGCAAATTAACGCCATTATTTCCCTTATAATTAATAAATAAAAAAAGCGATGGGCATGTAAACCAACTAGTTTGTTCTTTTATGTGAATAGTTTTACCGATAATCATGTCACACGTTTTTTACACCAAACCACACAGGACAAAATGGTGTTACCATCAGATTATCGCGGTCTTGTGGTAGGATTATTACTTCATTTTTTCCACCCTCGCCTACCTACCTGTCCAAAATCGAGATCTCTTAACGGATAGGACGTTTCACGAACCAACATAACTTGATACCCCAGAACCTTAAGCAACAACCTCAAAGGGTGTTTCACAAAATTCGCCGGTTTATACAAATTAATAAGGCAAGCGAGCTTCTTAACCGGGTGAATATTTTGTTTATTATAACTATTAGAGATTTGTTGAAACATTTTAGTTGAGTGTGTTAAGATACACGCTGATCTTTATTTTATCCTCTCAAGGCCCATTAAATATTTGTGGCATCTGTTAGAGCCTGATTTGGATGTTTGATCAAACATTGTTATGTGATAAAATTCTTGCGAGCATTTGATTTGAAATGAATTGTAATCCTCTCTGATTCTCATGAGAGCAACAATCTGTAAGGCGGTTGTCACCACAAAATATATCACTAGCACCCTTGCCTATCCTGATCCAATCCCCTACCCCGTGGAGCCCTGGAACCGTACTCAACTACACCACCAAAAGGTCGAGTTATTTAATTGTGTTTGTTCTGTAAGGGGGAGGTTACTGCCCCAGACGGGCGCTCCAATTCAAGCGGAAAATCCTCTATGCCTTACCTTTTTAAACGTAAAGATAAAGTTATTGTATACATTGATTACTAAGGTGAGACAATTCAACATACAAAGTCAACTATTGTTATGATTTTTCAGTACCTTTAGCAATGGCCGGTACAGGATGGGTGACCAGAAATTAATCGCCTCGAACTCCTCCTTGCTTAGGACAGTTGTAAGTATCCTCCAATGGGCACATGGCCCGCATGGTGGGTCGTGCGTGGCCCATTTTCTCTATATCATACATAACTATTTGACGGAAGAACTCCGATACGTTCAAACTTAGGCTGTTATCTCGTGGGTCAAGGGGCAATGATGCGGCAGATTGTCTGGCCAGAAAAGGGTCGGACATTGTGGTATTTGGCCCAGAACCAATCGTACCAATCCCATACCGTCTGCTGCGAGGTTGGATTAGGGAACGATACCTGCGACAACATAACGAATACTGGGCTGGACTTGCAGACTGCAGGGAAGCCATACCTAAGGTGGACCCACGGCTAACAAGTAAGTTTTGCAAGTTACCAAGACATGCTTTGAAACAAATTGTGAGCATTCTTACAGAACATGAACACTTTAATAAACATCTCTTTAAAATCTCGGTCAGTCCTCTGTGCAGAGCCTGCATGGAGGAAGAGGACACGAGCACTCACGTCCTGCTACAGTGCAGAGGCGTGACCAAACAACGGATGACACACCTGGGCAGCCCGCAGACGGTACTCGAGGCCTGCGGAGACACCAAGATACTGCTGAGCTTCTTGGGGGAGTTGGGATGGCATGACTAAAGTCATCCTGTCACGCAAAACGTACAGACATTCGATTTTTAAAAATCTGTGAATGCAGTTTTAGTTTTAATTAAAAATGAAATGATGTCTTCTTTCAGTAAAATATCCTATCTTTAATATTTACTTTCCCTCCGTGTGAGGTACCCGTGGGACGCCCTGTATAAAGGGCAATCGCTACCAAGTAAACACTTTCATACAAAACAGCCGCGACCACGCCTAGGTTTAAAGGCCACAAAGTCAAACAATGTAGGAGCACTACCAACAGTTAAATTGCTAAATTATAGCCAAGATAACAGCTTTACTGCGTCAGGGCGGTTGCTCGCTCTGTCAGCATATATCATGACTACTCCATTATTGTCCGAAGACCACCAAGACTGTATGAAGTTGAACGCACTAAAAGCTCAAAAGAAAATTCTATAAAGTTGCTAGTTTAACTTTCATTGGTTATACGGTAAATCCTTTGTAGAATAATGTTGGGAGTCGTAAAATGGTTTTATTAATTACTCGGTGTTGATTAATTAATTGCTTGTGTGCATGGACGTCCATAAAGTGTTGATTACCGTGGCCAGTTATTTTCTTCGATATGGCACTTTTTGATCGTACGTCGACGATTGAATTTCAACCTCCTTTGATTGAGCATAAGAGTTAAATTGTAAAATCTGTGATAGTCGGTGAGTATAATATATATTATTTCTTTATATTTTATTACTCTTTATATTTTTAAACTGGTAAGTATTTGTTTTTCTTTGCCTTTTTACAAACATGCTTTTTGTGTTGTGAGTTGAGAGTTAGGCTTTGTTTACCATATTTCGCAGCGTTATTTTTCTCATAAGTATTTAAAATGCAGATGTTATGCTTATAAGCAATGAAGTTCGACTAATAAAAATACATAGTGGTTATTGCCTAAAATATTTTGTGAAAGCAGTACAATATTATGTCGATGGCTGTATGGTTTGATGGCTCTTGCCCTTCGAATAAGAGGGACAAATTAACAGATATCTTACACGGTAATAACACTATTGTTTTGTTTTTGTTGGTGAACAAGATTCAGGCCAGAAAAGTGAGAATGGCTGGAGCGGCACATTTTCTGCTGCATCATCGATCGACTCCACATGCACTTCACATGAGGTGGGGTGGGGTAATTTGCTGCGGATTGTACAAAAAGGCTTCATCATCGTGCTTAATGTATCCACTGCTGGAGTATAGGTCTTCCTTATGGAGGGAGATAGGGCCGCGGCTCACGAAGCGGGCCCAGTGAGGATTGATGGGTACTAACTACTGCAGATGCAGCCGGGACCAACGGCTAACGTGGCTTCCGAAGCTTTTAGTCACTCATTCAATGCCTATTGCGAAAGTTGCTTTACTTCTACGATCGCAAGACGAACGAACTAACCAAATGGTACCATCGAGCTCCATAAATAACACCAGTCAACACGATTTTTGAGTCTGAGTTCTTTGTACCAGATTTTGATTTCTTATACTTAATTAATATAAGAAACAATATTTTTATTTAAAAAAGTTTGCTTTTGTAGCAGTAAAATTGCAAACTTTTTTGTTTAAGTTGTATATAACAAGTAAATAATCATTAATATATTTATTTAAAACTCTTTTATTTTCTTTAGACAAATAAACCAAGTCTCTGAATACAAAAAATATATTGATGAAGTTTTAAAAATTGATATTTTTAGCATATTTCATAATTTTTAGTCTGAAAATTTTCTGAAGTAAACAAAATACCATAGAAATTTGGTATATCCTCATGTGACGCCCATATTTTATCCTGACTTCGAATAGAAAGTTAAAGTACGCTTCATATGCTTAATTATGTCTTTTACTACTGGATAAACAACATTTTTTGATTCTAAATTTAATAAAATCTCCGGAAATAAATCAAACAGAGTCCACGTAGTTTTTACTCATTTTGGAAGACATTTTACCGCTCAAGACTCACAAAATACGTCGTTTCCCTTCAATAAAGTTTTTTTTCTTGCAACTGAGACATAATATAATGATAGGGTCCATAATGAATAAAAGTATGTCATACTAAATATTATAATTCTTTTTCTGACACTCTGAATTTGCTGCTGGTATTGAAGTAAACAAAAATAACTTGGAAATTTTGTATATCGTCATGAGGCGTCCATATTGTATCCTGAAGTCAAATAGGAAGTTAAAATTAAGCTTCATATGTTTAATTAAGTCTTTAACTACAGCTTTAAACCATTGTTATGATTCTAAATTTTTAAAAAATCTCCGCAAATAAAGCAAACAGGGTCCACATAGTTTTTACTCATTTTGGAAGGCATTTGCCGCTCTAGGCATTTACAAAATACGTCGTTTCTCTAAAAGATGTATACATGCACTGAGTAATTGCTCTACTGCTTCCTATTCCATGCCCAACATCCTTCTGTACTCCTTTCTTTTGCTTATTAAAAGCGGTAGATCCTCAGCCTTTTACAAAAGTCATACATATTTATTTATCATTGTATAAAGTACAAAAGCAAACTTTTTAAAATAAAAATGAGGTTTCTGGTTATTTTTCGATATAAACAATTAGACAATAGTCATTAAATAACAGACTCAAAAATTTTTTTTCATTTTGTTGACTTGTGTAATCTTTTGCCTATCCCACGGAGTAACATGGGTAGGTTACTCCGTGATCATGGCGCTTGCAACAGTGCCGAAATATCGGAAACTTGCTAAAACTGGTAACAATCCCGTTATTTTTTGTTATTATATGTCTCCATTTGTCAGAGGCAAAGCCTTTTTTTGAGGAGCTCGATGGCACCATGTGGTTAGCGCGTTCAGCCTGCGAACACCAGCGCATAATCACGGTGTAATTCATCCATGTTACTCCATGATCATGGCGCTTGCAACAGTACCGAAATATCGGAAACTCGCTCAAAACATGATACATTGTAACAAACCCGTAAATAACATAAATTACTGTAATGTTAGTGAAAATGAATGATCAAAACAATATAAGTAACTTACATTTCTTCATATAGTTTTTTTTAATTTCTCTTAACAATATACCTCAACAAAACTCAATTCTCAATCTAATTCCTCCGTTCTCAAAGAAAAAGTATTACCGTAAAATGTTCGGTCCTAAAGGACTTTAATTCCGATACACTCGTAAATGCACGAGGCATGTAAAAAGGCCGTTAAATTCAATTGACACCCTTTAAACTTGTTGATGCACGCGGTTCCCTTGTGTTAACATTATATATGTAATGTCTAACGTTTGCAACGATGATATATTAAATAGTCAATCATCTTTCATACAATACTAAAATCTCAAATAAATAACTATGTAGACATAATGTATCCTCTTTCGATAACGTAAAATCAAATTAACCCAAAATATTTCCAAAACTGTGTTTTAACTATTCGGTAGCATCTGTAGTAATCGTGAAATCTCATGGGCTTGAAAAAGCTTTATTTTGTAGATAATAACGTAAATTACCTATGTATCCTCTTTCGATAGCGTAAAATCAAATTGACCCAAAATATTGCCAAAACTGTGTTTTAACTATTCGGTAGCATCTGTGGTAATTGTGAAATCTCATGGGCTTGAAAAAGCTTTATTTTGTCGATAATAACGTAAATTACCTATGTATCCTCTTTCGATAGCGTAAAATCAAATTGACCCAAAATATTGCCATAACTGTGTTTTAACTATTCGGTAGCATCTGTAGTATTCGTGAAATCTCATGGGCTTGAAAAAGCTTTATTTTGTAGATAATACAACGTAAATTACCTATGTATCCTCTTTCGATAGCGTAAAATCAAATTGACCCAAAATATTGCCAAAACTGTGTTTTAACTATTCGGTAGCATCTGTAGTATTCGTGAAATCTCATGGGCTTGAAAAAGCTTTATTTTGTAGATAATACAACGCATAACAGAATAATAATACGTATAAAAGTGATTTTTTTTTAATGTTAAATGGGTGGCAAACATGTTTATGGCCCGCCTGATGGTAAGCGGGCACCATATCCTATAAACGCTTGCGATACTAAAAATATCACTCCCACTGTTGCCTAACCTGACCCCACAGAACACAGAAAAAGGTTAGAAGGCCCTTGTGAGCGAGGCAGGCGCGCCACAGTTATATGTGAGCAAATGCTCATAACTTGACCAAAATTTGTTTCTGATTACGTCGTTGCTCGCGGGTGTGAGCGCTGATTGCTTCAATTGTTTGATGTCGCGTCCTTTGCTATATCTATTAGGTGGAAGTGTAGTGGTGGCGAGCGGGCGACATCGGTTCCCGTACTAACGGCTAATGATTTTTTTTTATAGCGTGGTAGACAAATTACTCTACCCCACCTGATGTTAAGTGGTGATAAAGTCCAAACGCGAAGATAGCTGGTACAGCAGTTATAAACTGCTACACCAACCATCCTCACCTTGCCGACCTGCAAAAATGCTTCTTCACGCCTCTCTTAAAGGACCCCAGATTATAGGAAGGAGGCAACACGTGCGCGGGTAAAGAATTCCACTTACAAATAGTACGACAAAGAAATGAGTCACCAAATTACACTTCTAACCTCTTACTGAGTTCTGTGCCTGGCCCAATCCCTTACCCCGTGGAGACCTGGAATCTTACTCACCGACAGCAACACAACACCACCAAAAGGTAGTGACATTTTATTATGATCTTCTGTAAGGTGATTACGGGCGCTCCAATTCTATAAAAACAACAAATGAACCCAATGGTGTCGATTCTGGTGTAATTCTCTAAACCTAAACTAAAATTTTACAACAATCCATCCTTGTCATTGGCTGTACAGAATGAAATGGAGAGTGCGGCCTGCTCACATGTTCCCTCCTTATTACAACCTGGGATCCTTTAGTGGTGGAGTCATTTGTCAGACCTATCTATAAAAACAAAAAAAAATACTGATGTTAAATTTAATTTTTAGTTTAGAGAATCATGCCAGAATCGATACCAATATGTGGGTAGTTAACTAGTTAGACACCTTCGAACAATAACTGCCTCACCTCGGCAAGTGTTGTTAAGATAACAGAGTTAAAAGCCGCGTGTCGCCACAATCTTTATTACTCACCTTCACTATATATCAGAGGGCGTTATTAGACTAGGTTTAGCAACCGAATGGCTTCCGCCATTCTTTAGTGATGGGCCTAATTTATTTTGAATAGAACTACTTTCCCGAAATCAGCGTGTGTGGCCGGGTTTTTAATTTTAGGTATATTCTTACCCCTCGTTTACACCAAGGTATAATACATGATTTTATCAAATTTTATACAATGTCTTAATATTTTGTTAACACTTATATATGTATATGTATAAAACATATAGTATACAATTCTTGCATCAAACATGTTGGATAAACAAAATATGTGAAGTAAATAAATGATTTATACTTAATAGCTATTAAACATTCCCGTTGCCATGTATCTTGTTTTTTGTGAGTCTCCGATATCAGCATTGTTGCAAGCGCCATGATCACGGAGTAACTGAAGTAATTGCGTCACTTTGCGTCAAAGCAAGTGACATGGCTGCGTGCCTATTGGATAAACTTCTGTAAAAAAATGTCGAAAACGTGAATTGACTAATCAGTGCACATCACTATTTGACCACATGACCCATGGAAAACAATAAAGGTATCACAGTGTAGGTGTTCCGAACATCGTCTTTGTTTTATGGTAATACCATTTTTATTAAGGTATAGGCCATAATGTGGCCGAGAGTAATATTTTTCGTCATGAATCCTGCTTTTTCCGGCATCTGTTTTAGAACTATTGGAAGTTGTTTTTTACAAAAGTTTTCTTCAAAATATTGATGTAGGCTTGTGTTATTTCTTAATTATTTTCAATAAGCAGAAAATGTTTTTTAAATAATAATAGAATAATGAGTTTACTGGTAACCCTTACATGTTCTTACCTCCTTACATGAAACAAAATCAAATATATAAAAATATGTCCAAATATATCTAAGTATGTAATCAAATATATGTTCGCAATGAGCTCAATAAAAAATACTGAATAGATTTTTTCCCATATATATTAAAGTTACATAATCTCTCATGGAAAGCTTACATCTATACACCGAAGCAAAATAAGAGTGAGTCATTAGTCAAAATTCAATAAAAGATTTTGAAAATTTAATAATGCTTAACCCCCATCATGAAAATGCAAATTAGTATCCGCAAAACTTCAGCTCCTAGAATATAATATTACAGTCAGGCATATAGAAATATTTAATTAAAGCACTAAAAAAATATTTAATATAAATAACCAATCAATTAGCGAAGTATTTATCACATAAATTGCGCTTTCGCACACGAAAACGCGAAGCGCGTTGCAAGACCACTACAGATTGTATCAAATCTCGCTAAAAAAGGCAAAAAAAGACAAAGGCATCTCTCGTATCTTGCCAAGGCAGCTCAATCGTGGAGCGGAGTGTGTTATTTATTATTGTAGATTATCACAACAAATCACTCGGCCGATTGCTATACCGGAATCATTTGGTGTAACCGGAGAACACCCCTTATATTCGATGATTGGACAAATAAATATATTTCCCGTATCCTGTTTATCGGGTTTAGGGTGTTAATAAAAATGTAGAGGAGCGACGGGTGGAATAGAACAGTGGTGTGATATATAAAAGTAATTGTATTAAAATTTTGATTCAGTAAATTAAATAAAAAAACACCTACATTGATTATTATATTATATTCATTCATATAATTTATAATAATTATGTTTATTTATTTTATAAGTATTCCAAATTTTACATGTTCCAATGAAAAACTAGAGTCAGTAAATTTTATTTTGAAATTTAATATGAAGTTCACAAATTATGCAATCCAGTGTAAGTCTAGCTGAAACCTACCAGAAATCGTATATAAAAGTTATTGCTTTTAGGTAGATGGTCCTTATAATTATACAAATTTTATTGTAAAGCTCCAGTTAGACAGTAATTGAATAGATTATTCATCGTTTATATTCAGTTTAATTTTTCATTAAACCCAATTGAATTAACCAAAAATTATTAGTGTGCCATTTTCGTCGAGCATCCCCACCCGGTGTGAATGGATCCGAGGCCCGGCTCAGGGTGGCCGGCGTCTGTCGCGCTATCGTTCCCAATAAATTAGAGGCCGCTAATACAATCTGTGCCCTCACAGAAGACTGGTCGTGTCAACCCGCCACTAATGTACTACCACGATAACACCTTCAAAATCACCTTTGCACATTACCATTGGAGGAAGAGCCGTGTGTTTCAGCTGCCAGTACGCGTTTGATGGTTCACGAGAATTTTGTTATACAACAGGAACACTCGTTTTATTGAAGCAGGAGGGAATGCTGGCTTTCTTTATATCGTAAGTTTAGGATTCGCTGTCGCGTGGCACGATGGCGTCATGTAAATCCTTACGCACTTTATTGTTGATGTGACGCGGCAATTGATTGCTCTCGATTTATGATCCTATACGCCAGATAACTACTTGCATTTCCTTTAAAATTAAATTAACTAATATCATATTCGTGTTTATGAATAACATGATAATTTTTATCTCTAAATTTCGCACTTTCAGTATCATTGAGTTAGCCAATAGTTTTCTTGGATTAGCCAATTTCAACCCGTCTTAGAACCCAGAACAGTGTCCTAATAAGTGACTATTATTTCTGTGTTTGAATACTTTTTATGGTTTCTTCATTTATGTATGCCATGCCAAAACAAAAAAATATATATAAACAATAACGTAGGTATCGAAATGAGAAAAAACGCTCTCCGTACTGTCATTATGACTTTTACCACATAGGTATATAAATCTAAGTAGATAGATAACCTTAGTAATTACCATTTCCTGTTCCATGCTTCACGCTTTTTAATGTTAAGCTCATCCGATTACCCAGTTCATCGATAAAAGTAGGACTATCGATAGTTACGCATAGTCTTGCGGATGCGATCCGACGGGGCGGGCATCGATGCGGAATGATGGCGCGCGCGCATCTCGATTTGTCGCCGCGATCATGTCGCGATAGCGATACGACTAGCGTCAGCTGGGCTTGCATCGAATGGCTTTATGCAACAACTGAAAATGAACACTTGTCTATTATTATTATTTTATTTTAACAGGATGGCAAACAAGCGTATGGCCCGCTTGATTGTAAGCGGCCACCATAGCCTATATCATTCGCACCGTTTCCTACCCTGACCCAATCCCCCTACCCCGTAAAACCCTGGAACCTTACTCACCGACAGAAACAAAATACACCAAGAGGTAGTGTTATTTTACTTTGGACTTCTGTAAGGAGGAAGTTACATTCCCAGACGGGCGCTCCAATTCGAGCGGAAAATCCGCTATGCCCTACCTCTCTTATTTATTATTGTTTAAGCGTTATTTTTAATCGTAGTGCAGGTTTCACTTAGTTTGTAACTAAATATTTGGGTATTACTATTTTTTTTGTAGCAGGACGTTTAGTCTATTGTGAAACAGCAAGGTTAGTCTACTTTAATTATTTTCATAGTGTGATGGCCTGTTTTCATGGGGTTGAACTGCCAATATAGAAAATGTTTGCATATTACAAAAAAGAGTACTTCGTGCCAAACGTCTACACATAATAGCATAGAAGTCATCAACACGTGCCTCAGCAAATAAAACAACAATTACATTGCAGTTAATAATAATAAAATACCGCTATAAAATTCTCAACAAACAGAACTCCATCAATTATTTATTTTTCGCTATCGTCTCGTTGCATAAACCGATGTTTAATTCTCAGAACAAAAAGTACGAGATTGCAAGGTCCCTTGTTAAGTCCTTCAGAGGACGCACTCGCAACTACTCGGCTGGTGCTCGGCTGTAATCGATTCGACGCATCGAATGGTTATTCAATAATCGAAACATGTCCGTGTCGCGGCTCTCTCTACTCGTAATTTTCTGCATGATGCATAATCTTATTAATTTATGAGTCTGTTAAAGAATTAATTTCTTTGTAAATTCGAACGCGATTCATTAAATACCGAAAAAATATGCTCATTTTGTCATTATGAAAAGAAAAAAACCTGGGTAAGTATGGCATGGAACAATTAGACCCCTGCTTATAGTAGTCCAAGTCTTACCAGTTAAACTACTGGGAATTTCCTGCCCAACAGACTTACTAGTAAGACCACTGAGATTTTGTACCCAATAGACTTACTAGTAAAATAAAACTCCTAATAGTCCTACAGAGCAACAGTTTTGGAATTAATGTGATCTTTGAGAAGGCTGCAGTCTGATTAAGGTTTTATATAGCGCGCCTGATGAGTGTTCGCCATAGCACATAGAGACTGTTCATTGCCGGCCTTGGCTCCATCTCCAATCCACTGGAGCTCTGGAAACCTAATGCATGCGGAACATTAAACTACTGTAGAATAATAGGGTTTTCTGGCTGCAGTCTGCTGTAAGGTAGGAGTTGCTAGCCCAGACGTGCACTCCTAAGAGTGAGGCTCGGAAGGGGGGAAGCCCCCTTCCGAAGGGTCGGAAAAAAAACAATGTAATATCACAAGTACTCCGAGTGGTATGGGAATTGGGATCTGTGCCTTACGACAAGTGTTTTTTTTAATAATTTTGTAGTTAAAATGGTGCCTAATATCGGTAAAGTAAGGCAAATACTCTTTGTTAATTAAGTATAGGTATTTTGGTTTATAATCTTTTGACAAACTAACCTAATCGAACGCTTAACGTATACTTAAACATGTTGGCAAATTATAGGGAGCTTAGCCAACATAATATTTAAGCTCATTTATAATAAGCGGCATCGGTAGTGGTTAACAATGTTGCTCAACACATAATTATACTTAAAATTTAATCTCCATTTAATTACTGCATTGTAAAATTTAACAGGAGCCGTTTTTGTGCAGAACTTGTAGCGGTAAAAAACATCGATAGAATGAATTCTGAGAAAAACCGTGCTGTTTTTTAAAAACTTATTAAGTTTAACACAATACCCACCTAACCGCTTTAGTAGTTAATACAATATAATATTTTAAGCATTAATCTGCTTGATTTATAAATCTAAAGAAACTTTAACTAAAAATTTCAACTCGGACAAGGTTTCAGGTCGGACTCGAACCCGCGTTTCCCGCTGTCGGAGCTGAGGCATTAAAAAAGTGTACATATTCCCCCCGCAAAAATGGCAGAATGATTTGTTTCAATTGAGTTATGTCGCTATGGTTTCTCCCTTCTATGTTGCTCTATGCAGGCGTTTGAAAGAAGATTCCCTTCTTCATTTTATCAATGTTAACTAACACTTCTCCAAAGAGAGACGCCAATTTCAGGTTCGGAAGAGTGAAAAGGTATTCCTCCGTTAGCAGTGCTCGAATCCCTCATCTCTCTCCCGCCGCAGAAGTCATCGTGCAAAAGATGCGCGGGAAATATAAACTCAGTACTTACAAGGTTAGAATACACACCGTTTAAGATTTATTCTTACCATCACAAGTATTATCCTTTGTCCTCTTCAACGTGCTCTTTATCTCTTTACCAAAATCAGTTCAGACTTTCAGGAATAAAACCGTGTATGACTGACAGAGAAACGAATTTATAATCATCACATCAGCTTAATAATAATCGCAATGCTGTCGGTAGCATGCTTAGCGTTTTCTAAGGCGTGATGATCTATTCCGCTATCTCAGTGTAGATTGTTGGGTGCTAAGCTAAAGACAGCAGTCCATCTGCTTGGGGGCAAACGGCCTAAGTGCCTTCCGTAGCAAGAATGAGCTTAAGATTATAAATTTTCGGTCTACCATTTTATGATTGATGATCAGCTTACTAAGAATGTAAGGTAATGTGTCAGTTATCGTTTTAAACTACTTTTATCACAGAAAGGTAGCAAAATCTGTCACGTAAAATAATTATTGTTCAGAAAATAACAAAAAATAAATAAAAAAACTTTTTTTAAAGAAGCTTCTAATACTTGTTAACAAAAAGAAGTAAAAAGTTTAAAATAATTTAAATCTCATATGAAATATGTTCCAACATTTTATATGTACCTTATGTCCCATTTTTTATTAAAGCTTTTATTAAAAAATATGGTATATAATTTTAAATTTTTTAGTTCTTTTTGTAAACAAGTAATAAAAGCTTATTTTTTAAGAAAATATATTTTTTATTTATAGTATTTATAATTTGTAACCAAAGTACGATGGAGTGACGATTTGCGCAAGGTGGCTGGCAGGAGCTGGATGCGAGTATGATCAAGATCGATCTGAGTGGCGTGTATTTGGAGCGGCCTATGTCCAGCAGTGGACTAAGATAGGCTGTTAATGATGATAATAATGATGAACCAAAGTACTCGTCAAGACAAATCAAACGAGCCCAAACTTGATGGGGTTGCGTCGTTTCATTACAGAGTTTCTATGGCCTCCATTATCAGACCCTGGATACCATCTAGCGACGAACTGCTTTTCAAGACAAAATACATAAATCCAAATTTTATGGGTTTGCGTCGTTCCAAAACAAAGTCCCTATAGCCACCTTCCAGCTCTATTATCAGATCAGTTACATTGTACCATATTATTGTATTGGCACCAAACTTACAGAAGTATGCCAAATTTCAGCTCAATCGAATAACAAGAAGAAGTCGAATCATCATCATCATCAGCCTATTAATGTCCCCACTGCTGGCGCACAGGCCAAGAAATCGAATAATGGCTTACAAAGGACATTGTTCAGCATCCATACATAGTTAGCCTAAGAACCAACAATCATGAAATATTATTTTCTAGGTTCGAAATCGTAAGTAAATAATTGTAAAAACAAAGATTATTGACGGACACTTCTGAGAACTTAAATTATTAGGAAAACTAAAATGTTTTTGAGGTTATGTTTAATATTCAATGAAACACAGGTCAGCCTATGAACTTAGTATGTACTCAGTATGAAGTAAATTAATACTTATTACAACAAATTCATTTTATTCGGTGCGATTTTAAAGAATATCTATTAGGAAAAACTTAGTTAGTTAGGAATCATGAATAAAATAAAAAAAAAATGGTTGCCTGTAAAGTCGGTTTTACGGGCGAAGATTTTACGTGACAACGTCTTTTTCTCGGTAGAATATTTATTGATATGAATATAATTAAATTGCACAATAGGAACAAGGAATTGAATGAAAATAAGAATTGCACAAATTTTAACTATAGAAATATATTTTGTTTACTAAAACATTGTACATGTAAACTTAAACTTAACACGAGAGACTCATCGTAACGTTACCGAGCGTTACACTTTTTCATAAGTGACTCCCAGCCGCAACCTAATTTAAGACGTTGTCACGTCAAAAACTGTAGTTTTGTTTCTTATTTATTGACTATTTTTCACATAGTTGCATCAGATTGTATATTGTTTTTATTTGTATATCACACGTATATTGTGTAAATATGCAGCTTGAATGTGTATCGGGTGTTGTGTTCTTGAATAATTAAGCAGTATGATCCTCTCAGGATGTTGTGGCACAGGTTCACTAGCACTTGGTTATAGGGGCTCTTCTCTTTGGTAACATCGATGGCATATTAGATAGCCAAAATAGTTAAAGTAAAGGAAAAACAATCGCAAATAAACACACAATAGGTAATCCGAAACGAGAATGCACTTTCCGGTATAATAAACTACACTTTGGAATGCACGAATGCCACAGATTACTACGAAGTACGAATGCAAACTGCTTGCGCCACAACCACAGAGTAACGAGTTTTATGCCGGCCCTTCACTTGACAACAGTTTGTCCTTGTCATGCTTAATAAGGGTAGTTTTCCAATTACAGCACTAGAGCGAATTATGCGCCATAATGCTTATCGTTGAATATTTCAACTACATCAACGCTTCGAACAATCGAGCACTCTCAAAAGTACCTAATGTTTTCGTGTGATGCGTGCAATCTACCAACTCAGTGGCAGAAAATTAACAAGTGTTTTTTCTTTAAGTTTTGTTGAAATTTTTTAAAGCTTTCGTTTCACTGTAGTTTTTTTTTTAAATAATCAAGGCCAATTCAAATATATGTATGGATGAAGGTACAAACATTGACTTAGCGCACTGTGCTGGTGCATTTGAAAACTAATTCACGTTCCAATTAAGCATCAGCATAATTCGGCATTGTGCGCCACTGAGTCGCATTATGTTCGGTAATTTGTTAAACTTAGCCAAGTGGAGTGCCGGCATTAGGAAGAAGTAGTATTTCGTTTGCAGCGCTGCCATAGATAAAACACATAAAATGGTATTTATTGTCTCAGATTATTATTTAACTTTTTAATTTAGCTTACTTAACTGGAAGTGTCCGTCACAATCTAAATACTGATAATTATCGCAAAAAATCTACTAAGAATTATCATAAATGCCAAATTGGTGTTGGTTCTTAGGCCAATTTTAACATTGTCCTTTTGAAGCTACATACATACGAACAGAAGTGCAAGTTAAAGAACTATTAGCTTGTAATAATAACAAGTTTGTTTCCAGCGGTACACACATTTAAGCAAAATCTACATTGTTGTTTGAAATGGTTGTAAGAAAATAAGCTTATGGTGGATCAGGAATCAAATTAGCTGGTAGTGCCTATAATAACATATACATTTTGTTAACGGGTCAACACCGGCGACTAGGCAAAAGAAATCAATTCTGTACCCGTTTTTATACCCTTCCTTGGCGCATAAATGCAACATTGACTTTGAATCTCGGACAAGAGGGTTTTATGGTTGCGTATACGATCCGGGATTATATTTCTCGACCTCGTTAAACGTCCTTTATGTTTGAGAAACTTTGTTGTAAATGTTAATGTAAATGTCTTCTTTATTTTAATGCAACGCAAACATTACAATTAACAGCAATAATAAACATGAACATTTGCGATTGGAAATTAGCTTAACAAGCTAATTTATTATTGAAACAAACAAACTTATAAATCGTCATACTTACTTTCACATTTAGAAATGTTGCAAGGATCGTGTTATTCCCAGCAAGTTAATGAGATTTGATTCATCGATGATTTTTAACATCCTTCGATCTATTGTCATGTCAAAACGTTATGGCATTTCCATATTGAAACCGTTGTCTATAATTACAGCCACTGACTACTTAACTCGTCAGAAGATCGACCATCAATCAAACTATTGTTTAGTTATTGATTTATATATCGGAGATCTTTAAGAGCTGGCTATTGAGATATAGATTTTGCGGTAGTCGATATCGGATCGATCTTAATTGTATTGTTCTAGAAAACAATTCCAAGTAATTAATTACCGCTGATACTTTCAAAAAGTAATATTATTGTACCTATCTAAGTACAATCATTGCTTCGTCAATAAATACAATTAAGAATTGGCATTATTTTTAATACGTAGTAGCCACATTCATATTCAGGGCAAGAAGTATTTGTAGAATATACTGTAATGTCCGTGATTATACTTATAGTACTTTCTGGGTGAATTTACAGTAAAACCTTATTGCTTAAGCAATAAAATTTACAGTATTGGTATAAATCGTCTATTGACTATAAATTTACAACAATAACAATAGCATATTGTAAAAACATATTAATTACAATATGCAATTGCTATATAAAATAAGTTAAAAGTGTAATTTACGAAAACAAATATAAATAAAGAGGATGGTTCACCTCAACAGTTACTACTTAACGTTTTTTCTACTTAACATACATACTTACCTAACAAATAATACAAGTATGATAGTTGAAAAGAGGTGATCTCAAATCGTCGTGTAAAATATCGTATCACCGAATCTAACCAAAAATCGCGGCTCGTTCTATCGCTTTCTCGATAGTCGACACAATGCCTTAAAGACAGGCTGTGACCTTTATCTAATGCACTGTCTACCCGTAGTGATAGATAGATAGCCAAAACTGTAATTAGCTCGGTACTATTTATGCCGATCCCACGATCACGAAAGATATGCTTCTCAGAACTTCTCGCTTCGGTTAAAAGGTTTTGGATTGGATAATTATACGTAATAGGGGGATGGATGAAACGCTAGCACGTTGCGTTGAGACAGTGTTGAACATTCTTAAGCAACTATCGCTTTTAGCATTTGTGCTTGCTATCTTGTTTGTTGGACATTCAATGAAATGTGCTGCTGAGCCTTTGGGACGGTAAGCTTCGCGAATTCAAGAAAGCTTAGCGTCCGTAGTCTGGGCGGAAGCATTTCCTTACTTGTCAAGGATGTCTTGCCCTGCCTGTTGGCAAGTAAGCCATCATAGCTTATAAACTTGTGATCTAATGATTACCATTTCTGTGTTAACTAAATATCTCTTATCTATTAGACAAGTCTGTCCGTCCGTCCGTGGTGCTGTTTCAGCGGCCAAACCGTAAGAGATAGATATAGAGAATGTTTAAGTTATAAGTTAAGAATAGTCTGATAAGACGTGAGCGGATGTGAGTAACGTAGCACTTCCGGTTTTCGAGAAATCACGTGATTTCTATTTCAAACGAAACCACACAAAATCTCCGAAGTTCTCAATTAATTAAATACATTTTTTTTTTGGTGAACATTTGGTTCACTGGTTTGCTAGTTCTACTATAATTCTAAACATTAACTTATCTAGTTCTAGCAGCCTTTCTCACAGCAAGGTTATGAGGAAAGATATTCCTTTCTTCTATACCATTATGGACAGTTTGATATGGATGAATGGAAGGGACGAAAAACATCCACATATTTTTGTAGTGTAGTAATCAAGCGGGCAGTAGATCCGTCCATAGACATCTGCAATACAAGCGGAGTCACAAATGCGTTTTGAAAAGCAACGATAATTTTTCTGTGAATCATCCATTGTGGTGAGAGTTGGAGCGACTTTTGAGTGGCGACGCTCAATATCAAAATACTTAAAAATCATGCTTAAGCTGTAATTTGGTCAGTATTTGTTCGAGTTCCGTTGGTCTGCTGCAGTAAGTAAAAATTTCAGGTCATCCCAAATCACCACCAGATTTTTTTAAAAATGTTTAAAAACATCTTTGTTTTTTTATTAAAATATACCTATAGTTTATCATTTTTTGGTTAAGTAGACCACTTGGACTAAAAAAAAATATAAAATATTTTTACAAAAGAGCGTCATCATTGATCTTCGCGGCGATTAAGCAGTAGCTTGCCGATAATAGTTCTTACATTTCCAAATCTATATTGATGGGCAATTTAGCTGTCAGGTTTAAATGCCTCGGTGTTATAATTTCTGTTTGGTTAAAAGTGGCGTCAAAATGTTTAAAGTTTTATTCACTGTGTATACGAAACTGACAAGTTCAAAAAAGTTTTGTAATATGTATTTATTAAATCGAAAGGAAAATATTAAATAAAAAATAAAAAAAGCTGTGGTTTCATGAAACCATCCTTCCTCGGCTAGGATTAGTACTCGGGCCGCCCGTATAGTAGACGAACTTTCTACCAGTGAACAACCGATGCTTGTTAATAAAGTCTAAATTTGTAAAAACAATCAAAAATGTAGTGCGACATGCTAAAGACGAACAACAAAAAAATGAGGCTAAAAGTTTTACTTTAAAAATCTCATTCGACTAAAAGTTACAAAGTTACAACGTTAGAAAGTGAAAATTTTCGTAATTGAAGTAGACTTTTTAAGTCGAAGAAAGCTACTTCATATTATGTAATAAATAAATCGCCTCAAACTAGCTCGTGTAATCCGTGTAATAAATCTACGGAGAGAAGAATAAAAAAAACATACACAAACTGTTACACCAGTCTCAAATCTTACACGCAAATAATAAATTAAAACAAATTAGCAATTACTCGGGTGATACATTGATACCTCGGCTTAAATTAGCTTAAGGGGCAGTCATTAGGACGTTCCATTTGTGAAGGCTTCTGTTACGCCTTTTTGTAGAGCTCTATTACCGAGCGATAATGCATCGATACGCATCTTATGAGGAATGCGTTAAACAGGGTGTGCTTATTGAATATAATCTCTTTAAAAAATAAAAATACTTATCTGTTTTCAAAACTTTCAACTTAAAAGATAATATTCGTTTACATAACAAATCAATATTTTAAAAATGAAATTACAATATTGACATGCCATGGGGCTGATACTGGCTGATACTTATAAATAATCAGGATTTTAAATAAAAAGTATTTAAATAAATAATAATGACAATAATTTTTTGAATACTTATTGTTGTATGTAAAACTGCGATCGTGATCTGAGTTTCGAGTTAATTTATAAAATGCGCATGAGAGATTACTTTCGATTACAAAAAAACTTAAACAAACAGCATTATTAGCGCACAAAACAAAAATGCTTACCTAAACAATAATACATTAGAAGCAATACCTAAAAATAGAGCAACCTGTACACACATGTTAGGAATAAAATGCGTCAGTCTTGTCAAAATGACGTAGTGGCCACGTCAATCAGGGGCTCCTTGCAAACAAAAAATAAAAGGAGCGCCAATTATAGGAGGCTTACCCTTAATGGCTTTTAGTGGTGCGCTGATTAGAACGAAAACGAAAGGTTTAAGTAGTACATGTTTTGCAAGTTTTTGCGTAAATTCTTGATTCATAATAAAAAAAAGTTTGGTAAGAGATTTCGCTTATTCTTTAAGTACGTAAATAAAGATGAATAGGAGCTTCATGGAGCAGGTGGTTAGCGCATTCGGCCAGCGATCGAGAAAGTTAAACAATTTTCGTAATGGTTGGTCATTGTATGGGTGGCCAAATACGCCGACTTGGCTGTATCTGCAGTCGTTAGCAACCACCATTCCGCACTGGGCCCGCGTGGTGGGTCACGGCCCATTTTCCCTATTCCAAACCGCAGTGAGGGCATGAATAGCTTGATGATGATGATGTAATACCGGTTTAAACCTACCTAGAAAAACCTCATGTTGAGAATAACTTATATCACGATGTAAGTATTGTGAAAATAGACGCACCTTATTCTTTTTCATTCAACTATTTCACAATAGAAATGACTATAGCGCGGTCCGGATCCAATAGAAGATTAAAATTTATATCTCAAGATAAGGTTGTAGTGATTAATACAATGGAATCGTGTATTAGTCATGTACATACACGCTTCCGGTATCCAAATAAAAATCTCAATTATTTCCGCACACCGAATACTTAGTGTTATTGCAAATCGATTCACCAATCGGAAATCACGTTTGATAGACAATCAAGTGTAATTAAATTATAGAACGTAGGCCGAGGTTCTTCTATTTTTAGAGTTGGCTTTTGGCCTCATTTGGCGATGATCTTGATAAACAAGTAGGTACCTAATTAATATAAAATACCCAAGTACCGGTAATGAAAATCACCTTCTTTTTCTGGAGCAGTAGAGTAGTGTGTTTTACAGGTCCACTTTAAAAAATAACAAGAATTTAATAAAATAGAAAATGTTGGAGAGTTTCCACACAAGAAAAATGTTTTTAAGGTCTTTGTTTTTTTACTATGTGAGCTGTTTTCACCTACCTTGGAGTGGAAATTGTTCTTAATAATTCGAAAGAGGATTTTTTGAATCGGAATTCTAAAAGTAGAAAATTCGAAATATGACATTTTTTTACCATAAACGTTGTTTTTAAATAGTTTGTTATTGCAGTTTTTTTTATTTAATAATGGGTAAGCTCTTGGTCCTTTACCCGGTATGCTAATTTTCAAATTATTGTTATTTAGGTATAAAGTTTGTGTTTCATATAAAAGTTCCTGTAGATGGAAAATCTTAAAGATATAATGATGCTTAATCGTCGTATTTATAAATTAAGCAATCTCAAAGCACCACCAAATACGAATTTTATTTTCATTCAGTTAATAGCCGTCTCTATTTCTGACCGTGTCTATGAAACCATAATAATAGGTTCTATAGATCAGCTGTCGTCTGTTTGCGCTCATCCCCTGCCACTGAATGACATCTTGACGGACAGACAAAAATTTTAATTGCATATTAGACGCCGCCCGTGCCTCAGATAATGATAGGAATAACAGAAAACAGCTGCAATATGCGTATTAGATTAGATAGCGTCATTAAAGAAATTATAGTGGTCGCCTTGCAGGTCCGACTGTGATTTTGTAACTGTTTTAAAAAAACTCGTTGAATAATGCATATAAAGCATAAATAGGCTCAACCCAGCTAAAGTATATAATAGGTTCGAGGAAAAGACTTTTCGCATTATAGTATGTATGAACTTGAAATAAAAACTCTCTGGCTATACCATTTGTATCTGGCTGGTTTTGGTATCATTAAAAAGTTAAAACTTTAAAGATGATAATTACAAAATTTAAATTAGAAAAATATGTGATTTCATTTATTTTCCTTACTGTCAAGATGAGTAAATCTAATGAACAAATTCGATACGTTTTAAAATTTTATTTATCATTGTATAAAGTACAAAAGCAATTTTTTTAACAAAAATGAGGTTTCTTGTTATTTTTCGATGTAAACAATCAGACAACAGTCATAAAAATGTTGACTAGAGTTAACGTAAAAATTATGGCAATCAAGCATAATAATATATCTGATGTTAATCAGCCACCGTAGCCTACACGATTATGACATAGTATCATAGGCTCATTGCCTATTCTAATCTCATCCTTAACCCGATGTAGCCCCGAAACCTTAGTCACTGATAAACTCAATACCAACTAAAAGGACTGTAATTTCACTGTGAACTTCTATAAGGTGAATATTACTTTCCCAGACAGACGCAGCCATTCGAGCGGGAAATCTACTATCCTCTGGGTAGAGGATAATCTAACAGTTGGGTAACTTAATTGAATTATATCTTCTACGTTAGAAGACTCCAACTACTACTCCAACTTGTAACTATTGACCTGTAATGATGTTGTAAGATCAGTTCGAAATTGTAGGCTGTGGAGTTTCTTTCGCGACAAAGCAGCATAATAATAAGGTATTTAAGTGAAATAATTATATAATATATTAATTTATTGACGATTTAAAAGTACTTAGCAAAGTCCATTTAAATAAAGATATTTTGAGTTTGAGTTTGAGTTTGAAATAACATTAACATTAATTTTGAGTTCCCCAGCGAGTAAAATTACTATAAGGTGTATTAGAATAACTTATGGCTCGATTACACTTGGCCGTTAGCCCGTTTTCGGGTGCACAAAAGACATTAATCGAATTCGGATACATGAAGCAATAATTACACTGAAATACGGGCTGGAAGATGGTGTCGGGTAACAAAAGCTACCCGAATACGGGCGTACTCGACTCCGTTCATTTACACTTAGTCGTTAGCCCGAATTCCATTGGCACTCATATTATTTCAGTACTCCTAGAATTGGCACTCATCTTACTGACCTATTCGCACATACTACTTCTCAAAATGATATAGGATGGAGTAGTTACAATATGCACATATTTACAATTATTATATAACTTGTCAAAATCCTTGGTTTTTCTGCTTCTCTAGTCCAGCTGTAACCTGTAGTTTTATAGTAGTTGAATTATATAAAACTCAAAGGTGGCGCTATAACCTATTCATAGTTAATTTAGGGACGATTCGTCTCAACAGACGATTCGTAGAACATCATACCTATAGTCTAGTCGTAAACGGGCCGTTTATTGCACCCGTCCTCAACGTTCAGCCGTTACTAATCATCACACAATGATTTCCCGATCATTTTGTATAATCTCATATACGCACCGACGCTTCCCACAAACCATTTGATTAATACTAAATACACGCGTGAAGGGTGCGAGTCTATAAAGTCTGCCTTTTAATTATTGTATACTCTATTAGGCCTGATTGGCTTTTGTTTTTTCTTCCTTTCGCGCCAGTGAGCGAACCCCTTTACCCCTATCGGCCCTATTGAAGATTTTACAAGGCCAATAATCATTATTGACAGTGATCTTATAATTAACTCGTTTCGAGCTCTGGGAGCGGTTATTTTTTTTTGTATAAACGATTTCAGTGCGTTTGACCACAATCGCACTTGTAGTTACTATTCTGTAAGATCAAACTCAATTTTCAACGCGGAATTCGTAAGTGTGATTTGAAATATATTTGAACTTTCGTCGACTTCGTCCGCGTTAATTTGAGTTTTTTGAGAATTCCTCAGGAACCTAAATTTTTTTCGTGATAAAAATTATTCGATGTCACGGTCCAGGCAATAAACTATACGTGTGCTAAATTTCACCCATTCAGCCGTTATTGCGTGATTGAGTAATAAACATACAAACTTTCACAATTATAATATGAGTAGCGTTCGTGTTCTAATTGTATCACACCGCGGATTCGGATTTGAAAACTATGTTTGTTCTTACAGAATAGAACTACTGATGTGTGTTCTAAGCTGGAGAAAGCAAACTAAAATAATGCATATTTACTTATACTATAAGATTTTGAGCGAAAGCTGGTACTTTATTCTTATTTGGTAAAATTATTAATTATAGATTCAAAATAACTCTGGAAGCTAGGCAAGCAAATATCAATTTACAAAATTTTAATAAGGTGTAAAATTAGTCATCATCATTTCAATTTCTCTAAATATGGTAACACCGAGCGTCTATAGTTCGGTGCTTACTCTTATGGCTCAACTTCACTTGGTCGTTAGCCTGTATTCGGGTACATGAAACACATTACTCGAATTCGGGCACCCGAAGCTATATTTACACTGGAATGCGGGCTGGAAGTCGGTGTCGGGTAACCAAAACAAAAACTACCCCAATACAGACGTACTCGACTCCGTTCATTTACACTCAGCCGTTTACCCGAATTCCATAGGCACTGGTATTTGGGTTCACGACCAAGTGTAACCGCGCCATTATTTTCATTGATTACAGAAAAAAATGTAAATGATGAGTTCTTGTCAGTCATTGATGCCACTACCTTACTTACCTTCCAATAAAAACATCAAAGTCATAGACTTTCTCGATATAAGTTAAACCTACGAATGTTTAAACACGTTTACAATGATAATAAATAAAGAAGTGATATCGTCTTTTTTTACACGCAAAAAGTCGTAAATTACTTTTTTAAAAGTGCCCTATCTCGGGTTCCATTAATATCATGCACACCAAGGTGGTCACACGATTACACAGCTGAGACACGTTATCCGTATTTATGCACTGTTTGGACACACCTTTTTATCTAAATTACGACTTTGGAAGCCCCTTACATATCTATTTAAATTCCTAACTCAATTAAGCGTACGTTTCCGAGAATCGTTCCGTCGCATGCCACGCATTACACTCCACTCAAATCCCAAACAAATCGCTTTTCAACAATTTGCATGATAAAAAAGACATGATTATTGACAACATTTTTCACACTTGTAAAAACGTCTTCATCTATGGATATTAATTGAAGTGATATGTCTTATATTAGGCACAATGTGGCCCACACAAAATGTGTGAAACTACGCATTAATTAATTAGAATTGAAACTTTATCCGTGAATCGTGTCGGTGACAAATTAATTTATTTAATCAACAGCGACGCAGGCGCAATGCATCAAGCGGACAGCGGCCCCAGATAACATTATGTGTGATATACGACGCCCGAAATACCGACTTTTAGAGTGTAGGTACCCCAAAAGATTTACGTTGCGAGCCTTCGAAATGTGTAATGCATCCGATGTTACGTCACCGTGAAAATATATGCGGGGTTTTTGAGCGCAGCACATCTCTTCCACTCTTTCTAAAACAAAATAAATTCTTGAACAAAATGATACTCCAGTGAAATTGGTTGGAATACTGTAAGGATTTCGAGAGTACTTATTTTACGAGGTGCAACAAACTACCGCACCCGCTTAACATCAAAGTGTAAATCGAGTTCAGTCGCAAAGATTGATGATGCGCCAGAAGGTATACAGCTCCAGCCATCCTCACCTTGCGGGCCTGAACTCAATCCCCTACCCCTCGGAGCCCTGGAACTCGACTCACCAGCAGAAACACAGAGTCTGGGTGAAAAACATACGGACATATAGAAAAAAAAAAACAAAACCAATTAAATTAAGAAGCGGATACTTCATAGAGTGCGTAATATTTATGATTTTTTATCATCCATATAACGATCACGGGATAAGTTAACTGTTCAATGATTAATTGTACTTGAAACTGAGTATCTGTGTAGTGCAAGTAGATATATTAACTTGTTACAACACGAGTGAACGGAGACGAGTCTATTAAACTTGATTAATATAAAGTCATGAGCTCTTATCCACACTGCGCCTTCCACATAGTTGAGGAGCTGATCATAAAATCAAAGTCTCACTAATCGTAGATTTCTAAACGTCTGAATATAAGCAAGTTATATTATAATATTTGACAAGCAAATATATCATCGTTTAATTTCTTTTGATTATTTTCATTTCGTAAAATAAGTAATGTAACTTCTATGAAATCAAGACGAAAAAAATGCAGGTAACAGAAACATCTGAAAAACGAACTTTTGGATAATTTATTAACATTTATACAACAGCCCTGAATTGTATGAGAAGAGTAATATAATGATCTAAAACTGAGCAAAAGAAGTGCTTTAATATTATTCCAAACACCGTTTACAAAAACTATTAGCCCAAAAAAGCTTTTATACGAACAGGAACAAAATATTCTCATATAATTATATAAATATAAAGCCTAGCTCTTCGCCCAAGCACATCATCTGATTAAGAATAGTACGGCCGGTGCGTCATGTAAATTTTTTAGGACAAAATTCTCGGGTTCTGTCAACAAAAAAAATATTAAAAAAATACGCCGCAAGACGTATACATATTGCCTACACGGTTTTGCAATTTGATCATGCTTTGTTTAGTTTTAAAATGCAGAGATACGGTTGAAAACTTTCCGAATTTTTGTACCTTAAAGGCGTGATTAAAAATAGCAATCATTTGTTATCGTTTGTTCCATAAACGACAATTCAATCCTTTTCTTGATAAGGCGCCAAGTTTTACTAAATTTATATATAGAATAGAAATATAATATTTTCGTTGATACTGAGTTAGGTATCATAATCAATTATCAATGAACATTTACAATATACACATATATAAAGAACACAAAAAACATATTAGAAAGAAAGAAAAAAAAAGTGTTTATATTTTTTTGTTATTGCAATGACCAAATATGTAATTTTATTACTTTTATAGATGAAAATTTAGTTTCCAAATATATATTTTTTACACATGCCTCATCTTTTTTATTAATAACGAAAATCAGACAAATCTTATATGTGTTTGCTACATGACCAGTGATCAAACTGTTCAATACCTTTCTTTCAACAAATAATTACACAAACCAGCTATCAGCTCCTTTCTCGAATGATATGTATATATATATATATATATATTATTATTTGATATACTATTCTGAACCCGACCGATTTCATACGGGTGTGTTTTAATATAAAAACACAACCGAAAATGCTGATTTTGTCTGTGGATTTAAAAAAAAATATTGAAATCCTCGTCATGATAATTACGAAAACAATAAAAAAAACAATCGAACATTACTTAGTACTGCTACATCATACATATAGCATAAATTTTAGTGTATAGTAGTTTACTTTGCAATACAAAAAGATTTCATTTCATAATTTACAACAGTGACAAAACCAAAAACGTAGCATTTCTGCACTCGGCAAATATTTTATACAAAACGCAAGACTCCACTAAAATGAGACCACTTTATCCCACAAAGTGCTAATCTTGTCGGAATTTGTCCCAAGGCTATTACAGAACCGTATAATCACAACATCTAACAGAATGACTGATCGCTCATTGTCCGCTGGCTACCTGTATTAACTCCCATTACTCACATCAAAAAAGTATAAACTGCCAACCAGTGAAATTTTAATATAAACCTTAAGTGACCATACAAAAGAAGCTTTTTCCCATTGCTATTAGATTAACGTTATCGTAACTGGAGTTGCGTGGGCTTCTTAAAGCTTGCTACCGGTGTTACGAGTGATTGCAATCGCACGAATTTGGTCAGTGCTGACTTAAATTTAAGATCCATGTTTGTGTGCAGTTTAATATGTTGGTTCCTCTATATTTGAAGTACAATTTACAAGCAAAACGTACCCTACATTTAGCCGGAACGCATTGTTCTTTTGGGTATGCGTGTCGCATCAAATACCCATGAGTGCCAATTGTGGAGTTTGGTCATCTTGATACTTTGAGATTGTTGACTTAATATTACCTATATCAAAACTTAATATAAAAAAATGGATTAGATAATAATTCCATTGCTAATAATTAATAGGATTTTCTTCTATTAAATGTGACGTTCAAATATATGTAGGTATCACACAATTCTAAAATCGAATGTAAGATACATTCGGTAAAAGTGTTAGAAAATATTTAAAATAATCACCTTTTGTTGCCTATGATCACTAATAATGATTATTGCCCACAAAACTATCTCTCAAATTTATGAAAAGCCTGTTTATGTAGTAAACAATATTCAATAACATCTACCATTATACGATATGTAGGACTGAGACATCTTTGAAAATTGGTGTGGATTTATGAAACCACGACACAAGTGAATTTTTGCCGTGTAGCCAGATAGCTTTCCACCAACTACTGAACCACCGACACTTAAAATGGTCTGATTTTCAACTGACAAAAAATAGTAGTAGTATAACACCTCCCACTTTTAACTACGTTTAAAGTGGGAGGTGTTGTTTTTCTATCCCATCGTGTGAATATTTCAGACTATTTTTCAATTAAGGAATCCGTTTGTGAAATATTTAACCTAAAATTGATTTTTTTCGAGTAGGTCCCCCCACCCCTCTAAAAGCTAAACTAATGTCTTGAAAACTTATTATGAACTCTCAAAGAAAATTATGATGGTTAAGATAGATCAATTAATCTAAGAGTAATTGTCGTTTAACTTAGATATTAGAAAAAAAATACCTAATAAAAATCAAATCTGCCATTTTAATGCTTAAAACCCTCTAGCAGTTGATTGATGGAAAAATAAAACTAATAAAAAATCCTTAGAAGAACACAATATTAGAAGTGACATAGAAGAAGGAATTGCTTGCTTATATCGCGTACCTTCACGTTGATCCTAGATAAATTTGGAAACAAAATTCCTATGCTAAGGGTGGAGAAATACGGGGTGATTCACAGTTCACCCACAGATTTTGATGCCGAATTGTATATTACCAAAGTGAATGTCAAAAAAAAAACTTTTTAGCAAAAAAAATTAACAAAAAGCAGAAATCTAAAAAAAATATTCTAGTAACTAATAATATAATGTGACATTCTAAAGATGGACGATAGAAATGGTAGCGCAGTAATAAAAGTTTCACTGTAATAAACATTATCAAAACAAATCAAAATTAAATCAAACTGTATGTATTTAGGTAATATTAAATCTTTATCAAAAGTATCCACAACATCTGATCCTAATATACAGATTGATTTAATAACATCAGCGGTGCCGATCGTTCGATTCCAAAATGCTTTTGATTTGCCGGGGAAAATTATTATAATCTGTCGCCGAAACAATGGAGGGCGGGCCGAGGCGGCCGGGGGTGCATCCATTCATCGGCGCGCGCGCATACTCTGCTGCGTACTTACTAAACATAGCTTTTGATGGCAAACATATTGTCAACAATAACGTTGTTTCATCAAAAAAAAACAACATGTACAACATGCAATGCATGCGCCAGTTCAGTTCTTCTTCCGCAAAAAGTTGTAAGGTCAAATGTAAAACCAAGACGGTTTCGCTTTCGCTTCGCTTCGGTGCGTAGACTATAGTTTTTGTCCTCGAGCTTGTATTATCACTACATAGTATAAAACCAAGTGGCTTACCGCTGTCTGACTCTATATATGCCTAGATTTAGGTTTATATGTATAATACATGCATAATATAGCAGAGAAACACTGATAATTTTAGTGGTCTAATGTGATGTCGTTAATAAACACATTTTTTTGCGCTTGCATTGCAAACGCTGGCTGAATCCTACGAAAATAGAGTTTGAATAGATCAAAATAATGTACTACAGTATCGTACACCTTAAAAGATCTACAAAAAAGTTCGTGGATATAACTCTTTACAGCATAAATTTCATGAAAATATTACAGATTTAAAATGAAGGGACATAGCGGTTGTGCTGGTACCGGCTGGGAAGCCGGCGCGGCGCGCGTGCCTATGGTAATTACTTATATAAAGAAAGTCATTGTGTATAATACAAGCCTGAGATAAAAACTATAATTTACACTACAGCTCTACACCGCAGCGAAGCGATGGCAAGCCACTAGTAATATAGATATGTATAGATCTTCCTTGGAAAATGATCTAACTGGTGGTGTTGTTGACGGATATACAGTAAGAGTCACGCAGATTTTTTTTTAATAAATAAGTTAAGATGATTATATATTATTTGTCATGCAACGACTGACTGAAGGATTGGCACTGAACTTTAATAAACTTTACTGCAATGTCATTATTGTGAAAGTAGTTTATCATAATAATAATTCCACCTTCTTAACTCATCAGCTTAATTTGCTATATTATTTGTTAAGGGTGAATTAAAGACAACAACATCCTTTTGGTGTCGTGCTAAGATAAAAATAGTAAATTTTATATACTAAATATAAGTATGCCACGTATTATTTCGTCATCATCATCCAACAATGTAAATTAATCAAATATAGCACCAATTAAACAGTTCCATAACTTAGACCGCGTTGTTTGAGGAAACATAGTTAATTTTATTTTTATTTTAAGCATATAATTGCTTAATGTTTAAATCGTCATAAAGAAAATTTTAATAAAATCAAATTGCTTTAGATTTAAAATAAAGTTAAATTTGACTATAGAAAAAATAACAATTTCTCAAAATTTTACTCATTTACTATGTATTTAACGTAAACATTTTTACAATTGGATATTTTTTTCTCTAGTGTTTCATCTATAGCCAAATTTAACTATGGATGAAACAACGCGGCCTTAGTGTGCTTATTTACTGAACCAACAATCGTTATAGAGTTTCAAAGTACGCATCCGAAGCGCATTATACAACGACAGCGTTGCATCTCCATAACGCACGGAATAATGACGAACCGTAATATTCTGGCCAAACAGAAAGTGAGGACAGACATTAATTCTGATGGTATTACACGCGTGTGAGGTCGAACCTCGGCCTCTTAATGCGTTATTGTTACTGCAAAGCGTTCGGTTGTTGTGTAAATGGAGATTGACAAGATTTTGCAATAGGGAAAATAGATGCCAATAAAATTGATCTCCGCTCGCTGAAGTCCCTTTTTGAGATGGGGAATTTACCCTACTGTTGAGAAGACATCATGTGTGGTAGTTCTTCTATGATCAATACATTAATTTGGTACATAGGCCATGGGCCCTATCCCTATATCTACCAAATCTTAGAAGATTTCCCACGTGCTGCGCTAAAAACTATACTAAAACTAGGCGTGCTTGGTGGTCATTGGCTGTCAATTACCCTTCAATTTCAAATTTGCAATTGATGTTTCTACCTACCAACAGAAACACACTACCAAAAAGTATTAATTCTCCGGACAGATCCAATTAGAGCAGAAAATTTATCGCAAAGTTAAATCTCCACAATGCCAGCAAGTAACTAAGTCTCCTAGACTAAATATCTTTTGTTTACAGACTCCATGACCTACACCTAAAACCAACACCTCGAAAAAAGTTGTTACATAAAATATTTTACTACTAACAAGAACTTTGAACGGAACAAACACAATTATTTGAAGTACATACGAGTCATACATCCATTTCCGCTAGTGAATGCCTAAAAGGGAAATATCCGTTTATCTACTCAGGAAAAAATATGTATCTCCATTAGGTTTTGTTTCTAGGTACTAGTGTAAGTATAGTTTTCACTGCATTAAAATGCAAATCAATGTGGAAGTTTTTAAAACGTTCATTCTTTGTTATCTGTATCTGAATAGGCTTTGAATTTGCGATCGTGTATAATCTTAGCAAGTTTTCAGCTACGGATAATTTGATCAGACAGCCGTCAAAATAATAGTAATAGTGACGGCTTTGAAGTTTTTAGTAATTCCCTTATTATTTCTTCACTCTTTCAAGTAAACTCAACTTCTCTACGATTCGATAGTTATAAACATGATAACATATTAGTTCCAAAAACCACATAGCTTACGATTGAAAGTGTACCAAATTCTTTTCCTAAAGCAAATACTCCTAAAACGATCAAAATAACATAACTAATCGTAAAGATGATACTCATCATAATATTAAGCTGCATACCCAAAATAAAAACTATTCTGAGACACAAGTCGACGGCTACGATGCAAACTCTCCAGCTTTTCAAGCCCCGAGTATGAGAGAAGGTAAATGAAATGACATTAGACATTTAACATACAAGGCTATATATTTTAAGTCTCTCGCTTATGGGGCCGTTTGTGACCTTATGTTGTCTGTCGCCACAGCCGCCACGGGCTTAGCGAAAGATTGCGCCTGCTCGGGCTCGGTGTTGGGAAAGAATTTTTAGTGTATCGATAAAAGTATTTCTGTACATATATTTATAACGATATACCTAATAATACTTTTCAATATAATAGTTTTCAAATAGTTTCGCCTAACCTATGTAAGTAATGATAATTTAATACTAATTTATTAACTAAACAATCAATAATAATGCATTATATAACGAAGGAATTATCTTTTGTTAAGATAAAAGAATTATGTTTTATTATCTTATGCAAATTTCTGTAATCATATGAATATTGTTAGTCTGGAACCAAAAGATCTTTTCTGTTGTAACTACAATATGGCTTGGCTATACAGAATTTCATTAATTTATCCAGTTTTAGATCAGCTAACAACTTGAAATTATGTAATAAACTGCTCAATAATATAAATTTATTGAATTTAAGAAAATCATACTACTGTTAAAAAGTAGGACACTTTCATTTCATTAGACTTGTTGTAATATTAATAAAAAAAACTGTTCCTGCTGCTAAATTATTAAAATTATCTTAGATACGTGAAAACCAATAAAGTATTAGTTTTGACGTATTTACATCATAAACACTAAAACTGTATCCGCGCTGTTACTAATTTACAAACAAAAATACAATAATTTTCAAAAGCCATATTTTTATCGACATCTTTGACTATGGCCAGCAATACGTGCCGCCGCCCACGCGGGTCGCTGTCGGCGCTCGCGCCGCCCCGCGTTCGTGACATAACATCACAGGATCGTTCAATATCTTTCGCAAGTCCGCGTCGCCCATCCGCAACCTTTGGATTTTAATTAAAAATACGATTTGTAATGCGAACATCGAAACCTCCTTTCGAATAATTCCCATAATACCTAGTCTTCATTTGTTTTTCGTTAAAGTTATCAATAACTGCAAAATCTAGCTACAAGAAACTTTCTGTTTTTTTTTTATTATTTAGAAAAATGAACAGTCATAAATTTTACATTCAAAATCGCGGCGACGCCATCACCCACGAAGAACTAATATTGATGTTGCTTTAATATGTTCATTCAAGCAACAATAAAGTTATGCCCATTGACTGGTCCGGAATCAGCCCAGTCACAATATTGTAATATAATATCACATCATTAAAGCACTTAAATGCGGAAATGTGTGGGTGCGAAACCACCGTATCTAAACTATAATTTGAAATCTGTCCGTCGGTCGGGGCCGTTATGCGTCGATAATCGCCATGACCACGTTTAATTGTTGAGCCAGTGATTCGTCAAACTAAGATTTTTAATTATAAACACGTGCGTCTAAAATTGTAGTAGGTAAATTTTGATTTTATTACACCGTTCGATGTGCATAGGCACATTTAATATTCAGCTTTCTATTTACTAAAGAAATTTGTATAACATTGGATTTTATTAGATGAAACCTAATTTATCACGAATAACTAAGAGACAGACATATTATATAGAAAAAATACTAACAATGCTGATTAATTGAAATAAAAGAAAAAATTACTTGATTTTGAGTTTTTATTGATAAATAGGGTTCAAAGAACTCACATGAAGTTTGCTAGTTTTTTATGTAATAAAGGTGACACACAATTCTATGATTCTGAAAAAATAGAAGACGATGTCTTGCTATCTATATTTGTTTTGGTTATGCCTTGGGATGAGTAAGGAACGCTATTGGGTTGAATTAAGAAAAGATATTAAAATAATGTAATAGGTTGAGCTTGGGATATGTAGGGAAATAGGATGAGACGTCATAGGATGAATAGGGAACAACCTGACCCGACTGATGGTAAGCGGCTGCCATAGTCTAACGCGAACGTAAGTAGGTGCATGCAGTATGATCAATAATGCTTCGCTGACCCCCTGAAGCCCTGGAACCTTACTCCGCGACACACAAACTCCACACCACCCCAACTTTTCATCTCTCTGGCCCAGCAGCTATTTTTTTTTTGAATTCCACTAGCACTTTTATTTCATGGGAAGTGACTTTTTAGCTTAAAATAATAAAACTAAAAAAATACACGTCTGAAGCTTTCGTTTAGGTGTCTTCAAATGAAAACAAAGCTCAGAACCCGCCATCAGCCTACAACCTGCCGAATGCGCATAAAAAAGCCCCGTATGTATTGCATAAATTTTCACCAATAAGTTTAAGTGAAAATTTATTAAATGCACAACCAAAAAAAGAAAAAATAATTTAAAAATAAAAAGCCATTACACTCCTATACCGGCAGTCCTGTAAATAACTGAAAAAATTTCATCATAGACGTTTACTACTATGACATTTCTATGCATTAATATTTTAAGTCAACATCTGTCTAATTTATAACTACTGCCTAGTTTTGGTGTAGTCACTGGCCCCCAACCTAACCCAATGAACCCCGCCCACTCGCCACACGACGGCCCTTATTACCTAATTTCCAACTGTCAAATTGAAAGCCAAGCCTATTCTGTATTATTGTTTATGATTACCGCAATAGCTAATGCTGTTACCTTAATGGGCTACTAATTAATTTTGATTTAAATGGTGAAAATTGGAAACTAACAATGACTCAGGAATACTAAATGCATTTTGTTGCGTTGATATCGAACAAATGGTTTCATAGATTTATTGACAAGAAAGGATTTTTATTAGAGAAAACTTAAAAAATTTGGTATTTCAAATCTGTTAGCGCATATCTGAATATAGGTACAAAAAGTGTCAATGGGATGATGAAATAAATTTATCTTTCGTTTATTATTGTCACTTTATAGAGTCTGCTATAACCGCAAATACATATATATTCAATCAGCGACACAATACACGTACCTGTATTTCTTGTGTCGTTGATTGCCTCTTTGTTATAAATTAAACAAAGAAAGTTCTGTTTCACTATAAAAGAATTAATTCGACATATAGAGATGTAGATGAAATAAATTTTATATTTATTATATCTACATATCAATCTTAAAATGCTTTTCCAGTGGTTCTCAATCTCTGGCCAACCGCAGCGTTCGGCACGCGCGGTCGACATTCCCCGCCCCATGTGAACATTCTGCACTATTTATTCAATGGAGATATTCTCTATGGTTACACTTGAAGCGATAGCCTCTTTTAATTCGATAGGGCTGCCTCATAAGGTTTTAACTATGGGATAATGTCAACATTCGACATGTTTTAGCTTTACATATAAAAAGTTTTTTTTATTATTCTACTATCAACGAATCTATTTAAAAAAGACGATACGTATCGAACTTGCAAAAATATAATGATGTATAGCTATCTTAAAGAACATAAAACGAAGATCAGAACGGGAGAAACAGTCGTGTAAAAATCTGTATAAATATTTTTTGAGAGCTCAAATGATATTTAAAACTATAATAAAACTATATTGTTTCAACACTGAAATAAGGCGAGTCATCCAAAGTAGGTATATAAATTGAAATTCTGACATTTCTCGTGACACGATTGCTCTTCTAAATGTTGATAACAGTCAGATAACATTTAGGCTGCGTTTCTACCAGAGATGTGCAAGGTGCGGGTTTGTTGTCCACAAGTCTCTCGTGAACAATGTTGTATAGATCGGTAGTGTGTCGAATAGGGTGGCGTACCTTATACTCAGAATCACCAAACGGTATTCGTTGAAGGTCATACAGGTATACGCTCCGACCTCGACGCACCCCGGCGAGGAAGTGGAAGTCATGTATGAGGATATTTCTCGGGCAATGCATGCTTCCAGGACCCATTACACCGTTGTCATGGGGGACTTCAACGCAAGGCTGGGCAAACGTGGCGATGATGAGTTGAAAGTGGGGCAATTTGAAGTTGGAATCCGGAACTTCCGAGGTCAAATGCTAGCCGATTACATGGAGAAGGAGGGACTCTTTATGATGAACTCCTTCTTCAGAAAACGGCTGCATCGAAAATGGACCTGGAAAAGTCCGGATGGCGTGACAAAAAATGAGATTGACTTCATCATGTCGACTAAGACTCGGATATTCAATGATGTCTCAGTGATCAATTCGTTCAATATGGGAAGCGATCACCGAATGATAAGAGGCACATTGAATCTAAATGTGCCTCTTACCATAAGAAAAGCCGAAAGGAATCGACTGATGAAGTCCACGCTCCGTCCTGAAGCCATCCAGATCCAAAACCCCGAGCGCTTTCAACTCGAACTGCAAAATCGCTTCGATTGCCTAGAGAGCTGCGTAGACGTGGACAATTATAATGACAGGTTTGTTGAAGCTGTCCTTACGGTGGGCTCGAAGTTCTGCAAGCCCATCCGTACCAAAAAACGTAGCAAGATCTCGGAGCCGACTCTCAAGCTCATGGAGAAAAGGCGTGAGATGGGTCTGCAGTCCTCTGAAGATGCACGTCGGCAGCTCAATAGGCAGATTTCGAAGTCTCTGACTCGCGACATACGCCGCTTTAATACTGATCGTATTAAAGAGGCCATCGAGCGGAACAAAGGCTTGAAAGTGTTCGCAAGAAATCTGTCTCTTGGACAGAGTTTGCTGACGAAGCTGAAGACAGAGGACGGCAGAATCATTTCGTCGCAACCTGAGCTTATGGCTGAGATCGAAAGCTTCTACGGACAGCTATACGCGACATCACGAGTACCTGTCACAAAGGCGACCGACCCAAGAGCCAAATTAACCCGACACTACACCGAAGATATCCCGGACGTCAGCCTGTACGAGATTAGTGTAGCTATGAAACAGCTCAAAAACAAAAAGACGCCGGTCGATGACGGAGTTACAGCCGAGCTTCTGAAAGCAGGTGGACGACCAGTCTTGAAATCTCTGCAGAAGCTATTTAACTCTGTCATACTCGAGGGCAAAACGCCTAGCGCATGGCATAGGGGAGTGGTGGCGCTTTTCTTCAAGAAGGGCGACAGGGCCCAATTGAAGAATTACAGACCCATCACGCTCCTGAGTCATGTATACAAGCTGTTTTCGAGAGTCCTCATGAATCGTCTCGCGCGCAGGTTTGACGACTTCCAGCCTCCCGAACAAGCCGGATTCCGAAAAGGGTTTAGTACCGTAGACCACATCCATACGCTGCGGCAGGTTATACAGAAGACCGAAGAGTATAACCTGCCATTATGCTTGGCGTTTGTGGACTACGAGAAAGCCTTCGATTCGATCGAGACGTGGGCCGTGCTTTGGTCACTCCAAAGGTGCCAAATAGACTATCGATACAACGAAGTGTTGCAGTCGTTGTATGAAAACGCCACTATGTCAGTTCGACTCCAGGACCAAAACACGAAGCCAATCCAGCTGCAGCGTGGTGTAGGACAGGGTGACGTTATATCACCAAAACTGTTTACAGCTGCGCTGGAAGACGTTTTCAAACTTTTGGACTGGAGCGGACTTGGCATCAACATAAACGGCGAGTACATGACGCACCTTCGATTTGCAGATGATATCGTAGTCATGGCTGAGACCATAGATGACCTTGGCACAATGCTCGGCGACCTCAGTAGGGTGTCCCAACAAGTGGGTCTCAAAATGAACATGGACAAGACGAAAATCATGTTGAATTCCCATGTCGTACCCACTCCAGTGACTGTTGGGAGCTCTACACTGGAAGTTGTTGACCAGTACGTATACCTGGGACAAATAGTCCAACTGGGTAAGTCCAACTTCCAGAAAGAGGTTAATCGACGAATCCAACTCGGCTGGGCAGCGTTCGGGAAGCTACGTAGCATCTTCTCGAAACATCTACCGCAGTGCCTCAAGACGAAAGTCTTCAATTCGTGCGTGTTGCCAGTGATGATATACGGAACCGAGACGTGGCCGCTTACAATGGGTCTTGTAAGAAGGCTCAAAGTCACCCAAAGGGCAATGGAGAGGGCTATGCTCGGAGTTTCTCTGCGTGATCGAATCAGAAATGAGGAGATACGCAAGAGAACTAAAGTCACCGACATAGCCCACAGAATTGCAAACCTTAAGTGGCAATGGGCAGGGCACATTGCTCGCAGGACCGATGGCCATTGGGGCGGAAAGGTCCTCGAGTGGCGACCGCGTACCGGGAAATGCAGTGTTGGCAGGCCCCCCACAAGGTGGACCGACGATCTGGTAAAGGTCGCGGGAAGCCGCTGGATGCGGGCAGCATGGGACCGATCGTTGTGGAAATCCATGGGGGAGGCCTATGTCCAACAGTGGACGTCTTTCGGCTGAAATGATGCGTAAGGAAGCACAGCTCCGGTGGTAAAGAATTAGAGGAGCGAGGTTTTTGTACATAAAGAACTAGTAAAGGATGTGTGCGAGAAATGTGTGTAAGGAATGTGTGGTATGGATGGAGGCGAGCAAGAAAAGAGCCCACTTAGTTAGTGGCACCAATGACCAATGATGAAAGAACCAATGATCATTTTTTTTTCAACCGAACGTTTACAGCTCGTTGTTACCATATTTAGTGATTATTTACCTACTCTCATTTTCATTAATCACAGAAAAAATGTCGATCGTTGGTTCTTCTCGACGGTCATCACTAACCTACACATTTTCACCCCGCTCATCTTCCCATAAATCTCTGGTAAAAACGCCGCCTTATAGTTGTTTTTTATATCCCCAATTCACTTCCAAAATGTTGCGATGCAAAAAGCATAGTTTTTCAATTGATTTGACTCAACATTTTTTTTATTATCAATGTTTTGCTAAGATACCATGGCAGCCCTAAATGAAGAAGTAAGCATTCTTTCTAGTGAATGGGAGGCACTAAAGACCGCTGAATGCCGGTCCTTGTCCTACAGCGTGTACCCGACACTCGAGGCGCCCGCGCCTGCAACGTCCCGACGTAATTTATAACCAGTGCGAACGTCGCTTTGTTTCATCCTGCCATTTCGAAAATCGATTCCGAGACGCTATTCTTTTGTTTTAGAACACACGTTTGCAGAAGTTTTAATGTGACTGTGTCGTTCGTATCAATCTCCATGATAAAAATGACCACCTTTCATTACATTATGTGAAATATACATTAATAGTTTACCTGCAATTTGAGTGCTGTGTCATACAGTATAAATATAAATAGTGTTATTTATATTAGGTAGGCACATTAACATCTTCAATATCCAAGTAGTTAAGGCAGACACAACTCCGGCAGCACCCGATCACAAGTCATCGCTTCGCTCATCCATATTTTATACCATTGCCACTCAAAAAAGGTAATCCAGATACCATGTCATCATCATCATCAGCCTATTACTGTCCCCACTGCTGGGCACAGGCCTTCCCTATAGATGGAATAGGGATATTGGGCCTTTACCTGCCATGCGGCCCTGTCGGATTGGTGGCTGCTTACGACTGCACTTGCAACCGGGTCCAACGGCATAACGTGCCTTCTGAAGCACGGAGGAGCTCGAGATAGACAAATTTAAGTCACCCATCCGATGACCGACCACTGCGTAAGTTGCTTAACTTTAAGGATCGCAGCCGAACGCGCTAACCACTTGCGATACCAATATATATCACTTCAAAAAAACACATACTACGATACTTTTAACAGAACAAAAAGAAATAGGTCAGTATTACATTGTGGTGGGTGTGTCGAATGTTATGTTGGAAAGTCGATTTGGTGTCATCCGCCGCGCCGCGCCGTCACGCCGCAACCACAGAGTCGACAGGCAATATCATATGACACCGACCGCACACAACACACGTTTATATTGGTAGGTATTAATCTTCATTTGACTGATGTTGTTCTCGAAGAATCAAAAACAAATATAATTGAAAGATTTAACACCTATTAGGACCACTATTTAGTCATAAGTCTTTTAGTTAAAGAAGGATGGCCAAATCGTACCTGATGAGGAAACGATGACGTTCCAATATGCCATATATATCAAAAAATCCCTTATTTTTAAAGGTTTTAGAAAATGTAAGCAAAATATATTACCATATTCTCCCACATTAAAAAGATATACCTTTTCTTATGTTTTGGTTATTTATTTGAAATTATTTGGAATAACATGTTCAGAACGCACCCATTGAAGATTAATTTCGCACATGAAATGATTTAATATTCATAGACTATGTATAAATTATTTCTTTTTCTAAATATTTGTTAACCGTAATTCAATTAATAGTTAGGCATCTGATCATCATCTGTTATTAGGTATTTAAAGAACTTTTATCATAAAAGTAATTAAGTAAGTACAAATTGAGTATGAGCTTTTTGTTTAATTGTTCAGTTTATGCATAAAACGGAACGTTATAAGTCATCGATCGGCGCCATCGATTGACTGACACACAGTGACAGTGATCATTCTGTGCTCACACTTTCGCTAAGATTGTTGTTGTGAATTATTGTGATTGTACTATTTTGGATTACCTTCTGTTCTTTTGACCTTGGCATTGATTTACGGATTGATAGCTAAATAATATTTTTGTCAAGACTTATCTTTCATTTATCCCCATACCCACCATTATTACCTTATGATGGGTACCATTATTACTTCGACTCGATTAGTCAGTGAGTGAAACATAGCAGGTATCTAGTCTCGTCTAACGACTTACTCTCAGCACAGCCAGGAAAATGCCCCAAAGTAGGACTGAACTAAAAACCACTTTTTAGTTCAGTTCTATTTTTTTTTATGAGGTATCGAATAAAATAGCTATGAGATCGCCAATTACCCTCTTCGCTTTTCGCTACTACATTTTGGGCTTCGCCGCAGTCGGGTAAAAGGTACTTGTTGATTCTAACCTCAAAAGTATTAGTGGCGATATTTTAAAAAATCGTGGCTATTTATATAAGATTTTCAAACGGGATAGTATTTACAACAAAAAACAAACCATTCTCACTATAGTTTATTAAGGGACATCAAAAATAAAAGTCAAGTCCAGCTCATATAGAAATCTGGCCATTGTTCTTTAGCGTTTTATTTACGAAACCTTTCTTAGTTTTTTCATTAAGTATTCCTTAACTTTAGGCCGCTTGTCAACGAGAAGGTTTTCGACCGTGTCTAGACAAGGTTTAAACCTTAGATTCCTAGACCAACTCATCCAACTTTGGATTCTGAAACAGCCTTGTATCGAACATTTGATACGGTACTACCAAAGATTTTCTGAATTTTTAATCTTTGAGTTTCTGTGCAAGCCTCAAAAATTTTGTGGATTTGCAAAACACGTGCCTAACAGCGATAAATCAATAAGAAAATAATGATCAAAAAGTCAAATTGGGTACACGGCAAAATCACACCGTAATGATTTAGGTTGGGCCTAAGATTTCCAGAAATAAAGTTTTCAACACATCGCCCACGATAGTTTCCGAAATCGCGCTGTCTATTGACAGAATATTTCTACCTACGATAAGAAATTAGTAGCTGGATCATTCTATGTTGAAATTATACTTCTTTAGGCGCGTTATGAAAAAAATATGAGAGTGAAATTTTAAGATGCGCGCGCATCAATGTAACACAAAAGTAACACCATAGAAATCCAACAACCAACCAACAAAATAGAAATTGAATCTCTATTAGTCGCGCATGTTGGCACTCTCGTCGTCTCTGATCACTGTTTTCATATTTATAATATTTATCCACATGTTTCTATATTCACAACACGTGTTTTAGTTTCATACAAGTGCGAATAATATATGTGCTAATAAATTATATTCAATAGTGATTTAAATTGAATATTTTCATTTTTTATTTAATTATTCAAATTAAAACTGAACCATATTGACCGACGTTAACGTTGACTATCCTTTTCCAGTCCTTTTATTATTTTATTGTAATTAATTATTAAAAACTATTTTTTAATGATGCCAAAGAAGTATAACTTCGCACGCGCGTACATAAGTACACACACATCTTTTTCTTTTTCTTGCGCTTCTAGTCCAGCCCGAACTCTATTAATGGTCGTTGTAAATGTTAAAAATCCCATACTATAATTACGAGCGCGGCGATTATTTACTTTGTACCAGCAAGTCATTACAACGTTCACCAGGTCTAATCAAACAGAAAATAATAGACTCGAACGTAACACTAGATACGCTGTTGCACACAACCGAGAACCATACGGTATCACCGTAGTAGTGGTATTCATGAATATAGCTACGCCCCGCTTTAAATTGCGCAAAGTCTGATTTACAACGCATTGAGGCTCTTCCCGTAGCCACTTCGATAAATCGCGTTAGCATTCACTGTTATGTCTCAATCAAAGCAATGTTTAGCATATAATCGCATACGAATGTGTAAGCAAGTTGTTCTATATAGATCACTATCAGTCTTGACTACACTTTAAGAGAGAAGGGCATAGCGGATTTCCGCGCGTATTTGAGCGCATGTTTGGGGAAGTAACCACCTTACAGATTATCACAGTAAAATAATACTACCTTTTGGTGGTATTGTGTTTCTGTCGGTGAGTAAGGTTCCAACACATCATGGGGTAAGGGATTAATTAGGTCGGGGTAGACCGTTGCCTACCCGTTATGAGAGTGATATTTTTGGTATGGCAAGCGTCTATAAGCTATGGTAGCTTGTTACCATCAGGCCGGCCATACCCAACTGGATTTTATGCTTAAGAAATTTTTAACTGCTCAATAAAGCAAATATCGATTTAAATGAAATTTGGAATACAGTTTGTAACCTAGATTATAAAAGAAAAGTTACTTTTTATTCCAGATGAAGATTTAATTTTTGATTCCTGTGAAATCTCTCAGGAATCAAATTAGATAATCATCTAATAAATAACTTTTAGCCTAGGCCCAAAGTAAGAACTGCAAGGCTTGTATTAAAGGGAAACTAGGGTATCGGATAGGAATACATCTTACTAACCCTACTAATATTATAAATGTACAAATTTGTATGTAACAGACATACAAAGTTTCATTTATTTTCATTAACAGACAAAAAAAAAGGCTTGTGAACACACGCCTTTTTATTAATGAAATCTCAAAAGAATGAAACCTCGTCATTTCCATTATCAGTGATCCATTGACTTAAAAAATAATTAAAAATCTTTTAATTCAGCCGTCTGCGGTTTTAGAATCGCTCTCTGATATAATCGAACGATTAAGTTAAATAGGTTTTTTTTCTGATTTTTCAGTTGATGGTTTTTTTCCATAAAAAGTCGTAATTAATGTTAAACACGCAACTTAAGTTCCAAGTAACTGCCGTTTCGATATCCTCTCGGCGCTATTCATGGATGTTTCATTGATAAAGGCCAATTTGTATGTGGTTTAACCGTAAAACCATTAAGGCTTAATTGTTTTAAATTTGTGGCCATACAATCGAAAAGGCTTTGGCTGTAAATTGAATTAGGAACCTGGTGTAGTGCTTTAATTAAGTATCACCAGAAACAAAAACATGAAATAAACTTAACTCAATTAACAAATATGAACTGAAAAAAATCATAACTTTTTAGTAATACGTTTATTTGATTTCAAAACTGTACTTTGATAGTTTAAAATAATTAATCTTAATAATTTATAAATATTTTTACTTACTACTTTAATTTTATTTATGCGTCGTTATTTTAGTAGTAACAGCAGCTCTTATGCTTTGCAAATTTCTTTGCAGAGATTTGCTTGCGCTATGTTAGACATACTTACTCATAAAAATTGTATCTTTATCTATATAAAAATTTAATCAACTTGTGCATAATTTTCCTATCAAGCGAAGGCAAATGATACAATATCCTATGCCTTCGCCGTAAGTCTTTGGAAATTTTCTTTCCAGAAAAAAAGGAAAACGCTAATGGTTCTTTGAATATTTGGCACAGTATGTATGTAGTTATCTTTCTCTATAACATTCTGTGAGGCCGACATCACTACAATATAAAATTCATACTTCCTCTTGACCAAATCCAGGTGGATTTTAATGATTTTACACTGATTACCAATCTCTTAAACACTTTAAGGGTAAAAGTAACTACATTAATGTTACACCAAATTAAGTACCATCTACGAGATAACCTGAGTCATAAAAAAATAATATCTGTAAGTAGTTTATTTAAACACGACGACCGCTATGCTGAAATCACGCGGAAAAAATCGGATATTTATCATTTCTCCGCCTTTTTTATGGCCACGGTCTAAAAACAATCTAAAAGACGACTCGAAGTAACAGTTGAGCCTGTATAAATATTTTTCCTTTTCAAAATTAAAACTATTATAGTCTTTTATGATTTAACTATTAACGCTATTAGGGACGGAGGGCGTTGGCGTTCAGATAGGAGGGTATAAAATGGAAAAACTTTACTCTTTTTTTATTCCATACACCTGAAGCGGAAGAAATAAAATCCTTAAATCAAAAGATTACTGACACATTTGTACTCGTATGCCGATCTGTCACCGGTAAATTACTCCGATAGGCACAGGCACTACTGGTGTTTAAAAGTAGGTACACATTATGAGGAGGTTGATTCGCCCTGCAATCGTGAAAGACAGACACCTTTAGCAATGGTCTATCACTGGATGGGTGACCAAATTATCTCTATCTCTATACCAACTTCATCTAAAACGGTTAAGCGGTTTAAGCGTGAAGAGGTAACAGACAGACACACTCGCATTTATAATTTAAGTATGGATATGGATGTTATTCAGGAATACTTAAGCACCTCTCGCAGTAGACGGCAACGACTACGTCCAGTCGTGGCCGTGGCCGCAAACTTGGCCGCAAAAGCTACGGTTGTACTACGGCCGTAGAAATACTAAACGTGCTCCCTCAAGAACTGTCGGCATGACACTAAGAATGGCTGGTCGCGGCCTGGCAGAATTCACGGTCGCAAATCTAGTGCACGAGCACTCATAGCAGACTATACGTAAGTTGGCCGCAATGACCAGTCGTACCAGCCCCGTGGTCAGCCAGTTGCCGCTGCGACCAAGTGCGTGATGTTCATATGATTTAATCAGTAAATCTGGTCGTTGCGGCCACTGGTCGTCGTCGTGGCCATCTAGTGCGTGAGCTGTCTTAATGTAGTTTACAAATGGTGAAAGTATTTACGAAATCGGTCCTGTAGATTTTGAGTATATTCGTAACAAACATACAAAAAAAATATGTTTTCTTTCTAATCCAATCTAATTTAATCCTTATATTATAAGTGTGATTTTTTTTGTGTATTTGTATTTTTGTTACTCAATGGCCTAAAAATGGCTGAACGGATTTACAACGGAATTTTACATACAGACAACTTAGAACCTGGAAGAGATAAAGGACACTTTTATCCTGGACAAGTGTTAGGTTCCCGAGGGATTCTCAAAAAACTAAAGTTAACGCCGACGGAGTCGCGGGCGGCCGCTAGTGTTAGTATACTACCATAAACACACGACGACCTACAGCTCCCAAGGGGCTAAACTATCTGAGACAATGTGTGTGAACCGCACTCATTATCGGCGACACCTACGCTCGCCCACATCGGAGCTCGGCACGGCCAACGAATCTTGACCAGCGTGAAGTTAGCTGTTTATTGGTCATTAGAATTTTTAAGGAGCAATCTCAATCCTACTATCCATTATCCTATATATTGATAGGAATATCAATATTAGAAATGTGAAAGTTGGTACATTGATAGGAGAGTTTTATCGTAAAAATCATTCTATAAGGGGGTGAAAACGAAACCAACGAAATCGCGGAGACCCAGTAGTTTAAATAAGTATATACTAGTGATCCGCCCTCGCTTCGTTTTGGTATGGACTGAAGTTTTTACTCTTAGGATTGTAATATACATAATCAGCCACCCTCTTCAATTGCATATCCATTGCTGAAAACTGCATCAAAATACCTTGCGCAAGTAAAAATGTCGAAGCGTACAGACAGCGAGAGCGACTTCGTTTTATACTATGTAAAGAAGCATATTGAAGACAGAATTTGTATGTTATTGTTTAAGGCCGCGGTGGCAAAGGTAGTAATCAGGGCGTCGTGACGTCACCCCTGGAACCTAGTGCAGGGCTCTTCCGCGCATTGTTTAGTTTGAGTCCGTGAGTGTACTCGCGTGTCCGTTTGTTCCTTCGCACGGACACGACGCGGGCGGCAAGTCTCACCTCTTACAGCGCTAAGAATAGTCTAGAATACCTCGTTTCATATAAGGATTATATTTTTTTTCATCCCACCACCTCGGAAAGTGTAATTTTGCGCTTCGAAATCTGGCTGGAAAATTCTATTTTATTCGCTTGAGCGGCAAAGTAGATTTGAATTTAGAACATCACATATAATGAGTACTCAATATAATTGTAAATTCAAAACGTCATTAAACCTATTTAATGTAACCTCTATGGTGCCAAATTTATGATTAGAACTTTTTAAATTGTGAAAAAATTTAAATTTGGAACCTTCTTGGTTTCTTTGTTTTATTTGCGTGCTTCGCGCCATTCTAGTTTTTCACGTTTTATTGCTTAAATATTTTGTCATTATAAATTGTTTTCTTTTTCATTTTGTCATTTCCTCGCTGAGGTGGGATGAAAAGTTACGTATTGCACTCGAGTGGAAAGATTTTTCACCTTGTGCTCGTTTGTTTCCCTCGCTGACGCTCAGGATTCTAATTTAGAATCACTCGCTGCGCTCGTGATTCAACTTTAGAATCCTTCGCTTGCTCGGTCATCCAAATCGAGCACGCGGTTAAAAAGGAACTTTCCACTCTTGTATAATAAATAACTATTATAGGTTATGCAAGTAGCTGAGGTTTTTTTAGAATCCCTCAGGGACCTAACATTTTACCAGGATGAAAAGTGTCATTATGTGTCAAACCAGGTAATAAACTATATGTGTGCCAAATTTCATCCATGCATTTCTCCCATCCAAATCCGTTCAGCCGTTTTTGTGTGATTGAGTTACAAACGTTCAAACTTCAACAATAGAATAGGGTGCACACGAGCCATCAGGTCACCTGATAGTAATTGATTACTATCGCCCGTATAGTTCTGCTATATCAGAAGTGTCACAAATGTGTTGCGGGACTTATTTATTGAAGATTTAAAAAATGCTACTCTCTGCTGCTAAATGAGAGTGGAGTCCTGTTGCCAAAGTAGCCAATCCAAATCGTGGTCCAATTACCACCACCCGAGCTTAGACCCCCAGCTCAATTTTTGTTAACTCGTAAAGTAGTGTAGGCAATGAATTCATACATAACACGGAAGATCTCTCCTTATATTCTTTGGATCAACCAATGGACTGCGAAACAGTCTATGAATAAAACTACAAAATTGGAAGTTACACTAGTCACATCGTTCAGTCTTGTTTGTTTTCAATCAGAACTGAAATTTAGAATTCTCATGTCTTTCTATAACATCTCTCTCTATCTTACAGGATGCCTTTGCACAAATAATATATATTAAATTGCTGCCGTACTACCAGTACTCGTGACGCCTGCAGTCACATTAAACGGTATGCTATTATTGAAAACAGCAGCTTTACGTGTTATTATTATAAAAGTACCGTCTTGGCAATGTCTGCAGCCTTTATCGCTACGTAATAAAAGAAAGCGCTTTGATGACCAACTGCCGCTAACATTTTCTTGACTTTTCTTTATGCATCATAATTATAATTAACTCACTTTTTTTGGTAGAAGAGAGGAGCTCGGTGGAGCAGTTGTGAACCCAATCAATATGTGATCGCAAAAGTTAATCAGCTCTCGCAATGCCTGGTCGGTCTGCGGTACCACATAGAAATTACCTAACTTTCGCCCAGATGTGTTTTCATAAGTATGAAGGAGGTCTAGTCAAGATAACTCGTACCTTACTGGAAATCTACCCTAAAACATGGTATAAATCAATCATATCTCGAAAGGGAAGGTCTTGCGATCGAATAGATATAATTGCAGCAAGACTTTTAATCAGACTAGTGCGCCAAGGATCCTAATGTGATTGATATATGATATATAATTGAAAACAAAACTGAAAAAGAAACATCAAAATCGGTCCATAAATAATGTAGATTTATGTGAGAGTAACATTAAAAAAACTACTAAACTAAGAACCTCCTTCATTTTGAAGTCAGTTGTAGAAATAATAATTAGCAACCAAATTCGAAGATGCGAAACCAACGCTATCGCTCCAAATAAAAAGTATCCCACAAACGGCGAATACGTAACTAAGCCGTGGGAAACTGCCCGACTTGTGGAGTTGCGACGTAAAAATCATATGAGTAAAGAAGGCAGAGGCACAGAGGCAAAGTTTCATGCAATTAACGTATGTCCATGAGCACTGGCCACCTGTCGCGAACGCAGTGAAACGTTTCTATTGGCGGAGGCAGGCCGCTAGTGCTCATTCACCATAGAGCAACACAGAAGGAAGTAGGCATAGCCACAAAATACCATTCAAATAATTCTGCCTTTTTTGCGCCGGGGAGGGGGGGGGGTATTTTTTTTATAGAAAGATCCGACAAATTACTCCACCCCTCCTGATGTTAAGTAAAGGTGAAGTCCAGACGCGAAGATAGCTGATACAGCAGTTCTACCTGCCACACCACCCATCCTCACCCTGCCGGCCTGCATGTTGCTTCTTCACGCATCTTTTAAAGGATCCCAGGTTGTAAGAGGGAGGGAATACGTGAGCGGGCAAAGCATTCCATTTACGGATAGTACGACAAATAAATTAGTCAAAATAAAAAAAAAGGAATGCACACAAATGCAGTTTTAAAAAACAAAACTGTGATTACGACACTCACTTTCTCACATAAATAATGGCACAATATAACGCTATATCCTGCATTCATATATCCTTTATATTCCCAATTTGTATGCCCAATCCGACAGAGGTCAAAGTTGTATATGCCTACTCCCCTCCTGGCCGCGGCGTCTGCGTTGCTCTATGTCATTCACACACGCGCACTACATGAAGCTTTGCCTCTGTCCCTTCTTTACTCATGTGGAAAAAAATCCGCTTTCTCGCTGCTCGAGCTTCCGTTGGGTGACCCGCGATAGCATCGCAGATGACCGATATTGTGGCGAAACGACCGGCTGACTCACGCTTGTCGGGTGCTCGCTGCTGGGATGTACACGGATGTCGTCCGCTCGCTTTAAGTTGATTACGTAACAGATTCTTAGGATTCTAGATAGATCTAAGACTTTTCTTATCTGAAAAGGATGCCAAATAAGCATATTGCCCGCCTGTTTGTAAGCGGCCGCCGTAACTCATAAACGCTTGCGATAAAGTACACTATCACTCCCGCGCTGCCTACCATATCCCCAATGTGTGGCTGGGCTGGAATCAAGGTAGCCAACTATGGATTATGTTGAACTTCTGCAGTAAAGACGAGATTCAAACCTCTAGCAGCCAAATGCTTAAAATATTGGTTTGGATACTTACAGTTTATACCCCAACATGTTGCCTACAATGAAAAATCATGTAATCAATTTATCTTACAAAATCTCATACATAATGTGTAGTGTTCTCGTACCTCGTACGGAAAACCAGAAATCTCGTATTTGTACGAGAATTCTCGTACGGTTGGCAACCCTGACTGGAATGATTCCAGAAGTGTTTGGCCCCCACACGCAAAATAGGCGCCATGTGTGGTTACACCCGGCTATGAATAAGTACCCTATCCCCAATTCCGTAGGGCCTGTATTGGAAACTGTGCTCCTATTGTTTCTTTCAAGGCTCAGCTAATATACTCCTTCTCACCTATTTTTTCAGTGTAAGTGGACAGATCCTGAATATATCTTGAAGAGACAAAGATTCTTCTCTTTATTCTTAGAAATACAGCAGAATTACGCTACGTATTGATTTCGTACCTTTTAGTAGTGTCCACCAAAAGGTACGCAATCGTTTTGCTAATATTGTGTTTCTGTCTTTATTATATATATATCAGGATCAGATTAGCTAACACGTGAGTGTTGTCACAAATGAATATGGACTATGGTAATCTCTTAATATCAGCTGAACTATTAAAGGCTTGTTTGCCAAAATAAACCTTCATCTAGATTGTGTTTGCGTTACTTTTGTAAAGGTGATGTTTGTGTATTACTCAATAAAAGAAAAATCGTTTTTATTTTAATTCAAAATAACATCTAGCTCAAGTTTGTCAGGTGCTCGCAGGCATATATACAGAACTTGTTGTATCTTCATAATGCAACATATTTATAAGCACCAGATGATTAACAGATAGAAATCTGGGTCTACAGTGTGTCACGGTACAAGAGATGTTTTTAGAAAATTCAAATTGTTCCCTTTTCTTTTTTAAGTATTTTAATGCCAAATAAATCATTTGAAAAAATAATTCGAGAAACATCTAATAAGACAGTAGAATAAGACATTTGTATGAAAATGCTTAAAAGGGAATGCCATTAGATTAAATATCATGTCAAATCGAACAATTGCTTGATGTAACTAATTTACCTACCTATACATTGAATTCCATTTTTTCAATATTTATTATTTTCGGATCTATAGCCTAATTCTATGCTCAAGAGTGGGCATCGTACAAATGAGATTATGATGGTTTATTGTAATTGTGTTTCACATTGTGAAAGTTATAAAATGGTTATACTTTATAATATGCGAAAAAAAATTATCATACAATTTTACATCGAAACTGCTTCTATAACATGTGTGGTTTCAACAAGCCGACGTCAACTTCACACACACCAAGATGTTTTTTTTTTAATTTGGTATTGGCAGCAATTATGTTAGGCTACTTGGGCTAATGCCAACAAGTTTCAGACAATCGCAGCCCTTAAAGAGTCTTTCGGCAGGAATGCGAAGTTAGCGAGTTAGCACCGGAAATCTTGAGGAAATCATGGAAAATGCGATAAACCAGATGATATATAGATACAAGTGTGTAACAACACTGGCGGCAGCCAATTGACGGATGTCATCTTTTTCACTTAACAGAATAAAAAATGAAAGCCCTAATCAAGATTTTCATCACACTTTTTTCTATTTAGTTGAAAAAGTTATACAGAAACCAAATTAGACCATTACTTTTGCGCCATCTTGTTTAAAATTAGTAGTGTTCATTTCATAATAGGTAGGCTATTATTAATTTTATAAATGAAACGTAGAGATGTTCTATACAAATATTTTATAATAATACATATTATAATAAAATATCGATATTATTGTTCTTTTTGCGAAAAGGTTCACTAAAGAGGCATGTCTGTCCTTTTCCATTTATGGCACGATTTTAACCCTCACTGTTAAACTAGATCGATACGAAACTTAAACAATCGAATCTACACAGAACGAACAATGTTCATTGAACATGCAGAATTCGTCATACGCACCAACGGATCTATTTATACGGTAACTTTTTTTTTCATAAGCTCGTGTCCAAACGAGATCCGGCAATGTGTATCGGTCGTAGATTACGCATCGGCCGATGACTAACACCGACATGCCGTCTGCCACTGTGCTACGCGAAACCTGTTTTGCAAATGACCGGGGAATATGTACAGGGCAGATTTTTTTTATTATTAGCGGATGCCCGCGACTTCGTCTGCGTGGTTAAGTTGGTTTTCTATTCAAAATACCGTGACCTATTTTACCCCCTTAAAGATTTGTTGTCACTACAAAAAGTAGTCTATAGCCATCTCCAGGGACCCATCTACCTCTATTCCTAAATATAGATTAATCGTGATAAACAAACACACGTCCTTTGCATTTATAATTATACTTAAGTTATGTTACGTTATGATAAACATTTGCACTTACAAGTTTCTTAACCAGCCTATTTCATCTATTGATGCCCGGCTATATATATACGATGCCCCCATTCTAATTAATAAAATAAAATAAATATAGTCAAGCAGAGTAGACAACGTACTACTGTTTTTGGTATGGCAAGCGTGTAATAGGCTCCGATGTCAGATTACCATCAGACAGGCCAATAACCGTAACATTGCATAAAATTATAATCTCTACCCCGTAGAGCCCGATAACCTTAATTTAGGAACTCAACACTATAACATTAGTTAGTAGCATTTGATTCGTCTGAAATCTTTTGTCAGGTGGAGGTTTATAGGCTTGGGTAAATAATATCGATATTCGATATTTTTAAAATATCGAATATCAGTATTTATTTCCGAGTATCAAATTAGATTTTTTTATATATCATTAAATTAATTTAAATCTACTTATGAAGAGTAAAAATATTTTTAGGAAACTGGTTTCCAATCTCTAGTTTCCTTAACGGCCAAAGGGAAATATCGATATTTTGATTCTACATAATATCAATATACTTTTTAATTATCAATCAATATATATCGATATTTTTTTTTCATTTGCCCATCCCTAGGGGGTTACTTCCCTAAACTGGCGCTCCCATTACAGTGACCCCACCCGCCCTTAACAATTGGCTCATTCTATATTTTCCTTTTATACATAATTTCTATGTACTCGTTCTAAGTTTGAGTAAATTTAGATTAAAGAAAATATAACTAGAAAGAATTCCACGCGGACCAGGCAGCAGACGGGACTCGAACCCGCACCCTTCGCAATCCGGGCGAATGCACTGACCAATTATGCTACCGCGGCCCTCACGGACCGCGTCGAAATTCTTTCTAGCTATTCTTAAGCTGCAAGGCAGCGCCATCTCTTCGCATTATAGGTAAACCCACAATAAATTAAGATTATTCTTATTTCTGGTGAATAACCTCTAATAATATTGAATTAAATTAAAACAACAATATATTTAATTATTGAATCATTTATTACCATCAATCTTAATAAAAAATGGAATACATACATATATAAAGTAGTCAAATATTAAATAAAAACTTTTATACATCTTAAATCTATTTGAAAGATATATGGCTAACGACAGCGAACTGTCCGTTTATTGGCACATTTGACATAAATTTATGAATCATATTCATTACGTATCAATGAATTAAACAGTAAATATTAGCAAAGAAAATTGCAGTCTGAAAATTTTAAGCGGTAGTAACCTTGCACTTAACCTTAATATTGTGAAATCTCAACAAAATGTCCAAATCAAACATAAGCTTCTTCCACTTGAAAATGTCAGACTGGACTAAACATTTCTGCGAATACATTAACACCATACATAACACATTTCTAAAGCACGGTGCCAAAACAGTAGTTAAACTGCAACGCACACGGCTGTTGCTTTTACGTGAAAATTGAACTACTGTTTTTTTATGAAATTATATAAGATAACTCAGTATGAAGTATAAAATGTAAATTGTAAAATTTTAACGCAACATCGATTTAAAAAAAATTTATATCGCGTGTTTCGGGAATTTTTTTTTTTTTTGTTAGACGATATCGATTTCTTTTTCGAACTATCGCTAAAGTGCTTGTGTTTTACGAAATAAGTGTTAGTATTCATTTCATTTGTCGCGTAATGAATACGAAACTAAGTATGACCGTCTCTAGTTTTCTACATAAAATTATTATTAAAGCGTAAGCGGCTTAGCTAATGTCTTATATGACAAATCATATATAACATATTTATATATCGTGTATATAGACAGTTAAAAAATTATTATAAAAATTTTCAAAGAACAACCTTACCGCATATATTTCGCAAAAGCATCGAAATATGGCAAAGTTTTATGGAAGTCAAATTTTATAAAAACCAATATAATTTTCCGAATCAAAAATCATAATTACGTATTTTATTTATAAGTACACAATAAACACACTTGTAATTATCAATAAAATGTTCTTTTATATTAATCTTCAAATCAGAAAATTGTATCACATTTCTTAATACTTATACTTATAGCTTCAACGGAAGCAGACTTAATATTAGCGTTTAAAACTGAACATACTATTATTATGATATTACTTTTTCGTAAAAATATGGCCCACATATTCCTTTATTTGAATATATTAATGTCAAAAATATATAACTCGAAAAAATAATATTAGATAAACAAAAATCACATATAATCAGACATTATTCTACACGGTTATAATAAATTTAACAGAATTACCTATAAATATTTGCTATAGGAAATATTACAAGAAATAAAGTGGTTTTGACATTAATATGTTAAATAAATTAATTAAATTTTGTTCAAATGAAGTACACATTATTTATTTCTTTCAAGTATAGGTATATCTTATAAAATTAAATATCGTCTTTAAAGAAAAACTCAATATTATGCAATATATTCTAAGATTACTTAGGAACAACCCAAAATAATATACATCGAATAAAAAAAACAAATGGAATGTTTTAGTAAGTCCAATAAAAACGTATGATTACCTATAAAAATAGCCCTTTTCATTACAACCCAAAATGCAGTAATTTTTAGAACAGCATACGTTCTACGTATTTGTCTTAAAATTAATAACAATATTCATTAAATATAATATAAATATTATTTTACATTAAAATATAGCTAAGCAGTTAAGCTGTTTAAATGCTAATAACTTAATCTAATAAATACTATTTACAAATCACCAGAATGTCCAGCTATCAAATTGTCAATGAAATAAAAAATAAAACAAATGAGAAGCATTCTGAACTTAAATTAAAGTAAAAAAAGGATGTGATGTTGTAGAATGCTTCTTTCATTTGTTCACAATTTATTTTAAACAGCCCACAGCTACTTTTCAAAATTTATACTGAATCTAAATATCACGAAATCGAAATAGTTTTAATTTTAAAGTAGTGTAATAATTAGAAAATTTTACTAAGTCGAGGCTGTAACACCCTTTAAACATTAACCAAACATTGCATTATCCCATTCTGGCGGTGTTAATGATGAAGCACGAATACTGTTACGTAAAAGAAGAGAGGTTCCAAATGTTATTTGTGGTGACGTCACAATTGCTTTGGAAACAATCACCATCTTAAATACATGGTCTCCTTCGAAGGATTGTAATGTATTTCTCTGCAACAATACAACAGTGTTAGTCAAATTTATTTGAACCAAATAAAATAGGATAATATTAAAATAAATAAAAAACAGGTTAATAATAATGCTTGTAGGGCTTTTAAAAATTGTAGCACGATCGAATCGATTGTCATTTTTATTTTTTTGTTTAAAACAACAACAACGTGCGGTCCACCTCATTACAGAAATATTCACAATTCAAATACAATAAAAATATAGTAGTTTTTTTCTAAATTATTTATGGCCGTTATATATGGCCAGTGTGTTTACAAACTAATGATATTTCCATGAATAAAATTAAATAGTTCTTACTCTATCATGTAAGAGAGACCGCTGTGGTAGGATCGTGCTTACTCCATCACCTTCACCGCCACAAGCATTGACTACATCTACAACAATTGAGAAAAAATGTTATTAGTTATCCTAAAACATTTATCAAAGGGACAGTAGTAGAACACCGTTGATATATTATCAAGGTCTTTAGTTTCCTACTTAAACTAAACCATTTGATAAAACATACGATAAAAAATAGACAATTATTTGGTATGTTTCAGTGCGATGGTTAATTTGAAATAATGTTCCCAATTCCGTATTAAAAACAAAGTGTGCTCAAAACAGTTATTCGTTAATTGAGTGCTTCCAAAAAAGTGAAGTTGCAAAGTGTACAGTTAGTAAGTTGTTATCTCTAAAACCATTACCAAAAAAAAACACAAATATAAACAGATTAAAACAAATGAAAAACAAAAACAGCATGAGACGGTAACTCTTTTGTTTTTTTTTAACACAGTTTTGGAATAATGACGTTGAAATCCTAAAACAAGATTAGGATTTAATCTTAAAAAAGGAGGCGGGAATTCATTACTTCAAAACTTTTTGGTGTTTCGTTAGCAACAAAGAAATGTAGGATTAACGTCCACCGGACGGCCAACATCTTCCTCACAAAGCGTGTTAACTGTGACCGAACGCTTCTTCGGAAAAGCGCCACGATTAATATCTGACCACACTCTTTTGATGTTCGCTAAATCCCATAATGAAGGACTTAAAATACATTGTACGACGACAACGCCGACTTCGAAAAAAATATTCAACAGTGCGCACTAAAAAGTTGTTAAGAAAAAACGCATCTAACAGTTATTTCAAAAGTAACATCTGTAATAAAAAGATTAATGAAACTTCTACCACGACTTCTCTTACAAATTGATAAAAAAATTTAATGTCCCTATCCTAATCTAATCTAATTACTATATAGAACCATTAACAAATGGTGATATATAAAGAACACAACTGAAATGCAAATATCGCCAATAGTAAAAACCGTAATAGAGTTGTCTTAAAGTCACCAACTTCATAGAACCAGATTATCATAGTTTATACAATTATACCCTCTGAAATCAAACAAATTTCTATACTGAATCCGACTTAGATTCCGATAGTGTAAAGGGCGTAGGTGACAGGGCTGCATTCATTTCACTTCCGCGCGATATCTGAGTAGGTTAGTTCGTGAGCGCACACCCTGTATGTGCGACTGTGGGAAAAGGCGCTTTGCTTCTAAATACAGGATGTGAAAAAAAAGAAAAATATATATGTGCTAATTTGAGTTAGAATTATCTATTAAATTGACATTGAATAAAACTAGAAAAAAAAGTTAATAGAACTGTTAAAATGTTTTGCATGTTCGTTTCATACGTAATACTTTTATGAGGCCAACACCTATCATTGAGTCACGTCATATTCTTCACCTCATTGGTATTACCCATCAAACGTAGTCACGAATTTAAAACGCAACATACAGTTTATCTACAAAAAAAAACAAATTACTTATCAACTTATTTAATACGATACCAGAAAATACCTTCAGTCGATCGGTATCACGAATAATTCAAGATATTTCAATTTGATTGTATTCTGTTTTGTCATTATGAAAAAAAAACAATTATATTCTTTATTTATTTAGAATTTGATGACACATTAGCTTTTCAATTTGATTCTATTATCAACAAAAGAAACTCCTTCATGAAATTCCAAAGTCGGTTAAAATACTTATGGAAGCAAAAAGTGAATCATGCTGTATAAGATTTCCTGGGGGAACCTAATTAACCAGCGGCACCTTCGCTAACAATAGTGTAGGCCGACGCTTGCAGTGCGATATCTTAACGGATTGCAACGAAACCATTATGGTAAACTTGGCTTACAACGATCTGGTAACTTCCAGCGTTGTTTCGTAAATGTCTAGAGATAACTGAACTGATTCCGTTTTACAATCTATTAAGGTTTTGTTTTTAAATTTAATCATATGAGTTCTTTTCTTTCTATTAAATGGAAAGTTTATACCTACCTAGTGTAAAAGATATTGATATTTATTAAATAAGTAAAAAGTATAATTTGAATAAGGAATAAAAAATAAAAAGATAAAAAAAGTATAAATTGCCAAGGAGATCCTACACCTATCTTCTTTTTTGTAATTCTTAGGTTGTTCGTAGTAAATGACCTTTACAGCGTATCCTAAAGGGGACCTCTATTCAGTGTAATGCTCACGTCATTGCAATTTAATCGGTGATCTTCCAATCGATAATATGTCAACTTGGCTCAAGTCGTGAATCCGCGGGATGCTGGATCGATAAGGCTAAAGGAGAAAATACGGCGCGTGAGCCAATGACCCACACTGCTAACTAAATGGGACATCTGACTAGACTAAAGGCAATTTAATTAAATGAACTGTATCTGAAGATACAGTTCGCGCAGATGTTATGTGAGTCAGAACTTCTATTGTTTTGGTGTTAGGATTACGTGATTTACATTAAATCATATTTATAGTTCTGATATAAATTTTATTGGATGATTGTTTAAGTGATATAATGAGCGCTGAATTTGCAAATATAGATATGAATAAAGCATAGACGATATTGGACTTTTCTATAACAAATAGTACTTACTTATTACATATTATTACTTTTTGTCACTGCACAAAATCAATTATTTCATTATTACCTACGGGAAGATCTTAATACGAACATCATGTAAGTCATTCACAATTTGACCAAGAGTTTTAAATTCGAAATTATATAACTATACATTGTGCGTACCAAAAAGAGTTTGAAGAACAAACTAATGAAGCTGTTTATCTCTTAAGTAAGTATAAACAGATGCGGGCAAATTTGTAAACTTACATCGCAAAAAAACTAATCTTTGGGACCCATCCCAAAGATTAGAACCTAATCCGGATGAATGAATGATGATTTTAATTAATCTCAAATAGATGAGACAATTATTTTACGAGACAATTTGGGATATTTATTAATTAATTGCAAAAGAAAAGCTAACATACAGTTTCTGTCAGGCAAACCTCAAATTAACAAAGTATGTACCTTTCATTAAATCGGATCGAGTGAAACAACAACAAAACATGATCGCTTTCAATCATTAAAAAGAGCAATAAATTGAAAATTACAGACAATCTAAACTTCTTGCATTCCAGGAACAAAAAACGATCGCAAAATATGCAATATTAACAAGTGCCCCATCAAAAACTTCGTGATGTAACGTAAGTACTGTTACAGTAGCATACTGCCGTCGGGAATCGTGGTTTGCGGACGATTTTTTCACACGCAATCTCGTTTTTTACATTTCACCATAAACATGTGCTCGTCTTCTCGTTAAGGCCAATCGCGCAATCTTTGCTATCGAGTAAGGAACATATCGAGACCGCGAAACAATCTCGTGTGTCCATCTAGCACTTCAGTCAACATCTAGCGGTACTTTTAATGTTTTAACATATCTGAAAATATCGCATTCTATTTTCGAAAAAAGTTCCTATCAGTTCTTGTAAATCGTTCGCGTTCAACACTGGCGCTCCTATCATCATTTCTAAACGCAATATCGTAAATGCGCGTACCGTTCTGAAATCGGTACACCCGAATAGGAAGCATCATACATGGGCCCGACAAATTGCCCTAATCATATCCCGCGGTTCGGATCGGTGAACAACACCAGTACCTTATTGGGCCATCGACTGTTCAAGGATGTGAAATTGCAATTGGAGCTAAAATATTGCTATAATCTTAGGTTTGTAATTTTTAATACTACACAACTTCGAACGTGAGTCTCGCTTTATCCGATGACTGGTTTTGGTTAATGGCGAAATCAGTACAGAATGAATAAATTCATAATATTCGAAATAACTGTAATAAAAATGTGAGTTATAAATATGATTACGTACCTAATTATCTTATAACCAAACACATCTTAAAGGCGTCACGTTTAACATAGATTTTGTAAGAGAAGTAAGATGACAACTCCAAAACCACCTTACCTCATCACTAAATTTTAGTGAGTTTTACTTTTTGCGCGGAAAACCTAACCTGCTCATGTTTTCATGCTTAATATTTTTCACAATATTATTGAATGCGTACCTACTCTTATTTGTTCTAAAATTTAGTAGTTATTTTTTTACTTTTTACCTTCTCGGGTTAGGTTAATTATGTTTGCGAAAATAAAAATCTTTAAAATACACATCTTTGATCTCTTTTCTTTCATTTTCAAAATAACATTATTAACCCGCTCTTTCAGTTGCTATCAACACGAAATTTTCGCACTTGCATCAAACCCTAGTTTCATAATTTGCAAAGTTCTCGAATATTGAATATCGATTTCAATCCGAATCAACAAGCCTATCTCTTAAATTTTGCATCAAAATTGTAATTTTTGATAATTTAAAAGTTCTTGAAAGCGAGCTAGCAAGCTTCGAGTTGAGCGAACTTCTCGCTGCTTCGCACAGCCTTTGCGAATATGTCAACGCGCGAAACTTTTCGAAATGTCATCAAAACGATCTTTCTCATTTTGAAAAGTTCTCGAACGCTTCCATTTTGCACTTCGTTTGGTGAACTTTTCGCACCCCTAGCGAATGTGTAGGGCGTTCACGTGTTTCGTTCAACCATCGGCTGCTACCGTCGGCGTTCGCACAGTTTCGGGAGCATTAGGGCCCATTAAGCACCGTTAACACACAACCGCGTCACGAGTGCACGACCACGCGTGACGTGAGCGCAACATCCACTATCTCGGTAGCCGACGCGGATGCGCCGAGATTCACACGGACCCCATTGTTGTGGTGCACATTAAGTAAGTGCATTTTTCTCGGACGAATGCAAACAAAATCTACCTGTTTGTATTACCGAAACAAGTTAGACTTTCAACGTGAGTTTAAGGAGAAACACTGCATTAGATTTGTAAATCTAAGGAAAATGTTATACAAAATTTGCTTAGACATAGTTAAAAACAAAGTCTGACTTTTTTGTGGCATGACCGTCTGGAACCTTTATACACGATTGACAATGAAACGTAAAGCCCACTTGCGGCAATTCTTAAATGATATTTAAAAGCTAATAATGTTTGCGCCTCAAGTTGATTTTATTTCTTTTATATAATTTTGGCGAAGATTAATTAAGTTCATTTTACGAGACAAATAATAACATCGCAATGCGTAAGTAAACTTGGTGTGTATGAATACCTGAGTTAATTAATTATTTTTATCTACAAATGGAATAATGAACATTCTGCCCACTCCTTAGCAATATGCATAAAAAAGAACCAGCACGCTCTACGATCGACAGTTGTAAGAACAAAACTTAAATTATAAGCGGCTTATGCTTTATAATCCGTTTAATTTATTTTTAACATTAAGTTCCTTACTTGACTGCATTGTAATTAAGACTACTTATTTTTAATCATTCTTATTTTATCGCGCATTATGATGTTCCATAGCAGTGCAAGAGGATAGTTATAGTTGAGGCTAAGTACCTGTATGTCGCAGAAGAATAGCAGAATTCGACGTTTTACTTTTCGGGTTCTTGTTCTAGTAGGACTGGCCAGCGATTAGCCGTACTGTACTATATATGTTTAGCGGTATTGTACTAAATTCACATTGTAGAGTAACCTGACATCATTAACAAAAGATAATACAATTTGGAATTGTCAATCGAATAAATTATAAAATGTAAAAGATACTTTGTATGTAACTTTTAATGCACGTAAGTGTAAGCGATGGTTTATGGAGGTACTATAAAATAATATAAAAAAAGTATTTGTCGCTATTTTTGATTTTAAGTTTTAGTTTTGAAAATTAGCACCAAAACAGTTTTTTTCTTCCTGTATGATATACAGAGTCGTCAAATTGAAAAATAAATACAATATGAGATAGCTCATGAAGTCACTTTCGATTACAAATATAAATGACATAAAAATTATGACAATACAATAAAGAAAACTGATTTAACAAAGTTTAAGAATGCTGTGTCCTACTGTTTAATCATAAAAAAATGTACGATTACAATTAAAACGCCTGTACAATACTATGGGCATTTAGGTATATAATTTAATCCATCTTGTAGAAAGGTAGAAAACGGCTAGGTCTTATACAAGTAGGAGGAGTGTAAAATAGCGAATTCTAGAATCCGGCTGTGACTTAAGTATCTTTGTGGATGCTCGGCGACGAAAACCTACTGACATTAATAGGTCGAGATCCCAAAAGGTCATCAACGAGGTTGCATTCAATCTTGTGCGAAATCAGTCGGCATTAACTATAGCGTAACCAAGTTGCGCCAGAAGATTAACTATGACTCAATAACTATTGAACATGAGTGATATAGTGTAGACAACTCTTAAACTTCATTCGTTGATATACTAGTATAGAAATGGTACTTTATTTATTAATATGTAAAATTAAGCTAAGATTTTTTAGATTTTTTGGTCTCATTTCTTCTTGGCCAAGAATTAAAAAAGAATCAAAATTAGTTCAAACTTAGGTCTTACTTAAATCTTTCTTTACTTAAATCCCACATCCAGAGATGACGATAAAATAACAATAACTCATGTATTATAATTTCGATATTTTCTACTTGTTTTGAGATTTATAAGATGACAATATCATTAGAGTGCTACTGAGCCATTGTATGCTAATCATGTTGACAATTGAAATGTCATCCTGAGAAATGTCTGGTGGGACAGATTAATGCACCTGTCATATTATAGCCAATTTGGACAAAATGGTTTGTATGACCACAGCGAAACTATGATCACAGTCTAATTACTAGCAAATAGTTGCTTACTTCGTGGGAGCACCTTTTTAAAAAACTGTAGGTATTATTTAAAAATTGGAATACTTTTTCAATCGGTTTTTATGTCGACAAAACTATTTCTTATCAAAAAATATAACTAAACTACGCCGAAATGCCAAAATTACTTTTAGCGCAAACCACGAAGTCTGTAACTGAAGTAGCGAATAACTGCGATCTATCCAGCGTCGTGTGACAGACCAGACCTTAATGGCATTTGACATGCCCGCCGCAGCCTTGCCTTGTCACCTGACTAACTCTTGTGGTGAGGCAAACGGTATCCAGGCAGCTTTGGCCAAGGTTGCTACTTCAGGAGACGAAATAATAAGGTTGGAAAATAACCGTATCTTATTTAGTAAGTAGGTAGGGTACAAGATACAATCGAGAAAGTTGCCGTAGGTTGACGGGTTCAAATGTTTGAGCTAATAACTAATAACCATAAAGGTTGTGATTCTCCAGTATTCTGTTTAAAAACTTTTTTACTTGTGGACAAACTTTTATATCTTCCAATTTTGAAATAGAGAAACATCCAAAAAGTTTTGACTATTATTGTGATAAAATTCTTTGAAACATCCGCCAAACTTTTTTTTAAACCTACTTGTTTTTTCAAACATTATTAATGGTTAATAATGAGAAAAACAAAAGAAAACGGGCACTCACCTGTGCTGGCGCAAGTTGTCCTGCCTCTTAAAGCTCTTCCCACACACCTCGCAGCTGAAGGAGAGCTCCGGGCTTTTGTGGGTCCGCTCATGTATCATCAGGTTGTAAGACTTGGTGAAGCGCCGCTGGCAGTATTTGCACACGAACTCGCATTTCGGACGCAGCTTGCGTCTGAAATCCCGCGTGTGATCTTCGTCGATCTGCATCACAGCGAACATTTTGTCTGGTCTATGATGTGATGCTTTGCGGGCGGGGCTTGGCCTGTAGAGTGATAGCTTATCAGAGCGAGTCGCGACTTTCTTACGGAGCTGTAAGGTCGCCTGTTGGTTACGTTCGCGATAAGAATGTAGGTTGATACCGTTTGTTTGGTGTTATTGTCTACCTTTTTGAAGACGCTTCGAGTGTCAATTGTTTTTTATAATTTGTAAACATAATAACGCGATTAGATAGATGCCATAAAACAAATGACTGTCAATGATAATTGTGTTGACTATTCTGTTGTTGCATTTGTGACTTTTATTTGTAGCGTTGATTTCTTTAATGATTTAAAATTTCGATTAGACAAAGTGATATTCCGCGAATAATATATTTTTTAAAGTATGGTCAATATTAAAAGAAAATATTATTTTGATCAGAAAAAAACATTAATAAAAATCATCAAATCATCTATTGCACACATCGAATCACTTAAGTATATCCTACCTAATCCACTCAAACATTTGGTAAAATTATTCTAAATTCATTTGTCTAAATAACTTTTATGAAAGGAAACAAGTTATAAGATTCAACTAAAAGACCAATCATGAAACAGTACTTATCCCTTACAAAAACGATCATTAATTAAGCTATGAATAGTTGAAATTGTAATAAACAGAATTGAGTGTTAAATACGCACCTTCGATGTAGAGATTACGGCAAAGTCTTTATTGCTTTACCAGCAATACGTATGCATACACTTTCACTATATCAAACATTAACCTTTATCTCATTTACTAAGTAGATAGAAAACGAAAAGCGTTCGTAAAACTAGAGGAGTAAGATCTAAAGTCACTGGCTAATAGCGTGGATGTAAAGCGGCTGGATGTGTCAACGAGAATGGTAGACGTGCGACTGAGCGCGGGTGCGTTTGGCAACTGCGCGCGAGAGGGTGCGCTACTACTGATAACGTTACGCGGAAGCCTCGGCCCCACCACGTGCTCGATGAGGCGAACAGGTAGCGACGCGGTAAGCTGCTGGGAAATAGTAGGCGGATTTTATGCGACATTCATACGGACAACCCACGGACGACACCGTTCTAGAGGCGCGTTAAAGACTCTACGCGCTGTTCTGGCATTGGCTATTTAAGCAATAACTTTTCTCATTTCGAATTTTCTTGTAGAAAAAAGTATTCAATCGATTTATTCTCCTTATTAATATTATTTACGTCAAAAAACATTGGTTTACAAATTTTGAACAGTTTTTATGACTCGATTTTTGTCGCAATTGTAAATGATAAAATGTACTGATTACATACTTTCTTCAAACAGTTTACCGGTGTGTGGGAAAGCGGCCGGTGGCTCGCGGCGCTACCGTGGGTTTCACTCACGACACACACATGACCTCCACTTATTTCGGCACCGGTACTCCTGTCTGTAAATTGGTGATGATTTTCGGCTTCTGTTATTACCGTGACCGCGGGGCGCTGAGTTGTACTTTCTAGATTACATAGTTCCGCGTAATTAGAGCTTTTGCGGTATGTCACACATTTTCGGCTTTTTAAAGATCGACTCTACTCAATTTTTTAATAATGTATCTACATATTAAACAAAATCAATATTATAATGAATCGTTTTTAAAGAACTTCAAAAAATCGTTATTTCCTTACTACGAGTATGGTATTAAAGTATCATCATATTAATATTCTAATGAAATCATTCGGTGTATCTTCTGAAGAATAATAGCGTAGTTTATGAAAATGTCTATGCAAACTTCGTAAGTTGAAATACATCTATTGAGACTTTGAGAGCTACATGAAGCAAAACTCATATATCTCTTGTCACCAACAGTTGTTCGAGTAGCCTGGACGCGGTTGCGCAGGATATTATGTTTCCTATAAATCTTGTTGATACTAGTTATTGGTTAATTGAATTACTTGGCTGTAATATATCTGTATGTTGTTTTATAAGTTCGTTTATGAAATGTTAGGCGCGATGAGTCTATTTATACTTATTAATGAAAGCTTTAGGTTAAGCTCGTTTGTAAGTTAGGATTGATCGACCCGATCGATACGATTTTCCAAAAACAGGCAATGCAATCAAGAATTCAAAAATATTTTTGAAACAACTCAAAAGTTAGGAATCGGTAAACTTTGTTATGTGTTACAATGACAATAATATCGAAAAGAACAATAAAATAACACAAAATACATAAATTTAACCATCTTAAATAAGAACTTGCTTCGTATTTTTTATTCAACTACTTACCTACCTCAGAATCAGAGCGACAAATGTGATGTACACATTTATTTATCTTTGCTTTTCCATCTGTCCATCACGACTATGAACAACCAAAATGAGAGATTCGCGAAAAAACGGCAATCTCTTACCATCTTTTTCATATTAATACTAAACTCCGTTTAAGGTACCAGGATTGCAGCGTAAGTCGGGAGATAAGCATCTCACGAGACTCCAGTTTACGTGAACATTAAAGAGTTTTAGTGCCGAAATCAGATATAAAACGTTGCTGACGGGAGTAAAGTTGTGTAGAGAACGGCAGCCGTCGCGTCCGTTGACGCTGTGTCACGGAGACGTTGCGTCGTGAATATGTCATGACTTAGCAACGAAATACAAACATTTAAAGGCAGGCAACAATTGACTGCCTATTAAAAAATACTTATCCTTATCCAAGAACAACATCCAAAGAAGTCGACAGTTCAAAATATACCTATCACTATAATATATTAACATTTAGTTTTCACAGTATGAATCTACTTTTTTATGATAAAAGGATAGCAAAGAAGCGTATGATCCTTCTTATAGTAAGCGGCCACCATAGCCTATAGACGCTGAAAAATGTCACTCGCACTGTTGCCTACCCTGATCCAATCCCCTACCCCGTGGAGCCCCTTGAACCTAAATCACCGACAGAAACACAACACCCCCAAATGGTTGTTATTTGACTGTGATTGATGAAGAAGAAGAATAATGATGAAGGATGGTAACCCTTACCATCCGTCCGGATTAGCCCGGACATGTCCGGACTTTTAGACTATAGTTCGGACTTTATCCGGATCTTTAAATTGACCGGACTTTTAAGATTACATTGAATATGAATAATAAAAGTACATATTGATTTAAATACCATACCATTGTAAATAACTCACTTATTATCCGGACTTTTTTCGAAAGCTCAGGATTTTTGTCAGGACTTTTGAAATTTCTAAATAGTAACCCTAACTGTGATCTTCTGTAAGGTGTTGGTTACTTTCCCAGACGGGCGCTCCTATTCGACCGAAAAATCCGCTGTTTGACTATACAACTGTGTTTTTTCTACCCGATGGAACTCCTCAAACAAATACACAAAAACGATTGAACCATAATTTATCGCTATAATTTTTTAACATAGTGCGGTGGACACCAAATAATTCTGTTCGAAAATTGTAACATATTTTTTCTGTCTGTGTATGAAGACAATCATACAAATAAATGTTTAACTCAGCACCTATATTAAAATGGACTGCCTGCCAAACTAACATTAAGACACCTTACGAGATTAGAAACACGAAGAAAATATATATTCTCATCACATTTAAAAAAAAATCACCTAATAAGAAACGAAATTTAGCTAACTGTATCATGTTAGATATCAAATGAAAGGGTTTAATGCGAAGGTTTCAAACATTTAAAATAAGTAGTTCAAAATTATTTAAGAAAATAGATAAAAATTACCCTTTCCCCCCTAAATCTTATCTCCGAAAATATTACGTCTAAAATTAGAAAAAAAATGGAGAGTAGCTCTTTACTTGTAGATTACAGGAAAACTCATAAGAAGTTTAAAGAAAATAAAATAAATATTTTAAGGGGGCCAGTTCTTACTCGATATTATAATATGCTCGATATATACATATTGTGTTTTTCGTTGTATACATAATGGTGCGGCACCTTTCGTGCGTGAGTCCGCTTCGCACTTGGCCGGTTTTTATTTCTACCAAAGATATGTAGGTTAAAATCATACTCACTAGGATCTTTGCATGAATCACGGACAAACCACAAATTTTAAAGAAATCTCATCGAAGCATATTCGCTGATGACTCACTAGAAGAACACGATGATCCCTTGAACTATTGACATGACATTTCCATAGAACAAACGGTGGCTTGCGCACTTGTAAAACCCAAGTAAGTACAACAACGCACTTCAAGTTGAATGACATAAACTATGACTTGTATTTTCGCAGTAAGTATGGAAGTACCTGCTGATAATCAAAAGATTTTTCGTCATTATTTTATACTGTAATTGTATGACTTCACTGAGATGTCTCAGAAATTGTAAGTGATTTAATCAAAGCAGGTAAACTTTCTCGTTAGGTATGACGATTTTTTAACAAAATTATGAGTAGGTATGACGTATATCAATTCTAGTACTTGAGGATAAAGACAATTAAAATATTTTGTAAACAAATGTATCCTCTGCAGGTAGATTAGCATTTCGTCATTATAATTTTGATTAATTAACTATCAGAAAACTTTATGTAGATAAACACTGAAAACTAAGCAAAGTATTAAATCTATTATCAAAATCACAGTAAAACGAAGATCCAATCATACTTTACTTTGTCAGAAATCAAATCATCATCATCGTCATCATCATCATCCTTTAATGTCCCCACTGTTGAAGCACAGGCCTTCGCTATGGATGGAATAGGGAGATTGGGCCATGACCACACGGGCCCAGTGCGGATTGGCAGTGCTGCAGATCAGCCCTGACCAACTTTACGTGCCTTCCGCAGCACGAAGGATCAATCAATTACTCTCTTTGAAATAAAAATACATACATTATATCAAATCGAAAGTGCATATTTTACATATGACTGTACAACCACCAAGACTACCAATTGTTTCAGTTTTAAGAAGTAGGGCAAAGCGGATTTGTCGCTCGAATTGGAGCGTCCGCCTGTGGTAGTAACCATAAAGAGGACCACAGTAAAAAAACACTACCTTTTGGTAGTACTGTGTTTCTGCTGGTGACTAAGGTCCCAGGGCTCCACGTGGTAGGGGATTGAGTTAGGGTTGGCAACAGCTTTAGCTTGTTTGCCACCCTTTAAACATAAAAAAGTTTCTGCATTGATTCAACCAGAAAACTAGGTCGCGGATGACGCCGCGCCGCCGGAAACTCGCAAATATTTTATAAAATTTTAATAACAATATTTGACAGTCAGGAACTACTACATCCTAGTTTCAGTGGTCTATGAGACTGGTGCTTCTTTGCTCTACCCGTCAAAAAGACAATTTTCTTAACTCGAGATAAATATTTGTTTTAATTAGTTAGCAGCGATTTCCACTTTATTAAATCCCTTTAGTACTTACAAGTTATCCAGATTAGCTATATTTTGGGACTCCTATTGGATAAAAAATAGCTCGATGACGCGGACGGATAGCGCATTCGACCTACGCTGCGATCGTGGACGTTAAGCAACTTTCTCAATGGTCAGTCATTCGATGGGTGTCCCACGCCCAATCTCTCTATTCCATCCATAGGAAAAGCCTGTACCCCAGCGGTGGGGACATTAATAGGCTGATGAAAATGATGATTGGTTAAATGCTTGTATCTGTCTATCTTTAAGAAGATCACGGGATCGACTATTCATCAATATGGCACAAATTTATCCAGTGCCCCATTAACGTACGTTTGGAGACTGTTTTGTGTATCACGAAATGAAATTACTTATATTACATTAAGATTTCCGTAATAAAAGCGATTGAACGAAAACTCAGCTGATTCTAATATTCCATTCGAAAAGGTCACCACGTGAAACAAAGGCAGTGTCCGCATTTTAAAATTCACGTAACACGGTTTTACATTAAGATTATACGGTGATTATTAAAATTTATCGCTTAATAAAACGGTCGGTCACAGACGGGCTGGTCCGCTGTGGTTTTGCTTTCAAAACGTCTCTGAGTCAATGTGGGTGATTAATTAAGATTTCTTTAAAGGTGAATGGCTCAGAGTGACGCCGGTGCGTCATGTCACCTAAGCTTAGATACATTACCGACGCGTCACAGTTTCATCTTTCAAATTACTTAAACTAATTATAAGTAAATATCGGACAAACTCATGTCTATTAATTAGTGCATAACTACGCAGACATTCATGCCAATTAGATAAAACGGATTGAACCAACTTGTTTGATTAAATTACTTAAACGACCACTGTTAAAAACGCCATTGTTTCGTATGGGTATGTTTATGAAACCATATTAATTTGTTGTTAATACATACCTACATAACGAAACACAAGCGTAAGAACGACATTAGGAAGAGTAACGTACCTACATTAGGTACATGCTATAATCTAAACTTTAATATAATAAAGAGGTAAAGGTTGTGAGTTTATGATGTTGTAGGGTGTAATCTCTGGATCTACTGATCCGATTTTGAAGAAAATTCTTTTACTTTTACCAATAGAAAGCCATGTTATTTGATAGTTTAGTTTCGATATTAAAATTAAACGACTTTTTCGTGGTAGTCGGATTTACAAAGTTAGCCAGATTAAAGGCTTGAACGAAAACTTTTCTTAAGAACGCTGCCTCAACAATGAGAGATATATGATTGAATTCTAGAGAAAAGTTGTAGAGATTGATCATGTCTACAAAAAAATACATTGAAAATTATTGAATTCTAGAGGAAAGTTTAAGTCAGGGACAGCATATGTCTAGCTTTTATATGTAAGTCACAAAAAGTTGTTTTTTATATTGTAAAGGATTCAATCGGTTAATCATGTTTACTGGTCATGTTTATATCAACAATTATGAATTATTATCAAAATAAGTGTTTAAAACAAAAGACTTTCCGCTTTTACTGCATTGATTTGGGCGAATTGTTAGACAGATAATACGACATAGGTATAGAACCATGACCGCGCGGTCTGCTCCTTACGCAGTGGACGTTGACGAAATTGAAATTTTCAAAACTTAGTACCTACTTTAGACTAGCTACTTTACTGTATTTTTTTATAGTTTTAGTAATTCGTCCTTTTCAGAGTTTCTTTCTCATAAAGTTTCCTTATAAAGTTGTTTTCAGAACTACTTTCTGTCTATAAAATAAATTCGCTCCCGCGTCTTTACGCATAGACCTTTTAAAGTACGCAACGGATTTGTATTTGAAAGTTTGTGTATAATAAATAAGCTTAAGAAAATTATAGTTCATATCAAAGCAAATCGAGGGCGGGTCGCTAGTAAATTATAAAAAGGTGATCTAAATTCTAAAGTAAATGTTTCATTTAGTTTATATTTAATAATATTTGGTATTAAATTTAAAATTAATATCTATTTAATCAAGCATTACATTTTCAAGTCTACAAAGACAATAATATTTAAAATGAAATATGGCCATACACTGTAATGTAACATGGCGGTAAATTATTTTGAGTAACAATAAAATATTTTACTATTGCTTACATACAAATATAAAAAGTTACCAATAACAATACATTGTTTGCCGTAAGTATTTGTTTGTGCATCATTAACAACATTGTATGGGGCAGCGCGAATTGTTCATAAATAATTATGTACGAAATACACTTTGATAATTGCTGCTGCCACTTCGAATTTAATTACGCAAAATTCCACAGAGCAACAACATCGCAATCATAATACGGACTAGTAAAAGCTACGTACCACCGCAACAGAGTATCAAGAAAACAATATATTTATGATGAAAAACGTATTTAGCGCCAGTGTTACTGCGAGCTGTAAAAACATAGGCAATAATTTGTTCTTTTTTTTATTAGTAACGTGAGGTTTAAAGTTTTCAATGATGTAGTAGCCATCGGTGAATTTACTAACAAAGTAATTTTAACTGCTTTTAAGGAATTTAAAGGGTGAGTGGAGATAATCTTTAGGGCAGCTCATAACCATCTACATATGAACATTTCATTTTAGGTTCAGTTGAATGATTAATTGTATTCTTACAAATTCTAGTTCTTTACAACTTCCTCTGATATACACGTTTCTTATATTCAATAACTAGATCTTTATTTACTCAAAGCATATAACTATTACCTTGTGAAATATTTAATACGTATGCTTTAAGTATTAAAAAAGTTGTTATAAAAAAACCCTTGTGGCCTAATTCCAATAAATAAAATCTTTGTTTTCGCTAATAGAGTAGTAATCTTCTTCTTCTTCTTGCTAGACCCTTTTCCCATTTACTTAGGGTGGGCCTTCCTTGTCCTTTACTTCAATAGTGCACGATTGAGTGCAAGGTCAGAATCTATATTTAATTACTTCAGGTCTTTCTGGATCTTCGTCAGCCAGGTGAACATGGTCTTCCACGCCCACGTTTCGTTGTTGGCATTTTGAGGGTTACTTTTACCATGTGATCTTCAGAACGTCTTATTATATGGCCAAACCACCTCAGTCGCTTCTCAATTTACTATTCAGATATTAGGGCCACTTTACAACTTCCTCTGATATACACGTTTCTTATTTTGTCCATCATGGTGACGCCCGTTGACCAGTGTAACATACGCATCTCTGTGGTGTGTATCAGATTTGAATGTGTTTTGTTGGTAGCTCAGGATTCAGAGCCGTAAAGCATTGCTGGTCTAACTGCCGTTTTATACACATTTCCTTTCACCTTCAGTGGCATTTTTCTATCCCATAGGACGTCTGTGAGCTGTCTCCATTTCAGCCATTCTATTCGAGTTCTATGTGTGGCGTCTTTGTCAATCTTTCCGTCAGTACTTATTATGGAGCCAATATATTTATATTGGCCGACTGATGGGACACATTGGCCGCCTATATAGGCGGCGGCTATATAAACTTTAATATCATCCGCTTTAGTTTTGTTGTCAAACAAGCATGACACATCTTCTGTCACCTGATTTTTAAGCCATTGCCTTCCAGCAGCTCCATCCAGTCAATCAAATCCCTTTAGAGTTCGGCTGCGTTTTCAGCTATTAGTGCAACATCATTAGCATAGAGAACGTTGTTAGAGTAATAATGTCTCCACATAATTTCATAATTCAAGACAGTTTATATACGAGTTTATTAAATTATCGGCATAAATTCACAGAGTGATGCCTTATCCCTGGCAAAGAAGTAGAGTATTATAAATAAAAATCTACTTACTATAATAAATATATGTCGAAATAAATCTTAGAAATAAATATTTTTTTAATTTAAGCCAACATTAATAATGTCACGTATTACAGTAATAGGGAAAACAATGTGTCAAACAAAACAAACAAGTTGCCAAACTTAGCGTATCCTTTAATTCTGACTTTATAACAAACTTAGTATCAACATGATTACAAAATAATAACAATAACAGCACTATTGTTACAAAATTAACATGGAAAAAAGGAGAACAACACTAACGTTTTGAACACAAGAATGTCGGGAAAGGGACGCCGGTCGAAAGCTCTTCACCAATATTTATCAAGCCATTGTGATGCTACATGGCTATGCTTTTATATTGGCGTCTAATACGGTCTATTATACAGCATTGATGCCATTGTACGTTTCAATGAGACTGTTCCGCCGAGTCAGCATGACTCCGAATCTCCTTTCCTAGTGCGCCGACCGGCTTTCTAGGAATTCCTTGTTTCCTATTGTTGGTTACTTGAATAATTGTGTAATCACCAGGTGTTGATTAATGTGTGAAGCTAATATTTATAGAATAATAATTACCCAAATCCTTTGGTAGTTCCAGTTTTACATATAAAATAAATGCTAAAATATCTTGGTTTAGTGGTTTTATTATATTTTTGTCGGAATAATATTTACTATCGAGATTTCATGTTAATTACTCAAGCCTAAGTCCTCTGCTTAGTGTCACTTTTTATGACTAGTTTTGTGTTCCAAAGCACTTAAAAAGACAAACCATTTTTTAATTTTAATTTTTATTGGGTAAAAATGTAATTATTATTAGAATACCGTCACTTCGAATCTTCATTAGACACTACGGACTAAAGACTTACGGTTTTGATTTCAAATCATAAAAAATCTTTCACATAATTTTCTGAACCTTCTTAATTATGCGATATTGAATCCAAAGAAATAAATAACTTTACCAATAATACTGAACTTTTATATGTACCTAACATTAATACAATAGACACAAAATCAAAACGTTATAAAATAGCTTAACAAAGTTCAAGTAACATTGTCATGTAAATCCTATTAGCAGCCGCAACGTTTCAACCTTTCGCGACATTATTTTCGTAACATCAACACGACTACCCCTCTGTTCGTGAGTGAGATTCATTTGAATAAAATGATTGCCTTTGTATTGTTCGGAGATCATCTTTCCGATTTTGTTTGCTTGCTAACAAGCACCCTATCCCTAGAGACATAAGAACTACAATTGTTAAATTTTTTAATCGTGATTTTGACATCGACTTTATACATTTCAACACTGTTTTTTTGTGTTTATCATTGTATTTGACATTTTTAAGAATAATGATTTAAGTTCGACACCCTCCTACTGATGTTATCTACGCTGAAATGGGAGTGCTTTTGTTTAGGTAATACATTATAAGTATGTACTGTTTTCATTTATAGTAATCTCTATAGGTCAAGAAAATGAATAGAATAATATCACATACAAAAAACCTTACAATACAACTTTTGATAACACGAAGACCTTACAAAACTCTGAACATAGGTACCACCAATGAAGTTATGCACCGATCTATAATAATATCCTCAGAGAATAAACCTCTTGCGAAATCCGTGGATAACATCTAATGGATATAATGATAACAATTATGTGGATTGAACTTGGCTACACTAAGCCGAGCCAAATTATAATATACAAATGAACGGGTGAGCAGAAATAACGAAACAGTTTATGTCTCGCCGGTTCCCACAGGAACGGTATGCGCCGGTGCAGCGCAGCGATATCGCTAGAATCGCTTCGTGCTGAAATATTTTATTTATAGTATTCAAGTATTCTTTATTTTATAAAACTTTTTGTGGGCTCCGGATTTCTGCATGTTTTCTAAACCATCGTATGGGTGAAAAAAAATATCTTTAATTGAAATGTTTTTTTTTTCTAAACTAAAATCTGCCTTAAGCGGTTTAAAGTTGGGCAATGGTCACAGCCAATAGAGGAATAAAACTTTTTTTTTTATAAAATTGAAAGTTTGTTTCACAATGCTATATTAAAAAATATAGAAAGGTACTCAATCCGTCCACAGTAATTTTGCAAATGTTGTTAGTGCTTAATAATCGCACATATTTTTGAATCAAACATAACAGTTAACTCAAATATGATAATAATGATTGTCCCTTAAAAAAGGTCCCACTGAATCATGTTAACCATATCGAACCAAATTTTCAAAGCTAAAGCTTACAACCCGTCTAACATTCAATCATGTGTGTCAGTTTATTTACAATTCTTCTTATCTAATTTTAAATAAAGTTAACAGAATTGACTTATTTAAAACAAACTAATAATGAACCTAATCAATATATTATCTACTTCACAGTTTTCCCTGTTCCGTAACAACAGAATATCTGTCGGCTGATATATTGGGGGCCTCGGCTTAGCCCCCGGCTGCTCCAAGCCGCTGAGGCTATGTCGCTCGGTTTTATGGGGAATTACCCTTGTTTTATGGAATAACCAATACATATACTACTCGGTAGAAAGCTATGAAATATCACTAACATAATTTAATGAGGTTTTTCGTTTTTAGAACCCAATATTAAATACGTTACGTATTTATTGTTTAGAATTTTTAATATTAATAAACTGAGTAATTAAAATCTTTACTGTTTGTTATTTTATGTTGTTAGTATTCGAATTGACTGTCTATTTAAACATTAAAATTTAAAGAAAATGTTGTTATTATTATTGATCATAACTATAAAATTGATTACTCGCAATGATAACAATGTAAATATTAAACAATTTTCGTAATTCTACATAGTTCTCAAATGCTAATTTAAGAGGGAGTCAGCTAAACCTCGCCCCAAAAAAACTCTTATATAAGGTCCCTCCGATCACTTTTAGGGAAGGGCCCCATATAAGTTGTATACATGTCAGACACACACACAAATGTTCATATGTGTGTGTCTTATATGTATTCACACGCACGCTACTGGTTTACGCGTCAGCCAATCAACTTAAGAAGACTTCATAAGGGAGCTCGCAAACACAAGATAAGTCATAAGCGAACTAACTATATGAGCAAGTTTGAAAAACAATTTCAGTCAAATTGTGTAATAAGATAACTATAATTCGTTTGATTTTTTATGTATAGATAAATTATAGGTAGGATTTAAATACCTACTACTTACTTGTTTCTTGTATCTTATGATCATGGCAAATGTCCGAAACATAATTTTTTACGATTTTTGAGATGCGAACTTTGTTATTATTGGGTTTTAACGCTGTTGTACTTAGTTTGCTTGTAAAAAATTATTAGCACGTTTGAAAAAATACAAGTATAACTTTAACCTAACCATTCCATTTTTTTTATTTATGTCGTCCAAACCTTCATGAAGTACTTATTTCATAGAGGCATTAAATTAAAGAAGTTTGTATTAGGCACGCTTCTCACGCACGCAACACTCCAAATGCGTTCGAGGCAGCTACTGGCTTACGCGGCGACCAATCAAATGCTGTAGGTATGACGTGACCATGCATGACAAGACATTATTTAAAAATACAACAGCTTTTTTTTTCTTTTTAATCCGTCATTTAATTGTGGCGTTGGGTGTGTATTTTTTAAGCCTTTTTTATTTTGTTTTATTTTTACTTTAATTTTTACCTCAATGGTTAGTTTGTTATTTTTATTTCTATTGACGTAACTGGGTACAATATGTATTGATATATAAATTATACCTCCGAATCACCAGAACTCTTACAATATTCGTAGAACAGAAAGGTTACTGTGTTTTTTCAAGTTAAACAATACTTATTTTTAGAAAAACCTTTTATTTTCAATAGAAAAAGCTACTACTTATCTAGCCTGTAAACTTCTAACAACCTGAGCAAACAATTTATTTTTAAATCTCAAACAAAATGTGATAGCGAGTCGAATCAATCTGGTGAACAAGATAAGTGTGTATGCGCACAAAAAGCGTAATCCGGCGGCTGTTCGCCAATCAGAGGGAAGGGCGGGGCCGCGTAACACGGCGGCTTTAAAAAAACGAACACAGATTATATTTACAAAGTCTAAAACGTGCGCCCGCGTGGGTGGAACTTTCTATAGCCTTGGGCTTTCTCGTGGGACGAATCTTGGTACCTTTTGTGAGTTATGTATACCCGGCCGATATGTGAAGCAAACCTAAATTATAAGTCGGCGTTATGCCTCGTTGATGGTCTGCGGTGTATTCAGTGCTTAGCATTGACGGATTATAGGTTAAACAATTTAGCTATGTCTAATATGACTTTCGATGTAACGGGAAACATTTCCGTTTAAGTAAAGTAAATTAGCGAATTTACTACACAATTGATAACTACATTAAGTGTAGGCGATTAATCCCTTGCTGGACTGGGAGACAGTGAAAAACTCTATTGTACCTGCTAATGTTTTTTTTCGACAAGATATCTATAACGAATATCTTTTAACGAGCAGGGATTCTGAATTTCTATTAGGTAGCTAGGTACACCTTTTACTGGAAATTAACTTAGAATAAACCAAATAACAACCAAGCTAATCGTAGCGCTTTCCTAAGTACTAAGATGCAGCTAGAGACTTTAGTTTCCAAAACAATCTAGCAACCGCCAAGAGAAATAATAAAGTAGGTGCCTCAAAATATTTAGAAAACCAGATCTAATAATCAAAAGAATTCTACAATGCAGTTAAAAGACGAAAACCATTTCAAATCTTATCGGAAAAAGATTCGCAAAAAATACCACTCTCTACCTATATTAAGATCAAACAGCAAACACTATAAATGGGTCCACAACATCGTATATATAAACAAAAAAAAGCACCAGGTACCTACACACCTGTGGCGCTTCGAATTTTGTGTTTGTGGTCAAGTGCAAACAGTGCGGACTTAGCTTTACAAACAACTGACAATCAATGGCCGAAACGTCGGGAGATTTGTGAATGAAAACACCGTTCGAGGCAACCTTTCGAAGGTGTTAATTTACTTTCTGATAAAATAAGAAGAAATCCTATCGCTCATAATAATGATTTGGATTCTTTCAAAATCTTCCTTATCGTAGGAATATTTTGTTAAAACAAGTTTGCGATGAATAGGTAGGTATGTTAAAAACACTTTTGAGGTTCAAATATCATTGAAAAATAGATAGGTACATTTAAATACGTTTAACAATACCAATATGTAGATTCTTATTAAAGAAAGTTAACAATGACATCAAAAGAAATGCCCGAAACAGATTGCACTATTTGCATTGTATCCTACTTACAGATAAAATTGTATCAGCCCATAGAGGTCTATCAATGAGGTTTCAATTCTTTTGTTTGCGCATTCATGGAATGTTATCTTCGTTTAACGTCGGTTAAGGCTCAAAGGGAACTCACATATTGATATGTGAACGTTCGAAAATAATCTTTAGTGCCTTGAGATAGGGTGCTTTAAAGATGTGTAATCGATTTTAAAGCACACACGAAAGAGGCCCGTGCGCAAACAAAGGGCATACAAGATAAGACGCACCTTCTATGTACCTATTTTAACATCCATTTTCTTTGTGGAAAAAGTGTTAATTATTATCAAAGCGGCGAGTTTTGTTTGGCGCGTGTAAAAGATAAATTTAATGCCTACTGCTAAGTTTGATATACTTACCTACCTAAGTTTTCCTATCTGTAATTGAATCCTTAATGGTTATATTGTTAGAAAATTACCAAAAAGATAAAATTTACAATATGGTATATATGTATAGCCGCTATTAAAAAACTTAAACATAAAGGTACATATAAAATGATTTTTTTTATTGTATTCTTGTGTCTAGAATTTCAGACATTAATTTTCTGCAAATGAAGGAAAGAAACCTAACTTCCAAATATAATTTTCTTTGTAAACTCAATGAGAATATACCTATTTGTAACATTTTTATTTTCATAAATGAAACTTTAAAATGGGTGAAGCCTTCTTAACAAAAAGCGTACCTCCAAATTTATCGAATCAACTCTAATAAGGATTGATCGAGATGTATTCATCTCGAATCGAATATCACTCTACGTGATGCTTGTCACTTTTCCTATCATTTTCACGATCTGTTGTCACAAGACTGCCTTCTGGCCTAGCGAACGTTTCAATTGTTCCACCGAATACTTCATATTAGCGGTTCTGAAATGGAGGATGTCCTAAAACCAGCGTCTATTTGTTGATACTCAACACCCCGACCATGGAATGCTCTTATCTCAAAGATTACCTACCTACCAGATAAGCTCGCCCAACCTTTGTATCTCTCTCGTCCAAACAATAGTTTCCTGTGTTACATCGCTTGGACAAATTACCTATGTGTTAACACTCGACGTGTTATATACCTACCCGTAAAAGGCAAGTTGTTGACTCAAAAACCTGCGGCTTGTGTGAATTTTTAAGGTTGGCCCGATTCCATTTAAGTGACGTGAATCGTGCAAAGTAATATGGGTTGAAATTTCATTGAAAGTTTAACTTATTAATGTGTCTTTGAAAGAAATCTTTATGAAGCTAGTCAAGCAGATTTTTATGGTAATGGAGGTCAAATGAGAAGTATTGCTGCAACTAATTTCATAGAATTTCACAATGTCATACCTGTTTTAATAAAAGGGTTGATCTTAACAAATTACGCACCATTAGAAGCTCGTATCATTAACATCAAACACATATAAATATTTTGAAATCCATAAAGTATCCTTGACCAGCAATACCTACCCAACGCCGATGATAAAAATAAAAAAATGCTTATTTACATAACGTTATAAATGATTGGCGTTAAATCGGCCGCTTTGTAGTCGAAAGAATCAAAGGAATGTTAACTTCATAGACGCCACTAATATTAACATGATCGAAAAAACCACTAGCCATAATCAATTCTGTGTCCTCGATCAGCTTTCTGAGTTATAAATGGCCACAATATCTGGTGGATGGCGTAGCGGCCGGTCGACCGGCGTTATGACAAAAGCCACCCGTACTATAAATAATCATTGTTTTCCACCCCGTGGCTCGTAAACATGAGCCAATGTGTTAATACAGAATACGTAGCTTCGTATATGTGACAGAGTGTTTTTGTTTGTGTTTTAGGTCGGGCGCACTCGGCGCAGTCAAAAGAGAGCGGCTCCCCGCAGAGTCGCGACCGTCGCGGCGTCGCCGAAACGAAACGCCCGGAATTTGGAATAAAATCCGTGCAATATATTGCACTTTGTCACTTTCATCGCGATTCATATGGGACTCGGAGAGTGCGCATTATAGTCAATTAGAATAAATTATTCTGGTTTCTTGTAGTTGTTATGAAGATCAAAACTTATTAACTTATATAAAGAGTTTTTTGTTTTTATATTAAAAAAATACATTCATCGAAAATATCTTCTTTCAAATAAATAGGTATTCTTAAATACTAAAAATGTCTCCAGTCAAATACAATTTGGCCGATTAGTCCGTGTTTTGCCTTATTACGGACATGCGCGGGCGTTGCGTGGCGAGCCACTGCCACTGTGTTACGCATAGTCCAAGAGACGGAGTACAAAGATAATTCAATTTATTAATTTCAGATATTAAACTTACATAAATGCAAGTCTCGTACGGTCTCGATAGACTAACTGAACGAGGCATTCGCTAATTGTGGTAAAAAAATGTTGAACTGAAAAATCAAACAAATAACAAAATCAAATAATGGAAAACTAAATAATGTCCTCATCATGGTGTTGGTCGTACGATGCCCACTGCTGAGCATAGGCCCCATGCCAGTAACCAATCATCCAATATTGACCATCGTCAAAAAATGTTTTAGTGTCAATAATTTCAAGGTATATTTTAAGTTACCAGGGGTTCTAAAAACGATAATTTTGTACGATTATAAGGACATGGGCAAAACTCATCTCTTGTACTCATTTACAGCTTCGCGCAAGTGTATTTATGTTAAAATTTAACCGATATGTTATATGGTATTTATCTAATAAAAAAAATATCAAATGAGAATATGTCAGGAGTAGTTTTTTTGAGCTATCCGAGGGACTACCTAAGTAATTTTAAGAATTTAATGTTTCAGCAAACTAATAGTTACGGTACTTTATGAATAAAGACGTGATAAACACTGCAATTTGTGCAACTGGATTTTAGAGACTCATTAATGGAATAAATGGTGCGTTCTGGGTGTTCAGGCTGACATTAATACCTGTAAATAGTTGTTATTCAAAGGTTGGAAGATGACGCACACACTACAATTACACATTTCATTATGAATATATATATGTAGAAAATAATTTTAAGTTTTAACACACGATGAAGTTTATTTCACTATAGGATTAATTAAACTGAAGTGTTCGTCTCTTACACTATAAAGACCACTTGGCGATACGTAATTATGGATGTAAATTCATTTATGTCTTGCGGGTGAATTAGTAATGATGGAAATCAACTCTTCAAACATACAATCAACTGTGATCATCGAATTTCGTATTTTACAACGCATGCGAAAATATTTCACTCACAATTTTGATGTATTGGATTCATGTTTCGATACATGTTAAGTGTCAATGTTCACAAACTTTTATTGAATTTAAAATATTAGCAGGAGCAAAAGGAGAGAAAGAAGATAGATAATTTTAAGTTTTAAATGTTTCAGAGTAAAAACTAATGGACAATTTCCATTGTATTTTATACACTTGTGTGTATAAATACAAACCTTAAGCACTGATCTCATAGGTAATCGACAATTATGCATATGCTTGCGCGGTCGTGTAAGAAAAAAAATACGTAAGAATGACTAATAAGTTGCTGGCAGCACGACTAAAGGTTATGGTAAAACACCGGTTTATTTTTATACCAGCACTTGCGTTGTGAGCTTTAATTATTAACTGCGCGCCTTCGGTATTAAAAATAATGAGTTTGTAGGGATTTTTTCAACCTTGCTATTGAGACTGCTTCCGTGATCGAATTTAATGTTTCTCCTTTTTTTCCCAAAGTGAGTATTAAACAGAAAGTACAGTATGCAGTCTTGTTTAACTGAATTTATAAATATGAAAAATAATGTACCATTCCATTAAGTAATATCATCGTCCAACCTAAACCATGGGAACCACTTCGCGAGGTGTCAATAGCTGTGTCTAATGATGCATGCAATACAAAACTTTAGAACGCAACAAAAGCTCAATATTAACCATACTTTAGAATATTTCGAACTTCTTTTTATTGTGAAGACCATTCCTCTTTTATTGTTAAATAAACCATAAATCCTTATAAAATGGTCACCTGGAATGGTGAATAGCGCTAGGACGGGTGCTTATGAGTTTTTATGGAAAAAAACGTCCTCGTTCGACAATAATTTTCGATCCTTTTGTGTGATCTAGCGCCTTGTAGGCGCTAAGGTCAATTTACATGATAATGACTCGGATTATTTGAATAAGTAATGCTTGTTTGTAGACTTTGAGCTTTCACGGACCGTCTTTTCTTTATAATATTCGTACGCAATATTTAATACTTTCTTTTAGGTCTTTTATTTATATTTAGATCTAGGTTTTATTTTATTTGAATTTTTATAGAAACGTTTTTTTTCATATTACATAAAATATCGGGGACATAATAATTTTATAGCTGGACCTAAGGGGGGGATTTCTTATAGAAAATACAAATGATTCGTGAAAAATGAAATTGAAATGAACAATTAAATTAAAAACAATTATTAATATTACTGCAGTTTCTTTAAAGATAGAATCAACATGGAAAAATGTTGTTTAGATATATAGAGAATTCGATCAAAGTTTGTTTAATTTTTTAAATTTAGAATTTTATTTTAATATAAGTTAAAAAAACTGCAATAAACTGAAAAGTAACTATTAAATCTTATGTTCTCTCAACAGAAAAACAAATGTGAAGAAATGGATCGACAGCATAGCTAAGTTTGAAATAGAAATCCAAGGCGTATTTTGATGAATGCGAAGTCAGTAAATTAAGAGAACATAGATTTAGCCAAAATTACGAACAGATGTTAAGGTACTCACTGTGTTCGGGCGCTAACAACTGCGATGATTGCTGATTAATGTTTATTTTTACGTATAAATTACTCGGCTGCGCGGCGGTGACTGTTGCGAGTGCAGTAAAAAACAGTAATTTATTAGTGGCGACTTCTCGTGTTGGCACTGGCTTAACGAGTGTGTGGCGTGCGGTGCGGTGGACAGAAAAAACTGGCTCGCTTGCTACGTAGCTCGATCAGTAGTGGCCTAAGGAAGAATAACCCCAGGAGTCGATGGGAGCTGCCACCGCTTCCGAACGGCCCCCGCACCCCGCGCCGCCTCCCGCCTGCCCGATACAGATCACGCATTCTACGAATACCTTTAACCACGGCACCGGCGACCGCCAGCCGTCCCTTTCACTCCAATGCTGGCGCTGTTGCAGATGCCGCTGCCCGCGCGGGACGAAGGAGCTCTAATGGACATTTCACAGCGGACGACGCTTCCTAAGTTCACCAGCTAAAGGTCACACAGGCTAAGCGAGCCGAATGACGCAGCGTGAGCGTGGAACTCGGCCGCGCCGAAGTAGCTGCGCGTGCGCAACACCGGCAGCGCCCACATGACCGACAGTTTCGCTTCGAGCGATGCTCGCGGAAAGCTACTCGTCTCTTTCCCTCGCGCGCCGCAGCTCCCGCTTCTCGCTCGCGCAACGACGACATGGAAAAATGTATCTAGTTCTGTAGAGGAGACGCGGAGTGCAGTAGCAGTTGATTTTTTTTTCGTTTCAATAAATTTGTGGTTGTTCGTCTCGCTTAAGCGCGCGCCTGGGGCGCCATCGAGCGAGACGGTAGATTGCCACCGGGTTACGCCTTCCGCGCGTTCTGGTTATTAAGTAGGTTGGCGTGGTATTAGAGCCTCTGTGTACTGAACGGGTGCATGTATAAAACATAATATTGTCGTAAATACGGCCTGTTTGCGGCTGGCCGGTTATTTATGTGCGCCCGCGGCTACCGAGCTACGCGCCGCCTCTTCTTTATGTCTTATTTATTTCTATACATCCCTCGAGGATTGTATCAATGTGTGGATACCTTTACCCGTTCTTATTATTTATTGTAAATACAACTGTAATAAAAAAAATGATTTAAACACCCAGCAGTAGAATGCTTAAAAATAAAATAAAATAAAATATAACTTAATAAGAATTGTTATTAAAATATTTACATAGTAGATATGTTACTTAATTGATAGCGTCATTCTGAAAATCTAAATTCTGAGCAGTTTTAAGGCTAAATTATAATATTCGTAAACATTCGGTTAAATACGTTAAGCATATTAAATTTAAATATAGTTAAATTTTAGAGAAGTCTAAAAAAACACAATATTGCCGTTGAAGCTAGAAAAAAAAGAGACTTCATAAAAAATAAACCGCTTAAAATTAGCACCTATAGCTAGCTTATAGCACCTATAACCATAAATATATACTGTGCTATAACTTACCCCTTACCTTATACATCATACATTATAAGTGGTGCATAAATTTATAAGTATTAATAACATTTGGAGTCCAAGAGTTGTGTATGTTGTTTTAAATGTAGGTACCTACTTGCTTTAGATTTAAGTAAAAAAATAAGTTTCATAGAAGAACTCAGAGCGTCATTTAAGCGTGAGCGTATTATACTCTATCCCCTCTTTTAATAAACGAGTAATAACCTTAGACTAGTTACGTCGTGTTTTATTCATATCACTCAAATAAGACATTTGCATTTGTTGTCATTCAATGAACAGAGACAAAATATGGAGTACAAAAATAATCCAAGCTCATTCATCGTTTATTAATACGGGGGTATAAACATAAATTCTGTTCACCTACCTACCTATAAAAGACGAGGATGGAAAACTATCACACAAGAAAGAGGACTGTCGTTGGTCGGAGTGACAACAGCAATACAATCCAACCAATGACAGAAAAGCTATCGTCGGCAACGCACGCTTTCGCATAGTGTTGGGTAGGACACGATTTGATAAAGAGTTTGTGTAGCCTATTTTTTTGAAGCTTTACCGAGCTTCAGTACACCTCGTCTCATTTGAAGTGAGAGTATAAAGATAACATTCACTAAATGAAATGTAATGCCTTGCTATCTCTCAGTCTGTTGTTTACCTACCTACGGATAGTGAGTGAGTAAGAAGATATAAAATATGAAGTATTAAATTTAAAAATTTTGAGCGGCTTTACATTTTGACTTCATTTCCGGGACAAATGCACCACCTCTTGTGTATCCTACTCAACATTACTACCCTGAAAAGAGTACGCTCATTAGTAACTATACCTCGTCTTGCCGATTAGCTTAAACAAATGAGATTTCCTTCACAAAATATTTACTGATACCTACGCACACTAACATGACCCACACCTTAACTTTTTCCCATTTTTCTTAAATTACCGAAAATTTAATATCGTAGTCCCAGTAATCGATGGAGAAAGTAGGGTAATTGTCAACATAATTTCAAATTTTTTGTTCCTGTTCTTATCTATTTTATTGTGTGTGTACTAAATTAGTAAATAAATAAATAAATAAACATATTGATCCTATATTTATTGTTTTTTTTAGATAATATCGAACACGACATATTATTGGAAAAAAAAAACGCAGCTAGTGTATTCGTCTTTAAATTAAACTTAATAATAGTTCACTTTAAACCTTAAAGACACCACCACATTCGTCCTCTATTACGAGATAACTTTATTTTGTATGAATATTGGTGACAATGACAATAAAATGGTTGAGAAACAAAACAACATAGTTATTATCTTTATGAGAAAAACAGCCCCATGAATATGTAAGTTTGTTTCCCAAAAAATAAGTACTTCAGTACAACATTTATCAAAGGACTAAAGAGAATTAGCTACACAATATATCTATAGGTAACTCTATGGGAACAAAGTTCCCATTTGACTATCTAGTAAGTCTAAAATGCAAATGGAAAATATCATTTACTACTAGAAAAATTACTCATTACGAATACTGCGAAAGCACATCTTAAGTTTATATTATTTACAAAATATCACGGATATCATTAATTCGATTAGAATTTCCTTTCCTTTCCAAATTAAATTATTACTTTTTGGCAAACACTAAGAGAAAAACTGACCCAATCAGAATATCGACTGGAACATTTTTCAAAATTTCCATTTGCATTTTGAAAATTGCGGACTCTTTCATATTTTGAATTCTTTTTTATAATTTTGAGAATATCCACGCTTTAAATTGGTAACAAATAATCACACGTGAAATTAAAATAATTAAACTAATACATTAAAAAACGGCCAAGTGCGAGTTTAACTCACGTGGAAAATATTCCGTTCGGAAAAATATATATTTTTAAACCTAATCTAAATTTGTGTGTAGTAATCGTAGATAGAATAGTTCACTATAAACTGACACGAACCTACTCACTTAATACGTACTTGTTTAGAGAGTGCCAGCTTATATTGGACGTAAAAGGAACCAAAACCAGGCATACTATATTTTTATAGGTTTTTCTATAATAGCGCACGGGTTCCCTTCCATCCTACAATCTGGAGTCCTTTAAGAGAGACGTGAAGAAGAATTTTAGCAGGCCGGCAAGGTGAGGATGGTTGGTGTGGCAGTTTATAACCGCTGTACCAGCTATCTTCGCGTTTGGACTTTATCACCACTTAATATCAGGTGGGGTAGAGACATTTGCCTACCTGGCTATAAAAAAATCAAGAACCAAAAAGCTAAACATAGTTTTTTTAAAATACAGCTACAATCCATAGTTTTTTAAAATTTCTAGAATTTTATTTCGGAAATAATATTTTTTTATAGCGGCTATACAGATAAATTTGTATCTTTTTTCTTAAATAATACTTAAACAAGTAATTAAAAAAAATAAAAAAAAACCTTCACATGAAGCCCTTTCATTTGATATATGACACGGTACAGTTAGCTAAATATTAATTTTCTAATTCACCCCCCAACAGTAACCCTCATAATCGGAATAAATTTCTTTACTTCATTCCTACGTGTTTGGGTACATGGATGTGCCAAATTTCAGCTAGTTCGTTCCAGTAGATTCCGAGGAGTGCATAAAACAAATGTTTTTCTATGAAAATTTGAATTAATAAAAAAGAACAATATTAAAATTCTATGAAGCAAAACTTGCATTGATTCAAATAGTGCAAAATTGGACAGACATATTTTTATGGAAATATACTCTCACAACCTCTCTGACAGAAAAACCTCAAAAGAAATTAAAAGATTGAATGTGGTCAATAAGTAAGCCATTTTAATATAAGCAATGACTACAATTTCCAGAGCAAAAGAAAATAAATTAACGGCTGCCATCTTATCACATATTCAAAATGTAATTTACAACGAATTCAAGTAAACAATTCGTATAACAATGTTAGGAAAAGACAATGTATTGTTGCCATTCATAACTGACAATCATCCATGAAAACAAGCATGAAAACAAATTAGAAAAGGCATTGTTTCTTAAATTACGAGCCTTTATCCAACACTGTGGGTATTTCATAAACAATTATTTCCATTGTCTCTTTTATACTTATAGATTTTGTAAAATACGGATAGTGCTAACAATAGCTACCTACTAGATTTGTGCTCGATTTTACCTAAGAGCAGGAAGTCTCTTTAGATTGGAACCAATTCTCACTAAACATAATATAAAATTACTCAAAGGTAGTATTTTTCCCGAATCTGAAACATTCCTGATAAAGATGTTGCTTCTAGTAAGACGTAAATCTACTAGTATTTTAAAAATTGAAAGTTATATTGTATCAGACAGATTATTTTATAGATAAACAGGTACCTATGGATCAAATAATCCATTGACTCTATCCTCTTTAACAATCTGGAATGCATGATTCTTTATTTAACTAAATTGAAAGTTCAATCTGAATATTATCATTGAAAAAGTAACAAAATCTAAATCCTAAGAGATATCAAAACAGGTCCTTGATCAAATAGCAGATTGGTTCAACTCTGGATTTGTGAAAAGTGAATTTTGTCACACAGTATTGGGTTGAAGACACCATTGTAGCAACCACCGTTGTCCTAAACATGGACTGTGTAGCTAAAAAAACTGTCAACAATAGCTTAACGGGCCCGTAGACACGCGACGTGAAGAAAAACACAAATGGCACAATGACGAAAAAGCAATGAGCCTTCACGGCTCTAAACTGACAATCAATACAAAACCAGACATCAAAACATATTAAAGGGGCAATTGTTTTCGAAATTGGACGGCTTTATCCATCGCTGCGGGAAGCTCGTAGTGTCATTGTCACCCGTGGACGGAACCAAATGTTTGCTTACAAAATTGGGGGGACTTTTATGGCAGAAGGTGTTTGTACCTTTGTCGCCTGATGAATGGTCGAGCGACCACACTAGACGATGATGTGCGTTGCTAATTCGTACATTTATACCTGTCGAACGTGTCAAAAATGCAATCATGTTTTCGTTTTTAATTTTGTGAGCGACCGCTAAACCGTTTTGTTGGGTAACAATGTTACTTTGAATTTAAAGAAACCGTTTACGGCAATTTGTTCTAACGGTTTATTAATAAAATTAAACTTTAAGAAACAGTTAGTTAAGGTAGTTTTTGTTGAAAATACTAACTCTTGTACACCTTTTTTGAATTTTAAAGAGTCTAAATCTATACATAAACTCTATGCCCTAACGTAATATTATTTTTATCAATTAAGAGTTCAGAGATCGTCGTCGCAAAAAGATACTCTGATTCTAATAGCAATATAATTTACGTGAACCATGGAAAATATTGGAAATTACACTAAAACTAATTACTCTTGCTTAGTTTATACCTGTTGCACAGGTACATCATAAAAAAATTCCTACAAACATCATTCCTACAAGTAACTCACGGTTTACTCACAGTTTACCGTAGATATAGTAGATATATACACAGTATAATAAAAGTGGATATAATTAATATGAAGGAATCATAATTACTTTGATCGATCTTTATATTTGTGTATTGTTATGTCGGTCAGGTCGCTAAGAAGCGCCAAATATTTGTAAAATCAAAGTTGGGAAAACAAGTAGCGCGTTGATGTCCTTTTCATGAAATTTTTACGTTGATCCAAGTTGCGTACATTTAGAGTTGGTTTACAGAGTGGATTAAATAAGGCATGGATTCTTATAAATATCCTTAGGATGTATATAAAATAATAGAAGCTTTTGAGAAAAGTTTAATTTAAATTATTTTTTTTGTATGAATATTCCCTGTTATATTTGTTATGTATTACAAATTGTGTGAAAATATAGCGTAAAAATGTTTAAAAAAATGCATCGTTTTCTATTTTGCGTACGGAGAATCTAATAAGTTCTATACAACAACGTTTTTCACAGTTTTTATATAACTGCTTAACTATAATTTTCAAAATTTATACCATCTTATGTGATCGTTGTAATGTCAGATAAGACAGACTTCAATCTTATTTTTTTCAAAAAGATTTACTTAATCCAACAAAGCTATTTCAAAACCATTGTTACAATATTTTTATGTGAAAAGGGCAAGCAAGCTTTTTTTACCGCCTCATCGGGAGGGTACATAGGTTATGGTACCACTTACCATCATAAGCGATAAAAAAATCACTCGCAGCGTTTCCTACCCTGATCCAATTCCCTACCACGAGGAGCCCGGGTATCTTACTCACTGACAGAAATACAACACCACCACAAGATATCCCCCACGACAATGGCTAACTAGAGCCGACGTCTGAGTCACAAAGACGCCCTTTAGTTGAGCGAACCCCTCAGTGTCTAGTGGTTTTAGTGGTCTAGGGGCTCCAGACGGAGAGGAAACTTCCCCCGTGGGGAGATGCCATCCGCCTGGAATACCTCTAGAGGCACTCGCTAATTCTCGGCTTGAGGTCCCCTTAGGATTTCGCCGTCCCCAAACCCAATGACGCTGTAAAGGTCATCTGCGACCAACAGCATACACACTGAAAAAAAAACCACTACAAGTTTACTATTAACATAACAAAACAACATGACTTCCTAACAAACGAACAGTTAAATACATCGGTGAACGGAGATTCGATATTATCGCCAATCGACAAACATTACAGCAACCGACATTCGATACCTACTAGATCGGAACAATCGAATAGCGAATTCGAAAACTCGAAGTAGAATGGAAACTGTCCGTGAGTATACAAGCTACCGGCGCCTTTTAAGGCAACAATCTGTTTGAATTAAGTGGGTACTGTTATAAATTACATTGCATTAAATCCATAATAATAGACAATAAGTTTTTATAGTGCGCCTGTACTAATAAAGTTGCCTTGCGATATATTGTGAGACGTCTGCTTCGTTGGAGAGTACCAACGACGTTCACGTTTTTTTGTCCTAATGTTTATATATTTTTTTATCTTTATCCGACAAATGACTACACCCCTCCAGATATTAAGTGACGGTAGAGTCCAGACGCAAATATAGCTAGCTAGTACAATACTGACGATACGAGCATACGAGCGAGTGCTTGATTTAAGTAGCAGCAAACATATTGAGCAAAACTACAGACAAATAAACTTGCGCAGTAAATGTTTTTGTATGTTTAATTGCTACTAAAAAGGCTTCCTCGTTGGTTAGTCGATGTTCAAGAAGCTTACTGGGGTGTACCTATACTATCGCTACAGGTGCCCATGCAGCAGTAATTACTTATTATTATTTTTGATTTTTGGGGCTATGCAGTTCTAATGGGACAGTAGTTACTGCGACCTATAAGATCTATTGTGACTCGCCACCAAGTTAAAGAATCTCTTTTGGCCCGACAGCTTCCAAGAAGCTCAAAATCTTTCTGTCTTTTAGAGATTTGATTTCCTCTGGGCGTAATATATACCGTCCCGAATGAATATGAAGTTTCGTGGATGAGAGGCCCACATTCACATAGAAGGAAAAAAGAAGGTATTTTGGTGTTTCACCCTCCTGATTGCAGTATCTGCAAACATCAGTTTCAGTGTGTTGATGTCTGTTGAGTTTTACGTGTCCAGTTAAGGCTCTTATAGCACGGGTGTTCGGCCTGCTCAGTTTTATTAACTCAACAGTCCGTTTTTTCGAGTAGCTCTCTATTCTATTTAGCGTGCTCTAATCCTGGTTGGTTTATTTTTTTTCGATTCGCTTAGAAGGTCGTCATTAAGAATTTGCATAGCATGGTTTGTAGGCATGCCACAGCAAGGTTCTGGTCCCATTTGTTGCCCCTGTATCCCTGCTCTTGCTAATTCATCAGTTTTCTCGTTGCCGATTATGCCTGAAGTAAGGAGCCATGGAACCCTACTGACAGAAACACAGCACCACCCAAATATAGTGTTATACCTGTGGTCTTCTGTAAGGTGGATGGTAATTACCTAGGTGGGCGCTCCAATTCGAGCTATATATCCGCGCGATGGGCATAATCTACCTCTAAAAAGTTTACAAGATTTTATTCAAATGCAGTGCCAACGGGATACACAAGCACATTGTACCATCATAACCACTAGACTTTTATTGACAAGCGTTATAATACCAAAAGTTGAGCCGACACAAAGACACTGCGTTCAATAGGTGGAATTTAAGCCCCGACAGTACTCCACAGTTCTCACAGAGTCATGAGAATGCTCTTTACAATCGATATTCAAAAAAAGGACAGCATCGATGTCTCTGTTGTCAACGAACGATTCTTTCGGAGATCAACAAAGCGACGATAACTGCATTATACACCTTATGTAAATAAGTTTTAAGCTTGCTTTCCCGTAGCCAATCTGGTAATTTTATTGTTCCGTTTCGACTGGAATTGCGTCAGCGACCAAAAAGACAAAGCATGAACCGATCGACTGGTATTGTCGGCTAATGATGAGCTAAAATATTATTTTTAAATAGCCGACTCATTTAATTGAAGATAGACAAACTTCGATGTCTTTCATACTGTGTTAAGTTCTATTTATAAACCAATATTTTATATAAAAGTAGATATGGATATTCCTAATTTAGATAATTATTTCTTTGGAAAAGATGTTATTTAAAGTAGATTAAGATACAATATTTAAACATTTCATTAACTCTCGACATTATGAGTAAACTAAAAACTCAAACGTTCTTTTCCAGCGAGATCCAAACTAGATGGGGCCATAGAGTAAATAGACTAGTTTTTCGTCATCATGGATACATCAATTCAGTCATCCGTTTTAATGTGTTATATTATTCCTGTAGTTTTAATCATGTTCAAGTTATTTTTAATAATTATCACAAGTACTATGTACACTATTACTCAACAAGACACAAATTTACAACACTAAGGTCCGTGACGAAGCTTACTAAAACTACATATATTTATGTCTTTAAAGGCCTCTGTACTCTTTATAATTTATATATTTCATAAGTCAAAATTGCTTACAGAGAATGATGTTGGGTATTTTTTATAATAAAATTCGTGTGTATTAATGTATTTGTCGAAAATATAGATGATTTTAAGCTATCTGAAACAATAATTTGCCAACCAGAAAATTGTGTTTGGTATATAGCAGAGCCACGTCTTTTTCTGAAAAGCAGCAATGCATTCGTAGCCTGAACTGCAATTTTAATAACTTAGAACAATTTATTAGCTAAAATAAATATGGATTGCGATGTTGTGGTGTTGTCAGAGTGTTGGCTTTCTGAAACTACAGACATCCCAACTCTAGCAGGTTATAATTGTTCTAAGACCTCCCGTAGCTATAATGAGAACGATGGGGTAGTTGTTTCTACAAAAAGTCAATATGCTTTTAAGATTGAGAAACCCCTTGTTTTGTGTGCAAATTGTATAGTGCCTAAATTAGGAACTGATACTGCTATAGTTTCAAGATGTGGATACTTTTTTACTCTCTACAGTTGAGTAATTGAGTCTCAAAGAAAATAAACAGATTTCGGTGGATTGTGTGAACGCGTTCTTTGCAAGTGTGGCTCAAACTTTAGCGGAAACAATGCCAAGTAATGTAGTGCCACTGAGAACTGAGCGCCAATTTTTACAACCGTGTATTGATAGATATCACCCAAGAAGAGATAAAATCTACTATTATGCAGCTGCGGAGTGATTGTGCACCTAGTTGGGAATTGATTTCTGCCAGGGTTTCAAAAAGCTGTATTGACATTTTAACTCCACCACTCACAGATCTCATAAGTCGCTGTTTAAAAGCGGGATTCTATCCAGAGTCACTTAAGAAAGCCATACTGCATCCAATTTTTAAGGCTGGTACTGGTAATAGTAACTGCTTAAACACATAAACTATTGGCGGAAACACAGTATGGGTTTTGGGCTGGGAGATTTGTGAAAGATGCAGTGCATGATTTTACTGACTTTCTAGTTAGAAAATTAGATAGTGGACAAAAGTGTCTAACAATATTTCTAGACCTTCGTAAAGCGTTTGATACTATTTATTTACCGCTTCTAGTAGATAAACTAAAGACTTTGGGTATTCGAGGGCAACAACTTGGTCTCTTTAAGAATTATATGTCTAACCGTGTACAATGTGTAAAGATTGGGAACCTCAACAGTAATGAGCTACCGATAAAATATGGCGTTGCCCAAGGGAGCATAACTGGGCCTTCCCTATTTCTTTGCTACATAAATGAACTATGCCAGTTAAACTTGAGAAACTGTAGGATAATTTCATACGCAGATGATACTACACTTACCTTCGGCGGAGATACTTGGGATGATGTTTATACAGTGGCTCACGAGGGATTTAACCATGTTCTGAAAAAAAACTAAATGTATTGCCTTTTTAACTTCGCACTTTTCCTCCTTCCGTTATGCAAAATACTATCATTGCTCATACCTGTTTATATCCTCCGTAACCTTCATATAATTGCGATAAAATCAATAGCGTTACGAGCATAAGGTATCTTGGCATGACTATTGATAGAAATCTCACATTTGTAAAGCATATTCACACAACGTCGCAAAGAATTACCAAACCTCGATATATATTCAAAGAATAGAGACATGTGGCAGATTTTGAAGCTATACTGTACAGTCTATACAGTATATCTTGCATTGGTTCAGTCGGTAATTTCATTATGTATAACTTCATGGGGCGGAGCAGTAAAAACTAAGTTAATTGAAATCGAAAGAGCCCAAAGATTAATATTAAAAGTAATGATATTTAAGCCAAAGCTATATCCCACTACCGATTTGTATGCTGAGGCAGGGATTCCATCTGTTAGGAGGCTGTACATACTTCAATTCATTCTTAGACAGGACAGCATTCTGTGACACCATATACATCTATTATCTCTGTCAGTAGAAGGCATTTTAATGTTGTCGCTCCTTTGTACTTCCGAACATCTTTTGCGAGGAGGTTTTTTTGTTATCAAGGTAGTATAATTTTCAAACAAAATCATAGACATTTATTCAAACACAGAAGTAGAATCCAGGCGAAAAAAGAAGCCGAGAACATACTTATATATAATGAAATTACACTAGAATCTGTAAAAATATACTAAGTCACAAATATACACACAATCCAATTTTTGTCAACACATATTCTAACCACAAACCTGATTTTCATGTTATAAATAATTACTTATTTCATTCAAACTTAAGCAGATTTGGTATTGGGATTACTATAGAGTTTTAATAATTTTGCAGGGATATGGGCTGGAGGCCTGGTGTTCTATTATACAGGCAGTTTACTGCCCAGTTCGGAAACCAGTCTCTCCACAGTAAATTACTGTAAAAATATATGTTGTAAATACAAACAATATGTCTGTACCAAAATATTTGTATTGTGGTGAGAATAAATAGTCATTATTATTATATTATTATTAATTGCAACCGCTCAGCAAGTTGGTTAGATACTGGTTCCGCACCTAAACAATGCCCGAAACGAAAACTGACCCCTTAAGAAGTGATGGTCACTGTTTGGTGGTCTCGCACCGGTTCCATTCATCACAGCTTCTTACCAAACGGGATGTGCATTACTGCAGGTGTACTGTGAAGAGTTGAACACAATGATGGAGAAGCTCACTCATCTCCAACTAGCTATGGTCAATCGTTCGACTCCGCTGCTCCTGCACGACAACGCGTGATTTCATACTGCACAGCAGACGGTCTCAAAGTTACAAGAGCTGCGGTTGGAAGTTCTCCGTCATCCACCGTACTGACCAGACCTTGCGCCTACAAACTTCTCCTTTTTCCTGAATTTGGAAAACTTCTTAGGAGGAAAAAATTCAATAACAAAGAGGCAGTTCAAAATGCCTTTGAAAATTTGTTGTCTCCCGTCCAGCAGACTTTTTCAAAAAGGAAATCAATAAGATACCACTACGTTGGCAAACATGCATTGATTGCATGCATGGATTGCATTTTGATTAATAAAAATAAAAAATAAAGAAAAAAAGGGCATTAACTTATTTCATGAAAAACGGCAATTTCGTAGGTAAAGACCTAATACACACCGGGTTTTATGGTGACGCCTACTCGCGAGGTACTATTCACTCCCGGGTTCGAATACCAGGAGGGGCGAATGTTAGTATGATGAAAATGAGCATATTTGTACCTTAGCCATAAATGTTTATACATATATAATATACTTAATAGTGTGTGATTTTTTATATTTTATTTTGTTATCCGAGATTCGAACCCTGATTATATGACGTAAACGCTGTAAATTTAGGTGTCTTGTGTATTAATTATAAACCGCTTCTCTTTGCGTCGATTGGGAGAAGCAAGATCGATATCTGGTCCTGAACAATCGAATGGTATGCCTTAATCCATTACAATGAATGTATCTACTAATTGTTCTTACAGGAAATTTTACACAGCTTTGACGAGTCTGATCATTGTGGAACCTAAGCATACGAAAATTCCAGAATTTTGACATAAATTCCAGAATTTCGGAGCTGAGGGATTTGCTGTTGTTTTTTTTTTGTTATATATTATAGAGGAGTTACGGGGGGCAAATGAGCAGATGGCCATAGACATCTTCAACACCAGGAGTATCACAAATACGATGCCGGCCTTTAAAGAAGGAGTACACTCTTTTTAAAAGTTTTCGGATCGTTGATCCGAAACACTACAGGCGACAATGTATTCCACAGTTTTATCGTACGTCACGCATCAAGATTATTGAGATGAAATTTTTGTCGCGATGTACGACGGGGAAGAGCAGCAGCTGGAATTAATCCAAACAATTCCTTTGAACACTTCCCGTGGAAATCAGTTATAAGTCAGCTTCTCAAAGATGAGGAGTAGAATATAGACGATAAAGTGAAGGTAGTTAAAACGAAAAGTATCTCTATCGCACTACCTATTTTCTACTTACCTACTTTGTCTTTGGTCAGCCAACCTAGGACGAGTCTCCACGAAAATTTAACTACCATAATCGTTGATTAAACTTGCTATACCTTACTGTATCAAACTAAAGTTTAATATTAGGTCTTTTAATGCAAACCCCACTATTTCTGATCAATCCTATATCACAATTAAAATATTTCTTTATGTTCTTCTGCAATATATAAAACTACAAAAGGTTGATTTTTCTTCAAACCCTTTTACATTTTAGTCATGTTTGTTATTTACAACTTATCACAACTTAGGTTTTATAAAAAATCAACATTTTGTTTAGCCGAAACCATATCTTAGCCCTGCATCGCCACTTTATCACAAAAACAGAGGACGAATATTTGCAAAACTTAAATTTACAAGAACTCTGTATCGATAATATTCGATCGATTAACGATTCACGGAATGCTTATTCGAATTGTACCAAATGATAAATGTCGCTAATCTAAAATCTGCCACCGGATTCTTCGTGTCGCACAGGTAGTCATAAACCTTATTAAATCATTATGTCTTTTTATAAAACAATAATTTTTATGAGAGTCGCAAATTCAAAGAAACGACACAGTAGAACCCAGTATAAGGTTACGTATCGTAATTTTTATCAAATTAAGTTGTTAATTAATTTACATCGGAATACGTTTTCGTTATTTGTATGCCCATACGGTTTAATGAAAATTTACACTTATTGACACTTTCGTTTTCCTTTACTTTTAATGTGTTGGGCATGAACCAAGAATTCCGTGGCAATCAGGTAATAAAAACCATGGCTTTAAAACGTTAGGTTAAAATATTTTCATTTGTAATCGTGTAATTTTTTCCAACATTTAACTAAACGTGTCGTTTATTTTATATCATAACAGAGAAGTTATTTCATACCTTTAAACAATGTTAGCTATTATTTTACACCAACATGCCTGATAGTAAAAGTTTTGTCTTGTAATAAGTTTATTTCCACCCTTGTCACAAAGAAACCCAGTTATTAATCAGAATGCGACATTAAAAGATAAAAAAAGATTAGTTTTAGGGTTCCCTAGTCCTAACAAGGAATCCTTATACTTTCGTCATGTCCATCTGTCTGTCCGTCCCCGGTTTTGCTTGGAGACTCTAAGCACTAGAGAGCTGTAATATTTTCGAGGTATGTGTATCAATCATAGCGACAAAATGGTAGAATAATTTTATCAAAACGGAATCAATATTGAAATGAAATTCTCGAAAAAGATAGATTTTAGGACCGCACCGAATCAAATCGAACCGATCGCAAACAAACAAAAAAACAAAGCCCATGCAAGCATTCGGCCGCCGAATAATTGTGTTTTACAATCGATGCGAATAATAAATAATTCAATTTTGGGGTCCGAACATTAAATTACTCTGTTGGGACGTCACCGTCTATTTTAAACTGGGGTATTCTTTATGGCGTTCGTTATAGAGGTTAGTATAGTTTGGATGCAGCGACGCTGAACGGCATTGATAACATGTTGGCGACAATAAAAATGCAAATGTCCAACAACGATCTTATAATTTACGGCGTCGGGGCTAAAACAATCTGGCCGGCTGTTAGTTGCTGACCGTTTTATGAGGATCCCTCCTTAAGCTACTTGATTCATTTGTCGGTGTTGAACTACCAATTTTATTGTGCAATTTGCAGGGGTCTAATTAATTTGCGTGTAGGTGTATTGTTGATTTCATTTAGTAGGAATACGTTGTTGTAGTTTAACTGCGGGAAACACAGAATCAGAATTACTTATGGGCCTCATAATACAGAGAATAAGGCTCCACATTGACACAGTGTTTAATATTTCGGAAAAGTAAAGCTTTAGTACGATTCACTTATAGTTTCGTCACGTCCGTCCGTCCCAAGTTTTACTTGGAGATTATTAGCATTAGAGAGCTGTAATCTTGTGGAGATATGTATATCGATCACTCTAACAAAATGCTAGATTTTTTTCCCCTGCGTTTAACCTGGGGATATTTTTTTTTCTTACCTCATCGTGTGGGATATCATTGAATAGGTCTTTTAAAATTGCTTAGGTATTTCTCAGACTACTTTTCGATTTAGGGATCCGTTTGCGAAATAATAAACTTTAAGTGCAATTTTGTTCGAATAGGGCGTCCCCCTCCCATCTAAAAGCTAAATTATTGGTTTTCAAATTATTGTAAATAGTGCTTTTCGTGAAATTTTAAGGAAAAGTATAACGGTTAAAATAATTTTGCTATTTTAATATTAATTGTCGTTCAATTTAGTATTAGAAAATTTTTATTTCTAAAAATTCCTTAGAAGGACGTATTTAAAGTGACTTAGACTAAATATTTCATTAAAATATTCTTTTTCCAAAATATATTGTGGTGACGACAAGTAACTACAGAATCCTACACAGCGCGCGGCACGTCACGTACTTGGCCGGTTTATTATAAAAAGTATATAAGCACTGGAAAAGTTCGGCGGTTATACCACATCATCCCCGTTTCAGTGGATGATCGCTTCAGATAAAGGTATCATCCCCTTCCCAGTGGATGATCGCTTCAGATGAAGCTTGTAAGGCCCTCCTGGTCATAAGCATGAACTACGGGTGTTTTAGTCAGTAGGAGTCTGACATAACCTTGCAGCCGGCTGTAGGGTATCCACGAGGATTTCACAACCGCTCCCCCGCCTAGGAGGAAACAAAAAAAATCGGCGGTTATCATTCGGATTTAAAATAATAATAATATCGAATTGATTTTGAGTTTAAGATGCAATTTGACTTTGATTTAGGTATTTTAGTTGAGATACGTAGATTGATATTAATTGGTTTTTCTAATTTCCGATATAGAAAATCAAGACCCATGTTCAAATATATTGTGGTAATTACAGGCAACTACGGAACCCTACACTGCGCGTGGGACGACACTCACTTTGCCGGTTTTTTTATATAAAATTCATATTTTATTTCGCGAGCATCTTCATAATATTGATTATTAAATCAGTAAATTTCCATTGCTATAAAAACTGTAAAATGTACCAAAGATTCTTCTATATCTTATTTCCTTCCTTATCAGTAACCAGATGCTAATACCAGCTGTGTTTTAGTTTCAAAAAAATCACTTTGCATGCTATTTAATGCATGTATTATGCAAATTCGAGTCGATTTTCATTCTTCGAGTATCAATAAATTGTCAGAGGCGAGACAAATAAGTCATAACATTGGGAGTTGAGGAAAGGACAAGGTCATTTTTGTGTGTTTTTTTTCACGTTCTTATTTAAAACAAGATTCGACATGTCTCGATGCAAAAAAAATACCTAACAGTTTTATGAATATGCGGCGTTGGCTATAAAGACTGCTGAAATGTCAAACGTAAAAATTCCGATCAACTTAGATGGAAACTAATGGGTACCCACGACTTGGTCTAAATGTAATATCTGGTAACATTAAGACCAAGTCAAAATTCATCTCTTATTTCATGTCCTTCAAATTATATTTCGCGGAAAAAAGTAGCCAATAGATAACCAGGAATCGATCCACCTCCACACCAAACTCATCATAATCGATTCTTTAATTACAATAATGCTCGTTGCTAATTTCACAACCACCAAAGAGTTTAAATGCACTTTACCACTTTTCACAAATTTCCGAAATCGTACATACTTTTCCGTAAATTGGTCGCAAGGTATTAGCAAAATATATTTATGACTTTAACTTATTTGAGTAGAAAGCTTTCACTAAGAAAATGAGCAAAATAAGTATTTATTACTTACTATACTGAAAGCAAGAAAGTGTGCGTGCGTATTTATACCCACTGACAATCATATTTCATCCAATACATCCTGAAATTGTTCCTTTCGTCTATACAACGCAATCTGTACAGTTTTTCTCAACAGTACTAACGGAAGTTTAACAGCAAACTAAAGTAAGGCTTGTTTCAAATATTTTCCACCGAGGCAACGCAAAGAGATCTTCTTTGCAAGCGACACGGGAAGCATTCTGTTTGACACTATTATCTTCAATCGCACAATAACGCCGTACAAACAAAACAGATCTGCGCCAAAATAACACGAACAGAATCAATATACATTCTTGGAACGCCAAGGAAAACCGATAGGGTGTCTTTACGGTTTAAAAGTAAAGATTGCAAACAAACTTACATTGGGTTGTTGCCGAGTTATTGCTTTTAGAATACTCGACTTTATTATTTTGTCGTTTAATGCTTTTCACGTTTTGCGGCAGTGTTGTGGTGGAGTGTCCCAATGTTATTATGAGTCAACGTTGGTGGTGACACCTCGCAAATAAGGTTGAGGTGATGGCCAGACCACCGACAAACGTCGCGTCCGTCGGTGCGTTTGATTCGCCAATATGGGAGGGCGTTCGGTGCTTCAAACAAGGACTATTCTATTATACTTTTTACATTTAGTTACTTATTTAAGAGCGGTCATTTGAATTAACAATTTTATGTGCAAGCTTGCTGCTCAAAAAAAGGAATTGTATATAACAAGAACACAGTTTAAAATCTACACGATGGCTTGAACCACCGACCTGTAGAAATATTTACCTATATCCTTTTTCGCACTGACTCAGAAGAGGTACAGAGCTGTGGATTTTCAGCTCCAGTTAAAGCAACCGTTTAAGAAGTTTTCCTTAACTTAAAGAAGAAAAAGTGTATAGGTATATTGAGTTATAACCTTAGTTATATAGGGTTATAAACCTTACAACATCTACTTAAACTAAGGGTCGCCTATTGGCCGAAGTTTGTAATTTTTGAGGTTAATAGATGTAGGGAATAGCGGTTTTCAGATTGAGTTGTAGCGCCCGTCTAGGAAAGTAACCTCCACCTTACAGAAGACTACAATACAAAAACAGTACCTTTTAGCGGTGTCGTATTTTTGTTGGTGAGTAAGGTCTCACAGTTCCCCAGATTATAGGATTGGATCAGAGTAGGCAACGGCGTGAGTGATATTTTTCTATCGCAGACGTACATATATAGGCTATGATGGCCGCTTACCATCAGGCGGGCCATGTACTTGTTTGCACCCTTTTAGCATAAAAATAACAGTATACTTCTGTAATCATTTGTTTTTTTATTCAACAGCCTATTAATATCAACACTGCTGGCATAGACGTAACTGGGGCATAGCCCTTTCCTATGGAAGTCAGCTTACGCACGATCCACCATGCAGTTTGATGGATGCTAACGACTGCAGCTGCACGGAAAAGCTCGAAGTACTACTAAATAAGATCATAATCAGAATATCTTTCGGTGCCTTCATGATGCAGGGAAAAACCTTTTCCACGTACTTGTCAATTTACATTCTATTTAAATATATATCATCAATTTTCATCATTCATCACATCATTTTCTTGGAGTCTTTTTAAATCCTAAAGCTCCATCCAGGTTATATTTTACAAAATTAAGAAAAGATCTCTTTAATCGATATAAAAACCTCCAAAATCTATTTTACCAAATTTGTCCGGAAGGCTACAAATTGTTAAGCTTTTTATAGTAATAAATATTTCCACCACTCACACCAATTACCCTAGCCCCAAAGTAAGCACTATAGGCTTGTGTTATAGGATATTAGGGTAACAGATAGAATACACATAGTAATACATACTATATGTATATAACTATATTTATATAGAAATACATATTAAACATCCATGGCTGGAGTACAAATGCTCGTATTCATCACACAAACAACTGCCCCACCGGGATTCAAACTCGGAACCTCTGGAGTAGGCGACACCTTGAAACCCGGCATGCAAAACCACTCGGCCACGGAGATCGTCAAATTATATAGATTTGACGTGGAAATAATTTGGTATTGCATTATTAAATAATGCAAAAGCAATTAATCCCATTCTATAATAGATACTCATATATTCATTCCTACATTGTTTTTTAACGAAGTGCAAATTGATGTCTCAATAAAAATGAGTGCATTTTTCGCCAATAAACTGTTAATCAGTTTGGCAAAATTGAAAAGTATAGTAAGTGAAAAAAATGTATTGAAAATTCGAAACTACTTCATTTTTAGATATATCTTTTCGTTAAAATATTAAGATACTTGATTGTTCTCACTTCAATATTTAGTATGTTATTGCAAAAATCTTGCAAAACATTTGAGTACCTACTCAAATGTTTTGCAAGATTATGGACCCAGCACATGTCTATATGAAATATACCTACCTTTGAATGTATACGTATTATTATCGACAACAAACCTTGTCACATCGATATTCCAAAAGCATCCTTTATCATTAAAGATTATGCTAATGCAAGTAACTTCAACAGAAACACCTAAATCATCACAGCTATGTCGATGCACAGATATGTGGCGTAGACATGACATGTACCTTATTTATACCCGGCTGCGTGACGTTGGCATAAAGCGACGCCGCCACAATGCCTGGACAGAGTATCGAACATGTATAGACGGAGCCACGACCATTCATCTCGGCGAGAACTCGCTTAAGACACTCATAATTCCTGCAATCGCCGACTGCGACCGTCGCGTCGCGTCTTGTTGTTGAGACGTCATCTAAGTAGACTACTTAGCGTTATGAATGGAGCCTCGTACTGTAGCAATGTTTCTCAGGTTTTCGGATAAATAAATAAATTAAATTAAAAATTTCCAATACTCACACCAATTAGCCTAGCCCCAAAGTAAGAACTGTAAGGTTATGGGATACTAGGGTAACGGATAGAATACATATACTGTACTGTTTACGAAGATTTGAACCCGAGACCTCTCGAGTCGGCGACACCATGAAACACGGCGTACAAACCACTTGGCCACGGAGGTCGTCGGATACTTGAATATTTTAAAAAAGTACATTGAATCAATATGCAGCTAAAACTATGTCCAATAACGAGTGGTAGGGAAAACAAATGTTTGGACGATTCAAAAGTGTTGTACTATACATCCAATTTGGATAAAGATATTGTTGGGGACCCGGTTCCATGATTATTATGGTCCGAAATTGTCCCGTTAAATGTATAAAGAAAAGAAAATGGTAGCTACATAAAAGGAAATGTAATTGTAACTCCACAAATTATTCACACAATAAAATTAATAAATTGACAAGTCTGTTTTTCATTCATTGCCTAGCAACCTCAACATCCTCCGAGGCGCAAAAACTAAAGCAATTATAATAAAACAAAAAAATAGTATCTATCTTTACATATTCAAGAACTTATATCTTATTCTAAGGGGTACAAACATTTAAGAGAACGGGTGTAAATTCCTTTAGCGGTTTTAACTCTAGCAGTTCGGCAAATACCATCAATACCATTAAAAAGCTCGATAACGACGCCCAACGGCCAATAAACACGCTTTTGTGGTGATTCTACCAGTACAACGTCACCCACCTTCGCGAACTTAAAACAGTACTCCCTGCCTTTTTGAACTAGATAACTCAAGTATTCTTTTATAAAACGAGACTTCAGGTCTTCTCTAAGTCTCTGTAAGTAACGGACTCTGACATTAAGAGCTTTCCCGTCTAATTGGTTTAAATCAGAGACATCAGAGCACGGAATAGGTTGTAAAAACATCTGTGGTGTTAACGGTTGTGTAAAAATATCTACATCATCGTTAATATAAGTTAACGGATGTGAATTAATTATAGACTCACATTCAGTTAAAAGTGTCTGAAATTCTAAAAGCGACACAGATGCCCTACCCAGAACGCGGCGAAGAAGTTCTTTAATCATGCGAATCATGCGCTCCCACCACCCTCCCCACCACGGACTAGCAGGTGCTATTAAATGCCAGTTGATTTTATATAGAGTAACCTTTTCTTGTATCAAGTCCCAATTGACACTTTGCAATAGATTTTTGGTACCGACAAAGTTGGTGCCATTATCTGAGTAAATATCACGAACTCTTCCTCTTCGCGCAATAAATCTACGAAGAGCCAACAGGAAATCATTTGTGGACAAACTCTCAACCACTTCCAGATGAATCGCTCTGTATAATAGTATACTGTGTATAAGCTTCAACCCCAAGCTTTTAGCGACATCTTTGACAATATATGAACGTTGAGCACCGCTATCAAATAATGCTCGTACCTTCACAATCTTGTTGTTACAAACTAAATTAACTATCAAAGTCTGTAATAAAGTAAAATTATTATTCTTTTGTGACAATAAAACTTTTTGACTTAAATCCGAACTATTTTGACATTTATCATTTTTGTCGAAACGGTTATCCTTCGAAACATTTGACATAACTCTTGACGTCGAAGGTTGCTCGTTATTAACCTCGGGACACATGATGTATGTATGCCTTTTCGCGCAATTTAGACACTTCGGATAAGCACGACATCTGTTAGCAAAATGGCCTACTCTCAAACACATTAAACATGCTTTTCTTTCTTTCAGAAAATCTTTCTTTTGCTCTAATGTCATGGGCTTCGTGCTTACACATTCTGAGCTAATGTGAGAACTCTTCTCACACCATATGCACTGTTTGTCGTTCTGTTTCTGTTCGTGACCTACGCGTTTTAACGGCTGTTTTCGCTCTCGAGTAGCTGCAACACACGCTGCCGTAGGCTCCCATGGCTTCGGAACGGTATTAAAGCTGTTCATTGCAAGCTGAACTTTCTCTTCGCAATCTACCTCGCGCTTCATAAAATCCATTAGTTGACTCAACAAATCCTTATTTGGTAACTTTGGAGAACGTTCCCAAACTCTTATTATACTCTCCGGCAACGCCGACTCTACTAACGGATAAAGAGTAGCAGCATTCTTGTCGGTAGTTACTCCCAATGAATCAAGTGCGCGCAACTGTGTATTCAACTTGTCGTACAAAGTACACAAACTCTGAGTATTCTGAACTGTGTCTCTGCTGCAAAACTAGGTCTAATAATTTTCGTACATAAGTTTGTATAATAAGCTCATCCTTAGCGAAACGCGGCTTTCAATTGTTCGATAGCATTGTGGTAATTGGACCCACTTGGTGGAAAACTTTTATCAAATCCCGCGCTGGCGTCCCTGGTTCTGTGGCCTTAATCAAATATTGGAACTTATCATCGTCCTCTATAGTTGCATCGTCATGTATCTTACCAAACTGGCCCCAGAATCCGATCCAGTTCTCCACTCTACCATCAAACTGACGCAAATCTATCGCTGGTAAACTAAACTTTCGCTTTGAAACTGTAGAATCTCGTGAGCAAATTTGTTTACTTTCTACACGTACCTTTATAGCATCTTGCAATTTGTTTACTAACCGCTGATACTCAAATTGTCGATCTAAACTACCTTCCAGGTCCAACATATCCATCGATTCTTCTTCTGAAATATCGGTCGTGGACAACATTTCCTGCAGGTGTTCATCAATTTTACCAAGCGCCGATCCAGCAGTTGTAAGATTACACAATAAACTTTCGAGTACTGAACCATCGGCAGCCTCCACATTGTCCAAAATCTTCGTAACTTTGTTAATAACAATAGTCAATGTACGGCGCCGAACAGATCGCTGTTTTCTTGCAGCCTCTAAATTCCCTTCAACGGTCGCCACTTGTTGGGGACCCGGTTCCATGATTATTATGGTCCGAAATTGTCCCGTTAAATGTATAAATAAAAGAAAATGGTAGCTACATAAAAGGAAAATGTATTTGTAACTCCACAAATTATTCACACAGTAAAATTAATAAATTGACAAGTCTGTTTTTCATTCATTGCCTAGCAACCTCAACAGATATATTGATTTCTGATTTATACGTAGCTATCCTGCTCGAAGGACCAAACTTTTACCAGGAACTTTTCGCTTTTCCCAGAACTTTCTTCATTGGAATAAGAACATACACTTTTTTGGGTTTATTACAGTTTAATACTTTGAGTTACTGTTCAGAAAATGAAAAGTCTGTGGTAGTTTAATTTAATTAATGTTTATCAATGTAAGAGTTAGTCAAGTTGAGAGTTTCTGGCGAATTGATCAATAATTTTTATCATCTTCCAGTGATTATAAATTAATTTTAGTTAAACATCTTTATATAATTTGGCTTAAAATTTAATAATTTTAATGATACTTCAATTTTTTTGAAACCCTCTATAATTATATGATGATTTATATAATTTCCAAGTTAATTTTAATTAATATTTATGTAAGCGTTTTCATAGTATTTGGTGATTCAATTTAGGTGACAGATCTGCTATTTTACGAATAGGCGTTATTTATTAAATGATTGATAAAATCATGCCCAATAGTCAGTCAAAAAACGTAAGTTATGAAAAAAATAGGAAACACTTAAATAAGTAGTTTAATTTGAACTAAACCTAGTATATAAATACAAAAAAAAAATTGCTATAAAGCAAAAATACCTATTGGAATTGATGCTGACAGTAGAATCTAGTAGTTAATATCTAGTGTCTTATGCCCGTTTTCACCAACCAATCCCTAACGGATTCATAAGTAGGTGTCACTTACGTTAAGTAACTCCTAAATCGAGTACTTAATTAAATTCGTTTTCACCATACTAAGTGTTACCTAATAAGGTGGTTCCTAACTAAGGGACAGCTTTGTGTTTTTTTTATGTTGTTACCATTGTCGATGTTTCATCGATAAAATAAATATTCATCTGTATCTTTAAAATTAAACGCTTAGAAATTAAATAAAGAAGAAAAATATTATGATATTATTATGTGACATTTAAGGTTTTATAAATAATAAATAAAATTACTGTTTTGTGGTGATAAAGTTGTTGGTTGTGTGATTCGATAAATTTAAATTTGAAAATGACTATTTTTTTTAATTACACGCATAATTAGTAATTACACTATCTTTCATGCTTATGAAACCTACATGGTATTTGTTGTAGTAAGGGTAGGTAGATACTTAACTGTTATCTTGATACTCTAGGAGGTGCTCTATTTTATCTAATAAATATAAAACACTTTCTTTAGATAACCTATATCGAGCTAAGAAATTGATGTCGTCATATTTTTCAAAGTCCTTTGATCTTTCACGGTAAATTCGTGGTCTGCAAATCTTTGACTTGAAATCATTTCCACAGTGTCGATCACATCTAGACTCTCAAAAAACTGATCTAAATAACTGTTCATTGAAGAACTGAACACGTACTTTTTATAATAAATTATCACACGAATGCTAAATAACGTTAGGTAGCCGATAGGGAGCGCAAAATCGGGGCCTTAAATATTAAGAGTTCCTTAAGGTTTAAAGTGATACTTAAGGGTTGGTGAAAACGAATTTGATTATAAGAGTTCCCTAAATACCGCTTAAGAGTGCCCTAAACCTAAGAGAATTTTGGTGAAAACGGGTATTAGTCTTGCTAATTTATTGAATTTCTGCGACAAATAAAAAGTGGTTATTAAATTTGATTCCATAACATACAGATATTTAATTTGATTATTTGTAAAGGACTATCTATCTTAATGAAAATCAAATCACCTGAGGGCGAATCGCCTAACGGGATTGCTATGGCTATCGCTATCGCTTGCTATTATTTTTGTTATTTCTGACCGCCGAAGGTTTTCACAAATCCCACGCTCATTTTCTTTAATATTGTCATTACCAACGCAAAAGAAAAAAAAGCGCGAGGCATTTGAAACCCTTCGGCGGTCAGAAATAACAAAATGAAATCGTAAGCGATAGCAATAACCATAGCAATCTCCTTAGGCGACTGACCTACTGGTCAACGTTAAAAACTGAATAAAGCACATCTATATACCGTACCTATTTACTATCTATATACCAATCCGATCAAAATTGAGTGATTACAATAATTTACCGCAAAGTGAAATCATTAACTTAAAGATATATTAGGTAATTCATCTGACCATCCAATGGGTGAGCAAAACAAAAGGTAATATAACGAAAAGCCGATTTCGAAATTTACAATTTGCACCGGCAGTAAAACTGAAGACGGGAAGAACGGCTAAAGGGCCAAAGTGTCGCTTATTTAGTTGACTCGGGTTTCAGTGTAATCGTGTGCCGTCAGTTTCAGTGGGCCGACGCGAGTGACGCCGCCGGCGTTCCGTTTGGACGTGGGAACATCGCCGCAGCCGCCGCGCCACGCCAAGCCACGCTCGAAGATCGGCTGATCTAGACAAAGTTTTAGACAACAACCAGGGCTTACGCAAGTGACGGGCAAATGATTCAGAAACATTTCTGATCGATCTTTAAACAATCTCCTATATTCAATTTAAAATTTTTGGTTTTCCCAATTATTTGGTTCTAGTTAGTTAGAAATATATAGGTAGATACTGAATCGTATTTCGTTTGCACTTTTAAGTGGATTCACGTTAGTAAAACACTACTTATTGTCCCTTTCCGTACACCCAGAACGCTGCAAAATCACCCGGTAAGTTATTTTACCTTCTTTAAAAACCCCTTACAATTTCAGCAATTTACTAATTACTTACGGGTTTGAGGCTTTAATGACTGGCCTATTAGGCTGAGTGATTTTCGCTTAAAGGACATCTAATTCGTAAGGGCACTATGTAACTTTTTAATAGGAGGATATTTAGAAAATGTTATCTTATGAATATAATTATGTTTTTATTTTTATGGCGCCACTTCTCATTTACAACGAGTTATGATTTATTTTGTGAAAAAAAAAACAAAAAACTAAAACTAACTAAAACTTTGAAAAGTTAATAAAGTGACGTATAAACGATTTTAATTTTCCATTGTCGATATCAAAACTATTTAAATATTTATCAATATACATAGACAGGATCTATTTCTTTAAAATATACCTACCTCTAAACTTACTCAACGAAGGACAAATCTTTATTATACTTTATCAGCGATACAGGTCTTTAAAAAACGACATGTCCGACAGAGAATTCCCTACCTCAAAAAAGTCTATAAAATATTCTATAAAATAAACAAAGACACATTCGAACGCAATAAAACTATAAGAAATAACTATGCAAAACACGTACACGGGTGCATTCTGTTTATACAAACTCGGCAGGGCATCTCATGCCTTAGATATTTTATTACTGCCCTGACCTAGACTCGAGGCTCCATTTGAACCGCACAAAATGAACCGTAAGCCGAGGTGATAATGATCATTATGACCGTAAGCGATGTTTTAAATGCATCAGTGTTAGAGGTCAAACTACCAACTGTAGTAGATTCAATTATATTGTTTGCCGTGAACTTTTTAGGTCCTGCCGATTGTGCAATCACTGTAGCTGTTAACTTTAATTGTCTTGTAAATTTATTCGCTACTTTGATCATATTAATACCTCGGTACCTAACCAATACTCAATTCTTACTAAACCAACATTAGCTGGTGGTGGTTTACGTTAAAAAAAACCACCTTAGAAGAACACACTGAACTAACACTATCCACTTTTTGGAAGTGTTGTTTCTGTCGGTGAAAAAGTTCCAGGGCTTCACGGGGAGGAAATGAGTCAGAATAGGCAAGGTACGCGCAGTATACTTTGATACCGGCACTTCGCTTGGCTAATCGTGTTTGCTATTTGGAAACTTGACATCTGTGTGTCTTTTTCATTCCTTATAAAGCATGATAAGGTTAGACTGTTGTCAAGTTTACGAATAGCTAAGTGAAGTGGCAACATAATGCAAGCGACATATGCTTGTTAGAGAGCCATTTCGCTTAAAAAAATAAAAGATGGAGATGGAGGGGGTGGTGAATAAGATATGGATTAGGTCTTATTATTTATATACTACTACACTCCTAGATAGTGCAATACAAATAAACCAGGCAAAGAAAACGGCTCATGCTACACGCAATGTATGCGTGACTCTAATGTCAGATTGTTTAAAAACAGTCAATGTGTGCCTGCGTAGTGACGAGCGTATCTACCACAATGTAGTTGATATTTTTTGGACCGCTTCCGTACAGTTAATACGGTATTTAGGCGTATTCAATCAAAGATTTGCAATCTCTGCAAATGTTAATAATGTTGCTCTAATAACTTGGATATTATTGTAAATAATCACAACTTGGATGGGATTTTAGATAAAGATTAAATTTATTTAGGCAACCGTATTCTTATTTACGCTAGTGGTTTGTTTACTCATCGGAATATACCTCTCCAGTTATCAAATTAATTGCATTTAAAGGGAAACCCACAAAAAAAAATAGCGATAGTCATGTGTTCAACACGAGTTGAAGAAATAATGACACAATTGTTTGCCTAAGCATGGTTTTAAACAGTACCTATCTAAATTTTTTGTAGTAAAACTGATAATGTTAATAATATCCCGCAACATAATCACAATGTATATTTATAAAAACCTAGTTTAATATTGAAAAGTTTATCGAAACTTAAATAGTGGAGAAGGCAAGTCTTAATGAAAACAGGATTTTTTGCAATTCCCATGGTACCTAACTATTTTGTGGATTTCCCAGGAATTTTCAGAAGCAATAGAAAAACTACATACAATGTCAGATTTATACAAAAGTTTTTTTTTCTAAATAACGGCAGCTTATTAACAAGTCACCAAAACTGTTTCCGATGAACCATCACATTTAACTCATATATTTCCCATACCGCGCGCCGAGACCATACCTTTCATTCACAAGTCCACTAATAGCATTCAATTCATTAAGCGCTCCGCGGTGCTTGTCAGCAATTCTTCTAATTATCACAGCATCTTTTAGAAGTCCAAACTTACGATATCTCTCATCATCTTCATTACCAGGCCTTACTCCATCGCCTTAAGGTCTATCAGTTGATGTTCAATCGGCAAGCGATGCTTTGTATGTCTATACAAATATTCGTCACGGTGGAACAACGGATGATATAAAAAAAATAAAGAAACGTTGATCGCCATGTGCGGCCTAATTAAGATATGTATCCGATGAGCCTGCCCTCCGCTTTCAAACACTATTGTCCTTAACTAACATGAAAGGGATTGGACGAGTATAATACATAGTTAGTGAGCCATCCTTCTTATTGTCTTGCAGGAAATTTGATAACAAGAGGCGTATTTTGTATAATATTTCATTAGGTAACTACGATCATTCTTTTCTATCTTTGTATCTTTTCGAACTTTTGTTTGTTTGCAAATCCCGTTTGGTTAATATCATAAATGAATCCCGTCAATTTCATTCTCATTGACGTCTTAACAAACAACGATCACCTACACAATTAAAATTCAAAATTACTGTTCGTAATCCGTTCAGTCACCCAACAGAATAGGTACTATTAAAGAATTTATTCGACGCTGTGTTCATTACTAGGCGTGTGCCGGCGAACATCATAAACACCACATTTGCATCCCAACCGAAGCCCACCGCAGAAACCACCTCAATCGATCGCTAAAAAAATCCAACGCATTATACTCGCGCAACTACCTATATAGAGACAACACGCGTATTAACATCATAAAAACTCTTGACAAGTGCTTAAATTTGAATCTTATTTCGTACCAAATAAATTCGATACCGAATCAAGGGGCACGATGGCATAAGCTGTTATGAGCAAGCAAGATTCCTATACAATAATACGTGCATTGGGCCGGCGCGCGCGCAGTCTGATCTGACCACTACTGTGCATTTCCCACGGGCTGTGTAGTCGTCCGTCCCGCTCGCTCCGTATAGCGACGTCCCTCTCCTACCTGATGGACTGCCGCTCTTTCGTTAAACGCAGCACACCCACACACGGTGTCGGTATTTCAGTTTGTTCCGAGGTGGAGACCGACCGACATAGATTACGTCAGCCCACGGCTTAGAAGTTTGTTATCGATGTAGCACCATGCTTGAACACCCTTTTGTTCCTCAAATTGCAGGATACATGCCAATTTAAGGTAATCACGGGTGACGGAAGTATTAGAAATCAGAAACTGAACACAGTCTAGGCTAGACCATATTGATATTACATCGTACAGTCTACACCAAAAGCATTCCAACTGAGTTGTAGAGTGTCTATGGTATTCCTGGAAAGACAAATAAAATTGCCTTTGTTATAACTCTGCTCGCAAAGTAGAGAAACAAGTAGGCATAATTAAAATACTCGTGTCTAAATAAAAAAACAACAATGGTAGGTACTACAAACACCAGATCCTAGACATTATAGGTAACCACCTAGTAAATTTTTACCCAGCCTCGATTCAAACACGCTACAGTATAAATTTAAAAATGGTGAAGAACGCTAATTCTGGCGCGCTCATATGTCGGCTACCTACGCAGATCATCTATGAAAATAACCGCCAAGTGCGACTTAGATTCGACTTACACAAGCCGGGTTCCTTAGCATTGTACAAGATTTAACACAAGTTCGACCACAAAAGGGCGAAAACCCCACGATTCTTGTACGGGGGCTTTTCTTGTGGTACTTTATTCTTCTATTTATCGATCTATTTCATGAGACACAGCCTGCTAGCAGACGGACGGATGGGCAGCAGAGCATAAGTAATTCGTTGCGACTCGTATGTACCTACATACCCTACCCATAGAAATGGCATACAATAATCCCATACTGGACTAGGAGCAAAAGAATAAGCTTTAAGATTTCTAAGATTATCGACCAATTGTTCTCTTTAAATTTTAAAAATAGAAATAATTATCACGTATCTTATTTCTTCGATAAATCCCAAAAGAATATACCTACTTATCTGAGAAGGTTGTGTTAAAATTTCAGACCGATTGGTGGAGCCGTTTTTGAAAAATTGTGCTCACGGACATTGTAAATACCGTTTTGAGAAAAACGCATTCAAAGTTTCAAAAGACAAGTCGTTTACACATACTTACGTTTATAGTTCCAAATATGCGTGTATCTCCAAGAATATTTACCAGACTAAATCGAAATTTTCAGAGAAAATATTATACGTAGGTACATTCCGAAACCGACATTCGCCACACGCATCAGGGGGACATCGTTCCTCATAGTGCGTGACGGGTGACCGGTGCAGAAGTATTATCTGGTTTTTACTTGGTAGGCCCCTGCTCATTTCATCAAGCCTTTGGGGATGAAATGGGTAGGAAGGAGTCTTATGATATCCTATTTGCGCTAATTCCGATGGTTTAGTGAGGCGTAACGCCTTCTCCAGATATAAAAAAGGTCTTATTAAGTAACAATTTAATTTTTTTTTTAAATAGAGTCATGGGATACGTCATTGGCAGGGGATGTTTTTTTATGTTGTATGGGAAACAAACATTTCTACGAACATGATGTAACAAACACCTCCCTGATTAGTTGTGAAGATCTCTCCGTCCACTAGGCTCCCTTCCCAGAGAGAGTTAGTCACCAGAGCGTCTCCACATACAGTACGGGGACATGGCAAACAATTATGGACACTTATGGATTGTTTGCATCAATATTAAGAAATAATTGCAGACTTGATATAACTTTTGAATAAGTGGGAAGGTAGCAGTAGTGGTAGTACTAACGGCGGCCTGGGTCTCCATCTTTATGGATTAAGTAACTGGTTCTTCATACAAACCTAAATCGTCTATTTTATTCAATTCAAGTTTTGATGGCGATTTACATGCGTCATGTTCGCGAACGGGTACTGCCAGTTGGGATGAGGCAGTACCTCAACCGTTCAATATTTCGTTTTTATATCTACCTCTGCTTACTATATGACAACACTTTTTTTTATAACATTTACTGACACTGCAATGATGGACAAAGCGTTTTGTCAGTGTCTTAAGTATGTTGTTTCCTCGCGAGTTCTTCTCAGCCAAAAGGCTACTCCTTTGCAAGTTTAAGGGGTCCACATAACACTAGATTGTTAGAATTGAATGAAAAACTAAACTCTAGTCCACGAAGGAAAGTTTACTATCAGGCAAAACAAATGGAAACAGAATAAGTAGATTTACGATTACACACGTTCTAAGTAAAATTGTATTTACTAGTCTCCACCTACCTACCTATATTATATTCCAATATGATTAGCAGCTTATAATACGTGTTTAGAAAATGGTTTTGATTTTGGTTAGAATAACATATTTTGCAAATTAAAGGTGTAATCATTCAATCAAATCATAATTATTTCGATCCAGTTTAAAAAAACTACTACATTGACAGGCAATAATCTTGGACACGAAATTAACGAAAAGAATTTCCCATCAATTTTCAAATTGCAGAACCGTGAGCAATAGTGGACCACTTAAACCGTGTCTACCCTTCAAGCTAAAGTTTTAGACATAACGCGGACTTCGAAAATTACACTGCTTTGAGAATTCCTTGTCCGATGCTGGCATTATTTAAAGTTAGTTATGTGGCCCACAAAGTAACCAGCGATGTTTCGCTAATAGTAGAAGTTATCTTTTAAGAAATGACGAGATACAGTTCTTGATACTTGTTTGTCTAATTCCCGTCAGTCTAGAGCGCGTGCGCAACGCGTCTCCTGTCAAGACTAGCCGCCGGCGCAGACTGCATTGCATCTAATTAGGTCGAAATATTTTTCGAACGAGATTAGTTTACATTTGCTAAATTATCTATAGATAGATAATAATGGCTTGTTTCAAACAAGAATCTAAAATAACAGAAAAACTATTTGAGAATTCTTGGATAAGTATTAAGATTATAACTGATTTACGAGCCCATTTGTTTAAGATCTTGCGATATCCATAACATATATATGAAAAAGATAAGCTTTGAGGAAGATACTTTTCTTCAATAATGCAATGATATTTCTAATGAGACCACTATAGGATCTAAATCATCAGTTGATAAATAGCCGAAGGATCTGAAGGGTAAAAGTTGTACCATTAGTTAGGAAGAGAAAATAGTTAATCCGTTCTAATTGATGTGTTCAGTTGGTTGGGAGTAGAAAGAGGAATATTTGCGTGTCCGTTATTTATGTGAAAGAAAAAATATTCGATGCTGTGTTTCGTTGGAAGTTACACACAAACAAGGTGACAAATGAAAAACGTGACTTCCTAGAACGAATTTTTATTTATAAATAGCACCTGTTGTAGGCATACAAACAAACAAAAATACTTATCGCATTGATTTAAATTGAGAACTTAAAATGAAAGGTGGGTTAACTGGTTACTATGCAGTAACTTTAAATCAATACACTAACTTCCAAAGAAAATAAACACATTTTGATTTTGTGCATAAGGTCAATTTCCAGCAATAGTATGTAACTCTAAAACAAAATCACAAAATCCGATTTATTAGATAAGTACTCATTTGATCATCCATGATCAAATAAGTACTTATCTCAATATAAAAAATGATAATTAATAAAATAAATTTAAGTAGGTGTTAAAAATACCTAATTGTTACAATTGGCTGTATGTTGTTTTTTTGTAATTTCTTATAACGATTTTTTACAAACAAAATAAAATCTTCATAGGGATGTGTTAGTGGCAGTAGGGTTCAGTCTACGTTTACAACAGTTAAGCAACTATCACAAAGGCCGGATACTGGATGGGTGGCCAAAAAATTAATAATTTCAAATTCCTCCGTTATTAAAGAGCAGCAAAAAAAGTTAAGAAGTTTACAAAGCCTAGTAAACATATTTTCTGGAAAAAAAACTTGTTAACTTTTAGCTTATTATATTTGTCACGTAAGCAAATTAGGACGAGTTAAAATAAACAAATTATTGTAAATGTGATAACGAGATTCTTATCGTAAATATAAAAAAGGAAACATACATTTATTGGGTCTTGCCTAATGTAAGGGTAGCTACACATATATTCGGGCCTAGTCTTACACTAATTTATTGATATAGTTCAGTTGCATTAGGTAAAAAGTAGATGTTTCTTCATTGTAAAATGCAATATTATTTTATAGACGAGTATGAAATAATATTGAATTTCCAGGTTCACTACCAATTGCCCACTCGATACGAATAAAGCCATTAATGTAAACGGAGCGAAGGATGGGCATGAAGGTACAATTCAACAACCGCAGGCGACACTGCGGCATATTTTGCAGCCGCGGCATGTCGCCGCGCTCGGAATCTATATCATAGAGGTTCCTGCGACCTGTGGTTTGCGGTTCAGTTCGAACTTGTACCTTAAGAGATTAAATAGTGATACTCCCAGCCCAGACCACTTTCGTTAAAGATAAAACAATTCGAGAAAAAATTATAGAATACGAGTAAGGTCAAGACTAACTTATTACGATCATGGGGGTCTAAAAGTTTTTTTTATTTTATTTTAACTATTATGAAGCTCTGAGAATTCCCTTGTACGATCGTTTTTGTGGAGATGGTGATGATAAACTTAAAAGGTCTTCAAATGAAGACATGCTCATTCTAAAATAATCAAAAAAATATCTTCCTTGTTCTCAAACCATAGTATATTCGAGTAAAATACTTAGTTCCCATCAGCGTTCATAATCGTATTAAATGGATAATCCCAAAATCTTATTTTTCTTCTATATCTATTTAACAATAACAGTGCAACAATCTTTTTGCGATTCTTGTCACTATTACTAAAACACGACCAATACGGCTTACTACCGTTGTCGTATCGCAGCAATTTGCATCCCAAGTTTCTGCGATCGCAGTTTTATGTTCCCACATTTTTATGCCCTAACTCAGCTGGGGGTCAATCGCCACGGGATTGCTATCGCCCCCACGACAACAGCTAACTAGAACCGAGGTCAGAGTCTTAGAGACGCCCTCTAGTTGAGCCGCCTCAGGTTGGAGTGGTCTAGAGGCTCCAGACAGAGAGGTGCGTCCCCCGTGGGGAGATGCCATCCGCCTGAAATACCTCTAGAGACACTTACAAATTCTCGGCTTGAGGTCCCCTTAGGATCTCGCCGTCCCCAAACACGGTGACGCTGTAAAGGTCATCTGCGACCAACAGCATACACACTCAAATAAAAGGATTGCTATGGCTATCGCTATGGCTTACTATTTCTTTTTGTTATTTCTGACCGCCGAAGGTATTCAAATGCCTCGCGCTCTGTTTTTCTTTTGCATTGGTAATAACAAAATAAAAGGTACTTGAAACCCATAGGCGATCAGAAATAACAAAATGAAATCTTACGCAATAGCGATAGCCATAGGAATCCTGGCGATTGGCCCCCTGAGCAGCGTTTGGGAAACTTCGCGATGTCTCTCGTCCGCAATACCTCAGTGCGGTATCCTCAGTTAGTTACGGAGGTGAGACGTGGTCTTGAGCATGAGGCTCATAAGAAGGCTCAGAGTCGCACAGTGAGCAACGGAGAAAACTATACTTGGTGTTTCTCTACGTAATCGAATCAAAAATGAGGAAATCCGTAGAACTAGAATAACCGACATAGCTCAACGAATCGCAAAGCTGAAGTGGCAATGGGCGGGGCACATATTTCAACGGGCTGATGGACGTTGTGGTCCCAAGGTACTTGCGGAAAGCGCAGGACCGTTGTTTATGGAAATCCCTTGAAGAGGCCTATGTCCAGATGTGGATGATGATGACCTTAGATATTTTTCGAATTCACATTCTATATCGATCAATCAGTTTAGCTGATGAAGCTAGAATGTGGCCATATGATACGTGAATAAAACGACATCAGTGTGGGCTCGTTTGATTCATCTTGATGAGTACTTTGGTTCCAGGTTATATCCACATGCGACCCCATCAGATTTGAGTAAATAAGTTCGTTACATCAGTAGTAGTTTTGTTTTTATTTAAGCCGTTTTTTCTTATTGTTATAAAGTTTCCAAATAGTAAGAAATTTGGTAATTAGTAACGTTTAATTTGCCGTAAATTTATTAGAAATATACACGTAAAAAAATATTAAAATAGAAACTATTTTATTGCTTATTTATTAAGAAAAAATATCAAACTTACAATTTATTATATACTGTTTTAGTATTTTGCCAGAAAAAGCATTGTTTAAAACCTCAAGATTCCTTATGTTGTTTTAAACTTTCATGGTCACTAACATTATAGTTATTAACGGGATTGTTACCATGTACCTTGTTTTTTGAGTCTCCGATATTTCGGCACTGTTGCAAGCGCCATGATCATGGAGTTACTCAGTTACTTTTAAAGTCAGTTACTCCGTGACCATGGCATCTTCCCATAGGGAGAGGCTCCTCTCCCTATGGAGCCTCTAGACCACTCGAACCTGAAAGGGCCGCTCAACTAGAGGGCGTCTCTGAAACACGTGACCATGGCGTTTGTAACAGTGCCGAAATATCGGAGGCTCCTATCTTAAATAAAATGAATTAACAAAATTACTGTTACGAATGGAAAAGTAATTAACATTAAAGTACAACTATGCATAATCCGCATATTGTATAACATCAGTCGACAGCTTTGAATTCAGATTCACACAGAAGGCGGTTCCACTTAGCGCCACTTTTTATAAGAAATGAGACAGAACAATGAACAATTACATTAACCGGCATATATGACGTAATATCCTTTTAGAAAAAAAAAACTATTAAAACACAATAATTACTAATAATATACACTGAAACTAGATATTACAATGGTGATCGAAGAAAAAGGACTGTGAGGTTTTACTGTGATGGGTAGGACCTATTTGTTACTGAAAATAAAAATATATACCTCTATATTGTGTTTCCTTCATTACTACGATGCTGTAGTCGAGAAAGTGTTCTAATCTTTGGCAAATCTAAAGCGGTATAAAAATGAATATCTAATATCGTATCTTAAATTTTGCGTCTATCTTCATATCTTTAAATGTCGACGTATACCATTCTGTATAACTAAACCATTACAAATTTTATTCAAAATAATCTTTAAATCTACATTAGACAGTGAAACAAGACAATAATAAACAAATAAAAACATTACCGTAAAATCTAAATAACAAACTGAATCATATCGATAATTCAATAAAATTTGGTATGTTAAAACTAAATTATTCGAGAAATGGGGCCGTCATTGAAATGAGTAACGATAACAATACAATAGGTAATTCCTTAGTTATCTTATCCACATCGACAGAAAGCGACACGCACCTTTTCTGTTTCATTCAATAGACTCTTTAAGCAAATTTTCAACCTCATCAGACAGACAATTTAACTTTATTCTTAAATGTAATCCTAACGAAACTGATTCTTCCTATGAGTGATATGTCGTCATTGTATTGTCGTCGTAAGCTTAGCATTCCGTGAGTAGAGTATTATATGAAAGCCAACATGGCTTGCGGTAATGAGTTACCTCCTTATTGTATTAATGGACTTAAGGGTATATCATAAACTCTACATTTAACTAACACACATGTAATTAACATAAAATACTCTTGCCCTGATACTAGCCAAGTAACACAGTGCATAGCAAAAAAATTTAAACCAAGCAAATTGGTTTTAAAAAAAAAACTTATTTGCATACTACTACTCATTTAGAAAAGCAATTAACTCCTAATTACAAAACGTGGACTAAAGTTAGGCATGGTTAAAACCCTAATGCTATCTCTGTCTTCTCTTTAGCAAACAAGTGACAAGATCATCTTTAGACCGGGTTTTACTTTAGTCAACGTTTTGTAATAAATGGGTTAAACACTATCCCCCTTATTAATAAACAAGGAACAAGCTTAACTAGCTACGCCGTGTTTTGTTCATAACACTCTAGTGACATTTGTAATAGAGTTTTGCCAAGTTTTAGAAAACAATCGCACATAATTTACTAATGTTTATGGAGTCATAAAAAGTGGATATTTATCATTCTGTTGTGTATTTCAGTAAAAAAACTAAATCAAAAATTTCTTTTTTAGTTGCCGCAAAAACGATTCTCTGGACAGTAAAGGGGGCGTCCATAAATTACGTGAGATGTTTTTTTCAATTTTCTATCCTCTCCTCTGTGAGATGTCGTGAGATTTTATTCAACCCCCTCCCCCATCCCCCAATATCACGTGAGATTTAAAAAAATGTGGGTTTCTTACGTAAACGTGTTGGAATGTTATTGTGAAATGACAAAAAAAATTGCTTCGTGCTTTTATTTACGACTAGTTAAGACTAGTAATCAATAGTAATAAAAGTTATAAGTGTAATAAAAATTTAACAATAGAATACTTAAATCGTAACTACTGCGATTAAAAAAAGAATATCTACTTACTCTTAAGATTAAATCTTAATCGTGTACAATCTGGATTAAATGGACCAAAATAGTTTTTTTTTTTGTTTCAATCAGAAAAAAAATTGCGTGATATTTGCCGAGACCCCCCACTCTCCAACGAAGATTAGATGAGATTTGACTCGACCCCCACCCCCCTTAAATATCTCACGTTATTTATGGACGCCCCCAAAGCGTCTCACTAGTATGTGACGTCACACGTCTGTCATTAAACCGTCAAACGATACAATGTAATGTCACTTTGACCGGAAGTTTACTAGCGTGTGAAGTCATTTTAGTCTTTGCCAATCCCAGGCGTTTGCGTTCACTTGACAATAGATCAAAAATACTTTTCTGTCAGGACTTTTAGTAATACATACTTACATTTTTTTGTCTGAATAGTGAAGTCACTCCCAATATTCACGTTAAATATGAAAATTGGTACTTTATTTTTCATACTGTCAATTAGCCTATTCAATGAAGAGACAAAATATAGATGATCTTACTATAAAAAAGTTACGGCACTGTTTCAAATCATGTATAGGCAAATTTAGTATAACATATTTTTCTCGTGTTCAACGCATGTCTAACTTTTTGTGGTAATAAGTAATCCAACCTTATTCCTCGTTTATTAATAAAGGATAATATGTGTGGGATTAAAGTTTATAATCCCAAAAAGTTTATAATTCTTTATAAATTGACCGCTCTGCCTATTACAAAAATAAAAATGATAATAATTGGGACCAAGTTCAACATTCAATCCTTAATGTTTTAAGCCTTAACGCATATACAATCTTATATATAACTTAGAAATCAAACTAAATTTATTAAGCGAAAAATTTTCAAAAATATTTAGTCTAGCCTACGAAACACAATTGTTTGGAATATCTTTTATGTCTTTAAGTGAGTTCAAACATTTGATTGCAATTATCTTCGAAATTTTCTACATTTTAATGCTTGTTAATGTGCTCTTAGATTTAACGTTTCTTAAACATATGCCAAACTAAAATAAAGTTTCAATTGCATAATATCTTACAAATATAAAATTAAAGAATAACGCAATTGGAATTTAATTAAGACAACTACGCACAGTCATGACAATAGAATATTATAACCTACTAGACTAGAGACCCTGCTAAAGAACCAAACTAATTATATTTTTTTTTATGTGTTGAACTCTTTCAACAGTATCTTCGGATCATTGGATGAGTAGTATTCACAATTCTAGAATTTATCCGAAACTGAGTCTAAAATCGTTTGATATCGAACGTGTGACGCTAACGTCTCTTAATCTAACTATACTCATCAATCTTAAAACTAAACAACGGCAGATAATAATTAAACATTAATTACTAATGTCAAAATGGAACGTACAAAAATAGAAATACTCCGGACACTATAACCAGCATTTGTTTATAAATCGATGCTATTTCGAAAGTCTTATTATAGTGGACTTAAAATAAGAGAGGTATATGGTTGGTTTTGCTTATAAGAAGAATAGTTTGTCGGAGAGCAATTCGGATGGCTGTTGATGTATATTTTGTCCGACTAGGTATGCTAATTTGTGTGCATATTGGCAGGGTGCTGGCACTCTCACAGTGCCAGGCCAGTTGTAGTACAAATGGCACATTTTGTAAGTAAGTCTCTGGCATTGATCTGGCGTCATGCCGCTGTCGTCGTGAACTACTACGTAATGAGTGGGCGTCACTGTACCTTGGTTCACCTTCTGTGAGACTATAAGGAAATCGTACCTGTGGACGAAAAAAACAAATTTATTAGATAGTTTTTAGAGCTATAAGTTTATGGTCAGAACATGGAGGAGTTCAAAACAAAGAGGACATTTATGTCACAGAGAGGAACTATCGTATTTAACGTAGCACAATCTCTACCAAAGGTGCAGACATCATTTTTTAATTGTTCTAGCCATTCCTGCTGTTACGTATTTCAGTAAAAAAACCTAAATCAAAAATTCAAAATTCATTTTGCCGCGAAGTGCCAGTGATAATGCCAGTGAAAACGTTTTCACTGGCGCCTCACTGGTATGTGACGTCACACGACTGTCATTAAGGCTGCTTTTATAGTCGCGCCGTTGTGCAACGCGCTGTCCAAACAGCATTTTTCTTAGTGTGTATGCAGTTGGTGGCAGATTACCTTTACAGCGTCACCGAGTTTGGGGACGGCGAAATCTTAAAGGAATTTCAAACCGAGAATTGGCGATTGCCTCTAGAGGTATTCCAGGCGAATGGCATCTCCCCAAGGAGGGTGGCTCGTCTACCTCTGGAGCCTCTAGACCACTAGAACCTGAGGGGGTCGGTTAAGCGTAGTGTTAGGGGAAGGGGGAAAACGCCCAAGTACGTATCCGTACCTGGTACAGCGCGTAGTAGAGCGGGTCTTCGCACTCTTATCCTACGGGTGCGGTGTCTGCCTAATGCTAAGCTAGTATACAACTTTGCTAGTTGTGTAGTTTTGGATGTTTGTGGAATGTGTCCCACACGACGGAGACGGAGGCGCATTGGCGCGTGTGATTACGTCATCTATACTGAGAAGTGTTTAGGCCGACCCGACGGTATCAAAAGGCTGTTTAGACATCGTTTTTCTCAAGCACGCGACTTTGAAACGCAACTACTAACCCCATACATCTCAGAGCGTGTGATCGCTGTATAAAAAAAAACGAGCGAGCCTTACAGTAGTCGCGTATGATGTGTAACATTTGAAAACTTCACCTTAGATTAGTAAAAAAAACTCAAAACTCAAACTCATTTATTCAGTCTAGGCTGTTACAAGCTCTTGTGAAAATCAAACGCTACGCCATCGGTTCGTAAATCTACGGCGAGAGACCTTGTACTGAGAAGAACCGGCAAGAAACTCAGAAGAAAGAATAAAAACCTACTACAAAAGGAAATTTGAACATTATGTTCTAAAATGAAATCAAAAAGCGCGCTTTCGCGACTTATTGTTACACACTTCCGTCCCACTTCACGTAATCACTCCCACAAATTGCACAAAAGCGAGAGGAAAGATGTTACACATCAATAGTGTCTCAGATATATGAACATAATAAGTGAGGCGCTGCGATCGCTAAGTTGTCTCAATAAAAGCGGGCTCTAGTGCGCTAATTTCAAATATTATTCAACTACCTTCATCTAATTGTGCTCATAAACAGCTAATTTCATAGATACTACTTAACGACGGCAGCGCGGCTGGTGGCTGAAAAATAAACTATATATTCTACAAATTTTCAGGGACAGGCGGGCTAATGCTTTTAGCACGTAGCGATCGTTCTCCTTCTCTCTAACCTCCATGCGCGTAACGATAAAACTGTTACTTTGACCGGAAGTTTAGATTATAATAAGAGAGACTACCCGTCTCTCATATAGTCGGACCAAGACCTTTATGAAGGTGAGTGACAGTTCTGAGAGGGCGCCACTGTCTACATAAATGTCCGTAATTGACATAAAAAAGTTAGCTCCAATTTTCGTGACATTCTTAAAGATCTAGGTCGCACCGGATTCTGGCGTGTTAATTCTAAGAGTGGTTGTTGTTATACACCCCGGCAAACTTCTGGAGCATCGACCATAGACAAGGAAGCCTGCGCATTAGCAGTTTTAAATAGAAACGAGAAAACGTCTACTACGCAAGTTTGTTCGTGCTTTTGCTCAAGAGGTTTGCGATGTTCATTGAACTGTCCATTTTTTTTTGTCTCTAACTATCTAACTGATTTTGATCCTTATCTGTCCTAAGATTCATAATTGACTAAAGAAAATTTACATGTTATGTTGCCAATAACAATTTGAATTACTCACCAATCTCGCCTAGTAATATCATGGTCTACCACTGTACCAGGGTAAGGATTTTCAAAGCCACTGCCCGCTTTCATAAATATGCGCGTGTTTATCCGTTTCTGTACGACGACGTAAGTCAACGTAGGTTTGTACGTGACGCCGACTAGTGAGAAGCAAACTTGCATTTGCGGTATCTCGTATTGTTGCAAAAGCTTTAATTGGCCGTCGCCTACGCCGTCTCTGTGGAATTAAAGGTAAAATAAATTCCTTACTATACTTTTAGATAGAGGCTCTCGAGACAGGAAAGTCACAACGTAACATATCTATAGATGCGACCTCCGTAGCCGAGTGGTTTATACGCCGGGTTTCATGGTATCGCCGATTCGAGAGGTCCCGGGTTCGAATCCCGGTGGGGGCAGATGTTTGTATGATGAATACGAGCATTTGTACTCCAGTCATGGATGTTTAATATGTATTTTCATATAAATACACTTATATATGTATTCTATCCGTTACCCTAGTATCCCATAACACAAGCCTTTACAGTGCTTACTTTGGGGTTAGGCTAATTGGTGTAAGTGTTGGAAATACAAAAAAAAATAGAATGTGTATGTCAATTTTAAATATTTGAAAGAAAATTACAGTATTAATTTTCATTACATTTAAAAGTTGATAGACGTCCCTAAATGCCCGCGTAGGATATAAATCATACATCTCAGTAACACTACAACTATCACCGGCAATTTGCCGTTGGTCCTGATGTAATGTTTCAGTAAATTGACGAGACAAGACTTGAGAATCGACAATCTCCTGCCCTCTCTCTTGGAATTTGCTCTAACTTCACAGCCGCCATTAAGTTTAAATAGCACTTTACCTGTATATGATAATCCTATCGGGCAGTTTGCCGTTGGTCCTGAGGTAATGCTTCAGTGAATCGACGAGACAAGACTTGAGGGAATCCACGATCTCTTGCCCTCGCTCTTGGAAAACTGCTCGAGAGTACCAGTGGGTCATTGTCTGATTGTATGATGCTACGAATGCTGAAAAAAAAGTTAAAGAAATATAGGAATTGTGATTTCTGTATATTCTTTACTTTGAAAATATTCTATTTATGGCAAGGTTTTTTTTCGATAATACCATATGTTTCAATATAATGTTGACTTGTTTATCACGTTAAGGATGTATAACTTTCCTAGGAATTTGCCTAAATATACCACATACTACCCCATAAGTTGTTTGTTAATAGGATATGATTTCAATGATATACTGTATAAATAGATTCCACCCATATGTTAGTTTTTATTGTAATTAATTGTTTAAATATTTAGTTTTTAGTCTCGTCAACCTTAGACCCTGCCAGAATATCAGCGCCGCAGCGGCTCTGGCGTCGCTGTGGCACTATGAGGCAGGGACTTAGTTGCCTTTTTTTCTGTTATTGCTTTTGCTTTGTGTAATCTTATTATTTAAGGCTATTAAAATTCTTTCTTTCCATAAACATTTGCCCTAAATATAATAACTTTATCTAGACTTTTATACAATGCCAAATTCTTCCAAGTACATCAAGTACTTGGCAAAATAATTATAAAGAGATTTTTTAACCTTTACAGTTGTACCTACGGTTGGTTATGTTGAATTACCAAAAATCAAATAAATTTTCGATACATAATATCAATTCTTATTAATTAATTATATTATTTCACATCTAGTTAGATTTTAACAGTAAAGCATTTAGCTTAAAAAAGTAAAATTATAGTTGTATTATATTAGTAATTATAGTTATATATTAGTTTGCAGTAAAAATAAAATGACAATTCTAGATGAAACTATGATATTTCTAGTCACTATTAAGACAAAAACCAGAAATAGCTATGTGCTGCGGATGAATATCTTTCTAAAAAAATCAAAATGAAACATCCAATTGATAAACAATAAAATGAAGAGCTCGATGGCGCAAGTGGTTAGCGTGATCAGATCAGCGATCATTAAAGAAACATTTGTAGTATTCGGTCATTGGATGGGTGACCAAAAATATACTTTCTCGAGCTCTTCTGTACTTTAAAAGGCACATTAAGTGTTAGTCCCGGCTGCATCTGCAGTCGTTACCACCCAACAATCCGCACTGGACCCGCATGGTGGGGTCATGGCCCAATCTCCCTATTCCATCCATAGGGAAGGCCTGTGCCCCAGCAGTGGGGAGATTAATAGGCTGATGATGATGATAAAACAAAACAAACAAACTTACAGCACACACTCCGCTTCTTTCTGCTTGCGTCATGGTATGAATCAATACCAATGATCATTGCAGTCTTGTAAGGGATAGCGATATTCCACAGAGTACCGCCGAGTTTGCAGTTTATTTGCAACAAAATCTTCTGTGTTATGGCACGTATCTTCTGTTGATTCATCAGTGTTCGCGCGTTTATCACCTAGGCAAATGACGTTTTTTTGAGTATCTAGCAAAAAACATTAAGCAAAAGGCCTACTTGACAATAAATGGTCATCAGATAATGATAGAATAGAATAGCGTGCTTAAGCTAGACGGTTAGCCCTACACAGAGGGGTCTAGTACCCGAGGACTCAGGTATAGTGAGAGTACTTTACAAGGTGCAAGGTTGTCCGCCTTATGATAATCTGCCTCCCTCGAGTAAATCCAAACTAATATGGCGCTGCCTTGCAGCCTAAGGCTAGAGAAAATTCGACACAGCCATCAGGGCCGCGGTAGCATAATAGTTAGTGCATTCGCTCGGATAGCGAAGGGTGCGGGTACGAGTCCCGCCTGCTGCCTGGTCCGCGTGGAATTTTTTCTAGTCAACTTTTCTTTAGATTTAAACATCTAGCAGTTATGCTTCAAAAATAAAAACATAAATCCAAAAATCTCTGCTTGAGTACCCCTACCATATGGGACCCCCATAAAAGATAATTTAATTGATTTTTTAACTAAATATTCGGCTTGGGGCAAGCATTCTACATAAATACCAACATTTCAGCCGCTTAACTTATTCCCTTTACGATCTAGAAACCCCTACAGACAGACTACAGAGTGACAGCATAAAGATTCCCTTTTTACCTTTTAGGTACAGAACCTTAAAGTCTTACCTGAGAAGGCACAGGGTTATCAGCACAGCAGATCTTCTTAATAGCAGCATACCGGTCATCCCTGGCTGTTGGACAAATAGCTACGATCAACTGCAGTGACGCAGAGAAGCATTTCTTCAAAGCCATCACATAGGAATCCGTCCTGTCGTTTGGTAAACGGACCAGATCTGGGTTTGAGACAGTTATACCCATAGGTCGGCAGGAACGCTTCAAAGTTTCCATGAAATCCTGAAAATGTGATAATTTGTTTTATTTACTAGCTTCCACCTACCATTTCCTCGTTAACTGAAGTCACCAGACTCTCTGATTTTATACTATAAGAAGATTCTATAAAGTATTAGAAAACTGAAAAATGCATTCATGCATCTTGCATGAAATTTTTAAGTCATTCTCAAGTTATCCTTCATCTTGTAGTCTTTGTGTTATGCTTTTGTATCCATGTTTTATTACAGCTTATTACTAATGCAACAAGTGTGTTTTTTTAAAACTAAGAACTAAACATACAACAAGCAGTTATCCCATATACTTTAGGTAATCATATGTGTCACAAGAATTGAACCATTAATTTATCAATCATAATTAAGTTATTATTCTACCAAATGATCAATAAAATATTTTAATGATACAAATAAAGAAAGTAAGATGGTTAACAACTTGGCACCTTTTTTTGTACCAGCAACAACTTATCTGTTATTTAAAGATTATTTTCCATTTAGATAATTACAAATTATGAAATTATTTCAATCAACTCTATAATAAGCCATATAAACTCACCATCGTGACTTGTTTGTCCCTCTCCGTATACAAAATAGACCATCTCAGTATATCGACAGCTTGCATAACCGCATTCTTAGTGACTTCACCGTTCCACTCTGCATTAGGTTTTCCGGCCACTTTAACATTGTTGCCGAAGTAAAGAGTCTCCGGAGGTAGTGTTCGAGCAGTGATATTGATAGTCTCAGGAGCTAAACTCAAACCCCAACCTTTGAGGCGATTCTTAGCTGTTTCGTTGTTCATTACATTTTGAATGTACTGCAGTAGAAGAAAATAATATACTCACAATTTGTTATGAATGATTTAGCATGGCACTGAAATTCCTAATAGTTTAATTATAGACAAACCCCTTATTAATAAAAGAGGAATAAGCTAAGACTAGTTAGTTGTTCCTATCATTCAAATTTAATTTGTCATTGAACAGAGACAAAACATGGAGAAACTAATCAGGCCTTATTCATTTATTAATTAATTGGAAAATGAAAAAAAAGCCCAAGCCAATAAGAAGAAGTAGATAGTATAGATTTAAGAATTATACCATTTTAATAAGCTGAATATTGCAGCTCATTCGGTCTGCGATCATGGAAGTTCATGGAAGAAGCAACTTTCACAATGCCCGTCATCGAATAGGTGTCGAAAAATTTACAATCTCGAGTTGCTCCATTCTTTAGAAGGCACATTTAACTCTTAATTCCTGGCATCTGCAGTAATAAGCACCCACCATTCCATATTAGGCTGGCGTTTTGTATCATAACTCGTTCTCCCTAGCCCATCAAAAAGGAAGGCCTAAGCAGTGGACATTAATAGGTTGATGATGATAATGAGTTATATAGTGTAGAGTAGAGAAATCTCAGGATTATTAGAATTACATTGTTACTGGGTCATAGCCAGTGTTCAGTTTTGAAGCTAATTTAGTAACCATGATTTTCGTGTGTTTTAAAAAACTTTAAATCAATATAAATTTTATTTTTAACTAAGGACCATCAAATTTAAAATGTCCAGCTAAGTGTGCCGATTGATATATATTTTAGCCCTAGGAATGGAGACATAATCCGATGATGATACCTTTTTAAACGCAGCATGACGTTGGTTAGGCGTAATTCTGGTATACGTAGCGACATCCTTCATAAGCTTAAAGTTGCTACGCTGATCGTCTGTCAGTCCAGTGAGTTGACACAACTCGGGCACCAGGCAGATCATAAAGTCTGTAGGTGCTTCAGAACCAGACATCTTCTTAGTATCCCTGGATAATTTGAAAGATAACATTTTAGATATGAAAAAATTACCAACTAGTGATCGTCTGTCAGAGCCATGAGTTGACACAACTAAGGCAAAGTAGATAATGAAGTCTGTAGGTGCTTCGGAACCTGATAGTTTCTTAGTATCATGGGATTATTTCAAAAATAATATTTTTAACATATTTGCTGAAAAATACATTTACGGAGGTTGTATAAATTGTAGGAAAGTTCATAATTACGGACCACACAATGGAGCATGCGGTAAAACGTTTTACCGCACGCTCGCATACATGGCGCCGTGCATTCCCTTTAGGGTTTTTATTTCACCACCCGCACCTAGCGCCAATTGGAAATTTACACTTCCACCCGCACCTAGCGCCAATTGGAAATTTACACTTCGTTAGAAATCGGACAATTCAACAGAACGTACTGAACTGGCAAATCCCTGTCCAAACGATAAGAACTTAAATCGCCAAGACCATAAGTTAACTCGCTACTGTACTTAACGAAGTGTAAATCAGCATTTAGGCTAAGAATTCATGGCCCCTGCGGCGACTTGCGTAGAATGTGAAATAGGGGTAACGGGGTAAAAGAAATTTTAAGTCCGTCAGTTAGTTTATTAAAAAAATAATGAATCCGTATTTTTTCTTTGGTCATTCAACCAAAAAATTACAAAGATAAAGCGCGTCAATGTTTGGGAGTGGGTTCTTAACATCACTTTTAAGTAAAAATTGTACCTAATAAAAATATGCATGCGTCATTTCAAACCAATATATCCCTGTAATGATTTGATTATGTGAATAAAGAAAAAATACATGTCTAATATTTTTTGATACTGTACCTGATAGACAAAGAAAAAAAAGGTAGTTGTCATACCTATTTTATATACAAAGATGATACCGAAGAAGCACTTATTGAATGTTTTGTAGTTAAGAGGCAAATATGTTGATTTCTATTTATAATTTCTCACCTTGAGATGAGCATCGGCTGGTCCCAATCCATGATGTCTATACCATAGTTTTTCTTGTAGTAATCTATGTAGCTGATCTTCACAAGTTGACCTTTCTCGTTTTTCTCAAATGTAGACCTTGGATTCATTGTGTCGTCGATACTGTCTACTCTGTAAATTTTGTACAATATTGACATGATGCAAAGTACCCAACAATAAAACCGAAACCATTGCCTCATTCGAAAACATGGTATGAAGTTAAGACTTAATTTACTTGAAATCTAATGCTTTGTTTGTCATATCTACACCAAACAAAGGTCAAGAATTACATAGTTTTTAAACCGGATTTAACATTTTTTCAAGTTTTGTAATTGAGGGGAAGATTTAGAAATTATCTTTAGAAAGTCAAAACAGAATTGTGTTGCCTTTAATTAATTATTGTACCAATAGTGCAGGGAGGGTAAAATAATTCAGAAAGAGACAATTGAATGGTTTCCAAGTTTGTAGAGGATCTCTACAAACTTCATCTATCAACCTCAATCTTTATCTAATCCTCATTGTATAGATATTTTGTTATATACGTGACACACCTCATGGACTAGAGGAATACACTAATGGCGCGATTGCACTTGATCGCTAGCTCGAATACGAGTGCCAATAAAATTCGGGTAAGCGACTAATGGCACAAATACGGGCTAACAACCAAATGTAATTGAACCATAAGGAGCAAAATAGTATAAACAACATGTTTTGTAAAGTCGGGTCTCCAGCAAAAGTTTTTTAAACCATTCAACAAAGACACATACACAAAACTTTGTTTCTGAAACATGTTTCTCTGCACACGATGTCTTTTGCTCTCGTGGCCGCCGTACACAGAATGCATGGTGGAAATGTCAAATTTGACAAGTTTCATACGTTTTTATATATTATGTCAAAATTGAAACGTCAGAGTGAAAAGTTGCACTCGGAGCGTAGGTTTGGAACGTAGCCCCCGCTAGCAAGTTGTCAAAAAAATGGCCGGTGAAACAATACCCTGCCCCTCGACCCGCGCGGGGGGGAATTGTGTACGTGTTTTTCATCGGGCTCGGCAAGCAAAAACTTTGTTGATACAAACATTTATGTTTAGTGAAACAAAGTTTTGTGTTGACGGTTTTGTTGAATGTTGATAAGTCTTAGTTGATTGTGTAGGGCAAAACACGCGCTGGAGACTATATCAACCGCAGGAAACTTTATCAGCTTCCAAGTTAGTATCTGTAACATTCAACGATTTTCTTTTTGTAGAAGAAATAAAGAAGATATTGGTGCCAATTCTGGCGTGATTCTCTAAACTTAAAACTAAATTTAACATCAGTCTCTCCTTTTCATTCTGTATAGAGAATGACAAGGATATACTGCTGTCAAATTTAAGTTTAGGTTTAGAGAATCATGCTAGAATCGACACCATTATTAAAGAAGTTTACCTTACCTGCCCCCTTAGCGTGAACACCGCGATATGATATATAATTCGGTTTTATCACGCTCAATTGTCAAATTTCTATGAAGTATGAAAGTGAGACGCAATAAAAATCGTGATAAAAAGTAAATTGTGGTGCTCATGCTACGGGGGCTGAACAGTTTCTTCTTATACATGCTCATTACAGAAGATCCAAAACCGTCTTTCAGCCATTGCTCTCTTCTAATTAGCCCCATCTGATTGCACGATCTCCTTTATAAAGGGCACTGCCGATTGTATTCTTAGGACGCGGTGAGTTTTTGCTGGATCTATCATAGAAGTTAGACTTACCTGAACAGTTTCTTGTTATACATGGTCATTACAGAGGATCCGACCAGTCTTTCTGCCATTGCTCTCTTCCAATTGGACCCTTCTGATTGCACAGTCTTCTTTATAAAGGACACTACCGATTGTATTCTTAGGACGCGGTGGGTTTTTTCTGGATCCATTATAGAAGTTAGACTTACCTGAACAGTTTCTTGTTATATGTGGTCATTACAGAGGATCCGACCAGTCTTTCAGCCATTGCTCTCTTCCAATTGGACCCTTCTGATTGGACAGTCTCCTTTATAAAGGACAGTACTGATTGCGTTCTTAGCACGCGGTGAGTAGAGTCTAAGGTCAACATTAATCCACCCTCGTATTCGTCGACGGCAGTCACGTATCTGTTAATGTCAATGAGTTACAAAATTACGAAACACCCATGCGACTCTAAAGAAAGAGTGATATTACACGCAAATAAATTAAAAGGAAAGACAGAAATTAAGTCAGAACTTAGATCAGTCTTAGATCTAAGTCACTTAAATGTTATTATTAATACTGAATAAAGATTTTATTATTATGTCCAATTATTATTACTTTTGTTACATTTACCCTAATTGTAAACATATCTATTGGGATTTCTCTGTTTTATGTACCGCTAAAAATAATATGAAATCCTTACCCTGGCCAAACCTCCAATTTATGTTGCGGTATTTGTATGGCGGCGTGCTCATTGAAATGTTGGCGGCCGAAACGCACCAACTGTAGATCTTTCATTATGTGCTTGAATAGCACGTTGTATATGTGGATCATTTCGCTCAAGCGGCGCGTGCGACGGAATATTATCTACGGTCAAATATTGTAAATTAATGAACAATTGAGGAGATCGTTGATGCAAATGGTTAGCGCGTTCAGCCGCGATCGTTGAGGTTAAGCAACTTTCGTAGTGATCGGTCGTTGGATGGGTGACCAAAAATTTACTATCTCGTGCTCCTCCGTGCTTCGGAAGGCACGTTAAGGTTGGCTGGTCCCGACTGTATCTGCATACCTTAGCACCCACCATTTCGCCTTCGTGGTGGGTCATGGCCCAATCTCCCTATTCCATCCATAGGGAAGGCCTGTTCTCCTGCAGTGAGGACATTAATAGGCTGATGATGATGAATGGCCGTTCATGGGATGATGAAGTAAAATTGTTTGAGGTATAACTACAAATCTAAATTCAAGAAAAATAATGTACTTACATGTCAACAATAAAATTTACATTAAGTAAAAACAAACATTTAAAATAAATAGTGTGCCAATGACAATCTACCCTGGGGCCCTACCGCCTATCGGGATTGCTATGGCTAAAGATGATTACATTTTGTTATTTCTGACCAGCAAAGGTTTTCCAATACCTGCTGGTCAAGAGTTAATACCAACCTATTTTATGGTTGAAAATACTCACAGATATATTCACTTTGCTGTCGTCGAATGGATTAGTTGAAACCAAATTCGTGGCCTCATCTGGAAGTCGGTGAGGCACATACAAAGTTGTACCATCAAAGGTCTTCTCTTTAAAATAGTGACTGTGTTCTGAAAGCAAAATATATATTACTGTAATTTATTAATACTGTACCAACTAAATGATGTAACTACTTAAGTTTATCCTAACTAGGGTTACCAACTCTTTTTCTATAAAATATAGTATTTCGAAGCTGGAACCTCTACAAATATAGTAGATGCCAAAATAAAAATAAAAAATAAAGTATGTGGTTAAAATATTTACTTTATTTTTGAAATGAGTATATTTTTGCTGCTCTATGCCTAAATATTTCAGTTTTTATTTTTAACAAAGCTTTTACTGGCAAACGTCTGCTTTAAGCAAAATATAGTAGTTTCGCCTACTATATATTTTCTTATAAATATAGTAGGATACTATATTTTATATAGTAGGGTTGGCAACCCTAATCCTAACCAACATCTTTAACGCATGCACGCAACAATTACACGAAAACACACCACTAATACCACTTAAGATTTTTGCATGCAAAAAATAATAATAATAATTGCATATATAATATAATACAATGGTATATAGGGGATTGCCACTGGAGGAAAATGGAAATTAAGTCACTGCCCCCAATTCAAATTTTTAATCCCCTTTGCTTCCAGTAGCAATACTTGCAGTCCTTTATTCCTAGTCGCCCCCACGGGATTTGCCACCGGAGGCAAATGTTAATGAACTCATTACCCCCACTTCATTCTTTTTTATTCCAATTTGCCTCTGGTGGCCTATACCCGAGAGGGCGACTGGAAACAAACCCCTAATGTTAAGGCTGACTTTAGTTACATCGTGATCGTAAACCATGCTACTTTAACTTACATCGTCTTTAATTCTGTAGAGTAGAACATATGACAAAGTTTACGATGCATACAATGTTTATGACAACTTTCCATCGACACCCCCACCTGGTGTCATAAACCAGTACAATTCCCACTTTTATATAAGGATTAGTGGGTGCCAGCGACTTCATCTGCATGGAAAATTTGATTTCCCATATAAACTTTCACCCCCTCCTTAACCTCTTAAAGGGTGATTTTTGGATTTGCCTTCCCTGGGACTCAAACTATATCCATACCAAATTTCATATTGGTTAAGCTGTTAAACCATGAAGAGGTAACATAAACTTAATGGCAGTTAAGAAGTTAGTGCAAATCACGGCGCAGTAAGAAAATGTGGGGTAATTAGGGGCATGGAATGTCACTTAAAATAAATTTTGAATCGCTATAAAGAGAGTTACAATATGCGATACGGTGCCGTTTCGTTTCCGATTTGATTTATGTATATGTCAAAAGAGGATTTGATAAATCATATTTTCGCGAAAATCCAAGGGATTTTGCGAAAACGCGAATAATGCGATTTTACAAAAAAAAAAAATAGTATTTTTGCGAAAACGCGAGTTGCCTCAGTAAGATTGCAAAAAGAGTAATTGGATTATTATAAATATTTTTAGGTTCTTGAGTTCACACTAGGTAAGGTTAGTGTTGTTGAGTTGAAAATCTCTAGGATTTTCGCCGAAATTAGATTTATCAAATCATCATACCACATAATATACACAAAGCTTTATTCATGAGGAACTTACCATTCAGCAATTTGAATCTAAGATGGCGGAAGTCCTGATCTGGCTCATACTTGACCTCGTATTCAAACACGTTATTTTCCTCAAAATTGAGGTATACAAAATTGGCCGTGACTTCCACAGGTGTACCAGTCTCACCCTTTTTCACGACTGGGGGTGTTTCTTTGACTTCCCTCTGAAAAGTTAGATGTCATTTTGACTATTGTCTATGTGATATGGGACATTTATCTATATACTTCAAAGAGTTACAAAATTAAAGTAAAAGCATTACAGAAAGACAAAGTTACTACAACATAATAAAATTATATAATAAACAATTTTACTCACATAAAACTTATTCTTGGCCACTGATGAAGCTGGGACAGTAGTTGAAGATATGGTGCTTTCAGCCATCTTCTGTGTGACTTGCTTCACATCACCCTGACCTCCTGGATCTGCAGCTTTTGCCGTTTGTCTAGAACGACGCGCAAAATGAATACTAAAGTACAGCCAACGAAAAGCAATACAAAATGTACATGTCTATGAAAGGTAAGCCAGAAGGGATGGCAACATTTTTGAAAATAATATTTGTTTATGAATATAAACATATGATTTAATCATTTTAATAGGCATATACCTATTTCAGTGCAATGTAGCAAACTATGTATTATTATCTGCTAGCAAACCAGTGAACCAAATGTTCACCAAAACCTGATTTCTCGAAAACCGGAAGTGCTACGTTACTCAAATTACCAGTTACCGGTTTGTAGTCTTATCAGACTATTCTTAACTTATAACTTAAATATTCTCTTTATCTATCTCTTACGGTTTGGCCGCTGAAACAGCACCACAGACAGACGGACGGACTTGTCTAATAGATAAGAGATACTAATAAAGAAAGAAGAGGATACTGAATTACTGACTCTTCAACGCACAGCCGAAACGGCTTATAAAACCAAATTCATACTTACAAATTCTGTAGCAACTTTAATCCCCTGCCAGCACCTTTGGCTACCGATGGAGATGGACTGACATCTGATGCTGGGCTGAATGACAGACCTATACAAGATTTATAATTTTCATAATTTTCCTTTTAGATAGTAAGTATGCACAAAATTATGTGAATTTGCAAGACAGATATCTAGTAGTTAGTGGTACCAATGACCGACAGGAACCAGTGATCAACATTTGTTTTTATGATCAATGAAAGTAGAGGGGGCTAATAGGCAATTGCTAAATGTAATTACACCAAGGCAAAGAGGCTTGGTGTTACCCTATTTAGTAATTAAATTAATAAATAAAATGAATATTTCCAACACTCACACCAATTAGCCTAGCCCCAAAGTAAGCACTGTAAGGCTTGTGTTATGGGATACTAGGGTAATGGGTAGAATACATATAAGTATATTTATATAGAAATAAATATTAAACATCCATGACTCACACTCACTCGTATTCATCACACAAACATCTGCCCCCACCAGGATTTGAACCCGGGACCTCTCGAGTTGGCAACACCATGAAACCCGGCCACTCACTACCAAACCACTCGGTCATGGAGGTCGACAAAATTTGTGGCCTGCTCTTGTTTTTTTGTTGATCATTATTTCTTGTCAGTCATTTGTTCCACTACCTCATGTAACAAAAAAGAATTAATTTTGCTGCCATATGAAATACAGACAACTAGGTACAGGTAATATGGTTTCACTTATCAATGTTTAAGTATGAAACCTAAAAATTAGACCCTAGAAGGATTCAATCCACTGTAGTTACTTCTTACTATAAATGACTGATGTAATAACAACATTGCACATACCTCCAGCTTTATTCTGCATATTTGACAACATCATAGCAGCCATTCTCCCTCTTCCTCCAATGGCAGCTGTACTTTGTGCGCTCACCTTTAAAAAGTAGAACCATTCTTACAAGTATATATATTACAGCAGTTTTATTTAAAAAAATATTGATTATGAAAGCGAAAAAAGTTTTTTAAGAAGAAATTAGAAAATAAGTACAAATAGTGGGATTTTCAGTATTTAATAACAAATATGTAATACATTTGATAAATATTAGATATTGAACAATTTCACAACATATCACAGTGTGGGATTTGGCCTGAGGTGTGGCCCTGGCTTTTTATGTTTTCAGCAAATAGCCTGGGGGAAACAAGAGTTTTTAGTTGAGCTCTCATATATTAACATGGATAAATTTTGAGATATTAATAATGTTTGTGAATTATTATTAATTGATATTGAGTTTGTTACAAATAAGCAAATGAATCAATTTCAGTAGTCAGTAAGTCTCAATATTAGCAAAATTATTCCATGTACTGCTGTATTTACCAATAGCTCTTATTACCTTGTCCTATGCAACATAAGCCGCAGGAGAAAGCCGATTTACTGGCAAAACTCTTTGCGGCTAACTCCCGAATCGATGATTGCAATGCACTGCCACCATTATTACCTCATTGTGGCACAACGATGCCTGATATCAAAATCAGGCAGCGTGAGGTTCGTGCCGAATTGCAATCACTCGACGTCCGGAAAGCTAGTGGACCTGATGGCATCCCAGCAGTAGTATTGAAAAAATGTGCAGCGGAGTTGTCTCCCGTGCTCACGCGTTTGTACCAGTGCTCGTATTCTTTGGGGCGTGTGCCGGAGACTTGGAGAAATGCTAACGTGCAACCGGTACCCAAAAAAGGGGATCGCTCAGACCCGGCAAACTACCGGCCAATAGCAGTCACCTCAGTATTATGTAAAGTCCTAGAAAAGGTCCTTAACAACCATCTGACCCGCTACCTAGAGGATCACTCCCTGATTAATGATCGTCAATATGGTTTTAGACCGAAACGATCGACGGGTGATCTTCTAGCGTACTTGACTCATATCTGGGGTGAGGCTATCGACAAGCGGGGCGAGTCGTTGGCTATCAGCCTAGACATTGCCAAGGCATTCGACAGGGTCTGGCACAAAAGCCTTCTCTCCAAGCTTCCGGCATACGGTCTGCCGGCCCAGTTCTGTTCTTGGGTAGCTGACTTCCTGCATGAGCGTAGAATTCGTGTCCTTACGGATGGTAGCAGTTCGCGGTTCATGTCAGTGAATGCCGGCGTTCCCCAGGGCTCCGTCCTATCCCCCACTCTCTTTCTGCTGCATATCAATGACCTAATTCCTCTTGGGAATATTCATTGCTATGCAGACGACAGTACAGTGCACGCGGGGTATCTCGGACAAGCAGCGGCTGGGCAGGCGGTAACCAAGGAGAAACGGGAGAATCTTGTCATTGAACTCAATCAGGCTTTAGACCACATTTCTGAATGGGGTACCAAGAACTTGGTTGAGTTCAATGCTAAGAAAACCCAGGTCTGCGCTTTCACGGCAAAAACGTCGCCATTCCTTTTATGTCCTTCTCTTCAGGGCACAACACTGGAGCTAGAGAGCAGTATCACCATGCTCGGTATGGAGATTCGCTGTGACTTAAATCCAAAAAATTACATCGAAAGTGTGATAAAAACAGCCTCACGCAAACTCGGAGTCCTGAACAAGGTGCGGCGTTTTTTCACGCCCGAGCAACTATGCTTGTTATATAAGACGCAGGTTCGGTCTTGCGTAGAATATTGCTCGCACCTCTGGGATGGCTCCGCCAAGTACTTGCTCGATGCTTTGGATAGGTTACAGCGGCGCGCAATACGCATCATAGGTGATGAGGAGGTGTCTAAACACCTCGAGCCTCTTCAATTACGCCGTGACGTGGCGTCACTAAGCGAATTCTATCGTCTGTACCACGGCGAGTGTTCTGAGGAGTTATTCTCTCTTATTCCACCTTCCCCTTTCCTTCAGAGGACCACGCGCGCTGGCTTACGTTGTCACCGTCTAACTGTGGCTACAATTCCAACGCGTACAAAGAAATTTGGTGACTCATTTCTTTGTCGTACTATCCGTAAATGGAATGCTCTGCCCGCTCACGTGTTCCCTCCCTCTTACAACCTGGGATCCTTTAAAAGAGGCGTGAAGAAGCAACATGCAGGCCGGCAGGGTGAGGATGGCTGGTGTGGCAGGTAGAACTGCTGTATCAGCTATCTTCGCGTCTGGACTTCACCTTCACTTAACATCAGGTGGGGTGGAGTCATTTGTCGGACCTATCTATAAAAAAAAAAAAAAAAAAAAAAACTTTTATACTTTTTTTATTGAAACCAATTCAGAAGCCAATTTTCCAAATGTTGTATAAAGTCATTGTTAAGACAAGTTCAGCTTTATGACCTTTTTCAGATTTACTGAATTTCAAGTGCCTATAATACATTTACAATATGGTTATTTAAATCTTTGTACTTATTCTAGTACATGTATCACTATCCGGAATCGGGTTGAAACCGGATAGTCATATTCTTAGGTGATTTACAGTAGAATCCGTTTATTATGACTTCGAAGGGAATCAACAAACACGTCATACTAAGCGGTGGTCATACAAAACATTTTTGTGAAAAAAGATTGTGAGATGAAATTGATTCTCCATTTTCTAATCAGCATATTATTGCACCTTTTTCCTCAGTCGTAATCGTAAATGCTTTACGACGTTGAGAAGTATTTTTTTTTACATAGGATATTACTAAAAACAATGCGTGATGTTCAAATGTAAATTACTCACTGGGATTCAAAACAAAAACGAGCCATATACCGAATGTTGTCGGGAATCAACGAACATTACCGTAGGTGTAAAGAACCATGTCCGTCACTATAAACAGACAAAATTGATTAAAATGGGTCATAATAAGCGACATGTCACTGTAAGCGAAGTCATTATATCCGACATTGCTACAATGAATTTTATATGAAAACCAAACTTCGTTGTGTAATTATGTTATAATATGCGGTTGGTCAATATAGGCAGAGTTATAATAAACAGATTTTACTGTATGTATTGTTATCAGAATGCCTGCCAGTGCTTGCTTTCTTCTTTTAATCCAAGGCTGCTATTTTAAATAGTTCTCAAAGTCCTTAGGACTATTCAGAAGCTAAAAAAGTTACCTTAAACCTCTCTCCATTATTATGTGCTTGTTCTTATTATTTAATAAAGGGGCTGTTTTAGAGATAAAGAATTTACACATCATTTTGCATAAATAAAATAACAGTCATTATTGAAATCTAAGCCTGCCAGTCACAAGTGAGGGGCGATCTCAAATTTACAATATTCAAGTACTATAACTACTGGCTGGCAAATTAAATTGTAGATTTGAAAGTGGACCTTGAATAAAATGCAGGGTTGTGTTATATTGTTGTTATTGAAGTCCTTCGTTACCTCACTTGGCGCAACACTAGGCCCTGGTGTTACTTCTGGAGATGCCTCTTCAGACTGTGGCGGCGAATCCATCATTTGTGATTTTTTCAGGGCTTGGAGCAAGGCCAAACCCCGGCCACGACCCTTACTGGGATCCATGGTGATCTGTAAATATTACAAAGAAGGTAATCAAACGTTATGTTAAGGCAGTCGAATTTTACAATAAACTTTCACTGCTAGAAAGATATGACATCGAATCGACTTGAAATTTAACAAGTCAGCATGTACAAATTCTGACTTGGTCACACGGGCACATATTAACCATATAATTTTAAGTAGGTATAGAATGGGTGCTTTATTTGTTTTAGCTTGTAATAAAGAGATAGGTAACAAGTAAAATCAGTAACACCCTCATTGAAAAAACTAAATTCTCTTCGACTACTTAGGTAGGTACCTACGTACTTCACCAAAGAAAACCCAACGATTTTGAATATTTTTCTTCAGTCGATAATAAATTGAAGATTTTATTTACCTTTCACTGCAATTTAACCACGACTAATATGAAAAAACACAGAAACAGAATATTTTGCAATCCGAACAAACAAATAAAGCTTTCAATAGCTTCGCCCGCGTCGCACGTTCGTTTTTTTTCTTTTTTTTTTTGGTAATGTTCTTTCCGTTCATTAAACAGAATAGGCAAAGACGACAAAATGCGCCATACAGCCAAGACTAAAAGTTCTTTTCTTCAAGTCTTCATAAAGAATAATTCGAAATCCAAGTTTAAATATCTTCTATAGTACTCTTGATGTAATTATACAGTGCCAAATAACATTGTGGGTTTTGGAGAAGTACAGGTAAGGAACGCGGGATGTTCTCGGCTGAATTGTAGATTTCAAGCAAACTATTACTGAGAAATATTCGTTGAAGAGCAAAATGAGGACATTCGAGGAACAAATGATGAAGTGACTGACTTGAGAAGCTGCAGAACGAGCATGATGGGGAGGAGACCATGTTCATTCTGAATAAATGTTTGTTAAAGCGTCCATGTCCGAGTCGCAATCTACATATTGTAGTGTAAAATTTTCGGTGAATAAAATTTGTCTGAGCAAACCACGGCTTTCTGATTGTATCATTATTATTATGATACCAAACACCTTTAGTTTGTAAAGTTTCATGCCAATGATCTAACCATGTCTTCTTTATTTTGTCTTTTAGAATTTCTACACAATCAGAATCAGGAATCTTTATGTTTTTCACAGGGACATTATCAGCCGTGTTAGTTATAATCTTTGCCAGTGTATCTACTTCTTCATTACCGTAAACGCCTATATGTGATGGAGTCCAAAACAAAATGATGTCTTTTCCATTTGTTGTTAGTTGACAATATTTTTCTCTGAACGAGATCAGATAGTGTAATTGGATTTTGAATTTACGTAATATTTTTATTATTGATTTTTACGTAAACTTGTCGTCCATTAAGAAAGCTGATTAACCATTTAACCATCTTATATGGAATACCTAATCTAAATAGTGTGGTTGATAGAACAGACAAATTCACATTATTAAAGGCACCAACAATGTCAAGGAATATACACACCATTGTATTGTTGTAATTAAGTGCATTTTGTATGTCAGTATGAAGACATCCTATACTTTCGCGGGCAGATCGGCCACGTCTGAATCCAAACTGTTTGTTTGGGAGTAAATTATTACTTTCTATATAAAATTCAAGACGGTGTTTCAATAATTGCTCGAATATTTTACCCATACAAGAAGATAAAGTTATAGGACGATATGAGTCAGCACAAGCCTTGGATTTATTTGGTTTAATTACAGGAATCAAACAATCTATCTTCCAGTTATCAGGAATTAAACTATTTTCCCAAGGGCCGTTAAATATGGCTAAGAGTTTTTGATACTATTGCAGTCTAACTTTTTTAACATTTTGTAGGATATAAAATCTAGTCCACAAGCTGTATCTTTTCTAGATTTTATTGCAGCAGATAATTCAGACAAAGTGAAAGGTGAAGTTAGGTAATCATTCGTACTATTAGTGATATCGCAGGAATTAGAGTTCAATCGCAAATCTGAGGGAAAAGGTGCAGCTTCTACATAATCAGGTGTGTATTTTCATAAAAAGTCGTTTACCCAAGATGGAATTTCGTCTTTAATTGGAGGAATAAAGCTTCGGTTAAATTTACGCATAGTTTGCCAAATTTTAGATAGAGGAGATGATCTATTTAAATCAGAACAGAAATCCTTCCAACACTAGTTGGAAACAACTAAAAAAAACATTATAAAAATAGAAAGGACCACTAGGTCCTTTCTATTTTTATAATGTTTTTTTTAAGTGCTTGCATTTTTTTAAAGTTGATATAATTTTCCTGCGATGGGTTGTTTTTAAATTTAATATAAGCTTCCTTACTATTTTGTACTGCTTTATTGCAATTTTCATTCCACCAAGGGACAGCGAAATGTCTCCTCTTAGACCATTAAACCACAGGACTAGCCTCGCAAGATCTTTCCGCTCTGTCAAGGTATAAGATCAAATGATCCAGTGCGTTCATAAAAACTACTTACAATCGATAGATTTCCACAGTGTGAGAATCGTTATCGTAGTGACAACAGCCCGTGTCTCCTCGCAAAAAAATGCTAACCTGTGCCGTTTTAACGAGCAAAAAAGGATCAAACACCTCTAATTTACAAAAAAACGGGATATCATTTCACATGTAAGTGTTTTTTCTATATTTTAGTGCTTTTTTTCAATTAAAAATGAATTTTACAATAATCGAGAATAGAAACTTGCAAGAAATCGAGTGAGATCCAATTCGAATATGTACCGATACATATTCATATGATTTTATACCTTATAATTGAAAAATAGAGTCCATTTTAGTGACCTGAACTATTTAAGTGCGAATATAGTCTCTATTGCATGCTCCCCACGAGACTAGCAAACGCACTCTCCACTAGACTACATTTTTTAATTATCAAGTTTCGACCTTAGGCCCCGCATTTAAGATTCTAAATAAAAATTATATAATTTGAATTGAGTGTAGCGAGACTATTTATTTACGACTTTTAAGTGATGGGAAATAAAATTGAAAAAATAATATCGATATAATGGTTTTTTGTATTTTTGAATGCATAAGACACATTTACTCAAAATTAATACATTTTAAAAATCAAATAGTTTGATATTAAGAATACATTTTTTTTGTTTTTAAGCATGTAATGGCCGCGTCGAAATACTTCTAGCCATTCTTAAGCTGCAAGGCAACGTCATCTCTTCGCATTGTAGGTAACCCACAATGTCAAATGAAAACTTTTACAAGTATTAAACATTTGAAAAAAGAAATTGCAATTATAGTTATAATTAATTTTTTTTAAGCATGTAACTGCTTGATATTTAAATCTAAAGAAAATATAACTAGAAAAAATAATAATACATGCTTGTGCGTGCTTGCGTATGTTATATGAACGTAACGTACGTATGTATTTTAATACATAAAAGCCAGAGTAGAGAAAAAATACGATAAGACAGCTGGTGGTTTCATGACGGTTTAGTAAAAATGAGTTTTTATACTTTAACATTGGAATGGTGGCAGGAGTGTTCATTAAAACAGACCAAATAAACCCAGACTCGACGGATCTTTTTGGTAACATTGAAGAATTCACTATTCACCTCCTGGCTTCATTATCAGACTTGCTCAATGATATCAGATTATTGTATTGTCATCCAAATTACACACACTTACCAAGTTTTGAATCAATATGAGAATAAGAAGTAGATTGAATTCGACTTTCCAGATTTGTTTACCTAGTCACAAGTGAGGCTAATATAAGTGTGTTAAAATATGATAAGTTTTTACTCGTTTGACATAAGCTCCTAAAAGATATGAAATCATCAACAGATCAAGATCAGTATTGAGAATAATTGTAATAATCATAATAATGTTAAATAAGAATGAGTGTAGAAGATTATTTGAGCTCATGTTGTACTTATTCCAATAAAAGTTTTAATCTAATGTCTTAAAGTATTTTTATTTCATTTTAATTTACCTCTGGCCATTTACATTTACAGTAGCAATATTTTTTTTATTGTCGAAATCGGACAAGACTGTACCTATGTTGAAACGATTGTTTGACAGATAAAAAGAAATGAACATATATACATAAAACAAATGACATTTAAGATTTTCTCCCACGAAACGATTTTCTAAGTTTAGCAAAAAATATAAGTGATTGGGTAATTGTGCCAGTGAGAGTATTAAAAGACCCGGAGTATTTTTTTCCGTTGTCATATTTTTATTTTATAAAATAATCTTTGAGAACAAGAAAAACTATCGATATTGTTATTTAAAGAAAACTAAAATATCGATACCGAACTTTCCCTAGTTACGATTACTTGTGATTGTCATTAGTGTGCGTAGGTGAAAAAATATATTTGTAGGCGATTGTAACAATACAAATAACTAAGGCTGTGTGAGTTTATTTTAATGTAGTGGTTTACCTCGTCCCCTTCAAAAAGTGACAGACTTTGCACTGAGTAAAATTAGGCGCGTACTTACCACTGTGTATTATTAAATAAAAATAACTAATTTGCTTCTTTTGATTTGACTTCAACCTTAAAAACAATTAAATATGATAAAATTTAAAATTTCCGCCTTTACAGTTCGAAGGTTCCCGCGCTTTTTTTTTCATAAAAATTTGTTTAACTTTTCTCGTTTTTTTTCTGTACCAGTGTTGTTTTTTTTTGGTTAAGTTCTCCCTTTTCAGGGAAGGCAAGGGGAACAATGCCCATACAGCCTCGTCTTAAGTTAAATTATTCTGTTTTCCTTTTTACATTAGAATGTCGGTGTGATGCATTCTAATGTTTCTTGAAGTGTTTGGCACGAAATGTATCGAGCTGGCTTTTTCGATAAGCTTCTGTGAGGTAGACAATACTACAATAAAATTCTCACGTCCACTTGACCGGAACAGCGTATATTTTGACGATTCTACTAATTCTTCAGTTACGCAGACAGTTGTAACACAAAATCACACCAATTTTATTTCACAATGGCGTCGATTCTGGCGTGACTCTCTAAACTTTAAACTAAATTTAACATCAGTCTCTCCTTTTCATTCTGTACAGAGAATGACAAAGATACACTGTTGTCAAATTAAGTTTTAGCTTTAGAGAAACATGCCAGAATCGACACCAATATCCACTATGAACGAATTTAAAAATAATTAAAATAAGACGCCAACCACACTCGATGAAATCCCGCCAAAAAGTCTGTTGTTTTTTTTTTAATTTATTGGCATTTTTTATTCATTTTTTTCTTTTTTTTTTAATTAATCATGACCTGGATTCAGACAGAGTCCTTCAGTTGAATACAGTTTGTCTATAAAGTCGTGATATGAATGTTTGAGGAACTAACATTAATCATGTGTCTGGCAACATCAAACTTATGTACATCAGCTGTCATCGAATTTTAGTTGTGGAACTGTTTTCCTTTTGTATTTTTTTTATTGTTTGGATTAAACTGTAATAAATTAAGACGAAACTACACAGAAAGGTATAAAAATGAGCAAAGTAAATCGGAATGGCACGCGGGAAGTGATTTTTAAAGTTTTCCAACGATGTTTCGAAGAACTAAGACTACCAAGCTGGACGAATTTTGTGGGATTTGCATGGTGTTTATGGGCGAACAGCATCTATGACGGGTATGTAATCGTGTAAATATTTGTTTGTAATCTGCCTGAAGTTACAAATTTACTCAATTTACGACTTTGAGACCAAAAAAGGCATTGTTTACATTGCACATTTTTAGGTTAGAAAGACATTGTAAATAGGTAATATTGTAGTACGACCATTTCTTTTGATATGTTATTATTATTCAACTCGTCAGGTTTTCTACCAATTTTGAATTAATTGCTTCATGTCAATAAGTTATTGTTTCTATTCCGTTACATATTTTTTTACTTTTTTTCAGGAAAATCAGAGATTCGGATAGTAACGAAGGTTTTAAGAATGATGGAAAGTTTGAAACTCCTGGGAAAACAGGCAAGGCCGACCAAAGAAAGAAATGGTCACAAAAAAGAACCATGGCCAGATGCTTTTAGTGAAGATCATCATCATCAGCCTATTAATGTCCCCACTGCTGGAGCACAGGCCTTCACGGTGGATGGAATAGGGAGATTGGGCCATGACCCACCACGCGGACCCAGTGCGGATTGGTGGGTGCTAACGACTGCAGATGCAGCCGGGAAACCAAAAAAAAAAAAAAACAAAACAAACAAACCAACAGCTTAACGTGCCTTCCGAAGCACGGAGGAGCTCGAGATAGTAATTTTTGGTCACCCATCCAACGACCGACCACTGCGAAAGTTCCTTAAGTTCAACGATCGCAGCCGAACGCGCCAACCACTTGCGCCATCGAGCCTTGAAGACACCTATCACTAATTTTAATAAGTGCACATTTACAAATTGTTTCTCTAAATAAACTTTTCATATACTATAAAATGATTTTTAGTATTATTTTCTTAACAAGTGTGTTAAAAAACGTCGTATGATGATACTTGTGTGTATTGATGATTACCTAACGGCTCTGGTCTCAATGGCACCTCAGCGGTAATCACCAACATTACACACTTTTACACTATAAAGTACTATTTAATCTATAATAATTTTATTCTGATTCAATTAAATATGCTTGGCTAAACTTTTTATAAGCATAGGTACCTACTATATATAAAAGAAACAAAATACGACTGTACAGTGTATCTTATTATTTACCTATTTTACTTGAATGAACTGCTAGTATCAAAATCATTTTGGTCAGACTGTATAGGGTTGCTACATGCATACTAGTGGCGCCATCATTTAATGTCACGACTTTATAGATAAACTGTACATTGTTGTTTACAAAATATTTTTAAATTAGAACATAGGTAGTTAAGTGTTCTTCAAAGGAGAGCAAGAATTGCAACACATAAAATTACAAAAAATTAAATTAGTTTTTTAAATTTTCAAACTTTTGGTAGAAACGCTAATAATAATAAAGTTATATTTTAATGTAAAATTACAATCTAAGCAGTACACAAATCAATTAAAACAGAAATATTTACACTTACAAAAATAGTTTCAATGGTATCGATTCTGGCATGATTCTCTAAACCTAAAATTTAATTTGACAACATTAGTATCGATTCTGGCATAATTCTCTAAAGCTAGACTTTTATTTTTTAGTTTAGAGAATCATGCCAGAATCGACACCATTGTATTCCTTAAACTAAATATTCTGTACAGTATTTTCTATTCATTTAAACAGTGCTTTCTAAAAGTATGAATTGTGTAGTAATTCCTGAACGTGGCAGGGGAAACTGTTTTGACTTTGCTCACAGATATCACTCACTGATGTCATTGATGAAGATTTTTTTGCAATTGTATACCTTCAACGTGCTTTCCTTTTTAGTTCCATACGATAGCATAGCTGAAAATCCTTTGCACGGCTTAAAAGAAGTTAACAAAGTAACATAGATTTTTTGCTACTAAGATACTAATAAAATTTTACTATTGTCTCATTGAACTAGGAGACTAACTCCGTCCCTGTATTTGAGTCAGGGTGTGTGTGTATATATTTGAGTGTGTTAGTTTTGCCGTGGTTTTGAACTTCTAATGTTTGTTCTGCTCCTATATATTCTAAGTCTGTGTATTATTCAGAGGTTTTGTTTTGCGTGTCACGCACACAAGTTTTTATCGCAGTGTTCACTAATTGACGCTCTATCTCTTGAATAATCAAAGTATGAAACATTATGTTGCGTCACATCGACGTTTTAATGTAAAAAAAAATTAATAAAACTTAAGACTAGGCTGTATGGGTATTGTTTCCATACCCATACAGCCTAGTCTTTTTTAGTCCTAGCCTTCCTGTTTAAGGGAGAATGTATTTTTTTGTTAATTTTGACATTGACGTTCCCGACTCGTAAATCGGTTTCCCTTCAAAACGTACGTACGTAGAATACATAAATAAAAATTTATTTAGATTTTTGTTGTCCTCCAAGTTACTGTTAGGCCTATCGGCCTTTTAATTTGATAGTATCGAGAAATAAATTTTAAAAATGTTTCGTAATTCGTTAAAAATATTTAAAAATAGCCAACGCTGTTGTCGTCTTTTAGCCAACAATGTTATAAAGTAAGCATAGTTGAACTTAATCTTGTCTTTTAAATTTCCTGATGTTACACGGCTTAGAAACGTGATTTTTCAGTTACAGCGATAAGAGAATGTTCAGTGCATTGCAAGGAGTCCATGAATACACTTACAAAAAAAGTATCCTGTTAAGTTCTTGTCATTGTCGCAGCATGTTTATTCAAACACAGGATACTCCAAATCCGAACAGCCTCAAATTTATGCCAGGGACTAAAGTTTTAGAACAAGGACAAACCATGGATTTTCCTAACATTGGAGCAGCACAATGTAGTCCTTTAGGTAAGCCATACACAGAAAAATAACATCTGCACTGCCCATCTGCTAACTCGCTTGGAGCGACTTTTTATGTCAGTAATTTTGTGTTTTTGATGTTAAATGAAAAATTCTTTCACCATTAGAATGTTACAATGACTCTGAACTATATTTTATTGCTTTAAATAAAGCTCACCTGTGCAAAGTCAGGGTGGATTGGAACTGATAATCCACCCCACTTAACTTTCAAAGAACTAGAAGGAGACAGTGAGACTAATATCAAAAAATTATAATACCTTCACACCTTAACCATTTTATCAGTTTTGATGACATTTGGTACAGAGTTAAAGGAGTCCTAAGAGGTTTGGTTGTTTTTTTGTCAGGAGATTAAAACTTGTAGGGGACAAAAGTTTGTGTGGTAAAAACAACATACTTACAGGGCATAGGTATCTATGAATAAAGTATCATCCTAAAAAATCTGATATTAAAAAAAGCTATCATGCTTTCCACACACGCTCAATGAATAATGTTAAGAGATCTCTTAGATGAAAAAACTTATTTTAGATGTTCCATGCAAATGTCCCTAATTTAGAGCTCCAGAAAAATGTTAGTATCTAAACAATAAAATTTGAAGTAAGTTTCGTTGAATTTTGTTTAGATAGAAGAATATAGCAATTCAATTCTGAAAATACAAATATAATAAAAAACAATGTATGTATAATGTAGTTTTGCCTTTAATTAACTAGATTGAAATTTTCGATCCTTAGCAAAAATGATCTTTAGAATTGATGGAGTAAAAGCAGTAGTTTTTGGACCTGAATTTATAACTGTTACCAAGCAAGATGACGATGTGGAGTGGAAGCTTTTGAAGATTTTTAGTAGATACTAACATTTTTCTGGAGCTCTAAATTAGGGACATTTGCATGGAACATCTAAAATAAGTTTTTTCATTATATTAGATAAACAATAAAATTTGAAGTAAGTTTCTTTGAATTTTGTTTAGATAGAAGAATATAGCAATTCAATTCTGAAAATACAAATATAATAAAAAACAATGTATGTATAATATAGTTTTGCCTTTAATTAACTTGATTGAAATTTTCGATCCTTAGCAAAAATGATCTTTAGAATTGATGGAGTAAAAGCAGTATTTTTTGGACCTGAATTTATAACTGTTACCAAGCAAGATGACGATGTGGAGTGGAAGCTTTTGAAACCAGAAATATTTGCAACTATAATGGATTTCTTTGCAAGTGGTCTTCCTGTTGTAACTGATGCAAAACCATCTGGAGATACACGTAAGGCTTTTTTCATTGTTTGTTACAGCACTATGGTGAGATTGTATGAATATTTGAGATTATAATAAGTTTTATAGTTATTCAGGGGATTGGGACCTGGTAAAAATCCTGTTAATAACTATAATGTTGGTGACCATGAAAGTATAAAACATTATACAATGGTGTCGATTCTAGCATGATTCTCTAAACCTAAACTTAAATTTGACAGCAGTATATCCCTGTCATTCTCTATACAGAATGAAAAGGAGATACTGATGTTAAATTTAGTTTTAAGTTTAGAGAATCACGCCAGAATTGGCACCAATAAGTTTTTACATTGGTATGAATAATGTAATAATACTACATAAAATAAGAAAAAAAATATTATAGAAATGATTCTGTTAATATAACTTTTTAGTCCATGTTAGTTTTTACCTTTGTTGTACATGAACCTTGATCCTAAAATTTTTATATGAAAAACAAAGCATTGATTCATGTATTGTAATTACAGAAATAAATGAAGATGATGACGAAATAGTTCAAATGATTAAAGAGTTGCTAGACACTCGTATCCGTCCCACAGTGCAAGAAGACGGTGGTGATGTTTTATTTGTTGATTTCAAGGATGGAGTGTTGACTCTCAAAATGCAAGGCTCATGTTCATCTTGTCCAAGTTCTATAGTTACTCTTAAAAATGGGGTAAGTGATAGATGATAATATATTTTAAGTTTAATTAGGAATGAAAATAAGTTTATAGTCATTTCTTTATACAATGTTTCTCTTTGTTGAAGCATTATGATCTTTTCTTGCGACTTGTACTTCAATTAAAATTCTGACCGAAATAATATATGTTTGGTCTGTCCATTACCCTAGCTCTCTAAAGAAAATGTTATTGTTATCTAATTAGCATAATGCACTAGATTTTGCTTGTGTGCGGTGTGGTGATTTTTATCTATTCCCCATGCTGATACAGTTAAATAGCATTATATAGTTCATAAATAAATAAATTTTGCTACTCTTTACAAAATGAAAACAATATCTTCACAGAATCAGTTCAAAAACTGATTATAAAATAGATAATTTCAGCTCACTCACTAATCATTTTATACTATTAACATATTCTATTTGTTTGTCAGGTACAAAATATGATGCAGTTCTATATACCAGAGGTATTAGCTGTTGAACAAATTGATGATGAAGGTGACAAATTAAGTGATAAAGTTTTCAAAGAATTTGAACAACTCAAAGCCAAAGAGAAGAAGGATTGAATTTAAGCCATCAAACTAATTTTATGTGTGATATGTATATATAGGTAGTTATTATGTTGTTATAACAATTTATTTATTACGTATAATATAATGAATTGTATTTCCGACATAACAGTTCATAATTTTTCAATTAAACATTTATATCTTCAAAGAAATTTCATTGTATTTTTTATGTAAATAAAACAAAGGGAATACAGTAAAGGCTTATTTATTTTCGTATATAAATACATCAAGTAAATTGGTCCTTATACCTACACTTAATTGTAAACTACATTAAATGTTAGTATTAACTTAATTTTAATGTATAGTAATAATGTTTTATATACTATCGTAATTCGGATATCTAAGCCTTCTTTAGCATTATTCAATATTTAGGCAAGTAATCAAGTTTAGCCTCACAACAAGTGTTGGAAGATATTTATAGGTGAATAAAATTTTATAAAACTTAGTGTATAGCATTGTCACTCGAACATAAATTGCTTTATTATAATTCTGCTAGGAAATTGAAAGTATGTAGACAATTTTAAGAAGAGTAGTAGGTATAATTGTAATAAATTAACGGTTCCACAATGCTGTATCATTCTTTTAAGACACAATCTTATTTTAGTCTACTTTTAATGCAAATAATAAAGGACTGTACAATGGCAGTGATTAATTAAGTATATAGTAATATAATTAATATCCTTATAATTAGACTACTTAAAATTTAATTAAGTAACCATAATCAAAATATCCTCTTGAATTTTAATAGTGTCACAAAACAATATTATCGTAAGATATTTATACATATATTCATTATTGTATTCATTTATGTAATGAGATACCTAATCATTTAATGCTATTTAAAGTGCATACCTAATTATTTCGTCAGATACTTTTTACTTGTTTGATTTGAAAATATTTAGCAAAACTATTGGAAAAATAAACAATGCCCTGTTTGTATGAAAATACTCAGGTAGAATTTAACTAAACTTTTATCAACCCATTTAATATATTGCACTAGGTATGTTATCTCTAATGAAAAAAAGAATGTGCAAGTATACAAACATACAGGATGGATAGTATTTCAAGAATTCATAAAAAATAGAACAGATATTATAGATAAAAGTTAGCAGTAAAGTTGTTTGCTTATAAATGGAACATAACAGGACAAGGCTGTAGCTTATTGTAATTTCTTCAAATCAAACACTTTGTACGCACTTCTGTGCCTTATTCTAAAAAAAAATATATTCCAAATCTTATGAGACTAGGTAGGGAGGCGATTAACATATCACGAGAGACGATTATATTAACGCCAGTCTTTTAAATAAATCACCCAATGTTTATTGGGATCGTGTATTCTTAATTTCTACAAGACTTTCCGTCTCTGTTGCAACAACAAACTTTAAAAGGAAGGAAAAAGGATTTTGATTTTGTAAAGTTTATTGTGCAATATTAAAAGGGGAAGAGGGTTATTTATTTTAAAGATTGATTGTACAATGGTAACTATATTAAGGGTTGCATCGACAAACGCAGCATGAAGGGAAAAGGAACCAATCCATGAATATACCTGCGCAGTCGTCGTTTGGATCGTAAGCCAAAAGACGATGCCATTTGTACTTTTGCTCGCATCCGCAGTCTCCGGAGCATCTGTTCGTAGTCTTTTTACTGCAAAAAAAAGGTTTGATTACATATAAAAGGTATTTAATAATAACTTTTGTTCATTTTATAGGGGAATCCACCCAATCATTGGCACTCGTCCTATTATTGGCACTTTTGAGTTTAATTCGAAAAAAACAAGGAGACAATAGATTATTCAAGTTCGTTACATGTTAAAAAGAAAAACCTAGTATGGTTACGAAATTTGAAAATTGGCAGCATTATTCCTATAATCTATTGTTTCCTGGTCTTTTCGAACTAAACTCAAAAGTTGCCAATAATAGGAAGAGTGCCAATGATTGGGTAGTTTCCTCTACTTATTTCATTTTCCATCATGGGTTGCTATTATGAGGTCACCCATTGTGTAATGTCTCTCTGTCAGTGTGATTTTACTTTTATGTCCTTTGTGGGGTTATACAATAAAGAATATTATTATTTTCGTAATGGCCAGTTATAACTGGCCTAAGCTGGCTGGATAGGTGACCAATTTTTAATTTAAAAGGGTGGCAAACTATCATTTGGCCCGCCTGATGGTAAGCGGCAACCATAGCCTATAGACGCTTGCGATAAAAAATATATCACTCACGTTTTACCAGCGCCCCTCTTTCCCAGTGGGCACTTTGGGCAAAAGCCCAGGGCCCCGCGATCGATAGGGGCCCCCCTCAGATCAAATACAAAGTCCCTAGTCCTGTTAAATCACCAAACGGGAGTCATAGGGGCCCCATTATCCTAATATGCCCAGGGCCTCCAATAGGTCAAAGACGGCGCTGCGTTTTACCCTGGCTCAATTCCCTGGGGCAGGGGATTGAGTCAGGGTAAAACCCTGGCCCTATAGCAGGAGCACTACAACTTACATTATATTACGATTATTATCGTGTCGAACTGACAAATTCCATAGTAATTTGACAATTGAGCGTTATAGCGAGCAAGGGGGCTGGAACCTTACTCATCGACAGAAAAACAACGCCACCAAAAGGTAGTGTTATTTACCGTGGTATTCTGTAAGGTGGAGGTTATCTTACGAGATGGGCGCTCCAATTCCACCGGCAAATACGCTTTGTCCTACCTTTTATTTTGAGTTTCTCCGTGCTTCAGAAGACACGTTAAGAGCCCTTTTACGAAATTGCGCCGCTGCCGTACTGATCGGCGCGTAGGTAGATTTGCACTAGTACCTATATATTGCATTTTACGGGTGATGTTTCGAGTCTTATAAAATAATTATTAACGAACTAATTATAAAAATATATACATATTTCAGTAGTTCAATGATGGTAGATTAGTTTTATGAAAGTTTTTGATAGTGATTTTTTTTAATTCAATATCAAATGCGAGGTAAACCTGCATTATTTTTTGGGAAAACTCACGGAGGTTAGATGTTTTTTTTTGATAATTAATGAGATGGAAAATCAAAATTCTAATACATTATGTTACAACAAAAACATATTTCTGGTATCGTAATAATGAATTTGATCTAATTTATTGAACATTATTGAGAGATTGAGGCGTTTGAAGTTGTTCATATTATCGTTTTTTCCGTGAACTAGCTGCGGTAGAACGATCAGTACAAAAAAAGGAAAATAGTATTTGCAAATATTCTACATTAACTTACAATAACAAGAATAAATCTACTGTTTACTTCTATTGGAAATATTCAAAATCTTTTCAAAGGGGATAAACGAGGCGCTCAAAAATTACGATTTTTTGCAAAAAATGTGAAATTGCTCTTAGACGTTGCTCCCGGCTGCATCTGTCAATAGTCGTTAGTGCCCACTAATCCAAACGTGGCCCGTGTGGCTGGGTCATTGCCTTCCATTGAGAAGGCCAGTGCTCCAGTAATTGGCATATTAAAAGGCTGCTGATAAAACGTTACATAATCTGGTTGATGACTAAGGTACTCATTTTTAACTAAGTACCACTCAGGAAACAGTAAAGAGTGACGGCAATTTCATTTGCGTCTAACTGAATAGAATTCATTGGGAAAAAGGGGGATATAAATTCAAGAAACCAATCAGAACAATAAGTCTTGTAATTTATTAATTATAGGTAAAATTCTTTTTTAGATAAATTCACTACGCAAATAAAATTCATTCAACAATCACGTGATCTCAACATTATTATCATACATTAGCATTTATTTAAGTATTTTGTGTATAATGTGAATACTTAATCTCAATCTTTTTATCTTAGCCAATGACAAGGTATATAAATAGCTCGGCTAGTACTACACTCTTTTTTGGTCCTTCGAACTGGATATGAACCAGTGACTCATGGATTTAATTCTAGTAAGTATAGTGAAGTAATATCTAATGTTATAGTTCCAAAGTAACTCTTTCCGTCTTATTTCAAAACGCAGACTATATTTAGTCTTGATTCAAACCTAATGTCGTGTCTGTCTTCTTGTTAGTATACAAAACAAAACAGCATTACTACGTTTTGTGATAAGGCGGTTTCTGTTCGTCTTTCAAGGCTTTCACGCTTTAGCCTATTTTTAAGAATTCGGTCATAGAAATAAAAGAGCTGAGTGGAGCAAAAGGACGTAGCAGACATTTTAACTCGGAAACGGATCGTCACTGCATCAACTCGAGGCATTCAGTATTCTTTGTATGAAACTGCAACGCACACAAATTGTTAACGTAATCGTTTCGCCTCGGAACTACTTTTTGCAATTTTTGCCACTTGAAGTGGGAAATAAGGGTTGACACACAGACAAAAGTAGACGCCGCATGTACTTCAAATTGTATGAGATTTAGGTAGATAGATTGTAGGTACTCTCGAAAAATGAAAAAAAATGCATGGGCTTCGGTCACCTATTTCAATGACATCGTTTTTACAGCTTAATTTGTATGACAGTTTAATATTTTTGAATCATTACGATCCATGCGACGCGCGAAGAAATAAATTTGCGTAGAAGGAAGACCATTGGTCTCCCTTTCGCAACCCAAAGTGGCGTTCGAGACAAACCATTGAGTAATTAATTCATCCTTTTAACGTGTTCCATGTATACGTTATCACTTGCGTTACTACATACAATTGCGTTATCTATTTCGATCTATGTCTGTGAGATGGAAATTTCTTTTACAAATTATTTATACACAGACGCAGACGAAGTCACGGGCACTCCCTGTTAAAATTCTATTCAAACGTAATGGCGTCTGTAAAGATGGCGCAAGTCGCGGAACGCAATGTAGTGCGAAAATTGCACTCGTTACCAACTTCACAACCGCCAGAAAGTTAAGAACAATATGTTTTTCTATTTTTTTTTAATTTTAAATAAAACTTGCCTGCACACTTCTTGGTGTATAGCTTGCTCGAAGTGCATAGTGTTCACGATGGCACGAAGCTTTCGCGCCGAATTGAGAGCCCAATACGGAGTCATTATCTCCGTCTTACTCTCGCACGCGTCAATCCTACGATGCAGATGAAATTTTGTGAAAATAAATAAAAGACTTTGATAGTTAGGTAATTGATAAATCTTGAAATGAGACTGTTGCCACAATAGCAAGAGATGAATCATCAAGGTCGCTCTGTGGTTGGACAAGTTATTTTGTATAAGAACTTAATTAATTCAATGTTGCATAATATCTATAAAATAGGTAATTGGTACCCTATATTTTACAACTTACTTGCCTTTTTTACAATGCAAAAAGGTGTTTTCATTCTGTATAAAAAATATTTTTTCTTATCTCATCCACCTATCTGCTTACCCACTTCAAGTACGACTGCGTGCTTGGCGTACGTACGAGTGAGCGTGCTTGAATTGAATATACCTACGAGTTAGCGTGCTTGAATTGAACATACCTACGAGTCAGCGTGCTTGAAGTACCTATAAGTCGCGTGCCTGTAGTAATCGCGCCCGGTCCCAGACGTGTCTCACCCGCCTGTGCTGTTGCCCTGTGCGTCGAGCAGCGGCAGTGCGTTGGTCACCTGGCGCGCGTGCCTGCAGTACTCGCGCCCGGCCCCTGGTGTATCGCACCTGCCTCTGCTGTTGCCCTGCGCGTCGGGCAGCGACGGCGCGTTGGTCACCTGGTGCACGTGCCTGCAATACTCTCTCCTGGCTCCAGGGGTGTCTCACCTGCCTGTGCTGTTGCCCTGCGCGTCGGGCAGCGGCGGCGTGTTGGTCGCCTGGCGCGTGTGCCTGAAATACGAGTCGCCCGGCTCCAAGTCGGGCACTCCCGGCGCTCGCCGCACTCGACTTCCCCCCGGCGTCGTGAACGAGCCGTACATCCTTTTTATTAATGCCTTGTTCTCGTCTATGAAGTTTTCAATTTTATCTCTGAAAAGGAAATAAATAGTTCAGAAAGGTAGGGCAGACTTTGCCGTGTCGGACACGGAGTACGACGCGGTGATGGACCGGTTCCGGGTAGGGCTGCCAACCGTCCGGGTTTCCCCGGATTTGTCCTAGTTTACAGAGCGTCCGGGGAGCGTCCGGGCGGGCTTTCATTTGTAGTCCGGGTTTATAAATTTTCTGTTTTTGATCGCCAACTGTATGTCTTTGAAAATAAATAAATCTATTCTGACACTGTAACCGTAAATGCTGACTTCCTACAAAGATCAGTACCCCTAGCACGAACCAATATCGAATTCGCATCGTTTGCGAGTACGAAATGTCATTGTCAAATGTGTACTGATTCTTAGCTCTCGTTACGTCGGTTATGGCGCTGCTGATCAAGCTTTCATACAAAATTTGACAATGACATTTCGGACTCGCCAGCTATTCGAATTCGATATTTTTTACACTGGTCAGTCAAAAATCCCTCTCATAAAAGTAGAAGGGTGTAAAGACAGACTTGTGTCCGAGATTGAGATGTTACTGGATCAAGTCTCAAATTGGAGCCAACAAAATTTAATTGGAATAACCCAGCAAAGACACATGTTTGTGTGAAAAAGCTTGGGTGCTCAATAGATATAGTAAGTACCTCAAGCCTAAATATCGGGTGTTATTATACAAAGTACTGGTCCTCTGGGCTGGAGCACCCCAATACCAGCTCCTTCCGCTTAACCGGATGCAAATGCAGGCAGTTTGACTTATCGATGATCCTGAGTTCACTCACGCGTTGCATGCAACCCCTTAACTACGCAGACGGTACAACACGCAGAAGGACGCAACTCCTTGTACTTGTTGTACCGTCTATACACTGGAGAGTGTTCCGAGGAATTATTCAACCGGATGCCAGTGGCCAAGCTTCTTCACAGCATCACACACCGCAGAGAAGTTTCACGCCCACCATCTGGACGCCTGGCGTTCGAGCACAATGTGTTCCTATCTTTTGCGTACCAGCAAGATCTGGAACGAACTTCCCTCAGTATTTTTTTCTTATAGCTATGATATGGTAATCTTAAAAAGGTGGATGAACCTTTTCGTTCAGAGCCGGCAACGCATGATTGGCCCTTGGTGCTGCAAGTGTCCATGGGCAGCAGTGACCACTTATTATCATGTGGACAGCTAGCTCTTTTGCCTACATCAACATAAACAGAGTTGATTTGTGACATTTTAACTGCTTTTTTATTGGTCTGTCTGGGTTTTTAGCTCCAAAATCCGGGGTTATCACGCGTCTTGTCCTGGTTGCCACATTTTAGAGATGGTAGCCCTAGTTCCGGGAAACAACTGCGCCCGGGCCAGATGGGGTCCATCCAAAGGTGTTGGCTCTCGCAATTGGACCCCTGGAGGAGCGTTTTCGGGCAGTGCTGAATACTAGCATCACCGCAGGCCGATTCCCCAATCGCGGCTTTGCCTGTTGAGGAAGAAGAGCCGCCCAGCTGTTTCCCCCTCCGGAAATAGGCCGATTGTGGTGCTTGACGATGCTAGGAAATTCTTAGAGAAGATCCTGGTACGCCGGATAGTCGAACACCTGGAGAGCCCGGAGCCGAACCTGGCAGACAATCAGTTCGGCTTCCGACCCGGCCGGTCCACACAATGGACGCAGTGGCCCTCTTAAAGAGTTGGACCGAGGCGACCACGGGGGGAGACTGTTATTGCGGTGTCGTTGGACAACCGCAACGCATATTACAGTCTCCCCTACGTGTGTATCACGGAGGTATTTCACTTCTAGCACGTGTACCTGTGCGCCATCGTGGAGGTTAACCTGCAAGGCAGGATAATCCTTTACGAGCGGCCCGACGGAACCATCCACTCCCGGGCCTTGGCGGCAGGTGTACCCCAAGGATCTGTACTGGCTCCACTATTCTGGAACTTCGGGTAAAATTGGGTCCTGCGAGGCAGCCTCCTGCCAGGCATGGAGGTTGTCGACAACACGATCACCGCGGCAAAGGCGAAGACGGTAAAGCAGGCAGCCTATCTTGCGTCGGTCGCTACATCACTGGGCGTTCGACGCATCTGCTTCTTGGGCCTGGACGTGGCCCTCAATAAAACGAGGGCCATGATGTTCCACGGCCCACGCCGCAGGAACATAGCGGGGTTCCATATCCGGGTGGAGGGGGTCGGAATACCAGTCGAGGGAAGTCTTAAGTACCACGGCCTGGTGCTGGACCCCTGATGGAGTTTCGAGGAGCACTTTGAGCTCCCCGCTCCGTGGTTGTGTGCCGCTGCAGCCGCACTCGGAAGGGTCCTTCCCAATGTGGGGGGCCCAGAGCTGTCGGTTGTATCACGCCTCAATATCGGATCGGTCGATGGCACTCTACGGAGCCCCGGTTTGGACCGAGGGCCTAAAGCCCCACTCGGTGGCCATCGTGGTCATCGCGACCCTGGCCGTGCGAGCATACCACACGGCCAGTCACGGCGCGGATTGCGTACTCGCAGGTGTGACGCCGTGGGATCTCGATGCACAGGCCCTGGCAGTCGTGCATCGAGGACGCGGGAGGGAGCGGTGCGGAGGGCAATAGGCCACACCCTTACGCACGTCTGCGGGATCACCTTGCCAGGCGAGGAATGTTGGGACGGTACACTTTTTTACCACATCTTTGTGTCTAAACTTCACTTCCTACACATAACATCAGGTTGAGGGTGGCTGGTAATAAGAATCTCTCCTGTATCTGCTATTTGCATAAATAAACTATTCACACGTAACATCAGGACAAGATAAATTATTTATTCGACCTTTATGTATAAGAAATTGGTCTTATAACTAAGTCAGATACAGTGCCAATCTAACCTTACAACAGAAAAAATATTTTTTACATTACAAAAAGCTTAAAATTATAAGTGAAATTAATGAATGAACTTACAAAGGATATGTGTTCCCAGCAGTGGGGCAATAAAGCTGGTAGTTTCTTTTAACGCATGGCACGCCCCTGATGATTTGACCCTGTAGCTCATAGCCTAATGCTACGGAGAGAGCAGTCCATAGGATCTGAAAATAAACATTTTTTGATTGAGTGTAGGAATTTACAGATAGGGGGGCATTAGCTTCTAGAATCATCATTATCATCAGTCGAATAGATTCCCACTGCTGGGATGAATGTCTTCCGTAATGTATTTTTTATGTGTCAACATGGTGTCAAACAAGGCGGTTGTGAAGCGGCCATCAAACCCTATAAATGCGGGCGATGACTTCCATAACCGCATCGTCAACCCCGTGGAGTCCTGAACCTTACTTATACACAGAAACATACCACCACCACTAGATGCGAAGAGCTGAGAGCGAAAGATTGAAGATACATTAGGACAAGGGCTACGTGCCTTCCATCAAAGAGCGGATAAACTCAAAATGTTTGTCACGCTACTCTATCGTTGTCCGTCTTCGCTGCTTTGCGATCGAGCTACGTCCGATTCGGGCTATAGGTATTTATAAAACTAAATTTATAATTAATAAACCTTTATTTTATATTGCTTGTCATAGTAAGAAGTATTCTGTGAAAATTTCAGTTGTCTTAATAATACAGAGCCCTGTGAGGTAGACAGCTGATTCCATTGGGCACAGAACCCTAAAACCAACTAAAAAAGGTTCCGTACATGGTGCACAAATATATGTGCAATACAGCACCGTTTTTAGGGTTCCGTACCCATAGCGTAAAAATGGAAAAACCCTATTTGCTGCCACTCTGTCGTCTGTCCATGTCTCTCAGTCCGTGTGTGATGGGATCGTAAACGGAATGAGTTACAAAACTGAAATTTTGTGATTTTATGTAGAATGCTTGCCCAATGCCGATGTAGTTAAAGAGTATGATACGCACAAAACTAAACAACATGTATTTAATTATCACTAGCTTAATACATAAAAAATATACTATATACTAGAACAATGAAATTATAACCTAAAACTAAATGGAAACTAGTTATGAATGTGAAATTTTAGTATATGATGTCTCATATGCTGTATTTAAACAAAAAATACTGAAAACGCCGATTCGTAATGTACTTTGTAAATTGTGACGAAAACAAGCAGATGATTTATCTTCTCGCGGTTTGCTATACGCAACCCTTCGTGCGCGCGTCCAACTCGCACTTGACCGGTTTTCTATATGAAGGAAGACCTCATTTAATAGCTTTATTTTATTCTGTTTCAACTGTTAATCTTTGTCATGTTCGTATAGGTAAAAATATTTTTTCCCGTAGGTTGGTACTAATTATTTATTTTTTACAATTAACATTTATCAATAGAAGTATCTATTCTAAGTATGTTTGCAAAGATATAGTGAGCAGCAAGAACAAAAAATGGTAATTAAATAAAAAGAACCTACTTAAACTTCAAGCTATTCTATTCTAAGTTACCACTTAGGGTGTTCAAAGCGTCAATTATATCAAAAGACTTAATGACACAATAAGCAATACTTATATTATGCTTGTACCGTTTATCATGTATTGTTTATTGAAAATTTTGTATGATATGTATTTCTTCATTATATTTTTGTTATGAAGCATTTATCTGCTACATGTACGCTGCATAAACGATGAGAGATATATGATTGAGTTCTAGAGAAAAGTTACAGAGCTTGATAATGCCTACACAAAAATTAGCGACATAATATAACTAACTTTTATATTTGTCACAAAAAGTATTTTTGACGTGATAACGTCTTATATATCAATGAACACCAGCTGCATGCACGAAAAAGTGTGACGTCATGCCACTTTGTCACGAGGTCGAGGGATTCCTTCGACCCTAATCCCCTGACCTGCTTGACGCCACCCTGAACACTCTCGCCCCAATTAACCTCAATTTACAATAAAAAGTAGTGCATAAGGAGAACTCAATAGGTGATAGTTTTTCTGTCTGTATCTACATACGGACAGAAAAACTGTGTATGTACCACTTGCCGTGAATAAGTACCTGTAAAGGTTTATATTGATTGAATTGAATAAACATATTTTGATTTGCAAACATTTTTAGATGTACTTATTCCTATTAAAATACAATAAAACTGAGATCTTACTCACGGTTGAACGACACTGCTGCCGGTACAAATTCATATCCGCTATGTTGGAATAGTAATTAACACGTCCACCACCTCTAAACTCCACTAATTAACTGAACTAATCTGAGATAATTTACTAAACTTATTATAAAAAAAGAGAAGTAGTTACCTACGAAGTCGTCTCCATCTCCACACAGCGGAACGCGTTTGCATGAAATCAATTTCCTATGTTCGCGCCACACTTACCATACCTAGGTAAGTCCCTTAGCGCTGGCGATTTTGCGGTGAGAAAACAGCACAATTGTATTCTAATGCTTTGTGGTAGTTTAATAGTAAAGTTTGCGGTTACTCGTATGTACGCAGGACAAAAATCCGACAAAAATCGAAGAAAAACAGCGCAAAGCTATTCGTAACACGGATTATTTTCCAATCCGAATTATCCGATTACTTATGGTTATGGAGTTCCTTAATAACCCGCTAAAACAATTGATGTACGTGATTAATTTGTCTATGATTTCATGCTATTAGGGTTCTGTACCTCAAAAGGAAAAAACTAAACCCTTATAGGATCACCTTGTTTTCAAATTCTATTTTAATTCAATTTTGATAAAAAAAATAGCTTTCAAAGTCATCGATAGATAAGGTTACTGTTATTTTCACTATTCTTCTTGTTGAATTTATATTGAATTTAAATCGGCAAAAATTAATCTATATATATATATTATAATTTGTATTCCTTTTCTAATAAAAAGAAAGTAACCTGACTAGGTAATACCAAAGTATACTTGTTCATTCAGTCTTAACTCAAATACTTCATTCGTTCGTTCAATCCCCACTCATTGATCATTCACGCATTCAGTTCACTTATAAACTTGCTTCACTTTGTATTCTGCTGTGCTAGGAGTCAGTTGTATCAGCTTCCTAGTAAAATATATTTCACAGAATATAAGTATCATTCGTCACTATGATTCCGTATTTTATTCAGCTCCTCTGACCTATAAAATCTACACTTCTATGATTGTTCTGATTTCACGGTATTTAGTTTTATTCTTAAGACAATCAAGTTCAATAGTATATTGTAATGTCAGCCGCATCATGCCCCCCCCCTCTCAGGAGATGATCGCTTCAGACCCTTCAGACCATAAGCATGAACTACGGGTTGTGATTTAGTCGGTAGGAGTCTGACAAAACCTTGCAGCCTGTAGGATAGCCATGAGGATTTTACAACGACTCCCCCGCCTGGGAGGAAACAAAAAAAATGTAATATTACTAATTAAGACCATCCACCATACCGATCGAAAAGGAACTTCGTTATTATTAAAATTGCATTGCACTAATGCAATAATGGAAAAGAAACAATGCAACAATGAGATTTCATATCAACTTTTCTGCACTGTTTTGTTTAAGCAATTAATACGTCATTTATTTTTGATCGATCGGTTTTATTGTGATTAATGGTACAAATTACTATGTAGTTGAAATAAAACTTCTTAATTACTGTAAAAAAAAGATATGACCGTTTATATTGTGTACCTATTTACAAATTTGTACGGAACCCTCGGTGGGCGACTCCGACTCGCACTTGTCCGATTTTTTCTACACACAGCAACTATCCAGACATTATTTATTAAATTAGTTCAAAGCACCTAGATCATTGGTGGCACAGAAATTTGTTTCGGAAATTTCTTATGCACAACTTTATGGCAGCCTGACGTATCGTTGTTCTCACAACGTAATTTTAATGAGTTACCACAATAAATAGACTTTTTTTTATTAAGCATTTATTTTTCGAATCGTGTGAATATAGCGCTCAATAATAAATACGAATTTAATAAAGGTGCTCGTTGGAATTCAAAATGGTCAATGTTATAGCAAACCACCCGATCGGAATACTAATCATCGCCTTGGATGTCGAATATAAAATCTGCACGTTTGGTGGGAATAGAAAAGTTACACGAGTACCTAGATAAAGTAATACATACTCAGATTTATAGAACAAGATAATTATATTATATTATACGTCTAGTCTTTAAGGTGGTCTTGTATGTGTGAGGCGGGTTGCTATTCCGTTTTAGGTACGTTCCCTAAATTGGTTTGTAGCTCAGGGAACCAGGGATACAAATTATTGTATGCCTGGTTCTCTGAGATGGTTGAGCAAAGCCATGGCTGGTTTTTAGCCTACAATTCACGAACCAAGCTCGTCAACGGATCCGGCCTGTCAGTAGAGATGAGTATGCTCGGCTATCTATTTTTTTAATTTTTTTCTTCTTATTTTATTACATAGAGTAGCAAATGACTTTTAGCGAAACAATAAAAGTTGGACCCTTCAAAAGAGTTTTTATTCATTTATTTGGAAATGTGGAATTTTATTTTTTATACGAAGATAATACATTAAAATAATACAAACTTAAAAACTATATAGCTTAACCTACTTACATATATTTAAAAAAACGAGCAAGCCTTACAGTAGTCGCGTATGATGTGTAACATTTGAAACCTCACCTTATATTAGTAAAAAAAAGAAATAAAACCTACTACAAAAGGAATAAGCCATTTGAACATTGTCATTATGTTCTAAAATCAAATCAAATAGCGCGCGCTTTCGCGACTTCCTTCACACACTTCCGTCCCATTTCACGAAATCACTCCCACAAATTGTAGGAAAGCAAGAGGAAAGATGTTACATATCAATTAAATACTTTTTATCGTCACAGTATCTCAGTAAAGAAACGTTAGCATTAGTCGGGCTTACGTGTCGATATTTGTAAAATTTACATAAATGAAATAATTTAAATCTTTGTCTTTGGGGTGGCTGGATTTGACCACGATTTGTCCATCACAACAGACGAAGGATTTCATGATAGGTATTTATATAACAAACAAGCAATGATATTACTTGATTTCATTTAAATAAAACTAGTTTGAACGGATTAATGCACGAAACTTTATTTATTTATTGACGTTTCGCAGCCTTTTCAGGTCTGCTTCGTCAGAATAATGATTTTTTATTTCATTTTGTCGAGCTACCTTCGAAAGACTTGATTTTATTTTTTAATTGCGTTATGTGTGAAATAATTTAAAAACACACGAACACCATAGATTCAAACTCAATAACAAGTATGTACATACTTTTATTACAAATGTGCTAAAATTAAATTTAATAATGTAAAAAAAAAAATTCCTACTGGAAATGGAAATTTCAAATGCGTAAGAGTTTATAACTGCGAAACGAAAAATAGTAATAGTTATTAAACAAGGACTGCCAAATAACGAATAATGGCCGTCAGTTTTTTTTTATGAATTTGAAATCAGTTTGGAGGCGAATATTATAATCAATACATACAGATCAAGAAGGTACCTTCTACTACCAATAAATCATTTAAGTAGTTCGTAATACAGCATATATACATTTTTTATTATTAAATTTTTTGTAAATTTATTTCCCATGCAAGGTTATTGACTCATCAGTCTAAAGTTTAGATGTCATGGAATTGCTAAACAACGAATTCTTGCCAAATGAGAATAGAATAGAATACTCTTTATTTGCATTAAATAAGGTTGACAAAAGGTGTTCGCATATAAAGCATAATATGTTAAGAAACTTAAACCTGTTTAGCAATATTAATAGCATGCAAAAAATTGTAACATATAATTATTTTATCATTATAATTTATATTATTTTTTTTTATTCACAACACTGCATCCTTATCATTCTCTATACAGAATGAAAAGGAGAGACTGTTTTTTAATTATTATTATTATTGCATTATTTGTACTCCAGTATGGATGTTTAATATGTATTTCTATATAAATATATGTATTCTATCCGTTACCCTAGTATCCCATAACACAAGCCTTACACTGCTTTCTTTGGGGCTAGGCTAATTGGTGTGAGTGTTGGAAAAATATTTATAATTTAGTTTTAAGTTTAGAGAATCACACCCGAATCGACACCATTGTCTGTTTCTTAATAATAAATTTTATTTCAATTTAGTGTGATATACCTACAATAACAAATAATTTTATTATGTTAAATTTAGAGTATTATTCAAATTCAATGTCAATATTATTAAGATTCCTAATGTCAATTGAAGAGTAATATTCATGTCAATACATTTTGATATTTATTATAATTAAATGGCTATCTACTTTTCCTTTATAAATATTTTGAATATTATAATAATACGTCAATGTTTTTGTAAATATTAAGTTCACGCTTATTATTTTTACCTTTACCTTTACACATTATAAACGAAAACAATAACGAATTGTAACAATTAGCTACGAGAAACTCATCTCTACGAAAATGTCTTTTCAAAAAAAAAACAGGGATTAAATCGATCCATTTTTATATTTCTTTAACGAAGCGAAAACATGAGTCATAGCCGTGTATTATGAATGAGTTTCTTTCTATGAATGGTGCGCATCATTTGACGTCAAACTATCGGAAAACGTTAGGTTCTTGGACAATGAATCTTGTTACGCTATGGCGCCTCGGTATTATGTCATTTTGTTAATGATTGTAGTTATATGAAGGAAAATACATGTGTAAAGTTAAGTAACTTTTATACTATTTGAGAGAATGTAATTAGAGCCCCAAGGTACTAGCGAATGGCCCGGTTTATTTGCTGTCCAGTGTACAATCAGCCAATTTGATTCCATAAGCTCATTCTATTATAGCCAATGCAAAATATTAAGATAGAAACTTGCTTACATGTAGGTATGTATCCCTGGAAACAAAGTTGTAATTTTCAGAAGAATCATAATTGAAATTACATATGTATTTTGCCTGTGACTCAATGTTCACGTTAGTTAATTGGAGTTTCTACCATATATTTAGGATTTGCGTAGAGTTTACTAAAGTTTTACAAGATATTATTGCATTTAAAACAAAGGTCAAATTTCAAAGATCTTATCCACATTAATTCAGTTTTCTTGTTATTATAAGACCCTGAGTGCAATAGGCTAGTTGACTCATGTCGAATTGTATTAAATAAATGTTTATTTCTTACAGTATTTGGTCTAAGGAACCTAAATATATCGATTTCACTTCATAAAAGCAGAAGATTGTTGTAGAAATTTAATTTTATAAAATATTTTTTAGTCTATATTTTTTAAACACTAAAAACGCTGTTCGCCACATCCGTCATGATTGTAACGTCTCTTTCAGTAAACAACTAAATGTCATCCGCGTGTTATTGTGGGTGGATTCTTTAGTCTGAATAAATTTATCTTAAAACACTTTTAACTTTAGAAAAGTTTCCGTTTACTCCTTTTTTTTGACTAAACTAATTATGGATGCCGGCTTTGTGAAAGCAGAAAGCACAAATCTGCCAAAAATCGACGCATTAATGATTGGTGAATTTTTTGCACTAAACCCCGATTTCTGCTCTGCGGAGCAGAGAAACGACAAGGCATCTATGTCAGTACAGTGCATTTAGTATTACAATGTAGTAATAAACATAAAACTGATACAACATATGAATAAGTGTAATAAAGTTGCGTAGGTTAATTTCTTTCGGCACTTTTATCCACAACATTCCTGGAGTCTTCAAGGATGTGTTTTTATATACTCGTACAATACAATAATGATAATTACTTAATTTTACGTGGTATTTATTAGAAATCATGTTCTTTTTGTTATAAACTCAGATAAGTTATTTTCTAAGTGCTTACGAGTTTTTGTTTACTACAGTTGACATCATAGCATAGACAATCTATAGACTAAAATGGCCGACAGCGTTTTTGTATGTCCATGAAAATTCTATTATAAAATTAAAGATTTGTAGCTTTCTAGGTCTCAAAAAAATACAATACATTTTTTTTCGGTCTAATAGAACATTTATTAACCATTTAAAACCTTTTTCCAAAAAGGGTCAACTAGCCTATTACGTATTCTCAATAGAAGAAAACTTGCTGTTGTTGAAGAAAACTTTTCAGCGTATTATCGGGCAAGTGAGTGGTATCAATTTGTTCGATAGTAAATAAGTCAAAAATTTATCCCCTTTCCTTATACGCGATTAAGCTTTTATATGTATTGTAGGTAAATCAAATTATAGAAACGGAAAATTGCAATATGGCTTCATTAGAATGGCGACAGCGTAGGACCACAGGAAACGGCTGCCCTAGCCAACAGGCTGAGTCACGCGTGGGCCAAATGTAAGACGCGATCAATTTACGACATTCGCTAGGCCATTACTTATACCCTTAGAACATTCACCGCATTTATTTTATTTATTTGTTTAATTATACTTTTTTCCAAAAAACCAGCAATTGGCGGACTCAATGCAATAAGTCATTCTCTCCCAGTCAACCAGTAAGAGTGTGGGAACATATAGTGGTAGTGGAATAAAGACACACGTAATAAACCTGGGTATATATTATAAAAAACAGTACACATCAATATTAAGTATAAATACATAAGTAATAAATATTAGCAATACCCATATAAACCTACATACACTATTATAGCAGTTGCTCATCAATGATATTTACTCTTTCATTGCAGTGTTATCGCTTCTATAACAGAAATTTCGCCTATGATATTCTGAAAACTAGCGTCATGGCATTTTGTTTCATGGCATATGATGAGCTGGAGACTTTTCTGCCACGGTAACACCTTTTCTTTTTGATGTATAACATCTTTCCTCTCGCTTTCCTGCAATTTGTGGGAGTGATTTCGTGAAATGGGACGGAAGTGTGTAGCAGGAAGTCGTGAAAGCGCGTGCTATTTGATTTGATTTTAGAACATAATGTTCAAATGGCTTATTCCTTTTGGAGTAGGTTTTACTTCAAGGTGAGATTTCAAATGTCATCATACGCGACTACTGTAAGGCTCGCTCGATTTTTTAATTGATGCTGTATTGTGTATGTGATCGTAGTGTAGTACTACAATAGGCAATTTTGTATTCTTTCTTTTTTGATATTTCGATCAAGCTCCGTGAAGCACAAGTCCACGTCTTGTGATCAAAGATACCAAATCTCAAAACTTATGTGAGAACTCCATTATCCTGTTTTATGCAATGGGTATGTAATTAAATTAAATTAATAAAATAAAATAATATAAAAAATGCCTAGTGGTTTTTGTTTGCAACTAGGTACGAAAATTCGAGGGACGTAGGTAGTATCGTTGTATTTCATTATCGTATTACCGCATTCAGTATCGTCTTGTACTTAATAAATTTGATTAAAATGAGAAAAAGCATAAAACGATTAAATTGAACTTTTTATTGATCGTCTCGGAGCGCGACCTTTGTTTTTTTTTATAGAAACTGTTTTTTTGTTAGCGTGCTTGTTATCAAACTATATCTAGTTAGTTATTGATGCATTTATCGAAAAAACAATTGATAATATCTTGATATGGGATGTAAGTTCATATAAACAAATCGGTATCCCACATGGAAAATATACTATACTTTATTAAAATTGACTTATTGAAATCTCTTTTTAATTCAATATTTTTTTCCACCATCCATTCAGGAAATATTTTAATAGCTATTAAAAGATGTCTGATCAGCAGACATTTGAGCGTTTAACTGAAGTAGCAACATTTACATAAAATTAAAATCATGTCGGTACCAATACAATAATTTAATACATTTGCACAAATGCGATTAATTGAGATAATGCGATAATTTGAAGCTTAAAACTGGTATGCTTATGAGCAAAGTACCTAACCCCTTAGTAAAGTCAGATAATGACTTGAATATTTAAGGAATTTTGCTCTAAGACTAATTGCGCTACTGTGTGTTTAAGCTAGTTGTTTTAATGGCTCGTTCTACTACGCCACAAATGGACAGAATACCTCGCACATTTTATCAAGTTAAATACTTGTTAAATGTCATAATTTATGCTTCGATAAAGTAGTACCTATGTCTGTGATCGTGACTCAACCATTTTATAGAAATATGTTGAGAGAAATTGAACATAAACTTTCATATTTTTCGCTTCCTGTTTGATTTTCATGTTTTTCCGCAAGCTAGTGTACAAAAATTAGACTTACTGAAATATTTATTTAAAACGTATGTTGGTAGTTCATAGTTAGCTTTTTTTGTCAAAAGTGTACTTGTAGATTTTTTATTTTATTAATGAAATCCTCATATATTAAATGCTAGCTTGTAATACTGGCCGTTGACAGACGGACGGTCGGATGGACAGCGGAGGCTAGTAATAACGTTCCTTCGTCACCCTAAAAATATAAATTACATTTTTAGGCGACCTTCGTGACTTGAGTGGTATGTACACTGGGTTTTTTCAGAAGGCCCGGGTACGAATCCCGCTGGGGCAAATGTTTGTGTGATGAATTCGATCAATGGTACCGAAGTCATACATGTTTATATTTCTAAATAAATATAGTTATATCTGTGGCAATAATTATAAATTAATATGTAAGTATTCTATCCGTTTTCCTAGTATCTCATAACACAAGCCTTACAGTGCTTACTTTGGGACTAGGCTAATTAGTGTGAGTGTTATAAATATTTGTTATTATTTATCCTTCTGACAATTATAACAGTTTCAATTTACAAATTTGGAAACTATTATATAACACTTTAACAGTATCGTCATGATGGCCCATCGTTTGTCTTTCGCCTATGCAAACTGGCGGTATTTGCTTAACCCAGCGAAGGCGATTTTCGTTTACGCAAAATGTCTTAAGCTAATATACATACACTGATAGTACCTACTAACTTATGTTACAATACCACAGAACATATGTAAGTGTTCTGTATACTACACGCCTGACCAACTCTGGTGATTTTACAAATTAATAATCCAGTTTAACAATATTATACGCACTGATGTAAAAATGAGTTAGTTCTTACAGTGCTATTCTGTAAGAACTAACTCATTTTTCGACTCGAAATCAGCAGTGTGATTATTTACAATAAATTTCAAATCACACGAATTCCGTGGTGAAAAGTACTCACTTTTTTGTATAAAGAACAAACTTTCGTTTTTACGGAATTTCAATTTACGGAATATCAGTAAGTAGTACTAACTGATACAAAATGAAAATTTGGCTTTAAGTGTGTATTGGTCGCTTAGGGGTCAACAGAGAATAAATATTTGTTTTCAAACCAGACATTGCAATTATCAAATAGTTGTTATTGAAAAGAAATCAATGTTACAAATACGTCAAAGCACAGTATTAATTTGCACAAACAAATTAGCTTTGCGGTATTGAGTTTTAAGAAAACGATAAAACGAACTATAATTAAGTAAAATAGGTAGGTATATTAATAATAACTCAGCCGGTCAAAGGTTACTAATTAATACGCAAAATTACGCATACGTCATGAATTCAATCACAATAAAGCAATTTCTACCCGTTGAAAGGAGGCTGGGCGAAATTGGTCCATGAACCAATACCGATACCGTTGTGGTAATTGTTTAGGGGTATCTCAACTACCTACACTTAATAAAAAAAAACTCCCAAGTGCGATTCGGACTCGCTCATGAAGGGTTCCGTAACAGCAAGTAACAAAATATAAACTTTCTTGTAGTTCGTTGTAACTTTGATCGAAGTTTTAATAATAGTGTATTTTTTTTAATTTATCTATTGATAAGTAAAGTTGATTTGATTGAATGAAAGGTAAATAGCTGTTTACGATTTATGACGTATTAAAAAACTACTTACTAGATTTCGTTCAAACAAATTTTCGGTGGAAGTTTGCATGAACATGATATATTTTTTTAGTTTTATCATTCTCTAATTTTAGATTTTACAGGGAGGCGGGGGGTACACTTAAGAGGATCTTAAAGGGTGGGGGACAATAATCCAAAAGGGTTCTGTTTTTGGCATTTAGCTACAGAACCCTGAAAAGGTGCATCAAAATCTGACCCTGCAGTTTTAAGACAAATGACATTACACAAAAACCACAACGGTGTCAGTATTGGTTCTTGGACGGACTCCCATACAAATTTGCCCAGTCTCCTTTAATTATCAAAGAAAAAAGAAGTAGGTAGGTGTGAAGAAATAACTCACAGGTATTTGGTAGAAAGATCCATTGTTGACTGTAGGATATGAAGTTAGCGGCACAACTGGAACTGAGCCGTTGCGTAGCAGAATAGGCCCCTGCAAAGGGGTTATGGCTGGCTGATCAGCATCTGAAAAGGTAATTAACAGTAATACAATACTTTTCAAATCTAATCAAAAATTAAACGGTTTGCCTAGATTGTAGTTCAGGAATAGGGTATTTGACAGTATTAAAAATAAAGTGCCAATTGATAGCATCTGTGTTTAGAATGAATATTGGCAGGGGTTTTTACAATTTTTACAAAAAAAATAATTCATAATTTTACTAAAAACCCACGAAAAAGATAATAGTTTTCTTATCTATTGTCACGTGACCCAAAACCCTTGGGATTGGCGGAGCCTAAAATGACGTCATACGCAAGTAAAGTTCTGGTTAAAGTGACATTACATTGTATCATTTGACGTTTTAATAACATTCGTGAGGTCACACACTAGTAAAACGCCATATTGTCCAGAAAAACGTTTTCGCGGCAATTTGGAAATGGAGTTTTTGATTTGGTTATTTTTATTGAAATACACAACAGAATGATGAATATCCACTTTTTACGGCCTCCATAAACATTAGTCAATAACGTGAGATCGTTTTCTAAAACTTGTCAAATACTCTATTAAGACATAACACGAAATAGGCTGTTTGCTAATTGGGCCGATAGAAAAATAATCAAAATGAGAAATTAAAGAAGGTTTTTTTAATGTTTATGCAGGCAAACGAGCTGACAGACCATCTGATGAAAAGTGGTCACTTGCAGCATCAAGGGTACCATTCATGTTACGGATATTCTAAGATAAGAAAAAGAATAATCAGTAGCTGCCTAGATATGTGTTAACAAAATTTTTCGTAACGACGTATTTCAGTATTGAAACGAGGAAATAAATTTAATTCACGGAAACGAGGTAGTATCTATAGACGAGATAAGCATGGTATATTAAAACATTACAGAGTAATAGCATAACTATGTGAGTAATTTATATTTTCGTAGAAATCAAGTAAAGCCACGACCTTGGGCAAACATCCTCGTCGGTATTTATCGTACAAACATTTACCACATTGGGGTTCGATCCCACTATTTCAAGAGTATTCGACACCTTGAAAAACGGAATTCATACCACTCTACCACAGAAGTCGTTGTCGATACAAGGGATGCAATCTCCAATATTTATTTGCTATTCGATAAAGATTAAATCGTATTTGAACATGCTTCGTTTGCTGTGTTGATAATATTTGATTGAGCTGCCTGTAAAGGCAGACTGCCAGTGGCGTTATGATTCGACGAAGAAGGTATGCCTATAATCGAAATATTGAGACGATATTGATAAGTACTTACATGAAATTTGTAATGTATTGATTACCTACTAAAAATAATTCGTGCGGAAAACAAGGTTCTTCAGCTGGATATAGTAAGATTCTTATAAACAACAAATATCAGGCAAAATGAAAAATAACTGCTCTGCTTTATAGGTTGCCAGATGGCAAATGAAAATAGAATAATTTCTAAAATTGTGACAATAAATTATGAATTCAATGTATACATGCATTAGCATGTAAGGCTAAAAGCGAAGGTAAACGAACGATAGTGAGCAATCATTTAAGCAGACGTAATAATATCGTATACTATGCAAGCGACGCGTACGCACTAGCTAGCTTGTCGTTTAACTTGGTACGTGTTTAGGGTTCCGTACCCAAAGGGTAAAAATGGAACCCAATTGCTGTCACTCTGTCTGTCTCTTGTCTGTCCGTATGTCACGGGTCTCTAGATCGTAAATGGAATAAGCTACAGAACTGAAATTTTGTAATTTTATGTAAAATGCTTGCTCTAAACCGAATATTTAGTTAAAATTTTAATAAAATTATATTTCATGGGGGGTCTCATACATGAAAAGGAGACGAAAAATATTTTTTCCTTTTTACCCCAGTATTTGACACATCATTGTCTAGAGCTCGTTGAGAAAATATAAAAATAATTTTAATTATTTTTAATTTTCAATAACAAAGAAATGGGGAGCCGTCCAAGTTATTATATATAGACTATTCTTGTTACTGGGTCTACCTCAAAATCTAAACTAGTTAGGAATGTATAATTTGGTATTGGTCCCATATTCTGTATATTTAAACAACAAATACTAAAAACGCTGATTCATAACGTACTTTGGAAGTTATGACGAAACTAAATTTAAAGGATATTTCATGGTTTGTTGTACGGAACCCTTCGTGCGCGAGTCCGACTCGCACTTGGCCGGTTTTTTTATGTTTATACAGGCAAACGAGCTTGCAGTGCACCTGATGGTAAGTGGTCATTGCTGCCCATTGACCCTTGCAGCACCAAGGGTAACACTTATACGTTTCCGGCTCTGAAGGAAAAGGTTTACCCGCCTTTTGAAGACCGTCATAATATGAGGAGCTGGCGAACAAAACGGTATAATTACATCTGGTCAAACTACATTTTCTTTACAGTCCGGAGGTTTCGGGTCCTTTGAATTTGAATCTATATATATATATATAAATCTGAACTGAATGACAACGGTTGAACGGATTTATCTTATCTTGGTCTTGAAATGTTCGTGGAGGTCTAGGGAAGGTTTAAAAGGTAAGAAAAAATCGAATAATTGCGATTAAGATAGAAAAATACAATTTCATTTGTCCATATCAATCAAATTATTGTAAGCAGTACGAAGTACGCTGGGTCATAGTATCAAATAATTTTCAATCAAAACCACCTAAAACAGTGTTAAAATTACTAAATTTATAAATTAAAAACCATGCCAAAAGCTAGTAGTAGATATGTCATTCAGTTTTATACGGCTCCTGTAAAATTTAATTTTATGTAATTATACCGTTTAGTTCGCCAGCTCCTCTTATCATAGTTAAGATGGGAGGCGGGGAATGTTGTGACCATACAAACGTTCTCGACTGATTCCTTCTTGATTTTTATCACTAAAGAAATGATTTTCATATATAAAATAAACTTTTACTCATTCTATGCTCCTGTGTCTTCCTTTTTTCAACAACTTGTGTTTTAAAGAAACTAGAAGCCCACAAAAATGCCAAAAATTAACATATTCTTACTACCACTAAAGACGTCTCGAGTGGAGATTCAATAAGCATTTACAAAAAAGCAAAACAGAGGCCTATAACCACTTATTATTCTATGGCTAAAATTTCTTTTGACATAATGTTCAATTTTCGAGGAGAAAATTTTACCTATAGAATAATAAGTAGTTATACTATGCCTCCATGTTTTGTTTTTTTTTTTGTAAATGCTTATTAAATCTCCACAGTAGTTAGTGGTGATAGAAATTTGTTCATTTTTGGGAATTTTCGACGGCTTCTAGTTTCTTTGAAACACAAGTTATCGAAATAACAAAGACTTACAAGCATAGAATAAGTAAAATTATATTCTATGAATGGAAATAAATTCTTTGGTGATAAAAATCAAGGAGGAATTTGTCGAGAACGTTTGCATGGAAAATAACATTACCCGCCTCCCCTCTTAAGTGGGAAAACCGCTGAGGGAAGTTTTTTCCAGATGTTTTGACGTATCGTGCTTTTAGTCAAAGCTGATTACTGAATGCATTTTTTGGATGGTAAAGTATAAACTTATAGTCGAACGTACCACAAATAAATTTAAATCAATTTTGTATGACCTGGGTACTTGATTATAATTGTATTAATGAATATATTTTCCCTAACAACAAATAGTGAAAATAAAGCTAGCTATTAAGCAGCTCAAAACATTTTTATTATGTGCATTAAAATTTACAATAAATTGCCGGACAAGTTCAAAGAACTAGAACTTTTAAAAACAAATACTTAAGAATTGGTTCAGTCAAAAATGTTTTTATGGTATCCAAGAGTACTTAGAATATAGATAGGAAATAAATTCAAATGGTTCCTATACGTATAATGTAATAAATGTGTACCTATATACCTGTAAAGGTACGATCAAGTGGTACTGTACATTAAGACCTGTATTTTCATCAACTCATTTATTATTATTATAAAATAAAATCTTGTAATGAAACTGTTAAAGTGCCATCTTCGGGTGCTAAATTACTGTTTTTATATATTCTTATTATATTCATATTATTAATAGGTATATTGTTGATCGAATAATTAAATTATATGAATAAGTGAACTAATTACATATCTTATTAATCATAAGAGACGGCACCTTCCACTGATGTTGATTTGACTTGGTGCCCTAAATTAAGATCTTTATCCAAGTTAAATCTGTTACTAAGTTATATCATGACTGCAGTAATTTTATCAAATGCATGGAAGTTATGGCATTCAGGAGCATTAATTGTGAATATAGCGTCAAAACATTGGATCAAGGTAGTCGCATTCAAATTCGATCAATCATTCGTCATACATCAAAAACTATAGTATATAGTTTATGCTTAATAGATGATATCTGGAAATCCGTTGATGACATTGGAATAATCGATTTAGAAACGGAAGCGAGGTCGCTTGGAGATTTGTATGTGCCGAAGTACCGTTTCAATCGATTTTGATCAATACTGATGTGAAGAATGACGAATATAGCATATAGCGTGCAATGGGATAGAGAACAAGGGCACATTACAGCTTTAGGTCGTATCCGCGAGGACGTGAGGAGGTAAGAGTTGCGGCGCAGCCACAACCTTGCCGCTATGGGCGACGGCTTAGAGCGACACGCCGAGCGATGAGATCAAATGTACCTATTAAAATGTTAGAAGCACGCCACGACGCGATGCTCACAGCTTTGGGGCTAGCGTAAAGTCCAGCGTACCACCGAATGCGCGCAGTCTATCGCTGCGCTTATAGCTTAGCCAAAAGTCGTGACCCAAACTTATAACAGCTGAAGTTATAGGGTAACAACTTGAGTTGTAAGTAAGAATATCGACCAATTTTTTCTATATTGAGTTACAAGATGCATCAAATTATGCAAGCTCGTGATCGAAAAATTAGAGCGCGAAGGGTTCGAGTGAAGAAGTAAGCTTACCATCCTACCGCAATTATTTCAAAAATCTACAAGGTTATTGAGCGAGTTAGAAGATATGCTCAGTGATCGTCAATATGGTTTCCCCCGGGATTGGCGACTGGAGATCTTATTGCATATGTAACGCACTGCTGGGGCGAGGCCATCGAGAAACACGACGAAGCACTTGCTATTTCGAAATCTCAAAGGCCTTCAACAGGATTTGGCACGCGGGTCTGTATAGAAAACTTTCAGCGTACGGCATCCCTACTGGCTTTTGTAAGTAAATAGCGGACTTCCAGAGCAAACGGTTGGTCAGAGTGGTCATTGATGACTGTTGTTCTGATCTCATGGCTATTGATGCTGGCGTTCCTCAGGGGTCTGTTCTCTCTGCGACATTTTTTCTGCTACATATCAAGGACTTGTTAATATCAGTAATTGTAGGGTATGCGGATGACAGTACCGTCGCGGAGAGATACGTCTCATGCAGGCACCTTTGGGATGGCTCGGGCAAATACCAACTTGCTGCACTAGACTCTGTGGAAAGCAGAGCCAAGAGAATTATAGGCGACAGTATATTGGTGGAAGCTATGTTTCTGTTTCACCGCCACAAGGTTGTCTGCCTTTCTGTTTATTACAGGCTGTAGGCTGTAGGCTTCGAGGAGGGTGCTCAGAAGTTACACGAACTCATTCCCTTTCCCCCTTCTACCATCGAACGCCGAGATGCACTGCAGGTTACTATCCATTTTTGGTTGTTGTTACGCTGAGAAGCGTGTGTTGCCAAGGGGAGCACCCTTAGACACCAAATGCTTCTCAAATACTATAATGCGCACAGTGAAGGTGTGGTATTGCCTGCTTGCGTCTTTGTTTCCGAGTACATATAATCCGACTCTATTTAAAGCCCGAGTGAAAAAGCTTCTTCTGAGTAAGCTCGCTACATCATATATCCCATCTCGACTCGGGCTGGATAGAGGATCAGGAACTTACTCATTAACAAATAAAAAGACGTTCAATTGCCAAAGTTCTATGGAGTTTGATGTAATTTTAGTGGTGGTGGGAGGCAGGATATCAATCAGAAAATAAAACGACGGGTTGCACTCCGGGAGTGCCGGCAAAAGTGAAAACTTGAATATTAACGTTGTGCATTTTTGATATTTTGGAATGGTTAGGAAATCATTTTGAACGAATTACTTTAATTATCAGTATAAAAGTACTATTATTTATGTGATAGAATACAATATTTATTTATTGCGCTATCGTACACAAACATGACAATTTATATTACATTAAAAAGTTTATCTCTCAGAAAAATCAACTTACATGAATCACATTTAAGCGCACCTAGCGACATCTATTGTACAAAAATGCATTTTCTTCGCAATAAAGCTGCCACCTGAACGTCCTAGATACAGACTTATTATTATAATACGTTAAAATAAAATATTACTATGATTCATCCAATATATTAAAAGTCAACAACCTTTCCAATTTTATTGTTTTCGTCTTACTAATTTTGATTGTCAGGTGTCCGGATACAGATAATTATTATACCTATGTCGTTTTAGGTACTAAACGGAAATATATATGAGTTTTGTACAAATAAATATTGATTAAGCAAATTGATTTGTGACATGCTATGAATTGCATTTAAATTGTATCACTGTCAGTCTACTTGCACAGTGTAGGTGAATTGTAAAATTAATTATAATTTATAGGAGATTGTGTAATGTAGCTCCAAAATAAAATATAGTATACTGGAGATTCTTGTTAATTGTCAGTAATATCTTGGTCTGTATCATGGTAATTATATGTAAATAGTTTAATACTTATTATTATTTATAATTTGATTGAACAAAAAAGGGTTTTCCAAGACAATAACAAGATTCCAAATTTTATTATTACCTTTTTTAGAGGTACGACTATTAAACCAATATCAATCAGGAATCAATATATCTTTATTCAAATTGGATGTAAGTACAACACTTTTGAATCGCCCAAAAATTTTTTTCCCTACCACTCGTTATTGGACATATTTTTTAGCTGCGCAGAAAAACGAGCGAAAAAAACTCCACAACATTAAAAACATAATGTAACAAAATATACAAATCATTATGCTAACAGTATACAATCATGCAGCACGTCAATACAATGATTTATTTAATATAGAAAACCTGTTGGAATGTTTGGAACAGTTCAAAAGCCAAGCATTTTTGTCTGTAATATAATCAGACACTTTGTAATAAGCTTTTTTAATAAGTGCTATTTTTATACTATCTTTGAATTTATTTATGGTTAACTCTTGGATATTGCGTGGGACTTTATTGTATAAGCGAACACAAAGACCTTTAAATGAATTATTGATTTTGTGAAGCCTAGTAGCAGGTAAAGTTAGTTTATTTTTGTTTCTTGTATTAAGTGTGTGAACATCACTGTTTTTAAGAAACAAATTAATATTTTTTCTTACTTATAGTTGAACCCATTAGTCCAAGCAACGAATGCTCAAAAACAGGTATAGAGGGAAATGCTTGGAACACAATTTTTGACTTCGTATCTTTGTTAGGACTAGTTAGGAGGTAAACATATCAAAAGTCCCCGCCCGTAGCCCTTAAGCCGGGGGGAAGGGGGGGATTGAAGGTCCCATTTTTAGGTTTTTCGCATATATCTCAGAAACTATGCATCCTAGCGACATAAGACTTTGACAAAAGTGAAAGCTGATTAAATTTGCTACAAGTCTTATTCAGTCAAGTTTTTTGATATCTTATATAGTTTTCGAGATATCCGCTCTTGAAAGTCTGTAATTATGGAAAAAAAAATTGCCACCACTTCCTGGGAATGCTGTTTTACTGCTCCCTCGGTGGGAGGAAGACAAGAGATATCAGGCTTGATGGTGGCCACTGATTTCAAGAATGACTTGTACCTGTAGGCATTGAGGGAAATCTCTTTCGCTGGAGCTCCATACCATCTCAAGATGCAGGTTTCATCTGCCTTTTGTACTTGAGCGGTGGTGGAGAAAGGATGTGAAAAGACCGCTGCTGCTTTCTGGATTTCTGGTGAATTGATAATGTCTCTGGTCTCTGGGAAGGGAGGAAATTTCTCAAACCAATCGGTGAGCTTGGCAATGTCAGCTCCATCCTTGTTTTGGCGGGCTTGTCCGAAATCTGCATGCTGCTCACTGGTGGAACCAACAACCCTACGGCCGGCATTGTTGAAGAGTTATCCGGTCAAATAGAGCAAAAATGTGAAACAATTTATTTTTCCATAATTACAGACTTTTAAGAGCGGATATCTCGAAAACTATACAAGATATCAAAAAACTTGACTGAATAAGACTTGTAGCAAATTTAATCAGCTTTCACCTTTGTCACAGTCTTATGTCGCTAGGATGCATAGTTTCCGAGATATATGCGAAAAACCTAAAAATGGGACCTTCAATCCCCCCCCCCTTCCCCCCCGGCTTAAGGGCTACGGGCGGGGACTTTTGATATGTTTACCTCCTAACTAGTCCTAACAAAGTTACGAAGTCAAAAATTGTGTTCTAAGCATTTCTCTATACCTTTTCGTTGCCTGGACTACATATTAGACCAGGGTCGATAATTTTAAAAATGGTGAAAAGTGAAAAAAAAATATAGTATAAAACCCATTAGAAAAGGTAGAGAATATAACAAAAATGAAAGGAAAAATAAATTACGGGCGATCTGAGGTCGGGAAGGGGGAGGGGGTGAGTTTTTAAGGGTAAAAAATGGTTAATTTCGATTTCCGGTAAAACTGCAAGTCCCATGAAAAAAAGTTAAATGGCAAAGTAAATATAAACTATGAAAAAAAGTTAAGTGGCAAAGTAGATACAAAAGTTGTAGATCTTTTTATTACCTACAGGTAATAAAAAGATTTACAACTTTTATATCGACACTTTTTTCACATAACCTCAAAATTTATGTGAAAAATGCGAATAACCGTTATGCGTTTTTGATTTTTATTTTTGGCAAAAAAAAATATTTTTTCACGAAATTTGGTGAAAACTTACCTTTGTATGTCCCAAACATATAGTAATTTTTTTGATTTAAAATATTCATTTTTTCACCTTATTTTGACTTAATATCCAAAAAGCACCCTAATTTTCAATCGAAAATTCTCACGTCAAAATATCTGCTTTTTTAAAAAAGTTGGAGTGTTTTTTGTTTGTTGAAATCTCTACTTTCTGATGGTATAAAAAAAATATACACTACTATGATAAATGTTCTCAGAAAATGCAAATTAATAATGAAAAAAACTCGAATTATATTATTATAAAAGCTTGCAAGAGAATTATTGCATGGTACCTCTCCTACACGAAAAGTGGAGCTATTTTATTTTTCCTTTACTCACGTATATACGTCTTGGATAGGTATTCAATTGAAACATTTCTCGATCATGGGATCCGTCTGTAAAATATTTGAAGTGCAAACTTTTGTTTATACAGATCAGTTATTTGCGCCACTAAAAGTGAGTTTGTTCTTTCAGAACAGCACGATAGTGTTGATATTTTGTTAGGGCAAACTCACTATTCACCTCTCACTCGTATCGAAATTCACCGATGTGAATTGTTTTTTTTTTAAATTATTATTTTAATTCACATAGCGGATTCCAAGGTGAAAAATGAGTTTGTTCTTATAGAATAGCACCACTGCTAAAAGTAGGAATGGATCTAATAATCGATAGTAAGAATCGTAGCGTAGTGGTGCCCTACCCGTGCTGTAGAAGTACAAAAAAGGCCATGTGCGTGTCATATCACGCGCAGTGTAGGGTTCCGTATTTGCCTGTAGTTACCATAATATATTTGTGAAGACTCCTGTATTTATTTTCTATATCAGAAATTAGAAGAACCAATTAATATCCACCTATGTATCTCAACTAAAATACCTCAATCAAAGTCTAACTGCGTCTCAAACTCAGAATCAATTCGATATTTTTTTTTAATAACGAATGATAACCGTAGTTTTTTTTTTGTTTCCTCCTAGGCGGGGTAGCGGGTGTGAATGAAATCCTCATGGATACCCTACAGCCGCCCGCAAGGTTATGTCAGACTCTTACTGACTAAAACACACCCGTAGTTCATGCTTATTGCTTATGGTCAGGAAGACCTTACAAGCTTCATCTGAAGCGATCATCCCATGAGAAGGGATGATTTGGTAATTGCGGTATAACCGCCGATCTTTTCAAGTGCTTTTATACTTTTTTCAAAAACGTAACGTTAGCGTAACTCAGAAGCCGTTGCCGTTGGTACTCGTAGTAGGGTTGTGGAACTAATGATATTTTTCACCTTTGTCACTATTCATGTTTTCTTCTAAGGAATGTTCAATAGGTAATAAATTTTCTTTAACCTAAGTTGAACGACTATAATTCTTAAACTAACAAATCTCTCGTAATCGTTATAGTTATCCTTAAAAGTTCATGAAAAACACTATTATCATGAATTTTTCCAACAAATAGTTTAGCTTTTAGAGAGCGGGACGCCCCACCTGAACAAAAATTAGCACTTTAAATTGTAATATTTTGCAAACGAATCCCTAAATCGAATAATAGTCTTAGAAACCAACCCCTAAGTAATTTTAGAGGACCTATTCAACGATATCCCACACGATGGGGTTTATAATGAAAAGATCATTATCCCCAGGTTACATGTAGGGCTTTTACCCTTAAAAAAATATTTTTCATAATTTTATTCTACCGTTTTGTCGGCGTGATCGATAAACATTACTCCACAAAATAACAGATTTCTGGTGCTAATAGTCTCCAAGCAAAAATGGGGACGGACAGACGGACATGACGAAACTATAAGGGTTCCTTGTCAGGACAACGAAACCCTAAAAATGACATATTAAACAAATCAAAGACAGATTTTCTTGAACTTTATGTAAGTCATCATTCAAGTTGTCAACCTTCATTCGTTATGGTCGTTACCACATTACGGTTATCACGACAGTTAATAAGACCACCGCACTTAACGTTATCCGAAATGGATAATAAGCCCAATCAACTTATATGTTATGACGCATATGACATAATTATTGTCTCAACTGCGCACTCAAGTTTTAATTTAAAGTCTAAACATTTTATATGATGTCAACCTCCTAAATGCTAGCAAAAATTACATTGATGACCCATAAGTATAAGCTGTTTATTTAATTTCTCGTAGGTTACTCTTTCATAGAATTTGCAGTTCCTTTTAGGGTTTAGTACACTCAAGAAAAAGAAAACGCTTACCTCGAGGTACTTATTATTTTGTTACACTTTAGTAATTTATGTTATTTACGGGATTGTTATACTATGTAGCTAGTTTCCGATATTTCGGCACTGTTGCAATTGCCATGATCACGGAGTAACTGAAGTATTGCGGGTAGTCTGTTATTGGCAGACATATCGGTCTACCCTCCGACGTATCGGATCGCGACACGTCACTTTTTTAATTATGCCGGTTTTTACTCATATGAACCACAAGATTCCAGACACTACAATTTCAACCCGTCCTCACGATTGAAATTTATATGTTTTGTTATTTCAATTGCTTCCCTGACCAATCTTGGTAAGTAGTGGCGTTCTGTCGAGATAATTTGTGGGTTATGGAACTTAATCCAGTGGTTAGGACCAGAATCCATCAAATGTTCGATAGCTGATTTATGCGTATCGTTGTTCTTGATTGCTTTTATGTGTTCCTTCATTCGGCACGCTACTGTTCGCTTTCTTTGGCCAATGTACGAACTGCCACAGCTGCAATCGATCTTATAGACACCAGGTTTTTCCAAGGGGAAGTTGTCTTTAGGCGACCGTAGGTATTGTGAAACCTTTCGTAAAGGAGTGAAGACAATGTTTAGAGAGAACTTATTCAGTATGTTTGAGATCTTGTCAGTCACTCCTTTGACATATGGCAAATATACGGGTTGTCTGTCTACTCTGTGTCTCTGGTGTCTTAGTTTGTGTCTGGATGGAAAGTGTCCCTTGTATCCATTACTCTGTAAGACTTGTCGTACATGCTCCAACTCTTCATGAAGGTGTTCCTTCCTCATCTCACAGGTCATATGCACGACACGTCAGTAAGGTCACTACAGTGTTAAAATGTTAAGAGTGGTGACGAGTGGAGGCTTTGAGATAGCGTACAAGGTACATGGTAATTATCTCATAAATAACATAAATTACTATAATGTTAGTGACCATGAAAGTTTAAAACAATATGAAGCATAATACTATCCTTTTTTCTAAGAAAGGCGTAGAGATATCCAGTGAAATTAAAATCAAATAGTTGACACTCCAGTGTACAATCCCATGGAGCAGTGAAAATAATAAACTACCAATTCAACGGAAACACAAGATAAAAACGTTTTTGCTCGTTTAAACCGTATATCGATCGCAAGAAAATCAAAACCTATAGTAGTGCAGTCATTGAAGCGAAAAATACAGCCTTACCTCCGAATTTTTTTACTGTGAACCGATTTGCATGAAATTTTGGAATTAGGCTCATCTTACCCTTAACTTCAAAAGTGAAAATGATCTGAACTCCGCCTATTATTTTTAAGGGGTGTAAACAACCCCTTAATGGAAAAATTGATATTGAGCCATTTTATCGCTAGAAAACATGTCTAATAGTAAGTGATGAAATTGTAAAGTATTTTCTAACATAATTACCTCATATTAAAATCATTTTCAACCCATATATATATATTACATATTTAAAAATAATTAAATTTAGAGTAAAAAATTGCTATTTATTGAATAAAATATTTACTAATTATATAAAATTGTACTTATTATTAAAATATAATATTATTATTCATGACTCAATGTCGGAGTTGCTGTCACAATCAACATCTTCTGGCTGAATTGGAGGGCTATTTTGGCAGTTATCTCCACTGCACGTTCCATAGGTACTATTACAAAACAGACCAACTTTTCTGCATCCGCAAGACGCTCCACATCCTTTTTTGTAGTTGCAGTTCTTGTGGTGCGGGTGGATCTACAGACTTAAGTGGATTTAATAAACCGTCATTCATGACCCACCCCCAATCCGTTGGATGAATGATGATGATGATGATGAAATGATGAAATGTGTTATATATATATATAAGAACGTTGGTATGTATTCATGCCTACGTTTCCAAAATATATGAGCCATATTATGTATATATATATACATTACAATAGTTGTGGGTCTCTATTATACTGCGTACTTTCACATTGCTCCAAATATTCACACTCCGAAATTTTCAGTTACTATGTAGAAAAAAATATGATAAGTTTTTGGACCATAACTCCTTCAATTTTCATGCTATCACAATTTATAAAAAACCACTGTAAAGGTAATTAAGAGAGCTACAACATCCTTCATTGCATAAATAGTAAAAAACCTTTTTCTAAAAGGGTGAAGGGTTAAAGGGCTTAAGAGAGGCTGTGATTGCGCTGCCACGCGCTCTTTAAACAATCATATCTCCGTCAATTTTATTTTGACAGAAAAAACAAAAAAACCAATTTGTTTGTCAGAAAAATACCTAAATTTTTAAATCGTACACTTTTATACCTATCTGTCGTCATTTTTGAGATATTATGAAAAAGAGGGGGGTTTGTTAAAAATTTGAAATTTTGGTTTTTCTTTTAATCGTGACTTTTTTGAAAAATATGTATCCTGAAGCAGCCAAACTGATACTATCTATCAAACTCTTCATAATAAAGTTAATTCTAGTCGGAATACGATTAATTTTAATTTTGGTGGAAATGGCACTTATGAAACCCATTGATTTAAATGAAAAAACATTAGATGCTCCCCTTATTTGCAATACAGCTCACTTATTTTACGTGCAAAAGACTTTTAATTGTGCTCTTTTTAAAGCTTATTTTAAGCACTACAAAACCCTTTTGTATTAGAATGCATGAAATGCATCTGCTCGCCGCTAGATGGCATTGACCACATCGATTAAATTTTAGACAAAATAAAAAACGGCTTTGATCTTTAATATCTAGCTTAATATTGCACTTAGAATACTTTATAAAAAACCAAATTGTTTATTGTTTTACCTGCTACAATTTTGTTCTTTACAAAATTTTCGGTAAACCTTAAATTTTTGGAGATATTTGCAAAAAACCGATGAAAAACGGGAAAAACTTTCGAATTTTCAATTGCCAATATCTTGAAAAGTATTGAAGTTTTGGAAAAACTTTATAGATGATTTTTTGCTTAAAATTAGGCTTTCTATCGATATTCGAGGTTATTTTGAAAAAAAAAATTCACCACCGAGAAGGGGTGGCAACCACCCCCAGGGTGGTTGCGGAGTTCAAATCATTTTCACTTTTGAAGTTAAGGGTAAGATGAACCTAATTCCAAAATTGTATGCAATTCGGTTCACAGTAAAAAAAATCGGACCAATAATGCTTCAATGACTGCACTATAGGAATTTCTCCCCCGTTGACCTCGGATCATAAAGTTTGGCAGGAAGCAATGCCAAGTAGCACAGAAAACCAAAAAATAACAGTAAATATGTAGTTACACCACATAACAAAAATGTGTTAATAATTTTATTTGCAGTAAGCTAACCACTCCATACCCATAACGAACAAACCACATTTTGATCGCAGTATATTCCTATTATTCTTTAGAGGCTCAGAATAATGTTTATATGTGATGAAAAGGAGATACTGCTGCCTTTAGTTAGGCGAATACAAATAGCCATTTGAAGTGCCAGAGTCAAACATTACAAAAAAAACCCTGAAAAAAAAGGTGGGGCGAATATTGGTAATCAAATTATTTAAAGTTGGTACAAAATTATTACAGTTCGATATTTACCTTAATTTTAAAACCTACCGTCACGCTATTAGATTTAGATAAAACGCTTTGGCTTGTATTTGAGATAATTAGTACTACTTGATTATTTCCTGACAGTATTTGATCTATGCTAATAATATTTTTTAATTGTTATCAATAATAACGTTTTTGTAGCTAAGTCGTAATCGTTTGAGGTAAGTCGAGCAAAAAGGAACAGGTCTGTTGTAAGGTCGGTATTTGAAAGGACTGCGTAAGTATTTATTAGTTCACGTGGCCATTGTACCTACAGATAAGTCGAATTCACGATTTAATTCCTTCATTTTATTAGCCTGACATAAAATTTGACGAAACCTTGAACTGATTGCGTATAATTTAAACAATAATGTCTAATGATCTAAATACCAATATTACAACAAGTAAAACTTACTATGAAATATTGACAAGAAATAATAATAATTTATATTGTAAGGTTGTCTACTTAGCCTATTTCCAAATTAATAAATAAATGAAAACACATTTGAAACAGAAGAAAGAATAAAGTAAAAAAATGTGAGCGAAGTTTAGTCTACCGACTTTGTTAGTGTAGTAACGTATAGAGAATCTTGCACCTACTTTTTAAACTTCATTGATTAAAAGCTCAGAACAAGAACTTGAAACTTTTCATAAATGCCTATCTACACACAAATTAAAATAAAGTTTATTTAAAAAGCGAACTAAATCAGATTTTTTGTTACGACACTACGCGTTGCTATGGAACGTCATTGATGCACACGAAAAACCTGTTACAGAAGATTGCGTTACGCTTTTAGATAAAACGTGTCACACACAAGGTGTTTAGTGTTTTCACTACATTATTATTCAACATCAAACATTTGTCCTGAATAAAAGTGATCCTTAAAGATTTAGTGTTAATTTTTATACGGTATCCAAAGTTGCACAAGATGTATTAATGTTACATTCGTTGGCAATATATAATGTTGCATAAAATTATATGTCTAAAAGTTTAATGGCCAAAACCTAAGTTGAGATTCAGAAGTGCTTAGTTTCTAAACACTTAAGATGACTGCATGTTTTTAAGTGACCAAAAAATAAGACCTTTGCTGTGTTTAGACAAAGCTACTTGAAGTTAAGTAGCTCTCAAAATTGTTTCAGTATCGAGGTCCCAGTCGAAATTTTGAAACTTAATTAAATGCAAACAGATTATAATTTAGTTATTTATTATACTTATTAGGCTTGTTAACCTACAAAGAAAATTCAGGTCTTTTAAAAACATAAATTCCTGACACATAACTATCACCATTAAAACAAATGTACCATAAAGGTAAGCACATTTTGTTCACAGAGGTGTGTCGTGTTTTTTGCATAAATATTGTTACATATAATTACTTTATTATTAACGAAAATAATATTAATCAGACAACCAAGCGTTTTGACACACATACAGACAATGTTATAAAAGTACACTAATTGTCAGAAGACACTTTCAGTCTACAGCAAGCACTACAAAAACAGCCACTGATGAACCATTTAAACGCTTCATCTATGGCATTGGCCAAATATATATTAAAAAATTATAAATATATGAGTAGTATTTCCATATTAATAAAGTGTCTACCGTAAAGTTTAACTAAGCGTCGCGTCGAACGCTGCGTCATAGTTCTGTAGAACGAAAGTGTTAATAAGCGCTATGAAATCGAAAGTGGTTGATCTGTTGCAGGTTTTACGCTTCGATTCGAGCTTTTAAGCGATTATGAATTCTACGAGTAATGCAATAAGAACTATATAATATAAAACTTAGGGTCTAATAAAGAATTAAGTTGTCGATGATGCAATGTTAAGGCCCATCACAGACAAGGAAACTTTATACGAGCTTTACTCGACATGATCTGTATCTAAAGAAGCATCAGACGACCGCCGTGGCTCGAGTGGTAAATCGGCGGCTACGGAGAGATCCTGGATTCCAATGCCGGTGGGGCAAATGTTTGCGTGACGAATACGAGCATTTGTACCTAAGTCATTGATGTTTATATGTAATTCTAAATAAAAATATACATATCTATGTATTAGTATTTATTCTATCCGTTACCCTAGTATCCCATAACACAAGCCTTACAGTGCTTACTTTGGGGCTAGGCTAATTGGTGTGTGTATTAGAATTATTTATTAATTTATCTACATATGTCTAAGATAGAATGAAGCTTGTAGGTTTTATAAGCGGAGTAGTTCAACTTTACGCGTTTGCTTATAAAGAATTTGTTGTAGACTGTGCAACGGAAAGTCTGGGTTTTACGATGGGCCTTATGATAAGTACCGTTCGCAAGTTCATGACGCTTTCTTCGAACGGGGTCAAGGTCACGTTTGTAATTCCAACTCGATAGACTGCTAATTTAATATCTGGTGTTGTAATTTGATTGTAAGGTGATGGTTTGGGATCAAAATCATCAATCGCGCTGCGTTTAGTTCATAGAGAATGTCTGACCTCTTTCTTGAAGCTTCGTGCGTTTTCTAATAAGGCTCACGAACATTTGATTCAATTCTGCATTTCTGTCTTAAATATGTACATATATATATTAATTTTATTTAAAAATACATTGCGACGGCTTCTTGGGAATTATATAAGTAACATTAAAGTAATCTTGAAAATTTGGTAGCTTTTATATATTACATAATACTTTTTATGAGATATCTAAAAAATGTTTGAATATCATCATATCTAAATGGGGCGATTTCCAAATCCAGGGCGTCTTTGATGATAACTTGAATTATCATTAAAAACTCGAATGTTTCTGAACGCATTGTTTTGTTTTATTTTGTATTGGTAGCATAGCTATCTTTTGTAGGAAGTTCCTGTTGTTATTCTATTTATAATAAAAAAAATTAAGGTCGTAGTATAAATACCTATTAAATTAAGTTGTTCAAAATTTCAATTATGCAAGTATAAGTATATTATAATTACAGTTTTTTAACTTTGTTAAACTAGCTGTATGGTTTCTTTGGACTACAAACAATACTTTTTTTCTGTCGAATGAATAAAAAATTCTAATGATTGTATGTTCTTTGGGGCTACTTTGATAGATGATTAATAATTATTAAATTCGCCCTAAGATTTAATTTGCAACTGCTTTCACGTTCATACAACTTGTACTGATTATATCAAAGACTGTCAATAATTATTTTTTACATTTATTGGTTTGAAGATGGTGCACAACCGCATAGTTCTACACTAATATTATAAATGTGAAAGTTTGTATGTTTGTTACTCTATCACGCAAAAAATACTGAACGGATATTGTTGAAATTTTGTAAGCATATAGTTTATGACCTGGGTTGAGAGAGAGAGAGAAAAATAAAAACTTTTTAGCAAATAATGAAAACCGACTTCACCACAAAAGAAAACCACTAATAATGCATATTTTTTACTTATAATCTACATTTAAAGTCAAATTAACATGTGGATGTTTTTATTTTTCATTAAAAAGTTTTTTTTATGGTTTACTAACCAATCTGCAGGCTAAGTCGTCACTCTAGTTTTTTTTCATAGTTTTTGTAATCGTATTTAAGGTGTTATAAGTATTTGAATTTTAAAATTGATCAATGTAACCCTTAAGCATATTATACCAAATGTAAGCCCATTTTACGGCACTTAGTTCTCATAAAATTTAGGGAATTGCTATGTCTCCAGATTTGTTGTAGGTGGTTCGATAATATGTAGTGTGAACTATCCGGATTCCACAGCGAGTGATATTTTTGTATCGCAAGCGTCTATAGGTTATGGTGCTGGTTTGCCACACTCTTAACAAAAAAAAACCCGACTTTTTTTCCTTAATCTGTACTATAAGACGTTACTTCGTACCAAATTTCAAGATCCTAAGTTCACGGGAAGTACCCTGTAGGTTTTGATTAACGTGCGAGTTTCGAAAATTTGCGGTGCTGCATAAACAGCTGTATCTTTTGATTGCTTTGGCTTAGAAGTTTGAATTTTTCACAGCTCCAAGAGACAGTTGACCTGAGTATTAGATATTAATTTCAATTTGATACCTACACGCGTTCCTGAGAAAAACAGTCTTGACAGACGGACGGAAGGACAACAAAGTGAACCTATAACGGTTCCGTTTTTTCCTTTTGAGGTACGGAACTCTAAAAAGATGGTTTTGTAATGAAATGAGAATAACACTATTGATATAAAGAAAGAAAAAAGCATATATTTTTGAAATGTGAAATACAATAATGCATTTGAAAACTACAATATACGGCAGAGAAGATGCAGTGAAAAATATTTTAAGGGGCTTCCACGCATTCGTGACAATATAGAATTTGAAAGTGAAACCAAGGTCGCAGTGATGTGAAGATGTAAACGTGGAGATTTGCAGCCAACTTCATAAATGCTAATGGCCATAATATGTGCTGCCACAAACTGGCTTTGTATTAGGTAACTGCCGTTTTCGAATCAGCATTTCGTTTCGTTTGTTTTACAGACGTCCTTGTTGGATACTGTGTGGTATGCGGCAGTAAAGAAAATCCAATTTACCATAGCTGGGATATTGACTAGGTACTTATTCTCAAACAGTTTGTGTCATGTTCTGAACTTCAGATGTTATTTAAAATTATTGGCATTTCAAATATGTTATCTCAATTAATTCAAGTTTTGTTACCACTGATTGATACATCATATTTATAGCCGCTATAATTTCAATGAATGATCCTGTTCAATTCTACATGATGTTTTACTATTCTGTTGATAAAGATATAAATGCATAAAGTTATAACTATTTACGAGTCCAGTTCTAGTTTTTTGAGAAAATGAAAATTTTAAATAATTAACCTAAGGTTCGACTAATCGAAAAGTTCTTCTAAACTCGACAATAATAATGGTTTGTGCTACGAAAATTTTCTCAGAAAAATTACTCAATGTGAAATGAACTCGAACACGATTGAAATTATTCAGATAAAGATCTTTCATATAGTCTACATAAGAATAAATTTTATGATCTAGTTTCAGATTTTTTGCTTTTACTTGTCCCTCAACTATTAATAAAAGCTCAAAATGAAACATTGGAATAACGCTTTAAAACACTCATCAAATCGTAGAAACGCGGTACAAACAAATACAATTCGGATGTGTTAATTTTTTTGTTGTTTCAAACGCAGTAGAACATATAAAATGAAGATGTCTTAATTTTTTTTTAAACTAAGCTCCAAAAACAGTAAAGCATATAAAAATAGAGTAATTCCTTTTAAAACCTGACACGTTGACATTGACTAAAACAGTGCACGTCAAATTGGAGCATAAAAACATTTTAATGTTAAGATTGCAATCTTTATTAGTACTTCCGATCATGGAGGATCACGATGCGCTGGAAACAGATGATGATACTTAGTTTTTATATATTTACATAGTAATTTATGATATATACGAGTCTATAATTAAATAAACATACATATTTGCAGTGCTTTTATTGAGAATATGAATTAGTTAAATATTTAAAATGGTAAGCCTCTTATACTTATTTAGAAAGTTAATTTTTAAGATGATCTAAATAACCATATACTGCAGAAATATTGTCTAGTTGCGCTCGAGGTGTAGGACAACGATCGATGGCATTATGTTCATGTATCAATGTCTACGGTAGACTGGCCATTGTTCGCGTGGCATTGGGCTGCGGCGCTAAACTAATCGAAGGCCTTCCTGACCAAGTAGTAAGCTTTAGCGATTAGGGATGCTGATTTTTTGGGCTCGACAATTTTATCTATTTCCGCATTTTCCCAATTGTATTTATGGTAGAAACAAAAAAGTGGAAGTTTTTTTTTCAGCAACTCATTGAATTAAAATCTTAAAAAACAACGGTAGAAAATAACTTTGTTTACTCTCTACTATTTTCATTTAAGCTGGTTTGTACTTTATTAATTTTAGGCTTTAAATTTATCTCGTACTTGTCTCACGTAAGTACTTGTGGTGAAGTCTATGTCAATAATAATTGCTTGTGGTTAGCGTTTACAGCGCTACCTAATAGTGCACTAATTCAAAGATAACTATCAACGTAGTTGGCGACCAATTTATTTTATTAAACGGTTATCGCTAGCACTCCAAACAGGATTTAATTGTGAGCTGACCACCTTGACGTTTTGCAAATACTATAGCATAATGTGACCTGATTGTAGATGTTTATTTTTATAAAATCTGACGCAAGTAATTAAAAGTTTAAGATGCTCAAGTACAAACAAAGAACTGGAAACTCATCCTGCGATTACTTTCCTAACTAGACGAAATGCAAGCAATAAAATTACTGTAAGTAATGATATTTACCTGGCGAAGGTACGTCGTCGTAGTAGTCATCATCGTAGTCTAATACAGCGTGAAGTTGGGTTTTGCCTCCGGAGCTCCCCGTTTCTACTTTCGTGAATCCTCGGGGTCGGTCGGGAGGCTGTCCACCACCTCCAGCGTTAGCGCTACTGCCAGTTTTAACGCCTGCTTCCTGCGTTCTAGAAGGTGGTGCCGTCGGCGACGCTCTATTCGCGTAATTGAAATTATTTACATTTTGGCTAGAACTTGCATCGAACTTTCGACTAGAAGGGGGTGTTGTCGCAGCCGGGTAAGGCGCACTTGTGAATCCACTGTACGGCGGACGGGGTGCATTTGAATTTACCCTCCTCTGCTCGTAATCATAGTCACCAGTAGGATCGTGAATATATTGTCCAGTGTTGTCAAACTGTGAATTCATATCCTGAACACGCTGGGTATCTAACTGTACATCTAGTCTAGCGTTTTGTTGGTACACTTGTGTGTGAAGTTGGCCATTGTAAGGATTCTGCGGGATGTCGTCGTGTGGGTAATGGGTGAATTGGTTTGGAGGAGGGAGATAGGCCGCACCCGCACGCTTTCTTAGTTTGGATCTTCTTTGTTGGTTGGCCGGTGGGGAATAAGGCTCGTTGCCTGGCTGAGGTGGGTATTCTGCCTGTTCTGGAGAGTAGAGGAGATCATCGAGGCCAACGCGTAGAGGAGCTGGAGCAGCAGTCGTCAGAGCCGGAGCCGCCGCGCTCGCGGCCGCCAGCGTGAAATTCGCCAATGCCATTTCTTATTCAGTCGGCATTGGCGGCAAATGTCAACTAGCTATGCCAATATACAGTACGGCTGGCAGTATTACGGTCGCGCTTGCATAATAATGTAATCTGCGTGGGATCGTCTATCTGCGAGAGCTTCTTCTCATTGTTAAAATAAAAGACACTGCACTGACACTAGTTCACTACACCAATCTGAAACAAATAAAAAAAAAACTGTCAGATCGTCTCGTCACTGGAGCATTATTAGGAGTTTTGATTTTTATCGTCTTACTAAACATAACTTTAGGTTACTTAATTTGTTGTAATTGAGTGACTCAGTCGCGTAATTTAAAGACGTGTTACAGTTCACACATTTATTTGAAGCTTTATTGTCGATTGTCGTTTTATGAGCGGTTTTCCCCTCGTTTCGTGATATCCTTGCCACTTGGAATGGCATTCCACTTGAAAGGCTAGAGTCGTGAAGCCATTCGAATATTCCGGACAGTTTGGACTTAAATTGTCTACTTATAAAAATACGACATTATCTAGTTATAGAAATAATTTTAGAGTTTTTTTCCTAAGACAAATAATTTTTACAAGTCATGTTCTAATTTTATATCGATTCGAATTTTTAGCAGCGTCAATCCACATCGAGATTTATTAGATATGCTATATGACACGATATTTTATACATATAACTTTAGCAATAGGTACAATTCATTTGACAATAACGTATACTCAATTAGATCCAGTTTTTATTTTACTCTACTACTCATATACTTATCTTATTGTCGAGTAATAAGTCTAGTACTTTGACCAAGAATATTAGTACAGCTAAACTTATTAAGACTTTTTAATGGGAAACATTTCTATCCAACACATCTGATTTCAGTGTCTTTTATGATGGATTTCAAGACAGATCTTCAAGTAATATTGAAGAAGTTTTGCTAACGAGTCTAAGTTTATTGATGCTGTCACTGTGTGGCCTTAATGTTAAACTAGGTCTTTTGTTCTTGTTCAAAATGTTTACAGCATTTCGACTTTTGGCCTTGTTAGGCTATCGATGAAGAGCATCAATATCACGACTACAAGCTGACGTTATCCTTTGTTTGATGATGTATTTCTTTTCTTTTCTCAAAAAAGGAATAATTAGGATAATATGTTATATTGGGGTTTTGATATTGAGAGTCGCTTATTTAGGATTTCTTACAAAATTTAAATAGATCATTGATCATACAATATTTTATAAAACCTATCATATCTTATATAGGAATTAGGGTAAGGGCTTGTTTGACTTTATGTAGTCTACAACAACTAGTCAATACTTGTACTTCAGAATTACTAATAATAACGAGTAGTTTTTTATTATATTCTGATTTTATATAATAATGGAAAAGAGTTCAGGCAATTAGTATTATGGGTTTTTACAATGGCTTTAAGATGTTAATTTCATAGTTCTAGCACACCAAGACTAATCCAGGTTCTTGGACTGATTATTATTGAACAAAACAGAAAACAATTGATCGCTTGAATTTTTTAATTATATTCTGTTAGTAAAAGAAACCTTAAGATATAGAATATTACAATTTGTATGGACTGTGCGACTTATTAGTGATGCGTTTGCATAGCGTGGGAACGTCACCTCAGTAAGTGCTCATGGGAATCGATCCAGCAATTACAGTGAAAGAGAGGTTACCAAGTCAGTGTTTCAAATTGCACAATATTTCACGTAGTGTGTTACTGATTTTTTTCAAGTATTACCACTTCATTCCGATTGTGAAGCGAATATGTTTAAATATCGAATGAGCCGATCGGGGTGAAATTATTCTGAATTTCATCCGGGTGTTATATAAGTCTGCTATTTAAATTACTGTAACTGCAATCACATTGATTGACAGGCAGAACAGATGACAAATTAGTCTATAAAAAGCCACGAAAATACTTATTTCCGAATTACGAGAGGAAAGGGATTTTTAAATATTGTTTTGTGCATATAGTATTTTTTTTTATTTATTTATTTAATCAGTGATACATATTTTTTCATATTTAAATACCTTGCCAACCTGTAAACATCAGGTTGTTGGCTTGATGAGTACTTTGTCCTTTGAGTACCTAACCTTAAAACTTCATCCTATTTATGTATTGCACAAAGGAAAGTCAAACGATTTAATAAAATATATTAGAAATAAATGAATTATTGAGATAAAGTGGTTCGTTAGTTCCGCCAATATTATTCTTAATTTTCAAAATAAGTAATTTAAACTCGAAGGATAACATTTAAATCAATTGTTTAGCAAACATAACTCATGATAATAAAGCATTTAACTGGAGTATTTCCCGTCTGAACTAGTCTATAAATCTTGCTAAGATATCATATCTATTAATAGTTGAATGTAGTGCCTATTGTTGACTAGAGACAATGAATAAATACACAGGTGGTTCCGAATAGACCTTGTTTGAAACATTTCCTTTCAATCCTTTTTTTCCGTGTTTTCGTTTTATATTTTTTTAGGATAATACTGGTTTTAGCTTAAGAAATTTATGATTTTTATACATTTTATAATTTTCGTTCCTTATTATCTATTACTTAAATTTATTACGCCTAGTTGATGTTGCCTTGGGCATTAGCGCAATGTAAGTCCAAATAATGTGTCAGGTGTCAACATTGTGTTAACTAATCCGCCGAAATCAAATATCATTGCAGACTGTCAGCACAGTGCATTAAATTTAAATATTTTATATCCATCTATGGAGTACTAAACTTGCAAACATATAGCTAAGCTGACATCAGTTGGCACACAGTTGATGTAAGTTGAATATTAACGATGTAATTTTTCATAATATGATTTATTTATGTCTCAGCGAATATATACATATATTTATTTATTTATTCATTCAATCAAATCATTTCATTATAATATACAATGCCTTTATCTAAGAACCCTTAAACATGGGTTTACATGTCTACAGTGATTCACTTTAACAAATCTTTCTTAAGTTTATATTTACAATTATGATATGACATTTTGAAATTCTTATTTGTAAATATATACTTCAAATATTAGTCATATGTCAAACCATAACTGCTCAAGCCATAACCAATCACTGAGTCAGCTAGGGCCGTATACATTAATGTGAGGTTTCTGTATGGAGGCTTTTATTTAAGCAAATTTGCTTAGAATAGACCTTAATTTTGAACATACATAATTTTTATGAGCTCCCCAGTTGAATTTATGATCGATAATAAGACCAATATACATCTGACTTTCTAATACTTCTAAAGTTGGACATGTGCAAACCATCGTATCACTATGCAGGCATTGATGACTGTGAGCCAGGATGGTCGGTGTGTCAGGTGTCCTGTTCTGCGATGAGTGTATGTTTTTGCCTATTTATCACCAATCCTACATCGTGTGCCCTTACATAACTGATCAAAGCTTTCCTGCATATCGGTTTGTGCAAGATTTATGTTCCTGTTGGCAACCAGTAGACATGTATCATCTGTGAATTGGTATACATAACCCTTCTTTATGACATAACACATAAATAATATTTATTTGTATTATAATATATATTCTAAGATATTAAACTTTTAAACCGAGAAATATTATAGATTAAGTTGCCAATAAAATGATTGACCACCAGGAAAAAATGCAAAAATGTAGCATTCATTTACGCACAATATTCTTTTTTCGCGCAGTTTTTTTCTATCTATGTAACGACAATAGTTAGGATATAGTCCAGGATCTCAACAACAATATTTACCATATATTACTGTTAAGTTGAAACTTCGTGAGTAGCTGCATTTCGATGAGACGTCCAACTTTTTCTCTTACATCAATTCTCCATTGTGGTAGTTATTTGGGGTAGCAGGGATAGAAAAAGTGGATTTGACGATTCTTAAATATGTACCAATTGATGTAAGAGAAAAAGTTGGGCATCTCATTGAAATGATGCCACTCGAGAAGTTTTAGCTTGATAGTAATAAATGGTAAAAAATATCCTGGGATCCTGGACTAATAAATACTCGCAACAGAACCAATTTGTCCAAATGTCAAGTTGTTAATTCAAATAGTGGATGATTTTACATCGATGATGATTCTCTTGAAATAAAATCTCACAACGAGCTTTTATAGTTTCAATCAGACAAATATTAAATTTTCATTATGTTGTTATTTGGAAATACATTGCAATGACTATTGAAGCATAGTAAAAGACATAAAAAAAAAATACAAAAAAATTACAATACCAATATTCGATAGTAACAACACAAGCTACTACCAGTCAATGCATTCTGTAACAACAAACTCACTTTTCACCGCGGAATTGGAAGAGGGACTTGAAATTTGTATACAAATTTGTATTCTAATTTCAAATTATACGCGGATTCCGTAGTGAAAAGTAAGTTTGGTCTTAGAGAACAGCACGGTACAGAACCGACGTACTGTATTGCTGATACGTTACTTCATAATAAAACAGAGATAACACACTAAACCTGTGGTTTTTACATGCTGAACAAAGCAATCAGATGATTTGTTTATTCTTGGTTCAGGTTTGAAAGTTTGACCAATATATTTGAAATGTTCTTCATTTGGAGGATTTTTTATTTCAGAGAAAATGTTCCTGGTGTCTTTTGGACTCCCCCAAGAATTCGAAAGCTGGTCAGCCGAATAAGTGATTTTGAGTTAATTATTGTCGGTAATCTACTGGGACGAGTATTTCAATAAAATCTTTATCTAGTAGATACGGATATCACTTCATCGTAAACACTAAAGACGCGAATTTTAAATCAGGCTGTGAATAGCATGCAGCTTTACAATCCATACTTTGAAGTACTTAATCGATATAATCTTATTGAGTCGTTATCTTTTGAATTCACATTGTTTATGGAATTTATAGCGAGTTTAATAACACGTCGATGACCTTGACGAATATTATTCGAGTAAATTAACGAAATCTAAGGATCTCTGAATCAGTGTGGTTCTGGTGGATAACGAATTAATATGCATCATTGGAAATGTTTTATTATAAGATGTCAAATTGTATATATTTAGGTATTGCAGGGGGTATCTTGCTGAATCTGTGCAGAATTCAAACATATCTTATCTTTAATCATGACGACCTCCGTGGCCGAGTGGTTTATACGCCGGGTTTCATGGCGTCACCGACTCGAGAGGTCCCGGGTTCGGATCCCGGTGGGGGCAGATGTTTGTGTGATGAATACGAGCATTTGTACTCCAGTCATGGATGTTTAATATGTATTTCATATAAATATACTTATATATGTACAATATATGTATTCTATCCGTTACCCTAGTATCATAACACAAGCCTTTACAGTGCTTACTTTGGGGCTAGGCTAATTGGTGTGTGTTGGAAATATTTATTTATTTATTTATTTATAATATTATGTTTTTATTTAAATAAATGTACTTTGGAATAAGTTAAAAAAAGATGTATTATACCTAGTTAAAATGATTTTTTTATTTAACTCATGCTTGGTTTATGTTTTCAAAATGTAATAATACAAAAATTATTAAAATAAAATAGCCTATGCTATCAAAACTAAGAGAGAAAGAAGATAATCACAAGTTAATAATAAAGGCAAATATAATTATAAAGGTAAATTCGGAACATTAAACTTAACGGGGAGCAAATGACACAGCCAGCTAAATAAATCCTACAAGTCAGTGACCATCAACAGTAGGAAGCAATATAAAAACATCCAAATGTTACATTTGATGTTTATGACCTCACCAGATACGCAATAATGTTTGGTTAAATCGAATGTACGAGGAATACTAAGTATGCAAATGGCAGTCGCTTGCGAATTTACTCGTGTGAATAGATCCGGAGCAAGTAGCCGAGAAAAAAAATAGCAAGATGAGTCTTTTATAAATAAACCATGAAAAATCGAAAAACCAAACATATAAATATGGCTATAAACAACAACCTCTCCCATTTCTCTTTCACCTAGTTAAATGTGGGTGGTTCCGCGCGCGTGTGTGTGAAAGGTGGTTTGGAGGTGCATACTTGAATCCTGAAATTTCAACATTTTCAACAATTATCTATATTATCAGTAATAATATTTATAAAAACAATATTCGTATTCCTACTAATGTTATAAATGTGGAAGTTTGTATGTTTCTTATTCAATCACCTGTCATGGTACTCTATATGCCGGATTTTTTTTAAGTTCCTGTGGGATTCTCAAAAAGCTTGCTAATAAATTTCGTAATATTTTTAAGGAGCTTTGATTTGAAATTGGAAAAGTTATGAGGGAAGCAAATTTTATGAAAACTTTCAACGTAGTACATTCAATATAACTTATACTTTTTTCTAAGAAACTTGATCATTGAAATGTTTCCATGGTAACATTGATTCATCTCAATGACCAATAAAACCTGCCCACACGTTGATACTTTTACGGCTTATGCCCACTTAGCGACTATCGATAAATTCTTCAAGCAGAAAAAAACATCATTTTTGTCTTAATCTATCTATATCAGTCCAATATAAGAATTTTGGAAAAACCTCTCTATCCATTGTTTTTAGGAGTCTATAGCATTTAATATCGTATGTCGAAAAAAATCGGAGTTTTATATTTTATAAGATACACTGCTTTCTACATTCAAATTATATTTTTCATTTGTTTCATATGATAACAGCATTATAAATAGGTCTTTATATATAAAATACAATTGCTGACTGACTAATATATCAACTCACAGCTCAAACCACTGAACGGATTGTGCTGAAATTTGGCACACATATAGCTATTGTGATGTAGGCGTGAGCTCAGAAAGGATTTTCCAAAACTCACTCCCTAAAGGGGGTTTCTGAGCAACGAATTAGAAATGATATTGAAGCATTACTTTCTAAGAAAGGCTGCTTAAACATGGTTCCAAACTCATACAACTACACTCCATGACCAAGGAAAAGTCTAAATTTCTAAATATTGTTCACCAAAATATACAAGGCTTTTCTGGTAAAGACTTAGAACTATGCTTATTTTTAAATACAATGAATATAAACATTTTATGTATTACAGAGCACTGGCTCAGAAATTATGAATTAGTTACAGGCTTAGATAATTATACAGTTGTTAGTAGTTCTTGTAGGAAATCGGCTATCAGGGGAGGCTCTCTCATAATCTTACAGAATAATCTTAAATACAAAGAACGTGCAGATGTTGTTTCACTTTCAGTTGAACGTAATGTTGATCTATCTTGCGTGGAACTGGAAGAAATGATCATAATATGTGTATATCGACCCCCATCTGGGAATTACACTCAATTTGAGTCCGCTATGGAAGACGCTTTCAATATAGTATGTAAATGTAAAAAGTGGTTGTTGTGTGTGGTGATTTTAATATAAACATTTTAGTTAAGTGTCCATTAGTGAGTAGGTTTCTTAACTTATTTAGATCATATAACTTGAAGCATACCTTCTTTGAGCCTACCCGCATCACACATGCATCAGCAACCTGTTTGGATAATATTTTTTGTAATAGAAATGTTTTTAATAAATCAATAATAAATTGTATTAATTCTGATCATAGTGGACAATTAGCCTCTATTGAACACCATCATGCTTCACCCAAACATGACCTAACTTGTAGACCAATTACACAAACGGGTATAAATAAATTTCAAGATAACGTTTATCACAAAATATCGAACTTACCAGTTTGTAATAATAATAATATTTTGTATGAATATTTATTCAATTTAATTAAATATGAATTTAATAAAATATTTAAACGCAAATTAATTAAATGCCATAGCTCTAAAAAGAAATTTAGTGATTGGGCCACACCGGGTATTTACAAAAGTAGAAATAAGTTGTATCAATTATATGCTCTCAAGGCAACCTCATCTGATCCTAAGTTTATAGAATATGTCAAAAACTATTCAAAAACTTTTAAAAAGGTGTGTGCCATAGCAAAGTCTAAGTTTTTATCTAAAAAAATTAGTCTTTCCGATAATAAAATAAAGACAACTTGGAATATAATTAATAATGAAACTGGAAGAAATAAATTTAATGAACACACATATTCTTTAAAAATAGAAAATAAGATTATTAGGACAGATGATGCCGTTGCAAACACTTTTCAAAATTTCTTTTCTAGTGCACCATTTGAAACAACTAGAAATCTTAATTCTTGTTCTAGGTTAGCAATGACCCTCCTTGAGGCAAGTGTTGATAAGTGCAGTAATGATTTTCATATTAGACATATCAGTATTGATTGTATTATAAAAACTTTTAATTCAATTAAAATTAAAAAGACAGAGGATTATTGGGGAATATCAACATATATAATAAAACCGATTATCACTGTTATTGCGCCACAACTGGCCATTATATTTAACAAATGTATTGATGAGGGAGTGTTTCCAGATCTAATGAAATGTGCTAAAGTTATCCCTCTCTTTAAGGCTGGTGACAAATCAGATCCCAGCAATTTTAGGCCTATATCTGTATTACCAGCGCTAAGTAAAGTATTTGAGAAAATAATTTATAACCAATTACTAGCACACTTTTCTATAAATAAGCTACTTCATTTAAAACAGTTTAGTTTCACTAGAGGCAAAAGTACTACTGATGCTGGAACTGCACTTCTCAAACACATCTTTGATATATGGGAGAGTAAGCACGATGCTATTGGCATTTTTTGCGATTTATCTAAGGCGTTTGACTGCGTTAGCCATGAAACATTGTTAAATAAAATGAAGCATTATGGTGTATCAAATATTTCACTAAGCCTGATACAGTCTTATCTTTCTACAGGAGTCGAGTCTACAGGAGCACCCATTTCTATGGGCGTGCCCCAGGGTTCAATATTGGGCCCATTGCTTTTCCTTATTTATATTAATGACCTTCCTCACTTTACAAGAGATTTGTGTGAGACAGTACTATTTGCTGATGACACCTCTTTAGTGTTTAAAGCTAGGAGAGGAAATGATTGTTATGACGAAGTAAATTGTGCTCTCTCTGAAGTCCTTCACTGGTTTACGGTAAATAATTTAAAACTAAACTCTAGTAAAACAAAATGTGTTAAGTTTACTTTACCTAATATGAGGCAGGTTAATACTAGTTTAAAAATAAATGACCAGCCTGTAGAGTTAGTGGATTCTACAAAGTTTCTGGGTATTACTTTAGACTCGCATTTGCAATGGGATCCTCATATTGATGCCTTATCAAGTAGACTGAGCTCTGCGGCTTTTGCTGTTAAAAAAATAAGACTTCTAACTGATGTGGAAACGGCAAGATTGGTTTACTTTGGTTACTTTCATAGCGTTATGTCATATGGCCTTTTGTTGTGGGGCTCAGCTGCTAATATAGAAAGTATTTTCGTACAAAAGAGAGCTATTCGCGCCATATATAATTTAAAGGCAAGAGAATCTCTTAGAGAAAAATTTAATGAAATTAATATTTTAACACTGGCATCGCAATACATTTATGAAAATTTAGTATATGTAAGAAAAAACTATGACGCATTTACAAAAAAAGTCAAACCCATAACTTTAACACGAGATATAATAACAAACTTGCCGTTCCATGACTCAGACTCCAAAAATCAAGAGGTTCATTTCTGGGATGTAGTATTGCATTGTTTAACAAAGTTCCCCAAGATCTGATTGAGCTTCCACTAACCAAATTTAAATCTCAGATTAAGAATACTCTTATGAATAAGGGCTATTATAAAGTTAATGATTATCTAAATGATCGAAATGCATGGACATAGTGTTTCTTGTAATTTGTTATTTGATGGGTATGAGTCAGTTTTTGAAACAGTAATATGGTACCTATCTAATGCCGCTTCCTATATACTAAATATAAAATTGATTGTAACTATATATCTTTATCCTTAATAATGTAATGGAAGGTGACTTCAGATGTATCTCTGAAATCATTTTTCAACTCGACGACTCTGTATATATCAATACAGGGAGAAAAAAGCAGCCCTTGCTGAGTTTCTTCCCGGTTCTTCTCAGTACAAGGTCTCGATGGCGTAGCTTCTTGACCTTCACAAGTGCTTGTAACAGCCTAGACTGAATAAATGACTTTTCATTTTTATTTTCATTTTCACTGCAATTCTAATTCGACACATAAATTGATAAATCAAATATCTGCAAATGAATTCAGCTATCCATTAATTGGGTAAGATAATGTTAAACGGAAATCCCCACCAATCCCATGATCGGCGTGTTGATCTCATTTTTTTCGCCCCGACCACCTGTTCGCAGATTGCATGGAACCACTTTTTAGCGCTGTTTGTATTCCATATAATTTTTAATTCGTTGGTCCTGAAGGATTCTCAAAAAACTAAAGATACTATGTCGCGGACGGCCGCTAGTTTCTATATAAGCTTGCTTGTAGAGACTCGTTCAGTTATCAAATTCATATTATAAAAAACTGATGCCTGTACCTGATTGCCAAAGGAATAGAATTTAAAATATTAATAAGCATAAAATGTGATAATATAGTAGGATATGTTAATATAGTTTTTAGTCATTTTAAGACTTGAATAATGATACATTAACAAACAATGCGATTCAACCTGTAATCTCGCTATTTTTAACCAACTACAAAAATAGAGGAGGTTCAGAGTTCGTCTGTATATATATATATATTTTTATGTATGTTCACCGATTTCTCCGTCAATTGTGGACCGATTTTCAAAATTCTTCTTTTTATTCAGAAGAGTGCACTTCCGAGATGGTCCCATTGGAACCAAGTCAGGATCTGATGGTGGAATCCGGGGAATAAACCTTCAAATTTCAAAGGCACACACGATGTTTTTTATGCATGTTCACCGATTTCTCCGTCAATTGTGGACCAATTTCCTAAATTATTTTTTTATTCGAAAGAGTGCACTTCCGAGGTAGTTTCATTGGAACTAATTGAGGATCTGGTGGTGGAATTCTGCGAAATCGAGGGAAACCTTCTTATAAAAATTGTTATTAGAGAGAGAGAGAGAGAGAGAGAGAGAGAATCATTTTTATTGACCACATTATAAATTAACAAAACAACATACAAAAAAAATAAGAAAATATACATAATGGAGAAAAGAAGAAAAAAAATAAAGTACCATTTGTGGTCAATCAGGACCCTGCCTCAGCGTAATGCTGCCGCAACACGCTATAAAACGTATCACAGCAGCGCTGGTATTCTGGCAGGGCCTGTTATGCCAGAACCTCACATGGCCAATCGCATCCGCCTCGATAGCAGTTCCTTCCTCTCACTGCCCGTTATGGATACATATCTATCAAATAGCAAACACGATTAGCCACATGACGTGCCAGCACAAGGTGCGAAAGAATACACTTTCTGAATTCTGCGCTCCGTAATCTGTGGTTATTACTTGGACGATGTAATTTTTACGATAGTTTGTTTATATGTACACCTATTACTTGAAGATTTCTGGACCAATTAGAGTGATTCTTCTTTTTTGTTCGAATGGAGGTACTTGCAGTGTAGTTCCATAAAAAAAATGTATGATCCAGTAGTTTTTATTTAATGAGCACTTTTGTTTATTGTTTACTTGGACGTAATTCTCACTAAAATGGATGAAATATTTTTTTTAAACAAAAAATAAAACCGACTTCCAAATCGAAAATGGAATTAAAAAGTAAAAATAATATCTGGTTCATGATTTGGAAGTCGGGTGGGGTCAAAATTGAAACATTAAATATATTTTCGTTTCTGATCGGTAATAATACGTCTTTCAATCTTGACCCGCCCCACTTCCAAATCATGAACCAGACATTATTTTTTACTTTTTAGTGCCATTTTCGATTTTGAAGTCAGTTTTATTTTTAATTCCCTGTTCCATTTTCCTTTTATGTTGATAATAGTATAGTATAGTATGGAGCTATTCATTTATTACGTAAGAAAAAATTAGAATAGTCCACAGCCAGCCATTTTTATTATTTTGGTAGTAATAAACTACATTTTTAAAGTAAAATCTTAACTTTGCGCATTTTTGTGATCTTACGTAAAACTATTAAGACATCCACCCACCCGCATTAAAAAAAAATAAAACATGGTCAACCTCCTCCCCCTAAATCGCCTTACGTAATAAATGAATAGCCCCTATTATATCCTACTATACGACGGTAGAAACTGCTGTTTATCGAATAATCCAAGTTTACACCAGAGTCAAAATGTATTTTTATAAATTCATAACACTATTTATAAATAGAAACTCCAATTTTGAAAACTGTTTATTAATTATATCAAGGAATTATAACGCAATCAAAAAAGTTAACTTAAGGACATACAGTAATTGAGTTTTCAAAGTCAGGCAGTGCATTTGTACTGTATCCGTAAGAGAAAATATATGAAGAGTATTGAAGAGTTATCGATATAAATTTATATACGACGTATTTGCTGCAACTGAAATATATATAAATAAAAATTGGTTGATTCCGCGCTAAATGACTTCATTTAGCAAATTAAAAGACCAATTGCACAATTATCTCAAATAGGATATATATTTTTTGTTTTTTAGGTTTTCACGCACATCACTCATTAAATAAATAGTTTTAACGGGTTAATGCACGAACTTTATTTATTTATTGACGTTTCGCAGCCTTTTTAGGTCTGCCTCGTCAGAATAATGTTTTTTTATTTACTTTGTGGATATTTCATTGGAAGATTTTTTAAACTTTATTGTCTATGTATGAATTTAGTTAATAAAGTACTTTATTTAAAATTTATTAACTAAATTATCTAATAACTTCATACATAGTCAATAAAGTTTTAAAAATCTTCCAATGAAATATCCGAACGCTCAATAAAAGTCTATCGAAGGTAAAAAATTCCAAAAAAACAAAATTCAATATCGTTTATTCAGTCTAGGCTGTTACAAGCACTTGTGAATGTCGAAAAGCTACGCCATCGGTTCGCAAATCCACGGCGGGAGACCTTGTACTGAGAAGAACCGGCAAGAAACTCAGCAAGGGCTGCTTTTTTCTCCCTGTTTTATTTCATACAGTGTCGTCCAATTGAAAGTTGACATCAAACTTGCAAACATGTGTTGAGGTCAATTTCCATCACATAATGTCAAATATGTAACAATACAATCAACGAATTTACTAACAATAAGTGCAAAGAAAAGTCCCAAAATAGCAAGAAACAATTTTCAAAACAAAATGAACAAGTTTAAGTAAGGGAGTAAGTGCAAGTTCTCTTCAAAACTCTTTCTAAGGCTGAGAGTCTTAGTTTTAATATAACTTTTGAAATATTATCTACAGGTAAAATTACAACCAAGCCGTTTTATCATTCAAATATTGATTGACAGTATAATATCCTTTCTTAAGTAAAGAATTCTTAATGTGTATTTTAAATTTATGAGGAGGCAAATCAAGGATATCAATAGGAATCTTATTATAGAAATGTATACCTTGACCCATAAATGATTTATGAACCTTCTGTTACCTGTAATTTGGTATCTTGAGTTTATTTTTATTCCTTGTATTAAAGGAATGTATGTCACTGTTTTTGAGATAATAGTTAATATTGCTTCGAACAAAAAGTATGCAATTATAAATGAATTGTGAAGCAACAGTCAAAACCCCGTTTTCTTTAAATTTTTCCCTAAGAGATGTTCTAGAACTAAGTTGATAAATAGCCCTTATGGCTCTTTTTTGCAAGATAAATATAGTTTCAATATCGGCTGCTGATCCCCAGAGAATAATACCATAGGATACAATACTATGAAAGTAACTAAAGTATACAGTTCTAGCAGTAGCTACATCAGTAAGTTGTCTTATTTTACGTATGGCATAGGCTGCTGAACTAAGTTTACCAACTAGCAGAGAAATATGAGGATACCATTGCAATTTCGAGTCTATGGTTATACCTAAGAATATCGTTGATTCAACTAAATCTAGGTTTTCATTGTTTAATTTAATTCTAATGGTTTCGCTTCTAACATTAGGTAAAGTGAATTTAATGCATTTAGTTTTATTTGCATTTAATTTTAAGTTATTTACATTAAACCAGTGCAATACTTGTGAGAGAGCATTATTTACATCGTCAAAGTTATTCTTGTATCGGTCAACCTTAAATAGCTCGACAAAGTAGTAGTAGGTAGTACTAGCAGGCAAAGCGACATCAAATATGATTCTAGTTTGAAAAACGTATGTATGCAAATATGTTTTATGTAAAAATGGTAGCAAACCAGCGTATTCTATACTTGACGGTGAATGGCTAATACAGCCTTGAAACGCTTGGGATAGCAGAGTATAGTTGCTCACTATGACACTTTCCCATATCCCGCCCGCGGTGCTAGGCAAGAAGACAATAGTATTTTTAGGGCTCCGTACCTCAAAAGGAAAAAACGGAACCATTATAAGATCATTTGGTTGTCTGTCTGTCAAGACAGAGATGAAGAAGAAGAACCCATTATAAAACCGATGAAATCCCAACAACGAGCACACACTGCAAGACCAACATATACTGTTAGTTCTTTTTGTTTGCATGATTTAACATAAGAGGGAGATAGAAAGTAGCTTGAGAAAGTAAATAAAACATCATTATTCTGACGACGACGCATTCCTGCAAAGGATGCGGAACGTCAATAAATAAATAAATTCAGTACATCTAATCCTAAACTTGTTTTATTTCAGAGATGTATCTCGGGAACGCGTGGAGATATCGAGTTAAAATTTAAACTATATACTCAGATCTACGGTTCCTTGAAGGTGTGAAAAGAATCAAACTTCTAAGTTCACGTCAAAAAAGACACGTCCGTTCATCTGTATGTCATGACCATTTATCTCGGGAATGCGTGGAGGTATCGAGTTGAAATTTAACGGTCCCTTGAATATGTGAAAATAAGTCCCACTTCTAAGTTAACGTAAAAAAAGATACAGCCGTTTATGTTGCGTACCTAAAAATTTGTACGGAAATTGCGGTGAGTCCGGCCCGAACTTGTCCGGTTCGGTAAGCCTGGCCTAAATTTCTACCAAATAATAAAATTAAAAAACTATACGATAGGAATTAGCACTCCTGGTGCAGTGGCCATTATTAATCAACAAAGAGCTAACAGCAGTTCTCAGAAACATTGAAAATAATTTAACGTTTCCAGTGTTTTCTCATTCCATTGTTATCACAAAGAAAGTGACAGCATCAGCTTTAGTCAACCTTAAAAGTTAATTGATTTCTCTGAGTGCGGCCGTAAAAGTGCTATTAAAAGGCGTGATACAGCCGACGTGATTAAGTGTTTGACCCGGTTAAGTCAATCAGACAAACGATATTGCGACACCTTGTGGATGATTATGATTGCCTTTTTTATGGAAAGTGTAACAGGTTATGTTATACAATGTGTTATAGTTCGCCTCTTGCAAAGCAATCTTGTAAGATTTATCATTGAAAATAAGTTAATACAAACGAACTTCAATATTATCAATACTATAATATTATAAAGAGGAAAGATTTGATTATTTGTTTGTTTGTATTGAACAGTCTCCGAAACTACTGGACAGATTTGAAAAGTTCTTTCACGTTTAGAATGCTACATTATCCTGATAAACATAGATAGGCTATAGAGTATTCTCAAAAAAGTTAGGGTTCCGTATTTCATACGGACTTCGGTAGCGTAACCCAGGGTGTGAAAAAAAACAAAAAATAACCTTATATCGCTTACGCTGCGGAATTCATTGACAGTAGAGCAAAGTGATGTACTAAAGTTTTATACAAGACATCAATATCTAAAAAAAGTCCGGGAAACCACATGTTTAATTATTGCAGTTATACCACAACTAAAGGTCCCCCCTTTTTTTAACGCAGGCAAAACCTCTATTTACAGACCACGGCGCTTTTAAGAGGCCTCCCGTCCTCGCCGGGGCTCCACGGCAGGTCTCCCGAGATATTTCGGGGACCCCGCAGACGTGCGCAGGATACCCACCGTACCGCTCTCCGTCCGCTGCCGAGGGCTACTTGGGCGTATTCGTGTATCCCCCCCCTCCCTTTGTAGGACAGGACTACAAGTGGGGGGGGGGGGGGCGTTCCCGGGGGAGCTGGTAGGGGAGCGTAATTCTCCCCGTCCCTTTCCCCTCAAAGTCGATGCAGGGGTAGGCACCCTCTCTACCGGCAACTAAAGGTCCCCTGCGGTTTCACCCGCGTTTATTTGAGTAAAAAGGTTATAGTGAGCCAAACTTAAAAGATGGCATATGCTGTCGCGGACTTTTTTATAGACCTTATAAAGCGGAAAAATTTCGCAAGAAATGATTTTTAAGGAAATTTAATCATTTAGGCAGTGCACGCAAAAGAAGCTGACAAATGGAATATTTTGACCCGTTTTTGCAATATTTTACATAGATGATCCGCTCTTACTGGTCACAGCGTGATGTTATATAGCCTTAAGCCTTTCTCAATAAATGCACTATCTAAGACAAAACTGCATTTTTTTTTTAAATCGGTCCATCAGTCCCTGAGATTTCTGCGTTCAACCAAAAAAAAATGTGCATTCGGTATAACGGGTCCTAAAGTACCGAGTAACTGGGGCTTATTTTGACCTACAATGTGCACTTTTTTTTCAAATACAATTGTAGCTTCTCTTTGTAATGAATATGTAACGTTTATATCTTTCCATTGTGAACTTTAAAGTATAAGTTACAAAGTTATCATACGAAAATAGGAAAAAATAATATTTAAGGGTTAATATATATTTTTTTAATTTTGGGCCAAAGTTGGCCTTAAAGAGGGTTACTTTACCTCGTTGAGTTTTCTCTGTGAAAAAAAACTCATTTTAAGCCATGTTGGAGTTAAGTAACCCTGATAACAGATACCATTAGCATACTGAATACACAAATGGATGTTTTTGCCCAAAAATAATTAAGTTAAATAAAAAATATAACTTTGAATTTAGAACCACAGTTTTGAGAAAGTTTGCGCATGAACTTGCGAACTATTTCAGTTACAAAAATCCCGCGTTACAATAACAACTTGATACAGGAACGATGTCGGTAAAACAACACCACACTACGCGCATATATGGCTATCTGTGATTTTCAACTGGAACTATTACGGTCACTCAAGAGATACTGATGGGGCGGCAAGTTCAATATTTTTTCTAATTTGGGACAAAGTTACCCGCCCGAGCTAAAGTAACCCTCACTTACGGTACGCAACAAAATTTTCACTAACAGATAAATAAACTTTCATGGAAGGTTTATAAATATGTAGAGAAATGCAATTATAACACAAGCCCGAGAACAAAAACTATAGTCTACCTACACTACAGTTCTACACGAAGCGAAGCGAGGGCGGACCGCTAGTTTAAGATGTGACAGCAGAAAACTCATCTGTAGATTTTTCTGTTTACCTTATTACCGCGTGATTCCTACTATTGTTTAACAATACCTTGGTGCGTGCAAGCATTTATTCTCTGACCAATAAAATCAAGGACTCTGAAATTGTTATTAGAATTATTTAGAAGTATTATTAAGCCTGTTAGATTAACATTTTCAAAAGCTAAAGGCAAAAAAAGACCGCTACAGCATATGCCTATCTTTTAAGTTTGGCTCACCATAACCTTTTTCCTCAAATTAACGCAGGTGAAACCGCAGGGCACCTTTAGTTGTGACATAACTGTAATAATTAGACATAATTATAATAATAGAATATTGATGTCCTCTATAAATTTTTAGTACTTCACTTTACTCTACTGTCAATGACTTTCGCAGCGTAAGCGATATAAGGTTATTTTTTCTCACCCTGGGTTACGTTTTCGAAGTTTTCAAAGGGAACCCTAAATTATTTGATAATATAGGATTCTAAACGTGAAATAATTTTTCAAATCGGTCCATTAGTTTCGAATCTATTCATCACCATCATCATCATCATCAGCCTATTAATGTCCCCACTGCTGGGGCACAGGCCTTCTCTATGGATGGAATAGGGAGATTGGGCCATGACCCACCACGCGGGCCCAGTGCGGATTGGTGGGTGCTAACGACTGCAGATGCAACCGGGACCAACGGCTTAACGTGCCTTCCGAAGCACGGAGTCTATTCAATACAAACAAACAATCAAAACTTTCCTCTTTATAATATTGGTAAAGACAATGGCTGTTTGACTTTTTCTATTACATAATATCTATTGAAAATAGACTTGAAATGAAGTAAAAAAAAAACCTTTACTTTTTTTAAGACTTGAAGTACAAAATATTATTTGTAAGGACACTATCGTACAAAAAAAATATGAACTTTATTAATATATATTCAATATTTATACAATTTAGGGAAGTAAATCTACAATACTTAGGTATATAGCCATCAGAGATATATACCAAATTAATATATATACAAAGAAATCACTTTTTGGTTCATCGAATAATTACTCTACTAGTCTGTTCTTACTACAATTTCTCCGAAATATAAATAACAAAGTCAACGACAGCACAAGGTTACCCGGAAGATAGTATGTATTGTGATTGAGATATACAGACTTATTAAGAACTCGTTTAAATGGCTGAATACTTTCGATTTAAGGTCAGAGATATGAGAAAAAATTCACGAAGTTTTCCGGGTGAACGCAAAATGTCGATAATGATAAGCACGTGTCAATTTCATTCAATAATGTGAGTGACATTTTAAAAGATTTTATTTATACAACAAATTCTTTTAATGGAGGCAAAGAAATATGTTCATATTTGTAAAATAAAAATATATGTAGGTAGGTATATTTTATAGAAAAATATGTGAAAAACGAGATTTTAAAAGCGGATCAATTATTTTTTTGCCTCCGTCCACTCCAAAGCTCCCGTAGCGTGTCTCCCAAGCGATTTCCAAACTTTATTTGCCTCTTTACTTCTATATTTAAGGGATTCAAATTTCATAAAATATGACAGCAATCTTTCGTATCAACTGGTAATAATATTGCAGCTAATTAAAAAAGTCTACCCCACCAAAAAAGCAAAAAGCATAAACATATTTTAAACTCTCACCCACGCCGTTTTTAGTTTCGCAAATAAATCTGCTCCAATTTAACTAACTCCATACGTACCAAGCGTTTTTCCTCAATGACATCCCACACAATATATCGATCATTCATGTTAGCCTATTACAAAGTCATTCTCACATACCTACATATAAGATGTTTAAGTACTGAATGAAATGTGGGTAGTGTCCACACGCGTAGTAAGAGATAAGAATAAGTTGCATTAAACAATGTAACACGTTGCATGTACCTAATTAAGTATTAAATCATTCAGTATCATCGAGGATAAAAAAGATTATCTTTCTAACCTGCTTTTGCCTTATATTGCTAAAGTATATAAACAAATTCATTAACATGCGATCAAAATGAATATCAAATTAAAATACCTAAGTTAATATGGATTCTATAATAAAAATAGTTTCATAGCAAAACTATAATAATTTTATACCTATTATGAGTAGCTACTATATATAGATTTATTCAAATTGGAAACTTTTTTAATCAAGTCGATTTATAAATTATCATGGGGGTATGTAGTGTGTGTATGCCCTCACAACATACCCCCATGATTGCTCAATATGTTCAGCAATTCAAAATAAGTATTCAACGAACACATAGTACTATTCTTTCGAAATTAAACAAAACCGCCATAGCATTTCACACAGTTTGCTATACATCGGTTGGTACATCTGAGATATTGTCATATTTGCAAATAATGACAATGACATCAAAGCATTTTAAACAAAAGGTGTACAAAATGCCGCGCGGCCCGGCTCAACTATATTTACGCTCATGTTTATAAGTCACGCTTGAATATTTATATTAGAATTAAATTTATGTACATACAGTTGTGTCATGTCTGTCTGATCTGGACGAAAAGCGTTTGCGTAAATATTGGCGACACAACCTCAAGGTTGTAACCACTTCAGACATAAAACTAATAGTGGGTATGTATGTAAAGTATTACTATTATTATTACACACGTTAACTTGACATAGTTACGCCTAAATAAATTTAAAATTATCTTATAATGTTTGAACTATTTCTATAAATATCTACCCGCAGTTGAGTAATTAATCGAAGCGACCGAAGACATTTGATTTAATAAAGCTTTATACTAACTATAGTATTTAGTAAAACTTGGAAAGAATTCTATTACATATCTAATTCCACGTCGAGAGAACCTAATGACACTTAATGTATTTTGTAACTTAACCACCCACTACGAATACTATCATTAAAATGTTATGTGTACACCGAACATCAAGCATGACATTTAATTTGAATTATTACTTAAATTGCCCAAAATTTAATGTCAAATACGTTTGTGTGTGATATAGTAACATTTTGATAACTCACATAATAAATTTACGAAGATTATTAGTAAGTTTCGGCAGCTTTCACTCCAATAGTAAGTCCACAGATAAGAAAGAGTAACTGTCACGTATGGAACTTTTTTCACACGAGATTAAAAAGTTAACGCGGTAGGCAACGGCGTGCGCGCTCACAGCCGTTCACGCGGTAACTAGACGCGTAAAGCTCTAAAGAGTTTGTATCCTTTTACTTGCCAGTGTCAGACAGCTGGTGCGGCGGCACTGGCCACTGGACAGAATGATCTGTTTAATAAACTTCCGATGATGTATTGTGTGCCGGTTTGGAATTTATGATTAGATACAGTTTTATTGGTATGACACGCGGAAACAGTTACGGATCAGTACACCACCGTGTGTTGCGTTCAATGGAAACAAAGTTAGGTGTACTAATATGGAGTTTCCATTATTGTTGGTGTAGTTCTTGTAAGCGTATTTTAATATTCTTATTTACATTTATGATGCATCAAACAAGTTGTCGGCCAAAAATCTATGCAAAATACTAAGAAATCGTTAAATGGTTCGTTGTAAAATTAAAACAAACGGTCACTAAATAATTCGTAATTATTTTAATATTCAGTGTTTTTCAAGCTAAGTACACACTAGGTTTTCACAAAGTGCCAAATGCAATTATTATTTATTTTCTTTTTTAAGTTAAATACATTATATTTAATTTCTATTGGCCAAGATATGGCAGTCAACAGCTGATGTTGCCGCATTTAAAATAGTCTACGGTATCGGCTCATCTCTTCAGTTGCTGAATCAGATTTGGCTCATAATGGTCGAATTACAGAACTTAAACCACAGATCCTTGCAACTGAGCAACGATTCATTCCTAGAATGCTACGCGAGGCTATTGAGATTAAAAACTATCCAAATTTCAATAGAGAAGATATTTGGTATATACCACCAGCTTGGGAACCCATTATACAGGAGATAAAATCCCAACCCCGAGCACACACTGCAAGACCAACAGATACTATTAGTTCTTTTTGTTTGCATAATTTAACATAAGAAGGAGATAGAAAGCCTCTCTTGAGTTTGTTTCGCCGGTTCTTCTCAGAAAGGTCTTCCAATTTTGGAACCGGTGGTAGTTTACGGTAGTTAGAGTCAAATAAATAAACTCAAAATTACAAATAAGAATTTTAAATAAAATACTTTATTAACTAAATTAAGTAATAAATTCATACATAGACAATAAAACTTTAAAAATCGAACAATGAAATAACCGAACGCTCAATAAAAGTCTTTCGAAGGTAGCTCGACAAGATTAAATAAAAAATCATTCCGAAGAAACAGCCTGTAAAGGCTGCAAAACGTCAATAAATAAATAAAGTTTCGTGCATTAACCCGATAAAAACTAGTTTTATTGAAAATTATAGTCATTTCATGGCAGCGTGACGTATAAAATGTAACCAAAACTTAAAATCTTCTCAATATTGCCTTGATTGACATAATTATTAAATTGAAGTGCGGTAATAACTTAATGTATTTTGATTTCAGATTTAACGTTATTTGTAGCGTTTCCTTTAAGTGGTCTGAACGAAATCTTTAATTCAATAAGATTAAAATAAACGCAGACACCTAAGACATAGTATCTATGTCTGCGGCCAGCATACTAAAATACTCTACGACTTTTTGGTCCTTTGACTTTAATAAAGTCCATTACGATTCAAATATCTATTATTATTGAATGAAAAATATACTTTTTAAATAAATTTTGACTAATAAGTAGGTACCCTTATAATTTATAAACTTTTTGTAGTAAATAGGTCATCATAGTAGGAATAGCTTGCACGAACCTGTCGTTGTATGTAAACCTGCATCCAATCCATGTCCTCCAGGCAATCGATATGATTTTGTAATTCGAGTTGAAAGCAAGAAAGGGTTTTGGATCTGAATGACTTCAGGGCTAAGCGTAGACTTCATCAGTTTCACCTTACACCTTTCGGATTTTACATTTTACATTCAATATGCCTCTTACCATTCGGTGATCGCTCTCCGTGTTAACGAATTGATCACTGAGACGTCATTGAATATCCGGGATTTAGTCGACATGATGAAGTCAATCTCATTTTTTGTTAAGCCATCCGGACTTTCCCACGTCCATTTTCGATGCAGCCGCTTCTTGAAGAAGGAGTTCTTCATATAGATCATTATTCTCTCACCATACCATGGTTAGCATTTGACTACGGTAGTTCCAGATTTCAGTTCCAAATTGCCGTACTTTCAACTTATCATCGTCACGTTTGCCTAGCCTTGCGTTGAAGTCTTCCATAACAATGGAAGCATGCATTGTCCGAGAGATATCCTAATAATTGCTTCCACTTCCTAGTTGGGGTATGTTAGTACTTGTCTTCGCCCTCCCGGAAATAAAGCAGGCTGCCGGACTCCTGTCCCGCCGGGCACTTGGGGCCTTGATTTATTAGTATTTATTAAGGGGGTGTTTGGGCCGTCTCCCACCATGTTGGCCCAGTGCGGATTGGTGGGGAGTGCCAGAGCCTCGTTAGTTAATTAGCAAGGTGCATCGCGTACAGGTGAGGTTGGCTTGGATCCCGTGAGTTGCTTTTTAGAACGCCTTATACACCCCATACTTAAACCAAATCAGCATGTAAGTAATATTTTATATACTTAAACCAAATCAACCTGTAAGTGATTCTATGAATTTTTTGAAACGTGACTACCTCGTTTCTTTGATCTGGCGGATGTAAATTACAGACTAGTAAATACAAGAAGTTTAAGAAGTTAATGGAATAAAAAATACCGTGTAACAGATTTATCTACGCCAATATGGTTCATTTGTCGCTATATAAGGTTTTGTTTTAAATTTGTTATGGTTGCCACATCTGTGCCTGTATAGTTACCGATACATTGAATAAAATGGTATAGAAATTAAAAAAATGTATGTTATTCACCTTTGAATATGGTACGGAACTCTTCGCATGAGAATCAGACTGCTACTGGATCGCGTTTCTGTTAACAATCACTTTTGAATGAATGATGAATGGAGTAATTTTAAGTAATAGTTTTATGCCAACTTGCTTAAAAGTTCTTAATTAAAATTAAGGCTTGAACGACTTTAACACTCGATTCCGTCTTTTCTTTATCAATTGTTTTTGAATAAAATAGAGATAGAATGAGCCTTAAGGCATAAACATGATTAGCTTTTAAATGAGCATTAAGAGCTATGGTGCAAGTGGACCTGAGTATGTTAGAGTGAGTCAGTAAAAACCACATACACTTTAGACATTTTTTAGACAATATAAATATTTGTTTGCGGACATCCCAAAATTTAGTAGCAGAACATAGGTTCAAATCTCAGATACGCAGCACGTAGGTCTAATAAAAAAACCACAAAGCTTTTGCATTCAAATGAAAAAGTCAAGGCCCTGTGAGATGTTTTGTCAGTTATGTACTTACTTCTTTACCTATTTGTATGAGATTCTACAAAATCGCACACCTGACTCATGCACGTGGAGAGCTGATATATTAATTTTTTTATGTAAATATTAGTATTTTTACCCGTCTGCGCAATGCAAGAGCGCGAAGCGCGACTCGCTAACAGGGTAGTCTATCTATACATACATTTAATGCGCTTTATACTGAAATGGATAAAATAAAAAATATTTTAAAACAAAAAATGAAAACCGAGTTCATAAACTCGACGTGATGATTGAAACACGTTATAGCGATTAGAAATGAAAATCTATTGAATGTTTAAATTTTGGCCCCCCGCTCGACTTCCAAATCATACTAGGACCCGATTTCGATTTCGTGTTAACCAAAAATATATATTTTTCTTTTTAGTTCCATTTTCGATTTAGAAGTTGGTTTTTCGTATCGATTTGAATAAAATGTACCTACCAGTATCTATCAGTCATTCATGTAAGCAGTATTGCAAAGACGCTGCTTACCTTCCCAACCAACAACAGTGACAGTTGAGTCACAAAAACAATAGAGATCCCAACCGAGTATTTGCGTAACATTATTACTCATAGTAAGCGGTAATAATTAACTAACTACATGTCAACACTGGTTATGAAACATTTCTAAGCATATAACTTTATGAAGGTTTAAGAATATTTTTTAAAACTTGTATAATTTGTACATCTAGAGAATTCATTTCTACTTATGTTTTAAGTTCGATTTAAAAATCAAGACCGAAAAGTTAACCTCTTTTTTTAAACAATTGCTGTATATTTTGGAAAGAAGTTGTTTTTTTTTAAATAAAACAGCATTAGCCGTCGTTCGTCTGTCTGATATCGGTCAATCTCTGCCATAGAGCAACACAGCCAACGTAGCTAGGAGGGGAGTAGCCATAATGACATATTAGTACTGAAATCATCAGGAAAGAGCGGCAGCTCTTTCCTTCCTCATTTCCGTCACTCAATTCCGACACGCTAAAACGCGAAGAAAAATATGAAATGCCTGAAAACTACTGTTTGTTACTATTTTATTTTGTTGCAACATACATAGTGAATGAATTGACTATCGCCGACTGAGTTGATCGTATGATCAAAGTACCGAGACTATTTTTTTTGTTATTTCACACAACTAGTCTGTTTTTCTTTTGGCTATTTACATCTGAACAATGATTTTGTATGTTGATTATTTTAATGTATGTCTTATTAAAACAGAAATTCATAATTTATTGAGCAATTCTTTAAAGTCCGTCATTAAGTATCTAATTTCCATCAGGTCCAAAAGTATATCACTTCATAAATCCAAAACTAAATACATAGTTAATTAAAGTGCCAAAGGCACAAACTTATGATGTGTAACGTGATTTCAAGTTTTATTTTCGGTGTGAGGAAATTTAATGAAAACTAAAAATTGTGACACAAGAACACCTTGTCACGGTAATATATATATTATTACCGTGACCTTGTTGTGAGAATGACCGATATGATTTATAATGAGACTCAATTCAAATAAAAATAATGTTAACATTGTGTTTTCCCAAAAGTTATCAAAGGAGAAAAACTTAGTTTAGCTTGTACGAACTGAATCAATTTAGAAACATTTGATTCACATTAAGGCTGACCTTAAACAGTCTGACTCAGAATCTGGATTCATAATATGAATTCATATTATTGATTCAGAGCGCATGGAATTGCATACAACTTAACTCCGTTCCTCCTTCTTCTTTTCGTAATTTGACGACCTCCGTGGTTCGAGTGCTATATACACCGGTTTTCAAGGTGTCACTTACTCAGATGTCCCGGGTTCGAAATTCGGTGTGGCAAATATTTGTGTGATGAATACGAGCAGATTTACCTAAGTCATCTATGTTTATATTATGTATTTTTATATTGTTATTTAAAATTATAGTTATATATGTAGCAGTATATGTATTGTATCTGTTACCCTAGTACCCATAACACAAGCCTAAGAAAAGCCTACAGTGTTTGCTTTGGGGCTAAGCTAGCTGGTGTGTGTGTTTGTGTGTTAGAAATATTTATTAATAATATCTCTAATGTGTGATTAACACTTTATTTGAAGACGTTCGCGAGACAACTGATTAAACCATAGAGACTGGATCGAACGGAATTTATAAGACTTGTGTGAGTCAAAGTACCGGAATCCAGATGTGGAATTCATATTATGGATTCAAAATCAGATTCAGATTGTGCAAGGCCAGCCTATGGGTGTCATCCATTCTATCGTACTTTACAGACTTTTATGAAACTTGTCTAAAGAGACATTAAAAATAAACAAAACACGAAGGTAGGTGACTACTAAGGCACTACGCTATTTATATTCCAGCCGGTTTACAACGAGGAACTTATGAAATTGTGAGTGCGTGACCAACTTTCCCGCATGATTCAATGTGTGATGGAGTAAAAAAAGCCCGCTTCCAAACCGACCGGGGGATAAGTGTTTCTTTGGTCGTAAATTACTTTTGACATTATATTAAATACGAGGTATTGAAAGTATGTTATAATTTTTAGAATATGCAGAATATTTCAAGTACTTATATACTATGTATGACAACACATCGTATACCTATCGAAATATTATGTAATTCTCTGATTTTAATAGGTATGTCTTTGGAATAAATATAATTATATCGTCACACAAATTTCTTATACCCGGACTGAGCAAGAGACGGTACCTTTGTTTTATGGTATTAATAGACCTAAATAAAAAATAATTATTCTGACGATGCAGACCTGAAAAGGCTGCGAAACGTCAATAAATAAATAAAGTTCGTGCATTAATCCGTTAAAACTAGTTTTATTTAATGAGTGATGTGCTTGAAAACATAAGAAACTAATAGACCAATGTTAAGATGTAATAGACTTCATTGTAATTATTGTGGAGAATGTATTGTGGAGATAGGCTACCTATATTATACATAGGTACTACATTGAATTGTATTATAGTTTTGGTAATAAGATATCCAGAACGGCTTTGCAGAATGGAAAACATTGGCGTACAATAAATGATGGAAAAAAATGGTTGCTTCCTTTTTCCAAATTAAATTACATGCGACATTCGCCAAACAATTCTGTTAATGAACCATAACAAATAATTGACATTGTTCGACCAAGATCTCAGGTCTCCTTGGTCCGCCATTTAGTATAGTCATTTCTTACACAATAGTACTTCGACACCAGTAGGTATATCAATATACAATAGTGTCTATACAATACCTACACAGTCATGTCACAGAATAAATAACCTCCACGTGAATGGGTTGTTACACTTTCAGTATACCCAGAGTTGTGTGGGGAGTCTTTTTTGCTCGTGTCTCGTCTCATCTGATGTGTAATGGGTCGAGTGGGATTTCCTCACTTCCGCCAATGCCACGGGGTTTTCTCCGCATTACGACAGTTTTTTCTATACACATGCCGCGTTCCGTTTTACGAAGCCGGATCTATTTTTTTAGAGTTTGTGGTCAATCTACTTACATAATTCGATTGATTTGTTTAGTAGGTACGGTAGGTACGTGCTGTACATCCAGTCATTGCATTTCACGGATTTGGGTGGTTGGGATACGGGGATTGACAGCATGGTAACTATTGACGTCAATAAACACATTAATAATTATAATAAGCCCCCATAGTCTAAGACAGTTACGATACAAAATTATCCCTGGAAACCTCATCCCCGCTCTGGGGTGTCTGGAAATCTTGGAAATCATACTCATCAACAGAAGCGTAACCCCACCAAAAGATAATGTTATTTTACTATGGATTTCTTCAAGGTGGTGGTAACTTACGCCTGGACGCTCTGAGTCGAAAATCTTCTATACCCTAGCTATCTTACTATTTAAAAAAATCAGAATAATTCACAGACATAGAATATATAGGAGATAATTTCGCTCGCTTAAAATTATTTCTTTTAAATGTTTTCATTTTTTATACAAAAAGGATGGCCATCATAGCCTATAGATGCTTTCATTGCCTACCCGTCCGTTTAGTCTAGGAGCTTATCTTTACATATCGCACCTTTAGAATTGAAGTGACTTAAATGAAAAAAATAGCAAATTGACTTTTAAACGTGAAACGACATAAAAACATGTATTCTATTAGTTTATTAATAATAAACAGGCACTTTTAGACCAGAAGAAGACAAACGTACTATTTCCGTCTCTTTTAAATGACACGCATATCGCGCCTCCCTTAGTATTGAAGTACCCTTAGTATAGAAGTAGGTTTTAATTAGTTATACAGACTGGTTTAGTAAACAATCGTGAAAACAATTCCTATCCTACCATTAACAATGAAAAATATAATAATAAACGTATAACTTATAGCATTATAATAGAAAACCAAAAAAATGGCGAACTTGTCAATCACATTTTTAGCGTTTACCAAAAAACGAGATTTTTGGATTAGGTCCCTTCAATTCTAAATGTGCGATATAATAAAATGGTAGGAAAGTCAAAACTGTGTATTGAATATTTTTTTTAAACAATACTTGGGGTGTGATCTATAATCGATACCGAAGCCAAAAATATAGTTCTTGGAATTTTTGTCTGTTCGTCTGTATGTATGTCCGGGATAAACTCAAAAAGTACTGCATGGATTTACTTCAAATTTGGCACGAATATTATTAAGAAGTCGGGTCAACAAATAGGCTACATATTATCACGCTATCGCCTACGGGGAACGAGCAGTGAACCTTTATTTCTTCAACGCCTTCTGTAACAGCGTGTAATCTAACGACGCATATTTGAATGTTGTTATTATGTTAACCATGCTTTAAGCTAGCTTCACACTTTAGGTAACTTAGGCCGATAAACACAATAGAGAATTTTAAAGCAGCGCCATTTATGAGATTTTAAAAACATCAAGTCGAATTACATGTGTAAGCAGTTTTTGGATATAAAAAAAATATGAGATTTCAAAAACATCAAGTCGAATTACATGTGAAAGCACTTTTTGGATATCAATAATTAAAATTTGATCATATGGGCGAGGTCAATAGTTATTTTTAAAAGTCAAAGATGGAGTTGTACATATTCTTCTTAAAAATTGTATCGTTAATTCTCTTTACCTGCTTCATTCACAACTTATGACTTAATTCAGCAGAATCACCATAAAGTCATTTATTCAAAGCAGGCTGAAAATCAGCACTTTTTGAAGATAAATTTTACAAAAAAACAGTCTCCCTCTGTTACTGCACTTTCTGTAGATATGAAATGTAAAGAAGAAACGGGTAAATGAATGTTATTTTAAAAGGTATAATCGTAGGTATTATAACTGTATAGCGTTCACGCAGACGACCTGGCGACGTCGCAGCGAAATACACTCACTGGTTAATCACGAAATCTCAGTAACTATAACAGCTACAAACTTAATTTGGCTGGTAGGTTCCTTATAGGTATAGGGTGTAGATATCCGCTAAGAATTTCACGAAACTCCACCCCTAAGAGCGCAATGCGGGGGTTGGAAGTTTGTATGAAAGTCCTATTTTTTTGAAGTAAGAGACTTGCAATTTAACATGTGTGCTCTATAGATGGTGTACTAATAATGTATCTTTAGAAATAAGCACTCTTTTGGGGTCATAAAGTATGTGCAAATAACTAAATCCACGCGTTCGAAGTCGCGGGTAGCCACTAGTTAGTAGATAGAAACACAACACCACTAAAATGTAGTGTTATTTAACTGTTTAAGGTGCAGTTTAATTCTAATGAGTGTGAATCCAGACGAGTGGCCCTGCCACTCTAATTCCAGTCTATTTCCAGGAATCTGACTTATTCAATAACAAATTAATTTTAATTTGTGTACTAAACACAAATTAAAATTAAACATAAGAACAATATACTAATTAGTTGTCAGAAACGAATGTACTAACACCGAGAAAATGGTTGACTTCACTAGTTAATTAATTTGTCTTGACATTACATTGTATTTTATAATGATTGATTTATCGACGAATGCCGATCACATTTATATCAAATACCAGAGTGGTATTGACAATGTACTTATTACTGAGTATAAGGATCCTGTCGTGAGAACTAAAATAGGTTCTTTTTTAAGGGCTGTCTGTAGTAGAATTTCATATGGAGTATGTTCAAGAAATACGTATTAAACGGGTATGAAGAGCAATTAATCGACTTATTTATTTATTTATCTTTAACAAAGTTTCTACAGCGATTTTTGTGAAATTTAATACAATAAAATATAGATATAATCTTAAGGCCAAGTACAGAAACTCATTACGTACACATTAGAAATTATATTTCAGTAATTATTACATTTAATTTAATTTTAAAAATTGCATAAAAATCATATAATTCATTAACGATAAAATCTTGAAGTTATGATGAAAGATTCGAACAGGCCAGGAATATAGTGACGAGAATATGTTAGAATATATAAGTCATCTGACATTGGGGTAGCAGTTGCTTCTTCTAGAATAACGGCCATATTGTAAGAAAAATGAAGTAGATAGATAGATTAAGGTGTTTTGGAAGCGCAATGATTTTACTGTCTAGATATTTCCGCCAATCAGTGGTAAGTTATTCCAAGATTGAATGTTATATGAATAGTCGAGATGTTTAAGATTTCTCTGTACGAGCGGGGGCGCCTGTGTCTTTCTGTGGCCACTCATATAGAATGATTGATTTGACATATAAACTTTCGACCCCGTCAAGTTTTGTTTTGCGAAAAAATGTAGTTTATTTTCCTTCCCCGAGGAGGATCATCTTCATTACAACTTTTTTTATATCAATCCAATTGCATACCTACCAAAATTCATCAAAATCGGATTTCGCATTGTTTTTAATATAAGTATTTATAGATCGATTTGTATGTCTACGTATAGGTGCCTACGTAGCTAGATAACTGAACTTGGAAAATTGCGTTCGTCAAACAATAGATGGAAAACAATCGACTCACAATTGTATACAATCATTATATCATCATTTGACACGGTGATATCTACTACGGATCTTTCAACTACAACCTCGTTTTTAAAGTAACATCTTCATAGTTAGGTTATTATTTAATTATACAACTACTAAATATGCATTTTGTCCGCCTGATGGTAGTTGAACACCACAGCTTTAAAGAAGCTTGCGATACTATAGCTACACTCGCGTGTGGCCTACTCTGCCCCATGGAGCCCCAGAAACCTTAATAAGTGATTGAAACCTTTTTGTATCTGGAAAAGGTGTAACACCTCCCTCAACAGGGTATTTAAAGATCATCCTCGCCTATTTCACCCAGCCCGGAGGCTCGGTGAAATGAGCAAGGCCCTTATCATCATCACCATCAAAAGACTATCTTAGACCACTGCTGGGCAAAGGCCTCTCCAATTGCACGCCACTGATATCGATCTTGGGCTACTTGCCAGGGCCCTACCCAGTAAAAACCAGATAATATTCCTGCTCTGAAGACCGAAGTCATCAGATAGAGGAGAGGATCGAAGTCCCCCTAATGCGTGCGGGGAGTGCGTGTGTGGTCGTGGCGCCCGTGTTTCAGACTAGCCACCACACAACACACTAAGTAATTGAAACCTAACAACCCCAAAACTAGCAAAACATAATGTTATTAATCTAAAGTGAATCCAGTCTTAGTCTCAATCCAGGTCATAAACAATATGCGTACCAAATTTCATCCAAATCTGTTCACTAGTTTTTGCGTGATTAAGTGACAAAAATACAAACTTACAAACTTTTACATTTATAATAGTAGTAGGCTATTTTTTATATCTATTTATTTATAGTTTTTAAGTAAAGCTTTTTAAACAATTATTATTCAATTTCAAACTAAAGATATCTAACTGCATATTACACAATGAAATTGTAGTGGTTTGCGTGTTATGTTATACAAAGGCATAAAAAGATGCTATCTACATGTGTTTGAGCACGATTCAAATTTGTAAATGTACTCCAATTACCCGTACTAACAAGTGTATAACCAAGCCGCGTCGTATCGGCGTGAATCGGGAACTCAAATCGTATAAAACTCTCCAAGAACTCCCCACGGCCATTCATCGGAAATTAAATCATTTCAATTTTGACAGGATCGTACTGTAGGTACTGTACGCACGCGATCCACGTTGATTTCACGTCATAAACGAGTATCACACGAAAATAAAGAACAGAATATTGGATTTCACTTCCCATTGACAAAAAATGTTACATTATGTAATAGAGTACGAAAGCAAACCAAAATCTTATTCTTATCAACGCGTTTTCACTCACATTATAATCCTTTAATAAAACAGTCTTCCATGAACGGATACTAAAAGAGAGTATATTTTACGGGCTTTTCTTACTAAAAATGAAAAAAACACGCTTATTCTATAGTATACTAACTCCACGCGGCCCTAGCAGCCGTACGCGTGGAGTTAGTTAGAAATAAAGGTTCACTGCTCGTTCCCCGTAGGTGACTCCAATATGAGTGAAAATCCGCTTTTCCTTCTCTATCTGAAATAATTGCTTGCTCTTACTATGTTCTTCTATACAAAAGATTTGCAAATGATTTTTAAAAAAAATACCTATGTAATAAAATCAGTCTTATAACTTAATTGTTAGGATTTCCTACTGAAACTCACTTAAGTATCTCATGTACTGTTATAGGCAGATTGCTGAAATTGGCCAACGTATCCATTTCTTTTAACAATCAAACTACAAAAATAAATCTTTATAAAAAATTACCCCGATAGCGGGCTTCGAACCCGTATCTTCCGCTTCCGCCTGAATAGCGAGAGCGAGTGAAATTTTTTCTAGTAAAATCTTTTTTGGATTTAAACATCTCGCAGTACATCACTTAAAATAAAAAAATCATAAACAAAAACAAAATTTAATTAGTATTAAAATAGGGGTCCCACATGACTCATGCACATGAGGTGATTTTATAACATACGATGTTGGTATCTCAATTGTAGGTAATTTCTACAAAGGTACAGAAGCCTTTTTAAGAAAAAGCCGAATTGCACTTGGCTGGTTATTTACACGACTATCACAAATTTATATTTTACATATAGAATGCTTTGATTAGTTCCTAATTTGCAGGTATTGCTTGTAAAGTAATACTATTAAAGGTTATTAACCTATTCTTTGTTACAAATACTTGCGCAAACTATTTATAAAACAGTTTAAGTTCTTACTACTGGACCTTATTTCAAGGTTGCATGTAATGTTCGGAATAAAAAAAAAGAGAATACTAAATGTTCTCTAATTGTACAACAGACGATGAATATTGTGATATTTTTTCTATTTATTGATCAAAATTGATTACCATTTAATACAATTTGTATGTTTTCATAGAAATAATAGGTATATGATATTTAGTGCAGACGGTAATTAGTGAGTGCTATCTACGCAAGGATTCATCGTCATTGATCACCAGCATAATATTAATGTCCCAAAATCTTAGATTAAAACAAAAAGGGTAGATACGGCACTCGCGGCCCAAAAGTGATCCGCTTAAATTGTGGTGCATGCTTAGATTAATACAAAAAGGGTAGATACGGTACGCTCATACTTGCATCAAACAAAAAGTGATCCCACGGCACACAGTGGTCCGGATTTTGAATATAGTGGTCTTAGGACCCAAGGTTAATATTTCGCGCTGAAAAAATTCATGCGGACAGATAAGTGAACGCTTATCAACTTTTGTTCTAGCAGTTTTCATGTGATCGTATATTTTCGCGAAAAAAAAATATTTAAGAAAAAAATGTATGGAGCAAAACTGATTTTTTTTTCTAGAAATGTTTAAAAGTGTTAGCAATGAAACCATTTGCAAATTATTGTATTACATATATTCAAATCTTTTGCATGCACTTGCAGCCTTGGCCGAAATAGGCATCAGAAGTTTCAATTTTTTAATTCTAACTATTTGTGTCATTTAAAGGTTTTTAATCATTTATAGTCACATAATTTTCGTATATTTTCAATATTATAAACTTTAAAATGCATTATTTCCTAAATTAAAATGATTTCGAAAAATAGATACAAATTGTTTTCATATTTTACTTCTTAGTGGTTATCGCTGTTACCCAAAGCGCAGTTAGTGACCGAATGACGTATTGGCTGCTAATTTCCCCCTCCCATTGGCTAATATTGCTATCTCTTTCATTTTCTAGTAATGCTATCTCTTTCTCTATTGCTCTCTTTTTCTCGTTAAGACCCTTGCTAGTTGCGTGCTTGTAAATAAAATAAAACAGATGGGAGGTCCGGCTAGAGCGTCAATAGACATTCAAATCTTGAAGAGTCAACATACCTGGAAATTTTAACCTGAAGAAAACTACCTACTTAATTATGGCTGGATTTGGTACTTACCTGGACATTTACGTGTTTCTACGAAAAGGGGACCTCAAGGACTACAAACGACTGCATCAAGCAATTTTGGACTGCATTTTGCTTGATATTTCGCAAGAAGATTCTGAAAAAAATTTGAATTTTGCAAGATCTCTCACTGTCAACTTAAATCGTAGATAGATCGAAGCACACAGGGTGCAAAAAACATTCATGAAAAAGCATATGAGCTGGTTAGAAACAAGAATTAAGTGACCTGAATGCGAATCCGTGAATCTCTCCGAAATTTTTGAAGAGGCCGAAAATTTCGATCATCGTTCCACAGAAGAAGAAGCAGCTGTTTTACCCTTTGCATCTACTTCGAAGGTGACTATTGATATGAGCATTTGTACAGACATCGTATCAAGAAAGCCATTTGATGACCTAGGAAACAAGCAGAAGAAAAGGCGATCGGGTACATTACTTGACTATCCGGAAGAGGAACTGACTTTTGCTTTTATCACCAAACTAAAGTCTAATGGAAAAGAAGTTCTTGCTCGCATCATCGATCATCTTATGAAGAAGCCTGAAAAGGTTGGAGTTGTCGAATCATTTTTATTTATGAACGAAAAGAAAGAGACTATGCAGGAAGATCAAGTTTTGGCCCTAACTACTTCATTGGATCTTTCAAAGTGGAAGTACCTCACTTTACGGTCTGCATTGTCACAACAGTTGAAGCTTCCGTCTTACCACAAGTTGTTAGAAGCTAAGAAAAGGTGTTATCCAGATGCCAGAGATATAATAATATCAGAAGATGGAGCGAAGGTGAAACTACAAGCACTTTTAGATGTCACAACGCGAAGGATTTTGCAAGTGTTGGGTGATGATTTAAATATTTCCAGTGGAAGCTTGAAGCTGACCAGTAAATGGGGATTTGATGGTTCTTCAGCACAGAGCAACTACAAGCAAAGAAGTGAAATGGCAGAATTCGACGACTCCTTTGTGTTCATGACCAGCCTCGTTCCCCTGAAGCTAGAGGCCGAAAATATTGTTATTTGGGATAATCCAAAGCCATCTTCAACGTTTTATTGCAGACCTATTAAATTTCAGTTTGCGAAGGAAACAACTGACTTTGTTAAGCAAGAACAAGCGGCAATGGAGGAAGAAATACAAAATTTGACTGTTTCAAGTTGCGGAAACTTGGAAGTTACTCATGAGCTACACATGACAATGATTGATGGGAAATTGACGACAATAATTACAAATACTCCCTCTGCAGCTACTTGCAATATTTGTCTTGCAAAACCAAGCGAAATGAATAATCTTTCTCAAATGTTTTCAAGACCTGTGCGGGAAGATGTATATCAATATGGATTGTCAACACTCCATATGTGGATTCGAAGCATGGAGTGTCTTTTACACATTTCGTATAATTTAGATTTTGAAATGTGGAGTGCAAGAGGCGAAAACAAGAACCTTAAGAAGTTTCGAAAGAACATGGTGCAATCGGAGTTCAAACAACAGATGGGACTTTTGATTGATCTTGTGAAGCAGGGCTTTGGAACTACAAATGATGGGAACACGGCCAGAAGATTTGGTGTGGCGCGTGTAAATAGCCCACACCTGGGGTGGATTACACCGAAATGATAAATTATGTGGTTCAATACCAGGAAAAAGGAAGCGCCCACTTACCTCCAAGACGATGGGTTGCGTGGTCTCCGACGGGCGTGATGTGAGGCGGCTGGACCCTGTTTTGCCGGCATTCCAGAAAGCACACGTCACAATTGTAGTTTTTCGATTGTCCCGAATATTTTAATAATAATTAAAGAAAAGTATTGACACACATCTTGACAGTTTTTTTTTAAGGAAGAGAGTATGACACTTTTTACACGAAAGGTACCATAAACAATGTTTGTTCCGGTAACCAGCCAGTGCCCTCAGCCTCGGCGACATCAATCCCACAGATAAGTGGGTGCGAGAAATTTTCCTGGTATATCGCCACACATAATATTATAGAAACATAATTTTACCAAATAAACTAAAACCATTCTTATGGCGCTCAACCAAGACTTTTCCGAGAATACGAAAAGACAGCTCAAATAACGAAGATTGATGTTGATTTGATAAAACACTTCGCAGTCATATTGCAACTGTTATCTTCTGGAAAGGCTGTCAATATCGATCGATTCCGTGGATACTGCAAGGAGACTGCTGAACTCTTTGTACATCACTACCCTTGGTACAACATGCCTTCCAGCGTACACAAAATGCTGATACATGGCGCAGACATATGCAAACATTTTTCTTGTCTTCCTATAGGTATTTTGTCAGAAGAAGCAGCAGAAGCAAGAAATAAGGACTTCCGAAATACCAGAGAGCGCCACACGAGAAAAACAGGAAGATTTCAAAATAAAAAATAAATAAAAGATATTATACACAATTTTTTGATATCTTCGGATCCATATATATCTCATCTGAAACCTAAATACGCCAACTTTAAATCTTCAAGTATGTTTCCAGAAGCGTTGTAGTTATTAATAACAGAAGAAATAATAGAAGTTGAAGATGAAGAAATAGAAGCTCCACAAAATGTGCCAGATCCTTTGGAATGATTTTTAAGTTTTCTTATTAATTTATTACTTTGTATTATTTTGTATGTTTAGTTAACTTGTACCATTTTATTATATTTTTATTATTCTTGTTTAAGTGTACTAATTCATATTTTTTGAAATTAAAAGTATAAACCACCTTCGATTATTACATTCTATTGTAAGAATTATGCAATAAACAATTTTTAATAATTATTTTATTTTGTAATTTGATGTCTGTGTTGATATAGACAATTATATATTAGTATTGTACTTTTTCAAAACCACTTAACAGACTAAAAAAGTATTGATTCCATGTATTTTTTCATATACACGGTGTTTCAAAAATACAAATAAAGCGAAAAGGGTGTTGAAGGGTCCCTTATATAGAGCTCATTGCCAATATATGGCGACCGTAGCTTAATATTATTATTTGCAGAAACTTTAATTATTCTTCATAAAAAAATAAAATTATCGACATTGCAGCGCAACTCTTTTAAAAGTTCATTACCCTTACCAGGAGTAGTATTACCTCCTACTAACTTAAATAAATGTCTACTCCTGGTATCCAGTATCAGTACGTACCTCATCTAGCTATTTTTTATTAAACTAATAATAATATCCAAACCCAGTGTTTATTTTAGTAGGATAAAAGATGGATTAGCTTACTTAATTCAATTAATAATTCAAAGTAAAAATCAAGTTTAGAGTTAACTTAGAAATAAAAAATAAATAATAAGGAACGACCTCAATTCGTACCTGTCTAGGTAATTGCACACAAGATTTAGATTAATAATTTTAAGTGTTATTTCTAGGTAAAAGTAGGTATAACAGAAAATCAGCTCACCACATCTTTCGTGAAAATAACCTGATATCATATCAGGTCCGGAACTCGAAACACCTGTGACACACTCACTTAACAACAACTTAGAGGAGCTAACACAACACAACACAACACAACACATAACTTCAGAGTCTTAGAGGAGCGGTTCAAAATGAGCTCCCCCTTGCTGAATACACAGCGATGCCCGACGGGACACGGCTTGGGTCGCAACACCGATCTTACTCGTTGCTCCATTTCTCCAAGTGTTGGACAATCAGTGAAGTACACCCTGTCCTTCACGTAACCCCACAAGAAAAAGTCCAACGGCGTGAGGTCTGGAGAACGAGCAGGCCATTGAACCGGTCCTCCCCGACCAATCCAACCTCGCGGGAATCTAGCATTGAGGTACTCTCTAACCTGGTGTGCAAAATGCGCCGGGGCGCCCCGTCATGTTGAAACACCATGTTGCTAAGTTTTTCAAAATACTCCCGGTCTACCACTGGAAAATCGTCTATAGTATCTTCGAGTTCCGTTTGTAGAAAACTAAGGTAGTTGCCACCGTTCAGACGCGAGGGCAAAATCACGGGACCAATGACATGGCCGTCAATAATACCAGCCCACACATTCAGCCGCCACTGATGTTGGAATCTGCCCTGTCGTGAAACACGTGGATTTACCCGAGCCCAGACGTGATCGTTGTGAACGTTCGCAACTCCCGATCTTGTAAAAGTTGCCTCATCCGTCCAAAGAACACAGTTCCCGTAACTAGGGTTCGCTTCTAACTGCCTGAGGTACCACTCGCAGAAGTTTACCCTTGGCGTAAAATCAGCTGGTGTCAGCTCTTGCGTGCGGCGGTAGTGGTACGGATGCTGACCATCGTCACGCAGAATTCGCCAAACAGCAACGTGTCTCATGCCGAATCTTGCCTCGGCTCTTCTCGTAGAAGCGGTTGGCTCCTCTTCAAAATGACGCAAGACCTCCTCGACCTGCCTGGGATCAACAGAAGTCGGACGTCCACTACCAGGAGAACGGTGAAATGAACCAGTAGAGTGCAAGCGTCTGGTCATATCTAAAAAACATTGTTAAGATGGTAACCGTCGTTGTTCAGCAGGTGGTCTACTATCGAGAAAACGTTGTCGATACAGTTCACGAGCACGATTTAAACATTGAGGTATAAAGTTAACTATGTAACCTCAATGGATTTAAATTTCATTTTAATAACATCATTTCGTAATATTTTGAGTTGGAATAACGATTCATTTTTATTCACTTAATGCAAATTAAAAACTACGAAAACAAGAAAATGACAAATCACAACTATCGCACTGAAACACTTTCGATGGACTGAAACAACGATCTAATGAAATAACCACAAAGCGGGAAGCCGCTATACCTAAAATTTGAGCGCACGCGTCGCTCCTTGATCCTTTCATTATAGGTACCTAATATTTGAGCGCACACCTAACCTTGAACCTTTTTAACCCTTTAGCCAGTGCACTGAAATATGACGACAATGATGCAAGTAAATGATAATAAATTAACAACTTAACGATGTATGTAGGTCGTATTTTCTCAGTATTAGTGCGACTTTTTCTGTTTTTGGGTGCTTCGATTAACAAAATAAATACATCACGGACTAAAACATAATTCAAAGAATAAACCTGTTTTAACTATTGCACTGTAACGAGACAAAACAGTGTTTTAGCTAAAACAGGTTTATTAAACTGTTTACATTTTTATGAATAAGAGCGTATGGCTATACCAAGATAAAGACAATCTTAAGCATTAATACTTACGATGTAAAGTAATTATGTCTTCTCGTAATTGATAATGATAAAGCAAAGTTTTGTAAAATAAGACCCCACTTTAAGAGCGGCCGTTTTTAAAGTTCTAAGTTTTTAAAAAATTAGAACGAGAAAGAGAAATAGATAAAGAACTAAAATTTCAAATACTTGTGGGAGCAACAAATAGGCTTTCTCAGAATAGGTTTTATTTTATTTTTGTAATGGAAGTATGGACACATTCAGATTTAGGACTTTACAATTACACAAATATGCATTGAAATAAATAACAAAAACATAATTCAATGTAGATTAGTGTTGAATCAATAGTGTAAGCCATAATTGAAAAATAACACGCCCGTAACGTAACCGTTTTAGGGTTAAATCGGTGTACCTAGTACCTATGCAAGAAAGCGGCACGTGTAACGCACACACACGCACCTTGTAGTACTCGCGGCATTAAAGAAAGGAATCGCAAATGACGACGTAACACATTCTGTCCCTCTCGCGCGTCCAATCCTAAGTAACGTGCGAGAGAGACAGACTGCCTCGCGTTGCATTTTCGGTTCCTTTAATGACACGAGTATTCCTATATTCTTTTTTCCTGTGCCGATGGTGTCCTAGTACTGGAATTGTCAACCTTTGACTAAGTGGTTAAATTAATAATTGTATTATTTCTAGACACTAAAAAAGGAATAATAAAATGGTATGAATTGTCTAGGTAATTATGATCACTATTTATTTGTAGAGATAAATAAAGAGTTTGTTTAATTTCGGCATTTTCTTTTTGTTATTCAATTAAGATTTAGATAAGTATTAGTCAGTGTGACTTTTTGGGTTGATTTGTCTATCAAAAATAACTTACTACATAAACCATCACGAACTAAAACATAACTCTAATATGGCTATTTTACTTTTGCCAGTAATGATAAAAAACTGAAGCGGACCACGTTTGTTTCGCAATAAAAGGGGAATGTGAACAACAGGTTACGTGACTTTATTTAGCTTCTGAAAAAATTAGAGATGTAAGTGATACTTGTAGCTATTTCGTTGCTTTAATTTATCGAAAGAATTAATATTTAACTAAAATTTCAATAACTTTCAGGAGCAAAAAGTCAACAAAAAGATAATATTTTCTCAGAATATCCTTTATGTTATTTTTGTAATGGAGGTACGGACATTCAAACTTAGCACTTTAACATTAGACATACATTGAACATTAATGATTGAAAAAAATATAATTCATTATTGTACATTGAGGTACTTACTTACGAGGAGCTCGACGGCGCAGAAGGTTAGCGCGTTCGGCTGCAATCGTTGAAGTTAAGCAACTTTCGCAAAGGTCGGTCATTGGATGGGTGACCAAAAATCTTCTATCTCGAGATCCTCCGTGCTTCGGAAGGCACGTTAAGCCGTTGGTCCCGGCTGCATCTGCAGTGGTTAGTACCCGCCAATCCGCACTGGGCTCGCGTGGTGGGTCATGGCCCAATCTCCCTATTCCATTCATAGGGAAGGCCTGTGCCCCAGTAGTGGGGACATTAATAGGCTGATGATGATGCACTTACCTAATCATAAAAATAACACCTTCCGTGGTTAAAATGTTATTAATATTTTTGCGCAGAAATTGTGCACGGATAAAACAGTTCAGATACCTACCCACCCACATACATATCAAACAGCAATCAAAGCTAAATTTTGTTATTTAATTTTGATTTATGAAACTAAGCCACGCTAAATAATAATCTTTGATATTTTTTTAAGTAAGTTTTGTGAATTTGACAAAAAAAAGGTTGCAAAATTAGCACCTAAAACTTAACCAAGTATTGGTTGTAAACAAAACAACCTAATCAACAGTTAGGCGGATAGGTAGTATTCTTTGTTTTTTTAAATAGGCCAATAAAAAAATAAAATGTTGTTGACCAATGCCACGTAACTTTAAATTTTTACGTTTTAGGGTTTCGTCGGAAGAATTAAAGATCGAAATTTACTGAATCTCCTTTGAGCTCCTAGTACTTACATAAACTTTCACATTAATTTTTTACTGACAAATAAATAATCAAAGCACACTTTATAACTAGGTTCATGTGTAAGAAAATCCAAATGCGAAGACTTCCACCTGCTTTTATTGGTAGGTGGACCCGTCGACCGCACGTTGAGAGTACGTGCGTCAGCACTATCTTTGTAGTAAGGACAATTTAAGATCATTATTTTACGCTTTACATTGTGCTAAAAATTACGCTTATTCAACTTGAATGAATTCGGTACGGCGCCTAAGGATTTTTCTTCGACAAAAATGGTATTTATCTGCACATCATCATTATCATCACCGGCCTATTAATGTCCCCACTACTGGGGTACAGGCCTTCCCTATGGACGGAGGAACTCGAGATAGAAGATTTTTGGTCACCCATTGAATGACCGACCACTGCGAAAGTTGCTTAACTTTAACGATCGCAGCCGAACGTAATAACCACTTGCGCCATCAAGCTCCTCATCATTTATTTGCACAGCTTAAAAGAAATCGGTTACGCACTGCGTGATTTAAAACGAATTTCCTTTTTCGAATACTCAGGTTATGGTTTTAACTCCCTACTGTGAATTTCCTAAAAGACTACAACGAAGGCCCCTGCACGAATTTTGACAGTTCCGTAATCGTATTGCATCGTCGAAGTTTCTATGAAAACTAAGCAGCGCCCCTGCCGGACGTAAGAACCAACTGGCTTTTTCCATTCAAAATTTAACCATGAAGATAAGATTATGGGGCTGTCAAAATTCGCTCTTGGGCTTCGGTACTAAAACAATGAGTTCTTAGAGAAAGCTGTTATTTCTTTTCAATACATTTGCTCAAAAAATGCATTTACGGAGGTTGTATACATTGCTCGAAAGTTCAAAATTAAGGGCCATACAACGAAGCGTGCGGTAAAACATTTTACCGCACGCTCCCATACATGGCGCCGTGAGTATACTTTACGTTTAATTTCGTCGAACCTCCTTGAAAGCGCTTTCATCATACCTTTGTCTCACTTTAACGAAAAAGAGTGTACTCGTTTGTAATAACCAACTTACCGCACTAATATTATAAATAACTATTACAGAGTTAGCAACGACCTCATGCTTCATGTTATCCCAAGTATTACAAGTAAGGAAAATGATATTAAAACATTACATTAAATGTCAAGTAGGTACACGGTTAGTGAATAAAAATTAAGTACTAGGTTATGTACATTTCAATATTGTGTACAAAACCACTTAAACAATTTACTTCATCACGGCGCCTTGTCATTAAATTATGTACCACCCCCCGCCACTGTATTTGAAGACTCTATTTAGGAAAACAAAAAAAAATGCATGCGGAACCCAAAGTGTATTTTTTCAAAAAATGCTAAATTCGGCTGTTTGCCTGGTGTTTCCAAAGACTAAATGGTAGCAGATGTGTCTAATTAGACATAATCATGCAATTCGACGTTGAATACGATTAGTATGCCATTGGTTTAAAGGTAGTTATGTAATAAGCTAACTTAATATTACTAACAATTAATTGGAATAAAATAAAAAAAATACATTATCAACAAGCAAAAAATGTTTTAAATCTGTACTGTAACCCGACTACGGAAAAAAAGTAGAGAGAGGTATGAAATTGATTAAAATTGTGACTTACGACGACGAAGCCAAAAGGAAGGGATATCATTTTACCATTCTATGTACATACATACAGGCGAAGGATCACACTTAAATACATACATAACTGTATGTGTAAATTTACGTATTAAAACGTAGCGCTTAACGATTTCATCTTATTTTAATTAACAAGGTGTCTATTGATTGTTTACAATAACCTGGACAACACAAGCTTTTTAACAGACTTTAATAAATGGGAGAAGTCTTGTAATTGATCATTCCTTTCTTTTTTGATTTTTTTCCGTGGTGGGGTTCACTTTTATAATTTTTTTTTATTTTTGACACCTGTTAGGGAAGCGAAGGTACAAATGTTTAGCAAATTCCACAAGTCTGAAAATTGATAATCTATGATTTAAATGTCCATTTTGGGTTGAATGACATTAGCGGCTGATTACTAGAGATGGGACATTTTAATTATGATTTTTCGATAAATAATTTATTTTTTTTGGGTTATTTTGAAACACCGTGTATAATATATTTTAAGTTAATCTGTTCATAAACACCAAAGCTGCAAGTGCATGCAAAAGATTTGTTGGTGAAATTAATAAATAAATGTAATACAATAATTTACAAATGATTTCATTGCTAACACTTTTAAACATTTCGAGAAAAAAAATCAGTTTTGCTCCATACATTTTTTTCTTAATTTTTTTTTCGCGAAAATATACGATTACTTGGAAATTGCTAGAACAAAAGTTAATGAGCGTTCACTTATCTGTCCGCATGAATTTTTTCAGCAAATATTAACCTTGGTTCCTAAGACCACTATATTCAAAATCCGGACCACTGTGCGGCAGCGCGAACGGGATGGCAAGATCCGCGTCACTGCATTACCGACTCGAACGAAACAGCACGTTAAGTTTTAACGGCAGCGCAAACGAGACGGCGAGATCCACGTCACTGCATTACCGACCAATCAGGCGACCAGTACTCGACGTCACTACCGAATAAGATTCAAAACAAACAACAATTTTTATGAAAAAATATATTTTATAGTACTTACGAATGAAAAGTGATGCCGTGGGTTTTATTTTTAGTTATTGAGCAATTTGTGCACTTTTTAAAAACACACTTAGGGATTGTTTTATCATATAAACACAAAATATTAGCAATATTTCTTTTTGGCGTTCACATGTACGTCGTTTGCATGTCAAGTTGTGACTAAAGCGATTAGGGTCGTGGACCACAATTGGTGCGGATCACTTTTGTGAGGTTAGTGCCACTTTTTGTTTTAATCTAAGGGTGCATGACCATAATTCGCTGTAGTCACAATTAGACAATCAAACGCGTTGCATGTACACTCAATATAATAATATTGCGTATATACTGTGTTATAAAGATAAAACAATGCCTTCGATGCTTTTATAAAGCACACTTCTCATTCGTAAAACTGTAAAATCATTGTATTTCTCAAAAATCACGGTTTGTCGTGAATGTTATTTACGTAATCGCCATTTTGTTATCAAGAAAAAGGACAACAATACAGCTCAACCACGGTAATATCATCTATACAGTATTGTGACCAGGGCCGGGTTATGCCTGTCGGGGCCCCTAGGCAATGCTCATCCAGGGCCCCCTACCCTCTTCTAATTTTTACGTTAACACAACAAAATTCAAAATTACACCGTTTTTTACTAACCTGGGTATATCATCATATTATTCAATAAAAATGTTGAATCAAATGAACAGAATGTTTATTTATGCATTTATAAAAAACATACATAGCTTAAATATTAACTCTTCTAACTTTTTTTGATACAAAATCGTTCAAGATATCCTGAAAGGTAATCTTCTCCAACACGTCATTTTCAATTGCCATTATAGCCAATGAATTTAAACGGTTTTGAGACATCGTTGAACGAAGACAGTTTTTAATTAATTTCAATTTGGAAAAGTTTCGTTCACCAGTGGCATTTGTAATCATTAGACTTCTATATATTTGCAAAGCTGTCATTACATTCGGGAATGTTGACTGTGCCATGTTACCAATAATCAGTTTGTAAGACTCCTCGGCTGGCATATTTTTTTGTCCGGCGTCATCTAATTGTAAGATGAAGTATTTATACTGCACCATTTCGTCTATAAACTCAGGCTCAATGTCCTCGAAATAATGATCCTTAAATTTTGTACAAGCCTGTCTAATTTCAGCGTCCGATTTTGTCGAGAAATCTGTTAGAAACCCAAACAGATCATTTATTTCCCGGTAAGCTTCTAGGCGCCGCGACAGTTCTGTAAATAACATGTCTAGTACTCGCAAATATGTATCAACTTTTAACTTCTCTTTTCCTCTGAGCACAACTTCTTCTGCTGATCCGTCATCGTGATGCCTTTTCCTTTTTCGCTCACGCTGATTCTCATCACTGTATTGAGTATCAGTTTTCTCATTTGCCTTAGTCTCGTAGTCGTCAAATAAATCTCTCTGTGAAATTAAAAAATCTAAAAGCGATTTTAAAAGATCGACTGCTGTTCGTAGTTCAATTGTTTTCTTTTGTAAAGATATGCTGACACCATTGATCCGATCTAGTATGGCAGCCCAGAATACGGCCATTACAGCATTTTCTTTTTTTCTTAAGTCATTCAATAGACATTTAGCTTCGTGAATCGCTTGTGATGTCTGAGTCTCATCGCTAGCAATAGAATGCAAAGCTTTCTGAAAACTGTTGTAACCAGTTGCCAAAGCCTTAGTAGCATCGGCCCTTGCACACCATCTTGTATCGGATACACTTTTCAGAACCAATGACGAATTATGCTTACGTTCATCACGTTTTTCAAGATTTTCGAGCATAATTGCCCAGCGATGAGTTGATGCCGAAAAAAAGTTGTATATTGCCTGTACAAATCCGAAGAATGAGATTGCTCCAACGCAGCTTTCCGCTGCACGTACTCCAACCAAATTCAGTGAGTGCGCTGCACAGGGAACGTAGTGTGCGAGGTGATTTATTTTCTTTATATGCGCCTGGAGACCATTGTAACGACCAGACATATTCGACGCATTATCATAAGACTGACCTCTCAAATTTCTTACATCAATATTATATTGGCTTAAAAAATTTAATATTTCGGTGGCTAGTTCTTCCCCTTTGTGGTTCTGTATGAGAAGAAATTTAAGAAAACGTTCAGCCACTTCTCCATTCGACGTAACATATCTCAGCACTACAGTCAACTGATCAGTGTGTGATATATCAGGTGTCGAATCGACACTTATTGAGAAGTATTTGGCTTCAATAATTTCATTAACAATATATTTTAAAACCTTATTTCCCAATATTTCAATAAGTTCCTCACAAATCGTTGCAGATAAATACGATTGTTTTCCTTTGCCTTCATTACCATATTTTGCTAAATGCGAACTAAGAAAAGGATCGTACTCTGCGATTAACTCTAAAATTCCCAAATAATTGCCATTATGTTGAGAACCGAGAATTTCATTGTCACCACGAAATGCTAATCCACGGGATGATAAAATTTTTATCACAGAGACTATTCTTTCTAAAACTTTTTTCCAATATTCTTTTTCTTTATTAAATGTAATCTCTAAAGAAGTGTCGATTCGTCCGTGAATGCGTCGTCTACTTATGAGTGTCTGTACACATACTCGGTGAGTTGCATTATTCTCATGCGATTGGATTCGGTGCAACGCATTTTTCCAATCAGAAAATCCAGTTTGAAATTGTGATCGGTTTTGTGCTTCACCAAAAAGGATACATGGAAAACAGTATACTTTTCCAGTAGACGGAGAATACATGAGCCACTCCCGTTTGATTTTACCACCACTGATGTGTTTCCGAAAAAACATAGACTGAGAAAAAAATCTTTTACTGTCGTCGTACTGTCGGGCCGAAGCAGAAAAATTACAATCAAAGTGTTGACATTCGTTAGGGTCTCTAGTACACCAAAAATCTTGCATTTCGTTGGTAATATTTTGCCATAAGCCAATGTCATTCTGGTATTCCACCCCTAGATGAACTACGTTTTGATGTATGACCCCTGTCTCGGCCTCACCTTCCTCTGCACTGACTAACGTAGGTGTTTCTTGATCCTGGCCAATCTGTTCAAAAGGCTCGCAAGGAACCTCTACTGGGTCTACTTCCATCTTGTGGCTGGTAGAAGACGTACTTGGAGTGTCATGAGGTTGATGTTCCTTTAATTCGCGACTAAATCCGAGTTCGAAAAGGTTTTGTGTCTTCTTTAATTGTTCATTAAGTTTATTTTGTTGCTCTTGCCGCTTTTTACGTTTTTCGGAACCACTTTCATGCTTTTTCTTTACGGGTACCTCCGACATTTTGTTCCTGAAAGGAATAATCTTTTGTTTTAAAACAGTAAAGAAAATTTCACCTTAGCAGCTCAAACAATATAATAATAATAATAGTTTCCTGCTTAATATTAATAAACACCCAAAGTAAAAATATTTAATAACATAGAAATTAATTAAAATATCCAATTGAATAATAAAACGACACTTCACATTTGTCAAATCCTGTATCAGGTAATAAAATATGTAAAAAATAATAAAACTTACGTAAAGTAATTTTAACTTCAGTTAATGAAACTTTAGTTTCGACTACACTGTTTTTAACCCGTCGTTTCACCGATTTTCACAAAGCCTGAAGCACTTCTGCAGTCTTTATAAATAAATATCCAACACTTATCCTTAAATTCGTAATTTTTAAAACACAAATTGTAAAACTCTCTTTTTATTCACAGCCGTGAAACTTGCAAACGAATTGCACGAAGTAAAAATTGAACGATTTAATTGAAAATGGTTCGAAAATAATGTCTATGACACATCATACAATACGTATTTAACGACTCGGGGAATTCCCCGGTCATGCCAACGAACCAGTACTGCCAACCTTATGAAAGTAGCTTGGCCATAGAATATACATACTTGGTAGGTACCAGTATAGTAAGTGTGCATTCACAACAAAGAGTTTTGAGCGTTTTTAATTAAATTACCGCGATAAAATTGCTTGCAATTATATTACTGCGTTATAAACTTTTAAACTATCATAATAATCATAATAATAATATCTAATAAGGAATGCGTTCCGAAATGTACTAAAATAGCGTCGATGTAATGTACAGAGCAAATTTTCAAATTAATTTTTTACTGTTTAAGAAACATTGCCTATTCTTTTCCCTGTAGCACAGGGGCCCCTGAACGTGGCAGGGCCCCTAGGCAGTTGCCTATAATGCCTAATGGATAAAACGGCACTGATTGTGACTCCGCCCTGTCCTTGAAAATAAATGCCTACGACCGAGCGCTGCGTTAGCACGCGGTAGGGCCGCCCGCCTACAGTATTTTATGTAGTTTTGTTTTTAACGCGAGTGTAGGTAGATTACTCGTTTGTCTCTTTTTTCATCCTAACCACTTATTTATATATTATTCCAGATATTTTGCTCGATGGAAAAACCTAAATATTAGAAACAAATTACGTACTAGTAGATAGGTATATAAAAAATATTATATAAAGGTAAGACACCTTTCCAATATTTTAGGTAATTTAAAAAATGATATCTGTGGGTGTGTTATTGAAGAGTTCAAGCAACCAAAAACAGCAATTGTGCTGTTGTACGATATTGATCGTCGTTTGTTCTTTTCCATACCAAATTATGTAGGTATCTACTTAATTAAATCAAATATTTACAATACAAAACGCACATTTAAGCACGGCTAACTGCATAAAAAACAATTCAGACCGTTCGGTCGTCGTTGCGGCGCGGCGGCGCATTCGCGACTGGGTGCCCGCCGAGAGCCCATCGAACTCGAGTGGAGTAGGTATGACTCGCTTTCCGACCGTTTGTATGGAGATAGAATACTGTATGATATTATTACCGTGGCTCAACCGTTCGCACTCGGAAGCTGATTCGCCGTTTCGCTCGCTCTGCGTTGAAGCGTACAGTTCTGTCTCGCTCGCTCGATTGAATGTTATTTACAGAAGTGTGCATGTGTGAGAGTTGCTTATGTAATTGAGTCGGATCATATTTTATTTGATGTTAGTATGAGCGTACCGTATCTTCACTTTTATTTTAATGTAAACCCAAAATGCATTGACTTTTTGCAACAGAAACTCTATTTTACAGAAGTAAAACAATACTGCCCTTTGGTGGTGTTGTGTTTCTGAGAAAGGTCCCGCCTCCACGGGGTAGGTGATTAGGTCTGGGTAGGAAACGGTGCGACTGATATGTTTGGTTTCGCAAGCATTACCATCAGGCAAGCCATACGCTTGTTTGCCACCCTTTTAACATAAAATAAGTGCAGTTTAGTAGGTAACAACTGCAGATGCAGCTGGGACCAGGGACTAGGTTAACGTACATTACGAAGCACTGAGGAGCTGGAGATAGTAAAGGAAATTGCTCAAATTGGCCCAAATGCACAAAAAATATAGACATACACCGTAATTTATACCATACAACGGACACCTTTGTATAATAAATATATTTATTTACTTTTAAAAGGACTTTTAATTTTACCGGTTTGGAAAACATACGAATCATTTTTAATAGCTATGGGTGTAGTAACATTCAGCCAAAGACTGATCGAAGTTGTTTATATAACATAAAAACAAATCTATTTTGTAAAGATCGATAAAATAAATCATTTTTTTTATTACAATGTGGTATTAATATCCACAACTATATTATCATTTTCACTAGATGCAAATCTGCTCAGACAATTATTATAGATGGTAGGCGACATCATAAAGTCTATTGCCATACATTTTTCGCCAAACACCTCCATAAACACATTATAATCTGTATATATGTTAGACTTTAAGGTATCTATCTATAGCCTACGTTCCCTGACTATAAATTAATAAATAAATAAAATAATAAGGTGTTATACACTAAAAATCTAAAATATGGTTATCTTAAAAACATAACAAAAATAATGAAGCTACTGAATATATGGCTATAGAACCTAAATCTCTTAGCTTTCTTTGGTTAGCGAGAGTTTAAAAATTCTCTCTAATCTGTGGCTCATTCACAATCATCACACAGTTTCTGTCACAGAGTTCCTTATTATAACCGGAAATGACACCTGATTTTAAAAGTTACTCTTATGCATTAACTTTAAAAACAGACAACTATCTGTTAATCTCCATGCTCGAGATACCTTTTTTTTTTTTAATACGCAGGTAAAAAATCTATTTACAGACGACGGCGCCTTTAAGAGGCACACCGCCGAACGGACCTCACACCTGGCTCCCGCAAGTCTTACGAACCCCCCAGTGGCTGCCCACCAAGGACCTCGCAACTCTTACGGGCGCTTTACGGTATAATATCCGCTAAAAAAGTCCTGCGAATACCCTCTAAGTTGCTTAGCACGGAGCTGCGGGATCCCCGTTTAGGGATTCTTCCGCGTCTCCGCACCTAGCAGCCTCCCGGTCTAGCCGGGGCTCCACGGCAGGGGTCTCCCGGGGTATCACGGGAACCCCGCAGACGTGCGCGGGTAGGCCCGCGCGTGGGGGCTGAGTACGCGGCCTAGTGCCCATCGTACCGCCCCCCATCCACTGCGGAGGGCTACTTGGGCGTGCCCGTGTAGCTCCCTCCGCCGCCCCCCTCTTTGTAGGACAGAACTACAAGGGGGGCTGCCGTCACGGGGTCCGTCGGTGGCCGGCATGGCCAGCGCCATGCCGGTCAGCGAGGGACCCCCGGGTAGGGTCATGGGACGGGCGCAGCCAGGGTGCGCCGCCGTCCTCTCCTACCCGTCCTCCTTTGGCGGGAGGGAGCGGCCAGAGGATCATCCTCCCGCTCCCTCTCAGCCGCCTCCTTCTGCGAGATAACGTTCTCGCAGAAGGAGGCGACCGCCTCCCACGCCCTGTCGCTGCGGAGCATGGCCTCCACCATATGCTCTATATACCTGAATCTAATCCATAATTTCGGTACTTGGCTTGATTTCCCTAGTTTACTATATAACTTATTTGTTTTTTATTATTTTAATATGTTCAGTGTATATGGTTTATAGAAGTTCTCAGGGGTGTCCGTCAATAATATTCGTTTCTACAGTAATTTATATATAATTTCGAATCTAGGAAACAATTTTTCATGATTATTGGTCTTTAGGCCAAACATGTATGGAAGCTGAGCAATCTCCTTTTTTGGTCAACTTCAACGATCGTAGAACGGACTGCACGTTTTACTCGAATCGATGTGCCTTTCTAGGCAAATAACATCACATAACACTATCTTGTTTCTGATGTCAGAGCTTTAGGTACTAAGCAGAGGAACTGCAAAAAAGGAAAGGTGACAATGGTTTGCACTAGCGGCGTGAAGCTGGACTCTATACTTAAAAGTATAATACTGAAAATCAGGTGGTCTGACAAGGGCATATCCATCGACACCACCTGATTTTGAGTACCTTTAACAAAAAGGGAAGTCGCAGCCCACCAGTGGGATGTCGAACGACTATGAAGGCGATTTGACAATCACGATCGTGTCCAACATCCGGTTGTATTGTCCTGAGCTATGATAATTATTATTGGTTTATAATAAGAAGTCAATAAAACCACGTTGGCGATATGTCACGGTAGCCGCTTATATTAACAGAAGAATTAAGGCGATGTCTTTAGCGGACAAAAAAATAATGAACACATAGCGCAGTGCGCACAAAAAAGCTTATAAACGTAACGTACTCACATTGTTAGGGTAAATAAATCTGTTATTTCGAATTCCTTGTATTTTTTTGATTCCAGTTCCTGATTACTGTTTTTTGTTTATGTATTTTCTTGTAAAGTCTTTGTCATGCCTATTGCGGTGTTTATTTAGGAGTAGTGTAGGTACTTATTAACTAGGCAGGGTAAATTTAATGAGCCTTTTTATCAACTCAAGCAACTGCATATAAAATGTTTGAAATGTTCATATTGTCTACAACATTATACTCACTACGGTTATATAAAAAACAAACGTTTGGTTGGTCATTTACAGCATTGGTGTCAAATGGTACAAAAGATTTTCCTCCGAAAAAAGTTTAAATATGGAACAAACTTTTATTTTTATTTTCAGCAGATTCAAACTTATGGCACTGAGAAGTTGGCGCAAGTCGCGGCGCAGTAAATAAAACGTAGGATGATAAGGGCACGCGCAGGATGCGATTGAACTGAAACCTCGTTGGAAAGATTGCTACCTGCGCAATTTGTCACTTTTTGGCACCGCGGTGCCACACAGTACAAAAGATTTATCTGGACAAAATGTTTGAATGTTGAACATACTTATTTTTAAAAATTTCAGCAGATTCAAATTTCTGGTAGCTGAAAAGTTGCGCAAGTCGTGGCGCAATAACCAACCCGTAGGACGATGAGGACGCGCGCAAGATGTGAATGAACTGAAACCTAGTTGGAAAAATTGCTCTGTGCACTATTTGTCACTATTTGAGAATTATTTTATGGCATTCTTAAAATAATGGAATTCCATGGCCCAGTATGCTGGGCAGTGGGCGGGACACGTACCTATCAAGAAGAACCGATGGCCGTTGGGGTGGAAAGGTTTTAGAATACGACCACGTACCGGATTACGCTCAGCGGGCAGGCCCCTTACAAGATGGACCGACGATCCTGTGAAGGTCGCGGGAAGCCGATGGATACGAGTGGCGCAAGACCGATCGATGTGGAGACCCTTGGGGGAGGCCTATGCTCAGCAATGGGCATTATACGGCTGACATGATGATGATATGTTGGGCGCAGGTACACATTTTTTCCACTTGGACGACGGAAGAATCGTCGCCTTAACAGTGCCGGTAGCGCTGATTGTTAGGGCGAGGCACGTTCACTGGTGCATTCCCCCCGTGCCTATTTAACAATTTATTACGAACTAATTCAACTTGTTTGCTTACTTCTAATTGTAAGTACCTGTGCGTAATAATCTCCAGTCCATTTCCTCATTATTAAACAGGTCATGTTCTTTTAGGATCGGTCGTATAGATCGAGCGACTTGCATGTCCGTACTACGAAAATCTTTGCTTTTATATTTAAGTATAGAAGGCACTTGGCAGGTAAATGAATTTACTCCATTTTATATTTTATAAGTTTTTGAAAAATTTTACATTTCTCAAATCTCAATATTTATATATTATTTTAATTAAATATACTTGTTTAAAGTTGAGTAACATTTTAAGGTAGGTAGGTAGTTAAAGCATTTAACTATACAATTGCCTTAAATTAGAATTGCCCTAAGAAAATCTTACATATTCAATAAACTAATTAGTTAATAGTAGGGGTTTAGAGCAGGAACCAATTATACTCTTATGACTTATTTGCTTGTATAAAATATATTGTACTAATAAACTGTGCTATTGTTGGCATTTCAACTACCATGTATGGAAGACATATACCTATTTGGTTATGTCTAGTCTAAATCTTTATTATCTTTTGGAAATAAAAGGTCAAACATAGCTAATAAATGGTTTCCGCAAATATCATGTACTATTGCCTTTTTTACTCGTTACTATAATACGTAGTGTCTTATTTTGTATAGATAAATAGTACAGTGTGATAGAAAATGATAAAACAATAAGAATACGTTTAAATTTATTTATCTAAAGGAAAACAAGAGAAACTAAGTACCTAATATAGAAATGTGTCGACTAGACTCATAAAATGCCGTCGAAGGTAATACATGTCATGTAATTCAAACCAAGTGCAATATGCGTACAATATTACTCACCTAAAGAACAATTCATCAAATCTAAAAGTAGTGACATTATTGCTGATAGATTACGAGAACGCTGTACGACCTTCTCATATCGAAACATTATGAGTAAACATAATTGAAAAAAAAAACACTGGCCAAGTGCGAGTCGTACTCGCGCTCGAAGGGTTCCGTTCCATTATCTATACAACATTTGACACTATATTATAATACAAACAAAAAACGGTAAAAATCACGCCTTGTCAATAGGAGCCCCCTAAAATATACATTTTATTTGAATTGTTCATTTTTAAAGTGAATGTATAATTAAATATTCTGTGAATATTCCAAGCTTTTACCTGTTGCAGTTATCAATATCGAGCAAAAACCAGCAATAAAATCACATTTTTTGTACGGGAGCCCCACTATTTTTTTTTCTGTTTTTTGTTTTTGTTGTTTTAGCGGCGACAGAAATACATCATCCGTGTCAATTATCTAGTTATCACAGTTCATAAGATACAGCCTGGTGATAGACAGATAGACTGACGATCAGTGGAGTCTTAGTAATAGGATTCAGTTTTTACCCTTTGGGTACGGAACCCTAAAAGAGCTATCTACGTATGTATATCAATGACACATTGGGACAGAAGTGGTAAGTTAACATTCGATTAATGTAAATTAAGTGCAATAAAATTATTGTTAGTTTACAAAGTGTAGTTTATTGATTGAATGTTTAGCTACTATCTAATTATATATATAAATAACAATTTTCTCCTGACCAGGAAAGAATGGTACAATTAGTTTATAGTACCGTCGTCAAGATGAAATAACTTTTATATTGAAATCTAAAGATAAAAATATTACAAAAAAAAACCACGGGGACCCGTACTCTCCACTACCCGGGCGGATGCACTGATTATGCTACCGCGATTCTACTGGCCGTATCGAGTATTTTCGAGTATTTCTTGAGCTGCACGGACCATTTCTTTCATATTAAAAATTAAAAATATTAAAAATTATATTTATGTAAATCCAATTCAACGAGCTCTAGATAATATTATGTCACAAACTGGTGTAAAAAAGAAAAAAATATCTCCCTTTTCCATGTACTTATGGGAAAAAAAATTTAATTGAATTACGCCTTGGGCAGCCATCCTACATAAGACCACCAAAATTTTAGTTCTGTAACTCATTCCATTTAAGATGTAAAGAACCATGATCTGCAGAGAGACAGGCGACAAAGTGACAGCAATAGGGTTCCGTTTTTAACGTTTGGGTACGGAACCCTAAAAAAACAACTTCCGGCTTCTACGACTGTACTTTACATCTCAAAAATTATTTAATTAGTGAAATCCGTATCGATCATTACACCTTTTGACGCAATGACACGTGTCAATATTAATTAATATGTTGTTTAATTATATGATTACAGTCATTAAGCGGATCTATTGACGTAGGTAGTAGTTTATTTTCAAAGTCAATTATCATTAAACAAAAAAAAAACATTTTGCCGCGTGTTGCGCTGTTGTAATAAACACATGTCAACGACCATTTTTAATTCGCTATCACATTTATTAGCATTAATTTATTGCTAAATTATAAATTAAATCGGTCAATGGGTTAATGATAGATGCTAAATCAAAGGTGCTCAAACTTCTATTCACAATCGATAACTTTAAGACTTAATTATTTTCTTGCGCCCCCGAAGTTGTTGACTTTGCAATATTTTAAAAACAAAATAATTAAAAATTAAGTATTGTGAAGCAGGTCAGGAGTACTATTATTTATTTATTGAATTATAGGCGAGCTTTATTTTGCTGATATGCCTATTATTGCCTATATCATGGAAGCAAGTATTACTTCCCTATGGATAGAATTGCGATATTGGGACATGACCTTCTACGCAGGTTCAGTGTGGATTGGTGTATGCTAAGGATTGCAAATGCTGCCAGGATCAACTGCCTAATGTGCCTTTTGAAGTGTGGATGAGCTCGATATAGTAAATGTTTGGACATCCATCCTTTGACCGGCAATTGCGAAAGTTGCCGAACTTCTTTTTAAGAGAGGTAGATAGAGCACAGCGCACCGCTCAAATTGGAGCGCCGCCTGAGGAAGTATCCTCCACCTAAAAAAAAAACACAGTAAAATTACACTTAAACTAAACCATTTGGTGGTGTTGTGTTTATAGGTGGGTAAGGTTCTATGGGGTAAGGTCAGGGTAGGCAACGCAATAATGGCTTCTAACATAAACAAAAACTTACACGATCGAGGACCGAACGTGCTAAAGCTTACAACTTGTGCCATCGAGCTTCCTCCAAACATGAAGTATTATGCCGTTTCAAAATTTACACATTTATTTGATTCCCTCAACACCTCTTAAATTAATTCAATACCCACAAGGGGGCTTTATCGTCCACTTTGAGAAAGACTGTGCTTCATAGTATATGCAAAACAACTTTAGCTCAATAAAATATATTTATTTAATATTTCGGCGCCAACGACCTCTTTCGCATCTAGATATATATCTAGGCATTCAGAACTTCTAGCAATAAAATTATGAAAACAATATAAAGTTTTTCTACAGAAAGAAAAACAGCAGAATAAAACAGCTGGACTGATTATGAAACAGCATGAAATATACCTACTAGATGATTGTAATAAACCGTTGCGTTTCGAGTTATTGACATCTAAAGTTTCATCACATCATGGTCACTTTATTTGAAGTGAAATAATTTTAACTATGAAGTAATAATGACTCCACCAAAAACATAAATCTGAAATGAGAGCCAAGTTCTTATACTTATGATATACGCCTTGGTTGTTGACTTCGATGACAAAGGAAGAGTAAGCTCTAAAGTTCAACGTAAAAAAATATATTTATAAGTAACAACATAAAATATTTTAAAACAACTTAAAACATAATTTCTTGTTATAACTTAGAATAATATATAGGTAGAGTACGGCCAAGTCCTTGTGGCGGATGGCCGAAATCAAAACTTATTTCAGAAAGAGAAAAATAAACCTTTTTCTTTATATAGGAAGGTGTTAATAAGCCTTTTATATTTCCTATTACTATTTCCGAGTTATTGCAAAATACAACGTTCCATAAGTAAGAAGATTTTACATATCTTCTTCATCTTCATCAGCCTTTTCATGCCCCCACTGCTGGGGCACAGGCCTTCCCTATGAATGGAACAGGGAGATTGGGCCATGACCCACCACGCGGGCCCAGTGCGGATTGGCGGGTGCTAACGTCTGCAGATGCAGCCGGGACCAACGGCTTAACGTGCCTTCCGAAGCACGGAGGAACTCGAGATAGAAGATTTTTGGTCACCCATCCTAAGACCGACCACTGCGAAAGTTGCTTAAGTTCAACGAGCGCAGCCGAACGCGCTAACCTTCTGCGCCATCGAGCTCCTCCTCCTCCTCCTCCTTCTTTACATATCTATTTTATCCTTATTTCATCAGCAGCGTATTAGATATTGTGTGTCCACCCCTTAATAAGGATGTATGTCTTATTCCTTTGTCATTCGTTTCTAGTCTATTAAAAAAGGTTACGGGAGGTTCCTAATTGCCCCTTCTTGTTAAAAAAAAAATTGGTCGTACGTTCAACGTTGCGTCTGTTTGTTATATTAAATCTAAGTGAATCTTTTCATAAACCAATTGTGTATTAGTTCGACATTGTTGAATCCAATAAAACGACCAATACGCCGAGTTCCACCCTTTTATTTACGCCGAAATACGCCTTGGTTCAGCTTCCACATCACAATTCTCAGACGACGCCCCCCTGTCAATATCATAAAAGTGCCAGAAGATCTTGGTTCAATTGTATATTGAAGCCTAAGGTCTGACTTGGGTAGTTCTCATATAAGTACGAATTATTATGACATAACTACCTACCTACCGCGATGGCTAGTTTCTACCAGCAAACCAAAATACTTTATCTTCAAATTCCGTTATTAATTATATGAGTGATGTAGGTACTTACTTATATTTGAAATCCGTTGCAGTGTTGCCAACTCGGATTTTGAAAAAGACGTAGGCCCGATGAGAAAATTACGTAGAATTGGTAAATTTTGCATATGAAAAGTAAGTAGATCTACGTACTTTTTTCTGAGTGAAATGAAGAAGTTATTTGAAACCGAATAAAACGAGAATTTTGTTATACAATTTGTTTAAGAACGGGAGATAGAACAAAGAGTTCTTGGAGAAGTCGCTGCATTGGAAATTTGGAAGCATTTACCATGCTGTGGTAAACATTTACCATCAGACACAGACACTGGTGGGTGCCGATTCCGGATGGTTCTCTAAATTTAAAACTTAATTTAACATCAGTCTCTCCTTTTCATTCTGTATAGAGAATAACAAGGATAAACTGTTGTTAAATGGGCTAGTTGACACTTTTTGGAATTATGTTTTAAATTGTTAATAATTGTTCTATCATTAATTTAGTCAACAAAACCAATAACGGGAACCTTTTCTACAAGATACAAGAGTGTTTAGATACATCTTTATAAGAAATAAACATTTGTATAGTTTTTAAGTAAAGTAACGGAAAATATTCTTCTTTATTCTAGTGCATTAAGTTATTTTACAAATTTGAAAAAAATTAAGAAAATATGTAGATTCTGGGACTGAAGTTAGTAGGTTTCCAGAAAAGGCCTAAAATACGTAGATCTACGTAAAAAGACGTAGAGTTGGCAACACTGATCCGTTGTATCATCACACACAATACAAAATCATATTCAACAGCTGTTACCTGTAATTGTATTTTGCAGCAGGAAATAAATCTATAGATAAAGTCCTACTGTAACATATTGTTAACTACTGTACAATAAACCATTAGTCCTACTGGACTTTATCTATAAATTTATTTCCTGCATATAAGATGACTTTCTTATACCTAGGTTACAAATGTTACAAGAACTGTAATTCGATATGAGAACATAAGTTTTGCCCACGTTGAAACTGATAACCAGACCAGACCCGCCCACGCAATCCTTAGTGATCAACGAACGACCTTGCAAACTTCGTTCAGTAACATTTTGACAAATGTTAAAGATATTGATCTGTCATAATTAACGTCACGCTGTTGATAGAATTTGCTCCCATTAGATCATTATATAGAATCTATGAAATGAAATTAGATAACCGTACTCTCGACAATAATTCGTATGTCTCGCTAGAACTCAAAAACGGGTTGAAACCTGTTTTGTATTTTTTGGTACTAATACACGGGTGGTTCAAGGGTGAAAAAATAGGGAACGGAATTTAGTTACAAAGTTTTTCTTTATTGTGCTTTTAAGAAATAATACATTATAAATAAGTATAAAATTATAGGTAAAATAATATGTATTTTTTGAATTAAAATATTTGTAGCATTATTTTTATTGTAAGCCTTTAACTGCTAGAAGTTTAAATATAAAGAAAATATTACTGGACCGAATGATTTTTTTTTCTAGTAATATTTTCTTTAAATTTGAATATTTGTGACAGTTAGCAGCTCCTGTAATTTTTTCTGACAATTTCACAACTTATTATGGGAATTTAGCACCTAGCTTGTTCTATGGTTTTATTTGCTCCCCACAAAACGAGTATAACAGGTTTTCAAAATAAAAATAAAACAGCGAGTCACTCTCATAATTTTAATTCAATAGTTTAATTTACTGTAGTAATTAAACACAGGCGCCTGCCAGATCATTTTACTCTATGCCGCGTTAAAGTAAAGATACGTTCATAAGAATCATCTTCATCATTATATCAGTCAAGAGATGCCCACTGCTGGAAATAACATAGGCTTCCCCCAAGGAAATCCAAATTAATCAGTCCTGCTTTGCCCGCGTCCAGCGGCTTTCACCAGATCGTTGGTCCGCCTTGTGGGGGGGCATACCATCGCAGCGTTTCCCGGTACGCGGTCGCCACTCGAGGACCTTTCCTTCCCAACGGTCGTCAGTCTTCCATGCAATGTGCCCTGCCCACTGCCACTTAAGGCTCACAATTTTTGGACTATGTCGCCGACCTTAGTGCTATCATTTCTGATTCGATCGCGCGAGCAGAGAGACACCGAGTATAATCCTCTCCATTGGCCTTTGGGTGATTTTGAGCCTTACGAGGCCCAAATTAAGCGGCCACATCTCGTCAGCTAAAAAGTGTTAAGTAGGTATTAATTTCTTTATAACTAAATAAAAGCCTATTTTAGCCATATAACTCAACGGCGAATAAAGTTTATTACTGCTATTTGCGCACGTATAACTATGAAAAAAGCTCTATTTCGTCTGCGGTTGCGTTATACTTAGCGTTGCCGTAAAGCCGTACTAGGTTAGAATTTTACAAAATAAACAACAATGAACCAAATATTTGTTGTCATATAATTATTCCATGTTCAACTGCTACAGTTTTTTAAAAGAAATGTTTATTTTTATATATTGAATGTCAAAAGAAAAATATAATAAAATTAATTATACAAAGAAGTTAGGTAAGTTACACCCTGCTCCATCTCAAATTAAATTCGTTTCCATGATTCTTTATATATTACACTTTAATTAAATATAAAAGAAATTGCACATCTCATTATAAACACCGGCTAACAAATTAAGTGACGAAAAGGTCGACATTAATGTCCATCAAAATCTGTTTTATTGGCAATGAATGTTAGCATTAACGATGTGCTAGCTATTTTATTTTTATAATGGTTTTGAAAAAATTGTTACGTCACATAAATGTGATTCGAAGCCGTCGCGTCTGTCGTTGGTAATGAGTTACATATCCACAGAATTAGGCCTCGGGCCAGTACAATTAACCGGCTAGCTACCGGATCAAAATAGTTTCGAACAATATAAATATTAGATTACATTTATAATTCATAAGGCGAGACGGAACAACGGCCGCTGCTGGCCGCTAGCTACCTCACGGTTTGCCTCCTTGCTTGATTGTTATCAAGTAAAATTTTCATATTAAAAACAAAAGCAAATCGGCCGGTGACTATTAGGAAATAATGCATGCATTTTCTTTCGATTCAGTTTAAAATAATAATTAATGGAGATAACTCCAAAACCAACAAGCTTTCCTTTTTTTTAATAAAAATGACCTTTTGTTAAAATATTTATGGAATCTTTAAAAGATCACTTTGTTGTCCGTTTGTCGGGCGGTCTATCAAGCCCCTTTAACTTGGGAATGGGTGGATATATCGAGGTGAAATTCAAACCATATACTCTACGGTCTACGGTCCCTTAAAGATGTGAAAAAATCAAACTTATAAGTTCACGAAAATAAAAGATACGGTCGTTTTTCTGTCTGTCTGTCAAGACCCGTTATCTCGGGAACGAGTAGAAGTATCGCGTTGTTAAACCCTATACTCACGTCTCCGATTCTTTGAAGATGTGAAAAAATTTAACTTCTCCTAAAAAAGATACGGCTGTTTATGTTGTGCACCCACAAATTCGTACAGACACTTGTATTTTTTTCATTAATTTAATTGCGCAAGTATACCTTTACTTTCGAGTCTGTTGCTTATACATTTACTACAGACTCAGGAAATTGAGATATAAGGACAATTAACACTTAAAAAGTCACAATAAAATACTAGTACTACATCATTCTACAAATGATGTTTCATTACAACTGATTTACAATGAGTCCCAATTATTATTTATTTCAGCAAAAACTGAACGAACAAGAACGGTTAAACGACTTTTCATTTCCATGAATCAGTTTCCTCTGCGCAGGAGTTATCATTATATAATCGACTGTTATCAGTTATTTATCATCTCTTGATTTAAGCCTATTTTATTTTCACGAGGATTCTTATACTCACACGCTATCCTTATTATTCAAATAATTATAAATGAATACAGAATATAAAATTTCCACAGTTAAGTTTTCCAATGTTATGCTTAATTTTTTTTATTTCATTTAGTCGGAATTACATTTTTGTTGTGAGACAAAATTTATTATAGGAAATATAGAAAAAGATGAGAATCTTCCTCATTTTTGTTAGGAGTTCATGCCAGACAATATTGCAAATTCAAAAAAACAAGGGATGGCTCATTCTACTGTGTGTAAGGAAACTCCTTCAGAAACTAGCAACTTATTTATTCAACTCCAAATTATCAGTTCTTATAATAACAATTAGAGACGACACATCCGCGTACTTCAACGGCTATCAGCAGAATACCCCCTTGGTCCCAAACAATAATAGCATATCGAATCTGCTAAATGCTGATTTACCAATCATTTCAAAATATTAAAGTGAAACTTATTACATCGCTACAATTTATTCCAATCATCTTTAGTATGTCGCAAACCATTTTTAACAGTTATTAAAAAATTAGACCTTATCAACAAGCATCGGTGATTAAGTGGTAGAAAGCTCGCCTGATACGTGGGCAGCCCGGGTTAGATTATCAGCCGAGGAAGGACTTTTTTAATATTTTCACTTTTAACAGCCGACGACTTCCTCGAAATATATAAAAAATTTAGGCAATGTAATTAATATATTTTAAAATTTTCACGTCGTTTCCATTTAAGGACGTAATACATATTTTACTAATGTCTAAATATTGAGAGCTATTGAACTCAATAGTATGATTCAATTTTACAGAATCGCTCTTCAGAAGATCTCTTTGTCAAACCATAGCTAATAAATGAAAGTATCAAAAAATTTACTTAATGCTTTAAACTTAATTGAACATAAATTATGCTGCACTAAAGCAATATTTACTTTTGGATCTCAGCCCTTTAACCTTTGCCATTGTAATGGTCAAGATTTTAAAATTAAACGTAGTATGAACTTTATTAACTTTCGCTAATGAGTCTTTTGATCTCTGAACTAAATGTGTAAATATCAGAAGGTTGTTATTGTAATGGTCATGTCAGTTTATTGGCTTTTACTGATCTTCCGCGTATAGTAGAATTGCACCAGTGACTTTTATTTCACATTTTTCTTTGTATACTATTCTTTATTGAAGATGTACCTCCCAACATGATTTTGAAAGGACCGTATCTGAGTAATAATAAGTCTTTTTCTAGAACAAAGAGGAAAAGATAGCACTCAAGTGTTCCTGCTTATAGAATTATGATCCGATTAAAATTTGTGGTTATCCCGAATATGAGTGTCAATGGAATTTGGGTAAACGACTTAGTGTAAACGGAGTCGAGTACACCCGTATTCGGGTAGATTTCCTAGGTCTACCCGACACCGTCTTCCAAATATAAACATTTTGACGACCTCCGTGGCCGAGTGGTTTGTACGCCGGGTTTCATGGTGTCGCCGACTCGAGAGGTCCCGGGTTCAAATCCCGGTGGGGGCAGATGTTTGTGTGATGAACACGAGCATTTGTACTCTAGTCATGGATGTTTAATATGTATTTCTATATAAATATAATTATATATGTACTGTATATGTATTTTATCCGTTACCCTAGCATCCCATAACACAAGCCTTACAGTGCTTACTTTGGGGCTAGGCTAATTGGTGTGAGTGTTGGTAATATTTATTTATTTATTTTTATTGCTTTGGGTGCCCGAATTCGAGTAATGTCTTTCATGCACCCGAATACGGGCTAACGACGAAATATAATTGCGGCATTAGCCAGCCAAACAAAAGAGATGATAGCAAAAAATATTGGTGAACACTTTATTAAATTAAAATTCAACTGTAGCACAGATCAACATTGATCGAAGATTAAAATATACAAAATCACTGTCATTATTGAAAAGCGAAAATAAAGCAAAAATGTGACTTTTACGCCCTGCCGCGGGCTGTATTTAAAACGTGTTTAACATAAAATTATGTCACAATTATGGTCAACGTTAATGATATATGCGTTTGCGGTCCAAGAACCTCTTTTTATTTATGGTTATTATCAATCGGAAGTGAAAAGTGTTTGTAAACAGTGGTCGATTCGATAAAAATATTATTGGATATAAAGACTTTATTAAAGTTTTTGCGCGATTTATTCATTTGAGTGATTTGATTTGTTTTAATGAATTACTCAGTCTAGAGAAATATCCGACGCCCAACTAGTTTTGATTTTGAGCTGGCCCAACAGATGATGCTGAATGGATTTTATTGCGTAAAATTTATGAAGTTTCATGTCTTATTAGTTATGTTCCAAATAGACGTTACTTTCAGATCATCTTGATGCACTTTCGTTCTGATTTTTATCGCATTTATCATGGGGAGTGCTCTAGGGAGTTTATTCGGATCAATTCCAGTTGTAGCTTTCCACTATCGTATATCGCAAAAAAAATCAACTCCATCATCTTGACGCGTTGCTATTTCTTGCCGTTCCTGTGAGGTTCTGTCAAAATCTCATAACATGTACAATAAATTAATTTGCTACGTGTTGTTTAAATGTAATGCTAAAATAGTACTTAATGCAATGCAATGAACAATATATAACGGAAAGCCCTTATATTTCATAGTTTCAATTAAGGATTTTCGACAATTCGAATGACTTGCGAAAACGGTCATTTAGTCCGTAGCCCCTAGGTACTGTATTCAAAGAGTTATCGGAATACTACGCGTCTGAGGTTTTTGATCAATGACGCAGCGGTCTTTAAATGCCATACAAATTCAAGATTACGCAAACGCACTTGGGTTAGTTGGGGACTCACATTCGTTGCTATGTTCAAAATTTAAAATCTTTAATACCAAAGTCGTGCTGACTGTTACAAGAGTGACGCACTATGAATTCTACGTGCTCTGTGTTCGTGCGTCATTGAATTTTCATCTAGAGTAAGTAAGGCACAAAAAGTGGAGCAAAATAATAGATATATGGTAAAAAAATTGGTACCTACATTTAAAAATAAAAGGCAGGACGTAGCGGATTTTCCGCATGAATCGGATGTATTTAGCCTCCGCCTTACAGAAAATGACAGGAAAACAATATTACCTTTTGGCAGTGTTGTGAGTCTGTTGGTAAGTGTGGTTATAGAGCTTCACCCACAGAGGTCAGAAGGGCCTTGTGGGCGGGGCAGACGTGCCACGAGATTACTATATACCTCGTATCATGTATAAAGACTGCTATAACTCAAACGTTAGAGTCCTCATACGTTGGCAACCCCGCGGCGTGTCCTCGCCACCCGCGACAACATACCACGAGGTATGTAGTCGCGGGTTGTTTCTAAAGGTACGGTCCCACGAGGACCGCACCTTTAGAAATCACCTTGCTGGTGCGCGTGCCAGTTAGAAATCGGGTGCCGTATCATCACCCCCACTCTTGGTGCTCATTGGGGACACTGCGGTCCTCCACAATGCGGATCGGGTGACCGGTGCAGGAGTATTGTCTGGTTTTTACTGTGGGTAAGGCCCTGCTCATATTATCGTATGGGTTGGATTTGATGAATAGGGAGATGTCCCAAATATTTTCTTCTTGCTCCCTCGGTGGCTGAAGGATGTGAAAGGACATTTTTCAGAAACAAAAAAGGTCGCAGTCTTAGATAAATTCTTTTTTTTTATAGCGAGGTAGGCAAATGACTCTACCCCACCTGATGTAAGTGGTAATAAAGTCCAAACGCGAAGATAGCTGGTACAGCAGTTATAAACTGCTACACCAGCCATCCTCGTCTTGCCGGCCTACAAATACTTCTTCACGTCTCTCTTTTTTAAAGGACCCCAGATTGTAGGAAGGAAGAAACACGTGCGCGGGCAAAGAATTCCACTTACGAATAGTACAAGAAAGAAATGAATCACCAAATTTCTTTGTTTGTGTAGGAATAGTGGCCACAGTAAGTCGGTGGCAACGGTGTCCTGTCGATCGCAGGGTGACCTATAATTTATATAAGTTCGCAGAAGGGTCACAGTTATTAAAACAGTTCAATATCTTTGTCTATTTCCAACAAATATAAACATAATATTCTACCTATAAAATGCAGACCTAACCTAATGAATTGAACTGTACCGACATTCCTGGTACATTCGACACCTGAGCCTTTCACTCGGCAAAGGTCTGGCTTTATATAGTAACGAACCGATTCTCGGAATTGTTCTACTTCATACAATGAAGATTAGCATAAAACTTCAAACAAAAATAATCTTTATTATAAGGATGCAAAAATGTTCAAGGACAACTGTTTCAGTTGGTTTGAATATTAAAATCTTAGTACGGACATGTGTCGGTTTTTAAAATAAAACAAAGAACTCCATACACACGTACTATTATTACATTATTTCCATCAACTTCATTGCACTATTCAGAAATTTCAAATAAGTACCTACTTACATATATGCTGAATCAGATATTATTTTTATTACCCGCTTGAATAATATTTGTTCATATTTCATTCATAGTAAGAAAGATTGATTTTTCATATCTTTTAATATACTATAAAAAATCTTGATCTTTGACTCGCTTCTTTTTGCTAGACGTGAAGAAGTAACAAACACACACACTCACAAACTTTCGCCTTAATAATATTAGTGTGATATACTATTCTGCATTTTTGCGGGGGTGTAATTTGCACAAAAATGCAGTTGAACTTACATGTAACTACGACACTTACACACATAAAAAAATACACAATGCACCACAAAATCTTGGACAGATGTATCGTTTGTATGCCCGTTAATCTGACAGAGGGGAAAGCTGTATTATGTATATCTACTCCCCTCATGACCGCATCGGTCGTTTGCACTATGCTTTGAATATACTGAATTCATTAATCTTTTCTGGGTGTGTAGTATTCTGATTCATCTAAATCTCTTTAATATAATTAAATTGTAAAATGCAGTTTACATTAATATCTTAGAATTTTCTACGCCCAAGGTCAAGTGTTACCAAATCGATAAGCCTGTTACACATAAAGTATAAAGGTATAAGTCCTTATAAGTTTTAGTCAAAGGGATAGGATATGATGTTATTAAGATAGGTAATAAATAATTTATTATTTTACTAACTACAACTTTTAAACTATAAGTTAAAAAGTATGTACTTAGTAACTTAAAATATTGTACACTTATTTAGCATAATAAAAGATTATTATTATTATTATTTTCCTTCAAATCAAATCATCATTTATTCGTTGTCGTCGGTAACAATAAGTTATTAAAATTGATATTAAGTGCCTCCATTAAATTTGTTATTATTACTGATATTAATATCATATTGAGTACAGTAAAATCATATTGCCGCCGTGGAGCCCCGGCGAGGCCAGGAAGCTGCTGGGGGCGAAGCCGTGGTAGACTCCCTAAACGGGGACCCCGCGGCTTCACGCTAAGCAGTGTAGAGGTATTCGCAGGACTTTTTTAGCGGATATTATACCGTAAAGCGCCCGTAAGAGTTGCGGGGTCCTAAGTGGGTAGCCACTGGGGGGTCCGTAAGACTTGCGGGAGCCAGGTGTGAGGTCCGTTCGGCGGTGTGCCGGCCCCTGTAAGAACAGGCGCCGTCGTCTGTAAAAAGATTTTTTACCTGCTTTAAAAAAAAAAAGAAAAAAAAGGAGCCATTTCAACAAAACTTTTTTTCATGAGAGCTGCTCTTCCTCTTACTTTAAAAAGATCTGGATTACTTTTAACTAAAACACACCATCGAACATATAGAGACATGGCAATATCAACAACTTAAGGGATCTAAAATATGGTATGTTGAGGGCTTCAATCCACAAATAGCTCTCGCACATGGTCTTTTCCGAATTTTTTTCTTATTTGCTTTTTTATAATTAGATAGTGTCACTATAGACTATACTAGAAGTTTTTCATTATTATCATCACACTAACTACTAGGATACTGCTGGGAGACCAGGCCTTCGTTAGACGGATGGAAAAGGATGTGTATGCCTGACACCACCACCGCGTTACACGTCGCCGTCCTGTACGTGTCAATTATGTTTATACTCACATAATTTTATTTACTCACATTTAATTTATCATTTGATTTATATCTGTATAAGACTTAAAACTATTAAGGGGTTACACGCGATCGCAAGGACAAAAAAAGCGTTTCTTTTATTTTATTTTCTGAATAGGGATTTCATTTGACAAATAAAAGGGTGTTTAATGTAAATTTCTACTTCAATTGGGTGCATTTAATTTTTAAATATATTAATTTACACTGCTCTCTGGCGGCGGGCACACTAGGCGATCTCCTGGAGGACCAGCAATAGGAGGTGTCTGTTGGTGAGCAAAATATCTTTGGTTAGGATAATCTGTAATTACAAAAACCATTAGATTCTATTAATGGATGAATAAAGTTAGGTATTCATTGTAGGAATAGGCAAAATTTTTACTATTGACAAAATGGTAGCTCTAAATTGTGTTCGTTAAATTGTTTTTAAAAATAGAAATAATTATCACGTATCTTATTCCTTCGATCAATCCCGGAAGTATATATCTGAGAAGGTTCTGTTAAAATTTCAGACCGATCGGTTGAGCCGTTTTTGAGAAATTGTGCTCATGGACATTGAAAATACCGTTTTGAGAAAAACATATTCAAAATTTCAAAAGGCGTTTACACATACTTACATGGAGTCATCTTGTACTTACGTGCATCTCCAAGTATACTTGCCAGATTAATTTGAAATTTTCAAAGAATATAATCAAATATTATGTACATTATGAAAATGCAATGAAAAAACAATATTTTTGAACTTTTTAACTGCGTATAACCCCTTAAAGCTTTATCTACAGAAAGTGCATTTCATGATGGTTAAAATTTATTCTAAAGTACTGTCAACATTCTTTGTAATCAAACAAAAATACAATGCTAACGATTTGCTAATTCTTGAAAAAAGTTGAGATTTATCTTTCTTTTTTATAAAATGAGGATGAGAATACGGAACCCTAATAAAAAGAATGAACCTTTTCCTTTAAGTACTTTTGCATGAGTTTATTCTGTTAAAATACGAATGAGTACCCCAACTCTGCTTAAGTGTATACAGAATTTTACATGTCCCCTAGTCTACCAGATACGGTTGTGTAATTTTGTCTCGTCTAAAGGTCAATCCGGAGCACGGCTCGGAGACACAGTCCGTAAACAGCCGTGAACTTTCCTCGATTCCAGTGGTTTCCGATTCACATGAGCGCCGTTTTTGTCCTGACTTTAAACTCATCAGGTCACGAAGATCAGATAAATCGGGCAAATACGCGGAATAATTATCGTCATACTCCAACATCAGTTCTAAAGAATGATATGCCTAGTTCGTTTATATTATTTCATTTAAAGTTTTCCTTTTCATTGAGAATAGCGATCCACTACGGATTTGCTCGGGAGAAATTAGTTTTGAAGCGATATATTTGTAGCCTATGTCATTCATATTTTCAAATACAGGTCCTATGTCATTCATATTTCTGTACTAATAAAGAAGTGGAAAATTAATAGATTTCTTTTCTTTATATTTAAACATCTAGCAGTTAAATGATAAAAAAATAAAAATCTAGAAGTTGTATGATGAAAGATTCGAGAATAATTGTTTTTTTTTTATCTGTAATTTAAAATCTAATAGCGTACAGTCTCATTAAACGATTTTTTGATTTCAATACATCTCAAGTATTAAGATAGTTCAGGACAAATGCAATAAAATTATTGCCAGAACTAGAAAATAGATACACTATACATTAAAATATGCTACGGTTACAGGGCTATGTTTTATTAACGCGGTGTATTTTGTTTGCGTCTATTAATATAAGTGCGTATATGGCACCAATGTAAATGGCATTTAAAAACTGTTGTCTAACAACTTGCGTGTTTCAATGAGGAACAATAACATTTTAATATCTTGACAAGAGACGACAACTGACAGTCGACTGGTCAAACTCGATCGTGACCAACGGACAGTCATGTATAAATTCGATTGTTCTAAAATTTCGATACAATATAAATTTTACTTCTTTCATTGACTCAGGCAATTGTTTCATTAATTTAAGGACCTGATCCATTTTTTTGGTGACAGATCTATGATGTTCAATATCAATGTATATACCTGTTTGTATATGAATTACTTTTTTTTGAAACAGACCTTATATTCACTCTGTCGTGAAAAGTGATAAATCTTCATTTTAAGATATACATTATCATTAATTTTATGATTAATAATTAGGGACCATATTGATTACTATGATGACTAAATTATTTCTTGGATATAGATTTTATTTTTAAGGTGTTGCAGATATATAGATACTATTATATAAAGAGAGAAAAGCATACACTGACAGATTGACTGACACATCAACGACCAGCCGAAATGTCTTGACCTATAATGATGATATTTTGACAATAGGTTCCTATTATTGCTTAGACATGTAATAAGATGGGATTTTGATGTTTGGCCTCTTAAGTGTGAAATTTGTAAAAAATCGTTTGTTAGTAAAATCTTACCCCTTAGATCTATTGACTGCAATTATAGCATAAACATTATTTAATAGATGTACAATGAACCTGTTACATCAATTTTTTACAACTACCCTCAAAAAATTACAAAATTTCGTGTCAAGGTTTGTATGGGAGATCATCCAAAAGTGTACAGGATTGATTTAAATTTTGCACACCTACTCTGAATAAAATAAAAATGCTACCTGTGTTTTCATTTTCAAAACTACCCTCATAAAACGAAGATATAGCATGTTGAAGTTTTAAATAGTGCGTCAACGCACGCTTACACTTTTGGTCGTAGAGACATGATATTTAGTAAATAGGTATTAGGGGAGAGGGAGGCACATTATAGTCCAGTCAACAAGTTCAAAAACGTGAAAAATAGAGATAAAGCTCCTAAAAATATAAGCAATAGCTCATTGGATTCGGAACGACCTCTAGAAAAATGAGTTTTGAGGATTTTACTGCACGTAAAAAATTGCAATTGTTATTAACAAAATAAGATGAAAAAAAAGAGGTATTTACGTTTTTGTTAATAACTCATAAACTATTAATATTTACGATATTTGGAAAAAGGTCCTTAAAGAGGAGGAAATTTCCGAAAAAAAAAGTCCCAGCTCCCGGAACTCTACCTCTATTATTTATAATTTTAATTTAACGCTGAAAATAGGGCTCCTCGCAGCCATTACGGCATGGGCGCACTGCCGTTAAAGACAGTTTCTTACATAAAATTATTTTTTTATAGTAACAAATATGAATTTAAAAATTTAAATTAATTATGGTGTCATCCAGATACTTGAAAGAATATATTCCCGTTGGAAAAAAATTTTTAAATTAATTTTTCAAAAAGTTATGCAATTGTTAATTAACGAATTTTTTTCCTATCTCCGTTTTCATAAATGACGACATAAAAATTTAAATAATAAACCTATAAATTTTTAGCTCTGTGGAGCTCTTCTTATATATATACTTAACAAGATCCCGCGATAAAAGTTTATTAAAGTTAATTATTTTGTTTATAACAATTTTTTAAAGTTAACAAAAAATGAAAAGTCTAAGAAATGTTATTAAAAATTTTTTTTTACGTGCAGTAAAATCCTCAAAACTCATTTTTCTAGAGGTCATTCCGAATCCAATGAGCTATTGCTCATATTTTTAGGAGCTTTATCTCTATTTTTCACGTTTTTGAACTTGTTGACTGGACTATTAGCACATTTTTCGTATTTGGACTAATAAAAAATCAACTGTAAAGAGAAATTGAAAAAACATAGTTAGCTTACTTACTCCTTTGTTAATATAAAAATGATGAAACGTTTGAATTTGCTGAAAACGTTAAAGAGAAATAATGTGTTTTGACGTGACAACGTCTTAAATTAGGTTGCGGCTGGGAGTCACTTATGAAAAAGTGTAACGCTCGGTAACGTTACGATGAGTTTAAGTTTACATGTACAATGTTTTAGTAAACAAAATATATTTCTATAGTTAAAATTTGTGCAATTCTTATTTTCATTCAATTCCTTGTTCCTATTGTGCAATTTAATTATATTCATATCAATAAATATTCTACCGAGAAAAAGACGTTGTCACGTAAAATCTTCGCCCGTAAAACCGACTTTACAGGCAACCATTTTTTTTTAAACACAAATTTGTTCAAATCTGCCTCCCCTGGGTGCCCCCCATTTGAATCGACATGGGGCAGTTTTGAACAATGGGTTAAAAACTAGAAAAAAGAGAGGATAGAGTAATAATTTGTCTTTATTATAATGATATTTATTGTAATAAAATAAACTTAAATAAACTTCAAAAGTTAAATCTTGCATTACAGTAACAAAAATAAAATAAAAAATGTGTGCGTGTACTAGTGTACACACGTAAGAAGTGAAACTTCTTTATGGCCTTATTTTTCGAAAAATGATCTACATGCAACTTTCCAGAAATTGGTTAAATAAATTTAAATTAGATAAAAGTTTAAACAAAAGGATTTTATTATCATAGACATGAATACAAATTACTGCCTATGAAACTGTTATGATTACACGGCTCAGTAATCTAAGGCACATGTTCCACCTCCGACGATGAACGATAAGCGAGTAGAAACTAGAAACGAATTGGCAGTCCTGAGTTAAAATGCACGCGCACGGCTTTTGACAGCCAAGCCAGCTTAACCGAGCGAGTATCCCTGAGCGAGTATCGCTGAGCGAGTATCGCTGAGCGAGTATCGCTGAGCGAGTATCGCTGAGCGAGTATCGCTGAGCGAGTATCGCTATGCGAGTTTGGCTGAGCGAGTATTGCTGAGCGAGTATCGCTGAGCGAGCATCGCTGAGCGAGTATCGCTGAGCGAGTATCGCTATGCGAGTTTGGCTGAGCGAGTATCGCTGAGCGAGTACCGCTGAGCGAGTACCGCTGAGCGAGTACCGCTGAGCGAGTACCGCTGAGCGAGTACCGCTGAGCGAGTACCGCTGAGCGAGTATCGCTATGCGAGTTTGGCTGAGCGAGTCTTATCTTTAATAACTATTGTCACTCAGCTACAAACGAGTAGAGAGAGTTCTCGCCGGCGACAGTGTGATCATTCAGCTATCAACTATTAATATAAAAAAAGATGGCGCGTAACGGAAAAATGTGACGCGTAACGTCCGAAAAAATGTGACGGTAAATTTTTTTCCAACGCCGATAAAGAAGTTTCACTTCAAATAGTATTTTCATTGTATTGGACTTCCTCCTTGTTAACATAAGTAATCATATTGCACAAGAGTTTTAGTTTATTGTTATTATTATTATACAATACTGCCTCAGACGCAAATTAAACCTTATATCAAACTTTTAAGAAAACATATGAAGTTTGTCCCACGGTCACTTGGAAAATAAAGTATTACAAAAAAATAATGTGAAATAACTGGCAAGCAAAAACAACAAGGTGGGTTGAAAACTAATAAGTACTGCAAAATTTTGTGAAAGAATTAGTTGGAAACCTTTACTCACGTGATAGTAAATCCTTACAACATTTATTTTTATTTTTTACATCATCGGTACAAATACGACGACAGCTTATAAATATTTTTGAAAACGAAACGCGCGCGCTTTATACTTGACATTTGTCACAACCAGTGCTGCCAATATTAAAATGTAGTTACGGCATGAGTTAACATAAAGTTACGTTCAAAAATCAACATGTTCAAATAAATATACTTATATATGAACAGTATATGTAAATTGATTGTTTAAATGATGTAGGAATCAAGCGAGAAAGGATTTTTGAATATTCCGCCGTGAATTAGGTGATATAAGGGTTCAAACTTTGTATGGGAAAAGAAGTTTGGCTAGCTTGGCAGCTTTGAAACTTGGCTTAGATAAACTAAACAGAAAATTAAAAAAATAGTTTTTTTTTAATTTGGTCTCTTCGAAGAGAAATAAGTATAGCAAGTTATCTTGTTATAAATATATTCAGCAAATTTGCTCCAATATGTTATTACTAGCTGCGCTCCGCGGTTTTACCCGCGAAGTTCCCGTTCCCGGATAAAAAGATATTCAACCTATATGCCTAAAATAAACTCTTTGCGTAACAGAAAAATCAGGATAGCCATGCCCATGACCCTATAGATTTAATATACTCGATCTATTTACTTAGAAACTTTTTGCTACGCCGAAAAATCATAGTGGACATGCCCCTGACCAAGTAGATTTTAGATATTCGACTTGTTTTCAGCAGATTTGCTCAGATTTGTTCAAGACTCTATCAGTTAATTGTTATATGTCATATACTCAAAAAGTCTGTCAATCTGTTGTCATCTGTCAAAAGTCACAAAGTCTGTCAGTCTGTTGTGATCTGTCAAATAGTCAAAATATCTTTCAGTTTGTTGTGATTGATCCCTTTAAGAGTAAAAATCTCTGTCAGTCTGTTGTGATTCTTCAGAGTCAAAAAGTCTGTCTGTATATCGTGGCGAGACTACAAGGTTTCTAAAAGGCAATGGAAAAGAATTACATAAGAAATTCAGTCCGGCTACTATCAAAATCTGTATTAATTTATACATGTTCTTTTGTTGGATGCTGATTAATTATGTTTCGATACTATTTAATACATCTTAGTGAAACCAGAACGGGCCGCTAGTTAGTGATAAATCTAAACTTAGGTGACAAAAAATATTGTTACATTAATAAAGCAAGTAATACATCTTATATTTTATATTTTGAAGTAACGCTTTTGCGAATAAGCCTACATGGTCATTTTAAATTGCCTTACAGGGTGCCTATTACTCCAGTTATGAATTAATTAGAAAGGCAATTAAATAATAGCATGGTAATTTAGGTAAGTACTAGGATATTTCTTTGTCTAAATCGTGATTAGTTTTTTCATAGAGCGTGCGGCGCCACACGTAGTCCTTGGATGAATTATATAATCTAAATTTATTTCACGTTTTTTTGTTATCTCCGTAAAAATGAAAGTTAAATCTATTTTTTATCTCACTTAGCTACTTTATTTTGATTCGAATAACTTCAACCAATTTGCTTGAATAACATTTTAATAAAACTTAAAGAAGGTTTACTAGCTTTTTTAAAACTTAGACGCTTACTTTGAAGCTTAACAAAGTAAAATAAACTTGCGATGAGTAATTTCATTATTATTATTGTGGTTTAATTCTCGGCTGAAAAAAGGTACATTTTCCAGTTGTTTTCTTAATAAAAAAAGGGATATGTTTTTCAATTCAGGAAACAACAACTTTAATATAAGCAGGAATTTTTACGTCTACATGCTGATAATATTAATTTTTTGTGATTCGCATTTTGGTGAATGAAGTTAGTTTTTTTTAATTGAACATTGACCTTTACTTCATACCTGAATATTTATGAATCAGTCACAAAAAAACATATAGAACAGAACAATATTATCTAGGTGCCTAAAATAAATAAAACAAGTTTCATCGGTAAAGATTTACTGATTTATTTATTTATTGACATTTCGCATCCTTTTCAGGATGATACGCGAAGCTATTGTGATTAAGAAATATCCTAATTTCAATAGGGAAGATGGTTGGTATATACCACCAGCTTGGGACCCCATTATACAACAGATAAAATCCCAACCCCGAGCACAGACTGCAAGACCAACAGATACTATTATTTCTTTTTGTTTGCATGATCTAACATAAGAGGGAGATAGAAAGCCTCATTGAGTTGTTGTTTCGCCAGTTCTTCTCAAAAATTAAATCAGTCAGTGTATTTATACGGTTGAGAGTTGTTTTATTTAATGAGTTCCTAACAAAATTAGACATTGACATTTCGCACTCGCAAACTATTCAAATTCGATAATGTTGCATGCTAGGGGTGCAGTTAAGTTCGTCTATGTCCTTTATTGGCATATATTTGAAAACAAAATACAGGCATCTATGCTATAAAAGGATATAAGTAAAGGTTTGCCTCTTGAATCAGAGCGCATATCACCTGCCTTTCTGAGAAAGTAACTTTGACTTTACATAAGAACGCAATTAAATAAAACTACTTTTGGTTGGCGCTATCTTTCTGTCGATGAATTATATTCCAGGGCTCCACGAGATGGGTCAAGGCTGTAAGGTGAAGATGTCTGTAGGGGTATATTTGTCATCATATACATGTAAAGGATAATTTTACTACTATGGCGAAATAAAACTTAGGTTTTATGAATCATGATAGGATTAGATGCATTATTTAGTACCGTAAAACTGTACAACTTTGCCCAGATTTGTTATTCCACTTGAAATATTTTTTCAAATATTAATTTGTGATCGTGCTATATCGTTCATAAATGCAATACTCTTCGCAAAGAATTACGATAGTAACAAGAAAATGAATTTGTATGTGCTAAAAATCTCAATATGGACAGCGGGCCAAATATTTATAACTTTTTACAATTATAATTTTTATTATTTTTAAAGCATGTAACTGCTTGATGTTTAAATCTAAAGAAAATATAACTAGAAAAAAATCCACGCGGACCAGGCAGCAGACGGGACTCGAACCCGCACCCTTCGCAATCCGGGCGAATGCACTGACCAATTATGCTACCGCGGCCCTCACGGACCGCGTCGAAATTCTTTCTAGCTATTCTTAAGCTGCAAGGCAGCGCCATCTCTTCGCATTATAGGTAAACCCACAATGTCAAATGAATACTTTTACAAGTATTAAACATTTGAAAGAAGAAATAGCAATTATAGTTATAATTTTTATTATTTTTAAAGCATGTAACTGCTTGATGTTTAAATCTAAAGAAAATATAACTAGAAAAAAATCGAGTTCGAGTCCCGTCTGCTGCCTGGTCCGCGTGGATTTTTTTCTAGTTATATTTTCTTTAACTTTTTACAAGTTTGCCCATTTTGCGGAAACCTACGTAGCTTGAGTATTTTTAACCTTAAAATAATTTAGTTTAAGGACTATTTTTGGAAAATAGTCAATCTGTCATAGGACCTTAATAATAAACATATAAACATTCTTATTACCTATAAAATTTAAGTGGGCAAAGTCGCAAATTTTATTTTCTGATTTTTCATACAAATAAATCGATCAACTAGGGTTGTAACTTTTTATTGTTAATCAGTACAGAGGGGTTCCCAGGTATGTACCTGCGCACTAAGGAGCATTTGCTTTAAAACGTGATTGCTCAACTTTTTATATTAGTTTCAGCAATCACGTTTTAATAATGCAAACAATATATAAGATAAATATAAAACTTGAATAAATATAATAGGAATATTGACTATAAAGACTCATACAAGTGATAGTCCAGTCGGAATAAACATGAGACCTATTCTAAGACACCAGCGCTTAGCCAATTTTTTCCTAGATAGTATAGACCCCCACGAATATGCCCTCCATTTGTCCCCGCTAGAACCCGTGTTTTGTAGCCAGGAAAATTGTTTAAACAAAGAAAAACCGGTTTTTTGAGTTTTTTTGCTTGTAAACGGGGATTTTGAAAATTTTTTTGAATCAAAGTTGTTCATTAGCTTGCCCTCTACAAAATCAGTTCTATGAAAAAATAACGTGAGATTGTTAGTTTAGCAGTAAATTGCAATTATGTCGGTTTTACGTTTGCAACAATTCAACATGTTATAATAAACATTTTGATTTCTAAAGTAGTTTATCCTGTGGGTAAAGCCACTCCCAAGAGAGTCATGTAAAATTTATCGACCTGTGTCGCAAATTTTATCAACAATTCTCAATCTCCGAAAAAAAAGTACTTGCCTGTCCCGTCTTTCCCAGAAGGCGCACAGCGGGGAAAAAATTCAGGTGATTCGATTCACCAAGAATTTTGAGGAATCGATCGAGTAGAAAAAAATCGTTAATAAAAATGTTCGTTTTTGGACGATTTAAATTTTTTTAAAAATTGACGTAGAATTTTTTTTTTTAAACTTATGTATTTTTCTCTCCTCAACTCGAATATACGATTGAAAATTTAAAAAATTCAGTTTATTTATGTACAGAAATTATTTACAAAACTATTAACTAAAATTCGATTACAAGACTGCGTTGTATTCTATATTTCTAATTAAATTAATTTCGTCCTTTTTTCTTCCGGTTCATAATCGGAATTCTCAGGGTATATTAGTATTATATACATATTCAGAATAGTATATTCGAGTTGAGGAGAGAAAAATACATTAGTTTAAAAAAAAATATTCTACGTCAATTTTTAAAAAAAATTTGAATTGTCCAAAAACGAACATTTTTAGTAACGATTTTTTTCTACTCGATCGATTCCTCAAAATTCTTGGTGAATCGAATCACCTGATTTTTTTTTCCCGCTGTGCGCCTTCTGGGAAAGACGGGACAGGCAAGTACTTTTTTTTCGGAGATTGAGAATTGTTGCTAAAGTTTGCGACACAGGTCGATAAATTTTACATGACTCTCTTGGGAGTGGCGTTACCCACATGATAAACTACTTTAGAAATCAAAATGTTTATTATAACATGTTGAATTGTTGCACACGTAAAACCGACATAATTGCAATTTACTGCTAAACTAACAATCTCACGTTATTTTTTCATAGAACTGATTTTGTAGAGGGCAAGCTAATGAACAACTTTGATTCAAAAAAAATTTCAAAATCCCCGTTTACAAGCAAAAAAACTCAAAAAAACCGGTTTTTCTTTGTTTAAACAATTTTCCTGGCTACAAAACACAGGTTCTAGCGGGGACAAATGGAGGGCATGTTCGTGGGGGTCTATACTACCTAGGAAAAAATTGGCTAAGCGCTGGTGTCTTAGAATAGAAGTCGGTCCAAATTATGGCTATTCCGACTGGACTATGATATAAAACTATATTCAATACAAAGCTTTCAAAAATTAACGATATACCTAACACTTTATATCAATAGCAACTCTTATCATATCTAAGTACCTATGTAATAGGGTTTTTTTCTATTATGATCACAAAGCCTAATTTGCAGAACGTCTATAAAGCAAATTGCCTAAAATCAATGTCTAAAATGCAGAATGTCTAGAAGCAAAACGTCTAAAAACATAATATCATCTAGAAAGCAGAAAGCCTATGCCTAAAATCCTTTAGATTAGACGTAGCAGAATGAATATCTTAACTAAGGCCTCGGCGTTTGTTATACTGATCAATAAGCCATAAATAGTTTAGTAAAGCATAATTTCAATATTTTATTTCTACTTTTTAAGCTTCTTTTAGTCATTCTGCGTTTAAGGTGGCTAGCATTAGCAAGCGGTTGGTGGTTGCATTACGTGCGTTTTTATCAATGCGTGGTTTAATAATTACATTACTTACGTAGTTCTAAAGTTACTAATTATTAGTTCTAAATTTACTAGTTATATACATCTAATCTTCTTAGATCAAATTTAAGATTGAGGTGACAACCCTTACGGTGATTGAGATTGCCCACCATCATATTTTCGAATTTAAGAGAGTCTTCGCGTTGGGTGTACGATCATTTATGATTATTTATTACAAACTAACAATGGTTAAAAACTTATTTATTTGCTGTGATAATAAATTAAATTTTACGAAAAGTTTTTCACTCAACTTTTGGCCCGCAAAAAAACACCATCTACTTGGAAACAATCAAATGACTACCAACTCGTTTGAGAGCAGCCGACTGAAGTGCAATAAAGAAAAATCAGATACGTAATATCACGGTAATAATATCATACAGTATTCTATCTTCATACAAACGGTCGGAAAGCGAGTCATACCTACGCCACACGAGTTCGAGGGGCTCTCGGCGGGCACCCAGTCGCGAATGCGCCGCCGCGCCGCGACGACGACCGAACGGTCTGAATTGTTTTTTATGCAGTTAGCCGTGCTTAAACGTGCGTTTTGTATTGTAAATATTTGATTTAATTAAGTAGATACCTACATAATTTAGTATGGAAAAGAACAAACGACGATCAATATCGTACAACAGCACAATTGCTGTTTTTGGTTGCTTGAACTCGTCAATAACACACCCAGAGATATCATTTTTTAAATTACCTGAAATATTGGAAAGGTGTCTTACCTTTATAGAATATTTTTTGTATACCTATCTATTAGTACGTAATTTGTTTCTAATATTTAGATATTTCGGTTTTTCCATCGGGCAAAATATCTGGAATAATATGTAAATAAGTGGTTAGGATAAAAAAAGAGACAAACGAGTAATCTACCTACACTCGCGTTAAAAACAAAACTACATAAAATACTGTAGGCGGGCGGCCGGCCCTACCGCGTGCTAACGCAGCGCTCGGAATAGACATTTATTTTCAAGGACAGGGCGGGGTCACAATACTGTATAGATAATATTACCGTGGTAATATTGCCAGAGACATGTTGAAATTTCTTACATAGGTTAAATAATAGACGCAACTAAAAATGTTGCCGGTTTTTTTAATATTTGTAAGCAAGGTACTTTACCTTGCTGGGCAAAGTTACATTAGTTGGGCAATCTTGTAAGATTTGACGGTATGGAGGTTACTAGGATAAGCGCGCGACTTCGTCCGCGTCATAGTTAGTTTTTTGAGAATCCCACAGGAACCTAATATTGTTCCGGTATAAAAAGTACCTATCCTATATGCCAATCTAGGTGATAAACTATATGCCGAATATACATATATACATGCCGAATTTCATTCAGCCGTTTTGCGTGAAAGATCAACAAACATTCTTTAAAACTTTGGCATTTATAACACTAGCGGCCGATCGCGACTTCATTCGCGTTAACTTTAGTTTTCTGATAATTCTAAAATCCCAAAGTATAAGTCTCAATCCAAGTCATAAACCATATGCTTACTAAATTTCATCGAAATCCATTCATTTGTTTTTGCATGATTGAGTAACAAACATACAAACTTCTACATTTATAATATTAGTAGGATTAGTAGAAATAATTTAGGCATTGTGATTTAAATCAGGGTTAAGTGTTAAATATCGGCAATTGAGTCATTGTCGTGATATTTAATGGAGCAGCCACGCCTCTAACAGCTGCTAGTATTATTATTAAGCGCACGTGGTATAGCAATTATGCATTCAGCGTGTATTAAAAATTTACTATGTATAACACATTTGATATTAAAAAGTAAACATCATTAACAAGTGTATGATTACAACTGGTATCTGGGTGAAGTTAATGTTATTCTAGTGGAAAATACCTTTAGGTATTACTTCATTATCATCAGCCTATTAATGTCCCCACTGCTGGGGCACAGGCCTGCCCTATGGATGGAATAGGGAGATTGGGCCATGACCCACCACGCGGGCCCGGTGCGGATTGGCGGGTGCTAACGACTGCAGATGCAGCCGGGGCCAATGGCTTAACGTGCCTTCCGAAGCACGGACAAACTTGAGAAAGAAGAGTTTTGGTCACCCATCCAATGACCGACCACTGCGAAAGTCGCTTAACTTCAACGATCGCAGCCGAACATGCTAACCATTCACGCCATCGAGAGTAACAAAAAAAAATATTATGACATTTAAGTCTAAACTATGTACAATAACTTAGGTTTTAATACACGCTGAATGCATAATTGCTATACCACGTGCGCTTAATAATAATACTAGCAGCTGTTAGAGGCGTGGCTGCTCCATTAAATATCACGACAATGACTCAATTGCCGATATTTAACACTTAACCCTGATTTAAATCACAATGCCTAAATTATTTCTACTAATCCTACTAATATTATAAATGTAGAAGTTTGTATGTTTGTTACTCAATCATGCAAAAACAAATGAATGGATTTCGATGAAATTTAGTAAGCATATGGTTTATGACTTGGATTGAGACTTATACTTTGGGATTTTAGAATTATCAGAAAACTAAAGTTAACGCGAATGAAGTCGCGATCGGCCGCTAGTGTTATAAATGCCAAAGTTTTAAAGAATGTTTGTTGATCTTTCACGCAAAACGGCTGAATGAATTCGGCATGTATATATGTATATTCGGCATATAGTTTATCACCTAGATTGGCATATAGGATAGGTACTTTTTATACCGGAACAATATTAGGTTCCTGTGGGATTCTCAAAAAACTAACTATGACGCGGACGAAGTCGCGCGCTTATCCTAGTAACCTCCATACCGTCAAATCTTACAAGATTGCCCAACTAATGTAACTTTGCCCAGCAAGGTAAAGTACCTTGCTTACAAATATTAAAAAAACCGGCAACATTTTTAGTTGCGTCTATTATTTAACCTATGTAAGAAATTTCAACATGTCTCTGGCAATATTACCACGGTAATATTATCTATACAGTATTGTGACCCCGCCCTGTCCTTGAAAATAAATGTCTATTCCGAGCGCTGCGTTAGCACGCGGTAGGGCCGGCCGCCCGCCTACAGTATTTTATGTAGTTTTGTTTTTAACGCGAGTGTAGGTAGATTACTCGTTTGTCTCTTTTTTTATCCTAACCACTTATTTACATATTATTCCAGATATTTTGCCCGATGGAAAAACCGAAATATCTAAATATTAGAAACAAATTACGTACTAATAGATAGGTATACAAAAAATATTCTATAAAGGTAAGACACCTTTCCAATATTTCAGGTAATTTAAAAAATGATATCTCTGGGTGTGTTATTGACGAGTTCAAGCAACCAAAAACAGCAATTGTGCTGTTGTACGATATTGATCGTCGTTTGTTCTTTTCCATACTAAATTATGTAGGTATCTACTTAATTAAATCAAATATTTACAATACAAAACGCACGTTTAAGCACGGCTAACTGCATAAAAAACAATTCAGACCGTTCGGTCGTCGTCGCGGCGCGGCGGCGCATTCGCGACTGGGTGCCCGCCGAGAGCCCCTCGAACTCGTGTGGCGTAGGTATGACTCGCTTTCCGACCGTTTGTATGAAGATAGAATACTGTATGATATTATTACCGTGATATTACGTATCTGATTTTTCTTTATTGCACTTCAGTCGGCTGCTCTCAAACGAGTCGGTAGTCATTTGACTGTTTCCAAGTAGGTGGTGTTATTTGCCGGCCAAAAGTTGAGTGAAAAACTTTTCGTAAAATTTAATTTATTATCACAGCAAATAAATAAGTTTTTAACCATTGTTAGTTTGTAATAAATAATCATAAATGATCGTACACCCAACGCGAAGTCTCTCTTAAATTCGAAAATATGATGGTGGGCAATCTCAATAATCGTAAGGGTTGCCACCTCAATCTTAAATTAGATCTAAGAAGATTAGATGTATATAACTAGTAACTTTAGAACTAATAATTAGTAATTTTAGAACTACGTAAGTAATGTAATTATTAAACCACGCATTGATAAAAACGAAAATTTTGTTGCAAAAGTGCAACAAAATTTGCGTAATGCAACCACCAACCGCTTGCTAATGCTAGCCACCTTAAACGCAAAATGACTAAAAGAAGCTTAAGAAGTAGAACTAAAATATTGAAATTATGCTTTACAAAATTATTTATGGCTTATTGATCAGTATAACAAACGCCGAGGCCTTAGTTAAGATATTTATTCATTCTGCTACGTCTAATCTAAAGGATTTTAGGCATAGGCTTTCTGCTTTCTAGATGATATTATGTTTTTAGACGTTTTGCTTCTAGACATTCTGCATTTTAGACATTGATTTTAGGCAATTTGCTTTATAGACGTTCTGCAAATTAGGCTTTGTGATCATAATAGAAAAAAACCCTATTACATAGGTACTTAGATATGATAAGAGTTGCTATTGATATAAAGTGTTAGGTATATCGTTAATTTTTGAAAGCTTTGTATTGAATATAGTTTTATATCATAGTCCAGTCGGAATAGCCATAATTTGGACCGACTTCTATTCTAAGACACCAGCGCTTAGCCAATTTTTTCCTAGGTAGTATAGACCCCCACGAACATGCCCTCCATTTGTCCCCGCTAGAACCTGTGTTTTGTAGCCAGGAAAATTGTTTAAACAAAGAAAAACTGGTTTTTTTGAGTTTTTTTGCTTGTAAACGGGGATTTTGAAATTTTTTTTGAATCAAAGTTGTTCATTAGCTTGCCCTCTACAAAATCAGTTCTATGAAAAAATAACGTGAGATTGTTAGTTTAGCAGTAAATTGCAATTATGTCGGTTTTACGTGTGCAACAATTCAACATGTTATAATAACATTTTGATTTCTAAAGTAGTTTATCATGTGGGTAACGCCACTCCCAAGAGAGTACAGCAGTTCTACCTGCCACACCAGCCAACCTCACACTGCCGGCCTGCATGTTGCTTCTTCACGCCTCTTTTAAAGGATCCCAGGTTGTAAGAGGGAGGGAACACGTGAGCGGGCAGAGCATTCCATTTACGGATAGTGCGACAAAGAAATGAGTCACCAAATTTCTTTGTACGCGTTGGAATTGTGGCCACAGTAAGACGGTGACAACGTAGGCCAGCGCGCGTGGTCCTCTGAAGGAAAGGGGAAGGTGGGATAAGAGAGAATAACTCCTCAGAACACTCGCCGTGGTACAAACGATAGAACGCGCTTAGTGACGCCACGTCACGGCGTAATTGAAGAGGCTCAAGGTGTTTAGTCACCTCCTCATCGCCTATGATGCGGATTGCGCGCCGCTGTAACCTATCCAAAGCATCGAGCAAGTACTTGGCGGAGCCATCCCAGAGGTGCGAGCAATATTCCACGCAGGACCGCACTTGCGTTTTGTACAACAAGCACAGTTGATCGGGCGTGAAAAAACGCCGCACCTTGTTCAGGACTCCGAGTTTGCGTGAAGCTGTTTTGATCACGGTTTCGATGTAGTCCTTTGGATTCAGGTCTGAGCGAACTTCCATACCGAGCATGGAAATGTTGCTCTGCAGCGATAGTGTTGTGCCCTGAAGAGATGGAAGGGGAAGGAATGGCGATGTTTTTGCCGTGAAAGCGCAAGCCTGAGTTTTCTTGGCATTGAACCCAACCAAGTTCCTGGTACCCCATTCGGAGATGTGGTCCAAAGCCTGATTGAGTTCAATGACAAGATTTTGCCGTTTCTCCCTGGTTACTGCCTGCCCAGCCGCTGCTTGTCCGAGATACCCCGCATGCACTATACTATCGTCTGCATAGCAATGAATATTCCCAAGAGGAATCAAGTCATTGATATGCAGCAGAAAGAGAGTGGGGGATAGGACGGAGCCCTGGGGAACGCCGGCATTCACTGACATGAACCGCGAACTGCTACCATCCGTAAGGACACGAATTCTACGCTCATGCAGGAAGTCAGCTACCCAAGAACAGAACTGGGCTGGCAGACCGTATGCCGGAAGCTTGGAGAGAAGGCTTTTGTGCCAGACCCTGTCGAACGCCTTGGCAATGTCAAGGCTGATAGCCAACGACTCGCCACGCTTGTCGATAGCCTCACCCCAGATATGAGTTAAGTACGCTAGAAGATCACCCGTCGATCATTTCGGTCTAAATCCATATTGACGATCATTAATCAGGGAGTGATCCTCCAGGTAGCGGGTCAGATGGTTATTAAGGACCTTTTCTAGAACAAGGGGCTAGGCTAATTGGTGTGAATGTTGCAAAAAAATATTTACTAGCGGGTGCCGCCGGTTTCGTCTTGGTGGAAAAATTGATTTTAAAATACAAACTTCTATTCCCCTTTTAACTGCATTAAAGGATGATTTCTAAAATCAGGGGTTGAAGCGTGAAGAGATAGGAGACAGAAAGACAGACTTTCGCATTAAAAAAATGTATATTTTTATTAACACTCGGGTAACTATTACGTGACGAAGACTAAGACACAAAGCATGAATCACTCTCTGCACTGACACTCCACTCATTTGTCACCGGAAATGGTGCAAGCCGAGGACAGTGTCGATTGATCATTTCACCCACTTCCCGACTTCTGGAGGTCGTCCACATTTGTACTGTACTATACTGAGTACATACCGATACCGGCCAAATGCCGAAAGCTTCAAATGCAATTAGTACCTTTAATAGATGCCATTAAAAGTTAATACGCAGCTTGACAATAACCTGTCGTAGATAGGTATATTTATTAATAAAAAGTTATTGTTATTATCTATTGCTTTCAACCGGATCTAACTACACCCTATATCTATGGATCTAATACTTAATGTTTTTTTTTAAGTTTACTTCATTTTTTCTTTCAAGAGACTTTAATTTTTTCATTGATTTTCTTTCTGCCTTGTCCCCGTTCAGGAAAGAGATTTTCGCCATGTGGGTAATATATACAAAATATAATAATCAAGTATTGTCCTCCTAAAGAAAGTTTGAAACGCAGACTTAAAGATGATATTCAGAAACTTTAACTGAAGTTTAAATCTATCTTAAATTATATATTTTAAGTTAACAATAAAAATAAAAGTATAGGCTTTGCATCAAAGAAATAGATCTACTAGTTTTTTTGCACACTATAATTTATAATGTAAGCGCAACTGCGCAATGAATAATTCGAGTTTGCGATTTCGAGCTCCGAACGCAACTTATTCAAAAATCGAAATATCAGCGATAATTTTCTATGGGCAAACATCATAAACAAGTCTGCAAAAATCAAAACTGCCGGCATTGACAAGCAAACTTAATTTTATTGTACAATTTTACTGCACTTATTATGTGAAGGTTGGTAAACATTTAAAAACATCTATTTGTCTTAGCTGGTTTAACAGTGGTTAAAGTTTGTGAATTTCTTTCAAATTACATTATTAAAAAATACCGTGACAGGATCTGAAGTTAATAAGTAACGGGGCAAATATTAACATAACTTAGGCTCTGTGTCAGTGCAGAGAGTGATTCATGCTTTGTGTCTTAGTCTTCGTCACGTAATAGTTACCCGAGTGTTAATAAAAATATACATTTTTTAATGCGAAAGTCTGTCTTTCTGTCTCCTATCTCTTCACGCTTCAACCCCTGATTTTAGAAATCATCCTTTAATGCAGTTAAAAGGGGAATAGAAGTTTGTATTTTAAAATCAATTTTTCCACCAAGACGAAACCGGCGGCACCCGCTAGTAAATATTTTTTTGCAACATTCACACCAATTAGCCTAGCCCCTTGTTCTAGAAAAGGTCCTTAATAACCATCTGACCCGCTACCTGGAGGATCACTCCCTGATTAATGATCGTCAATATGGATTTAGACCGAAATGATCGACGGGTGATCTTCTAGCGTACTTAACTCATATCTGGGGTGAGGCTATCGACAAGCGTGGCGAGTCGTTGGCTATCAGCCTTGACATTGCCAAGGCGTTCGACAGGGTCTGGCACAAAAGCCTTCTCTCCAAGCTTCCGGCATACGGTCTGCCAGCCCAGTTCTGTTCTTGGGTAGCTGACTTCCTGCATGAGCGTAGAATTCGTGTCCTTACGGATGGTAGCAGTTCGCGGTTCATGTCAGTGAATGCCGGCGTTCCCCAGGGCTCCGTCCTATCCCCCACTCTCTTTCTGCTGCATATCAATGACTTGATTCCTCTTGGGAATATTCATTGCTATGCAGACGATAGTATAGTGCATGCGGGGTATCTCGGACAAGCAGCGGCTGGGCAGGCAGTAACCAGGGAGAAACGGGAAAATCTTGTCATTGAACTCAATCAGGCTTTGGACCACATCTCCGAATGGGGTACCAGGAACTTGGTTGGGTTCAATGCCAAGAAAACTCAGGCTTGCGCTTTCACGGCAAAAACATCGCCATTCCTTCCCCTTCCATCTCTTCAGGGCACAACACTATCGCTGCAGAGCAACATTTCCATGCTCGGTATGGAAGTTCGCTCAGACCTGAATCCAAAGGACTACATCGAAACCGTGATCAAAACAGCTTCACGCAAACTCGGAGTCCTGAACAAGGTGCGGCGTTTTTTCACGCCCGATCAACTGTGCTTGTTGTACAAAACGCAAGTGCGGTCCTGCGTGGAATATTGCTCGCACCTCTGGGATGGCTCCGCCAAGTACTTGCTCGATGCTTTGGATAGGTTACAGCGGCGCGCAATCCGCATCATAGGCGATGAGGAGGTGACTAAACACCTTGAGCCTCTTCAATTACGCCGTGACGTGGCGTCACTAAGCGCGTTCTATCGTTTGTACCACGGCGAGTGTTCTGAGGAGTTATTCTCTCTTATCCCACCTTCCCCTTTCCTTCAGAGGACCACGCGCGCTGGCCTACGTTGTCACCGTCTTACTGTGGCCACAATTCCAACGCGTACAAAGAAATTTGGTGACTCATTTCTTTGTCGCACTATCCGTAAATGGAATGCTCTGCCCGCTCACGTGTTCCCTCCCTCTTACAACCTGGGATAATTTAAAAGAGGCGTGAAGAAGCAACATGCAGGCCGGCAGTGTGAGGTTGGCTGGTGTGGCAGGTAGAACTGCTGTATCAGCTATCTTCGCGTCTGGACTTCACCTTCACTTAACATCAGGTGGGGTGGAGTCATTTGTCGGACCTAACTATAAAAAAAAAAAAAAAAAAAGCCCCAAAGTAAGCATTGCAAAGCATGTGTCTTGTACTAGGGTAACGGAAAAAAATACATACATTGATAAGTATATTTAAAAAAAAAACACTTTTGTGATGGACCACTCTTATGCGTCTTATTCGCAAATCTACTGAATATAGTTACCTACACACAAAATTTCATAAGTAACAGCCATTCCGTTTCGGAGGAGAATTGTTCAAGCACTGTGACACAAGAATTTTGTTTAAACAGCCATGACTTAGGTATACATTTTAATTCTCGTATTCATTTGAACATTTGCCCCACTAGGATTCGAAGCTGTTGAGCAGGCTTCACCTTAAAACCCGACATAGGTACCGCTCCACCGCGGAGGTCGTTAAACCTATAAACCTGTAATATTTTTCGGGTCGGTTTACAGAGTAAGCTTGGAAGTTGCAGAACAGTGACATGTCTCTCTTATTTGGCTTTTCTTGAACCGTGTTGTCCTTATGCTCTGAGGTGTTGTCCGAAAACCATAGAATAGTGACAACTTGATCTGCAACTATTTTCATAGTATGCTTTGTTGTGTTGGATTGATAGGTTTTTACTATCAAGAATAACCATATATACATAGATACATTCATCTATGCATCATACGAGTATATATAATATAGGTAGGTATATTAAATCGAAATAGCTTGAAAAGTAAGAATAAAGAAACGCTCGTTTATAGTTTCCAGAAAAGTTGAAAAGTTTATTTAGCACTTTTCAAAACTTATAATTTTTTTAAACGTCACAAAATACATTATGAAAAAAGTATCACATACCTACTTCTTTATTTCCTATAGGTTTGCCTGAAAAACTTCTTTGTCCGGGAAGAGTGCAGCCCGTATTTTACACGTGCTGTTTTTTTGGGACTCGAGCCTAAAGGGTAAAAACGGAACTCTATTGATGTCACTAGACTGTAAACGGAATGAGTAACAGAATTGAAATTTTGGTATTTTAAGAAGAATGCTTTATTTATTTCAGGTACTTTTTATATTCAATAACAAGGTAGCCGTAAAATTTTAATTTTAAGGTAATTTTTGTAATGTATCTCAAAATTTAAACTAGTTAAGAATGTGAAATTTTGATCCAGGTATGGGTCATCTTAAAATGCTGTATGGACAACAAATACTGCAAACGTCGATTCGATTCGATTCGTAATGAACTTTGTAAGTTGTGACGAAAACAAACAATTGATTTTACGGATATCTAAAAGAGTGAGGACAGACTCACACTTGACCAGCTTTTTTTCTAATTTTGCTATAATAATACAGAATTTAAACTAAAACATCAGTTCAGTGTCAGTTTGTTAACGCCATCTACACTCCTTCCTATTCACTACTTACGGCGGCTTCTAGACAAGAAAAACAAAATAGAATCGACTGCTTCTTTTGCTGCTGTTCAGATTTACGACCATCCAAGTAGTGTTAGATCGAGTATACAGATGGCGTTAGTAGTTTGCTATGCTAACATTAATGGAAAACTTAATTAAGTATGAAAACATAAGTTACGTCGTTTTTCAGCAACAATATTTAAAAATACTGTTTCAAAAATCTTTAAGTAGCTTCTTAGATAAGTTAAACATTTTTAGATTAGATTTTTAAATGGGACGAGTTACAATAGTGGTAAAGAATATTATTAAACAGGTACAAACAGGCAGTAAATGTTATTTTCAAAATTGACATCCAATACAATCATAATCCAATTCATACCTAATCCACATTTAATACACGCAATATCGTATCGTCGTACGTACGGGGGATCTACGATACTGCATATACATATTCGGAATAGATATTTTTAAATATTAGGATTAGATGGAATTGGTGTCGATTTTACCTACCGATCCGACCCATGTCTAGTGAGAAAACATAGGCAGAATCTGCCCAACCAAAAAATCTATGATTCCGACGACGCAGTCATGTAAAGGATGCGAACACGTTTCCCGTTTATAGAGAAAAAATAATTTTGTCTTTATAATATTTCATCATAGAATTTCATCAGCGCGATGCCATGCACTACAGCGCCATCTGTTATCCATACATTTGAAATAAGATTTACATTTAATTTACCAAAATCGTTTAGTTAGTCTATCGTTTTTATATTAGTTTACAGGTTGATTATTTGTTTTTATGTTTTTATTAATTTTATTTTACTCTATTTTTATTTTTATTTGTCGTTAAACAAGTATTTGATATTTATACATAAAATAAATATTACTAACCCGTGTTTCACTTGTATATAAATATATGTTAGATAAATAATTAACTTATAATAACAGCAAACACCGCGAATATGCTGGGAACTAAACCCAGGTCCTTTAACATCATGTGAACTAACAGATTTTTTTACATAAATACCTTTATGTAGGTAACGACACGACACTACCGATGCGAGCCCGAATGACCCAACGAATAATACTTTCATAGGATTTTGAGCGAAATAAATTTCACTGTTTTACTAATAAGCGCAACTGTTAAGGTTTGATGAAAAAAACATTTTTTGCTGACACACGGAATTATTTTCCTTATTTTCTCGAAGTTAAAACTAATTTCCTAATGAACGTGCTATTCGAAGTATTCAATACTCGAAGGTGAATTTTATTATTATCCAGGTTGTTCTGAATTGTTCATTGTTTGTTCTACATTGTTTCAGAGTTTTATTTGAAAATTAGAGGGGCTATCTCCAAATTATCTTTATTTGTCGGACAAAAACACCTTTTTTCGGATAGCCTGTTTGGAAATTCAATATTTTTTAGCTGTTCTAAGTTCTTCTAGTTGTTCCTATCATTGTTCCAAAGTATTAATTGAAAAAACTAAAATTTGAAGCTGCCAGGCAAAAAAAACTTTTTTATAAAAAAAAAGTCGCGCTAGGAATAATAAATAAATCAACTGTAGTTAATGACGATTTTATCAGAATAACCGTGGGCTATATCGTTCCCATTTCATTTAATCATTTTGAATAAAATTAATAGTTATCAGACAAGAAAACATTTACAATATAGGGAATAAACTACTAAGTTAGAAGACCACAGAAAATCCTATTCTCGGCACAAAACTTCTGTATATTGGCATCTATTCATCTAATTATTGGCATTATTTAAAAGTGGGGAAAAGAAATCTACCTAGGTACCTATCATTATAAAAACAAGAAATTTCTATTGGGTGTTATTTAAACGGTTAGCAAGAAATCGTATTTTGGTTAACAAAAAAAAATAATTGGTTAGCCAAAATAGCCAGTTGGGCAGCAACTTATGGTCAGAAAATATTTCTAAATCAACCTTCAATTTATAAAATTCTGAAGAGCGGTATACTTTAGTACAGCTGAAAATGTATAAAAGCTGCAAAGAGTGATCCTATGAAAATTAAACAAAAAAATCAAAATACACAAACAAAACTGCAGTCTTCTGGTTTAAAATATAAAATGTATTAATTACGATTCAATCACATACAAATAGTTATGAAAACAAACATTAAGGCATTTTCTTTGAAACTGTTTCATGTGTTGTTGACTAGTTCGTTAACCTCGAAAATGTGGTTCGGATCTTGAGGAAAGAGGGTACGAGATTATGTGCAACGCAGCGTAAGGGCAGGGAAGTGAAAGCATGCAAATGACGTGAAAATCCACCCGTCACTTCGTTCTAAGCCAAGAGATCAGTAAGCACGTACGACACGACCTTCAGTGCTCAAATACTGTCTCGATCGAGAGAGCGATCGAGCAGAATCGAGGGTCCAAAGTGTTCGTACAATCTCTTGGAAGAAGCCATCTGACAAAGTTGACCACAGCAAGTGGGGAAGTTGTTGCTACAAAGCAGTCAGTCCTGTCGCAAGTGAAACACTTCTACGGCCAGTTGTACGCATCACATGCATCTCGATCCGATCCCACAAATGAGGATTTTAGGGTCACATCAATTAATATTATTACATTAATAAAAATCGAGCATGTGAGCAGTTCACATGCGACAGAAGTGAAACCTACAAAAATGTGAATACGTAAAAGACGTATTTTCCATCCATAGCTCCAATGCAATGTAAAAAGGTCCATCGCTTGTTAAAATATTTCTGAATTGCTTCCTGTTGCTGCAGTCTTGAATATAGTAATCTGTATAAGGTTACTCTTATTGGTTCCAAATATATTTTCATCATCGTAGAAAATGTTTGCATTTCGTACAACCCTGCAGGACTGGAACTGGACATTAGGAACAGGAAGGCAGGCGCCGCAGGTCCTATCTAAGTGGGTCGATAGCGTTGTTTATTAAGTCCACCCCTGTTCGACCTTGTTTTTAACGCCCGCCGTCAGGTCGGATAGACGAACAGAACAGCAACAAAGTCACTTTGGGGTGTGTCTCTGAACACAGCTGGTTCATGACTGCTCATGATTCATAAAAGCGTCATACACATCCTACTCATATTATAAATGAGTAAGTTTGTTAGTCAATCGTAAAGTACATATAGTTTATTAACTTGCATTGAGATATAGGGATTGTTAAAACCCAAAAGTAACGCAAAAATAGTAGCAGACGGTCGCTACTTTTCTTATATCAGCCACCTCAACAGTTTAAGCTTGTAAATAAAAGGAAATAGATGAGAATTAGTTGAATGTTCGATGGAAAAACAAAGAGGAAAGCAGTATAAGATTTTGTCCAAATGTTCAACAGTAGCACCAAATGTTATTACTGAAATTTAATTTTGAAGGAGTTCAAATAGCAGACTTACCTTGCAATAATAATATATAAGTTTATATAGCTAGTAGGTACCTAAGGTACCTACTAATCATAGAAGCTAGGTCACTTAAGGAAGTATACAATACGTTACACGTACGTCATGTTACAGCAGGAATGGAAAAGGTACTTTAACCACATACAGTACAGTGTATAATGTCAGAAGGCCTGAACTAGTGGTAGGAAAATAAATAATAAACTGCATATATGATTACCTATTTAAAAGAGATATGTTATACTTCCAATTTCAATGAAAACTTCGTTTTGAATAAATCGATGAACAAACACCGGCTGCACGCACGAAAAAGTGTTATGAACTCCCCCTCCCCCCTCGAAGCCTAACTCGGGTCCGCATAGAGCAACAGAGGCATGCTTCGGCATAAACGAATCGGAAGAAAAAGCCCCATAAAAATGTCCCGAGGAAAACGGCGAACGACACGTTATCACGTAATATTATCGTCCGTAAAACGACTTTGCAGACAACTTTTTATTGCCTTTTTTTACACACTAAGTTTACTTCTCACGAAGTAATAGGGTTCAGTCTTGCGCAGAGCGAGTAATCAGAAACACCCACAATTGCATAATATTATTTTACATTACTCCGTTCCTGAAAATATCGATCGCTATAATCGAGACCGTACCATTATAGTGAGCGTAGCGAAAGCAACTGAATTGGGTACTACAAATGACAGTGAACTTTCGTATTTTCTATGATGTCTTTACTTCATATTACTTCAGGACGTTAATAACATTGCACGAAGCGTTTTGTTGCTTGTTTACTTCTTACGGAAACATCCTTCTATGAGTTTGCACTAAGGTAGGTAGTTAAGAAAAATGACTCATTGTTTTTGCTATGAATGTATATTAATGACTTCATTTGTTTCTTCATAGTGTCACATTTTATAAGTTTGCACAGTTAATGATATGAATATTGATCAAACAGATGTTCAAACTATTTCAGAACTGGGCCTACATTCTGTAAAATTTTCACGCGCGGATCCGATGCGGTTCCGCGCCAATATGTATGGGAAAACTTACAGAATAGCCCCGCTGCACTTCTTATAAAAAAGCAAGGGACAATTCTGAATTTTGTTTATGCAACTTTCGCATAAGATTTTTATCTAAGATTCTTAATTAACGTCAGACTTTATTAAGTGAAACATTAATTAAATAAATCTAGTAACTTTTACTAGAAAAAAAATGCACTGGATCCGCTTTTGTAATTTAACGCCTGTCAAAATTAAGTTTTGTTTTATTCTATTGCTATTGCAAAAAGTCAGCAACACCGTTAATTAAAGTAAAAACTAACTGAAGTTTCTGAGTGCGGTAAACTGTGCTACTTACTATTGTCACTAGTGCCACTCTATATTCACTCATATTACATTGAGTGACTTTATTAAATGTCTGTCATTATAAGAATGTACGTGAGAACTCCCGATTCGTACCTACTTACCTAATCCATTTCAACCTGAGAAATTGTCAAAGTTTCATTTTATTCTGATTCTAAGTAAGACTGCACTCAGTCAAGGTGATGGCATATTACAATGAGAAATTGCTTGGAGTCATGCGATGATAACATAATTTTGTTCGGAAAACATTTCGAGGTGATTCAATTGGCCAATAGATTATGCAAACACAACTAATGATAGTTTACTGAACCCAAAAATAGTACCTTAGGGTTACCTACACCAATATTCTTAAATAAAATTTCATTTCAATTATGTATTTTAAGTACCTAGTTAACCTGGGAAAACCCGTCCTACAATAAGTATTTACAAGACTTTTCCGTGCAGTTAAAACAAGGAGCTAATTCAATTTTTCATTCAGTCAGTTTTTTTAATTATGTTTTAAGCATTTAACTGCTAGATTTATAAATCTAAAGAAAATTTTACTAGAAATAATTCCACGCAGTCCAGGCAGCAGACGGGATTCAAATCCCACACTTTCCGCCCGGATAGCGCACTAACCAATTATGCTACCGCGACGTTAATGGCCGTGTTGAATTTCTTCTAGTAGTTCTTAAGCTGCCAGGCAGCGCCATCTCCTAGTTTTTTTAAAAGTTCCCTATCAATCCGCAGTGGGCCCGAGTTGTGGTTTATTGCCCGTTATCCTTATTAAGTAGTTTTTTATGGAAGGCCTATGACACAGAAGGGAGCACATTATTAAAAGACGATGTTGAGATCACTGTGTGTTACTGAGTTCGTTCCATTTAGAGTTTGTATGTGTCATCGGCAATCTGTATAATTCAGATATTTTATATAATACCTAGGTAATGTATAGAATACATGGCGTCTAAGCAATGTATGAAATATTATAAGTATTATTTTCCGTTTTTATACTTTGTCTAGGTAATGTAAATAATTCCTAGGGTTTGTATAGAGTTATTTAATTAAATTGATTTTTGTCTGTATTTATTTTAACCAAACCTAACTTAGCCTACCCAATTGGATATAAAATAACGGACTGATTTTATAATTTTTACCGAATGAATAGCCGGGTATTATCTCGAGAAATATGAAAAAAAAAAACACATGACGTATTTTACGATAAACGTCGAATGGGTTAATCATAACGAGTATTTTTTCCTAAAAAACATAGCATTTAAATGAAAGGAACATCATGTTGCTTCTTCCCGCCTCTTTAAAAGTATCCCAGGTTGTAAAAGGGAGGGAACACATGAGCGGGCAGAGCATTCCATTTAAGGAAATGAATCACCAAATTTTCTTTGTACGCGTTGGAATTGTGGCACAGTTAGACGGTGACAATGTAGGCCAGCGCGCGTGGTCGTCTGAAGGAAAGGGGAAGGTGGAATAAGAGAGAATAACTCCTCAGAACTCTCGCCGTGGTACAGACGATAGAACGCGCTTAGTAACGCCTCGTCACGGCGTAATTGAAGAGGCTCGAGGTGTTTAGTCACGTCCTCATCGCCTATGATCCGGATCGCGCGCCGCTGACCTATCCAAAGCATCGAGCAGGTACTTGACTGAGCCATCCCAGAGGTGCAAGCAATATTCCACGCAAGACGGTACCTGCGTCTTATATAACAAGCACAGCTCGGGCGTTAAAAAACGCCGCACCTTGTTCAGGACTCCGAGTTTGTGTGAGGCAGTTTTTATCACATTTTCGATGTAATTTCTTGGATTTCAGTCACAGCGAATTTCTATACCGAGCATGGTGATACTGCTCTCTAGCTCCGGTGTTGTGCCCTGAAGAGAAAGACATGAAAGGAATGGCGAATGGTTTTTGCCGTGAAAGCGCAGATCTGGGTTTTCTTAGCATTGAACTCAACCAATTTCCTGGTACCCCATTCTGAAGTGTGGTCCAAAGCCTGATTGAGTTCAATGACAAGATTCACCAGTTTCTCCTTGGTTACCGCCTGTCCAGCCGCTGCTTATCCGAGATACCCCGCATGCACTGTACGATAAATATGAAAATAATAAACGAATAAAAATAAAATAATAATAAAATAATAAACCAATACGACCCAAGAACCTTCAAAAAAAAAGCGTACTCCTTCCTTAAAGGCCGGCATCACATTTGTGATACTCCTGGTGTTGCAAGTGTCCATGGGTGACGGTGATCACTTACCATCAGGTGAGCCGTCTGCTCGTATGCCCCCTATAACATAAAAAAAAGAACTATCGTCTGCATAGCAATGAATATTCCCAAGAGGAATTAAGTCTTTGATATGCACAGACATGAACCGCGAACTGCTACCATCTGTAAGGACACGAATTCCACGATCATGCAGGTAGTCAACTACCCAAGAACAGAACGTCGAAAAGTTTGCCGGGTCTGAGCGATCCCCCTTTTTGGGCACCGGTTGCACGTTGGCATCTCTCCAAGTAACACTCCAAGTAATACGAGCATTGTTTCAAGCGCGTGAGCAACACCGCTGCACATTTTTTCAGTAGTACTGCGGGGATGCCATCAGGTCCACTAGATTTTTTTTTTTTTTGGAAACCTGTGTGACAGGTTTAAACAGTTTATCCTCTGACATGACTGACTGATCAGAGACATTTTATATCTTTGTATTTTATTTATCTGTTTTTATAATATTTTTATATATATTGTATATATACAATTTATTTATATATTGTAAATGTATATATATGTTTTATATTGTATTCTATTTTTGCTGTATTCCTTTTTTATAGCGTATATTAGCTTTTGTTCCTCTCGATTACCTGCTGCACTATGTTGGCTATATATTCTAAAACTTTATTTCTAGTATTTTTAGTTTTTTTATAACCCAGGTATTTTATTTATTTTAAAACTCTTTTTTATTTCATATTTCATGTTCAATCTACTTAGCTGGTGCCTAATATATGACTTGCAGATTTATTGACAGAAGCCTCTTTGTATGGTGTTTAGCTAGTTTTTGCGTCATAATACCGCATACAACACTGTTGTCCAGTGTTTCCTAACCTTTCCAATACTGCTACCCCAGTAACCTATTAGAAAAAAAATTGTCCCGACTTTAAAATGTTATCAAAACAAACAATAGAAGCAAATTTTAATATGTTTGACGGCGCCTCGGTATTTATCGTTGTTGTGGATCATAGTGAATCGAATGTCACTGTCAGTTCAGTGACAGCTCGATTGACGTAACTCAGTTGGCTGGTCACATAGCGCCCGCGCGTTCACCGATCATAATCGGTTTGCAATAGGGATGATCGATATTCGAAAAACATCGATGTTGACATCGATGTCATAATCGAAAGCCCGACATCGATGTTCGATATTTATCGAAAACCGAACATCGATGTTGGATACCATCGATGATTTAATAATAGAATACTATCAAATGAGTTAATTAAAACAGCCGACGCACGCACAACCGGCACAACAAATTTTTTATCAACAAACGAATGGGAGCGAGAGAGTGAACGTACGAATGAAAGGAACGAACGTGCGCCCTCAATGAATACGCGTTCAAAATAAATTTGATTTGTGGATGCGTTCATAAAAGACATATTTTGTTTCGTAAGTTGTATTGGTCGTGTCGTGCGTGAGGCCGTGAGTTAACATCGATGATAGATGCCGTTAACATCGATGTTACGATATTTTTCGTATAGCAATATCGATGTTAAAACAGCGATGTTTTTGCTTTCAACATCGATGATCATCGAACATCGATGTTCATCGAGCATCCCTAGTTTGCACCCGGTGCATGTGCCACGCTTTCTGCAGAACGTCTTGATTTTATAATTGTGCGTTACGTTAACTTTATAATTGTACTTCGATTTCAAGAATAAGTGAGTGCGTTATTCTTAAATTGTAACAGTGAAATATATCGGTGATTATTCTTTGATATTGGATTATTTCTCCTCGCCCGTTAATCCACGCCACCTCTAAGCACCAATGGAGGGCACCGGCAATCCTGGCAATACCCACGTGCCTACATGTTTATTATTCACAAATTTATTATTATTAATCAAAACAGGCTACATAAAAAAACACAAATTGCAGAATTATTACAATTTTACCTTGTTTCATATTTAAACTATGAATTAATAATAATAAATCATTGTGAAGGTTGGAATTGTTTACCATTTATAAGTTTTTCTTTATGTTAGGTTTAAATAATTTGGAAAATAACAAAATGAGAAAAAGGATTTAACTTCTAATAAATATTAAACTTCTTCAAAATATTTTTTGGGAAAGTATAGACATCAGTCTGACGTTTGGTCTTTCTTTCTGCAATCTTTGTAATGTCATAAAATTTACGTGCTTTTAATTTGCTGCCTTTCGAAGACTAACACCACTTGTAAGCATCAAAATCGCTTCTGCCATATCTTTTTCTCTGTGAAGACTAAAAATCCGTCTTTCTCTTACGCTTTCGCACCATTTTCTTTTAGTACCTTGAAAAAGTACAGTGTCACACAGTGCCCCGTAACACAGTGCCTCAGAGAGGCAAACCAAATTGAAAAATTTGAATGAATATATTAGATTATTTTTACAACAAATAATTCAACGGTAATATGTGCCTATGCTATGCTAAATAAACATTAAAATAAAGAAAATTATCAACATTTACCTCAATACAACAAAAAAAAATGGTTGCCTGTAAAGTCGGTTTTACGGGCGAAGATTTTACGTGACAACGTCTTTTTCTCGGTAGAATATTTATTGATATGAATATAATTAAATTGCACAATAGGAACAAGGAATTGAATGAAAATAAGAATTGCACGAATTTTAACTATAGAAATATATTTTGTTTACTAAAACATTGTACATGTAAACTTAAACTTAACACGAGAGACTCATCGTAACGTTACCGAGCGTTACACTTTTTCATAAGTGACTCCCAGCCGCAACCTAATTTAAGACGTTGTCACGTCAATTACAACAAAACGCCTGGAAAAAAATTAAAAACTTTGAAACGGTTTTTTTGACGTTCAATCATAATTTTTGTTTGTTAATTTTCAAGCGCAGTACAAACTGTGGCAGAAACAACGGTTTAAAGATGGCGGCTTGTGAGCTTGACATACATGTATACCAACATCATAAAACTAATAGAAAGGGACGGAGAAATGTGTATTGTAATATTGTACCCCGTGTAACACTGTGCCCTGCCTTACCCTATATATTAATGGCTTTTTTGCAAGTGTTAGAGCCACATGGGTGCTGAATGTTAATTTATCATCGAAAATGACTCCCAATATTTTTAGCTCTGTGACAGTATTTATAAAAATGTAAATCCCATGTGGATAACCCAATTTATTCGTTAATATCAATGCATTTGTTTTTGAGGGTACGAAATTTAATTTGCCAAGCGAGCTCCAGTCATTTATCTGACCGAGTACAGTGTTGGCCTGGCTTTCAATTTCTTCAGCTGTGTTGCCTGAGAAGAGCAGTATTATATCATCAGCAAATGTTAGACAGTGAGTTCCACTGTGATGTAGTTTTTCTAGTAAAGGGTAGAAGAGGAGGTTCCAAAACATGGGTCCTCCTATTGAACCCTGAACCCTTTGTGGTGTTTTGATTACGTTCGTAGTTTGCATATCTAAGTGTAATTTATCTATTTTGAAAATGACTATCAACTACTCTTCTCAGGTTTGTCGGGCAGTTCATTTAGACCAGTATGCATTTAATTACCGGCCACCATGCTACGTCGAAGACGCCCTCTATGTCTAGTGATATTATGGCAATGATCTGTTTTTGAGCTAGTTTAGCTTTTACCGTGTCCATTAGATCTTGTATCTCCTCTGTGCTATATTGAGGCACAAAGCCGTATTTTTTGGTGTTCATAGCAGGAAGGATGTGGTATCTGATTCTATTTATTATCAGTTTTTCGTATATTTTTCCAAGTACTGGCAGAAGCCCAATTTGTCTGAAAGATTTTGGGTTGGTGTAGTCAGGTTTTCCGGGTTTTCTCAATGTGATTATTATTGCTTTTTTCCATTGCGATGGGAAGAAGGCCAAGTCCAGAAATTTGTTTACCAATGTCAAATACAACTCGGGTTCAGCATTTATAGCAGCCGCGCATATATCTGCTGTTAGACCATCCATACCTGTTGCTTTAGAATCTTTAAATGTGTTTAGGGTGTATGCATGCTCATCTAATGTGAATGGTGGATCTACGGAAGCCCGTAGGATGCGTTATAAGTTCGTGACCAATACGTGCAACGTGCTGGGCATCCGATCTGATGTAAGCTTTCTTACAGGCCTTGGAAGCAAAATTGTAGGCTGCTTTTAGTGAATTAATTCCGGGATCCTTAAGAGTGCTGCCTCCGATCCAAGTACGATATGCCGCTTGCTTACGCGAAACTGCTTCAGTACAGTCGTGATTGAACCAGAGGTTACGTGTGCCTTTAGTGATGAGATTGGAATGAGGAATATAGTATATCGAATATAGTATGACGACCTCCGTGGCTGAGTGGTTTGTACGCCGGGTTTCATGGTGTCGCCGACTCGAGGGTGCCCGTGTTCGAATCCCGGTGGGGGCAGATGTTTGTGTGATGAATACGAGCATTTGTACTCCAGTGTTTATTATGTATTTCTATATAAACATACTTATATGTACAGTATATGTATTCTATCCGTTACCCTAGCATCCCATAACACAAGCCTTACAGTGCTTACTTTGGGGCTAGGCTAATTGGTGTGAGTGTTGGAAATATATATTATTTATATTATTATTCCATACCTCCGGCGGATCCGGCGATTTAAAACCGTTGGAGGCGGAGACTTGGCCTAAGGCGCTATGGTAGATATCAGGCAGTGATCCGAAGAGCCCAGGGGAGCTCTTACCACAACCTGATAGCCCTGTGGATGGGTCGTGAGCAGAAGGTCCAGTAATGAAGGCGCTTGACTTGAAATATCTGGAATCCTGGTGGGCTGATCGACCAATTGCTTCAAGTCATGCGTGAGAGCGAACGCGTGAGCGGAGACCCCTGCATGGTCGGTTTTCTAGGAACTTAACCACAGATTGTGGTGAGCATTAAAGTGCCCCAAAAATACCAAAGAATTGGTGTGCAGAACGAATGCAGAAGCATTGGGATATTGTTCCTGCGCGTTATATGCTGCCCGACTAAGGTGTTTGAAAAGTCGAAAAGTAAGGTGATGGGATCTGTAGAGGCACACGTAGACTCTGGCTAGGGGACCAGAGTCAACGTTTACCCCCAGCATGGAGAAATAGGGATCTTCCAAGCAGCGGAGAGACGGCGACAACAAACATCCGCCCGAACATACAGGAATAGGAATACACCGGCTTTCTCTTTGAAGGACTCTTCAAGCACGTAGCCGGGATATTTAAAGTAGCCTGTGTCAGCAGTCGGAAGTATTTGTGTCTCCGTCAGGAACAACAATGCTGGCCGTGTTGTCTCAAAATTGTGATGGACAGCGTTGAGGTTAGAGTTGAGTCCGCGTATGTTGCAGTATCCTGTATTGATGTCTTCTTTCAGTAAAATATCCTTTCTTCAATATTTAATATACTTTCCCTCCGTGTATTACCGTGAAATGCTCTGTATACATAAATACAATCTTCACTTTATTTTTGAAGTTATACTTCTTTAGGCGCGTTATGAAAAAATGATGAGAGTGAAATTTTAAGATGCGCGCGCATCACTGTAACACAAAATTTTAACAGCTGTTACTTTTGTGTTTACCGCACATTAAGAAAATCTATCAACAAAATAGAAATAGAATCTCTATTTAGTGGGTGCTAACGACTGCATTGTGAAGGCCTATCAAAAGTATTTATTAATCTGGAACAACGGAACCAAAGCGCGATTCAGGAGACTACAGCGCCATCTCTTGACCATTGGTGTAGTAGAACCAAAAACCACATCTTTATTTTTTGTAATAAAGAAACAGTTATATGTATTCATATTTATAATATTTATCCATATGTTTCTAGTTTGTATATTCGGAATACGTGTTTGAGTTTCATACAAGTGCAAATCACATATGTTCTAATAAATTATATTCAGTAGCGATTTTAATTGAATATTTTGATTATTTATTTATTTTTTCAAATTAAAACTGAACTTTATTGACTGTGTCCTTTTCCAGACTTTTTATTAATTTATTGTAATTAATTATTTGCATGCAATTAAAAACTAATTTTAAACGATGCCAAAGAAGGATAACTTCTCACGCGCCTACATAAGTACACACACCCATTTTTATCGATAAATACTTTCATGAGGGTAAGCAGTAAGTTAAGCAAGCTAGGTTTACTTATGCGTGTTGAAAGTTATTTATAGCCATGTTATTCGTTCCCTTGGTCGATCCGACCGACAAGGCGACGACAATCCGCTACCAAGGAGTTTGAACTTTGACCCGTATCACTTAAAGGAACATGGAAAATATGAAAGTGATATGACGTCATAAAACTTTTATAGTTGCTAAGTACGATTTCCAATAGCTCGTTGGTGGAACGGATTCCAAGTCTTCTTACAATAGGAATATGTAATTTAGTGCTTTAGTAAAATATTAATGCGCTTGCACGCGGTATGCAGGGGTTGCTCAGTATATGTTAATAAGTTATCTTAAGCATGCGTATTGTTACATCACGAGTAAAAAATATCTGAATTAATGATGATTATGTACTTCCATACATGTAAGATAATTATCAGGTGTAAAGGTATAGATTAAGATATTTAATTATTATTTTTTATCACTTGTGATATTCTAGTAGATCATTTGTAATCTATTTAGATTGTACTATTTTATAGATAAACAGATAATAATCATTTATTCATGAATTGAGTTAAGATAAGATAGGCTATAATTACATATTTTAATCTTTAAGTGTTTAACCACGGACCTAAAAAAAAGACGGACGTAACCTCGTCTAATCACGAGTGAAGCATGCAAATGGCCGCCCGTTTACCGTGTGTGCGTGATTTGAGGGTGGTCATATAAGTCATCGATTTCCCTATTTTTTAAATGTCTCAAACTAAAATATTGTTTACACTATGTAGGTAATCCCGTTATTGTAATATGTATTTATTACAATAACGGGATATTTACCATGTTTTTATTAGATGTCAGCTCCCGATATTTCAGCAATTTAAACGGGTGCACTTTAGAAACATAATGTTGGCCTATCAAACATCATTTTTATGACGACCGTTAGAAAAATGAAAACACTTGCTAGGTATAAAGTAATTTATTATTTACATAAAAATTAAGTATCTGGTTAATATTACACATTAATATACCTAAATCGCGCAGATTAATGCTTAAAATAAAAATATAATAGACTAATATTATTATTTTTTCTTTTAAATGTAAGTGTTTCATTCATAGATTTAGTAGGTATTTAAAGACTGACAGAGTGAGGAAAAGAGATATGTCGACATGGGGACAGGAACTTCAGAAAACTGTCAAACCCTTGCTTCTGAAGCATTCGTATTCCTAATACACGTATCAATTAGCATTTTAAATTACCTCTGGGATATTTACTGGTAAGTGCAGAACAGAAATTTAATTAAATTTATTAATGTCTTTTAAAATGTTATGATGCAGGCTTAAAGTCGCATGCTTAACATTCGATATACAAAAACAGAACACAGTAATACAGGCCAACTAGGTCCCTGCCTCAGCTTAATACTACAGCAACACCAGGGCTGCTGCAGCGCTGATAATTCTGGCAGGGTTGACGAGACATTTTAAATTTAATAATAAAACAGAAGATTAGAACCATACCAATCAGCATGACAAAAAAAAATAACAACATAGGCTGACTGCTTTTAGTATCTTAAGCCTTAAAAAAAGAGAAATGAATTTATTAAAAAAATAAATAAAAATGAAGTAAGATTTATCTATGACAAACTAGAACTTACAAAAACCAAAACTAAAACCAAACGATAAAAAACATAAAGAAATAATTAGTTACAATCAGTTTCTAAACACAAAAAAGTTTGCTAAATATTTACATATACATAAACAACAAAGAATTCACAGCGAGAACATACCATTTTATAAAACATATAAAATATTCTATGAATAATATGGCTTCTATTCTTTTCCTTTTGGGATAAGGATAAGATAACCTTACCGAGTCACAAATGCAAGAAATACAAAATTCCCTACTTTTAGGGAAATTTTCCCGTAAATAAAGTAGTTATACAGTTGTATTTTTGCTTACAATTTTCATCCCAGTAAATAAAATATAATATGGAATAAATATCAAGAATTGTCAATACTTACGCATGGTAGGTAATTCCTTGTGACTTTTTAAATTTATTCGTGTAGTTTTTACAGAATTTCACCACACAAGACGGCATTTTTAATTATTTTTATCAGAGCAATTGAATGTGTGACTGCCGCTGTCACGCGGGGTCAAATGGCAGCGTTTTGTCCGACCTGGTGCATTAGTGTGAGTGTAGGTAGTGTACAACAAACGATTTTGTCTGACCTTGCATGCTTCACATGATTTGCCTTTGATGTTACGTCCGTCTTTTTTTTAGGTCCGTGTGTTTAACGTGCTTATGTCATTTTTACTGTCATATGAGACCCCCTAATACCGTCACGTAGGTTAGCATCATTTTCATCCAAAAATCTTAATGCCAAGAAACCGCTAAAGTGCGTTTTTAAAAAAGTTTCAGTCATAATAAAAAAAGTTAACGTCCCAATGTATGAACTAGCAAAAAGATCCAAAGACTAGTTTTTGTAACGAAAAATATTATTAAAGGTGATAATTAAAGGCAGGAATTAAAGAAAATCTTAATAAATTCTACCCAATCTTAAAAAATTTTGGTAATCTAGTATTACCAAAATTTTGGTCAGTTCAGTTCAGTCAGCAATTAAAACGACAACAAAACAAGTGAAGTTTCAGACAAAATTGTAAACTGTATTTTTTATATCGGTATATACCGAGGTTATTTACATTATAAACCTTACGGAGTTATATCGATTGAATTACGTGAACGGTGAACTCTACATACCGAATTAACACACATCTAACTCACAACGCAGCGCACGGATCTTTATTTAGGGCGACTGTCCCGGATAATCTATTTTCATCCAGATTATGGACAGTGTGCCTATTGATAAGGTTGAAGAATATTTCGCATGTTCTTTTACTACGTCAAAATCGAGACAAACAAACGCCTTCAAAACTAAGCTAAGTATCTATTCGATCAACAATTGATCGAAGATCTACCTAGATGATCTGTTACCTTTTTTTGTGTCTGGGAAATGCCTTACGCATCCTTCACTGGGGGAGCGGGAAGAAGGTATGTGGGACTCCTCCCCGTTCCTTACAGCCAGCCTTGTGGACAGATGAAGTGAACAGGGCCCTACCTAACGCACTAAACAGGGCCACTAAAAACCAGACAATACTCCTGCACCGTCACCGGACACGCACTATGAGGACCGCGGTTCCCCTAGGGCGTGCCGAGCGGGCGGGTGTGGTCGCGGCACCCGTTTCCGAATGGCCACGCACCCGCTAGGTGAGATGATCTGTTACCAGAGAAACTTAAAAATCTTGTAAATAAAAATAGTGCGAACAGTTCTAAACAGTAAACGTTATACATCTCAATACAAAAATATTAATTCATAACGTAAAAAATATCATAATACGGCGCAAAGGACAATGTTAAATTTGTCCTAAGAACCAACACCAATTTGGCATTTATGATAATTCTTAGTATATTTTTTGCGATAATTATCAGTATTTAGATTGTGACGGACACTTCCAGTTATGTAAGCTATATTAAAAAGTTAAAAAATAATCTGAGACTACCATTTTATGTGTATAATCTATGGCAGCGCTGCAAACTCTTTCTTCCTATAATGCCGGCACTTCACTTGGCTATTCGTGTTTGGTTTTTTAAAACTTGACATCAGTCTGTCCTTTTTATTCCATATTAAGCATGACAAGGACAGACTGTTGTCAAGTGAAGGGCCGGCATAAAACTCGATACTCTGTGGTTGTGGTGCAGGCAGTTTGCATTCGTAGTAATTTGTGGCATTCGTGGATTCTCGTTTCGGATTTCCTGTTGTGTGTGTTTATTTGCGATTGTTTTTCTTTTAATTTAACTATTTCGGCTATCTAATATGCCATCGATGTTACCAAATAGCAGAGACCTTATTACCAAGTGCTAGAGAACCTGTGCCACAACATCATGAGAGGATCATACTGCCAAATTATTCAAGAGCAGCTGATACACATTCACGCTGCACATTTATACAATATACATGTGATATACAAATAAAATACAGTATACAATATGATACAATTATGTGAAAAATAGACAAAAAATAAGTAGCAAAACTACAGTTTTTATTTTATTCATGATTCCTACCTTACCAAGGGTTTCCTAATAGTAAATCTTTAAAATCGCATCGAATAAAAATGAGTTAGTTGTAATATTAATTTAATTCATACTGAGTTCATACTAAGTTCATAGGTTGACCTATGTTTCATTTAATGTTAAACATAACCCAAAAAAAAATTAAGTTTTCCTAATAATTTAAGTTCTCAGAAGTGTCCCCCAATAATCTTTGTTTTTATAGTCATTTACTTGCAATTTCGAACCTAGAAAATAATATTTCATGATTGTTGGTTCTTAGGCTAACAATGTATGGACGCAAAACGATGTCCTTTGTAAATAAAACATATTAAAGAATTCTTATCCGTTTAAAGTACGTAGATCTAAAAACTAGTTTTATTTTAATCTATTTGTGATAATTAAAATTGTTAAGGCTTCATAATTGCAGAATTAGTGAGTTATGGTAGACATTTTTCGAAAAAAAAAATACGAAAATGTAAGCTAAATCGTTGTCTGAATTATTATTTGACTTATGGCCGAATGCCTTTCAGAAGATATGTCTAGCGATATAGTAAGCTGTCGAACACTTGTATGGTATGTAGTATTTGTGGAAATTGTTTGACTTTTGCAATCGTAATACTAATACAATTTGTCAGTAAGGAACCATAAGTACCAATATTAGCATGTGTATTCAACATGCGCATTGAGAAATATTTCATAATTCTGACAAAAAAAGTGTTGATAAGTAAAGTAAATACCATGAAATAGAAATGTATTTTAGAGTTACTCCTTAAGAATCGATTTGCATATATAAGGGGCCTGGTATGAGAAAAATGTGAGGAGTAAAATCTATCGATAAATGATCTCGTTACGTTTTTGGTGCGCATCCTATGTCGCGCAACTTTGACAAACAAAGATGACGGATTGACATTAATAAAAATTTTAAAATCTGAACTGAATTTAGATATTGTTTCTGATAGAGCAATGGGGACAACGAGGTATGGTACAACCATTGATGCGGTATTTTTAAGATTCGTGAACCACGTATCTACGAACGTCCATGTATCTTATTTTAGTTACCATAAACCACTTGTCACTGTAATTAATAATGCAGACAATATTGATTTTATTAATATTTAAAAAAATGATAATAGTCTGATAATAATAATTACATAATTTATCAACATTCCTAATGATATATTTATGCACATCTGAAATTGACTATTGTAAAAAGTTTAATGTAAAATATTTCGTCGATTAGTTATAATAAATGTATATGAAATGAATAAACATATATTTATATATGTATATTATTTTCATTAATTTGTTAATTTACCCTTTCATACAGTATCAATCTTTTTTAAGTTAAATAAACTCTTTTTGCGTCTGGTTAGACTATCGAACTTAGTAAACTCCAGTCGTGCGTCGGAGCTGACACACACATTTTTTTTATTTAAGTCACGTGACCGAAAATGCATAGGATTGACGGAGCCTAAAATGACTTCACCTGCTTGTAAACATTTTGTTGAACTGAAATTACTTTGCACTGTTTGACGTTTTAGTGTCACTTGCCTGTAAGACACCATATTTACTAGAGAAACGTTTTCGTGGCATACCTGAAAACATAATTCTTTTAATCTTTAAAACATAATATTTTCGTTTTTTTACTGATATACCTACGCAATAAAATTATAAATATTTTTACATAGAGACTATACTAATAAATATATATGAACGTTTTTAAAAACTAGGCAAGTAGCCTATTGCGTGTCCAACATCTTAATTAGCGGCAAATGTATAGACTCTTTATCTGTAATTGTTTGCAACACTTGCGGCTGTACTTGTAGGTGCAGTCAATTAACTTTTAAATATGATTAAATACATTTCCAGAAACCAAATAAAATAAAATATCATATGTCTTCAAATTGAAAATTAATTTGACGTCCCTCACAGACGTCATAAAATAGTATACAACATCCCTCTAGTAATACCTTATATGGATCAAATTGAATACAAGCGTGTTTAAAAATGGGATACTTTTCTTTTTTAACAATATTTTATCTATACAAAGGCGAAGTTGCGTGCCAGGATAGTAAAACGTAACAATTAAAAAATCAGTGACTTGCCTGTCAGCAACTTAGGTAAAGTAAAGGTGAAAAACTTACCCTATTTGCAACTGACCTATTTAATAGGCTATCTAAAAATACTCGACGGTAGTTATCTGATTGTACCCAAGTGACCCTTCGCACAGCTGTTAGAGATAAAGTGGCTTCATCAATCTACAACCTGCAATATTTATAAAGTTTCACGTTACCGTAGCACCGTTGACAATTGACGTTAAATAGGGATGATGACTATTTTTTTTTCTTCGTTTATCAGGTAGATTATCAAAAAGTATTGGACACGTAATTTTTATTTTTTCACATAATATAAACATTGCAGAGATATATTGATTTGAAAAGTCGCATGACGTCACGTTTTATTACACTTTTAAGTGAAAATTCACTAAAAAGTGACGTCACGAGCCCCTACTCCCAAACTTTGACGCACTATAACTTGATTTTTTGGTTGATTGCCTAAAGAAAAAATACGTGTCTATTATATTTTGATCATCTAACTGACGGACTAAATAAAATTTCGTTTACTGTCATCACCCCTATTATCTACGGGTAGGGTTACTATTTAAAAAATTTAAAAGTCCTGAGAAAAAGCCGGACATTTCGATAAAAGTCCGGACATTTTAGTCTCAAATTGCAAACACTTAGTTACAGTGATATTATACGCGTGGTAGATTTTTTAAGATAATTTATATTTTGTTTTAAATTAATGAAAATTAATTAAGATTATTTGACTTATTTGATATAACTTAATAAGTACTTTTACTCATATTCCATCTAATTAAAAAAATCCAGACAATTTAAAAAGCCGGACAAAGTCCGGCCAGGAGACAAAAAGTCCGGACATGTCCGGATAAATCCGGATGGATGGTTTCAGAGGTGTTTGAGAAATAAACTTAAGAGTGACGTCACACATTTACGATATATCGAATGGATAGGTTAGACTTCGTGCATTTTGTGATATATAATATGATATATATTCAATACAATAGCAATGGAAGCATCTTGCTTGCTTCGTTCTTGCTCTACTTTTGTGATCGTCTTATTAATATTGTGCAAAACCTTTAAAAAAACAACTAATCTCTAGAGCATTTTATAGTAATAACGAAATGTTTTAGATATTTCAATTCAAAACAATGGCAATCATACAGTTTGTCTTACCTGAAAGTTAGCGGCCCTTTATAGCATGGACGCTTGTAAAACACCAAGAGTAATAGCAGAACTACACCTATCTGTCGTGTTGTGTTGTGACGCTACGTTTTCAGAGAGCTATCTGTTTCAAACATTTTTTATAGATAGGTCCAACAAATTCCACCCTATCTGATGTTAACTGACGGTGAAGTCCAGACGTGAAGTTAGCAGGTACAGCAGTTCTACCTGCCACACCAGCCATCCTCACTTTGCCGGCCTGCATGTTGCTTCTTCACGCCTCTTATAAAGGATTCCAGGTTGTAAGAAGGAGGGAACACGTGAGCAGGCAGAGAATTCAATTCACGGATAGTGCTACAAAGAAATGAGTCACCAAATTTTTTTGTACGCGTTGGAATTGTAGCCACAGTTAGACGGTGACAACGTAGGCCAGCGCGCGTAGTCCTTTGAAGGAAAGGGGAAGGTGGAATAAGAGAGAATAACTCCTCAGAACACTCGCCGTGGTACAGATGATAGAACGCGCTTAGTGACGCCACGTAACGGAGTCATTGAAGAGGCTCGAGGTGTTTATTCACCTCCTCATCGCCTATAATGCTAATCGTGCGCCGCTGTAACCTATCCAAAGCATCGAGCAAGTACTTGGCTGAGCTCCAGTTGCTCGGGCGTGAAAAAACACCACACCTTGTTCAGGACTCAGAGTTTGCGTAAGGCCATTTTTACCACGCTATCAATGTGATTCTTTGGATTTAAATCACAGCGAATTTCCATACCGAGCATGGTAATACTGCTCTCTAACTCCAGTGTTGTGCCCTGAAGAGAAGAACATGAAAGGAATAGCGACGTTTTTGCCGTGAAAACGCATATCGGGGTTTTCTAAACATTGAACTAACCAAGTTCTTAGTAGGTACCCCATTAAAAAATGAGTTAGTATGTTTATTTAGTATGGTTAAAGTGAGAACATTGTCGACACATCGCGACACACAAATTCTAACCGTACTAAATGTATGAAACTGATCGCGTCACAACACAACACGGCAAATAAGTATATTTCTGAATTAACGCTTGAACGGAACGCTCTGTAGGACGATTTTGAAGAGTGTACCTGGTGAATATAAATCTCGAGGATGCATATCGAAAAGAGAGGTAGGCATTAGCCGGTATTCCGGCTAGAATTGCAACGCCCATCTGTGAGCGAGCACGTAACCTCTACATTATAGAAGATCACAGTAAGACCTCTAGTTACCTTTTAGTAGTGTTGAGTTTTGTCGGTGAGTAAGGTTTCAGTAGACTTATTCGCTAACTGCTTTTGACAGATGGAAGTGATAATCACCAAGCTATTCAGCGATCACTACTGGTTTATTATAACGCCACTAAGGTACTTGTTCTGAAAAGCAACGATGGATATGCAATTTTAATGTTAATGTCAAAAAAGTTAGCGAATAGACTGACAGTTCTCAGCGGGGTAGGGGATAGGTTCAGGGTAGGCAACGGTGTGTGTAATATTTTTGGTTTCGTAAGCGTCTATAGGCTGTGGTAGCCTCTTACCAACGTTTGTTTGCCGCGAACATAAAATCATTCAATAATTATCAAATATAAATTAATCATTGCAAAAACTAGACTACGTTCAGAGCAATGAGATTTTGCTTAAGTTTTTTGTACGTCGAAACATATTGTAAGAACTTTATTTCTAGTGACAAATCGAAAGTAAACCATTTGAAAAGCATTAAGATTTAAATATAAAAACATCACCTGATTTCTAAATATTAGAGTGGTTTCTGGTGGACTTAAAAAACATTCATACAAACCTTGTCTTGACCATAAGGAATACATCAAAGAACGATTTTTTCAGTCTCGAAAGACATGTGCGTAAATATATTTTGGTAATTATTTTTAATTTTGGATACTTGATAACTAAGTACGAAATAAGCATTTTCATGTCTCTTATAAAATAAACTAATCTATTCCTATTTATTTCTTGCAGCAAATAAAAATTTGCAGATTCTTATTCTTTATTCTCTTATTGTAGGGTGTCCACGATGTATAACATTTTAAAGTCATTGCTTTTTGGGTAATATCTTTGATTTATTATTTATTTTTTGTACACCAATTATATAATATGAGTAAATTTATCTAGAAATATATATCAACATCCATGACTTAGGTACAAATGCTCCTACTCATCATAATAATATTTCCCTCCCCTGGATTCATATCCAGGACCTCTGAGTAGCGACACCTTGAAACCCGGTTTACATAGCACTCGGTCACAGAGGTCGAAAATTATAATCTTGACAAGTATAGTGAGTCTCTTAATTTTTTGTGAGTAACAATAATATGAAATAGTATAATATAGTATGTGATTAAGGAAACTTCATGGTCTGACACATATTCTTGTTTATTATTCTAGCCGACTCATGATATGGCCTCAAAACGGCTAGGTATGCAATTCTGTGCTGCTTAAGCTGACTAAGTTACGAAAAGGAAAAACATCACCAATTTTAATTGCGTTTATGATATTAAATACAACTCAGTTTTTTGAAGTTATACTTCTTTAGGCGCGTTATGAAAAGATGATGAGAGTTAAATTTTAAGATCACTGTAACACAAAAGTAATACCATGAAGTTGTCCGCTAAACCACACATTGAGTCTCAAAAAAATAGAAATAGAATCTCTATTAGTCGCGCATGTTGGCACTCTCGTCGTCTCTGATCACTGTTTTCATATTTATAATATTTATCCACATGTTTCTAGTTTCCATATTCACAAAACGTGTTTTAGTTTCATACAAGTGCGAATTACATACATATGTGCTAATAAATTTTATTCAGTAGTTTTCATTTAAATTGAATATTTTGATTATTAATTTAATTTTTCAAATTAAAACTGAACTTTATTAACTGTTATGACTATCCTTTTCCAGTCCTTTTATTATTTTATTGTAATTATTTATTACAATGAAAAAAAAAAGCAATTAAAAACTAATTTCTAATGATGCCAAAGAAGTATAACTTCTCACGTGCATACATAAGTATACGCAACCATTTTTTATTTATACATTTTTGGAAGAAGTTTTTTATTCAAACATGTCTTATTCAGAGGAATCTCTTAAATTTGCTGCTGTGCGCTGCTCACACATTACTACTATTATTACTAGTCACTATTTAAAGTAATAGCATTTGTTCAGCATTTTTTTTTTTTTATATTACTAGGTAGGCAAATGACTCTACCCCACCTGATGTTAAGTGGTGATAAAGTCCAAACGCGAAGATAGCTGGTACAGCAGTTATTAACTGCTACACCAACCATCCTCACCTTGCCGGCCCGCAAAAATGCTTCTTCACGCCTCTCTTAAAGGACCCCAGATTATAGGAAGGAGGGAACACGTGCGCGGGTAAAGAATTCCACTTACGAATAGTACGACAAAGAAATGAGTCGCCAAATTTCTTTGTTCGTGTAGGAATAGTGGCCACAGTAAGTCGATGGCAACGTAGGCCAGCGCGCGTGATCCTCTGAAGAAAAGGTGATGGAGGGATAAGCAAGAATAGCTCCTCAGAACACTCGCCGTGGTATATTCGGTAGAATGCGCTTAATGATGCCACATCACGGCGTAATTGTAGAGACTCGAGTTTCTTAGCTGCCTCTTCATCGCCAATGATGCGGGCAGCGCGCCGCTGCAACCTATCCAAGGCATCGAGTAAGTACTTTGCGGAGCCATCCCAGAGGTGCGAGCAATATTCCACGCAGGACCGCACTTGTGTTTTGTACAACATTTTTATAACATTTATTAAATAATAAAAAATACGTTCTACTTAAACATTTTTTATGTATGTTTAAATCTGACAGCCATATAAAATGTGCAGTTTAAAGTGTCTCACAGACAGCCACTTGTATTCGCTTGCAATGTAAGCGAGTGGTCAAACACGAGCGACCAATAAGGGCAGGTCGCGGCCAGTTGTATTTCTGTCTGTGAGACACTTTAAAGAGATTTAGTTTCAGTTTAGATTAACCATTAAATTAGTAATATTAAATTTTTAACCACAAGGCACAAAAGTATACAATGTACCAACATAATTACTTGCTCTTGTTTCCCTATAGTAGAATATTGCTATGGTCAATTACCATCATTAGTATCTTGTTTTTGCTATCAGGTTAATATATTGCAAAAATACTGACTGTTGTTCCTACATTTTCTAACAGAATTAACGTGTACACAAAATAAGTTTTATTCATTTTTGAAGTCCTTTTTTATTTGAATTTAAGGATGCGATTAAATATTTGTTGATGTATTTTTATAGAACAAAACATCAATAATGTTGGTTTAACTGCCTTTTATCTGACGATTTTAAAACTTATTTTAATGTTATGCTTTCATTACATGAACGCACTTGTCATAGGTTTACCTCTTTATCTTTTTTAAACTGCGTTTTTATCTCAACCACTGTCAATGTATAAAACCAGGGCCTAATGATGTTGAATGAAATTGATCGGCATTGGATTTGCAATTCTGCACACTCTTGTTTTGAAACCTTTGTGTAATATTCACTCTATATTTAGATTATCGTCACGCTGTTAACATAAAGGTCACCAAGCAGAGTTTGTTTGGAATCCTCTAAGGATTTGCGCTTAATATGATTTATACTGATATATATAATAAAGAATGCTACTAATATTATAAATGTGAATGTTTGTAATAGAAATAGGATACATTCTATCCCGAAAAAAAATTAGGTCACTGAGGGATTCTTCAAGGAACTAAAGAAAGAGAAATCGCGGGCGGCCGCTAGTTCTTAATAAAATAACAGAGTTTAGCCTAGCCCTCATCCGCCGTACTGTCGGAAAAACAACTTTTTTTTCTAACAACCTTACCATCATCATTTTCTGTTTTATTTTTAATGATGTGGCATTTCAATTAATAATTTACGTTATTATGACGATATCGATAATACATTTGTTTATAATTCACTATGACTACGGATGAGTAAATGGTACCTAAGGTACCTATGATAGTTCAATGCGAAAATGTTGTCCTGCCTACTGGGTGACGTCAGGGGCCCCCTACTGAGCGTGAAAATGCCGGCGACGCTGTGTCGGACGGGCGCGCCGAGACTCAGTCTACTACGTACACCCGCACAAACCGACCGTCCGTAAACTGTAAACATCAACATGGCCCGAACAGCGGTATATCTTAGCATCGTCGTACTACTGGCAGTATTCGAGATCGGTATGTTATAAAACCTTTTTTTCTTATATTTTTTAAAAATATGGCAATGTAAAAAGAATGGCAAAAGTTTATATTCTGATTTTGAGTTAGTGCTTGTCTCATGTTTGTATGTTGCCTATGCGGTATTATGCGTACCTAATTCATGAGTTGTTTAGAAACTTTGTTTTTCTGATATGCCATTGTAAGTATTTTCAGTTGAACGAAGTTAAATTTTCCTTTGATTTATAAATACTTTTAGTTAAAAGATTTAAAATAAAATATATTTGATAGTAATATTTGTAGTACCTAGTACGCACGTAAACGTATTTTTCGTGTTTTTTTAAATTATATCACGATGGTTGCTTTGTTTTTGGACGTTATCATTGCATTTACATTAGAACAAGAAAAAAAAGTTTTGGGTAAAGCTTAAGAGTTATAGACTTGGTATTTGTTTATTCTTTCTTCAATTTAGTAACAGTTTTCTTCAACCTTTAGCGGTAAAAGATTTAATTTTCTAATACAAACTAAAGGTTTTTGCTTTTTTTTTCATTTTGAAACTTTGATACAACAAAGGTACAATAAGTTTGTATTTTTTTATTTATATTAATTAATACCAATTTTATGTATGTGTAATTTTCTTTAATAAACCTATACTATTTTCATGGATCTAGTAGAAACTATCTACGCAAGAAAACCATTAAACCATTGAAGCGTTATTCATAAATGCTGTAATTTCGGCCCAGCACGCTATGATGTCATCTCGACCTTGCAAATAAACTATGATCAATTCGTAGTGGGGCTGGCACTATAATGTTTGCAATAATAATTTTATATAGGTATGTACCTACGTTTGTTCTGTATTTGACTGGACATAACGATAAGAGGCATGTAACGGAAAATAATCTATATAAAAAAAACAAATGTTTTAAGCGCGAATCTCGAGAACTGCTGGACAAATTCAGCAATTTTTTTATATGTTCCTTAAAGCACACGGAAGGTTTTTATGGCGAGAAAACATGATAAGGCACGAAAAATAGGTTAGCAATAAAAAGAAACACTTTTCTTTTTCTATACAAACCAGGTGTCACACATTTGTCATAAATTTGGTATACATATAGTTTGAGTCCCGGGAAATCAATCTTTAAGGTAATAAGGGAGGTAAAACTTTGTATGGAGAATCGAATGATATAACATATATTATAATAGAGGGAGAATCAAACAAACCACGCAAACAAAGTCCCGGGCGCCCGCTTGAATTTAACATTAAAATAAATTATTCATATCCTAAATTATCAAACAACAAAATGGAAGCAATTCAAATTAAATGAAAATTTGTGTTAGATAGTACATTTACCGAGGAAGAATATGTTACACCTCGCTACAACTAAACTGAGAGCAGCCTAGATGTGGAAAAATGGGTAAAAAATCATTGAGGCGTCCGTTAAGTGCTCTACGTACCTGAACTGTTAAATTTATGAAAAAGTCATGTATGACGGATTCCCCTTTAAAAGTTTTAAAAAAAGTTCGGCACTGTATATATAATGTGTAGATGTGATAATATAAGTACGTTTATCTTTTAACGTTGACTTACTTAGAACCTCTTATACTCATTATTTATTATAATTATAGTGTTCAATTAGGTTTCCTCAAATCAAATTGGGTGAACCCGCAGATCATAATTAGTAAATTAATAAAGATCCACAGATTAGGGAAAATGATTTCAGTTCAGTATTTAACAATGTTTGATTGTCTGTCTGGGTAACTTGATTTGTAAAAATGTTTATGTAAATAGGTATGAATATTCTTAAGGTTCTACTTATCTCTAAATGCGAACTTTCTAGGCACGCCATCTTCAATCGAACTAGTAATGTATCTTTTCAGTTCCCCAGGTACTTTAACAGTTTATCTATGTAATTTAAGTAATGTAGGAATGTTTATAATCATGCATTTATATAGCTACATAAGATTTAGCAAAACTCTAACTAGGAACATGACATGTAATAATCGGATAATACTATTGTTCGCACGAAAACATGACGTAAACCACAATCTTTCCTAACATCTATGGCAGACTATTTATGACCTTGTTTTGACCTTCCTTCGCCTGAAACGTCCTATTGGGTTTATCACTATGGTCATTTACATATGAATGTGCTAAGGTTGGTCGGGGGTAGTTCTTCGATAGCCGACGAGCCAAAATCCTGCCCTTATGTTATGTCTCAATTATATAACTTCACGCCAGGTCAACATAGGTCACCATCAGACAAATATAAAAAGGACCCTGAATTTCTTTTTATCAAAATGCGGGAGAGCTGTAAATTATATCTTTGTCTCTTTAAATAAGTATAACTCTTTGAGTATTTGATATTTTCAATAGCTTAAATGTTCCGTTTTAAAAGCTAAACTAAACTCACTCACTAAAGAAAGGATTTTTAATAGGTCTCCACTAAAAGAAATATATATTTCTCCTGCGCTTTTGTTGAAAAATTTTTAAATTGGAGTGTACTCAGAAGAGATCGTTCTCTTCTGTGCGTATGCCAAAATCCGCAACCGTTTCGTTTCGTTGATAAGTTAAAAAGCTCAATTGGATTAATTGCTGGCACTATTTAAAACATAGATAGTTGCCAAATTAAGGTAATTGACCTTTAATTTCGTATATTGAGCGTTTCCTTTCACACGATTACATAAATGGAGTTAATTTATTTTTATAATTGTGTCACTACTGTGAGATTTTTGCTGCTCATTTCCTAAAAGCTCTTTATTTTAATATTTAATAAAAGACCAGGGATTTAAATCATAATAGCCACTAACGGTCGCTCGCGACTTCGTCCGCGTTAGTTTTAAGTTTTTTCGTAATTGGGTGAAAAAATATAAACACAAACTTTATCAATTATAATATAAGTAGAATAGTAGGATATGACACTCATGTCGGAGCTGAAACCTTTAATAAGCGGTTTTAACACATGTTTATGTTTTTGTTGCACAAATTTTAAGTTATTAAGGGGTCAAAATCTGTATATTACAAAAATGGTTTTTGTAATATACACATGGATGCTACGTCACTAGTTCGTTTTTCCTGTCAACTGGGCTTGACACGTTGCTGCTTATCTAGATTTCCTTTTGACTGTAGGTACCTTGAAACTTGGTCAAAATTTCCTCAATATTTTTTCCTTAAAACTATGAATGGTGCTCTTTAAAAGGCGGATATATTTCCATTTGACTGAACCTTGAAACTTTGACAAAATTTACTCACCATTTTTTCATTAAAACTATGAATGGTGCTCTTTAAAAGGCGGGTATATTTCCATTTGACTGAACCTTGAAACTTTGACAAAATTTCTTCACCATTTTTTCATTAAAACTATGAATGGTGCTCTTTAAAAGGCGGGTATATTTCCGTTTGACTGAACTTTGAAACTTTGACAAAATATACTCACCATTTTTTCCTTAAAACTATGAATGGTGCTCTTTAGAAGGCGGGTATATTTCCGTTATATTTAACCTTGTTACTTTGACAAAATTTACTCACCATTTTTTCCTTTCAACTATGATATGGTGCTTTTCAAAAGACGGGTATATTTCCGTTTGACTGTACCTTGTAACATGGACCACATTTACTCACCATTTTTTCCTTAAAACTATGATATGATGCTCTACAAAAGGCGAATAAACCTTTTCCTACATGAATGGTACCTTAATTAAAGTACAGTTAATTTTCACTTTACTTTAAAAACAAAGTATAACAAATCATCTTATTGTTTTACTGTAATGTATAGACATAATATCATCGTTAAAATAAAAATTAAGAAAAAATATTTTTCAATATCTCAATATTCCCATAACCAATAATAATGCACCTTAATCAGAGACACCTAAATGTCTCACGCTTTAAAATAATACATGATTCATCTATGTATACCGTGGGTAATATTTCCGTGGTAAAGTTTCCATTGTCTTTTCCATACTAGATTTCGAACCCAGGTCCTTTGGAGCAGAAAGCAGGGTGCTTTCGTAACACGAGCCGGTCGTTAAAATTTTTGCTTTGTTACCTATTGAGTTTCATCCTTATCCTAAATTATGAGCCAATCAGTGTCATTTCGCTTTGACACCAGCACATTACATTCCGACCAGTACCATTAACAAAGGGTCACGTTTCATTTGCAAGGAAATGTATTACAAACATCTATTAAGGTTTAATTTATACCGCCATTGTTGTGTGAGAGCATCTGTAGTCGTTAGCACCCGCCAATCTGCACAGTCTATATAGTCCGGCCTCCCTATTCCATTCATAGGGAAGGCCTGTGCCCCTGCAGTGGGGCCTGCTGATGATGATACTTAAAGGGTAGGCCACATAATTTCGTCTATGCTTTCATCGCAGTCACAGTACAAATATCTTACTGTGTGCAGTGGCATTCATTGTAGCAATAATATCAATGTATTTACTCTGTGTGTCAGTAATTAAGGTAGGTATTGCTACCGCAACGTAGTAATGAACTACTATACTAGAGTATTTAGTCAGCCTGTGAATATGATATCATTTTATGTAGGTATTATACATATATATTATGGCATATATACAAAGTGTTTGGTAAACACTCTAACAAGCCGAAACCTACCTTCATATGTTATCATGTTTGTCTATACAATATGTATATATAAAACAATCGAATGCATATAAAATAACCGAACAGCTAATCGAGTTATGTATGTAATCGATAGATTTTAATACATTTCCCTTTTTCGTTGCACGTTTCGGCCTTATAAGATGCGTATCGTTGGTTCACTTTTGATGTGCGGCCGAAAAACTGATACCGACGCTATTCCAAGACCATCGCACATGCCACAAGCCATCCGGCACCACAATGCCTTCCATCCACTGGCCCATCATAGTGGATCATTGCGATGGCCCATCGTGTAGAGAAGACATCACATAATAGTTTGACAACTTTTTGTATGCCGCGCATGATGGTACCCACCTTAGCCTATAGACGGTTGCGATACCAAAAATATACGGCGCACCGTTGGATCCAATCCCCTACCATGTGGAGCCCTGGAGCCTTAGTCACCGACAGAAAGACACAAACAGGAAAAATACCGAGTTGCAAATATAAGACGCATGCCCGCTAGTAGGTATCTTCAATTTGGATTCAATCAACACTTAAAGTGAAGTCATTTAATACACAATCTATAGAAAAACGGTCAAGCGCGAGTCTGAGTCGCAAATGAAAGGTTGGCCTTGTACCCACTGGACCTTCATAATTGGACCTTACCTACACGGTTGTACAGTTTCGGGTTAAAAACCCAAAATAAAATATGTTCTCTGATAAGTTCTATTTACAATTTATTTTTAATATTTGTTATGATAGTAACAGAAAAAATTGACAAGTGCGGTTCGGACTCGCCCATCGAGGGTTCCGTACAAATTTTTAGGTACACATCTAAGACGGCCGTATTTATTTTTTACGTTAATTTGAAAGTTCGATGTTTTCACAGCTTGCAACTCGATCCCTCCACGCCTTCCCGAGGGAAAGGGTCTTGACAGACAGACAGATATACGCCCGTATCATTTCTGGTTCCGTACCTTCAAAAGAAAAAAACCGAAACCCCTATAGGATCACTTTGGTATTTGCTGTACATTTGTCTGTCAACACCCTTTATCTCGGGAACGTGTGGAGGTATCGAGTTGAAAATTAAAGCATATTATACTCAGGTCTATGGTTCCTTGAAGCCGAGAAAAACTCAAACTTCTTCTTTAACGTAAAATAACCGCACAAGTGGCTAGTTGGTTGCTCATATTATTTTTGAGCCCAGGAATATTGGACATGGAATATTTTACGAAGCTCCGAATCTTCTTAGTAATAGAATTCTATTTAAAAATAAACAGATTACAGAAACAAGCTGGATAATATTTATATTGTTACGACCTTGCGTTCTACTCCACTAGCAACACTAAACACTCTGGCACTGTCTGAAGCTTTATCCGGTGTGTATTTTACTATACAAAAACTATTTTTAGAAGCTCTATATTTTGCCGAACTTCGTCTTCGCAAACTGGTTTTAATGGGAGCACTCACATGTCTCTGAAGTATAACCCATCTCCAACACATAACTAAATTGATATAAATTTATTTGAGTTTCTGTAAACAACCTCTTTATTTTCAAAAATATTTATACTAAAAAATATTCCACTCGGCCAAATTTTTTTTTCGAATAATTTGAGCAGATAAATGCTTAAAATAAAATGTAATAAACTTTTTTATTTATCGTATTTCGTGATTTGTGAATGTCCGTATACTATGAACCAATACATGTATTTTATTACAGGAACGTAAGCTAGTTTCCCGATTAACACAACTTGGTTACAAAGTTAACTTGAATTTGTTATTAAAGTATGAAGTTACGTGGTATAAGCATACCGATACTGTGGATTGTTGTACATTCGTCACAAAGTAATTAAATGTGTTACGTAAAAGTACGTGTAAATTCGCCACAGTACTTATTATATTTACCATACAGTCAAAAGGGCCAGGGCCACCTATATTTTGATTGATTTAGGTTCTAATTCTAGGGAGGGAGGGGGTGCAAATCGTAAGTGGCCCGGGGCGTACTATATCGTAATTGTATGTGATGAATTAACTTTCAATGTATGTAGTATACAAAAATGTGTCGATGTTGAATGTAAATTACTTTGTAGCGAATGTACAACAACCACATACGAACTATCTAGTTATAACCAGTACCAACATAAAATTTAATTTACTACTAGGAACCGCAATTTTTTTTGGTAAAAAACTGCTTCTACTTATGCCATTAATTAGAGCTTTTATTAGTTCTGTAAGTGTGACATACACATACGCACATATGTAGAGTTTTTAAAGGTGATTATGAGGTATTAATCTTTATGTTGTCACAACCGAAAATATACCGATAATGAAACATATGGTACTATGATATTAATATCAGTAAACAGTAGGATATCGACGAAATAATGACATCATTCCTTTTGATAGCTTATTATTATTATTTAAAATGTGACGTCACCTTTTTGTGACCACTTCAGATTGCTTATTCTGACATCGCTTAAGGTTCGCTTTCCTTAAACATAGAAGAGAACAGTGTATGAATTTAAATTAACTCATTACAGTACTATCAAGGCTGTTTTCCTTTTCTAAAATATTATCCTTTATATTAAAATGTTCTTGAAACATAGATTTACGTTTATTGATTATAAAGTTGCCATTGTTTTTGCTTAAAGAGTATTTGCTTCGACAAGCAACCAGCAATTAAATACAGAACTAAAACATAAGCAGGAGCTTCACTTTTAAATTATTAAGTAGAAATAATAAAAATATTAATAGATTACAGCACGGCACAGCGTGTTTTTTTTAATAGATGCTAAATTTACAATTGTTTGTTATTAATATTATTTATTATTATAAGGCAGCTAACAGCTTATGAACATAAGAATAAGATCAAAAACAATACCAAAAGCTATTGACAAGCTACAACATATAGAAAGTGTACAGACGAAAAGCTTTTATTTGATAGATTATAACTTACTGGAAGAAATAGCTATGTGCAAATTATCAACATTATGCCTGTAAAAATTTGTGAATTAAGAACCTTTTGATTGCCGCTGACTGAGATCTGACAACATCTTTTTTTCATGATCATCATTATTTTTAAACATAATTTGGTTAGATACTTTTTTTTATAAATAATGTTTAGTGTTTAGTTTAGTTAAGTAACATGTAATTTATATTCATGCAATTATGTGCGTGTGTGTTTTGTGTGCGTGTGTATTTGGGAGTGTGTGAATGTGTGTGTGCATGCATTGTGTGTGTTGTGTCTATTTGGCCACCCATGACTGTAACTGGGTGATTTGCAAAAGATTTTCTGTTTCCGTATAGGACAGTGTTTAAAGCCATTTTAGAACCTTAGAAACTTAGCGTGAGCTATAGTGCCAGTCTTTGCATCACATTTACGAGTTACTAAATTTATAGATGAAGGGTTGGTTGGTTTCCTCCAAAAAGGGCACTTATTACAAATGTACTCGTTTGTATGTCTAAATTACTTGATAAATTTCAGACAATTTGTCAATAAAATCACTTTCCATTTTTTACACGTACTTAAAAGATAATTCCCGTGCGATGTTAGCTTCTACTTATTTTATGGGTAAAACAAGAAATAATGTGTTTTATCAAGAAAATTAAAAAAAGGCCTAAACTAGGACACTTGCAAAACACGATAATGTACTTCACATTTGGGATGTTGCCAGAAGAAGAGGCAAAATAAAAAAAACAAAAGCAACGCAGAGGAGATAATTTAGCAGTGAATTTAAGTATTGCCATTATAATAAAAAGCCACGTAAAATATTTATTTGTTTGTCCTATGGTAGGTACTGTAGTAAATTGAAAATTGTATATTTGGATAATACCAATTTAATGATCCATAATTTGTCAATCCGTACACAAATAGCTCCTTCTTGACAGTCGTTTCAGAATTAATGAAGTGACCTATTTAATCAAATTGAATCAAAAATTTGTAGAGAGAGTTTGCAGAAAATCATTTGTTTTTACATACCTACACTAAGATGCGTTTGGCACACATAACAATTTATAGAAATGTCTTTGACAGCAAAACCTTAATATCGTTCAATTTAAGCAAGAAAAAGTAGAATTAATGAGGAATTCGACAGCAAATAGGCGAGCACAATACAGTAGAGTCTGCAATAAACCAAAACAGATACCAACTTAAACCGGTTTATACAAAAAACATTGGAATCTTTTTCTGTTATCTTTGTCATAGTTTAAAAAAAAGTTTCTGTGCACAAATAAACCGACAACAAGTAGTAGTAGAACAAGTTTTCGTTGCTGATCGGAAACAAGGTCGGGCCGCCGCGCCGAGTCAAATGACATCATCTCTAGTAGCGTTACGTGAACACGCGCCAAGTCACAGTGAATACTGTACACAGTAACTTGTTTCTGTTCAGGCATGCTAATGCTTTTATTAAGAAATATTTCACTGACGTTCGATGAGCTTTTACCTAAATTAACGGCTTTATAATATCCTTTACGAACACTAAGGGCCTGCGCTGCGTTAGGATGTGTTCAGATGTGTTCAGGTATTCATGTTTTTGGCGTCAATATGAAAACTTTGGCTCAACTCCTTGACCCAGTGTGTAGCGTGTACAGCGGGGGAAAAAAGATAAATGAGAAGTAAATGCTCATAATTAACAGACATGGGTAAAGACCCATGTCTGTTTATTATGAGCATTTACTTCGTATTTACTATTAACCTCTACGCTTATATTATTTAGAAGAACATGGACTACGGAGCCACTTTTTAATCACGACCACAACACATTTCGCTCATTGGGTCTAGGTTGGTGTTTTAGAAAATATCAATATTTACTCTTAGGAAGGTATGACTTACACTATTATCTGTGCTAAAATTTATTAATATTATAAATTCCAAAGTTATGATAAAATCTGTTAGCTAAATAGAAGAATAATTTATACTCGTTTCCATTTAAAAGTGTACACCAGTTAACCACATCTAACTTATTTGTGAAAGGAGCTCCAAAGTCCAGCAAATCCTATTTGGGCCATCCAACATAATGAATAAACATAATGAACGGTAGAAAACTTTTCATAAAATTTTAAACAACTAAATACTACAACAACAATTTTAAAAGTCGTTGGAAACAAACACAGACAATGCTAAATAAACAAATATTGACGACCGTGACACATTCAACCCGTTCAGTAGGTAAAATACGAGTAGCATGTTCGTTTTGACTTAATGTCAAAACATTTCGATCATCTTTGCCAACGTCGAGACAAAAGTTTCCAAAGTGCGTCGTTGTTTTTCTCTTTATAATAAACCTTGATTTATGGTAATCAAATTTTAAGTAGGTACTGGTACTGGTATTCTGGCATGATTCTTTAAACTTAAAACTAAATTTAAAATCAGTCTCTCCTTTTCATTCTATGTAGAGAATGACAAGGATACACTGTTGTCAAAGTTAAGTTTAGCTTTAGAGAATCACGCCAGAATTGACACCACTATAGGTATAATTGTAGGGGCAAAAATAGCAATTTGTACAAACGCAAGTAAATATACAAACAACACAGTATAATAAACAAACACTGAACACATCAATATAATATCGATTACTTATATTAAATGTAAAAAAAACTATATCTGTCTGTAACGCGAACACGAAAATAAAACTTAGTGCCTGCTCCACACTTGTACCGTGAAATCCCGTGAAACACATCAGTGGGGATGACTCTCTACATCGAACGCGCAAACCATCCAATTCACGGTCACGGCATAAAAGGGCTGAAACGGGAGATTAAATTTTGTATGAATATCGATAATTTAACGTAGTTAATGTTACGGGTAAGAACTTGGATCAAAGATACAGGTTGAATTTGTAATGGAGAAATTTTACTGTTTATTTACTTGATTTTGCTGATTTTTATGGCACTTATGTAAAGATACTGTATGATAATTGAGTATCGCTGGGTACAATAAATATAGCTTTTTGCTATTTCTTATTTACAATGTCTTATCTTTAGCTCTTTTTGCTATTCTCGAGCTAAAGAAAAGTTTCAATGAGACATAAATTATGTCTTTCCCAACAACAATGAAATGTAAGCGATCGTTCTATTATTATATGAAAGAATTTGTAGTAGGGTAAACAAAACACTAACGATTTGTTTAATTTCTATAACGAAATGTCAATTTGTACATAATGATTAGGTGTAGATTTAATTAAAAGTCAACAGGCACACCTCAAAGGTCGACACTATGCTTCCCTGCGTCAGTTCATTGAATGTCGAATGAGTCACTATTTCAACGCAAGGACCTTTGAGGTAATTAAATAGTATAGTGGGCAATAAAAAACAACGTTAAATTCATATCATAAACGTTTTAGTATTACAAATAAGCAACTGTGCGACAATGCATTGCAGACTCTTGTTTTAGAAACTACAATATGTATACGAACAGCAAATTAGACCGAAACAGTGGTTAACACAAAAAATATTATATATGTAGCTAGGTACATAGTATAACATGCTATAAAATTAATTAAAGTACATTTGTTTGGCTGTGGTTTTCAGTTAGTACTTCCCTAGATACACCCTTTCTTGCTGACTTGTTTCTTTAAAATTATGGAGTGAAAGTAGTTGTCTGTACCCTAAGCACGAAGAACTAGTGAGAAAGTATTCGTGTCGTCATGTCAAATTTTCTATGGAAAAGCTTGTATGTCCTTACGTCCCGTAAGGGGGGGGGGGGGGGCGCTGTGCTTAGTTTTAACAGAAAATTATGTTGGCGATACGAATATGGCTTCCAAAGTTCGTGCTTGGGGTAATGTTTTGTGAGCATGAAGTTTAAATGCACGAAAACCACCATCACTTTTGAAAAATCAAAGTGACAACGAAGTGTCACAAATATTTGTGTTGAATATGGCAGCTTAGATCGACATAATTCTATGGGACCATATCGAAAACAATTAAAACAAAAGAGGACTTTATTTGTGTGATTAGCAGAATGTATGAGCACGAATATTTGTTCTCGAGTCAAGGTCCTTTTTTTAACACACCAATTAGCCAAGCTCCAAAGTAAGCACTGTAAGGCTCGGGTTATGGAATACTAGGGAATAGATGGACTACATATCCTGATGCATATTTTACTTCTAATACTTAAAGGTAAATACAAGTATTTACCTCTGAATATATATAAACATCCATGACTTGGGTTTAAATGCTCGCATTCATCATACTAACATTTGCCTCACCGGGATTCGAACCCGGGACCTTTGAGTAGGCGACACCTTGATACCACCGGGTTTACATACGAGTATCACTCAGCTACGACGGCCATCCAAATCTAATATAATTATTAAAAAATTAAAATTTAAGCAGAGCTTGTACTTACTAATTATAATGAGGTGCTCAGAATGTATAAGTAAATAAATAAATAATCTTTTGTTTGTACATATGGCACATTAATAAAATTAATGGTAATACTAAGAGCCTTGAGCTATTATGAAATATTTACATGTTAATAGTTCATATTACATACAAAAACATAAACTCGAATTGAAAACTTCTATCTTTTTGAAGTTAGTTAAAATAAAGCATATCATTGCCAAAATCAATTACGTATCGATCTAGCTTGATCATGAATCATTGACTCATGATTACGTTTGTTTTTACATTGCACCATGCTATCATCATTGACAAGACCGACCAGTCAAACGTAGACACAATATAGATAAGCACAACAATAACAAAAAAAAAAAAATGAAGAAAGTGGCAGATAATGGTAATGTATACTTCCGAGTCTCACTTTAATTCTCAATTTTTCACTTTCTTCTAGTACCTTTCCTTCTATCTGGCGAAAAGCACTCACTACCCCTCTCCCTAAAATAAATAGTCCCTCCTCTCTAAGCCACTATCGGCCTATATCTATACTTCCCTTTCTTTCAAAAGTTTTAGAAGCTGCTGTCCACAATCAACTCTCCTCTTTTATCTTTCGCAACAAAATTCTTAGCCCATTACAATCTGGGTTTCGTCCTGGACATAGTACAACTACTGCCCTTATCAATGTCCTGGATGACATTCGCAACGGTATGGAGAAATCGCAGTTAACTGTTATGGTCCTCATTGATTTCTCAAATGCATTCAACATGGTTAACTATGATATTCTCCTGGCAATTCTTTCACATCTGGGAGTTTCTTCTTCAGTAGGGACCTGGTTTTCATCATATCTTCGTGGACGCCAACAGGCAGTTCGGGTAGACCAGACCATTTCGGACTGGTGCGAACTCATTGCTGGTGTTCCACAGGGCGGTATTCTTTCTCCTCTTCTTTTTTCGTTGTTTATCAACTTTCTCACAACTATGATTCATTCCTCTTACCATCTGTATGCAGACGATCTTCAACTATATGTTCATGCCGACAAAAATGATTTAGATGTGGCCCTGGCATGCCTTAATGATGACCTCCATCGGATTTCGGAATGGTCCAACTGTTACGGTATCTCTGTAAATCCAGCAAAATGCCAAGCAATCATAATAGGGAGCTCTCGACAGTTGGCCCTTCTGGATTTAGGTTCACTAAAACCGTTACTGTATAATGGTACTTCAATTGGATTTCGAGCTAGTGTCAAGGATCTGGGTCTACTCATAGACTGTTCGCTCAGCTGGGAAGATCAAGTTAATGAAGTTTGCCGTAAAATTATAAACACACTTAGGGCTCTGTACAGATTAAAGTTCTTTCTCCCTTCCAGTACAAAGGTTACGCTCGTACAGGCTCTCGTACTTCCTATCCTTGACTATGCTGACGTCTGCTATTCTGACATCAATCAAAACCTTCTTTCAAAACTGGATCGTTTGCTCAATAGCGGTATTCGCTTTATCTTCGGTTTGCGTAAGTACGACCATATCTCTCACTATAGAAACGAACTCAAGTGGCTGTCCATACGTGACCGTAGAAATCTCCGAATTGTGTGCATGCTTTTCACTATTTTATACGATCCACGTGCCCCAGAATACTTGAAATCTAGGTTTCAGTTTCTGGGACCCTCTACACCGCGTGATCTTCGCTCTTGTAGGCACCTTACCCTCAAAACCCATTTTCACCATTCTGGTTTCGTCTCCAAATCTTTCACCATTACGGCTATACGTCTCTGGAATGCTTTGCCATTGAATATTCGCAGTGCTCGTAGTAAGTTGGAGTTTAAAAATCTAGTACGTGCACACTATCTGTCGACCTAATATTTCTGTAATCTTCAGTCATCTGTAACATCATAATTTGTTATTTCTAACTAGTTTATTATATGTAAGTATATAATTATATGTGTATGTTTGTTATATATATTACACATACATATCTATTTATATGTGTATTTATGATATTTGATTATTATATAATATTTATTTATCGTTTATTATAGTATAGTTAAGTTAAGTAGGATAATATTATATGTTTTTATAACTTTAGTAGCTCGCACTCTATCGCCATAACATTCGTCTCCCACACCCTTACTGGTTGACTGGTAGAGAATGCCTATGGCATTAAGTCCACCATTTACTGTATTTTGGTAAAGAAGAATAAAATAAATAAATAAATAATGCACAAAAATAACAATAGTTTGTTTTGTTGCGGGAAACTTGGATTGAGTCTAATAAATATTTCAAACACTCACACCAATTAGCCTAGCCCCAAAGTAAGCACTGTAAGGCTTGTGTTATGGGATATTAAGGTAACGAATAAAACACATATACTGTATATTTAAAAGCATATATTTTTATAGAAAGACATATTAAACATCCATGACTGGAGTACAATTAATGTTCGTATTCATCACACAAACATCTGCCCCCACTGGGATTCAAACCCGGGACTCTCGAGTCGGCGACACCATGAAACCCGGCGTACAAACCACTCGGCCACGGAGGTCATTCTTTATTATTTTTGAATTGTATAAGTATGGTACCTATACCTCTATTCCTTATCTATTCGTAAGTTCTTTTATGTAAAAAGGGTGACATACAAGGGTATGGCCAGCCTGATGCACAGCGGCCGCCGAAATGCCTACAAACGCTTGCGATCTCAAAAATATCACTCACCGTTGCCTTCATCATCAGCCTATTAATCTCCCCACTTCTGGGGCACAGACCTACCCTATGGATGGAATAGGGAGAATTGGGCCATGACCCACCACGCGGGTCCAGTGCGTATTAGTGGGTGCTAACGACTGCAGATGCAGCCGAGACCAACGGCTTAACGTACCTTCGGAAGCACGGAGGAGCTCGAGATAGTAAACTTTTGGTCACCCATCCAATGACCGACCACTGCCAAAGTTGCTTAACTTCAACGATTGAAGCCCAACGCGCTAATCACTTGCGCCCTCTAGCTCCTCCGTTGCCTACCCTGACCCAATCTCATACCCCGTGGAGCCTTGGAACCTTTGCTCACCGACAGAACCACAACACCACCAAAAGGTAGTGTTATTTTACTGTGATCGTGGAGGTCACTTCGCCAGAAGGGCGTTTCAATTTCCGCGGATATCCGCTGTGCCTGCCTCTCTGAAGTTACTGTTCCATGACTCGACTACCTTGCATCGTTGCTTTCCTGACCCCGTGGAGCCCTGAAACCTTACTTACTAACCTTACTACCAAAAGAGGGTGTTTTTTTAACTCTTTTTTTGTCAGGTCATAGAGTCTATACCTGGTGGTCTCCTGTAAGGTGGTGGTTATTTCTCGAGATGACAAAGATTTCCCAGATGGAGCGGAAATGCAATATACCTACTACCCTACTTTTATTGATCTGGTAATTTATCTTCCTCCTTACAGAGAACTGCAGTATAAATACAATATTATTATGCTGCGACACGTAAACCAACATAATATAGCATTTTGAAACGGTGACACAGATATTCTAATAATTAAATCTATACAAGGCATCGCATATGGTCATCGCCATAAGCGTCGTATGTCAAGATCAAGTCTCGACCTTAGTTTAGAGACGCTGCATCCAATTCACTTAATAATTCAATATTATTTAAGCAAAACAACTCGATTTTTAAATGCTAGTGTTCTTACATCGGTATTTAATTTAATTCATATTTGGGAAATATTCTTTTAGGAAGAGTAACTTATTTTTCATATCATAGGCATGTCAACGCTCTATATTTATGGGTATACAATCCAATCTTGATCTTTAAGTTTTGAATTCAACTTTTCGTTAAAAAGCTTTTTTTATACATGTCAATAAAAAAAATGACATAAAATTCTCATCAAGTAAAAGATTGTTTACCAATATATTCTACTGAAAAATAAATTCAATTGGTTTAAAAAAATAATGAACTTTAATGATGAGCGTATTTTGCTTTCGTTTAAGTGGCGAAGCGGCGCGATGATATCGCACATTAATAAAATTTATGGTAAAATGGTAGGAGCCCTGAGCTATTAAACTGTTATGCAATGTTCACATGTTAATCTTATAAATAGAAAGCTATCATTTTCTATCTATAGTCGGGGTTACTTCATTTAACTGTTGTTTGAATTTTGCTTCTGTTTCTATTATTAGCATAAAAAATACTATAGTTTTCACGCGAATCATTCATTTGCGGGGTTTAGCGTAACGTAGTTGTGCCATTATGTTAAAAGTAGATAGGTAAACATATTTAAGTTTATATCCTTAAACTAAATTGAATCTAATGAAACTATTAAACAGACTAAAAAGATCTAATGTAGTTGTTTTTAATTTTCATTATTATTGGTTACTATTGAACTCAAGTTATTTCTATGTCCATCATCACAAACGTTATAAAGTTTTTCAGTACGACGTGTCTTTTCTACTTACGATCGATACAATTTTTGTAAGGATTAAAACGTAGACACGAAGATTGTCTGCCATAAGATATCGATAGTCTTCTTTTATTTACTGTAATTTATGGGCTTATAGAAAACAAAAGGAAGAATATTTCACAAAGAAAATAGCTGACATCATCTCTTTCCTTAACCGCAACAACATCGCGATAAATTTACTTGTTTGACTTCTAATATATTTGTTTGTACGGGACGCGTATTATTTTTCTTCAAGGGGCAAAGAAACTTTCAAAAAGAATTAGTTTTACAAAACACGAAATAAAACGGTCGGTGTGCTTATAAGAGAGCGAGTAAACTTCGATATGTTATTAGAAAAATATTTTCGATGAAAAAATTGTATGAAATCCCAATTTAAATATTTAAATGTATAATAATTACATATCAGAGCCAAAATTTCGTTGTCTACAATCTAATATTGATTCACGTAAATCAATACGTCTCAAGTAGGTTTGGAAAAGCATAAAATTCGCTGGTACGACAGAATGAAACAAATTAACATACTCAAACATAGTTCTTATTATTATTTCCATAGGACTTTACGAGAGGAGCTTGATGACGTAGGTGGTTAGCGCGTTCGGCCTGCGAATGGTCGGTCATTGGACGGGTGACCAAAAACTTCTTATCTCAAGCTCTTCTGTGCTTCGGAAGGCACGTTAAGCCGTTGGTCCCGGCTGCATTTGCAGTCGTTAGCACCCAACAATCTGCACTGGGTTTGCGTGGTGGGTTACGGCCCAATCTCCCTATTCGAGCCAATGGGAAGGCCTGTGCCCCAGCAGTGGAGATATTAATAGGCTGATGAAAAGGACTTTACAATGACGCCTTAGTTGAAGTTGTATGGTCTGACATGCAGTGGTCTGGCCATTAGCTGCTATATTTGGAAACACAGAAGACAAAAGAGGTTAGAAGGGTGATCATATATCGTTTGTATGGGAACCGATGTCGCCGGCTCGCCCTCACTACACTTCCGCGTTATAGATAATAGCCAATCAAACGACTCGACGTCAAACAATCGAACCAATCAGCGCTCACACCCGAAAGCAACGACGCAATCAGAACCAAGCTTTGTTCAAGTTATGAGAATTTGCTCACACATAACTATGGCTCTGTGTTCAGTGTTTGCGAAAGTATGGGCTACTAAAGATAACTCTGTCCAATAGACGTTTGATTGAGATCGACCCGGTTTTAAACGGATTTGCAATCAATTTAGTAATTTGATCGTCCCGGTTGTTGTATCATCTAAGTTAAGAGGGACAAACAACAATAGTAATGTCATAAAAAAATACGACTGGAATTTTTAGTAGTCAATATAAGTGAGTGACGCATATAAATTATATGTTTTTATCACTTCCGCTAGTCCACTATCAGATACTAAAACACTGAAATTAGTGATTTAATATCTATGCTATCAAATAAAAGTTTTGTTTAGTAGAGGAGTCCAAGCGGGGTTTACGGACTTACTTGAGCGCGGCAGGATAACATAAGGGGGACAACCTTGCACCTTGTGAAGTACTCCCACTATACCTGAGCCCTTTATATAGGGTCTAAACTCTAATATCTGGGGCAACGAAGTTTTTTTTCCTTGTGAAAAATATTAATCTGCCCGTTTGCATGGTATAGGGCTGGACGTACAAAGGGGTATTAAATTTGAAAAAAAAAATCGAGAGCGTCAGACATTGAGAAGGGATAAAACTAGTTTTTAAGTACTAGGTTAATGCACGAAACTTTATTTATTTATTGACGTTTCGCAAAGGCTACGAAAAGTCAATAAATAAATAAAGTTTCGTGCATTAACCCGTAAAAACTAGTTTTATTTAATGAGTGATGTAAACCTAAGAAACGAATATTGAGAAGGGATGTTAAGTGAACTCGCAGGAGCTCGATGGCGCAGGTGGATAGCGCGTTCGGCCTGCGATCGTGGAAGTTAAGCAACTTTCGCTATGGTCGGTCACTAGATGGGTAACTTATTTGTCAATTTATTATGTCTATTTATAGTTCTTTTTTTTCTTGCTGCTTTAAATGTTCGACCCTAAAGGGCTCAAGTATGGTAGCTGTACTTCACAAGGTGCAAGGTTATGCTATTCTGCAGCTCATGCTCCAGTAAATCCCAAAATCCCCACTTGGGCTCCCCTCCTAATACCATCTTACTACTTAGAAAGCTAGTTTTATCCAATTACTGACAATTGTTTTCATTATCATCGGAAATGAAAGATTATTACAGAGAGATTAAATTTTTCTTTTATCATAGCTAACTTCGAGGCCATTTATTTTTAAACATATCTACGTTTATGACGAATATATCTAGTTTATTAAGCTGTTTACCATCACGTGCATTTTGAATGAACAGCTGTCTACATTTCTGATGTAGTTTTTGCTTTTAAATTCTGCTATATACTGGATATTCGCCAAGCATACTTCATAGAAAAAATGAGCAGTCGTGAGACGCCTGATAGAAGTGAAAATGTCAAGAAAAATAAATATAACTTAAAAACTATTTCGGATAATTGGGATCAAATTGACAAAAAATCTTTTGACTCATTCTTCCTTAATGACCTTCAAAGCAACGGAGCTCTCGTTATTCTCGACCAAGTTACAGTAAATTTTCATCATCGCCAGCGATGGACGTCCACTGCTGGGTCTAGGCCTCCTCTGGGGATCTAACACAACGGCCCTAAACTTTCCGCATCCAGTGGAACCGCCCGACTCGCTGGATGTCGTCAGTTATCTGGTGAGGGTTACTGTTGACAGTCACCCTGTCACCCATGGGAGGCAGTGACCACTTATCATTAAGTGGAATGCCAACTCGTTTGCCTACAAAAACATATAAAACTACATGATTACAAAAAATTGTAAACAGTATGTACCTATTTAAGAAAATAGAGGAAAGTTGGTTAGTCGTCAACGGAAACCAGACGACTTTAATGAACAAGCTCGTAAATTGATTTAATTCACTGTGAATTTACTGAATCCCACTGATGTGGGTTGGCAAAAACTATGTTCTATTGCGTTTGGTTTAAAGTTCAAATGTGTTACATAGTGTGTGACTCGTGCTTATGACTGTGCCAATTGCGTGTAATTTACATTTGGATATCACACGGCGTTATTTGCTCTTAGATGCCCCACTATCTTCAGTATTTCAGGACATAATAGATAAAGATAATTCTAAAATTACATTCGTAATAAAAATCATTCACTTAAGAAAGTCATAGTCGTTCGGCTGAGAAGGAAAGTAAAAATTAGCAAGTGCGCAAAACTTCCCGCGCAAACCACACAATAGAGGAATTGGTCCTGACGATAGAGAAGTAACAAAGATAACATAGATACAGAACATTGTACTAGAAAAAGAAATCAATGGCGTCGCCGAAACAAAACCAAAAACTATCCGCAAAGCATTCAATAATAGATAACAATTCCATCAAATTAAATATTTGTCAAAATGAGTCATTGCCTTCTAAGTGTTTGTTGTTGTTTTTATTGCAAAAAAGGGAAATAATCAATTTTAATCAAGCTTGAATGTTTATTGATGACTGTTTGTACTGCCTTTAGTGCAATAATCGACCTCGAACCAATAGAAGTAACATTACAATGGTATCGTGACGAACGAATGATTAAGTACTAGAAGTGATTATGAATCAGTCAATACTAATTACCCTGTAAGACAATAATGAATCACAATAGGTACCTACCTACCTACTCGAATAGTAGGTTCTTACAATTTTCATTTCTTATAGATCATCACTCGTTTTTACCGCTACTCAGTTCCTTTAGTATGAGCACCAAAATAAACATTAATTCACGTATTTTATCACGTGTACCTCTAAAGTGATATTAAATGTAAAGAAAAAAAATACTAGAAAGATATCTATCTAAAAATATATATTCCTTGCAGTCATAGAAATACTAGAAATAATTCGGCACAGCCGTCCGGGCTGTGGTAGCATAATAGTCAGTGCATCCGCCCGGATAGCGGAGTAGGGTGCGGGTTCGAGTCCCATCTGCTGCCTGGTCCGCGTGGAATTTGTTCTAGTAAAAAATTTCTTTTTGAAATATATAGCAGTTAAATGCTTAATTAAGAAATAAAAAATATTATCTATAGTAATTTGACAACTGAGTGTGATAAAAACGAGTTTTATTATATCATATCACGGTGCTCATGCTAGGGGGGCAGGGTAAATTTTCTTCCAGCCCCTCGAGCATAATCACCGAAACGGGATATAATAAAGCGATATATCGGCTTTAACTGTCAAACTACACTGTAGTCTGACAGTTAATGCCGATATATCGCATAGGCATAGGTATGCAAAACACTCAAATTATTATGGATGTGACCATAATAATTTGATTATTGTATCCCATTTTTAAATCATTGTCTTCACAAAAATTGCAATTGATCTACGAAAAAATACTATTGGTAATAACACCTAACTGGTTACCAATTGAATTTTGAGCTGATATTTTTTTAGGACAATTTAAATATTTTCCATTATTATGTAGCTAAGGATCTAGAAAAGAAATAAGACAGTGTTGTAGATTTCCTGAAATAAATAAAAAATAAAAATATAAAACGATATTTAGTTAAACCTTTTCGGATAACAAGGGAATGGGGAAACTTGTCATTTGGTTTTTTATAACACAACTAAGTATGTTTCTACAAAAGGACCAATTAAATTTTTAAAAATATTTTTTCTAAATTAATTTGCTCGTCTGTTTTGTTTTCAGGTTCATGTTTACGGTGTTACCAGTGCAACTCTCAAGCCGACCCGACATGTCGCGACCCCTTCCAGAAAACTGCCAAATCAGTCGTAAGTTTAATTAAAAGATAACATTTATTACCTGCGGTTTCGTCTGTGTGGTTTAAATGGTTTCCCATCCATACTTCCGCCACTCCTTTGACCTCCATATAGGATAACTTCTGGATTAAATGCTATCCTATGTCCTTTGGAATCGTCCATTAATCACGTGCGGCCCAAAAGGAGAGGAACTCCCCAGGGGTTTGGAAAAAAAATCATAGAAACACAACACACCACCAAAATAGTGATGAGTCGTGAGTCGCCTCGTTTGTGTTCCTCGTCGCGATAGAATGAGGGTTCGTATTTCAAATGTATAGGTACCAAAAGTTGCTAAAAATCAGTCAGCATCACGATCAATAGACGATCCCCGGGAAACACCCAATCGGTTGATCGGCTTAAGTGTGGAAGTAACAAACAGACAAACAGACATTCATATAATATTAATATTGATAAGTAAAAAGAGTGTATACTTTTAAACACAACATTATCAATAACTTGTTTTAACTAGGTTACTACGGGTTTGTGTTGTTATTAATATTTATTGAATGTTTTGGAGATTTTTAATCTTCACCAGAGCTACAAGTAGTCCTTAACTAATGATAGATAAAACAATGGATTGGATAAGGGAAGTTTTTAAAACTCATCTTGCATTCTTGTAAGCAATAAAAATCATAATTTTGGTAATAATTCTGGGCAATAATCTGGGAACTTATCAGATACAGTCTATGTCAGATTATGTCAGAGAGCCATACAAATAAGATGAATTAAGCATAACTCGCAAACCCTTGCGGAAGGCGCTCGGAAGGCTTGTCCATTTTTCCGATACACCATGGAGTGAAACAATCACGCAATCAAATTATAGAACAAAAAACCCGCGCGAACTTGCGGTGTCGTTTGTGGTTTCTCTACAAGTCTAAACAAGTAGACAACCGCGGGCCCGCGCTGCGCCCGTAGACAGTGTCCGCTCACCCGCGCGGTTACGCGGACGCTAGTGCGTTGTCATCATACCTATATGCCTGAAAATGTCGAATGCTCTAAGTCCTTAGGCCTTAAACGTAGTGCACAATATGTCAAAGTAACTCTAATATGACAAATAGACACCATTTTGTGGAATGTTGTAAATCGCCTCCCTGTGCTCATGTTACAAACAAAACGTAGCCATATAAAGCATACTTCATCATTACATGTAACCTTAATGATTATGTGAGTTTTCTAGAATATATTTATTTTATTAAAATGTTCGTGGTTGCATTACAGGACTGCGGCTCCCAAGACTCGTACAACTACAACAATAACTTCTTGAGGTTCCTCCTGACCACGGAAGACAATAAGCATATGAATATCGTCGGAGCGACAAGATACTGCCACAAAATCGTTACGAGTGAGTATATCATACAACTACAAACCCAATTACAAACTACAGACAGTGAACAGATACTTCCATGTAACATTTCAAAAGTTTGAGATACCATGTGAAACTAGCAAAAGATTCAAACTCGTTTCAGACGAAATTGTTTTTATAGTCTAGGTTTTCACAAGCTCTTGTGAATTTGTACTCAATACCATCGGTTCATTAATCTACGGTAGGAGATCTTCCACTGTCAACAACCGACAAGAAACTCAAATAACACGCTACTTCAACTGTTAACTTTACCATGCTGATACTAAAAGCCTGTATCATTGTTGTTTCTGGACTACGTACTAAGTAGATGGGTATCCAAAACCGCTAATACAATCATAATTGTGCAGTTGTAGTTTTGTGTTAACAAGTGGCATTTCACGTTTGACTTGGCAGCTTCAGTTAAGGGCTAAGTAGCGGTAACTCAACTTGTTGGGCGTATTGACTTGAGCTGTTAATGTATCCTACGCTTCCGCAGCTACTGGCATTTGGCCAAAGTCGTGCAAAGCAACTTCTGACAACCCCTTTGCTGTCATCTCAAAGATATCTGAACAAAGCGAACTATGTATAAGTCATCTTCAGTTTTACACATTTTATTCGTATATGTGTCGTAAGATGATATCATAAATCAAATTTTAAATCCGAGGGATTTTTGCGAAAATATATTTATAATAAGCCAACGATTCTTTTCGCAATCTTACTATTTTCAGAAAGATTGAGAAATGTCATCGCCGTTATCTAATTATCCGTGTTTTCGCAAAGACCCTAGGATTTTCGCAAAAAGTCAATTTACCAAATCATCTTGCGATATATGAAATACAAAGAGAAATGTTACAAGGAAGGCTCGTTTGTTGTGGACATAACATCGAGCACAGTGTTATCAACCATTTGCAGATATATAGTATATTGCTTGTAAAATGCCTTTTCTAAACTCATCTTTAGAATCAAAGCAATGTATCCTTCTGATCTGAATCAATGTTTATGTTTCCGTTTATATTGTTTATAGGCACGGGCACAGTGATCCGTACGTGTCTCGACTCCAACCCGATTAACAAGAATCAGTCGTGCCAACTGCTGGACTCGCCTATTCAGATCGACGCCTCCAGGAAGATCACACACTGCAGCGTCTGCGAGAGCGACAACTGCAACGGCGTCGGCGCCATCTCCTCCTCACTCCCTCTAGCAGCGATGACTGTGTTCCTCTCCTACCTCGTCTACAAGCAATAATAAACACAACATCAGTAACACAATCTCATTGGCTTAAGCTTCCCGCTTAATGCTTCCACTACGGTGGTATTTAAACAGCAACTCCACTGTTTTTACACGCCGAACCAACGTGACGGAAGTTTTAAATGAATCACAAAATTAGTTATTTATATATTTTTTCTTTTAAAACCGACTTAAACTTTACCGTTTTTTTAAACTCAACTATTTTTAACGATAGTTTGACACAGCCTACTAGTCATTTGACCCATCGTGACTCAACACAGTTTAATTTATTTAATTTTCAGAGTTCGACAAAGGTAATTCGATTTAAGACGAAGACATAGAAGGTACCTGTAAATTGTTTTAAAAGCGTAGTCTATTCGAAAATAAATCGGTGATCAGTAACTTCAATATTTTCAAGAAATAAAAAATACAAACTTACAAAGTTTTCTTATATGAAGATTTCAGCACGTATGCTTTTTGAAAACATGGAATTTAGATTTTCAATTTCCATACACAGAGATGTATGAGGCCAAGATAAAGTAAAGTTTGTATTGCCTTAAATGTACGACCGTCCAAATACGATTGGTGTTACTTATGCTTTGTGAAATTTTATTATGTAGTAGGTTCTGTATATCCCTATCGCCAATTTTTTTGGTAACGGGTGGAAATTAATGGAATTTGTCCATTTATCTCCTCTGCGTAGATGTGGTATAAGATAATAATAAAAGTACCTGGTTTTTCTGAGAAACTGTATACCGGTAGTTCAAGGCGGTAGGGGTACATGGAACAGCAGTGGTATTCGTAAAAAGAAACTCACTTGTCATCTCGGAATCCAAAGTGTGATTAAAATTTAGAACACGAATTTTAAAACACACCTGCGAATTCCGCGGTGAGAAGTGAGTTTGTTTTTACAGAATAGCAAAGTAGGCGGTAGAATTTATGTATTGTAGATGTGTAGTTATATGAAATAGTTATATGACGTTAGAGGTTTTAATTTTTAATACTTAATGATATTATTTACCACCTGGATTTGAGTAAACATAAACGTAGCGAAAGTAATTTCAGCATTTCTTGACAAAACTCTTATATAAAGTTAGTATAATGTCGAATAATGTTGTTCGTGTGTACTAATTTGATACGGTGCCATCGGATATTATATTGAGTTTGTCAAGAGGTGATGAAAAAGTTAACAAAAATATTTTCTTTGCTTAGAATGTAAACATGCAAAAAGTCACCATTATAGTGAGTTCACTGGATATTAATGTTAATTAATATTGCTCTGTTGTTGTTGATGTATTCAGTAAGGAAAAGTTGTTAAAATGTCTGAAGTTAGTTTTTAAAGTTGAAATTGTAATACTTATTTTAAAGATTGTTAACGAAGTTACGTTATACAATACATTTAACAAAGCATTCAAAAAGATGCGTCAAAAATTCGAATTTATAAGAATCTCTTGTTTGATAGCATTTAAAGGGTAAGAACTAAAACTTTATTGTAAGCAATAACTAATTACCAAATGACTAACAAAAAAAAAACAACTGAAAATCAAGATGACTTCATTTTCTAATCGATATTAAGTATGGACAAACTTAAGCATTTAATGTACCTATTTGAATAATTAAGTTTATTGAGAATTCTTTTATGTTTTATTTAATAAAGTGAATAAAATTACAATTTTAGTTTATTTTTATAAACCTTTTGTTTACTGATATCCATGTCTATCACTATAACAAGAAGAAAGCGTCTAATTCTTCAAATGACAAAGAAATTAAGACTCCATTTCCGGAATACTGATCGGAATACTTGGCGGAAAAAAAATAGAATATTATGCTTTGCATTTTTAAGAATACCATACATTTATTTGATAGGAAGCTAGACATATAAATAAATTCCATAAACAAAGCCTTTTCATTCTAAGATATCAAACGAATACCTTTACAAGTCTTAAATATTCGAAAAAAGAAATAGCAATTGTCGATTGTGCAAGACTTTTTCGAATTATTTATAAGCTATACAAACTCGAGGTGCCAAACAAACTGGTGCTCATCACACGGGACTTTTTTATGCACGGTGCCACGGGCTGTACGCTGGCTGCTACTTGTGTAATAATCGACTAGCACCGTGACATTAAGTTAGATTCTATCGCACTAAGACTAAGAACGCCTTGAAATTTCAATAAAACCGTGCATTACCCGAACCCCTAGCAGTTAAAGTCTCTGGCTATCACACATCCAACGAACAGATCATCACTCGTAGGCCCTTTCGATTCCACCGGTTTAAGCACGTCTAAGAATACCCCGACGATGATATCACCCGCGATACGACCCCAACTTTTTCCCACACGGACAAAAACAGTAACACTACACAGCTAGCAAACATGCACACTAGCTTAGCATTAGGCAGCACCGCACCCGTAGGAAAAGAGTGCGAGACCCGACCTACACTCGACGCGCTGTACCAGGTATAGATATTTTAGTCTTAGTCTTAGTAGTACGGCGGGCTGTTTCCGCAACTCGACACACAGTACCTATTTTGCGTGGGGATTGGCATCAAAGCTCAGCAGTCCCCAACATCCGGGGGCTGCAGGCTTCTACTAGTGTCCATGGGCTTCCCATTAGAGAAGTCCTTTGTCTTGCAACGTCTCTGCACTCCAGCAGAACATGGGCGCTCGTCTCCTCCTCCTCCAAGCAGGCTCTGCACAGAGGGCTGTCAGAAATACCTATATAATAAAGGGTTTTGTTGAAGTAGCCGTGACCCGTGAGCATACCCACGATTTGTATCAGGGCTTGTCTAGGTAGTAGACCAGGTATAGATATATCCCTGGGCGGTTTTTTCCCGCACCCCCACGACAACGGCTAACTAAAGCTGAGGTCCGAGTCTCAGAAAAACCCTCTAGTTGAGCCGACTCACTCAGGTTCGAGAAATCTAGAGGCTCCAGTCTGAGAGGAGACTCCCTTTGAGGGGAGACGCCATCCGCCTGGAATACCTCTAGAGGCACTCGCCAAATCTCGGCTTGAGGCCCCTTTTGGGTCTCGCCGTCCACAAACCCAGTGACGCTGTAAAGGTCATCTGCGACCAACAGCAGACACACATAAAAGAAAAACGACGGGTGCATTTTTGATATTTTGGAATGGTTAGGGAATAATTTTGCACGAATTGCTTTAAGTATCATAATAAAAGTACATTTATGTGGTAGAATACATATTTTATTTATTGCGCTATCGTACACAAACATGACGATTACATTAAAAAGTTTATCTCTCAGAAAAATCAACTTACATGAATCACATTTAAGCGCACCTAGCTACATCTATTGTAAACAAAAATGCATTTTCTTCGCAATAAAGCTGCCACCTGGACGTCCTAATAAGAGACTTATTATTATAATACGATAATATAAAATATTACTATGTTTCGTCCAATATGTTCAAAGTCAACAAAAGTCAACCTTTCCAATTCTATTGTTTTCGTCTTAAGAATTTTCTTTTTTTTTTATATATTAAGGTAGGCAAATGACTCTACCCCACTTGATGCTAAGTGGTAATAAAGTCCAAACGCGAAGATAGCTGGTACAGCAGTTATAAACTGCTACACCAATCATCCTCACCTTGCCGGCCTGCAAAAATGCTTCTTCGCGCCTCTCTTAAAGGACCCCAGATTATAGGAAGGAGGGAACACTTGCACGGGTAAAGAATTTCACTTACGAATAGTACGACAAAGAAAAGAGTCACCAAATTTCTTTGTTCGTGTAGGAATAGTGGCCACAGTAAGTCGGTGGCAACGTAGGCCAGCGTGCGTGGTCCTCTGAAGAAAAGGTGATGGAGAGATAAGGGAGAATAACTCCTCAGAACACTCGCCGTGGTATAGACGATAAAATGCGCTTAATGATGCCACATCGCGGCGTAATTGTAGAGACTCGAATTTCTTGGTTACCTCTTCATCGCCAATGATGCGGACAGCGCGCCGCTGCAACCTATCCAAGGCATCGAGTAAGTACTTAGCGGAGCCATCCCAGAGGTGCGAGCAATATTCCACGCAGGACCGCACTTGCGTTTTGTACAACAAGCACAGTTGATCGGGCGTGAAAAAACGCCGCACCTTGTTCAGGACTCCAAATTTGCGTGAAGATGTTTTGATCACGGTTTCGATGTAGTCCTTTGGATTCATGTCTGAGCGAATTTCCATACCGAGCATGGTAACGTTGCTCTGTAGCGCCAGTGTTGTGCCCTGAAGAGAGGGAAGGGGAAAGAATGGCGATGTTTTTGCCGTGAAAGCGCAGGCCTGAGTTTTCTTGAAATTGAACTCTACCAAGTTGCTGGTACCCCGTTCGGAAATGTGGTGCAAAGCTTGATTGAATTGAGCGACAAGATTCTCCCGTTTCTCCTTGGTTTCTATCTCGCATGCACTGTACTATCGTCTGCATAGCAATGAATATTCGCAAGTGGAATCAAATCATTGATATGCAGCAGAAACAGTGTAGGGGATAGAACGGAGCCCTGAGGAACACCGGCATTCACTGACATGAACTGCGAACTACTTCCGTCTGTAAGGACACGAATTCTACGTTCACGCAGGAAGTCAGCTACCCAGGCGCAGAGCTGAGCAGGCAGACCGTATGCAGGAAGCTTGGAGAGAAGGCTTTTGTGCCAGACCCTGTCAAAAGCCTTGGCGATGTCAAGGCTAATAGCCAGAGACTCTCCCCGCTTGTCTATAGCTTCACCCCAGATGTGTGTCACGTACGCTAGAAGGTCACCCGTCGGTCGATTCGACCTAAATCCGTATTGATGATCGTGAATCAGAGAGTAATCTTCTAGGTAGCGGGTCAGATGGTTGTTAAGGACCCTTTCTAAGACTTTACACAACACTGAAGTGACAGCTATCGGCCGATAGTTAGCTGGATCTGAGCGGTCCCCTTTTTTGGGCACCGGTTGCACATTGGCATCCCTCCATGCCTCCGGCACACGCCCCAAAGAGTAAGAGAGTTGGTACAGGCGCGTAAGCACAAGAGACAACTCCGCTGCACAATGTTTTAGCACAACTGCTGGGATGCCATCGGGTCCACTAGCTTTCCGGACGTCGAGTGATTGCAACTCCGCACGAATATCACGCTGCCTGATTTTAATGTCAGGCTTCGTAGTGCCACAATGAGGAAGTGTATGTAGGTTGCAGTGCATTGCAATCACTGATTCGGGAGTTAGCCGCAAAGAGTTTTGCCAACAAATCAGCTTTCTCTTGTGGCTCATGAGCTAGTGACCCATCTGGACATCGCAAAGGTGGCAGCGAGGGCTGGTAGAAGTTGTGCTGCACGGCCATAGCCAAACGCCAAAAACTACGGGAGCCCGTAGGGTGCGTTAACAATTCGTGGTCAGTACGTGCTACACGTTGGGCATCCGCTCTGATGTAAGCCTTTTTGCAAGACTTGGAAGCATTATTATAGGCAGCTTTCAGTGAGTCAACCCTGGGATCTTTAAGAGCGCGGCCTCTGGTCCAAGCGCGATATGCCGCCTGCCTGAACCAGCGGTTACGTGTGCCCTTACTGATGAGATCAGAATGTGGAATGTAATACTCCATTCCCATTAAGTTCCCCTCAGTAATAGCAACGGCGCTGGTCGATAGGTCCTTTTCACTGAAGCAGCGCTGCTTCCAAGGGATGGAAGCAAAGAAGTCGCGTATACCATCCCAATATGCCGACCCATAGTGCCAGACCCTGCGTTTGACCACCAATGGTCGAGGGATCTTGACCTGTGGCACCTTGGCAGATATCAGGCAATGATCTGATGAACCCAGTGGGGCTCGAATCACAACCTGATACTCCTGCGGATGAGTCGTAAAACGTGGACACGTGACCTAATCAGAACGTCAGGACTGACGCGATCAGGCCACGTATCCTAACGCGAATAACAGTTTTTACCCAGTACCCATTACAAAAAAGTGTACAATGCTGCTAAAGAAGTTTTCACTTCAAAAAACTGTTGTACGAAACTTAAGTTAACAGGGACGAATTCGCGGACGGTAGCTACTCATCATCAGCCTGTTAATGTCGCCACTATTGGGGCACAGCCTTTGCTTTTTATTATATTTGCTTAACGTATCTTCCGAAGCACGGAGGAGCTCGAGAAAGTAAATTTTTGGTCACCCATCCAATGACCGACCACTGCGACCGTTGTTTAACTTCAACAATCGCAGCCGACCGCGCTAACCTATTGCTATTCTTTTAGCTAGTAAATATTACAAAATAATTAGTTACTCTCTTTGGAAAGAAGCTGAGATCAGACTGTTTAGTCATTAATGCGTATCTATGAAGTGCATGGCACTAAACATTCTATCATATCATATCAGCAGATAAAATGGCCAGGAGTGGAGCTCGTATCCGTTACATCTACAGGCTGTTTTAATATTTTCCTTTTTATTATTATTTTATTATGTCGACACAGTTGCACCGTCACGGGGCTGCAAGCTGTAAGGAAACACCAACTCATAACAAAATAATTCGCCATTCCTTTCATGGATCAAAGCATTCGCCCTGAGGCCGATTGTATATAGTTTGTATTGTATATAAACATGCTTGAAAAGGACATTGTTCTGCGTCCATACATAGTTAGCCTAAGAACCAACAATCATGAAATATTATTTTCTAGGTTTGAAATCGCAAGTTAATGACTGTAAAAACAAAGATTATTGACGGACACGTCTGAGAACTTAAATTATTAGGAAAACTAATTTTTTTTTTGAGGTTAAACATAACCATATTCAATGAAACATAGGTCAACAACCTATGAACTTAGTATGAAGTGAATTAATATTACAACTAATTCATTTTATTCGGAGTGATTTTAAAGAATAACTATTAGGAAAATCTTGGTTAGGTAGGAATCATGAATAAAATAAAAACTGTAGTTTTGCTTTTTATTTATTGACTATTTTTTACATAATTTTATCATATTGTATATTGTATTTATTTGTATATCACATGTATATTGTGTAAATATGCAGCGTCAATGTGTATCAGGTGCTCTTGAATAATTTGGCAGTATGATCCTCTCAGGATGTAGTGGCACAGATTCACTAGCACTTGGTAATAAAGTCTCTTTTCTTTTGTAACATCGATGGCATATTAAATAGCCGAAATAGTTAAATTGAAGGAAAAACAATCGCAAATAAACACACAACAGGCAATCCGAAACTTTTTTTTTTAATATTATGACCTGGTAACAAAGACCTTTAGGTCATAACTTATTTGGAAAATGTTTATTACTTTGGAGTCACTACACTTCACTTCACAAAATTTCGTAATCCGAAACGAGAATGCACGAATGCCACAGATTACTACGAATGCAAAATACCTGCACCACAACCACAGATTATCGAGTTTTATGCCGGCCCTTCACTTGAAAACAGTTTGTCCTTGTCATGCTTAGTAAGAAATGAAAAGGACAGACTGATGTTATGTTTTCAAATAGCAAATACGAATAGCCATGTGAAGTGCCGGCATAAGGAAGAAAGAGTGTTTTGTTTGCAGCGCTGTCATACACAGCCCTGCAAACTTTAACATAACATAACATTTGTGTATAAACACATAAAATGGTATTTTATGTCTCAGATTATTTTTTAACTTTTTAATTTCGCTTACTTAACTGGAAGTGTCCGTCACAATCTAAATAATGATAATTATCGCAAAAAATATACTAAGAATTATCATAAATGCCAAATTGGTGTTGGTTCTTAGGCCAATTTTAACATTGTCCTTTGAGCATTTTGACAACCTTCTTCGTGATAAAATGAAATTGCTGTACTGGCCAAATATGTGCGAGTAGCCGAAAAAAGTTGTATGAAAATCCATATAATTATCTGTCTGTCGTGGTTAGCGGCCAAATAAATTATATAGTAAACGCATATCTGTCGTTTTATTTATCTTGAAACATGGCAAATTTTACTCCGAAACATGGCAACCAAGGAGGGAACTAATCTTATTTAAATTTTGACCGGACTTGCAAATATAAATCTGTTTATTAAAAACTGTTTAGGTTAGAATAGAAAGGGTGACGAAGATGATCACGATATATCCATAATAAAACTCAAATTAAATTAAATGATTTTCTAAGATGAAAAGACAACTGTTCGTACGTTAGGTTCAAATTATTTTTTTAAAGTAACCAATACCTGTGGAAACATTATATCTTATTTATTAAAATTTACTCAGAACCCATTCGAATCGTCTCATAAAATATTTTTTTGGCACCAAATGAATATTTTGGGGTTTTAAAATCTTTGTTCAAAACAAAGACATTATCATAAAGGTTAATAACTAAGGTACTGGAAATTTAAAAAAAAAACACTATGTATATTGAAAAATTTTCCCTTATAAAATAATTCTGCAAAGGCAGATTCATTGTTAGGTCATATGAGTGGCTATGTAGTCTAGTATTATTCAATATGTCTAACAGACTTGTAGAGATTTTTGTATTATCTTCGATTCTTTTTATGTGCGCCAGAGACGGTATGTATTGTATTCAAAGTCTGTCCTTAATATTTCTAATAATGTACCTATATTTACCCAATTCTATTATAAGAAAGTTATTTCAGATATTTATTACTCACTTAATTTTAAAATTTAGTGCAGTAGTGGTTTAACAAAATTTTGCTAGACTACTTAACGATTAAAATGTTGTAATTTTATGTTCATTATATGTATAATTTAGCTTTAAACGTGCAATTTGGAGCAACCGATTCTATGGAACCTAATCAAATTATTTTTAAAGATAAAATGACTCATCCATAATTATATTCTTTAACTACTTATGTTAAAAGATGATAAGCGCAATAAAAATGCACATACGTTGATAAAATTAAGTACTTCATGGCTCCAGTACATACTGGCTCATTTTCTATTTTTCACATTAAGTTAAAATCAATTCAGTAGCTTCCGCCCGCGATTTTGTCCACGTTATATATAGGTAGTTTTTTTGACAATCCCACATGATACTATCATTTTAACTGAATAAAAGCTATCTAACAGTATTTTTTTGATAATAGCGAAATATCGGGGACCCACAAAAAGCAAGGTCAATGGTAGCAATCCCGTTAATAACAAAAAATATTGCAATGGTCACTAAGACCATGAAGGTTTAAAACAAATTAGTATATTTTGCCTCGATACAATAAACTATATGTGTGCCAAATTTCATGCAAATCCGTTGAGCTGTTTTTGCGTGATTGATTACCAATATCCAAACATACTTCAAACGTTCTAATTTATAATATTAGTAGAAAGTAGGATATTTAAGTGTCATAGTACATTGTTTTAAATATTTCCAAATAAAAAAAAAGTTTGAGCTGCAATGAGTTGTACAGATATGTCATGATTCCAGTACAAAATGCTAGAAAGGTTTATTACTTGTAAGTAACTCTCTTTTGAATTAGTATAGATTGTAATCTTGGTATTCCTGATTAGAAGCAAGAAGTTACGAACTTACTTTTAGAAATAGAAAATATGTGAAATAAGTCATAGATCCATATATTTTTCTTATTACAGTTAACGGTCTCCAATGCTATTACTGTACCAATTGCAATGGTACGAACGCACAAAAGGCAACATGTGCAAAATTTAATATAACTGCGACCGCACCCACGACTCCTATATCGACTACAACCTCTTCTTCGTCAACTGATGGATCAACAAGCTTAACAACAAATCCTAGTACTTCGACTGACGACTCGGTAGATTTAACAACTAACCAATCTACGAATACTTCAAATCAATCTACAGAGACTAAAGCATCAACTTCTTCTTCCACCACTACAACTCTTACTTCATCGTCTACTGAAACGTCTACAATAACAAACAAAGAAAATGCTACAGCTTCTGAATTTACCAATGTCAGTATTAAAAGTAGTGTAGAAGAGATGTTTACAGAACTATCAGAAGACAACTGCAAATGCAAAGAAGTATGTGCTATGGTAATCCAATTACGCCTTTATGTTATTTGATATCAAATATGTATCTTAATTCATCCTGTCTTAATTTCAGGGAAAATGCTATTGTGGTGAAAGATCTATATCATTCGAAGAAATACATTTTGTATGTGTCACTGATACCCAAAAAGGTGACTCTACCACATATACATATTCTTCCTAACTTCGTGTGAGTTGCACCACAGAGCTAGTTAAAATTAAATTTTACTATAAATTTAACCGGTCTCGCTTGGACAGTTAATTATCACTGTCAAATTATGATATAATTTTGACCCTGCTTTTATATGGCCACGGCGACGAGTGTTCTGAAGAGTTATTCTCCCTTATCCCTCCATCACCTTTTCTTCATAGGACCACGCGCGCTGGCGGCGCTGGCTTACGTTGTCACTGAATTACTGTGGCCACTATTCCTATACGAACAAAGAAATTTGGTGACTTATTTCTTTGTCGTACTATTCGCAAGTGAAATTCTTTGCCCGCGCACGTGTTTCCCCCTGCCTACAATCTGGGATCCTTTAAGTGAGGCGTGTAGAAGCCTTTTTGCAGACCGGCACGGTAAGGATGGTTGGTGTGGCAGTTTATAACTGCTGTACCAGCTATCTTCGCGTCTGGACTTTAGGACCACTTAATCTCAGGTGGGGTAGAGTCATTTGCCTACCTGGCTATACATAAAAAAAACAACCATGGTGCCATTCATTTTCTATCTAAACGGTACTTTAACTCAACTGTTTAAATGAAATTAAAGCAAGTTGGTGCAACTCACGCTTACCTACTGTTTTATTTTTGCAATTCGAAATTGAAAACGCCAATGTACGGTGTAATTCAGCATTTTTATTATTCATAGTACCTAGCTAAATGATAATCTTATTTTTCAGTTGATGATGTGCAAGTTATAAACAAAGGCTGCGCTGTAAAATTAAATACATCATTGAACACATGCCAGCAGTCAGGATACAGTTCAAATTGTAAAATTTGCGAAACGAATTTATGCAATCTGGCGGCTTCCTTGAAATTCTCCGCTGGCTTTCTTATATTCGTCATACTATCGTGTACGATTAAATAAAACATGTTTTACATAAATCACTGTAGTTATTCAATAACTGTTCTATTGGTCCTTTAAAAAACTTACCTTGATTTCTACATGAAGAGGCAAGAGAAATTAACGTTTAGGCAGTTAATATACCAGAGTTCCTTCCTTTCACATAATTTAAGTAGTTGCTAAAAATTACTAAAGTAATTGATAAAAAGCCATCTACCTGAGCAGCTCCATGGCCCAGGAGGAGCAACGCGCTAGAGTACCGGCCGGTCATTGGATGGGTGAACATTAGTAGTCGTGTAGTCGTTAGGATCCACCAATACGCACTGGGCCCGCGTGGTGAATCATGGCCCAATCTCCCTATTCCACAAATGGTAGGTCAGTGGCGGTATTAGAAGGCTGATGAGGCAGCCCCCCCCCCTCCCAAGAATTAGATTATTTTTTCAAAATATAGGCCAGTATTGAAAGACCCATTTTTAGGTTTTGCGCATATATCTCGGAAACTATGCATTCTAGCGACATGAGACTTTGGGAAAAGTGAGAGCTGATTAAATTTACTACAAGTCTTAGGGTTGCTACTATGTGCACAAAGTTTAAAATTTTAATATTTTGAAATTCATCATATACCTGTCTCTTCATCACATCAACGTCCTATCATGTCCTCACCACTGAGATAAAGGCTCTGCATCATTCCCACTCATAGCCTTCCGGGTGTATTTTAGTCAGTAAGAGTCTGACATAAGTCTGCAGCTGTAGGGTATCCATGAGGACTTCCCTCCCCCCGCTCTCCCACCTGGGAGAAAACAAAAAAGAAGATAAATGACTTAACTATGGATAGAATAGGAAGAACGGGCCATAACCATGACCCACCACGTCGGTCTTGTGCGGAGTGCAAACGTAACGTATGCGGGGTCCAACGACGGAGGAGGTCGAGATAATAAATAAATCAATTGTGGATTTAAATAAAAAAAAAATGAAAAGCAATCCATCGCCTGCAATAGCTGCTTAGGTAAACTGCACTTAATAGATAGCATCGAGCGTATTATACCATATCTATATTTAAATAATACTAATAAAATGCACACTATTTGTTAGTGTAATGATGAATCATATCTAATAAAGTACAATACGTGTTTTAAGATATGAATTAAAATAAACGATAACGATGTGATAGGAAAATTTTAATAGGTATCACAAAAGATAACGATAAAAATGTTCAAGTGTCTAGTTACACCAAATTATTCAATGATGCGTAAGACTTGAAAAATGACATTCATTCAGGGTGAACTTGCAGCAAAGTCTTATTCTTCTTTTCAGCCGTTCTCAACCAGTCTGGTGTAGGCCTCCTTCAAATTACGCCATCTAGTTCGATTTTGCGCCACTTCCATTCAATTCGTCCCTGCAGTGTTCCTGACATCATGCTTCCAACGCATCTGTGGTCCTCCTCTAGGTCGTTTCTCGTCCAAGGTCTCCATTCCAAGACCGCCTTACCACACGAGCCATGCTTTCGGGCTATATGTCCCGCCCACCGAAGCCCGGGCGGGACAAAAGTGTTAATTCAAATAAAAGCTAATAATGTTTGAGCCTCAATCTAGATAGATTAGAAAAGAGATCTTTTTTAACTATAAACAATGACAAAGATGGAATATCTTAAACACGATTAAGATATTTTATAGCACAGTGTGACCTAAACCCGCATTTTACGCACGCTTTTCCGTGACCTAAGTTGCCTATTTCTGCACGGTGTGTAAATGAATTGACCAACTTCACTCATGTAGAAAAAATAAAAGGAAACACATTTAAATGTCATTTGGAGCTTAAAAACTAACAGCAAACAAATGACAAATTAGCGATAGGTTAGGAATTTCCAGTGACAGCCAAAACAAGGAGAAACAGTTAGTTAGAATTCATTCCGCGAGAATTGTATCTTTTTCCTTTTGAAATATACTTTCAAAATGGTAATCTGAACCGGAATTCTTTCTTTTCAGAGTTTGACTTGCAGTTTGTATTGCAATTCTTTGTGATTGCAATACATGAATTTTACTTTCAAAACACTAATCGGATCCCTCGGGGGGCCCTCCGGCCCCCCCGAACCCCCCCTCTTGCCCGCGTCCGGGGCGGGTTTATGTCACACTTGCTATAAAATAGTATACGATACTTGTGACCTAAGTTGTCTATTACTGCACGGCGTTTAGCACCCTCGCTCCGCTCGGACGCGTATCGTAATGTACTATGGTGCATTTGGGCTTTATTGTGTGAATTGATAGTGCTTATAATTTAAACGAAACAATAAATGACACAACTTTGGCTATTACTTGTCAATATCTAAGTTCTTGAATTATATAGATGGAAAGAGATTACCAAGATACTAAAATAATAAATTAGTCACACAAGTCATGTTCTTTCTTATGGGATTGGCAAATGCATTAAAAGTGCGTCACCGTTTTACAGACATAATTACTAGATTTAGAAACGGGTACATCAGGAAGAAATGATAAAAAGGTGAGTAATAATGGTAGATTGTTTACTAAGGGAGAAAATCCAGAGTGGACCGAAGGATTCAAAGTATGTCACTCGAGCTTAAGAATAGTGTTACTCCCGAGGTGGCACTCTACTTTTTATCACTTCTATGATGTTTATCCCACACCTGCGTGATGCAGTTTCGGGTGGGTGGCTGTGGTACTAAAATGTGCTAAAAATTACGTTTGAATTAAGTAAGGTCCTTCAACTGCACATACAAATGTTTCGTTTTTTCATAACCTCTTTTAGCGTTTCAAATTATCACCAGTCAGCTATTATCGCCTAGCGTCAATAGACACGCAGTCTGCCTATTCATTACGACAAAAGTCTGCAAATTCAAATTTCGAACGCAATTTTTTGCGCATTCTGTACCAATAGTAGGAGCTACTGAATCCTCCGAATAACGATCTGTCTATAAGGCTAGAAATTCTCATGGTGATGAGTCATAGCATGCTTAGTACGGTAAGCATCGCCTGGCACTCCTCATCCCTGCACGTCACAAGCCGTATATTTTTGAAAGTGTCAAAAATATATTAAAAATAGCTTGTAGTTGTAAGCTTGAAATTTTACAGGCGTTCATTTTATAGGCGTTTACGATGAGCACAAGTACCTGCCAGGCGAGCCGGAAGTATGTAATATATACATAAAAATAAACTTTATTCTGTAAGGTTGAAAATTATATATGTAAAGAAAATATAACTAGAAAAAAATCCACGCGGACCAGGCAGCAGACGGGACTCGAACCCGTACCCTTCGCAATCCGGGCGAATGCACCGACCAATTATGCTACCGCAGCCCTCACGGACCGCGTCGAAATTTATCTAGCCATTCTTAAGCTGCAAGGCAGCGCCATCTCTTCGCATTACAGGTAACCCACAATGTCAAATGAATACTTTTACAAGTATTAAACATTTGAAAGAAGAAATAGCAATTATAGTTATATTTTTTATTATTTTTAAAGCATGTAACTGCTTGATGTTTAGATCTAAAGAAAATATAACTAGAAAAAAATCCACGCGGACCAGGCAGCAGACGGGACTCGAACCCTAAAACTTTAAAGCCGTGTTATATGTTACCTTATTTCGAGTTAAAAATTATATTTTAGCACATCTATTCGGAAAGAGCTAGTTTGTTCTCTGTTTATGGGCGCTAAAATAGTGCTTTAATCTCTAGGGACTGAAAGTGGTTTGAATTCGGAATATGGTTATTGTTAGTAATAATTCCAATCACCAAATGGATCAATAACGAACACTTATGTACAAGTATCGGCGTAAACCACGCGCTCGCCATCTTAAAAAAAAAACAGTTTGTAAAAATTACAAACGCGCGAAATACATTTCACCTTGGTTCATAATTGTTAACTCAAATTCGATTTTCTTTGATTTTATAAAAAAATAGTGTCTTCCTCGAGTAGTGAAAATGAAAGTATATTAAAAATACGAGACAAAGTCTTTTTTCACCGACAAAATCCCCAAAAAATGGCTAAAAAGTATAGGTAATCCGCAACAAAATTACACGGGCCAATTTGTGTTACAAAACGACATGATAAATATTGACCGTTGTTAATCATAAAGATTACGTTGATAACTATTATTGATCATTCTAGTGTTTAAATATCAATAATTGTGCCTATATTGACACCCATTGAAGTGGTATTAAATGACACTAGCATTAGCACTCAATAATGGCCGCTCATTGGTTTCTTAAAGTAACCATACGTACAGTTTTACTTTTTTATATTATAGGGGACGTACGATGCAGCTCACCTGATGGTAAGTGATCATCGTCGCCCATAGACATCTGCAACACCTGGGGGTCAACCTCCTAGCGAGATTGCTATGGCTATCGCTTTGCTTACTTTTTCATTTTGTCATTTATGACCGCCGAAGGTTTTCAAATGCCCCGCGCTCTTTTTTTTCTTTTGTAACAACAATATAAAAGAAAGGTATTTGAAAACCTTCGGCGGTCAGAAATAATAAAGTAAAATCGTAAGGTATAGCGATAGCCATACCAATTCTGTTAGGCGATTGACTCCGAGGAGTATCATAAATGCGATGCCGGCCTTTAGGGAAGTAAAGTAGTATAAAATCCACATATGAAAGCACTAAAACAAAATTTAACGCGGTCCAGGCAGCAGACGGGACTCGCGAAAAATTAATACTTTAACAATTTTTATATTTCTTTCGATACTTTGCGTTTTTAAACCTTAAATACAATAATAACGTATGTAAATGTAATTTTACTACATTAACTATCACCGTAAGATACCGTAGTAATATTTTTTTTGAAACAGCTAATTCTACAGTGGTAATCCTCCTACATAATACCATAGTATTTTTTCCAAAAATACTGTCGTAACAAATAAACTTTATGAAACTCAATTCAACCACAATAAACTCTCATTGTAAATTACTGTAGTAAAACATTAGTATTTACCACTCGTTTATGAATAAGGCCCCAGTCAGTCAGTAGCGCAGTTTTTTTCTAGTAAAGTCTTCTTTAGATTTAAACATCTAGCAGTTAAATACTTAAAAATAAAATCATTTTTATTAGATGGGTTTTTCAACAAGAGTAATCTGTTTTTATACTTTTGATTTTGACTATACCACGGACATAACCGAATTTCAATTAGATACTGATTCGGCGATTTAAATCTCCTTTAATATTGAATAGAAATAGTTCTCGACCTACATGCAAAAAACTGAAATGCATTTAGGGCAAAATGGATGTTTAAAAACTATTTCCAGCTTGCTGGACATTAATTCGTCGAAAAAATCTAATTTGCTTGACCTATCTATTAACATTGAAAAAATACTCACTAAGAAAACGAATCATAATAGAGTATAGATAGAGCAACACGACTATGCTATGGATAGATACCACCAGTTATTACCAGTTCGTCATGATATATTTATTGATATACAATAACATTATAAAAATTGGTATTATTCGTTAAACAGTTTAACGGATTGCAGTTATAAAATTCAACGCAATTATTTGTGATAACATAAAATGTACTATAATCATTCACGAAATAGTATAAACTCTGTACTTTTTATGACGGTAGATTAGTAGGTTTTACTTAATTACTATTTTCCATCCATCTTTTTAAAGGTTTATTCGAGCCATCATCATCATAACCATCAGCCTATTAATGTCCCCACTACTGGGGCACAGGCATTCCTCATGGATGGAATCGGGAGACTGGGCCATGACCCACTACGCTGGCCTAGTGCGGATTGGTGGGTGCTAACGACTGCAGATGCAGCCGGGATCAACAGCATAACGTGCTAATTTTTTGTCACTCATCCAACGACCGACCACTGCGAAAGTTGCTTAACTTCAACGATCGCAGCCGAACGCACTAACCACTTACGCCATCGAGCTCCTATAATTCGAGTACGTAATTATATTTCTTTTGCCATGCATTGTAATAGACGTCCACCATATAACATATGACTTGTGCAGACGAGGGATTTTTCCCCGCGGAGGACAAAAGTCCCAGTATGGTGGAAAAAATGTTCGCGGAGGACTTGTCACGGACTCAAAACACACAGTGTGAGGAAAGTTGCCCGGAAATTTAGAGAAGCGCACGCTTTGGAAGTAAAGATTCTCAGATTAAGTTGTGTTGTAATTAACATGAAGTTTAAGAAAAAGAGAAGACGTTTTAAAAGAGAATTCTGGGTCCATCGCTTTAAATCGGATCGAGTGCGCAATGCGTACTAAAGTTCGCTGTGTGTGTTGCTACACCTAGTCATAAGAGTTAAATTTATTAGGGGACACCCCCGTACTTTTATCCGGTCCGGTTTCTCCGTGTGCTCCCGTTGTACGGGGAGCTTCTTGTATGCGGTATTTTTAATCCCTCGTGTGCGTTACACGATGCAGATGTAAGCCATTTATTTTGGAGCACAAAAAAGTCCGCAGGTTCCCTAATTGTTACATTTTAGTTTTGTCGTAAGAATGAAATGTATACGTGACTCGAGCCTCTATTCTTAAAATTAACGAAATGGTGCAATTTAAGAGAAGTGCGTTTGCACTTTTATTATTATTTTTTACAAACGAAACAGATTTCAGGGATACCTGACCATATTCGTGGCCTGATAAATTTATCATGAAGTGCTTGGTGATTCATTGGTCTTAACCATATCAGAGATACCTAAGTAGGCACTACTTAATGTATGTCGCATGAGACATCTTTATTTCACAATTAGTTACATATTAACATTGTCCTTATACTATTTTTATTAAATATTATATTCCAGATATATGTATCTCATCTGCTATTTGTTGCATTTCCTTTAATAAAACATTTTTTATAGATAGGTCCGACAAATGACTCCACCCCACCCGATGTTAAGTGATGGTGAAGTCCAGACGCGAAGATAGCTGGTACAGTAGTTCTACCACACCTGCCATCCTCACCTTGCCGGCCTGGATGTTGCTTCTTCACGCCCCTTTTAAAATATCCCAAATCCATTTAATTATTACAACCTTTATAAATATACCGTTATATACATATGCAGAACTTGTCTTACACTATTTTTGGCCCCAAACTTAGCAACTATGGATATTCGAATAAGGATATAATGCGTAAATAAATATTAAGGCCATTGCTCATTAGTGTCACCCACCATCCGACAAGCACAGTTTGAAAATCAACTTCAGTTTATTATTTATTTAAAATTATAAGGGAAATACGAAAAGTAATTAATAAGAAGTGCTGGTATTATTAAGAACTCATCATTCACGTTTGGAACAGTGATATTTCGCACCATTTTATTGTAATAATAAGGTAACGTAGTCATTTGACTGTAAAATTGACGTAGTTTTTTTTCATTATCTATATTATCTATACTTCAGCTAACATTGGCTAAAACTAAATGGCTATAAAGTAATAAATTAAGATATGCTATCGGAGGCACTGATATTATATATAAACTAGCAAACCAGTGAACCAAATGTTCACAAAAAAAAAATGTATTTAATTAATTGAGAACTTCGGAGATTTTGTATGGTTTCGTTTGAAATAGAAATCACGTGATTTCTCGAAAACCGGAAGTGCAACGTTACTCACATCCGGTTTGTAGTCTTATCAGACTATTCTTAACTTATAACTTAAACATTCTCTATATCTATCTCTTACGGTTTGGCCGCTGAAACAGCACCACGGACGGACGGACGGACGGACGGACTTGTCTAATAGATAAGAGATGGTATTTTTTTTTCTATATCAGACAACTTTTCTTCATAAAAGATAAGGAAATAAGCATAGTCCTGCCTGTTGGTAAGGGTTTATGATAACGGCTATGAAGTCGTAATAATAAAGCTTGTTTTACTTGTATAGCAGAAATCTACTTACAGTCAACAAATTTTTAGGAAGATAATAATCTAATTATAAATATATAATACCTATATTATAAATATAAAAATAGTGGATAGTAAATAATTTGCATATATGTAAACATTCAATCAATCAAAAAGGAGATAATATCCTACTAATACTATAAATGTGAAAGTTTGTATGTTTGTAACTCGATCACGCCAAACGTATTCATTTAGATGAAATTTGGTACGCATATAGTTTATGACCTGGATTGAGACATAGGATTTTTATCCAGCAAAAATTTTAGGTTCCTGAGGGATTTTCAAAAAAGTAAAAGCCGCTAGTATCTTAATATTATAAAGAACAAAGATTTGATTGTTTGTTTGTCTTGAATAGGCTCTGAAACTACTTGGCTTTGAGAAATTCTTACACATTTAGAGTCCTACATTATCCCTGACGAACATTAGCTATAGAATACTTTGAAAAATGTTAGGGATCAGTGTGAAAACTTCGATAGTGTAACGAAAGGTGAAAAAAACACCAAAAAAGACTATAGAGCAATGTGATCTACATTTTTATACTACAAATACGTGTACTACATTTTTATCTTCTTCTTCTTCATCGTCGTTTCCTCATGGCTGAGGGTCGTGACCTTTCAGGATAGCACATTTTACCAACGATCTCCAGACCGTTCTGTGTTCTGCAAGGCGGATGGACGACATTTTTATAGAAGACATTAATTTCTTCAAGAAATTCCGCAATACCATATGTCTAACTATTAAAATTATGTCACGATAAGTACTTTTTCATGGTGTTATCTCGAGCTCCTCCGTGCTTCGGAAGGTGCCCTTGTTTTCAGCTGCATCTGCAGTCATTAGCACCCACCAAACCACACTGGGCATTCGTAGCGTGGTGGATCATGGCCCAATCTACCTTTTCCATCCATAAGGAAGGCATGTGGAGACATTAATAAGCTGGTGATGATTCAAGACTATGTCAGTACCTGCAAATTACTTTTTGAATTACACTATTCAAAAATTATCACTAGAGTAATAATTATGAGTGATAAATGTGTACAAAACAATGTGTCATAATAAGGACATAGACCAATGCTAAAGGGGACAAACTTTTTTTAAACAAAGCAAAGGTGCATTTAAGCAAAAATTACCTACCAAAAAATATTTTCACTATTAGTTAGCCATTTCTTTATGGAAAGTTAATAATTATAATTTGTTGGTAGGGGTGCCCAAGCGGGGATTTTGCGAGTTACTCGAGCGCGTCAGAAAATCATATGGAGAGAAACCTTGCACCCTGTAATGTACCCCTACCAAATATGAAACATTTATATATTGGGGTGCGTTTAGGACAGTCCGTCAGATTAGTAAAAAAAACAATCCTCAAAAAACTCGAGCGCATCAGATTAAGAACAGGTAACTTAAGTACATCCAGAAAAGTGTATATTCCAGTAATCTGACAATTTGAGCGTGACATAAGGAAATGTGGGAGTCACAAAGTCGTAAAAAAAGGCACCTCGAAATACTCAAGCGCGGATTACGAAAAACATATAATCTGGCGGTTTTGATGCGGCGATGTAGCTAAAACAGTCGATAAAGCATGAGCGTATAGATTTGGTGTGTTTGTTGTGTTTTCAAATATTTTCGTGAATTTTATGAAATAAGTTTTATATCCATTATGACTATTATTATTATTTTTTTATTATCGACTGGGTTTGTTGGAAACCAACTTCCTGAAGCATACGAAGATATCGTAATAATACCTGACATTTTCGAAGATGCATGGAATTCAGGTACGTTAACCATTGAATACTATAATATCATGAAATAAATAAAAAAATTGCGAAGTATCATAAACATTCTTGCTTACAGAAACAGGAGATGACGAGGAAGTTGAAGAAGTGGAAACCAACCTCGAAGATGAACCCAATGATGATGAAGATTAATTATTTATTTCTTTAATAATATATTTTTGCTTTTATATTAAAGATTGATTTTTCTATTCTTTCTCATATGTGCGTTAGTATATTTTTTTATTACATCCAGTAATAAACAAAAGGATCAAAAAAAATGTTTATTCCAAAATTGTTACATCAAAAATGTTTTGAAATTGCCAGATTACGTATATCCCTTTACATAATTGTCAGATTATCATTTAGATCGAGATCTGACATCGAGTTGAACCCACAGTAGAAAAATCTGACGCACTTGAGTATTATAAGTTAACATTTTTTTAACATTTTTAAAAATCAGGCATGAGTGTAGGTCACGTCCAAATCGTCAGGAATTTAAATCGAACATTGTTTTGAATTCACTAAACATTCCCTTTCAATGTCTGACACGCTCGAATAACTAATTTTATTTCTATTTTTTACCGCTTTTCTCAGCCACTCCCCACTATCTATTCTCAGATTAATATTCATCGGTTATCAGAAACACAAAGCGCGTATACTCTTTTAATATCTGACGCGCTCAAGTAATTCCAGATGACTGTTTTATTTTTCATTTTTTAAAATTTTTACACGCTCTTCCCCCCACTAAAATGGAAAACATCACATAAAGTTTTTTTCGTTTTAGAAACTAATCTTCACAATCCAATAGGTCCCCATGACGCTCTAGTAATTGCAACTTTAGCATCCCGGACTCCCCTACTATGTTGAATACACGCCTGAGAACAAATACTATAGTCTTCACCGAAGTGAAGCAAAGGTGGGCCACTAGTAACTAATATTTAAATTTCGTAGCCTCGTAGGCTTTAACTTTCTTTACTTAGGTATAGGTAGCGGAAAACTTCTTGAGCAAAACCAGAGAAAAATAAACTACTACAGGTACCGGTACGTCTGGCAAGACGGTATGGTAAGACGTTTTTCTATGTAAAATTGCTACTGCGCAGGCTTCCTTGTCTTAGGTCGTTGCTCAAGAAGTTTGCCGGGGTGTATACACTTTCGTTTCATATATTATGATTTATTTGAACTTTTTCTACCTACAGCTGATTAGCCGTCGCAACAATAGGCCACCAACATTTTACTATACATTACAAATGTTTCTTTAAGGTTCTGAGTCATATAGGTAATTGCTTCATTGACGCTATATGATACCTACTCGAATTTTTTAATTGGTACTTATTTGTGTGTGTATTATTTTGTGTATGTTACCCATAAAGTGAAACGATGTTCAATTGAGAAATAAAGTTTTTTTAAATACCTATGCAATACGCAAAATTTTTTTGCAAATAACAAAAAAATCCCCAATTCCATTTAAAAGGCAACAAAAATACTAGCGATTCATATGATTAATGATTTTTTTAAACAAAAACAAACTTTAGCCTGAAATCGGGTTTTGAGCACCTTATATTGGCTCGGAGAGCCATGGTGGAAATTAAAATCCTTCTACTAATATCCTCATATTCGGATTCAGCATCCTCGAAAACATAAATTTCAGTAATAAAATACTGTTTCAAAAATTTACCCCAAACACTGGTAAAAAGACACGACGACCAAACTATAACAAATATATTAGTGATGCAATGTGGTTCCTGTTGATTAAAATTATCAGAATGTAATTAATAAAAAAAAAAGATATAATTCTTTATCTTTGATAAATTAGCAATATATAAAGTTTTTGCAAGCGCACTCAGCAGTCTTTTTATTATAATTGTGCGAAACAATCAAGGCCACCAAGGCATTATGACAAGTGAAAAATTTCTTCTGTGTGTTACCTTGATCATCATTAGTTATTATGGAAACAGTAAGTAAATGTTCTAAGCGAACTATATTAACAGTTGTATCTTTTTGCTTCAAATCGTTACAGATGATAACAATTTATTTAATAAAAGATTTAAACATGGTCTTATAACGATGGTGCGATGCATTTATATTATTAATATACTGAATATTATTTAGGCATTAATATTAAGCCCCATGGTCAATCGACAGATATTAATTTTTTAAATACATACTAGTAATTTCTTATTTGAAAGATTTCAATACTCCATGCCTTTTTGCCACCTATTTTTAAAACATTACCGAAATAATAAATAACCTTCTATATATAGAATTGTAAATAATCATTTACTCAAACGAAGCTTGTCGATTAAAGAATTTCCACTAAGCGCCGATGATCGATAATTGATAAGCAAAAAGTTATCGAATTTGCATCGACTAAATGAAAAGATTGTGCGAGAAATTATAAAGTTATTTAATCCACCAAAATTTATAAATGTTGCTCTTAATTGATTGTTATTGTACGTATCAGATATGCATGCAGCATAAGCGTGATCTTGATACAGCATTCTTATAATTTTATTTTTTCCAGCATGTAACTGCTCGATGCTTAAATCTAAAGAAAATATAACTAGAAAAATTCCATGCGGACCAGTCCCTGCCTGGTCCGCGTGGAATTTTTTCTAGTTATATTGTCTTTAGATTTACAACATTCTTTCCTATTTTTTTATTTTAATAAAATACTCATAACTAAGAAACATATTTACTTACGCATTGTGGTTACAGGTGACGCTCTTAGGTGTTACGTGTGTAATGGATGCCATACTGTATCAGAGGAGTACATACAAACATGTGCTCCTCGAACCACGGTCGTACCTTCCACTGAGTCAACGACTTTAGCACCTCAAACACCTTCTACAATTGCACCTACAGAAACAGACTTATCTACCACCGAAGTAACTCCCGAAGATACAACAGATGCTCCTGAAGCATCAAATACAACTACCACGTCAACTACAACTACTACGACAACTACAACTACTACGCCAACTACCACGCCAACTATAACGACTACCACTGAACGTTCTCCTCCACCTTCCATAACTATGCCACCAGGTCCACCTCCTGTTACTATACCGTCTAATCAAACAGACTCACCTCCTGATAATACTAACTCTACTGTTACCACAAATACGTTATCCACAAGCCAAATTACGGATGATACAACTAGTGAACCAAATGTGAATAAAACAATTTGGGCAGAATTTGATCCGCAATATAATGTTCAGGTATGGTCCTATGGAAACAAAACATTACGTTTACGACAACGTGTGATGTGAAAACAAATTTTAAATTTTGTGAAACATAACTTATAAAGCACACTTTCACATTTCCTACAAACATACAATTTTCTTGATAATAATAAATAATACATATATGCAGTATCATAACAATTATAATGTTCATTTATAATTTAGTATTTCTGTAATATATTTTATTATATAACGTTGTTCCAGATGGTACATAATGTTTTCAATTTTTCACCTGCAAGAGGAAAACGTGAAACAAGAGATGAGGATTCGAGCAACATGAGATGTCTCGTAACATTCTTCGAAGGTAATTTTATAAGTGGAATTATATTATAAATTGCACAAAATTTCAGTTGCTTGTCATCATTATAAACCTATTAACAATCACAATACGGAGGTAGTTTTCTCGGAGAAATTCTATCTAGTGAGCCTAGGGTGAATTGGTGGGAGCTAACGACTGTCGATTTAGCCGGATCCAACTGTTTAGCGTGCCTTTCAAAACTCGGGTTGGTAAATTTTTGGTCAGAGGCCATTTTAGAGTTGCTTAGTGTCCAGCGCGTTCGGTCTCCACATTGATGCCCAAAATTACATAACGATACTTCACTATACTCTATTTTATGTGTAGAAATAAATGTTTAATAAATAATTCCTTTGTATCATTAACGTTTGTTCGTTTTAGTATTTATATATACCTAGTTAATTTAAAATAACTAAAGACCCCCCGGTTGGAATTCGATGCGCTTTGGTACATTATAATCATGGCTATAATAGCTATCAAAAATGTAGTTTAAGCCGTAGCGGACGTGGGTGCAGCGTTCATAAATTTTTGCCCAGTGTCCTTTCCTTGAGAATTATAAAAGTATACTTAAGTTAATATTTGAAATTAATGCTTATAAATATAATTGAATTGTTAGTATAGTTCAAGTGGTTTTTAAATGGATTCTAAAATTGTTTTCTTTTTTAATTTATTTATTGTAACATGCTTAAAAATAAATTACATATATATACATATCTTATCCACTTAATGGATTGTTAATATGTAGCATCCGCCGTAGCAGAATTTGAAATCGTTATCGTTATCATTACTAGATTGTTTTCTGTTACAGTGAATGGTCAGCAAAATGTAGTGCGTGGTTGCTCCGAAGCATCAAACGACAACGAATCACTATGTCGGGAAGCAATAGGGGGCGACTTTGATGGCAGCTTACAGAGTTGTAAGCTTTGCGACTCGGATCTTTGCAATTCCTCCACAAAAGTCTCAATTACTTTTGTTCTTCTTTTTATAGCTACTTTCCTTAGTATTTCATGACATCCTGATAGTTTTTTTTTTCATGAAAATCAATATTTAAAGCTATTTATTATTATTTAGATTTTTTGGGGCTATGCAGTCCTAGTAATGGGAGTGTAGTCACTGCGACCTATAAGATCTATTGTGACTCGCCACCAAGTTAAAGTATCTCTTTTAGCCCGACAGCTTCCAAGAAGCTCAAAATGTTTCTAGCTTTTAAAGATTTGATTTCCTCATGGCGTATTATATGCCGTCCCTAATGAATACTACGTAAGCTATTTAAGTTGTAGTATGTAAGAAATCAAAAGATGAAAAATAATTGTATTTAAACCTTATAAAAGGAGTAGGTATACACTATCTATAAGATCAACATTAATTTATGAGTTTCAAGATTTGTTTTTCCGAGATTTAACTGGCTTAAGTTATGAAAGCATAGTAATTTTAATAATTAAACTTAATTAAAAATCAACATAACAATGCAATATGTAATTCTTTCTCTTATCAGTTCAATAAATTGATACTTAACCAAAAATATTGCAATATAGTAATATTTGTTTTATGATGTATTTTAATAATATAGGCTGTGAAAGCTATTATAAAAATGTTTATTTTTTACACACTAAACAAATTGTGTACGTTATTTATTTACCCAAATAATTGAGTATTCAGTTATTTTCATTTTGTTATTTCCCGACATCCTCTTCTTCTAACAGGGAGGAAAAAACAGCCCTTGCTGAGTTTCTTGCCGGTTCTTCTCAGTACAAGGTCTCCCGCCGAAGATTTACGAACTGATAGCGTAGCTTCTAGACATTCATGAGTGCTTGTAACAGCCTAAACTGAATAAATAAATAAATATTTCCAACACTCACACCAATTAGCCTAGCCCCAAAGTAAACACTGTAAGGCTTGTGTTGTGGGAAGCTAGGGTTACGGATAGAATACATGTACTGTACATATATAAGTATATTTATATAGAAATACGTATTAAACATCCATGACTGGAGCACAAATGCTCGTATTCATCACAATAACATCTGCCCCCACCGGGATTCGAACCCAGGACCTCTCGAGTCGGAGACACCATGAAACCTGGCGTACAAACTACTCGGCCACGGAGGTCGTCAAATGATTATGATTATGCTTCTTGATAATTTGAACTTTTTTCGAATCCCGTCAACGTATTAGAAAGTATACGTACTAGCCATTTGACAGTAAAAAAATAAAGTAGGTACTGTTTGTTGCTCAGAACAATCTAGATTGTTGGCATTTGCATTATCTATAAAATGACTCTCCACGGGTGGAGGTGTTATACAAATCGACCAGTTTAAATATATTACAAAAACATCCTTTAAGCAACATACTTATTTCAACAAATCGAAAATCATATCATGAAACTACTGTAACAAAATTAATACTGATATCTGCAACATGGGTATGATGTAGGTACCTTTAGTGTCATTATGCGACTAATCGATAAACATTATCTTATCATTATCTGTTCGAGACCTAGATACAAAAATTATTTCCTAGAAACTGTCATAAAAATGTTAATAATCTTATCCGTTTTCTGCAACATGTGTATTAAATATGTACACAGTTTAAGCCAACGGTAATTAATCGAAAAGTCGGTAAGCAAAATGGGGACTTCCCGTGTAACAGACCGAACTCTACACACTAGAAGAGTTAACATTTTTCATCGCCATTTATCGGCAAGTAACTGACTGGATTAAATTATTAAACTTGTTCTTTGATTTTGACCTAATTATAGGCCTCTGCTATCCATCCGTCCATCTGTCAGCGGGCTGTATCTTATGACTGTAACAGTTACAAAATGATTTCTTCACATTACATATATACCACTATAGCATACAGTACTATAATATTATCCGCTATAACATATAATATAATAGCGCCCAGACCCGGAGTTGCTCGGATAATTGAAGCGACTATTTTGATAGGAATAGGCGAACTAAAAAACTATATAGGATAGTGGATATCCCCAGATGGTTGAAATGGGTGATAAAGTTTTTATACATTATAGATCGTTCATATAAAGGTAAGGTCTAATGTATTTCTACGTAAATTAGATTTAGATTTGGCTAGAATATATTGGTTTCGAGATTGCCTGTTCGTAGGCCAAAGTAAAGTTGTCCATAAGAAAAAGAATTCAACTGCACTTCATCGTATCCTTACAAAATAAAGCCAAAAGTAAAGTGTATGTCAAGTAAAGTCAAAAGTAAAGTACGAAGTAAAGACCACAATAAATAACACTTTTGGTGGTGTTGTTTTTCTGTCAGTGAGTACCCCGTGACGGCAGCCCCCCCCCCCCTTGTAGTTCTGTCCTACAAAGAGGGGGGCGGCGGAGGGAGCTACACGGGCACGCTCATGTAGCCCTCCGCAGCGGACGGGGGCGATACGGTGGGCACTAGGCCGCGCACTCAGCCCCCATGCGCGGGCCATCCTGCGCAAGTGTGCGGGGTCCCTCGATACCCCGGGAGACCCCTGCCGTGGGAGGCTGCTAGGTGCGGAGACGCGGAAGAATCCGTAAACGGGGATCCAGCGGCTAAGCAGCTTAGAGGGTATTCGCAGGGTTTTTTAGCGTATATTTTGCCGCAAAGCGCCCGTAAGATAAGAGGGGTCCTCAGTGGGTAGTCACTGCTGGGGCTTGCTTGCGGGAGCCAGGTGTGAGGTCCGTTCGCCGGTGTGCCTCTTAAAGGCGCCATCGTCTGTAAACAGTATTTTTTGCCTGCGTATAAAAAAAAGGGTAGGCAACGGTGCGAGTGATATTTTTGGTATCGCAAGCATCTATAGGCTATGATGGCCAATTACCGTGAGTCGACCCATACGCTAGTATCCACCCATTTCACATAAAAAACGCCTTGCGATTTAATAATAGTAAGTGCAAAAGAAACTTTAACAGGAAATTGAAGGCTTTTAAATTAAAAAGGTAGATTTGTTGGAATTATGGATATGCGAGGTGTGTGCCACCCACACACTGTGTCATTGGCCCAGCAGCTGGGCCTGTGAAATTATACCCTAGACAGGGGTATGAATTATGGTTCCTAAATCACTTATTTCTATGTGACCATCCTGTCTTGCAAGTCGCAATAGCCGGTCTGAAAATCTTGTATCACCAACTACTAAATGAGCTCTCGTGTTAGTTCTTAAATTGAAAACAGATGACTTCAAGCAAGCTTTTACTTTGTCTGCTCTAGTGCACTTCAGAATCACGGGTTAAGGTGTTTTGGTTGTGAACCCTTCATCGGAATCATGAGAAATGTCACCAGCAAAGATAAACGACGCCTTTATATTGATGAGTGACTGAGTCAAATTCTGAATATTATAAATGTGAAAAGATTGACTTGTTATATTTATTTATTATTGATGATGTTTTTTGTAAATTAATTTAATGTTAATTTATTGTTTGATTTTGTATGGTTGATATGGGCTGCTGTTGTCCGAAATAAATTATTTTTATTTTTTATTTATTAATCTCTCAAACCCTTATATATCACCCTAAGGATGGAAACTTCAAAAACCTTGAAATATGTTTTTTCGATTATTTTAATTTGAGAGTCTTTTTAGCATATTTTAAATAAAAGGACTCAAAACAAATTTAAAAATCCATACAAACTTTCAACCCCTATTTAACACACTTAGGGGTATTTTTTTCTAAAATCCTTTCTTATTACTTGTGTGGTTCATAAAAAGTATCTATTGTCAAAATTTCATCATTCTAGGTTCAGGGGTTTCGCTTCCACATTAATGAGTCAGTCATTCTCTTTTTATTTAATAGTCTAGATTTTTTTACTAATATACTGTTGCCTATTGTCTTTCTGCCGAATTTAAGGTTTTTTCGGGTAGTAAAATACTTTTTTCTAAAGGTAATTTATAACTTTGATTCATTTCGTGACTACGATAATAAAATAAAAAGACGAGGCAACAATAAAACTTATTTTATCGGTCGGTCATACAAGGTTGCATTTGTTCGCTTCAAAAGGACATTGGGCAAAAATGTATGAACGCTGCACCCACGTCTGCCACGGCTTAAAGTACATTTGTTTGAAAGGTATTATAGTCAAGATCATCTGTGCTAAAGCGCATCAAATTCCATCCCGGGGGTCTTTAGTTATTTTAAGTTAAATTTGTACAAGTACTATAACGAACGAACAAAGAAAGGAACGAAGAACGAACGAACGAAGAAACAAAGAAATTAATTTAGTTAGTTAGTTCGACCCTACATAGTGTGCTCATGAATTATGGGAGTACTTCACAAGGTGCAAGCGTGTCCCCTTATATTATTCTGCCGCGCTAGAGTAAATTCAAAAATCCCCGCATGGGTTGGGATTTTTTTAAACATTCTGTTCGGTAAAGTAAATTGTCTTTTATGTAAAACGGAGCGACCACAGATTACACAAACTTACTTGTCCACGCTTCGGAGAACACATGATTCCAGTTCATCCATACTAATTGACAAAACCGATAATCGTGTTCCAATATCCAAAGCGTGTTAGTTAAAAATCAATCAAATAGCAGGGAGCGCACAATCACAACGTAAGACGAGTCGACTAATTGCAACTGCAAGTCCTTCAGCATCCGTAAACCGTTTTGAAATGTCTCAGTAAGAGCAAGCGCAGGATGGTCGGCAGGCTTTGTCGTATATCTAGTTGTATAGTACGATATGGCATATTATTATGATTACTAATAATATAAAATGAAGGTATTATAAAATGAATTTATTCAGCTACTTAAATATGCCCATGTGTCATATCTATTAACTACCAGGTTATTTTTTACGGTGTCATATCTTTTGACTCCCAGGATATTTATTTTCGGTGACATAATAAAAAAGGCTAGATTTTCATAGATCTATCGATTCATACTAATTACATTGTTGGCGTGCGCGTGCGTTTTGCCCATTGTCCTTTGCAATCTATTTTTCGAATACTCATATAAATTATAGGAAAATGGTACAATAAGAAACCATTGAATTCATTTGAAATTGTAGTAGATGGAAAGTGAGCATGGAAAATCTTAGAAAATGGAAATCCGTTGGCTTTTAGTTCTTTTGACTCCAAGGAGATTTAATAGTTTAATGAGTGTTAAATCTCTTTGAAGTCGAGAGATCTAAAACAAAGAGTGTTGCTTGACTCGTCTTGACTAGGACTCTGGTCCAAGACATCTAAAACATGCTTTCTGAAGATGGCACCTAAAGGCGTTTTGTAAAACACAACGACGCAACCCCACCGACATTAGGCTTGTTTGTTTTATCTCAACAATAACCGTAAGGGCCAGAAAGTCCTAGCTGATATCCCGATGGCATGATAATGAGAACTATGTAATTAATGTGATTCCATCGTCTGTGCACGACTGATCAGTCTTTATAAATAAGTATTCCGGTTTTTAGGTTTATGATTACTATGTGAGTTACAGAGATATGACCAAAATGATTCACTAATAAATAGTGAACTTCAATGCAAAAAATTATATACCTATAAAACAAAGCAGGTAACGACTGAAAAGTTTAAAAATATACATAGAAAATAGACTATTTTTATTTTTTAACTGCCATATAGTAATTATGGTGTAACATACTTTAATTGTAAAACATGAAGTATAAAACGGCTTATTTCCAATCGAAATGGCATTTTCTTTTAAAATTTTAGCATGTATTTAAATTATTACCTATTAAAAGGGTTTAATATCTTGTTTTTTAAATTAAAATTAGGCTGTAGCAAATACAAAAATAGACATTTGCCTTGGGCGGCTAAAATCATTGGAAACCCGCTAAAAGTACTCTTACAATTAATAAATTTAATTGTCCCAACGTTATCAGCAAGTATGAATGAGGATATCATTACACTCTACGTATTTCACTATCCTTAACAAAGTATCTCATAATCCTTGATAATACGGCTGTATAAAATATCTATCAAAATCTAATTTTGCCATTTACCCTAACGACGCGACAGAATGGCGTTGTGAGCTTATATACATTAATTCATAGTGAAAACATCGTGAATAGTAGTAGTAAATAAAAAGTTTACCGTATAGAAAAAACCACAGACATCATGTTTACTGCAAGAACATTTTTGTGTGTGTACAGTCTTTTAGTGATCATAAATTTTTATGGAAACTGTAAGTAAAAGATGGTTCTTTCTTTTTGATATGTTAAAGTATTGTAAAAATTTACAAGGTGTTGAAAAGTATAGGCAGATACTATTTGAGGAGCTGGCGAACAAAACTGTATAATTACGTATAATTAAATTTTACTGGAGCCGAATGAAAGTGAATGACATACCCCCAGTGAGCTATTGGCATGGGTTTTAATTTATAAATTTAGTAATTTTAACACTGTTTTAGGCGGTTTTGATTGAAAATTATGTGAGATTCAAATTCAACGGGCCAGAAACCTCCGGACTGTTAAAAAACGTAGTTTGACCAGATGCGTAATTATACTGTTTTGTTCGCCAGCTCCTCATTTATTGTATACATATCTTTATTTTAAAATTGAACTATCAGTCATAAATTTTCATTCCTGAAATATTTAAATACATTTGGCAATGTTATGGTACCCCTTATAAATTAATGTTTGGCGATGACGAAACTGAGTCCTCCGTAGGATGTCAGCACCTGCAGCATCAGTGACCCTCTTGGTCCAGTTCTTTTCAGTTTGGCAATTAATTCACTTTTTTCACAATTAAATTCTAAATTTAATGTATGGTATCTTGATGACGGTTGTATAGCTGGTACTGTATCCTCGGTTTTGATGATTTCAAAATAATTATAGATCAATTTAATACAATAGGACTTGAAGTTAATCACAGAAATTGCAAATTGTATATTTCTCATCATATCATACCAGATCATTCGCAGAAATAATTCATAAATTCAGTACATTAACACCAAGCATTTCCATAATGACAAGAAAATATTAAATCTTTTAGCTACTCCAATTTTCGAGGATGCAGTACCTTATATAGTAAATTCAAAATTAGAAACTTTTCATCAATTTTCTGATCGCCTTTTGGAACTAAAACTACACATGGCTATCTACTTTCTTCGCCTTTGCTTATTTACTCCAAAATTTATGTACTTACTTCGATGTTGTCCTGTGTGGAAATTCCCTTTAGTTACCAGTCATAATGAATCAATGAATGAATATTCTTTATTGCACTATTTAACAAAATATATACAACATAAAACTCAAAGAACACACACACAAAAGGCGGCCTTATTGCTAAGGTAGCAATCTCTACCAGACAACCTTTGGCTAAATGAAATCATACCATGAAAAAAGAAGAAACTGCGGGCTAGTGCATTTTAAAAATAAAATAAAATAGACTTAAATATAAGAATATAAAAATAGTAAATATATAAGGAAGCTATAAAATATAATACAAAGTAACTAACAGATAAAAAGAAAAGGATCAGGCAGAGTCCAGCTTGAAGAAATATTCCTTAATTTTAATGGTAAAGGAGTCCCTCGTCTGTGCACGTTTGATATCCAGAGGTAAAGAGTTCCACAATTTTACAGCTCTTACATAGAATGACTTGGCTACGAAATCAGTGGAGTGGGGTGGGATAGCTAAGGATAGGTTATGAGAAGACCGAAGATCGCGGACAGGATTAAAAGAATGAAAAGTGAAACGCTCCTTAAGATAGAGAGGAGTGTGTGAATGAAAAAGGATAGAATAAAGGAGTGATAGGATGTGGCAGTCTCTTCTACGAGAAATGGGTAGCCATTGAAGTTGGGAACGATAATGTGAGATATGGTCGTACTTACGCAGACCGAAGACGAATCGGATACATAAATTCTGCAGACGCTCGAGTTTATTAAGAAGAACAACACTAAGATCAGAGTAACACGCATCGGCGTAGTCAAGCAACGGGAGAAGAAGGGACTGTGCAAGAGAAATTTTAGTCTTGGTCGGCAACAGGTTTTTCAGGCGTTTCAGCGAGCCATACGCGCCAAATACCCTCCTACTAATTTCACCAACATGATGGCTCCAAGACAAATTATTGTCAAACAGGACACCAAGATTTTTTACCGTGTTCTGGAGTGGTATGTGGATACCGTTTAGCAAGATCGGTGGCAGAGCGCTTTTGTTGATTCTGGCATTATGCCAATAGCTTCCAATAATTATAGCCTGAGTTTTGCGCGGATTAACCAACAGACCGTGTCGCCGACTCCAGTCAGATATATGCTCCAGATCGTTGTTGATAACTGCGATGGCTGTAGGTAGTCCATCTATAGTAGATAGAGTATAAAACAAATTGTATCTGAAATTCTAAATTTAAAGTTTGAAGACACCACTTGGACAGGCCTGCCTTCCTGATAAATTAGGTGGGTTGGGAATTCGTATCACCGTAAGCGTGGCTCTACCGGCTTTCTGAGCTTCTACTCACAGTACGATTACTCTCATCAGCAATATTTTAAACTTAAAACAATTTGATGTTCAATTGACGGGCTTGGGTGAGGTTTTGGATGTTTGGAGGGCTATATTTCCGATGGAAAATATCCCAACTGAGAAAACAAAACAAAAAATTTGGGACATGCCTGGACAAAAACTGACGTTTGCTTGTCTCCTTGACCAAGTAATGGATAGCACAGAGAGAGCGAGACTGTTAGCAGTCAGCAGCGAACACTCAAGTCAATGGTTGTACGCGCTTCCCTCACATAATCTTGGTACTATTTTAGATCCTGCAACGCTGAGAATTTCCGTTAGTCTCAGGCATGTGGGCAATTTGTGAATCAGTTGGGTCGACATGGCTTATCCTGCTCCGGAAGTGCTGGTCGCTTATATCGCCACGGTACAGTTAATGATTTGGTACGTAGAGCTCTTGCCACGGTTTCTATACCGGCAACATTAGAACCATGTGGTCTATATAGAGATGATGGCAAGAGACCTGATGGTGCTACGCTTGTGCCGTGGAGACTGGGCCGCACTCTGGTATGGGATGTAACTTGCGTTGACATGCTGGCTCCTGCTTATTTACATGCAACTTCTACTAAAGTTGGGGCCGCAGCCGACCGTGCTCAGTTTCTCAAGCGTCATAAATACTCTTCTATAACTGAAGATTATGAGTTTGCAAAGTTAGCTTTCGGGACCATGCCGGTCGTAGTCGGCTGACATGAAGCGGTTTATGAAGGATATGTCGAATCGACTAATTCTCTCTTCGGATGATCAGAGGGCTGGCAGCTATTACGCGCAGAGAATCAGTTCAGCTATTCAGCGAGGTAATGCTGCCAGTGTTCTGGGTACCATGCCCCAAATTGGAATTTTGGATTCTTCTTGTGAATATGTATATAAATATTTTAGGGTTAATTTTAATGATAAGTTTTTAGTTTGATATTGTTGTGCTAATTTAATTAATAAACAGTCATAAATAGTCAAATTTTTGGATCAATGTGACAGTTCTTTTAACTTTATTTTCAACTGTGTCCAAACATTTGCTTTAAATAACATATCCGATGATTTCCTTTAACCAGGGTAATAAATGACCTTCTAGTAATACTGTAGAATATCTTGAATTTATGAGAAATATGGCTGTAGTAAAAACGCCGCTTGAAAAATTTCCCAACAAAATGTCCACTATGTACCATCTGGCCACATATTCGTACATAGAAATTATTTCATTTTTAATGCAGTTTGGTTCATTGGTTTGTGCATGTCAATATTACATTAATTTAAAAACCACGTAAAAATATAATCGTCAATAGATTTTGCCAATAACACAAAACATTTACGAGTTATTTGAAACAGCTATATTTGCCCTCTGGCTGCAATAACCCCGGGTGACTTAACTATATATATTTATACTTACCTATGGAATAAAAATATTGCGTCAATTAATTTTAAAGTATATTGCGAATTTATAACTTTTAGTTTTTTTGCACGAATTAAAAGTTGATCACTTTTAGTTACTAGTTCTGTGAAATAACAGAAAAAGAATTACTTCTTCAGTGCTTTGATCATACAATCAGCTCAGCCGGTGTTCGATGCAATGTAATCAAATATTATATTTGTATTTTGCCTAAGCCAGCGTTAATTAGGTTAATACGCGCGTTAATTTATTAAGCGCATTTTTGGTACCTAATGAGTCGGGTGCATTCTTTAAACAATAATATATTAACATACGCGTGAAAAACTCTTATCATTTACCATTAATTTTAGTGTAATTTATAAAGAACAAGATTGTGGACATTATAATAAACTATTTTAGTATATTTGAACTTCCTCTTTTACTGAACCGTTTAATGGGCAAAGTAGATTTTTATTAAAGTTGTATGTTTTTTTATTGTTATATGTTTAAGATACTATTATGCTCCATGTCGGTGAAAAAAAAATACAAAAAAATATATCATTACCATGTTTCAAAAAAACATATGTTGAATGTACTCAACATTACCCAACTTTCAAGAATGATTATGTAAATAGAAACGTTGAGTATAAATTAACGTTGCCCGTGCATGAGAAAACTGAATATTTTATTAAAATGAGACAATTAAATTTAATAAGGCGTTTATTTGTCATCAGGGCATTTGAAAAAAAACATTTCATATTATGACTAAGTATAATTTCATTGAGCACTTAATGTAATTAACATTTGTGATTTTTTCTTACAAAATTTTCATCTACAATATGATAGGAATGCTAGAAATGGAATTAAATACAGTATTTATCATCAGTTACATGATTTATAAGTATTGTACAAGCTCTAAAATAAATCTTGTTACTGAAGAATGCTTCGTAACCAATTATTAGCGTAAAATAAAAGATAGATGTTTTTAAACTAAGTCCAAACAATTATTTTTGTTAGTATAATAATTGATCCAATAATAGAGAAAACTGAGACCAGTCCATAGAGAGTCGTATCTATAGTCGGCACTATTATATGAAGTGTTAAAATATAATCACTGATGCCATAAATTTTCTACTGTTGATGGCAATCTATTGCAACGATATGTTTTTGTTGTAATATCATAGATAAAATATTTATTTATCCGGAAAAAACATATGTATCAGACGTTGAGTACTTTCAACGTTGCGAATTAAAGAATCGAAGTATTAAATATTGAACAGTCGGCGATATTCAATCCATTCGCTATATATGTTGCAACAGAACAAAGTAGTAACAAACAGTAGTTTTTAAGCATTCTATATTTTTCTATAGCGTGACGGAAATGGTGCTAACATGAAACATGGAACAAACTTAAATTTCATCAAACCCACTGTTGCTAACAAATAAACAAATTTAACAAAATGTTTCAAAAAGATATATTGAAAATATAACTAGAAAAAATTCCACGCGGACCAGGCAGCAGACGGGACTCGAACCCGTACCCTTCGCAATCCGGGCGAATGCACTGACCAATTATGCTACCGCGGCCCTCACGGACCGCGTCGAAATTCTTTCTAGCTATTCTTAAGCTGCAAGGCAGCGCCATCTCTTCGCATTATAGGTAAACCCACAATGTCAAATGAATACTTTTACAAGTATTAAACATTTGAAAGAAGAAATAGCAATTATAGTTATAATTTTTATTATTTTTAAAGCATGTAACTGCTTGATGTTTAAATCTAAAGAAAATATAACTAGAAAAAATTCCACGCGGACCAGGCAGCAGACGGGACTCGAACCCGCACCCTTCGCAATCCGGGCGAATGCACTGACCAATTATGCTACCGCGGCCCTCACGGACCGCGTCGAAATTCTTTCTAGCTATTCTTAAGCTGCAAGGCAGCGCCATCTCTTCGCATTATAGGTAAACCCACAATGTCAAATGAATACTTTTACAAGTATTAAACATTTGAAAGAAGAAATAGCAATTATAGTTATATTTTTTATTATTTTTAAAGCATGTAACTGCTTGATGTTTAAATCTAAAGAAAAATTGTGGGTTTACCTATAATGCGAAGAGATGGCGCTGCCTTGCAGCTTAAGAATAGCTAGAAAGAATTTCGACGCGGTCCGTGAGGGCCGCGGTAGCATAATTGGTCAGTGCATTCGCCCGGATTGCGAAGGGTGCGGGTTCGAGTCCCGTCTGCTGCCTGGTCCGCGTGGAATTTTTTCTAGTTATATTTTCTTTAGATTTAAACATCAAGCAGTTACATGCTTTAAAAATAATAAAAATTATAAGATATATTGAATTAAAAAAAAAACTTCTTAGGACTAAATGTTCTTCACAAATCAATATGAAGCTAAATGGTATCCTTAATTACAAAATACATGATTCTAAGTTATGCAAAAATATAATATATATACGACTCGACTGTAGCTTTTCCAAATCAAAAAATAAGTTTGAGACAATACTCACTACATAAATTGTTGGTTCATAATATTAAAAAGGGTTATATATCAATAAGGAAACTATGAACAATAATTTTATAGTGGAGGCCAAACTATCTTCGAATACTTTTATTCCGAGACGGTTGAACATCAATATCATCATCCAAAATGCTACAGACTTAGTAGATAATTGCGTGGACGCTCAAAAATCAGGTCATCTGAGAATGAATAGGAGCTTTTGTAGAGTTCACATAACATCTGATGCAAAAAATAATATTGATCTGCCAGTTTCCATGATGGCCGTACCATTAAGAAGTGATGTTACGTGAACTCTCCAAATTCAAACGACTGACGATTTAGACGTGACCAAAAATCAGGGCCGATTGATAATTATTTTTGCTGGGATAAGTGTTAAACCCTATTAAAAGGCTCAGGTATGGTGATAGTACTTCACATGATGAGTATGTTGCTAGCGGCTTGCTGACCTGGGACAATGAAGATTTTAAAAGTTCAAAGTCCAAACAATTTCATTAACTTATTATATACTCTTCTTATCCCTCATTTACACCAAGAATCAAGTCAGTGACTAGTTTTATACAAAACTTGTAGAATACTTGTTGTGGTTGTATGAAATATTTTTACGTTTACATTGCATAGACAACTAGTATCTTGACAAGTATAAATCATTTATTTCACATATTTTGTTTATTCAACAAGTTTGATGCAAGTACTATATACTACATGTTTTGTACATGTACTAGTGGCCCGCCCTCGCTTTGCTTCGGTGTAGAGGTGTAGTGTACACTATAGTTTTTGTTCAAAGGCTTGTATTATACACAATTCCATTCCAAGTAAAAAATTCGTTGCATAGTTTAGGAACCGTTGTACCGAATGCAACATTGCTCTGCTGTTCCGATTTGAAAAAATATTTTTGTATTGGATAGTGCATTTATTGAGGAAGGCTATAGGCTATATATTACCAGGCTACGATCAGTAGCAGCGGTGAATCGAAGAAAAATATTGCAAAAACGGGTAAATATATTCCATTCGTGAGATTCAGTTGCGCGCGCTGGGTAAACGGTTAAAAGTACACAAAAATCATGTATCACGGAATTCTTCCCCTTTAAAAGATCTGTAAAAAAGTCCACGACAGCCTATGTCCACATTTAAATTTTGACTCACTATAAACTTTTTTCTTCAAATTAACGCGGGTGAAACCGCAGGGGACCTCTAGTTGTGACATAACTGTAATAGTTGATATATCATGGCCTTTTCTTAGATATTGGTATCCTCTATAAAACTTTAATACATCACTTTGCTCTATTGTCAATGACTTCTGCAGCGTACGCGATATAAGGCTATTTTTTAGTATTTTTTCACACGTTGGGTAACATTATCGAAGTTTTCATACGGAACCCTAACTTTTTTGAAAATACTCTATAGCCTATATTAATCATTGATAATGTAGCATTCAAATGGTGATTTTTTTTTTTAAATCGGTGCATTACTTTTTGAGCCAATTTGTTACAAACATACTTACATACAAATCTTTCCTCTTTATAATATTAGTATAGTGTTCATGAATAGCTCCATCTAGCGATCGGACGTAACAACGCACGAACAAGGGCGTGTTTCAACTGGCAACAATCTGTCACCGTTGGAAGTAGTTATCACCGGAACCATGGGATGGCGTTGTATATCAATATAAAACCCAAGAACACGAACGCGGAGCACTTCCTTTGGCAAAGGGGTCCAGCTTCGACTCTCTCAGACTACATATATATTTAAAATTAATGTAACGAAGTTGAAAATATACCTATGTTTATTTATTGAGAAGTTCGCTTTATTTCCTCAACAAATACAACAATACATGGAGAAGTAGCTTTATTTCCTCCCAAATACAAGAAAAATATACATATAGATATATGTGTCAACAAAAAATTAAAACATTGTATATTATTTTTAAATACATGTTTTACCTTGATGTAAAAGAGGGGTAAGACTTCCTCTTCTAGATAGTTTTCTTGACACATCTCAAATTCCAAAGAAACAACTTTCATTGACTACAACAATATGTATGCATGGCAGATCCGACATCGGACGCAGCCAAACTGTCTGCGACATGGTGCGTTGAATCCCTTGAATTGCTGTAACAAGTTCAGGATATAATAGGACTGACGTAACCTGTGTAAGATCCCTAAATAAATAAAAGAAAAAAAAAAACCTGTGTAGACTTATGAAAACAAGAAGGGGACAACTCCCTACTCTCTTGGTTACGCCATAATTATTATTTTATTTTTTTGTTGCAGCGGACGCTTTAAAATGTTATGTATGTAGAGGTTGCCAAACAGTATCAGCCAATGACTTGCAAACATGCTCTCCTCGTACTACGACGACAGCAACACCTACAGTAACTGAAACTCAAACTGTGGCCTCAACAACTACTGAGGCCTCAGCAACGACTACTGAGGCTTCAACAACAACTACTGCGGCACCAACAACGACTACTGAGGTCTCAACAACGACTACTGAGGCCTCAATAACAACTACTGCGGCACCAACAACGACTACTGAGGTCTCAACAACGACTACTGAGGCCTCAAATATAACTACTGAGGCCTCAACGATTACTACTGAGGCCTCAAATATAACTACTGAGGCCTCAACGATTACTACTGAGGCCTCAACAACGACTACTGAGACCTCAACGACGATTACTGAGGCTTCAACAACAACTAATGAGGCACAAACAACGACTACTGAGGCCTCAACAACAACTACTACGGCACCAACAACGACTACTGAGGCCTCAACAACAACTACTGCGACACCAACAACGACTACTGCGCCATTAACAACGACTACTGAAGCCTCAACAACGACTACTGAGGCCTCAACAACAACTACTGCGGCACCAACAACGACTACTGCGGCACCAACACCGACTACTGAGGCCTCAACAACAACTACTGAGGCCTCAACAACAACTACTGCGGCACCAACAACAAATACTGAGGCACCAACAACAGCTAATGCGGCACCAACAACGACTACTGAGGCCTCAACAACAACTACTGCGGCACCAACAACGACTACTGAGGCCTCAATAACATCTACTGCGGCACCAACAACGACAACTGAGGCCTCAACAACGACTACTGAGGCCTCAACAACAACTACAGCGGCACCAATAACGACTACTGAGGCCTCAACAACAACTACAGTGGCACCAACAACGACTACTGAGGCCTCAACGACAACTACTGCGACACCAACAACGACTACTGAGGCCTCAATGACAACTACTGCGGCACCAACAACGACTACTGAGGCCTCAACAACAACTGAGGCCTCAGCGACGACTACTGAGGCTTCAACAACAACTACTGCGGCACAAACAACGACTACTGAGGCCTCAACAACAACTACTGCGGCACCAACAACGACTACTGAGGCCTCAACAACAACTACTGCGGCACCAACTACGACTACTGAGGCCTCAACAACAACTACTGCGACACCAACAACGACTACTGAGGCACAAACAACGACTACTGAGGCCTCAACAACGACTACTGTGGCCTCAACAACAACTACTGCGGCACTAACAACGACTACTGAGGCCTTAACAACAATAACTGCGCCACCAACAACGACTACTGAGGCCTTAACAACGATTACTGCGGCACCAACTACGACTACTGAGGCCTCAACAATAACGACTACTGAGGTCTTAACAACAACTACTGCGCCACCAACAACGACTACTGAGGCCTCGACAACAACTACTGCGGCACCAACTACGACTACTGAGGCCTCAACAACAACTACTGCGGCACCAACAACGACTACTGAGGCACTAACAACGACTACTGAGGCCTCAACAACGACTACTGAGGCCTCAACAACAACTACTGCGGCACCAACTACTGAGGCCTCAACAGTGACTACTGAGGCACCAATTACAATTACTGCGGCACCAACAACGACTACTGAGGCCTCAACAACAACTACACCTGCACCAACAACGACTACTGAGGCACTAACAACGACTACTGAGGCTTCAACAACGACTACTGAGGCCTCAACAACAACTACTGCGGCACTAACAACGACTACTGAGGCCTCAACAACGACTACTGAGGCACCAATTACGACTACTGAGACACCAACAATACCATCCACTGATTATAAGAAGAGTTTTATTAATACAAACTACAATTTCATACCTGTGAGGGGGAAACGCGAAGTCAGGGATGAAAATGAGGATGAAGATGAAGAGAGTTCAGATAACTTAAGATGCGTCGTCGCGATCTTTGAAGGTACTTATGTTAATTTAATATAAACCTACTATTTATCTTTAAATCGAAAAACCACTTTCAACTTGGGTTGGTATAAATAAGGAGGGATCTTGAGACTCGCCGTACTTAGTTGATTACCTTGACGAGATTTATTTAATATTTTTTACAAATAATAAAGAAACATAAACTTTTTGACTTAATGATAAGCTCGTTTATCGAATAGGCATTACTATCGGCCAACCGATTTTGAAAATAAATCAACTTAAAATGTTTTATACAAGGTATTCAAGAAAAGACGGCAAGGGAAGCAAAATTATAATAATATGTATGAAATCACTGGAGCTGGATTTTAAAACTGATAAGCCTATTTGTTGCATGACTTTTTGATTTTGTCCATACTAAATAGTCGGCTCTCCTTATTTTCACCAACTCAATATCAAGTTGTACTTTTAAAAATATGCAGTAGTTATGAAGATTTGAATTAGATTTATATTGACATATTGCAAATTATAAATTTTTAATTTGACTGATGGTCAAAGGATGATCAAATCTAAAGAAAATTTAAGTAGAAAAAACTTTCAAACGGAATTCACAGCCGCATCTTGCTCTATCCGGGCGCTGCCGCTGACTTGCAAATGTCAACAACATATTAATTATTTCAAAAAAAAAAAAGAAAAAAAGAAAAAGCGGCTGAAAAAGCTAAGGCAGGCCAATACAGGGGTCTAGGCTCCGAATATGATTTTGTCCCATTCGGTGTCGAGACCCTTGGTCCGTGGGGTCCTAGCGCTATAAGGCTTTTTAAAGAAATAGCGAAAAGATTAGTCGACATCACAGGAGACCGAAGAGCTGGCAGCTACCTCGGACAAAGAATTAGTATAGCTAACCAAAGGGGAAACGCTGCCAGTATCTTCGGAACCTTGCCTAAAGGGACTCCTTTTAATAATGTATTTTAGTTATTATATTTTATTTTTTAAGGTTTTTAGTTTTAGGTTCATTGTTATAGTATATTTTTTGTTTTAATTATTCTTAAATTTATTCATATTGCACCATATTTCAAAAATATTAAGAACATTTTCTTTGGGCAGTATCTACAACATTTGTCTTTTATTGCAGTTAATGGTATACCAGGTGTTGTTCGCGGATGTTCCGAAGCATCTGAAGACGAAGAAATCCGCTGCAGCGAAGCAATAGGTGACAACTTTGATGGTCGCCTGATAAGCTGTAAGCTTTGTCAAGAAGATGGTTGCAATACTGCGACAAGGGCCACGCTTGCTTTTGTTCTTCTCGTTTTCACTATTGTGTTCAATTTTGTTTAACCGAAAACTATGAAAAACAAAATTCATGTTTACTCAGTCGTTTTGTGCTCCTAACAATCTGTATCTTTTAAAAAAGCATAAATGCGAACAGATCTTATAAAAATACTAGCTGTCCCAGCGAACTTCGTACCGTCATAAAAGAATAGGGGTTTGTGGTAGAAGGATGAAAATTTAGAGTTGTATGTATTTTTGTATCATAAAAAAATTAAAAAAAAACTAAAATTGAAAAAAAATTTAGGGGTGGATTACCCTTTACATTTAGGGGGATGAAAAATAAATGTTATCCGATTCTCAGACCTACCCAATATGCACACAAAATTTCATGAGAATCGGAAAAGCCGTTTCGGAGGAGTTTAACCACAAACACCGCGACATGAGAATTTTATATATAAAAATATATAGTTGTTGCCAAATATATCACAAACTCTGATATAAGTTTCTTGTATATTGATTAGCTGATCGATCATGGAAGTTATAAGAGAGACCTTTGATTTCTGCCCAATTGTGGACCTAGGGTATAAATTACATCAAAAAAATCTAAAACTGTACTTAAAAAGATGCTCTTCAAAAAATTAATAAATTAATAGAAATTGGCGAAAAGCTGCTTAAAATATAAAAAAATAAGAATCTCCGTATAAAGACACGTTCACTTCAATTAACTTTTGGTGACGTTATTACCTAGACGCAGTATGACATTGACTGACAGATGACAGCTAAAACTATTGGTTTCTATTCATTTCCTTGATTGTGATTGGTTATATAAAAAATCACATGACTGTTTTCGTCTTGTCCAAAGACTATATGTCTCGTCACATTGTAACTATGAATATGGTAGTGACATTTAATTGTCTTGATACACAGTCTTTTAGCCAACCCTTTCAGTTATTTTATTAGTATTTTGATGGGATCGCTATGTAATATTTTGTTAAATTCAAGCTTTTGCCGATCTGGTTTATTTTTTATAATTTCTGTAGCTTGTTTCAATTCATTTAAAGATGCACATTACCATTAGAATATATATATATATATTAGAACATATTTTGAATAGAATAGAATATATTTTTTACTAACCCTCATTTAGTTTTACCTTCACCCTCAAAGTAGTTTGCTGGATCAGTTAGTTTAAAAATATAAACGAAATTTTTATGTGGTATAAGTAAATAATAAAAAGAAAATAATAAGTTAATTCCATATTTTGCACTTTTAATGGATTCGGCGTATTTTGCTACAAATAAGTGCATGATAATACCTGAGGTACACGATTGGGCAGAGTTGTATGGAGAAAAGAATGTATCCTAAGAATAGTTATTAGGTAGTTGCAATTCTGTAACTCATGCTTTTTGTTTTTTTTTTTGATTGAACTACGAAATATTCTGTATATAACTGTAGAAACGATTTTATATCAAAATGTTATTTCATAATTTATATCTAAGTTATTTTTACTTTTAAGTGTCAATTTAAAAGAAATAGAACAATTCTATTCGATTCTTTCAAGTGATATATTTGTAACGTTTATTATACTTAAGAAATGAAGTACTTATGTAAGTATTGCATTTGTAAACACTGTTTTGCAGTGGAACAAATACCTAGGTATAATATTTATGATATTTTTCAATAACTGATTGCAATGTGCAAACAATACTATCAGTATATAAAGACAAACAGATTATTATTTTCAAGAGCAACATAACAATATGGAGCTACTTTAAAATTATTGAAAATAGTGTATCAAGATGCAAGAAAATTAAATTAATAGCTTTAAAAAAACTACTGCTTAAAAAGGAACAATAAATAAAACTGAAAAGTAAATAAAAAAGCCCAGTAGTCTAGAATTTAACATTTGAAATCCATTACATATTCTAGATTGGAGTAAATTTTCTCAATAATGGGTTCCGACTGTTTAATTCTAGACTACTGGGCTTGTTTATTTTCTTCTCAGTTTTATTAAAAAAATCTTTTTATACAGTCAGGTTTTTTGACTTTATATTTTTTTCGACATTTTATTTTCAAAATTATGTTTGTTTAATATAGATAATTTGTATATTTATTTATACTCGTGATATTAATTTATACTTTCTGAATAGTCTTTAAAAGCAATTTTTAAAGTTGATTCATTTTGGCACTAAAAATCTGCAATGTTTTCCAACATTAAAAAAAACAAATTTGGAATAACTAGTGTCTTTCACACAATTACGACGAATCGAATGACACCTCGCATGCCAAAATCCGTCAAATCGTTCAGGCCGTAGGTCATGCGAAAGAAATGGGATATGCATTATAATTATTAATAATGTTTGGGTAACATACATACATGTATGCGCTCGAAAAACATTATACTCCTTTCATCGGAAATCGAGTAAAAATATTTGGGTGCCTTTTGAATTAAACATCAAATTTCATTAATATCAAATAAATATAATTATACAATTATATTTTTTTTGATTTTCCAATTACGTCACTGCTTCGATCTGGACCCAATTCGATAATCCCTATCCAACCACGTTAAGAGTTCATTGTATTCTAAATACAAAGAAAATTTTATAAAAAGTAAACCACGCGGACCAGGCAGCCGACGGGACTCGAACCTGCACCCTTCGCTATCAGGGCCCTGATGGCCGTGTCGAATTTTCTCTTGCCTTTCTTAGGCTGCAAGGCTGCCATTTCTTTGCATTGTAGGTAACCCACAATGTCATTGTACTTGTCATACTTAGGAAATCCCTTATATATTTTGTGTAATTTAAAAAAGGTTGAATCGAACTTTGTTTGCTAATCAGTTACTATGCATTTACATTAAACAGTATTACTCATTATAATATAATATTTTTCTATTAAAATACCTAATGAAAAATAATCCACTATGTGGAAAAAATGTGTTACTACAAATGTGCCTGTATAGATAGTATAGGTTCACTTGTAAAATTTTGTCATTATCGTTTGTTTTAGTTAAGCTTTAAGGATAATTAATTAAAAACTGTTTTTAGCAAAAAAAAAAGTACCTAAGCCATTGTTGTGTTTTGTATTAAAAGCATATTTCTATAGTTTTCTCAGACAATTGTATATTTACACATATTTACATTTAAATAACAAAAACTTACATTCCTACTAACTAAAATTTACATTCCAAATAACCTTAAAATCAGTTTTCAGCTTAGCTCAGCAGGAACATAATTATTATGTTACCTACTCATACAAGGGGAATGGATTTAATCGAAACGCAAAAATGCTACAGTGGGAAGCTCGCTCATATTTTTCCTATGGTTCCAAAATCAAATAAGATATTTAAAAACCCTTGAGAGTTTTTTAAATGTTAAGATTGAAATCTGTTAACAAAACTCTTTAATAAAAATCGATACATGACACTTTTCATTTGGTCTCTGTTTTTTCTACGATAAAGAAGAAAAGCAACAGTTATGTCTATAAAAAAACTCAGATACCCGAACATAAATAGCTCCTAGCATAACAGTACCCCTAGCATGAACCAATATCGAATTCATATCGTTTGCGAGTCCGAAATGTCACTGTCAAATGTGTACTGATTTTTAGTTCTCGTTACGTACTTTGTGGCGCTGCTGTTTAAGTTTCTATACAAAATTAGACATTGACATTTGGGTTTGCAAACTATTCGAAATCGATGGTTCGTGCTAGGGGTACAGCTTTGTCTTAAATTTCTAGGTCAACATGATGGAGGATTGCATCACTAAAATCTCTGTACATATGTAAAAATAGGCTATGGCTTCCTATTTTTCCACTTAACTCCACTTAAATTGGAACACACGTCTCAGGTGCCTTATTCTGGTGAATAAGAATAGGTGAAGGTGGAAGAAGCAAGCAGCGTGCTCGTTCCATTTTCGTTTTTGGACCGATTCTTTACCGAGTGCATGTAATTAAGAAGCCGTTTCGGTACAGATTCTTTATGAAGCGAATACACACCTCTCTGTGCCGGTTACTGCCGAACCATTGGACCCGCCCGTCCCATCACTCCCGCAAACAAAATCGTAGCAATCAAAACGAAACGATACCGCACCGAAATCGAGTCGGAGTAGTAAATCAAATTCCTTATTATACTTCTAACTCGTGATAATTTATTAGGCTCAGACATCGCGTTATCATTAATAAATCTTAATCTATAGTAAATCTATAAAAATATTAATTCTGAAATTCTGCGTATTATTTAACCATCGCCAATCTTTTAAGTATCTTTAAAGTACGTTACGTACCTACCATCAAAAAATATAACTTTATAAAGCCAAAATATTCGTTGATAATGTGCAATCTAATCAGTTATTCGAAGTACGTACTTTACCAACTTTTGTTATTAAACCAGAATATCAGTAGACTGTGCTCAAATGAAACCACAACGATGACAAACAACGGTCCAGTGGGTGTATATGAAAACTCTTTGAAGCATAGGTACACGCGATATGATTTTACGATAGCTAATGGGTGGTATGAAAAGGTAAATTTAAATAATGAAAAATCCCGACTGCTAAAAAAGAAAGTAATTTTAATAAAAACTGAAAAGAAAGAAGCAAGTCTAGTGCATATTCTATGATTCTGTTAAATAAGGAACAAAGCTACTTTAATAGTCGGGACCCATTAAGTATTGGAAAAGTTTGATCCATTCTAGAATATCTAATGGGTCCCGACTGTTATAGTACCTTATTACAAGTTCTTTATTTTTAAGCTGTCAGGTTTTTGATTTTTTAAATGTAACTTTTAATTTCAGGCTTTTTAGTTAGTATTAAAAGACGGTAAATACAATATTTCATTATAATATTTAATTGAGGAAGTTAATATCGCGGGGCTTATCAATTAGCTAGCGGTGGTCTAAACGACAGATTAATTACCCCCTAGTGGATGCCCTTGACTTCGTCTTCGTGGGAAAATTGTGTTTCCATAAAAACTCTCCCCCCCCCCCCCCAATCACCCCCTTCAAGGTGGTTTCTAGAATAAATTCTATCTTTTGTCCTTTCCCGGGACTCAAACTATCTATATAACAAATCTTAAGCGTGAAGAGTTAACAGACAGACAGATTCACTTTCATTTTCACTATAATATTAGTACCTATGGAAGTATGAATATGGAGATATAGACCTAACCCCTAGGGTCAAGGCTACGTATGGGTCGCAACTTTCGCAAAAATGTGTGAAGTTAAATCGCCTACCAGCTACAACAAAGTACTTATTTATTACTTATGTAGGTACAGTCAGAGCCCCAGCACAATATCAATGGCAACATTTGATTATATTTCACCCTGTCTTCAAATTGCATCGGATTTCTGTGTTTGAAGGTTTGACTCCTACGCTAAGAACAATATTTTTAATAGCCTTCTCAACAAATTAACTATAAAAACCATATGGTTCCATCTGGTCCCTCCAAAAAGCAGACCACTGAATTGTCTTATAAATCCGTTGATGAGAAATTGTTTTTTTGCAACATAACTCGAGACCATTACCAGATTGTCTATTATAGAACGATCCCTCCAGTTTAGTGAAGGTCAACAAAAATAAATCATTTGTATGTCCAAATTCGTTGCTTCCGCCTATTTTGTTGCATGCATTGGAATGCACCTATCTATAAGAAAAAATGATGTGGTGTCGTGGGACACCAGGTAGGAACGAAGTTCCTTCGGTTAATGCGTATTTAACGGTTTTATTCCACGCACTTTTTTCCACGGATTTTTTCTTACGGTTTTATACTGGCCCACAGTTTATAATAAACTACAATGTTACAATAATCCAGTAATGCAGCCCCGTCGCTCTGCCACCCCCCTGGACTTAACCACAGTTTAGTATAATATACGACAATAAACCAGTGTTGGTATAATGCCACAATAATTTGGGGTTGCACCCCCGTCGCTCTGTCACCCCCTGTTAAGTTCTGACCTTGTTATCATGTCTAGCTTAAGTTTAAAGCAGATGACAGGCGTTCCTGGTCCACAGCTCGGTATAACGTCACAAATATCCAGATTTCGTGTAATGTCACAATATTCCAGTGCTGCACCCTCGTAGCTGTGCCACCCCCTATAACTTCACACATATTCAGTGTTGGTGTAATTTAACAATATTTCAGTGATGCACCCTCGTCGCTCTACCACCCCCTATAACTTCACACATATTCACTGTTGGTGTAGTATCACAATATTTCAGTGATGCACCCTCGTCGCTCTACCACTCCCTTTAACTTCACACATATTACGGGAGTATAATACGCCGCACAACTTACAATAGCTTACTATAGCAAAAAGTGTCGTGACAACTTTTCGTAAGAATTTTTTCCGTCTAGCCCCCTTTCACAACGCGCGATAAGGAACTTCGTTCCAAAAAAAATGATAACGTATTTCAGGATGACGCATCTTCGGGAGCTTGTCTTATGGAGGACCATTTTTTATTTGTGATACAGCATATCAATTTTATTAATTTTGATATACCGAGGATATTACTCCCACAACTAAGAAGAATCTAACAACATTTCTAACTCTATCAAGCTGTTTGGGCTACTGAACTTACCAAAGAAATGTAGCCTATCTTATCTACGTTTATACCAAAATTCATAAAAAATATTCTCTCACCACTCCAGCAGTCTTCTCCTGCATAGTACATCGCGCAATCACTTGCCATTGTCGTAACTTTTCAAATATTTGTCCAAATGACATAGTGTAAAAGGCAAAGTTAATCGCATTTAAACATCAAAAGAGATAAAGGAATTTGAATTGATAACCTTTTTTTTTTCATACAAAATGTGCATTTTGTGACTAAATATCAAATATTATTTGAATTACTCATTTAGCGTTAGTGGCTTACACATAATATATAGACATATCGATGTGTCCTAAGGGCCAAAGTCGCATTTTTTATATTTTGGCTTTTTGGTAGTAAATGCTCGTATTAAGTGTAATAAATGATAATAATTGAAAAAAAAACACGCCAAATTTATTGTAAAAAACACGGTGTTTTGATGCAGTAAATGGGCTTATGTGTCATACTTTCAAATGTAAGCGCCTAAGCGGTAGTTTAAGTCTACGCGGGGAGTTCCCGAAATTTTGTTGGGATTGTCGGCCAATCGGTCAGTTAGTGATACTAGTGTAACTATAAGAGATTAAAAGTGAATAATTGGTCAGTCTTTGATGATGGAAATTTGGTTAGCATTTGCTGTCTTTAGATCAAACAAATAGATTTGAATTCTTTCAACATTGCTTGCTATTTACGATATAATAACACAGAACAATGCTATGATGACTTTAGTTTAAATTTTGGTCTAACAATTTTATTGGCCACAATAGAAACAGGATGTTTTTATGTACTTAGACAGCAAAACAGCTTAATATTAGATAACCCTTTATTATGAGAGGAAATTCCCAAAATGAGGCTGATTCCTCACATGCTACATTTGAAAGTGCAACAAAACGTAAGCATATCTAAATACCATCTAAATGGAGCTGGAGCTCATTATTACGAAGGTCTTATTTATGACTTCAAAAAATCGCAAGCAAGGTTTTCCTACAACTGGACTAAAAAACTTGATAGGAAAAAAGTATCTTGGTCTAAAATCAAACATTCTTGTCCGTAAAGATGAATAATACATTTTATTTTACAAACTAGTCCGGTCTAAAAATCCAATTGAAAACAATAACATTTATCCATGTCATGGTTGTTTAATATGTATAGAAATAGAAAATAAAAATATACTTATTACAGTTTAAGTATTCTATCCGTTATCCTAGTATCCCATAACACAAGCCTTACAGTGCTTACTTTGGGGCTAGGCTAATTGGTGTGACTGTTGGAAATATTTATTTATTATAATATTTATTTATCCACATAATTTGCCCTACAACTGGCTAATACTATTACAACTAAACAACAAAAAGACTTCATTGACATCATCATCATCATCATCATCGACCCATGCTCGTCCACTGCTGGACATAGGTCTCCCCTAATGCACGCCACTGCTCCCTCTCGATTTTCTGCCTCTCTCATCCAGCTCACGCCAGCCAGCCTACGAATGTCATCATCCCATCTTGTCTCAGGGCGTCCCACATTACGTTTACCGAGTTGCGGTCTCTACTCAAGAACTTTACCAGTCCATCGGCAGTCAGTTCTGCGGCTAATGTGAACAGCCCACTGCCACTTCAGTTTGCTAATTCGGTGGGCTATGGCGGTCCTTCAGGGATACTCCGAGCATAGCCCTTTCCATAGCCCTCTGAGCGACTTTAATCTGGTGGACCAGTCCAGCCGTGAGTGTCCACGTCTCGGCGCCGTATGTCATAACTGGGAGAACGCACTGGTCGAAGACTTTCGACTTGAGACATTGAGGGATGGGTGACGAGAAGACTTGACGAAGCTTACGAAATGCTGCCCAGCCCAACTGAATTCTTCTATTGGCTTCTCTCTTAAAGTTGTTTTTGCCTAATCGGAGCGTTTGTCCTAGATAGACATATTCCTGAACAACTTCGAGAGGTACTCCATTAACAGCAACCAGTCCCGGATCAACGAGCTCGTTGAACATGACCTTGGTTTTATCCAAGTTCATCCAGAGACCGATGTGTTTGGAACATTCAGCCAGGCTACTCACCATCTCCTGTAGGTCTTGCAGGGTTTCAGCCAGGATGACGATATCGTCCGCGAATCGAAGGTGTGAGATGTAGTCGCCATTAATATTTATTCCGCGTCTTTTCCAGTTGAGCGTTCCGAACACGTCCTGCAGCGCAGCGGAGAAGAGTTTCGGGGATATTACATCTCCTTGTCTCACACCACGGCGCAGCAGGACAGGCTCGGTCTGGCCATTCTGGAGCACAACGGATATATTAGCGGCGTTATACAGACATCTCAGCACCTCGATATATCGCCAATAAACTTGGCACCTCTGCAACGCCTCAAGAACAGACCAGGTCTCGACGGAGTCAAAAGCTTTCTCATAGTCCACAAACGCCATGCCCAGGTGCTGGTTATACTCTTTGGTCTTCTGTATAAGCTGTCTCACTGTGTGAATGTGGTCTATGGTGCCATAACCCCGTCGGAACCCGGCCTGCTCTGCAGGTTGAGCGTCGTCAAGTCTTCGTGCAAGGCGATTCGAGATGACTCTCGAGAACAACTTATAGATATGGCTCAGGAGGGAAATTGGTCGATAGTTCTTCAGTAAGGTTCTGTCGCCTTTCTTGAAGAACAATACGACCAAGCTCCGGTGCCACGCTCTTGGAGTTCTCCCGTAGAAAAGGACAGAGTTAAATATACGCCGGGGCTCCTTCAGCACCGGCTTGCCGGCAGCTTTCAGAAGCTCGGTTGTGACTCCGTCTTCCCCGGGGCTTTTCCATTTTTGAGTTGCCCAAGAGCCGCCTTGATCTCTTCTAGACTGATGTCAGGGAGATCCTCCGTCACATGGCGGGTTAATGTGGCTCTTGAATCGCTCTTATCCGGTGTAGGATGGGGCGAGTACGACGCGTATAGCTGGCTATAGTAGGTATAAACTTTCGAAAGAATCCCTGGTTTCGACGTGACGACTTCTCCATTTGTTTTGGTCAACTTCGTCAGGTGGCTCCTTCCAAGCTGTTGTACGAAGACTTTGGACCCCCGGTTCTGCTCAATTGTTCTCTGTATTAAGAGTGAATTGGAGCGTCGGAGGTCACGTCTTATCAGCTTGGAGATGGACTTATTCAGAGCCCGTTGTTTTGAAGAAGTGACTAGTGGACCGATTCGCCGCTTGTCCATTAGATCCAGAGTCTCCTTCGAAAGCTTAGACCGTTTGCCCGTACGTCGCAGCTCACAGAATTTCACACCCTAGTCCCGAAGGATTTCTACCACTTGGTCGAGTTCCTCGTCGATGTCAACGTCAATTGTGGTTTCCAAGGCAGCGAATCGATTTTCCAGTTTCATTTGGAATGCGTCAGAACCAACGGCCGATTGGAGCAGATTTGGCCGGAGCGTTGACTTCATCAATCGAGAGCGTTCGAGTTTAAAATCGATATTCAGAGTGGCTCTTAGAAGTCGGTGATCACTTCCGGTTTTAAACCTATTGATCACTGAGACATCTCTGAATATGCGCTTCATGTCCGATATGATGAAGTCAATCTGATTATTGGTCATAGCATCGGGGCTTCGCCACGTCCACTTCCTCTGGGGCTGTTTCTTAAAGAATGAATTCATTAGGAAAAGCCCCTCGCGTTCCAAGAAATTGACGAGCCCCCTATGATTCTTACTCCCATAGCCGTATGATCCTAACATCGATTCGCTGCAAGTCTGTCCATTTTAGCGTTGAAGTCCCCCATGACAACGTTAAAGTGAGCCTTGGTGGTGGTGTGTAAGGCTCGAGAGATGTGCTCGTATATCTCTTCCACGACATCATCCGAGTATGTCGACGTTGGAGCGTAAACTTGTATAACCTTTAGGCTATACCTTTTGGTTAGTTTTATAATGAGGTACGCAACGTCGACACACTGGAGAGTTCAATCACGTTGTCAGTGAGGACTTTGTTGACCAGGAACCCGATGCCGCCCTGTGACGGATTAGCTCCCTCTCTGAAGTACATCAGATGGTCAGACTCTAAGGTCAGCGTGTCCTCGCCCTCTCTACGGACTTCGCTCAGCCCGAGCACGTGCCATCTTATGTGCTTTAGCTCCTCCTCCAGTTGAGCTAGATGTGAGTCGAGCCGTAGCGTGCGACCATTATATGTCGCCAAGTTAAGTGTTTTTTGGCGGGCTACCGTAACCCGGAGATTCTTAGCATCCCCTGCCCTGCCGTAACCGAGACCACCGACTTGGCCTGGAATAGCAAGGCTACCGGGAGCTGGGGGCCGGGACAATGTCGCGTTCATCATTTAGGAGGGTTTGGACCATAACCCACCACGCTGGTCCAGTGCGGGTTGGTGGGTGGTTTCGCCAGGGCCTCGTCTGTTATACAGCAGCAAAAGTTTAGTATGAAAGCCAGCGACGAACAAGTACGACCAGTGACAGACAGAAGTGACGTCATCGGAACCATAGGTCCGTTTTCGAGCGAAAATTTAAACTGTCAATTTAAAACCGCATTTTTTCCGAAAAATTACAATGTTTTAAATTTTTAATATATCTGTGGTTTGTTCCACATGGAATTCTTTAAAATGAAAACAAAAATAAAAATATTGCATCTTCCTTAATGCCGTTCTTTTTTAAAAATGCATCCTTTTTCCTCAACGCTTCTGCCCATCGTCTATTAAAGCTAGAAATAAGATTCCTTTAAATATCACTGATGATAAAGCACACGTTGTCTTCATAAACATGATGAAATTCTTCTTTGAAAATTATTGATAGAAAACTTTATTTTTAACTAATAGTAAGTAGATCTTTGCCGGTGCGGAGCGTTTGTCACCAACCTCGGCCATCACGGTCACTCCTGCACAAGGAGTGCCGGCCGTATAACCCGTCACCACTGCATCAACGATGTCATCCGCAGGGCCCTCGCGTCCGCCAGCGTGCCAGCTGTTTTAGAATCAAGCGGCCTGGCGCGCGACGACGGTAAGAGGCCTGACGGCATGACACTCGTTCCTTGGAAGCTGGGACGGGTACTTGTGTGGGACGCAACCTGCGTCGACACTCTGGCCCCGTCTCATATTCCCAGAACCTTGATGCAGGCTGGCGCGGCTGCTTCGACCGCATAGGTCCTTAAGCGCCGCAAGTATGATTGCCTCAGTGGAGACCTCACATTTGCGGCGTCTGGAGTCCAGACTCAGGGACCCTCGGGCCCCGGTGCCCACCATCTTTTCAAAGATATCGCGAAAAGATTGGTGGAGACCACTGGAGACCGCAGAGCTGGCGGCTATTACGCTCAGCGCATAAGCCTCGCCATTCAGCGGGGAAATGCCGCCAGCGTCCTGGGAACCTTTGTCGACGGAGAGGACTTAGGGCAGCTATTTTTTTATATATTGTGAATAAAATAACTTTTCCCTTTTATTTAAAAAAAAATAGTAAGATTTTTTTTCATTAAAAATTTTGTATAAAACCTACAATATTATAATTGCTTTAAAATCTACATACATTGCTCTTTAGAAATGTATAACACTATATATCTATTCCCACAAATTACGAAAAAATCTTTTTTAAAATAATGAAGCTAACAGACCTGAAATAGACATTTTTCGAATAGAAAATTTGTCGTATTCAAAAAAATAATCCAAATTTATTTCAAAATTATGACATTAGATATTAGTGCCACTCTTATTCCATTAAAAGAAAATGGTCAATAAAAGTGCGTCAGTAACGGCATTAGTAAAAACCATTTTTGATATGCCGTTGTTCTACCATTTTCCATAGTGCGTCGTTGAGCCTTGACTCTGTCAGATAAGGATTAATCTAACGTTGCCAAAAGTTATTAATAAATTCCTCCCCTATCAGCTGCCGATATACATTGACATTATCGTGACTTGAAGCTTGTGTCATGCAGTACAATGATGCTATTGCTACGAATGTATTGATATAATTAATAAGTGTTATTACGCACGGTGCTGTTCGCTGACCCCCTCATAATTCAAAATCTATTTCACATAAACACATTTTTTGCTCATATATTGAGACTTGCCAGATACATATGTGCTGTAAATTTTATAAACACACCTTAAACAGTTATTTAGTTATCAACGTCCAAAAATCGTCATTTTTATCACTGACTGGCCTGCAGATCAAAACTGTAACCGGGTTGGGTTTAGAAATAAGCTTCCTCGTTCGGTTTTGGTTGCAAGAGAGGTACTTACGTATTTTTTTTAATTTTAGTGTGAAACGAAACGCATGTAGTGAGAAATAAAAGTAAAAATGAGGTTGTATGGGCAATTCCCTTTGCCTTCCATGGAAAGGGATAACTAAAAAAAGTAAAGGGATACGCAAAAAGTAATCAACATGAGAGATGGAAAAAAAGGCGGGAAACGTTGAACTTGGCGGGCGCGATTTTTGGCTTGGTGCTTTTAATTTATTATTTAGTCTTAAAAGTGATCAGAATTGTATATTTGTATATAAGTTGTATGTAATTTTGTATATATTTCATAATTTTTGTACATAGAAGGAGCTTAGGTAAGTTGCATAGTTTTCATTAATGAACGATCCCCCTGATGGGGGGCAGCCGGGGGACAAAGTTCCCCCGGCTGGACTTTATATTACTGTTTCCAATGAATCTGGCATGGAAACAGATGGATCAATTAATGGACGTACTTTGAAACGCAGTCGCATACACGTATGCAAGCAATGCAATAAAAAACAACGCAGAAACCAAGGTTTGGAAATGAATAGTTGCATATGTCATGAATTATCACCGAAAAAACCCTCTTTGCCTCAAGTCGAATGTTCAGAAAAGTCACAAGACGTTTCTGATCCTCAATCATCTTCCACTGTTCTTCAACCCACAGTTACTCCTTCTCCCATAGGTCGCAACCTCTATACTTCTACTGATAATTCTCCATTTGTGGTACATGTTCATAAAATACAGAATGAACCAAATGATAACGCATCAATACATCCTGTGTCATTTGGAAACTTCCTTAAAAAGAACAAGTTCGATAACATTGTTAATGGTAGTGTGAAACTTATCGGCCGTAATAAAATCACATTATCTTTTTCAACTCACTTGGCAGCTAACTCCTTCATTTGCAATAAAATTTTAGAAGCTAACAGAATGAAGGCCTTTATACCTACATTTAATGTAACACGGATGGGTCTAGTTCGTGGTGTTCCTGTGGAATGGTCCCCTGAAGAGATAATAAAAAATATTTCAGTGCCTATTGGTTGTGGTAAAATAATCAAAGTAAGGCGTATTAATTATAAAGTTTACCAAGAAAGCTCTGTAATCTGGAAGCCCACTCAATCAATTGTTGTTACTTTTGATGATCAAATTCTCCCTAAACGGATCTTTATGTGTTACAATTCATTGCCTGTGGACTTATATATTTACCCAACCATACAGTGTTATAACTGCTGCCGCTTTGGCCATACAAAAACACAATGTAGATCAAGACCGCAATGTTTCAAGTGTGGTGGGAATCATGTAGGTGATTCTTGTGATACAGAAGAATGTGAAGCTTTCTGTTGTTCATGTGAAGGTACACATTTTGCTACAAATAAATCTTGTGCAGAGTATATCCGCCAAAAAGAGATTAAAGTCTACATGGCTAATAACTGTGTTTCGTATGTTGAAGCCTCCAAGTCTTGCCCTAGAATTAGTAAATTATATTCCAATGTTACCTCCAACAATTTTGCCAAATCCTCTACTCTCAAAACTATTCCATCCAACATTGAATCTAACAATAAACCTACAACTTCATCATATAAAAAGACTGTATTTTTAAAGCCTCGTGCACCACCAAAACAACTTCATGGCTATGATACTGAATCTCACAAGGCTCTTATTAAGGATTATGACTGTCCTTTACCTTCTGATGGTTGTGGATTCAGTCATCAGGATGTAAATAAGTCTCAAATGTCTATTAATGACATAATCCAATTACTGCTCTCTTTTCTAGCTCATTTTAACACTAACTCACAATCTACTTCTCCTTCACCGTCCAACGCTGCTTCTTTAATATCAAATTTAATCAAAGTTCTTCAAAATGGACAACAAAGCTAAATACAATGGAATTGCAGAAGTATTCATAACAAAATAAGTGATGTAATTTTCCTTCTTAATAAATATGATCCTTTTATCTTTGTTTTATCCGAGACATGGCTAAAATCTCATCATAAGCTAAAAGTTTATGGATATATTGCTCTCCGTGAAGATAGGCATGATGGCTGCGGTGGTGTAGCTATTCTCATTAAAAAATCAGTCCCTTTTACTCCTATTTCTTTACCCACTCATCATGAAAATATTTCTATAGTGGCTGTTAAGGTCTATAACATATGTTTTGTTTCCATATATATTTCTCACCCTTCTGTAAACATTTTAAATGAAGTAAATCAAATATTAAATACATTACCTAAACCTTATATGGTTTTAGGTGACTTTAATTGTCACCATCAAACATGGGGGAGTTCCATTACAAACAATTATGGGGAAATATTATTAGATTTTATTGACAATTTAAACATCTGCATTTTGAACACTGGTAGAAACACTCGAATAACAAAACCTGGACAAAATAATAGTGCAGTTGATTTATCTTTATGTTCACCAAGTCTTGCATCTGGCGTAACATGGGATACACTTTCTTCTTGCTATGGTAGTGACCATTATCCCATTATAATATCCTTTCCTTTTTCTAAACCTGTAACCACTCGTCGCATTTCTCATCTCAAACATAGACTTCCAAATAAAGAAAGTAAAGACTGGGAGAAATTCAGGCTTTCTGTTCAGGCAAAACTATCCTCCCTTCCGCATATACATTGTGGAACTGAGCCGGCAGCTGCAGATGAATTAAGTAAAGTTCTCTATGATGCTGCTAATGAGACTTTCCCACAAAAAAGCTCCTCTAATAAAATTCCATCCCCTCCTTGGTGGGACAGCGATTGTACTCAGGCTGTAAATGAAAGAAAAGCTGCTGAGAGAAGGTATAAAGCAGATATGACTATAAGTAATTATGAAAGTATGTCAGAACTAATAAAAAAATGCAAAAAGCTCTTTAAACAAAAGAAATTCGATGGGTGGCGTAGATTCTGCAGTTCGATTTCTCCCAATACCCCTCCTAGTCTTGTATGGCAAAATATTAGAAGATTTAAATCGTCTTCCTTTAATAATTCATCCTCATCAATCCCACCTGCTATAATTAATCCGTTTCTTGACAAATTAGCTCCCCCTTGGGTAGCTAATAACATTCCTTCTTTCATATCACATAACCTATCTGACATTGATACTCCGTTGTTTACATTATACGAATTGAGGGGTATAATCCTCAATTGTAAGAATTCTGCTCCTGGGAGTGATGGCATCCCGTATGCTTATTTTAAAAATGTTTGCAACAGTACTTTACAATATTATTTAGACGTAATAAATTCTGTGATGATCTCGGGTAATATTCCTCCATCTTGGAAACAGCAAACAGTGTTGCCCATCTTAAAACCGGGAAAAAATCCATCTGAAGCTTTTTCATATCGTCCCATCGCTTTATCGTCAGTTTTGTTAAAATTATTGGAACATTTGATTAAAAATCGTTTAGAATGGTTTATTGAGAGTAAAGGATTATTTGCTAATACCCAGTATGGGTTTAGGAAAGGTAAAAGCACTCTTGATAATATTTCTATCCTTACCACAGATATTCGCATAGCTTTTGCAGACAACAATTCGTTAGTAGCTGTATTTGTTGACTTGTCTTCCGCGTATGACAATGTTTTATTGGATATACTCAAATATAAACTAGAATCTTTACATGTTCCCCCTATCATCACTAATATTATTATTAAAATGTTGTCAGACCGTATTATAAACATATACAACGATGATGTTGTCTTTTCCAGGACAGTTTCTAAGGGCCTTCCACAGGGATCTGTGCTTAGTCCTAGTTTATATAATATTTACACGCACGATTTAGAAAACACTATTTGCTCAAACAACAATATTAAGATACTTCAGTATGCCGATGACCTTTTGTTGTATAATATTAATAAATCCATCAATGAGTCGCAGAAATTTTTGTCAGCAGCATTGTTAAATTTAAAAAGTTGGATGGATTCTAATGGTTTGGAACTTTCTGCTTCTAAGAGTTCTGTTGTTATTTTTTCACGCAAGAATAAAGTCAATCCCATTTCTCTTACTTACGATAACACTCTAATTCCAGTTGCGGACCACGTCAAATTTTTGGGCGTCGTCTTAGATTCTAAGCTTACTGGCAACCGCCATTGCGAATACGTTGTTAACAAATGTGAACGCTTATTGAACATGCTAAGGTGCCTGTCAGGAGTTTGGTGGGGTGCTCACTCGTATTCTTTGAAATTGATCTATAATGCTCTAATAAGAAGCATTTTAGATTATGGCTCCTTTTTGCTAGAACCAGGAAATATAACAGCCTTTTATAAACTAGATAAAATTCAGAGTAAAGCCCTTCGAATAATATTAGGAGCTATGAAGTCGAGTCCAATAAACTCTATGCAAGTAGAATGCTGTGAACCTCCTTTAGTATTGCGACGGCAATTCATCTGCGACAAGTTCTTTGTTCGTACAATGCAATTTTCTAATCATCCATTGCTTTCTTTACTTATAGTGCTCAATGAAAAAATTCAAACTTCTAGTTATTGCGCCAATAAATCTCTACCATGTCTTTTAATTAGTTATAGAAGATTTGCTTCACTTTCTGCCCCCACATACAGTTCTAATTTCCTTCCTATGTTTAATGTTCCGTTTGAAGCTTTAACTTATTCTCCTGTCGTGCATTATGATTTAGTAGACAAATATGATTTGAATGCTAAATTAAAATTTTCTCATATTATTAATACTGTATTTAATTATTTCCACCATATATTTTGCGATGCTTCTAAACATTTATCGACTACGTGTGTTGGGATAGGAGTTTATCATTCTCAGTATAATATTGTGCAAAAAGTTAAACTTCCTCCAGAATCGTCGGTTTATTCAGGAGAATGTTTTGGTATTTTAAAAGCAGTTGAATTATCATCATGAAACATTAAATTCATGAAACTTAAATCTGCTGTAATATTTTCAGATTCAAAAAGTGCCTTACAATCACTAGAAAAGTTCCCATTTAAATTGAAAAATTATTCCCCTATCATTTTTAATATTAGACAAATGACACAGGAATGTATCAAAAATGGTCAGCATATAGAATTTGCGTGGATTCCTGCCCATATCGGCATAGATGGAAATGAATTAGCTGACAGACTGGCAAGAGATGCTAAATCATGTGGCGATGTTTTTCCGTTCCAGAATTATTGTTTAGATTTATTAGCTATTCCTAAATCTGTATTGCATGAAGGATGGTAACAAATGTGGAAATGTAGTAAACTAACAAGAGGTAAATTTTATGCTGCAATTCAGGCTGACATTCCTTCTAAACCTTGGTTTTTCAATATGAAGTTTGGTAAGACGGAGACGTCCATGATTAACAGAATGAGACTGGGCCATTCGTCTGTGCCTTCCCATCTTGCCAAACTCAATATAATAAATAATCCTAGGTGTGACTGCGGGTTAGATGAGGGAAATGTTGATCACATTGTGTTTTCCTGTCCTCTGTTCCATAGATCCTTACTTTTCAATGACTTAACATCACTTCATATACCATTCCCGACCAATATAGCTACACTTCTACATACTAATGACCTATCTGTGTATAAATGTATTATATCTTTCCTTTTGCTCAATAATATTAAACTTTAAATGTAAATATGTATATTTTCTACAATCCTGATCCTTTCCAAATTTCGTAATATTTCCGATTCCTTTTTTCCTCTAATGTTTCCTCAATTTTTACTTGACATTGGCTGAACGCACAAACCGTGCATGCCATAAAAAAAGAAAAAGAAGAACATGAGAGATGTGTTCATTCCGTTGCTTCCGAGTTTCCGTGAATGTTCTGTGCTTCTTTTTGTGTGATTTCGACCCTTTTTACTGACCTTGGTGCGCGCCCCGGACTGATTGAGGGGTGATGACGGGGTACAGTAAACGAAATTATATTTAGTCCGTCAGTTAGATGATCAAAAAATAATGGACACGTATTTTTTTCTTTGGTAAATCAACCAAAAATGACAAAGTTATAGCGCGTCAAAGTTTGGGAGTAGGGGCTCGTGACGTCACTTTTGAGTGAATTTTCACTTATAAGTGTACTCAAACGTGACGTCATTCGACTTTTCAAATCAATATATCTCTGCAATGTTTATATTATGTGAAAAAAGAAAAAATACGTGTCCAATACTTTTTCATAATCTACCTGATAAACGAAGAAAAAAAATTAGTCATCATCCCTACTATTATTGGCTACGAATTTGGACACTGAATGTTTTCGATATGGCTTCGACGTCTAGAATCCCGGACCCACAACCTGGGCCGTCGTAACCCAGGGCATCGACAAGCGATACCCATGCACATGAAGATATTTTTACGGAAGACGAGCCGTATGTCGTTCGGAAGCTTTTAGTTGGCCTTAGGGCTAAAGTGTACTTCCAGGGCCCAAGTGGTGACACTTCACACTAGGTTAGGTTAGTTTAGTTAGTGTAGTTTAGACCATAACTCGCGGCCGGCGAAGCCTCAGTTTTTTTTAAAGAGAACTTTTTTGTCAAAAAAAAAGCTTTTGTGGGGTTTGTGCACTCTCCACTACCGTTTTTCCCATAAACCCTAACCTAACAAGTCATCTCTCTCTTGCTTTTTATGCATGTTTTATTTTGAGGTTATGTTTATAATTTTTTTTTTCCTGAAAAAACTACGAATCTCCGGCAGACGAGGGTCGGATAGGAAGGTACCCCCCCCCCTTTATTTAATCTTAAATTAAACACAAAAAAGTTTATTGAATTCGAATTTCGAATTGTTCATGAAAATAAAAATGTATAGTTTTTAGAATTTTACACATTTTTAAATACGCTTAAAGAAGAAGTGTTGCAGTTATTGCGTTGCATCGCTGCGGTTACGCGCCAATTCAAATATTCGACATACTAAAAAAATTGAATATAACTAAAAGATTCCATCGGATCGTACCATCAAACGATACAATGAAGACTCTGTACATGACAGGTCAAGAAGTGGTCGCCCTTGGTCTGTTAGGACTCCAGCAGTGATAAAAGCTGTGAAGGCGCGAATTCAAAGAAATCCCAAACGTAAGCAGAAACTGTTGGCCATTCAGATGGGGTTAAGCAGAACCACGGTGAAAAGGGTGTTAAATGAAGACTTAAGGCTTCGGGCATATCGAAGAAAAACAGGACATCGTTTGAATGCTCATCTAAACTGGAGAAAATATGATTGGGTATTTTTACCACAACTTCCTTAGTTTTTGAACTAGCAAGTTCAACCAAAAATTATTATGCAGGCTTTTCTAAAAGCTATAAGCTGATGTATGCTAATTTATTTTCTAGATCTTATTTTCAAAAGTTTTGAGCTGAAAGAACTTGAAATCGTTACTATTTGAGAACATATGCATACTTGAAATGTATGGCCGTGTAAGATCTTCACCCATTTTTTATCAAACAGCAAATGAAACCACAATGTTTGAGAAAAAGAAAAACCTAAAATTGTTATCACCTACAAAATTTTGAGTACTTTTCATAGCTTTGGAGTTATTTTTGAAGAAAGGTTAAAGGCAAGCTTGCTCTTTTCACTTCGACTAAGATTCTTTAGTTACCTGGTCAAAGTCATAGGTCGTATTGAAAGTACATAAATTAAGTAAATTATAAAGTGGTAACGATCATTTTCAATTGGAGTGATAATTAGTGGTGATTTTTTTTTGTAGCTACAAAAAAGGGGCCAATAATATAATGAATATAATTTTTATACGCGGAATTTCCATAAAAAAACAAAAAATAAGGATTTTTCAAGCACTTCAAAAGAAAGTTCTTTTGTTTTGAAGTTATTCATACTGCCCGGTCCAAGTAATAAATTCAAGCTTTCTCAAACACTGACTTGTTATATGGACCACGAGCTGCCGGGCATTATTAATAATGGCCGGTCCTTATTAATAATGCCCAGTTAACACGTTGTCCGTAACATATATACTATACACCCATGCTACAACGGGGAATCAAACTCGTGAAATTTCGAGAAAAAAAACACTACATGTTTTATGATAACCATTTTCAACTATTAAGCTACTTAAATGAATAGTTTAAAAAGCGCGGGCTATTGGTAATGGGGGAGGTTTTCCCACGTCGTCAGTCACGTAACGTCGAACTGTGAAAAGTCTTGAAAAGTGTTATTAATTTTTCGATTATAATAAGTAGAATGTAATAAGTAGAATTAAGTAAAAACAAATGTAATCAATCATTTGACGACCTCCGTGGCCGATTGGTTTGTATACGCCGGGTTTCATGGTGTCGCCGATTCGAGAGGTCCCGGGTTCGAATCCCGGTGGGGGCAGATGTTTGTGTGATGAATACGAGCATTTGTACTCCAGTCATGGATATTTAATATGTATTTCTATTGAAAAAAATATACTTATATATTATATGTACAGTATATGTATTCTATCCGTTACCTTTTAGTATCCCATAACACAAGCCTTACAGTGCTTACTTTGGGGCTAGGCTAATTGGCGTGAGAGTTGGAAATATTTATTTATTTATTTAATCATATGTTCAGTTATGCATCGTTTAATTTCACTTCCACCTGAGTTTATGATAGTCTTGGTACAATTTAGAAGCGACATCGAACATACGCCTGCATAGTTAGTGTGAGTACTAAACTTCTAAGGTTTTTTCATTTCTCAATTTATAAAAATCGTACTGATTACTTTTTTTTTGTTATTCTTCTTTCCTTTTTACTTAAAGAACCTACAAAGAGACCGGATTGTATGCAACATAAAAAGCTTGTTATATGCATGAAAAATGCTTGCAATATGCCCGAAAATTGGCAGAATATGCGAAATGAAATGAAAATTTTTAGGAACCAATAACATTTTATTATTCCAAAATCAGCATACAATGAGTATTTTGCGATATGTAATAATAAGTATAGTAACATTACATGACATTAAAATTATTTCCAAATTTTCTGTGGTTAGTTTGTGTATTCGATCATTCAGAATATTTTTGTAAGTTGAAAAGGTTCTCCCCACGTCGACTGAGTTAACTGGGCAGAATTTGTGGAATGCTCTACCACTCAACATTCGTAGCTCTTACAATAAGATGGAGTTCAAAAAACTAGTGCGTGAACACTTCCTTACCGTACGTCAACGCAATCTCTTTCTTTTTTTGTTATTATTTATAGTTTGTATCTATTTATATATTATATTTATTGTATTTTATGAATGTATATATTTATTTATGTATTTTATTTGTGTAGGTGTATCAAAAGTATAAAAATATTAATATATTTTAATCGCTGTTATTTTCTAAATGTTTTATTATAAAGCATTTTGCCCGATCGCCATACCATTTGTCTCTAACACTCGTTCAGATTGACTGGTAGAGAATGCCTATGGCATTAAGTCCGCCATTTGCATATGTATGGCAATGAAGTTGAAATAAATAAAAAAAATTAACTTGGATGCTATGTTAGCACTTATAGTTTCTGCCATAAGTTTTACCATCCCAATCTAATAATGAAACTATCAATTTGACACAAACTTTCAAAGCCTGGGTTATTTTTCAATATGTTTTCAAACTTTTTTTTAAGTTTATGTGGCAATGCCATTGGCCACGTGGAGTTCATTTGGCGTTTTTTATAAATTGTTTGGCTATATGCAGTCAATGCCAAATCGCGAGTTTCAAGCTTTTTTTTAATACTTTCCAGTATGTAGTAAAAATTTAGCCAAATAACGGCTATGTATATTCGCGATATTATTAGTTTTATCGCATTTCGGAAAACAGGATGAGTGCACTGTTGTAAATGTACCGATAATTTGCATCATAAGTAGATCTTCGTTAAAATATGCTATTACCGCTTAGAATGGCTTAAATAAGCAAATGCATATAATCCGGTCTTGACTTATTACTAATAATAAATAAAATAGCCTTTATCGCTGTTTCTTTTTACAATAACTATGCCTACTTGCTAAAAACCAAATATATATTCTAATTTGTATTAAAGTGATCGGCAACTGGTTGCTTATGTTGAACAGCTTGTCTGTCGACAAAGGCCTCCTCTAAAGATTTCCACGTATTCCTGTCTCTTGCTAATCGGCTCCATGCTGGGCCAGCTATTTTCCGCAAGTCGTCTTCCCATCTTTTGTTTTGTCTGCCTCTACTTCTTTTTCCATCCCTTGGATACCATTCTGTTACTAACCTACTCCATTTGTCTATATTTTCTCTCGACATGTGTCCCATCCAACGCCATTTGAGCTGTCTGTAGGCTGTGTGTGTATTTTTAAATTTGTATTTTTCTTAATTATTTGTAATTTTCCTCTATCCCTATTGAATTTTGGCAGACTTTTACCTTGTTCTCTTGTAACTCTGTTAACACCCATGTCTGGCACCCGTATAGTAAGCATGGCATAATGCATATTTCGCATACTTTCTTCTTTGCTGTCATTGGCATGTCTTTATCCTTGAATATTTCTTTAAGCGACCAAAACTTTTTCCAAGTATTAGTTATTCTTCGTTCTACTTCTTTATACATGCTTCTATTTGTAGATATTAGTTGGACCAAGTATATATATTCGTTTTCATATTCTATTTGTTCGTTATTTACTATAATCAGTTCGTTGGGTTCAATCTTTTGGAAATTCGTCATAATTTTGGTTTTCGTTAGGTTCATTGTCAGTACTAATAATAATTGATGATAATTTGTCGAATTTGGTGAAGGTAATTGATCGGGGCACTCCCCGTATTGCCTTCAGTTAGTGACGATGATCATGAACCGACAGACTCTTGGCCGGACGTCTTCCGGTAGTTCTTGAATAACATGAACGTATTTAAAAAAAATCTGTATCGGATATTAAAAAAAAATAAAAATATAATTACCCGCGGTGTATTCCTACTTATAGATCGTGATTTTTCGGAATACCCTCCCTATTATTATTTTTCTGAGAGCAATAAGCACCATATTGTATTCCTAATACTTGACTGAGGCACTTCCTGGTAGTTTTGGAGTAAAATATGGATATGTTCGAAATTTTCTCTTAAAATAGCGATAACACAAAATGTGCCTTTTGAGAATATTTTAACAGGGCACTCTTCAATTAAACCATGTTTTATTTTAAATACTTGGGCTTTTGAGGTTTTTTAGGCTTGGGCACTCGCTAGTAGTGTTGAATGAAATATGGTTAATCATACCGATTTTATTTGCATGAGAGAAATTTCTAAAATTCTCTAATGTTACTCTGGGAAGGTCATTATTAAACATTTGAAAATAAATTCAATTCAAATATTTGATTGGATATTATTATAAAGTATTTTAAGTATTTTAAATTTGGCTTCCTTTTTGTGGTATGCTTTTTTCTTATACCTTTGGAAAGTTAGAAACCTATAAACTAAAATTCAGACATTTGACTTTTGAGCTTTAGTTAAATATCTCTAGTAGTATTATAAACTCATTATCGAGATTGGTGACAAAGCAGTTTAACTCATTTGCCTTTCACATATGAACGTACATACAACATCTCACTTCTTTTATTATTTTCACCGAAGTATTGCCATGGGCAGAATACAACGAAGGGGGCACTTGTCTGGTGCACATTGGCCTGGTGCGCTCCACATCGCGAGCATTGTTCTAGTGCACTCTTTTCAATGAACAACTGGCTTGAAATCCAATTCTTGATCATATATCTATGATTCTAACCTAGATCACAATCGTAAAAAGTTATGAATACCAAATGTAGGAAGTTCTCTTTTGAATGTAGTTAAACTCAACGTGGAAGAGACTGAAAGTCTGTCCACCATTGATATGACAGGTCTTGATAAGGTCTCTTTAATTTAAACTGGTGCTAGTTTATGGTAGTAGAGGGAAATAAATAGAAACAATTAAATTTAAATGCTTGAAAATTATTTAAATAACTAATTTACTAGAAAATAAAATAAAATTACTATTAACCATACTTCTAATTAAAACAAATACATATAATAACTTATTTCAGATCGAATAGATATATTGTGTAAATAAAAAAATATATAATCAGCTGAAATAGGCACATATTTATGTTACAACTAGCTGACTCGGCGAACGTCGTACCGCCCAAAAGTAATAATTTGCAATAAATTAAAATTGCGACTATAATTTGAGATTTAAACTATCCTATCTCTCAAGTTGGATCGAACTGCACATGGTGTGCGAATTTTATTATAATCGGTTCAGTGGTTTAGGAGTCCATTGAGGACAAACATTGTGACACGAGATTTATATATATTAAGATATTATTTATCATACAGGGGTTCGAACACTGATAAAAAGGGCTCTTAAAGATACATGAAGTAAATTAAAGTTATAATAAATAGTAATATTTAAATCTGAAATAAAACTAAATAAAGCTGAGATAGAAAACATATTTAAAGGACTTAAATATGTATATTGTTAAAAGAAAGCGATATTGCGTAAATTATGTGCCGTGGTCATGATTTTGCTTACATATTCTTTTACGTTAGAACATCCAGCGAGATTTGTTGTGCATAAATCTCGAAACCGACCTACCCGGCGTGTTAGGCCTGAATCGTCAAAGGCTTTTGCCAAACAGGCCCATAACTCCTTTGCACTGGTTACATCTTGTATCAGACATAATTTATAGAGTCCACTAGTAAGATTATTTTAGATTTTGCCTGAAGATCACTTTAAGGATCAATAATTTGGCCTTCTACAGGTTCCACACAGTCCCACGATTCTTTTATGCTCGAGGTTTTGAGCGTAAATCTCCAAATGGAATAGTTTTCCCTGCCATTTAACTTTTCAATCAAAGCATACGCCCGCTTGGTGCAACGCTTAAAGGTGCGCTCTAACATAATGAGAAATAACCTTTTATTCGCTAATAGGTACATACTTAATAATCCTTTTCTTTATTCACAACCTGACGATAATGTTGATTTTGTAATATTATAAACGATAATATTGCAATATTTGAAGCAAATAATAAAAAGTTCCATTGGTAAATTACCCCTTGCCTCACTCTACTACAATAACTATTTCGATAATGTAGCTTATAACCAACGTCCCATCTATTTCTACCGCAAAATTCCTCATAATCGATTCAGCTCTTAGGGCGCGAAAGTGTTACAAACAAACTCAGTTTTGCATCTATAATATTATATTATTCTAGTTATCTTGGAACCAAGTCAAAACTATTGATACCATCCACCAATCCGCACTGGTCCCACCGGCCGAGTCATGGCGCAATCTACCAATTCCATTAAAAAAAAGTATCATACCCACCAATCCTCTGGGCCCAGTGCGGAACGGTCCCAGTGATTCAAATATTATAGCTTTGCTCTAGTGATTGAATAATTATTTAATCAAGAGATCTAAGGCAAGTGCCACCAGTATTCAAAACAACAGATAGACAGACAGCTCATTGCTTTCGTTAACTTGCAACATTAACGTCATATATTAGTAAATATTGTATATAGAGTGATTAACCAAGATTCACAACGTTTGAAGTTTACCTCTGGGATTTACATATTTGATATTTATGAACAAATTCTGAGACAAATATTTGACACTGCTTTAGTGCATCTTAGAGCTCCTGCTCTTTAAGTTGACAACGCAGTCACTAACAATTTTAGATAGTCGACGAATAAAAGTAAATGAAATTTATGTTTCACTCCTTAACTAAGAACTAAAAAGAACATAAGATCAAAATAACTTTTGGCGTGATAACGTCTCGGAAATCATCATCAGTGAGTCACCTCATGTGACGTCATGTCACGAGTCAGATAACCAGGCCACTCAGAAAGTTTTGCGAAAAAAGGTTTTTATATATAAGACACTGGCCACTTGTAATTATTTTGAAAACTTCGATTTTTTCAAAGTAAAAATACCGCTGTTCGATTTTCAAATTTCCCTCTGCATTTTTTCGAGAGCCAATTAAATTTTTCCTGTCTCATTAAAAAATGGATCTGCATCGAGAACATTTTCGTGCTATGATTTTTTACGGATTTAAATGTGGCTTAAAACCTGATGAGTCATTTGATCGATTTCGAACTGCTTTTATGGATGAAGGACCTTCAAAAATAAGAAGGACCATCTACCGCTGGTGTAACGAGTTCAAACGCGGTCGTCTTACTTTGAGGGATGAACCTTTGTTCATCCCTCAAAGTAAGACGACCCTAGAGTCCTACGACGGTTGTCACCAAAGAAAGTGTGCTGGCAGTAAAAAAAAATTTTTTTGTTAACAAGAAAAAGACGAATTATATACGTAGAGATTCAGCATACTCTACAGAGTGGTTCAGGAGGTGTTCACAAGATTTTACACGAGCACCTTTGCGTAAGGAGGATAGTTTCCCGCTGGGTGCCGCACAACCTCAACGAAGCTCAGAAGCAGGTCCGTGTGGATTGGTGCATTGATATGATACAAAAATTTGACGCAGGCTCGTCACGGCGCTGTTACGATATTGTGACAGGTGACAAATCCTGGATTATCAGTCGACAGTTTGGCTATTTCAAAATGAAGCAACGTCTACGAAAGTGAAGCGATCGAGGAGCTCAGGGAAAATTTTGATCGCTAGTTTCGTCACTTTGACGGAGTACCTAATTCAAAGAGACCAAAGCAGCATCAACGCCGAATATTATAGAGCAAAGTGCCTACCCGATGTTTTTTTCTGCAAGGAGCAACAAGCAACCTAACACCGGGCTCCGCGGGGTCCTTCTTCACCACGACAACGTGCCCGCGCACTCTGCGATCAAAACGAAGGACTTTCTGGACTCCACACCAGTCAGAGTCTTAGGACACCCTCCTGACAGTCCTGATTTGGCTCCGAGTGACTTCTTTTTATTACCCAAAATATAAAATAAGCTCAAATAGATACAGTTTTCATCGCCGGAAGAAGCGTTAGCACCGTTTGAGAACGCCGTGGAAGAGGTGTCTGTGGTAAACTGGAAAAAATGATTTTAAAATTGGTTCAGACGCATGAAACTTTGTATAGAGGCTAGTAGAATTCTTTGAAAAAATTTAATAAAACTATTTTTTTCAGAAGTTACTTTTTTAGTTTCACATAACTTTCTGAGTGACCCACGTCAAGTCACGTCAATTCAACGTTCCGCGGTGTGTGTGCGGTGAGGTCGAGGGGTTCCTTTGACCACTTTAACTCCTTCATTTAATTGTCATCATAACTAAAAGTGTGAAATAAAAAGGTAAATTTAAAAAATCAAAACACCGGACTGCTCAAAAAATACCTTATATAAAAACTGAAAAGAAAAACAAGCCCAGTAGTCTATAATTCTGTTACGAGTAAGTAAGACACAAAGCTACTTTAAAGTACCTGAAGGCGGTTTGTAAAACACAACGACGCAACCACATCGATATTAGGCTTGTTTGTTTCATCCCAACAATAACCATAAGTTCCAGAAAGTCCTAGCTGATACCCTGAAGGCATGATAATGCCGGAATATGCCATGAGAACTATGTAAGTACATAATATGATTCCATCGACCGTGGGAACGACTGATTAATCTTTACAAGTACTCTTTTTAGGTTTATGATTACTATGTGAGTTAGAGAGATATAACCAAAATTACTTATAAATAGAGAATATTAATTTATTAATAACCTTTTAAAGTTATTTAAGAACTTTAATGCAAAAAATTATGTATCTAATATCAAAAATAAGGGAACGACCAAAAAGTTTTAAAAATACATTGAAAATAGACCGTTTTTATTCTTTAAAAGAATAAAAAAAGGGCACAGAAGACTAACACTCTTAAAATTAATAAATTTAATTGTACCTACGTTATCAGCAGGTATTAGTGAGGATGTCATCTCTATATTTTTCACTGTCCTTAACAAAGCGTCTTATTATCTTTGATAATACGGCTGTATAAAATAACAGTCAAAATCTAATTTTGCCACTTACTCTAACGACGCGACAGAGTGGCGTTGTGAGCTTATATACATTAATTCGTATTGAAAACATCGTTGAAAAGATATTGAAAAAATTAAAAGTGTACTGTAAATAATTAAACCACAGACATCATGTTTACTGCAAGAACATTTTTGTGTGTATACACCCTTTTAATCATATTTTTTTATGGAAACTGTAAGTATAGGTTATTTTTATTTGTTTTGTAATTTAAAAATCTTTATAGTGTTGAAAGGAATAGACGAAAGACACTATTTATTGTATACATATTTATATTTTTAAGTTGAACTAACACGCATTAAACTGTCCGTGGATACCAAAAGGCATCTAAGGATGGAAGGATTTTTGAGGACCTCCTGGCAGTTAATCTGCCAGATTTTTGGATCAGTTTGACATTTCTTTTAACATTCTTTTCAACTGTGTCCAAACATTCGCTTGAAACAACAATCCGATGATTTAATTTAACCAGGGTAATCAATGATCTTCTAGTAATATTGTAGAATATCTTGAATTTATGATAAATAAGTCTGTAGGTAAAAACGCTCCTATGAAAGTTCTCAACAAAATGTCCACTATGTACCATCACATACCTACATAGGGCAAACTAAAAATGTTTGAAACTGGCAACATACTTCTACATAGAAAAGGTTTATCTGTTTGTGCCTGTCTATATCAATCAATCAATCAGTCTGTCTATGTCAATTTAAAAACCAGGAAAAAAAATCCAATTATATGTATAATCGTTAATAGATTTTGTCATTAACACGAATTAATAACAAGTTATTTGAAGCAGATACATTTGTCCCTTTGCTACAATTATTGTCCCTGGTGACTTTACTACACCTATTTATATGAAGTTAGTATTTTTGTGAATAGCAATATAAATTTATTTAAACAGCGACAAGAGCATTGCTTATTTAATGTGGGATATCCTAATCGACTGTTGTTGCCTTATAGTAAAACGGCTATTTGCTTTAAAAACGCATACTTTATGTGCGTAAAAATCTATAATCATTTGCCTTATATCATAACAAAAATTGCATTAAACTTGTTTAAAAGTAAATTACATTCCTGGCTTGTCGACAAATCTTTTTATAGTATTGGCAAATATTTTGTGAGTTGTAATTAAATATTATATATTTTAATACAATTATTAGTGAATGAATGTGAATCCATTTAAATACTGAAAATGAAATTGTTGACTTACAATAAATTAATATGCGTTGTATAGTCCCTACTTAATATGTTTTGACATATTTTTGTATCTGTAATATTAAGCTTTTTTTTAAATTGTTACACAAATAATAGACCATAATTTTAAAAATGGTAAAAAGTGAAAAAAAAAATATATATAGTAAACGTGTGGTAAACGTACGTACACCGCGAGAAGCATATTTTTCCGGTATATTATAGTACTCTTTGAGCATATTGTCGCATCGGAGGTAGAACTAAAAACTTCGGGCGGCGACATCGTTCGCCGTCGCCGCGTCTCGGCAATTATCGCGGAGCTTTGTAACCGATAAGGAAGAATTTCACATAAATATCTACGTGATTTCAAATGTTAATTTTTGTTTCTACGTTGTTCTTGTTCGTCACTCAAATGTTCGCCTTCTATTTGTGTTGTGGTGTCTAGTGACTGTTTTTTGTAACTCGGGGATAAACTGTACGTGAGTACCAAATTAACTGTGTTCCTGATTTTTTGGTAACCCATCTGAACCACCACACTAGTGGGTGGTGATCCCGACGTGATGTGACGTGAAAAAATGAAGTTGTTGAAAAAATGAAGTTGTTGTACCTACTGATGATGTGATATAATTATCTTTTGACATTTTATTTTATCAATGTATTGCATTATTTATTTTGCAAATAAGTATCTTACTGAGCCTTACATATATGCTCTAAATACCTAGGTAATCTAAACTTTTAGTTTTTTTGCACGAATTGAAAATTGTCCGCTATTAGTAGGGGAGCCCAGCGGGGACTTTGGGATGAGGGGCAATCGTGCTCCGTGGATAGTACTTCCACCTTACCTGAGGCTTTTATACAGGGTCGTGACTCGTGAGTCTATGGCAGCAAAAAAAAAACAAACAATCGGCACTGACTTTTGAGCGCGTTCAAACTGTCAGTCTTTTGACGGTCATTCTAACGAAAAGGTGTTCTTCGTATAATTTCCATCGAGATTTTTAATTTTCATTGAATTCCTTGCAACGACAATAAAACTTAAAAAAACACAACTTTATTTATTTTTATGCATTTGGCACTTTAATTAACTATTTAGTTTTGCATTTATGAAGTAATTTGGCCGTGACGAAAATTGTTTAATAAATTATGAATGTCTGTTTTAGTAAGACATACATGGAAATTATCAATACAAAAAATAATTGTTCAGATATAAAACTAAAACAAAAACTAACCAGATGTGTGAAATAATAAAAAAAAACATACATCCTCAGTACTTTGATTATACGATCAGCTCAGTCAGCGATATAATCAATCCGTTCACTATGTATGTTGCAACAAAAAGTAAATTGTTAATATAGTAACAAACAGTAGTTTCTAGGTATTTCATATTTTTCTTTATGTTATAGCGTGACGGAAATGAGGACATGAGGAAAATTTTTAACTAGAAAAAAATAGAATGTTATAATTGAATAATGCTTTAAGGGTGAATTCAACGTTTCATTTGTGCATAATCATCATTGAACAGAAAAAATGTTGCACCCCGCGACGTGTGTTTTTTTTTCATTGGAAAACTCGGATGACCTACTTGCACAAGCAGTGTTACTTAAAAACTTTACTTGGGCCCGCAACTCACCGATGGTGTTATTCGACTCCTCTAATTTGCTCATTAGCTCGGTCAGGCTCGCATTCAGGTATTTGATGTCCTTCAGCAGCCTGGTGACGTCGTCGTGGGTAAACGTGACAGCGGGCAGCTTGTGCAACTCCTTCGCTATGAACGACGGAACGTCGTCGAGATCGGTCTCCTTTAGCCGGGTGATATAATCCAGAGTGATAATATTTCGACAGCTAATGGTACTTAGGATGATTTACCAAATAAAGTGTATAATATAATTACATTTTTTATTACATAGTTGCTCAATCTAATTAAAAACAAATCAAGCCCAAAATATTACAGACTTAATTGCTCGACGATCAAAAGTCAGTTCAGCTGGGAATGACCGTTGAATTGAAGCTGTAGAGTTTAAATAACGTTTCGGATGACAAAAAATATTGATCTGTCAGTTTGCGTGGTACGGGTGGCCATACGAAGGGGTACAAAAATAGGAATAAAAATCAAACACATGGAGAAGGGATTTTACGTGAACCCTCAAAAATAAAAAAAAACTGACTATTTGGACGTAACAAAAAGCCAGGGCCGATTTTTTTTTGCTGGCCTTAGCTTTCGACCCTATTTAAAAAATTCACGTATGTGGGAGTATTTCACATGAAGAGTATGTTGATAGTGGCTTGCTGACCTAGAACGACGAATATTTTAAGTTCAAAGCCCAAACAATATCATTAGATATTTTACTACCTTTAATTTTATACTCTTCTAACTCCTCGTTTACACCAAGAAACAAGTCATAAACTAGTTTTATATATAAAAAACTTGTAGAGTAGTTGTTGTGGTTGTTTAAATATTTTTTTTCATTTACACTGCATAGACAACTAGTATTTTGCCGAGTATGATTTCACTTATTTACTTTGCATATTTTGTTTATCCAACAAGTTTCATACAAGTACTTTATACAACTTGTTTTATACATGTATATAAGTATGAACAAAAAAATGAAAACAATGTACAAAAATTGTGGAATACAAGTATTTATACCTTGGTGTGAACGAGGGCTAAAGTTTCCAGATAGTTTTCTGGACACAACTTAAATTCCAGAGAAATAAGTTTTATGGACTACAACAATATGTGCGCATGGCAGATCCTAATCTTAGGCAGCCAAACTTGTCTGTGACATCGTGCAGTGAATCTCTTGAGTTGATGTAACAAGTTTAGGGTATAATGGGACTGACGTAGCCTGTGTAAAATCCCTAAATTAATTAAAGAAAAAGAAAATAGTTATTCAACATAATTCTTATTTTATTTATTTTTTTGTTGCAGCGGACGCTTTAAAATGTTACGTGTGTAGTGGATGCGAAAAAGTATCAGACAATGACTTGAAAACATGCTCTCCTCGTACTGCGACGTCAGCAACACCTACAGTAACTGAAACTCCCACAGAAGGACCAACTGAAATACAAACTTCACCGCCGACTGAAACACCAAAGACTGAGGCCTCAACAATACAATCGACTGAAAAACAAACAGTACCTACGACGTCGACGCCGACTGTACCACCAACAGTAGTACCTACAACGTCACCGCCGACTGAAACAAAAACAGTAATACCTACGACGTCACTGTCAACTGCAATACCAATGACTGAGGCCTCAACAACGACTAAGGCCTCCACAACTGCTGAGGCCTCAACAATACCATCGACTGAAAAACAAACAGAACCTACCACGTCGCCGCTGACTCAACCACCAACAGTAGTACCTACAACGTCACCGCCGACTGAAACAAAAACAGTAATACCTACGACGTCACTGTCAACTGCAACACCAATAACTAATATAACTATAATAACAGTACCTACGACGTCACTTTCGACTGCAATACCAACGAATGAGTCCTCAACAATTACTGTGGCCTCAACAACTACTGAGGCCTCAACAATACCATCGACTGAAACACAAACAGTACCTACGACGTCACCGTCGGCTGAAACACCAACAGCAGCACCTACGACGTCACCGCCGGCTGACCAAAAAGTCCTCGGAATAACCGAGAGGGCGGCGAGATCGGACTTCACAAATGTACGGGGTATCCAAAAAATAGAACCCATGTGACTAGTCGCAGCAACGCACACAGCGAACTTAAGTCCGCGTTGCTCATTCGGTCCGATTTAAAGGGATGGACCCAGTATTATCTTTTAAAACCTCTTCTCCTTTTCTAAAAGTTCATGTTGATAACAATATAACGTAATCTCAGAGTGTTTGCTACCACAGCGTGCGCTTCTTTTAATTTTCGGGCAACAAATGTTGGCACACAAGGCAAGTCCTCAGCAGATTTTTTTTTCGTCGGTCGTCTGCGCTGGGCATAAATAGCATAAAATTTATTAAAAGTCTTTAAATACGGTTGTAATCTACTTATTCTGGGGCCACAGCAGATCTATGTATTTTCAGCTCCTCCTGAGGTGCCGTAGACGCGTGAAGAACATAGATCTTAGAAAAAAATATAATAAATGAATATACACATGACGCTGCTAGGGCAAAATAAACATAAGCAATTTCTTAACATTATATACATTTTCTACGTTAACATAATTTATTCATTGTCACTATTTATTAATTATCATCATTCATTATCACATTTTTTTAATAATCATCTTAATTTATTCGATATCCTTAATTATTAATAATTTATTAATAATATTTCTTCCAAAAATTCTTTAATATTTCTAGGTAATTTGTTATAAACGCAATATATAACATTTACGCAGAAGTGAAGCTGTGCGGAGCTGAGCAGAATCTTAAAGATAATGACCAAAGGCATTGCTCAAAATACATTGTATATGTGTGTTTACAGTAGAGATGCGCCGAATATTCGTTTACTATACGATATGCGGCGTATTCGACAACATAACATTATTCGGTATAAATATTCGGTTTTGGTGCCGAATATATTTGTTTAATTGTTTGAAGTTTAAAGCCCTAAAACCTGTCCAACTCAACTGCCTACCATTGCTTCGTCAATCATGATCATTGTTCGTTAACTATGTATGCACCTATATATAATTTATTAGAATTTGCATTGGACGTTATTTTGTCCCTGGATCATCTTACTTATTGTAAAAAAAAATAGAAATAGAATAATAAATAAATAAGTAACCTCTTGCAATTAAAGTCACAAAATGAATTTAGTAACGATAACTGAAACGCATCCGTAATTAGTCATATGACTTATTACAACGAATTCATTCTAGCGGGTGGGGGGAAGGCAGAGGTTCTCGCATAAAGCAAATATAAACATACATTTAACATGTATGCGTGCGAAAAATGTAGTTTGCTGAATAGGATATTTATGCCAAATATTCGATTCGGATAAAATCAAACTGGGGGCCATTCGCCTAACGGGATTGCTTTGAAAAACGCTTACGATTTTATTTTGTTATTTCTGACCGCCGAAGGTTTTCAAATACCTTACGCTCATTTTCTTTTATATTGTTATTACCAATCCAAAAAAAAAAGAGCGTGAGGCATTTGAAAACCTCAGGTAGCTAGAAATAACAAAATGAAATCGTAAGCGATAGCGTTTTCCAAAGCAATCCCGTTAGGCGAATGGCCCCCTTAGTCGGTATTCGGTTATTCGGTGAAATCACATTTCGGCGCATCTCTAGTTTACAGCAATGCCATTGGTCAATTTCTTTAGGATTCCGTTTAGAATAGCCGTAACAACAACAATAATGTTGTACTTATTTCAGAACATGGATGAAAATGAGGATGCACATGAAGAGGATTCAGACAACTTAAGATGCGTCTTCACGGTCTTTGAAGGTACTTACGTAATTTAATATATACTTATATTAAAATCCTACTTTTTATCTAAAAATCAAGAAACCTTTCAATTTGAGTTGGTATAAATATGGGGCAATCTTGAGACTAGGCGTACTCATTTATTTCCTTAGCGCGTTTTTGTTTTTTTGTTTCTTGTACAAATAAATAAAACATAAAATTTTACTTAATTATAAGCACGTTTATCGAATGGACATTACGATGCTTAGGATTTTCTCCTTCTTTAACGTTTAAACTAAAGCCTTGACTTAATAAAGATAAGATTGTCTTTATTATTAAGAGGCCCTTTTACATTTTTCACATAAAATCGTAATTTTTGAGCGCCTCGTTAACCCCCTAAGAAAAGATTTTAACTATTTCCAATAGAAGTAAACAGTAGATTTATTCTTCTTATTGTAAGTTAATGTAGAATATTTGCAAACACTATTTTCTTTTTTTGTACTGATCGGTCTTCCGCAGCTAGTAACATAATTTATTAGAATCTTGATTTTCCATCTCATTAATTATCAAAAAAAAACAACTAACCTCCGTATTTTTTCCAAAAAATAATGCACGTTTACCTCGTATATTGAATTAAATAGAATTACTATCAAAAACTTTCATGAAACTAATCTACCAGCATAGATCTACTGTAATATGTATATATATTTTTATAATTAGTTCATTAATAATTATTTTATAAGACTCGAAACATCACCCGTAAATTGAAATATATACTAGTGCCAATCTACCTACGCGCCGATCAGCACGGCAGCGGCGCAATTTTGTAAAAGGGCTTTTAACAAATCATTTCCATAATCTGGATAATATGTACTAACAAACTTAAACTTAAACAACTAATTGATTTTTGAAACACCGCATTTTTCTGTACATTTAACAGTACACTTAGATCTCCACTCTAAAGTAGAAAAATAAAAATAGTATATAAAAAAAACTCTTAATTCTCTTTATGAGCGTGGGAATAAATAAATATTTCCAATACTCACACCAATTCACCTAGCCCCAACGTATGCACTGTGAGGCTCGTGTTATGGGATGCTAGGGTAACGGATAGAATACATTCTATAGTACATAAATATATATATATATTGAAATACATATTAAACGTCCATGACTGGAGAACAAATGCTCGTATTCAACACACAAACATCTGCCGCCACCGGACCGCGAACCCGGGACCTCTCGACTCAGGCGACACCTTGAAACCCGGCGTACAAACCACTCGGCTACGGAGGTCATCTTCTTAAGAATCTTTGTAGCTAACTTAAGTAATAGCAACAATTGCTGTTGAACACTCTACGCTTCTTGTACAGTACCCCTAGCACGAACCATTATCGAATTGGAATAGTTTGCAAACCGAAATGTCAATGTCAAATTTTGTATGGAAACTTGAACAGCAGCGGCACAAAGTACATTACGAGAACTAAAAATCAGTACACATTTGACAATGACATTTCGGACTCGCAAACGATTCGAATTCGATTTTGGTTCGTACTAAGGGTACAGTAGATAATAGGGCACGATCTGCTATACAAAACGGTACGGAAGTATTATTATTTCTTATAATTATATTTATAAGAAATAATAATACTTCTATCTCTTTGCCTTTTCCTAATTAAGGTAAAGTCGGTTCTCCTTATTTTCACCCATAAGCAAACAACTCAATATCAAACTGTTGTTTTTAAAATATGCAGTAGGTTTAATGCTTCGAATTAGATTTAAATTACTCATTAGCATTTTGCAAATAATTATGTTTTAATTTTTAGCATTTAACTGCTGGATGATCAAATCTAATGAAAATTTTAATAGAAATAACTTTCAAACGGGATTCGAACCCGCATATTGCGCTATCCGGGCGCTTCTGCTAACTTTCAAATGTAAACAACATCTTACTTATTTCAAAAAATATTAACAAAATTTCTTTTATTTCAGTTAATGGTGTAACAAATGTTGTTCGCGGATGTTCCGAAGCATCTGATGACGAAAAAATCCGCTGCCGCGAAGCAGTAGGTGCCGACTTTAATAGTAGCGAAATATTCTGTAACCTGTGTCAAGAAGATGGTTGCAATACTTCGACAAGGGCCACACTTGCTTATGTTCTTCTCGTCTTCAGTACTGTGTTCAATTTTGTTTAACCGAAAATTATGAAAAACAAAATTCATGTTTACTCAGTCTTTTTATGCTCCCAACAGTTTGTATGTTTTAAAAAAACATAAATGCAAGCAGATCTTATATATTTTTTAATTTATTGCCAAATATATCACAAACTCTGATATAAGTTTCTTGTATATTGATTGGCTGATCGATCGTGGAAGTTATAAGGGACACCTTTAATTTACGCCCAATTCCGTTATCTAGATACAAATTACGTCAAAAAAATCTAAAACTATTCTTAAATAGTCAATCAATTAAATTACTGGTGATAATAGCTGCGTTTCGTCATTACGTGACGATTCTGCCAATGTCTGGGTTAAAGGAGACAAGGTTTATGCTGAGCCTGTACGGTTATGTCTTAATAGTCAGATTGTAACAAAAAATATGATGGTGACATTTAATCGTCTTAGCACATAGCCTTTTATTGAACTCTTCCAGTTATTTTATTAGTATTTTGATGGGATCGGATCGATCGTTTTTTTTTAATTCAAGCTTTTATCGATCAGTTTTACTTTGTATAATTTCTGTAGCTTGTTTCAATTAATTTAAATATGCACATTTGCATTAGAATATATATTAGAATATATTTAGAATAGAATAGAATTTATTTTTATTAACTCTCATGTAGTAAATAAACGAAAGTTTTAATAAATAATAAGTAAAGTCCATTTGTATTTTAATGGATTCGGCGTATTTTTCTATAAATAGTACCTGAGGTACACAATTAGACAGAGTTATATGGAGAAAAGAATGTATCCTAAGAATTGTTATTAGGATGGTGCAATTCTGTAACTCATGTTATCTGTATTTATTTTAGATTAAACTACGAAATATTTAGTATATAACTGAATAAACTAATTAATCATCATCCTACTCATTTAAAATCATAATCAATGCAAAAAAAAATAAGAAAACCCCAAATACTTAAAAAGGAACTTTAAACAAGAATTAAAAGAAAATTAAAAACCCAGTAGTCTAGAATTGAACATTCGTAACCCATTACATATTCAACATTGGAGAAAATTTTCCTAATAATGGGTTCCGGCTGTTCAACCTACTTGTAATTTTTAGGAAATTCCTTATATATTCAGTGTAATTTAAATAAGGTCGACTCGAACTTTGTTTGCTAAGCAGCTACATTAACATTAACCAATACTGTTATTTCATTATAATATAATATTTTGATATTTATATGAATACTTAATGAAAAATATTTCACTATGTGGAAGAAATTTGTTACAATTGTGACATATATAGGTACACTTGTAAAATTTTGTTATTATCGTTTGGTTTTAAGTTTTTATTTTTATAGTTACTTTTTAATTATTATTATTAAAATAAGTTTTCAGCTTAGCTCAGCAGGAACATACATTATGTAACCTACCTGTTCAAGGGCACTTACTGGATTTAATCGAAACGCGAAAATGCAACAAACGGAAAGCTCGCTCATTTTTTCCTCCTATAGTTCTGTACATTTAAATTAGATATTTAGGAATCCTTGAGAGGTCCAGTAATCACTGATATTCATGTGATTAGGGGTTTTTAGGATTCCGTAGTCCTGGGGACAAGGAACCCTTATAGTTTAGTCATGTCCGTCTGTTCATCCCCGGTTGCTTGGAGACTATTAGCACTAGAGATCTGTTATTTTGTGGAGAATTGTATATCGATTACGCCGACAAAATGGTAAAATAAAATTCTGAAAAATATTTTTTAGGTCCCCTATATGAAACCTGGGCTTAATTTGTTTTTTCATCATCTACCCCCATCGTGTCGGATGTCGTTGAATACGTCATTTAAAATTACTTAGGGGTTTAAATTTAAAGAAAATATAACTAGAAAAAATAGAAAATATAACTAGATAACATTCCAATCCAAAAATACTTAGGGGATCCTAAGAGTTTTTGATTTAGGAATCCGTTTGCGAAATATTGAACTTTAAAGTTCCTAATTTTTGTTCCAGTAGGGCGTCCCGTCCCACCCCTCCAAAAGCTAAACAATTGGCTTGAAAAACCTGGAAAAATCATGATAAAAATACATTTTCATGAACTTTTAAGGAAAACTATAACGGTTAAGATAGATTTCTTACTTTAAACAGTAATAGTCGTTCAACATTGGTTAAATAAAATTTCTTCCTTTTTTGAAAATTCCTTAGAAGAAAACATTAATAATGACATAGATGAAGTTATTGTAGCGTGAAACCTTGCATTGCAACAAAATCTAAAAAAAAAATATTAAAAACTACAATAAAAAATAATTAGCGCTCCCCCCACCTGGGAGGAAACAAAAAAAATCGATAATTATCATTCCTATTAAAAGATAATAATAATATCGAATTGATTTTGAGTTTGAGACGCAGTTTGACTTTATTTAGGTATTTTAATTAAGATATATATATTTATATTAATTGGTTTTTATAATTTCCGATATAGAAAATAAAAGATTCCTCCTCAAATATATCGTGGTAACTACAGGCAACTACGGAACCCTACACGACATGCACTTGGCTGGTTATTTAATTGTTAAGTTTCAAATCTGTAAACTGTCTCTTCTCTGTCTCTCTAATAAAAATCGATGCATGCAAACTTCGTTAATTTTGTCTCTGTTTTTTTTTTCTACGATAAATAAATATATATGTCTATACAAAAACCTCATAACTACCTACCTACCCACACATTAATAGCTCAAATTACTTTCACTTAATGGAACTATTGACATTGATGTATAGGAACAGCTTTGTCATATATTTCTAGGTCAACATGATGGACGATTGGATCACTAAAATCTCTGTACATATATGAAACCATAGCCTATTTTTCCACTTAAATTGGAATACACGTCTGAGACGCATTCCTCACCGGGTCGGTGCGCGCTCGTTTCTTTATCGGTTTTGTACAGATTCTTTGCTTGGTGCATATACAATACAATACATACACATATAATCAAATGACGAGCTTTCTCGCTGAGCCGTTACGATACAGATTCTTTACCGAGCGGATCCACACCTCTCTGTACCGACTGCTACCGAACCATTGGACCCGACCGTCCCGTCACTCCCGCAAACAAAACCATAGCAAACAAAACGAAACGATACCGCACCAAAATCGAGTTGCAATAATAAACAAAATTGCTAAAATATTCCATATCTTCCACTCAATATCAATAAGCGCGCAAACAAAAATGACGTTGGCAACTTTTGCCGAAGAAACGCTTGCAGGATCAGAGCGGCTTCGCCGTTTATATATCCGGAACCATTTGAATTTGGATAAGATTCGAATTAGCTTAAAAAAAATTACAACGCAACTATATATAAAAACTAGCGGCCACCCGCGACTTCGGACGCGTGGAGTTAGTTAGAAATAATGGTTCACTGCTCGTTCCCCGTAGGTGATAGCGTCATAATATGTAGCCTATAATGTATGTATATAATATAATGTATGTATATGTATGTATATAATAGCCTATAATGTTGACCCGACTTCTTAGTAATATTCGTGCCAAATTTGAAGTAAATCCATGCAGTACTTTTTGAGTTTATCCCGGACATACAAACAGACAAAAATTCTAAAAACTATATTTTTGGCTTCGGTATCGATTCTAGATCACACCCCAAGTATTCTTTTAAAAAAATATTCAATGTACAGTTTTGACTTTACCACCATTTTATTATATGTACTTATAGATTAAGGTTATGGAGAAATGCCGGTAAGTGTCTAGCACTCTGGAACACCAATTTTAGTGTTATCATTCTAATGCTAACTTAGAAAATGATAAATAGTGTGATATTGTTGAATTTATGAGTTTCCAGGAATGCATAAGGTTAAACTGTACTTCCAGGGCCCATGAATTGACACTTTACTATTTTTTGGTGAAAATGTATCTGTTAATGAAGTCTCTATGCAAAGTTTCCACACCAGCATACTGATAATTTTTGAGAAAAATAAAATATTGAAAATTACTTTTCTAGTAAATAAATAACAAAATTTTAACAAATTGCATTGTTTTTTTTATATTCTCTTTTTTTAGATAAAGCAAAATAAACAAAGTACATACAGCCTTATTTTTTATTTTATGATTTTCATGTCAAGTATACTCATACTGTCATCGAGAGTTTTCTTTGACGCCAACAATTTTCAGTTATTGGAAAGAATAGGGATAGGAGAAATATATGGATCTTTAAAGTTTTCTACATTTTTTTTACTGTACACTGCACTTCCGCATCATCTCCGACACTGCGGGATTAGAGCAGCCCCTGCGCGCCTCCTGGGTCTGAACCTGTGTCAAGAAGATGGTTGCAATACTTCGACAAGGGCCACACTTGCTTATGTTCTTCTCGTCTTCAGTACTGTGTTCAATTTTGTTTAACCGAAAATTATGAAAAACAAAATTCATGTTTACTCAGTCTTTTTATGCTCCCAACAGTTTGTATGTTTTAAAAAAACATAAATGCAAGCAGATCTTATATATTTTTTAATTTATTGCCAAATATATCACAAACTCTGATATAAGTTTCTTGTATATTGATTGGCTGATCGATCGTGGAAGTTATAAGGGACACCTTTAATTTACGCCCAATTCCGTTATCTAGATACAAATTACGTCAAAAAAATCTAAAACTATTCTTAAATAGTCAATCAATTAAATTACTGGTGATAATAGCTGCGTTTCGTCATTACGTGACGATTCTGCCAATGTCTGGGTTAAAGGAGACAAGGTTTATGCTGAGCCTGTACGGTTATGTCTTAATAGTCAGATTGTAACAAAAAATATGATGGTGACATTTAATCGTCTTAGCACATAGCCTTTTATTGAACTCTTCCAGTTATTTTATTAGTATTTTGATGGGATCGGATCGATCGTTTTTTTTTAATTCAAGCTTTTATCGATCAGTTTTACTTTGTATAATTTCTGTAGCTTGTTTCAATTAATTTAAATATGCACATTTGCATTAGAATATATATTAGAATATATTTAGAATAGAATAGAATTTATTTTTATTAACTCTCATGTAGTAAATAAACGAAAGTTTTAATAAATAATAAGTAAAGTCCATTTGTATTTTAATGGATTCGGCGTATTTTTCTATAAATAGTACCTGAGGTACACAATTAGACAGAGTTATATGGAGAAAAGAATGTATCCTAAGAATTGTTATTAGGATGGTGCAATTCTGTAACTCATGTTATCTGTATTTATTTTAGATTAAACTACGAAATATTTAGTATATAACTGAATAAACTAATTAATCATCATCCTACTCATTTAAAATCATAATCAATGCAAAAAAAAATAAGAAAACCCCAAATACTTAAAAAGGAACTTTAAACAAGAATTAAAAGAAAATTAAAAACCCAGTAGTCTAGAATTGAACATTCGTAACCCATTACATATTCAACATTGGAGAAAATTTTCCTAATAATGGGTTCCGGCTGTTCAACCTACTTGTAATTTTTAGGAAATTCCTTATATATTCAGTGTAATTTAAATAAGGTCGACTCGAACTTTGTTTGCTAAGCAGCTACATTAACATTAACCAATACTGTTATTTCATTATAATATAATATTTTGATATTTATATGAATACTTAATGAAAAATATTTCACTATGTGGAAGAAATTTGTTACAATTGTGACATATATAGGTACACTTGTAAAATTTTGTTATTATCGTTTGGTTTTAAGTTTTTATTTTTATAGTTACTTTTTAATTATTATTATTAAAATAAGTTTTCAGCTTAGCTCAGCAGGAACATACATTATGTAACCTACCTGTTCAAGGGCACTTACTGGATTTAATCGAAACGCGAAAATGCAACAAACGGAAAGCTCGCTCATTTTTTCCTCCTATAGTTCTGTACATTTAAATTAGATATTTAGGAATCCTTGAGAGGTCCAGTAATCACTTATATTCATGTGATTAGGGGTTTTTAGGATTCCGTAGTCCTGGGGACAAGGAACCCTTATAGTTTAGTCATGTCCGTCTGTTCATCCCCGGTTGCTTGGAGACTATTAGCACTAGAGATCTGTTATTTTGTGGAGAATTGTATATCGATTACGCCGACAAAATGGTAAAATAAAATTCTGAAAAATATTTTTTAGGTCCCCTATATGAAACCTGGGCTTAATTTGTTTTTTCATCATCTACCCCCATCGTGTCGGATGTCGTTGAATACGTCATTTAAAATTACTTAGGGGTTTAAATTTAAAGAAAATATAACTAGAAAAAATAGAAAATATAACTAGATAACATTCCAATCCAAAAATACTTAGGGGATCCTAAGAGTTTTTGATTTAGGAATCCGTTTGCGAAATATTGAACTTTAAAGTTCCTAATTTTTGTTCCAGTAGGGCGTCCCGTCCCACCCCTCCAAAAGCTAAACAATTGGCTTGAAAAACCTGGAAAAATCATGATAAAAATACATTTTCATGAACTTTTAAGGAAAACTATAACGGTTGAGATAGATTTCTTACTTTAAACAGTAATAGTCGTTCAACATTGGTTAAATAAAATTTCTTGCTTTTTTGAAAATTCCTTAGAAGAAAACATTAATAATGACATAGATGAAGTTATTGTAGCGTGAAACCTTGCATTGCAACAAAATCTAAAAAAAAAATATTAAAAACTACAATAAAAAATAATTAGCGCTCCCCCCGCCTGGGAGGAAACAAAAAAAATCGATAATTATCATTCCTATTAAAAGATAATAATAATATCGAATTGATTTTGAGTTTGAGACGCAGTTTGACTTTATTTAGGTATTTTAATTAAGATATATATATTTATATTAATTGGTTTTTATAATTTCCGATATAGAAAATAAAAGATTCCTCCTCAAATATATCGTGGTAACTACAGGCAACTACGGAACCCTACACGACATGCACTTGGCTGGTTATTTAATTGTTAAGTTTCAAATCTGTAAACTGTCTCTTCTCTGTCTCTCTAATAAAAATCGATGCATGCAAACTTCGTTAATTTTGTCTCTGTTTTTTTTTCTACGATAAATAAATATATATGTCTATACAAAAACCTCATAACTACCTACCTACCCACACATTAATAGCTCAAATTACTTTCACTTAATGGAACTATTGACATTGATGTATAGGAACAGCTTTGTCATATATTTCTAGGTCAACATGATGGACGATTGGATCACTAAAATCTCTGTACATATATGAAACCATAGCCTATTTTTCCACTTAAATTGGAATACACGTCTGAGACGCATTCCTCACCGGGTCGGTGCGCGCTCGTTTCTTTATCGGTTTTGTACAGATTCTTTGCTTGGTGCATATACAATACAATACATACACATATAATCAAATGACGAGCTTTCTCGCTGAGCCGTTACGATACAGATTCTTTACCGAGCGGATCCACACCTCTCTGTACCGACTGCTACCGAACCATTGGACCCGACCGTCCCGTCACTCCCGCAAACAAAACCATAGCAAACAAAACGAAACGATACCGCACCAAAATCGAGTTGCAATAATAAACAAAATTGCTAAAATATTCCATATCTTCCACTCAATATCAATAAGCGCGCAAACAAAAATGACGTTGGCAACTTTTGCCGAAGAAACGCTTGCAGGATCAGAGCGGCTTCGCCGTTTATATATCCGGAACCATTTGAATTTGGATAAGATTCGAATTAGCTTAAAAAAAATTACAACGCAACTATATATAAAAACTAGCGGCCACCCGCGACTTCGGACGCGTGGAGTTAGTTAGAAATAATGGTTCACTGCTCGTTCCCCGTAGGTGATAGCGTCATAATATGTAGCCTATAATGTATGTATATAATATAATGTATGTATATGTATGTATATAATAGCCTATAATGTTGACCCGACTTCTTAGTAATATTCGTGCCAAATTTGAAGTAAATCCATGCAGTACTTTTTGAGTTTATCCCGGACATACAAACAGACAAAAATTCTAAAAACTATATTTTTGGCTTCGGTATCGATTCTAGATCACACCCCAAGTATTCTTTTAAAAAAATATTCAATGTACAGTTTTGACTTTACCACCATTTTATTATATGTACTTATAGATTAAGGTTATGGAGAAATGCCGGTAAGTGTCTAGCACTCTGGAACACCAATTTTAGTGTTATCATTCTAATGCTAACTTAGAAAATGATAAATAGTGTGATATTGTTGAATTTATGAGTTTCCAGGAATGCATAAGGTTAAACTGTACTTCCAGGGCCCATGAATTGACACTTTACTATTTTTTGGTGAAAATGTATCTGTTAATGAAGTCTCTATGCAAAGTTTCCACACCAGCATACTGATAATTTTTGAGAAAAATAAAATATTGAAAATTACTTTTCTAGTAAATAAATAACAAAATTTTAACAAATTGCATTGTTTTTTTTATATTCTCTTTTTTTAGATAAAGCAAAATAAACAAAGTACATACAGCCTTATTTTTTATTTTATGATTTTCATGTCAAGTATACTCATACTGTCATCGAGAGTTTTCTTTGACGCCAACAATTTTCAGTTATTGGAAAGAATAGGGATAGGAGAAATATATGGATCTTTAAAGTTTTCTACATTTTTTTTACTGTACACTGCACTTCCGCATCATCTCCGACACTGCGGGATTAGAGCAGCCCCTGCGCGCCTCCTGGGTCTGAAAAACACTTTAGGAGTAGGGCAGACCAAGACCACGACGTTTCTTGGTTGACAAAGTCGTTTCTGTATTCAAGTTACTTAAAAAAACTAATAACAAGAAAGAAAGTAAGTAAATGAAAAGAAAAAAAACTATTTATTTACTGTTATTATTATACACAATTAAAAGCTTTTAATATTTTTTCTAAGGGATTTTTGTGCTGAATTTTTATTTTAGGTAGGTAGCTGTATAATAATTTCAACTTTTGTCTTAATGTAAATTTACTAAATGGCTATATATAACCTATTTACTAAGAACAGAAAACTTTTCCAATATTTATTTTTCTTAAAAACTACCAGTGTATTCATGTGGACACTTTGTTTAATAATGTGGTTAACAGAAACCTTTTCAACAACAAAAATGCGAAGTTACAACCTATGAAACTGTGAAGTTTTTACTTTTGGGCCCTGGAACTACAGTATATCCGTGAAATGGTACCTATAATTATTACCAAATAAAAGGATCGTGCCTGACGTACGTTACAGCCACAGTACTTACCAAAGAGTAGTATATAAATATGTATATTATGGTACTTACCTACCGTCAAAAAATATAACTTTATATAGCCAAAATATTCATTGATAATGTGCAATCTTGTAAGTTATTCGAAGTACGTACCTTGCGTTTGTAATTAAACCAAAATATCAGTAGACTGTGCTCAACTGAAACAATATGGACGACAAATAACGGTCCAGTTGTTGCATACGAAAACTCTTTGGAGCATAGTTACACGCGATATAATTTTGCGATAGCTAATTGATAGTATAAAAATAGGTTTGAAAAACAGGTTTAAGTATTCATTGTTTAGTTTACAAAATGAATCAGCCAGTTCTTTTGTTGGTGACATTAACTCTTAATTTACTGTTTTATTCCGTGAGCGCAGGTAATTTTTATTACATTAAATGAGGTTCGAAGTTCGAAAGATTATAATATAACTTTACGTAGATGGCCCTTGCCTCACCGCAAACGATGAACAAGAAGCTAGTAGAGCTAGAAATTAAAAAGATTTAGCGAGTAGTGCGAAGTTTGTGTGTAGATACAAAAGTTTTATCGCCGGACTATAAATAAAATACGAATCCTATTTAGTTCTCTTTTTCTGTTGTATTATAACTACAGAACTTTGCCCACAGGTAGATGCTTATCCTCTTTTAAAGAAATTTTGTTTCATTGGGATTTCTAGAATTTTAAAGCTAAATATTTGATATAAACAATATCATGATCAGAAAACAAGTATTTTTCAGGCATACCTCAACAGCATATCAATTTTGCGGCAAACGATGATGACCAAAGCAGAGGCAACGCTTTTGCCTCTATTCCTTCTAGCCCAGGTTATGGCTCAGTACCAGTGTCTACTGGTTCATTAGCACCAGTGCAATCTGTAACCCGTGAATGTTACGCCTGCACCGACTGCACCCAAATTCTACCTAATACAACCGTTAGACAATGCGCTTACAATGCAGCAAGATGCGTGGTGTACTCGGAAAAATATAACCGTAAGTATAATTAAGTACTTTGTACTATATTCTTCAAGCATTTGACTGCTAGATGTTATAATGTAAAAAAAATTACTAGAAAAAATTGCAAGCGGATCAGGCAGCAGACGGGACTCGAACGCACACCCTCCGCTATCCGGGCGAATGCACCATAATGGGGCCTTATTGGCCGTGTCTAATTTTCTCTAGCTTTTCTTAGGCTGCAAGGCCATCTCTTCACATTGTAGTAGCCCACAATGCCCAATGAATACCTTTACAAGTATTAAACATTCAAGAGAAGAAATAGCAATTGTAGACATGGCTTCACGAATGCGTGATTGAATTAGGAATTATTTAGCATTCTTATTTGTTGACGTAATTAGAGGGGCAGGTGTGCCAGGCTAGAAATCTTTCTGCCCAAACCAGTTTCCGAGATTCATACATTTTAAAAATTACATTCAGAATGAATGTAAGTGGAACTGGACAGATCCTTCGTGCTGGATGAAAAAATCTCTAGTTATAAACTTTTATTAAATACCTTGTTTGCGTTTGTTGACATACGCTTTCATTCAACCAAATATTTAAATCGTTACACACCGCCTGATTGGCATTGAAACTAGGAACATTTTTAGCAACCGTTACGTGTTAACACATTGAAAAGTTTTCTCCCTTAAACATACTTTTGGTCAATTAAAGAGTTGATTATTTTACGGTTGTTTCTAATGTATTTACTCTTCCAATTTCAGATTTGTCTTATCCAATATACATTCGTGGTTGTACATCCGGACGAGGTACATGTTATGACGTGAAGAAATCACACGAGGGTCACCAGAATGTCGTCCAGCTGTTGTCATGCGAAGAATGTTCTGGTGACAAATGCAACACGAATGGAGCTCCGAAGTCTTTACCCGATCTTACCACGGCATTCTTCTTCATCATAGTCTGTCCGGTGATAACGAAGTATACGTTGACTTGAACAATCTCCTTGCACTGAATCTTAGAAAATGTGTCTAAATTAATTTTCATATAGGTTAGAAAGAACAAAATGCTTATGGAATTAAAGAAAAATTAGCTTTATCATCAGTCGTGTAAAAAAGTAGATATGTATAACTTTTTCAAGCAGGCATGATAACGTGCATAGCATACCACTGTGTAAAAGTTACGATATGTACAGTAAAAGCTCCTTATTCACGCTTCCTATATTCGCATTTTCACTATTCGCGAATTAAAAAATTGTGACTAAATTCCCATATTCGCGGCAAACAATTTCGTTATTCGCGGATTTAATCAAAATATAAAGGATTTGGTAACCTTTGTTAACGCATCGGCAGGTGGAGTAATTATAAAATATATAAAATAGACCTTATTTTAACTCAGTCTACGGTATGTTGTCAAATGCTTTCGCTGGTGCATAAGATGGTTTCGCCTTTTCTCTTGATATCAGACGCTGGTCGAGAATGAAAACAAACAGAATAATGTTTATGTAAAACAATCTTATTACTGTATGCCTAAAATATATTGTTAAATGTATTAGTATCATATCATATGATAATATCACATATGTAAGTTAGACGCTCCGCCATGTCCGCTTTGCGTGGTTTACTCACTCCTCTTGTCATTCATTCCAAAAATTGTGATCGAGTAACTCGTCTCTTCCTCTGTGTACCTAAATTATAATTACGACACGAAAAATTAGTTTCGACGTGATAAATATCAGTGCTACCGTTTAAATTACTAGTTCTTTAAACGCTTGCCTAAGCCTGACAAAAATTAACTTCAATTCATTGATTAATTAAAAATATTGTTATTTTTTGCCGCTTTGGAACGTATCCTCTATAACTTCATATTCATATTAAATTACCATTCCATATTCACGGTTTCTGTATTCGCGGCATATTTCTGGAACGTATACCCGCGACAAGGAACTTTTACTGTATACCTATAGAAATAATTTGCAATATGGTGTTCTATACCAAATTTTTCGGTTTTAGTTTCGTATTTGTGATAGAAAACAAAATTATAATTTCCAAAATTTTAATCACATTTAATTGTGCTTAGAAAACTTTTTTGTATCATCTGCATGCCACTATTTATTATAATAGGTAAATATTCGTAAAGCGTCTTCGGAGTCTTCACAGTCAATTAATTTAAATAAAGCTCTTCTACACTCATTTTGCTCTTTTTTTTTAATAACCAACCGGATTTGTATGCCCGCTGGTGTCCAGTTGCACTTTAAATTGCAAAGTCAATATGGTGCTTTAAAAGTTGTTACGGGTAAGTTCAACATTACATCATACAATATTAAAGTTATTGTAAGTAGTAGTTATTTAGTACTAAACTCAAAGAATTTTGAGTGTGTGACTTGAGAAATTAAAACACGTAGGTGGGCCAAAATCACGAACATCATTTTTCCCAATTAAGCCTTGAAATAGTTGGGTTACAGTTATTTTTAAATATCAGATTTAGTTTCATTATTTTTTCCAAAGTGATGAAAAAAATTGTTTCTTGTGAGACTAGTCAAAATAGAATTTTGAGAACGCGTCCCAACACGCATTTCCGTATTTGAAATGTTTATAATAATAATAATGATATACTCATTTAAAAAAAAAACTCTTTCATGTTTGCTATATACACACATCAAAAGTGTCTAGGGATCAAGCATTTTTATGCGGATTTCTTGAGATTGAGATGTGGCTTTGTAATAAATTTATGATTTTATAAATTTATATGGATCCTTTTTGGTGCATTTCATAATTTGAATCAGGAACTGTGAATCAAATTCGAGTAAAAGATGAAAATCAGCTATCAATATTTTCCCTATAAAAACATACAACGCATTGAAGACATTATTAGTGCTACTGTTTCCCTACTACTGATTAAAACCAACGTTATTATGGAGCGGCGACGTCATTTAAGCAGGGAAGAAATGCTCAGAGCCGTGGGAATGATAGAAGCTGGTTCCCGGCAACGTACTGTGGCTTTAGCTCTGAATACAAGTCAGAGTGTTATCAGTCGACTTTGGACACGATACCGAAGCACTGGTACCGTGGCTGAGCGCCATGGAGGACGGTATCGCTGCACCACACGGAGACAAGACCGATACATTCAAATCTTAACTCGAAGAGCTCCAACAATAACCGCCATGATGTTAGCCGTGAGGCTTCATCACTCTTCAGGGAACTTAATTAGCGACCAAACAGTCAGAAACCGCTTGCATGAAGTGAACCTTCATTCCCGAAGACCGCTACGGATACCACCTATAGCAATGCACAATCGTAGGATTCGATATCAATGGGCTCTTGAACACAGAAATTGGGCAGAAGAACAATGGCGTTTCGTGTGCTTTTCTGATGAGTCTCGTTTTGGTATGAGACCGGATACAAGACGTATACGACACTGGAGAACCCCTGGACGCCAACAGCGATTAAAATCCTGCCAGGAAGTCCATCCTTATAGTGGTGGAACCATCATGGTATGGGCGGGTATTTGGATCGGCGGAAGAACTGAGTTGATTTGGATCAGAGGCAACCTCAACGCTCAAATTTATGCTGAGACGATTGTATCAGACGTCATCGTTCCTCTACAAGTGCAAATCGGTCCCTTATTTCAGTTAATGCATGATAATGCACGACCGCACACCGCAAGAGTTGTAAGACAGACTCTCACCGCAGCTAACATCAATGTCCTGCCCTGGCCTGCTCAGTCGCCAGACTTGAACCCGATTGAGCATGCATGGGATATGCTACAGAGAAGAGCTCTGCCGAATATGGAGGGTATCCAGTCGCAAGAAGACCTTTTTTTGTTGTTGCAACGAACATGGGCGGCCATTCCACAGCGTGATTTGGATGAACTCATTTTGAGTATGCCAAACCGATGTTCTTGTGTTGTTAGTGTTCGCGGTAGAAATACGGATTATTAATTGTTTAAGTTACCCAATAAAATTTTAGAGAAAACTGTTATTTCAGTCTTTTTTTCGAACTTTTGTGTTAGTGGTTCAAATGTCAAAAATCCCTTTATTAGGAAAATGGCAAATTTCTTTATTAATGCAAAGGTGACTTGGTTTATCGTTACTGTGACAAACGAAAACACTTTATTTGATGAATCCTTAAAGAAAATTTTAATTAATATCAATCAGGAGAAAAGTTATTGCAAAAATATATGTTGATCCCTAGACACTTTTGATGTGTGTAGTAACACTAGCTGACCCAGCGAACTTCGTACCGCCCTAAAAAAATAGGGGTTGTCCAGCGGACAAAATTGTGAATCTAAACCATTCTCAGATCCCCTTGAACACACACAAAAAATTTCATCAAAATCGGTCCAGTCGTTTAAGAGAAGTTCAGTGACATACACACTCACAGAAGAATTATATATATAAAGACTAGCTGACCCAGCGAACTTCGTACCGCCCTAAAAAAATAGGGGTTGTCCAGCGGACAAAATTGTGAATCTAAACCATTCTCAGATCCCCTTGAACACACACAAAAAATTTCATCAAAATCGGTCCAGTCGTTTAAGAGAAGTTCAGTGACATACACACTCACAGAAGAATTATATATATAAAGATAATCACAAATAGAAATAAAAGAAAATTTAAGTAACTTCATATTTATCTTACAAACTAGTGGCCCGCCCTCGCTTCGCTTCGGTGTAGAGCTGTAGTGTAGACCTATAGTTTTTTGTTCTCAGGCTTGTATTATACACAATGAATTTCTTTATATTATTAGGTTTATACCTTCCATGAAATGTTTTTAACTGATAGTGAATTTTGTTGCATAGTTTAGTACCTGTTGTAACGAATGCACCATATTTTTGGTTGAACGCGCAAACCTATGGAACTATTGGTCCGATTTGAAAAAATCTTTTTGCGATAGATAGTGCATTTATTGAGAAAGGCTATTTAATATTATGCTGAGACCAGTAGGAGCGGAGTATCGATGTAAAATGTTCCAAAAACGGCTAAAAATATTCCATTTGGGAGATTCCGTTGCGTGCGCTACGTAAATGATTAAAGTAACACAAAAATCATGTATAACGGAATTGTTCCCGTTTAAAAGTTGAAAATGTCCGCGACAGCATATGCCCACCTTTTAAGTTTAACTCACTATAACCTTTTCCCTCAAATTAACACAGGTGAAACCTCAAGGGACCTTTAGTTGTGACATAACTGTAATAGTTAGACATATGATATGGCAAACTTTTTTGTAGATATTTATGTTTTCTATAAAACTTTAATACATCACTTTGCTCCATTGTTAATAACTTGCGCAGCGTAAGTGATATAAAGTTTTTTGGATTTTGTTTAACACCCTGGGTTACATTATAGAATTTTTCATACGGAACCCTAACTTTTTGAAAATACTCTATAGAGTATATAGGCTATAGCCTATATTCATCAAGGATATTGTAGGATTCTAAATGTGTAAGAATTTTTCAAATTGGTCCAGTAGTTGCGGAGCCTATTCAATACAAACAATTAAATCTTTCCTCTTAATAATATTAGTATAGATAACTCTGTCCGGTAGTTTGTAGGTTACTTCGTGATCGCACTCTATACTGTCAAAAAGTAGTGTCCAATCAAGTCATGCAAGGCGCTACTGTGCAATGGCATGATGAATTTTCGAGCATCATTCATGGCGAGCAGAACCGTGTGTAATATTCCATGAACTATTTGGAGCCACTTTTGCCCCCCTCATAACTCAAAAACTATTTCACATTAACACGTTAAATTAAGCTCATAAATTGAGACTTGCGAGATACATAATTATGTGCATTATATTTTATAAACATACCTTAAACAATTCTCCAGATATTAACGCCCAAAAATCATTATTTTATAACTGACTGACCTGTAGATAAAAACTCTAACCCATTCCACATGACCCATAAAGTTCAAATTTGACATCCAAATAGGTTCTAGGATGAATAAAAAGCGTTGAATCAGAAACTAGTAAATTTTTCAATTAATTTATTTTATTAGGAACACTTGATTATAGTGCCTGAATCACGTAAATCGGATCAGAAATCTCGGCGTAATTAGTGTACATACATAAAAACATAGTGGCTGAATCGGTTTAAAAATACTTATGATATCTCACTAGACCTTCCGATTTTTACCCAACCCCTTGCTGTCCTTGCAAGCGTCATAACATTATTAGAAGCTCCCCAATATATTCTTCTATCCAAATAACAGAACCATGGTTTTGTCGGAGTTGAGGTAGAGTGCATATTGTCTCTTCTCTATTCCCATTTACTATTACTTAAGGTCATCCTTAAGCACTTAGCGCTTCTCCCAGCTGGTCCAGGTTGAAAGAACATAGAAGCTGCGTATCATCGACATTTCAGCGTGTGCGTGCGGCATACAGCGCGGGCAGGTCCGCCGTGTAAGCGGAGTACAGCAATGGAGAGATATACATGCACCCTGTGAACAGCCTCGCGTCAGCACTAGCCTCCCAAGCATTTCGCTATACCATCAGCATTTCTACACTCAACTATTTGTTTCCGATTATCAAGATAATTTTGCATCAGCTGGGCAGTATCATCAAGGTTACAGAACTGAAGTTTTGATAATAACCATCTATTGATGCAATCAAAAGCGCGGTAAAAATCAAATAGCATGAGAATGAATGCACACCCATTATTTGTAGCATTTATATTTCAATTTCACTTACCTAATATTTTAATAAGGTTGGTCACAATACCACGTCCAGGTCTGAACTCCTGTAACTGTAATATGCTTATTGTATCCCATCAATAACATAAATATAAAATGGGACACAAGTTCAATAATATGATATATGTCTTGGTTGTTAACTTCAACGACAAAAGAAGCGAGACCGTCAATTCTGTAAGCTTGTACTTGGCTTGACACGCTACTGCGTGTCTGGATAAAACACAAGACCAAAACCTGCACTTTTTTCGGAATACGTATGACTAGGGCAGTTTCTCATTTTTCTGTAAAAGACTGGGTATTTTCCAGAATTTATTAAGTAACAACACTGGAATATTGGAATTACGTGAAATACTTGAAAGTGTGTGTTTTATTATTGTACATTACACCTACCATCTTGTCCATCAGCATTATTATTTTATTTTTTGAAATATGAATTCTAACAAGAACATTTTTATTGATTAATGTAAAAGAGAACTTTTTTGAAAGATGACCGATTTGCTTTTTCATATTTTTAATACAAGCTTTATATTGAAGTTTCTTATTAGGTACCTGGAAGTAGCGGTAAATAAAGTGCTAGGCGCTTACTGCAAACTATACAGGGCGTCCCACGGCGACCTCACACGGAGGGAAAGTATATTAAATATTGAACATAGGATATTTTACTGAAAGAAGACATCATTTTATTTTTAATAATAACTAGAACTGCATTCACAGTTTTTTTTTTAATCGCCTGTTACAACTGGGAATCAAACTCGTGAAATTTTGAAAAAAAAAACACAACATATTTTATGATAACCATCGAAAGGGTTAATCACGAGGATTATTTTTGGCTCAATAACATAGCAATTTAAATGAAAGGAATGTCTTATCTACGTGATAAAAATAATAAAGTGATATACAACTGTATTACGTATGCATTTCTTTTGGATCTCAGAGTTACAATGAGACTGGCAGAAATTTGTAAAAATAATAATTCGAAAATGGAACACGTAAATTTTCAAGCGTCTGTTCCTTTTCTTTTTGTTTCATTTTCGTTTATTTGCAATTTTTTGTTAATTTATTTACCATGGCGTACCAAAATAAAATGGATTTAATGGAAGCTTACTTTATGAACCACAAAGACATATCATTAGCTTTGCGTTGGTACCGCGAAAGATATCCTGATAGAGACATACCTTCTCGATATGTGTTTAAAAGGATGGTGGATACTTTAAGCAATTTAGTTCGTTTTGATATGCGCTTACAGAATCCAGAACAGCGGGTGATAAACGTCAACGACGATGAACTTAACATTTTAACTTACTTTGAGGCGTATCCGAAGAGTTCAGTGAGGGAAGGTGAAGAAGAAATTGGAATTTCCAAGAGTAGAATACACCGTGCATTGAAAAAATACAAGTTTAAGAGTTATGTTGAAGGACGATTAGTGCAAAAATTACGCCCGGGAGATGCTGAAAGACGTCTTAATTTTTGCCACCATATTGAGAGGCTCATCCTTGAGGATCAAAATGTTGTGGAGACCATTATTTGGTCAGACGTGTCAAACTTCAGTAACAATGGTATGTACAACCGGCGTAATAATCGTATTTGATCCAGACAGAATCCCTTACGAATCCGCGAGACTAATGATCAAGTGCTTTTTTCTTTTAACTATTAGTGTGGGATTGTTAAAAACCGAGTACTCTTAATACATTTTTACGAAGGAAATCTGAACACGGAAAGATATCTAGAAATACTTAATATTTTAAGAGGTGAAATCAATAATCTTCCGGATGCAAATCGACGAAATCTCATTTTCCAGCAACATGGGGCGCGGGCTCGTAACAGTAGGAGAACTGCCGAGTTTCTTAATGAACATTTTCCTTCATGAATCGGTACTTATGGACAAATTAGATGGCCAGCGAGATCCCCAGATCTAACCCCATTGGACTTTTTTTGTGGGGTTATGTAAAAGATGTAGTATACAAGAACCGGTACGACAGTGTTCAGGAGTTACAAAATGAACTCAGACGTATTGTAACAAACATTCACCACGCAAAGATAATGAAATCGACAGACAGAGAAATTATTAAAACAGTGAGAATTTGCATACAATAAAATAGATCACATTTTGAACATTTCATAAATTAAATATTTTTTTTTCTTGCATCGTTTCGTTTTTATATTAGTTTGTGTTAAATAATTTTAAATAAAATGTTAAATTTCAATGACTTTTCTTTCATTTAAATGCTACGATATTTAGCAGAAATTAATTCTTATGATTAAACCTTTCGATAGTTATCATAAAATATGATATCATTTTTTGAAATTTCACGAGGTTGATTCCCAGTTGTAGCAGGCGATTTTAAAAAAATCGGTGAATTCAGTTCTAATTATTATTAAAAATAAAATGATGTCTTCTTTCAGGCAAATATCCTATCTTCAATATTTACTATACTTTCCCTCCGTGTGAGGTTGCCGTGGGACGCCCTGTATATAGATCTATGAACGTCATTAATGTACTTAATATCCTTACTATACTTAAGAGAATACCCACCAAATTAATTCAAAGTTGATTGACCCCATTTGAGGAATGGATTGACCTCAAAGAAAACCATCAAATAATAATTTCTGTGTACATATTTGGTTCTGGTGCTTTTCTACTAAAGAAAAATTATTAAAGAAAGTTTTCAAGCAAAAGCGATAAATGAATATTTAAAAGATTATTAAGAACTATCAAAAGGCTATACTTTGGATACAAAATTCGAATAAGGAAATTTCAGCAGAGATGGAAAAGTCATTAGAAATATATGTATTATGATATGAAAATATGGAAAATATGAAAGAATCAAACTTCATTAATAAAGAAATATTTCCTTTACAGGACACTAGTAGCAACAATAATAATAATTTGGTTGAATCTACTGATGAATATCATAAAGAATAAGTTTAGACTTTGTCGGACGTTAGACGTCGTTGCGGTTATTTCAATGTCAGGCGTTTAGTTCATCTAAACACTTCCAACAACAATAAGAGTTTTTGATGTAACGAATTTCAAACAATTCCCAAAATTTCTTAGTAAATACGTTCATACATATTAAGGGATTGACAAAGCATCAAAAGGAGCATGAGAAATAAATATACCACTAGATTAGTTAGTAAAACCCGTCCAAGTGCGTGTCGTGACCAGGCGCAATGCAGGGTTCCGTAATTACCTGTAGTTACCACAATATATTTGAGCAGGAATCTTGATTTTCGTTATCGGAAATTAGAAAAAACAATTAATCTCAATTTATGTATCTCAACTAAAATACCTAAATCAAAGTCAAACTGCGTCTCAAACTCAAAATCAATTCGGTATTATTATTATTTTAAATAAGAATGATACATATATATACCCGCCGATTTTTTTGTTTCCTCCCAGGCGGGGGAGTGGGTGTGAAATCCTCATGGATGAGTATACAGCCAGCTGCAAGGTTATGTCAGACTCTTACTGACTAAAAGCTTCATCTGAAACGTTCATCCGTATCATCCCCTTCTCAGGGGATGATGCGGTATAACTGCCGATCAGGCCGTCTTCACTTCTAACAAAATAAGTAAGGCGTACCTTTTGTGACAACCATCAGATAAAATATCCAATCCTGCTTAAACAAAAGTATTATGTGGGTGGTTCTTCAAATAGTTCTGAGTACCTATGTTCTTATCAATATAAAACATAAGGCAACTATTACTTATTAATTCATTAAAAAAAATATATAATTATGCCTACTTGGCGCACTGGTGTAATTTGCAAATAATATTACTATAAAAAAAAAATTAAGTTCCAATGTATCAAAACTCATTACAGGAACCTGTTCCAACTCTACACTTCGACCAAACTTAAAGCAAAGATTCATAAACTGACATTGTTCCTGTAAAATCCATTGCGGATACAGAGTAACAAGATTCTGCCAAATAGAGGGAACTCAGTATAAACCTTTGATTATTTACTCTGTAGATAGAGCATCACCTTGTAAACACTGCGATAAAAACAGGCCAGGTTTTATATACTTATATGCGTGACGTGCAAAAGAAAACACGCGAACCTTGTATCTTACACTAGCAAAATGTCATTCTTTGTGTCTCGGTGCGCAGGCGCACGATGATTGTTTGTTAGCAGGTTAGGCCACATCCCCAAAAGAATCTAATATAATAATCTTAATCATATCAAAATTAGTATATTATTCACACAATTAAAAATTGTAGACGTTGAATCATCTGTATAACTTATAAATTTATATTTGGATATTAATTATTTTTTTTTACCAAATTTGAGTTACTTTAACCAGTTTATTGCGAAAGTAACAGTCATGATAATATAGAAAGAAACAGCAAAATGGACTTTTTTAATTATGATGATTAATGCCCTGGATTAAGTAGTTTAATATTATTTTCATACCACCTGCTCGACAATTTCCGATTATATATCATGCAATCTCAACGTAAAGCAAGTCATTGATGCCCAAGGGAGATAATATTGTATGAAACTCCCAAGGGATTAAAGTGATTTGATTTAAAGTGAATTTGGAACGTTAAAATTCGTATGAAAACTCCTAATAGATACGTTTCTATCGTAGAGTATTTCAATAATAATATGGCAATGCAAAGAGAGTTTATTCGAAAATCGAAGTGGTCACCTATAACAAAAGAAAAACGCGATTGAAAAAATTCAAAACAAAAGCCAGTGTTTGGTGCTATTTTCAGAAAGTAAAAGAAGTACCTACTACGTTATTTTGACAGTTCCGTGTTTTAACATTCTCACGTGTCAAAATGTCGTCGAGCGAAAGTAATGTGACTCCGGAGCTTATTAAATTAGACGCTTTAGGGATTATTAACAACGTCTTACCAGAAAAATTATAAAAATAAGTATGAGAAAGTGTATGAAGATTTCAACACATGGAGAGAAACAAAAGGAGTCAAGGCTGTGTCCGTATCCGTCCTTTTGGTTTATTTCCATTACTTAGGATCAATTCGGAAGCCAAGCAGCCTATGATGTATTTATTCAATACTCAGATCTAAAATCAGCATCAAACACAATATACAAATCAACACACACAGATTGTTGGCTTTTTTAAAGAGGAAATCGGAAGGTCATCGGGTAAAAAAGTAGAAAGTATTTACAACCCAAAATGTGGAAACTTTTCTAAATGAAGCACCAGATCACATCTTTCTGGCCATGAAAGTGAGTACATATCTACATATTTAATGAATTTTTCACTCTACTATTATAAATGCAAAAATTTCGCAAATTTATTGTAAACTAATTTTGACCTTGTTATATTTTTATTTTAAGCAACTAATTGTTGGATGTAAATCTAAAGAAAATTTCATAAATACTTGAGATTTATTTCAGACCTTTTGATTTTAACAATGTGAATTTACAACTTTTTATATAAAAAAGTTTTAATAAAATTCAGTTTAAGATTCAGACTCAGGGCATAAGATGGAAGATCAAAAAGATCGCGGAATGATGAGCAAGATTTTTTTATCTTTTAAGTTAAGGCAGTGGCTTACCACTGTGTAAATATGTTGGCCTACAGTGCTCATAATGTAGCCCATGTAGGGTCAACTGTACTCACCTCCCAGCCTAGACATCGTTTTCAGTAATACATGCATTAGGATAGAACCGTATGTTTTTCCTGTCGCACAATGCTCAAGATAAAGGGGGAGATAGCAGAAATTAAACATGAAATTATATATCCTGTTCAAAATATTTTCCCTTTAGCCTTAAACTGATATTTCAACAAAAAATTACATTTTGTCAAAGCACTGAAATCGGGTAGAAATTACAGACTTCACTTGTACGTCGTCAGTTTTTTTTAATCTAAGCTCTTTCCTGATTTTTCGTACTACATACTTACTTTTTTTGGTAATTTTGTATTGAGACACTGAGATCACTTTGAAAATATCAAGAAGTCGACTAGCTTGCGTACGAAACATCGGCCGCGTTAAAGATAGTTTTTTGAAAATCCCACATGATACTAACATTTTTCAGAAATAAAAAGTATCCTATGTGACAATCCAGGTGACAAACTTTATATATAAGTTGGGGGAAAAGTCTTTTCGCACTATAGTATGTATGAACTTGTAATAAAATCTCTTTGACTATACCATTTGTATCTGGCTGGTTTTGGTATCATTAAAAAGTTTAAATTTTAAAGAAGATAATTCCAAATTAAAATAAAGAAAAATGTGGGAATATCATTTATTTTTCTTACTGTCAAGATGAGTGAATCTAATGAATAAATTCGATACATTTTAAAATTTTACAACAAAAAAGGTAAAAATGCGAGCCAAGCCGCGAAAAACAATTGTGATCTTTATGGAGCTAGTTGAGTGTCTGTGAGAGTAGCACAAATTTGGTTTAAGTGTTTTCAATCCGGATTTTTTTTATGTCAAAGATGCACATCGCTCTGGTCGCCCTGTTAAGGAGAAAATGGGAGAGATGGGATCCGTTCTCGCGAGTGTTGGTTAATACACGTGTTTATGGGATTTTGACATTTTCGGCAGTTTATTGGTGCTTTCTCCACAGTATAAGCCGTTTTATCTTACGTAGTGGTGGTAGTAAGTGTATCCTTGTGTTATTTTTATTGGTAAGTAACACAATAACATCTCTTTTCCTACCCTTTCCATCGCTCGCGTCGTGAGCGATGGATAGGGTACCTCCAGACCCACCAGATCCTCCGGATGAGGAGAAATCTCCCACTCCGATGGATCAGTCTCCCCCATTATTCACGCAAACAGGCACTAAAAGACGCCTCGACCCAGAAGCAGAGGCCGAGCTTATTAGAAAAACTCTCATTACCGAATCACAACAATCACAAGAAGCCAATCATTCTCTGTATACTCACCCCTCTCTTAATGATGCACCTAAATTGTACTCTAATTTGGATAAAGGACCTTTTATTGTCATGTATCAATTAATGAGGCCTCCCTCTCTGCTGGTTCTTCTATCTGACCTCTTATATTTGGCAGATTTTTGACAAGAAACAAAATTAAAAATATAGTCAAAGATGGAATTAAAAAAATTGGACGCAATCGCATCTCTGTGGAATTCCTATCATATCAAGATGCCAACACATTCTTAAATAATCCCCTATTAGCCCTGAATAAATATGTGGTTACGATTCCAACCTACAATGTAACCCGTATGGGTCTGATTAAGGGAATTCCAACAGAATTAAATATGGAAGAACTTGTGGAGTCTTTGGATGTTCCAGATGGTTGTGGTACTATCTTAACAGCAAGACGTCTGAACCGTAAACAAATTGTTGATGGCAAGACTTCTTGGGTTCCATCCCAATTTGTGGTTCTCACATTTAGGGGCCAATATCTACCTAAAAGAATATTTTCTTTTTATACGTCAATTCCTGTTGAAAACTACCTACTACCAACTTATACAGTGTAACAACTGCTGTAGGTTTGGTCATGTTAAAGCTCAATGCCGTTCAAAGCCCAGATGTTTCCGTTGTGCCCAACCTCATACAGGTGACACCTGTGTGGTTCCTGAACAGAAGGCTACATGTCTATATTGTTCCAGTAGACACTTTGCTACAAACAAGTCAAGCCCAGAACACTAGGCAAAAATCCATTAAAATTAGCATGTCACAGGAAAATATGTCTTTTCATGAAGCCTCTCAGCTTTATCCACAGGTAAAAAGATCCTATGCTGACTCTTCTAAACCTGTTCTACCCTCTTTACCAATATTACACGGCTCACAAAACCCAAGCACAATAAACAAACAACCCACCTCCTACAAAAAAACTATCTATCGCCAAGCACGGTCTAGGACTCCCCTAGGCAGGTCATATGACAGATTAGCTCACCAAAATATTATAAGTAGCCCTTCATCAACTCTTTCTAATGGCTGTGCATTAGGTAATATAGAAGGCCACTCTGCACTCCCCTCATATGTTTCTCCTAATGATGACTACTTGGACCTACTGTGGTTATTAGTAGCTAACATTTTGTCCAAATATAGTGATGTTCCCTTACCGCCCAACGTTGCTTCTAAGATTTTACCTCTTTTAAATAACTTAAACAAAAATGGCTCTGAACATTATTCAATGGAATTGTAAAAGCATTCAAAGCAAAGTGTCAGACTTGAAATACTTGATCAATAAATTTTCTCTATCATTACTTGCAATATCGGAGACATGGTTAAACCCAGACAGGCACTTTGGTGTCTCTGGGTTCTCATGCCTTCGGGATGACAGGAGTGATGGATGGGCGGGAAGCGCCCTTCTGGTAAAACGGTCTTTGGTTTATGAAAATTTAATTTTTCCTCCCCATAATTCAGACCGAATTAATGCAGTGGCAGTGAGAGCCCGTGGCATTTCTTTTGCCTCAATCTACATTCCTCACCCTAATGCTGACTCCATTCAAGAGCTTCGGTCAATCATTAAAGCTCTTCCACCGCCAATCACCCTAATGGGTGACTTCAACGCCCACCACACCTCTTGGGGATCTCAACAGTCAAACAACTTTGGCATTCTTCTTATTGATCTCTTTGATGAAGAGAACCTATGTGTCATTAACACTGGCCGGCCTACTAGGCGGACTTCCCTATCTCAGAACTCCAGTGCGGTGGACCTTACTGTTGTTCTCCAAATGTGGCTTCACAATTTAACTGGGATATTCTCTACAGTACATTTGGCAGTGACCACTTCCCCATCCTAATCTCTTTACCTTCCAACTCTTCCAACCCACATAATACGAATCCTCCTCTTTTAAAGTATAACTTAAATAAAGCTTATTGGTGTTCGTATTCCTGAAGTCAAAATACCATCCCTACCGGATATATCCCAGGACAATTGCCTTTCTGCTTATTCATCCTTAATAGAAGTTATGATCTCTTCGGCATGAACACATCCCCCTTAAAAACCGTTCTTTTAGGAAAAAACACCTACCTTGGTGGGATGCTCAATGTATTGATGTGATTCGGAAAAGGAAGGGGATTGATAAAAAAAAATCTGTCCATGACAATGGAGAACTATTTGCAGTACAAACAGACAGATGCCCGGACAAAAAAATTCCTTGCCAAGAAAAAGAGAGACAGCTGGGTGAGGTTCTGTGAGGAAATGGCGCCTGGCACCCCCTCTTCTAAAGTCTGGAAACAAAGAAAGAGGTTCCGCAGGGCTTCCGACCGTCCCAATCCGACTTCAAATACCTCCGCAGAATGGATGGACACTTTCGCAGATAAACTGGCTCCACCCTTTGTTCCATCTATAGAATGTCTCCCTCTCTGTCCGTATCTCGTCCTCCATTCTAATCACCCCATGGATAAACCTTTTAATTTTAATGAACTTCAGACTGCTTTATGCGGTTTTAAGGACTCTTCGCCAGGTGTCGATGGTATTCCCTACTCGTTTTTAGTAAATACTATTGAAAAGACCAAACAGTACTTCTTAAAAGGAGTCAACATATTCTTTGAACAGGGCATCATCCCTGAGTCATGGAACAAACAAATAGTAATTCCATTACTAAAACCGGGTAAGGATCCCCGGGACTCTAATTCTTATAGGCCAATTGCACTTTCCTCGACATTATTTAAAATCATGGAGCACATGATCAGAAACCGTTTGGAGTGGCTATTGGAGAGCCAAAACCTGTTAGCTAAATCACAATATGGTTTTAGCAAGGATCGTAGCACCCTAGATAATCTTAGCATTTTAACCACAGACATCCGGATAGCTTTTAAGAAAAAGGAGTATGTAGTGGGTTCTCGACGTAGCATCCGCTTACGACAACGGTACTCAGGCATAAATTGCAGCAGCTGAGTGGCCCAGTGAAGTTGACTCGTTTTATCCTGAATGCAATATCCTGCAGAACTATTGAGATCAGGTATCAGGGTATCTCGCTCCCTCCGAGAATGCTTCGGAAGGGTCTCCTCCAAGGGTCACCCCTTAGTCCCCTTCTGTATAATGTGTATACATACGACCTCGAGAAAACGGTTGACTCCTTTTGCCAAGTCCTCCAATATGCAGACGACGTTGCTCTTTATACTAGGTGCAAAAGCATTCCCGAAACTTCTACTCGCCTCAATTTAGCAATGTCGTACCTAAGTGAATAGTAAATCCTCCTGTACAGTGTTTACAAAAAAACGAACCATGCCATCTCCAAACATCTTTTTTTAAAAGCACACCCATCCCACTGTGCGACCAAGTCAAGTTTTTAGGCGTCACCCTGGACTCACGTGTTTCTGGTTGTCCGCACTTCGAAAATGTAATCAAGAAATGTGAAAAGAAAGTCAACCTTCTAAGAGCTCTCTCTGGGGTATGGTGGGGTTCCCACCCTATGGTGGGGTATGGTGGGGTTCATACCCAGAAATTACTATATAATGCCATAGTCCGCAGCCATCTGGACTATGATACCTTTCTCTTGGATCCTTGTAACAAACTCCCTTTAGACAAAATTTCCAAAATTCAGTTCAAATGTTTGCGCATTATATTTGGTGCTATGAAATCTTCACCCATCAAAGCCCTCCAAGTGGAAAGCGTTGATCCACCCCTATGTTTACGTAGGCAATACCTTAGCAATCGATTTATTCTTAAAATTCTTCCATTTTCGTCCCATCCATTAATGCGGAAATTAAAAACACTATCTCAGCTGTCTCTTTCACAATCTAACTCCTCAAACAACATCCCCTGCATCCTACATAGCTATAACAAATTTAATTCGACATTAATCCACATCGAACAATTTCCTTGTCAGCCTCTTTTTATGAACAGTTTTGACTCTTTGACTTTCTCTCCGCCCGTTATCCTTAATTTCGGTGCTGAGAAAGATTCCCCAATTGCCGTTCAGACATTTTTTAATAACCTCTCAACACACTGGCAAAATTGGACTCCATTATACACAGATGCTGCTCGACTACACGATAAAGGATCCATTGGAGCTGCAGTATGGTTTCCAGCACACAAAATAATTTTGAGTTTAAAATTGCCTCCACTAACTAGCCTCAGTATTTACCGGTATTTATAGAGTCTCACGGTCTGAATAACTCACTTATTTTTACTGACTCCCAAAGCTGTTTACAAGCCATAAATTCAAACCAATTTCGGTCTAAATCTAAATTCCCTATTGTATTAAAAATTAGGGAAGCATTAATGAGATGCCACCTAAAAGGAACAAACGTAGCCCTAGCCTGGATCCCTGGGCATAATGGTATTCCTGGCAACGAAACTGCGGATACTTGTGCTAAACACGTCATTTCTTCTGGCCTCCCGAAGTACTCCAGAGTCTTCTACCAGGACTTATATTCCGTAACGCGCGAGCTTTTATTTAAATTATGGGAAACTCACTGGCTACAGACTAAGAATCGTGTTGGTAAATACTACTTCTAATATTCCATCCAAACCATGGTTTTTCAAGGTGAAAAATCTTAATAAAAAAGTGGTCTCTACAATTTGTAGATTAAGGATAGGCCATGCCACTACCCCTGTTCACTTGGCTAGGTTAAAAATACGTGACAGCCCCACATGTGATTGTGGAACCGAGGATGGTACAGTGGATCATCTTTTCTTTAACTGCCCCAAATTAAACATCTCTCTCTCTGTGACATTTTACCTCCCACTATTCCTCATCCTATAAGCATGAAAGTCCTACTATGTTTATGTGATTACTCAACCCTGAAGCTCTTGGCCAAATTTATTTCGCATAACAAACTAAGATTATAACAAAGCTCCTCGCTTTTCTTGTTTTATGTTTGTGTTGTCCTGATTGTGACGTTTTTCTTTACAGGTAAAAGTGCTTTTTAACCAAAATTCAGATTTTTAACTGTCATTCCCTTACGTGTAATGGCTAATCATTTGACATTGGCGGAGCTGTGCTAAGTAACAACGCAAGCCATCATAAAGGAAGAAGAAGAAGAAGGATAAAATGGATGCCATTCTTGAAAAAAAACCGGCCAAGTGTGAGTCAGACACTTAGCCAATTTAATTACTGGCATACGCAAAGTTATAAATATCTATTTTTTATCTATATCAAAAATAAACAACGTATGATCGTTTTCAAAAACTTATCAAATAATCTAGTAAACAGAGTAAACATTTGAAACATTTTTCCTAGTTAAATAAACTACTTATTTCAAAAAATTCCGTGTTTACAATTCAATGTCAAGATTATGAATGAATATGAATCATTAAGCCTTGAAAAGTACCAGTTTATAGTAGGTACCTACTTACACAACAACAAACATGTCGTGTCGGCTATTACGGTGAGGATAAATTTACGTAAAATAGTTTCTGGTCTGTTTTCTGACGATGAGTAATACTTTTGAGTACTTTTTGAGCCTTTACTAGCACGTGAGATGAATATAACAATATACTGCTGAAACCAAAAGTTAGCATTGCAACAAACTAAAGCATAAAGCGTAGTACTCTTAGTACGAACTAAAATCGAATTCTATTAGTTGAATTCGATCTCGATGCGCGTCAAATGTCAACAAGTTTTGTATGGAAGACTTTTATTCTCATTACGTCCGTTGTGGCTAGGGATGCCAACCCTACTATATAATCAAAAAAATATATAGTCGGCGAAACTACAATATTTTGCTTAAAGAATATTTTTGACAGTAAAAGCTTTCTTAATAATTATTAGAAATTATTACTAAATTATAAGTAAGACAAAGAGCAGCAAAAATATATTTATTTCAAAAATAAAGTAAATAATGTAACCACAGATGAACTTCCTACAGAAATGGCAGTTACCAACAACGACCTGGAACACATATATGACTGGAGTCGGCGACACGGTCTGTTGGTTAACCCGCGCAAAACTCAGGCTATAATTATTGGAAGCCATTAGTACAATGCTAGAATTAATAAAAGCGCTTTGCCACCGATCCTGTTTGCCACTTCAGGACACTGTAAAAAATCTTGGCGTGTTGTTCGACAATAACTTGTCTTGGAGCCACCATGTCGGTGAAGTTAGTAGGAGGGTATTTGGCGCGTATGGCTCGCTGAAACGCCTGAAAAACATGTTGCCGATCAAGACTAAAATTTCTCTTGCGCAGTCCCTTCTTCTTCCGTTGCTTGACTATGCCGATGCGTGTTACTCTGATGTCTCGTCTCGTGTCCTTAGTGTTGGTCTTCTTAATAAACTCGAGCGTCTGCAGAATTTATGCATTCGATTCATTTTCGGTCTACGTAAGTACGACCATATTTCTCATTATCGTTCCCAACTTCAATGGCTACCCATTTCTCGTAGAAGAGACTGTCACATCCTATCACTCCTTTATTCTATCCTCTTTCATTCACACACTCCTCTCTATCTTAAGGAGCGTTTCGCATTTCACTCTTTTAATCCTGTCCGTGATCTTCGGTCTTCTCATAACTTATCCTTAGTTATCCCACCCCACTCCACAAGCTGTGGATCGCTTTGCCTTTGGATATTAAACGTGCACAGACGAGGGAATCCTTTACTATTAAAATTAAGGAATATTTCCTCAAGCTGGACTCTGCCTGATCTTTTTATCTGTTTATTACTATTTATTGTATTTTATAGCTTCCTTAAATACTTACTATATTGTATATTATTATATTTATGTTTATTTATTTATTTTTACAATGCACTAGCCCGCTGTTTCCACTATTCTTATGGTATGGTTTCATTTAGCCAAAGGTTGCCTGGTAGAGATTGCTACCTTAGCAATAAGGCCGCCTTTTGTGTTTTTGTTTCTGTGCTTTATGTTCTCTGTATTGTGTGTAATAGGGCAATAAAGAATATATTCATTCATTCATTCATTCACATAGGTACTATATTTTTTCCATTTCTTTACAAGCTACTATATTTAAAGACGTAACGCTTCGAGAATACTATGCTTGATAGAAAAAAAGTTGGTAACCCTAGCGAAGCAAAATGAATAGGTACTTGGTTTATATTTGGGTGCAGTGCGAACGCAACGCTATCATCGATTAGCACTACTGGATTAGGCACATTGCAGAATCGAAGCGGGATTTGTTTGGTTACGTTTTAAAAGTGAAAGGACTTCACTTAGCATCTACGACGTACGTAACCGAAATTGTAATGATATCTTCGTAGGAACCTAAGTTTTCGTTCATGTTGCGAACAGCGAATTTAAGACAAGGTAACCAAGCAAAACAATACAGGCTACATCCTTACAAAAACATATAAATGTTCAATCGTGTTTATCCTATGAACTTTCATTATTAACATACTAGCAAACCAGTGAACCAAATGTTTACCAAAAAAAAAATGTTATGATTTTATTTTTATTTTTAAGCATTTAACTGCTAGAAGTTTATTTTTTTTTTCTAGTAAACTTTTCTTTAGATTTAAAAAAAATGTATTTAATTAATTGAGAACTTCGGAGATTTTGTGTGGTTTCGTTTGAAATAGAAATCACGTGATTTCTCGAAAACCGGAAGTGCTACGTTACTCACATCCACATTATTATTACATCACATCCGGTTTGTAGTCTTATCAGACTATTCTCAACTTATAACTTAAACATTTTCTTTATATATCTCTTACGGTTTGGCCGCTGAAACAGCACCACGGACGGACGGACGGACGGACTTGTCTAATAGATAAGAGATTATGTGTATGTTTTAATATATGACGACCACCGTAGCAAAGTGGTATATACGCCGGGTTTCAAAGCGTCGCGTACTCAGAGGTACCGGGTTCGAATCCCAGTGGGGGCAAATTTTAGTATGATTACTACAAACATTTGTACCTTAGTCATGGATGTTTATATAATACATATATTTCGAGATAAAATATACTTATGTGTATAAATGTATCAGTATATTTATTCTATCCGTTAGCCTAGCGTCCCATAACACAAACCTTACAGTGCTTACTTTTGGGCTTGGCTTATTGGTGTGAGTTTGGGAAATATTTATTTATTTACAATCGAAGCCTATGAATTTCACTTTATTTGAAAATAATGGGCGAATTACATTTAAATTTTAAGCATTTAACTGCTAGATGTTCCACTAAACAGAAAACACCACTTGATCAAAGTTACAGACGGGATTTCGTAGTTTTTTGTAGTAAAATTTTCTTTAGATTTAAAATAATGGTCACAGTTATTCTACAATTTATTTGTGACATGATATCACAAAATGAGGCGATGATGCCACTGTTCCCTTGGTGGGATTATTTCAGAGTTAATCTAACAAAGCCGCCAGTTACGTTGTGCTATATTAAGCCACAGCAACGTCAAGAATTTGGAACAATTCTTCTGCTTCCGACGTTAAATTTAAGTATGTTATAACTTTTTATACATTATAGGTACGTAAGTTAATGGCAGTTTCAACGGAGAATTTCCCAAGCTTGTAGTAGTAGGTTTGAGGTTGCTGATGTCAATATTACAAACAGGAAATAAGAATTGCCATATGAAATGAGAGTATAATGGGAGATATATTTTGCAAAAGAAGGCTAGCGAAGATCTTTATCTTGATTTTATTTAGGTTTTCATATAATTAAAAGGTCGATGTAAAATCAGATCTCTAGAGAAACCTTATAGTGAAGTTTTCCTTTACAAACATGTCTTTTATGGGATTGCTTAATTTCATGAATGCTCTCTAAGCACTTGAGGGATTATGTTCCGTAATGCTATGTTCATAGCTCTAACACTCGCACCCACCGCCCTCCAAGCAGTTGCACTGACCATTACGCTACCGCGGTCCTAATGGTCGTGTCGAATTCTTTCTAGTATTTCTTAGGAAGCAAGGAAGCGCCATCTCTTATCACTGTAGGTAACATCTTTTTCTTTATCGATAATTGTCTTTTTATAGCTAGATAGGCTAATAACTCTATCCCACCTGATGTTAAGTGATGGTAAAGTCCAAGAGTGAAGATAGCTGGTACAGCAGGATTGAACTGCCACACCAACCATATTGCAGGAAGGAACAAGGACGCGGGCAAAGAATTCCATTTGTGAATAGTATGACCAAGAAATGAGTCATTTTACTTTGTTCGTGTACTTATTGTTGCCACTGTAAGCCGGTGGCGAAATAGACCGGCGCGTGTGGTCAAGTGAAGGAAAAGGAAAGGTGTGACAAGGGAAAATAGCCCCTTACTCAACACTCGCCGTGGTATAGATAGACGATAGAACGCGCTTAATGAAGCTACATCACGGCGTAGTTGAAGAGGCTCGAGGTGTTTAGTTAGCTTCTCATTGCCAATGATGCGGATTGCACGCCGCTGTAACCTATCTAAAGCATCGAGCAAGTACTTGGCGGAGCCATCCCAGAGGTACGAGCAATATTCCACGCAAGACCGCACATAGTTGCTCAGGCGTGAAAAAACGCCGCAACTTGTTCAGGACTCCGAGTTTGCGTGAGGCTGTTTTTATCACACTTTCGATGTAATTCTTTGGATTTAAGTCACAGCGAATCTCCATACCGAGCATGGTGATGTTACTCTGTAACGTCAGTCTTCAACGATGAGGCTCATTTTTGGCTCCATTTGTACGCACGATATACATAATTACCGGATTTGGTCTAAAGAGCAACTCGAGGCAGTTCAAAAGCTCCCTGAAAATTTACTATGTGTGGGCGGTATCAGTAGATTTTTCTTATACAAAGGCGACGATGGCTGCAACATCAATGGAGTAACAAATTACCAATCAATAATCACGCATGCCCAAAATGAAAAAAATGGCATGTGGATTTGAACAGGACAGTGCCACATGCCATACTGCACTCGATACCATGAACCAATTGAGAGGGTTTAGTGAGCACTTAATCTCACATTTTTAGCGCAGTCAATTTGCCGCCTTGTTTGTGCAATTTAAACTCACTATACTATTTTTGTGAGGGTGTGTGAAGTCTCTAAACTATAGCAACACCACAATAGTCGTTAATTGATTAGATACCAATTGAAATGTTGGAAAAGTGCCAATATTAAACTTTCGGCATGAACCACCAGTAGCGTAGCCGTGGGTATGAACCATTAATATTATAAGTCCATGTCGAGGGCAACATCTACATGTTATAAATTTAAATAGTAAAAATGGCAAGCATTGATCTAAATAAACATTATATACACTTTTACAATTTTTTCTGTGCTTTCTTCACTATCACTCTTAAAAAGTCACCACTTAAGTCTATTATTTATTAATGCGCATATAATTTTAACGGAAACGTGAAAGATGGAATTTAGTAATATGACTGTATATGAAAATAAACAGTTAAAATGAAATGATATTCAAACTTAATACAAATTGACATCATCATCATCAGCCTATTAATGTCTCCACTGCTGGGGCACAGGCCTTCCCTATGAATGGAATAGGGAGATTGGGCCATGACCCACCACGCGGGCCTAGTGCGGATTGGTGGGTGCTAACGACTGCATATGCAGCCGGGACCAACGGCTTAACGTGCCTTCCGAAGCACGGAGGAGCTCGAGAAAGTAAATTTTTGGTCACCCATCCAATCACAGACCAATGTACGGGAGGAAATTTACTGCGCGGCAAACTTGTTTACTATTTAAATAAAATGTCGCTTCGCCGCACTCCCCCAAAAAAGTCTATATCGGACTCGAATCTGAGCGAGACTTCTACTGCGGAACGTACTGTTTCGGACCCTAAGAACATTAATACTAATCGCCTTAAAAGAAAGCGGCCTGATGATATAAAAGATATAATGTCCGAGATGAGGAGCCTTTTTGATAACTTTGTCGCCTCTCGGGACTCCAAATTCGCATCACTTCATTCCGCCCTAAGTGACATCAAACAGCAAAACGATTCTTTGACAGTATCTATGGACTTACTCTCCAGCAAATACGACGAGGTGCAACTTCAACTTCAAGACTTTAAAAGAGAAAGAGATGATCACCTATCCTATATAAAGACCTTAGAGTTTAAAATTGAATCGCTGGAAAGAAATGCTTGTGCCGCAAAAATCGAGATACGTAATATTCCAAAGTTGGAAAATGAGTCTAAAGAAGAGATCTCCAAGGTGATTGCTAAGTTGGGAACTGTACTAAATGTTGACATACAAAGATCGGAAATCAAAGATGTTTATCGCGGTTATTCTAAAGCGACTGAAAAGCCAATCATTTGGAACTAACTTCGGTAATAAAAAAAGATGAAGTCCTAAAATCCGTAAAAAAGTTTAATTCTACAAACAAAGATAATAAACTTAATACGGTACACTTTCATTTAGCGGGTTCGAAAAAAACAATATTTGTGTCAGAATGCTTGACCCTAAAAGGCAAGCGACTTTTTTATTTAGCAAAGGACTTTGCTAACACAAATGATTTAAAATTTTGCTGGACTTCCTATGGCAGAATATATTTACGAAAGAAAGAGGATTCTCCTCATTTCAGAGTAGAGAGTGAAACAGATTTTTCTAAAATTAAGCAGAAAATAATGTGACTAGTTTTAACTTATTTTTTGATGAAATATGTTTTAATCTTTTACATACAATTGCTATCACATATCTATTTAAATTGCATGAATATTTTTATAATTATTTCCAAATTACTATATTTTTATATTTTTTTAATTACTCTATACAAACATAACATATTTTTTAAAAATTTATTGCGAAATGGAATTAAATAAATTATGTGTAATATTTTGTATGTGTATGTGTTATAATACTGCAGGGAAAAGTTATTTTTTTTTTCTTCTTTTGTTTTGTTTGATTATATCGGGACGTGGTAAAAGAAAATTCAAAAATTAAATATATAAATATAAGTTCTAACGCAATGAGTTGCATTAGCGACTCCGCATCTTTCATAATGCTATGCATCGAGTGACTGATGAAACAATATCTACCGTCTTGGTTACTTATCGGTACTCCGCCGGTACGAATTGCATGTTTTCTTTTTTTCTTTGTGAAGGGACGGTAGCAAAATAATAATTTTGTCATTCGCTCGTAAACATGCCAGATTGCATTTTTGTATTGTGCTTGTATTAATAACAATAGTTTGCCTACCTATTGTACTAAATTATAGTTTTATAAAGCAGCTGCGCTGTGTCATTTCAATTAAGTTATTAGTTTTAGTTATGTATCTCATTTTAAGTGAACTGTCTGTGTAAGTTCGTATGAGAAATAAATTCTTTAAACCTTAAACCTTATATATACTCGTATGATTCAATCAAACCATTTTTTTTTTAAGAATTTTGTATGTAAAGAACAGGGTTACTTATTAACTTATAACGTGCTTTACATTGATGTATTTTCTCAAAAAGCATTTCACGAAGTGTGATTTAATCACCTTTTGATGACTCGTTTAAAAGTATATACTTTGTAACATTTATAGTAAAAAAAGAACAGTACGCATAGTACCGTATACGCGCCAATCCCCACGTTTGTACTTGCTGCTTAATTGGTATCACCGATAAAAAAGCGGTTGGAACGCGAATGAACGAACTTTTGAAATCTTAAGTACCAATATAATATCTTATTATAATATATATATTCATGCCTAATAAGTCGTTTTTAGTATTTATTGTTATGGATACACATAGGTACTCACCGAAAGACTCACACTTATCAAATTTAAAGTATTTCACATAATGCTGTTCATATTTTGTTTTTATCTATTGCGGCTAAAGTTGTATTGTCTATGTCATTTTTCACAGAATTTCGTAAGTAATTAGAAACTTTAAGAATACTTAACTTACAAATACCTACTTAACAACTAACGGGTTTGGGTAGTTATTAAAAAAAATCTAAAATTCAGTTATACAAACACTTTTTTAATATTTTATCGGGCGGGACAATGGCGTCGATTCTGGCACGATTCTCTAAACTTAAAACTAAAGGACACCCGGCATTTTATGCCAAAGTTGTATACTTTTTCATTTTTTTTATCTGTGTTTCATAATTGGATAACGTAGTCTGGCAATATTTGTCATCAGCAGCTAGCTGTCAATGTCAAATACGTAGGTTTGTCAATATAACCTCTATATGTAGCCGGGGCGTCAAGAGAAATAACGGATAAAAAGGCAATCACAACAGAGAACATTCACAATCACAGTACACGAAAGCGGATGCGAAATGCGAATGATTTTTTTGTTTGTATTTTAGGATTGTCAAATTGACATTTGGTTTTTTATTTAGAAAAAGCAAAGGAATCATGGTTTTTACAGTCACTTGAGTAATATTTTGAAGTAAAATTCTGTCCCTTGAAGATTTAGGGTTTTCATATCAAAATATATTAATCATTATATAACTTCTTTCCACGATTCACTAAAAATAAGGCAAAAGTAGTTTTATGTAGCAAATAATTTTGGCTTTATTTTGAGACCAAATTCAACTGTATACAAGTTTAGCATTTTTTCTATGAAAAGTGCCGGGTCTCCTTTAACATCAATCTCTCCTTTTTATTCTGTACTAGCGGCCGCCCGCGACTTCGTACGCGTGGAGTTAGTTAGAAAAAAAGGTTCACTGCTCGTGCCGCGTGCCCCGTAGGTGATAGCGTGATAATATGTAGCCTATATGTCCCGTGTCGAGCGCGGCAACCGCTACACAAAAATAATCCTTATAGCATGATTCAGTATTCATGTGCGACCGACGGCGCGATGGCTTATTTCATGTATAAGTTTGGTGTTTCTTTACCGATTTCTACGATTCTTTTTTTTATTGAATAGGTAATAATATTAAGTATTTTTAATTGAGGGATGAGTGAGAGTATTATAAACGTAAGAGTAAACAAATATAATCAGAATGCTCCGAACTGCTAAGCTATCAGGAGTTACACGTGTTATTGTGAGTCAACCATAAAAGATAGACATTATGCTGTTGCAGGATATTTTTTAGACAATTTTATGTAGAATATTTCCGTCATACATGATTTCTATGTAACTTTAACCATTAAGGCTGCACACGTGACAGAAGCTTAAAAAATGGAGTAACTTCTCCCGTTTTCCCAACATTTCCCTTCACTACTCTGATTTTATTGATTGTAGCGTGATGAAAAGTATACTATATTCTGCCCAGGAGTATGAAGAATAATTGTACCAAGTTTCGTTAAAATCCGTCTAGAAGTTTTTGTTTCTATAAGCAACATACATACAGACAGACAAAAAATTTACTGATTGCATTTTTGGCATCAGTATCGATCACTAATCACCCCCTGATAGTTATTTTGAAAATATATTTCATGTACAGAATTGACCTCTCTACAGATTTATTATAAGTATAGATAAAGAATAACAAGGATACACTGTTGTCAAATTTAAGTTTAGGTTTAGAGAATCCTGCCATAATCGACTTCATTGTATGTTGGTTACAATATTATGAAAATAAGTAAGAATGTGTTCGCAAATAAGTATATATACTTAAACCAACATCGAACTGAAAACAAAATAAAGCTGCAATTTCTGGAACAAAGAACCCGGATACTGTATTTTTTTTCAATCATTAAAATATCATATAATATCAAATTAGCAAAAACTTATATTTTTAAACTTTAATGGTCACCATCATTATAGTTATTAGCGGGATTGCTACCATGTACCTTGTTTTTTGTGAGTCCCCGATATTTCGGCAATGTGCAAGAGCCATGATCACGGTGTAACTGAAGTTATTGGCAGACATATCGGTCTACCCTCTGACGTAGTCGTTTATTACGCTCGACACCCTCTGACGTAGTCTTTTATTGCGCTCAACCCCGGTGCGAGCGAAATGAGATAGATGAGATTGAGAATACTAAGATGTGAATGTGACACACAATACTTACAGTATCTGGTCGCGAAACGAAACTTTTTGTTTTTGCACATATATCAGGGACTCCCAAAAAACAAGGTACATGTTAGCAATCTCAGTAAAAGTGTTCATTTTCATGAAAGATACCCGAATTTCATATGAGCTGGATTGAAAAAGAGTACCTTTAATAGCTGAAGCTAGGCTCAGCAAACTCTTCGAAATAAATATATGGACTTATTGAGGGCAGATGTCATAGAATTTTAGAATCGTCGTAGGCACTGCATTCTGCCTTTGAGTCAGTGAAGCAAAATCGCGGCTGTAGTACTACTGGCAAAAATCTTTTAAATCTCATTGTAGCGCCAGACTCTCTTTCAAAAAATAATATAAAAATGCCGAACAAGAAAACCACTTGTACAATTCATCATGGTGGTACTAATTAAAGACAAAACTCTTGTATTGTAAGGTACGCTACAGTTGTTGCTAAAATTACACTGTACGTTTCCAAAATGAAAAGAAAATTTTAGTATTTTAATCGGCGTTGTCATCTATCACACTTTGCAACTTACATAGTTTTTAAGCACTAGTGTAGAACACCAGACGTCCAAGTTACCTAATAGTTATATTTTGCTAGCGTTCAAAACGCGGCGTCGCAACCGCCACTCTGTGCGGTCCAGTGGATTCACATTGCGACACAGCGTACCGCTCACTCGCCATTCAACCGCCAAACCAGTGTGGAGCCAACCGTCTGAACGGAACGCGATATTACGACATTCACTTGTGATTATTTACTTCGCTCGGCGGATTTAGAAAAATGGCAATGTCCCTGTTTGTGCCCGTTCTCCTTCTCGCTGCCTACGTACAATATGGTAAGTGTTTTTCATAGTTTATTTATTTGTTTACCACTTTTAAACAAAATGTTTGCGTAATAACAGTTTACGTATCGTAAATTTTACTTATTCGCTTATATCATTGCATCGCTGGCAGTAAACAATAACATTAAAATAGGTATTTTGAAACTGTTTATCTTAGTTATAATACCAAAATGATTACTTATGTGTAATTCCTTAATGTTAGTAAACTCGTTGATGAACTAATGACGCCCTTTAAAGTAGTTGTTCTTGACACCAATAATTTACTTGAGTACACTCAAGTGATACATCACTAGTAACTTTTCAAAGCAGCTTACGATAAAAATACCAAATTGTAATGAAAAGAATGCTAATGAATCTACGTTAGTGAATATAAAATAACTTGAAATCGAAATGTTTTATTTATATGTTATCGTTAGCAATATTATTTACTGTTGAAAAATTATTAAAACTTTCGTTTCATTAAATAGTTTTTTTTTTAATAATCAAAGTTCATTCAAAGTGTTAAAAAAAATATAAGTATGGATGAAGGTACAAACATTGACTTTTTTTTCAACACTGAACTTAGCGCACTCTACTGGTGCATTTGAAAACTAATTCACGTTCCAATTATGCATCAGCATAATTTGGCATTGTGCGCCCCACTGAGTCGCATTATGCTCTGTAATTGGAAAACAACCTTAGATACTTGGGCCCAAACCTATCCTAATTTTATTAATAAAACGACTAAATCACTGGAATCCGTTTTCTATAAATTTAATAGGTTAAAAACTATTTCGATTTGCAAAAATTTATGCGATCTAATCACATACGAAATACATTCTAATTAGATTTTTTAAAATGTTTGCAACTCTTTGTTGATACGTTATCTAAGAAGCCTCCACTTGGAACTAAATGAAACCAGCATAACCTGTTTAAGATACGAACATAGCTCCAGAGGGCACAGGTTCATTTGTAAAAAACAAACACGCTAAGCAAATCTGTTCGCAAACTTTTTCATATACAAAGTTTTTATTTGCAAACTTTTTTCTTTAAAAGTTTCCTCCTTTAGTTTTGTTTTTACTTCTGTACTGACAAATAGTTGCAATAATTAATAATTTTAAAGTAATATAATATCGTTGTAGCCGAGTTGCACGGTTAACTAATCTGTCAAGTTGTTGTCATTGATTTGACATCTGATCGTTCGTATTAAGATTTAAAAAATAAAACTAATAGCTGTGGAGTAGAGTTACAGGTGGTCTAAAATCCACAATACTGCATTACAACAAACCAAAAACTAAACGACAGAATTACCAGTGATATTACAATATTATAACAGATAAGGTTCTTAGAATCTTGTAGTTTTACCGTCTTCACTTGGAAAAAGCTAAGTTTTACATATTTTATAAAAAAAAATAATAATAAATAAATAGATAATTTGTTTTTATATTCAATTTAAGTAGCTAAAGCTCTTATGTATGCCATTGTTAAACAAGGTGTGAAATTAACGTCGTTCAAACTTACATCAAATTTTATAAGTTGACAGTGATTATGGTCAAAACTTCTCATTTATTTTTTGTTAATCATTCTACATAATGTTAGATTTTCAATAGATGGTTGTTTCTGGATCCCACGCTGAATCACAAACAGAATTAACCGCATTGCTAAATCACATGACATTTTTTTTTTATATTGGGAGTAATAGGTCACCTCACATTTGTTTCTTATAAAAAATCACATACATTTTCAGTCCGACTGAGCATGTAATAAGCAGGGTTAATTGACTGCAAATTCTTGTTTTTCAAATCAAATGATTTGATGAATACGGAAATCTCATTTCAGCAACCAAATCGATTATAAACAAATCATTGTCTTTAAATTAATCAAGATTAGTAACGATACTCATAAAGTGCTTTTTTATATACCTATACATTATTGTAATTAACTCAATAACTTAGTTGTTTCTTAGGTTTTTACGCACATCACTCATTAAATAAAATAAGTTTCAACGGGATGGGTGCGCTGATTTTATTTATTTATTGACGGTTTTGCATCCTTTGCAGGAATGCGTCTTCGAAATAATGTTTTTTTTTTTATTTACTTTGTTGAGCTACCTTAGGTTAGCTAACTTTGGTAAGTATCAAACGTATTTTTAACTCCAGTCAATTAAATTACAACAATAGGTAGAACTCTGCTTTTTCTTTCAAAGACAATGTATTATAATAAGAACGTAAGAACCATATTATGGAATAAATATTTGAAAAGAATAACTTTTTTAATTCTTTTCTGAAATCTCTCTGAAATTAGATTTCAAATCTATTGGATAATCTTGTTAGTTTGGATAAATGTAAAACGAAATTGCACATTTAAAAAAACATTGCTCTATTATGTCAGATAAAATGTTTGATTTCAATTATCGTTGTGTATAAAAAACAATAAGAAAAACTATTACTTGTTTACACATAAATAGTGTACTTATACTTTTCACTTCTTTCAAAATAATGTAGACAATTTAAGATTATGTATGGAAAAATCTTCTTCGTTTTTACCCAACCATAAGCAAATACCCAATCTTACAAAAATAATTAATTTTTTTAAAGGAAAGTGATTCACTTATAGCTATCGCTATACGATAAAGTAAGGGGTTTGGGGGTGGGTCAAATTATGATAATGGCCTTACTTTAAATCAACTTGAACTGTAATACCTGCTTAAGTAGTTAGTATACAGGGCGCCCCACGGGTTTCTCACACAGAGGGAAAGTATGTTAAATATTGAAGATAGGATATTTTACTGAAAGAAGACATCATTTTAAATTTAATAATAACTAGAACTGCATTCACAGTTTTTTTTAAATCGCCTGCTACAACTGGGATTCAAAAACGTGAAATTAAAAAAAACGTTGTGACATAACTATAATAGTTAGACGTATAGTATCTCGGACTTTTTTGTAGATATTGGTATCCTCTATAAAACTTTAGTACATCACTTTGCTCTATTATCAATGACTTCCGCAGCGTACGCGATATAAGGCTATTTTTTGGTATATTTTACACACGTTGGGTTACATTATCGAAGTTTTCATACGGAACCCTAACTTTTTTGAAAATACACTATAGCCTATATTAATCAGTGATAATGTAGTATTCACATGTTGAAAGAATTTTTAAAATCGGTCTAATACTTTTTAGCCAATTCGTTACAAACATACTTACATACAAACTTTTCCCCTTTATAATATTAGTATAGATTTAGATACTTCGCGCGTTCATCAATGCGCCTTCGACTTCCCACATAAACGTTGCGTAAAAAGTACACAAAGTACCTAGCTACACTTTCGCTCGAAAGTTATCGCAGACGCAGAGGTTGTTTGACACACTTTTTTAGCCCTTTTCTATTATACGTTCTACTTTTAAAGAACCTTAAGTTATGGTGTGTAAAAGCTATTATCGAATGTTATAGTTCAAATTTATTCATGGGCGAGCGGTGAAGGGACAGGGGGACAGCTTTCCACTGTGACGTGCGCATTCCACGATATAATAAATGTTGATTCGACATCCAACATTCAAAATTGAAATTTCTTTGAAAGTTCTATTTTTGAAATAGTTTTGTTTTTTATTATTAGTTTTAAAACAAAACACAATATTAATATCAGTGTCGTTTAGTAGGTTTTTAGTTTCTGTACGAGATACCTATTACTTATATTACTTACAATTTAGAATTGGAATTGTTCATTGGGTTAAAAAAAATAAAGTAGGTATGTCTTTTTAATAATAATTAAAATTATATAACAATATCACCATTACATATAATTAAAAAAAAATTATCTTAAAATTAATGTTTCTGTGTATTTTTACACAACATGACCAAACGATAACCTCTTTTAATTTACCTTGAAGAAATAATGCAAAAAATACAGAAAACGATAAGTGACAATTTGCAGGCATTATCTCTATAGTAGACTACGACTTACTCACTTGTATAATTCAAACTATCAAAAGCATTTTATGAGATACAACATTAAACCGTTTTGAATGACACACGAAATTCAAGTACCTATTAGGTACCTGTACATATTTACCTAATCGCAGTTTGTACGTAATCCTCGGTAAACTTGACAACCAGACTCTAATTGAAAGCCTTTTTATAGGCTTCGGGTCAACAAGAAACCTTATTTTTCTATCGTAACATTCAAATATTTTAGAAGAACTCGCCTGTGGAACTCTAATGAAAGTGATAAAACTTTATTCCGCAGTGTAGTGATCTCTAATCCCCTTTGTTAATAATCAAGGAATAAGCTTTGACTAGTAACGCCGTGTTTTGTTCACATCCCTGTCATTCAATGAACAGAGACAAAACATGCATATTCTTCGTTGATTAATAAGAGTGTAAGGGTTTACCATATGCGTACAAAAATGGTCATTTGAGTACCGTTGCAGCTAAACTATTAACAACATAAGAAGACACTTTTAAACGTTCCTAGGGATTGTAAGGGTTCGCAGCTACAAAGTAAACGCAAATACAAGGGCGGAAGCTATTTTAGATTAAATACCACAACATTAAAGTAGTTAAACCCAACATTACATGTGTTTTGATGCTATTGAATTTACGTGTTTCACGCAGTACGTGACGTCCGGTTGTGTCATGGTTTTATGGATGCCAACAAACACCATGGTGGTAAATTAGATTTTTACTTGTGGCATAAATAAACGCCTGGCGTTTTGCCGAAAATTGTGTTCGATTTAAAAATCTGTGTACATCCAGCAATAAAATTGTACACAGCATGTCGAATCTGTAATAAGAAGAATACAATCTCACTTTCGATCTTATTTATTTGGATTATTAAAGTAAAACTTCTGTTACATCACCACAGTTTTTTCGTATATCCTTAGCATGTACGACGGCCTCCGTGGCCGAGTGGTTTGTACACCGGATTTCATGGTGTCGCCGACTCGAGAAGTCTCGGTTTCGAATCCTGGTGGGGGCAGATGTTTGTGTGATGAATACGAGCATTTGTATTTCAGTCATCTATATAAATATACTTATATATGTACTATATATGTATTCTATCCGTTACCCTATTATCCCATAACACAAACCTTACAGTACTTACTTTGGGGCTAGGCTAATTAGTGTGTGTTGGAAATATTTATATTTATAATTTATTTATGTGTCGTATTACATTCCAACCTTAATCATCAGGTGGTTTAGTGGTAGAAAGCTCGCCAGCTACGCGGGCGGCCCGGGTGCGATTCCCAACTATTGAAGGACTTAAATATTGATAATTTTAAAGTTTAAATTGCGTCGTGGTTTCTTAAAGCCACATCTTTTTTTGCCAACTATCAAATATCTATTATGTAGACAGGTGATTTTGCTGTGTAACGGAGTAATGGGAATGCATTACGCCATCACACAGCAAAATCACCTGGTTGGGTTTATCTAATGTCTAAAATATAAGCTGTCGAAGTGAGATTTTATTTTAAAGAATCGCAGTAATGTTTTGATGCATGGCGAATTTATTAAAGTCATTTTCTGCGGGTTTCAAATGCGTTATATTTTATTATTTCGACCATTCATAAAAGTAACTTAAATAAGTTAACTCGAACTCGAAAGAAATTATTTTTTCATCATATTACATACCTACTAATAATATGTCCTGGACATTATCAGTTAAGGGTTACAAATATATTTTAAAAACTTGAATCGAAAGTAATAACAATAGTTTTTTACTTAACTAACCTTATCAATTACTATCATAATTTTATTCCCAATTTGGACAAAGATATCGGCGGGCCCGCATTATCGCTTTGAACCCAATAAAAAACCATGACCCCTATAGGAATCGTTGACCAACACCATTGTATCATAATGATGGCAAATCACACCATTCATTCCTTTAATAGGCACTATTCATGATAGGTTTTATTGATTGTATTTCTTTGTAAGATAATATTTTTTGAGAGAAAAAACAAAATGTCCCAGATTACTTAGCCATTTTAACTATATAAATTCAATAATAATAATATGTATACCTATACCCTATACTATACGTAGATGTTTTAAAAATCTGTCTTAAACCGTTTATGTGAATGCTTGACAAACATACTCAAATTTGCAACGTTACCACTTCAAATTTGGATTATGTAGATTTTAACTAAATAGCTTATGAGTTACTTAGTACTTATTTGTTGGTGCAGAGTGCAAATCAACAAATTTTTATTCGCATCCTGTTATACTCTAAAATAAAAGGCTTGACTATAAGAAATCTAATAAAATCAACGTTTAATTTAAGTCAAACTGAATCGATCCCCTTCGGCAAAATGAAAAATAACAATAACTCCAGACTCTAATTGAAAATGATGTCCAGCGATACGAAGGGGATCTTAAATAACGGAAGGGAACAAATTGCTCTTTTCAACGCACCCATAATATATGATTAATGAGATACACATTGTAGAAGCAAAGGAGATTTGATATAAAACTTTTAGTCAGTAATTGTGTGATAAGTAAAACTATTAACTCAAAATACAGCATTGAAAATTTCTATGTGAACCTCGTAAAAATTTACGTAGCAAAAACTACATAGGCATTGTTGTATGTCACAAACGTTTCCTTAATAATTGCAAGCCGGTTGCGCACGCAACTAACAAATAAGTGCTCGTGTATGTTACAGGGACACAAGTACAATAAATTCATAATTATGCTGTATAAGAATAAAACCTCTTTCATACAGAAAAAATCTTGTAAACCATACAGCGGATTTAGATGGAATATTCGTCATCAATTGGGCCTTGTTGTTTGATACATGGGTAGTTAAATGTGACTATAATTAAAACACTATAGGAAAAGTAAGCATTTGTCGAAATCTGATACATTTTACTACGTATTTGACGTGACATTGACCAAAGTCAAACTATGTATTAAACAACGGAGCCTTAGAGATGTTTTCGTGGAAGGTTTAAATTGTATGAATACAAACCCGAAAACAAAACCTGCACCCTGGGTTATACGTGCCTACTGAGTATTTCCATGAACCTTTACCCTACTGTGATAAAAATTCAATTGTTTTATTTTCTAAAACAAAAACCATATCTGGAGTTCTAAATAAACATACATACTCTCAAAAATTTGTAAAATTAAATTTTTAGCCATTTTTTTTTAAATTAGGTGGGAAATTACATAATCGTTAAAAGAAATTATTAATTTTAGACCAAATCTCATGTTGATTTCCTGTGTTTTCTTATCTGGAATGTTTTTTAATAAAGCAATGTTGATTAGAACATTTTTTATTTTACGATAAAACTTGAAAAACCATAGTGTCACACCGGTTACAAATGCCTATCGTACCCGTTGCATTTTCAAAAAAAAAGTACATTTTACATGTTTGTACATTTTGGAATAACGTACCTAGTTATTTCAGATGACTATTCAAGTTTCACATAAAAGACTCTTACTGTATACTTTCATCGAAAATTTTACAGGTGTGTAACTGAAAGTCAACTTGGTCGCATTTGGCAATTTTCTAAGGTCACACCCGTTACGCGATTCATGACGTTGTATAAGTTTTATAGTACAAGTTTTTATACAGATCTTGTTTGAGTTAAATATCTAATTTTTCATTCTTTCATATTTTTATTTATAAACCTTATTTGATATATCTGAACAAACACTTTATTATCTTGCAAAAAACGCAGTGTCAGTGTCACAGCTGTTACAATGGAAATACCATATTGCATCAAATCTTAATTGGATTTCTGGTTTTAATTTATTAACACAAGCAAAAATAATTAAAGTTTTTTTTCTTCAAAATTTGTTTTTTATATAAGTATAAAACGCGCATACTTACCGGTTTTTGCTTCGTAGTTATTTTTAGAGGTTCTTTCTGCACCAACAACAGCAACACATTTATCTAACAATAAATTAATTAGCTACAATAAAATAGAACTTCCAATATCATTCATTGTAAACTAAGCAAACAGAACGTGCCTGAAGTGATTACTTATTACATTCAATTATTAATTGGGTTATTTTGAAATGCAAAAAGGTAATAGCACCTTGGTTAATAACTCTTCTACAATTGTTAGCACAATAATCTGACGTAGCACGAACCAGAAAAAGTTTTTATTAACTTCTGATTCACTTTTGTTTTTCTTTTTACTGATGTGTTATTTATAAATGCGATCTTTTTAAATTATACTGCAGACTAGGGACTTGGACACATTTTTTTCTAAATCCATTATGTTCAAGTATTTATCCACGAATTTATTGGGAAGTTGTGATGTGAGGTGTAGGTATGTGTTCAATGAACAATAGCTCACTGTTTGTATAGTACGAGCGTCCGTGATTAATGGATCATGTGGGTACGTACATTCTCTATAGGTTTGAGGTCACACTTGAGTAGCAACATTGACTCACTTCTGCAGTACTACTTAATAAAAAAAACACAAGGAAAACTCTTTGCTGGAATTCAAATTGCCTATCGTCTTTTGCATTACAAATTGATTACATCTTAATATGTACTAGACGGGATACAACCATTATTTCAATAAGCATCAAATAAAATCGCGAAGGAGTCCAATAATTTGTTCCTAAACAAGTCATATTTATTTAGAAGCAAATCGAGTACCTACCTGTCTATGTAAAAACTGGATAGTGAAAAGATCTAAAATATTTGGGATTTATTTTCTTGTTTTATTTATTAGGACCTGGGTAATCAGAAAGGCGTATGTTCAATTGTTCACTCCAAAGCTACTGAACTGATTTAGTTGAATTTTGGTATGGATGGACTTTGGAAAAAGACTATTTGTTGCGAAAATCTAATTAGAAGGGAGTGAAACGTTTGTATTGAAAACTTATACCTTTACTCAGTCGTTGTCGCAGGGTAAACAAGTATTATATAAGAATTTCATTACAGAGCAGCTACAAAAAGGCCTATATAAAAAAAGTAGATGAGTACATTTTCAACCGCGTAGCTATGACATCATACCTCGTTCGTTCGGTTTACGTCCTTGTTTGTTTGTTTTAAGATTGAGCGAAGGTACCACACATATGGTACAAAACGGTTTGGTCAAAATATTCGTGTTTCTTTAAATGATTACAACCATCTTAAAGTCTTTAAGGGTAAAAAACTGGACTATAAATTAAATAAAATTAAAAGTGCATTAAATATTATACATTCTTATATAATTAAAAACGCGAGATATTATATGTTGTAAATAGGGTACAGTATAGGTAGTAATAATAAAATCCATCTCGTTAAAAACTCCATAAACATACTGATAACCCAAACAAATGTATTTGTTTCGTGGTTGGCGCTGTCGTCCTATTTTTATCTCGCATCAATGAATGGAACTCTCATTTGAAATGCCTAATAAATAGCTACTCTCAGAGGTGTCACTCAAATTTAATACTATTTTAAATATATATATATATTTATGTGAAAGTGTTTTCTTTATTAATGTCAACAAAAGGTAAAACAACTAATATTTCATTGAGTTCGCCTGTGCGGGGCACGGTCCCCAGAAGACTTTTAAATATAATATCATCATTCCGTTGCTATCGCAATGAAAGTGGCCATCATTATTTCTATTGAATTTTAACATTGTTTGTGATCGCGGTTACAGAATATTAATCTTTCACTTAGCCCTGGAATGTTAGTATCAAAAAATTCGATACAACAATACTATCATCGATTAAACAGTTTTCTCTTACGACTAAAATGCCAAATGCCATGCGCATAAGTAATTTAAAACACGCTGCGACATGACTACTGATGAATCGCGATGGTGCAGATTCTATAAAGATCATTATATAACGCAGTTGTGCTTTCTTTTTATTACGCAATTTATAGTTCGAGATATTAAGTTTTCGAGTTAGGTACACAGCTATAACAATGTCAATTAACTTTCACATTCGTGTAACAATATCTGATATATTTTAAGCATATAACTGTTAGATCAGACTTCCACCGTCCGCTATCCGTGCGAAATATCTGTCTGGACCGAGTAGAATTTGGCTAGTAAAATTATCTTTGGATTTAAAAATATTTCAGTTATATTATATTCACCTTCTTATCGGATCAGACATGACCTCTTATCTCCTTTTATAATAAAGTTTTCTTTAAAGTAGCTCAAAAAGAGGCTGCAACTTAACATGTCATTGTTTGTTCGCATCTCCCTATAGTTAAACCGCTTAACTGAGTCCTCGTCTGCGGGGTACAGGGTGTGGGGGAGGACGAGAACGGGGACCGTGAGAGGTGCGGGCGGCGGGCACTTGTAGTTTTGTATAGTTAGTTGTCAAGCGTTTCAGTTGACCAGTAAAATTATGCTGCTGAGCCTGCGTAATAATAGATATAAGGAGGTTTTGAGGACATGTAACTTAAATGAAAAATAACACGTAATCTATAGTATATATAAAAATCAATTGCTGTTCGTTAGTCTCGCTAAAACTCGAGAACGGCTGAACGGATTTATCTTATCTTGGTCTTGAAATGTTCGTGGAGGTCTAGGGAAGGATTAAAAAGGTGAAAAAAATAATTATATAAAGAAATTCATTGTGTATAATACAAGCCTAAGATCGAAAACTATAGTCTACCTAAACTACAGCTGTACACCGAAGCAAAACGAGGGCGGGCCACTAGTCTATTTATTTGAAAATCGATTGCTGTTCGTTAGTCTCGCTAAAACTCGAGAACGGCAGAACGGAATTATCTTATCTTGGTCTTGAAACTTTCGTGGAGGTATAGGGAAGGTTTTAATGGTGAAAAAAATAATTATATAAATAAATCCATTGTGTATAATACAAGCCTGAGAACAAAAACTATAGTCTACCTACACTACAGCTCTACACCGAAGCGAAGCGAGGCCACTAGTACGTAATAAAAATGTCCAGACACTTCAAAAGTCGATCCTTAGGGATCAAACTACCCAATGCACGACTTTACATAATTGACGCCATCGTTAAAATAGGTTAATTTGCCAGATGTCATTTGCTTATAGCAAAAGTTGATTTGATCCCTTGACACTTATGATGTTTATTAAATGTTCTTCGCCATTTCATTATTATGTTTCTTGGCATATTTTCATGACAATATCTTTAGTTTTGTCATCGTCTTCTTTTTCTTTTATGAGCGAGTAAATTCCAAAAATAGGTGGGTTAAATACTGTATTGCTCCTTTTTCTGAAAGTTTATGTTTTTTTTTGCTTTTACATTATACAAATGGGTTTACATTATGTATCATGAATGCTAAGTACTGCCCACCATAATTACATCACCATTCTTAAAACGTGAGTCGTGCTATTGCAGACCGTGTTTGACCATTCATTCTCTCTTTAGGAGTGATTAGATTAATGTACGACTTGTACGTTAAATTTAATTATGTTTCTAAGCATGCCTATTTGTTATATAATCTTCGAAAATATTCTTTAAAAATCTACTTCCTAGTTTTCTTTTTCCTAAGACGCATAAGGAGCATATGACAGATACAGTTTGCGTACATATGCAAACTGTATCTGTCAAGAAAATTATGTACTTAGTTTTGTATTATTAAACAAAATATCATTTTAGTATAATTTCGATGAACTTGTTGTTTTATATTTTTTGCAACGAGTATGTCTATTTAAATTTTTTTGTAAACTCAGAACACACTCTCTGTATTTTTATGTTCTGTAGTTGTAAGCATAACTATGTGGTAAGCGTCTCTATGTCTACGGAACGGGAGCATTGTCTGCTATTTGGCCAGTTGACAGCATTTGCCAGCACCTTAACGAAATAATAAATATGTTTTATAGACAAGATCCATATTTTTATCAATTCCATGAAGATAAAGAGAGGTAGGGCATAGCGGATGCGTCCGTCTGGGGAAGCAACCTCCACCTTAGAGAAGATCACAGTAAAATAACACTACCTTTTGGAGGTGTTGTGAATGATATTGTTGGTATCGCAAGCGTCTCCTGTCTATGGTGGCCTCTTATCATCAGGTGGCGGGCCATGCGCTTGTTTGCCACTCTTATAACATAAAAAAGAAGAGCAAATCAAGCATTTGGTCAATTGTATTTATGCAGTAATATTTGTCAAGTTCTTCTTGTTTCTTCCTTAATGGCTCAGCTGTGCTTTCCGCACAATTCTGTCAATTCCACGTAGATAGGCACTACAAGACAGGGATTATTAATAAAATGAATTTTTAAAAAGGAGTTCTAAATACAGTTTGAAATGTTTGCAAAGTGAATGAACTTTTAGACTAAACATATTTGCGAAAGGTATCACGTTCACAAACTATTGGCGTATTATCATAATGATTGCCGTTAACCGGTCTTACCGACACACCCAGTCCGGTCAACTTTGTAAATCAAAGCGAAAGCAATGCGAACGCGCCGGTTTTCATTTTTACTCTACCATCTAAAGTATATGATAAAAATCTTTAACTAAAGAAAACTATACTAGAAAAAAATCCACGCGGACCAGGCAGCAGACGGCACTGGAACCCAAAATATTTTATAGTTTAGTTTTCTTTAGATTTAAACATATAGCAGTTACGTGCTTAAATATATTTTTTTTAACTATTAATAAATCAATGAAATGGAAGAAAAATTTAAAGAGATTTTTAACACCAATGCGGAAAACAAAGTGTCTAGATCTTAGTTATCAAATCAATGGACAATATTAAATTTCATTTACTTGATTTTATAGAAAAAGCATTTTTAATAGTCGAAAAAGGGTAATAAGTGTGTGATAACAAAATTTAGCAAAGACCTAAGATACTGTAGCTATTTTGACTCAGTTTTCTTAACATTAAACCCAATGATTTTACATAAGAGCAGATATGTCATAAGCGCGCACGCTGCGAAGACTCGAAAACGGGCCAAATGGAGCGTCTTGGCGATTATTGGTGTAGAATGTTACTCTATGCACAAGAAAAAAGCCGCCCTAAAGCACTATAAACTAAAACAAATGAACAAACGTCATGAAATTAGCTAAGTATCACACCGTCCTTAGTTCGTTCTAATTCTTAATTCAAATTTTAAATTGAGTTGACATTAAATTATTGACCTGGCTTGATCCTTGCTTGACCCCAGCTAACGATATTACAGGGCGCAGTAGCTACTCATAGTTACACGACGTAATTTCAACGTCATTGAAATTTTTACCTATTTGCGGGCTACATTAACGTCCTTAGCACAAAATATGGGGTCAGGTGTGTAAGCCCTCACCTTACATATATTCTAGATTTACGATGTGTGTTCAAGTTTAGATACTTACTTCTAAAGTATAGAATGACAGGTGTATCATCTATTTACAAGTCGAATATTTTCACGTAGTCGTTGACCCAGTGGCCTCGATAAATGACAATAAAGTTTGCTCATCTAACTATAATACCAACGTCGGCAGGCATAGTGCACCATTATCGTTTTAATGAGGTCAAGTATAGACGATCTATTTCGATGGCGTAGTCGCAACTACAGAAGACAGAAAGAGGTTAGAAGGGAGATCAAAGACTATTTGTTCGGGAACCAATGTCGCTGGCTCGCTTCCACTAAACTTCTGCCTAATAGATAATAGTCAATCAAATGATACGACGACAAATAATCGAACCAATCAGCGCTCACACCCTAGAGCAACGACGCAATCAGAACCAAGTTTTGGTCAAGTTATGAGCATTTGCTCTCACATAACTATGGCGCGCCTGCCCCGCCCACAAGGCTCTTCTAACCTCTCCGTGTTCTGTGGTCGCAACGGAGAATAAAATAGCGCAGTAATTCGACCTTTTTTATTTAAAAAAAAATATATCTCGTATTTTTATAAGAAAGATTTCTGGTGAATTCACGCCACTGTTGCATGAGGTCTTTTGTACAGAAGCTTTACGCGAATTCAACCATTGAGTAATTTAAATACTATGAGGACCTTTTGTTAACTTTTCGCTGTCGTGCTGCCAACTAGCACTTTGTTATTTAAGCAACTCGTTATTTTTACCTTTTTTTAACAATATTGACTAAATACATTTGTAAGCAGCATAATTTTTCAGTAGATACTTATGAAAACGTCATCTTTTAGTTCATTTTAAATTCCTAGTTATAAATTGAAACATAAAAACACTCAATTAAGTATTTCTATTTTTATCAGCAATCGTAAGTGTTGGTCACGGTAGGTTGTTATAAATAATCTTGAGGACGTTCCTCGTGATATTTATTAAACAAAGTGAAGGACTTAGTCATTCTTTTTATCATGTTATTTAATAAACACGTTCCAACTTAAATGCTATGTAGTGGTAATAAACGCCCTTTAATTCCTTAACACATTAGGTAAGTAGGTACTACTAATTTTTACCGTCCTGTAGTCCTGACAAGGAACCCTTATAATTCTGTCATGTCCGTCTGTCCATCCCTGGTTTTGCTTTGAGACTATTAGCACTAGAGAACTGTAATTTTGTGGAAATATGTATATCGATCACGCCGACAAAATAGTAGAATAAATTTTTGAAAAAAAAATTTTTAGGGTAGCTCCCCTACATGTAATCTGGGGATGTTTTTTTATCATCTACCCCATCGTGTGGGATATCGTTGAATAGGTGAAAATAAAGACTCCCGCTCAAATATATTGTGGCAAGTGCAGGCATCTACGGAACCCTATACTGCGTGTGGCACGACACGCACTTGACCGTTTTTTTTTAACATTGACGAAAGAATTTAACCTGTTTTTTCTTGAAACAAGAATCATACCTATTCTTTAGCTATTGTTTATCATCTTAAATGTGTGCCAAGATATGATAAGTAAACTAGGTAGTTATGGATTTATAATACAAAACAAACAAGGAGACAAAGTGATCTTTTTCTATTATTGCATTAAACTGATTTTTATTTCTTCATATTTTTTACGAGCATAAACTCAACTCGGTCAAGGTATCGATCAGGGCGGAAAAGATCTAGTTTTGTCACTAATCAAACTAAAAATGAATATTTTCACATGCAAAAAGAGGTCGGTAACTAAACGCAACCACAAGTCTAGTTCAGAAAACTCTCCTATTTAACACAAATGACATTGACCTATATCCAGTTTGATTTTAGGTTCTATCTATCTATACAACGATATCAAATTAATATCATTGTATCTATATCTTCGCGTCGAGTCCCGGGTAAAGTAGTCACAGGTTCTAGATTGAGAAGATTTGACAGTTACTGGAAATTCGATTTGTTTGTTGACTGTAAAAAAGTAACAAACATCACCGTCAGCTGATTCGCTCTGAGGAAAATGGTATCTAAAAAAATAATAATTACAAGAAAAACTGGAATAACGAAAAAAAACGTTATAGAGTTGATATAAATAAAAAGTGAGTACATTATGTGCCCTTCCATTGTCAATGTGCAGCGGACGATGGACTTAACATAGGGTTATCGCATTGTACGAAAATTCCAATTGCAATAAATAGAAAAACAAAAACGAAACATACGAAAACATTTTATCCTTCAAGTACCTTTAAAAGTTCTGACTTCTGATATCCTTGAACTAATTTTGTTTCCCATTGGATTAATTTTATAATTATTAGATTAATCTTAAACCTGGACGGTGTGGATTTTTTCTAGTATAAATTTTATTTAGATTTATGAATCTAGCAGTTAAATGCTTAAAAATATAATAACCTACAAAACATCATTATATATGTACGTATGCCTACAAAAAATAAGTGATTTTGAAGAATTTTTTAAAACTGTCAGAAGACAACCCTATAAGAAACGCTTACGCAGGGCCTTGCAATAGAGCTATTGAATTTTTTAGTCAAATCTTCATCGAAGGTCGCTTACAAAGCGAAACCTTTATAGTGGTAAATAGTTATTGAAATGCATTCGTCAAGAGGAATAAAAACCGGAGCCAGAGAAATCAGTCATGCAATGCGAAAGAAAAGAATGAGCCGGGTGAACTTTTAAGTAGTTCAGAACATGATATTTTATAGCGAACTATAATAATCTATTAAATGAATTTAAGAAAGATAGTTAAGGCACTCGAATTGGAGTGCCCGAACTGGGCAAGTAACACAGTAAAATAACTACATCTTCTGTTGTTGCAAGCTTTCTGTTGATTGGGGTATTTTCACTAGTCAAAAATAATAAGCTAATAGAAGCGATAACGAGAAATAATTTTACAGCTTTAACGAAAAAAGTACAGATTGGGACCAACGGCTTCACAATTCACATGCCTAGCCAATATATATAACGTTTTTGGTCATCAAAACAAAAAAAAATAGCTCAACAAAACTGTTCTATATGATGTGATAGGTATATTTTATAAATAGTTTATACATCTCATCTCTAGGTAATTGATCTCATTATTATGTACTTGTAAATCATAGACACAATTGCAACAACCGAGGTTAGAAACAATCATGGGAGTGACACAAACGACGCGGTGGAAAATCATTGTTACTGCGCAATTTCTGCTTCCATTTGTGAGGTATCTACACAAGTGGAATCATCTGCATACAATGAATTGATTATAAAATCGTCAGATAAAACCTTAATGCGAGTCGAGTGCTTATTTACGTTTCTGTAACAATATACCCAGGTATTGTAATTTTTATTTAGAAGAGGGACTTTACTAGATTTTTAGGTAAACATTGGTTTCGGTAAAGCTAACCACGATAAGTTACCTTAAGCACTATTTAATAGGTAGGATTGTAGCAATTTACATTAATATTACTTTATATCTTTTGCGTTAGCGGCAGACTGAAATATTACCTGCTGTCATATTATATTTATCGTCGGATCTATAGGGATCCATGTCCAATGTTATTTATTATTTGAACAGATTAGCAGCTGATGCTTCCTGAGTTTTCTTTCGCTGCCAAGCTAGCATGGTAGTCTTACTTTATCATTTTTGTACTGATTATTAAAGTAGAGTTACTCGAATTATGATAAATCAAGGTTTGCCAACCTCATAAAATATTAAAGCAGCACTTTCAAAAATTTAGACAACCTACTTCTGTTATCAATACTTGACTTATAAAATGTAGGTAGGTAGACGCTGTACTACTACTAATTGCTGAGAATAGCCAGCTGTAAAAATATAGAACATGACACTAACTTCAAGTGTTTTCAAAGGAGCCCTCGTTAATTAAATTACAGTTAAGTCGGTTACATAAATACTTAACTACGATGGCTTACTCAGATAAGTTTATAGGTAGAATAAGTACACATTTCCAGAGTTTTTCACCTACTTAACTTTCATATTTTTGTTTGAGAACACTTGTAATATTTTGAAATTAGCAATGGCCTATCCAGAAAATGTATTATGTCGAGCTCTACCGCGCTTTGGAAGGCACGATAAATCACTGTTACATCAGGGCTTTCATCATCAGCCTATTCATGTCCCCGCTGCTGGGGCACAGGCCATCCCTATGGATGGAATAGGGAGACTAGGCTATAACCCACCCCGCGGCCCGAGTGCGGATTGGTGGGTGCTAATGACTGGAGATGCAGCCGGGACCAACGGTTTAACGTGCCGTCCGAAGCACGGAGCAGCTGTAGATAGAAATTTTTTGGTCACCCACCCAATAACCTACCACTGCGAAAGTTGCTTAACTTCAACAATCGCCGCCGAACGCGCTATTCACTTGCGCTATTGAACTCCTCCTAATAGTTCTAATGCAAATGATATCACTGCAAAGCTGCATCGTCAGAAGACTTAGTTTTACTTACATCTATTATATATACATTCACAGAGTAATACCTTTTTATCAATTCCAGGTGAATCTGTACGATGCTGGACGTGCTCCTCCGACCTGAACCCCCACTGCGCGGATCCTTTCCTGGTGGGCGGCGGCATTGACAACACCTACTTCAGACTGGAGAACTGCGACGCTAACACTGGAGCTACATACCCTTACCTCACCTCTTCCAAGTCCGCCTGCAAAAAGCAGAAGAAATACAGTAAGTAAACCCGATCCTCTTTTTTAATGTATGGAAAAGGTGCGATGACGTCCTCCAGGGCCGGACTTTGAGGTGTGGTATCATAAGCGGCTATGGGTATGTATGCGGGCAGCTTACCGACAACCTGGACATCCATATACAGGGTGTAAAAAACCTATGACTAAGACTAAAGCTACGAATTCTGTACACCAGGAACAAGTAATATTACAAAATATGATACGTGGGAAACATTTGTATTTTTAAGTTAAATAATACATATTTTTTTCAGTACGCAATGTATAGCTCGGCGCGCTACTGTGGCGCTACACAAAGAATGTGCCTGTGTGTATATGTAAGTGCGTGGATACAAAAGTTTCTAAACAACGTTTTTGTAAAAATCTTGAAAAAAAATTGTGACTTTGACCTTCAATATCTCCATAACCATAAATTTCCCAGGTATGGTCCAGAAGAAAAAAATGATCGTCATGATGTGGAAAATACGTGTCCTTCGTTAAAGGTTTTTTTACACCTGTATAATGCTTATTTGCCAACCTTTTTCAATAAATGTAATCCAACTTCCTACTAATACTTAATACCAATGTTTGTATGTTTGTTACTCAATCGCGCAAAAACTACTGAACGGATTTGGATGAAATTTGGTACGCATATAGTTTTTGACCTGGATTGAGACGAAACATACTTTTTATCCGGAAACATGTTAGGTTCCTGTGAGATTCTCAAAAAACTAAAGTTACATGTTCTTGTTATAGGCGTAATCATTTTTACCATTCTCTAAGTAATAGGTAATTCTGTCACTACTAGGTATTTTTCAAACTTATCCACTTACGTTTTGATGTAAGCAGGATTCATTAAGGGAACCAACTGTGTACCACTTAATGTTGATTTGAAACCGTTGTATACACCAATAACTTTATTGCAATGGTCAAATTGAGTAAGTAAAAAAATGTACTCCCGGACACATCTATCGGCCCACCTAGCATATTTTTTACATTATTTTTTATTTACTGAACCATATTTTTCTTCGTGTGTTTTTTTTAAATATATTATCATTGCTCAACCTAACATATATATTTTTGTTAAACTTACAAAGTAACTAAGTGGGCCGATAGATGTGTCCGGGGGTGTAATTTTTGCCGATATGGAAATCGCTAATGGAAAAATATACACTCGCTCTAAATATAGACTATAAAAACCAAATAAAAACACTCTCTCAGCGATATCAAAATGACGAACGCGATATACCATACTAATTTATAGTTGAGTTTTGCCTTGAACTAGGTAGGAGAGCAATTCAATGTAGGAAGAAGATTCTGAGAACTAAATAAATCGTTCTTAAAAATCTAAACTGGCATTTAAAAAGTACGTTTTCTCAATCTGCTACCTTTATCGGATTGTGCTGCGTTCAATGCACTGTGTCCTAAATAGATTGCACTTTTACGGTTAAGTACACGGTTGTTCCCAATTAGGGATGCCAACTCTACTTTATAATATAGTGTCCTACTAATACAAATACTATATTTCCAAAAAAAATTGTAGGCGAAACTACTATCCGTCTTTTTCGTTTTGTCATCCCTCCTGTTATATATTTTTGTCCATCTCATATTATCGTGATAATCTTAAAAGCATGACCCTACAACGCCCTCAAGGAATGGGTAGTAACCGAGAGTAATTATATGAACGACCCTAAATGTATATGTACTCAAAAAACAGCATTCTAACCGCTGTGTGACCGCGTGCGATCTAGTGTAGATTTTGACCTTGCAGCTTATAAGTACTTAAGTAGGTACATTAATAGAAACGTGACCGCACCTGGTCCTACGACTACGTGAATATGAAAAACAACTCGTTGGTGAGCAATGTCAGTTTGTATAGCCAGTTATGATAGCAACGCCAAATGTCGGTACAAAACATCTCTATTTTTGCCAAGAAATAGGTAATTTTGTTCGGTATTCCTGCAATTATTTCCACTTTTGTAATCGGTAACAATATTCATATACAATAACAATATTCAAACTTACTTGAAAACGTTTTCCAAATTTATATCCCTATTTAATTACATTTTGCGAACGGTGTGCAACGAAGCAATATTTTTACATTATTTAATTAATTAAAACAATTTTACATATATATTTTGGAACTCTGTCAAAATGGAACGTACCTAGTAACTCACCACGGTGCGTACAGGCTTTAACAGACAGCAGGTTACGCGATCATTAAAGACTGTTATTTTTCTTAAATTTTGATTTTTATAAATATTTCAAAAAATACACCATATTTTCCTTAATTGGACGCCTTTCCCCCTCCCTACTCTACCATGCATTTAACACAGATACACAATAATGATAGAAATATACTTAGGTATATAATAAATAAAGTAATTTAAAAGACAAAGATAGTACAATTGAAGATCCGCTCAAACTCAGTCAACAAAAACAACCCAAGCAAATAAAATTATGCGATCTGCGACTGCACAATAACAATATTTTAGCTAATTCTGACATGCCAAGGATAAAATTTTGTTCACGATCACTGTTAAAATTTTCCTTAGACTGACTTGCGTGATCGAAGGCTCAACAGACCTTGATAGAATCACAGTAAATTAAAAAAACATGTTTAAAGTTGTTCAAAATACACGCACAAATATTCCTCTAGCAAAATAAGGAAAATGCAACGTGTTGGCCTTGGAAAAGAATATCTGACAACGTTCTTTAATGATAAGTAAGGGTTACTCCCCTATCCTGTGTTAAAAAAAACAATTATTTAACTACGTATTACCTACTTTTCTGTGACCTACTTAGTATTAGTGTTACAAATGTCTCCGCCGGTTTTTTTTATAGCCAGGTAGGCCAATGACTCTACCCTAGCTGATGTTAAGTGGTGATTACAGTATAAGGACCATCCAAAGGGTATATGATTAACAATGACTAAAATCACGTAAACATTACATCAATATAACCATGGCCACGACCTTTATTGTGAGATTCAAACTTTATCCGCTTTCCTCGGTAGCGGACCTCGGTTTATCTGACCTACTGTAGCCAAATAGAAACAATAAGAGATTTCAGACAACTTACAATCGCTATTTAGTCCCAAAATAAAACTCTAGAATAAATATTCATTGCTCATAACACAAATAAATAGTCCGGGATTCGATCGGTCATCACATCACATCGCGGAACCGTTGCTTCATCCTGCCATCTGATAGATTACTTTAATAAATATTTTGTTACCACGTACCTACTATTTTAAAATGACACAGCTTCAATCCGCTGACATTGTGTCGTATCTAAGGAAGTACCTGTGTTCTATACAATTCCATTGTTCTACTGAAACGCCCTTAATTATAACTACTTTTGGACATAATGTCAGTACAGGTACAGGGAAAACTATAGGCCTGTGCTATTGACAGTACGATCCTATCATAACTGTGCATGGTAGCTATGAGGTATTCCTACCTCTGCAGAACCTTATCTTTTTGGCACAGAACAGAGTATGATCTATTTGAATTGTGGCGCCCACTTACAGGAAAGCACTTATCTTCAACGATAACATTCAGTCAAGCCATGCTTCCTTAATGAGAATAGTAAGTACCTACCTAGTCTACAGAATTCTGATGACAACCGCAACAGGATGTTTTATAATAATTGATATGTCTACTGTCAACTTACTTTGTAATCAAGTAAGAATCAAAATGTTTAAGACTTTATATGTTTTGATAAAGTTGCTATTATAATTATTTTTTATAAAATTAAGATAGTCTGATATAATCTTATGATTTCTTTAGTTACTGTTCATCGTTTTCTCAGATGTGTGTATTTTTTCTACAGATTAACACACCTGGAACTTTTCTTCGGAAAATTTTTAATGAATCTCACAAAAATCATCATAAAACGCACTTTCTATGTATATATATATACAGATACATTGTTGTAAATTTGACCCTTTTTGTACTCTACTTTTGTACTTTTGAGTTCCAAGGTAACATGGGTCCGATTTATTTACTGTGCAGTGTATTTATTAGGTATTAAAATGTTTTCATCCACGGGGATATAAACTATACATCATTATAGTCCCTCGTTCTCTTTTCTTCTTTTCCATAGGATAGGATATATAGGATAGGATAGGCATTTTTCACAAACTAAGATATTCATTTTCGGTCTTTATTCAGTATCCTCGTGACCATACCTCTCGTGTCTATACCAACTAACTCAGCCGAGCCATCTAACAACTTATCGGCTTCGGTAATAGGTGCACGCAACTTTGTAAAGAATAATCTAATTTCCCTTCAAACAAGATCATCTTTTATTGCGCCATCTCCAAGGTCCATTTTCGTAACAAAAAGTACTTAGCCTTCGTACTACTCCGAAGTCACTTTATCTGCATTGCAATCCACGAAGACCACCATTGCTTCTAACCGTTAATAGTAAATGTTTTCTACAGCTTCCGAAAATATTAGGTGTTATCGGTACACACTAATTATCTATGATAATAATAAATAATAATTATCTTTTTATCACTAATTATCTTCAACCAAAACTTGGTGGGTCGCATCTTCGTGGATTGCACTATCAGTACCTAGGTACCAAATTCATTCAAAATCGGCTCCTATAGACAGATACGATTTTTCAGAGTTAGCTAGGTACAATGGAAATGATAGGAACATTCGAGTGATCACCAAAAAGTTTTTCTATTATCAATCATTCATTATTCAATATGAATGTAAACAACATTATCTAATAGATTATGAACCCTGATTCAAGACTCGCGATAGTAAACATTTATTCAGAATGAAAAAATAGAAACAAATGTAATTTGTTATTTTGTCGTTCCTCCGCTAATTTCTATCTGTCGTTGAGCAATCCCACTGTGCGAGCCAACTTCAGATTTAAATTTAGACAGAAATGCATATCCAGGCCACCGACCAGTAAATAAATAAAAATCATTTCATCAGAACGACACCAATACGAGGAGTAAGATACTTAATGTAACAATATATTTTTAGCCCGTTCAATTTCTTGATAAGTGGAATAAATGATATATGTAGGTACTTAGTTTATCGTTCACCGTAACTAGGCTAGGTACTTAATGTGTTTTACATATTTTTTTTAAGTTTTTAATCTACGTTTTTCTTTTTTTTATAGTCAACGGTCTGCTGGTGATCTCAAGGGGTTGCACCTGGAAGCGTCAGGATGATTTCACAAACACCTGCCCCAGCTCCTCGAATGGCCCCAACGAGGTCACATACTCCTGCGAAACCTGTGAATATGATGGTTGCAACGGTGCAGCGACCATCGGCAAGACGATAGCCTTAATGTTGGCACCTTTGGGTCTATTGCTCTTCAAGTAGATTTAACCTGCCAGTAATCAACAAGAATTTTATTGATAACATTCGAGCTTTTCACTAAAATCAACAGACGAAACATTGTTGTTTAGTACCTTTTTGGAACGTGAAGTAATATATACTTCCTGACAAATCACTCGGCCCATCTTATTATTACCTACGCAGTTTTGAAGCTGATGTATTAACCATATTTTCGTGTATTTAAAAAAGTATTGCACAACCTCAAACATATATTATATATTATATATATATATATATATATATTGATGTGTGTTACGCTGACATATCTCAAGAACTTCTTAACAAATTGGATCGATTGCTCAACAACTGCATTCGTTTTATTTTTTGTCTCCCTAAATACGATCACGTTTCTGCCTTTCGGAAGAAGTTAAATTGGTTAACAATTCGCCAACGTCGAAATCTCAGAATTCTTTCCACCCTATATTCAATCATTAATGATCCATGTGCTCCTGGATATTTGAAATGTAAATTTCGGTATCTTGGCAGTATCCATAATCTGAATCTTCGGTCTAGCAGCAAACAAACTCTAGCTTTTCCCTCTCACCATACTGGTTTTGTTTCCAACTCATTTTCTCTTCAAGCTATACGACTCTGGAACGCACTGCCTCCTCATATTCAAGATGCTCCGAACAAACTGGCTTTTAAACGCTCCGTACGTCATCATTTATTAGATTCCTCCTCCGCATCCTCCTGATATGATATATATTTGTATGTATATTCTAAATATATATATATATTATTATTTATGTATTTTTATAGATATTTATTTTATGTAGTATATATATATTATCTTGTTTCCATAGATATAAAAATATAATAAGTAATTTGATGAATTCTTTTTGCACTACCTTAAGATTTTTGCTAAAATTCTCCGGTTGACTGGTAGAGAATGCCTAATGGCATTAAGTCCGCCACTTGTACATACTTTTGTGCAATAAAGTATAAATAAATAAATAAATATATTGTAAAAATATACGTTTGAGGTTACAGACCGTTAAAACTTATAACAGTAAGAACTCGTCAGGTGTCGGGCCCAGATTTTAACCGGATGTTCCAGTAGCAGAACATTTTATATGAAGCTATTCACTGTTGTCGGAAACCGATGTTGTGTCGGAGGGTGATAATGATATAGGATGTATTCCGAAATATACACCAGTACACTGGCCAGCGGTAATGACGTCATGATTTCGACGCCATATTGACAACACTACTACTACACCAGTGAATTAAGGCGTCGAAATCATGACGTCATTTCCGCTGGCCAGCGTACTGGTGTAGGTATATTTCTGAATACACCTATAAAATGCTCTGCCACTGGAGCATCCGATAAACTCCTGGACCGACACCCGGCAAGTGGGAACGAGCTCTTAGTGGGCCGAAAGATGTGTCTGGAAGTATATTATGACAATAACTCATTTGATTTATGAAAAAAAAATACAACGAGCTTTTATTTAGGTACTGCACTACATGTGTATGTAAACAAAAAAACTACAAAAGCAGAATCTGAATTTTGCACATAATAAAGTCTTATAAATTATATGGGAACCTCGTTACTATTTACTTAGTTTGAGATGAAGCTTCAAGCAATACTTCCAACAAAACCATAAATGGATAACTAGCAACCTTCCAGAAGTCATATCTAAACATTTCCTGCTAGCAATAAAAAAATCCCGAGTCTTGACTGCAGCTAAACTATCTAGAAGACCAGTAATTGTACTCAAACGCACACAAAATCCCATAAGTATAATGATGAGAATTTTACTGACATATTAATATGAACATACCTACAACACGCACAGGGGAAATAAAAAAATGTTACTGTTATAGTTAAACATTAGTAAATCTTAGGTTTACATAATAAATCCTAGGTTTACATAATAAATCCTAGGGATTACCAACCTCAGACCAAGAAAAATCTGAGTTACCAACATGGTAAACATATGGATTTTGATTACGAGTTCAAAGTGTTTTTAAGTTTAGACATGCTAGGTTTTATCAATAACGGTTGGTTGGTTTTACTTGATAATTTCCGGGTTAAACAAAGTTCGGGATTTTACAGTTAACATAAAACTTATTGGTATGGCTTTCTTTTAATATTATCTACTTTTTTATAGTACAAAGTTTATAGTTAAGTCGCCTTTAATACATCACATCTAAAACAGTTATGAGAACCAAAAACAAATGACACTTACCTACCTAAATTCTAGAGACAAAAAATAAACCTCTGGTTTTTGAAGTCAGCAAAAAAGGCATTCTCTGTCACTTCTTGCTTACAAAGACTTATATGAGTTATTTTAGAGATTATATCTTTAAATTAGAGAGATAATACTAGAAGTAGACCAACTTTGTTTTAATTTTAATAAGAAAAATATACATGGGTATGTAAGTGCCTAAGCTTAATTAAGTACCTAATAAGACATAAGCATAAATAAATGTTTTAATAATAGAAAAAGCTACGAGATAATTTCCTGTACCTATAATTCAAATAGCAAATTTTCTTTTGGTTTTTTTTTTATGTAGTTAATAAAAAATCTTTTGAAGCTTAAAACTTTACCTCACATTTCAGCCGTCAGTACAAATTTAATTTCAGTAGGTACAGAACGAGGGACCATACATGTTATGAATGCATATAGGATTACATACTTACAATTAAGTTTGCTTTAAATAATACGAGTACCTAGGTGCCCACCGTATCAGTAAGTTATAAATGTTATAAAGCACGTGTTTTACCTATTTTATTTGTTAGTTTGTTATAACAGATAATACCTATCTACCTGTAGATGTAAACGTTAACCATTAATTCTTACGAAAAATACCTTATGCTCGAGTCTAATTTAAATCAAACCTTATGCATTACCTACCTACGAATCTCTTTTAACTCATATATTAAATTATTTTATTGTAAACATTATTACCTAACTACGTTTTCATTTATCCACTGCACAGTTAACTAATCTCCCTGATGAATTGAACTAAGTAGTGGCCGTAAAATAAATACTACCTTTAATGTATTGCCTTTTTCACAAGAACGTATTTTAACGCAAGAGAAATTATCTACTAAATTATTTCATTTTGTTTGCATTGATTTATAAATCCTTATTTAAATATCTGTTAGTATAAGAAACTTAGATAATAGTAAGATGAAAATATCTTTAACTGTAAATATATTTAAATAAAAAGGAAATTTATAAAATAATAGTCTAAGCATTTAATAACAAACCGCAGACACAGAATAATAATATTTAAGCGTACCTAATTAACTGCTACTTAATGCAATGTCCTTTTTCAACTTATCGAATACCTTACCTAGTGCATGACATTGTGCCTTGATACAATACACAGAATACATAAGGCCGCCCCCACCTCCATAGGCACGTTATTATCGGTAGCAAATATCGTATGCGTTGCGATATTGACGACCGATAATAACGCACCTATGGGCTAGATAGTACAAGTACCTTGGTAAAGTGAAAATTAAAGTTCTCGTAAGCCGCACGGACTGCCTAAACGGCTTCTCCGTTTCGCACCCGTGAGACTTGCGTGAGGCTAGGTGTGATGTCCGTTCGTTGGTGTGCCCCTTAAGGGCGCCAACGTCTGTAAATAGAGGTTATGCCTGTGTAAAAAAAGGCTAGATCTTAATGAACATGGTGTAAACCAGTGTTTAAAGAAAATATTTATTTAATGTTTTTTTTTCTGTCCACCAAAACACTGCGTTATATAAAAGATTATTATCTAATAATATGACTAAACATAAAAAAGAACTATAGTCATATAGTAAAATAAATACTTACATGTGTTAATGTAATAGGCCTTATAACATAATCATTTCAACAACAGGCGTTGAAAATATCCCCAGTTTGTTTTACATTATGGTTCTAATGTTAAATATTAATATATTCATTAAGTTAAAATGATGTTTTATTTCAACACCTCAACGTTTACCTTAAGATACTACTAAAGATTTCGACAACAGTGGTCTAATAAAAGCCACCCAGACTCACGAAAATTGAGAAAATCCTACTAATATTATAAATGTTTCTTTTTTATGTATGTATGTTTGTGAGTTCGGATCGGATTTGAATGAGATTTGGTACATATATAGTTTTTTATCTGTCCCTGTAGCATGAGCAGTACAATTTACATTGTACCACGTTTTTTATCGCACCTAACTGTCAAACTACATAGTAATTTGACAATTCAGCGCGACAAAAACGCATTATATATCATATCGCGGTGCTCATGCTAGGGGGGCTGGATTGAGAAAGGAACTTTATAACCCGGAGAAAAATGTTAGGTCCCAGTGGGATTCTCAAAACACTGATGTTAACGCGGATGAAGTCGTAGACGGAAACTAGTGTTAAATAAACATTAAGTAGGTAAGCATCAAAATAATTACTTCTTCCTTATTGCGGAAGGTATTGGATTCGATTCCCATTCATGTTGGTAAAATAATTATAATAGGCTATTTGACAGTATGAAAAATAATGTACTGTTTGGGCATAGAAGTTGGAGTCTTTATTTAATAATACTCGTTTTCTTCGTATTTCCTTTTTTATATAATTGATTGATTGAATTTACAAGTGCAAGATATTTTAAGACAACAATACTGGCTCTAAAGTAGTTAATGACTAAGTACAAAAGCGACCTCTAGTAGAAATCCTCGAACCACGTGCTGTGTTGGGAAGATAGCCACTGGTGTGCGGAATGGGGGCGCGCTACATATTCAATCCAAAAGATCGCGCCCGGTGATAAAGTTCGCTCACGCAAACTTTCAGGTAGAATTTTGTGCGATCTTCTGCATTGTATGATTACTTATTGAAAAGCCTAATTCTTCAATCCTTGAGTTCATCAGCAGCAGGAAGTCGGCAGAGTCGAACCAAAGGCCGACGTATTCATCCTGTGTGGTATGAACATCAGCGACTCTAGATCTTGTCCAGGATACAATCACGTAACTCTTCCCATCCTCCAATTGAGCGGAGGATTGTTATCCTCGTGAATCAGTACTAAATCTCCAACATTAAGCGTCGCCCCTGTTTTCTTTAGTGTTGCCCAAATTCAGTCTTGGTCTTGTTCTTGCATTTTTGCAAGACCAAGACCAAGAACAAGACCGCGTATTTTTAGCAAGACCAAGACCAAGACTGACCATGTAAGACTTGAGCAAGAACAAGACTAATCCGGCAAGACTCTTGCGTCTTGCAGCTAGGACTAAGCGCTATACGCTTAGTACCAATTCACGGAGTAGTTAGGTATAACAGTTTGGTGTATAGGTACGCTTAGGAATTCTATGAGACGCAAAAAACTGTATCAAAGAATATGAAAACTGGATCTATGTGCATTATGACCAATACCATAAACAGACATAGTGAATAAAAAAAAATCCATTAGAATAGAGTGCATGCATAGTTTTGTTTTAACCATCGGCACTTTGATAATGCGGCATCAAGGGTTTTGTACTGACTTCTGAAAGAAATTTGGCGCTTTTCGGAAGTACATGTGATGATACACGCGTCGGCGGCTTCTATTGAAATCACATACAACAATCGTTGCCGCCGCGCTGAAATCACAACATTTGACACTATTTCATTGCCGACACAGGGCCTAGGTATACTCATGCAAAATTCTTATTTCGTGTCGTGCCGTCCCACTCACGCTAATACTATTTAATATATGAGCGAGCGAGACGGTACGACACGAACTTCGATTGTCGAATTTTAGAGTACAGGTGTTCCAAAGAATAAATAAGTTTCAGAGTGCTTAGAATGGAAACGAATACATTATACTTGATCACGCAAGTAGTATTGTTGTAGTATGTTTAAATAATAGTAAGGATAGGTAGTAGATGTCATAATAATTTATTCTAGTAAGTATATATTATAATATTGATTATATGGGATTATGATTGGTCTTTACTATGGCTATGTTAATTCAAGCTCACAATTTTCCAATTCTAATACGTTTTTCTAAGATCTAAAGTTAACTTTAATAGATAGCAATAGTCTAATAGGTAATTGCAAGACTTGCAAAACTCTTGCTGCAAGACCAAGACCAAGACCAAGACTGGGAGCGCAAGACCAGGTGTATTGGCGCAAGACCAAGACCAAGACTTGCTAAGTCTCGTCTAGTTCTTGCATTTGGGCAACACTAGTTTTCTTCCACTTTGTTCGTTGTTGCAATTCGGCTATGTACTTCTTCTGCTATCTTCTCCAAAAATGCTGACGTATTTGCTCCAAGCGGGCGAAGCGGCTTAGAGATGTCGCCTTTAAGTCCTACAGAGCAGCTGTGGGTAGAGCATACAAAAGTCCTAAAATTAGACAATTCTTTGGCGGCTTCCACAAAATTACGACCGTTATCTGAATATATCTCCGCTGACCTACCACGACGCACTACAAATCTACGGAAAGTCATTATGAACGATTCCATTGACTAATCTAACATCGCCTCCAAATGTACACACTTGAATCGCAAACATATGAAGATGCACAAATAACATTTTGTTATTTTAGCGCCTCTTGCCGTTAATAAGCCAAACGGTTTCGAAGTATCTAGCAAAAGTTGTGGACCAGCATGCAGATTTTTGATGTGTTCACGTTCAAACAGCAACCTTGTCACACGATGCAAGGAGTCGACTAATATTGGATGCTTCTTTTCAAACGGGTAGTTGGAGGAACCAATTCGTCCACCAACACGCATCACAAACAGCTCATCCAAAAATGGTGACAGAAATAAAATTTTAGAATTTAATACCCAAGACGTGGAAGTGTGTGCGTGAAAAAGGGTACGGCAACAGTGCACGCAGGTTCAGAATCATTTTCAGACTCAGAAAACTTGGGCGAGAAATAAACAGTGTAGTTTAAGCAGGTTGGTCATAGTGGCAAACCTGCAACCTGCTTAAACTACACTGTTTATTTCTCGCGCTTGTTTTTTTTGAGTCTGAATATGCGTGCACTGTAGCCGTGCTCAAAAGGTATACAACAGTTTTTATTATAAGTTTAGACCTATAATAAAAGTCCAAGGTTGAGTTGGGAGGTGAAGAGGTTAACCAGAGGGTCGGCCTTGTCCTTCACACCGAGGGCCATAGCGCCATTAGGTTTACATAGCGGTGGAGTGGAAACCCGTCAAGTTTCCTTCCGCAGCCTTGGCAAGCGACCGAACCGCACAGCTCACGAAGGGAAAACTATTTAGCCGCTGGCCTATTCTCCCTAGATATTTTATGACTTTAATCTCGCTATAGCCTTCTTGTAGGACCTCGAATCGGTATGTTTTTTTTTTTCATTTTTTCTTTTAAATTCGGAGCCTGACACATTTTAGCCGAATGCCATGGTTTATATGCCGACTCTTTGCATGAAGATGTTGACATTTTTGAAGAACAAAATCCTTGAAATTATTAGAAATGATACCACATTTCTAATAATTGTAGTATTTTGTTTATTCGAAGGATTTTCTTCTAGGGCTCGGCCCGCCCGTTATTAGTAAGTTTCTTGATAAGGCATAGATACCTTATTTTATTGGGTGATCTATTATATATTACATTACAATAGCTTGGTTGTTAGTCCGTCCACCGAACTGATAGTATTGTTAATCGAAGAATAGTTAAGACTTGTCTGTACTGGTCTACAAACAGCCCTATTTCACCAAAAACACCTTTAAAATTTACAGGCATTGTTATAATGAGAGCTACCGTTTTCTGTTTCACCGAATGGCGCCTCTGTTGAGTGAGGTCCTGTTTCAAACTTTTAAAATTTATTAATACGCGCGTGAAATCAAAGTTTACATTTAAATCGTTTTTTAATACAAAAGAACCGTATCGTAAACATATCGGCCATGCCACAGTGATGCGCAGTTCCGTTTTATTCGAAAAAAAGGGAGGATAATATAATTTTTCTTAGCTCCGCTTTTAAAAAACGGACATTCATTGTCACGTAACTCATATTTGCCATGATTAAGCCGTTATTACCAAATATTCACAAAATTATTTTAATTAGAAATAAACCCGCGTAGTCAACCCACAAGCAATAACATTTGACATTTCGGAGACCTCACGTTACACTAGCGCCTCTAGCGGCGGATTCATACGCGATAGCCCTCATCTTACTTCAACGACAATTTTATTGTTTTTTGAAACAAGGGTAATTTTTTAAATCGACATAATAGGGAAGATGCAAATATAATATTAATGAAAATTTTATGATTAAAATGTTAAAAAAATATAAAAGAAAGGCCACTGCAACGTTCATATTTGACAATATGTTGTTTTTTAACAATAATTAGGAATTAAAAATGACTTGAAAAAACGTATTTTAAAACACCAATCAGCGTTTAGTGACGTCACTCCTGTTATGACAACTTATTTGAGGTTATGGTTGTAAAAGTGAATATTATTTTATGGGAATATTAATTGGGTTTTTTAATAAAAATGGAAGTTGGAGTTATCAAAGGAGACTCCAGGAATTTACCAAGAGTTAGTGTTGACATGGTTGTAACTTTTTTTGTCCAAAGTGCAGTTTTCAAGTGAAGAAATGAAAGGGACTACATTACTACGGTATGTATCAATCATAGTTGTTAAACTTTGTATTTTATTCAGCGGCTTGTACACATACCAGTTATTTCAGCTCAACAAGAGAATCTTACGGCAATAACGCAATCGGCTATGTCCAAATTAAAAGAGATGGAGAATTATGTAAGTAAAAAGTCGAGTTATTCCGGAGCATAAAGTACGTACGTATTACAAATTAAAAATAGACAGGTTTTGTAAGTATTAGTTAGGTTACTAACGCGTTTTTACGTACAAACAGATTAATTAAGCATTTGTCAAGTATATTCGCCGACTTACGTAAAAGTGATCTTCACAGCATCGACTAAGGGTTTTGGAGATTAATTGTCATTTCTCTTCGCAGCTTGAAACCACTTTTTCTCAGTTTTGGGTCAATGAAATTAATTCAATCAAAAGTCAAAAACAATTTATTTGGAAACTTTGTTGAAGTAGATGGACACATTGGCACAAAACATGAGTTAACACGGCTTTTTTCGGAATATTAGTGGTATTGTTATGCGCTTACCACACGCACAAGCTTCACTACAGTTTGGCCTGCGCAAGCACCTCGCACGAAAAAACTGTACACTTTGTGCGTTACCATACGGCACAGTCAAGTACGCGCAAGCCTCATTCTTATCGAAATCATTGGCGTGGAAACAATGTTTCCTAATGAAGAAACATTTCTTATGCTACTATTTTTCAAGTGTTTGCTATTAAAAAAACATGTAAAAACAATAGGATATGTACATAATATGTGCAAGTAGGTAGGTAGTAGGTATTAGGCATAGGTATTTAGTTGCAAAAATTATGTTTTACCTCTTTCATTTTATTTATCATTCTTTCGTAGGCGTCGTTCTTTTTATTTCGGTCGGAATAATCTTTAGATTTAATTTTCCAGAGTGCAGGCAGAGATTTGTATAAACCAATTAATTCAGACGTGAATTCGCGATTGTACGTACGCAAATCTGCCATTTTTGAGTGACGATGACGAACAACCACATTAAACGACAAGCGAGCCTCGACACAAAGTACACTCGACTGTGGCTTGAACACTGAACGCCCAACCACACGCACAGGTCGGGCTTGCGCAGGCAAAATTTCAAGCAAGTCGAAAAATGCGCAGGCCGCGCTGTGGGGTTGGCGCGTGATACAGTTTTACCAACTACACGCACCGTGTTCCGTGTACAAACCGGCCTGCGCAGGCAAAACTGTGGTGAAGCTCGTGCGTGTGGTAGGCCCATTATGATCACCTGATGTTGATGGATAGTCCATTTTAAATTTTTACAAAAAAATATCTATAAAGTCGAAAAAATATGCAAAAGTATGAAAGCGACGAACAAGTACGACCAGTGACAGACAGGAGTGACGTTATCGGAACCATAGGTCCGTTTTGCGCGAAAATTGAAACAGTCAATTTAAAACCGCATTTTTTCCGATAAATTACATTTTTTATTTTTTTTAATATACCTGTGGTTTATTCTACACGGAATTCTTTAAAATGAAAACAATAATAAAAATATTGCATCTTCCCCATTGTTAAATAGGCAGTAATTCATGACGTGAAATCTTCGTGAAATCAGGGTTGTGTAAGATTTGCATTACAATTTGTAGTGTTTTCGTTCTTTATTACAAAATGGCTTTCTGCGAAAGCTTGAAAAGCTGAGTTCTTGTACAGTAGACTATAAAGAACGAATTTCTAAATTTAACACAAATTATGAATAAAAAAAAAATCGTAATTTAAACGAAAATTTCTCCTTTGACATCACTGATTTTGCGTTCAACCGCCAACATAATTGTCGGCTTCGTTAAATAGGGCACTGCTAATACAAGACCACACTTTTCGGCTTCCAGTGCAAATGAAACTCTCATGAAGTTTTAAAAACAATTTTATTATCTGCTTATCCTAATGAATTTGTCTCAAAAGTACAAAAGATTAATAACATCACAATCATGGACGGATTTAATTCAGTCTTACAATCCTACGGTAAAAATGTTAAGGTAATATAATTATTAAAAAAAAAGAGTGAAAAATTTAAAATAAATTGCAGTAACAGTGTATTTATTCATAAAATGTCACACTGCTATAACATAATATCCTAATTGCCATGAATGGCACTTTTTGAAGACTATGCAGGTAGTCTCACAAATATAAGGAGAACGATCGCTGTAGAAAATAGTATCCCAGAAATATGGACAAAATAAATGAGGCGCTGCGATCGCTAAGTTGTCTCAATAAAAGCGGGCTGTTGTGCGTTAATTTGAAATCTGTACATTATGCAACTAACTTCATCTACTTGTACACATAAACAGCTAACTTCACAGATACTACTTACCAACGGCAGCGCGGCTGGTGGCTGAAAAATTAACTATAAATTCTACAAATTTTCAGGGACAGGCGGGCTAATGCTTTAGCACGTAGCGATCGTTCTCCTTCTCTCCAACCTCCATGATCATACCACAAGTGACATTACTCTTAAGTCATTAAATCATAAGAATAGCTCACCCCGCCCTATATCAAACACGACATTTTTGTGCTGCGATGAACAGAGACCTCTTGCTTTTACTAGTCCAAGTATAATCTTCATTCATTAACCTGTGGAGTCCTGGAACCTTAATCACCGACAGAAATACAATACCAAAAGGCTGTGTACTGTATTTTACTGTGTTTTTCTATATGGTGGTTCCAATTCGAGAGGAAAATCCGCTATGCCCTATCAATTAGCGGGGACGATTTCGATTGTATCGCTCGTGAAGTTAACGCCTTAAATTTGAGATTCCATTCTAGTGTCGACATACTGTACATGAATTAGTACATAACACAAAACATTTAGAGCGGTTTTAGACTATTAATTTTTTTCTACGCATAGGTATACAGTCGTGGCGCACATTACGGGTTTTAAAAAATCGGACTCGCATATTTTGACGTATTCGCTCTAACCGGTAGTGGTCTCTCGCGGCTCGCGTTAATACGACCTCCTCAACGCTTGTAAAAGTTTCGCGTGTGGCAAAAAGTGCCTATAACGCGCCTTCGAGCGTTTCCAAAAACGAGCTTATACTTGCGTATAAAACGCTAGCCTGAAACCGCTCTTACAATGACGGTGGTGTCGATTCTGGCGTGATTCTCTAAACTTAAAACTAAATTTAACATCAGTCTCTCCTTTTCATTCTGTATAGAGAACGACGGGGATGCACTGTTGTCAAATTTAAGTTTAGCTTTAGAGAATCGTGCCAGAATCGACATCATTGTTAAAAATAGTCTAATCTAAAACTAAACTCCTCTGACCTCCATTGAATGCAACATGCTTAAACGGGTTCAAAATGCGTCTTTTTATTACTTTTTTACGTTTCGCATCCTTTTCAGGCTGCGTCATAAGTATTATCCCCTCCATTGTCTTACTTTTACATGCATAATCAGTGTACAGATGCTACACACTCAAATTAACTATAGTCATTGTTCATGCATTTGATTGAAACACCAGCTAGATACTAATGATGCTTGGATCACTCATAAAGTAACATGAAAGTGTGAAGGAGTGTTCAATTTTAGATAAGACAATCTCTACCTAATATTTAGCTCTAGGGACCACATAATAGTTAAACATTAAATCTATAACCTATATTATTTTAAGGCTCGATTAGGCTTTGCCATGATCAGGATGTAATATTGAGAATTTGAGGCTAACTAACATCCACAGTTGGAGCCATCAAATGAAAGTGAAATTAAATGTTATTAAAGTAACCATAATTAGTCTTAAAAATAAGACAATAAATTCTAAAGTAAAACATTTAAGTAGGATAAAATGTGATGCTTTTTGTGTCAACTTGTTTTATCAGTAAGTTAATTCTCTAAGCTATTATGGCTTAGTGGCTAGTAATGAGTAAAAAGGCTTTTGTATTTGTATAATAAGTAAAGGGGAAAATATTTTAAGAAAGGTCTCCCAGCATGTCACATGTGTGACTGGTTGGGAATTATTTTACTAAGTTCTCCCAACGAGTCACAGTGTAACAGGTTACAGTGAGACTTGTTGGGAAAAAAAGGCTGAGTAAAACATTTTCAGAAACAAATAGTATTATGGTTATAATATTTTTTTTTAAGCATGTAGGTATCTGCTCGATGTTTAAATCTAAAGATATTTTTCATGAAGATTTCAAATGTTTAATACTTGTAAAGGTATTCATTTGACATTGTGGGTTACCTACAACATGAAGAGATGGTGCTGCCTTGCAGCTTAAGAAAGGCTACAAAGAATATATATAAGACACGGCCATCAGGGCCGCGGTAGCATAATTGGTCAGTGCATTCGCCCGAATAGCGAAGGATGCGGGTTCAAGTCCTGTCTGCTATCTAGTCCGAGTGGATATTTTTCTAGTAATATTTTCTTTAGATTTAAATAGTATTATGGTTTCATCAATTTAATTTTTTACTACTAGCCAAAATATCTGTAGGATATCAAAGAAAAACTTACAAAAGAAAAGAAAACCATCTCATTAGTCTCTTTTGATAAGTCTGCCAAACATTAATAATTCATAATTATTATTATTTGATATTGTTGAGAGATAAATTTTATCAGATTTACTGAAATAAAAGTTTCACTTAGAGAAAGAAATGGCCTAATCTCAGAAATTATAAAAATTCAGTTCCGTCACACTGTTGATCTTACAAGCTATTGAATAACTATAAAACAGTCTTAAGAAAATTAGTAACAAAAGCAAATACCAGTAACACAAATGGCATTGGACTCGGGAGAGATGAAGAATTGCATCCATCTTTACTATTACATGTGCAGTACTCAATGAAAATGTTGTAAGTCCCAGTCCTCATCAGACAAAATCTCTCATCTCCTTGGATACCAACCTCACCTAAATAAGCACAACCTCTGAAGTAACGCCAAACACCATTTACTGAAATAGAAATATATATATATGTCATTGAAGAGCTCAATGTTGCAGGCGGTTAGTGCATTCGGCTGCAATCATTGAAATTAAGCAACTTTCGCAGTGGTCGTTCATTGGATGGGTGACCAAAAATCTTCTATCTTGAGTTCCTCCATGTTTCAGAAGGCATTTTAAGCCATTGGTCCCGGCTACATCTGCAGTCCTGCCAATCCGCACGGGGCCCGCATGGTGGGTCATGGCCCAATCTCTCTATTCCATCCATAGGGAAGGCCTGTGCCCCAGCAGTGGGAACAGGCTGATGATATATAGGCTGATGATGATGATGATTTCATGTCCCTTAATCTAGGAAAAAGATCCCATTCAAAGAAATTCTGTAACTCAGTAAAATTTTATGAACAATACAGAATATTTTCTTTATTTATATAAAGTCTAGGGTTTTGGAATGTGCTTGTGAAGGCCTTAACATTGACATTATATTTTCTTCACCTTTAAAAATTACATAGGTGCCTTTTTAAGAACGGCCATGTAATAAGTAGGAAAAAGAAGATTAACACCTGGCCAGGTTAGTTATCTGTGGCATGACTAACAACAACAATCGGTGACATAGCTTGAGAATAAAATCTTAGTGATGTTCTATTTATGTTATGAAATCCATGTAGGAATCTTACCTTTTTGTCTGATTTTGCGGCACATAGTAGGTCTCAATCCAGGAAGATGGGATAAGCCTTTTTCTTGTACACAATCTGTTATCGGCACTGTACTGTTATCAAACGGGTCTGCGCACTTTGGATCGTTATTCGAACGGCAATCCCAACATTTTATACTGAAAACTAATATGAAAAAATTAATTTTGTAACCGGTAAACAAGCAATACCATCTAGGTTTGGGGCGTGCCCACAACAATACAAGTTATTTACCGTATTGTGTAACAGCAAGAAGTATGAAAATGCTAATCAAATATTTATCAAGATAAGCCATTATCGAAAAAAATATTTGCAGGATTTTGTTGTTACAAACAAGACGCAAAATAAAATAATAAAAAAACGCTTTCTCGCTTGCCCGTCCGCTGATCAGTGTTACCAGATATGGAAATAAAAAACGCGGAGTTTCAATTGTTTCAAACTTAGTTTCAAACAAAAAGTGAACTGTCTTGCCGGTTCATTTTAGTACAAGGTCTCCTGCCGGCGCCGTAGATTTGCGAACGGATGGCGTAGTTTACCACGTTCACATGTAAAAGCCTAAACTCAATAAATGGATTTTGATTTTATTTGTCTACTAGTGGCCCGCCCTCGTTTCGCTTCGGTGTAGAGCTGAAGTGTAGACTATAGTTTTTGTTCTCAGGCTTGTATTAAACACTTAGAGCATTTACGACGTTACACAATGTGTAAGATTATACACAATGACATTCTTCCTATACCTAATTACAATAGGCACTATATTACAACAGGCCCCCCGCCCGGCAGCGTCAGAACCGCTATGTCCATACATTTTAAAATCTGTAATATATTCGAAAATATTCATTTAAATTACATGCTTTAAAGGGCCACATTGATCTGTATTAAATACACAATGTATTTAAGGTACTTAATTGGTTAAGAACGAATGTTATATTGCTGAAAATCACTTCGTAAATAAGCTGTTATTTCTCGTAAAGAGTATAGAATAAAAAATGTTTATTGTAGATTATCCCTAAGAGATAAACATATACTATCGCAGACTTTTTTGTAGACCTTTTTAAGGTGTACATTATTTTGATCTATCTCGTAGAGTTCAGCCAGCGTTTGCAATGTAAGCGAAAAAAAAATATTTTATTTACGACCTTACATTAAAAGCCTCTAAAATTATCAGTGTTTCTCTACTATATTATGCATGTATTATACTTGTGAACCTCCCTCACTCTATTAAAAACCGCATCATAATCAGTTGCGTAGTTTTAAAGATCTAAGCATACATATGGACATAGGGACAGACAGCGGGAAGCGACTTTGCTTTATACTATTTAATGATGAGTTGGATTGAGCGGTGGCATTGTGTGAGGGCCAAGAGGGCCATGGCCTAGGGCGGGAGGAGCCTTAATAAGTCATTGTTACTGACCTATACATTGATTTGAATTACTAATTCTCTTATTGCAAATCGTAAGTGGCATACCGTGTACGTGAGTGAACATAGTACCAAATTTTATTTTAGTAACTAAGAAATCAGGGGTTTTCTTTAAACCGTAAATAAAAATCAGTTTGTCCCCAAATCATGAAATTTCGTCTGGCACTGTCCCTGGACAGACCAAATACAAACGAGTTTTTGGTGGGATTTCACCGAGTGCGTTGGCGTCTTATTTTAAATTATTCTTAAATTTGTTCCTAGTGTATATTGTGAAATAAAATTGGTGAGATTTTTTGTTACAACCGTCTGCGCAACTGAAGTTGAATTAGTGTAATTTTTAAAATATACGCTTTTCCGGTCAATTGAACGTAAGAACTTTATTGTAGTGCTGACTACCTCAAAGAAGCGTATCGTAAAAGCCAACTCGATATATTTCGTACCAAGCACTCCAAGAAACATTAGAATGCGTCACACCGATATTCTAATGTAAAAAGAAGTATAATTATATATATTTTTTTAATTAAAGACTAGGCTGTATGGGCATTGTTTCCTTTGTCTTCTTCAAATCAGGAGAATCTTAAAAAAAAAGAAGACAGTGACGGTTGGTTGAGTGTGTTTTTGGGTGTGTTGCTTGTTTGTTTTGTATTCATTTTATTTGCAGTGTCTTCGACAAAATGATGAATAAAATATCCTTTCTTTTGTTGTTATGTTCATTACCATCAGGTGGGAAAAGTTATTAATTTAATATATGCACAATCAAAGTAAATTTTGTCAATAGCTATTTAATCAAATTATTTCTTAAATAATTTCAGGTTTTTGTGTTAGATGTTACCAATGCTCATCATTCCAAGATCCTAAAGGAGAAGACACTTGTGGTGCATACAACAAATTCGACAGGGATACCCACATTGCAGTAGATTGCAGTAGTGATGAATCTCATACTCCTGGCTCTTTTTGCATGAAACTTACTCAACAAGGTCCAAAGGGTTTTATCTGTAAGTCCTATTGACTCGTCTCAGTAAATATTGTCTTAATAAAAGCAAATACTTTTAGATACAGTTAATGCTAATGAGATACAGTCCCTATTAGTCGACCTTATTGGACGATGGTACCAGTTGATGTGCCTGTGATTGGCTATCAACGGCCAACTAATGTGAATCAACTTTTCTTTACTTTGTTTTTCACCTCCCTATTTTCTTGTATACCTACTTTTATCTTTACTATCCTTCTATGCTACCTCTTTCAGACTTCTGCCCGCGCCCCTGGCTGTATCAAATAGCATGGACAGTATATTATTAAACACGTTCAAATTTGAATAAGAATAACCTAGTTAAAGAGACATATTGTAAATGATTGAATAAAAATATTATGAAAAAATAATGTAATAGAAATGACCCAAATAATTATAGACCCATCTCTTTAGTCTCAAAGGGCTGTCAACTACTTTGGTGGTATTTAGGTATATGCAAAGTGTACACAACATAATAGATAAAAAGTAGTGTGCGATAGGGTTGTTTTACAAATGACAAAGGCATAGTATATAGTAGTAAGTAAATTACTTACACTAACATTACTTTGTTACTTGGGAAATTACTTATTTTGCTATTATTTTGACCTCTCATAGCCACATATCTAATAACCTGTTATTCTTTTAATGTTTAAGGGGATGGCAGATGGCGTCAAGTGATCCGTCGGTGTGCATCCGTAGCTGATACTGGAGTCACAGGAGTATGCAATTGGGGAGTATACCCTAATGGTGTTTACTGGGAAGAATGCTACTGTTCATCTGATGAATGTAATAGCTCAGGCTATGCTAAATCGTCAACATTATTAATATCTTCTGCTTTTGTAATGTCCTTGGTGTTTACTTACTACAGATTAAGGTAAAAGTTATTTTCTTGTTATATAATTTTTTTTTATATAGCCAGGTAGGCAATTGACTCTAGCGATGCTCGACTACGAATGATTTTACCTTTCGACTAATTCGCAACTACTGATTTGGCTATTCGAAAGGCAAATTTGTAGTATACTAATGTCATTTTTCGAATAACGACTACTAATTAGTAATACTAATGTCAAATTTATAAGAGCGCAATGAATAAGGTTAGGTTATTCATTTGTTCGTTCATCATTTGCCTTAGTTCAGTTAGTTTCCGTATGTTCGTACTTGGCACCTTCTACGATAGTCTTGTATCTGTAATTAATTATTATTATTTTCAGTGAAAACTATATTTACCAGTGAATTTGTTTATTATTACTTGATATATATATTTTTTTTAAATTAAAGAGTTCATATATCAATCTAATCATTAAAAACCGATTGAAAGTACCCTGTTAACTCTGCTCGTCTCTTTCACTCGTCGAGTTCGCCCGACCAAGCCCGAGTCGACCCGGTTTGTTCGTCTTCATCACGTACGTCAGTCGAGAGTCGGTTAGTCGCCGCCCGATACCTTCTACTGCAGTCAAATGATATAAAGCGCAGTCGACTTGGTCGAATGAATTCGTACCGTGGATTCGTGGAGTCGAATGATTAGTATTAGTATTTTTCGAAGTCGCGCTTCGCTAATTGACTCTACTAATGTATTGATGCCAACAAAAGTGTGTCTTTAAAACTTATTTACGTGCCTTAGCCTTAAATTGTGATATACAAGTATGTTGTATAATAGAAGCATTCATCAGTATTTTTTTCTTTAAAAATAAGCCGATATGTTCTATAATGTGTCTCAAATGAGCCCCCAACTTTTAAAAAAATTTGATATTACCTTTGATTAAAACAAAAAGGGAAGATACGGAACGCTCATGCTAGCATCAAATAAAATATGATCCAATTCAACTACACAAGCAACTTTCGTACATGCACACGTTTACACAGTACTGTACGCTTCAACGCAGCGCGAGCGAAACAGCGAATCTGCTTCCGAGTCCATACGGCTGAACTGTTTTGTTGTCCTAAATTTGATAACAAAATAGCTATTACGTAAATAACATTCAAGACAAACCGTGATTTTAGAGAAAAAAATGTGTTGCCGAGACATTTGTTATTTCATTTTGAACTATTGTTTTATCTTTATAACACAATATACGCAATATTGTTATATTGAGTGCACATGCAGCGTGTTTGAATGTCCAATTGTTACTAAAGCGAATTGTAGTCATGCACCACAATTTAAGCGGTTACTTTTGAGCTACAAGTGATGTATCTTCCCTTTTTGGTTTAATCTTAGCATATTACCAATGGTTAGGTTTACATTTTAACGTTTTGCTATCTATAAGTACATAATTATATTGGGCATCATTAAATTTACAAACCCCACACACTAGCGTCGTAGCCGTGCCAGCGTCCGCGCAACGTCGACGCGACGCCATCGCTGGCCGAATTGCATTGTACTTGTTAACAACAAAAAAAACATTGAAAAACGAACTTATTTGTTATTTTAATTTATGAAATGCAGTATATTTGAGAATAGTAGTAATTAATACAACAAAATACATGATCTGACTTAAAATACATTTATTAATATTTTTTATATTCACTGAACATTGCTTTTTTATTTTCAAGAGATTATAAAATTTATGAGAATCATGGTTTAAAGCTTATTCCCATTAGTGATGTGAATAGATCATATCTTAATAATACACTTAAATTAAACATAAAAACACTGATCTAAAACACAACATTTTGTGTGGATAATGATCATCATTTGTAAATCTTCTATTGATCTGTTAATATATTAAGGAAAGGAATTATGACAAAAATCTTTACTTTTAAGCACTGATTTGATAGTTTATATTATATGAAATAATTGTAAGGTTTTTTTATTGGTCAACATTATTTTTTCATTATATTTAGTAGGTAAGTAAAAATAATAGGATAAAGTTTCGCTGGTAATTAATACAGTATGTGACTGTACCATGTATATTATTATATTTTTATTTTAAACATTTAACTGCTGGATGTCGTATCTGAAACTTCATTCGATCAATTTGCTGCTCCCACTCTTCTGTAAAAGCTTGTAAAGCTGGTGAATAATAGTTATATTATTATGTGTTATTGCTGCTGCTCTAATCTTTATAGGGTTTATAGTCAGTACCTACTATAGGATGGCCAATCCAAGACAAAGACTGGTTATTTTTTTTTTATTACTATTGCAGTACGTTGAGGGTCCGTGTCGTGGTGGACACACGAGACCACTGGCAAAATTTCTTCGGCATAAAGCAACACACAGTGTCTTCTAAAATATGTTTGTATTGAACTGTACCTGAACTGAACCTGTACTATCGCCGTCTATTTTTTCACCAGAAAAGCCCAGAAGAACAGCCACACACTTCTGTATTTCCTCCTTCATGTTCGACTGTTTTTTTTTGTATATTTAGGGCTCAGTTTTGTGTTAGGAGGACTTCTTACGTATTGATTTAGTTAATTTTAGTTTCGTCTGAAAAGAGTACAATTTTCCACTCTCTGTCTCTGTCCAGTGTAAATATTTTTTCGCAAACTGTAATCTTGCTCTCACGTGCTCTTTTTTCAAAAGAGGATCCTTACAATATACCCTCGCAAACAAGTTTAACTCATACAAACACATTTGTATGGTTCTTAATAACTTCCGATCCTCTTTCATCAAAAATGCCTACTCGAATAAGCTCTGAGCCTTTAGACGGTTCTTTCTTGGCGTGATAACGTCTTATAAATTGAAGAACACCAGCTGCACGCACGAAAAAGTATGATGTCATGTCACGTTATCACGAGTTCAACGTTCCGCGTGAGGTGTGAACGTGTGAGATGAAGTCGAGGGGGACCTTCGCATCCCTGACTTCCTGACGCTTCGACTGTTTGTTTTCCTAGGCCTGTTTTTTCTAATTACGTCTTCTTTACTATTATTTTTCTACTTCGTAGAAGAGCTTGTGAAAGTGTTTTCAAATGAAAAAAACCGTAGCAATAAAACATACAATTAATATTCATCAGATTTATGAAGCTGTTACAGAAGCATGGGAGAAAAATGATTAGAAATTTGCAGCAACTTGATAGCATCAATGCCAAGGCGTCAAGCTTTTAAAGCTTCCATAGGGCATAGAAGTACATATTAAAAAGCTTGTTATTTTAAATTTCATTATCATTAATATGACAATATTTCTGTATTTTTTAAATTAAATACACTTGGTCGTTAGCCCGTATTCGTGTGAACAAAAGACATAACTCGAATTCATGCACCGGAAGCAATATTTACACTGGAATACTGGCTGGCTGGAAGCCGGTGTCGGGTAATCAAAACAAAAACTACACTCTCAAACTCAGTCGTTTACCCGAATTCCATTGGCACTCGTATTCGGGCTAACGACAAAATGTAATCGCACCATTAGTTTCCGTGTCTTAAATTCGTAGGCCAGTATTTCTTTTTCATTCACTCGGAATGTCCTACCAAACTTGTTATTCATTTTATATTATAACAACTTATAGGAAGATCCTTATTTTAAAAATAAAATTCACTTTAGTAACCTATTGTGCAATTATTGAAAAACTAGCAAACCAGTGAACCAAATGTTCACCAAAACCTGATTTAAAAAAAAAAGAAAAATGTATTTAATTAGTTGAGAACTTCGGAGATTTTGTGTGGTTTCGTTTGAAATTCGTGATTTCTCGAAAACCGGAAGTGCTACGTTACTCAAATCCGGTTTGTAGTCTTATCAGACTATTCTTAACTTATAACTTAAACATTCTCTTTATCTATCTCTTACGGTTTGGCCGCTGAAACATCACCACAGACAGACGGACGGACGGACGGACTTGTCTAATAGATAAGAGATTATGTATACTTCAAGCTTTGGTAGTGTTGTAAGCCGGGTTTCAAGAGGTCCCATGTTCGAATCCCGGTGGGGGCAGATGTCTGTGTGATGAATACGTGCATTTGTACTCCATTGAGGGATGTTTAATATGTATTTCTCTATAAATGTACCTACTTATATATGTATCAGTATATGTATTCTATCCGTTACCCTAGTATCCCATAACACGAACCTTACTTTGGGGCTAGGCTAATTGGTGTGAGTTTTGGAACTATTTATTTATGTGAACACTACGCGTCAGCGTGTTTTTTTTTTCTAGTAAAACTTTCTTTAAGTTAAAATATCTATCAGTTAAATTCTTAAAAAAAGATATTCCCAAAGTATTTTCTAAAAATAACAATATCTCTCTAGATTTGATTAGGCTATTTTCCCACATTAAGTGGTTTTGATTTATATTTTTACTATTTTAAAATATCTGTTGTGGAAGATGGCGGAATATTAAACTTAATTTACTTTTAATATAATTTTTCCTTGATTTTTAATTTTAATATTTATTCTGCTATTTGGGGCGGAGACGAATAGAAAAGACCAGAGCTCATTAAATAGTTGTTGAGTTTTAAGTGGTGTAACTAACAGGAGTTTGTTTGTTTTTTAAATATGTATAGTTATAGTATATTCATGTATCTTTTGTGTAATGTTATTTTTTATTATATACAAATTTTACAGCTGTTTTTAAAGCTGCTGCTTAGTATAAGTGAAAGCTTTTGTATCAGAAAAAATAACCCGTCCAGAACTATTATTAGAAATAAATAAAAATGAGATGAAATATATAACAGATTTTTATTAGGTGTATGCTTATGCACATAAGCATACACCTAGCGATTGGACATCTTCAGAGATGGCTTTAGTGCAGGGTTGGTAGATACTTACAATATTGAAATTATTTGTTATTGTATTCGGATGCAGTAGCGGCCTCCTTTATTCCCAGTCGTCTACCGAATTCATACCCTTATACCACTGGAGGATAATGGGAATAAAAAACTGAAGTGGAGGCAATGACTTTATTCCCATTTGCCTCCAGTGGCATCTTTGTAAGGAAACAATAAAATAGAAAGAAATAATGAAAAGAATTTAATGTTAAAACTAAAAAAAGAAGTTCGTTCTGATAAGAACTTTTCATTGAAACAATGTCGAAAGTATTAGAAGATGCGTAACGAAAATTTCAGTTTCGTCCTTCCTACAGCTAAAAAGACCACGTCGTTCCCAATCCAAAAGTTCAAGTCCTTTTACAGCTCAACAGTTCACGTCCTTTTACAGCTCAAAAGTTCACGTCCTTATACAGCTCTATTTGTTCAGCAGCAGCTCCTAGATCTGCCCTCATTACCCGCTGTATCATCATTAATCGTCATTTGTAATTATAATTATCTCTATCTTTACTATAGTTATATATAACAACGGATAACGCTATCCCACGTTGGACTAGAAGTGTAAGAAAAACCTAGAATGCGACAGCTGATGACATTTTAATGGCTAACGTGTACCTAAATGATTCTCGCTGTATTGGTGGTCTAGGCCAAAGTCGCACTTTCGAAATAATCAAGTACCAGGATCTTAAAGTATACAGGTAACGTACACCTATATACCAGGGCGAAGAACCAGTTTACCAAATACTTGCAAATATTTTCTAACCACAAGAAGTAGGAATAGGAAGTAGGGCATTGATCGTTAATGTCTGAACTATGGGGATAACAATCGCGCTGGCTGGCGTGTTGTAAATCTTTATTTATTTACAGTACCCTTAGCACGAACCATTATCGAATTCGAATAGTTTGCAAGTACGAAATTTCATTGTCATTGTCAAATTTTGTATGGAAATTTGAACAGCAGCGCTATAACTAACGTAACGGGAACTAAAAATCAGTACATATTTGACAATGACATTTCGCACTCGCAAACTATTCGAATTCAATATTGGTTCGTGCTAGGGGTACTGGAGGGTTGGGAACCGGCAAAACTGTTGAATTTCGTTTGATTTTGGCAAAAATAAGGATCGAAGACTCACAACATACTTTTCCGATAGGCCAAACGGGATCTTGACGATAAGATAAAAGCTTGGCTAAAAATTGCCCTTATTAAAAGTATCTGTGCACTACAGTAACAGTTAGAGGTCTGACAACGACCAATTAGCAATTATAAATGTTGAAGTCCTTTGAAAGACAGAAATACTGCGGTAGAGTGCTTAAACACTTTTAAATAACGCAATGGTATTCCATATCACAAACTTTTACCACTTTTTGATGCACTTATCATGTTCCTATTTACTTTTTTCTCAATACTTCTCAAAAATTTCTCTGTTTTGAAATATTACATAATGGAGTTTCCACATTTGTTAGGTTCAGTAGCAACTTTAAGGCAGAGTGTGCGTTCCCACCGCCTTGCAAAAGTGTTGCGGCAAATCCCGAAGAATCCAAATCTAATGCAATGTCACATCATCATCATCAGCCTATTAATGTCCCCACTGCTGGGGCACAGGCCTTCCCCATGGATGGAATAGGGAGATTGGGCCATGACCCACCACGCGGGCCCAGTGCGGATTGGTGGGTGCTAACGACTGTAGATGCAGCCGGGACCAACGGCTTAACGTGCCTTCCGAAGCACGGAGGAGCTCGAGATGTAATTTTTGGTCACCCGAAAGTTGCTTAACTTCAACGATCGCAGCCGAACGCGCTAACCACTTGCGCCATCGAGCACCTAATAACAAAATTTGGCCCTCACTTGCATACGCACTTCTTACTATTTGTTCATGATCACGGAGTAACTGAAGTAATTGCGGGTAAATGTTATTAGCAGACATATCGGTCTACCCTCTTACGTCGTTTTTTATTGCGTTCGATAAACCTACTATTGGTCACATTCTCACTATTCACTCGAACTTGTTCCCGTCACACAATAATCGAAATATCGGAGACTCATAAAAAACAAAGTACATGGTAACAATCCCGTTAATAGCTATAAAGTTTCAAAATCATCAGTACGACCGCAAGATCAAACACGGTGGAGAAGCGTTTATGAATCGGAAATCCAAGAATTCGCCATACCGCCTCTGAACTACTTATTTACCTCCTACTTTCGTAATTCTTTACTTCACCTTTTTCATTATGAACTTGCTAACGTATTTTATTGGTGACAGAATTCAGTGTTTATATACGCGTCAAATGTTCTCAAAAGAACTGGAACTGGATTATATTGAACTACCCAGCGGTTGTCAATCTCTACTCCATTTATGTCAAAAGTAAAGCAACCTATGTCTGGAGAACGTCTTCTATCGTCGTCGTCTTTGGTTTGTCTTTCACTAAGTAGAGGCTTAGGTTACCTCTTAGAGCAATTTTTGTTTTACATACAAGGTGACTTATAATTAAAACTTTCGCATGGCCCATGTATCATCTTGGACTTTACTATTTCGAACCGCGCGTTAAAATTTGACTACCGTCAAACTTTAACTTTTAGGGGATAGTAGGTAGGAAATCCTAAAAATGATAAACTTTATAATTTACTAGCTGACCCAGCGAACTTCGTACCGCCCTAAAAAAATAGGGGTTGTCCAGCGGACAAAATTGTGAATCTAAACCATTCTCAGATCCCCTTGAACACACACAAAAAATTTCATCAAAATCGGTCCAGTCGTTTAAGAGAAGTTCAGTGACATACACACTCACAGAAGAATTATATATATAAAGATTTAAATAAGTATTTGTGCCAAGTTTCAAGTCTATTAACCCAAGGAATACGGTTTATCATACAAACTTTAATCCACTTTCCCCCCCTCGGGGGGCAGAATTTCTAAAATCTAGATAAATGTTATTCTTTATTTCTGTCCTCACGGATAAATACTGAGTTAATAGAATTAATTTATATAAAAATTTCGGCACCCTCTAATCAAGGAGGATTAAGAATAATTTAGGCAAACAAAAAATATCAATTTTTTTAGAGAAGTATTCGTCCCAAATTTAATTCTATTAACTCAAAGAATATAAGATTTATCATACAAAGTTTCATCCCCTTTTTAACCCTCTTAGGGGTAGATTTTCGAAAAACTTTGATACACGTTATTCTTTATTTTCTTATTATGGTCTATAGTAAAAATACCAAGATTCGGTTTAATCGAAATGCGCGTTAAAATTAATCCATATAAAAACTTTGACACCCTTCCAATCCCCTTTTATGGGGTAGTTTAGGAAAACTAAAAATGACAAACTTAATAATTAATTTAGATTAGTATTTTTGCCAAGTTTCAAGTGTATATACTCAAGGAATAAGATTTATCATACAAACTTTCAAATCCTTCGGGGGTGAATTTTGAAACATTCTTTCTTAGTGCACCCCTAGACCTCATAAGAAACCTACGTCCCAAATTTAGTGTCAAAACGTTGCGGTTTGGGCTGTGCGTTGATATGTCAGTTAGTCAATCAGTTTCTTCTTCTATATATTTAGACTAGCTGAGCCAGCGAACTTTGTATCGCCATAAAAATATAGGTGGTAGAAGGGTGAATTAAGAGTTTTATGAATTTTTATATGTTACATCATAAAAAAATGACAATAAAAATAGAAATTAATGGTGGACCACCCTTTTAACATTTAGGGGGATGAAATTTAGAAGTTGTCCGATTCTCAGACCCACTGAATATGCATATAAAATTTCACGAAAATCGGTCGAGCCGTTTCGGAGGAATTCAATTACGCACACCGGGACACGAGAATTTTATATATTACATTTACTACCCAATGTTTAGATTTACATCTTTGTCGTTCTCTTATAAAGCGTTCACCAGTTACAGGTCGCAGGATTTCTGGTTTATCCTTTTTAATGGCAGTGTAATGCTCGAATAAAGAGTACTTTAACCTATCAATCATGCTACTACCAGCCTAGTAGGTATTGCAAATGGTGCAATTCCAAATATTTTTTTCTACCTATAAACAAAATAAGAATAAGCATGTATAAATTAGCGAATAATGAATCACTGTTTACCAAAAATGCTAAGTAACTTTTACAAATATAATCAATAAAATATTTTCATCGTTGAAATATTATTTTATCCTAACTATGTATAATAATATTATAAGGCAAGAGTTGTAACAGAATCTCTCAAACTACTGAACCAATTTCGAAATTCATTCACCATAAGGTAGCTACATTATTTATTAAATTTTCAACTAAGTATTTATCTCAATATCGTTGATTAATCTGCTTGATTCATAAATTTAAAGAAAAAATATACTTGAAAAAATCCACTCTGAAAACTTCTGTGAGACGAAATTTTTCTAGTAGAAATTTACTTTGTAACTACTTTATATCCGAGTGAAATAGGCTATATTTTATCTCGTTAAAATAAATTTCGCACTTGCAATGCCCGGGCAGATCACTTGTATAATAAAATATTATAGATGCGAAAATGAATTTGTTAATTTGTTTGTTACGCTTTCGCGTCCTAATAGCTAAATCGATTATGATGAATTGCCCATAGATATAGATGGGTCCTTGGTTCTAAGCTACATTATCGAAATAATTATAGGGGTAGGGTGATGGAAGGGGTGATTGTTTATAATTACAAAATCAACATTATCGCGATTAGCGAATAATTATTTATTTCTCATTATGTTAAGTAACATTTTAGTAACTGTACATCGCGCTATCACTTTTTATCGTTGTAACTTTTTAAATATTTATCGAAATGACAGTGTAAAAGGCAAAGTTTATTGTCTTTAGATATCAAAAGCGATAAAAGTATTTGTTTTGATCAAAGATAATTTGTTAATACAAGATGTGCATTTTGGAAATGGATATCAAATTTTTTTTTATTTTTGATTCACCATTTTAGCGATAATGGCTTACACATTAAAAAAAGATATGTCGCGTACTCTTTTGTAGAATAATTTAAGAGATACATTTCCACTATACATTATATTCATGTAACTTTTATTGTTTTTGCAGTGCAGGCAAAAATGGATCGCAGATGGGAGATTTTAGCCGTCTTAGGTGACACCTATTGTTATATTTTGGCCGATTCACTCCATAACTTCATAAATTATTAACTTTATGTTATTATTATGTATGAACAATATAATTGTTAAGTTTCATTAAAATACATTAAGAATTTTTTTGAGTGAAATTGTAACAAAATTCCTACAAACATAATATTTAAATTATAAGCGCAAGTGCTTATATACAACTTTAAATCGTTGTAGATCCTAAACAGTCATATAAAATTAACAATAGTGTGAGGAACCTTAACATGATTTTTCGATTATCTATCTACACAATGATACCCCACTCGACATATTTCGTCAACTTTTTTCTTCCTGGCAATATAGCTCCTAATTATTCTCATATTAAATTTCGATTAATATAATAACTTTAGTAGCACTCCCATGATTAAGACGAATCGATTGACGGTTAAATCATCAAAATCGGTCTACGCGTTTGGTCACTAGTGTGCCACAAAGAAACATACATACATATATAGACTGTTAAACACTATACCCTGTGTGCGCGTCGCGATTCGCGTTCTTGCATTGCGCAGTCGGGTAAAAAGAGGAAATAGTTATTTATGATACAAGTGCGGTAATTTAGTTAATATAAACGAGTTACCTGAGTCACGAGTTTGTAACTACCATTCCACACGAATATCATGCAACGTTTTTCAACACATTTGCGAGAAAACAGTACTTATATCTACCAATCCCCTATTATCACCCATTGATCCCCACTATCACCCACCAATCCCTTATTATCATCCTCGAAGCCCTTTCACCCTCCAATCCCCACTTTCACCCTCGAATCCTCTTTACACCTTACACTCCTCTTTTCACCCTCCGATTCCCTTTTCACCTACCAATCCCTACTATCATCCACCAATCCCCTATTATCACCCATCAATCCCCACTATCACGCACCAATCCCCACTAACACCCACCAATCCCCTTATCACACTCGAATCCCTTTTACACTCCAACCCTCCTTTTCACCCTCGAATCCCTTTTCACCCTTGAATCCCCTTTCACCCTCTAATCCCCTTTTCACCTACCAATCCCCACTATTACCTACTAATCCCAAGAGATTCCCCAGCCCCCGGGGACGTATGGAATAGCGTCACCCCGGGACTGGGTCTGACAAAAACAATTAAAAACACATAGAAGAAACAAACCAAATAACCCAGACCATTGTAATAAAGCGAAGAAAATAGAATATAAAAAAAAACCCAAGAGATTGTATATTTTTGTTTTTTTTAAATAAACATTTGAAAGGAGATTGGCCCAAATGCACAAAAAATATTGACATACACGATAATTCTTGGCGTAATTTATAATTTAATTTACAGTCATTAGATTTTAACGGACACTTTTGTATAATATATTTACTTTAAAAGGACTTTTAATTTTACCGGCTTGGAAAACATACGAATCATTTTTAATGGCTATGGGTGTAGTAACATTCAGCCAAAGACTGATCGAAGTTGTTTATATAACATAAAAACAAATCTATTTTGTAAAGATCGATAAAAAAAATATTTTTTTTATTACACTGTGGTATTCATATCCACAACTATATTATCATTTTCACTAGATGCAAATGTGCTCAGACAATTATTATAGATGGTAGGCGACATCATAAACTCTATTGCCATACATTTTTCGCCAAACACCTCCATAAACACATTATAATCTGTATATATGTTAGACTTTAAGGTATCTATCTATGGGCCTACGTTCACTGACTATAAATTAATAAATAAATAAAATTATAAGGTGTGATACACTAACTTTTCATACTCAGTGGTTGTCTGGAAGAAATCGCTCTTAGCGATAAGACCGCCAATTATAACGCTTTTGTTAATATTATTGTTTGTGAATGTTACGTAATTATTTATTTGGTGTTTATAATAAAGTGTTAATCTATCTATCTAAAAATCTAAAATATGGTTATCTTAAAAACAACAAAAATAACGAAGCTACTGAATATATGGCTATAGAACCTAAATCTCTTAGCTTTCTTTGGTTAACGAGAGTTTAAAAATTCTCTCTAATCTGTGGCTCATTCACAATCATCACACAGTTTCTGTCACAGAGTACCTTATTATAACCGGAAATGATACCTGATTTTAAAAGTTACTCTTATGCATTAACTTTAAAAACAGGCAACTATCTGTTAATCTACATGCTCTTTAAACCTGAATCTAATCCATAATTTCGGTACTTGGCTTGATTTCCCTAGTTTACTATATAACTTATTTGTTTTTCATTATTTTAATATGTTCAGTGTATATGGTTTATAGAAGTTCTCAGGAGTGTCCGTGAATAATATTCGTTTCTACAGTAATTTATATATAAGTTCGGATCTAGGAAACAATTTTTCATGATTATTGGTCTTTAGGCCAAACATGTATGGAAGCTGAGCAATCTCCTTTCATATTTTGAATTTCTATGATCCTACTAATATTATAAATGTGAAAGTTTGTGTGTTTGTATATTTGTAACTCAATCACGCAAATTCTACTGAACGGATTTGGATGAAATTTGGTACGCATATATTTTATGAGCTGAATTGAGACATAGGATAATTTTTATGCCGGAAAAGTTTCCTGAGGGATATTCTAAAAACTAGGTATAAAAAGTTAGCTAGAAATATAACTGATTATGTTTTCAGTTTTTGAGTTTTTCATACTCATTTCACACTTTGTTTGTTACTCAATCACGCAAATACGGCTAAATAGATTTGGTTGAAATTTTACACACAGACAGATTTTAACCTGGAAAGAGATTAAGGATACTTTTGTTGTGTTAGGTTAGGTTAGTGTTAGGTTCCTGAGGGTTTTTGAAAAATTAAACTAAGTTAACGCGGACGAAGTCGCGGGCGGCCGCAAGTTAAATATCATTTTATCGATTAAATAATAATAATAAATAAATATAAATATTTCCGACACTCACACCAATTAGCCTAGCCCCAAAGTAAGCTCTGTAAGGCTTGTGTTATGGGATGCTAGGGTAACGGATAGAATACATACACTGTACATATATAAGTGTATTTATATAAATACATATTAAACATCCATGACTGGAGTACAAATGCTCGTATTCATCACACAAACATCTGCCCCCACCGGGATTCGAACCCGGGACCTCTCGAGTCGGCGACAGCCATGAAACCCGGCGTACAAACCACTCGGCCACGGAGGTCGTCGAAATAAGTATTATGTATTATTTTAAAGTCTTGTTAACTAATTTAAATTATAAATAAGCATGTAACCGCTATACTTAGTCAATAAGGAATGGAAAAGCACCGAATATTTGCCTCTTAATTGAATTAATGAAAACAGAATTTTTGGTACGCCTTTATAAATTCGAAGCGGCCGGGAGCCGATGGAGGTATCTGGGAAATGTCCTTTTCAGAATTATAATGAATTATCGTTGCTCATTGAGCTTTCGTCGGCAGTCGCTGATCGCCGACTAACTTCGTATCGGTTCGTTCTATCCGAAGAATATGAGCGGACGGTTCGCGGAATCAATCTGACCTCTTCTGACTCATAGCTGAGTCAACGATGCGAGCGAGTCAGCAGCAGTCTGTGAGCTCCTTTGATCGTGAACTGTCGTCGATTCCCGGCTGAGGGTTGATATTTTCCTGTAAGCTCAACCCTCCCTCAGTCCTCTTAAAGTCGCTGCGAGAATCTGTACGGCCGTCGCGAAACGCGAGTAGCTACGCAATTTCATATTGAAATGATTAAGTAACCATCGGATAGAGCGGTCTGTTTAAATGAAAAACTAGAGTGATGCTACTCAAAACTTGTGCGCTCTGAGGTTTGGTGTTGTGTTTGTGTTTTTATTTAGTTTCACTGTCGTTTTTTATTTGACTATTGTGGTGAAGGAGCTCGCATTATATCATTGTCGTTTAGCGGTTAACGTTGGTGAAGTAGACGACTTCGGCGCGGTGAGTAAAATACCGTTTTTTTTATTTACGTTATATCTATTTATCGATTAGTTAGTTGTTGTGTTGTGGATGCTGTTCGACGTTTGCTAGACTAAAGGTTACGACCCTGGCTAGTCGGAAGACAGCGACCGACGTGATGATTTACGTCACAGAACGTAGAAAGAGGTCCTTCTCCTCTTCAGAAAAAGGTCCTCAGAACATAGAAGCAGGACCTCTTTATAATGTGTTCTGTGATGTGTCCTAGAGATTCTCAGGTACCTTAGAAAGTTATTTTTCTATCCATACTTTATTAAATGTACACTGACATAATAATTGTTTAATTTATTTATTTATCTAAGTATCCTTGGGTTTTGTCTCGGCACGGAATTTATCATGTGGACTGGGAATATTTTCCCTTTCAAAGCGAATGAAGAGCTTTACTGCCGTCTGATTTGAGTGGTACTATTCTGTAAGAACAAACTCACTTTTCACCGCGGATTCCGCCGGTGTGAATTGAAATTTATTTGAAATCCGTATCGAATCTAATTTTAAATCACACCGTGGATGCGGATATGAAAAGCGAGTTTGTACTTACATTCGAATACGAATTAAAAACTATCATACGTGCTTATCCACAGCAGATATGTCTTATTAAGAGGAGAGGTGGGCATTGTTTTTTCCATACAAACGTTCTCGACAGATTCCTCATTGATTTTTATCACTAAAGTAATGATTTTTATACATAAACAGACCCCTCTTTCCCAGTGGGCACTTTGGGCAAGTGCCCAGGGCCCCGCGATCGATCCACTTCAGATCAAATACAAAGTCCTGTTAGATCACCAAACGGGGGTCATAGGGGCCCCATTATCCTAATATGCCTAGGGCCTCCAATAGGTCACTGTACATAAAATATAATTTTACTCATTCTATGTTCCTATGTCTTCCTTTTTTCGATAACTTGTATTTCGAAGAAACTAGAAGCCCTCAAAAATGACAAAAATAAACAATTTTTTATCACCACTAAAGTTGTCTAGTGTGGGGATTCCATAAGCATTTACAAAAAAGCAAAACATAGAGGCCTAGTATATCTACGAGAAGGAAAACGTCGAGAGCCAGACCCGTACTTTTGCAATTTTATTGGCGATTTTCAGCGTTATCTACCGTTGTCCCTATCGCACGGTATTTGTCAATGCGCGACAGCAATAGTTTTTTAAATACTAATTTCTTAAATGTCTCTTAGTTCAGCTCGCGTCCGCTCTTAAATAACAAAAAGTGTAGGTAACTTGCACATTTTTAATATCGAGTAGATGTGTACCTGGGTATTCTTGAGGATGTTATTTTAATAATGTCTGGGCTATTAGACAGGCTGCCACCCACAGACCTAGATTAAAGTAGACGACGCATGTGCGTCAAATTGTACGAAAACCAAGGAACCTATATTCTATCAATAGTATATAAATTCCTTGATGAAAACCGAGCTTGATATATTATTATGATGGCGACTTAAGTGGTGGAAAAGCATGGGCACCGGCAACCCGTTTCAATTCTGTCGTTTTTACAGTATTGTTGTATTGTCGTTTTATATTATGGCACAATTAGACAATTTAAAAAATCCGATTGAAACAGAACAGTGATAAAAAGAAATAAAATAGCGGGAAAAGAAGATGTGTAGTCTCCCTTGGCATGTTTTTGGCACGTGACGTACCTACATAATATACTCTATTTCGTTTCTGTTCTGTGATTTTGACCTATGTTTCTGCTGCCACCTGTTTTAAGAGCAGGCACAGTTTCTAGTAGGGATGCAACGATACCGATAAGATAACATACGATTATCGTGTTTTTTTACGATCACTCGTTATCATAAACATTACGATACAATATTGTATCGTATATATATACGATTCAATATTTTCCTATAATTAAACTTTTTACAAAAGTTACTACAGTTTCGAATGAAACGAAACGCATAATGTGCACATTCGTTCATATTCAATCTTAGAAAATTCCGGTTTGTTTAATAATACTATATCGTCTAAATCGTCATTATGGACGTTGCGAAATTATTATTTTGACTACCATGAATAACTCCAGTCTTGGACCAGTTATTGTAATCTAATCAAATAAACTTCTTCATATATTTCTAATTGTTGACTTGCACTAAGCAAGTAAGTATACCAACTTAAAAACTGATGCCCAAGCACGATCTTTGACACCTCCTTTATCATATCACATCTCCGAAGTTTCTATGAAAACTAAACAGCGCAGCGCTCCTACCGGGGTCGTCAGAACAAATTGGCTTCTTCCATATAAAATTTTACTATGTCGATACTGTAAAATTTTGTGGTTAACTAGGTACGTAAGAATCGCGTTGCCTGCTGTCAAATAGCCTAATTATTTGGTACATACTTGAACTCAACATTTTACAAAGCTCCTCCAATTACAACTTATTTATATTTACCGCCTCTCTTTTTGGACGTTATATTCATAATGTTACTTTGATTCCTATCAAATATAGCCTACGTTACCCCGAACATAATTACGACGGATCGATTAATACTCCTTTCATAAAAATAGGTTGTGTATTTTCGCTACTTACGGTTAATTCTAAAGCATAAAGAATAACATAGTCATCGAACCCTCACTTTAGCTTTGCCGTAGTTGGGTAAATGAAGTTGGGGTTAGGGAGAGCCAGCCATGCGCATGTATTATCTAATACTAGCAAACCAGTGAACCAAATGTTCACCAAAAAAAAAATGTATTTAATTAATTGAGAACTTCGGAGATTTTGTGTGGTTTTGTTTGAAATAGAAATCACGTGATTTCTCGAAAACCGGAAGTGCTACGTTACTCACATCCGGTTTGTAGTCTTATCAGACTATTCTTAACTTATAACTTAAACATTCTCTATATCTATCTCTTACGGTTTGGCCGCTGAAACAGCACCACGGACGGACGGACGGACTTGTCTAATAGATAAGAGATATATCTTGTACGTATATGTAATATGTATTAAATATATATTCGATATAAAAGAAATTTTACCCATAAAATAATAAGTAGTTATACAAGGCTTCTCTCTTCTATGTTTTGTTTTTTTTTTGCAAATATACCTACTTACTCAATCTCCATACTAGACGCCTTTAGTGTTGATAAAAATACGTTTATATTTGGAATTTTGAGGGCTTCTAGTTTCTTTGAAACACAAGTTATCGTAAATAGGAAGACATAGAAGCATAGAATGAGTCAAATTATATTTTATGAACAAAAATAGTTTCTTTCGTAATAAAAATCAAGAAGGAATCAGTCTAGAACTTTTCTGTGCAAAAAAACATTGCCCGACTCCCCTCTTAATGGCCTGCGCAGACGAAAGACTTTTATGCGGCGCGGAGGACTAAAGTCCCTGAATCGCTTCGAATGTAGTATTGTTGATCGAAACTGATGATGGTGATGAAAATATCCGCCGAGGACTTGTCACGGACTTAACGCACACGCTGTGAGCGAGCATTTGTTCGCCGAAATTTTTGATAAGCACTATGGAAGTCAATAATTTACGTTGCGTTGTAATTAACATAAAGTTAAACAAACGAAGTTTTAAAAGACAATACTGGGTCCATTTCTTTAAATCGGATCGAATTTCGGCGGATTAAAAAATTTGAATACTGATAGGTTATTTTATTTTTTTAATAAATTAGGACAACAATATTTTTCCCGAGTCGCTCGTTGTTGTTGATTGCTTAGTATAAACTAAATTTTTGTTTGGAATTGTTGCGCAATATTCATTTGTGAACTTAAGGCCATAATACATTTCTAGGGAAATCTTAAAAAGTCCAATGTAAGCGTTTCTTTTGCGGGGTTTTGTTACGTTACCGCAACCAATGGGTGTTAAGGGTGACAACGGTAGCCTATTACCACACTTCCGCTGTCCATCCTTCCGTCTAGCAGCAGGTAATCTCGTGATTCATGAACTATTTCAAAGTAGGTTGACAGTTGCAATTTCACCTAAGATTTGTTTTTATTACCTGTATAATAACATAAAAAACAAAATAATTATAAAGTACAAAACAAGAGGTATAATTGAATTAAACACAGGTAGGTACTTAAATTATATCTCTCTGGGCATTTACATTAAACATCAAACTGGTTCTTACATCAATTTGGTCTATAGAAACAACTTAATGGTAAGTACTTTTCAGTAGAACCGTTACCTAAATAAAGTCACCGTTTTAGTCCTCTCAAAAAGTTCTTCAATACTTAAGCCGTTTCACTTGGTATTTGAAATGTTTTACTGTCAATTGATCAATCTATATCGAAAGCAATTTTGACTAATCAAAGTTTCAAAATCCTCCATTTGTTTTAATTAATCCATCTCAGCGGTAGATCTTTGGAGAGGTATTGGAATGTATTGATTTTTTCCAAGTATTACCGAAGTAAGCGAATGAATGGTGGCGTATTTCAGGTTGTAAAACATAAACTGGAATAGGTTGACTTTTAAAAAATATATGTCCAAAGTTTGCACTGTAAAGCAACGAGTAAGTCTCTGGCAGGAGCGTATTTTAAAAACTGGCGCTGAGAGCCAGTTACGATTTGCAACCCGCAGAATTAGTAAATCTTATCAAAATATTGAAGTATTTAAAAAGTAACGATTGCCTTTGTATAGCCTCTGCTGCCACTCGCAGCTCTTGAAGTCGCCCCTACCTGCCGCCCGCGCCATGACCCTCTTGGCCATAAACTTAATACGCCTCTGGTTACTGGGAAATATGTTCAGAAGCACATCGCTAATTACCACTTTATCAACCTACATACGAAAACCAAAACAAAGAAACCTGACTACTTACTATTTAAACTGATAGACGCTGGTGATTGGTGCAAGAGTTAGAAAAGAAACTCCTCTATAATGTATTCACACACCTCTAAATCCGGCCCTGCCTCTATCGCTGAATCCATTGTGTTCTGCCAGTAGAACTATTAGAAGAAAATTCATGTAGACAGGTTCGGTACCTAGGTATTCACAAAAAAGTGAGTATCGATATTTACAATACATGCACCGCATTTTTACTGCTTTCACAATATTTACTTAATTTCACAGATTACATAATTTACTACGTCAAATGAGTTACTTCACGTCGTATTACCAATAATGTTTTTCCCTCACAAGGGACAATATCTTCACTGGACTACGAATAATAATGAACATAATAGAAAGCATCTCGAGGAAATCTTTATTATCTATCAAATGCCCGCTGGTCGTAAAAACAATCAACGCATCAGAGACGTTAAACTTGAGCTTACCCGTAACTTGAGTAAAGTGCTGTACCGTTATTTGTGCAGGATCACGACTGAAGGTAACATAAATACAAATGTTAAGAGGCCATCACTGCGGTATACGGAAGGACGCTACTTTCTTTAGTGACATTATGATATTAAGCCGTAACATGAGAATTTAAGTTGTTACGCCCTGTTTAGTTCTGACTGAAAAATATTAAGATAACCACCAGCTACCTTCCCAAGTTAAGTGGTACTTGTACTCAGGGGCGTATTTTCCCTAGGGCTAATAAGCTCATAGCTCAGGGAGGCAGGTTACGAGGGGCGGTTGCAAGAGAGATAATACAAGGAGAAAAAAGCCGCCCTCGCTGTGTTTCTTGCCGGTTCTTCTCAGTACAAGCTCTCCCGCCGTAAATTTGCGAACCAATGGCGTAGCTTTTGACTTTCACATGTGCTTGTAAAAGCCAAAACTGAATAAATGAATATCGAATTGAATGGAGGGGCGGCAGAAGCCTTATAAAGGCATTCCTGACCTATATTTTGATTTGTACTTACATTGCTTGTAAAACTGTTACCACCGCTGGAAATGGTTTTCAAAAAACGACAGTGCATTTGTATAAGCAGCTGGGATTTGAACCGATGGCTGCAATGGTTTTCATAATGAAGAACCCAGGGTTAGGTACAGGCCACTAACCTTCATTATACTTGGTGGGTCGTAAACTGATGGAAGCTGAAAATCGCTGGTCAAAATCTCGCTGCAGCAAAAAGGTTTTCAAAGTCTCAAACAAAGGCAACTGACGACCAGAAAGTTGGCGGTTGTTTTTGGTAATCCTTGAGGCCCTTATCCGGTACCTGCTCCTTATTGCCTGCTGTATACACAAGGACGAGGAGTTGGGTCCAAGTATCAATCGCTGTTAACACAGTATTGACGTTTTTCCTATACGAGGCGCAACAAATTACTGCACCCCACCTAATGTTTAGTGTAAGTGGAGTATCCGTCCATCTTCATCTTGCAGGACTGAACCCAATCCCCTACCTTGCATAGCTCTGGAACTCTACTCACCAGCAGCGTCACAACATCACCAAAAGGTAGTGTTTTTTTGCTGTGGTTTTCTGTAATGTTGCTTCGCTAGACGAGCGTTCCAATTTGAGCTGCAAATCCGCTGTGGCATTTTTTTGAATAATTGAGCGCCGAGATCCGAAAAACCGGCTTAGTTCAAGACGGCCTGGGGTTCACAGTATAACGAAACGTACCATATCAAAAACAATGTCCATATATGTGTATGTTTATATTTATAGTGTTTAGAATAGAAATAGTGTATGTTTTTTTAATATTTATAATTTATATTTTTAATTAGGTCCGTAAAATTTAACACCGAAATGTTTTCAGTTCCTGTCAAACTTTCCATGGTTATCTGGAAGAAATCGCTTTTAGCGATAAGACCGCCAGTTGTAGCAACTGAATTATTTTAAATGTTATTTATATTGTATGTTCCTATGTGTTATGATAAAGAGCTATCTAATCTAACACAACACAGGCCCAATCCGCCTTATAACAAAACTTAGGCCACGTTGTTTGAAATACAGTGAAAAATTTTAACAAATTTCTCTAGAAATTTGACTATAGTCATATTTAACTATGTTTCAAAGACTTGCTCGAGTTAGTAATGGGCCATAATGTCTCTGTCTTCTTATTAGCAAAGAAACATAGTGACAGTTTCATATTTATAACTGGATTGAACTTTAGTTAACGTTTCGTAATAAGAGGACAACGCTAGCGGCTTTGCTGTAGTTCTATTCATTGAAAAAGACACCAAACTGACGAAAGTTACTATAGGTACTATGATTGTACCGCACTCTTTGATGTTCTATCAAGCTTGATATATTGATACATAAATAGCTTCACGCAATTTAATCTCTAGCAGGGTTGACAGAGCATCAAAGATGAGATGTCTCGTGACATTTGTGTTTTACCACAAAGGTAAACATATTCAGGCATTCTATAGAATACTCAGCTCGTTTAGTCAACGTATGAAATATTACATCTTTCGCTATCACCGTATATATTGTACCTAGGCATGGTACCACTAGGCAATAAATGGAATTGCCTAGTGGTACCCATGCCTTGGTTTAGTATAGATTGGGTTTTTAATATCGTTGATAGAATGACAGCAGGCATTCAGACAAATATTAAATGAAGAAAACAAACTAAACTTTCCGCTCAAATTGGAACACCGGTCTGAGAAGGTATACCCTTCACCTTATCACGATATACACTGTGACCTTACAATACCCTTCTTAGCACGAACCAATATCGAATTCGAATAGTTGAATTTGATCTCGATACGCGTCAAAGGTCAAGTAGTTTTGTACGGAAGATTTTTAATTCTCAATACGTCCGTTGTGGCGCAGTCTTCCTATACAAACCATCTTGACATTTGACGCGTATAGAGATAAAATTCAGCTATGTATTCGAAGTCGATATTGGTTCGTGCTAAGCGTACTGTAAGGTTACGGTGAAACAATATATGGTTTTGGTGGTGTTTTGTTTCAGTGGATGAGTAAGATTCCACAAGGTTTGATCAGGGTCTGTAACGAACAGCGCAAGTGATACTTTTGTGATTGTCTGAGAGCGGACCCATCCCCCGATTCTATATGATATCTTAAATATAAGATTTAGAACGCTAACGTTGTATAGGCTGGTATGTCGTCGGTAACATAACATAAGTATCTAACTGCTACAATTACAATTCAACAATGCTACATTCAGCATTGACTTCGCAAATAATAAACGGTCGAAGTATGTGTATGTTCGTTTTTAATCAACGTCATACGAGCATATACGAGTGATTACTTGATTACATACAACAGTTCAACAATGTGTTATGTAGGCATATGATTGAATGCATTGACGATCTATTTAGTCCAGCTGCATTTTCTCATTGTGCGTTGTACTGGACAGGCCTCAGTCAGTGCAGTCAAGTTCGAATCAATTTGTAACAATCATTGAATGAATGACTCATGATTGCTGACGCTTATTTCTACATGCATGCGTTAGATCATTGAGGTTTTAATAATGTATGTATGATTTAATGTCTTCGTTTACATCGTAGTCTTGAAATTATTTTAGGTAATCCAAAGGACTACATCGAAACCTTGATCAAAACAGCTTCACGCAAACTCGGAGTCCTGAACAAGGTGCGGCGTTTTTTCACGCCCGATCAACTGTGCTTGTTGTACAAAACGCAAGTGCGGTCCTGCGTGGAATATTGCTCGCACCTCTGGGATGGCTCCGCCAAGTACTTGCTCGATGCTTTGGATAGGTTACAGCGGCGCGCGATCCGCATCATAGGCGATGAGGAGGTGACTAAACACCTTGAGCCTCTTCAATTTCGCCGTGACGTGGCGTCACTAAGCGCGTTCTATCGTTTGTACCACGGCGAGTGTTCTGAGGAGTTATTCTCTCTTATCCCACCTTCCCCTTTCCTTCAGAGGACCACGCGCGCTGGCCTACGTTGTCACCGTCTTACTGTGGCCGCAATTCCAACGCGTACAAAGAAATTTGGTGACTCATTTCTTTGTCGCACTATCCGTAAATGGAATGCTCTGTCCGCTCACGTGTTCCCTCCCTCTTACAACCTGGGATCCTTTAAAAGAGGCGTGAAGAAGCAACATGCAGGCCGGCAGGGTGAGGATGGCTGTGTGGCAGGTAGAACTGCTGTATCAGCTATCTTCGCGTCTGGACTTCACCTTCACTTAACATCAGGTGGGGTGGAGTCATTTGTCGGACCTAACTATAAAAAAAAAAGGTAAATAGACAATAATAATTAATGTAGGGTGCTGATCTGTATTAATGTTTTCTTTATCTATGACATCATTCTTAACATCCTGAGTAAATTAGCCATTACCTTATTATACATCTTATAATAGGTCAGCAAAACCTTTTCTTAAAATATAAAAAAAAAACAAATATTCTAATATTGTAAATCATTTTGTTTAAAAACAATTGGTGTGGTATTTTTTCAATATGTTGTACTATGGTACTATATGTATAGTGGTACGTGAAAATGTTTATTAAATAAGGAGACTCATACTCAATAGAGCCTAGAAAAGAATGCGAGTTGCTAAGGGAGGTACGGTTGTTTTATTCAAAATCAGATCCATGTGCAATTAAATAATGAAATTACGAATGAAAGGATTGTGTGAAATAGGATACAGGAGCGAAGGTATTAATTAATTTCGTTATTATACCATGTTTTACATCTATTTTTTCCCATATTTTATGTTCCTAAATTGCCTTCATATTTTAAATGACCCCAACAACTGGAAATAAGAGGTAGGGTTAAGTACGGGACAGTGTTACGTTTATGGATTATCTCTGTTGTTATATTACCCGGTTATTTGACGTATGATGACAGTTGCTTAAGATTGCGACATATGAAACTATATATAGGGGACCGTGAGAGGTGTGGGCGGCAGGCACATTCTTTATTACGCTACAATCGCCTTACATACGGTCTCCGTTCTCATCCTACCCCCACACCCTTTACCCCGAAGGCGAGGACTCAGTTAAGCGGTCTACCGATAATAAAACACGTAAAGACAGACCATAGACAAATAAGAAAAGGGCAGAGATATTCCTTATGTTACACTCTGACCCTTGTTACACTGTCCTCACCATGGAGTTTAGAGAGAAGGAGAACGATCGCTACGTGCTAAAGCATTAGTCCGCCTGTCCCTGAAAATTTGTAGAATTTATAGTTCATTTTTCAGCCACCAGCCGCGCTGCGGTCGGTAAGTAGTATCTGTGAAGTTAACTGTTTATGAGTACAAGTAGATGAAGTTAGTTGAATAATGTACGCAATCATAAAAAACAATTTATAATTTATTTATTAATAATAGTAATTTTGTTGTTTTCTTTTTTTCTTTGAATGATATTATATACGCGTATATTAAACGTTGATAGATCATTTCAAATTAGCGCACAACCGCCCGCTTTTATTGTGACAACTTAGCGATAGCAGCGCCTCACTTATTTTGTCCATATTTCTGGGACACTTTTTTCTACAGCGATTGTTCTCCTTCCCTCTAACCTCCATGGTCCTCTCCTTGACCCTATTCTAATCGCATTAAGCATTTATACTAGAGATAGAGTCTGTGCGGAAAGAGAATGGGCGTGGCGAAAAACGGAACTATCATTAAGATTTTTATTTGGCAATCAAACGAAGCGATTTGTTTGTTGTTGTGATTTAATCATGTCTAAAAGGGGTAAAACCTTACAAATACGGTAGAAAAACACTACAGCTCCCTCCAATCTAAATCCCATTCTCTTTCCGCACAGACTCTAGCTAAATATTCGTTAAGATTTGAAAGGAAAAGAAGAAATCCCCACTCTGTCAAAGGATTTGTGCCAGGAGAAATATTTTTGTTGGAGCCATCACCGGCAAAGTTTTCCTTTTAAGTCCTCAAGGGGTATGTGGAGCAAGTACTTAATGAAATCAACCAACCATTTCAAGTAGCGTTATAGTCAACCGTAGTGCCAACTTCTTACATTGAATTAATTGCTACTGAAATATATTATGCTGTTTAACCTTAATTGTTATATTAATTTCAAAATTTGATTTGGTATTCAATTAATCAAATTAAGCTGTAAACTCTGTAATTTAATTTATCAGACAATGGTGTCGATTCTGGTATGATTATCTTAACCCTTAATCCTTATCAAACTAAAGGACAATGTTAAAATTGGCCTAAGAACCAACACCAATTTGGCATTTATGATAATTCTTAGTATATTTTTTGCAATAATTATCAGTATTTAGATTGTGACGGACACTTCCAGTTAAGTAAGCTTAATTAAAAAGTTAAAAAATAATCTGAGACAATAAATACCATTTTATGTGTATAATCTATGGCAGCGCTGCAAACAAAACACTCTTCCTTCCTAATGCCGGCACTTCACTTGGCTATTCGTATTTGCTATTTTAAAACATGACATCGTCTGTCCTTTTCATTCCTTATTAAGCATGACAAGGACAAACTGTTGCTAAGTGAAGGGCCGGCATAAAACTTGTTACTCTGTGGTTGTGGTGCATACAGTTTGCATTGTCGTTTGCAAGTCTTGACAAATGGGTGCCCCACGGATTGAATGATCGCCAGCGCGAAGAACGCGTCGAGTCGAGCCTTGCATCACAGTTTCTTACAAAACGGGATGAGCATTACTGCAGTGTCTTCTGTGAAGAACTGAGCACAATGATGGAGAAGCCCGCACATCTCCAACTTGTTTTGGTTAATCGTTCTCTGCTGCTCCTTCACGACAGCGCGGGACCTCATCCTGGACAGCAGACGGTCTACAAGTCACAAGATCAGGGGATGGAAGTTTTCCGTCATCCACCGTACTCACCAGACCTTGCCTCTACAGACTTCTACTTTTTTCAGAATTCGTAACTTGCTTAGGGAAGAGACGTCCACGTTACAGCAAAATAGAACCCGAATTTTGTACATGAACTATTGACCAAAGTGTAGACATACGAATAGCCAGACTACCTCACTTCTCTTCTCTCACCATCAAATAGATTTGCTATAAAGATAGTATAATTTAGAAATTAATCACAAATCTTTTTATTAACTTTAGAACCATTGCCTCTGCTTAATTACAGTAGTAATTAAAGTTATTATTCGATTATTACCCTTTGATTGTTTACTCCAAAACCCCAGCGTGAATCTTAGTTACTAATCGTAACAAGAGCTGCTAAGGCTCGCTATCCACAGCTGTACTGTTAACTCCAAGAGCGATCATTCATAACTGAAATTGCAGCCCGTGTAGCTTGGGCACACGCTCCCCTGAACAATGTTCCAGACAGGTACAAGGCTCTAACCATGCCATTAATTAAATAAAACACGGGCCAGCGGACTTCTAAGCTTAACTGGAGCAAGCGCCGAAACGATAGACGGAGTTGAGGAAAAACAACAAGATTTTCAACACTTCTGTCCAGTTTTAAACCGCCTGTCATCATATTTATTTAATTTTATTAAATACTCTATTTCACTGTTGTTATTGTTAATCATCTTCAGCATTTCAGCGGCCGGTTTTCCTCAACAGTACAAGGTTCGATAAACTTTGTTACTAATTGTATAGTTCCTGCGCCCAACAGAGTCCTTAATCTGTGAATATTTTAAACACCTCTTGTGAACATTATAAATTGCAATAAATGACTTATGAGTATTAGTTTAAAGCAAACACGCATTATTGGTAGTAATGAAATTATGGTTAGGTAGATGCAACGTTAGGCTTTTTTACTGATCTAATTTTTTGAATTATTATTCATTATTATCATAAAAAAAAACGTTTAATTCATCTCCAGAGTACACCACAGTAGAGTTTTCGATCTCTACTTCTTTCAGAACATCATGCATGGAGGTTTTGTTTGGGATGTATAATTATTAGGTGGTATAATAAATAAAATAGGAAAATACAAGTCACTCACGAAATCAAAGATTGATATTTTAATCAAATAAAAAGTAGGTACCTAGACGTAGCAAAACAAACAAAGAAAAATTGATTCCACTTCTGATTGAAAAACATTCCGAAGCCACAAGCGTCCTCGAACAAACATTTCTTTTCGCGTGACCTATTTAATTTTCTGCAATTCTCAGCCTTAAGTTGAGGGCACAGGTGCGGAGTGTCTCCGATTGAAGGGAAACTTACTCCATAAATGCTGTTAACTTTGTACAATTTCTTGATAAACCTTAATGTGAAGTTTAAAAGTCGGACTCTTAGATTAAAGTGATTCTAGATTCAACACGAATACCGAAGTCACATTGCTAGCCTGCTTATATTCCCACTCCTCTGGTAAAGAAACATTAAAATCGATCAATCGACGTATCCTTGAGTTTTAAAACTATAAATGACAATCCTAATAGTCATAAAGTCATAATCCATAGTAAAAATAATGAATCAGAAGTAAATCGAAATAATATTTAGTATATAAATATAAAAATAACTTGTAGTATTGCATTAATTCCTATAAAACTGATTGTAGTTATGAATTCTTCAAAAAGGACGAGATCTTTGACATTATAACTGTATTTTACATGTGGGGAAGGGGAAGGAAAGCAACCTTTACGTTCTAACTACTGCGTCAAAACGTGTCAAAGGAATCATGATAACATGACAACGCAAACATAGCCATTCAAAAGAGATTGAATAGTTTCAAACCATATATACTGTAAGTAACTTACTTCCGATAGAATAGAAAAGGCATCGTTCTATAGCTGATTCGGTAACAACTGTTTGATATAATTTCTTTGTTTGAATTGGAATTGATGATGGTTTTAATATCGATAAAGGAAACAATAATAGGTACTTACAAGTTCTAGTGTCCACATAAATAGGTTTAAAAAAGAGTCTGTCAATCTTTTTTTCGAGAGGGTTGCACGTGTATTTTGGGACTTCACCATCATTGAGGTTGTTCACGCTTAAACCGCTGAACCAATTTAAATGAAACTTGGTATATAGACAATTTGCGTTCCGGGAAAAGACATAATACAGTTTTATCACAGAAATCATTTTTCAAGAGGGTGAGAAGGGGGGCGGATGTTTGTATGGGAAAGTCGCACCCACTAGTATCTCTTATCTATTAGACAAGTCCGTCTGTCTGTGGTGCTGTTTCAGCGGCCAAACCGTAAGAGATAGATAAAGAGAATATTTAAGTTATAAGTTGAGAATAGTCTGATAAGGCTACAAACCGATTTGAGTAACGTAGCACTTCCGGTTTTCGAGAAATCACTGGTTCACTGGTTTGCTAGTCTAATATAATGAAAAGTCGTGTTATAAATTCCATGGCTGGCATAGCTTCAATAAGCCACAAAAATTGTATCCAAAGTGCTCTCTATTCAAGTTATGAGACAAGTCCCACATCCGGCCGTATCGTAAAATATAACTTCGTAAGAGCTTATTATACGGACTTTAAAATCAGATGGGTTTCTTAAATAAGATAAAAATTGCACAAAGAATCTAATACTCCATTTCATAACTTTATTTCTAAAGTTGATTTTGGTTTGTGAAATAAAGTGGGACGTTAAAATTAAAGACATTGTGTTTAAAGATAAACGCAACCCTAGTATGTAGTATGTTCTCCTAATGACATCATCCCTCGGAAAAGTCTGGGTGACAATAACAACTTACAATGAGGCGAACTGCAAGCCCGTTGCATGCATAAATAAAAAAGCCTGGTGTAGTCTTCAAGATCATCTGCTTTCGTATATTGGCCGAAAAACCAACAACAGCATTCCGAATGAAGGAACACATTGTTAGATTAGAAACAATTTTACGCATATATAAAACAACGCAGAACATTTAATTGATTCTGTTCCTAACCGCTAAATCAAACACCATAATCATCAGACCGTCTCTACGGAATGCCACCATATTTTTTCAGAGAAGCAATTCAAATACCAAAATACAAGAAGTTCAATTGTGTAAATAGGCGTAGACAATAATATATATCATCATCAGCCTATTAATGTCCCCACTGCTGGGACACAGGCCTTCCCTATGGATGGAATAGGGAGATTGGGCCATAACCCACTACGCGGGCCCAGTGCGGATTGGTGCTAACGACTGCAGATGCAGCCGGGACCAACGGCTTAACGTGCCTTCCGAAGCACGGAGGGGCTCGAGATAGTAAATTTTTGGTCACCCATCCAATGACGGAGCACTGCGAAAGTTGCTTAACTTCAACGATCGCAGCCGAACGCGCTAACCACTTGCGCCATCGAGCTCCTTCTTTGAAAATAATATATATAGAAACCAGTATTTCCTAAAATGTGCGAAACGTTGTTTGTCGAGAACAGGTGTGAGTGAATGGTAATATTGTGAATACTGGTACTAATCTTGAGCAACATTAAAATTACTACTAGGCATTGATCATGGCGTCATGGCGCTTACAACATTAATTTGAAAATATCATAGATTCATAAAAAAGCAAAGCTAATGGTTGCGACTCCGGAATTAACTACTCCTATGGCAACAAATCTAACGAGTGCCTTTTCATTTAATCTGGGTATTTTTGAACAGATTGAAAAACAAATAAAATAAATGCAATATATCAGTATATGTTACGTTGGATGGCGAAAAACGTGGCAATGGTGCCAGTCTATGGGGCACCATTCCTGATGACAGCGCGCTAGAGGTGTCAATTTTTTATATTGTATTGTAACATATTATTAAAGTAGGTATTAAGGCAACTTGGATTTATATATATTTTAGATTATGGAATAAATTATAGATATTCAGTTGTTTAGTTATTTTTAAGTTTTTGTTATTTAAATGTTTCTTTTATTTAAGCAATATTTTTTATAAATTTAATATGACTTATATAATATACTTACATTAAAATATATTAAAAAGACCATGCCCTTTTCAAGTCACTGAACAAAATGTTAAACAACAAAGTTTAATTCACTTCTAATCCGTAAAGAATGTTTTTGTCATCTAAATTATCGTTTATTTTGAAATTACTTCGAATCGAAGGCGACGCTTCGTGATTGAATCCATCTCTTACAGAGTTTTCGAGTTTGGCCGCCATTAGAGGTAATAGGTTTTGTATTCCCACTGGAGTCTTTTTTCGTGCGAACTCAAGTTTTATTTTATTTCTTTGGAAATTTACGGAAAAGTAAATTTCAAAAGGTGATAACTGTTTACGCGTCCTTCGCAACCTAATGATAGCAAATAGAGAAGCGAGAAATAGAGAGAAGTTTAAAAAAAAATCGTTTTCCATCACATTGTAATTACCTATCTTATAAAAGTTTTAGTATGTAATAAAAGCACAGCCACTTTTAGTATGTATACCCGTAATATATGTTTTATACTGTGGTAACTTTAATACTATCAACTAAAAAGTTAGATTCGGAAATTAACGTAGACAATGGCGCAAGGAATGCAACCTGTCGCCATTATTTCCGGACAAAAGCTTATTCCTGGAATGACGTAATGATAGGTATTTAATATAATGACGTATGTTGTTGTCTGTCTGCTGGCCCGCAAGGGATAATACGTGACGCTATGAATACAAATTCTGGAAATATAAGAGAAAAATGAGGAAATCCTTATTTATTAAACTTTCGCTATTTGTTTCTTAGGTTTTCACGCACATCACTCATTAAATAAAACTAGTTTTTACGGGTTAATGCACGAAACTTTATTTATTTATTGACGTCTGCATCGTCAGAATAATGATTTTTTATTTAAAATTGTCGAGCTACCTTCGAAAGACTTATATTGAGCGTTCGGTTATTTCATTGAAACTTTCGCTGTTCATCCATCCATTCTTGTCTTTCTGTCGCGTCGGTCTGTGGAACAAACATATATTTACCAAATTTCAACATGGTCGGTCAAGAAGATTCTGAGCAAACCGATTGTGACAGGCAGACAGAAAGACAACCGAGTAATCCTTTGAGGCTTCCATTTTGTCGATAGAAGTACAGCGCCCAAAAATATTACAGATAGCGGGCTGTACTGTATATCACGAAATCTACCTAGTCTACCTAAATGGTAGACAATCAAAACTGACATATCATATTCCTACGCATGAGAAACGTGTAAAAAAGCAAAAAATAAGGAAATGAAAAGAAATAAAAAATTACCTATAATAACTGAAATGTGAAATTTTCCTTTATTTTTGCTCTATCATAACAGTATTTAATCTTGTAGGTATGGTGATGTAATACAGGTTAGTGGTAAAAGGTAAATCCTCTCTGAGTGGGTAGCATTTGGCCGACTTTTGATTAAACACGCTCTTAAGTCAATATTGTGACATGGTGAACAATCCCTTGAGTTTATGTAATAAGTTTAGGATTAGGCAAATGGGACTGACTGATGTACCTACCCTGTGTAAAGGTTATTTGAGCAATGTGTTCTCCCTGTCTCACTGTACTCACCTATGATGCCGAGACCTGAACACTTACGTTAAAGCTAGCGTAAAGAGGAATCGGGTTGCGTGAAGAGATTATGAAGTGGCAGATACCCGACAATGGGTGAACCCGGCCTTATGAAGAAGAAGAAGATAGTGGAGTTATATTTCTGTCTTTGAGTAAGGTTCCTGGTGAGGTTGGCTAGAGCGGCACACTTTTCTGCCACATCAGCAGAGCTGTCTGGACTGCACTTACACTTACTTACCTTAGGTTCTTAATTTTATGCGCATTTTATAAAAATGGATGAATGGATATTATTTTTTAATCTCGATTTGCAATTATTTTCTTTAAAAACGCTTCTGCCATCCTTTTTGAACTACTACACACAGTTACATCATTTGGTCCCTCCTGTATTTTTTTACTTTTACGTTACGTTACGTTATTAGTGTAATTTTCTCTTGTATAGCTGTAATTATTTAAGTAGCAAAAGAAATAAACTTGAAGTACTTACCAATTCAACTAAAGTTATTTTTATTCAACAAAATACGTTGTTTGATATCGTGATCCTATATATTAATTAGTTTTGCCTTTTTTCCTGTTTCTTTTAGCTAATTTGAATTTCGTAGTTTAGATTTATTCTTTGTTTCTATTGTGTATGGCCTCGGCATCTTTAATTTTCTAAATAATTAGAATTCAACATAATTTATAATAGGTTATAAATTTCTTATAATAAGTCTCTTTTGATGAAGTTCTGATTAGATAATCTTCAAAGGTCACAAAACGACAAAGTTCATCTTTTATCAATTTAAAATTCAGCAGTTATAACACGTTTTTATTTTTGTAAAATAAGTCTAACCAACTGAGCTCTGGCTCTGAGGAAATCTTTGCGAACGATCGTTATACAATCAAGATTTACCGCTGTGGTGGCGTACAACAAAACGTTTATCATTTTGATTTAAATTACAGAGGGCGTACTCTTAAAATCAACGTTTCATGTATCGTGAATTTCGTTGTTTCGTGACTTACACTACGGTAATACAAAATTGTATGTTATATTAGGTTTGACGACCATGATGATATGATATATGGCGATGATCAGTAGTATTGACGTTAACGATATAGCTATAAGAGGGGTGGCGGCCAATGTATTTTTTATACAAACGCTCTAGACTGATTCCTCCTTGATTTTTATCGCTAAAGAAATGATTTTTATTCATAAAATATAATTTTACTTATTCTATGCTCCTGTTTTCCTTTTTACAATAACTTGTGATTCAAAGAAACTAAAAGCCCTTAAAAATCTCAAAAATAAACTATTTCTTATCACCACTAAAGACGCCTGGGGTGGAGATTAAATAAGCATTTACAAAAACAGCAAAACATAGAAGCCTAGTATATCTACTTATTATTCTATGGGTGAACTTTCGTTTACGTATATTTAATTTTCGAGGAGGAAAACGTCGAGAGCCAAACCTCAAGTTTTGCAATTTTGTAGGCGATTTTCGGCGTTAGCTACTGTTGTCCCTATCGCACGGTATTTACCAATGCGCGACAGCGTGACAGCAATAGTTTTTCCAAATACTTAATTCTCAAATGTCTCTTAGCTCACGTTCACTCGGATGAAAAAAAAAGAGGTGGCAAATAGAGACATTAAAATTAGTTTAATTTTTCAATTTCTTTGGACTAGATATTTCATGTAACATTGAATAATGAACCGTAGAGAGATTCTGTCAAATAAAATCTCACTTATGATTTCGATAGCTGCCATTTTAGATATAAGTTTGATATGCATTACGCCATTACACGGCAAAATGTCGCTGTGTCTGTAGAATCAGACAGTATTAGATATTTAACATATGTCATAAATCCGAATAAATGAGATAGGGAGATAGGGATTTGTATGAAAATGTAATGTAATGTAAAATTATAACTAATTTATAAGAATGCGAAAACTAAAATGATACTGAAATACAAGAATTCATAAATGAAACGTATTTTAGATGTTACATAATAATATCTTTACCAATTTAACAATTATTATAATTTCCATGTTGCCACTGCGTGCTGATTTTTTTATCAACTGAATAGAGAAACTATGATTATTTTTGTGGTAGTGTTGGGGAATTCAATTTATAGTCCTTAAAATAATTTATAGGGAAAATTGTAATATAAAGGAATACACACGGTTTTAAACAATATTGACTCTTCGTTTCTACGAAACAAACACGGAGCGCGCTATCCCCAAGTACTGTTATTATAACGCTCGTAAACAGTAATATTTAATGGTGTCACGTCATTATGGCATGTGAATAATATTATATCATGTTAACGCTGTTCTTGTGAGTGATTTCGACAGGTGTTCTATTCCATGGTTACACCGACGTGACATGTTTGTATATTTTGATTTGATAAACAGTAGCTGTATCTGTTATATGTAGTACTAGCTTTTGCCCGCGACTTCGTCCGCGTTTTCGTCGTTTTTCGTAAAAAAGTAGCATATGTCCTTCCTCAGGGTTCCGTGGTTTTGATGTGACAGACAGATTAACTTTCGTATTTTAGTAGGGAAATATAATATGTCAATCCACAATACTGTTAAAAATATCGCAATAAGGAACCGCAGAATATTACTATTATCACTGTGCCCCGAGACCATCAGCATGTAACTCCTTGTATGTTATTATGTTAATGTATTGGTAATATTGTTTAGATCGCTTTCACATGAGGCTTAGGTACATATAGAATGAAAATACTTCAGCGCAAAGCTTCCGGGTAAACTACGTTGAAAGTTGACCCATCCGGCACGTGAACATAAAAATTTCTAGGACTGCTAACCCGGGAAAGAGCGACATAACTGACCATGTGAAAAGCAACTGACACCGAGATCTACTCCAGCAACACGAATAATCTGCCCTTGAGCCTTATTTATTGTCATTGCATAACACACCGATACTGGGAATTGCGTTCTTTTAAATTGGAATGGAAAATTATTTGGTATTATGGGAATTCTGGGAATAAAGATGGTTTCTCCTGCACCGCAACCTGTTAAAATTTGAGCCTCGATTACATTTTGTTGCAACTGGGTTACTTTAAGCCGAGTTCCATTGCAAATTTGTGGTGGTCTTAAATTTCGGAGCAGAATAATCGGAATGCCAATTTTTAAACAAATTTCATGAGAAGGAAGTCCGGGCGTATTTAAAGAATTTAAAAATTCTATCGGGTAGTTAGTGGCTTCTTGTTCATCGGCCATTCTATTTATTGAACTATAAACTTTGCTTTCGCCCTGGATATTCGACAGTATTTTATTATTAATCTTTTATTTACCTTTGGCGTAGCCAAGAATTATCCTTATTTAATATATTTGTCACGTCACCGTAAACTGACGATGTAAGATGTTGTTGGCATTGCACTATACAACACAACTCAGGCGTCAGAATAAGTTTTCCTTGGTGTAGCAGTGGATAGGTATCTTTGGTGAAGGTATTTTCTTTAATAATATATCAGAAAATTCACGATCATCCGCGTTATCTACAGTTCTCACTCGCATGTTTATAGTCAAATGCACCGATTGTATATCACGCCACAAATAAGAGCTTTTCAGGCAAGCCCTAACCTCATCAGCTCGGGTACCCCGTGGTATTACCGGTAAGGTTTGTCGGAAATCACCACAACATAAAACTGTGATACCGCCCATTGGTCGATCATTTTGTCTTATATCCCTTAAAGTTCTGTCTACCGCTTCTACTCCTTTTCGATGGGCCATCGTACATTCATCCCATATGATTAAATTACACTTTACACTTATTACATTACACAACGAATATTTAAACACTACCAAAACAACTAATACGTGGTCCTAACTTTAGCTACCTTACACTTAAAATCTAAGTGACTATTTAAACTAAAATATTCTTATAGAATTATAACCAGAAATATATCTCACAACAAAAAAGAAATGAAAATAAAGCTGAAACGCCTGTGCAATACTATCTACCTATACCTACTTCACTTAAAAATAAATACTTATAACTACTTTAATTAATAAAAGTACCTACGCTTAATAATTTTTAATTTGAACGAATATTTAAACACTACCAAAACAACTAATACCTATTTTACAAAATAACAACAAAAGAAATTCAAATAAACTATTTAAAGACTAAAAGTCGCGCTGATAAGCACGGTTTCTCAATATTTCTCAATTATTGTCTGCCAATAAGGTCGAACGCTCTGAACGCATCAACAGCCAAATATTGAAGCAGGTCGCTCTCTTTTTTTTATTTTTTTTGTTTCCTCCCAGGCAGGGAGTAGGTGTGAAATCCTCATGGATACCCTACAGCCGGCTGCAAGGTTATGTCAGACTCGTACTGACTAAAAAACACCCGTAGGGGCTGCCTCTGGCCGGGAAGGCCTCTAAGGCTTCATCGGAAGCGATCGTCCCCCAGGGGGGGGGGGGGGGGGAGCGACGCAGAAAACAGATTTAGACAGCTCGCTCTCGGACCTCCCGTATTTTGATACCCTACCGCCGCCGCGACCCGTGTCGAGCGTGGCAACCGTTACACAAAAATAATCCTTATAGCATGATTCAGTATTCACGTGCGACGGCGCGATGGCTTATTTCATGTATAAGTTTGGTGTTTCTATACCGATTTCTTTGTTTTGTTTTTATTGAATAGGTAATAATGTTAACTTTTTTAAATTAGGGATGAGTCAGAGTATTATAAACGTAAGAGTAAACAAATATGATCAGAATGCTCCGAACTGCTAAGCTATAGGGAGTTACACGTGTTATTGTGAGTCAACCATAAAAGATAGACATATGCTGTTGCGGGATATCTTTTAGACAATTTTATGTAGAATATTTCCGTCATACATGGTTTCTATGTAACTTTAATCATTAAGGCTGCACACGCGACGGAAGCTTAAAAAATGGAGTAACTTCTCCCGTTTTCCCAACATTTCCCTTCACTACTCTGCTCCTATTGATTATAGCGTGATGAAAAGTATACTATAACCTGCCCAGGAGTATGAAGAATAATTGTACCAAGTTTCGTTAAAATCCGTCGAGTAGTTTTGGTTTCTATAAGGAACATACACACAGAAAGACAGACAGACAAAAAATTTACTTATTGCATTTTTGGCATCAGTATCGATCACTTATCACCCCCTGATAGTTATTTTAAAAATATATTTCATGTACAGAATTGACATCTCTACAGATTTATTATAAGTATAGATGTAGATATTAGAATACAAATTATTCAGGAATATTAGTTACATTGGTTTAAACTGTCATGATCATTGACAATATAGTTATAAGCACGAGTGCTACCTGTTGCCTACCTGTTACTCCGTGATCCATGATCATAGCGCTTGCAACAGTTTCGATATATTGGAGACTCACAAAAAACAAGGTACATGGTAGGAATCCCGTTAATAACCATAATATTAGTTATCATTTTTATCTAATCAACTACAATGACACTCTGAATCGTTCGTGTCATCCGACCAAAAAAAAATATTGTTTGATACCTACCGCAAAGAAATAAAAGTTTCTTTTCAAAATGTATGGGAATAAACTGTGTAGGTACTACAGAGTTAAACCTTTTGAATTATTTTAATACTAAGGTTTTTCTTGTAACGTATCTTCATATCCTTTTTATATTTTTATCTAACCTTGTAATAAGTTAAGTATAACAATCTTATTATCATTAATTAACAAGTATTACTAATAAGTAGGTACCTAAATTATAAGACCAAACATGCACCATGTTGAGTGTATGTACAAAAGAAAATTCTTTAATAAAACACATACCTAACCTACATAGAAACTTATTACCATTCGGAAGATAAATGGATACATAAAATTGGTCAGGGTAGATTTTCTTCCTTGGCAGCACATTATGTATTTAATTTATCGTTTCTGTGATATACCATAGTATTCTTCGCTCCGCTCCACAAATTTCTTGAACTCGAACTCCTTAAATATTTTCGCTCCAATGAAAAAGTATTGTTACAGCCGGTAACTTGAGTACAACGGTGTAGGTACAACTAGGAACAGGTCAATTGTTAAATTTTCCAGCAGAAATTTATCTTTATCCTCCTGGATATAAGATTCACATTCAATTGTGAAAATTCGACTTTGAGGTAATTGTCGACTCTACATGCGTAATAAAATGATAGGTAATTTGACATGAAAATATACGAGTCTTCTTAATTCATGCATATATAAACCATTGTGTGCGTGAAGTGGGAAAAACTGAAAATAATGTTTAAAAGTATCAACCACATTATTTAGTAAAGACGGAGTAAATAAAAATGACAAAAGTGAAAGCGCGTTAATGTTTTCAAGTAAGGAAAAAACCGGGTAGTTGACCCACTTTTCAATAAAGTTCTGTCGTTCAATAATATGTACTTACTAGGAATGATGCATCAAGTATACACAGGACAACTTGCATTAATTTGGTTAATTTTCTGGCTTAATAGAGAATTATCATATTGATTAGTTGCTATTGCGATGATTCAGCTTTAGATAAGGAGGTTATCCTAGGGCCTGGGTTCCTAACCTGGTGGTAATTACCCCCTCGGGGGTAAATCAGCTATACTTCGGGGGTAACAAAGAACCTTATTATTTGGTTGGATGCGCTTTAAGTGAAACTAAACCTAACATAAAAAAACTTATAAATGCCAGACAATTCCAACCTTCACAACGATTATTATTATTAATTCATAGTTAAAATATGAAACAAGGTAAAATAGTAATACTGTTCTGCAATTTGTGTTTTTTTATGTGGCCTGTTTTGATTAATAATAATAATTAATTTGTGTTTAATAAACATATTAGACTTTGCTTGTATTGTTTATATTGATAACATTTTAAAGTCGGGGTAAAATCTGTTTTCCTAATAGGTTACAGGGGGTAGCAGTATTGGAAAGGTTAGGAAACACTGTCCTAGGGACTAGAACATGTGTGCCAAAATATTATTTGTAGTAAGTACGTTTGTCTACGCATTTCTCGTAAACTGAAGTCGGATTGTAATGATTTATTTTTCCCAAGTTCCAGAAATTACATCCTTCAAACCAACAAAGTTTTCCTCTTTATGATGTAAGTATAAATAGATTTATTTATTAATGTAAATAACCTATGTTTATGTAGAGAGACGGGTAAGAATGTAAAACAGACTTAAGCTAATAATGATGGTACTTTAACTCAAGATAATCTTGAAAACTTTAGCGTGCTTCTTGCTAAGAAGAGCCTCGCAACATTATTATGCCGCGAAACTCCACAGACAATAGAATTTCCAACCTGTGGATTTCTATACGTTGAAATTCTTGAAATTGTATTTTTGTAAGTACATATTGGTGTCGATTCTGGCATGATTCTCTAAAGCTAAAATTATATTTCACAACAGTCTGTCCTTACTCTCTATACAGAATGGTACGGAGAGACTGATCTTAAATTTGGTTTTAAGTTTAGAAAAACATGCCAGAATCGACACCATTATTATATAAGCTTTAATAACAATTTTAAGTAAAAATGCGTTGATAGATAAATTTTACCTATATCTCGTGTTGAAACAGAAACCAATCAATTTAAATACATAGCTTACGTTTCATAAAAGAGTGCTTTAAATTTTTAAGAAAAGAAATGCAGCTATTTTTTCTAAAACAGTTTTTGTCATCATATCTTTAATAATCACATTGTATGTAATCGATGTATTAGTAAAGTCTGTCAAAATCATCTTTTAATTATGTAGTATTTACTGTGTAACTAGAAAAGGTGGTAAAACAATTTGAAAGAGAGCTCTTTGTTAGATTACCTCCGTAGATTCAAAAGTGTTTGCGCTAATGTCTACCAAATCTCACATACTCACTGAGACCAGTACTTTCAACTCTAATCAGTATCAGTAATAAGTTTATCAGGAGCAACGTTTTAACTTGACATTTTATACATCCATACCCACATTGTAACGTGGCCCTCCTTAAAGACCTAATTTATGTGTGAAGCCACGAAGTACGGAAACAGCGGACAGACATACATTATAATGCGGTGACAAGGGTTCCCCACGTTAAGATAAGGAACCCATACAGTTTTGTTTTAGACGGTTCTAGGCCATTTTCGTAAATGAAAATGTCGTGGCAATCAACCTAATGTTCTGAAAGGATAAAACAGAACCGAAATCAGTAAGCTAAATAGGATAGAGACACTCAAACTATTCCTACTAAGACGGGGTAGCCATCAATTGTTATTAAAACTGTTGCCATAAATGAAATAATGGTTTATTACGAAAGGCTAGTATTTAACTGCAAATCAAAAAATTGACATTTTGTATAAAAATGAATTCCGAATCCTAAGCAAAAATACTTATTGCACAGCAAAATAGTCACCTCAAAATATTGTTATATTAGTAACAATTTAAGTTCGTGATGCATCACTATTTATTTAAAACTAAAGCTTTTTTAAGAATGCATAGCTAATAATAACCACCTCACAACAAATATATAACATATTTTTTTTAACAAAGCTAAATAAATTAATATTTATAACACTCACACCAATTAGCCTAGCCCCAAAGTAAGCACTATAAGGCTTGTGTTATGGGATACTAGGGTAACGGATAGAATACATATACTGTACATATATAAGTAAATTTTTATAGTAATACATATTAAACATCCATGACCGGAGTACAAATGCTCGTATTCATCACACAAACATTTGCCCCCACCGGGATTTGAACCCGGGACCCGCCGAGTCGGCGACACCATGAAACCCGGCGTACAAACCACTCGGCCACGGAGGTCGTCAAGCTGCCATATTGTTATCTCATACAGCAGTTTACCTAAGTGAAACACTATTTTAAATAACTTAAGAATCTAATTATTGAAGTAAAACTTCTTTAGGCACGCTTGACTTGGGGGGTAAACTGGCGAATGAGTTACGATTTCGCGTTACGATTAGTGTCATTGATGACTCATCGATAAACAATGAACAATACCCGTCACAAAATACATGAATCTAGTGCTTGGTGGGAAACGATAACAAACCCAATGCGGTTTGGTGGATGATAACAACCCAGCGCGGGTTGGTGGGTGATAACGGACTCAATGCGGATTGGTGGGTGATAACGGACCCAGCGCGGATTGGTGGGTGATAACGGACCCAGCGCGGATTTATGTTTTTTTTTCTATCAAAAAATCTTCAGGTTAAGTTTATGATTTTCAGATCATCGGAGCTAAAGAAGTTTCACTTCAGTCATGTGGTCATAAGCACACTCGCTTTATTTTTATAACCATCAAAAGTTTCCCAATGTTGAGCAAGTTTTGAAATGTTTAATGGGAAACCTGTTGAAAAAATAGTTGTTTTTTTATGAGTGTAAGTATTCTGCGTCGAAGCCCGATTAATTTTCTATGCAATCGGTATATTTGCTGTGGAATCAGTATATTTGACATGAAAATCATATTTCTGTACAATAAAACAAGTTTTTTGTTACTACAGATTAGATGTATATTATTGAATTATTTTCAGCACTAGTTTTGTTCAACAAATGTTTTGTTTGTAGTAAAATAATTATTTTGATGTAAAAAGTATTTAATTGCTGTAAATAACTTGATGGGTAATAACTTATTTGCTGTGCATTTAAAAATATCCCCTTACATAATAATTACGTATTACATTCGTCTGCATGGACAATTTGGTTTTCCGTAGATACTTTACCCCTTTGTTACCCCTTTAAAGGAATATAACAAATTCTTGAAAGAATCTTAATCGGTTCAGTGGTTTAAGCGTGAAGAGGTAACAGGCAGACACACTTTCGCATTTAATAATACTAGCAAACCAGTGAACCAAATGTTCACCAAAACCTGATTTCTCGAAAACCGGAAGTTCTACGTTACTCAAATCCGGTTTGTAGTCTTATCAGACTATTCTTAACTGATAACTTAAATATTCTCTTTATCTATCTCTTACGGTTTGGCCGCTGAAACAGCACCACAGACAGACGGACTTGTCTAATAGATAAGAGATTAGTATGGATAGTATGGACTAGTGTCCTTTAGGTTTTTGACGATGCTACAGGAACCTAACATTTCCCGGGATAAAAGGTATCCTTTGCCTCAATCCAAGTCATAAACTATATGCGTACCTGCGTATTAAGTTTCATCCAAATCCGTTAAGTATTTTTTCCGTGATTGAGTAACAAACATACAAACTTTCACATTTATAATATAAGTAAAAGTATGGATATGGATTCATCTGCAGCTGTGCAGTCAATATTCATCATTCGCAACTTCATATTCTTAAAAATCGCCTCAATTCACCTGGCTACTATATCGGAAAGGTAAAACGTTTCCAAAAATGAGTTTACCTGGCTGATTAAAAGATACCGATGTGAACTCTCTACAAACACTGTGTATCCGGTTGATCTCACTACATATTCACTTCATAGCTTTCCCAGCAGCAATCGACATTCGAGTATATTTTCCTTCTCATATTTAGCTCAATATATCTACTATGGCATTAATAAAAAATCCAATTAAGTATTATATTTTTTATTAATGCCATAATAGGTATATTGAGCAATATAAAATTTCTCGTGTCACGGTGCACGTAATAGAACTACTCCGAAACGGCTAGACCGATTTTCGTGAAATTTTATATACATATTCAGTAGGTCTGAGATTCGGACAACATCTATTTTTCATCCCCCCAAATGTTAAGGGTGGTCCAATTATTTTAAATACCGAGTAACTCCGGGTTACTTTGACCTAAAATGTGCACTTTTTTTTCAAATAAGATTGTAGCTTCTCTTTGCGATGAATATGTCACGTTTATATCTTTCCATTGTGAACTTTAAAGTATAAGTTACAATGTTATCATACGAAAATAGAAAAAAATAATATTTAAGGGTTAATATATATTTTTTTAATTTTGGGCCAAAGTTGGCCTTAAAGAGGGTTAACTTTAGCTCGTTGAGTTTTCTCTGTGAAAAAAACTCATTTTAAGCCATGTTGGGGTTAAGTAACCCTTATAACAGATCACCATTAGCATACTGAATACACAAATGGATGTTTTTGTGCGAAAATAATTAAGTTAAATAAAAAATATAACTTAAAATTTAGAAAAAATAGTAAACTTACCGAAAACCACAGTTTTGAGAAAGTTTGCGCATGAACTTGCGACTATTTCAGTTACAAAAAATCCCGCGTTACAATGACAACTTGATACAGGAACGATGTCGGTAAAACAACACCACACTGTGCGCCTATATTTTATGGCTATCTGTGATTTTCAACTGGAGCTATTACGGTCACCCAAGAGATACTGATGGGGCGGCAAGTTCAATAATTTTTCTGATTTGGGACAAAGTTACCCGACCGAAGACCCGCCCGAGCTAAAGTAACCCTCACTTACTACACTTAATTCTTTTTTGATATTTTTTTTTGTTTTTATTTTTTAATGATACTAAAATACTTACAACCCTAAATTTTCACCCTTCTACCACCAACCCCCACTTTTTTATGGCGGTACGAAGTTCGCTGGGACATTTTATACATCCGTATAAAATACAGCAATTATTTCATAAAAGTTATATGTAATAATGTAAAGTTATGAGTAATCAGTATAAAAAACATAAGATGATGAAAGAAGAAGCTATGAAATAGAATATAATAAGTTTTAATATTTGAGAAAGTTAAGCAAAACTTTTTCGAATAGCGTTACTTTTTATCATTGAAAATGAATCGCAGGAATGTGTTCAAAGGCAGTCAATGGTAATTTTAGCTCTTTTGTATGTCACTTCAACTTAACATAACATACTATACAGGGTGTTACAAAAATACAAATAAATTTTAAGGGCGTTGAAGTACATCATATAAAGAGTCTTCTTTAATTATCTTAAAATATTTGCATGAAGTTTTAGCTTTTTATAAAAACAGTCATTTTTAATGATCCTCGAACTAGTAACGTGTCTTAAAATGATCGATGTTTTTATTAATTGTTAAAAATAACTGTTTTTATAAAAAATTAAAACTTCATGCAAATATTTTGAGAAAATTAGAGAAGACTCCTTATATGATGTACTTCAACGCCCTTCAAGCTTTATTTGTATTTTTGTAACAGCCTGTATATGCATCTCTTTGCACCTCAAAAACTACTTACACAAATATGATCGTATCACAGTCTTTCGCAAGTAAAGCACGTGTAACTTTCTGTGAATATGTATGTTCTGTAGTAGGAGTAATTACTTTCTTTATGGTGGGTACATTGCACTTTTTGGAAGACTTCCTTTTTAGAATTCTGTACCCAGAGAGAAAAAATGGAATCCCATTGCGGTCACTCTGTCGTCTGTCTGTTGTTTTTGGGTTTGTTGAGAAGAATATGGATAAAGGAATGTCTGCGTTAAACTAACTTGCTTATTAAAAAAACATTTATTTATTCAGAATTATTTATACCAATAAAAAGTCTTCCGTACCAGACTGCATAGCAGCAAAGGAAAAACATTATGATTAAAATGTGCCCTTGCAAAAATACTAAAGCCTGCCAAAGTCACAAAGCTGACTTGCTTAATGTTGTAGACGATGTGTGACATTGTAATTGAGATTTATCTACGTCTGTCTTATACGGACCTAATGGTGTCAATTCTAGTATGATTCTGTAAACCTAAACTTAAATTTCACAACAGTGTATCCTTGTCATTCTTTCAACAGAACAGGAGATACTGATGTTAAATTTAGTTTTAAATTAAGAGATTCACGCCTTGCTATTCGAAATGATTTTCTTAAATGATAACTTATTGACTTGTTATAAAACTGTCATACTTTTAGAAGACATTTTACAATTTATACTTCTCTTAAGTGCCAATTATTCTTCTTAACAGCTTGTGACAGTGATTGCCCTATTACGAACCCGATGAAGTTTTATGAGAAATCGTCTTCTATGAATTTGTTTACCAGAAAGAAATCACAAATTTTCCTGTCAAATTATTTCTTACCCCATTTGTTCATTATACCAGTTTCCGTTACGATTGTTTTCGTTGTGAATACTTATTATTATAGCACCAGATTTGGCTTTAATTTGATTAAAGTTTTAACGTCTCAATAACATCAAAGATGACCAAAGAGATCAAAAATAAATTGTAAATATTAACACAGATCATAATATGTATAGAGCAACAAATTTTCGAAGCTGAATTTTCATGAGAATAACAAGTAAGAGTAATCTTTCACATTGAAAAGGATTTCTATCAAGGCAAAAGATACAGAAAGCTACTACAAACGCACTCCTTATTGATAACTAAAACTTTGTAAGTGTTCAAAACCAATCATCTCATGAATACAGGTTTTACCAAGCCCTCATCGAAGTAGTAGCGTCTGTGGACCATCTGTATGCATAATTCAGTGGCCATTATCATGTAAATACATCCCTTTAACAGACTTGGAAAAAGCAATCTTTTCCTTTACAAACTCAAGAGTTTATTCTGAAACACGATCGGGCCACCGATATTTCAAGCGCTAGTTTTCAAATGCTTTGGGTTTACATAAGGCGTCGGTCGGAAAGATAGCCAGGAAAGAGTAGGATGTCATGATGATAGGAAGGGGACTAATTAACCCATTTTACGCAGTTTTTTTTTATTCGTAGTAGAGTAGGAACCGAATAACTTCACGTTCCGAAACCTGTGCAAGTGGGCATAGCTTAATTCGGCTTTATGTAGTTGAAAATTGAAATCAATTTCTTCTATAAAGTATTGATCTTTGTTGTTCCTTCATAAGTAAGTATAATGTCTTTGAATATAATTCAGGCTTTATTTAAACCCGGGTAGAATTTTACATTTTTTTTTTTCAAAAAGCATTTAATAATATACATTATTAAGTTTTAAAATTTAAAAAGAAAAAAATTGCCATATTCATATACTTATATTTCTACTATCTTAAGAAATTTTTCGCCAGAAATATTCTTACTTGCCTAAAAAGGGTTTAAAAACGGTTATAACGCGGACCCTTCTGAAATGGCAGTTTGTCACTGGAAACAAATGGCTTAGCAATATTAGGCGAATGTTGTTTCGGCGTTTGCCCATGATCGCAATTTGTATTGCCGAGCGCACCATTTTGTATTTGTAATTTTTGTAAGATATACATATATTATAACGTTGAAAAACATAATAATGAAAATAGAGACGGCCAATCTATTGATGGAAATATCTAACTATTTTAAATAATAAGGTTTTGTTATCACTAAGTACCTAATGGGTTTTCAATATCGTTGACGTAGGCCTAAAAATTACTTGAATTTAAAGGGGTTCGAACATTTTTGTATTAAATTAAATAGCGATGAACGATGACAGTTGTAAAAATATTACGAGCAAAAGAAAACTGTTGGGTTTATAACTGTTCCGATAATTCCAATTTTGTAAATAAAGATAATATTCATAAATTGTATCTTGACACCATAACAGGTACAAAAGTCTTTTAAAGTAGTCTTACAAAAGTCCATAACGCATGAAATAAGGGAAAATTTTGGAACAGTAAATAATATTGTATTGTGCATCCAATATGAATAAACATATTTTGGGTTTGAGTCGGTAGTCTAAACCTTCTCATTAAATTTTCTTGAACCACTTACACTTCTCGGATCTGCTATTTGGTCGCGGTCTTAATATTTTAATCAAAGGTCGCGACCTTAGAATATTTTATGTTAGTGCTTATTTTATCCCATGGTGAATTTTGTAAGCTTTCCTACTTGCCGCTATAAACAGAGTATAATGGTCCGATTCATTATCCACAACGCTACTTCGCATTATGCTAATTGCCACACAGTTAATTGCCATTTCAATTGCAGCTTCTCGTTCGTTTTACATAACCGCATCATATAAGTATACATGAAACAAATTCGATAAAATCTTTTGAATTTTTATAAAAATACTAGCGGCTGCACGCATCAACTTAAGTTTTTTAATGTCCCTAATGAATCTAATTTTTTTCGGGATAAAAAGTTTCCTATGTCTCAATCCCGGTCATTAACTATATGCGTACCAAATTTCTTCCTTATTCGTTCACTACTTTTTGTTGATTGAGTAACAAACATACTAACTTTCACATTTACCATATTAGTAGGATAAAGGTATTATCTATACATTTATAAACAAAAATTTAACCACTTTATTTTATGGAATCCTTAGGTCTATAAATCTTCATTCTCAACTAAAATCGTCACGGATCTCTTCTAGGGCTCTTAATCTTGTCATCTGCAAATGCACTAAGCACCAGATTTGCATTTTACTGATAAGGCACTTCATCCAAACTAAAATCCATAAATATCTTCTAATAAGCATACGGAATCCGTGCCACAAAAACCTTATTGATCAGTGAACTATATTTTGCTTAAATATTATAAATTCATTTGAAGGCACTAATCGTCCCAACCACTTGACTAATTAAGTTAAAAGCGTTTCTATTTAAATCAATTCAGAATCATTGAAAAGTAGGTCGACCGTCTGGCAACCATAAGCAATTGAATAACAACCTTTTCACAATCCTATACTACTAATAGCATAATTGTGAAAGTTTGTATGTTTGTTACGCAATTACACAAAAACTACTGAACTGATTTTGATGAAAAACGGCACGCATATAGTTTATGACCTGGATTGAAACAAGGGAACCTTTTTATTCCGGAAAATGTTATGTTTCTTATTGGGATTCTAAAAAAACTAAAGTTAACGACGAACAAAGTCGCGGGCGGCCGCTAGTTATGATATAAAAACACTAGTGATACCTGCTGCTTTCACATAAATTATGCACATACATATTATGCTTAAAGTAAAATTCCACATTTACCAATTACCAAACACACAAAAGTAGATCACTGATTTTGTCCTATTGATGCATTTTAATTTTCACATTTATCTTTAACGAAAGCTTTTTTATTGACAATGTCAATATATATATCACTATAAAAGTTTTGTAGAAGTCTACTTATCCACTTTTGCGGGTCTAATTTATGAACAATCTTCTTTTTAAGTACTTCGGCGTAAATACTTGATAGCTTCGCTTGGATGCCTTCGCTTTCAATAATAATTGTTATCATAGAACAACATTGATTGAACTCGTAACGGGTTTCTCTTTGCCTTCAAATTGTGAAGCACGGTCGCCATTTTGATGACAAGAAATACACAAATGTCTTAACCTCAAAAAGGATAAGAATTAATACTTGTAGGTACTCTGCATAATTTAACTCTACTTAATGATAGCTTCATTTTATTCTATCAGTTACGTTCACTTAAAAACGAAGTTTGAAAATTGTTAAGCTAAAATGTCAGATGCAAGAATGCGATCGTCTAGTAGATTCTTAGATTTTTTTTGATGTCGAAAGTTCGAGAATTTTCTTTTAAAAAGATGTTCGAATGTTAGCAAATTGACAAGCTCAAACTAAATTGTTTCTTTTTTTTTCAGAATCCGACATGATTTGAAACACAAAGGTAAGTCGAGTAGTTTTATGAAATCAAAAGTTACTGACATGATCACAAAGATAATATTAGGTTCGCAAAATCTTGATCAGATTCGTAAAAATATTATTAGCTGACTTCGTAAGTTATAATGTGTACTTATAACTTCTACTTCGGCGTGTGTAGACGAAAGCTGCGAATGTGTTCTAAAGTTTCCTTATAAATCAATATCAGGGGACGCATGGAAATTACTCTCTTCGTCATGCATGTACCGAACAAAGAAGTTTGCGAGCTAAAACAATCCTTGTAAAATGTATTCGAGAGCGTGGAAGTTTTTCGCCGAACACACGACCGGCAAAGGGCCGTTTTTCTAGGAACCCTTCGTTTGATGAATGTACAGCTTTGACGTAGCAATATAGTGCAAAGTAGCAAAAGTGTGTTCACTGTTACTACAGCCGAAAATCTTAGCTGTATAACATGCCTTTGGCTTAGTACGAGTCTCGCTAAATACATGAGAATATCGAGATTGTAATGCACGAAAATTTATTAAATAGAAACAATTGGATAGGTAAAGCCATGTTGTTGAGAACATATTCAACAAACATGGCATAATGTGAGGTATATTGTCATTTTATAAAAAATAAGTAGGTAAATACTGTCACATGTAGTAAACGGAGTACTAAAAGGGTGAATGTCCAAAATTCTAAAGTACAAAATTGTTATGATTTTATTTATTTTTTAAGCATTTAACTGCTAGATGTTTAAATCTAAAGAAAAAAACAAAATTGTTAATGAAATCTAGGCTGTTCGAACGCTTTTGAAAGTGCAAAACCTATACAACATCAGCTCGCGAAACCATTATACTATTTAAATCTAATTTACAAAAAATATTCTACAAGGGTTGTTTTCTCATGGCAATAAAATAGACAATTCCTAGCAATTTCTGAACAGCACTTACTTGGTATCGCAAGCGTTTATGAGCTATGGAGGCCGCATACCATGAGGCGGGAACATTCTCGTATATAAAAAGTTCAAGTATATAAAAATAAAATGTGGCATAAACTTTTCCTGGAAAGAGCCGCCAAAACAGTAATACGCAAAATTTTATAGTGAAATATCACAGCTGGGTGAAAGTTTTAGCAAGAACAAGACCCGGCTCGTGTTCGTTTGTTGGATTCTAGAAGAAAAGCTTTTCTTCCTATTTTATGATGAACAAAACCTTTGTCTGCGTCTTTGTGTGAATTCTTATATAGCATTTATTGAGAACAATTTCGGTGTACATTATTTTTGTGTAACTTTACCGTTTACGCAGCGCACGCAATAGAAGCTCTCAAATGGAATATTTTTTCCCGTTTCTGCCACATTTTTCATGAGTATTCCGCTTCTGTTCATCGTATCGTTTTGTTTTATACCCTATAGCCTTCCTCGATAAATGCACTATCCAATATAAAACATAAGAATTTTACTACCACCAGGGACCAGTAGTAGTTCCTGAGATAAGCGCGTTCAACCAAACAAACTCTTTAGCTTTATAATCTTAATATAGAAAGCAATTGAGTTTTTGAAATGAAAACTTCTTTAGTGGCGTTGTACACTTTTTGTAATGGGTAAAAAATGTTAAACTCGCGTCAGGACACGTGACATGATCGAAAATTCGTTAGACAAAAACTTCTTTAGCGGCGTTGTACACTTTTTTGTAATGGGTAAAAAATGTTAAACTCGCGTCAGGACACGAGACCTGATCGAAAATTCGTAAGACAAAAACTTCTTTAGCGGCGTTGTACACTTTTTTGTAATGGGTAAAAAATGTTAAACTCGCGTCAGGACACGTAACCTGATCGAAAATTCGTAAGACGGATGGAGCGTAGACAGCCGCCGCGGTAAAGGAGAGGAAGTATCCCCCTCTCTTTCTACGGCGCGGCGAAAATGTATGCCTGTGGCTACTGTTTCGTTTAGGCGGCGCGGGGCTCTTGCGCGAATGTTAGTGTGTGTTTATGTTACAGCGTGCCAAGCGCATCCATGGATGGTGGCAGCTGATGGCTCGACCGTCTGTGTAGTGGCCACACTGCTGTGAATTCGTAAAATTCGTGTATATAAAGTGTTACTGATAATTAAAGCAATTCGTGCAAAATTATTCCCTAACCATTCCAAAATATCAAAAATGCACAACGTTATAATGTTCAAGTTTTCACTTCTGCCGGCACTCCCGGAGTGCAACCCGTCGATTTATTTTTTAGCATGATATGATGTTATAAACGTTTTTGCAACTAAGTTCGACTGAACTTTTCATAGGAACTTCTGTATTATCACTGTTTTCTGTTACAATCATATTAGGATGCCAAGGGACGATCCCTTATTATAATCAAAACACGCCAACTGTGTGCGTTTTCAAGTAATACAGAACCATTCATCCTTAATAAATAATATCCTGTAGAGCAGAGCAGAGCAGAGATAATAATTATATTTGCTCATCACGATCTCGTGACATTTCTGAATACATTTTCACCAATATCAATCCGCGTAATACCTACACGTTTTGTTGAAATCTTTTTCGCGCAAAATTTATTTTGTGCTTTCGTCTTCGAAAAATACTTGAGAAGTGTGGGCGGAAATGAGATTATCGCCAGAAGCAGCCTCAGGAACTAGAGACCAAAGGTTTTCCAGTGATAAAACTTGTATAGCATGGAGGACGGACGACGTTGAAATTCTAAAATTTGATTACTGAATTTTCGCTACTTACGCTCTGCCGAAGTGTAGTTTCAGTGTTTAGAGAGAGTATTGCGAATTATGAAGTAGGAAACAACCTACACAGGCATTTTAAGTGAGATCTTAAGCTTTAAAAAATCTAGAAGCGGTTTATGTAACGGTAGCGTTTCTGTGTATTGCGCTAAGAGATCTTTTTGTGGATTAACATGTTTCATTTTCCGGAACAAATTTCCGAATCATGATTGTTACTTATTTATGTATTTTAACAGTTAGTATACATAGCAAATTTCTTTTTAAGAAAAAAATAGAGGTAGGATATAGCGGGATTTACAGCTCGAATAAGAGCACCCGTCTAGGCAAGTAACCTCTAGAGAGTAACCCTATAGAGATCACAGCGAAAAAATACTACATTTTGATGGCGAGTGATTCGTGTGTAATATTTCAGGGCTCCCCGGGGTAGGGGATAGATTCAGGGTAGGCAATGACGCGAGTGATAATCTAAGTACAGTCACCGTCACAAAAAATCTTATTCTCGTACTCTTTTAAAACGTCATCACTTTTTCTTAAACTTCACGTTAATTACAACACAACGTAATCATAGAATATTTACTTCCATAGCGAGCACTTTTCTTAATTTTTAAGGGGCAAATGTTTGCACATTGTGAGCGTTGAGTCCGTGACAAGTCCTCGGCGGGCATTTTTTTCACGATACTGGAACTTTCGTCCGGGAGGACAAAAGTCCCTAAATAATCATAACGTCAGATCTGAATAGACTGTATAAGGAAGGAAAATATACTAGGTACTAAATATAACCGAAACTCCTGGAAAAACGCTACGTTCCATACCGGGGCCAAGTGGTCGGCTAGGCAATTTATGAGCCAGATTACGAATATTAAAAAATAATTATTGCGACCACCACAGCTTAATACTGCTGTGCCACCGGCGCGATCTTCGCTAAATAGCAGATTAGTGAGCGTTTAATTTTGCGTTGGAAACTGCGCAAGATAAACTCTTCGAAAAACAATTTCCAACGAATGAATTCTAAAGCACTTAATAAGATATTCTTGTTGCTTTCTATGTATTTATACGTAAAATGTTGTGTTTCCTTTATAAAGATAAACAGGAAAGAAAAAATTCTAATAAAGACTCAGGTTTGTGGTCTGTTACAATTACAATATATAGTTTTTATATAAAAAAATGTGTCTAAACACGAGAATTAGTTGCTATTGTCTTACTGAGAATAAACGATTCCTTAGCTGCTACATTAGATTAGACCCTTTTCAGAGCACTACATTGACGTTAAATAGAGCATTGTTAAAGTTTATTAAATCATTCCTGCAGTTGTGCAATTCCTTTGATCCACTGACATCCAAAAAGGAAACTATCAATGAGTGCTAATCTTATGAGACCTTAGTATGCGTGAGCAAAATTGAAATTGTGTGAATAAAGAATATTTTGTTAGATAAAATTTTCTTTAGATTTATTGAATGCTCTTTTGAATCGTCCAATATTTTTCATGACGTCTTTTAGCTGATGAAGAGAATGGGCGCAACAAACTCATCAGCATTTAAGTGAAGTAGCAATGGTCGGTGTGTGTTTTCTTTACGCTTTATCTTGGTAAAAATCTACCTTCAACGTGATCAAAAATATTTTTGAAGTGAAAACTTCTTTAGCGGCGTGGTACACTTTTTTTGTATGGGTAAAAAATGTTAAACTCCCGTCATTCATGACACGTGGGCTGATCGCATCACAGGCCACGTGTCCTGATCGTAAGACGACAACAATAAAATTGGAAAGGTTGTTGACTTTCAATATATTGAACGAATCATAGTAATATTTTATTTTATCGAATTATAATAATAAGTCTGTATCTAGGACGTCCAGGTGGCAGCTTTATTGCGAAGAAAATGCATTTTTTTACAATAGATGTCGCTAGGTGCCCTTAAATGAGAAATTCTGAGAGATAAACTTTTTAATGTAATAGAAATTGTCATGTTTGTGTACGATAGCGCAATAAATAAATATTTTTTTCTACCAGATACATGATATTACTTTTATACTGATTTTATAATTAAAGGAATTCGTGCAAAATTATTCCCTAACCATTCCAAAATATCAAAAATGCACAACGTTAATATTCAAGTTTTCACTTCTGCCGGCACTCCCGGAGTGCAACCCGTCGTTTTTTTGTCATACCGATACTACGGAATGTAATGTCGGCTTCGGCTTCTTAATATGTTTGCCCTTCATTTGGTAAATTGCTCTAATTGAAGTTAATTGTGAATACGGTATCCTTGTTTCATCTTGAGAGACAGAAATAATGGTATTTTACTCTATTTACTTCAGCACCGACAGAATAATATGAGATAGGTACAGAGGAATATAGTGATACCGTTTTATTTGATACGTATCTGAAGATTACTATAAAAAACTACTTTTGCTCAGCCTGAATTCCTTAGCTAAATTGAATTTATTTTATGGTTATCATTTGAATATAGAAATATTTTACCTCCATCGATACCCATGGGATGAGAGGGGTCTATTCTAGGTTGGGAGACCAACCTCTGAATTTCTACCAGGCGGAAATTTAAATCGGCTAAAAGTATTTGTTAATAAAAAAAACAACACACTATAAAATTAATACGTTTGTAAGTTAAGATGAAGTTCTAGTAATAAGTAAGACCTACTTGTTTAATAACTAACCATAGCGAGCTGGCGGTTTTCAAAGCAAAAAGCGCTTTTTGCTTTAAAAATCGCCTGTGTCTGCATACTTCGTCATTCCAAAACTGTAGCCTTGGTATGCAAAAGTATCCATATCTAGGATTTTTTAGTTCACATTCTCATAGCTGTTTCTAATGTATACCATTCTTACTAGCTTCTTCGTCCCCGTTAACGTTAGTTTTGCGTTACCTTCTACAAAGTATTAGAAAACTTTAAAAAGAGCTTTATCAAATCAATGACCAAAGCAAATAGGAATTCCTTTTTATAAAGACAGAGACCTTTTAGAAAGACGACGATATTGTGCTGTTTTTGGTTGCTTAAACTCTTCAATAACACACCCAGAGATATCATTTTTTAAATTACCTGAAATATTGGAAAGCTAAGACTATAGAATATTTTTTTAGATACCTATCTACTAGTACGTAATTTGATTTTAATATTTAGGCATTTCGATTTTTCCATCGGCAAAATATCTGGTATAATATATAAATAAGTGGATAGGGTGAAAAAGAGACAAACGAGTAATGTACCTACACTCGCGTTAAAAACAAAACTACATAATAGGTAGGTAGTTTCCTAGACTAGGCGATCTACTTACTTAACTACATACATTATTGAATAACTAAACTACATACATTATTGAATTAAATGAAATATCATTATGAAATAATTTACGAGAGTAATAAATGGTAGGTTTTTTTTTCAAATATACAAATATATTTATTAAAATTTACATCATACAGTCAGCTTATAACCATGGGTCCCACACTAGGAGGTCCTGTATCGTGGGCACCCAATGAATGGAAAAACAAAAAAATATTGCAACAGATGAAAAGTAAAATTACAGAATACAGAAACTAACTTTTTAACTACGTTATAAAGTAATAAAGTGTGTGTGTATGTGTGTGTGTGTGTGTGTGTGTGTGTGTGTGTGTGTGTGTGTGTGTGTGTGTATGTGTGTATGTGTGCATGTGTGTATGTGTGTGTGTGTGTGTGTGTTGTCTGTACCTATGCATGTAGGACGGTGAGAGCCAAGGATTTCGGGTAATGCTATTCCAGTAGTTTAAGCAGGTTTTCGGATTGCATGTAAGTCATGGACAATAACCTTGGGGTGATAGGTATTGTAGTGATCGGATCTTTTTGGTGTATACTGGCAGGTTATCAGGTAATTTGGAAAAGAGACGGATTGTTGACAGGAATTGATAGCTGGAAAATAAAATATAGGGAGATTTGTGTGGAGTTTAAAAAACAGTATTTTGTTTATTGATAATAATAATGTAATTTCTTGAAAATAAAAGTGTTTCAATGACAATAATTAATTTGCATGAAACTATCCCTACAGTATCTACCTAGTAAGATTTACCTACATTGTAGGTAATTTCCTTACCCGACTGCGCCATGACTTACAAATAAATATAACTTGTATGTTTAAAATAATATTCTTTTATTGAATTATGTAGGAATAAAAATCAGCAGTCGGGCAGTCAAGCTTTTAATTAACTTGCAATATAGGTAGGTAGGCTTTTATTATTTGTTCATTATGGAAATAAAGAGGCTATATTATTATTATTACTATAGGTATATAACTTTGTTTGTTCGGGTGGAATCTTGAAACTCAATTTTGAAGAAGATATCTTCAACCGGTTGAGCTGAAATTTTGTATATACACGTTTTGATTAAAAAGCACGGGTAGCTGTGTGACGTCATTCTAAATCCAACATGGCGGAATAGTTATTTTTAATGCATTCCTTAATGCATTCCTACGATGTGGGTATATATATGGGCTTGCGGAGAATCTTTACATATAAAATAAAATATTTACAATCACAAAACTAGAAAGAAACTCAATTATGTAGATGAAATTAAAATACTGTAGGCGGGCGGCCCTACCGCGTGTTAACGCAGCGCTCGGCCGTAGGCATTTATTTCAAGGACAGGGCAGAGTCACAATACTGTATAGATAATATTACCGTGGCGCGGGCCCGGTGCAGATTGTGGGTTCTAACGACTACAGATACAGCTGGGACATATCCAATGATCAACCACTGCGAAAGTTGCTTAACTTTAACGATCGCAGCTGAACGCACTATCGAGCTCCTTAAGCCAGCATTGCAACAGAAGGTTTTAATGACATAAAATTAGAAACCAACCGTTGGTTCGAAAAGAAATGGATGAAGATTGAGATGAGTATTTAGAGAATTATCTTTACACGTAAAACATTTTGAGTGATCAATCAAATGATGAGGTCCGTCCTAAGCAATAAGGGTTGCAGGAAATCCTCCAAAAACGGTTACGCATGCTTGCACTGATTGATGAATGTTGAAGAAACGAAAGAGGCGTGTCGGGTTTGAGGCAAACGGAGATTGATCGATCTACCTTACTTACCCCTTTAAAAAACAGAAGTGTAAATAATGTGGCTTTATTTTGTTGAGGACCTTTATTTTGTTGACCGCGTACAAAATTTATTTTTCCAACAAATTATTTCTCAATCAAAAAGAATACTCATCCGCAAAATCAACAATTATCAAGAATGATAAATAAACACAACTCTATTTTTTTAAAAACTTAAAATAACAAAGTATTTGGTGAAACATAAAAATTAACAAATGTGAAATCCTTGAATGAATCATCAAATTTCTTATTTTAACCAAGTGTCTTAGCTGTAAAACCATGTTTTAGGTGATTCATAAAAAATACGCTATTTTAGACCCTAAGTTTATAAATGAAGGCCTAATAAAATTAAAATAAAACCTATTTTACCTAATGTATTATTATTATGATGTAAATGCGATATACCTAATTCAATTGGCATCAGCACGTAGTTGTTTCCCCGCATATAGAATTATCACCTTTAATCTAATCATACTACAACTCATACATAACGGATGAGGAAACGGGTAGCACTGAATAATAATGATTGATCTTGAACTGTTAAGGCTAAAAAACGGCAAGTGCATGTAGAACTCGCACACGAAGTGTTCCGTACTATCATACTAATATTTATAGCACAGCATAGCTGCATAGGTAGGTATTCTGTAAGATGAAATCTCACTTACAATCTCATTTATTCGGTTTTATGACAAATGTAAAATATATTTGTTTCGTAGGTTTTCACGCACATCACTCATTAAATAAAACTAGTTTTAACGGGTTAATGCACGAAACTTTATTTATTTATTGACGATATTTATTCGACGTTAAAGCCTCTCTGAGTTTGTTTCGCCGGTTCTTCTCAGAAAGGTCTCCCAATTTTGGAACCGGTGGTAGTTTACGGTAGTTAGGGTCAAATAAATAAACTCAAAATTACAAAAAAAAAAGAATTTTAAATAAACTACTTTATTAACTAATAAATTCATACATAGACAATAAAATTTTAAAAATCTTCCAATGAAATAACCGAACGCTCAATAAAAAAGTATTTCAAAGGTAGCTCAACAAAATTAAATAAAAAAACATTATTCTGACGATGCAGACCTGAAAACGTCAGGGAAAGGGCTGCGAAACGTCAATAAATAAATAAAGTTACGTGCATTATCCCGTTAAAACTACTTTTATTTAAAAGTATAATATCTAATACTGGCTGCTTCTACAGACCAAGCGACATTTTGCCATGTAATAGCGTAATTCATATCAAACTAATGTCTAAAATGGCAGCTACCGACATCGGTAGTGAGATTTTATTTTACAGAATCGTCCTACAGAGCACGGACTTTGACAGATTCTTAATAGTCTCGTCATTGTCAAATTTTGTATCATCATACAAAATTTGAGTCTATATGTTCACGTTTGGTAGGAACGCTGCTTAGTTTCACAGAAACTTTCACTGTCAGAGTTCGTGCTTAGGTCTCCGTACCCTTAGCACGAACCAATATCAAATTCATTACGTTTGCGGGTGCAAATCGTCATCGCGAAATTTTGTATGGAAACATGTTTCACAACACATTTCCAAGACAAAATAGTGAGAATTAAAAGTCAGTAGCACGAACTTCTTGACAATTGACGCGTATCGAGATCGAATTGAACTATTCGAATTCGATAATGATAACCAGTACCCTGGTTTCTATTGTAGAACCCTTTTTCAGGCACCAGTTCCTCACGAACAGGAGAGCATGCTTAAGTCATTGAACCTAATGAATAACACAAACCTCTATTGTGGTGGAAAAGAAATATGTTTTAGATTTCTTTTTATATAATTATTAATTTTATATATTTATACAATTTATTGAAAACTGAAAAAAGAACAAAACAACTCGAAAAAATCACATTTTATGCATAGAATGTGTCTCTGTCTGTTGAACACTGAGACCCACCCAAACGAGATTTGATTCCAATTCCACTTAAAATGACTATAAGTAAAACACGAGTTGGTTGAGCACTGACTATATTTTGTTTTATAAATTTACAGATGACAATGCAATGTCTATGGTTATGTACAAAGTATTTATAACAGAAAACTATAAAAACATGGTATAATAAAAACGCGTGATATATATACAAGTTGGTCGTAACAATGACAATAAATAAAAATATCTCAAATAAAAGTAATATCATATTAAAAGCTTCCTTTTTGTAAGTAACCCTAACAGCAGCACTTGGCGACAAACGCTGCCGAATGACTATTCGTATTATGTAGATCTTTATGCTTAACTAATAGATAAATACTTACTTACTTAAATATTTTTCTGTGTTCTGTATTTATTATACCTATATATTATTTCATGAGTGAACCTTGAGTATTGTTCATTCTGATTCTTCTCTTTTGTACCTAAAAAGCCTCTTTTCTGGAGCTTATCCAGAAAGGTTCACGTTTCGATAAGATAAGGATCATTTGTCCGCTTTAGGATAGATTCTCTTTAGGCCAAATTCGCTTTAGTGCATGTACATATTTATGCAAGTGTATGTACTTTACGTGCCAAAAGGCAGACCAATGGTCTTCTTTTTACGCTTATTCATTTCTTCGCTTCACCGTTCTCGACGGACGTCGTTTAAAAAATATGTAATTATGTCGTTTTAAGCTGTAAAAACGATATAATCGTGGTGACCTGGCCCATGCTTTTTCACCATTTATTTGTTTATTCTGACACGCTCAGTTTTCATACAATTTGAAGTACATGCGGCGACTACTTCAATCTAGGTCTGTGAATGTGACATCTTTCTCAAAAGTAATTATTTATTTGTCAAAAAACCCTAAGCCATACCGGATAATATGTTTGAATTGTATGACTACCTAATTTTAAATATTTGTGGTGCCCTTACAGGGCTCTTGTGTGTACTTTAAAAGCATGTCAGATCTGTTTAACCAACATAAGAAGACAAATGAATAAATGAATGTTGCTCCTCTCTGAAGAAGAATTAAACTTCCACATTACAAAAACCTCTATATAACACATTTTTTCTGCGTTTTGTGTTCCTATAGTGAGCAAAATTACTAAAACTCTAGCTAGAGATTCGGAGTAGGGTAATTGACTTTTTCTTTTTACGTCAGGAGGGCGGCAAACAGTAGCGTGTGGTCTGGTGCTAAGCGGCCAACTTAGCCTATAGATGCTTGCTTAACCAAAATATCACTCGGACGTTGACTACCCTGCCCTAATCCCCTACTCCGTGGAGTCTTGGATCCTTACTCACCGACAGAAACACTACACCATAAAATAAAAAATATGAGTGCGGGATTTGAACCGACGACCGCGGTGATGCGTCGAACGTGGGTCCCATTGCAGAAATTTAACACACTGCGCCATTTCGATCGATACTAGAAAGGCGAAAATTGGGTTCATATGCACTGTTGTGGCACTGGCCGCCGCGCTCAAAGCCCGCGATAAAATCTATGCAATAGCTTAAAAGTAGCGTTAATTTACTGTGATTTTCTGTAAGGTGGAGGTTACTTCCCTAGACGGGCGCTCAAATTCGAGCGGGAAATCCGCGATTCCCTACCCCTCTGAGTTTAGGCTGGCTAGACAAATATATCTATGCTCAGCAGTGGGCTTCTCCTGGCTGATATGAAAGGAAAAAAGCTTAGCAAAACGTTTTCCTGGACCCAATCACCACTGGGTCTTGTATAAAATAAACCGGTCGGATACGCCGGTGCTTTCTAGAATAATGATGCTGTCATAACAACCGCAATATTGCTTTAAATGACGTCAGCTGTACCGATGTTCGTGTTAACAAACGGGCATTGTTTCTTACAAAACGTTGACATTACGATGTCGAACGCTTTCAAGGACTCTATTATCATTATTATAACCAAACCTAAGTAGGTCATCATATATTTTGTATGTTAACAAGCGTATGGCCCGCCGGATGGTAACTGGGTACCATGGCCTAAAGACGCTTGCAACACTAAACAATATGACTCGCACCTTTGCCTACCCCGACCCAATCCCCGACCCCGTGGACCTCTGGAATCTTTTTCATCGGCAGAAACAACACCACCAGAAGTTATTGTTATTTTACTGTGGTCTTCTTGAGGTGGAGATTACTTTCCCAGATGTGTGCTACAATTCGAGCGGGAAATCCGGTATGCCCTACCTCTTTTGAATATCATCAGCCTATTAAAGTCCCCACTGATCAGGCAGAGGTCTACCCTATCTATGGATGGGATAGAAATAGTGTAACGCGCGCAGCGTTACCATCATTTTTTCTTGTCCAATGCTAACGGCTGGCATTCAAGAAAATATCATCATTATCATCATCAACCCATGTTCGTTCACTGCTGGTTATAGGTCTCCCCTAATGCACGCCACTGCTCCCGATTTTGTGCTACTCTCATCCAGTCCACTCCAGCCAGCCTACGAATATCATCATCCCGTCTTGTCTCAGGGCGTCCTACACTACGTTTACCGAGTCGTGGTCTCCACTCAAGAACTTTCCGGCTCCAACGGCCATCAGTTCTGCGGCTAATGTGACCAAAGAAGACCAGAGAATATCATATTGAAAAATAATAGAACACGATTGCTTTTTGTTGGTTTGGGTGCTCTCCATCATTATTTGGTAGAGTCCTCGTCAGCTGTGGCATGGTCGGCTGCGCATCGTTGCTTCTTGGTCTATAGTTATAATTGTGGCGGGTCATTATGTGATCAGGAAGTGGGTTTCTTCGAGGGTTTTAGGGGGGCAAGGCGAGGAACAAATAGGACGGAGAAAACGATATGAGGACGCTTGTTGTCGATCTCCTTGAGCAATTATGTATATTAGCAGAGGATGAGGTTATGTGGGACAACTTAATTGGGGGGCTTATTTCAGTTTTAATGTTTCCGCTTTCATATATAGTGGGTCCTCCGTCAGGCCTTGTCGTCGTGCAAAAAAATTTGCTATAGTGTTCGCAGACGATGGGAAGTCATCGCAGATTTTCTGTTGCAGGATCTAAAAATTCTCGAATGCACTATTAATCTTCTTGGAAAATAATAAATAAAAAAGAAACTGGTAGAGGTTGTCTTAGTGCTCCAGAGGGGAGTCTGGGGTTCGCAGTCAAAAAGGATGGTAATAATACAGAGAATTTCGAAGCAAGGAGCAGCTCGAGGTAATAAATTTTTGGTCCTCCATAGTACACTGGTCATTACGAATTTTTTTTACATCCACAGTCGCAAATCGAACGCGTGAGATAGCGATCTCACGATGAGCTAACCGCTGCTCCATTCTACTCCTCATCTAACTTTTATCAGTAGCCTATTAGGTACTGTCTCCACTGCTGTACAGGCCTTGCCTTGGATGGAATAGGGAAATTGGGCCATGGCCATGACCCACCACGCGGGACTAGTGTGGATTGGTGGGTTCTTACGTCTGCAGATGCCGACGACAGACGCAGACGGAGCCAACGGCTTAACGTACCTTCCGAAGAACAGAGCAGCCCAAAATAGTAAATTTTTGGTCATCCATCCAATGACCGACCACTGCAACAGTTGCTTAATTTCAACGATCGCAGCCCAACTAGATATCCTTTAGCGCCATCGAGATCCTCTATGTAAGTTTATGACTAAATAAATATAATTTAAGACAATTAAACATTTTGGTTGAATGAATTAATATAATGTAAAAATCTAAGTACATTCATCCGAACGTAATTATGTATCCTAATAGGTATACTTAATATATAATCACTTCTAAATCAGTTCGGACGTTTTACTAAGAAACATACATCTATATTCTCGCGTTTATTGGGTTACGCAATTTATACAGAACTTTGTCTGCCTCATATATCATATAGATAATATGAATCTAAAACAAAACCAACTCCCTCGGGATTTGAGTGACAAGTTCCTTTCACGTTATGAACTCTGATGTTTGTAACCATATTATATCGGGCAAATATGTACAAAGAAGAATATTTCCCTAGACAGCTTGGAAAATATTCGTATTACTAGTTGACATCTATGTCTGTACAGCTCAGGTTTTATTATTGTGGATTCCCGCAATACGTAACTCTTAAGTTCAGTTTTAAAGTTTGCCAACGAAAAATAATTTTTCTTGTCTCGTTGCAAACTTAGCACCAAAGATTTATCTTGTATAGCACTTCAAACGCTTCTGGGAAAGTCTAAACTAGTACAAGGACCAACTTGTAATCAGGCACTCCAGACAAAGTTATGGCTGGTACCATATGTTACATCGATAGATATTTAGTTACTACATTATAAACCCGGATAAAGTATACTTATTTACTGAGATGTCCGTTATTTATGTCTTTATTAGACTACAGAAAAGTAAAAAGGCATCGCAAAGATTTTATTAATATTTGCCGTGAAATAAGTATTGATCGAGGAGCTCGAAATTAAGCAACTTTTGCAACGTTTAACACTGTATGAATTAAAAAAGGAAGAAAAGAGTAGCCGCTGCCGCGGTTCTCGCCGGTTCTTCTCAGTACAAGGTCTCATGTCGAAGATTTGCCAACTGTACCCCCAGCACGAACCAATATCGAATTCAGTCAGATGTGTACTAATTTTTAGTTCTCGTTACGTACTTTGTGCCGCTGCTGTTCAAGTTTCCATACAAAATTTGACATTGATATTTCGGTTTGCAAACTATTTGAATTCGATAATGGTTCGTGCTAGGGGTACTGTACCCCTATCACTTCAGACGTTAGAAGAATATCCCCCTATCACTTCAGACTTCAGAATTTAAATAGTTTGCAAACCGAAATGTCAATGTCAAATTTTGTATGGAAACTTGAACAGAAGCGCCACAAAGTACGTAACGAGAACTAAAAATCAGTACACATTTGACAATGAGATTTCGGACTCGCAAACGATACGAATTCGATATTGGTTCGTACTAGGGGTACTGGTGGCGTAGTTTACTACTTTTAGATAATATGTCATTAAAAGCTAAAACTGAATAAATGAATTTGTGTTTTTTTTGTTGAGATTACACAATTAATTCCTTTTGGTAGCCATCCTCTTTATGAAAAGGACTCGAAAAAAAATTTCTTTTTTGCCTTTAGAAAAATTAGCGTAATTTTATTATGGAAACAAAATACACGATCATTATTTTCTTTGACCCACGTTCCTTTTACAGTTGGTTAAATCAAATAACATCAAAGCTTTTACATACCCATATAGGTATATCGATGGTATACATCCAACAAGAGAGGTGAGGTTAATACGAAATGTTTTACTGTGTCAGCAACTTATTATTCTGTGCTCCTCGTAAAAACGTCAGCGTCTGCCAGGTAAATTAGGTTTTACGGTTTTCTTTTATTTTTATTAAAATTGGAGTTTATCATGTTATGCATATTACTCTACATATACGCCAGGAATAGGTACAAATATTATTAGCTATCTATTGCTATTGGTACTCATGTACTAAAATATAGACAAAAGAATGAGAATACTTATACAGTGCGACCAAAATCTACATGAATGTGGCAAAAATTGGAACTAACGCCGCCGTCTTTGTAAACGTCATATTTAGTATGTCGCTTACGGTCACATTCATAAGGATCTTGGTCGCACTGTAGTTGAGCCGACCACCTCAGGTTCGAGTGGTCTAGAGGCTTCAGACGGAGAGGAGACTCCCCCCGTGGGGAGATTCCATCCGCCTGGAATACCTCTAAAGGCACTCGCCAATTGTCGACTTGAGGTCCCCTAAGGATCTCGCCGTCCCTAAATCCCCAAACCCGGTGATGCTATAAAGGTCATCTGCGACCAACAGCATACACGCTCAAGAAAAAATGTAAATTATAATCGATTAATCTATTTGCGATCAGTGTGGAGGCAATGCAAATCTTGAGCTTTGGAAATTTTGTTCTGGGCATGCTGCATCTAAGGGCAGGACACTGGTGAGATGCGAGTAAGCCTCACCGCGAGATTCCCGTAGTATACCAACCCCATTGCACAACCAGTTATGCCACAGGTACATGCTTCGAAAATTTTGTCTCCGTGACACGTGTATGTAGTTGGTTCATGGGTACTGTACCCTTAGTACGAACCAATATCAAATTCTAATAGTTAAATTTGATCTAGATACGCCTCAAATGACAAAAAGTTTTGTAAGGAAATTTAAATAGCGCCACAATGGAGACAAAGTGATTTAAAAATCTTCCACATAATTGAAGGGCTCAGTAAAAGGAGTAGCTCATTGCAAATTTACCTTTTTTTAATGAACTATTATATTCACTTCGTTTTCTGACCTAATGTTAAAAAAAAACACTATAATATATTGTGTAAAAATAAACAATATTCTCTTTGCTTTTCTGTAAAGAACAACCTCTTGTTAAACTGTCATTAATAAAATTGAACTTTTAGGTTTCATTTTATTTATCTGTTTTTAATCAGAATATTAAGAATCCTAATGAGCCCCCTTGAGTCTTTTCTTGGGCCCTTCAAATCTTTTTGGCTTTTGCCGCGCATCGAGATTGAATTCAACTACATTTTCTAATTTGATATCGGTTCGTGTTAAGGGTAGTGAACATATCACTGATTCCCGAAATACACATGTAGGTTTTACACCAACAGCATTGCACACATAGTTTGCCAAAGCAAAATTGCGATATAATTTTTTTTATTGAAATAATATTCTTTTTCTAATCTCCATAACACTATAACACTAATATTATCGTAAACAAAGAGTTTCCAATGATCTATTGGATCACTAGACTAGTTTTGATGTACAATGAAAATTTTGTCTAGACGATTGGCCAACTAGGGGCGAGTTGTTTTTACAATTTAATTTTAGTCTGTTTGCTCGCCGTCTCCATCTTAGAATTATAAACGGAACTTCCAGAATTATTAATTAAATTTCTCGGGGCTAGTCGGTACTGCGGCAGGAATGGCATGAAATTTACATTTTAGGTGAACAAAATCTTATGATGGTAAACCGAATTATTGGTTTTGCGTAAAGTTATTAGATGGAAGCCCTATAAAAGGCTTCGTTAAGGTAAATATGACTTGTTAAGATGTTAACGCTGTATTTATTACCAGATATTAGGTAACAATATTAAAAGCGATCCATTTCAGTTACCGCACTCTCTAATAAGGATTCCAACTAACTTTTTTTGTCTTAATCTACCAGGTAAGTACTTTTAAATTCTTTATTCACTTAATGAAAATACATCAGATATACAGGATGTAAAAAAACCTTGAACGAAGTCGAAGGCCACGTATTTTCCTCATCGTGACGATCATTTTTTTCTTCTGGACCATACCTGGAAAAATTCTGATTATGGAGATAGGTCATAGTTACATTTTTTTTTTCAAGATTTTTACATTAATATTTTCTAAACGTTATTTAGAATTTTTTGATCGACGCACTTACACACGCACACATGCACACAGGCACATTCTTTGCATAGCGCTACAGTAGCGCGCCGCGCTAAACTTAAACGTACTGGAAAAAAAACCACGTGTTGCACATTTTAATTGTCAGTATAAAAGTACTAGCATGTATGTAGTAGAATACAATATTTATTTATTGCGCTATCGTACACAAACAGGACAATTTATATTACATTAAAAAAGTTTATCACTTAGAAAAACAACTTACATGAATCACGTTTAAGCGCACTTAGCGACATCTATTGTAAAGAAATCAACTTACATGAATCACATTTAAGTGCACCTAGCGACATCTATTGAAAAAAATGCATTTTCTTCGCAATAAAGCTACCACGTGGACGTCCTAGATAGAGACTTATTATTATAATACGATAAAATAAAATATAACTATGTTTCGTCCAATAAATATATTGAAAGTCAACAACCTTTCCAATTTTATTGTGTGTCATGATGCGATCAGCCCACGTGTTTAACCTGACGCGAGTTTAACATTTTTTACCCATACAAAAAAAGTGTAGTTTGAGTTTTTGTCATAGGATTTTTTACACCTGTATGTACATTGATTTGAAATATGGCATGAAGTCACTATTTGGTAAAAAATTAATTAGAAGTGACGTTACGAGCTCCCACTCTCAAACTTTGATGCGATAACGTGTCAATATTTTTTTGATTATCTAACTGACGGACTAATTATAATTTCGTTTACTTTACCCCGTCATCACCCTTTTTAGGGCGATTCCTCACTTTGAACCGTGTCCTTTGTTTCCCTGTGTCAACTCCCCCTAAAAGGCTATGAATATTATAATGAAAATATTTATGTGTATTCAAATTAGTCTGTGGGTGGTTTAATTTCTAATTTCTCAAACGGCAAATCAACGTTTTTTAATATTGTCAAAAAAACTTATTTCACCTTAAAAGATTACTATATTATGAATATATGCTTAGCAGATTTCACTCCTTTACTGTATTATCTGTATTCCCTTTAATTAAAGCATGATAAAGATATCTATTGTTATACTTATAATCTATAATAATATCATAAAGCTGAAGTTTGTTTGGTTGAACGCGCTAAACTCATGAATTACTGTTCCGATTAGAAAAAATATATTTGTGTTGGATAGTACATGTATCGAGGAAGGCTATCGGCTATATAACATCACGTTACTAAACTGCAAAGACGGTAAGAAAAACCCATTTCTGAACTAAAGAAAACAAAACTGTGAAATTTACAAAAAATGGCTGCGACAGCACATGTCCATATTTTAAGTTTAACTGACTATAACCATTTTCCTCAAATTATCACGGGTCAAACCGAAGGAGACCTCTGGTAGTGGATAAAGATACCTACACGTACGAATATTATTCATCTGAAGTGATCATTAAAGACAGACCGATTCGATTACTGTTAAATGGGTATTCCGAATGGAAACTCATGTAATAAACACGTTATAATGTATTCGTCTAACTCGAGTTCATTTTACAGTAGATGCTGTTAACATGACACGCGTTAAGTTGAACTTTGTAGCTCGTCTGAATTGTCGTTTACAAAACGATATTAGTTAAATGAAGAGTGTTGTGGACCTCTTTTCTATTTTGATAGCTGATGTAGTTTTTTACTCGTTGGTTATTTTTTGACGTTGTCTGTTCTATTTACCTGTTTCTTTCTGTTGGCTTGATTTTCTGTTTTTATTAAAAAATATAATTCTTCAACTTGTATCATCGTTTTATCATTTGCGGAGATCAATTTGGTTTGTTCATTTCAAAGAGGTTTAAAACAAATCGCAATTTAACGGCCATCTCAGTATCGTTGCCAACTGTATGTGTTTAAAGCGTCTGTTCTTTATTAGAAAACTAGTGGCCCGCCCTCGCTTCGCTTCGGTGTGGATCTGTAGTATAGACTAAAATGACTCCTCATATAATTATAAAAAAAGCTGAAAATGGTATATTTGCTTTTTCCAAACTTCTATTGACATCACGTCACTCAATTGTTTTGTCTTCCCGGAACCTCTCCACTAACATTTGAAATTTATGGTATGGTATTAAAGTTAAAATTGGCTTTCAAGTATTATTACGATCGTTTGTATGGGAGTATAGAAAAGTGTTGTTTTTAGACTTTTCAAGCATTTTAAAAAAAAAATCTCTGCGGAAGAACCATCCTCGTACTTCAAGGAATATTCTAAAAAAGAATTATCGATATCGGTTCAGCTGTTCTCGAGATTTGCACTTAGCATTCAGCGTTTCATTTTTATATTATAGATGCTAAGTTAAGTATTGATTAAATAAATCCCATAAGAATAGTCACTAAAGCGTTAAGCGAGTTGAAGCAAAGGATCGTCATCTTTCACTACTTATTATTAGGTACACCTTAACCATCTTATTAATAAAGGAAAAATAAGCTTGGATTAGTTACTCTATGTTTTGTCTATGTTAATTAAATAACGAATGTCATTTGAGTGACATGAACAAAACACGGCGTATATTAATATAGCCTTTTATATGCTCTTTCGAGGAGCTCGATGGCGCAGCGCAAGTGGTTAGCGCGTTCGGCAGCGATCGTTGAACTTTAGCCACTTTCGCAGTAGTCGGTCATTGGATGGGTGACCAAAAATTACTATCTCGAGCTCCTCCGTGCTTCGGAAGGCACGTTAAGCCGTTGGTCCCGGCTGCATCTGCAGTCGTTAGCACCCACCGATCCGCACTGGGCCCGGGTGGTGGGTCATGGCCCAATCTCCCTATTCCATCCATAGGAAAGGCCTGTGCCCCAGCAGTGGGGACATTAATAGGCTGATGATGATGATGATGATATGCTCTTTCCTTTCATGGGCCTGCTGCTGCATTGCGAAATAAGCAGTACCCTTGTACAAATCTCTTCGTCCTTCTGTTTTTTTTTATTTTATGGTGTGGGTACTTAATTATTGAATAAATAAATAAATATGGATCACGAAGAAGAAACTAATCGATCTAAGGAACTATTAAACTTTATGAATCTCACCAATAGAGAAGCATAGCAAGATTCTTCGCGCAAGATCTCACCTATCCGATTGCCAACATAGATTGAAGTTCAATATTAATCAAGGAGTTCCACCATCGGAGGTTCCACAGAAGGAAATAGACTTCAACTTGTGTTCCGCGCTTTCTAATAAACGCAAAGACAAGGTGCCTCTTGACTTCCCTTCACTAATCAAGATTTCCTTCAAATCAACTCATTCGTAGTTTAGAAAATTCTTAATAAATTGATTTCAATGTGTATACATATACAATAAATTAAATCTCTCCATTAAAATAGGAGCGTAATGTATAATTAAGCTCTGGTCTTAGATACTTACTGTTTTTAAATTATTAATTAATTTTGTGTTTTGAGATTGTTTGCTAATATTAACGAGACTTGGACGTATCTCGAAACTTAATTAAGATATCAAACTAATTAATATTAGTTTTCAGCAGAGAGTTTGAATGTTCTCAGTACCTATAACACCGTAGATAACTCAGTGAACTTGCATTGTAATAAATTTAAAAAAAAAGGCTTTGTGTTCAGGCTTTCTTTAAATAACAATCGATTCACGAATTATCCATAATTTTTGCTAAAACTAGTTAGTTATATATTATTTTTCTCTATGACATCAAAGTTTTCAAAACAACAACGGTGCTGTGTTATCTTTTTTATTTACATCTAAACTTTATTACAATAACCTATGTTTGATCATAATGAAACAAATTCAGGAGAAGGAGTAGTTGTTTGTTTCGGCGATGTACTCAGATTCTTAAATGGTCTATAGAAGTGCCATCTAGAAGAAGTTTCAATATTCAGGGTTATACCAGAAATAAACCACAATTAAAAAAAATGTGGAGTCTTAGTCTCCCAAATTCAAAAAGTTAAATCGAAGATATAACAAATGAAAATTTAAGCACTTAATGGAGGAAAATCCGGCCAAGTGCGAGTCGGACTTGCGCACGAAGGGTTCGGTACCCTTATCTATACATCATTAAACACTATATTATAATATCGAGAAAAAAACGTGAGTATGGGAGCCCCCTTAAATGTGTATGTTATTTTAATTTAAGTATTTACTTTTAAACAGAATTCACAAGTTAATAAATTCATCCTGTTATGGAAGCTGCCTAACATCACTGTCTTACGAAAAAGTTCGTTTCCGAGCTAGACATCGCATCAAGCTGTGACAAAAATACACATAATGAATCGACGTTTTCAGTTTTTGTTGTTTAAATACAGCATATGGAGCATCTTAAACCATAATTTCACATTGTAAACTAGTTTCGATTTTGATATAGACCCCAAAAATGGTCTTAAAATGTCTTTGACGGCCCCCATTCTTTGTTATTGAAATAAAATATATATATATATCCTACTTCTCGAGCTCTGGACAATGAAGTGTCACATGCTTTTTCATGTATGGACGAAAAAGAAATGAAAATGAATAATTATTTTATTTAATTTTTAATTCATTATTTGGGTTTGAGCAAGCATTCTATCTAATAATAACAAATTTCAGTTCTATAACTCATTCCATTCACAATCTAGAGACCCGTGACACACAGACAGAATGACAGAGTTGAAACAGTAAGGTTCGGTTTTTACCCCTAAAAATCATGAGTTTTATTTATATATTGTCCCCGGCGGGGGTACTATGAAATAGATCATTAAGCCTCAATAGCCAATAATGAAACGCCCACTGTGCTGCCAGGGCCCGATTCACAAACAAAATTATCATTAGTCCATTAAGTAGATACCCCCTCCTCCACCCCACTTTAATGTTAGGTAGTACTTCGTAATTAGTCCCTCGACAGAAAGATTGGAATCTATTGGAATAGTGAATAGTATAACCTACTACATACGGGCTAGCTAGAGAATAGAATAGCTTTCTATTCGTTGCTTTTGTTTCTTTAAGGCTTCATACAAATGGCGGGTATTTGCAGTCCACCAGTATCTGTACCTCGAAAACCGTATCAGGTAAACACATACACCTCCTTGCACTTTCACCAAATTTTCAATATCCTTATCTTAATTACAATCAACTAATTTAGTTAACTTCCAAATTATGTTTAATCTAATGAAAAAAGAATAAAATCTCTCACCAAACACATTTTGTCATTTAACTTAACGCAATTAAAAGTTCTCTATGGTTGTAAATGACTGATCCGTTTTACGGATAGCATTTTACGTATATGGAAATAGCAGCTGTTTTGGCAGTTTCATACAATTCTTTGCAAATATTTTGCATAGAACTGTTTTGTCCATTCAAAGCGAGTATAATATGAGGAGCTGGCGAACAAAACGGTATAATTACATACAATTAAATTTTACAGGACCTGTATAAAATTGAATGACATACAATGAATACCTCCAGTGAGCTTTTGGCATGATTTTAAAATTTTTAAATTTAGTAATTTTAACACAGTTTTAGGCAGTTTTGATTGAAAATTATATGAGATTCAAATTCAACTGGCCCGAAACCTCCGGACTGACTGTGAAAAAAAAGTAGTTTGACCAGTTGCGTAATTATACCGTTTTGTTCGCCAGCTCCTCATATATTCTGTGCTATACAACAATCAACAATGACACTTCCTCCTAGTAGGGGAGCCCAAGCGGGGATTTTTGGATTTACTAGAGCGCGGCAGAATATCATATGGGGAGCAACCTTGCACGTAGGTAAGTAGTTTAAGTACTCCCACTAAACCTGAGCCATCTATGTAGGGCCGAACGTCTAGGGCAGCAAAAACAAAATTTCAACAAACGGCCATGACTTTTGGTCGGGTCCAAATCGTCAGTCTTTTAAATAGGAGCTACTGGAGGGTTCACGTAACATCTCTTCTCAATGTCTGACGCGCTCGGTTATTTTTTCCTATATTCTACCCCTTCGTACGGCCACCCCCATATTATCCAAACCGCGGCAGATCAATATTTTTTCCGTTCTTAGAAACATTACATAAACCCTCTAGTAGCTTATATTCAAAAGCTGACGATTTGGGCGCGACCAAAAGTCATGACCGTTCATTGAAATTTTGTTTTTGCTGCCCTAGATGTTCGGCCCTACATAGAGGGCTCAGGTATGTTGGGAGTACTTAACTAGGTGCAAGGTTGCTTCCCATATGTTATTCTGTCGCGCTCTAGTAAATCCAAAAATCCCCGCTGGGGCTCCCCTACTATTCCGTTGAATGTCATTTGCTTAGAATAAGATTGATCTGTTATTTCTTATTTTTATTTGATTTTATTTAGAAGTATGAGCGCTACTGAGTAAAATTAACCAGAGTCTTCTCCGGTTAATTTTGAACAAGATTTGTTGATGTTGATTGTGTGTTTGATTTGATATACCAAAACAATGCAGACACTTGCGATAAAAAAATGTGAAGGTGATGCACACAAAATAAGTTGAAGAGAAGAGAACAAATTGGGAAGCAGCCTCGGAAATTTCATATTAGAATATAAAAAAGCCATAAAGAAAAAGGAAATAAATATATTAATTCAAAAATAAAATAATGACAGAGTATATCTTGTATGATTTATCTAATTAATTTAGTTCGTAGTACCACTCCCTCCTTGTGTCGTATTCCACATTACTGGAGGGAAGTGTTTTCACGTTATGGAAAGATCATTTTTCTTTGACGATGTTCCTCTATATGATGTGTGCTTAGCGTCGTATGTGTTTCTATTGAATGTTTTGAAAAAACTTTTGCTGGAGATCCGGATTAATGATTTGAAATATTGATGCTAGAAAATGATCCAAATACTCTCTTCTAAGTAAGATGCTGCTATGCTTAAACTGCTATGGACGCTAATTTTTAAAGAATATTAGGAAGAATACCCTATTAGCACTATCAAAACCTAATTTTCTAATTAAGTGGTTACCAATAAGATTTTTTATTCTAGTGGTATAGCGAATTCTCTAGTCAATACAGTACAAATTGGTTTTTAAGCGTTTTTACTGCATTTAACGGTTTAGACCACTGGTTTTAGGTCAAAACTGGTTTATTTACAACATTGGCATCATAGTTATTGCTGTTTTTGTAATACATAGCACAAATCTTTGCGAGTTCCGTAGTAATGAAACATATTATAATAAGTAAGTTTGATCATTTTTTATATCACGTCTGGATATATCGTTCTATTTTCCAACAAGTTCATAAGAAAACCGTAAAAGCGATGGGAAGCCATTTAGAAAATTAAAATCAAAACTGTTCTATCGCCTCTCCTTGTATTGATTGATTCGATCATTGTCGCCTCCATTAATTTAAAAGCGATACCACTTGTGATGGATTACTAAGTCGTCCTACATTTAACTAAAGTGTCCTTTGAAATTGTAATGAAATTTACAGAGTAGTTTGACCCATTAACGTCAAAATGAAAAGCGTCTCAAATTTTATTTAATCATTTTTTTATATTGTTATAAAACCACCTCTTATTGCAGAAAAATAAATGGAAGTAGTGTTTTTAGGGGTATACTTGGTGTAGTACAATGGGCGCTCAAGAGAGAGAGCGCTATCTTCTTCGTCAACTCTAGAGGATGACTGCTCAGTTTTATTATTCTTTTTGTGGCTCAGATAAGTGCATCTGTAATGCATACGCCAAGCAAGCTACGGTCAGTGGCTCTCTCACCCACAGTGGCATATATCCCAATGATCTAGCCGCCATAGCATGGACGAATTTCTTCTCGGAATGGTTTAAAGACTGGAAAAAAACTACCATGATAAAAGGCTAACATTATAACAAATCAATGCCAATGTATGTAATGTAATGTGTCCCTTGGTTTTTCCGAATTCGCAATTTTAAAAAAACGTGTTTTTTCTACGCTATCTAGACTTAGACTCGGACACGTATGCACGCCTGTCTTTTTGGCCAAGATCAGGGTGAAGGGTTGTAGGGAAGATCAGTTCTCTATGCATCATACAGATCACATTTTTTCAACTGCTCTAGAAACACCCCCACATTATAATACGTTGCTTCCTTCGTCTATCCCTCGGCCCGCTAATTTTAAACCGTACTATTATTTATCTACTCGGATTTTATGAATGTCCTGTGTGCATATATTGACAATAACAATATTAAATTGTAACCAGTAAGTAGAATATTACCGCTTTACGCCCTAACAAAAAGCTTGAAGTGTTTCAGGTATCTCAACTTGTTATAATCCCATAAGTTAAATTCTCTTTCTACATTGTTCGGTTTCTGTTACTTCTCGTCCTTATACCTGCACTACGCCCTGATACACTACCTATGTAAGTAGAGTTAATAAATTACATTCAAAATATATCAAACAAGTATAAAATGGACACTCCCTGCTACATACACTAGTCATTGGCTTAATCTTTAAGTAGCCATTAAAGAAGAAATTGAAGTGCATCTATATGTCTGCGGAACTCTAGCTGATCTATCCAACCATCCAGGTATGTAATGCAGTGCAATCTCCATGCATTTGAAATAGACATGTCCAACATGTATGTAAACAAGACCCCTATAGACCCCTGTAGGATCCTATAGACTGATCCATTTGATCCCGCCCATTCCCTTATTATAAAATTGCAACACGTGAAGTATATCTATATCCACTTTTTTATTCCAGTAGTACCCCATATTTTGACTTTCCTTATGTAATTTATGGTATCCAGTAATTATAAATATCCCTAAAAATGTCCGAAGATCCTCTTAGGTAAAGACTTTATCGTGCCTATTATTTTGTCCAGCTTATGAGCTTGAGTTGCGATCAATTCATTCACATCATCCCCAAAAAAGTAGGACAGGTAAAAAATAATAAAATTAATAGCCTACGAATATCTGAAACATTAGCGCGTCCTTTTTCAAAAGATAATTTATGCGGAATAGGCCGAGAAACGGAGTCAATAGTCACACATTTTCTTCAAGATGGCAACTTAGGATAGGTTTTCACTCTTCTTCTCTCAGGCACATTTCGTGAGATAGATGATGCGAATGTTGTGAGGGGTTCACCTTCACTACTGCTCCATTCATATTCAACGGCAGTGGTGTGCGCGAGTAACAATTTCTATTTTACCAGAAACATCTTGAGTCTTGAGGTAATTCATTTATATCTTTGTCTGTACCTGCTTCGACGGTAATAATATCTGGATTGTGATTGGAACGCAGCATAAATACGCCGTAAGTAGCATCATCATCGCTTTCTTGGCTAATAATGACATGTATAGCTTCTTCTAGGCGGTGTCTGGTTTATTGTTCACAAGTCGCTTGTTCAAAACGTGATCACTATCGGAGGTGTGTCGACCAGGGTAGCATACCTGATACTCAGAATATCAAAACGATATTCCTTTAATTTCATACAGGTTTATGCTCCGACTTTGGAGCACCTAGATGACGGAGTGGAAGCTATATATGAAGAGATCAAAAAAGCCATGCATAGCTACAAAACATACTACACGATTGTAATGGGGGACTGGGGGATGGTTGTGAAGGTTGGGGAAGCGTTGCGGTGATGAATTGAGAGGGGACAATTTAGAGTTGGGAAATGGAACGCCAGAGGACAGATGTTGGTAGATTTTATGAAGAAGGAGAACCTATATATGATGAACTCCTTCTTCAGGTTATACTAAAATCGAAAATGGACCTGGATGAGTCCGGACGGCAAAGTCCGAAACAAGATCGACTTTATCATGTCAATTGAAAAGCTAATATTCAATAATGTCTCTGTGATCAATGCCGTCTAAACGGGAAGCGATCACCGGTTAGTACAAGGTACATTAAATATCAACATTAGGGTCAACAAATCCCAAATTATAAAGTCTACGCTCCGACCAATGTTCGAGTTGAAAGCTCCCGGGGTTTTGGAGTTGCTGCACAACTCCAGAACCCCGAGAGCTTTCAACTCCAACTTCAAAGCCGCTTCGAAGCCCTAGAAAACAGCTTAGATGTGGACGATCTGAACAACACGGTGGTGGATACTATCCGCCCGGTAGGGTTTAAGTATTTTTAAATCTCTCCTACTCATGGAACAGTAGAATGAAATGAGACTACAGAATTCAGGATAAGTCAGTACCGGCGGCTAAATAGACAGATATCACAGTCCCTGACGAGCGATCGTCGCCGATTTAATACAGATCATATCAAATTGGCTATCGAGCACAACAAAGGCTCCAAAGTGTTCGCGAAGGATCTGTCTATTGGGCAAAGCAAACTAACGAAGCTGAAGACTGACACCGATAGCATCATTTCATCTGAAATCCTGAGGGAAATTGAGCGTTTCTATGGACAGCTATGTTTCCTCGCAAGCACCTTTTGAAAGCAAGGCTAGACCCCTTAGCCAAGCTTGCTCGACACTATACCGAAGATATCCCGGACGTCAGCCTGTATGAGATTAGTATGGCTCTCAAACAACTTAAAAACAACAAGGTGGCGGGCGCAGATGGAATCACCGCAGAACTTCTAAGAGTGGGTCGATACTGAAAATCCTTCAGAAGCTTTTCAATTCCATTATATTCGAAGGCAGAATGCCGAAAGCATGGGGCAGAGGTGAGGTTGTCCTGTTCTTCAAGGAAGGTGACAAAGCACTTTTGAAAAGCTATCGACCAGTCTCCCTTCTTAGCCATGTTTAAAAGTTGTTTTCGAGAGTCATTGCGAATCGTCTCATAGGCAGGTTTGATAATTCTAACCTTCCGAACAAGCCGGTTTTCGAAAAGGCTTCAGTACCATAGACCACATTCATACGCTGCGGCAGGCTATACAGAAGACTGAAGAGTATAATCTGTCTTTTTGCTTGGCGTTCGAGGACTATGAGAAAGCCTTCGATTCGACTGATCGGTGTTGCAGTCTCTCTAAAGGTGCCAAGTAGACTACAGGCATGCCGAGGTTCATTATATAGATGGTGGCGTTTTCACTAGGGAGATGTGATTTCTCCGAAAATGTTCACAGCTGCATTGGAGGATATTTTAAAGCTTCTGAATTGGAAAGGACAAGGTATCAACATTAAAGGCGACCTTTCGCACCTTCGTTTTGCCGATGATGTACTTCTTATGGCTGAGACCTTGGAAAATCTTAACACGATACTGGAAGACCTTAATAGTGCTTCTCAAAGAGTGGGTCTTAAAATGATCATAAATAAGACGGAAATTACGTCGAATGCCCATTTTGTACCCGCTCCAGTAAAAATTGGGATCACTACACTAGAAGTTGTCGACCGTTACGTTTATTTAGGACAGACAGTTCATTTAGGTAAGTCCAACTTTGAGAAAGAGATCTCTAGTAGTATCCAGCTCGGATGGGAAGCTACGGAAAATATTTGCGTTCAAATTCCCTCGAGTGTTTCAAGACAAAAGTCTTTGGCCAGTATCTGTTGCTAGTGATGATCTACGGAAGCGAGACGTGGTCCTTTACTGCGGGTTGAGACCCGAAAGAAGGCTGGAGGTCACATAGCAATGGAGAGAGCAATGCTCGGTTTTTCCCTACGCGAATGACCAAAGTCACCGATATCACTCGAAAGATAACTCTGCTGAAGTGGCAGTGGGCGGGACTCGTAGCAAGAAGAACCCATGGCGGTCGGGGCGGAAAGGTTCTTGAATAGTAATCACGCATCGGACGACGCTCAGTAGACACCCCCTACGATATTGACCGCGCCACGATCTTGTGAAGGTCACGGGAAGCCGATGGATGCGCAGGATCGATCGGTGTGGAGATCCATGGGGGAGGCCTACGCTCAGCCCACTGCTGAGCGTACGCCCCTAAGAATCTCCGCGTCGTACGGCTGGCATGAGCTTCTTGTAAACCAAAATAGTTTTTTTCTGTTGTAAAGTTGGTTAGCCATTTTTCATATTCGAAGTTGTTTTCTCTTGCCACCTAAAAAGGAGGTGAATGAGCTTCATTTATTAAAAAAAATCGAGCAAGAACTGCGACTAAAAAGCATAAAACAGAGCCAAAACTGGATGCATTATACTATCATAAGTAACAAGTGAAGCGTTTATTATACTTAAGATAGAACAGCAACACCTTATGTATTATAGCATGTAGAGCTTTTTAAAATATTGTTATTTTTTAATTTTATATTAGAATATGATGTAATAGAGTAAACAATTAATCTTTCTAAAGCTGACTTTTTTGTTCAGCTTTAGAAAGGTTTTAAAAGTAAATTGTTTTGATTGTTAAAAACTCTATTACATCATAGGCAGTTACGACAAAACCCTTAACACAATATGACCCCGACCTGGGGATGACCCACATATTATTTTACAAAATCCCTTTTGTTTTAGCTGTAAGCTTATTGTGTGGACCGATTAAAAAGTTTCTAGAGTAAAAAAACTTATGGGATAACTTTTATCTAAACTTAAAGCTGTGTATGTACTGTGTGTAGTTGTATGTACTATAAATAGTACAGCGGGCGTTAATGGGCGGTAACAGTTAACCTCGATATTGCCTTGAGGCATAAAATAGAAAGTGTTTGTTTCGATTTTAAATACTTAAACGTTTTAAAATTTTCTAAACTGGAAATGTAGATGACTCTTAAGAGGACAGGCGGCAAATATTTTTTCCTTACAAACGTTCTCGACAGATTCTTCCTTGATTTTTATCATTAAAGAAATGATTTTTATACACAAAATATAATTTTCGTACCACTTGCTCAAAAAAGTCACACTTGCCACAAAAAGCGAACATAACAATAGTCATTTTTAATCTGTTAAAAACAGGGAAAGAAAATTGTACTGAATTTCATTCATCCTCTAGGGGGAGAAAGTGATTTAAATTTGGAATACTTACCGAAATTTATACTGAACTACATCTGTGTTTACACCATTGAGTTTGTATATAAAGCATTATACATCTTTTTGAAAGAGGAATACGCATTTATTGTGTCGTTATGATTATTAAATAAAATTACGAAAAGTGACGAGTCCGTATGAAAAATTGTAAATAAATAAAAAAATAAGGTTATAAAATTGCTAAATATTCAAAACTTAAAGATGTTGAACACTACACCGGTCACTGCTTAAGAAGAACTTCGGCGACTTTCTTGGCGGATTCAGGGGCGGATATTACGTCAATAAAAAGACACGGTGGCTGGAGCTCCGATAGAGTAGCTGAGGGTTATATCGAAAGCTCAATGGCGAATAAAATCATATTAAGCAGTGAAATTAACAAAAATATAAAACTTAATGCATCAGAGCCACAACCATCAACTTCCGGCATCTTATCTCGGTCCGTAACTCACGATGCACCACCACCACTATCTCCGACGTATACTATCAAAAATGAAACGCAAGTTCCTCAGACGCAAGAACAGAGAAATACTCAAATGAACTCATCAACAATAAATGTACCAAACAAAAATGTAACTCTATCAATAATTGGACCAATGTTTCGAATGTTAACTTTTACTTTTAACTGTCATTATTTTTAATAAATGCTTATCTCATATTATTATTGTGTTAATTTTTTCGCAAATGGTATGAAAAGTAGAGTATTTTCCTCGGTGATAAAGCTGTCTTAGTCTTGGGTGAACTTAAATCCCTCGCTACACTCAGGACTCATTTAAGTTTTTACCACCCTCGCTACGCTCGGAAATAAACCTCGAGTCCTTCGTTACGCTCGCCATTTAAATCGTCACCCGCGACAGAAGTCACTGCTTTATCCCCTTTGTTAATAATCTACTATTTACTCATTCTATGCTGCTATGTCTTCCTTTTTTCGATAGCTTGTGTTTCTAAAAAACTAGAAGCCATTTTTAAGGGCTTCTAGAGAAGAACTCGAGGGCTTACCATAGTCACGAGTTTGTAAATACAAATTCCACACGAATTTCATACTTCATACAACACGCTTGCGGGAAAGAAGTATAGTTTTTAAATGAAACAAACTTATTCTAATATGAAAATGACGCACACTTACAAATGGCGCCATATGAGGATGGTGAAAATAAGTACTGCATCTTTTCTTTTTCTTCTAGAGAAACAAATTTATATCACCACTAAAGACGTCTAGTGTGAAGATTTAATAAGCATTTACAAAAAAAAAGCAAAACATAGAGGCCTAGTATAATTATGCTTATTATACTATGTGTAAAATTGATTTTACATATATCCAATTTTCGATGAATAAATCGTCGAGAGCCAAACCTCGAATTTTGCAATTTTTATACGCAATTTTCAGCGTTAGCTACTGTTATCCCTAACGGACAGTATTTGCCAATGTGCGACAGCAATAGCTTTTTCAAATACCTATTTCTCAATTGTCTCTCAGCTTGGGTCCGCTTTTAAGCACCTATGATAAATAATCAAAATCACAGCCTTATAAAATAGGAATTTAAATTGGTCGATGATTTTTTCTACTATATAATTACCTATCTGTTAAACAGAAAACTTTCGAATTCTAATAACTAATGGCCGCCTTAGACGTTCAAGTAATTTAATCAAACAAGCTAGTTCAAACTGTTTAATTACTAATTGTGTAACTCATTCCGTTTACTTTTATTGTGGCATGAATTTGTGTGGGAATATTTGATCAAAATTTGTTGTCAATTGGTATGAATTTTCGAATTTCTATTTGGTTGGTCTAAACTGTTAGATCAAATTACTTGAACGCCTATGTCCGCCACCTAAAAACACATACTCAGCATTCCAACGCCCGTTGAGTTGAGGTAGCAAAATATTGGTTGGAAAAATATACTTTTCATCACGGAAATTGGCCTCGGGGGCAGTCTCGTTTCAACGAGAATGAAGCCGCGTGTAAAAGCTAGTCTGTACATAAACGCCGACCTCGTTTCCGCTCCATGTTGAGATCCTAAGCAATAACTAAGAAAAGGTATTCCTCAAAGATTAACCCTTTACAATCTTCTAAGAAAGATACCTCCATTTCCGTTGTTAAAGAAAAAAGCCTTGGAAACGACCTTTCGTTCGCCCTGAAATAAACAACTTCATTGTTTTATGAAAAAGATACCCTACATAAATTGACCTGAACAAAGAATAATAGAATAAAAAAAAGAATGTAGACACTGACTTAAGTCAGAGTTGATTTTAATTTGAAACAATTCTCATACTTTTTGTCTGATTATTTCTATCTTACTGAGAAGCGATCGAATACGTTCAAACAAATGTTAATAGACCTTTTTTTGTTTCTTAGGTTTTCACGCACATCACTCATTAAATAAAACTAGTTTTTACGGGTTAATTCACGAAACTTTATTTATTTATTGATTTAAAGTTTTATTCTGACGACGAAGCCTGTAAAGGCTACGAAACGTCAATAAATAAATAAAGTTTATTTAAAGTTTTATTCTGACGACGAAGCCTGTAAAGGCTACGAAACGTCAATAAATAAATAAAGTTTCGTGCATTAACCCGTAAAAAATAGTTTTATTTAATAAACATTTTCATTCCTTACGTAACAATGGTTTCCCATTCTCAAAAATTAAAAACTTTCCCGGTATGTTTAAAATTTTTCTGCGGTAATTTCATTAAATTCCCGGCATGATAAAAGGAAAATCTTTTACGTATGCTCGACACAGTGTTGCCAACTCTACGTCTTTTTACGTAGATCTACGTATTTTAGGCCTCTTCCGGAAACCTACTAACTTCAGTCCCAGAATCTACGTATTTTCTTAATTTTTTTCAAATTTGTAAAATAACTTAATGCACTAGAATAAAGAAGAATATTTTCCGTTACTTTACTTAAAAACTATACAAATGTTTATTTCTTATAAAGATGTATCTTACACTCTCGTATCTTGTAGAAAAGGTTCCCGTTATTGGTTTTGTTGACTAAATTAATGCTGGACGCAGGATTTGTGAAAGCAGAAACGACAAAACTCTTTGACTTAGTAGGTACATTCATAACATTAAAAATTGTATTTTTAAACTTTTAATATTATCAATGAGTACCTACTCACATCGAATTGATCTTTGCAAAAAGAAATGACTTTCAGTCGATAAAGTTACAGGATTCAGCAAGTTTTAAACATATGTTCATGTGTAAGTAAATTTATTTCTCTTGGCAATTTAAACCACAACTTTTCTAGTCTTTTACCAAGTGTATCATGATAACTACTATATTTTTCATGTGATCTATTAGAAATCATGGTTTTATAATATTAACTTAGAAAGTTTATTTCCTACGTGCTTGCGAGTGTTTGTTTACAAATGTTTTGACGTCATAGCATAGATAAGTCTATAGACTAAATAGCGTTTTTGTATAATACATTTTTTTCGATCTGATAGAACGATTATTAACAATTTAAAACTTAATTCCAAAAAGTGTCAACTAGCCCATTTAACAACAGTTTATCCTTGTCATTCTCTATACAGAATGAAAAGGAGAGACTGATGTTAAATTTAGTTTTAAATTAAGAAAACCATCCAGAATCGACACCCACCAGTGTCTGTGTCTGATGGTAAATGTCTACCACAGCATGGTAAATGCTTCCAATGCAGCGACTTCTCCAAGAACTCTTTGTTCTATCTCCCGTTCTTAAACAAATTGTATAACAAAATACTCATTTTATTCGGTTTCACCTAACTTCTTCATTTCACTTAGAAAAAAGTACGTAGATCTACGTACTTTTCATATCCAAAATTTACTAATTCTACGTAATTTTCTCATCGGGCCTACGCCTTTTTCAAAATCCGAGTTGGCAACACTGGCTCGACACAATTCAGAAGAGAGAAATATTTTTACACAATGCGTACATTTACACAGCATACATAGTTCCGCGGGCAAGGATCTTTTGATATCAAATAGACTAAAAGGCAGACAAAATTCAATAAACCTGGCAGTGACAAACCCGTCTATTCAATAAATAAGATAAAGGAAAGAAATATGATATGGCACGCTTTATCCTCAACTGACAAAGGTGCGACGTCACGGTTTCTTTTATTTGATATTTTCCGTTGATCTGTGATGAAATCAAGCGAAAAATCCGCCACATCTACACTGATTTCGCGTTTTTTCAGAGATTTGTGAACTCACATTGCTTCTACTAACATTGTGCAGCGTTTGTAACGAGAAGGCATTTAATGTTATTGTTGGCAACAGACACTACGGCCTTCGGTCGACTCACATGTTTTTACTGAATTTTACTACGTTGAAATGTCAATACAATAACTTTATCCTTTTTAAAAGATTGATGGGAGGGAACGTGGAAAAAAGATAAAAATAAGTTTGTTCCGAAGTACATCAACAAATATTATACTTAACCGTTAAGTAGATACACTTTATTATTATTTTTGTTTTACTTGTCATTGGTTTGTTTTTTTTTCCTAAATGGCTTCGCACAGCTTGTGCATTTAGCCAATGTCAAGTGTTAAAAATGTTTACAAATTCTATAGCACTCGTGGTCAAAGTAATAAATCAAGTCAAAGTAAGTGGCAGTCAAGTCAATCCCCCTTTTCCCTATGTTTCAGTAAATGTGTGGTGATTTACTGGAACCTCCCCGTGGACTTCTTGAGGGAACGTCGAAAGACATTTTCTGCTATTTTTTTTCATTTGCCAACACTTGTGCATGTTCCCGAACAAGTGGTTAATAATCCACCATAATTAGACAGTAACATCCCTCACAACACAATTTTTAACAAGAAAAACAAAACTGCTAAAGTGACTCTTTCCGATCCCGCCAAAAAGTCCATTGGTTTGTGTTTTTTACTTGTTGTTTTCCTTTTACTTTTATTTTTTAATTTAATCTATTAGGCCATGATATTATGGTGAATGTGAAAAATAGGCTCACGCATTCTTAGTTTGAATTTAATTTCCCGCGCTTTACATACAGTTATCTTTCGATCGCGTTTTGTTTTCGGGATTCCAGAAAAGTTTTGCATAATACTTCTTTGTTACCTAGCTACTTTGTTTAATTTTAATTGTTAACTGCATATATTTTAGGAATTAAAACACTCGAGTCAACCTATTATCGATAAACAGACCCTCTTGTTTTAGTAATACCTCTCTTATATGACAGACGCATAAACTACTTTTTTCAATTGCTTTCATGCTTGGAAATTTGAGCATTATTTTGACAACCTTCTTCGATATAAATCGAATTTGCTGTACTGTCCACATACATGCGAGCAGCGGCTGGCAAAAGTTGTATCTAAATCCATATTTTGTCGTGTTAAGCGGCCAAATGAATTACATAGTTTTTGAAATAAAAAAAACCAAGTGAATGAGTGTTGTTGTTTGTCATTGATTTTGAAGAAAGTTCTGCCTAATTTTAAATTTCCGCGCATTATTTGAGAAAAGTACTATACAAGCCTTGGCCATAACTAGGCATTGATGGACTTACGTATGTGTGCCTCGGCTTAGGCTCGACCCACATTTATAAGTCCGTCCATCAATATCTCTTTTGCTAGCCGCTGCAGTAATGTACTAATTAACAAAAATAAACCACACCATAATAACAGAAACCGACTTCATAATAACAAAACGACTAAAAAATTAAGAAATAACTCTTCTGTATCAAATATATTACTTTGATAGTATATTTCCTATTAAAAACTCTTGTAGTAATTTAATCCCCTCTCCACCCTGTTGGGGCAGGGATTGTACTTTGGAGATTTCCCGGATAAAGAAAGCTGAGCGCCAATATCGCGAAAATATGACTACGGAAAACTTTTCAGCTCTTTTACGGGTTACATCCGAAGTTAAGAAATCGTTAAAGAGGAAAAAGACAGAATCCGAAAACTCGTACAAAACGGTTTGCTTCCACCTATATCGTCAGAACAGCTAGGAGGTGAAACATATTGCCGGAATCTCTGTTTCCAGTCACCTATAGTCTGGGGCTCTGCAAGGCGCGAGTGAATCGGTTTCTTCCAGGCGAGCGCGTCCCACCTTGGGCTGCTACGTTGCTCTACATCAGGCGCGTGGCCGTCAAGCGTAAGCCTATTAAATGTAAAAAAGAAAACCTGGAAAAAAAAATGTGCTTCAGTTAGTCCTCAAATCCATCCATCTATAGTTTGGCGTAACATACGTAGATTTCGCTCTGCTTTTGTTGAACCATCTATCTGTAGTCTTTCTTTAGATTAAGCCGAACAATTCATGGATAACTCACCGTATCAAAATAATTCTTTAAATGGTTTAAATTCTCCATTTTCTATGCAAGAGCTAAAAGGGATCCTTGCTAATCTTAAAGACTCTTGTCCTGGTAAAGACAATATTCCGTATTCCTTTGTAGCCAATCTCAGTGATAATACGCAAAATTATTATTTACAAATTATAAATTCTGTCATGCTGACAGGTAATATTCCTCCATCATGGAGGCAACAAACAGTATTGCCATTATTAAAGCCGAATAAATCGCCTGCTGATATAAAGTCAGCATACGATAATGTTAATTTATTGATTTTACACGATAAATTAGTTGATTTGCAAATTACCGTATTGCTAACCAATTTTATTATAATAAATCTGTTTTCTGAAATATATCTAATACTTCATATAGATGATACAACAATTGAAAGAAAAGCGATAAAAGGCTTACCACAGGGGTCAGTCATCAGTCCGTTGCTTTACAATGTATATACCCATTATCTTGAAGATTCCTTAGAAAGCTCTTGCTCGGTTATTCAATATGCCGATAATGTAGTTTTATACTGTAATAATAAGTCTGTAAATAACATAAACAATGATATAAATTATTCGTTATCGTTATTTAAAAAATGGTTAGATAGAAACGACCTAGAGTTGTCTATTTCTAAGACAATTTTAGTACTTTTTTCCAGGATGAGAAACCCGCCTGACTTAAATGTATGCTTTGGTGAAACTTGTCTGCTGCAAAGGCAAGAAGGTATCATTCTTGATACTAAGCTCACCGGGAATTCTCATTGTGAATATATATCAGCAAAATGCGAATGTAATATTAATATTTTATGATGTCTTGCTGGCGTTTGGTGGGGCAGACATCCAACTTCGTTGAGATTGATTTACATTGCCCTTGTGAGAAGCATATTAGACTATGGAACTTTTTTTTTTGGAGCCAGGCAACGATAGCGCCTTTCGGAAATTGGATGGTATTCATTCAAAAGCCTAACGAATAATTTCTGGTGCCATGAGCTAGCCCTAAATGCGCGTTACAGGTTGAATGCAATGATCCTCCGTTACACCTTTGTAGACAGTATTTAGCCAACAGATATTTTTATAAGGCCGTTCAATTGAGAAAAGAACCAGTTATTTAAAAAATTAAGAATTTTGTCGGAAATGGTAATTAGAGCTACTTATTGCTCTCGTAAGAGCCTTCCACCACTAGTTAAAACCTTTCGTAGATACAAAGCTGAAGACATTCCGGTTCATCACTTCCATATTCTTCCTATTTTTAATACAGACTATGATGCTTTATCTATTAACCCTAATATAATTTATAACCTCTACATCGATGATAAGTTAAATGTTAATGATGATACTTTAATGCCATAGTAAGTGAGACCTGGCACCAATGGCACAAATATTCACAGATGCGTCTAAAACCGCGCGGTACTAAAATGCGCCTCGGACATTTTTGTACTCATGACCGTTTGGCAAAATCCGGTGTAATAGATTCGTCCACATGTGAATGTGGCGAAGTTGATGCTGACGTTAACCATATTACCTTTTCTTGCCACAGATATGACAGAACCGTCTTTTTAGATTCATTGAAGACAGCTAATATTCCTTTTCCTACATCAATTCCTTTCCTTCTATATAATAATAATCCTGATATATACATTATGTTTATCTAAGTTTATCCGAAAAAAATATATGAAAATTTAGTTTATCTTCATATTTATATTTATACTTTGGTTCCCTTTATTTACATATATTCCCCTACTCCCCTGTTGTTCCCTTTTGTTGTTCATCGCAAATCTCACTTTTTTTCTTGTTAATATCGTTTTCTACTTTTTACCATCTGTACCCCTAGCACGAACCTTTATCGAATTTGAATAGTTTGCAAACCGAAATGTCAATGTCAAATTTTGTATGGAAACTTGAACAGCAGCGCCACTTTGGACGTAACGGGAACTAAAAATCAGTACACATCTGACAATGACATTTCGGACTCGCAAACGATATGAATTCGAACCACCAACTATCCATATTCTGCTCCTTTAATCGATCAAGTTCAATCCATTTACTACCCAACCACATCAAATGAAGCATAGGGCAAATGGCACCATTAGCTGCAATGCCATAATAAAAGAAGAAGAAATAAATTACTTTAAAGTCAAATAGATATTTGAAAACAGTAATACCACGTAAAGTCGGTTTTTATTTTTGCTAAAAAAGTTTTTGAAAATGAAAGCCTAAACGGATAGTTCAACGCTCTACTTACTGCAAGATAGCACTAAGTTTTTTTGGCGTCGAGCCCATTCTGTGTAAGCTGTACTCTACAGAAACCGACATGGCGACGTTTCCATTTCACGGTGCGATTAACGCAAAAATAAATTATCGTTTAAAATATTTTCAAGTTTTTCAACGCAATCAACTGTGTTATAAAATAATTGACATTCATTTGGAAACAATTACAGTTCTGATTATAATTTAAAACTAAAAGTACCTACTTACCTTGTAGTGGTAGCGACAAAATAAAATAGATAGAAAAAAAAAGTAAAGGAAAAATCAGAAGATCAGTATAGGATATATATATTTACAAGAAATAATAAGTATTTACAGATTATAAAAAAATAGGGTTTTTTTTTTTTTTTTTTTTTTTATAGTTAGGTCCGACAAATGACTCCACCCCACCTGATGTTAAGTGAAGGTGAAGTCCAGACGCGAAGATAGCTGATACAGCAGTTCTACCTGCCACACCAGCCATCCTCACCCTGCCGGCCTGCATGCTGCTTCTTCACGCCTCTTTTAAAGGATCCCAGGTTGTAAGAGGGAGGGAACACGTGAGCGGGCAGAGCATTCCATTTACGGATAGTGCGACAAAGAAATGAGTCACCAAATTTCTTTGTACGCGTTGGAATTGTGGCCACAGTAAAACGGTGACAACGTAGGCCAGCGCGCGTGGTCCTCTGAAGGAAAGGGGAAGGTGGGATAAGAGAGAATAACTCCTCAGAACACTCGCCGTGGTACAAACGATAGAACGCGCTTAGTGACGCCACGTCACGGCGTAATTGAAGAGGCTCAAGGTGTTTAGTCACCTCCTCATCGCCTATGATGCGGATCGCGCGCCGCTGTAACCTATCCAAAGCATCGAGCAAGTACTTGGCGGAGCCATCCCAGAGGTGCGAGCAATATTCCACGCAGGACCGCACTTGCGTTTTGTACAACAAGCACAGTTGATCGGGCGTGAAAAAACGCCGCACCTTGTTCAGGACTCCGAGTTTGCGTGAAGCTGTTTTGATCACGGTTTCGATGTAGTCCTTTGGATTCAGGTCTGAGCGAACTTCCATACCGAGCATGGAAATGTTGCTCTGCAGCGGTAGTGTTGTGCCCTGAAGAGATGGAAGGGGAAGGAATGGCGATGTTTTTGCCGTGAAAGCGCAAGCCTGAGTTTTCTTGGCATTGAACCCAACCAAGTTCCTGGTACCCCATTCGGAAATGTGTTCCAAAGCCTGATTGAGTTCAATGACAAGATTTTCCCGTTTCTCCCTGGTTACTGCATGCCCAGCCGCTGCTTGTCCGAGATACCCCGCATGCACTGTACTATCGTCTGCATAGCAATGAATATTCCCAAGAGGAATCAGGTCATTGATATGCAGCAGAAAGAGAGTGGGGGATAGGACGGAGCCCTGGGGAACGCCGGCATTCACTGACATGAACCGCGAACTGCTACCATCCGTAAGGACACGAATTCTACGCTCATGCAGGAAGTCAGCTACCCAAGAACAGAACTGGGCTGGCAGACCGTATGCCGGAAGCTTGGAGAGAAGGCTTTTGTGCCAGACCCTGTCGAACGCCTTGGCAATGTCAAGGCTGATAGCCAACGACTCGCCACGCTTGTCGATAGCCTCACCCCAGATATGAGTTAAGTACGCTAGAAGATCACCCGTCGATCGTTTCGGTCTAAATCCATATTGACGATCATTAATCAGGGAGTGATCCTCTAGGTAGCGGGTCAGATGGTTATTAAGGACCTTTTCTAGAACTTTACATAAAACTGAGGTGACTGCTATTGGCCGATAGTTTGCCGGGTCCGAGCGATCCCCTTTTTTGGGTACCGGTTGCACGTTAGCATCTCTCCAAGTCTCCGGCACACGCCCCAAAGAATACGAGCATTGGTACAAGCGCGTGAGCACGGGACACAACTCCGCTGCACATTTTTTAAGTACTACTGCTGGGATGCCATCAGGTCCACTAGCTTTCCGGACGTCGAGTGATTGCAACTCGGCACGAACCTCACGCTGCCTGATTTTAATATCAGGCATCGTTGTGCCACAGTGAGGTAATGATGGTGGCAGTGCATTGCAATCATCGATTCGGGAGTTAGCCGCAAAGAGTTTTGCCAGTAAATCGGCTTTCTCCTGCGGCTTATGAGCTAGTGTTCCGTCTGGGCATCTCAGAGGTGGCAGCGAGGGCTGGCAGAAGTTTTTTTGCACGGCCTTAGCCAAACGCCAGTAGCTACGGGAGCCCGCAGGATGCGTTATAAGTTCCTGGCCAACACGTGCAACACGCTGGGCATCCGCTCTGATGTAAGCCTTCTTACAGGCCTTGGAAGCAGAATTGTAGGCTGCTTTGAGTGAATCGACCCCGGGATCCTTGAGAGCGCGGCCTCTGATCCAAGCACGATATGCCGCTTGCTTACGCGAAGCAGCTTCAGCACAGTCGTGATTGAACCAGAGGTTACGTGTGCCCTTACTGATGAGATCAGAATGAGGAATATAGTATTCCATACCCATTATGATATCCTCAGTAATGGCAACGGCACTGCCCGATAGGTCCCTGTCGCTGAAGCAGCGCTGCTTCCAAGGGACGGACGCAAAGTAATCACGCATACCGTCCCAATCTGCCGACCCATAATGCCAGATTCGGCGCTTGACCACTGCTGGACGCGGAGGCTTGGCCTGTGGTGCTTTGGCGGATATCAGGCAGTGGTCGGACGAGCCCAGGGGGGCTCTTACCACAACCTGATAGCCCTGTGGATGGGTCGTGAGCAGAAGGTCCAGTAAAGAAGGCGCTTGACTTGGAATATCTGGGATCCTGGTGGGCTGATCAACCAGTTGCTTCAAGTCATGCGTGAGAGCGAATGTGTGAGCAGAGATCCCTGCATGGTCAGTTTTGGAAGAACTTAACCACAAATTGTGGTGAGCATTAAAGTCCCCCAAAAACACCAATTCTGCATTGGGAAATCGCTCCTGCGCGTCATCTGCTGCCCGACTAAGGTGTTCAAAAAGTCGAGTTGTCTCAACATCGCCGGTGTGGGATCTGTAGAGGCACACGTAGACTCTGGCCCGGGGGCCAGAGTCGACGTGTACCCCCAGCATGGAGAAGGAGGGATCTTCCAAGCAGCGGAGACGGCGACAACAAACATCCGCCCGAACATACAGGCATACACCGGCTTTCGCTTTGAAGGACTCTTCAAGCACGTAGCCGGGATAATTAAGGTAGCCTGTGTCAGCAGGCGGAAGTATTTGTGTCTCCGTCAGGAACAACAATGCTGGCCGTGCTGTCTCGAGATGGTGGTGGACAGCGTTGAGGTTAGAGTGGAGTCCGCGTATGTTGCAGAACTCGACCTCAAACAGCGTTGAAGGCGTGGGGGTGTGCACCGCTGTACGTCCAAACTTTGTTTTTGAGGCTGCCATGGTGGAAGTGAAAAAAAAAGAGACGCGAAAACGAGCGGACGCCGTCGCGAAGAGTCCGGGCAAATAAGGGGGGTTTGTCTTCCCGATTGACTGCCTGCAGTGGAGATGCGCCGACCCGCCGGACGGAAGGGCCCCCGCACCCCCCCGGAAGTGGCCGCCGGGACCCCACGCCCCGGTCACCAACCGGCACGACGGTCCACCCCGAGATTATGCGTGACATGATGGGGCAGCCTCGCGAACTGGTTAGGAACGCTTGGGCCCCTGTACTGTGCCACGGGCGGCCAGCGGGACAGCCGTTTCTACGGGTCTCCCTGGCCGACGGGTCGATGCAGTCCTCCCGGCATCGGTTCCACGGATGCCTCCCCTGGACCGAATCCTTCGCGACAACTTCCACTCGAGCTCTGGTTGTACGCTGGCTGACCCCGAAACGCGCGAGAAGCACTTCACGGGTTTTTCACCATGCGCACGGTGGTAACAAACCAGGCGGGTGTTAGGCACCCTACCACCAGAAGAGCGGATGGAAGCTCCGACATCCCTTAGTCGCTTCTTACGACACCCACGGGAAGAAAAGGGGCGGTGAGTTGTATTCTTTCTCCGTCACCGCACGGATAATAATGTATGGGTATGGGTATGGTATGTGTATGAAGTGTGGGGTGTGAAGTGGGCGTGGGTCGTCGGCGATCTTCACTGTGGCAGCTTGAACTGGAGGACGTGCTGCAGGCAGATGGACGGCGCTCCTTGAAGATTGAAGCGTTCCTGGTGAGGCGTCTCCCAATTCTTGGCCTGCCTTGCTGGTGGCTGGCAGGCGCTGCTGGTAGGTTGGCCGGCGAATATCGGCCGGTGGCACGAGCTGCTGATGAACGGCAGGTGCAGCTGGTAGTCGGGCGATGAAGCTGGAGATCAGGCGGCACTTCCGCTGATGAGGTTGAAAGTTTAGTGAAGAGAGTAGAGTAAGGTTTAGTGCTGTAAAGCGTTGAGGTCTTTCTTGAGTCCCGGGGCAGTCGACCCCGGGGCAAGGCCTTTTATTAATTCAGAGCTCGGTAGCGAGCTATCAAAAGTTGAGTTCGCAACTTTTGCCGTAGAAATGAATGAAAGATCAGGGAGGCTCGGCCTTTTATAGGTCCGGAACCATTTAAATTTAGACACGGTTCGAATCGAACTAAAAAGAATCAAAGTAAGTGGTCTGTGGAGGTTGAATAGTCATAGACGTAGTTGGAGAGAGTATCCGTGTCATGGGTAGCCATGGCAACGGATAAAAAACATTAAGTTGTCACAAATGTCAATAAAATAAATAAACTAAAAATAGATAAAATCGGAGCAAAATTAATGAAAATAAATAACAGAATATAGAGAAATGCCGGTAAGTGTCCAGCACTCTGGAAGAGTGATTTTCAGTACAGATAGAATTATAATACGTATTTACAAAATGATGAATAGTGTGTGATATTTTTTGAAATTGTGTGTTTCCAGAAATACATAATAAAATATATGATGAATATCGATGATGTTAGATGATAAAACGTGTGAAATGGAACCTATGATAGTCAAAACCATGGGACGATTCCTGAGGTACGTTACAACCTTACTTGTATACCAGTTAATTATCCAGGTGAATAAGGTTCCTGATACCCTTGGGATAGGAGATTGGGTCAGTAGGTAAAGGTGCGAGTGATATGTTTCGTATCGTGAGCATCTATTGGCTACGGTGGCCGCTTACCATCAGGCGGGCCATAATTATTATGTTTTCTTGCCACCCTTTTAACATAAAGAAACTAAATCTAACACATATACTAACATGATAAACAAGGAGCTTGATGGCGCAAGTGGTAAGCGCGTGCGGCTGCGATCGTTGAAGTTAAGCAACTTTCGCATTGTCGATCATTGGATGGGTGACCAAAAATTTACTATCTCGAACTCCTCCGTGCTTCAGAAGGCACGTTAAACCGTTGGTCCAGGCTGCATCTGCAGTCATTAGCACCCACCAATCCGCACTGGGCCCGCGTGGTGGGTCATGGCCTTGCTCCATCTTCCTATTCTTTCCATAGGGAAGGACTAAGCCACAGCAGTGGGGACATTAATAGGCTGATGATGATGATACCAACATATACATACTTATCCTTAGACAAAGCCTCGAAATATTCGACACTAAGTGCGTACTGGTATGATTTCAAAATTAAATGACCTTAAATATAGTTTTTTTGCATTTGTACTTATACTACTTACTCTCTACCGCTCCACCCCAATATTCAGTTATCAGAAATCCAAATAAATTGAATTAGGTTCTAAAACTTCAATTCAAATGAATGAAAAGCTATTTTATAAAAGCTATGTACGGTTTGCACCCCTTTTTATGATAGAGTTAATAAAGTGAAAGTCCTGATATAAAATAAATGATATATTCAACAAATTAAACTTATAAGAATGATATGATAATTGATATAAGTATTCGCGACGAGAATGAATACCGATGGCAGACTGATGTGAGCGTGACCTAAATTATCGAATGTGGCGTAAAGTGCAAACTAGACAAAACTGTACGAGTCGGCTCGTACAAGCTATATTTCACTGTATGGAGTTCTATAAAGAATACGTTTATTTTTCCTGCTCTCTTGCATTAAATAAATAGCTGGTTTTACATTTCACGCAACAGTTTATTTATTGAATATCAAACAGAACCTAACAATATTTACGGAATCATTACTTCGTTGGATATGAGTGGCGAGTAATTTATAGTGGACGCCTGCAAAAGGCTCTGACGTAACAACAATGAGGTTGCGATAATTAATTATGGTTTCAATTAATGAGTTTGAAGAGGGCAACTTTGTGTTACAAAATTGGCAAACACAGTTCGATGCAGTAATAATGATAGCATGTCCTGCACCAATAATTTTAATTGTTAAGTAGTGAATTATAAAAGATGAATGACTTTTGTAATACAATTGCCTATAAGTACAACCTATCCCACCGTGACTGTAGGATATCAAATGTTTTTTTTAAATCGGTTGAAAAAGCTTCTTCGAGGTGGGCTCTAAAGTAAACAATCGCAAATCCCAACATACTGTTTCATCATCATCATCACCATATCAGCCGTAAGACGCCCACTGCTGAGCATAGACACCTAGTTTATTGACTTTCAATTACGCAACTAATTTGCCTGAATATTTTTCAAAATGAAAATTCACTTATAGGTTAGGTTCATTGAAACATTACGTGGAGTTATTAAGTCAATATTCAAAGATCAGCGAAACAACAAACATGAACCCCTTAGGCAGTCCACGAAACCGTAGTTAAACAAAGACGCGACGTAATGTTATGTACAAACACGCTTACAAAGTTATTACAGTAGCATAGGTAGCCAACGATATTAAATAACCGTACCCATTAATGGTATTTGATATGGTTGAAGGTAGCATACAATTTTCAACGATGTTTGATAACGCAGATTTGTTAATCACACTATCACACTAATATTATAAAGGCGAAAGTTTGTGAGTATGCATGTTAGTTACTTCTTCACGTCTAAACGACCAGAGCGATTTTAATAAAATTTGGTATGGAGTTATTTGACACCCTGGATTAACATATAGGCTACGTTTTACTGCGGGAAAATATCCCTAGTAAACCGCGGGTCACACCGCGGGGCACAGCTAGTAATCAAATAATTTAAATAAGGAAATGTAATAGACTGTTTGACAAGTTATTGAAAACGTTTATACATTATTTAATAATGGATGGTGACTCCGTAAAAAGATTTTTTTTTTAATGGCACAATAACAGGCATCAGACAAAAAAAAAACAATACAGTACAAAAAGATATGAAAAACTATGGGCATGCCTGTGCCCAATTACAATTGTGCACAACATTTACATACATAAAAAAAAACATCGAACAAAAAATTAAAATATCTTAATATTATATTATTATAACAGAGTTAAATACTATATTATTCATTTTTAGTGTTTAGCACAAATTTTAAACAAAGAATTCTTGAAAGAGAGTAAGCTACAGTTAAACATGTCAAGATCAGAGCAAATATTGTTAAAGTATGAACACATTCTGTTCAATGGGCTGTTCAGCGAAACATTATTTGTGGTGGAGGGTACATAAAATAATTGTGATTTACGCACAGACCGTGTAGGCACCTTAAACTTCAGAGCTTATAATGATATTTATAATGTTACGTATATCAGTAAAAAACGAAAATAAAAATTCTATTTATACTATTCAAATATGGCGCGGAAACATTAAAAATGGCGTGTTTACAGGCAGGTGACGTCTCATGGTTCTCATTGAAACGTAACAAGTATAAAGTAATGTCACTTCAACAGCATATTAACAAGCAGGTGACGTCATTTTAGGCTCCGCCAATCCTAGGCATTTTGGGTCACGAGATCTGGATCAAAAATATTTTTTTATTTCATGATTCTTAGTAATATTATGAACTACTTTTTGTCAGAATAGTGAAATCGCTCCCAGTATTCATGCTAAATACACATGGCAATAATTCGTATTTATCTATTTACTAATTTAGTACACACACAATAAAACAGATAAGAAGAACAGAAATAAGAAATTTGTACAAGGGAACTGCTTATTTCATATTGAAATTTCATTCAGCAGCAGCAGCGAAAGGAAATAACATAAAAAAGGTCGTCAGTGTGTGCCTCCTGAATATAAATAACAAAATACAATACTTGCATAAACAAAACATAGTATATATATCTACATAGATGTACAAATAAACGTATATATATATATATAATAAACATATCGTACTTTATTTTTGATACTGTCAAATAGCCTATTGCGCCAAGTTCAATGTGTACATACAATAACATCATTATTTTTATTACTTACTTTATATGTATTTTAATATGTCTATCGTGCTGAAAACAATTTCTTTAGCTGTTACAGTCAATTTATTGTTTCCTGCTCATGTTATGACATCATTAAAAGGCAGTTCTGTGTGCAAAATACTGAATTAAGATTACCCATATCTTTCCATCATAAGCAGATCATTCGTTATTATGTAAATATATTGCGTAGTCGACTTATTGCAACTCAAAGAAAAGTTTCTATACTTCAATCCATTCAGGGGGCCAATCGCCTAACTGGATTGCTTTGGAAAACGCTATCGCTTACGATTTCATTTTGTTATTTCTAGCCCCCTGAGGTTTTCAAATGCCTCGCGCTCTTTTTTTTTCTTTTGCATTGGTAATAACAATGTTAAAGAAAATGAGCGTGAGGTATTTCGGCGGTTAGAAATAACAAAATGAAATCGTAAGCGATAGCGTTTTCCAAAGCAATCCAGTTAGGCGATTGGCCCCCAGGTATGCTATTCAGTCCAGGTGATTTAAAAGTTTTAGCACCGCATACTTTTATTACTACATGTATTAAATTCTCTTAGCTAAATCACTCCTGAAAGGGTTCTAAAGCGCGTCTATATTTTAGTTATAGCGTTGAAAACGCATACTACTGGAAGATATAAATAGCTATTCATCGAAACATTTGCTGAGGTTAAATAATCGTAAACGTAATACGGATTAATGTAAAATATATCCACTTTTAATTTTTTTCTTTATCAATATCGTCGTCATGGTCTCTATAAAAAAACCTATACAAAACGTTACGATCCAATATCTATAAAAATAATGGAGTGAAGCGGTCGGTATTAAAAATTCGATCAACATCGGCAAGGTAATTTACAAAACAAAGAGAACTGGCATGATCGTCAACATTCCCATGTTATACGTATTCACTTTTTTTCCACTTGTGTCGACACTCTCGGAGTACCACCGTCATTATTTTCTCTTTATTGAAAGTAGGTACTTCTGTAATACATACATAATAGTCACATCGTTTATCCGTTACCCTAGTATCCCATAACAAAAGCATACAGTGCTATGGGGCTGGGCTAATTGGTGTGATTGTTGGACATGTTCATTTAGTAATTTATCGTGACTGTAATGCCTACAAAAATGGAATTAACTTTTCTCATTAAACTTTACACTGCGAATTCGAAAAAAGCTTATTTGGAGGTGATCTCTGAACGTAAGCAATGGAATACCGCAACATCTTGTTTATTGATTTTCATGTCCTCAACAAATTGGTTTCTTAGATCTTGATTCGTTAGACATTCTATAAACAAATATTGTATCGTTAGTTTTTCCACAATACGTACAATTAGGGCGCTTCAGAAAGTCAAATAGGTACTCTTGACATTTGACTTGTGATTAATATGTATGAATTCTCTCAACTTCTTTATATCATTGTCCCTTTCCGAAATCATACCCGATCCTCTGATATCGCAAGTTATAAATACATAATTAACCGATATCTCGAATGCGCAACATATTTTTTGTGAAGCTTCGATCGTAATTCTTTTAACGACAATAAGATACCACACATCCTATACGTTTCTCGTATCAAGATGGCGGCGCGGGGTTGAAAATAGATAATGTCAATCTAGGTACCTTAGCGACTTAGGGATATTCTAACTAAAAGCAATTTTCTTGAAGAAATCTGGAAAGTCCCCGTAGAATACGCATGAGATGGAAAACGGTTACAAGTATCTCCTGCCAGACAATTTGCGTAAAATATAGCCGTTAAGAAAATCTCCAACTATTTTTAACAGATGTTACGTCATAACAAGGCTTTAGGACCGGGAAATCCAGGGAAATAGTTACGTAAGATATGCTCTTTGTATTGAGGCACCGTATTTAAGGAGCATGGTCGGTAGTGTTTCTATAGGTTGAGTACAGTAGAATAGAAAAGCTTGTCCTTTAAATCATGAGTACATATGGGTACCTCTCCACTAGATTTTACATTAATTAGAAACTCAATTATTTCCAAAGACGCCTTACGTCGCATCGCCTTAATCCCTTATGTGATTTGTAAGATTAAATTAAGCTTGGGTTACCAAATGTGCCTTTGATACAAATTCAAACCTTTCAAGTAACGATAAGGATAGAAGTGTAGCAGGAAACACGTTACGTACTTTAGGAAATACGTAGTATTAAATTATAAAAAAAATATATAATTTTCCTTCTCCTTTAATTATTCCTCGTTAATAAGATGCACAAATTCGCAAATTAATAAATTAATCTAAGCAATAAATACTTGTAACGTTCCGACACCAATAAATGAATAGCTCTCGATCGTTTATTCATTGCATGAACCAAAGGACTAAATAATCTACTATATAAAAATAAGTCGGGTTTTCCTTCCTGACGCTATAACTCCAGAACGCACGAACCGATTTCCACGGTTTTGCATTCGTTAGAAAGGTCTCGGGCTCCGTGAGGTTTATAGCAAAGAAAATTCAGGAAAAATTAAAAAAAAACTTCTTTTAATCACCAAACGAAATGTTACATAAAACGAAGCCATCTGGTGGCGAAACGGAGTTCGCGGGGTTTGCTAGTGTTCTGTAAAAAGTTTTAGTCGGCGTTGTTTTACTAGGAAGCATTTTTGTGTTACAGACTTTAACCAGTGAAATACAGTTCCTGTTCATATATAGCTTTTTTTATTAAATAAATATTTCCAATACTTACACCAATTAGTCTAGCCCCAAAGTAAGCACTGTAAGGCTTGTGTTACGGGATACTAGGGCAACGGATAGAATACATACATATACTATATTTAAGGATATTTATATAGAAATACATATTAAACATCCATGACTGGAGTACAAATACAAATGCTCGTATTCATCACACCAACATCTGCCCCACCGGGATTCGAACCCACGCATTACGCCATTACACGACAAAATGTCACTATGTCTGAAGAAGCAGCCAGTATTAGATATTTAATATTTATATTTTTTTAATTTTTAAGCATGTAACTGCTTGATGTTTAATGAACTCGAACCCGCACCCTTCGCAATAGGGGCTAATGCACTGACCGACTATGCTACCGCGGCCCTAGCGGCTGCATCGAAATTCTTCTAGCCATTCTTAAGCTTTAATATTTGTCAGAAATCCGAATAATGAGATCGTAAGTGAGATTACATATTACAGAATACTTATGCTGTTCTTTTTGGCAACTAAAAGATGTACGAACGGGTAGAGACGATTCATAATTTATTTAATAGGGAAGATGCATATATAATATTTATGAAAATTTTATGATTAAAATGTTAAAAAAATATAAAAGAAATGCCACTGCAACGTTTTCATTTTACATAATGTTGTTTTTTAACAATTATTACGAATTAAAAATACTTGAAACAGAACGTATTTTAAAACACCAATCAGCGTTAAGTGACGTCACTCCTGTTATGACAACTTCTTTGAGGTTATGGTTGTTAAAGTAAATATTATTTTATGGGAATATTAATTGCGTTTTTTTACATTTAATAAAAATGGAAGTTGCGTTTATCAAAGCAGACTCCAGGAATTTACCAAGAGCTAGTGTTGACATGGTTATAACTTTTTTGTCCAAAGTGCAGAGTTTTTAAGTGTAGAAATGAAAGGGACTAAATTACTACGGTATGTAAAAATCGTAGTTGTTAAACTTCGTATTTTATTCAGCGGCTTCTACAAATCTTACGGCGATAATGCTATGTCCAAATTAAAAGAGATGGAGAATTATGTACAGTAAAAGGTTGACTTCTCCGGAGCATAAAGTACGTAAAGAAGGTTATCGTGTTACAGTTATTTTAAATGAAACGCAAAGCTTGGTTCAGTCCTGCCAATGTGAAGATTGTGCCACACATTCTAACTTTATCTAATTTTCGATGTCATTCTCCAACTGTAAAATTAAAAATATGTTATAGACAGGTTTTGTAAGTATTAGGTAGGTTACTAATGCGTTTTTACGTACAAGCAGATTAATTAAGCATATAACAAGTATATTCGCCGACTTACGTCAAAGTGATCTTCACAGCATCGAATAATGGTCTTTGGAGAATAATTGTCATTTCTCTTTGCAGCTTGAAACCACTTTTTTCAGTTTTGGGTCAGAAGTTCCAGTCAAAAACAATTTATTTGGAAACTTTGTTGAAGTAGATTAGACAAAATATGAGTCAACACGGTTTTTTTCGGAATATTAGTGGTATTGTTATGATCACATGATGTTGATGGATAGTCCATTTTAATTTTTTCAATAAAATATTCCGAAAGTCGAAAAAATATGCAAAAGTATGAAAATTTAAAGCCAGCGACGAAAAAGTACGACCAGTGACAGACAGGAGTGACGTCATCGCAACCATAGGTTCGTTTTCGCGCGAAAATTTAAATTGTCAATTTAAAACCGCATGTTTTCCGATAAATCACAATGTTTTAATTTTTTAATATATCTGTGGTTTATTCTACATGGAATTCTTTAAAATGAAAACAAAAATAAAAATATTGCATCTTCCCTAAGCTTTTAATGAGTCAACTGGATTAATGTTGGTATATTTTCATTTTAATTCACACGCACCGAAACCTCTTCTCACCTCTGTTAAAGAAATATGTGCTATAGCTTTCGGATGCCATCGCAACTGTGTTTTGCAAATACATTTGGGAAATCCTTCTGATGTCAAACTTTAACCAACACCAACAAATTCTTAACTGTACGAAAATTATAAATGAATAAGTAGATTTATGTTATTCCAACATCAAAATTTTCAAATATTTACCATGATCATAAGAAAATCTTTTAAAACAAGTTTTTATAAAAAAAAAACTTATTGTTTTCTAATTTTTGATTGATGTCTTTTCATTTGATGCTCATATTATTATCTATACTAATGTTATAAATAGGAAAGATTTTAATATTTTTTTAAGCAAGTATTTGCTCGATGTTTTAATCTAAAGAAAATATTTCTACAGAAATTCCACGCGGACCAGACAGCAGATGGGACTCGAACCCGCACCCTTCGCTATCCAGGCGAATGCATTGGCCGTTATGCTACCGCGGCCCTAACAGCCGTGTCAAATTCTTTCTAGCCTTTCTTAAGCTGTAAGGCACATTAAACATCGAGCAGTTACATGCTTAAAAAATAAAAACATTATAACTATAATTGCTATTTCTTCTTTCAAATGTTTCATACTTGTCATTAGATAAGGTATTAATTTGACATTGTGGGTTACCTACAATGTGAAGCGATGGCACTGCCTTGCAGCTTATGAAATGAATGAAATATATAGGCACTAGACAGTAGACAGAAAGTGTAAACTCATTACGTGCATAAAGTCTTTTAAATGTACCTTCCTCGTTTCCTAACTGGTAGAGACCTGATAGATTAATGCTCATAATAACACACAAAACATTCCTGGGTGCTGCACGTCCTCTATCAACAACCTGTCCGTCGTGATATGGTTAAGACAATAAATGCTCAGAACGCGTCATGGCTTTTCTTGTCGTCATTGCCACAACGCGTTGAGATCGAATAGCATGTCAGCCACGGCACCAATTTTGCTCTTTGGTCTTTCTGTGATTGCCACAACACGAATTTCGCCATGTGATGTTTTACTGTGACCACAACGCGTTGTGAGCTATTTTTCCGCTCACTGAGCGTTTTCGATCTTTGAGCGTAACATATATACATATTATGGACACTAAATGATGGACATTAAAAAACATACATTACATAACATGTATCCTCAGCTGGACCGAAAAGGACCCAGTTCAGCATTGTGTCAGTTTGCACTGACGTTGATCTTGTACCTATTTGTAATAGTGGTAACTATAGAATCTTTAGTGGTGTACATCCATATCTGATATAGATTTCAGATTGTTTTTTTTAAATCGGACTAATACTTAGTGCCTAGAAGATTGACGCATTCAAGTGAACAAACAAACTTTATAGCTTTATAATATAAAGCTTTATAATAAGTATATAATTTAAGACTATGTTTACGACCTAAGCTTTCTTAGCTTTGTCTTGTCGACGTAAGCTCGAGGATTAAGTATTACATTTTAAAAATTCCATTTTAGATCATATTCCTAGCACAATTAATCTTTATAATTCAAGTTATTTTCCTTAGTAACCCGGTACTAAAATGTTGGCACATTTTATGTAATAATTAAAATTTTTGCCGGAGCTTTTCAGTTTTACATTTTCTGGATATGTGCGAACACTTCGTGTGATGGAGATAAATGTACGACCGCAAAAAGGCTCAGCTGACACCCTGTTTTTAATTATAATCCGACTTAATATTTCTTTTGTTGCTCTTCAGAACATTTGAAATAGTCATTATCATTGCGAACAGTCTTAATCAGAGGGCCCCAGCTTTTCAATTCAATCAATGTGTTGTAAAGGCATGTAATTGCACCTATTAACCACCAGTGTTATCATATCAGACCAGAACCGCCTACTGCTGGACATAGGCCTCCCCCAAGGAATACCAAACCAATCGGTCTTGCGCTGCCCGCATCCAACAGCTTCCCGCCACCTTTACCAGATCATCAGTCCACCTTGCTACCTACCAAAGCTGCGTCTCCCGGTACGCGGTCCCCACTCGAGGAGCTTTTCGCCCCAACGGCCGTCAGTCCTCCTAACAATGCGCCCTGCCCACTGCCACTTAAGGTTCGGAATTCTGGGTATACACCAGTATGAAGATATTAAAATATTTATAATAATAACTACTTTTAACTATCTTTGAGTTATGTTTTTATTTATTTTTTAAGCATTTAACTGCTAGATATTTAAATCTAAAGAAAGGATGCGGGTTCGAGTCCCGTCCGCTACCTGGTCCGCGTGGATTTTTTTTCTAGTAAACTTTTCTTTAGATTTAAACATCTAGCAGTTAAATGCTTAAAAAATAAATAAAACATAACTATAATTGCTATTTCTTCTTTCAAATGTTTAATACTTGAAAAAGTATTCATTTGACATTGTGGGTTACCTACAATGCGAAGAGATGGCGCTGCCTTGCAGCTTAAGGCTAGGAAAATTTCGACGCGGCGAATAGGGCCGTGGTAGCATAATGGTCAGTGCATTCGCCCGGTCCCGTCCGCTGCCTGGTCCGGGTCCGTGGATTTTTTTCTAGTAAACTTTTCTTATGTTTGACTTTTTACACTCCGATAAGCTGTCTTTGTAACATTAAAATTGTGTATAATACGAAAACTTGTAGGTAATTAATTGGCTTTATTAATTGAAAATATATAGTTAATAAAAAAAAATAGCTGTAAGCTGTATACAAAAACAAAATATCAAATAATTATATATTTAAGCTTTACAAAAGCTCTTCCTAATCCTGTATTTTGAAAAACAAAGGACTGCTGACGCTTTCGCGCACAAAAATATAACGTCATTAGTGAAACGCTTTTAGAATGTAATTTATTTTAACAATACAATTATAATGCCCGAATAGGTATACGAAAAATAAATAACTAGAATAGAGGTCACATCTTCTCTTTAACACCCATGTTAGTCCATTGAGTAATTTGTAACGACACTAAATACATAGATATATAATAGCTCAAACAAAGAATCCGACAAAGGATAATCAGGATTTATATTCTGGGCACACAGTAGTTAAGGCAAACTTTGAACACCACCAACCTACCAGGTTTCATTGCAAAGTTAGTACTGCTAAACTTAGACAGTTCTCTTTATAAATGAGATGAAGGCAACTACCCAACTACGAGCTAACCTACGATTGTCTAGAATTAATTCAGCCAACCATAGATCCGTAAACGCTTTGATGAAATAGATGATCGACTCATCTAATTTTGACTTATTATGTAAAAAAATATCCTTAGTATCAGGTTTATAAAAGCATGATGAATAAAGTATATTGCTGACGAGGTTTCGAATGGAGCATTATTGTAGACCGAGAATATTGATTAACAAAAAGAGGAGACGCAGCCGAGTCCTTTTAAATAAAGTAAACGACCATTTAAAAAGCACTTGGGAAGTAAATACTTGGCTTCGCCTTGTCTTTCCAATATTATGCGGCCTTCAATTGCTTTCCTCTATTTCAAGTTATGACAGTTAATGCATTATTTTAAACTCTAATACATTAACTGGCCACTAAACGACCCAAACTCTGGCCACTAAAATAAAAACTTTTAAGAAAGCATATATACTTTCGGAGGCATCTATCAGCCAACTAAGTGTTATTAGTATCAACAGCCTGTAGCAAAAATTTATGTAAGGTTTAGCAATAATAATATTTTTTAATAATATAGATGGTTAGTAAATCAGTTTCAAGTCCAAGACTGCATAAACACTTTTAGATCAATGTAACATTTATTTTTAGATAACTCCAAACTCTTTTTGGCTTTAAAATATACTAATAGGTATAAGAATGTAGGCCTGTAGCTCAAGTTCCCGCGTCTAGTTCGGACTTTTGGTATTCTTGTCCAGTGCTTTCCCGCCGCTGTCTAAATACATGGAACCAATTCTGCAGATGTGTTCATCTACAGAACTAAAGATTGCCTAAAATGTACTATCAGCAAAAGACAGAAAACACCTTGTTAATTGGTACTTTTAAATACATATATTTTTTTAAGTTAAAAGGGTAGCAAACAAGCATGTGGCTCGCCTGATATTAAGCTGTCACCATAGCCTATAGACGCTTGCGATAAAAAAAATAATTACTCACGCCTTTGCCTACCCTGATTCCATCCCCTACCCCGTGGAGCCCTGGAACCTTACTCACCTCCAGAAACACAACACCACTAAAAGTTAGTGTATATTACTGTGTCTTTCTTCATTATTTCTACAAAGTCTACATACTCTTGGTTCGTTGTGTATTATATTCATACATTGTGTTTGTCCGCGTACACCCACTGTGGTCTTCTGTAAGGTGGAAGTTACTTCCCCAGACGGGTGCTCCAATTCGAGCGGGAAATCCCCTTTGCCGTACCGCTCTTAAAATAGTAGCGTTTGTTCCAGAGGGGCGCGTTCCAGCGCGGATGTTGCGAGATGGGTGGGCCGCGGCGCATGTCCAGTGCGCTGCTGCTGCCCTTCGCGCTGCTCGCGCTGCCGCCCTCCGACGCTGCCAACACCACAACTTACAGGGTACGGACCTTAAAACGTTCGTTCCAGAGGGGCGCGTTCCAGCGCGGATGTTGCGAGATGGGTGGGCCGCGGCGCATGTCCAGCGCGCTGCTGCTGCCCTTCGCGCTGCTCGCGCTGCCGCCCTCCAACGCTGCCAACACCACAACTTACAGGGTACGGACCTTAAAACGTTCGTTCCAGAGGGGCGCGTTCCAGCGCGGATGTTGCGAGATGGGTGGGCCGCGGCGCATGTCCAGCGCGCTGCTGCTGCCCTTCGCGCTGCTCGCGCTGCCGCCCTCCGACGCTGCCAACATCCCGACTTACAGGATGCGGACCTTAAAACGTTCGTTCCAGAGGGGCGCGTTCCAGCGCGGATGTTGCGAGATGGGTGGGCGGCGGCGCATGTCCAGTGCGCTGCTGCTGCCCTTCGCGCTGCTCGCGCTGCCGCCCGCCGACGCTGCCAACATCTCGACTTACAGGATGCGGACCTTAAAACATTCGTTCCAGAGGGGCGCGTTCCAGCGCGGATGTTGCGAGATGGGTGGGCCGCGGCGCATGTCCAGTGCGCTGCTGCTGCCCTTCACGCTGCTCGCGCTGCCGCCCTCCGACGCTGCCAACATCTCGACTTACAGGATGCGGACCTTAAAACGTTCGTTCCAGAGGGGCGCGTTCCAGCACGGATGTGTTCCAGCGAGGTGGGTGTGGTCCCGATTGTTGCTTATTTAACAGAATTATAGACTACTGGACTTGTATTTTTCTTTTTAGCTTCTATTTGAAGATATTTATATTTTAATCAACCGGTTTTGGTTTTTTAAATTTACCTTCTTTTTAATTTCAATAACTAAGAAATGGGGTGCTATTAATAATATTGTCATTTTTAAACCATTTTTGTTACGGGATCTATCTCCAAATTGAAACTAGTTAGGAATGTGAAATTTTGTTACATGATGTCCTATTTTGAAACAACAAATACTGAAAACGCCGATGACTAATGAACTTTGTTAGTTTTGACAAAAACAAACAGATGATTTTTCCTTTCGCGGTTTGTTGTGCGGATCCCTTTGTGTGTGAGTCCGATTCGCGCTGGTCCGGTTTTTTATGTTAAAAGGGTGGTAAACAAAAGCGTATAGCCCGCCTGTTGGTAAGCGACCACCATAGCCTATAGAGACTTTGCGATACAATAAATATCACTCGACCCGTTTGTTGCCCACCCTAATCTAACCGCCTACCCCGTTGAGCCGTGAAATCTTACTTATCGAAAAACAACACCACCAAAAGGTAGTATTATTTTACTGTGATCTTCTGTAAGGTGGAGGTTATTTCCCCAGATGGCGGAAAATCCGTCCTACCTCTGTTCAAAGCCCTATCTATCATTCTAGGGACTGAAGAACCTAGGTGGCGTACCGAGAATGCGGGTGAGCTCGTAGTGCCCCGTAAGGACTAGCCACGCACCCGCCGGTGGTGGAACTTTTAAAACCTTAGTTCTATTCCCAGCAGCGCATTCACCAAATTAGCGGAAGACGCTAGTTAGAATCCAGTCTGGATGCTAAGACCAATGACATTCTTGCTATTCGTTAAGTATAAAAAATAAGCAATAAATAAATGAAATTAATCAACGTAATTTTTAAGTGTATCAAACATTCGATTTTATTCAGTGCGAAATTAACATGCTTGCCACTTATAAATACTAAGTTTTTACTTATTATGAAACTTCCATAATAGAGAATCCTTTATCTATGCCATAGAAAGAAGAGAGATAAAACATATTTTTATAGAGAATAATCTAGTTGTTATAATAAAATTAATAATAAAGATGCATCCGAAATAAAAGATTAAAGTGCTCTCCGGAAAGTGATTTGCTATTATGGCGTTCCTGAATATTAGATTTACTGTGAAATTCCCAGAAATTGCTTACGAAACGTACAATGTTTTAATAATATATCTGCTATTCCTTGAAAATTTTCCGTTTCCGGTATACTTACTTTACTCTTTGTTTTTCGTCAATTTATGATGAGTGCATTAATTTTCCCAGAAAGACAACACTACTTCCGAAACAAGGATCATCGGAGTTAGAGCTGTAACAAACCGTATGTATTCGTTACCAAGTATCGGGTACACCACTTGACTTTAAGTAACGAATCGTTACTCACGAATACATTTCGTTACTCGTATGTATCGTACTGATGATGTCAATTTGATTCTGTGTATGGACGTACGAATTCAACTGCACATATAACGTTGATGCTTGAATTGAAACGGTTTGCTCATCTTGCGTTGTATCATCTTAATGTTTCGTGATGAACAAATACTTAATATTGTTCGTTGAATCGAATGTATTTAAACACTGGTTACCAAAAATGATTGTTTATACAACATCAAAGTATACTGCAAGAGCTCAACAGTTAAATAAAAAGTATGAATGTGATGACAGTTGAACTTCAATCTAGTATACCATAATAGGTATAGTAAGTGAGGAAAGTGATTAGACAAAGGTTGAAACTGAAATTGAAAAAAGTTTAATTTAAACGTACAACGTCATATTATACGTAACTCGACTTGACTCAATCAATGCAGTGCTTCACACTATAGTAATATAAATTATTTACGGGATTGTTACCATGTACCTTGTTTTAGCGAGTTTCCGATATTTCGGCACTGTTGCAAGCGCCATGATCACGGAGTAACTGGTAACATGGTAACAATCCCGTAAATAACTTATATTACTATAATGTTAGTGACCATGAAAGTTTAAAACAATATATTGCTTCATACTAGTATCGAAAGTAACGATATGATAGTAACGAGTATTGATTGTTATAGTAACGAATACATACGAGTACCAAATATCTCGTTACTTTTACAGCTCTAATTGGAGTTGCTAAATTTTGGACCACTTACTCGACGGCTAACCATTAATTTGTTTAAATTTTACTGTCGCCGACCAAACTCCATTGAGCTCCCTAAAAACTTAGTAGCTTTATTATTGAGGTACAAAAATGAATATCCAGTGAAATTCTTTGACGCGAACCTTTTTCTTGGTTACCAAAAAGATCTGGAACGAAATTCCCTCGGCGTTTTTCCCTCTTAGCTATAATATAACGGTTTTCAGAAGGCAGGTAAACCTTTTCCTTCAGAGCCGCCGACGCATGAGTGGTACCCCTGGTGCTGCATGTGTCAATGGGCGGCAGCTATCTTACCATTAGATGGACTACCAGCTCGTTTGCCCGCATTAACATAAATATAGTATCCGAACTGTACTGCAGCGAACACAGAATTTATTATTTATTTTTTTTATTTTTGGAGTTTACTCCTTAAGAACTGATTTTCATATAAGGCCCCCGGTATGAAAAAAATATGAGGAGTAAAATCTACTGAACAAATGACCTCGTTACGTTTTTGTGCGCAACCTCATCTGCGCACCTTTCACTTTTCAGTTTTGTGTGTTTGTATATTTGTGTATAGCCAGCGTCAATCAACCACGACAATAAAGAAGTATAGTTATATTTCAACGATAGAATCGATTGAATTGATATCTATTGAAAAGAATCGATCGATAAAAACAAATCGCGAATTCTATAATAAATGATTAGCGGACATTTGACGTAAAACAATATTTCTTAAGAACGGTTTAGTCTTTTTTCTCTCTTGTTCTCTTTTGACCAAATGAAAGTGTCTCTATCGTTTTTTCACAATGAATGAGAACTTCAAAACCGTTTTTCTCATAAATAAATAAAAATTTTCAAAAAAACAGCGCTTAGGACGTCGGTAGATAATTCTATTATATACGGACGTATGAAGCGATTTTTTGAAAATTTCCACTTATTTATAAGAAAAATCCTTTCAAATGTACCCATCAACAGCTCTCAAATTGATAAATTATAGTAAAAAAGTTATTTTAAAAATTTACATGTTGCAATTTTAAAAAGCTATGAATGTGAATTTAAATAATAAAAATACTTTTTTCATATTATCTAATTTATTTATTATAAAAATTCTGAAAATTATCACGCCTTGAATTTTTTTTAATACGCTTTTATTAGCTTTTGGTGTATCTCTACTTGTAACCGACTTCTTCGGACTTGATTTTGTTTTGTGTCTGTTCAAAGACAATCGTGTTAAGAGTGGTAAACTCCGGTCGTGCGTCGGAGCTGACACACACATTTTTTTTTTTTATTTATTCAGTATTTTGGAAAAGAGTTTCATTTGAAAAGCGAACGTGCACTACCTGATCAGAGAAACAACTTTCATAAAATAATGATACAGAATCATGTCATAAAATACAAGATAGATCCGGATAAATCCAATTGAAACAATTGAGAAAGAAAGCTTATACCTAGTAACGTTATTACACTCCAATCCCTACCTTATTGGAAATATAATAAATAATGAGAAATAAAGTTCGGTGAGATTTATCATAACTTTAACAATATGGGGTCAACCAATAGGTAATTCTTAAAACGAAACTATTAATACGTTCCTTCTTTCTATAGACAGATAATGTATAACACAACACATTGAACATTTCATTTAATAAACCTATTGAATATAAAGATATTTAGTTAATAGAAATTCTTTAAGCGGGTACCTACTTACCAGACTGTATTTCAATTAGCACAGGTTACTATCCGGGTAAAACCACTACTAGTATCACCACTATCGATCAGTAAATTTTTAATTTAGCTCTGAGAGAAAACAAAATTTTGGATATCACACACTTATTGAAAATACAGTCGCAATAGGGTTGCTAACCGTACTCTAAAATAGAGTGTTTTCCTCATGTTCTTCTAGGCTTACTTTATAATCTCGACACCAATAAAGTACGATTAAATACTCTATTTATAAAGAGCAACAGAAAATAAGTATTTAAAGACAAATAAATTATGAAGAAAATTAATAAGGTTTTTTTTATGCTGTGTACTTTATTTTAGTTCTACCAAAACTGAAAAAAATACTTTTTCACTCTAAAAAATGGTATCTATCTTAGTCGCAAGCATGGACGCGAAAACAACCTTCTAGTTTGACTATCTCACACAGGAACAGAGTAAACTTAACTTCAGTGTATAAAATACAATTTTTTTAGTACTCAGACCCGTTTATAAAGAACGTCCGTGGTCTCAACTCGCAAGATATGCGCAGAGGCAGGCGCAACCGACGCACAGCACGCTAAAAAATTGTATTTCAATACATTTTCTAATTAAACGTAATACATTTTTATAACTCCATATAATGCTTTTTATTTCTTTCCAATTTGCACCAATATCTCTCTATCTTTTGGTTGAACATCAAAACAAAAAAGTGATTTTAATACTATACCGTATTGGTAATTGGTACACTTATAAAATATTCGAAACTGTAGATTTTTTGGAATGTCGCCGTTTGGACTTATTATGTATAGTAGTAGTTACTGATGTAGTTACTGCTGCATAGTTGTGCAGTAACCTCACTAAGTTATTGACAGTACTAGTAGCAATAATCAAACCGACCGACGCTCGCAGCAATATCGCCTCTGGATGGGGATGGATGGATAAGTGCATTGACGTATCTAGGGATGCCAAGCGTTCGGATAAAGACAGCTAAAGGATAATTTTGTAAATTTTTTGGGCAAATTCGATGACATCCATTTATTGACCTCCGTACCAGAGTGGTAAATAAGCCGGGTTTCAAGGTGTCGTCTGCTCGACAGGTCCCTCCCGGGTACGAATCCCGGTGGAGACAGTTATTTATATGATGAATACGAGCAAGATTAATAATTGTATTAATACTAGGGGACACTTACACTATATTTATAAATAAAATTAAAATAAATTACTTTTTGAACGTTAAACTTTTTATTATTTTACATTTTTCTAAATCCACCATAAAATATCGCTGTATTTTTGTCAATTCTTTTCAGTCAAACTTGTGAGGTGTAAACTAAATTTTGTTTAGTTTTTTTTTTTATCTGGGAAATGCTTTACTCATCCTTCAACCACCGGGGGAGCGAGAAGAAGGCATGTGGGATAACTCCCTGCTCATTTCAGCCAGCCCTTAGGCCGGGTGAAATGAGCAGGGCCCTACCTAACACCCTGAACAGGGCCACTAAAAACCCGGCGTACATTCTGAGGACCGCAGTCCCCCCAATGCACGCCGGGAGTGCGGTTGTGGTCGCGGCAACCGTTGCCGACTGTCCGCGCACCCGCAAGGTGATTGTCCGCGAACGGACCCACCCCGATGAAGGTGTATCAGGGGCACCTTCAAGAGAGCTTGTGCAATGCGGGCCGGTCCCCCCCCCCCCCAGGGCAGACCCGCGGCTCTCACACGGAGAGAACTACGCTCTCCCTCCCTCTCCCGTCCCCCTTGGCCCTAAGAAGGGCTTTTTGAGCACCTACCGCCAATCGCAATGATCAGACTCACTGTGGGGTGATGCTCCTACCCTGGTCCTGAAAAGGTTCAGCACTCGAAGTGCTGACCATCCCAGAGTCCCTACGTGACCCAGTCCCTCCCCCCTTGCCCCTGTGCGGGCTATCCCCTTTGTCAGGGTGGCAGAAGATGCGCCAGTGTGCGCCTGCCTCTCCTCCCCCTCGCCCTTCTGCTGCGAAGAGAGCCCGCGAGGGCTTGCACCACGCGGACTCTCTCCGCAGCCTCCTTCTGCGGGATGACATCCTCGCAGAAGGATCGGTAAAAGTACCTACAAGGGGGCTGGTTGCATGCAAGTGGCCATAAGACTGATAAAAATCTTATATTTGCCGTTTTACTTTTATATCTGGTTAAACTAGCTTGTCTGTGTGACTACGGTTTGCTCGAATCCCTGGCTTGAATGTTTTCGTAGCTTCCTTATCCCGATGTTTCGGCCAGGTTACACTGGTCGTGGTCACGGAGCGACTGATGCATTGCTGTAACGTCTTAAGATTATAATGCAACGCGAAAGTTTCAAAACGTATAAAGTAACTGGTTTGTCCGGCTATTTGACTTTAAGACCTAGCAACCCTAGAGACCGAAATTGAGCTTCAGTACGGCACGGAATAGCCTCGCTCGCTCGCCGCGCCGCCAGCTGTTGACGTGATAACGTATGTTATATCCGGAAAGTTGAGACTACAGCCTGTATCTTTATCCAGGGTTTGCTGAAGCAAACAGTCAGTCCTATTCCTCTGGCACGAAACAACTGTCTTAAGAGAGAATTGCTCGAAAATATTAAGATGCAACACGTCAAGTTTTATTTTATTTTCTTATGGGTTTACCAACAACTTATTTACTAATACATGCATATGGTACTTTGATTACCAGAAACTTAGCCAAATAAAAAGTCAATAATAGGCAAACACTGCTTGCGAGAAGTAAGAGAGAAAAAAATAAAGCACAAAAAACAATAGTTATACTGAACTAGGTATGAACACACCGGTGTTCATACCCTAAAAATTTCATTAAAATTTATTGTTGAAATTAAGAATATTAATAAATTGTGCAAAACTGTCTATTAGACTGCAACTGGTGTTTATCTATTTTGTCATGTTGTGATAACGATTTGTGATAATTTGATGTGTCATCAACTGCAGAAACATTGCGAAAAATCTCTAAAGCTCATATTCCAAAATCATCATCATCGTCAGCCGACAAACGTCAACTACTGGACATGGGCCTCCCTAGGGACCTCCCATTATAAGCATATAAAACTCTGACTGAACATTTTGTGCAGGAGTCATCAGCATGAATGTTCCGAACAGAATTTATTTAATAAATAATATGCAGATCATCAGGAGTAAGTTTAAAAAAGACGGCCATAGCGCATTTTTCGCTTGAATTGGAGTAACCCTCTGGGCAGGCCCGTCATTCCCAGTGGGCACTTTGGACAAGGGCCCAGGGCCCCGCGATCGATAGGTCCCTAGTTCCTGTTAAATCACCAAACGGAAGACATAGGGGCCCCATTATCCTAATATGCCCAGGGCCTCCAATAGGTCAAAGACGGCACTGCCTCTGGGGAAGTAATCTCCCTCCAAGATCACATAAAATCACAGTTAAATATCACAAACTTTCGGTGCTGTAGTGTTTCTGTCGGTGAGGAAGGTTCCAGGGCATCGCGGGGTAGGGGATTGGATCAGGGTAGGCAACGTTGCGAGTGATATTTTTGCTATCGCAAGCATCTATAGGCCATGTTGGCTTTTTGCCATCAAGCGGGTCATACGCTTGCTGGCCACCCTCTTAACGTAAAATATGGTACTGCGATTATCTTCAACTGGTCATGATCAGTACAATACCTACCTCCACCTTAACTATTGAATATCACGTAACATCCCATATTTGAAATCATTTAAACTGTAAGAAGAAAGACAACCCCATCCAAGCTCGAAGTCAGCCATAAGTTATGTCCACACCCACATTTTAGCTATTTTTAAACGTATAACATAAATAAAATGGTATTCTTAGACCCAAAAGTCGGTAAAGGTTAAAAGAAAAAGCTATGAAAAGAATAAGGTTAGGCATTTTAAACGTACTCAAATAACCATCACAATAGACATTAGATAATAAATAATATTTCACCAATAGTTTTATAACATACTAATTTATTGTTACTTTTAAGCAAGCGCCTTCCTCATGCGCTATAAACTTGGGAGGCTACAAACAATTTTCTTTAAATTTTCTTAACGACTTCACATTATTAAGAAAGAAAGGTTCCCTTTATTCGGTAAAAGCCTTTAACGACGTTTATTCCTTGGAGAATGTAGGTTTGAAATTAAGATGAAGAATACTGTCCTTTTGAGACCCTCAGTGAAGTATGACACATTCCATTATTCACTCTTTAAAAAGTCCTCGTTGGCCGAACCGATGCGGAGAGCAGGCTGTATTTACGTAAAGGGGATAAGGCTCTCCAAATAGCTTAGATCCTTCATGCGTGATAGAGTGGGGAAGATTGGCCGGTACATATTTAGCCTCAGTGGATGCCTGATTGAGCTTATTATATGTCAATCATACGCTCTGAACGCCCATAATGAGCTAGCCCTTATCCCGTGGTCAAGCGTGACAAAAAGCCCTCGGTCTATTCCCGGGCGTGCGTGATGCACTCTGGATTTTGTATGATGAAAAGGATTTTTTTTATTTGACCCGGCCATTTTAAAACCAAGCATGTTTAATAATACTTTTGTGTAATGACAAAACGTTTTACTTATGAGTCGTTACTATTTCATTAATGAAGTGTTGTATCTTCCGCCAGGACTTTTCTCCATCTAAAAGAAGTAGTAACTCAAGCCGGTGGTAGGAAAAATATTATGCCTATACTAGAGTTTTATTTAAAACTCAAATTTAACAAAATGCACAATTTATAAATTTAAAAAAAATAGCTTAGTGGAACATTGAAGAAATAATTATATCCTTCCTTATTTTATTATCCTTCGCACAGTTTGCAAATCATAATTACAAAACTCAGCCTAATGTCCATTAAATATATTGTGTGGAAGTAATTGCATCAAAGTTTAATACCAACCATCAGCTTAATAGAAAGCGGAAACTGAGCTACGCATTCTGTTAAATTAATATTAAATGACCCTTTGAGAATTTCGTCGGTAGGCTTGCGGTTATGAAAATTTGGAGAAAATGTAGGCTGTGGCAAAGGCTGAAAATGACTTTAAAAACTTAATGTAAAATGGTACGTTTTAGATACCTGATCGAATTACATAATTTATGAATATTAAGAGAAAAATATGGGTACTCAGATGCTCTCAATATATAACATGGAACAAGTTATTTAACAAACAACGAGTATAGAATTTTCTCTTTAAGTAAACATGCTATCCAAACTATAGTTCAATGTTTTGGTTCGACTATTCTAAGCGTGGTGGGTCATGGCCCAATCTCCCTATTCCATCCATAGGCATTCCATGTCCCCACTGCTGGGGCACAAACCTTGCCCCAGCAGTGGGGACATTAATAGGCTGATGATGATGATGAACGACTATTCTTGGAGGAGCTCGATGACTCAGGTGGTTAGCGCGTTCGGCTGCGATCGTTGAAGTAAAGCAACTTTCGCAGTGATCGGTCATTGTATGGGTGACCAAAAATCTTCTATCTCTAGTTCATCCGTTCTACTGAAGGCACGTTAAGCCGTTTCTCCCGGCTGCTTCTGCAATCCTTAGCACCCTCCAATCCTCACTGGGCCCGCGTATTGGGTAATAGCTCAATCTCCCTATGCCATCCATAGGGAAGGCCTGTGCCCCTAACATTAATAGGCAATGAAGATGATGCACGACTGTTAGTCACTGGTTTCGTTACATACTTGAATGTTTTGGTGTAAAGTCCAAAGAAAGTCGATTCAAAGGCTAAATGTAATACTTTGTTATTTTTTTTTGAACTTAATAATCGAAAAGTATATTCACTACTGACAGACGAAAGTGGTATACTATAGACAAGATAAGTAAGATTCACTCCAATATACTATTCCCAATAACAGAAAGCTTATCGTAGCTTAGTTGCTGAGCTACTGGTATTACTTTTTTTTCCAATCCAATTATTAACACAAACACCTTCACTAAACCTTAATAAGCCTGTCATTTCTTCAGGATAGTTTATCGCTAGATAAGTAAATGGCAAAAGAAGAATGCTTGAGATCGTTTGAAGGAAACCCCTCAATTTTCTTTCCTTTTTATTTACCGATTAAGCATTTATGTATTCTATATGCAATACATTTATTATCGTGTATATATTATTGAAAATAACAGGTGGTTACATCCTCATTTAATGCGATAATCTGAATGTAAAAATATAAAATAAAAACCAAGATTTATCATTTTTGTAAAAATTAGATAAATGCTCTACTAAAACCCGGAACACCAATAAAATGTACTAAAAGACTACTAAAACCCGAAACACCAACAAAAATCTACTAAAAGGCTCTACTGAAACCCGAAACACCAACGAAAATCTACTAAAAATCTACAATATACATTGGCATTCCAAAAAAGGTAATGACTGCGATTCTCGGTAACCTCTCGTAGCAAACCAAATGTAACGGAAGGGTCTCCGTCCCGTAGTCCGTAGCACAGCTGCGAGATTTCGATTCTTCCCCCTTGGCTTAGATTGATGGTCTGATGAAACTAGGCAGAGTGGGAAAGAGCGGGATGTTTTGTTCCCAATGTTCAGATTTATTTGTTCCAGCTGTTTTAGTAGGCTAGCTGGCCCAAGCATAAACTTTGAGAGATCTGTATTTATATCGCCAACGTCAAAGTTTCTATGGAAAAAGCTAGTGTGAAAAAGAATCTGTCAAAATACATGTATCTGCATGTGAAATGACGTAGGAACACTTTATACAGAAGTATTTTTTTTGGTTACAGAAGTAACTGTTGCGCTTACAGGTCTAAACTGTTTGATGAATTTTGGTAAAGATATAAAAAGGGACCTTGGAGATGGACACAGACTACTTTTTTGTTGCAATATTTTGTATAGAACCTATTTATTCCAAAGGGACGATGTGTATCCTAGTCCTCCGCTAGTTTTACCATAAAATAATAATAGTCTTATAATTTTTAAAACATTTCTACCACATAACTAGGGATGCTTGGTGATAAGGTCTGAAATTATAAATAACAATTAAACATGTAATGCGAAATGCTAAAGATGATCGAAAAATTTGTGGCAAAGTAATAAAAGTTACACTTTAAAAGGTAAAAACTATTCATACTCTTCGTTTTTCTATCACTCTCACGCGATCACATCAGATGGGGTAGCAAAAATTTATTATGCATCGCCTTCTATCAATGTCCCATAAAGCATAGATTTATGTTCGAGATGAACGGATAACGAATCACACATAAATAATTCCGTTCACGTAGGTACCAACTAACACGTTATAATAATATTTGCAATACAGCCACAGATAGCATTCGCAAAATGAATTTTAAACAGTGTTTTTTTAAACAAATGAATGATACACTATTGCCTTTTCTGCCTTCGCTTCCCTATAAAACTAAATGTTTTTCTACTCGGGTTCGTATAATGCAGGTATACATATATACACGATCTTCCTAAGAATTTAATTAAGTGATGGTGAAACCGCTTGAAAACCTGTTTGTTAGTTTTTTAAATCATCACGAACGTAGTGACAGACGCGGCGAATGAATTTGTTTTATAAAGTAGGATATTAAATATTTTGAATGCACATCATTATGTAATGAGATAAGGCGATTTTTTAAATTTATTTCTTTACTAGCGGCCGCCTGCATTAACTTTAGTTGTTTGAGGTTCCCACTACCAAATTTCATCCAAATCCGTTAGGTAGTTTTTACGTGATTGTGTAACAAACAAACTTTACCATTTATAATAACAGTAGGTTTCAACAAAGAAAAAGAATTCATAACCAGTAATTAAAAATATTTAACACCTTCCTTCACACTAAATATACTTTCCTTACATTCATTTACTGCGATGAGGTACGAAACCAACTAAATAACTATACGAGTAAGTTCGCGAGCTTATATGAATCTCCTTAAGTAACAGTTGACGGATGTTAGCAAACAGCAGCTATCTCTAATATCCGACGAAATTAGACTACATTAAAGTAAACAGACCGCGCTGGGGTTGTACGAATACATTGTTCATTGTATTCGGCCATTATTTTGATCAAAAGGATTTTAATCGAACACTGTACATTTTTTGTACAATCATCTAATTTACTGGTGATACAGCGTTTTTACTCCCGTGCTGGATCAGGCGTGAAAGGGAAGCTTCAATGTGCCGGTTAATAATTTTTATTCTTACGAAACAGATAACTTAATAGTTATGACGCGATTACACTAAGTCGTTAGCCAGAATACGAGTGCCTATGAAATTCGGACAAACGACTGAGTGTAAATGAATGAAGTCGGGTACGCCCGTATTCATTTCGTTCCAACTTGTACGCGGGTGCAGGGTTGTTAGCCCGTATTCCAGTACCCGAAAATAATGTAATGAAATGAAAAGAAATGAAATGAAATGAAATGAAATTTATTTATTCTCACAAAACAGAGTAGATACATTTTGGTGGTGATTTTCATTTAGTTCGTCCATTTTGCCAACGACAGGGCATGTGAATGTCAAACTTAATTTAATTCTAAAATTTATAGGTACTTATGTCATTTTACTTATTGTAATTATTGCTTTGGGTGCTCGAATTCGAGTAATGGTTTTCGTGCACCCGAATACGGGCTAACGATCAAATGTAATTGCACCATCTCTTACGGATAAAATAGTTCGGGAAAATGGAAAAAGGTACTGGGCTGGTTCATTTAGTTTTTGTGCAATAACTGACTCAACCTGAATTGTGTTTCGAACTGAATGGGTACTTGGTATTTGATATGATTTAATGATTGCTGTCTGCCTTCCCAAAGCAAAGAGGATACTCATCTAATAAAAACTTTAGACCCTTTTTCTTTGAAAGTTTCTTTCCTTTTAACGCTAACCCTTTTCTTGAAAAAATAAATAAAAACAGAAGTTTTTTTTCGGTAGACATTATTTTTTAATTATATTAATTATTTACAGGAACCCAACTTCTTGCTTGCTGTCATTTTAGCCCTACATTGAATTCTGTACCCTAAGGCGAAAATCAAATGAGTTCAGCAGTGCTATTTTGTAACAACAAACTCACTTTTCACCTCGGAATCCGCGCAGTGATTAAAAATTTGAACACGGTTTTCAAATAAATTCCAAATCACACCGGCGAATTCCGCGGTGAAAAGTGTGTTTGTTCTTACAGATTAGCACTGCAGATCGTTTGTGATATTAAACCTTCAACTATTAACTCTTCAAGTAGTTTAGATTATTGTAAACATTTAAATAAAAGTTTTTTTTTACAATATTACCTATCGAAGCGCCGATAATGAAGTTGTAAGGTGTATTCCCGATTTATAGGTTAGTTTATAGGTTTTATTTTATTCGACTGTTTATCGTTACTGTATCTTTGAATTGTCTTATTGATGAACAACTGTCGCATCTATTCCTATTGGATCGTGACGACATTTTTATGGTTCACGGCAGTCGCCTTGTCGTTTACACATCAACGCGTCTGCGATATTTTCTAAATTTTACATCAGGGCTACGATAGATAGTCGCAAAAACAACACACGATTTGACGTCATGATAAGTTGTCAGGTTTTTACGACTTTCGCTGTAGCCGTTCCCATTAAGTTGACCTGTCGTCAGTGCAAAAAAAAGTTGTGGATGACACTTAATCGTATCGTCCTATATGTGAAAACCTCCTATGAAATAAACGAGCCACGACACTTTAACGACAGATTTGTCGTCAAGATATAATGGGAACACGCCCTAATTCCTTCATTAATTTTCACGGTACGCACCACAAGCTTTTAATTCCGATGTATTTCAAACACGATATGTTAGCTGTCATGTAGATATAAATTTAGCCAACAGTCACATCTTCCTTAATTAGGAACCCGAGGGACAAATGGTACCGCTGCTGTTGACACCGAGAGGGATAATATATGTAGGTACAACGTCATTTCAAATTGATTAATTGCTATATAACAAATATTAACTAGTAAAGGTACTCGTACATTATTCCAAAATTCTTTATAAAATGTATTTGTCGAGTGTTGTTAACGTCTTTCATCTTCGACAAAAGTTCAGCTACCGGAATCATAAAAAATTCAAATACTCTGCAAGATAGGGGGCATAACTTTTATATTATCTCGCAGAGTAGATACCTATTGGAAAATTTTCATGTTAAAAAAGCTGCAACGCTCGAGTAAATACAAAAATTCCCACTTGGGCTCCACTACCATACCAATTATTTGCATTTTTATAAATTTTGAATTATCTCATCAATATTATGTTTTCAAGGAGGAAGTGGAATCGTCATTGCGTTTAGTTCACGCCGTGGCGTCGGGCGCGACTGGGGCACTGTGTGTCACGCACAGGTACGGCCAGTTGCGAGCACCCCTGCACGCTGCGAGGTGGAACACGGCCAGGGCAAGGGCAGACCTTGCCGCTAACGTACTGCACCAACTGGGACTGGAAACTGCTGGTGAGTGACGAATACATAACGAGATAGAATCAGTGTAACTGTCATGTATGTGTGTGTGTCGTAGGCAGCAAACAGTCTCGCAATAAACCATTGCACCGAGCGCACGTCTTTTATTTAACAGTGGCGAACGAGGAATAAAATCAGTGATTTAATTATTGAATTATCAAAATGTCGGTTGGTCAAGTGCGTGAATTCGATACGAAATCGGGAAATTGGACGAATTATGTAGAAAGAATGGAAATGTTTTTCATAGTGAATAAAGTGTCGGACGAACACAAGCTACCTACATTAATTGCGGTAATGGGGGAAGACGCTTACGAACTGTTATCCTCTTTAGCAAGCCCGTTAAAACCATCAAATTTATCATATAACAGAGCGGTAGAATTACTTTCCGCCCATCTACAACCTAAACCTTCGGTATTAGCGGAGAGATATAAGTTTCGTCAACGTCGACAACTGCACAACGAAACTATAGCAGACTACGTAACGGAGTTGAAAAAGCTATCAAAAAATTGTGAATTTACTTCAAATCTAGACGAAAATTTGCGGGATCAACTAGTATGTGGCTTAAAAAGCGAGATAATAAGACAGAGACTATTTGCCGAAGAAAATTTACTTTACAATCGGGCCGTAACCTTAGCCTTGTCTTTGGAAGCTGCTGAGCGGGATGCGAGTGCGGTGGATCGAAATGGTACCGAAGGCGTTAATAGGTTCGGGCTCGGCGAGTGTGATAAGTGCGGAGACTTTAGACACCAAGCAGCTGATTGTCCATATAAAGATTTCGTGTGCAGTTGGTGTCGGGAGATCGGTCACCTAAGGAGAATGTGTCAAAAAAATATTACCAAGAGGATGGAAAACAATCAAAGGAATCGATCGAGATGGTCAGAATATGGCGGTAGTCATGACCGTGAGGCGAAATCATCGTCACGTGGCGGGCGCGTGACCAGTCGCGGTGCGGGCAGCAGAGGGCGAAGCGCGGGGCGCGGACGGCGCGGTGCGAGACGCTGGGACGATCGGACACGGATGCACATGTGGAGCGAGCGGGACGGTATAGTCGATAACGGAAGTGCGAACGAGACAGAAGAAGACATCAGCGAGTCTATACATCAATTGTCGCTAAACAATTATAAGCCGGTGTGTATTACCATTATGGTTCAAAATCATTTGTTAAATATGGAAGTCGATACAGGGTCGGCCTTATCATGCATTAGTAAGAATGTTTATAATAAATTATATAGCGATTTAGAGTTGAAACCTTGTTGTTTACAATTAAAATTTTACGATGGATCAGCTGTCCGGCCACTAGGGTTCATAGAAACGTTAGTTAGTTACAATAATGTAATAAAAAGATTAGATTTGTATGTTTTAAATAAGGGAACCACTAACTTACTGGGACGACAGTGGTTAGCAGAATTAAAAATACCTGTTAAAATACCTAAGCCTAACTTATCAAACCATTTCCTAGCCGAAAAGGAGCTGGACGGTAAACATATAATAAATGACATTATTTCTAGGCATAAGTCCCTGTTTGACGACACCTTGGGAAGATACGCGGGGGGCACAGCAGAGCTGTGCGTGCGTGAGGGTGCCGAGCCCATATTCTGCCGGGCGCGGCCGCTGCCGTATGCGCTGCGCGAGCGCGTCGACGCCGAGCTGGATGCCATGCTGCGCGCCGGCGTCATCGAACCGGTCGACCACTCGGACTGGGCCACACCACTGGTCGTAGTACGCAAAAGCGATGGTAACTTGAGATTGTGTGCAGATTACAAGGTAACAATTAATCAAGTTTTAGATGTTGATCGATTTCCGGTTCCAAAAATGGAAGATCTATTCAGTAATCTCAGTGGAAACTTATTTTTTACCAAACTTGATCTTTCCCAAGCTTACAATCAGATCGTTTTATCTGAGCATTCTAGGAAATATACGGTCATAAACACACACAGAGGGTTATTCAAATATTGTCGCTTAGTGTATGGACTCTCGTCGAGTCCGGGAATTTTTCAAAAAATTATGGTTAATCTATTTAAAAACGTGAATAACGTATTAGTATTCTATGATGATATTTTGATAAAAAATAAGGATTTAGGTAGCCATTTAAAAACAATTAAAGAGGTGTTTGATATTTTAGAGAAAAATGGCTTAAAAATAAAAAAAAACAAATGCGAATTTTTAGCAGAAGAAGTTCGATATCTAGGATTTATTATCAATAAAAATGGAGTGCGTGTAGACCCGGAAAAAGTGAAAGCAATCACCAATATGCCTCACCCCAATAACGTAACTGAGTTAAAATCTTTTATAGGGATGGTCAATTTTTACGGGAAATTTATAAAAAATTTGAGTATGTACTTATCGCCCCTTTACGATCTTTTAAAAAAGGGCAGACATTGGAAATGGGGAACAGAACAAAATACAGCCTTTACACGTATTAAAGGGTTTCTTTGTAGCACCAGTGCGTTAGCACATTTCGACATGAAGTGCGAAACGGTGTTGACAGTGGACGCGAGCGCGCGCGGCATTGGCGCGGTGCTGGCGCAGCGGGAGCCAGCTGCGCTGGGGAGCGCGCCCGAGGAGCGGGTTATCGCCTACGCCTCGCGCGCGCTCACCTCTCACGAGTTACACTACAGCCAGATACATAAAGAGGCACTGGCGATTGTCTTCGCTGTCGATAAATTTCATAAATACTTATATGGTAGAAAATTTGTCCTTCGGACGGATCACAAACCCCTTGTAAGCATTTTCGGACCTAACATTGGGATACCTACGGCGGCAGCTAGTCGGTTGCAACGCTGGGCTATTAAGCTGGCGGCATACGATTTTACTATCGAATATATACGAACGGACAAAAATACGGCCGATGTCCTTTCACGTTTAATTGAGTCCCAAAAAAATGAGTTCGTTTCAGCAGAAGCTGACTTACCAGAACAAACCTATTTACATTTTTCCTCAGAAGCATTGTTGTTAGATTATAATGTTCTTAGGAAGGGAACCCAGGGCGATCCGATATTAAGTCGCGTTTTAAGTTATATAGTCGATGGTTGGCCTTCAGATATCGATATCAAGGAACTAAAACCTTATTTTAGCAGGAAAAACGAATTATACTGTGAATTAGGATGTATTTTATGGGGTCATCGCGTAGTAATACCCTTTTCATACAGAAAAAAAGTAATTGCGGAACTTCATGATCCACATATGGGTATAGTAAAAACAAAGGCTTTAGCCCGTAGTTACGTGTGGTGGCCGGGTATTGATGAAGCGGTTGAGGCGGAATGCCGTGCGTGTGCTGTGTGTGCAGCGGTCGCCGACGCACCACCTGCACAAGCACCACACTCGTGGCCCTGGCCGTCAAGGCCTTGGTCTCGACTTCATATGGATTTTTTAGGGCCAATAGGTGGGTTAACGTATTTAGTGATAATAGATTCGTGTTCTAAATGGATCGAAGCGATACAAATGAAAAAGACAACAGCGCAGGCAGTAATCTCAGTACTACGGAATTTGTGGTCTAAATTCGGACTTCCTAAACAAACGGTCAGTGACAACGGTCCACCATTTTCGAGTTCAGAATTTAAAAATTTCCTTACCCATAATGGTATAGAACATATTTTTTCTGCCCCTTATCACCCGGCTTCGAACGGAGCCGCAGAAAACGCTGTTAAAATTATTAAGCGTGTGATTAAAAAGGCTTTTATACAAAACCAAGATGTAGAAGTAGCATTGAATAGGTTTCTGTTAGTCTATAGGAACACAGAGCATCCTACTACGGGAGACAGTCCAGCTCGTATATTACAGGGTCGAAGTTTACGTATGAGGTTAGACAACATAAAACCGGATAGGGAGCGTCGAGTGGGGGTACGGCAAGCGCGAAGCGAGCAGAACGCGGGCGGTGCACAGCGGCAATTCGTGCAGGGGGCGCAGGTCTGGTATCGTGACTATAGAGGCTCAGATAAGTGGTTAGAGGGTACAGTCATAAGACAAATAGGGAATAGCGATTACTGTATTGGATCTAGTTTTGGAACCGAAATCCACAGACACATCGACCAATTGAAACAAAGATTTACAAGTAAAGTAGGTAGTAGTATGAATGGTAGAAGTGTCAACCTTGATATAGTTAAGTCCAAGTTAGAACTTAATAAACAATCTCGGAAATCAATGGCAATCCCTATGACCAGTGGTGAGGAACCAGAACTGAGTGCAGATAATATCAATAATAAGTCTATTGCGGAGACGTTAAGTCCAATAGCAACATCGGGGGCAGCGGCAGTGGTAGCGCCAGGTGATGATGCTTTCGTGAGCAGCCCCTCGTATCAACCAAGTGTGTCGGTAGTCAAAGCCATAGATAATGTGAGTGGAGAGAACCAGGGTAGCCCTGATCGTAGTAGACCTTTAAGAATCCGTAAGCCACCGGGTCGCTATGGTTTTGAAGAAATAGATTAAGTTCTTAATATTACTTTTGGTTTAATTAGTAACATGTGTATAGGTATATACTTAAACTTGTATTATTGTCGTAACATGTCGTGGTACTTATAGTAAGGATATACAATGTACTTTAGTAAGTAAGATCTTCTTTAGTTATTAAGTTATTAGTAAAATAAGGGTGGAGGTGTCATGTATGTGTGTGTGTCGTAGGCAGCAAACAGTCTCGCAATAAACCATTGCACCGAGCGCACGTCTTTTATTTAACAGTAACGTTCAGTGCTCGCCGTGGCTTCAGGCACGACTGGGGATCTGTGTGTAAAGCACAGATACGGCCAGCTGCGAGCGCCCCTGTACGCTGTGAGGTGGAACACAGCCAGGGAAGGGTCGACCTCGCTGCTTACGAACTGCACCAACTGGTACTGAAGTCTGGAAACTGCTAGAGAGTGATGAATACATAACTGTCTAGTAGTTAGTGCTCGCCGTGGTTTAGGGCTAGTCTAGAACACACTCACAAGTACGGCCGGCTGCTAGTGACCCTGCACGCTGTGAGGTGGAACGCGACTTGAGCAAGGGCCCACCTCGCCGCTAACGCGCTGCACCCACTGGGACTGGAAAATGCTGATGCTGCTGGAGTGATGAATACATAACTGTCTAGCAGTTAGTGCTCGCTGTGGTTTAGGGAGCGACTGTGATGCACTCACAGGTATGGTCAGCTGCTTGTACTCCTGCACGCTGCGAGGTGGAACACGGCCAGGGCAAGGGCCGACCTCGCCGCTAACGTGCTGTACTGGGAACTGGGATTGGAAGTTACTAGTGGAAGCGGCCACCATTGCCTGTACACTATTGCGGTACCAGTAAAACAGTTGCGCCATTGCCTACTTAGACCGCATTCCCTACTTCGTACTCCGTGAAGACCTGGAACATTTCCCATCTACAGAGAAACAATAGCACCAACAGGTAGTATTATTTCAATGTGATTTTCTCTGAGGGTAGCTACTTTCCGAGATGGGTGCTATAATTGAAGCGAAAAGTCAGCTATGTCCTACATACCTCTTTCTTTGTTAGCTGTTATTATAAATGTATAAACAAAGATATTTGAAAATAAGTAACCATCGATGCGCGCATAGTAATCATATCACTTTAAATATATACAACTACTATTTTTTCAGAGGTCCTAATGGCAGTGTCCCAAGGTCTGGTTATGGGAGCCACTCCTGTGGAAAGGGCGGTCGGGTCCAGGGCGTTGGCGCTCAGGTCCGAGGATGGTGTGGTGAACAGCGCAGTGGCCTGGGAAAGATACGGCACAGCGGAACCGGTGGCTGTCGTGTCGCCGCAGTTAGAGAAACCTCCAGACCCTGAATATCCCTGGTAAGAAATAAATATTTGTTCCTTTAATAATTTAAACCCTATATAGTTTAAAAATTTATGGTTACTAGCAGGATTGCTGCCATGTACTTTGTTTTTATGTGAAGCTCCGATATTTGGGCGTGAAGTTAAGCCTCCTTCCCTCCCATAGGCGCGTTACCATCGGTCGATAATATCGGATGCGTTATTGCATCTCGACATGCTTCTATTGCGTCGTTATGATTGCAGCAGTGTTTAACTTCTTAACCGTTCTCATACGTAATGTACTTAAAACAAATGTCATTATAAAACAAACTCAATGGGCCTTACTCCTTTGCTTGAATAGACCAGCGTAAGTACGTACGGTCTGTGCTCGTAGGAGTTAAAAACAACTTTCGGAACAGCTAATTTTACCTTATAACACATTTTTTATATAAAGGTTTAGATAAACCCGGAAGTAGTGAAATCGTTTAAGCGATAGCTGTCTGTCACTCGAACTCATGAGGTCATTATCTCCAAACGTTTCATCTTCCGAAAACTACTTACTAAAAGACGCCTTTGTTACCACTTTATCATCCAAGTCACCCAACGCATCAATAAAGGGAATGACTGAACGAAAACCAACAAAAGGACATAGCTCACTAGATAGTAGTAGTATGTCCTTTTGTTGGTTTTCGCTTACTATACCGTACCTTAGTTACTATAACGCTGTATAGTAACAATAGGTATATGTACTATTTCTGAGGTTTTGGACGAACATTTTCAAGGAAGTAGAAGAGTGATAAAAATTTCATTAGTAGGTACCTAGATACTGTAAAGGTTTACGTAACTCAATTATACATGACGTGTGACTCATTATTTATTAAAAAAGACAAATTAAACCATAAAAGAATACCAAGCAAAAATTCATAGAAAATAAACATTATTGCAAATTATTCATATTAGCATTTATCATCGATCTGACTATTGGAAATTTATAGCCTCGTATGATGCATATGATGATTCTTCAACGACTGATTGGACGGGCTGCTGCACGGAAACTGGTTTTTAATGAAAATTTATTTGCGTTACAAATAAAACCATGATCTTTTCACATCACTGCCACCGGTAAATATTGAGGAACATGAAGATATATCACACCTTGAGATGAAATAATGAGAAAAGAGTGTTTTCTACTAAATTGGGGTAATTTCGGTTGAAACGTCCACGACGTCACATTCATAGACTAATATTGTATATGTCACATTTTTCCTGGAGCACATACAGCACTGATGTAAAAAAAAATCAGAAAGCACTGTATTTTATTCACAACGCCATCTCCATATTTTGCCTAAACTAAAGAGATAAGGATGCTTTCTGAAGCGTGCTAATAAGCAAAAAACCAGGACTGCCCACAAAAAACACTCAAGCTAAAGTTTGTCTGGAAAAACTTTTATGGTACTCAAGTGTCATGGGAGGATTGGGAGGGTACAAAGCCTTACAAAAGGCATCAAAACGTATTATACGTTTGTAGAGTTTTTTTATCATTTTTATAGTTATCGCTCGAGGAGCTCGATGGCGCAAGTGATTAGCGCGTTCGGCTGCGATCGTTGAACTTAAGCAACTTTCGCAGTGGTCGGTCATTGGATGGGTGACCAAAAATTACTACCTCGAGCTCCTCCGTGCTTCGGAAGGCACGTTAAGCCGTTGGTCCCGGCTGCATCTGCAGTCGTTAGCACCCACCAATCCGCACTGGGCCCGCGTGGTGGGTCATGGCCCAATCTCCCTATTCCATCCATAGGGAAGGCCTGTGCCCCAGCAGTGGGGACATTAATAGGCTGATGATGATGATGATGATGATATTTATCGCTAAAGCAAGGCTACAAAAACACTGCCATCAATCAACCCTATGCAATCTCGCAGGGTACCACGTTCAGTCCGCGGTCGGGTCAACTTATAAAATTATTATTTTTTATTTTCTCGGGTCTAGCTAATTATTTCATCGCAGTTTTTTCTCATTCTCTTAATACAAAAGCTTCAATTAACTAATTTTGAATAGTCATATTATGTATATGATGTTGTACAATATTTATTCAATGGATAGACTGATATTTTTATTACAGTTTATTTCTTCGTTAATAGCTGCATAACTTCTATCTAATCTTTGTAAAATATGTAAATACCTAATTGGTTTTTTAATGCGTTTTAGTGCCGCCCTATCGAGAAATTAAGCATTTTCTTATACGATTACGGCAGTGCTTTTGTAGCAAGACTAGCATATAAGAGGCAGGTGTAAGGTTGACATTTTAGTAGGTTTCACTTCTACCGCATATGTGAACAGCACATGTCCGTTATTTTATTTTCAAAACTAGTTACGGTGTTGTTTGATTTGAATCATACAGAAACGCGTAGGGAGATCGACACTGATGTCGATTCTGGCATGATTCTCTAAAGCTAAACTTAAATTTGACAACAGTGCATCTCTGTCATTCTCTATCAAAATGAAAAGGAGAGACTGATGTTAAATTTAGTTTTAAGTTTAGAGAATAACGCCAGAATCGATACCACTGTACTAACATTTGCCCAGACAGTGGTGTCGATTCTGGCATGATTTTCTAAACTTAAAACTAAATTGAACATCAGTCTCTCCTTTTCATTCTCGTTAAAGAATGGCAACGATACACAGTTGCAATCTGCAACCAAGAACGAGAACATTAAGTAAATTCCAAAACCGTTGGGGCAATTATTATTTTCTTCTTCTAGGTACGTGTCGGCACATAACAGTGAATCTCTCCGTTCTTCTAAGTTTATGCCTTCCCCTCCCGGGGTCACCATGGAGGGCTGGTGGACGTTCCCCTACTATAGTTGTCAAGCAAAACGGTGGTTACTTTCATATACGGTACCTGTAGCAACAGTACGCGGGTAAGGCATTATTTATAGTTACATATTATTTTACACTATTTATCCAAATGAGCTAGCAGTACCGACGGAAGCTAAGTTTTTCTGTCATTGGCCTGATCCTATTGCAGTCGTTACTCCGGTCAATGACTGATGACAGCCTCCGTTCTCGAAACTTGTGACACAGTTATTCATTTATGTCTTTGATAAAGGACTAACTTGACTCCACTAACTTGTTACCATATATAGAACGTTATTTGAATTTACGTGCTACAGTGCTCATATGTACCACATCGTTGCTTGACTTCAGGCGTGATCGTGGGCGTAGAAGTCAGACATAGTTAGTTATGCATGCAAACTATTTTTAAAGGTCTCATGTTCATTGCATATTTTTTCAGACTCAAAGGTGTTATATCGCTGGACATAGACATATCTACCTTGGAAATTAATCAATGTGAAGCAAACCCTGACTACGATAGCGATAATCAAATTTATTCTTTTCACGGCACTCACAAGTGCCCGAACGAGACTACCTACGTAAGTGTACATTTTCTTGACCTCGTATTATTTGAATTAAATGCTGCTTTAAACGAAAACAGAACACACTGATTAAGTTCGCAGTTTCCCAAAGAAGCTGCCTTTTTCTTCTACTTCCTTCACTAGTTTATTATTTTAAAAGATCGAGCTATGCCTTCATACGGCCCATCTGAGTCGGGATTCCAACTTTATAAAAATCGAGTCTTATCCTAACTTTATGTTACTCTAAATTTGCTTCCACGCTGACGACTTATCAGTCTGGGACTGGGAAGAAAGGCGGGATTCTTCCCAGTCCCAGACTGATAAGAATAAGCAACTTTTATTTTATAGATAGGTCCGACAAATGACTCCCACCCCACCTGTTGTTAAGTGACGTTAAAGTGCAGACGCGAAGATAACTGATTTAGCATTTCTACCTGACACACCAGCCATCCTCACCATGTCGGCCTGCATGTTGCTTCTTCACGCCTCTTTTAAAGGATTCCAGTTTGTAAGAGGGAGGTAACACGTGAGCGGACAGAGCATTCCATTTACGGATAGTGCGATAAAAAAGATGAGTCACCAAACTTCTTTGTGCGCGTTGGAAAAGTGGCCACAGTTAGTCGGTGACAACATATGCCGCGCGCGTGGTCCTCTGAAGGTGGAATAAGGGAGAATAACTCCTCAGAACACTCGCCGTGTTAGAGACTATAGAACGCGCTTAATGACGTCACAGCGTAATTGAAGAGGCTCGAGGTGTTTTCTCGCCTCCTCAACGCCTATGATGTAGATCGCGCGCTGCTGTAACTGATCCAAAGCATCGAGCAAGTACTTGGCGGAGCCATCCCAGAGCAATATTCCTCGCAAGACCGCACCTGCGTCTTATACAACAAGCACAGTTGCTCGGGCGTGAAAAAACGCCGCACCTTATTCAGGACTCCTAGTTTGTGTGAGGCCGTTTTAGCCACGCTTTCGTTGTAATTCTTTGAATTTAAGTCACAGCGAATTCCCATACCGAACATGGTGATACTGCTCTCTACCTTCAGTTTAATGCCCCGAAGAGAAGGAAATACAAGAAATGGCGACGTTTTTGCCATGAAAGCGCAGACCTGGGTTTTCATAGCATTGAACTCAACCAAGTTCTTCGTACCCCATTCGGAAATGTGGTCCAATGACAAGATTCCTGATTGACTGACATCATGAATGACAAAAGAGTGATTGAGTTCAATAACAAGATTTTCCTGTTTTTCCTTGGTTACCGCATGTCCAGCCGCTGCTTGTCCGAGATATCTGCATGCACTGTACTATCGTCTGCATAGAATATTCCCAAGAGGAATTAAGTCATTGATATGCAGCAGAAAGAGAATGGGGGACAGTACTGAGCCCTGAGGAACGCCGGCATTCACTGACATTAGCCGCGAACTACTCGTACTACCATCCATCCGTAAGAACACCAATTCTACGCTCATGCAGGAAGTCAGCTACCCAGGAACAGAACTGGGCCGGCAGACCGTATACCGTAAGCTTAGAGAGAAGGCTTTTGTGCCAGACCCTGTCGAACGCCTTGGCAATGTCAAGGCTGATTATAATAACAGTTCTGCTACATTAAATATAACTTAAGATTGAATTGACTAAGCTTTGAATGACAACTAAATAAATTGACATTGTAATTGATATATTTAACATTTATTGTGTGTAAGAATTACATAAATTGTAAATAAGTGACTAGTAAAAATGACATTTTAAATATAACGTAACATTGAATTGACTAAAGCTTTGAACGAGAACTAAATGAATTGACATTGTAATTAATATATTTAACATTTAATTGGCTATTAATAATTGAATTGTAATTTATATAAGTAACCACAAAAATTTGACGATGGGTAGGCTTAAAACCATCTGCGCTGTGCCTATTCCTATTTTCAATTCATATTTATTAGTTATATATAATGTTATAATAAGATATGGAAATAAAGCACTTGTATTTTTATTTTGTATTTGTATTTAACATACGCGGACTCCGCTCTAACCTCAACGCTGACCACCACCATCTTGAAACAGCGCCAGGACAGGCCAGCATTGTTGTTCCTGATGGAGACACAAATAATTCCGCCTGCTGACAAAGGCTACCTTAACTATCCCGGCTACGTTCCCGGATGTTTGTGTGTCTTCATCAGGAACAACAATGCTGGCCGCGCTGCCTCAAGATGGTGGTAGACTGCATTGAGGTTAGACTGTTTGAGGTCCAATTCTGCGTATGTTGCAGAACTGGACCTCAAACAGTGTTGAGGGCATGGAGGGGGTGTGCACCGCTGAACGTCCTAACTTTAATAGTAGGAAATGAAGATGCTAATAGTTTACAAATGAGATAAGGGCTGTTCAAAAGTTTAAAAACGAACGAAAACTAAATTAACTGCAGGCATACTTGCAATGCTAAGCTAAACGCTGGCAACGTAGTTTGATGTCTATGCATTTATTTTCAGTGTGACTACAAACCAAACAGAGAAATCAATGCACGGTACGCTGGATGGGCACGTGGATTGTATATCTGCAGATGTAGACCTGGTTACTACTCAATAAATCATCCAGAAGGATTTAACGGATCTTTAGTTGAAGGTTTGATAAATTTAACAATGGTGTCGATTCTGGCATGATTCTATAGATCTAAACTTAAATTTGAAATGTGCATCCTTAACTGTCCCTATATACAGTGAAAAGAAGAGACTGATATTACAGTTGATTTTTAAATTTAGAGAATCATGTCAGAATCGACACCAATGTAATTAGTGAAGTACCTAGGTACACAGTAATTAAAATATTTTTATGTATATAATAGAAGCTACAGAGTAAAAACTATAGTCCACACCAAAGCGAAGCGAAGGCTGGTCGTTCGTATTGTAAAATTGTGGGTAATGTGATTAAAAAGTGTAGTTTCATACAAACTTAGACTATCTTATTACAAAATGTTTAATTAAGTTAAACCCGGTCTTAAAAAGATGTTGTCACTTTTGTTTGCTAAAAAGAAAACAAGAGACAGCGTTAAGTTTAAACCAAGACTAACTTTAAGTCCACGAACAACACCTCACACGAACTCTTCTGAGAATGCTGAATCGATACATTTCGTGCTTAATACTCCGAAAAACATCAGAATGCATCCCACCCACTTCCGCATTTCTAGGTAAGAAATAAAAATACTACGGATGAGGCTGTATGGACTTAAAATGATTTGCCTTCAAGTAAACGTTGAATATTACAAAAAAATACGTCGTCTTATTTTAATTATTCTTAAATTTGTTCATAGTAGATATTGTGAAATAAAATTGGTGTGATTCTGTGTTACAACCGTCTGCGCAACTGAAGAATTAGTGGAATCTTTAAAATATACGCTATTCCGGTCAAGTGGACGTGAGCATTTTATTGTAGTGTTGACTACCTCACAGAAGCTTATCGAAAAAGCCAACTCGATACATTTCGTGCCAAACACTCCAAGAAACATTAGAATGCGTCACACCGACATTCTAATGTAAAAACAAAAAGAAGATTAATTTAATTAAAGACTAGGCTGTATGGGCATTGTTCCCTTTGCCTTCCCTAAAACGGGAGAACTTCAACAAAAAAAAAATTTCATGACTTCGCGAAGTTTGTTTTCTTGTATTTTCTTTTTACAGTTGCCTTTCAAGAATATGAAGAAAATGGCTTAGAAAATTGGAGTGAACCTTACGAGTGCTTAAAATGCCAGCCAGGATGCGAAACGTGCAAAGGGCCAGAGCCCTGCCTTGCCACTTACAACTGGCCATTTCGGTGAGTAAAAACAATGTGTACTTACTGCCAGAAAGATATCATGGCAAGAAATAAAAGCAAACAAAAGAGCCTTAAATATACTAAATCAATTCAAGTATCAAAACAATAATTCATAAATGACAGTACTTTTTCTTCCTTTTAATTTTTTCATTAACCTATACCCTACAAATTGTGTGTAATTTCAGGATATCTCTACTGGTGATATCAGTGAGCTGTGCTGTAATGACAGTGTGCCTCACAATCTACACACGTCACCACAGGAGGGTGAAGGTGTTCCGTGTAGCCAGCCCTGTGTTTCTGTCTATCACTTTACTTGGATGTGCCATCATGTATATGGAAGTAAGTTATTATAGTTATTGCCTTTGACATTGTTTCTTTACTAATTTGTTCCCTCAACCCTCAAGTTATTTTCTTGCCAAAAGGAGCCTATCCATTAACAGGGTAGATGCGAGACCTGCATCACTTACCAAAATTCATCAAAATCAATTATTTAAATAGGTCACAAAATGAAAATTTATTTATCAATCAGCTTTACTAATAAAATATTATAATTTTATTTAAAAAGGGCAACTATTAATGAACAGTTTCATAATGTATTCAATGTAATTATTACTGTAATACTGTAACTGAAATTACTAGAAACCATAACCATGTTACAGATGGCAGCCATATTCCCTGTACTGGACAGGTATTCCTGTATTGCTACAAAATGGACTCGGCATATGGGTTTCTGTATTACCTACACAGCTCTATTGATGAAAACTTGGAGGTAAGGTTGAATTGTTTATGTTAAGAGCCCTTTCACATTTTTTGCAAGAAATCGTAATTTTTGATCACCTACTCTATGAAATTATTTTGACTATTTTCGATACAAGTAAGAAGTAGATTTTGCTTTCTTATTGTAAGTTAATGTAGAATATTTGCAAATATTATAAACCTTTTTAGTACTGATTGTTCTACCGCACCTTGTTTCCTGAAAAAACAATAAAATGCACAATTTCAAATGCCTAAAGCTATGAATTAGATTGATTTAACTAGCTACATTATCAGAAGTATGTTCTTGTAATAACATAATATATAATAATAAAGATTTTCTATTTCATTAATTTTTAAGAAAACATCTAACCTCTGTGGGTTTTACTTAATAATGACTTAGGTTTACCTTGTGTTTTGATATTGAATAAAGTACAATTACTATTAAAAACTTATTTAAAACTAATCTACAATCATCAAAGAACTGATATATATATTTTTTATAATAACTCCATTAATTATTAATTTATAAGACCAAAAACATAACCCATATAATGCAATATATATTAGTGCACAACTACTGTATTCGCCGTTTAGTACGTTACCAGCGCTTTTCGAGGTAGGACCTATGTCATTTTTTACCGCACCAACCCCAGCTATTCTATGCTATCATGAACCGGCTGGATATACTACCGTAAAAGTTTGAACTTTGATTTTTATTTAACTAGCAGGGCCTGATTTACCCACAGGCTAAGAAGGGGGCGGCCGATGATCGCGGTGCTGAGCTGAGCTGAGACTTATATAATAAAAATATTATTATACTAGTGGACGCCTGCAATTTTGTTCACATTATCTTTATTTTTTTGAGAATCAATCCAGGTAATAAACTATGTGTGCCAAAGTTTATCCAAATTTGTACAGCCCTTTCCCAATTTAATCAAGCCTGGCCATAAAATAATGATACAGGTTATTCTTAATTTTAGGTCTCAAGTATAAATACTGCATTTTAAGTTAATCAAAATGCATGTTAAAATTCATTTATAGAAAAACTTGGGCACCCTCCAATGCCACCTAAAAAATAAAATACAAATAGGCTATGCTCTCCCTAAGCAGAGGAAAAGAAATACCTACCTAAATCAACGAGGAAATCTAATTTCGAACAAAATGCAGTTCCTTATATTACCTTAGAAAAGTGCCTGATCAAGGACTCAAAGCGATATGGAAAAAAAAAATCAAAATTTAACAATTGGTAAATTCAATCAACACACAACAACCCACTTTAGACCCACGGATTTGTCTTTTTTTTTATAAGTTGAAGTCGATTCTTAAGTCGAATAAAAAAAGCAAATATTCCTTCAATGTTACCAACCCAACCAATGAAGTTTTACAGCCACGTTGACATAAGCGGTTCGCTATCATAGACAAAACAGCTGTCCTACGTGTGTCACTAATATGAGTGTCAGTGTCACGCGCTGCTCAAAAACAACACTTTATATAATATAAGAATTTTATCACGGAGCTTGGCGGCAACTTTTTTTTTTAACGGTCCGCGCGTGACTGAACCAAGAAGTGCTTCAGTAGCGTTCAAGCACTTCTTAATTGGGACACATTTTGGGCGCACGTGGTGTATCTAGTTTATTTTATATCGTTGTAATTCGGTGCTACTTTCAGGATCCATCTTAGTTACTTAAATTCAATTTCCTTTTTTTACACTAAACTTGTTGTGTTGAATAACTTGATATTTACATACTAAAGTATCAAATTGGTTTGGCGCACTCTAAACATCGTCGTCTATGTTTCGCTCGTGCGACTCGGGCAGGCTCGCGGCCATATTTACCTAAACTGCTGCAGCGGAATTTTGTGAAAGGGCTCTTAACTTCTGAGATTCTCAGTTTTCTCAAATTTGGAGAAATAATATAAACTCTAGAGTTGCCATACCATACAAAGAACACAATTATTCAGAATTATTATATTTTTTTATTAATTATTCCAGAGTTTCTCTTACTTACCGTGTAAAATCTGCACACAAACTGAAACTAACAGATAAGCAGCTGTTACAATGGATGGCTCCAATACTTCTTATAATGTTAGTTTACCTTGGAACATGGACTCTCTCTTCACCACCCGATGCTGAAGATGTGAGTAAATATTAACATAAAATACTATAATAGGCTATTTGACAGTATGAAAAATAATGTACCAAATGTTGGCAACAGTATTTAATATTAAAATAATCAAAACTTTTCTATAAAGTAATTCATTGGAAATGTTTTATTTTTACCGAAAACGGCTGGGGCTAAACTTCCGGCCAAAGCGGCATTACATTGTATAGTTTGACGTTTTGATTACAGTCGTGTGACGTCACATACGCCGCATAAGCGAGACGCCATAATGTCCAGAGAAACGTTTTCGCGACAACTTGAAAATTGAATTTTTTATTTAGTTTTTTTCCTGAATTACACAACAGAATTAAAAATATCCACTTTACCACACAAACATTAGTAAATAATGAGAGATCGTTTTCTAAAACTTGTCAAATACCCTATTAAATTCGAATTTTGAAGTATAATCTGTGGTTGTAATTTGTCAGTGTCTTTTACGTAAACTTGACTACAGTCTGTCCTTAACATGCTTTAAAGCTATGAAAAAGGCAGAATAATGTCAAGTTAAAAAAAAATACGAATATCCAAGTGAGGTGCCATCATTAAAATGTCTGTCAGGGGTAAATTTTCTAAATTGGTCTCTTTTGCTTTCCCCTTCAAAACTCAAGGATACTAGTGTTATATTATTCCTTTCCCAACTATGAATTGAATGAAAGGGATGGCAGAAAGTGATATAAAATTTTAAAGTTGTCAGAAGTAGTAACATTAACTGATTATATTTTCAGATTACAGATAACAAAGGTTTAAAATTCAAGCAGTGCACATACAACTGGTGGGATCACAGTTTAGCTATAGGTAGGTAGGAAATTTAGATATTTAATAAAATAGAAAATAATATCAATACAGCAGATGCTAAATTATTCTTATATGTGGTGGCTATAGTTTGTAAGACATAATGTAACTTATTGTGTTCTAAATAAAGTTTACTGTTAGAATGAGAGCTGTATCTTCGAAACGATTTTTCTAGGTGAAATTTTGTTCCTGTTATGGGGAGTTAGGGTTTGTTACCGAGTCCGCCACGCTGAGAGCTTGTACAACGAGGCGAGGCTAATATCCATTGCCATATACAATATCTTCACGGTCAATTCACTGATGATTGCGTTTCAGTAAGTGGATTTACCCTACTTCCTAATTTTCATGAGGTTTTATTTATTTGGGGCACAATCAGGTGATAAACTGCTTTTCCAAAGGGTAAACACGAGGCTCTATTACTTAGACTCCACTGTCCGTCTGTCTGTCTGTCACCAGGCTGTATGCCGTTTTTTGCTCTATATTAATAACGGCATCAGGTAGACGCTTGAAATATTCACAGAATAATTAAATAAAATACCTAAATAAATTTAGTGGGGGCTCCCATAAAACAACAAATTTGTAATATATTACATAACAAACTCCGTAGCTGATTTCATTATGACATTAAATAACTTCTTTTGACTTTAATTTTGCAGTTTGCTCATTTTGCCTCGGGCAGGACCTGACATCAAATATCTCCTCGGCTTCATCAGAACTCAATTATCCACCTCAACTACAGTGCTATTTGTTTTCTTACCAAAGGTTTGTCGTGTTGCTATTTCAATGGCGCTTGGGCTTTATACATTTAATGTTAATCATTCACATATTAATGTCAGGCATGTCATCACATTGTAATAAAATACTGTTACATATTAATAATATTCTATCAACATGCCAATATTGTTGTAATCAATATCAAATAAAAAAATCATCATCAACCATACGAAGACCATTGCTATGCGTAAGCCTCCCCCAAATCTCCACGATGATTAGTTCTGACTGAATGACTGTTAAATTTGTATAAGCAAAGAATAAAATCGCCCAGAGTGCTGTTTTTTTTTAATTCATCGTCATTTAAACAGGCAAGAGTTGGGAAAAATGTCCCCGTTACGCTGTTTTAGGTTTTTGCGACGATAAAAGCGACTTAAGTCGTGCTAATTACGATAATGTGTCATCAGCTAAAAGTGTCTCACAGAAAGACGAGGCCTGTTGCCGCGGCCATCCCTTATTGGTCGATCGTGTTTGATCACTCTCTTACATTGCAAGCGAACACAACTGGCCACGGCCAGCCCTTGGCTCAATTCACACTGGCGCAGAGTCAAAGCGACGCGACGCGTTTGGCCTGTTGTAAAATCATCTCTATTTTACAACTATTAAGGAATTCTTAATGTACTTTTTAATAGCAAGTTTCGTGTTTTTCGTCTGTTGCAAATTCATCTCTATTTTTCCACTGTTGAGGAAATACCCAAGGCGAAAAACATGACGCGACACGACGCTTCTACTCTGCGCCAATGTGAATTGAGCCTTGTTGGTCGATAGTGTTTGAACATTTGCAAGCGAATACAACTGGCCGCCTCTGTCTGTGGAACCATAAGTGTTTCTGTATAAGCGAATATTACCGGCCGTCTCTATCTGTGATACATTTTAAGCATGCATTATTTTAAACATAAAATAAATAAACTTATTAAATCTTACTGAATCTTCAGTTTTCGTCTCCACATTTGTTATGTTGTAATTGTATTTCTATCAAAATATTTTGAATTTTGTGATGATAATATTACTATCGTCATTTTGATTATTTTAGATTGCCATAATTTTTATTAAGACATAATTATATTTAAATTGTTTTTTTTTTGTATTGTATGGTATTTTTATATTATTGTTTTCTTATTGATGTCAGTTAAGATTATGCAGAATAATATTCAACGCCTTGTTTTGTAATGCATGCGGTGGTGACCTTAAATTAATATAGCATCTTAGATTAAAACAAAAAGGGTAGATACGGTACGCTCATACTAGCAGAAACTAAGATATGATCCGTCTCAACTACATAAGCAACTCTCACACTCGCACACATCTGTAAATAACATTCCATCGAGCGATCGAGACAGAACTGTACGCTTCAACGCAGAGCGAGCGAAACGGGAGAATCAGCTTCCGAGTGCGAACGGCTAAGCTGTATTGTTGTCCTTTTCTTGATATCAAAATGGCGATTACGTAAATAACATTCACGACAAACCGTGACTTTTAAGAAAAAAAATATTATTCAGTTTTACGAATGAGAAGTGTTGCCGAGGCATTATATTTTGAACTATTTGTGTTCTTTATAAAAGCATCGAAGGCATTGTTTTATCTTTTTATTTTATTTTAACAATTTTATATTATAACAGAATATACGCAATATTGTTATATTGAGTGTACGTGCAGCGTATTTGATTGTCCAATTGTGACTACAGCGAATTGTGAACGTGCACCACAATTTAAGCGGATCACTTTTAAGCCGCGAGTGCCATATCTTCTTCCCTTTTTGTTTCAATCTAAGGATAGCATCTAATTATCGCCGATGCTTGTATCTTGTATTGGTGTATATGTTGTTGGTCCTCCTTATTGGATAAATGCAAATTATATATTTTGCAGGTACTCCGCGTAGTACGCGGCACCGGCGACACGTGGGATAGCCGCGCGCGAGCGAGAGGGGTGCCGGCGTCCTGCTCGCTCAACGGCATCGGTCTAGTGGCCGACGAGCCGCCCGATCTGTACCAGGAGAACGAGGAACTGAAGGTAATACAAAACTACAGAATTTACTCAACGATATTAAATACCCTAGATACATCAACACGAACAAAATCGTGCCCGAAACCTGACCAAAAGGTACATTGGACGATCCACGGACCTCCGTAAGATGATCGCTTTGTCAAAAACAATATAAAAATTATTTAAACATTGAAAGTCACCTTTAATGCATACCGTATGAGGTCTTAATAAAAACGCATGCGTCAAAGAGTTATGACAGTTCGAAATACTAGCTTCTAAAATTTTACGACTTATTGCTATATGCGGAAGAATATAGACCTTATTTCTGAGTCTCTACGCGCAATTCTGAATGCGCTGTTAGCAATATAGCAAGTACCGACCGCGAGGACAAGAGACGGCTATATAACCGACCATGCATTTGAACATCACAAATATTTTCTATGAAATCAGTTTATAGTAAGTATTAAAACAAATTTTGCTTCATGCATCTGAGGCATGTTGACTGACGGCATGAAAAAAAAACAGCTGTTTCATGCATTTCGGTCGATTAGCTGATCCACTTTTGCATGAAACAGATTTTTTTTCACGATTTCAGCGTTGGTCCCATAATAAAAGTTGTTCCTGTTGATGGGTAGAATCACTCCTTAAGAGGGTGTTGGTGTTTTAAAATTAACCCTGTATATATGTTTGGTATGTATATTTAACATATATAGTTATATACATTTTTTCATATCCCTTGTTTCTTTTATAACTCCACCGACTCCAGTTTCTTTCAATCCTCTCCATCCAAGGGTTGTCTGGAAGAAATCGCTTTTAGCGATAAGGCCACCCATTGAATCAGTATGTTTAAACATAATGTATTTACCCCATTTATGTACTTTATTGTGGTGTTTTAGATAAAGAATTGTGTATTGTATTGTACAATACAATGACATAATGTACATGTGCAATGTGAAATAAATAAATAAGTTTGAAGCGTAATTATATTTAGCCACTACGTTATTATAATGTTATTGTTGATCACAGGAGGAAGTACAAAAGCTAGCAGCTCAAATAGAATTCATGAAGATAGTACAGATGGAGATGCACAACAGACATTTGAGACCACGGCCAGGGGGATACTTCACCGCCAACACTACGGCGGGACCGCAGAGCCCCATGCATCCTAAAACTGTCAACATTTCACAGGTACATTAATAATAATAAATATTTCTAACTACAAACAAAAACCAAATACAAGGTACTCATTCCTGATTGTATAGTATGTCCATGGTTCAGAGGTAACTCGCGCGCACCTAATATATATATTATCCAATGTTTCGGTTACTCAGCCGCGACTTGTGCTAACTTCAGAGCCGTATGTGCTGCAAATCGTAATTGGCTCGACGCGCCAGATTTTAATAATGAATGTACAAATATTACCCTTTCAAGACACATGTAACTGACTACGCGTACCAACGTACGCTAATAGGTTTTTATGCAGCTGTTGTATAATGGAGGGTGTTAAAACATGGATGTGGGTCTAAAACTATGGGGCGTTCTATGAACTTAAAATTCACGGCGCTGTGGTACAGTGCAGTGCAGTGCGCGTAAATGACAATGTTAGTTTTTTGAAATTCATAATACCAACCATCCAGCAGTGAAAATTGTGGCTGTCTGATGAGCAAGCCCTTGGCGCGGAAGGGATTTAAAAAGCGAATAAGTCTTATTATGAAATTTATTTAAAAATAAAACATTAGAACACCCAACGGGTGTTGTGGTTTTTTTTATTATTACAATGGATGTTGTAATGTTAGCAATTAGCTAACTATTTCAGAATCTTTAAAAGCGGTTTTAAAGCATGGATGTGGATAAAAGCGCTGGCACGCCCGGCGAGTCACCGTCAGTCGGTCATTAGTTGCGCGTCAAAGAGGACGGGACCAGGGATGTTAGGGAGCTCCGTAACCGTAACCGAAACTATCGGATATCCGATATAAAAAAATATCCTTAACCGAATCCGAAATAAAAGTTTCTGATAATATCGGATAGGGGCCGAGCCTAATTGAGATACGTTGTGATAAGTTGTTTTGATCGGCCGGGTGGCGGCCGACACACAAGCCGCGCGCGTCCTTTTATAAGCTATTTGTAATTTACTTCTGAAATTCCTTAAAAATCAAATATCCGTAACTGAAATTATCCGAAACTAACGGATAATCCGAAATAATTTCATAAGTATCCAATCCGTATCCAAATTGCATATCCATAACATCCCTGGACGGGACACGCTCAGATACATATGGACAGCAGAATGGAAAGTCAAGCGTGTTCATCGAGTTTTCTACTCGGACGCATGGTGAATGAGTGGCGAGGCTTGCATAGGGATAAGGATCGATTGACCTCGCGTTCAGGTTCGCGGCGCGCATATCCAATGTGCGTGTGGACAGCGTAACTCGATTACACATTATCAAAAATATCACTCACGCCATCTGGACAATCAACCAACAAATTAAACATGCTATGGAATACGAACTGTGTTAAATAGTGGTTCCACATATAGAGCGATCAATGGACGGGGCGAAAAAAATACGATCACACGCTGACCAAAAATTTACTACTTCGAGTTCCTTCGTGCTTCGGAAGGCAAGTTAAGACGTTGGTCGCGGCTGCATCTGAAGTCGTTAGCATCCGCCAATCCGCACTTGGCCCGCGTGGTGGGTCATAGCCCAATCTCCCTAATCCATCCATAGGCAGGCTATTTTTTTGACCCGGAGAAATGCGTTACGCATACCCCGCCGCTGGACAGGCTTCGGGTTAAGTGGGACTTCTCCCCCACCTCCCGCCCACTCAGCCAACCCATAAGGCTGGCTCAGTGGCTGCTTAGGATGGGGGGGGGGGAACAGTTGGAACATTAATAGGCTGACGATGATGATCTAATGTATTCTAATTTCTAATCTAATCTTATTTATAAAAAAAAATATAGATGATATCCTTTCAATAATAATTTAGTCAAAATGGAAGGATCTAGTACCTATTATACATGCTCGACCTAGTTTAGGTACTAGTGTATTGTAAGTGCTATTTTATTGTATTTTTAGTTTTAAGTAGTATTGTCGCTTCTATTAGGCATTAAGAAAACAATTGTTATGATTTAACTATGTAAAAATGTTAGGGCAAATAAATTTATTCATTTATTGTTTTAAACTTTCATGGTCACTAATATTATAGCTATCAACGGGATTGTTACCATGTACCTTGTTTTTTATGAGTCTCCGATATTTTGGCACTGTTGCAAGCGCCATGATCACGGAGTAACTATTTTATTCATTTATTTATTCTGTTTCTGTTGTGGTCAGGATAACACCGAGTGGGCGGGCCCCGTGTGACTGGTGGCAGTGAGCGACACCGGCTGGTCGTGGCCGGGCCCGGCGGCCGCAAGCTACCGTAAGGCCCGCGACCCGCGCCCGCCCGCCTACGTCTAATGTAACCGCGCTACTATACGGCTAATAACTCACGGAGCGAACTCCACCCGCAACCTCCCGCGTAACGTCTAAGATGCTGCGTCCACCTAAGCAATGTGACACGCTATCTGCCAAGTGATCTGGCATATAACTTGCCACTAGCACCAACATTTAAAGTAAATGTCTGGGCTAGCACCCATTTGCGTGGCGCAGCGCGACATGCCCTGACGTGCCACTCAGCGTGCTACTAGTGACACAATGAAGTGGCGCGCAATGGGACTGGGCGGGCTGGTGGCGTTGAGTCCAATAGGTCGTGGCCGGGCTTGGCAGACGCACGGTGCAGTAAATCCCCACCCGCCTAAGTCTAACTTGACCTCCTGTCCGCACTATCATTCGGCTAAGAATTCACGGAGTGAAGGAGCAATATCAGATCACGTGTCACGATGCATAGGTGAGCAGAGCGCCTAATGTGACCTCCTGCGCCGGCGCCATCCTTCGGCTAACAACTCACTGATGTAATTCCACCCGCGCCCGCAATTGGTGTTGAATAGGGATAACGACCAACGATAGCTCAATTAAACGTAGTGTCCCTTAGCAGTAGTGTCGTACGCAGAATAACAGCGACTGGGCAGGCCCCATGTGGCTGGTCGGGGTGAGTCCAATAGGTCGCAGCCGCACGGTACAGTAAATCCCTCCACCAGCACCCGCCCGCCTACGTCTAACTTGACCTCCTGTCCGCAGTATCATTCAGCTAAGAATTCACGGAGTGAAAGAGCAATATCTCTATTCGCGCCCGCCGCGGATGCGGGGACGCAATTCTCGTAGAAACTGTGGTTTTAGGTACAACACAATAGGCTCTTTAACAAGTTTTCGAAAACGTTTATACATTATTGTATAGTGGCTCCATAAAAAGTGGATATTTATAATTCTGTGGGTATCAGTAAAAAAAACTCAAATAAAAAAAATATTTCAAATATGCCGCGGTAACGTTTCTCTAGCAAATATGGCGTGTTTATAGGCAGGCGACGACACACGGCTCTAATTAAGACGTCAAACAGTACAATGTCACATCCTTAGGATGTTTACAAGCAGGTGACGTCATTTTAGGCTCCGCCAATCCTAGGCGCTTTCGGTCACATGACAATAGATCAAAAAATACTTTTCTATTTTATGATTTTTAGTTATATTATCAACTTGCTTTTTTTTGTGAGAGGGTGCGGGTAAAATACGCTCCGTGAGTCATTTAGCCTCCATATGGGTTACTTTCTGTTGCCGCATCCCATTCTCGAGTATTTGTTTCGCTCTGATTTGTTATCACTCAACCACGTCTAGATGACACGCAAGAGATAAAAATCAAATTGAATCAACGCCTTCACCAGCTCATTTTGCGATACCCGTTGAACCGTTACAGATTTTCATAGGGTACTTTCAATCGCCAATAAGAATAAATAGATTCGCTCCACCCCTCTTCTTTATATAGGAGATATGCCCTTATTTGTATACAGTCAGTAAATAAAACTTTATAACAAATAGAATTGGGTATATACCTAGTTAGTCTATGCGCAGAACGCGTTTTCAATTCGTGTCATTTAAACGTAGTGATTTATGCAACAGAAACAAGATAGGATGCGTCCACATAGCGATCCGTTTTACAGGTCCGTTATACGATAGCGCATTTAGTTGTATGAGCTAGTTCAAACACGACAGTATACCGGATCTAGTAAAAAATCTCACAACTGAAATACTGATCCAGTAGCGTCGATTCCTCTAAATAGGTCCCGTAAATTTTGTATGTATATTAACTTCAGTAGCTACGGTTCCGTTAAAAAGGATCCTGTAACAACGGACGTTCTATGCATATGCGCCCTTAGCAGGTTACACCAGCCTTTGTTTGCTCGCTATTCTTCGTCTTTACTGAAAACCAGTTTTGTTAAGTCAGCGACTTGAATACGAATATTAATTTGCAATGAACTATAAAATAATATCAGACGCCCATTAAATAAAATCTTGCTCAGTCAGATATATTTATTTGAAATAAAATATATAACTTTAGGCTTTTGCCGAATGTTTGTTTTAATGTATTGATAAATTTTTTGACCGTTCAACTAAACCGTATTGTAACATTTGAATTGTCAAAAAATTTACGTTGTGTGCAAGAGTTGCAAAAAAGGATTGCCGCAGGATTGTGAGAATATGAATTAGTCGCCTGCAAAATGACAAAAAAAAACTCGCGGTAATTCTGCCGCACAGCTATAGTCACAGGCACGATTTGTCAGTAAGTAAATAGAACTGACGAAACGAAAAGAATTCAACTAACTTTTTAACCTGATTAACGTTCCAGCTGTAACTTTCTTTACAATATGTTCAACACGGCATTTTGAGAAGCATTAAATTTAATTGACGTCTGTAGTTGGCATTAATATAAATAATTACCAAATTGTTATCCAATTTAGTGTCGGAATCTTACTTTTTTCTGTTATTGTGAATGATTGTAACGTTGCTTGTGCCTGCCACAAACCTTTTAACAGCAACATTACCTTTAACTAACTGTGGAGAAATTAGTTACCTGACAAACGAAAATTGTACAAAACTATATAATCGATAAACAAGGGCGTCGCTCTAGGTGGGGGCCCCCGCTTAACTACATAAAGCTTTACACTTGTCGTGCTCTTACTCAGTTGGGTTTGAGATACAGAAATATTTGGTCAGGCAAGCGAGTCAAGTGAGGGGACTAAGAACTATGGTTTGCTTTACATTTGGCTACATTTTTCATAGCGTCTAGGGTCCGATCCCCCACCTCTGGCGACGCCCTTGTCCACAAAATCATTTTTGAAATGTCGTTTAGCAAAAACACTTAATTACAACCTCGTATAGAGTGAATTGTGTGTTTGTTGTGCTAATAATAGTTATATTTTTTTTATTAATTTTAATGTTATAATTTATCATTTTATTAGGTATAAAAATTTTGAAACATTTTAATAACATAAACTTGAATACTATATAGCGTAACCAACGTACACTCGCGGAAAGACCCGCTCTGTCACCCATAATGCCATAATCGCTTGCGGTAGCGGCGTAGTAAAAATTCATTCATAGACATGTAATTATCGCTGTGTTACTTTCTCGTATAGCGCTGTCGCTATCACGATGCGGATGACAAATTGCAACTAAAACAAATGCAATTCAATCAATGAAATGCTCTCTGTCTTACTTTTGTGCGGCGGCCCGAATTGGCGCGTCCGACGCGAAGGCGGGGCGTAGTAAAAACTACTGTAGATAACCGTTCAAAGCATTTTGTTCGCCAAGTGACAGAGCGCAAAATTCCGCGATAATACCTATAAATAAATTATAAAATAAAAAAATGTCACCCCAGCGCCGTCATCAGGAATGGTGTCCAATAGGCTGGCAGCATTGCCGCGTTGGATGGCAAGACTGATCTGTTGAACATGATGGAACGAGCACTTGGACCTCATGGGCCCATAGTCTCAACACCAAACGGAACTCATTGAGAGCTGAATATTTTCGTCGCTTGGAGCACTCGGCAGAAGCCGACTCCGCGCCTGCAGCTAGCTAGGGATGTACTACCTGTTTGGCACGGAGCTAGCATATCCACGCAAGTTGCGTCCCATACAAGAGGACAAACCTGCTTCCAAGGAATACCATTAGGGCTTTAGGCTCAGGAACAGCGATAAGAGCTTTACGGATGGGGTCATTGATGCAGGCGTGGTGGGAGACGGCCTGCGCTCATTTGGTATAAGAGGCCATAGTGACCTAGCTCATTGACTCAAGTACCGCAGCGACAGCGATGGGGATAATTAGTCTTGACGCCAAGTCTAAACGATATCGCAAGGGACAGAGTGCTCTTCTCAAGCGATATCCCTATATTGGTTGAAGGTAAAGCTTGCAGCCAGTAACCAGACTCTGCCTCAAAGACTGCTAGAAGGCGAGCACGCTTTCAGAGAATGCTAAAAGATCACTCTGAATTCGCAAACAGAGCGGCTTGTCCCACTGCCTCTGAGATGATAAAGAGGATGGTGGATCCACTCTCGAACATACCCTAGACCATGAGCTTCTGGCTTCTGCAAGGTGTGCCAACTCCACTACACCCAAAGAAGGGCATAATATTTTATAAAAGAGTTCGGCTGTTCCTTATGCAGAAGACGGAAAAGCGGGAAGGGCAATGTGGGAAATGTAGCAAGTACCAACAGCTCCGAAACGAACAGAGAGAGAGGCCTGCTTACAAGCGTTATCGGTAAATGAGCAATTAAGAATTTTGACACTTGTCCTGGAAAAAGCCAAGAGTACTACGTAAAAAATATATGAATTTTGGGGCGAAAGCGCAAAAACGAATTAAATATAAAGGGGATTAATTTTCAATATTTTTTTCGGAAGACTGCTGTAATTTCGATATTTGTTCATTAATAAAAATAGGAATGGTATCAACAAAAATCGGGGAATCTAGGAGACGGAGTGATTTAGCATCAAGAATATTTATATTAGGACCTAAAGCCGAAAATTTGGTAATAATGTGTTGTAAATGTTCTGGTGAGAATTTTGATTCTGATATAAATAGCTCGCATTTTGAATAATTTAAGTCAAGGCCAATACTTTTGAATTTATCAAAAATGACGTGAAAATCTGAAAGAACGGTTGAAATATCGCCAGCGATGGCCCCATCATCAAAGTACCACACATAAAATTTTAAATTTAGCGAATCAATATTATGTTGTATATAGCCAAACTAAAAATATCCCAGAGGGGATCGCCTTGCTGACAGCCAAAAGATGAATACAACAGTTATTTTTGAAAAGAAGTTAAATTGATTTTCTGTTACATTACCAAAGATAATTATGTTGAAGTTACATAGTAATTTGTTAGTTGGCGACTAAGATGTTTATGTGTTCTGTTTTTTTTTGATAGTTTTGTATGGGTGCCTTGAGTTGAGCTAATTTCCGAATAGCAAACTTAATGGAAATATTCCGAAAATATGTAGTTTTGTTTTGTATGCATCTATACTTATATTACTTATGCTATTTTATTTTCATCTAGATCGAGTATGATGGGAATATGGCAATGTTATGAACCTTGTTTATCCCTATCTTATTCTTATATTAATTAGCAACATTATTCAAATTAGGTTTAAAATCTTTGTAAGTATTCCTATCTTAATGTATCACAATGTGGTTTATGATGTTGCCATCTTTTTGTGTAACACCTGGAAGATTAAAATATGAGTAATTTTGAGGTACACTATGCAAATTAGAATAAAATGTGAAAATATTTCTTTGTTAATAAATCTAGTCAATCAATTTACTTACAATTTTTCAGGGGATTTATACCTATTATTAGAAAAAAAGATTATTTTTATCGTATTTTACAATTATTGTCTTTTAAATGGTCATTATGATTATGAATGGCAATTTTATAAATGTCGTGCACTAAGTGCATGACTCTAGGCAGACAATAAAATGTTGCATATTTTACTTTTGTATAAATCATGTTGGAATAATATTTTGTAATTTAAAATAATATCAACTTTAATTTAGATTTAAATGGGAAGAAAATGTAAGTAATGTGTTTAGTAATATTTAGGCCATTTTACCTTTTTTATTACCAACATATAATGTCGTTGTTCATGTATTGTATAGTTTAGGCATAAACAAAAATTGTAAATATGAATCGTAAAGCATAAATTCTAAAGTGTTGTACATAAATTCTTATTAGTTTATTATACTTTGTTTTTACCATCTGTGATAACGAGTACAGTATATAACAATTATTAATTATGCGTATCTTATGTAATTAAAAGATTTCAATGTTTGGCATTATATCCATACTTTGTGTAATTTACAGATCCCAATAGGTTAGTAAAAACTTCTTAGAAATGCATAATGTAGAATTTTCTCTTAAATTTCGATAGATACTCCTTCCATTTTCAGAACTTCCATAAGTCTAAGAATAAGGTTTTTTTTTTCAATAAATTGAAAACTATTCTTAGGTGTCAGTAAAGGCACTTATAAAATCGTTAGCAATTTCTTTTCACAGCAATGCAGTAATGAATAATAATCTTAACAATATATTATTACGATTGTACTCTGTTTCCGCTACAAGGTATATATGTAGCTAGAAATATAACTGACAACAGCATTATCAGACACAGACTGCACACAGAGATGTCAAATCAATTTGAGTTGGATTTTTAAGATGGTGGATATTATGGGCCGGTACCTTACACCTCGGTCGTCCCGCCCTAAGGACAGTTGGGAAAAAATGTTCCATCGAGCCCGGTAGCGCCGACCCCGTCGTCGTCACTTACGATTCAGCCAGGGTAAGATGGTAATAAATGATCGCTCCAATTTCTACGTTACCTCTTGCGAAATCAGGCTGTGTTTCCCCCAAATATGTGCGAGTACGCGTAGCGAGGAATGTGTTTGTAAAAAACCAATACAGCTCCTAACGGGGCGGTTAGCATAAGCCATAGCTTATGCTCCAATATGTCTGCTAACCACCCCGTTAAAAAAAACACTAAATATGATACTTGATCTGTGCCATCCCCCCCATTAATGACGGAGTCGGGGCTACCGAGGTTGATGGAACATTTTTTCCCAACTGTCCCGTTAACGGGGCGTGACGACCTGGGTAGATGGTACCGTCCCGGATATTACTTTGACAAGGATTAAATCAATTGTCATCTCTGTGTAATCGTTAAAGTTTATCCTTTCTTAAAATATTTACTATCCTGTATTATTGTGTCTATACAGATCACCACCACCACCACCACCACCATCAGCCTATTAATGTCCCCACTGCTGGGGCACAGGCCTTCCCTATGGATGGAATAGGGAGATTGGGCCATGACCCGCCACGCGGGCCCAGTGCGGATTGGTGGGTGCTAACGACTGCAAATGCAGCCGGGACCAACGGCTTAACGTACCTTCCGAAGCACGGAGGAGCTCGAGATAGTGATTTTTGGTCACCTATCCAATGACCGACCACTGCGAAAGTTGCTTAACTTCAACGATCGCAGCGGAACGCGCTAGCCACCTGCGCCATCGAGCTCCTCAGATAACAATCCATCTATACAGATAACAATCCATAACGCAAACTTTAAACAATTGTTACTTGTAATTCCGAATTAAAAAATTAAAAACTCATGCCTGTGCAATAATAGGGATTCCAGCCCCCGTAGCATGAGCATCACAATTTACATCATATCGCATCTAAATCCATAATTATTTGACAAATGAGCGTGATAAGAACGAGTTATATATCATATCGCAGTGCTTATGCTAGGGGGCATATGAATAAAATGAACACTATTGTGTACCCAAGTAATAACAAAAAAGGAAATCAAAGTCTTTCTCTATTAGTCACATAAAAATTATAAATGCTTTTTTACATGATATTACAAAAGACTTGAAACCATTCCTAATGTTATTGTACTCGTAGATTAAAGATATCATCATCATTTCTGTATACACATGAGTGCCATCAACAAAATGTATGACTCTGTACTAGAAGATAAGTAATAGTTTTAAAATTAAATGTTGTTACGGTGTTCAGTAAATAGTCTATGAAGTAGAGCAAGGCTCATTCATTTCTAGTTTTTTAGAAAATAAGTCATAAATGTGATAACATTGAGATTTATAAAAATAGTATGTTGCAGTGTGTATTTTTTGTTTTAGAGGTCACTAGTGTTTTTCTGAAAAATATCTCATTATATAAGTGTGCCAATGTAAAATTATGATAATATCACTTTTTGTTATTTTTTCTATTTTATTTGATATTATAGTATTTCTAATACAAATATTTATAAATAGTATAAATGTAACATTGTTACCTTTGGTTAATAATAATAAATGTAATTAAGTTTTGTTTTTACATTAAAATAAAACTGACTGTTCAACATTGACATTTTATTTACCGTTCGCCAACACACTATATACATTGATTTTTTACATTAGTATAACATTTGACTGATAAGTAAAGGCACATGTTACCAAATGTTGAGTGCAAAGTAAAATGATTTATTAAACATAAATGGTACCCACAGGACAGGTGTCCAGTATCCAGATATTACAGAAACTTTAAAATAGCTTGGCCAGAAACCATATCATGTTAAGGAAAGCTCACATCTATTGCAATTTTAATGTACTATATGACTACAAACATATTTATTTAAATATCCAAGAAATACTGTTGCTACATACATATAAAGTAAAAACGGTATTTCTTTAACTTTTTGCTTCCACAGATCACTTTCATAATTTAAAACAATCCAGAAACCTATAAAATAGTTCAAAGAAAACCATGGGAAAATTAAAAATCCTCAACTACAAATCACTTATTGGCACTGAATTAAATTAATGCTCATATGTTAAGGGTTCAACTGAACAACTACACAGCTAAAACATGTCATTATCCCAAAAAAATTAACTTCTAGTGCTTTCTCGAAAGGTAGGCTAGACAAAACATAGTTTAAAAGTAAAGTAATTTAATAATACATTTAGGAAGCTCAACTTCCCTAGAATAGTCTGCAGTACCCTTACCTTATCTTGCAAAGAATCTAATTGCTAACCTGTGACATAATAACTATGAAGCATTTGTAAGTAAAAAAAAATGTTTTATTAAAAAAGTTTTGTTATTTAAAACATAAAATAACTGCTGAATGAACAATTATATTAATTTTAATTATTAAATTAGAGCCACAATAAAGATCAGCTAATCATCAAAAATATTAATCTCCTCTGAGTTTTTCATGAACGGGACACTTGCACATAAGAATTGCATTTCATGCTGGATAGTTTTAATTGAGTCACTGGTTTCAGTATACCTTGATAATTGATCCAATACCTCCATGTCTTTTTTAGCAGTTTCACACACTTTTTCTAGTGTTGTTAGCTCTTCTTCTTCTGCTGTGAGTAACGCTTCCATTAAAGCTCCACGCTCAACACTTTTCCGAAGCAAGGCTACTTCATCTTTTAATTTTTCGTAATCTGCATCAGACAAATCTTGGAGTTGCACTTCATCTTCACACAATAATACATTTTGAGGAATTTCTAAGACCCTCTCTATCTCTTTATCAATTATCTCCAGAGAAGGACCAGCACGTTCACAGTAAAGTCCGATTAGTTTATCACAGGAACGTGTTAATGTAGACTTATCAGTATCATTAAGATCCAGTGATTCATGCAAATATGATTCCATATCTTTTACCCCTGTTTTGATCTTTTGTTCAACCATTTGGCGTACCGCAATTTTGAGACGCTGTGCACCAAAACCGAAATGTTGCGTTTCATATTCTTCTTCTGTTCCACCACACCAAGGAGATGTTTTGATCATTTTGTTGCAAAAATTATAAAGAATATCAATCAAAATCAAACGGACTCTGTTACTTCGTCACATTAATATTTGAATTAGTGAAAAACAAAAAATAACGCTAAAAGCAAAACAAACAGCCGCTGAATTTCAAATAAAATTGACGTATATTTTTTTATAACATTTTCTCCTTATAGGAAGACAAAAGATACTACGTCCATGCAGCCTTGACTTTTGTTATATTTGAATGCGAGTGTGACCCCCTTGATAGAACTATTATCAATAAATTATGAAAAATCGGCATTCACATGACAGATCAAAATAATATTTATTAAAATAGAAAACAACGGTTGCTATGACACACACATGACAATGAAAATAGGGTAAACAAAATTATAAAGAGTATTTATTTATCAAAAGAATATAAACTCCTTTAGCATCCTCCCTTTTCGGCAACCCTCATTGTATCAAGCCTATGTGCATAGGAATTGACACAATCCGTGGCTTATACAATGCCTTAGTTAGCAAATCTGCTAACTGGAACTCGCTGGGAATATACTCCACATGTACAGTTTGTCTATAAAGTCGTGACATGAATGTTTGAGGAACTAACATTATTCATGTGTCTGGCAACACCAAACTGATGTACATCAGCTGTCATCGAGTTTCAGTTGTGGAACAGTTTTTTAATAAATTAAGACGAAACTACGCAGAAAGGTATAAAAATGAGTAAAGTAAATCGGAGTGGTACGCGGGAAGTGATTTTTAAAGTTTTCCAGCGATGTTTCCAAGACTACCAAGCTGGACGAATTTTGTGGGATTTGGATGATGTTTATGGGCGAACGGCATCTATTACGGGTATGTAATCGTGTAACTATTTGTTTGTAATCTGCCTGAAGTTACAAATTTACTCAATTTACAATTTTGAGACCAATAGTAATATTGTAGTACGACCATTTCTTTTGATACGTTATTATGGTTCAACTCGGTCACGTTTTCTACCAAATTTGAATTAACTGCTTCATGTCAATAAGTTATTGTTTCTTTTCCGTTACATATTTTTTTTTACTTTTTTTCAGGAAAATCAGAGTCGGATAGTCAACGAAGGTTTTAAGAATGATGGAAAGTTTGAAACTCCTGGGAAAACAGACAAGGCCGACCAAAGAAAGAAATGGTCACATAAAGAACCATGGCCAGATGCTTTTAGTGAATATACCTATCACTAATTTTACTAACTGCACATTAACAAATTGTTTCTCTAAATAAACTTTTGATATACTATAAAATAATTTTTAGTATTATTTTCTTAACGTTTTTTAACACACTTGGTGTTAAAAAACGTCGTGATATACTTGTGTATTTGTGTGTATTAATGATTACCTAACGGCTCTAGTCTCAATGGCACCTCAGCGGTAATCACCAAAATTACACACTTACACTATAAAGTACTATTTTATCTATAATAATTTTATTCTGAATCAATTAAATATGCTTGGCTAAACTTTTTATAAGCATAGGTACCTACTATATATAAAACAGAAACAAAATACGACTGTATAGTGTGTCTTATTAATTACCTATTTTACTTGAATGAACTGCTAGTATCAAAATCATTTTGGTCCGACTGTATAGGGTTGCTACATGCATACTAGTGGCGCCATCATTTAATGTCACGACTTTATAGACAAACTGTATTTCACCTTCAGTGACGAGTTCTCTGATCTAGAAATGTCTTAGACCAATATGTTTAGTTCTTCTGTGGAGTTCCGGGTTATGTGAGATTTTTATAGCGGCATCATTGTCCACCTTGAGCTTGGGAACCTCTTTAGATCTGAAATCTCGCTGAAAAGTCTTTTAATCCAGACAACCTCTCGTGCTGCTTCACTCGCTGCGATCATCTCTGCTTCGGTGCTGGATATTGCTACACAGGTTCGTCTTCCACTCAGCCAAGATATTGCTCCTCCAGAATATAAGCATATTATCCCTGATGGTGACTGTCCGATAGTATTGTCTCCACCGTAGTCAGAATCACTATAACAATCCAGAAGGCCAGTATTGAAATTCCTCTTATAAAGACAAGTCAGGTCTTGTAGCGACTGTTAGGTATGTAAGCGCACCAACAGCTTCTCTATAAGGATATATTATTGGATTCTGTTCTTTATCGCTATCTGCTATTCCATCCTTTTGCATAGGACTACTGACAGGCTTGCAGTCGCTTATTTCAAATCTATCCAACAATTTCTGAGCATAATGTTTCCATACAGAAACGCGGTAGAACATCAAATTGTGTGAGTTTTAATCCTTCATTTGCAGCTACACTTAAGATTGATCTTATCGTTGTCATCCTAGCAACAGGACTGAATGTCTCATCATAGTCGATGCCCTTCTTCTGTGTGTAACCTCGAGCTACTAACCTAGCTTTGAATTTATCAAGAGAGCCATCTGCATTGGTTTTGATTTTATACACCCCTTTACAGGATATAGACTTTCTATCTTTGGGAAGATCAATAAGTATCCATGTTTTGTTTTCCTTTAAAGACTTCACCTCACTTTCCATTGCTTTGACCCATTGATCTTTCTGAGGACTAGTCATTGCTTCGTTATAGGTCTTGGGTTCATTTATTCATTAACATTAGACATAATCATCGAATCGAGTAGGTGGTCGTAGTTGACTTCTATCTCGTAGAATCATTCTAGGTGTTACCTCTAGTGAGTCATCTAAATTTTGTAAATCATCAGCTTTGTCAACATCATTATCATCGAAGGCTTCACATGTTGACGGTATTGATAGTGTTATAGTTGGTGATGGTTCAGTAGGGTCTTGGCTTTCTTCTTCCTGACTTACGTCCAAACGAAATGATGTGGAAGGCATAGTTAAGCTCTGCTCTTGATGACTGTTTGCTGTAATAGTCTCAGACTCAGTGCGATTACTGCTCTCATTGCGAATATCTTCCCTTGCATTTCACATTGGTGATGCTGTAAGCGGTATGGTGACTTCGATTGAAGGATGCTCTTCATCGTCATCTAATCCAGTCGACTCTAATACCGATTCATCAAAGATTACATCTCTTGACCTCACCAATTTACCATGCTTATTCAGTAAGCGATAGCCTTCATCACCATCATACCCAATTAAGATACATTTCTCTGCCTTCTTAGACAGCTTTGTTCGCTTTGGTTGAGGAACGTGAACGTAACATTCACATCCGATAACTTTGAGATGTTTAATTACTGTTTTTTTTTAGACCACAACTCAAATAATAATAAAGTCAGATTTCCTTGAAATTTGGTATGAATTTTCAACACAATTAATGAAATTGGTATATAAATCTAAAAAAAACTAGATAAATAAAAAGTCTAGTAGTTAATTGCTTCAAATAAAAATATAATTCTATAGGTACATAATATATCAGCGTTAAAATTGTTTTATTCATATTCTCCTACAATTAACACTGTCTTGAAATGATAACATCGATATGATAAATGCCTTGAAGGGCGACTCTATCGGCAAAAGGAACTGTTAGAAACATTGATAAAATGCACTATCACAACCCACAGAAATACGTAGTAAATGGTAAATTCTGCATAAATTTTTCATAAACTATGTGTAAGAAAGCCAAACTGTAAGGCATTTAAAGAAAAGTTTACTAGAAAAATATCCACGCGGACCAGGCAGCGGACGGGACTCGAACCCGCAACCTTCGCAATCCGGGCGAATGCACTGACCATTATGCTACCACGGCCCTATTCGCCGCGTCGAAATTCTCCTAGCTTTTAAGCTGCAAGGTTTTTTGTTTTTCTAGTAAACTTTTCTTTAAGATTTAAACATCTAGCAGTTAAATGCTTAAAAATAAATAAAAACATAAATGTAAGGCATTTATTATATTGTTTGGTATATTCGCATAATAATAATACGTAAATATACGTATAGTATTGGGCGAATTTAGCCTTTTTTACCCGGCTGCGCAATGCAAGAGTGCGAAGCGCGACGCGCAGACAGGGTTATGTGTTTAACAGTCTATTTAAGTATGTTTGTTCCTTTGTGGCACACTAGAGACCAAACGCCTGGACCGATTTTGATGATTCATACATCAATCGATTCGTCTCAATCATGGGAGTGCTACTAAAGATATGATCGTAATCAAAATTCAATATGGGCAAAATTAGGTGCCATATTGTGACGAAGTAAAAAAATAAGTTGACAAAATATGTCGAGTGGGGTATCACTGTCTAGATAATCAAAAATCATATTTAGGTTCCTAACACCATTTTTCATTTTATATGATTGTTTAGGATCTACAACGCTTTAAAGTTGTATATTAACAACTTACGCTTTTAATTTCAATCTTACGTTTGTTTGGATCTTTGTTACTCTTTCACCTAAAAAATACTGAATGGATTTTAATGAAACTTAACAGTAATATAGCTCATATATGATAATTACATATATATAATAATTTATGTAGTTATTGAGTGATTTGGCCAATATATAACAATAAGTGTCACATAAGACGGAAAAAAATCTCCCATCTGCGAGCCATTTTGGCTTGTATTGCAAAAACAATAAAAGTTACATGAATGTAATGTAGAGTGAAAATGTATCTCTTAAATAGTTCTAAAAAAAAGTCCGTGACACCATACATCTATTTTTAATGTGTAAGTCATTACCGCTAAAATAGTGGATCAAAACTAAAATATTATTTGATAGCTATTTCCAAAATGCACATTTTGTATTAACAAATCATTTTTTATCTAAACTAATACTTTTATCGCTTTTGATTTTTAAAGACGATAAACTTTGCTTTTTACACTATGTCATTTCGACAAATATTTGAAAAGTTACAACGATGTCAAAGTGATAGCGCGGTGTACTATGTAAAAGAAAATAAAATGGGGTATTCGCGGTATCTGATCCTATACGAAGTACTAACAATAAAACTGTTATACAGTTCCTTCAAATTAAATGATGAAAAATATATTATCGTAATGGGTATTTATGATTATTGAATTTTAATGAAAAACTCAGAATTTTACTGTTTTTCATTTTTTTTAACGATATTACTTAATGTTACAAAAAAGGTTTACTTAATATAATGACAAATAACCCATTTTTCGCTAGTAAGTACATACTTATTGGAATCCCTGTATTTATTAATCAGCTCGCGATAATGTTGGTTTTGTAATTATTCTGCAAAATTCAAAGTAAATAATGTAGATTTTTATAGGTAAATCACCCCGTTCATCACCCTACGCCTATAAGTATTGCGATGTTGTAGCTAAGAACCAAGTTCCCACTACTTCTATATGGGAATTCATTATATTCGATTTAGCTATTAGGGCACGGAAGCGCAACAAACACACTTTCGCATCTATAATATTATATTATACTTACTAGTGATCCACCCAGGCATTGTACGGGCGAAATTTATTTATCGGGATAAAATATAGTCTATGTCACTCGGACAAAATGTATTTAAATAAAGAAAAATGTGATAATAAATAATGTAGCTACCTTATGATGAATTAATATTTGAAACCGGTTCAGTAGTTTGACAGATTATTTGTTACAAACATACAAATCTTGCCTCTTTATAATATTAGTATAGATAGTTAGGATAAGATAAGTATTAAATTGATGAAAAAGATTTAAAATAAAGTAAGTAATAGGTTTATTTGATTATATTTGTAAAAGTTACTTAGCATTTGTGCTTAACAGTGATACGTTTTTCGGTATTTTTTTAAACAAAAAAAAAATTTGGATAATAATTGCCATGATTGCTCTTCATTCGAGCTTTACACTACCAATAAAAAAGGGTCGAACACAAAGTCTTTGACCTGTTAAATGTGAACGCTTTAAAAGAAAACTACAAAGAGAACTATAAATTGATAATAAATGAGATTGCTATGGTGCTCTACCTAACGTTATGAAAAATTTATAATGCGCCTTTAGTTTAATCAAATATTATAAACTTTGCTTTGGTGATTGCATAATTATTTAATTTAGTGATCTAAGGCAGTTTGTCCAAAACAACAGACGAGAATTACTGCTTTCTTCACCCTGCGACATAAACGTCATTGATTGATTGGTATTGTATATAGGGTGATTAAAAACATTTGAAGTTAACTTCTGGCATCTACATATTGGGTTTCTGTGAATTATGTAGGTATATATTAATAAACAGTCGGGACCCACTGTTGAAAAATATTATGTATTCTTGAATATCTAATGGGTCCCGACTGTTAAAGTAGCTTTGTTTCTTATTAACAGAATTATAGACTACTGGACTTGTTTTTTTCTTTTCAGTTTTTATTTGAAGTATAATTAAGCAGTCGGGTTTTTTGATTTTTTAAATTTACCTTTTTTTTAATGCCGCAACCTACAACACCGCATTTAGGCATTTTCCTTGTGCTTTATTTCACTTTATAATGAACTATAAAAACGATAAAGTTCCAAATTAAAACAAATTTATTCCTCACCTTGATATGGTTGATAGGGTATCCCCCTTTTTCCGCAAATGCCGCTGCGGTTTCCGGACTCTCGATTGAGTCACCCAGATTGGTGACACGGAGATCGACACTCTTCACAGGCCTGGTAATGGTCGCCACACCTTCTAGCGCTGCTTTCAGCTTGGTTGCTAGAATGTCTGCCTTCTCTGCACTCTGGGCTGCCGGGACCTCAATAATGCGGGTCCCAGCCATGCTATTTTTGATTTTAACCTCCTCAATACCTAGTTCAGGGAGCCGTACTGCCTACTTGGCCTTTGTTATCACTTGGGCGTAAGTCACGTCCTTGTTAAGGTCTTGCCGCTATCACTACGGTTGCTGTTTTTGACGCTGCCAGCCTATTCTTCTTTTTCGCCTTTTTAGCGGCTACTTTTTCGGAAGCCGGTTGTTGGATAGCCGATAAGCAAGGTCCAGGCCGCCCCTCGCTTTGCATAGGTTGCGTGGGGACTGGTGTGCTCGCAAGAGGATCCTTCTTTTTGGTCTTTTTCCGCGCAACCTTCACCCACTCTTCTTGTGTGGTGGCCGTCTGCGACACCTGAGCAAGTTGCGGCTGCTCTTTGCTGGATAACGGGACTGACACTAGCGGTGGTTGTGCCACTGCCTTGGTGGTAGGTGTCGATCCAACACTGTTTTAGTCTGCCGCGAGCGGAGGACGTATCCTCTTTTCCGGTAGAAGCCGGGCCTCAAGTCCGTCAATTCGGGCACTTAGCATCGTCCCCACAGAAATTAGGAGAGACCGTCTGAGCTCTTCGAACACCTCGCCCATAGTTGAGATGTTCGCTGTCCCTGAACTAGTAGGAACTTCCTCATGGTGAGCTAGGATAGGCTGCGAATCAGGAGCCTGTCCTTTGGAACGTGTGGACCGTTGTGCAAACTCTTGCCGAAGACACTTTATCTCCTTGCGCATGAGGTTCACCACCCTACTTAGTCTCTCGTTGTCCCTCCTAATGCGACGAGTCTCTTCTGTGGTCGTGAAGGAAGTCATTTTTTCAATGAGATCTGAAAGGGCAGCTCCGGCATTGCTCAAGATCTCTTTTATCTCTCCCTTTAGGTCCTTTTGCCGATTGAAAACTGACAAAGCAGCATCCACCTGTTCGAATGCCTTCGCCCTTAACTCTGTCATGTTCAGTTCCTCCGATTCCGCAGACGTCGGAACGACCTTTTTGGGTGAAGGGGGGCCCTCAAAGGGAGAAGAGGGGCCTTTTTTTTTAATTTGTTCTTCTTCGTCTTCAGGTGCGACGCGTCTTTTGGTGCTATTTTCTGCAGCTCGTCGTTGGTTTCGCCGGGACTCAAACTGATCGCATCAACATACGACCTCTTGCGTTGTGGATGTTTAAACAAGAGAATGAGATCTCTTTTCTTTCTATCTGCTGATGTCGGCCGACTTAAGTCTGAAGCCGTCGAAAATACTATATCATCGCTCGACGCTAGATCTCTAAAGACAACGTCAATGTCGCTAGCTAAAACGGCCACAGTGGCACAAAATGCCCCACGAGCCTTGAAGGCAGGCCATTCAACGAACCGAAGTTCCGCTGGGTAAGAACCCGACATCAAACGACCAAAATGGTCCGCGAGCCTTGAAGGCAAGCCATCCACCGATAAAAAGTCCACTGGCCCTAAGAAGGGCCAACTGAGACCCTAGAACAAGACAACTGAGGCGCGAGCGCGCCATGGGCTGAGTCGCCCCCTCCTAGGGTTACCAGATGATAAAATCAAAAGTCCGGAGAACAGGCTTGATTTCCATTGAAAAATCCTGAGATTTTTTACAGTTTGAGAATTTTCGCTCAAACGTACTTAACAATTTAAAAAAGTCGTAATATTATCGTTTATACTCTGCTTATACTTTTAAATCTATTCTTAAATTTAATTTATATAATGTGGGGCATTATATGTATCCATAATTAAAGAAAACCTTACTTAAAAATGTATCTTCACATATTAAGTATGATAAAACTGATTAATTTAAGATTAACTTGGATAATAAAGTACTGATTTTAATTGTGCAATTATTACCAATAGAAGATTATTTTTACTTTTTATTAAAGAGATCTTTAATACGTAAGCTGTATTTTTTTGGAAATTCAAAAAATCCTGAGATTTCGTGAGATTTGCATAATCCAGCCGCAATCCTGAGAAGAGTCCAAAAATCCTGAAATCTCAGGACAAATCCTGAGATATGGTAACCCTACCCCCACCCCGTGCAGTTGCTGTCCGCGCCGACCGAATCCGGTACCCCCCATATCTGGGGAGCGTTCTCCTATCCGCAACCCGGGGGACGCGTCCGGTAGCAACACTGCACAGTCGCTTCCCTCTCCAAAGAGAGGGCGGAGACGAGGCGACAACCTAGCACAACGGACTGCCGTTCGGGGTCCCAAGTCACACAAGAAAAAGAATGAAATTGTTCCCTTACATACTTAACCGGAACTCATTTATGCTGCATATGGGATGACCACGTAGCCCAAGAGCCCACGACGGCCAGACCTTCGTTATTGAATCAGGTATGTAATTATTATGACAAATATGATACATAATTTATTTTGTAATTGTTCATGATTGTATAAACTTATTTTTCATTCAGCAACTTACGAAGAAGCCGATATTGGCGACGACCATGCCATCGACTGCAGTAGTGGTGATGAAGAAAATGAAAACCTCGACGACAATGCTTAAATGAATAAAAAAAGTTTAATTATACTTTTACCTCTGATCATCCTTTTTTATATTTTTATGATACTAACATTTTTTACTTTATACAACATGGCTATGAACGTAATAATTGTTTTTATTAGATATCTTAAAAAATCGTAATCGACTAAGCATTCGCGCTCGCAAATACAGCAGGCTTTCTATGTGTCTGGCAAGATGTAAAAACCATGAAAACTGCCCGTCTATTGAGTTAACATCTTTTATAGGTCCCGAAGTAACATATATAAAATTTAGCTGTTATACTATAACGAAAGAATACTTAATAAAAATTTAGGAGTGTCTCGCAGGGGGTAGCAACTGTCATAAGTGTCTGGCAATGGATGACGAGATTTGTAAAGTTATTCCGAAGAACATAATAAAAAAATTGAGCTTTATACTATAACAAATTTTAAGTACTATTTCATACACCTTTAGTTCCTGCTACATGCCCAGGTAACACAAACTCTATAGTCGCTGTTCGTTCTTACCTGTATAGGGGAAATTTACAAAGGAAGTTTCAGCTTTTATAAAATAACGAAGGTCTGGCCGTCGCGTCGTGGGCTCTTCCTCTAACGTGCATTAGTAACACTGTTACACAACAGCTATTCTGTAAAAACTTAAGGACAAACTTCAACGATATTAATTAATATATTTGACAAACTCACTTAAATAAAATAAGTTTGAACGGTATAGATGCACTGATTTATTTATTTATTGACGTTTCCTATCCTTTTCAGGATGTGTCATCACTTTTTACGGCGGAATTCGCGTGTGTATTTTTTTTCTGAATGGCTTCGCACGGCTTATGCATTTAGCCAATGTCAAGTGTTAAAATGTTTATAAATTCTATAGCACTCGTGGTCAAAGTAATAAATCAAGTCAAAGTAAGTGGTAGTCAAGTCAATCCCCCTTTCTCTATGTTTCAGTAAATGTGTGGGGATTTACTGTAACCTCCCCGTGGACTTCTTGAGGGAACGTCGAAAGACACTTTCCGCTATTTTGTTTCACTTGCCAACACTTGTGCATGTTCTCGAACACTTAGTGGTTAATAATCCACCATTATTAGACACTAACATCCGCCACAACACAAATTTTAACAAGAAAAACGAAACTACTACAGTGACGCTTCCCGATACCGCCAAAAAGTCTCGCGTGTGATTTGAAATAATACATCAATATGATTAGGAATTCACATTTCAAATCACATCGTGAAAAGTGAGTTTGTTCTTACAGAATAGCACTGCATGTCCTTGGGTATGTCTACGAGCTATTTTGTAATATTAAGCACAGGACCAGACTATTCGTTGCGGAAGTGAAGTTTAGTAACTATTGGTTAGTTTTTCAGTTTTTCTATTGCCAAAAGTAAAACGCTAGATGATTTTAAATCTAATAGCGTCTACAAAAAAGAGCTCTTCATTTCACGGAAAAAATCATGTAACCTGCCCACATACACTGTGACATTTTGTTATTTTCCGATATCCACGCGAACGAAATCGCGAGCACAGTTAGTTTTGAAATGAAAGTAGGTAGCCATTTCTGAAATACTTATTATTCAAGCAATTTTATCTGTATTCATATTTCCAGTCTCTTCAGGTTCAAACCGCTGAACTGATTTAGGTGAAAGGTGAAAAATGGAATAAATGAAAAAATTATAGAACAGGGTGAAACCCATTTCAAAAGGAAGAAACTTACCTTTTTTATATCCCTCCCACGCATACTCGCATAAAAAACGCTGCCTTTTGGTGGTGTTGTTTCTGTCGGTGAATAAGGTTCCAGGTCTCCACGGGGTAGGGGATTCGGTCAGGGCAGGCAACGGCGCGAGTGATATTTTTTTGTAACGCAAGCGTCTATAGGCTATGGTGGTCGCTTACCATCAGGCAGGCCATATGCTTGTTTGATTTGCACTTGACATAAAAAATATTAACCTTATTTTCAATCGATAAATCTCCCGCCAAAAACGTTGTTTTCTAAATGGAAACTTTTTAACATAGAAATTAAACCACCGAAAATCTGAACAGAAAAAAATTATTAATAATTGTCTTTTTTTTTAATACTTATACTTTTTTTTATCTTTAGGTAAATTAATATTTGGAGTCGGTGCCATGCCAACCCAAGTAGTAAATGGGAACTCAGATCTATCAGACATGCAGACGATCAAACATGTTTGACAAGCACGTGAATTTTGAATGCACATCAAGCAATTTTGATCGTTTAGAACAGAGTTCCCCAAACTTTTTTGTGTCGTAGACCCCTTGCCATGTTTTTCCGTGTTGGGTAGACCCCCTATTTACCTGATATTGATTTTTTTTTGCAGACGTAGACCCCTTGCAGGTTGTCATAGACCCCTAGGGGTCGATATAGATCACTTTGGGAATCACTGGTTTAGAACGAAGCTTGATGCGCTTGACTAGCAAACTACGTGATTGCTGAAGCTTGACAAGCATTTTGCTTGTCAAGCAATACATTACAAGTGCACGCGACAGCAACAAAAATGGTTCATTTATCAATCTTCAACTAATTTTGAAATCATTGGGCTCCGTCACATGATGAATCTTTTGCAAATGCTCATGGATAAATCTATCTCTTTTCGTTGAGGACTTTGATGACGCAGATGGTTAGCTCGTTCGGCCTGTGATCGTGGAAGTTAAGCAACTGTTGCAATGGTCGGTCATTGGATGGGAACCAAACTTATAAACTCGAAGTCCTCTGTGCTTCGGATGCACGTTAAGCCGTTAGCCGTCTGCATCTGCAGTCGTTAGCACCCACCAATCTGCACTGGGGCCGCTAGGTGGGTCACATCGCAATCTCTCGTGCCCTATTCCATCCATAGGGAAGGCCTGTGCCCCAGCAGTGGGGACATTAATAGGCGGATTTAGAATGGGTGATCACGATTATAAATGTGCAGGGTCGTTACAGAGGGAGATGGTAGGGAGATGGATCCGTAGACTGCATCGACAAGAGCATAGCTTTAAAATTTGGAGAGAGGATCGTTACGGTTGTTTCGGTTTAGGATGGGTGACCACGATTATTGTTAATGTATTATATAAAAAGACTAGTGCGAAATACAGAATACTTTTCCTTACTTATTGATATGGAAACAGAGCAACACGGCCGTCGTGGTTGCTCTGCAAATATCCAACAAATAACGATAATTATGCTTTCATGAAAAGGTAGATATTAATTACATATTGTTAACCTTTTAGTGATGAGGCACCATTTGTCTTAATCCATAAGTAAAATTTTTTGGAAAGGCTTCGAGGACCACTTCGGATAGGATACCAAATAAATGTGTTGATTGCCTAGGTACGAAATCAAACAAGAGTGAGTTTTCTCCTAACCAAGAGGTAGTGTGTAGTACTGACAAGTGCCGCAAACAAATAATTCTGATGAATTGCCTTCTATATTAATTAGGGGATATTAGTTGGCTCTGTTTTGTAGATACTAAACAATCTTGCTCAGCTCAGAAGTTAGAGTTCAATATTGTACGTTTTGCGTTGCGTTCCGTTCGTTTCATTCAGTTCGCCTCTGCTGTGTGTGTGTAACCGACTGTACGTACTGTACTACTGTCAGTCGCGGCGCGGGTATCGCAAGATAATGACGTTCGTTTTGCCGAGCGACGAAACATAACCTCTACTTCGCGTAAACTTTCACTGACACGTTATTTTTGTTTATTGGAATATACAGAAGGAAGGTGTGTTTACTAAATCCATTGCTTCTGTTAAAACAGTTTTTTTTCTGTGCAACATCAACGTCCGCTTTGTGTGACAAGTGTAAACAGTTCTAGTTTTGTTTGAATTTTGTTGTGCTCCGTAAACGGTCTTACGCTTTCCGCGTTCTGACCGTGAACTTGGCGGTTGAACTGCCTTCCGTGCTTCTGTGGTAAGTTCACTGTTGCATGAATATGACGAAAACCTTAAAATCTCTTACCTACTTACCGTTCTTTCAGCTAATCACAGTGCCTACGTACATTATTTTATTCCATCACCTGTTACGTTATGCAACGCAACCTGTTGAATTTCTATTCTAGCTGGATTGTTTGTTACGTAGTAATCTGTTATCACTTTTTTTTTTAATTTCTCATATAAATAAGAGTGAGTTGTACCCACTCACTTTTACCTATCAAGATCCTGAGCTTTACATTTACATATCTACCCTCTCAGATTATAGACCTGTTTTTCTGTGATCTGAGCCTACCCTCATTTTCATTTTCAAAGTGCGTTTGTCTTTATCTAAGCAGCTTAGATAATAAGTAAGTAGCTTAGACTAAGCTACTTACTTGCAATTTTATTTAAGATATTGATATGGTTATGAAAATATATTTTGTAAAATGAAATTGCTCATTTTGACCAGTATAATTTGAATTGAAGGTAGATTAAGAAATATAGGGCGCGATTTTCGAATTTCACATGGGTTCCCAACCTAACCAAGCCACTTACCTACTTGCGCCCAAAATAAAAATATGACATGGTGGAAAGTCGGTGGCACACTTAGGCTCAAAGAAATGTTACTAGAAAAAAAAACAACAAAAATGAGCGGAAGGTGCTGGTTTCGGTTTGTTGTACATTCGTCAAGAAAATAGGTACCTACCTACTTTTGTGTAAATTCGCCACGTGACGAATTAATTGTCAATGTATGGAGTACACAAAAATGTTACAAAATTATCTTTGTGTCGAATGTACCTACAAAAGTTGTTGTCAACAACCCACTGGCTGAATCCTGATCCAGAGTAAGGGTCAGGATTCAGCTACCGCCGTCAGTTAACCACCTAGCTAGCTACTGCCTCGCTAGGTTGTGACGAAAAAATGTTTCACATTTTATTCGCTTAGTCATACCGTCTGAAATCGAACTTCGTTACAATAATGTTGAAATAAAATTAGGTTAAAGAGTAACGCAACGGCTTATCGTTTTTAACGGTCATCGTCGATAAAGATATGGCAACACGTGAACGTGCACTAGGTATATTGCTATTTTATTTACCTACTAGGTTCTTAAAACATTTATCCATCTGATCAGGTTGAATTAACGTTATATGTTGTGTTATCAGGAATTCCCGTACACGATTGCAATCCATTTTGTTTTAAGGTACAAGTCCGAACTGAACCGCAGACCACAGGCCGCAACTGCAGACTGCAGGCGACACTACTAGTTTCTATGAATCTCTATGAAATTGATTCCGAACGCGGCGACATGCCGCGGCTGCACAATGCATATAAAGCATGGTCAGCCGCAGGCGCTTAGCCGGTCGCAGTGTCGCCTGCGGTTGTCGCCTGCAGCCCATTGCGGAATTGTACCTTTAATCCAACATCTAGGACCAAACCAGTACGTAGTGGGATAGCGCGTTGACTTGGGGCATGTGCTACGGATGCCAATTTTACTATTTTTAGGGTCCCGTACCCAAAGGGTAAAAATGGAACCCTATTACTGTCACTCTGTCGTCTGTCTGTCTGTCGTCGAACTCTAGATCGTAAACAGATTAAGTTACAGAATTAAAATTTTGCTGTTTTATGTAGAATGCTTGCCCGAAACCGAATATTTAGTTAAAAATATAATATTTTTTTTTGTATGAGGGGTTTCATACATGAATAGGAGTCGATTTTTTTTCTATTTTACCCGAGCATGTTGTGACACATCATTGTCACCCCTCTTTGAGTGGGATATAAATTAATATTTTTTATTATTTTAATAAACGAAGAAATGGGGTGCCGTCGAAGTTGTTATTTTTAGACCAATTTTGTTGCGGGGTCTATCTCAAAATCGAAACTAGATTGGAATTTGATATTTTTTTATATAATTTCCCATATGCTAGGAATGTTTCATTTTGTTATTTTAACAGAAAACGCCGGTTCATAATGTACTATGTAAGTTGTGACGAACACAAACAAACGATTTTTCCTTTCTCTGTTTGTTGTACGGAACCCTTCCTTGGCACTTGGCCGGTTTTTATAAAAATATACCAATGGCAGGCAAGGGAAATTTCACAATAAGTACGGAATATTAAAAATTCCGGGGATGAACTAAGAAGAGGGTAAAGATCCTATACTATTCATATACAGATACCATCCCACACTATGCCAGCAAAAAGGCTGCCTAAAACGGTTCGGCTTTTTTTGGATTATCGATGATTATGGTTAACATAAAAATAAACAACCCGTACACATTATAAATAAATAAATATTTCCAACACGCACACCAATTAGCCTAGCCCCAAGCTCAATATAAGGCTTGTGTTATGGGATACTAGGGTAACGGATAGAATACATATATTGTACATATATATTTATATAGAAATACATATTAAACATCCATGACTGGAGTACAAATGCTCGTATTCATCACACAAGCATCTATCTGCCCCCACCGGGATTTGAACCCGGGACCTCTCGAGTCGGCGACACCATGAAACCCGGCGTACAAACCACTCGGCCAAGGAAGTCGTCAACATTAACTGAGAACATACCGGTATCAGTCTTTTAATTTGCTACATGCTTATCCGTACCAGGGGCCCAATTCTCGCGGCGTAGATATTATATCGGCTTCGAGATAATATCGAAAGTAGGGATATCTATTGAAAATATCTACTGATGGTAAAAAATGCTATTCTCGTGGATTTTCGATATTCCAATGATATTATATCTATCGTAGATATTCTTTCACTGCCGAATGCGTTCCGTTTTTCTCGATTAAGTTAACATCATAGTCTATATAAAATAATAATAAATTAGAGCAGAATTTTACAAGCAAAAAAATGATATTTTATGAATTCCATTCATATTAAATATGAGTATACATTTTGAGTATAAGAAATCTCAACTTTACCTAAATTGTATGCGTATAATTAATAATTTTATAATTTTATAATTTCAATGTTATGTATAATGAAACGTCAATATTATTTAAGATTCTCCCTTTTCAGAGAAGGCAAAGGGAACAATGCCCATAAAGCCTAGTCTTTAGTTATATTAATCTTCTTTTTTTACATACGAATGTCGGTGTGACGCATGCTAATATTTCTTGGAGTGTTTGGCACGAAATTTATGGAGTTGGCTTTTTCTCTAACCTTCTGTGAGGTAGTCAACACTACAATAAAGTTCTCGCGTCCACTTGACCGGAATAGCGTATATTTTAAAGATTCCTCTAATTCTTTAGTTGCGCAGACGGTTGTAACACCAAATCACACCAATTTTATTTCACAATATCCACTATGAACGAATTTGAGAATAATTAAAATAAGATGCCAACCGCACTCGCAGAAATCCCGCCAAAAACTCCGTATCGTCAATAAGAAAATGGTGTCGATTCTGGCATGATTCTCTAAACCTAAACGTAAATTTGACAACAGTGTATCCTTGTCATTCTCCATACAGAATGAAAAGGAGAGACTGATGTTAAATTTACTTTTAAGTTTAGAGAATCGTGTCAGAATCGATACCAATGTCATTCATAACTTTATAGATTTCTAACCAATTTTTTGTTTAAACGTAATTTTTTTATGAAGTCGGCGTCCCTCATTTCAAATGGTCCGGCCCTCTTGCTATCACAACGGCGGCGCATTAGCACAGCAGCAGCAATCACGTCATTTATTAAATCATTGACAAAAACATGAATCAACTCATCCATCGTTAATATAAACTATTATTAATATATATATTTACTAATTATTTATGAAGGCAGTTAACAACATCTTGAGGTAACAATAATTGGCAAAGACACACGACAACACAATAAATAATAGGTAAAAAAAGTGGAAATAACAAGATTGACATGCCAAGATCCATAGATATTTATATATCGAAGGCTCTTTACCTGTCGATGTATGTCTACTGATCATCCATAGATAAATATCTATTGCGACATGGTGAGAATAGGGCAAAAAGGTTTTCCTTCGATAAAAGCCAGATCATTCGATATATATCGAAGGTGATATAATATCTATGCCGCGAGAATTGGGCCCCAGCACTTTCGCATCGCACCAATTCACACCAATAGAATAACCACAATAGTAGATGATATAAGATTCTCTGGATTTGGATTTTCAAATAGAAGCGCTATCTATATTCATAATAATTTGTAGTCTATTTTATATTCCTAATAGCATTGTTAGTCATAGAAGTCGGCTGGTCTGCTACTTTTAACCAAAAATTATCGCTTCAACTCAACGTAGATGAAATATAAATACAGCAGGTTAATTATATCAATTCCAGAAATATTTTGGCTGTATCATTTACGAAAAACAACTTTTTTATCTGTCTGTTTCACAGATAGAAGTGCATCGTTTATAACGGTTCTTATTTGATTATGGTTGCAAATACTGGTTTTGGCCAGTTAACGTAATTTTATGGTGAAAGAATAAAATTGAGTCAGATATTATCCTTGAGGTTGATACATTAGCTAAGCCGTTATTATCTAGCCTTATAAGCATATTACTTGCTTATCTTTGCTTTATCTACCAAACATAAGTTGCCATTATGAAATCTAACAAACCCAACGTAAATCTTAAAAGTTGTTAGGTAACTGTTTAACTTGCGTTGTTATTTATTAATTGGATCGGTCCTGTTTCCATTTCTTGGTACTAAATAGAGCTTATGTTTGTAAAACGAGAATCGGGATGGCAAAAAATGCTATGTCAAGACTAAACAACATCTGGAAGAGGAGAGGAATTGGTGTCAAAACCAAGATTAGACTGATACGAGTCCTGGTTTATCCCTATCTTCCTGTATGGGGTCGAAACGTAGACTATCTTAGCCCAAGATAAGAAGAGAAAGGCAAAGGATTGTTGCATTCGAGATGTGGTGTTGCAGACGAATGCTGAGAATACTTTGGACGGCAAAAGGCACCAATGCATCAATCCTGACCTAGCTTTGCATAAAAACTCGTTTGTCCACCTTATGCCGGTAACGTATTCTCTCATGCTCCGGCCATACAGTGTGCAGGGGCAATGCAAAATTGGAAATGCTTTGTAGATTCGCTCCCATCTAAATTTTATGCATTCGTAAGAGAGGCGCTGGACAAAAACCGGTGGAAGCAGATCGTTCACTCCAGATGCAACCCTGACGCTGACCACGATTCTCAGACATGAGGGACAGACCCCAGAGTGATAGCAAATGACACCGATCGGTCGGCAAGCGCGTCCTTTCTGCGACTGTGGGTGTTGAAAACAACTATCCCGAAGCCAGTCATAAGATGGGTGAACAAATTTCCTTATCTCGAGATTCTTCGTGATTCTGAAGGCATTGGTCCTGGCTGCTTCTATCTACGCACTGAGGCCCACGTGGTATCGCCAGGTAGAAGACCTGTTCTATCCATAAGAATACTGCCTTTGCCCAGCAGTGGAGACATTATTAGTCTTATGATGAGGAAATAGTATCTAATCATTCCAACCTTAACACAAACTACAAATTGATTGGTCTTTGAACAGAAAGAAAAAAATCTTGCAAAGACAAAACAACAAGATGATTAAAACAAAATGCAGACACAAATTTTATAATAATCAAGGAAGACAATGAAAGAAAACAATGAGTAATGATCAATCAATTGTGTTAATAAAAGCCAAAACCGAGTGGAGTTAACATATCATAATAAAATTATATCTATCCTACTAACCATATTATATCTGTCCGTACGTAACACGTGTTTGATTTAACACGCAGAAATGATTGCATTCGTAAATCTTGCTCTAGTAGCACTGAATAAGGTCATCGCGTGAAAACACGCATGAATACAAAGGTAATACCTACTTAGTATGCTACATTATCATCGTCTTATCTTAACCGTGTGAGACATAAATCCTACTACATAGTACTATTTTGCAAATTTTTTTGGTGTTTCTTTGTTTGTTACTCAATCATGCAAAAAAGCTGAAAAGAATAAATTAGGGTGAAAATCTGGTATTATGTTATCTAGAATTTATTACCTCGATACTTTTTGCCACAGAAAAATGTTGGGATGCCGCTCGGATTTTCATTAAGGAAACTACAGAACTTATCTGTTCACGGGTAGACTTTTGGGGAATTTTATTCCCTTTGGGGATTTCTTACTATAGATCACGAGGGCTGTCTATTATGGATATAATATAACTCTTATAGCTATAAACTTGTGTTTGGCGTCGATTGTATTCGAATCGTAGTCCGGAAACAATTAAGCGACAGGCAGCCTTTCGCATGAATAACATTTCCAAAAATAACGTCCTTATAATACTATTTTCTCATAGATTAAATCATATAATTATTATTGTATCTAGGAGACAATTCTGAATAAGGAATAAGTGGGTTCTCTGCATGAATCGAAGCACAAATCTAAGAGAATAATCATCTCCATTTTAAGTTATATTCAAAGCCCCAACCTTACATTACAGTTTAATAACATTCAGATTTGGTGGTGTTATGTTTATTTATGTCGCTAGCTTCAAAGTCTCCAGAACTTAAGTATTTCCAATACCTATTTACAATTTTGGTTAAAATTCACATTACACTTGAGAAAAGAATAGTAATAAATATTTACAACACATACCAATTAGCCTAGCCCAAAAATAAGCACTGTAAGGCTTGTATTATGAGATACTAGGGTAACGGATAGAATACATATATTGTACATATATATTTATATAGAAATACATATTAAACATCCATGACTGGAGTACAAATGCTCGTATTCATCACACTAACATCTGCCCCCACCGGGATTTGAACCCGGGACCTCTTGAGTCGGCGACACCATGAAACCCGGCGTACAAACCACTCGGCCACGGTGGTCGTCATAACTAATTACCTAGTTCTTCCGTTTTAGTGGTCTAGTTTTTGGCAAGTGGTTTTTGTTTGCATGTTACAAAAGTAACGTTCTGGGAACGCAGTTGGGGTAATGTGTTGAATCATGTATAAAAGAAAATACATATCTGTTAGTATCTGTAATAGAAAAATATAAAAGAATTATTTAATCATCAATGGATCAGCCGAGCCCTATTTATGACGTTTGCGTCACAGTTGCGACTAGTGTTGCTAGGTCCGATTCGTTTTAAATCGGTAGGTACAAGAGGTCAAAAAATCGGGATTAAGGTTTACATATCGGGACAGTTAACAAAAAACAAGGGGTTTTTAAGTCTGGGTTTAATTTATTGCGTTTTGAACTAGTGCAAGTATAGTATTGGTGTAGATTCCGACATGATTAACTAAACATAAACTTGAATTTGACAACTGCGTATCCTTGTCATTCTCTATACAGAATGAAAGGGAGAGTCTGATCTTAAATTTAATTTTAAGTTTAGTGAATCTTGCCAGAATCGACACTATTAACTATCTAAATTTCATTTTTAAATTAATCGGGGCATTTAGCGCCCCGATCAGGTACAAATCGGGACGCGTCCCCAGACCCCTGAAAATCGCGACGTTCTGCGCAAATCGGATCACCTGGCAACACTAGTTGCGACCTATATACGATGATGTAAAAGCATATTTTCGGAAAGTCAACAGTAGCGAGTACGGTTGCGTGTAGGAGTTTATGTCGCTACACATATCTACAGTTGTTTTGATCAAAAGTTCGATACTGCCATCATATTGGCTGTATTACGTATAACTACTCGTTGGGAGAATGGATAGTGATAGTTTTGTTACCCTAATAGTTTATTTAGACTTGATAACTGATACAAAACTAACCATGTTAATATTAGATTAAATTCTAGTCATATTATATGTGTGAATAATATGGCGATTACGAAAATATAAAATCGGAAAAGAAATCTCATATTATTATACTAAATCGGGAAAGAAATCTAATAATACTACTGTGCGACCCGCAAAAGAATACGATCCCAGTCTGATAGGTCGTGACAGTTCCTTATGTGCACACATAGTCAGATACCTATAATTTATAGGTATCTGACTTTATTGGCTAGACCCACTTTCTAGTAAAAAAGTTGCTCAAAATAAACTACATTTTTCTCTCCATAAGAAACTGACACTCCAAGGACACCTGTTAGGATTAGCACATGCAAAAAAAGTTTTTTTACTAAGTGTAAAATATAAAAAAATAATATTAGAATTAGAAATTATTTATTGACCATAAAAAAAAAATACAAATAAAAAGCATAAATAACAAACAGAATAAGGTCAACTAGGTCCCTGTCTCAGCACAATGCCACAACGACACCAAGGCCGCTGCGGCGCTGATATTCTGGCAGGGCCTAAGATTGACGTGAATAAAAGATTAATAAACGACACAATCACGCTTAACAATACCACAAACAAAAAAAAACAGTAAGTAAAAAAGAAAAAAAACATATGCAGAGGCTGAGTATTTTTTTTCTTTTCCTTTGCCTTAACGCTAATAACAATAAAATAATTAAAAAATAAAATTTGATAGTCTCAAGTCTGTGGAAAGGTGGAAAGATGATGATGATGATGATGATGTGCATGACTCACTTTATTATTTTAATAAAATAGAAACTCAGTTGTTGGTACAATATTGCTATGAGTAAGTTTGTTTAGTTATATTTTTAGTTATATCATGAAAATGAACGTATTCTTTCTGGAGCATTTTTTTACGAATACGGAATTCAAATTTATTAAGAAAGTTTTCGTTTAAGATTAATACTTATGAGTTCATGATAAAGTTTTCTGTATATTTTTACTTATTACCACACTTTTATGTTTGAAAATTACCAACAAAGATTTCAACACTCCCTCCCGATATACGGGAAAATCCTCTAATTTCCCGTTCGGTTTACCTATATATCATGTTTGTTTGAAGTATGAACGCAGTAATCAGAGCGCAGATGTAGAAATTGTTTTTAAAGAAATATTTAGTGAAATCAGACTTACATTATAAAACATTTATTATTCAAAGATTGTTTGTTGAAAAAAAAAACAACGGTCCTAAGGTTTTTTTTTCAACTTGGTAAAAAGAACAGTTTTTTTAATTTTACATCTATAAAAAAAATCTTTCCATTTTTTTCGTCGAGCCATGCGTGCATGCATGGTATGTATTGTTTCTAAAATATCTTGATGTTTGTTTCACTGCATAATTAATGAAACAAAAGACAGGTAGGATATGTTTTTTTGCAAAGAGGGATAGTTTTCAGTCCGGTGAGTGAGTACCTAACAGCGTTGGGAATTTCATCCGAATTTTCCGAGAGAAATGTAATTCCACACGGAGTTGCGGGCGAAACAAACCCACTCTGAAATGAATTGCGAGACCACGAGAAATGTGATTCTCCCAAAATATATAAGTATATATATATATATGTGTGTATTTGTTACACATACATAATAATTTTCATACTTTGTTCATCAAATTGAAAGGTGTAAAAATAGTAGTTGCAACTTTAATGCCTAAAATAGAATTATAATAAATTGAGTAACGAGAACAAACAACTGCGTAACTTACGCTTAGGCGTAAGGATGTACTTCAAGCTATTTTTGGTTTTGTATTTTGTCGCTAAATAATATAAGTAGGGGAGAGGACGGCACATTAGCACATTTTTCATATTTGGACTCATAAAAAATCAAATGTAGAGAGAAATTGAGAAAACATAGTTTTCTTAGCTTACATACTACTTTGTTAATATAAAAATGATCAAATGTTTGAATTTGCTGAAAACTTTAAAGAGAAATAATGTGTTTTTTTAAAACACACAAATCTGCGTCCCCATGGGGGCACATTTGAATCGACATGGGGCAGTTTTGAATAATGGGTTAAATAAAAACCAGAAAAAAGAGGGGATAGAGTAATAATTTGTCTTTATTATAATGATATTTATTGTTATTAAAATATAAGATAAACCTATACGTAACTTCTAAAGTTACATCTTGCATTACAGGCTGACTTCATCCTTGTTAACAAAAGTAACCATATTGCACAAGAGTTTTAGTTTATTGTTATTATGATTATAATTAAACATAAAATAAACTTGTAAACCAGAAACCACAAAAAAAGTCGTTCTAAAAATAGTTCACTTCTTGGAGCTATGTTTTCTTGATATTTTTTAACTTGACAGAAGAGTGTACTCGGAGTCAGTCCATATGCATCTACAGCTCTTCTAAGTTTCATAGTTCCGTTGATGAGGCATAAAACAGCATTTTGGCCATAATCTTCATTAATTGTACTTTCCCGCTTATTTTTGTATGTTCTAATCAATCTATAAATAATGAATTACAGTTAGTGATGCATTTAATTTAGACTTGCAACGAATAGTATATTCGGCAGTATACCGAATATTCGGCGAGGCACCTGACCGAATAGCCGAATCTTAGGCAAAAGTATTCGGCTGGATTTTACCGTCAAAAACTTGTACAAACGTGATTGTTTCGCGCTTCTTTGTTTGCAGTGCGATTCAGTCAAACGCAGTTTCAACAGAAATGGATCTTTTCTTAAATATTAGTAATATATCACGTCATGACAACCCGTATACATGGTGGCAGCAAGGAAATTTGAATTTCCGTGTTTGATTAAGATTGCAGCAAAATATTTGTCGGCGCCAGGAAGTAGTGTTTATTCAGAGCGCCTTTTCTCTGAAGCTGGGATGGTCTACGAGAAAAAAAGAAGTTCTACTACTCCCTAAAAATGCAGAAAATTAAGTCTTTCTGCACCATGACCTTCCCCTTCTAAATTTTTATTATGAAAATAATTCAAATGCATAGAAAAATTCTTAACTTGTTTAATACAGAAAATGATTAAATTATGTCCCTGTTTTATGTACCAATGACTACTTAATAAATGATTATAAAAGAAATGAGAACCTTACCCTTTTAATTTTGATTACCACAATAATTCAAATACATAGAATCCTCCATTTTTCCAATTCAGAAGATGATTATGTACCTGTGTTATGTACCAATGACTACTTTAATGATATATAATTATAACAGAAATGAAAATATGAATATATACGTAATCAATCGATATTAATTTTTCATTTTACCAATTATTTCTCTATGACAAAATATATTATTTAAGTATTCGGTATTCGGCCGAATATAATAAAAGCAGCCGAATAGGCCGAATACCGAATAGTAACCGAATATTCGTTGCAAGTCTAATTTAATTACAAATAAGTACCATTACATTTAGAATACATGTCTTAGTAAACATTTGAAGTTTGCATTTGAAAGTCCCGTTCAAATCTGCCCCGTTTGTTTTGATCAAATCTGCCCCATGGTAACTTGGAAGATAAAATATTACAAAAAAATAATGTGAAATAACTGGCAAGCAAAAAGTACAAGGTAGATTGAAAACTAATAATTACTGCACAATTTTGTGAAAGAATTAGTAGTTGGAAACCTTTACTCACGTGATAGTAAATCCCATACAACATTTCTTTTAATTTTTTAATTCACCTGTATAAATGCGACGACAGGTTATAAATCTTTTTGAAAACAAAACGCGTGCGCTTTGTTACTTGACGTTTGTCACAACCAGTGCTGCCAATATTAAAATGTAGTTACGGCATAAATTAACATAAAGTTACGTTCAGAAATCAACATGTTCAAATCTGCCCCTGTGCTAAGGTGCCTCCTTCTCCCCTACTTAAATATTACTATGTACTTAGTACTTTAATTTTTTTTTCGATCAATTTCATGTTCCTTACAATTCGAATCACGTAAATACTATTAAATCCGGCTTAAGTTCACTACTATGTTCCACCGTTGAGTGCAAATTACAATATAGATGACTCGGGCGACCTATATCACCCAGATAGCGGATTAAGATCCTTAGCAGTTTCCTTCGGTTTTATTGTGTTAGGAAAAACTTATATTTCGTAGGTATGGCAGGTATTATATCAGATAGATTAATGTGTGACGTAAATTAGGGTTAGTGTGATCTACTGCTGATCATCAAGTTCTTGGGTGTAAGATGAGAAGGACATATTTCGTCGATCACAATTAATATTTGGACCAGAGCCAGTTAATAATGATGATGATATATGATGATAATTTATCAAAGCAGATTACACCAGTAGACAATGAACGTAATTAAGAGTTAAATTAAAAATAATAAGTACAGAAAAACACGAGAATGAACAACCTGAAATCGGTAGTACTTACTAAGCAGCAACATAATAGGATATTAAGCAACAAGTGTTGACTGTATAATTTCTTATTCGTTGACTATACATATAGGTAAATAAAAATGTGTGCGTGTACTAGTGTACACACGTAAGAAGTGAAACTTCTTTATGGCCTTATTTTTTTCGAAAAATGATCTACATGCAACTTTCCAGAAATATATATATAGGCGTGCGCTAAGATTTTTCAAAAACTCACCCACTAAAGGGGTATAACTACAACTTACCTTACCTTACCTTACTTTAAAAAATAAAAAAAAATACCTTACCTTACCTTACCTTACCTTACCTTACCTTACCTTACCTTACCTTACCTTACCTTACCTTACCTTACCTTACCTTACCTTACCTTACCTTACCTTACCTTACCTTACCTTACCTTACCTTGTGTGAAACACGAATATTTGCTGTCGATACTTTTTTTTTTTAAAGTTGACAGAAGAAGCAATTGTTCGGATGAGGTAAATAGTGCTCTTTTAAAAAAAAGATGGCGCGTAACCAAAAAACGTGACGCGTAACCGAATAAAAATGTGACGGTAAATTTTTTTCCAACGCCGATAAAGAAGTTTCACTTCAATAAAGCTTGAGCCATTCTTGTGAACAGCGAACACCTTGAATGAAAACCAATAATGCAAATATAATTCATATACCAATACGCTGTGGTGAAGTGTTTTATGTAATGATAACACTTCCCCGATACGATTAGCTATATTAATAGTAAGTAGTATATAGGAGGCACGATAACTTAATTTCCGTCCTATTCGGAAAATAAAAAATGTTTTTTTAGCTCAGATTACAGAAGTTTTTTACTTAATTAAATGTTGATTTCACTCTGAACTCTCGTTGTCATTTCTCTCGAGAATCACCACCCTACCACCCTATCACCACAACGCTTTACAAATATGTATAAGTTTATTTAAAATCAATTTATTTTCTGAATACACACTCATCCTAATTGACATTTTTTATTTTCATCAGTCGATGAATAATTAAACGATGACCCACAAGTCAGATCTAGCTACTCAATAAAATTTTATCATCTTTCCTGAATGAGTTACTATCTCATTTAATGTATTGGTAAATTAATGTATTCGTATCATATCTCAATTACGGAATCACTGAATGCTGCCGTGTTTTCGTTATGCGATTGAGTTGAGATATTACATATATGAATTTCTAGCGATCAATCCCGGCTTTGCTCGATTGATGAAATATAACCCATGATACTCAGAAATAAAGTTTTTTTCGAAATGAAAGAATTTTCATCTTATAAAAAAACTCATTTCATTCTTACAACTTACATACCTGAACAGTGAGTGAGTATTATAATTATGATTAATATATATAATGAGACAAAGTAGACAGGGCAAAATAGAAACCATTTGTAAATAATTGAACTTAGATGTGATGTGATCAAAAAGAAGTTAACGATGAATGGCCTTTAAAAATTGATCGATGGCTATCGCTAATTGGAGTGATCAATGTCGCTATTATTTTCACATCGAGGGTCCTGGGGATTTCGGTAACGACATACTTTTATGTAAATGTCTCTTTTTCCCGGTCCTTATATATGCTGATGAGTTTTCCGACGCCGTCCTGAAAAGGCAGGAAAATAAATTTGGAAGATTAAAAAGACCCTGTGGCGTTCCATTTTTTCTTACTGTTAAAATGTAATACGATTTCGGAACTTGGAAGTATAAAACGGCTTATTTCCTATCTATTTAATTTAAAATATTTTTAACTTTTCAGTTTGTACTTACTTTTTTATTGACAACAAGCTTTGTGTAAAAAAGTATTGATGTTTAAGTTTATTTCTCTTTTGATTTAAAGTACTTCTAGTAGCATTGTACCTACTATATTAAGGCTTATCGCCATCATCACCGCTATTAGTACCAGTACCACACGAGTCGCTGTTATTTTGTAAAATACTTATTACACAATTTATAGTTATTATACCTCTTCCTGCTTATAGTTTTTCATAACCGTAACAGGTGACTTGTTTTCTGTTACATTCGTTTTGTTACAAGCCAAACTCGGAGGTAAATATAGAAATAAGACTATTGTTTCTGTGACCGTGACGGTTAACGAATGACACCACTTTTTTTTTTTAATACGCAGGTAAAAAATCTATTTACAGACGACGGCGCCTTTAAGAGGCACACCGCCGAACGGACCTCACACCTGGCTCCCGCAAGTCTTACGAACCCCCCAGTGGCTGCCCACCGAGGACCCCGCAACTCTTACGGGCGCTTTACGGTATAATATCCGCTAAAAAAGTCCTGCGAATACCCTCTAAGCTGCTTAGCGCGAAGCCGCGGGATCCCCGTTTAGGGATTCTCCGCGTCTAACGAATGACACCACTGGAAAATACTTTCGATACTGTCCTGGCGATTGTATTGTCATTGAACGATTGCCTTAATTATGATTATGATAACTGTTTTCGACTCTTTTATCAAATAACATCGTGATTAATCAAATAGGTATAAACTAGTTTAAAGGCTTCACATAAAAAAGGGGTGCTAATTGGTACGTGCCCTTTCAGAATATGTATCATAATAAAACTTTCGAAGCGCGAGTCTGGACTCGTTCTATTAAGGTTCCGAAAAATAATTTGTTGTTTTCGTCCCAAATCACAACTTACAAAGTAAGTAAGTAGATTAAGAATTATAAAAAATACAGCATATGGGACTTCATACACCCAAATTTTACATTTATAACTACCTAGTTTCGTTTTAAGTTAGACCCCGTAACAAAAATTTACTAAAAACGACATCTTGCCCCTTATTTATTTGTTATTGAAAATAACAAAATAATAAATAACTATTGTGATTTATTAATAGTATTACAATATAAAGAAATAAAATAACAACAACTTAAAAACTACCTAATGTATAAAATTTTAATACAAATTACCTTAACCTACTTATAGATAATATCTAATTTACAAAATGAAAGATTAGTCCGCAGCGCCGCCGTCAGGAATGGTGCCCAATAGGCTGGCAGCATTGCCACGTTGAATGGCAAGGCTGATCCATTGACCAAGATAGCTGCCAGTTATCAAATTATTAAAATAAATATTATATTTACATCCTACTCTCAACGAGCTCTAGAAAACGATGAGTCACATACTGGGGTAAAAAAGAAAAAAACATCGTCTCCTTTTCATTTATAAAAAATAATTGAATTGAATTTTAACTTCATTTCGGCTTTGGTCAAGCATTTTACATAAAATACCAAAATATCAGGATCTGCAACTCATTCCGTCTACGATCTAAATATACTTGACACACGGACAGAGACACTAGGGTTTCTTTTTTACACGGAACCCTAAAAAGGTGTTTACTTTCGTTTTAATATCTTAGTTGACATTTACGTGTATCATATGCGAAGATATGCTATCCAATTATTGTTGTAATAACAGAAGTGTAATATAGATCGTTGACCTAAATAGCGGGTATCTTTGAGGCGTTGAGTGTTGGGTCTTTAGGCACATGAATGAATAATGTGCTTAAGGCATTACGTGTGTTTAACCTTCAGGTCGAAGTCTTCGGCAGGCGTCAATAGCCCAACTGACCTTTAAATAAATAGAAGCAGCAGCAAAGTAAATTGAAACCAACATACGATCGTCACGATTATAGGAAGGAAAAGTATCTGAAAATTTTATGTATTTTTTAGGGTTTTTTAGTAATATTTTATCATCCAATATCATAATAAAGCAAACCAAAACAAGGTTATCGGTTTATCGCGAGTTCGTAGTACACAATTTACACAAACTATGTAGGTACGTCGCTTGAGAATCATATCATTTCATGTGTGATTTTTATTGTCTTTTTACTTCCTGTATGTATGTAATTATGATAACATATCGGTTTGTGATTGTGAGTTGACAATTAACAATTTAGTTATAAGTACTTATTATTATTTCTTTATTCTTTTTATTTCTTTTATTTTATCAACGCGTTGTTTAGAACAGAAATATATGTCTGCATTACAAAAAGTTGTTTCTTGAGCAAATTATTTTTTTATTTCACATTTTTAGGAGAGTTTCTTACATTAACGCCTACAGTGATCGAAAAATCTAAGTATTTTTAAATCATGAGTTTAATTTTTTAAACAGTTTTTCCTTTTTCGTTTTCTCCTTCACATAAAACTTTATTTATACGGTTATCTGCGTACATATTCTAGACTCTTAACAGAAGTTACGTCCTTATGTCAACTTAGGTTGTGAAGGTCGAACAAACGCGTAAAAATTGTAATATGTTTTGCTTCGGACCGAATGGGTGAAACACTAGAGACTAAGATGAGGTCACTCTCGTCATTTGAATAAAGTGACCTCCGTATGATACAAAAAAATAAAATAAAGAAAACTAGAATCGCTCGAAAGGAAGTTGGAGGTAATTTCGAGCCCACATTTGTTTTTCAAATAACCTTTTTAGATAACGGTACGATTTTGTATACTATGTATGCCTACTTTAATATTACGTTTATAGATATTTTATCTCTTAAAAAACTGCCATTGCAGCAAGAGTAGACACTTATTTAGTAAAGGTTGAAAAATCAATCATCTTTTTAAACTAAAATAGACCGAAGCTATCGTACCTATAAGTATGTCCTAAGGTTTCTTAAAGACCAGTAACGCATTTCTGATTTTATTGAGTGTGTACCTTTGATTATTTAAGATTTGTGCTAGATATAGTGGGCGTGCCACGTGCAATCAGATTACCCCCTGAAAAAGAAATTTGGCACACATATAGCTATTAAGACGTAGGCGTGCGGTAAGTAAGGATTTTCTAAAACTAAAGGGGTAAAACGGGGGTTCAAAGTTTGTCTGCGAAACTAATATTTCCACGTAGGCGAAGTCGCAGACACCCATAACTATGTTAATATATGCAATTGAAATATATGTTTCACTGAGCAAACAAAGATTTGTTATGCTACCGTTCAAAATTTCCAGAATTTGACTGTAGGTAAGTACGTTAATTTTGTGAAGATGGTTCAATATACTTAACGTGAATTAATCACTGTCATAGTAAATTTTACAACCTGCCATGTGTGATTTATGTTTGTTGTGTTGTATGATAAAGATAATATATATGGTACTTGTCGGAAGTACTTCGCAATTGACATTGATTATTAAGATGCTGCTCTCTCTCTCTGATACTTTTATTGATAAAACAGTATGTATTGTTTAAGATGGGATGATGACATTCGTAGGCTGGCTGGAGTGGGCTGGATGAGAGTGGCAGAAAATCGGGAGCAGTGGCATGCATTAGGGGAGATCTATGTCCAGCAATGGACGAGCATGGGTGCATGATGATGATGATGATTGTGCATGGAACACCCCATGGTATTGTAACACTATCATTGTCAGTGGTTTTTTTTACCTTAACAGTTTAGAAACCTCCTATATTAAGGCATGTTTTATTTACGCTAGCTTTTTTATGTTCTCCACAATAAACAAGGTCCACGCGTATCTTTAATTAAAAACAAATTAACAAAATATGTTCATTTTTCATCATCAGCCTATTAATGTCCCCACTGCTGGGGCACAGGCCTTCCCTATGGATGGAATAGGGAGATTGGGCCATGACCCACCACGCGGGCCCAGTGCGGATTGGTGGGTGCTAACGACTGCAGATGCAGCCGGGACCAACGGCTTAACGTGTATTCCGAAGCACGGAGGAGCTCGAGATAGTAATTTTTGGTCACCCATCCAATGACCGACCCCTGCGAAAGTTGCTTAAGTACAATGATCACAGCCGAACGCGCTAACCACTTGCGCCATCGAGCTCCTCAACAAAATATGTTACAAAGCTGTATTTCAAAGAAGCAAAAAGGTTTAACAACAAGCAAACTGCAATATTTTCAAGGCAAGAGAAAGTGAGACGGACTCTTGCTGACCTAGAACTACAATGTTGGGGTACCCATCAAATGAGGTCTTGCGTGTTATGTAGCATAAAGGTCGTACCCGGCTTTATTTCTCTTTTTCTCTCTCTCTCGTTTTTTCAAGGAAACGACACGATGTAGCATAAAGTTCGTACACGCCTTGATTTCTCTCGTTTTGTTTTTCTACCATCCACCGGAATACCCGGTGCCACTTACAAACGACGATGCCGTACCTGTAAAAAATTCACAACAGGACCTCCTATTATAATATATTCCGGCTGTTTCAATTTTTATTCATTGCAGCCCTATGCCTGCCCAAGTTTCCATCCAGGAAGGTGTTTGAAATTCAATGCACGATATACATTTTTGTGTGATTTGATTTCTTAATTTATTTGTTACATTAATACTAAGGACGAAAAGGAAACGTTGTAGGAGAATACTAATATCGTTGGAGAATACATATAAAGGTGGAAATATTAAAGACGACAGTGATATTTAATGAATTAATAAGAATCGGATACAGAATTTTAAAATAATTCTTACCTGGAAGCTGTGAAAAAATCAAACTTCTAAGTAAACGTGAAAAGAAGATATGGCTGTTTGTCAAGACCTTTTATCTGGGGAACGCGTTGAGGTATCCAGTTAAAACAATATTAACCTTTCTCCTACCCTCAAAAATTGCCTGATCCAGTCGACATGAAGCATATTTTTTATTGAAATAAGAATACATTGCACTTCGCATTATGGTGGCAGGTTGCCTTTTGGTTTTTATTCCTCCTATAAATTTATAAAATTAGCCAAGAAGAAGGGATCGGTACTCTAGTAACGTAAGTGATTAAACTACGTATCTACTTATTATGTAAATCCGTCGTGTCACCGTCCGGAAATTTGTATGTATGGCTTCCATTATTCTTACATTTTATATCGTGGTCTCGGTTTAAACAAACTGATATGTGCATTTTTCAATACGAACGCCAAATACCATACAAAACATTAGAGAGCGCCGAAGATGAGTTGAATGTTTGTTTTTAAATTAAACTAAAAAAGGAGTAGAGTCGGAGGTAAAAGTTCATATGGGGAATCAATTACTTTACGTAGAAAAAAAGTTATACATCAATGTCACTGCAATACAAACACCTCCACGACGACACAACATTTACCACTGTTTAGGCTTAAATTGTTTACCGGAAAACAATGGTGATTTTCCTAGTCCATCGGAATCAGTGCGCGCTAGAAAATTTGCAGTTTGCATCCTACTAATATTATAAATGTGAAAGTTTGTATGTTTGTTACTCAATCACTCAAAAACTACTGAATGGATTTGGATGAAATTCGGTACGCACATAGTTACGAGATGCATTGAGATATAGAATACTTTTTATCCCGGAAAATGTTAGGTTCCTGTAGGTTTCCTAAAAACCCAAAGTTAACGCAGACGAATTCGCGAGCGACCGCTAGTATTTAATATTTTTTCACAGTCCATCGAATGCTTATTAAAATCGGTCTCAATTTTCATTCGCCATAGTCGTACCGCAAGCAACAAAGTTATATTAAAACCGTGGAGGATCTATTCTTGAAGGTATAAAAGGTAGCTGAATGTGAGACAATACGTACATACTTACCTGAACAATTCGTATATTTACCAAGGTTTCGTTTTGTCGTTCCTGTTTAAGCTTCGCTACCTTCTCTTTTCTTTTAGTTCTTGGTATTTCATGTAGTGGCTTTGTTTCAAATTACCGCCACCTTTCTTAATAGAGTTTTTCTGATGTATAGAAAGAAACTCGTTTTTGTACTTCATTTTATGCATTTTGAAATCGTTTAAAGCAGTCTTACTTACCAGAAACAAATAGGTTAGTTTTGATCTTGTGACCACGTACAGCGGAGCGAGCGTAGGTAGTAGGTAGGTAGGATTTGACTTCATGTGGATTATCTATATGATCGTATTGAGTTAGACCTTTGACCTAAAATCGTTAAGTTAGAGGCCAAAACACACAATTGACTTGGATTTTGGCTAATTCTTGTAAGACTTCTTATCAGGCAGACAGGGTTGACTTAGATAAACCTAGAAGCGCTGAAACTTCAAAGTTTTTCTATATTTTTGTAATATATTTCTTCTGTCTGTATTCTTCTTTTCTATTCTGTGATTATATAGCGGAACTCCTAAGCGGTTGGACCGATGTGGACGTTGCAATTTTACTGTGGTGGTCCCTGGATCTTTTTGATTCACAAAAAGACGATTGCCATGGAGCATAACTTGAGCAAGGCTCGACTGATTCGGCTGATTGCAAATGGTGAAGATAAGGTTTGCGTGACAAAAAAAGGAAAAAGAAAAAAAAATCTAACAATAGATCAAGGGACAAGTACCAGGGTTCGGAATTCACGGTCTGAGCACATGTCGGATTGAGAGCGAAATAGCTCGAGGTGATAGAAGTTACACCGTCCGTAACTTTTATGTGAAATAATACTGAAAGGATCGATTACTCGATCCATTTCCAAACAGATTCCGATGTACATACAGGGTAATTTAGGATACCCGCAGGCGCGAGGAATCTAAAAAAAAATGTTGGCGTCACTAATTGGACCACCCTGTATGTGCCTTAACCTAAACGAATCCGAGTTAATAATGTGTCACTCACCTAATGTATCGGGGTATTAAGGTATCAGCAAGTGGTTGCGATAATGTCACATATTACGTCAAGGGCTAATGGTATGTTATTTTTTGTAATGTCGTGTATGAAATCTTATCATCCGTGATTGACTCCGCTAATCTCATATCATGTTATCTTTTGTTGCGACATGTGGCGTTTTTTACACACTTCCAGGAGTGAAAAACTATTGCGTTGTTCTATAGTCTAATGAAACACTGTTAAAAAGATCCCACCAAGAACATTTACATGTAAAATGTTGCCAAGGCAAGACCATAATATAAATATGGGGCTTGGCCATTTCGCTACATTCACATGGGCGTAAGGTAAAAGTTTATCCATTGTGCATTACTTGTCAGTTAATAATTAGGGTTGCAACGATATATCGGAATATCGATAATATCGAGACCAAAATATCGATATTTATATCGATATTTGAAATTCACTGATATCGATAATATCGATATCGGAAATTCCAAAATATCGATATTTCGTGGACTAAATTTAAACACAATAATATCAATTGATTTACCTGCTATGACTATCTAAATTGAATAATATCGAAATATCTATTGCTTTGAAATCGCAAGAGCTTATAGATGTATTAAAAAATCTAGAACCCCAAGAAATATACTAAACTACAACAGTGTATCCTTGTCATTCTCTATACAGAATGAAAAGGAGAGACTGATGTTAAATTTAGTTTTAAGTTTAGATAATCATGCCAGAATCGACACCAACGTATATAGGTATAATCGTATACCTAATGGTAACTCATGCATTTAAATAAAATACTTGCCTCTCTTTCTAGATAATTGTCAACTACTGATTAATTAAAATTTAATATCATTGTAATATAACACAAAATAAAATTAAGAATCTTATCTTATACAAATCGTAATTTTTTTAAGCTCGCCAAGCCAAGAAAGTAAGATAGGTATAGTAATTTTGGAAGCTTTGGGCTTACCCTATTCTGAAGCCATGGGCACGCCCCTGATGTGTAGGTTTTACTAATACATAACAATTGTTTTTCATATGATTATCTATTCTGATTTTGGCTGCGTGCAAACATTTTAAACAAAAAAAATATCTTTGATTCGAAATTGCTTTTGATTTGATACTTCTTACAGCGCTATAAAAATATAGAAAATGTTGGAATGGCTGATATATCGGATCGGATATCGATATTTACCTGCCCACATTATAAATATCGATATTTCGGAAACCTTTGCTCCCTTAATTATAGGTTTTTGCTTTGCAAACTTAATACAAAGCAAAAAAAAAAGAAAAAATATCGATATATCGATAATATCGAGTTAAAATGGTCGATATATCGGATATCGATATTTTCCTGACTTCGATATAAATATCGATATTTCAGAAGACTGCATCCCTATTAATAATAGTCTTTGCAGTTACGAAACGGCTAAGCCTCATATTTTGATTAAGGGCGTGTAGATTTAGAAGCTGGCTCTATATGAGATCTGATAACTTTTTGACAGTGAGAGTCATACGGTCTCGTCTTGGGAACATTTTACATGCAAATGATTTTGGTGGGATTTAATATTTCTTTGAATAATTGTCAGTCACCGTACCTAAAAAAACTACACGTGATAGAAACATTGGACATATTGTGTTTAAGCAATGCGCGTGATTAAATAATCAGGAAAAAATTAAGTAGGTACTCAATTATTTTTTAAATTCATAACGCAGTGATTTAGAGACCGTGGGTGTATGTTGACTTTTAGTTCACGCTACACCCACGGCGGGCGCCAGCCGTCCAGTTACAATAAATTAAAATGTTGTTGTAACAAGATTATTATTGCTGTCCATAAACATGATTCATACGTGATCGGATTATATTGACGGAGTTTGGATCGTAATGGAACCTCACGCTACGTTTAGTAGGAGATCAAACGTGGGCGTGCGTGCGGTGATGTACACGACTAGGGTTGCCATATCATAAAATTACAAGTCCGCAGAAAAATCCTGAAACTGTGATTTTGCGACAACGCTGTAGCTCACGCGTACAGTACGCGCTATAGTGGCATTGGTACAAGTAGACAGACATCCAAGCTACCACTCCGCGCACTAGTCCTCGCTGGGCAATTTGATCTATAGTACAGATATTTCACCAAAAAAAACCTCTGGTTTCCCAAAGTTGGCCTGAGAATCCGCAATCCTGAGAAGAATCTAAAAACTCTGATATCTAAGGACAAACCCTGAGACATGATAACCCTATGCACGACCCGACAGTTTCCTAAAACAAACATTTAGCATCTAACGAGATTTTTGATTGCGTCGTTAGCTGCTGTACTTATGTAGGCGTGAAGACCCACTGAACCATAGGCAGACGCAGAAAACATTCACTAGAGGTTGTTTTGTTTGCAGCAAACCACTTTCATCGCGCGTCCTTGGTCTTTTCCATTAATAAACATAGTCTGGTCATAAATACTGTTAAAATTATATTTGAAATTGGATTATGCTCGAGTGAATATTTCGGTCGTACTCAAAGACGTAAACTAACTAAAATGTATAATTGTTATCGCCAACAAAGTGACCGCACTAACATTATTAATCAAACTTGAAAGTCAATTGAAGTCTCTTGTGTGCGGTTTTTAGTGTGTTCATATTTTCGACGACAAATTTTGTTTAATCTTCTTTTGTTTTTAGAATATGAATGATGATAAAGGGAGCCGCATTGCTATAATACCATGCGAAGACGTTCTTACATATTTATACTAAGCATGCGTACCTAATTGTTAAAATTCTATTCTAAAATCAGTCAAGGCTTCGTCGGTAGATACACGATAACGCTTCTCATCATCATCATCATCATCAGCCTATTAATGTCCCCACTGCTGGGGCACAGGCCTTCCCTATGGATGGAATAGAGAGATTGGGCCATGACCCACCACGCGGGCCCAGTGCGGATTGGTGGGTGCTAACGACTGCAGATGCAGCCGGGACCAACGGCTTAACGTGCCTTCCGAAGCACGGAGGAGCTCGAGATAGTAATTTTTGGTCACCCATCCAATGACCGACCACTGCGAAAGTTGCTTAAATTCAACGATCGCAGCCGAACGCGTTAACCACTTGCGCCATCGAGCTCCTCTAACGCTTCTGTTTCGTAGCAATAACATAGTCTTTTGTAATTGTACTATTTTTATCTTCGTTCTAGGTAGAATACTAAGGTTAGTACGACGTTCTAGATCCAACCAACACCTACTGACGAACAATTAGCTTGTCACATCAATCAATGAATAGACATCCAGTTAAAACCGCAAGCAATTTAATCTACTTACTACGTATGAAATCACATTTCATTGTGGGCCTGACATATTACCAGCAATATACAGGACACCTGAGAAGTTTAATAAAATTATGTATATGTAGTATTATGTCCCTAAATACGTTCACAATAAATAAATTACCCTTGTAATAAAGATGACAGGAACTGGTTATTAAAATTTACATCGAGAACCAGTTTGTGTTGTAATAGTAAACCCCTTTAATCTATCAGTTTCAAGGAAAGATTATTACATAGATACGATCTCTTAAATTATGCTGTTGGAATCTATAGCAACTAATTATTATTTATCACATGATTTGTATCCTTATCATTATCACCACCAAAGGTTTGCCGGTTGGTAAGCTTCATCAAAATACGTAAATTTAAAAGAAATATTATTAAGGTTTCCCTTTTATGTTTTTGTTCTTGATTGAAGCCTAATATATAAAGAAACACTACTATAATACACAGTGTGTAAATTATATAGTTTTACTATATTGTGAACATTATTACAGTTAGTGGTAATGTAGTATGCTTACATTACCACTAACTGTATACTATCTGTACTGTATTTTATCCTACTAATATTATGAATATGGAAGTTTTGTGGTGGATATTTGTTACTCAATCACGCCAAAACGAATGGTTATAAAGTTGGCACCCCAACTTTCAAAAAAAAAAGTAAAACGGTGAAAATTTCGAACTAATAAGGGACAGTTTAGGACTGAAGTAAAAAAAAATCCGACCACCCCCCAGTTCGAGATATTCGAAATTTTCAATGGGGGTGCCAACTGGTAATTAAGTTAGCACCCCCACTACGTTTTAATGTTTAAAACACATTGTTTATATACATTAAAATTTCGAGATAATTAAGGACTACTGAGAAACGCAAGAAAAAATTTCAGACCACCCCCTAGTTTAAGATATTTGAAATTTTCGATACGGGCGCAGACTGTGAATCAAGTTAGCACCCCCACTGCATTTCAGTGTTTAGAAAAGAATGTTTATATACGTCAAAATTTCGAGCTAATTAAGGACTAATGAGAAATGCAAGAAAAGAATTTCAGACCACCCGTGCACCCCCCAATTTGGGGTGTTCGGAATTTTCGATGCGGGTGCTGACTGTGAATTAAGTTAGCCCCCCCACTGCATTTCAGTGTTTAGAAAGGAATGTTCATATATGTCAAAATTTCGAGCTCATTAAGGACTATTTGGGACTGCAAGAAAAAATTTTCAGACCACCCCCCAGTTAAAGATAATCGAAATTTTCGATCCGGGTGCTGACTGTGAATTAAGTTAGCACCCCCATTGCATTCCAGCGTTTAGAAATCAATGTTTTTATATTTCAAAATTTTAAACTATAAGGTCATTTTAGGACTGCAAGAAAATAATTTCAGACCACCCCCTAGTTCAAGATATTCGAAATGTTCAATGCGGGTGCTGACTGGGAATTAAGTTAGCACCCCCACTGTGTTTTCATGTTTAAAACACATTGTTTATATACATCAAAATTTCGAGCTAATTAAAGACAACAAAATTAACAACATCTCAACCCCGATTTTCAACCCCCTACCCCTTTATCGGCAAAAACATGAATAGAAAGGATTTTAAAAATGAAATAGTAATGTCGTTGTTAATAAAAAATATAATGTTGTCGTTGTCAATAAAGTTTATAACGATCCAAAACGACTGAACATTTGCTAATTTACAAACGCCATTTGCCTAACGGGATTGCTTTGGAAAACGCTATCGCTTACGATTTCATTTTGTTATTTCTGACCGCCGAAGGTTTTCAAATACCTCACGCTCATTTTCTTTTATATTGTTATTACCAATGCAAAAGAAAAAAAAGAGCGCGAGGCTTTTGAAAACCACAGGTGGCTAGAAATAATAAAAAGAAATCGTAAGCGATAGTGTTTTTCAAAGCAATCCCGTAAGGCGAATGTCCCCCTGATTTCTGCGAAATTTTATTATTAAAAATTTTACACACAGACACCTGGCATGAGACTTTTACCCTGGAAAAGTATTAGGTCTCTGAGAGATTTTCGATAAACTAAAGTTCACGTGAACGAAGCCGTGGGCGGCCGCTAATTGAAAATAAATTAAAAATTGTGATTAACATATTATTAAGTTCTAATTAAACATTTTCCGGACAGTAATGTAATTTAAGATTTTATTTATAATGGTGTCGATTCTAGCATGATTCTCTAAACCTAAACTGAAATTTGACAGCAGTATATCCTTGTCTTTCTCTATACAGAATGAAAAGGAGAGACTGCTGTAAAATTTAGTTTTAAGTTTAGAGAATCACACCAGAATTGACAACAGTATTTAATTATTTATTTTTATTTAATATTTGTACTCCAGTCATGGATGTTTAATATGTATTTCTATATAAATATACTTATATATGTACTGTATATGTATTCTATCCGTTACCCTAGCATCCCATAACACAAGTGTGCTTACAGTGCTTACTTTGGGTTAGGCTAATTGGTGTGTGTTGTTTTTTTTTTCTTATTTATATAAGAAATACGAGACCATAATGATATTATTCTTTATCCAGGAGAGCGCCTTATATAAATTCAGGATAGGATTTGCGTATCTCTAAGATTACTTCTAAGCAATATGCGTCATCTGGTAGTGACAGCATAAGCTTATGATATTTCGCTTCAACGCTGGGAAATATTCTTGAAAACTGGCAATATGAAAGGACTTCTCTAACATTTACCTTCCATTATATATTACCCTTTTACTTTGTGGAAAGTAATATGGAATACAAAATTATAAAAATTCTGTAGTATCATATTTTTTTTTTAATATTACGAAAATTGATATCGTTCTTTTAATCTATAATATTCGCGCAGGATCAGTTACTCTCACTAAGTACAATGACATCAGAAACAAATGGATTTTTTTTGTGTAGAAATAAGATGAAAACAACAACGACAAATAAATAAACATAAAAATCAAATTGCCAATAACTTCTGTCGTGGATGCAAAGTAGGAAGTAGTAAATAGTTTTATCAAATGCAATCACATGATTCACATGTATGAATTAAAATTTGAAAAATGCAGTTCAGTCGAGAAGCAAAACTCTTTTTATCAATGAGGGAAATACTTGATGAAATTGTTTTTATGTACTCTTTTATATTTATATGTGAGATAGGGGTTCCTTACCATCATGCAAGATTTTATATTTGTATAGCAAAAACGCCGTAGAAATACGGTATGCGGCCCTGAAAGTAGAATCTGCGCAGTTCTCATATAAGAAATAATACAATACTTAAATGATGTAAATGATCCTAAAAATGCAATTGGTAAGCCAAACTACCTTTAGGTGACCAGTCAATTACTATTTTGTGAGGATCATTTAAATCTATCCCAATTTTATCTTGTAATCTGTATTTCGGAGAGTAAAGTAACAAGAAAAGTTAACACATTTTCCTCATCATAAGCACTCAAACATTTGTTTTTAAGTGATCATTGAAATGTAAACTTCTGACGTAATTCTGACAACAATAAAAAAAAATGTTTTTTTTTCTCTAGTAAACTTTTCTTTAGTTTTTAACATCAAGCAGTTAAATGCTTAAAAAAAATAAAAACATAAATATGTTTCTACTAATTTATGGGCACGCTCTTTCTTGGCTATGTTTGTTCCATGTGATGCAGAGTCAATACGCTGTTTAATAATTAATCGTTTGATGGAGTAAGATAAAATTTGCATCTTTACGTTCCAAGTTCATCACGTGTTCTTGTTTATGTTTTTGTATTTACCATGTGTTTAGCAAGTGAACCTAGTGCGTGTCATGTGTCACCTACAAAGCGCTTGATTGAAGCTAATTTCAAAACAAGGTGTGTATTTTTGAAAAGGTCATGTGATATTCGCTTGCTGTTTGCATAAAGTGATTTGTATTATCATACTAATATTATAAAGGCGAAAGTTTGTGAGTTTGTGAGTGTGTATGTTACTTCTTCACGTCTAAACGGCTGGAGCAATTTGAATAAAATTTGTTATGGAGTTAGCTGACACCCTGGATTAACACATAGGTTACGTTTTACTGCGATAAAATATCCCTAATAAACAACCGGTAACACCGCGGGGCACAGCTAGTGTTTTACAAAATTAGTATCATAATCAATTTTGAATGATAGATGATTGTTTGTTTCTTTGTTGTGTGAGTTAGCGAATCGATTAGAAGTTAATTAATTTTCGTTCGAATAAGTTTATAAACAAAAATCATTAACTAACTTTTAAACAAAAATCATTAACTAACTTGTAAACAAAAAACGGCGGTTTCGCTAGTGTAAATTAAATGACACGATTCGTTATTAAAAAAAGTTGTTTGTTTTTGCACCCCATATTGAGATACAACACACAAGGACTACAATGTTATGAGTTATTTGAAATTCAACGAAGAAAAGACCTTCATAACTTCTTTTTGTTATGAAGTATAATAAATGGAACAAATGATATGTCGCAGATGTTTATGACATGTTCTGCTAGTGAGTTTTGTTGTTACAGCACATTCAGGACATCTTCCGTGTTATTCAACGTTTAATGACGTAAATCCATTTTGTTGTGACCTGAAAAGAAAACACTGTCACCAACACCGTCCAATAAAATTATATTGCAAACTGAAAATATTTTGCGAAACTAATAGCTATGAAAAATATTATTTCGTGATTTTGATATCGATATCACAATTTAATTTTACAGCGCCGGAAGAGATCCGACTAAGCAAAGTAATTAAATAATAATTGGCTTTGCCCTGGTTTTTGGTAGAATTTTAGTACAAATATTTTAGTACATTACGATTTCAGAGGTTTTTAGAGATCCTGGGTTATTTTTGACCGACTTCAAAAAGGATGAAGTTCTCCCCGCGCCCTGGATTACACCTGGTGTGCGTATGGCCATGCGAAAGCGCGACAGAGCATTTCGCATTTACAAAAGATGCCGTACTGATACGCACTGGGATGCTTTTAAGACTGCCAGAAATCGTTGCAATCAGATGGTAAGAAAAGCTAAACGCCATTACATTCATAAGAATATCCTGGAATCTTCTCCTGCGGATACCTGGAAGTTTCTACGTACTCTCGGCATTGGAAAATCACAACTTCGTCATAAGCCTTCTTTTCCGTTAGATGAGCTAAATAAACACTTCACTTCTATTAAACCTGTTCTTCCCAATGTCAAACTCTCCACTATCTCTGCTCTTTCTTCCAAGGTTCCCTCAACAACTTCACAATTCTGTTTTAGTTTCATAACTGAGGATGAAATCCGAAAGATAATTCTATCCATAAAATCTAACGCTGTAGGCTGCGATAATATAAGTCGTACTATGATCATCTCAATACTAGATTCTGTACTTCCTGTTCTGGCTCATATTTTTAATTTTTCACTAACATCTGGTTCCTTTCCTGATCTCTGGCATAAGGCCTTAACTCTGCCACTACCTAAAAATAATAGTCCCGTTTCCCTTAGTCAATATAGGCCTATTTCTATTCTTCCATTTTTATCTAAGATCATTGAAGCAGCAGTTCACAAACAACTCACTTCATACATTAATACTAATAAACTTCTTTGTCCTTTTCAATCTGGTTTTCGTCCCGGCCATAGTACTACTACTGCTCTCACCAAGATCCTTGAAGATGTCCGGGATGGCCAGGAAAATTCTCGTCTTACACTGTTAATTTTAATTGATTTTTCAAACGCTTTTAATGCTGTTGATCATGATATTCTCATAGCTGTTCTTTCTCGACTAGGGTTCTCATCCTCAGTGCAGAAGTGGTTCACTTCTTATCTTCGTGATCGCTGGCAGGCTGTTCGCTTCGATCAGGAGTTATCCAGTTGGCGCGAGCTGACTGCCGGTGTTCCACAAGGCGGTATTCTTTCTCCTTCACTTTTTTCCCTTTTCATTAATACTCTTACAGAACTTCTTACTTCCTCTTACCATCTGTATGCTGATGATTTACAACTATATGCAAGCACTGATAGCATTCATTTGAATGAGGCTGTTGCAGATTTAAATCATAATCTCAGTGTGATCAGAGACTGGTCGGCTAATTTTGGTATCTCAGTCAATCCAAACAAGTGTCAAGCGATCGTTGTTGGCAGTTCACGTCTACTGTCGCAAATTGACTTTACTCAAGTTAATTCAATATTCTTTGACGGTGTTACTATTCCTTTCTCGGCTCAAGTAAAGGACTTGGGTTTGATGGTCGACGAAAAACTTTCCTGGATAGACCATGTCGATTTCGTCTCGCATAGGGTGACCAATTCTCTAAGATCTCTTTACAGGTTTAAGTTCTTTCTGCCCACTCGTACCAAGATTGTCCTTGTTCAATCTCTCATTCTGCCTATTATCGATTACGCCGACGTATGTTATACTGATATAAATGAAAATCTTTTGAATAAGTTGGATCGACTTCTCAATAACTGCATCCGCTTCATATATGGCTTACGTAAATACGACCATATTTCACATTTTCGTCATCAGCTCAAGTGGCTTCCTATTCGTGAGCGTAGGAACCTCAGAGTTGTTTGTGCCCTTTTTAATCTTCTGTTCGATCCACATACACCAGTTTACCTAAAAAGCAGATTTAGGTTTCTGAGTGATTCTCATGACCGTGTTCTCCGTTCAACGGACAATCTCCTTCTGCATACTCCCGTCCATTCTTCTGGCTTCGTCTCCCACTCTTTCACTGTCACGGCTGTACGACTCTGGAATGACTTACCCCCCAATATACGTAAAGCTCCTAACAAAATTGCATTTAAGGGATTGGTTCGTGAGCACTATCTCAATAGCATTAAACAGCGTTCTCATATTTGACTGACAAAACCATGTATTTATGTATGTATTGTATAATATGTGTGTGTGTATGTATGTGTGTATATGTATATATATATATATATATATATATATATATATATATATATATATATATATATATATGTGTGTGTGTGTATAATATGTATGTATTCTGTTAAGAGTATTTGTATCATTGGTTTATCTTAAATTTGTCTTTATTGCGCCCCGTCATATTAGATTTTTTCTCACGCTCTTACTGGTCGACTGGTAGAGAATGCCTTATGGCATTATGTCCGCCATTTGCTTTGTAATTTTGCAATAAAGTTTAAATAAATAAATAAGTTCTGGGTTCGACTGTATATATATATATATATTTATATATATTTATATAATTAGGTAGGCAAATGACTCTACCCCACCTGATGTTAAGTGGTGATAAAGTCCAAACGCGAAGATAGCTGGTACAGCAGTTATAAACTGCTACACCAACCATCCTCACCTTGCCGGCCCGCAAAAATGCTTCCTCACGCCTCTCTTAAAGGACCCCAGATTATAGGAAGGAGGGAACACGTGCGCGGGTAAAGAATTCCACTTACGAATAGTACAACAAAGAAATGAGTCACCAAACTTCTTTGTTCGTGTAGAAATAGTGGCCACAGTAAGTATATATATTTTTATGTACACCGACTTCTCCGTCAATTGTGCACCGATTTCCAATTTTTTTTTTATTCGAAAGAGTACACTTCCGAGGTGGTCCCATTGGAACCAAGTCAGGATCTGATAGTGGAATCCGGGGAAATCGAGGGAAACCTTCAAATTCCAAAGGCACGCACGATGTTTTTTATGCATGTTCACCGATTTCTCCGTCAATTGTGTTATTGTTTACTTGAACGATGTTATTTTCACTAAAATGAATGAAAAAATTAAACCGACTTCAAAATCGAAAATGGAACTAAAAAGTAAAACCAGATAGGTTCATGATTTGGAAATCGGGCGGGGTCAAGATTGAAACCATAAATAGATTTTCGTTTCTGTTTGGTCGGAAGTCAGCTTTATTTATTGTTTAAATATGGACACCTACTCGTGTGACGAGTACTTTATGATTATAAAAAAAAATGTACCTATTGGAGATTTATGTTAATTTCTTTGTAGTACCCATGCTCGGTGACTTTGCCATTTTTTATTTACGTTCCTGATGTTAGTTTTTAAGTTTTTTATCTTGTTGATAACATTATCAAAACCAAACACGTTTACGATATCGGTCATACGATTCCGATAAAGAAGTATGAAATCCTAATAGACTAATTACTGAATAACATACTCTAAGTATATAATAACATAGCATGATCATAATCACTGCATGCATTTCATGGTTTATACTATCACCTGACATGTAATAAATGTAGTCAAACATCATAATAGAAATAAGCTGGAATAAATATGAATAAAACGTAAAGCATTGTATGTGGTGCTAATTTTCATAAATAATTAATTAAAGTGATAATATTTACTAATATGCATATCAAATCAATCATAATATAATTTAAATCACATAATCATGTTTTCAAAAGAACATACAACATCAGTTAATTTATCGGTTATCGCTGAACAAAATAATTTTAAAATTACTCTGTTCATGAAATTATTTTTGCTCGTAAATAATAAAAAATCGTATACCATAATACGATTTTTTATTCCATAATAGATGAAATAATTCATAACGTTTATTCAGCTTAAACACTTGAAGGTCTAATGGCAAAATGCAAAAACGTCACCCATTGTTTAAGAGCTGCTTCCAAGAGTCGACTCAAAACATTATTATGATTATTTTTTGTAACTATTTACGTAAAAAAAGGAAATTCATATTTCTATTCTACTGCCTGAAATAATCACTTTAAAAATAAGTACTTACATCATTATGCTTTATGAAACCTGCCTAGTTAATTAAGGGTATATAAAACTAGTATTAGAAAAAGTACTGTGATGGGCATGGCTTGCGCTATTCGGGGGGTGCTTGGTGGAGTAAAACAACATTTAAACAAGTACAGTTATTTAAATGTTTCAAATAATATAAATACAAATATAAAAAACCAAGTAAATTTACTGAAATATTCATTACTTAAAAAATTATGTGTATATTATGTTATAAATTGGATACACTTAGTAAATTCTCGTGATTTTTCTCGTGGTTCCATAACCAAACAGCGACACTAAAATAGCCGCATTTAATAATAATTGATTTATATAGGAATATTGTATTTATTTTTAATGAAAGCTCTGCCTCTTAGCAAAACAAAAACAACATTTAGATAATGCCTGAGTTGCCAGAATAAATAAAAAAAAAACTATTGGTTGCCCAGAACATATTCACGGCTTCTCAGTTAGTACATACTGACTTCTGAGTCAACTGACCAATTTAGGTATTTGAACATAACACCTAACATAGGCATTGTCCTAATACAACGCGATTACGCGATCATCGCGCGATTAAACGATGCGACCATCGCGTGATCGCGAACTGGGTGTCCTAATAGAACGCGAATACGGAACGGATTAGCCCTGCCCCTCTCCCCGCTTCCTATCGACGCGACGCGATCATCGCGCGAACTTCAGTTAGGACACCTATTCATCATTAATAGGTTTGATTGCGCGTTCGCGTGAACTAAGTTCGCGCGAATAGATTTTTAAACATTTTAGTCGCGCGAATGCATCGCGCGATCGCCTATTAGGACACCTATTCTAGATCAATATGTTTGATCGTCGAATCGTACGATGATCGCATCGCTCATTCGCGTTATCGCGTTGTATTAGGACAATGCCATAGACATACATAACCTTATTCTTGGCAGAGAATTTGATAGAAAAAGTCCTCAAATCCGGAAGCTACTGTGTCATCAGATTCAACTATTTTATTATACAATGTGTGTATTCTCTCTTTAGATGTGTTCTTTTAACGGAGGAGCATCTCCGATATCTATAAAGATATCAATTTTATTTGCTTGTTACATTTATTTTGTCTGCTTGGATATACCGTGCCATATGATTTTCTACAAGTTTTTAACAAAATAAACATTGTTGGTGTGCGACCTCATTATTTCATCCACGACCTGCTACATTTTCAATTGAAAGAAAAAGAGATCTGATCTTTCGTAAGCCTATTTAAATTCGAGATTCAAATCGAAACGGAATCTGTAAATAAATACGGTAATCTGCAACTTAACAGTCTTCTGTAAGCCTGGCGAATTAGCATGAAGAAAAGATAAAAACAGAGCAATATTGTTTCCCTTTTTTTAAATTTATGCTGAAAGCCGATCTTTGACTTTGAAACGTCTCGAACTACTGCTTATTTATTATTTGTGTTTTCGGTCGTCGCCCATCGGTCTGTTGGAAAGTTATTTATTTTAGACGAATAATACTATATGCTTAGAAACGACGCGACAATCGACCACGGCGATCTTTTTTGTATGAATCTACCTTATGCGTTTATTATACTATAAACGCATAAGGTTCGGTGTATACACCGAACAGCTATTTTAGGTCACAAAGTTCAGGCATGTAATGGTTATAGCTAAAGTTATAGGTCGAATGATTGGTCTCGCTTCGTTCGACCGAAGTGAGGCCAATCATTCATCTCTGGTCGAAATGGTAGGGAAAGTAACAAATTATAATGGGCTACGTACATTAACATTTTTGATAAAACAAAACATGCATTGTCTTTGTATAATAATATTTATTATACCAAAGTAAGAGGCTACAAAACCATTGCCTGTGAAACAAATTCTAAATTGTCCTAACTGTCAGCTGATTATAACGTGCGTGCGGATAAAGATAATGTTATCAATTGGATTTGTATTTATTTTGCACCCAGTCCAATCCCGACGCTTTCATAATTATGTACATAGGTACGTCACGTTTCAAACAAAACAGAATATGAACGGAACAATTTCAACTATAATGATACAGAGTAAACTCAATTTATGATATTGGTAGTAAGAATATATAAATCGAGTTTTATAAAGTACGTTTGGTTGTTCAGCATAGATACTGTCTATCGGATATTATTAGTGGTTAAAGGAACTTTCCTGAAAGTGAAGTTCAACCACAATTATACGAAGATCAATCAAGATGAAGATCAAATTACCTAAATTTTATATATTATTATAACCCTCTGGTGTCTGTGTGTGTGTTATGCTTTCAGAATAACAATGTGAAAAGCTCAAGGAAGAATGGTTATTCGGATAAAATATTAAATCTTTATTTGTTTAAATACCGAGCAATCTCTCTCATATCGTGTCTCTCTCACTACGGGACATTGGCGAAATTTCTGTGTAAAACGGAAACAGCCCCAGAACAAAAAAAAAATAGAGTTTAAGTACTGTCAACAGTCAATAATTTTTCTTTGCCATTTTAAGCTATGTACGACCGTTTGCCATATTGATTGAGTTAAAAAAAAAACAAAGTTTTACATTATGTGCTGGAGACTGTGCCAATTACTACCCATTTAATTTTATAGGGATTATTGTAAATAATTTTAAAAAATGGGTGTTTTTTTTTATATTCTCTCCAAACGTGTGACGAAGTTACTTCTCGTGGCAAGGCTCACTACTCACTACAAGGTAAATTGAATGCCGAGGACATTGAACTGAGGTATAATTTCATTTAAACAGAAAGGGTGTTTTTTTTTATATTCTCCAAACGTGTGACGAAGTTACTTCTCGTGGCAAGGCTCACTACTCACTACAAGGTAAATTGAATGCCTTTACTGTTTAAATGAAATAATTTCATTTAAACAGTAAAGACAGTACAGTTCATTTACCATTCTTCACATGCTTATCGTGCTATTTCTTCTATGTATAAAAATAACTACTTTTTTATGGATGTTTCTTTTTACTTGAGTTACGTTTAAATTTGGAATAACCTAGATCAATATATTCCATTCCACTTAAAGATTTCTTTAGGACTATAATTTCTATAACCACGAGTATGACAAATGCTAAACACTAGAATGATAAATAATGCTACAATGTGAACAGAACTGAACGAGTAAACTTTGATGCATGTTGATACCATTATTTTAATGTGAAATTCCACCGACATTTGGCGCGCAATCGGTATTTTTAATGAAACTTTGTTCTATTTTAAAACATCTCGTCTAGAAGCGTTGGCACAATTTTGCTTTCGTTTAGCGTTCTTGAATAACGTTTTTATTTGGGAGCATAATACTGTTTAAGGTTTTGAGAATCCAGCTTCAGTTATTACAGTGACTTCGGAGAAATATCGGTCGCTGAACAAAATATTTCCGTCAATCCCAGGTTAACGTGATAAAAAAATATAAAGTTGTTTTTGCTCCATGCGTGATAACGTGTCGTTCGCTGTTTTCTTAGGGGCTATTTTATGGGGCTTTTTGTTCCGGTTTGTATTAACCCAAGCACGTCTTGTAGCTCTATGGGGGCCAGAGTAAGGCTCGGCGGGGTAAGGTTCTCTTCCAGAAGGAGGGGTTGATGAAACCCCTCGTTTTCAGCTCACACACACCGCGGAACGTTAAACTAACTCGTGACATGACGTCACATAACGTTACATGACCTCACACTTTTTCGTGCGTACAGCCGGTGTTCATCGATTTATAAGATGTTATCACGTCGAAAAAGTAATTTTACTTACAATAAACTTAGCTCATCTACATCATAACCATTCCCATAGTTTATTTTGGCATCCACTACCGCCAGCCGCGCCGCTGAGTCAAACAAATCCCGATTATCGTTGCTTGTAAACAATTTGTAAGTATAAACAGTTGCATTTGTTTCGGTAAAATTTTGCGCACACGTGCCACATAGCACAGCAATAAATGAATTGGGTATGAAACATGCGTGTGGTCCGTGCGTTTATGTATTGCCTATGCCTTCCGTGATTTAATTTATTTACATGTCCACGTTCGCTGATACAATTCAATTCGTTTGTAAATTAACCTTTGTATGAACACTTGAAATGAAAGTCCTATATAACCATGGAAAATGTATATTATTATGCTTGCGCAATTAATAAATATTTTATCAACAACACGGAGTCAGATTTTGGTTTCATGAATTAAGAAAAAATAATAAATTTGCCTTATATTCATAATAAAAATATGTACTTGTACAGAATTTCTATTAACACTATACGTTTGTCGATTATAATGTCATGAGAGTAGGACTATATAAATAGGCACTGGACTCGGGGATTTGAAATGTCTATTTATTTGCTTTGAAACATCAATACTATGATAACATACCTAACCTACTTCCGTATAATTGTGCCATAACTCTATATATACATATATATATATATATATATTATAATTGGTACATAATTTTATTTTAGTATAGATAGGTTAGTAATAACAATAGGCGATTTTATTTTATAAAGATTTTGGTATTCATCAGATTTCTGTTTTAACGTATGATAATGATATATATAATAATGAAAATCTTTATTATTAGCGTAGGAAATGCTATTAAAAATTTTCTTTCGCTTTGATTAGTATAAACACTTCTCTTATCTTAGTCGAACAGTAAATTGCTGTAGAAACAGACAAGATACTAGTAGGTAGTTAGTAGGTCTATAATAGTAGCAACGTGTTTTTAGGGTTCCGTACCCAAAGGATAAAATTGGAATGGATTTTATGTAGAGCGCTTACCCAAATCTGAATTTTTAATTAAAAATTCAGTTAAATTATTTTTCATTCATTCATGAAAAGTAGACGAAAATATTTTTTTACCCTATCATGTGATACATCTATGTCTTGATCTCGTTAGTTAGTAGAGCTTTAAAGTATTTTTTAATAGATTTCCTTTTATTTATTTTTTTCAAAAACAAAGAAATTTGGGGCACTCAAAAGTTATCATTTTTAGACCAATTTTGTGGGGTCTATCTCAAAATCAAAACTAGCCAGGAATATGAAAATTTGGTATATGATGTCCCATGTGCTGTATGAATGAGTAGCCACTAAAAGTTATTGCTTTAATATAAACAGGAAATGTTAATTAATTATTATTTGAAAACTGACGAGTACTGGGAGACACTGTCGACATTACCAGCGTTTACTTTTGTAAGTTGTGACGACAACAAACAAACAATTTTTCCATTCGCGGTTCGCAACCCTTCGAACGCTAGTCCAACTCGCACTTGACTGGTTTTTATCTTATACTTATTCTGCCGGCATTCAAAAATTAGTTTTTTATAGTTCTTTGATGTCAATAATATCTGTTGTGTTTTGAAATTAATACTTGTTCTACCGACGTAGAACCGTCGTATACCGTTTAATAGTTCAGACGTCAATTATTGAGTATTAAGAAATGAATACATTAAAGACAACCGGTTATTAATAGTCTAATATTTGATGAGATTAATACTAGCGAATTGGCTTGCGATTGTTTATCCCGTGCCAAGAAAATGCATATACCACGTTTCTGAATTTGCCAGTTTGTGGTACATACAACGTTGACTGTATCGTTGCCAGATGACAGCGCTGACCATCGTTTATATATCGGTAAAATACTAAATAGGTATATCTGAATCCTACATTACATTGCAGTTATCGTTTTCAGTCATGCCTATATTTAGTGCTGCCAGGTCCGATTTTTAAAAATCGGGGGCTAATATAGAAAAAAGCTACAATGCTACAACAGCAATGGAAAGAGCTACAAAAAAAAAACAGTAGATGTAGAGGCGTACTTTTTCCGATTTGCACAACTGTCCAAGCGTGGCCCCTTAAAGATATGGTAAAAATTAGCGTTAACTTGCTCTTTGGTGCAACTCACACTAATATTTGTTGAAAAGAATAGAATAAGTAACAAACAAAATTGGATTCCTAATAAATTTTAAAACAACTAAGCAACTATTTCGTATTTAGGTATCGGTTTATAGGCTTATTCAGGGTTCAGGACACTTGCTCAAGCTTCACTTCAAATCTGGTTCAATAAATATTTATAAAACTAAATCGATCATGTCTTAAAAATAACTGATCGGCTCAATAATTGAGATTAATGAACCCCGATGTTCACAAGGTGTAAAGATAACTCCCACGAGGTTGTTCCCATTAGAAGACAAAAGCTCTTTAATATGTAAAGAGGATAGGCGCACACCAAAGTGTGATTATTATAATAACATTTGAGGTTTACCTACAGCACCCCAGTGGGTATTGTGCTACATCCGTTATAATTGTGTAATGAGATGAAACCCGTATTAACGCTTGTTTTCTGAAAAACTTGGAATTTATGGTAGTGTTGCACCGAATGTGGGTTGAATTAGGGCGAATGTTCGGTTTAAATATGTGCCGAAGTTCAGCTGACATCCAGTAAAGTTTCGAGTACTTTTCTTAATGAACACAATGTTTAAAAATAATAACAAATATAAATTAAATTTGTTCTGTTACAATAAAAAATACTTCAATCTCAAAGTATCATTATTTAAAATAAGTTACAAATAGGAAATAATGTTTTCTTACCTTGCTGATTATTACAATTGATAATTTTTAAAGCATTTTTTGATACTTGATGTTTTTCCTGTCTAGGGCAATAAAAAAAACCAACAAACAGCCACGTTATACCTATTTGCTAACAAATCAATCATACTTTGCTCAAGGTTCCATTTTAAAATTCTTTTTTTTTTATTTTATCATTTTTTATTTAAATTAATTTAAGCTACCGAATTTCAGCCGACATTCGGGAGATCTAACCGCATTCAGCTGAAGACGAAGTTTGGTAAAATCTGTCGAATTTCGGTAATACCGAATGTTAAATGAATTTCGATACGTCTCTAATTTATGGCCTGAGCAGACAAGGGACTTTTGTCCGTCAAAATAGATCGTTTGCAACTACAACAGCATCAAGTAACGCACACGAGGATTTAAAAGTCCCACGTGCAAAAAGTCCCCCGGTTGCTCTGGGAACAACCGGAACCGGACAGGACAAAAGTACGCGGGAGTCCATGAAAAAATAGAACTTATGTGACTAGCCGAAGCAACGCACGCTGAATTTCAGTCTCCGTTGCTCGCTCGATCCGATTTAAAGAGATGGACCCAGTACCCTTAGTACGAGTTCGAGCTCACGAAAACTATCATAGTATTCGTAATTGTGAATTTGTTTCTATGTACACTTTGGTGAAAAGTAACCAAATATACTTAAAATTTAAGAAGACGCAAATGATTTAATGCTAGAATTTAAACACTGTTTTGTATTGAAACGAAAACAATAAAATTAGTACCCTTAGTACGAGTTCATATATTTCGTAAATTGTAAAACTCGTAGTAAGGGTATTGTATTCTCCTTTAAAACGTCTTCTCTATTTCCTAAACTTCATTGTTATTAAGTTCAACACAACGTAATCTGAGAATATTTTCTTCTATAGCTTGCGTTTCTCAAATTTTCGTTTAGCAAATATTCGCACACACCGTGTGTGCAATGTTGCTGTGTGAGTTGAGTCCGTGGAGTAAGTAAGTATTCGACGGATTTTTTTTTCACGATTCAGGGCGCGCGTCTGCGGAGGACAGAAGTCTCTCGTCTGCGCAAGCTATTATGCTGATCCACAAGGAACCATATCGTTATAACCTGCGAGTGTTAACACAGTAGGTACACGTTAAATTTGTATTGTTTGAATGGAAACCATTGAGCTTGATTCAATTGTTTGCTCAACTGTTTAACTATGACAGTTAAAGGAATTTCACTGCAATACATATTTGTTTTCCTTTGTATTAATTGTCGTAATAGGAACTGTCTGGTAACTACAATACAACTTGCATACAGTAGCAAAAATGAATGCAAACAGACTAAATACTAAGAAGTGTTGTGTTGGTGTTACTGCTAAATTTTGCAGAACCTTCTTGCGATTTTATTAATGTTGACATTCAATTACATAAAATTCAAACAACGAAATTGTTATTCTCTTTAGCTAAAGATCCATAATTATAATAATTCATAAATCGTTGAATTTTTCGCTAGCCAAGTTATTTACTGTAATTAATATAAGAATGAAACGATTTAGCATATATAATATAGCGTCGCCAATAAAACTATTTAACTTTCTATGTTTTATAATCATATTAGAAATATATATGCAATGTTATTTAAACGTATTTAATATATTAAACACTATTGTTTTAAGTTTTTCATTTAAATGGTCCATATTTAAAGTATCACCAAAAAATTCTGTATTTGATCCTCAAAAATATACAATGCTTTTCTTTTTTTTTTTAACGGGGAGAATGCGTTTAAGCACCGTCCCCGCCCACTGGGCTAGTGAGCGGGAGTGTGTGGGACTCACCCGGCTAAAGAGATAGCCGGGAATACTCCACTGAACTCCCCGGGAACTTCGCTTCGCCATAATTAATTCAGCGGGCCACGAGCATGCGCAGGGCGCTGGCTCGCGTAGGCCTTCTCGATACAATGCTATCCTAAGCTAACCTTTCGGTTACCAATTATATTTTTGAGGTGATAACGTCTTATAAATCGGTAAACAACGGCTGCACGCACGAAAAAGTGTGACGTCATGTCACGTTGTCACGAGTTAGTTAAACGTTCTGCGGTGTGTGTGAGGTGGGGTCCAGGGGTTCGACCTTCGACCCCCGTTTCGCCCTCCCCCCTGACCACCCTGACCCTCCGAATCTCCTCTTTGACCCCCCCTGACCCCAGACCCTCCCCCTTGAAGAGTACTTCACCCCCGCGGAGCTTAACTCGGGCCCCCATAGAGCTACAGAGGGGTGCTTGGGCTCAAACGAACAGGACCAAAAAGCTCCACAAAACTGCCCCGAGGAAAACACCGAAAGACACGTTATCACGTAAAATTATCGTCCGTGAGCCGACTTTACAGACAACCATTTTTAGGTGATAATTTTTTTAAGATCATTTAAATATTCCTGATTGAAAATGCCTTTGTCAGTAACGGAAAGTAAAATTACCATGTGAGTGTCATAAAATTTGTTAAGTACAATAATTAGTATTTCAATTCTTGCATGTCAAAATAGTTTTTGTAACAAAACCAGCAAGCAAACATTTAAAATTTGCGTACAATGTACCAGGTACGCCAATCAAATCTAAACTTGTTTTATCTAGCCAGACAAAAGTTGAACGTTGAATGCAATTTGCAGGCCGCTCAACCTTAATTGTATAGTTTTTAGTACGACGATATAGTTTAATAACATTAAAAATAAGCATACCTACTTAATTAACGGAACGCAATTCACACGCCTGGTTGAAGACTATTTAATTAATATAAGACCGGCTGCATTTCAAACATAGCTACTGTCAAAGACTGCTTTGTCTGCTACGGAATAGGTTGAGGATGTAATTAAAACTGTATCGAGAATCGATTAGCGACGCACAGGAGTATCTGATTGAGGAGCTTTTATTATATTCAACATGTATTATGTACCTAACATCGAATGTTTATTCTGTTACCCACAAGGCGTTTATTTTAGGAAATGAAAAAAATATAATTTTAAAATGTAAGTAATCTATTTTGAAAATTCATTTTGTAACAAGTCAAAAACAGTTATTAATAGGTAAAATGAAATTCGAAATCGTTATGCAAAGTCAACAGAAATGAATTCAAAATAATTGAAAGGGAGGCATTTTCTACTTTAATAGTGGAGACCTCATAAATCGTGTACGAAATGATTTATACGCGTAAAGGGTTGCTAGACTAAGTACCTACATTAAATAAGGTTGAAATCAACAGTTTGAAAGCAACAGCTGTTCTTAGTTACTTAGTTGCCTAATACATGTACATTCTATATAAGTAAGCGATTTTACCCTATGAACCCATGAATAGGATGGATAGTTTAAACTATAAAGAGAAAGACACACTAAGAACTCAAATACTCACCGTCGCATTTCTAAACTAATCAACTAATTACTTCAGCTCAGGTAATTACTTGAGCAACATTTTCATTTAAGTAAGTAAGTGAGAATTGCCAAAAATTAGAATTCATAGTAACCATTTTCGTTGCTCAGTAAAAATAGTTCCCATCAGTATTCATAATGATGGATGGAAATATGAATGGATGAACCCAAAATTTTGTTCTTTATCTATTTAACAATAACAGCAGTGCAATAATCTTTTTGCGATCCATGTCACTATAACCAAAACACGTCCAATATGGCTGACTACCGTTGATGGTATGGTGATCCAGTGTTGCCAGGTCCATTTTTTTTAAAATCGGGAGGCGTTATAGATAAAAGCAGTAGATGTATGGAAAGTGCTACAAGTAAAAATAGTAGATGCAGAGGCGTACTTTTTACGAATTTGCAACCACCGTGACGAGGCGGGGAGGGGTGACTGCGTTGCGACGTCGGAGCGGCACCGCTCAGATGTTTATGTATCATAGAGAATGTATGCTGGTCGGTTGCCCGCGGCGCCGCTACGACGTAACAACGTTGCGGCGCCGCACCGCTCGTGTGGCCACCGATGCGGCGAAATCTTTGCGGTGCGGCGCCGCAACGCATCGTGTGCTCGCGCACTTACCGGCACTTCACGTTGACGACGTCGTGAAGTGGAGATGTGGACTGGCACTTAACCAAAGCTTTGCAGCACGAAATCGTATCGCATCAATTCGCATCGTAAGTCCTGCGGTGCGACGTCGTATCGCAGTTGTGTGTGGGACCCCTAGGGCTTAATACTATAATGACATGGTAGGACCTTCTATTTCTCTTAATGTCGATAATTACGTCAGCACAACAGATTCCATGCAACCGCGGTCCCCCTAGTGCGTGCCGAGAGGGCGGGTGTGGTCGTGGCACCCGTCTCTGTCTTTGGATCTCATGATCTCTTCTTTGAGGTCCTTCTTGGCGTCCTAGTACTCCTGCCTCAGCCTTTCCTCCTCACCAGGAATGCACCTGGCGCGGCGTCTACAGCGTTGGAGCAGGGTTCTTGCGTTCAGGCTTATCGCCCGGAACCTCGCTATTTCCCCTGACCACCAGTACGCCTAGGTCCTGGTCGGGGGACTCTGACTCGAAGCATCCTGGCGTCGCATACCGCTCTCATTGCCCGCCCAAATCTGGCCACCCGCTCATCGACAGCTTGGGAGTCATCGGCCTCGAGGTTCCAGTCATGGACTTGTAGTGTATAATAAGTGTATTTAGCAAGTAAGCAATATTGATTTATATTAAGTAACGCGCGTGAGTCGCGACGGCATTAATAATTAAAACATAGAATAGTAAATATGTAATCTTAAAGGAATAAATAAATAGTTTTATTATTTTAATAAATGTTTCAATCAACGGCTCCTACGACAACCGTGGAGACTATTGCCACCTCTTCTAGCCTCTCAAGATTGAGTCTAATGATTGCCCAGCGTGGGAAGTGCGTCCACCTACACTGGCTAGGTTGTATCCCTGTTTGCGTCGGGGGGAACTTCCGAACCGAATATATAAGTGGTCAGAGAGCATCTCCTCATCCCCTACCACCCTCCAGTTCTGCACACTGGGAGCCAGTGCGGGCGTCGTAAAGGTCAGGTTCACTATGGACCCACCTCTTGGCCTCACGCACGTGTAGTCCCTGCCCCTGTTTGCAATCACCAGGCCCAATCGCGCCGCCCAGTCCAGTACCAGGTCTTCCTTGCGGTGTGCTCTCGGGGACCCCCCCACGCCATATGTTTGGCGTTGAAGTCCCCGAGCACAATCATTTTGTTCGACGCCGCCCTCTTGACCGCAGCCTCCAGCGTGTCCAACCATCCCTGTAGTTGGTCCCACGTTCTGTTGGGAGAGAAGCAGTTTATTCATTACTAGTGGCCCGCCCTCGCTTCGCTTCGGTGTAGAGCTGTAGTGTAAACTATAGTTTTTGTTCTCAGGCTTGTGCTATAAACAATGACTTTATTTATATAATTACACGTGTTATTGTGAGTCAACCATAAAAGATAGACATATGCTGTTGCGGGATATTTTTTAGACAATTTTATGTAGAATATTTCCGTCATACATGATTTCTATGTAACTTTAACCATTAAGGCTGCACCCGCGACGGAAGCTTAAAAAATGGAGTAACTTCTCCCGTTTTCCCAACATTTCCCTTCACTACTCTGCTGCTATTGATTGTAGCGTGATGAAAAGTATACTATAACCTGCCCAGGAGTATGAAGAATAATTAAAATCCGTTGAGTAGTTTTTGTTTCTATAAGGAACATACACACAGACAGACAGACAGACAGACAGACAAAAAATTTACTGATTGCATTTTTGGCATCAGTATCGATCACTAATCATGCCCTGATAGTTATTTTAAAAATTTATTTCATGTACAGAATTGACATCTCTACAGATTTATTATAAGTATAGATGTAACCATTTATATACCAAAATGAACTTAACAAAACATAGATTCTTATGACAATAAAGTTTATGCAAACTAACCTTCGTGATTTTGAATACAGGCCTTCAATCTGCGCAGCTAGTCGTCTATCGCAGCACGAACGAGGTCCATATCAAAATAGGCGGCTGCCTTAATCAAGGATGTCTTGAGTGACTCCAAATTGGGATGAGGCTTTGAGCACTCCTTTTCCTCCAAGTGTTGCCATATCTTGTAATCTAACGGACTCAAATCTGAACTGCAGGAGGGCCAGTTTTCGTGCCGGATGAAGTCGATTTCACGCGCCGCCAGCCAGTCTTGTGTGCTCTTCGCTCTATGAGCTGGTGCCGAATCTTGTTGGAATACCCCGTGCCTGTTATTGAACATGGTATGAGAAACAGGTTCCACGAGGTTCGTCAGGACTGTATTTTGATACGCAACTACATTCGTTTTTACACCTTTCTCACAAACATGTACCTCTTAAGCCCCAATAAGAAACTCCCAACCATACCATGAGTGAGGATGGAAAAATGACCTCGTTGCCACGCGGAATACGGTTGATCGCTTCTTCACTACTGTGTGCGTACACCTTATCATTTTGTTTGTTGTAGCTCTCTTCTACGGTAAAATTTTTTTCATCCGAAAAAAGATTTTCCCGATATTTTTCCCGCGTACCGCTACAACAATAGCGGCATCTCTTCAGTCTCAGGTTCATTAGACGAGCATTCAAACGATGTCCTGTGTTTCTTCGATATGCCCGAAACCCTAAGTCTTCATTTAACACCCTTTTCACCGTGGTTCTGCTTAACCCCATCTGAAGTGCCAACTGTTTCTGCTTACGTTTGGGATTTCTTTGAATTCGCGCCTTCACAGCTTTTATCACTGCTGGAGTCCTAACAGACCGAGGGCGACAACTTCTTGACCTGTCATCTATACTAGAGTCTTCATTGTTTCGTTTGATGGTACGATAAACGAATCTTTTGGTTATATTCAAACTTTTCAGTATGTCAAAAATTAGAATTGGCGCGTAACCGCAACGATGTAACGCAATAACTGCAACACGGTCTTCTTTAAGCGTCCACTCCATATTTAAATATTAGTATAATTCTAAAAAGTATATATTTTTAATTTCATGAACAATTCGAAATTCGAATTCAATAACTTTTTTGTGGCCAGCATTTTAAAAGAAAAGTTTTTACTGTGTGACAATACTTATGACCTGACTGTGTATATTCATAGGAATAGGATTACACTGTTATAAACTTGAAAGCCGTCGAATTAAGAAGAATTTTTCAATAAGAATTAGATTTTATTAGGAATAAATAAACGTAGTATGTTTTTTTTACTACATATTTTTTCTAAAATCGGATTCGGGTTAAAGTGAGTGAGTGATGTGCGTGAAAACCTAAGAAACAAATTCGTGTTAAAGGTTATTTAAGTAGTTATATCTGAAAAAGTCTTGAAACCATTACTTATTGGTGCGAAGCAGACCAGTAACTATAATGAAAATGCTGCTAGGACTGGGATCTTTCGTCTAATAGTTAATACGATCAATCGAAAGATTGGACTAACATCTTTTGATTGTTCATAATAAATTTGGTCACTCATCTGATGACTGATCACCAACCAGCTTTTATTTTACTAAAGTTTCTTATTAATACCCGCAACCGCGTATTGATCTCTCCTTGCCATTGTGCTTTGGAATCCCTATATTAACAAAGCGGAATTCTCATTTAATTAAAATAAAATGCTTGTCTCCACGTCAAAGCCGCTGTAATTGTACCCTGTTGGACCCCACAACGTTGCGGTTGCCCGAGTATCGGAGAGAAAACACAATATACATGTCGTACTGAGATCGCGTCTCTGTGGGTTTTATTTTAGTAATATCCTTGGTTGCGATGCGATACGTACAGCTTTATTACAGACATAAACCTGCTTATTTAAAAGGTATATTGATATGCCTTGCTATTGTACGTACTAGTTCATCAGTATGGAATTAAAACTGTGTTGCTTATGCTTATAGGACCGTTAAAAATAATCACATTATTTTTTAAACCACAAATTACACAAGGCGGTGAAACGAAAAAGAATAAAAGTATTAGGATTTGTAAGATTTCAATATCTCCTGAACTTTGCGAGAAAAGTCAAAAAGACGGTATCACCAGAAGAGGATAAACGCTAAAGACGAAATCCCATTGATAAAATAACAGTTCTTTAACATTATATTAGTAGATAATTTTTATTTTGCAAACTGGAAGATTTATGAGAACGTGATACGTGGTATAAGTAGCTCGATGGCGCAAGTGGTTAGCACGTTCGGCTGCGATCGTTGAACTTAACCAACTTTCGGAGTGGTCGGTCATTGGATGGGTGACCAAAAATTACTATCTCGAGCTCCTCCGTGCTTCGGAAGGCACGTTAAGCCGTTGGTCCCGGCTGCATCTGCAGTCGGTGGCACCCACCAATCCGCTCTGGGCCTGCGTGGTGGGACATTACTAGGCTGATGATGATGATGATGATGATGATACGTGGTATTATCGGTTTTTTACTGGTATTTGTAAGTAAGTCATTTGAGCATATATGGATTTGAGTTAACCATATTATTACCTTACTTTTTTTTCCACACACACCAATTAGCCTAGCCCCAAAGTAAGCATTATTGTAAGGCTTGTGTTATGGGATGCTAGGGTAACGGATAGAATACAAATATACTATACTTTAAAATGCATAAATAATAAAATAAAATAAAAATTTGCTTTTTAAAGATTATGTAATGGTGCCAATGGCAATGTTTAGCTTAGGTATTGTTTGTGGTAAGATAATATTAACTGCAAATCCTTAATTTAATGGCTGTGCTGTGGTGGTAATTAGGTCGCATTGAGTGTCCTCTATATAGGACAAGACATTTGATTCCGTAACGGTGTCGTGTCACGATAAACCTTTAAGGACCACTTCCTTCGATCGTTCTTGTTTGTGTTACGCTAGCTAAGTATCTTGACTGCTCTAAGTAAATGTCCCTTATAAAGTGGATGACATTCCCTAAGCCTCTTTAATAATTGACGAATTGCTAATAAACGACGTCTAAAGATTCAGCAAGAGAGCCGAGCGTCTGGGGAGTCGCTTGAAAGAAAAAGGATCTTATTGAGTTATCTTCTGAATTTACTAATTGTCGGTATTGTGTGTGTGTGTGGGTGTAACGTTTTACTTTTTGTGTTGCTATTGAGATTCGTGATTTAATTTAGATTATCTATAACAAATTTTCTCTAGTCTTTGAAATCAAGCAGTTAATAGTACATTACTGCAGCGACCAGCAAAAGAACCATTGATGGACGAACGTGTAAACGTGGGTCGAGGCATACATACGTAAGTTTATCAATGCCTAGTTGTGGCCAAGGATTAAATAGTACTTTTCTAAAATAATGGGCGGAAATTTAAACTAAGTAGTATCTAGACAGAACTTTCGAAATTTTGGAAAATCAATAACAAACAACCAACAATTTTTTTTTCTCGTGTTTAAGTGTTCATTTGTTTCTTTTTTCATAAACAGCTTTCTATTTCGAAATCTAGTTCAAAATTTAAATAAAACCTTTGATGTTACTTCCTTGGCTGCCAAGTTTGAGAGTGAAAGATCGTTCCATTTTTAAATTACACGACAGATATGAGTTTACTATAGGTAGGTATATTGTTTCTTAGGTTTTCACGCACATCACTCATTAAATAAAACTAGTTTTTACGAGTTAATGTACTAAATTAATTTATTTATTGACTTTTCGCATCCTTTTCAGGTCTGCATCGTCAGAATAATGATTTTTTATTTACTTTGTCGAGCTACCTTCGAAAGACTTTTATTTTATTGTCTATGTATGAATTTATTAGCTAATTTAGTTAATAAAATACTTTATTTAAAATTCTTTATAATGTATGTTTAGTACTGTATTTTATTTGGCATGTATTGTAGTTTATTTGGCCGCTAAACAACAGATATGTATTTTCATACAAAATGCCGGCTACACGCATGCATGTGGCTAGTACAACAATAATTTTGATTTATCTCGAAAAAGGTTGTCAAAATAATGCTCACATTTCCAAGCATGTTTGAGAAAAAGTCAGAAACTAAGTCAAACTTTTCGTTCGAGTATTACTGGTATAGGTAGAAAAATGGTACCCTTGCAACAGACGGATAGACGGACAACAAAGTGATCCTAACAGTCAGGTTTATTATTTAATGGAAATTTTGCACTTATTATTAAGTAATTACAATTCATCTAAAAGTCAAGTCTTTAATTATGAGACGCACAGCACTTCCAAAGCTAAAATGCATGGTCAGTAGTACAGCGATAAATATTCAAATTGGTTTCATTTTCGCAAGTTTTATCGTACTTTTGGGAACGATCATTATAATATGACAGCATGGTTCACCTCATCATGAAATAGTCCTCTCAAATTCAAAGTGACCTTTAATGGTATCATCTTACACACACCAATTAGCCTAGCCCCAAAGTAAGCACTTTAAGGCTTGTGTTATGGGATGCTAGGGTAACGGATAGAATACATATACTGTACGTATATCAGTATATTTATATAGAAATACATATTAAACATCCATGACTGGAGTACAAATGCTCCATTTCATCACACAAACATCTGCCCCCACCGAGATTCGAAACCGGGACCTCTCGAGTCGGCGACACCATGAAACCCGGCGTGCAAACCACTCTGCCACGGAGATCGTGCGATATTTTTTTTTTGGCGGAGGGTAGTTGAGGATTCCAGTATAATAAATTTTTGCTCTTGAAATTTAAATTAATTTATTAGTAATTAACAAGTTCTTTTAAGTATTTTACTATTGATTATTAATGTTTACATAGCCTACTCACCCGCTAAGTGTTATCTCCTTCAAATAATTCCTAATTATCAAATACACTCATAACTATCAATCATGGAGCACATGCAACAATCACTTTCAAATATGTCGGCACTATTTACAACAAGAATGGCAAAATTTGAAACCGAACTGAAGGCCTCAACAACATCAAGTTCCTCTGGTGTGTCTGCATCAAGCTTGACTGCCGAGTTCTCCACTTTCAAATCGTTTATCCTGGAGACATTGAACGCTCTACAGTGTCAGCTACAGCTACTGGCAAGAAACGTTGACAGGCTGGAGATGCAGGGGCGACGTAAGTTTCTTCTTCTCCATGGTGTGCCAGAAAGTAAGTCAGAGGTCGCATCTGATTTGGTTGTGGACATTGTTACACTCAAATTGAAAATTGACAACTTTCATGGAAATAACATTAGAAGATGTCATAGAATGGGTCGCGCCTCTGATCAAGGTAAGCCCCGGCCCATACTGGTGAAGTTTGTGGATATGGCCGTCCGTGATAAAGTGTGGTACGCCAAGGCAAAACTTAAGGGATCGGGTGTGACCCTGTCCGAGTTTCTGACTCAAAGTCGTCATGAGACATTTATGAGAGCCCGTGAAAGATTTGAAGTGAAGGAGGGCTTTGTATACATTCTGGATTCAAGCGGTTCTCGTCATCGAGTAGTCACCATTAGTGATCTCAACTGTATTGAACAGCAGTCCACAGAACCTGTACTTGCGACAAAACCGCAGCCAACGAAGACGAAGCGTACAGCGGCCGCAAAGAAGTGAGAGTGACATTGTCTTGTGCTATTCATTTTTGTTTTTGCAACATTGAAATCCACATTAACGTTTTTTACTATTATTATTATTTTCCTTCTTTATATACTTTTCTACAAACTAGAAATTCAATTCAGTCACCCTCTTTTAGTTTTCTTTTTCGGTTGTTTCGGTGTCAGTGTCAGTCAAAGTCAAAATAATGTCAAATGTCACCAGTTGTCATTTTTTTTTCTTTCTTTTTTTTAATTATCCCTATTATGAGATGACAAAGGGATCTAGCCCATACAGCCACGTGTTCATTTTTCTATCTTCTTATTATTATTTTTTTTTCTTATATGGCTTTATATCATAATTCTAAACTGAGACTTTTATCGGGTGACATATATGTGTACCTTTTTGTTGTTAGTTTTTCTTGTATAGTGTAATGTGTATTTGTATTTTAATTATGTAACAACTAGCGGATGAACAGAATGTAGCTTATACCCTAGTGGGTATAAACTAGTGTTTATCTTAATATATTTATTACGATACTTATATTACTTACTATTATTATTATTATTTTTTTTACTATTATTTTTGTAGTCGTTTATTTAATATTGGCTATTTATTATTATTGTTATATTTATTTATTATTATTATTTTATACTTCTTAATTATATTATATATATATTGTCAATAAACAATGATTAGCGATATGGATGCTTTAAATGATAGTTCTGATAGCTTTGTATCTTTAAGTAGTGACAGTTTCTGTAGTATCCCAACACTCGGCGAAACTCTAGACGCAAACTTCTCGGATGTTCCTAAAAACTTCAATGTAGTACATATAAACGCCCAAAGCATTCCGGCTCATTTCACCGACCTGCTAGCAAACTTTGACTGTAAGAATATCCATGCTATCCTAATTTCCGAATCCTGGCTCAAGCCATCCTTGCCTTCCACTTCCTATTCTCTTCCAGGTTTCCAACTAATCAGAAACGATCGCTCTGCTGGTGCTGGTGGGGGTGTGGCAATTTACCTTCGAAACCAGATCCCTTTTAAAATAGTCAGTATATCGTCGCAACCACCACCGTCGAACGCTGGTGAACATCTGTTTCTGGAAATCGATTTACACCACTCTAAAACACTCCTAGGTGTTTATTATTCACCATCTAGTCGTATCGACTACTTTCCATCTTTAGAGTCCATCCTTGAAAGCCTAACTCCTTCTTACAGTCACACAATCATCATGGGTGATTTTAACACCTGCCTCCTTAAAAATGACTCTCGATCCTCTTCTCTCCTTTCTGTCATGAATTCTACAAACCTATTCCTACCTTCACTCAATGCCACGCACCATTTCCCAAACTGTTCCCCTTCCCTCCTTGATCTCATGTTTGTCTCTTCTTTGGACCTTATCGCTAGACATGGTCAATGCCCTGCCGATGGCTTCTCCTATCATGATGCCATATTCCTGTCTTTTAAAATCCGCTCACCCAAGGAAAAGCCCAAAATCATCCAGCAGCGTAACTTTGGTGGTATGAATGTTGAAAGGCTTCGTAGTGACGCTTGTAACATTGACTGGGCTCCGCTGTTAGCCACCGAATCGATTGACGAAAAGCTTGACATTTTCATGATTGAAATCATAAAGTTATATGATATACATGCTCCAATCCGTTCTGTTAAATTGAAGCATCTTCCATCGCCTTGGCTAACCGATGAAATTAAAAATCTTATAGGCCAGAAAGACCTTGCGAAGTCAAAATACAAGCGTCGATCCACCATTTTGAACAGGGAGAGATACGTCATGATCCGGAATCACTGCAACAAGGTGTGTAGAAATGCTCAACGCCACTATGTTCACAATTCTGTAGAAAACGGGGACCCATCAAGGGTATGGAAGTTTCTTAGGTCCATGGGTATTGGTAAGTCACGCCAATCTCCTACTTCTACTAATTTAGACATTAACGCTTTAAATGCACACTTCTCATCTTCGTCCAATTTTGATCAGACAATTAAAGCTACTACGCTCAACTATTTAAATTCTCTTCCTACACCCAACCATTCACCCTTAATCATTGATCGATTTACCGATTGTGATGTTAAGAAGAGTATATTGTCAATTACATCTAATGCTGTAGGGTGCGATGCTATAAGTCGAAAAATGGTTATTCCAGTCCTTGATGAAATTCTTCCCATTATCTCCCACCTCCTGAACTGTTCAGTCTCAGATGGTATTTTTCCTAAGGCATGGAAAGACGCTCATATAATTCCCATACCAAAAAAGCCGAATCCTACCTCCTTTTCCGAATACCGACCCATATCCATATTGCCGTTTTTTTCCAAAGTCCTTGAGCGCCTTGTCCACAATAAATTAAGTTCCTTCCTTTGCAAAAATCATCTCCTAAATCCTCTTCAATCCGGTTTCCGCCCTGGTCATAGCACGACTACCGCACTCATCAAAATCACTGACGACGTGAGACTAGGCATGGATAGCGGAAAGCTGACTGTGCTAGCCTTGCTCGACTTTAGCAACGCTTTTAATACTGTTGACTTTGATGTATTGCTCGCTATTTTAAAATCTCTTAACATATCTCCAACGGTGATTGATTTGTTTCATAGTTACCTGTATGGGCGCCGCCAGCGGATTTGCATTGAAGATTCCGTTTCTTCTTGGTGCAGAACAGCTGCTGGTGTTCCACAGGGTGGCGTCTTATCTCCTTTACTTTTCACTTTGTTTATAAATTCTATTTCTAATATTCTAACTTCATCCTACCACCTTTTTGCAGATGACTTACAAATTTATTGCCAGGCTCCATTAAACGAGTTGTCTGAGGCAGTGAATATCATTAATTTGGATCTCTCACATATTTGTGAATGGAGTAAGATGTTCGGCCTAAAACTAAATCCATCGAAAACTCAAGTTACTGTTATTGGCAGCCCTAAAATGATTTCAAGAATTGACTGGTCTCGATTACCAAAAATAAACTTTGATGGCGTCAATGTCACTATTAGCAAGTGTGTTAAGGATCTAGGCTTACATATTGATAGTACTTTATGTTGGGGTCCACAGCTTCAAGAGGTTAGCCGTAGGTTGTTTGCATCTGCAGGATCACTTAGACGTCTTCGTAATTTTCTTCCGACTGCCACCAAAATTGCGCTTGCTGAATCCTTTCTTCTCCCTATTTTAGACTATGCTGATGTCTTCTACCTCGATGTCAATGAAGACCAACTAAATAAGCTTGAGCGGCTTCAAAACTTCTGTATAAGGTTTATATTTGGTCTTCGCAAATATGACCATGTATCTGATTTTCGCACTAAGCTCAAGTGGTTACCTATTCGCCTTCGCCGGAATGCACATATTGTCTCCCTCCTATATAATATTCTCTCTAATCCCAATACCCCGTCCTATCTCAAACAACGTTTTACATTCCTTCAGGACGCTCATTCACGAGATTTGCGATCATCAAGTAATTTGAGGTTGGAGACTCCAATGCATTATACAAAATTCTATAACAAGTCGTTTACAGTGCATGCTGTTAGTTTGTGGAATGCATTGCCGGTCGAGATAAGACGTGCTAAATCTCTGAACATTTTCAAGTGTCTAGTAAAAGATCACTATCTGTCACTGTCTGTTGTAGTATAGATTCTTCTATTATTATTAATTTGCTATTGTTTACCATTCATGTTTTCCAAATTGTATTTATAACATTGCGTATGTAGTATGTGTACTACTGTTTATGTAGTATATGTATGTAAATTGTATGTAGGTTTATATATTATGTTATATGTGTGTATGTTTATTCTGTGTTTGTTGTATATATGTATCTCATGTTGTGCCAACTTCCCTCTAAGTTACTTGTTCCATGCTGATTCTGTCCATCCTAAGGTTGCCTGGAAGAGATCGCACACAGCGATAAGGCCGCCCATTGTACCAATTTTAGTATATTTTTGTTTATGTGATTTTATTGTTTGTTGGTGTACAATAAAGTATAAATAAATAAATAAATATTATCGAATGCGTTATTGCGATATCATGGAATGCGTTATTGCGATATCTGTTTTTAGTACATAATGTATATGAGAACGACACACTGCTACGATAATAACGACACGTTAGGAGTATGACGAAATATCGCAGTTATAACGCATCCAATATTATCGATCGATAAAACGCGCCTATAGGCGGGAGGCCTTAGATTTATGATAGGACGAAAGTCATTACTGACAAGCTTTTAGCAACCGTATAATTCAATTCCGTCAAATTGGTTTGGAAGCTAAGTCCTCTTAGCTCCCTGTAGCACTTTCCTAGCACTTTATCGTCAAAACCTATATTAAGGCAAGAAGATACCAAATCTTCTCTTAAAGGATGATAGCTTATCCAGTGGATTATATTAGTTCAATATTTTTGATATGAGTTAATAACCAAGATATTTCTGATGTGTATGTATTCAATAGATTTCAACTTACCCTTAGCTTATGTATGAATAATTGATCATGTGGTGGCTCCATTCGTATTTGTTTCCTGTTTATTATGAAATACCAAAATATTTAGAGAGGTTATGGCCTGCAAATATTTTATTAATTTAGATATTTAATTGAGTCACATTGCAGAAAGTTATTGTTTAGTAATTCAACATCTGATGCAACACTTTGTGCAAGGACTTTAAAATTACATAATATGCATTTTTTTGTAGATATGTAGTTACTTCGTTATATAGACCCAGTGTGGATTGGTGGGTGCTAATGACTGCAGATCCAGCTGTATCTACAGTCCTAGCTAGGACCAACGGCTTGCCTTTCGAAGCACGGCTCAAGCTCGAGATAGTAATTTTTTGATCACCCATTCAATGACCGACCATTGCGAAATATACTTAACTTCAACAAAAAACAGAAAACGCGCTAACCACTTGTGCCATCCAGCTCCTCAATACCATTTACTGAAAAATATACTCCTCTGGGTATGATCTCACCAACAACTACGTACATAGTTATTTCACAGTCACAGTTGGTTTGTTTCGGCTGTCATAATTTTCTGAAGCACTCGGCCAGGCTGGCTGTTGTGTTTGCAAGCATAAGCGCAGTTTCACGGTTTAATTAACACATCTACAACCTCATTGTGACGAATTTGAACCACAAAGAAGCGTATTGAATCGATAATGCAAATATGTTTTACATTGTATACGGATAAGGAAACGTTTGCAATGGATTTTTTTATTTATTATATGATGATTTATTTAGTTATTGGAACAATGTTTCTTTTGTTGACGGTACGGACTTGGCAGATCGGGGCCAGGCGAAAACAAGTTAAGATTTTTCCGTCTCAACCATCAGTTGTTTCATAGCATATTGTGTGTAGTTCTGTTTATACCCTATGTTTATTTTTAACTTCGTTCCAACCAAGTGTTCTACGACACTCACGATTGTTTTTTTTTTGTTGTTGTTTTTTTTAAATATTTTGGTATAAGACCATGCTATACAATATAACATGTCCCCCTTGCATGAGAACCGCGATATGATAGAATAGCTCGTTCTTAACACGCTTTATTGTCAAATTACTATGGATTTTGACAGTTAGACGCGATAAAAAACGTGATATAATGTAAATTGTGTTGCTCATGCTACAGAGAATGGTTAGAATTATGTTAGCGAGAACTGATGTTAACCCTTTATATTTTAAGGGTTAATAATAGTGTTTTGCTTAAAAAGAGGAATCGTGGATAAACAAACCACTCTTTGCGGTTGTAATACTTTATCTCTGATCGCTTACACAATTTTAAACAAATCAAATAAATAATAGACTTGGCAATTTATTTTATATTAGAAATTACTTAGTGTGAAACTTAAAACAAAGTCATATCTTTAATGATAATATTGTGAAATACCGTTCCGTATTATTAAATACACGGGGATGGACTTGATAGTTTTGTATTCAAGTAGGTTACATGAAACAATATTTATTTACGAAATACTTCTCACGACATATTTAAATTTTGCTCATACATATGGATTGATTCTTTTTTGTTATCAAGAGTAAAAACATTGTATTTCCTTACAAGCTAAAATGTATTTATTTATTCACATTGAACGTAATATTAGTAACATAAAGCTTACATTTTCTTCGGTTATGAGAATGTAAAGATCTTTGCAATAATGCAGCATTACAGCATGAAGTAATAAAAATACAGCATTATCTACAGCAGAAACGTATAAGAGGAAAAAATAATAGTCTATTGTTTAGTCTCAAGCATGTCATGATTCGTCACAATCTTAATCCAAGGAATCATTTTTCGTACTTCACTATAATTCTTTGCATGTAAGAGCTGTTATATTTGGAAACCTGATGGAAATACAGTTACCGCTAAGATTATATTGTTTTAAACTTTCATGGTCACTAACATTATAGCTATTAACGGGATTGTTACCATGTACCTTGTTTTTTATGAGTCTCCGATATTTCGGTACTGTTGCAAACGCCATGATCACGGAGTCACTATAGTAATACCCCTACCGCTGGTCACATTCCCACTATTCACTCGCACTTGTTCCCGACACACAATACTCACAGTATCAGATCGCGGAACGACACTTTTTTGATTTATGCGGTTTTTACACATACCAATTTAAACTCATCTTCACGGTTGAAATTCTTGTGTTTGGTTAATTCAATCGCTTCCCTGACCAATCTTGGTATGTTGTGGCGTTTTGTCGAGATAATTTGTGGATTATGGAGCTCAATCCAGTGATTAGGGCCCGAATCAACGAAATGATATGCAAAAATCAGCCATCGCGGAACATTTAATTGGTCGGCTCAACTAGAGGCGTCTCCAGGACTCGGACCTCGGCTCTAGTTAGCCGTTGTCGTTGGGGGTTTCATTGGTGAAAATCAAATTTGGCCTCTTTATGAAGTTAATGCCATGATTACTATAACATAAAGGACGGCGCGTTGGTACAATCGTAACGAATTATCCTGTCTTTTACTGCCAAGACTCTTGAGTTCGTAGTCGAATTACTGTTGGAAAAAATATATTTGTGATGTAATCGAATATTTTTTAAGACGACCTCCTTGGCCGAGTGGTTACTAGGGTAACCACTCGGCCAAGGAGGTCGTCTTATTATTATATATTTACAGTGTCATAATAAAAAAGGCTAGTTTTTCATAGATCTATCGATTCATACTAACTACATTGTTGGCGGAGCTGGGTGTGTTTTTCCCATTTTCCTTTGTGTTTTTCAACTCATAGCACGGCGAAAACGCATCGTGTCAGCATGCGATCGTTGCTAATTAGGACGAAGCCAAGTGTCATATTAGCGACATAAAAAAATCTTGCTCAAGTCAAATGAATCGATGTGATGACTGACAGAGAACAACCATAATTCGCAGCCAGGTCCAAACGCGGCAAACGCACGTCGTTTCACGGTCCATGTGGCAATTAGCCGAGCCTTTATATCACCGCCGGGGCTCTACTGACCCAAAGATCTCGATGTTCTGATGCATTAATTTTACTACCCGAGTCCTAAAGGGGACAAATTGTAAAAACCGGGCAAGTGTGAGTCGGACTCGCCCACCGAGGGTTACGTATAAATTTGTAGGTACAGACGCAACATAAACAGCCGTACCTTTTTTGCGATAACTTAGAACTTTGATTTTTTTATTGCTTCAAAAGATCATAGATTTAAGTATATGGTTGTGTCTGTTCCTGACAGACAGACAGATAAACGACCGTATCTTTTATTCGTGTTCACTTAGAAGGTTTTTTTATCTCAGCAATAAGGGAGAGCGCAGACCTAAGTAAAAGGTTTATTTTTTTCATTTTTAAACCGATACCGCGACGTTTACCGGAGATTAAGGGTCTTGCTCTTGACAAATAGGCGGACAACAAAGAAATCCTGTAAGTATTTTGTTATTTCTTTTTGAAGAACGGAACCCTAAAAAAGCATTTTCTGACAAAGTCAGTGGGAAATAGTTTAGGTATTTTGTTATTTCGGACTGGATAGATGGTGGCGTGGTAATACACTAATCCCTCTAATAAAATCTGCGTAGTTGTTTGTTAGTAAATCCTGTGCTAACTAAGACTATAATATAGCAAAGTGAAAAATTAAATCGGTCAAATAAAATGAAACATATTGACAACGCCCAATAAGCATGATGACGGGGTAAAGTAAACGAAATTCTATTTAGTCCGTCAGTTAGATGATCAAAAAATAATGGACACGTATTTTTTCTTTAGGAAATCAACCAAAAAATGACAAAGATAAAGCTATGTTTTTATTTATTTTTTAAGCATTTAACTGCTAGATGTTTAAATCTAAAGAAAAGATTACTAGAAAAAAATCCACGCGGACCAGGCAGCGGACGGGACTCGAACCCGCACCTTTCGCAATCCGGGCGAATGCACTGACCATTATGCTACCACGGCCCTATTCGCCGCGTCGAAATTTTCCTAGCCTTAAGCTGCAAGGCAGCGCCATCTCTTCGCATTGTAGGTAACCCACAATAAAAGATAAAGCTAGTCAAAGTTTGGGAGTAGGAGCTCGTGACGTCACTTCTAAGTGAAAATTTTACCTAAACGTGACGTCATGCGACTTTTCAAATCAATATATCTCTGCAATGTTTATATTATGTGAAAAAAGAAAAAATACGTGACCAATACTTTTTGATAATCTACCTGATAAACCAATAAAAAAAATAGTCATCATCCCTATTATATATTTTATTATATTTATGCAGGCAAACGAGCTGACAATCCTCCTGATGGGAAGTGGTTACAACTGCCGATGCAATGGACACTTATAACACGAAGGGCTACCACTCAAAATGAATCTGACTTAAGTTCAAGTTTTTGCGACATATTCATCTACTTCTACGTACTTATCTATCTTAACAACCACAGACGAAGCCAGTTATTTACTTTAAAACTCTAAAGCCATACTACTACTATTTGAGGGTATAATTAGTTCAGTGATTTGTATCAGCCGAACTAACTGCCCCTAAAAGTTGTACTAATTCGGTCCACTGGACTAACAACCGAACTATCGTAATCCAAAGAGTTCTGCTTGCCATTACCCCTGACTATAATTTAATTCAGCAAATAATAAAATTAACCAGTTTCCCCTTTTCTGATTGAATAAACTTTGAAGTGACTGCTTTCCAAATCTTTCCGATTGCTTTTCAACTGACTTCAAAGAGGAGGCGGTTCTGTATTCGACTGTATGCTTTTGTTTGTTTGTTACGCAATTATTCCGACAATTTAGGGCAGATTTTCAAATTTCTTTTTGTAATCGTAAGGGTATACTCCCGAGGTGTTCCCATAGAAGTTGTCAAAAACGTCGTAAAGGTGGAACGGAACTTTAATTAAAGTAATATTGCTTTATATTTTTTTAGTTTTTAAGCATTAAGCATTTTAATGCTTTTTCTTCTCTAATCTAAAGAAATTTTACTAGAAAAAAACTACGCGGACCAGGCAGCGGCGAGACTCGACCCCACACCCTCCGCTATCCGGGCGGATGCAGTGACTATTATTTGGTAGCATAATGGTCAGTGCATCCGCCCGAATAGCGGAGGGTTCAAGTCCCGTCATCATCATCATCCGAACACCTTAGGTCAATTCCTCTAGTTATCGCACGTCCGCCTTCCCGTCCTTCCAATCGTAGCTCCCTCCGATTCCGTCGGCCTAGGTACGTCTTAGAGTACCCCGACGACGAAATCACCCGCGCCAACGCGCCTCCGATTCCTCCCACACAGGCCACAAACACCAACACTACACAGCTAGCAAACTTCCTCACTAGCTTAGCATAAGGCAGAGATCACACCCATAGGATAAGAGTGCGAATAGACCGGGTGTCTATATACGACACGCTATACCAAGTTCAAGTACGTAGCTAGGCGTTTTCCCCCGCCCCCTACATCAACGGCTAACTAGAGCCGAGTTCCGTGTCTTAGAGACGCCCTCTAGTTGAGCCGACCCACTCAGGTTCGAGTGATGTAGATGCACCAGATGCAGAGGAGACTCTTCTAGAGGGGTACTCGCCAATTCTCGGCTTGAGGTCCCCTTAGGGTCTCGCCGTCCCCAAACCCGGTGACGCTATAAAGGTTATCTACGACCAACAGCATACACACTAAAAAAAAGCTAGTAAATTTTTCTTTAGATTTAATATTGCTTTGTTGATACAGCCGGTCCATGGCTAACCATTAAACGGGACGACGACGTGGATCACTCTCTCCCTCCTATCAACAGCACTTAAAGAATAAATATAATATCGTCTAGTGTACGGTATCGCTCAAACGAGCCTTGTATAAGGATTTAGTTGATGTTACACTGGCTTATAAAAAGTGGAAAATAAATTCCGTCTTTATTAAAAACAAAACCACTAAAATGTAACAAATAAAAGGTGAGTACATATAATTTTGTAGTCAAAAATTCAAATTAACAGATGTAGTCTTGTGCCATGCATGTTGAGTTGATAGAACTGAGTCCCATTTACTGCTTGAGTTCGCATGCACCGACACCAAATGTTAATTTGAATTTAAAAGGTTATGTATCTATTATTTTTTGACTTTTAATGGTTTTGTTTTTGTAAAGTCGGTTTTAATTTGGTTAAAAAAAGTTTTTAGTCCTAGAACTCTGTTTGATCGGATCATCTTGCTGCTTGCTGGTAAAGTTGAACTAAAAATGGTCTAATGTTTTAACTTAATTTTACCAGTGATGACATTCGCTTAATAATTGTACAAAACGTTGACATAATTTAAATCCGGGCGACAAATGTATATACTATTGTCACTTTCTTTGCCGACGAGAAGACAAAGAAATCATTAGGTTCATTTACTAAACCAAGCCACGTCGTCCACGTTTTATAGATTTCATAAAATCTACCCTTGGACCAAATACGTCCTGTAAGAACGTGTTTTTAGGGTTCCGTAGACCTGACCAGGAGCTCTTATACTTTGGTCATGTTCATCTGGCTGTGTGTCCCCGGTTTTGCTTGGAGACTGTAAGCACTAAAGTGCTGTAATTTTGACAAAATGGTAGAATAAAATTGAAAAATATTAGTTTAGGGTAGCTCTACATGTAACCTGGGGATGTTTTTTATCATATTATTAAGAGTAACGGGTATACCCTTGACATATTTACAGAATGTTGAATTGTAGACACTAAGTTAAAATTAAATAAAAAAATTAAGGGGGGCAAAAAATCACGTCTTGTATATGGGACATAATTATGACGTGATTTTTTCCTGTTTTTGCTCGTATTATTATATAATTTTAAATTTGGTGTATATAAGATAATGGTATGGAACCCTTCGTGCACGAGTCAGACTCGCAGTTGGTTTTTTTATATTTTTGTTTTCTTATTTAATAAGCAATGAGTTTAAATAAGTGAGGAGCTCGATGGCGCAAGTGGTTAGTGCGTTCGGCAGCGTTCGTTGAAGTTAGGCAACTTTCGCAGCGGTCAGTCATTGGATGGGTGACCAAAAAATTTACTATCTCGAGCTCCTCCGTGCTTCGGAAGGCACGTTAGGCCGTTGGTCCCGGCTGCATCTGCAGTCGTTGGCACCCACCAATCCGCACTGGGCCAGCGTGGAGGATCATAACCCAATCTCCCTATTCCATCATAGGGAAGGCCTGTACCCCTGCAGTGAGGACATCAATAGGCTGATGATGATGATTTAAATAACATCAATTTTGTAAAAATATCGTTCTATAGATTTTCTGATACGGAAAATTGTTATTGCGGTTGTTGAGATGTGTAATCACGTCGACGATTTCGTCAGATTGTTTATTATTCGAGATGCAATCAGAACACGGTTTTATTGAATAATTTTGTCATGTATTATATCAGTACACTCGAAAGATAATTTTTTCAATCAAAATCCTTGTCAAGTGTGTATGTTACATGAAAATGACATACTCCATTTGATGTAGGTATTTATATGAATAAAAAGTATAGGTACTCACAGAGTTTTTTTAAATCTATCTATTGTTTTTTGTTTCATTAATTGGGTGAATAGAGAAAATTGTTTTGGTTCACCGAACCAGTTTAGGGGCTAATTGTCTAAACTTGTCTCTTTCGCTTACCCTTCAAAATTAAGGAAAAAGTATCAATGTTACATACTCGTAACATGTCGCTTTCCAACTATGAAGTGAAAGGGGTGCGAAAAGGATTTTCTTTTTTTATATATTACCAGCTGTCCCAGAGAACTTCGTACCGCTATAAAAAATAGGGGTTGGTCGAAGGGTGAAAATTTTAGTCCAAAGAAAAAACGACGGGTTGCACTCCGGGAGTGCCGGCAGCAGGGAAAACTTGAATATTAACGTTGTGCATTTTTGAAATTTTGGAATGGTTTGGGAATAATTTTGCACAAATTGCTTTAATTAACAGTATAAAATTTATCATTTATGTGCTAGAATACAGTATTTATTTATTGCGCTATCGTACACAAACATGACAATTTATATAACATTAAAAAGTTTATCTCTCAGAAAAATCAACTTACATGAATCATTTAAGCGTACCTAGCGACATCTACTGTAAAAAAATGCATTTTCTTCGCAAAATAGCTGCCACCTGGACGTCCTAGATAGAAACTTATTAACAATGACGCTGAAGAAGTTTTCACTTCAAAAAAATTTAATGGTGGACCACCCTTAGCATTTAGGGGGATGAAAAATAGATGTTTCACTAAAACGGTCGAGCCGTTTCGGAGTAGTTCAATTACGCACACTGTGACACGAGAATTTTATATATTAGATTATTTTATTTAAACTTTATTGCCACAATTACAAAAAATGACAAAAGGCGTACTTAACGCTAAAAGCATTCTATGTCAGTCAACCATTAGGTGTAAAGAAATGCACGAATGCGGCTATATTAGAGAAAATATATGGGTGATACGAGCTGACGGCTCACCTGATGGTAAGTGATCACCGTTGCCCATAGCAATCTGCAACACCAGGAGTACCACAAATGCGATGCAGGCCTTTAAGGAGCGAGTATGCTCATTTTTGAAGATTTTCAGGGCTTATTGGTCTGGAAACACTGCTGGTGATAATAGTTGAAGTAGCGAAATTCTAGGTCCGTAGAAATACACCTGTTTATATTTACCTATGTGTAGGTAAAGCTTACTATTCCAGATAAGCGTTCTAATTCCAAAAAGAAATTCCTTTGTGCCTTACATTTCTTAATTGAATCTAACTACAAGCTGCAGATGCTATTCTTCGGGACGTTCACTCGCGCGTAATCGCGTTATAATAGTTTTTTGGAAGTAAACTTTTATTATGCGTGTTATATCAGTACGCTCGAAAAAAATTTTTTTCAATCAAAATCCCTGTCAAGTGTGTATGTTACATGAAAATGGAGTGCTCCATTTTATGTACGTATTTATATGAATAAAAAGTATAGATACTCTACCATTCGCCAACGCGCAACGAGTGGTCGAGACCGCTCGTTGATGTCGAGCGATTCAAAATACGAAAGGACAATGTTAAAATTGGCCTAAGAACTAACACCAATTTGGCATTTATGATAATTCTTAGTATTTTTTTTGCGATAATTATCAGTATTTAGATTGTGACGGACACTTCCAGTTAAATAAGCTAAATTAAAAAGTTAAAAAATAATCTTCGACAATAAATACCATTTTATGTGTATAATCTATGACAGTGCTACAAACAAAACACTCTTCTTCCTAATGCCGGCATCACATCACTCTGTCCTTTTCATTCCTTACTAAGCATAATAAGGACAAACTGTTGTCAAGTGAAGGGCCGGCATAAAACTCGTTACTCTGTGGTTGTGGTGCATGCAGTTTGCATTCGTAGTAATCTGTGGCATTCGTGCATTCCAAAGAGTAGTTTTATATACCGGAAAGTGCATTCTCGTTTCGGATTACCTGTTGTGTGTGTTTATTTGCGATTGTTTTTCCTTTAATTTAACTATTTCGACTATCTAATATGCCATTGATATTACCAAAGAGCAGAGCCCTTATTACCAAGTGCTAGTGAACCTGTGCCACAACATCCTGAGAGGATCATACTGCCAAATTATTCAAGAACACCTGATACACATTCACGCTGCATATTTACACAATAAAAATGTGATATAGAAATAAATACAATGTACAATATGATACAATTATGTGAAAAATAGTCATAAATAAGAAGCAAAACTACAGTTTTTATTTTAAAATCGCACCGAATAAAATGAATTTGTTGTAATATTAATTCACTTCATACTGAGTTCATACTACGTTCATAGTTTGAACTATGTTTCATTGAATATTAAACATAACGTCAAAAAAATTTTAGTTTTCCTAATAATTTAAGTTCTCGGAAGTGTCCATCAATAATCTTTGTTTTTACAGTCATTTACTTACGATTTCGAACCTAGAAAAAAATATTTCATGATTGTTGGTTCTTAGGCTAACTATGTATGGACGCTGAACAATAATGTCCTTTGTTATGTCGACTCAAAATTAGTATAAATCGAGCGTTCTACGCAAGGCGAGTGATTCAAAAATTGAGCTCCTAAGCAAAAATGTTCGCACACACACACGTTTTGACGGCCAAGCGAACATCGCAGAGCGACTATTTTCTATGATAACTCTTGTTGCCCAGCGACAATCTAGTGAAACGAGTTCCCGCTGGGAGTGTAAACAGCTATGTATATTATGCATCGCTTTGGTTACACGGAATGTATATCTATATTACGTTTCTTGATCGAGAAAATTGCGTATGTTGAGAATTTTAGATGAAAACGCACGTCTTTAAGCAACCGACTAAGTCCGAGTCGGACTCGCAAACGAAGCGATCTTTAAATAACAATATGCCAAACTAGATCGAGCAAAACAAGGCGAAAAAAATCATGTTTCTATTATGTTAAGGTTAAGTGAAAATTTTAGGTATACTACTTATTTCCGTTCAACTTAAAGAGCCATGAGACAAACAGGCAGAGCGAACTTGCCTCAGCGGTTTCGCCCTCTTAGCTATGATATGATGATCAAAAGGCGGGTAAACCTTATCGTTCAGAGCTTTTTTTTTATAGCGAGGTAGGCAAATGACTCTACCACCCACCTGATGTAAAGTGGTGATAAAATCCAAATGCTGATAGCTGGTACAGCAGTTATAAACTGCTACACCAACCATCTTCTTCACCTTGTTGGCCTGCAAAAATGCTTCTTCACGCCTCTTTTAAAGGACCCCAGATTGAGGAGTGACCGGTAACTCTTGGTGCTGCAACTGTCCATGGGCAGTAGTGACCATATACTATCAGTTGGACTGTCAGCTCGTCTGCCTGCATAAACATATAAAAAATACGAGTTTGCTTATGACCACATGACTGAAGTGAAACTTCTGCAGCACCATCTCAATACGAGCAAAAAGCAGTACAAATACTCCAGTCATGGATGTTTAATATGTATTACTATGTAAATATATTTATTTAAGTACTGTATATTCTATTCGTTACCCTAGCATCCCATAACACAAGCCTTACAATGCTTACTTTGGGGCTAGGCTAATTGGTGTGAGTGTTGAAAATATTTATTATTTATTTATTATTATCTGTATTGTATATTATATGTGTGTGTACAATACATACATGTATGTTCATATACTTAATTCATTTACTAGCTATAAGAGAAAGAGAGTAAGAAAATGTGTGCGCGCACAGCTTTCTCTTGCTTATATCCCCCACTCAACTCCCGTTCGCCTCGCCCGAACACACTTTTCGTAACATTCGCGAGCTTACCCCCCAAGTCAAGCGTGCGTAAAGCAGTTTCACTTTAAAAACTAAAATAAAGGTAGGCAGAGCGAAAAAGTGTAAGTGATCTTATCTTGCAAATTTTCCGCTGGTTTTATCCGCTTATCGTTAATCGATTGATTAATGATAATTGTCTGATTAAAATTGATATCATTATACTATTCATTTAGAGTCTGGTGGTATTTTGCCAATCATTTAGTTTTTTTTCATTTGTGAAAAAATAAAGGCCGTGGGTTCACCCTTTTGAATTAAAAAATGACTTCTTGCAGGTTAAAAAAGGTAATTAATAAAGCGAGTTTTATAATTCAAATAATCTGGTTATCTCTTCCTATCAATTTGATATATTTTTTCTTGAATACTAAACAAAACTGAGTCAAAGATATTTAATTTAATGTTACATTTTCTCCCACCCACCGCTAAGTAGTACTATTTATATTCACAACACGAGACGACTCGAATTAGCATATTTAACCACGTGTGTTAAGCACTAATCAACGCGGGCGACCGAACGTTAGAAATGGTGTTCATTCCGTAGCTAGACCCAGAATCAAACTCACACGAGAAACAGTTGCAGTTTTTTGAGTTATATTAAAAATGATTTGAAGTAAATACCTATACCGATTGATATTCCTATCTCTGAAAGGAATGACAGACAAAACTTTATATTTTTATGTGAATAATTTTTCTTCTGGCTTTGAATTTGTTCGTCTATACACCTGAACGGCTGAACCGATTTCGATGTTATGTGATTCTTAACCACGGAATCAGACAAACACGTTGCAGTATTTTGAATCATATTAAAAATTGCTTTTAAATATAACGATTGATATTCATGGCTGTGAAAGGAATTATCTTTATGTGTATACATATTTCTTTCTTCTGTCTGGCTTTGTTCGTGTGTAACACCTAAACGGCTGAACCGATTTCGATGTTATTAGAGGCTTGTAGATCCCTTCATGATTTAGATTCACAAATTGACCCGGTTGTTGGTGCTGCAGTCGTATTCTAGGTCTAAGATATCTTTATAATTTTTCATTTTCTCCCAAGACTTATCTATAGAAGTATGAAAATATTATTGCTCAATTTTACAGCACGCTGTATCGGCACAGGTTGGTTTTAAACGGTTTTTAAATGCCCCGCAGTGAACTGTTTGTTTCGTGAAACAATAAACGTTTTATATCCAAGTTTATTGTCTTCCTTCTACGTTATTGCATTGAATGGTCGTTCCAATAAGATTCAGTAGGTAAATATGGTATTTTTACTTTAACATTTACATAGGTAATTTGCCGGTAGCAGATTGCAGCAACTCACTGAATCGAATCCTTTTAAAATTAACTAGTTCCGATAGATTCAAACATACATAACTTCACATATCCTTAAAGTATCATAGGGATCGGCCCTAAGATAGTCAAGCACACCCATCACTAATACCAAATTAGTCAACAATCTAGGGCTCCCGAGACGGTCAAACGGTTTAATTTAATGCCTTCGTATGTGTTAAGGTGCTGTCCCACGGTCTCTGTTGTCGCGGGCGAGGCCGCACCGCCACACTGGGTTACCAAACGTATGAGAACTGTAACGTTTGAGATTTATTTTTTAGCAGTATCTATACATGATACGAAGTTAATAGATATCTCGTACACTTAGATATGAGTTTTGAACAGAGTTGACTGTTTGTGTCATGTATACAAACCAAAATTTATCAGGAAGTAAATAAATGTCCAGTCCACAAAGGATCGTCTCAGTAAGTACAGAATCATTATGCCATCACTTAATAAGAAAAAAAACTTATCATTGTATCATCACCTCGTATCGTGTATAGATACTGTTAAATCTCGAACGTTAGAGTTGTCGTACGTTTGGCAACCCTGCGCCGTGCAGCCTCGCCCGCGATAACACAGATCGTGGCATAGCGCCTTTACGAGATTGATGAAACCGTATGATGTCGGTTTGAAAGATTGTCAAACGACACTGCGCAGTTTGATTCGGCACGCCGCGACGCCATAATTAGGCTTGTGATTCTGACGCAGACAAATTGTGAGATGCCCTCAAACAAGGATCACGATTTCCTTTTATTTATTCCGTTAATGTCCTGCGCTTTTACACAAAAAGGGAAAACAAAAAATCAAACGGCGCGTCAAACACAAAAAAATATGAAATTTCATCAAACAAAGCTCCAAGCTCGTTAATGTTTGACAAACCATGTATGCTGGCTTTAAAAATCATCAAAATGGTTTGACACAAACCAAAATTTACGTCTTTGAATCAAGTCTATTTGATTACGAACGAACGAATTTTACCGCTTGGATTGTAGTGTCCTTCTGAGGAAGTAACCTTTTTCATACCGTGTTTCTGTTGGTAAGTAATGTTTTCAGAACTCTGCGGTGTCGTGTTTGGTTCTTACCCTACCTACCATCGGCAGAGATACTCTGTTATTAAACTTATATTGGCTATTGTCACATATAAAAGAAAGAAATGCCAGAAAAAATTTCGTTAGTAAGATTGAGAAATGTTATCGCCATTGTTTAACTATCCGCGTTTTCGTAAAATCCCTAGGATTTTCGTGAAATTATGATTTATCAAATCATCCTACGAGTCATATAAGTTTTACTTACATCTGACAAAATTGTTGACAGGGAAAAACAGTGAAATGTGTATCCGACTACGATTTATCATAGAATGAAAAAGTACAAAACCATTTTGCCCAATGCTATAATTTAATGCAAATTACTACGTTATTCTCAAAACGCAGGTGGCAAGAGACTCATAAACATATCGAGGATAGATCTCGAAGTCCTGCCTCACTAAGAAGTTTGTTCGAAAACAATATAAAACCTGACCACATTTATTTCGTTTCCCAAACAAGTATTATTGTAACATAGTTGGTAGGTTAGCTATGTTGGGCGAGGATGTTGACCTTTCCGCACAAATGTTTTTGTGCGTCTGCCTCCTCACCTAACGTAAAATATAGTCCCAAACTCGGAAAATTTATTGGAGCACTTTGAACTTTATCTTGTATAAAATACGAAGAGAATTATTATGCTCGTCTCGTATTTTTTACGCATACACAATACATTTGTAGTTATAGCCCAAATTAATTTTAATTATGTAACAATGAAGTTAGGAGTTTTTGAAGTGAAAACTGCTTTAGTAAACTCAATTAATCGAAAATTTTTACACAAGGTATCCGTAATTTTGTAACTCTGCAAGAAACATAGAGCCGAACGGTAACGGTCTTTGGGTCGACATCCAACGATCAATGGTTCGATCCTGAGCTTGTTTGCTAATTGTTTATTTTTTCTTTTATTAAGCTATAATATATATCTAAAAAATATATTTTTGGCGTCGGTATCGATTGTAGATCACACCCCAAGTATTCTTTTAAAAAATATTGAATGTACAGTTTTGACTTTCCTACCATTTTATTATATATGCTTGTCACAAGCCCGTCCCGTCCCGTCATCTTGATCTCATACAGAGAATAATCTCGTTCTCGTTGATGACGGTTCGGTGACGGCCGCGGTTGACAAACGGCCTTAGTAGCTATATTTATATCTATTTTGTACATTCGTGTCTCATTTGCTAAGCTCGCAAAGGAAGTGTCATGAACTATAATGTAGATACAAACTTTGTAAAATAATACGCAATAAATGAATTGCCCAGTATGCTCGTGTACGAGACCCCTGAAAGTTAATTTAATAAAGCTATTTAAGAGCTATTTTAAGTACTTTTGAACGTATTTATTTACTTAATAGGAAACAAAATTGAGTTGCGAAGAAACAGAGAAAAATCATTAAAACTGTTACTTTAAAAAAAGCGTCGTCATTCGTATGTCCAAATAACTGTAGTTAGATAAAAAAAACTCTTTTGAAACAGTTTCAAATGATACGACAAAGTAACTATTTATTTTTGTGAGTTTTTAATGCACACAACTCATTAAATAAAATACTTTTTCAACAGGTTTCAACTGTGCTTTTTAATGTGTTTATACATTGCGCGACGATTTTCGTATAAATCATTTACTTACCAGCTCCGTTCTCACGAGAATGAGAAACCATTACGTATCAGTACCAACAGTAGGTAATTGTTGCTCATTTTCGTTTATAATACAAATAGGTACTTAGATATTTATGTAAAAATCATTCATCATTTCCTTCTTTCTGGAGACTAATTATGCTATTTACTTAACGCATTACTATTATAAGCCTACCAAGTACATATTATATGAAAAAACTTAAATGAATATATATGAAAAAACTTCATTATAAAATGAAGAAGAAAAACCATTTCTTCAAGTATAGAGAACAGTAGTCCATGCAGGTATCTCTGTGAGTATTTTTTATTTGAAAGGACTTCATTTTTCCGCTTGAAGTAAAACGAACAAATGCTTTCCTTCCGTATGTACGTCGTTCGTTCAGTCCGGTTTAATATTTAATACCAATAGGAAACCTTATTTGCCTTTGTTTATACGCATATAGTCGCTGGATGCTAAAAAACTTTTTAAATAGAGAGCAGTGTTCCCAACTTTGCGGCATTCCCCCCAAATTTAGGAGATAAATAAGTTGGATCTGACTTTTTGGGTTTTTTATTTTATTTTATAAAAGGTTTAGTTTTCAGCACTTTTGTTTTTAAAGAATATGTAGGTCTAATCCACAATGCCACACATCCCAACCAACACCTTACAGAAAAGCACAATGAACTTGCCAATGCGTGCGGCAATAGTTTTTCAAATAAGTACTTATTTCTCAAATGTCTCTCAGCTCGCGTCCGCTCTTAACAGTGAAGTTGTAGTGGAGCCCAGTCGTTACAATAGGTGAAGTCGGATAATAAGCTAATGCATTTGTTAAAAAAGAAAAAAAGATGCTAAATTTTAATTATTCCGAAATTGAAGGTTGCCTAGTTTCAAAAATGTCTCATCTCTTCTAATAAATTCTCGTGTGACAGTGTTTGTAACAAAATTCCTCCATAACGGATAGACCAATTCTTATGAAATTTTGTGTGTATATTCAGTAGCTCTGGGAGTAGGACGTTAAATATTTTTCATAGCTATAAGTGATAAGGGAGGGACCCAAAAAAATGCTTTATATGCACTATAATATGTATTAAAAAAAATACCCTTCTACCACCAACCCAAATTTTAATACGTATATTAAGCTAGCAGATCATGGCCGCAACGCGCACATCTAACCTACTGGGTATTTAAATGCTAATTAGTTACACTATTCCCGATTAAGTTGCTCAATAAAAGATGCAAGCGATCTTAGGAGATCTGCTAGGTTAAGACTTAATCTAAGTCTTAACCTAGCAGACCACAATACTGTATCTTCGGTTCTCGTAAAGATATCGAAGTTCTACAAACGGCATATTTAGTTGCTAATTAGTTGCTGCAACCACCCCAGAATAGGACGATATCGGAAAATTCTCGTAGGTGGAAAAATGTAACTAATTAGCACCTAAATACCCAGTAGATTAGATGTGCGCGTTGTGACCATGGTCTGCTAGCTTAATATACGTCATTTTTATGAGCGGTACGTAGTTCGCTGGGACAGCTAGTCTATGTAAAATTCTATGTAACGATCCAATGTAAATGTTGTTTGAACTTGTTGTTTAATGAATGTTAAACAAGTCAATTTGTTCCATCTGAAGGAACATTGAATATTTTAAAACTTTCGATACGTTCTTATTTCGTATACCTTGGAGAAAAAGTAATCACGATTTATGTAAAAACGGCGAAATAATAATAGTAAAATAAAAATGTATAGGGCATGAGATGGCTTTTTAGTCGTGCTATAAAGAATATAGGTGTTTATGAGACACTGCTGCAGCTGATTACTCAAATAGAGATAAACCAGGGCCTATGAAAGATTTATGAAAATTATATAAAAAGTTAGCAATGCAACATTAGCAGACATGAAAAAAAAAATACTATCTGTCTGTCCGATACAAAGAAGCACAAGTGCAGAGAATGACCCCGACTTAGGATTTCCGACAAATCGGTTAGGATCGGAAGGTGTATACTTGCTTTAGGTCGACGTGCTTGCCGTCGGCTACGGATACAGTCTATCAGCGCTTCACAGGCAGGTCTAGAGTCTAGACCACGGGTAATGTCTAGACTCAGACTGACCTATAATGTTCTGTGTTCAATCCAGTTCAATATTCTGAGTACGCATCGTATTGTTCGTTGTCACACTCATGATAACAATAAAATTATATTCCGTTCACGTGTCGTAGAAGTCAGATTTACTCAATACGTAAGTGTTTGCGGGTAATGTACGTACCTACCACCATTGCGCTGTATTGGAGATTTAAGTAGGTAATAAGATGATACGTCTTCGCTCCATGGTAACGACAAATTCTCAGAACAATTTCCCCACACTTTAAGGAGAATCTGAATCCTAATCTATTGTATAGTTACAACAAGGAAAGATATTGTGTAGCTATGTTACGTACTAATCCCAAGTCGAATATCACATCATCTGTCCTGCCAATTATATAATCATACTTTTTGCGACTCATGGCAGGATTAAAATATTTTTTAAATGCCGCCTAAGCTTAACTTTATATAAGCCAAACTTTTCGGATCGTTTAGATCCCAAAAATGCCTGCGTTAAAAACTTTTATTTTTAATTATTAAAGGAACATAACCCACATTATCATTGTTCATGATAATGCTCACTGTTATATGAGACGATTTACTAGAAAAAAAAAAATCTATTTTGGTAGGTACATGATTAATTTAATTATTTTTATAAAAGTGTATCGAACAGAATGTTCAACTTGAACTAGAGTAATATCTAGGGAGATTCCCTAGAGGCATATAAGATTTTCGAATCTAGAATTGGAGAGCCCGTCTGAGGAAGTTGGAATTTGCCTTGCTGAGGATCATAGTAAGTACGCATCTATACTATAGGTAACTAGTGGCCCGCCCTCGCTTCGCTTCGGTGTAGAGCTGTAGTGTAGTCTATAGTTTTTGTTCTCAGGCTTGTATTATACACAATGAATTTCTTTATATAATTATAATTTTCCGTGAAAATTTATTTAACTGATAGTGAAAATTTTGTTGCGTAATTTAGGACCCGTTGTACCTAATGCACTATTTTTGTTCGTTTGAACGCACAAATCTCAGTAATTAATGCTCCGATTTGAAAAAGTCTTTTTGTGTTAGATATTGCACTTATTGAGGAAGGTTTAAGGCTTTTTAATCTTACGCTACGACCAGTAGGAGTGGGATATCGATGTAAAAATTTGCAAAAACGGATAAAAATATTCCATTTGGGAGATTCTGTTACGTGTGCTGCGTAAATGATTAAAGTTACCGAAAAATCATGTATGACGGAATTATTCCCCTTTAAATAAATTTCTATAAAACAGTCCGCAACAGCATATGCTCATCTTTTAAGTTTGACCTACTATAACCTTTCTCCTCAAATTAACGCGGGTGAAACCACCTTTAATTGTGATATAACTGTAATAGTTACATATGATATCGCGGTTTTTTTTATAGATATTTATGACCTTTATAAAACTTTAGTACATCACTTTGCTCTTTTGTCAATTACTTCCATAGCGTAAGCGATATAAGTTTTCTTTTCTGGTATATTTTCACACCCTCGGTTACATTATTGAATTTCTCGTACGGAACCCTATCTTTTTTGAAAATATTCTATAGCCTATGTTTATACTCGTTATCAGGGATAATGTAGGCTTCTAAATGTGTAAGAATTTTTCAAATCAGTCCGTCCAGTAGTTTCGGAGCCTTTTCAATACAAACAATCAAATCTTTCCTCTTTATAATATTAGTATAGGTAAACTATCTTATGATAGTGTTGTGTTTCAGTGTTTCTGTTTATGAGCAAGTTTCCAAAAAAACAAGGCAAATTTTTGCGACATATTTCTCTGCTGTATCAGCTGTCTACGCAACTGGATTCAATTATCACTCTTATTAGCACACTTATTCATAGGGTTGCCCAAAGTCCTGGCAAAAAGTCTGTCATTTCGATAAACGTCCGGAATGTTAGTCACAAAATGGAAATATTACTGACTTACCGTCGTATTTATAACCGACTAGCTGTGTTACCCGCGGTTTAATAGGGGCATTTTCCCGCAGTAAAAAGTAGCCTATGTGTTGATCCAGGGTGTCAGCTAACTCCATACCATATTAAAATCGCTTCAGCCGTTTAGAAGTGAAGAAGTAACAAACATACACACTCACAAACTTTCGCCTTTATAATATTAGTGTGATTAAAGGGCATTACTTCTGCTTGAGTAGTGACTTTAGCAACATTTTTCATTTATTTCATCATAAGAAATTGATAAAAGTAAGAACTTTTAAAAATTAGAATTATTAAAAACATAATAGTCACCATTTTCGTTCCTAAGTAACCATTTCTTTTATTGAAGAATTCTAGTGTCAAATAATGACTTGGTCGCTTAGCAGCAAGCAAAGTAATTATTTGTACTTGATTATAAATACGAGTACTATGGTGTGAGAATACAGTGATGTGGTAGATATCTAAGTATGGTAGCAGACGCTCACATTACGAAATATATCCGGTCAAACTAAAAAGCAGGATAAAGTCTCCGGGCTATGGTCTAAAAGTCCGGACTAATCCAGACGGATGGTAACCCTAGGTGGGGTCATATATCTGCTGTACAATTTGTTTGTCTTAAAATCATTCACAGTTTCCATTGTTCTCTTTATGTAGTGTTAAATATTTATCATAGTGAATATTTAACTTACATTAGCAGTATTATCATAATTTATCACATGGGGAATCTTATTTTTTTCCTTATTAAGAGATGTTTTCGATAGAGTTTTTAGAGATGTTAACAGTTGCATTAATGTCAATATATCAGTGTTAGCAAAACGTTTGTGCCTGTCAGTAGACAATTCTTTTGGGAAAGACGGGAAAAGGATGACAACGGTAAATTTAAATTGACAAGACAGCATAATCATCATGTTTAAAGACCAAACACCGTACACAGCTAGTGTAGTTGCGATGTGCAGACACTCCAAGGACTTAACAAACTCGATAATCACAAAACTTTTCTGTTTTGAGTTTAAAATATGGATTGGTATTCTTGGCGCTGTAATTACATTAAAAATTAATAACTTATTGAATGATAATACGTACTTTAGTATGCTCAAACTTGTAGATGCTCAAAAGCTTAAAAAAGAGTGGCAAACAAGCATAGCCCTACTCAATGGAAAGCGGCTACCATAGTCTATTGCTTAATTGCCATGATAGACTATGATTCACTCAAGCGTATCCTGACCTTGTCCCCGATGAGCTCTGGAAACTTTTCATCACAACGGAAACACAACACCACAAAAAACGTAGACTGAGTCAACAATAACGGTTGTTATTGTAAATAGCCAATATGACCATATTGCATTCTTTTCAGTGTCATGGGACGTCATGTATACGTAGTATCGAAGATAAAAACCCAGGGCGGTTTTTAAATCTAAATCTAGGGGGGGAGGGAGAATGCAAATCATTACGCGAGCAGCAAGATATTAAATTGCACCCTAGAATGTAACTGTGTGTTACTGCGTTCTGTTTTTAAATCGAATTATCCTGATTTTATCACCTTCAATTCTTAGTTCTTTTGAAATTGCTGTATAGTGTCGATGAGATCTCCTTCATTTAATTTCATTATATAGGGAAAAATTTAATTGCCATCCACCTGTTATGGTTCATGAGATACACAGCCTTGTCACAGACGGACTGACTTCTTGTAATACTCTGGGTACAAAACTCGAGAAAAAAGTTATAAAACATTTTAGAAATATGATATTACTACTATCAAATAGAAATGCAATGGATATCCTATCCCTACTCGATATTAGAGAGAGAGAGAAAGAAAGATGAGAAAGATAAGGAAACTTTCTAAGTTAATCAGTCGGTTACATTGTATCGGGCTGCGGTCGTAATTTATCGACTGGGAATAGCAAACAAATCTCGAGTATCTGCCATGAATCAATCAAGCCAAATTAATCTTGACTGCTGGGCACACGATACAAATACATTCGTCTAGAGCGACTTACCGCAGTTTGATTAGTTTGTCAGACATTTTGATATGGTAGATTCAATACCAGTTCAGAATAAATTAAATGTTTTGATTCATGGTTTGTTAATTTTATTATGCGGCTGTAAATTTTGTCGTAAGCTAGTTTAATGATCCAAACCTGTGCAGTTATAGATATCTGCGTTATTCTTAGCAAACAAATATATCTTATAATTTTTGATGTTTAAATCTAAAGAAAATCTATCTAAAAAAATTGCACGGATAGCGAAGGGTGCTGGTTCGGGTCCCGGGGTCTGCTGCCTAGTCCGCGTGGAATTGTTTCTAGTTATATTTTCTTAAGATTTAAACATCAAGCAGTTACATGCTTAAGAAATAAAAGTTATAATTATAATTGCTATTTCTTCTTGCAAATGTTTAATACTTGTAAAAGTATTCATTTGATATTGTGGGTTGCCTGCAATGCGAAGGGATGGCGCTGCCTTGCAGCTTAAGAATTTCGACGCGGTCAGTGCATTTGCCCGGATAGCGAAGGGTGTGGGTTCGGGTCCCGTCTGCCGAGTGGAATTTTTTCTAGTTATATTTTTTTAGAATCAAATATTTTTTTTTTAACGTTAAAAGGGTGGCAAAGAAATATATGGCCCGCCTGATGTTAAGCGGTCATCAAAGCCTATAGATGCTTGCGATACAAAAAATATTACTTGCGCCGTTGCCACTCTAACCAATCCCCTACCCCGTGTAACCCTGGAACCCTATTCACCGACATAAACACAACACCACCAAAAGGTAGTATTGTTTACTGTGGTCTTCTATAAGGTAGAGTCAGTGTTGCTAGGTCTGCAGATTTTACAGGAGATCTCCTGTTTTTCTGTAATTTCTCCTGTTCTACTGTTTTTCTACATGAATCTCCTGTTTTTCTTAGAATACGATTTTCTGTTTTAAATTGCATGTTGAGTTGTATTTAGAATAATGTAGGTAACCTTAATAATTATAAAATAAATGTTATTGTCTACAAAAAAAAAACTAGCTTAGAAGCCACATATTTTCTATAACGCCACCCGATTTTTAAAAATCGGACCTGGCAACACTAGGTAGAGTGGTTCTGAATTTGAGCGGAAAATCTGCTATACCCTATCTCTCTTAGGCCTGTATTTATAGGAAGATTCTCAGTGATTGATCTAGTCTTGAGCATAGTTAGAAAGGGATGTCGCTATATATAGCACATAGCGAGATCCCTTTCTAACTGTACTCAAGTAAAGATCGACACTTAGTTGTCATTCTGTAATACGGACCTTAAAGTGTTATATATAAAATGGCCGCAGGATGATAATGGAGCCCTCCTGAATATAACAAATCTTTCGATGTCCAGTGGACTGTAATTAATGATATACAAGTAATTGAGATTTTCATAGAGGGGTAAAGGAGCCCCCTAGATTTTTCGGTCTTTCTTGCTCGATGACGAGTCAGAATTCTTCATATCCAAGTTCGACTCCTTCTCCACAGGTTTTATTGAAGAGGTTTTGACGTTACTTGCGGTTATTAAAAGCCGTCTATGATGATTACAAACAAGATGTGATGTAGTTCTATTAGAATAGGTGATATAGCTATAGTTAATGATTCAAGAAATGTTAATTGACTTATGGTAGGTAATTACTTTGCACAAATGCAGTTTTCCCTATCATTATTTACACGTTATTACTGTCAGTAATGCCGTTTTACATTCAAGTTCCTTTTTCTAGCAATGTTTAAAGAATATATAGACAATCATTATGGAATAACAAAACATAACTATTTGTACATGGACCATAATTATAACCAGATTGTTGCACCCCGTATATTTTTGTATGTAATTTGACGGATAGATTAACCTTTTGGTTGTGTTGTGTTTCACTCGGTGAGTACCTTACTCACCAAAACGTTACAACAAAAACATATTTCTGATGTCGTAGTAATTAGTAATCCTGTTGTCGAGCGCTCGCGATACCGGCGCCGCACTGTTGCCGCATCGCGCGTTTTGTGTGAAAAAAAAGGATCGTCCGTACGCTGTACGACAAAACGCAGCACCGCTTCGGCACCGCAGCAGGCCGTCAAGAAACGCATAAATTGAAAGCGCCCTAAGAGTTACGGAGCAGGGATGTAACGGAGGTAAATTTATCGGAACCGAAATCGGAGTTTTTAAATTTGATTTATCGGAGTCGGAACCGGAGTCAGAACCGGAGTCGGAGGCAGAGTCGGGGTCAGAGGCAGAGTCAGAAGTGGTCAAAAGAGAGATATTTTTGCATTTTAGAAAAAATAAATACATCATTTAGTCAACCTTTTTTCATTTTAATAAATAAAATAACCTTTCTTCCTTTAAATTTACTTATTATTAACACAGACTCCCAACGCGATGGGTATGAACCAGTTCATTACGGTCGACGCAGGCCTCCGTCGCCATTTGCTATGCTTTGACCTTTGATTTAAAAGTTTCGGAACCGAAATCGGAACTGAAGGTGTAATTGTAATCAGAAGTTCCGACTTAACGAAGTCGGAGTCGAAGCTCCGTAACGGAGTTCTGTTACGGAGTCCACTGAGGACTCCGTAATGTGGGGGCTCGTAAGGCTTGCGGGAGCCAGGTGTGAAGTCAGTTTGGCGGTGTGCCTCTTAAAGGCGCCGTCATCTTTAAACAGAGGTTTTGCCTGCGTCACAAAAAAAAGGCAAACTGGCCAAGCGTATAGCTTGTTTGCCATCCTTTTGACATAACAAAAAGATTAAACCTCGATCGCTAAATATTAAAACTGTTGTTAGTACTGTAAGAAGATAACTGGATAATTACATAGAATTGTTCTTTTTAATAAATATAAAAGATACTAGAAAGATGAAGATTGATTGAAAAATAGGACAATATTTTATAAATCGAAACGGCGTACTTATTTAAGGTCGAAAGTGTAGATATTTCATACGAATTACGAAGTAACGATAAAACAAGGTCCATATTACCTAATCGATTGACCTTATAAACGTGGCAGTTGCTAGTGGAGTGTAACATCTCTCAGTTTCCTAGTCAATTTGAGCTATGTTTGTACGTGTTCCGTCTAATTTCCGACTGCGACGGTCGCCCAAGGAAATATTTCGCTTAAATAAACCTAGTCGGGTGGGCGGGCGATCGTAAAATCGCATCATCGCCGTTAAACTCGCGCCAGAAAGTTTTTTTCCGTGTAATAATGCATTAGATGATATATTATCTGGTTTCAGTCGTCTTTTGTATTCAGAATTATTTAAACTACAGAAAACATAGAATGTTTTGACTTTTGGACTTTTCCACAACAAATGAGCATTAAAGACTGTGATCGAGTGCCTCGAATATCGGATCCAGGGTGGATGTGGCCCTGCTATACCCCGGACCCCTTTTTGGAGCCCCGGCTATGTCGGGAGGCTGCTGGGTGCGGAAACGCGGGAATTCCTAAACGGGGATCCTGCGGCTTCGCACTAAGCAGCTTAGAGGGTATTCGCAGGGTTTTTTAGCGGATAATACGCTGTTAAGCGTGCTCGTAAATGGCGCGGGTTACTTTAGCCCCATCCTGCCCGTGACGTTTGCGAGTGCTGGGTGTGAGGTCCGTTCGTCGGTGTGCCTCTTATAAGCGCTGACCTCTGTAAATAGAGGTTTTGCGTGCGTAAAAAAAAGGGTGAATGTGGTGGATCTGTACAGATTTTTTACAGAGTGCATGTAATTAACTAAGAGCTTCCTCACTGTGTCGTTTCGGTACAGATTCTTTACACAGCTCTCTGTACCGAGTGCTAACGCGTGCTACCCAAACATCCGACTCGCCCGTCTCGTCACTCCCGCAAACAAAATAATAATAATAATAAATCGTTTATTTCTTATCACAGACATTTTGGCATCGATAAGAATATTAAATGGTTGATTACATTAATGTTTGTGTGAGATTGATGCCCGTGCTAGGTAAGATATACCTGTGTTACAGGTCATCAGGCTCCCGCCACCCCGAATCGCCAAAAATTGTAGCATACAAAACGAAAAGTCACCGCACCGAAACCGAGTCGGTCAAGAAGTGGTTCTCAGTAAAGAATCTGTACAGATTCGGTACAGAAACGAAAACAAAACGAGCCTGCATCGACCCGTTGGGGAAGGTGTCTTACTCATGTACTTACATCTTTCCACCAGTGCTTTGCTATGTCAACCAATGAATATGATAGATGGATATAAAACGCATTCATAGTAACGTAGCATAGAACATATTCTGGTGGAAAGGCAACCTCACTCGGTATCTCGGCAACCAAAACATGGGTCGGCGACCGATCGGCGAGCAGATGTAAACAACCTTATAAAAACAACAACTTCACAAGTAACAGGTAATCACAGTCGTGACACGACTCATTCACATTTGAAACAAAAAACTAAAAAAACAAATGGAACAAATAGAGGTTCTTGTCATTGAACTGTGATGTCCTTCCTGAACCGTAGAGCGGACTAGTTCGACGCGACTTTTAACATCAGCAAAACATTCTTAATATACCAATAACGTGGAATATATAGACAGGTTATACGCTAACATTATTGCATTTTAAAATGGCACAAGTAGGGGACTACTTGCCCCAACTTTCCTTGGCAACAGCCGCCATAAGAGCGCACTGAAGTGGTCTCTTTCATCAACCCGTCGCGGGTCGCGTCTTGTGTGCAGTTAAAACAATTATTAAAGTTTGTTAGTTTTTTTGGGTTCAATGCTAAGTTCATTGACCGGATCAATTGTGTTTATACTACTATTATAAAAAGGTAAAAAATTGTATGATTTTTTGGATGTTATTTAGAAGTCCCTATCTGTTAATCACTGTTTATAAACCATCTCGGTTCATTGTATTGAATACCTGGCATTGATACACTTGCAGTGCAAGTTTGTATTGATTAAAATGCTTGATGGGTTGCTAGATGGCCAGGATTTCCGGGATTGTCCCGGATTCTTCTGATAAAGTGCTATTAAGCCAAGTTTAGTAACAAAATAAACTCATAATGAATGGCACTTGCTTGATGGTTTAATTCTGGTGGGTGATCGGGGGTTTGATTTGATGCAACTCTAGGTGAAGGTGAACATTCTACTTTAAAGTTTAATTTATTCTTAAAGGCTAACGTTATTAAGTTACAAATTCCTAACTCCTCGTAGTCGTGCGACTTGACATCATGAACTCAAGGAAAATTTACTTCTCACTTAATTGTTTCTTATGCTTACGTGCGCACTGCTCATTCATTTAACTGAATAGGAGCCAGTGTTAATGTTTAATTAAATGTTAATAAGCAGGATGTCGGTATTATGACCAACATCTTACCCCTCGTTTACACCAAGGTGTAAAACATGTATTTAACTAATTTTAGACAACGTCTTCATTTTTTGTTCACACTTTTATGTACATGTATACTTGTAAAACATGTAGTATACAAAACTTGCACCAAACTTCTTGGATAAACAAAATGTGTAAGCAAATAAGTGATTTATACTTGTAAAACACAAGAATGATTGAAAAAATCACAACAAGTATTCTATAAGTATAAAACTAGTATATGAGATTCTTTGTACAAACCAGGGGTTAGCTAAACCATTATGCTACGCTAGATTATGCATTAATTGTGTCATTTGTAATGTTAAATTGGTTTCGTAAATACGAATTAGTTAAAATGAAACTGGCATGACCGAATGAATTGATCAAAGCTCCCTAATAAATAACGAATAACTAAATTCTTAACTAATACCTATATTGTACCTACTACTAGCGGCCGCCCGCGGCTACGTTCGCGTTATACATAATAAGTTTTTTTAGAATCCCACAGGAATCGTAACATTTTCCGGGATTAAAAGTATCCTATGTCTCAATCCGGATCTTAAACTCTATGCGTACGTACCATTTTATCCCTATCCGTTTAGTAGTTTTTGCGTGATTGAGTAATAAACATACAAAGTTTCAAATTCATAATATTAGTAGGAGTACAAATAAGTGTAATTTTACATACATGGCATACGTACATTTTCTGGTCTAGGTATGGTGTATGACTTCTCAGGCGATTCTTAGCAATTTTATTCTATTTATATTTATTTTTTGAGCATTTAACTGCTAGATATATAAATCTAAAGAAAAAATTACTAGAAAAAAAATCACGCGGACCAGGCAGCAGACGGGACTCTAACCCGCACCCTCCACTGTCCGGGTGGATGCACTGACCATTATGCTACCGCGGCCCTAATTGTCCGTGTCTAATTTTCTCTAGTATTTCTTAGGCTGCAAGGCAGTGCCATTTGTTCACATTGTAGGTAACCCAAAGTGTCAAATGAATGCCTTTACAAGTATTATATAAATACTTGTTCGGGTCCCGTCAGCTGTCTGGTCCGCGTGGAATTTTTACTAGTAAAATTTTCTTTAGATTTCATTTATTCCATTCCTATCATAATTTGCGGTTCGGGTCCCGCCTGCTGCCTAGGACGCGTGGATTTTTTACAAGTTAATATTTCTTTTGCTTTACATTTAATTTATTGCATTCCTATCCGAATTTGCGAAGGTAGCTACAGCAGATTCACATGCCGCGCCAGCCACTCTCACCTTTCCGTGAACACTTATTCCTTATAGTTATGGTATCCTTACTTCAGGAATTTAGGACTAACATATACTTCTCCTTTGCCTGTGGCAAAGCTTCTGTAAAGTTTAGGATAGGCATGCAAAATCCACAAGGGATCTTTATAAATACACAATGGGACTTTTGCACCTTAAAGTTGAACATTATCTTCTTTTCCTTCCTTATCATACAGGCGACCAGCGCAATTCATATTTAGACCGAAAGAGCTATCGAAAATTTGAAAGGCCTGAGAGATAAATATTTGCCGAACATTTTAAGTTAAAAAACTAAATTTATAGCAGAATATGAATTTTATTTATGAAACGTAGGTTAGTGTTTACATGGTAGGTATATAAATTTTTTGTTAGTCTCACTATAATTCCACCTTAAATAAGGTATACAAATAGGTATGGTGGTGATACCTATGAAACAGGTACTATTATTTTGGTTACATTGAAATCACAATGAATACAGATGTTATCATAATTACCTAAACCACCCATGCTACATGCATTTAGTATTTCACCTGCAATTATTTAACAAACAAGTGACATGACGTGTGTTTACCGATCGACCACACGTACAAGTCGAGGCTAACTAGGTGCCTAACTTCTACTCGGGCCCCGGGGAAAATAAGCTAATTGAGAGTTTCAAACTCCCACAAAACCGAACAGAGTTTGAAAGGTAATTTACCCGAGAATTATTATATGCTTTTTTGAAAGTTCACGTGCTAATCGAATCGAAAGTTAAGTCGTAATGTTCGTTTAAAATAGCTATAATAAATTTATTTGTTTTGACAGCCTGAGCACGCATGCGATTATTCCCATTAGCCTCCTCCGGGCCTAAAATGTAAATTAAGGAATTAGGTACATATATTAATTACAAAGTGTTCTTTCCCTCCCTATTAGCTTCTGTCTGAGTAATTACTTATATTTCACGGGCTTGAAAATATTTACCATTCATCAGAATCCTTTCGTTTCTCACTTCTGAATTACGTCTTTACTATGAGTAATAGAAGTATATATCTTAGAACAATAACGCGTGTATAAATAAATAAAATAAGAGATACAGCCAGAACCATGGCCCTACGTGAATTTTTATACACAGAGGTACTGGATAAAATATTTTATTTTAAACAAGGTGCTACAAACAAAGCTAACATGACATAATCATGTCAATTGTTAGTGGAGTTCAGTAACTGTGAATATAATTTAACATCATCCGCAAAAATAATTTCTTAAAGAATTTGTAAATGATCTAAGAATCATTTAATAAATTATATTATAGTTATACTAGCTGTCCCAGCGAACTTTGTACCGCCATAAAAAAATAGGGGTTGGTGGTAGAAGGGTGAAAATTTAGGGTTGTATGTATTTTTGTATGATGTATCATAAAAAAAAAGTCCAAAAAAAAGTGTTGACCACCCTTAAGATTGAGGGGGATGAAAAATAGATGTTGCCCGATTCTCAAACCTACTAAATATGCATGTTAAAATTTCACGAAAATCGGTCGGGCCGTTTCGGAGGAGTTCAATTGCGCACACCGTGACACGAGATTTTTTTATATTAGATTGTGTGAGCGGCTTGGTTCTGTTATTCAACAGCCCATTCAGAATAACAATATAAGTAAGGGAAATTTATAGAGTAAAGAACACAATAAAAGAAATCACTGTGGTGCTGGACACGGCATCATTATAAGAGCACTATATTACCCTAGCATTACAATTTAATATGTCCATATCCTAATATACATGGTATTTTGTTGCTATTTTGTGCAGCAAGAATTGATTTTGTTGCTCTAATATTTCTCCGAAAAACGCCTGTTACGCTAGCGTAATATTACGCTAGCGAAACCACAGCGATATCTCAGAGTCAAAGGCAGTTAGAGATATCAGATGAACGGTATATTTTGTTGCTGTAAGATAAGCTGGTTAGATATGAAAAAATATCAGCCCTTCGTGGGGGGCTTACTACCCTTATTCTTAGATATCTCATATTTTTCGTATCTCGTGAACTAAAGCAGCTAGCGGCAAGAGACAAACTGTGTAATTTGTTGTTAGTTTGTTGCTGACAACTAGACAAGCTGCGTACATCAGAATCACAACACTTATCGGGGGATGACCAACCCCCGACCCCGAAGACACCAGATATTTCGTATCTCGTGAGCTAAACCAGCTAGCGACCCGAGACCAACGGCGTATTTTGTTGCTATAAGATAGGCTAGTTAGATATGGAAAAATATCGGTCCTTCATTGAGGGCTAACTACCCGTATTCTTAGATTTCCCAGAGTTTTCGTATCTCGTGAACTAAAGCAGCTAACGGCAAGAGACAAACTTACTTTTTTAGCAACAAAATGGCAACAAAATACGCCGTTGGTCTTGGGTCGCTAGCTGCTTTAGCTCACGAGATACGAAATAACTGGTGTCTTCGGGGTCGGGGGTTGGTCATACCCCGATAAGGGTTGTGATTTTGATGTACGCAGCTTGTCTATCTGTCAGCAACAAAATTGCTACAAATTACACCGTTTGTCTCGTACCGAAAAATCTGAGATATCTAGGAATAAGGGTAGTTAGCCCCCCATGAAGGGCTGATATTTTTTCATATCTAACCAGCTTATCTTACAGCAACAAAATATGCCGTTCATCTGATATCTCTAACTGCTTTTGCCTCCGATATATCGCTGTGATTTCGCTAACGTAACAGGCGTTTTTCGGAAAAATATTAGAGCAACAAAATCAATTCTTGCGGCAAAAAATAGCAACAAAATACTATATACCTTAGGATATGGATTTATAAAATTGTTACGCTAGGGTAATTTACCTGAGAATGTCATCATTCACTTAGTTAAAAAGTAAAATAAACAGAACCAAGATGGTAAACTCTGTACTAAACATCTTGACTTAGACGGACCTTTAAAACCAGTTTTTATTAGTGAGGCGTTGACAAACAGGGCAAAACGCCTGTATTATTTATCTTTAGAGTTTGCTTTGTGTAATGACTATGAAAGATGCTAGATATCTCACGCAAAGGTTTACCTGAGGGGAAAAGACGGCTTGCCATCAACAAGGATTGAGTCGGAGGAGATTCAGACACCAGCTTCTCACACTTCATATACTTAGATTTGATAATCTTTGCATGATGATGATTCACTGATTGGATTGTATATTACCTATAACTTTCTGTGAATTTCAGTGTATGAGCAGAAAAATAATAATAATATTTTTTATTGTTATTATATTATGCGCCTACCAGGATTTTAACCCAGGACCTATGGGTGACCAGACCAGGCTTTAAAAAGTGAAAAGCTGACATTGCACCAATACTTGATTTATATATCTTATTAAATAGAGCATAGACTAGAGTTGGGAATAGAAAACTAAATTGAATAATGGATGAAAGATTGTTTTTTGAACGGCGTAAGTGGTTTTCTAGTAAGTTTTATCGTAATTTTTATCAAAAAGTTATTTTAAGAACTATTATTTCAAACTGTACGTAGGATCCATATTGCGTTCATTTTTATTGTTTTAGACTTATGAAATGTTTAAGTAAAACCAATTTGGAGTATTTAGAGATGACTTAATTTTTTAGTCGCCGATCTCGAGACTTTTACGAAAATTGAAGCTTTTAACATATTAACCATCAAACAACTCACTTACTTTCCCAAGGACTCAAACACTTAGTTGATTGATGTGAGATATGATGAAAAGAGCGTAATATTTTTAGAATTATGAATCCAAAGAGAACATTCCTATAAAATAATTTGCCGGTGTTACTTCGATGCTATTTTAGCCATCACTAATTTTAAAATCCCCACTGCTGGGGCCATAATCCACAAAGCGGATCTACTTAGTGCGAGCGGCCCAAACGCTTATCGTGTCTTCCGAAATACGGACGAGAGCACGAGATAATAACTCTTTTGTCACATAATAACCAGATGAACGTAAATTGCGCAAGAAGATTAAGTCCGATTCACGAGGCGATTTTGGCTCGCTTGTAATCCTACCTTTGTTTGTTTACACATGACATGTGCATTCCGGCAGTTACCTAATTTCTTCAATTGTATATCTCTGGATATTTTGTTAAAATGATCGCTTCTTTTAATTCTGTCTAGTTATCTTTTACTAGTGACCTGCCCTCGCCCTATAACAAGAGAAACTAAACGTAACAACAGCAAATAACGATTTCGTGAAACATATCTAACTGAATAATTCTAATATACAGGTGTGCTTTCTACAAGAGCACAACGTTGAAAAGGAAATGCTAACCGACACTTATCTTTGTGGTGGTACGTCGGAGATACATAACTCCTTTCAGTAATACTCAAAGCGTTAAGGAAAAGCGCGAAGTTGAACCTTTCGCGCATCAAAATTCAACAAAGGTTTTATTGCGGAAGGAACAACGTTGATAAAATCCCCACAAAAACTTGGAGAACTCCAGATAAAACCCGTACGTAGGTAACAACATCTCTAGAAATATTGTTTGAACAGCATTCTCGAAAATGCTCGCTTTTTGTTCCAACAACGGAACTTCGGTAATTTATCTTGACTTGAGGGCGTAAATATAACTTAAGCAACCCTTGACTCTTTTGTTTAAGTAAAGGTTGTACCAAGTATGTTTAAGAACAAGAAAACAAGGTGATTAGCCGTAATGAGGCAAACTAATTTTTACAATAAATAATTTGTGCACATAAAGATTTTCACAATTTTATCGCCTAATATCCACAGTTCGTCGGCCATATTATTAAAATTAAGTACATGTTGTAGTACATATTTATACAATAAAAAATACATATTGTATTGTACTTATGATATATCACTTCTATATCACGAATAAAACAACTGAAACAAAAACTTGTGCTTAGATGAATGTTTCAAAGAGATATTACAAAAGTACAACTATTTTTACATAAAACATTGCACTCTTGGTATTCCTGTAAAAAGTTGTATTGTATTTTGAATTTTTCTTTTATTGAGGGGGCATACGAGCTGACTATTAGTAAATCACCGTCGCCCATAGACACAAATTTGTAACATTAAAAAAAAATCATTTTCTTTATTTTTTTTCTAGTTCTCGTTCAATTCGATGAATTAAAGCTTAATACCATTCACATTTTCTCCATGAAACTACCGTTCCAAGGTTAAAAAATTACCACTGATTTCCATCGCGTCAGAGAACATTGCAATAGCAGATCGTAAAGTTGACCTAAAGTGATAAGAAATTTAAGCTTCTCGGTCGATTGTAAGTAAATCGGGGAATCATAATAACATTCTAATAAAAATTTATTCGTATTGTTATTAATTTATTCGTATTGTTAATAAAAATTTATTCGTATTTAACTGGTGACAGGAGTCCAATTTTCGTAGCGTAAGTTTTTTTGTTTGTCGAAGCTTAACGTCGACATTTCACGATTATTAGAGATTGTAAGTAAATCGGGGAATCATAATAACATTCGAATAAAAATGTATTCGTATTGTTATAACATTATTTAACTGGTGACAGGAGTCCAATTTTCGTAGCGTAAGTTTTTTTGTTTGTCGAAGCTTAACGTCGACATTTCACGATTATTAGAGCTTACATAATAAATTGTGCTCGAATAAGACAAGCTAAAGCGCTACTTCCACGAATTATCAAAACATAATAATTAAGCATTAGATGTTTTACCGTGAATAAATAATTTTCTACTTAAAGTATGTATTGCGCCATCTAGCGGTGATTTTCTTAAACGTCAACAATAGTAGCAGTGTTTTGCTCGTTGCTTTTCCAGTACGACTCACTTTGGTCTTAGTAATACTTGTCTCCACTAGATGCCGTTGAGCAATGTTTTACGTTTTACTCGATTTTCTGAATGCGAAAACAAAACCAAATGATATGAAAACAATGAATGATATGATTGGTGCAGAGTGCATACGTCGTATTTATAAACAAGTAAAAGTGATTATTTCTGCTTAAGTAATTACCTACTTGAGCAACATTTTTTATTTCATACAAATGAAATTGATCATAGTCAGAACTGGCAAAAATGAGAATTGAACCAAGTATCGGAAACCCATCATCGGAAAGCATTTTCGTTGCTAAGTAACCATTTGTTTTATTGAAGAATTCTATTAGCAAGTAATGACTTGGTTACTTAAGAGAACAATTACTTAGCCACACTTAGCCACAAGTAATTACAGGAGATTTGACCGATGTCCTTTGTGAGTTTTGCTGGTTTTGGGAGAGTTAACTTGGGGCTGTCTGCACACCAAACATTTTTTTATGTTCATGGTACAAAATCGTGCACTTTCTTTTTGGTCACTTCGCCTACTTTATGTAACTCTCTATCTTTTGCGATCCTTAGCTTTGAAGGGGATTGCGAAATGAGTTAAAGTTAGACAAATAGCTCTTAGAATAATTATGATAAATGTATGACATACCAGCGTGTTTGTATCACTGCCTTCTCAGAGACCCTTTCTCTCCTATCTCTGCAAAACTTTATTTACTCCCAAATTGCCATAAGTTGGCACAGAACAAAAATCTGATTGTGCAATTAAGTCAGGCTTAGGTAATCTGTTACACATATATCTCTCTAATGTACTCAAATTAATATAAGGCTAATTTGTATATCGCCAACGAAGCTACTACTGTCGTTAAACTACGTAGGTACTACTAAAGTTAAAACTTTAAAAGGCATTTTTAGGGTTCCGTAACCAAATGGCAAAAAACGGAACCCTTATGAATTCGTCATGTCTGTCCGTCCGTATGACACAGCCACTTTTTCCCGAAACTGTAAGAACGTAGATGTGTTCTGTGAATCGCATTAAGATTTTCACACAGAAATAGAAAAAAAACCAATAAATTTTGGAGGATATTGAGGTTTCTAATTTTTTTTTCTAAACTGAATAGTTTGCGCGTGCGAGAGACACTTCCAAAGTGGTAAAATGTATATAGTGGTAATATATATGTTAGGATAGTTTGAAAAATGTATACTTATTGTTTTTTTGTTTCCAGGAGACGGCTTCAAACTGGCATCGTCAGGCCCGGGCAGCCCGGCGCCGCCGCCGGTGCAGTGGCGAATGCGCAGGAAACCAGGTTGGTGAATATTAATTATATAATTAAAGTAAACAAATGATTCCATTTCTCCTGGAGATAAGGGGTGGTGGAATCCAGACGCAAACATAGCTGGTGCAGCATTTTCCCTGGTATAGTCTGCAAATCATTCCTACCCCTCCTAAGTCGGTTCTTCCAGTGCTGAGGATGGTGACCCCTTTTACAACGTCGTCTTGGCCTGGACGGTGAAGCGCCAAGCTTTGCGGTCAGTTCCCAGTCTTGTTGCCTCTTGTATTGACACTCCCAGAGTCCTCGTTGCTAGGTCGGCCTAATGAGCTCGTGGTCTTCTACTATCGACTTTCCCGAACAGGACAGTGCGTTCGAAGTTTTGCGGGGTCTCTACGAACCACATGGACGAAATATTGGAGAGGCCTACGTATAATGGTCATTGAAACACGAGTAGTTTTTTGAGTTTTGAGCTCCTCCAATATCGAGATGCTAGTTCGGCGCGCCGTCAATCGGAATCCTAGCATTTTACACCAACACCACATCTAAAAAGCTTAAATGTGTCTAATGTCATCGGCCCTTAAGGTCCAAATCATTCTGCAAATCATTTATTCTGCAAGTAACATTATCTTAACTGTCATATGGGTAACTGAACACAAGGCTCGCCAATTATTTCAGGTACCAGGAGAACTCAATTGTCTACAATTTTAATTTAATTTTCACTTACAACGTATTTTAGTATTAATTTAATTGATAACTTTTTGTTCAACCAGAATTACAATAGCTAAAGTTACTGATAAATCTTTGTTCACCGATCTGATACCGAACGTGCTAACTACTAAGTCGGCAAGCTTTTCATGAACTTTCAATGTGATATTAATCCCGACTGTTAGAACCAGACATCGCCCGCTCTTTTAAAACTTGGCACGGATTAAAATAGTGAAAATTTTCAACCGATTTAGTAAAAAGATAGCAACAAGCAGAGCGTACCATATATAAAAATGAATCACTTGGTCACGCTATAACTTGACTGGAGAACGACTTCCACGATTTCTGCCATCTTTTTTTTAAAGTTTCCTTATACATCGTAGAAAGTTCTTATGGGAAGTTGTGAAAAAACATTGCAAAATTTAAGAAAACTTGACTTACTTTTTATCGGACAGGACAAGCCCAACAAGACTGTCTGGTCTACTTGTGATTAAGAAAAAAAGCATGATTAAGAAAACAAAGATAAGATCTAATTAATAACTATTCGTACTAATTATTTTATTCTATTCCAAACGATGGCTGTGACGTGATAGGTTGGTTACTCGTAAAATACGCGTCTCGAAGAGAACTGTTTTCATGAGTCATAAAGTTCTTGTATTCGCGAGGTTATTATGAGATCAGAACCGGCCATGAAAGCATTTCCTTTAGAGATATAATAAAATTTTACGTCGTTGTTCAGGAATTATTTAGTTCCAATTCGTCGCTGTAAATACAAAATGTTAGTACTACAAGTGTAACTTCAAACGTGTATGAGTATTTTGAATGTTTATGGTACTTCCGCAAACTCTATTTATTTCTTAATTTTAAAAGGGTTATAAAGAGGGTATCTTCTGATTGTGTACATGATTATATTTTTTATTTTTTAAGCATGTAACTGCTTGATGTTTAAATGTAGGCAGCAGACGGGACTCGAACCCGCACCCTTCACTATCCGGGCGAATGCACTGACCAATTATGCTACCGCGGCCCTGATGGCCGCGGCCAAATTCTTCTAGCCATTCTTAAGCTGCAAGGCAGCGCCATCTCTTCGCATTGTAGGTAACCCACAATGTCAAATGATAGTTTTACAAGTGATAAACATTTGAAAGAAGAGATAGCTATTAAAGTTATAATTTTTATTTTTTAAGCATGTAACTGCTTAATGTTTAAATCTTCGCTATCCGGGCGAGTGCACAGTGCATTATTTCGCCCGGATAACGAAGGGTGTGGGTTCGAGTCCCGTCTGCTGCTTGGTCCGCGTGGAATTTTTTCTAGTTATATTTTATGTACATGATGCTTAGAAAGTTGAGGCTTTAGGGATTTTAAGGTAGTATGGTTGCATCATTTCCAAATTCAATTCGTTGGTTGATTGTTTTTTTTTATTAATGATAAGGCTGGCAAACATCCATTCATCCTAACTTATTGTATTACGATCTGGGGCGGAACGTATAAATCTCAATTTATTAATGTTGAACGAGCTCAGAGAGCAGTGCTAAAGATAATGTTTAAAAAAGATAAAAGGTATAGAAATTCCAAGTTATAAAGCGATTCAGATATCCTAACAGTAAGACAACTTAATATATTAAAAAGTATTCATAAAATTCAAAACGTTATTAGCTCAGTAGACTCGGAAATCATTTCAAAAAGAAATGTACATTTTTTTTTACAATTTACAGTTTTTTTTTGTACTGTCATAAAACAAGCTTCCATAAGAACAGCATTTGCACATCAACAGTGTCATAACTTATCTATTACATTAAACAATTACGTAATACGCACATTAATACTAGGGATGTGCGATCCGGGTCGTCGATCCGACTTTTCGGATCGTAATGCTACGATCCGATCCGCGGATCAGATCCCATGCCGTCGATCCGATCTTCAAGAAATCGGATCGGATTGGATACAATAAATAAGACAAATTATTTTAGATTTTTATTTGGTAAACCTATCAATAATCGTCATACCTAATGAGGTACAACTTTTGTTTATAATAATAGAATGTATAAGATTAACGGATCCACATGCAAAGAATGCCGCCAAGTTAAAATGTAAACAAAGATAAAGTTCGTAACAGAAACCTTAGTAAAGTACCTACCCAATTTATTGTAAACAAACCGCGTTTTAATTCATACGATCCAAGCGATCCGATCTTTCAAGTTTTGTAACGATCCGGCAAAAAATCGTATGGCCTCGATCCGATCCGAAAATTACCGGATCGTATGCCTTCCGATCCGATCTTTCAAATGATCGGATCGGATCGGCGCATCCCTAATTAATACAACGCCGGTTAAAAGATGATTCTAACGGACTGGTTAAAGGGACTGGATTATGAGCAAACGGAACAAATATTGCATCGATACAAGTTTATAAGTAAAGTACATAAAGATAGCTAATAATAATGATAAAATGTATAAATTCATCTCTTAAATAATAATACCGTATCACATGCATTTTTACTAACTACCATATTGAGTATTATTCACATTCGATCACACACACGCACGCACACGCAAATTACGGAATTGAACCGTCAGGTAGGGTTTTTACAAACTAAACTTTAAATTATAAATTTACATGAAAAAATACATGAACTAAATCTGTCTAATAAGCACTTTTCAATACGATTGCTCAATCGAGCCACCTGCACTTGGGAAACACATAATGTACGGGTGTTGTATTATTATTTATCATAGACCGAAATGAGAGAGCGGTATTCTTCTCATACAGGTATCTTAACTTCAAAGAAGACGATGCACACCATGTAAACGTTGTTGTAAAAATAATAATAATCATTTTTGTATTTGTAAACAAGCATTGGCCTAGTGTTGAGTAGGACTTACAAGAGGCGGTACATTTGTCCCGGACATGATGTCAAAATGTAAGAGCGGCTCAAAATTTTAAAATGTACTACTTCACATTAAATGTCGCGATAGTCGCGTCTCGTTACTCACTCACTCTTCGCAAGTCTGAGAGAGAGCGAGGCATGACATTTCATTTAAGTCCTCTACGGTACAGTGTAGTAGAACCTATCTCTCTCTTATCTTAGTAGTCTGTGTTACAGTGCGACAAGGATCTTGTGGCGCATCGCATGACAAAAACTGGAAATAATGCTGTCTCACTGTGTTTTCTTTAATTAATTTGCAGTACAACGTCCTCTTGTCAAAGTCTGAATGACACGCCAAATAATCCTTGTCACTCGCACCGGGTTGCGTTCAAAACCTACGTTCTAGGTGCAACAAATATCTAAGTTGACATTAGCTTCATACATTTTATGTCAAAATTTAAACGTCAGGGTAAAAGTTGCACGCAGAGCGTAGGTATTGAACGCAGCCCAGGGTTGCGTTCAGAACTTACGCTCCAGGTGCTACTCGTGCACACAAACGTAATGTCGAGCATCTGTACGCCTCAATGTCATACATGTACTCGTCACTTCAAATGTATTGCCAAGCTTCAGTACGCCTCGCCTCATTTGAAGTGGGACATTGTACTGGCTCAGTACAAGAAAGAGGCTACTCTTACAAACTCTTTTTCAAGTCGTGTCCTACCCAACACTACATTGGCCAGTCTGATGTTTGCGGCCGCTGAACCATATTTTCTTGGAAAATTGTGATGACTTATGTCCCCCTCAGTTTGCAGTCATGTTAACAACTATGTATAATAGCTACGTTAATTTTTGATCGCATGGCACCACACAAGTATTATCTAAATTTTCATCTGTTATATACAAAATAGCTGTAATATATTGTAATAATGTTTATATGGAATGCATAAGTTCGCATGACGCATTGATTTGCGCGTTTGTATGCGAATGTAGAAATTAAGTTAAGCAAACCTTGTATTGGTCGAATCATCGGATGGGTCAACAAACATTCTCGTGTTGCTACGTGTTTTGTAATGCTCGTTCGTTAAGTCTTTGGTACTGGTATATATTTACAATAAAAACAACTTTCGCACTAAACTTTATTGTAAAAACGAACGAGCACCTTCTTTACTGACATTGGCTGGAGTAACGACGCTAGAGCTGTGTTGGCTAATTGTATCCTCCTGTCTCTTGTGACGTAGTTTTTCATCTTTGTCTTTTGTAAGCGATTCTGTGATAAAGAATGCGCTCCACTAACTTTCCTTCCCTTTGAGATGTGTGAGTTAAATAGTTTTTGGGCTTTAACTGGCGCGCTGGGTACCTAGCTATGAGGCAAAGCTTTGGTAAAATGGCAGCATTACCAATCTGTTTAATAGTAACTTGACAAACTGCAGGCACAGAATAATTTAATTTCGCTCAAGTCTTCTGTAAGGTGGGACCTTGGAATAATCTCTTTTCCTCTACCTTAGTCAAAGTAAAAAAATGGTATTATGCTGCGTTTCCACTTAAGCTCAAAACAGTTCTGAACAAGCAAACATTTGCTCGCTGTGTACATGGAAACATCAGAGCGAGCAAACAAGTACGTACAACGATGTTTGACTGGACTCAGGGAACGAATGCTCTCTTCTTCAGTCATCAATGGAAACAAAGCAACATTGTTTTCAGCATTCTATTTGCCGAGCGAACAAATGTTTGCTCGCTCTGAACTGTTCTGAGCACTAGGTGGAAATGCAGCATTAGAAACATCATTAAAAAATCCACTGTAAACTGAAACTGCAGGACTGTAGCAGTAAGTCCTTATTAACTTTCTGCAACAGGGACTTTCTTCACACCAACCCCTGGGAAAATCTCATTACAATATTTTCTTGTGAAAGCAAGAGTGCCTGTCACGTTTCAGGACACGTGGAAACAATTTATCTTATTACACGGGCGAGTTTTGTAAAATCCTGTAATATTGTAATTCACTTTGCATCTTATTTAATATTATTTAACCGTAAAAGAGCTAATTGTTCATTTTTCAAATCAATCCCTCATACAACTTGTACGTGTGATATATGTATTATGTATACTGTGTATTGTAGTAATTCATCACACTTTTGGTATTGCGGAGAGTGGATCTTTTGATTGAGTAAGTTAGTAATAATATAACAGGCGGATGTTTTTTTCCAAGATTAAAAAAAAAATCCCTTACTAAGGTAGGTATCTTATTCAATCTTACTTCATCTGCCCCATTGCTGGGGCACTGGCCCTCCCTATGGAGGTCGCTACGGAAACAGAAAGACACATGTATCTTACGCGTCACTGCTACCTCCTGCCAGTTGGAGAACGAACCCTTAAAATAGTTGTATCACAAAATATAGTAGTTGTATCTTATAGTACTTTTCTTAAAAGTATATTAATGAGTCGGTCCCAAAAGTCAAATTACTTTAATTCTGAGACATCGGAATTCCCCATGAAACAATTTGAGATTACTAGAATAATTAATAACTCAAAATTGCAGTCAAAACAACTTAACATAAGTCTATTAATATGTCGGACTCACATGTATACATGTTTTTCATTCATTCATCAGTGCTTAACCGCTTCTTAAAACTCCCAAATGACGAAGCAACACGTGTTTACAATTTAAGAGATATAATAACCAATTCGTGAAACAGATAATTAAAAAATTACAGAATGATAGCTACAGTTTTAATAATTTTGAATAATATAGCGATACTACGAAATACAATTGATATTACCAAATTTGCGAACTACTTGAGTTAAACTTTTAAGTACTTAGGGCAAGTACATTGACATTATCAGGGTTCTGTAACGGACCAAACAGCGACGATTTTTAAAAAGTTGCACCACTGGTACATCTGGTAACACAGTCTTGAGTATGTTAGGAAGAAGAATCGACTCGACTCTGTTCAGTCAGTTCATAAAACTACATGTCTGGTAACCAGGCCACGGGGAGGGTGTGGCAGAATTTCTAGCATCTCAATTATTGTGTTTGATAGTTTACTATCACATACCTTTGGAGTATATAATGTGGTTCTTAGCTGTCTGTATTTTTACACGGAGCTGTCCCTCAGTCCGTTAACCTAGTATCCCATAATACAAGTCTTTCAGCCTGCTTACTTTGGGGCTAGAATAATTGGTGTCAATGTAAAAAACATTTATTTATTTTATTCATTTATTGTCTTGAAATAAATCAATTTAATTTAATTTATTATTTATAATATTTAACTCCAGCTGCAGACATCATACTTTGAATATTTCGAATATTCCTTCAACCTAGTTTCACAAGTTATATAAATTGAGTTGATATTTCTTCAGTGTTTACATCAAACAGGTCGGTAAAACACAAGAAATTAAATGTCTCATCAATTAAAACATCCAAACAACCCAAAAGTTTGCATAAGTTTTTGGACGTCCATCAAAATTTATCAATAAAATTTCCCCATGGCCGCTGGCAATTAATTATGTAGACCGTCTTATTAAAAAGATAAATACCAATAAATTTCCTTCAAGTGTCACTCCACTCGCCAGTTGATTGAGTCGGTCGTATCAGAGTGCGGACGATTAGACGAGAGACGTCCGAAGACACCTTATTCCATTAACGGCTGAAACAAATTTCGTTAAAAGCCTCATCAACTGACATTTCGACCCCTTTCAAGAATTAAGAGCATTGAGATTCAAAGACAAACGGCCGCATTAAGAAGCTTCCATTTCTGTTTAAGTTTTATCTAAGTTATCACTGTCATTTTATTTGTGATAACAATAAATAGAGTCAACACATCACTTTGACTAGCATTAAATTTATTGAGATTAAGAAAAAATAAGAATATCTTCTCCAACATTTATATGGAAAGGATAATGTTAAAATTGGCCTAAGAACCAACACCAATTTGCCATTTATAATAATTCTTAGTACATTTTTTGCGATAATTATCAGTATTTAGATTGTCACGGACACTTCCAGTTAAGTAAGCTAAATTAAAAAGTAAAAAATAATCTGAGACAATAAATACCATTTTATGTGTATAATCTATGGCAGCGCTGCAAACAAAACACTCTTTCTTCCTAATGCCGTCACTTCACTTGGCTATTCGTATTTGCTATTTTAAAACATGACATCAGTCTGTCCTTTTCATTCCTTATTAAGCATGACAAGGATAAACTTTTGTCAAGTGAAGAGCCGGCATAAAACTTGTTACTCTGTGGTTGTGGTGCATGCAGTTTCATAGTAATCTGTGGCATTCGTGCATTCCAAAGAGTAGTATAATATACCGGAAAGTGCATTCTCGTTTCGAATCATCTGTTGTGTGTGTTTATTTGCGATTGTTTTTCCTTTAATTTAACTATTTCGGCTATCTAATATGCCATCGATGTTACCAAAGAGAGCCCTTATTACCAAGTGCTAGTGAACCTGCGCCACAACATCCTGAGAGGATCATACTGCCAAATTATTCAAGAACACCTAATACACATTCACGCTGCATATTTACACAATATACATGTGATATACAAATAAATACAATAAACAATATGATACAATTATGTGAAAAATAGTCAATAAATAAGAAGCAAAACTACAGATTTTATTTTATTCATGATTCCTACCTTACCAAGTTTTTCCTAATAGTTATTCTTTAAAATCGCACCGAATAAAATGAATTAGTTGTAATATCACTTCATACAGAGTTCATACTAAATTCATAGGTTGACCTATGTTTCATTGAATATTAAACATAACCTCAAAAATTTTTAGTTTTCCTAATAATTTAAGTTCTCAGAAGTGTCCGTCAATAATCTTTGTTTTTACAGTCATTTACTTACGATTTTGAACCTAGAAAATAATATTTCATGATTGTTGGCTCTTAGGCTAACTATGTATGGACGCTGAACAGTGTCCTTTCGAACACCTATGATAAAAAGAAAAAAGCGTCAAGAATTATGCTAAATAAGGACGAAAATAAAATATTTATTTCCGGAAAGATTTATCACACATTTAATTATATGAAGAAATAAGACTGTCTACATCGCAATTTATTTTCATAATTTGGTAAATAAAATGGCAATAAAGAACATTTTGATGCTATCGAAAATCTCCAGGGCAGGAAGTATCTACAGGAAGCTGTTAAAAGGGTTTTCCTTTGTCATTGTCTTGATTTCGGACCTGAAAATGTTAATCAGGCTAAAAAGCAATAAGTTAAGGTTTCTTAAAAATTTAATTTAATATGAAAGAAATTAATACGTCTACCAAATTGAACTGAAAGTAAAAGAAACACAAGCAATTAGTAATGATGCGTGTGTTAATGATTCTTTAAAAATATTACTATTTCAGCCTATTAGTTTGTCGCCTTCACCAAAAAATGAGGTCTGATGTTGGACAGCATAACATGTAACTAACATATAAAAAGAGAATGTACTCGTAGCTACCAATGTATTAACTCGAACTAATAGTCCAAGCCATGCACCGAGGAGAGAAGTCAAGCCCCGATTTAAATTACAACACTTAAAAAGAAACCCGAGGCCATTTGCTTATATTATAGAAATAGCAAAAGAGTTCTGTCCAAGTTGCATAGAAAATGCATCATGGTTTTGGATAGAATGGATCAATCAAATCTTGTAAGGAAAGAATCTGCATCTACAATAGTAGTGGAGCCTTAGGATTAAGTAGAATTTTGGGATTTACTCGGCAAATTCACAATAAGCATTTGGTATTGTAGCACTTGTACAAATGTCACAAAGTATAGTTTCATATTATAAACTTAGATTAAAACAAAATTATAAAGAGACAAAGTTGTAAAAAATAGGTCAGGTAATAAAATATTAACGCAATATGTACAGAATATCTTCTTTATGGACGACCTCTGTGGTCGCCAACTCGAGAGGTCGAATCCCGGGGGGGGGGGGCAGATGTTTGTGTGATAAATACGAGCATTTGTACTCCAGTCATGGATGTTTAATGTGTAATTCTATATGAATATTCTTATATAAAAATAAATATGTATGTTCAGTATATGTAGTCTATCCGTTACCCCTAGCATCCCATAACACAAGCCTTACAGTGGTTACTTTGGGGCTAGGCTAATTATTGGTGTGAGTGTTGGAAATATTTATTTATTTATGAAACAATATTTCCCTAGGTCACGCCAAATCTTGAGAACGATTTTACGATTAAGATTTCTCTTTTTAACCTTTTTATATTTATAAATGTGAAAGATTGTATATATATTACTCAATCACGCAAAAACGACTGAACGGGTTTGGAAGAAATTTTACGCACAGACAACTTAGGACCTGGAAAAAGACAGGATACTTTTTCGTTGTGTCAGGTTCGCGGGTGGGCGCTAGTTATCACTTTTTTATAGAAGCTTCTTACGGGGAGGATATTAAGAAGGTTATGCAGAAAATTGATAGTTTTATTGTAATAAGTTAAATTTAAGATATTATGATGTTTCATATTTTAATTGATTATTGATATATTAATATTATTAACATAAATTAATTGTGTGAGTTAATATGGATAAATTATTTAAATGAAATCAGAAAATGATACAAGAACCATCCAGAATTGAGTCGTTTTCGTTATGATTGACCTTCGTTATAATTAACACACGAAATAATTCATAATCAATCATTTGCTTCAATATTGGTTAAAATACATTCAAGTGTCTTAAATTGAGTCCTCGCAGACACGCAAATATTGAAACAAACTAAACTAACTGAACTAATCACCCATTACATTAATAATAAATGTCAATAAATTGGAGAATGTGTGTCATAGTAGAGTAACACCAGCAGCTTAGAATTTATTATACATTAACTTGGTTGGTTCTAAAAATTTGTATGTTATATTAGAATAACCACAGGTATAACGTCCAAAGTAGAACTGTATTCGTGAGCTACTTTGAGGTTGGAATGGCATGGGAAGAATTCCATGCAATTCCAGAGGTACAAGCATGAACTTTGACAGCTCCATAATCTTATAGTCATCGTCAAATTTTATATGGAAATAGCCAATTTGTTCTTGATTACGTCCGGCGCTGTTTGGTTTTCATAGAAACTTTGACGATGCGATACGATTACGAAGCTGTCAAAATTCGTGATTGGGCCTTCGTCGAAACTGCGGAAACCGGACTTGGCGCAGAATCAGACAGGATATTCGTCCGCATAGTCCCATCCCAACATTATCTTCTTTTTATTCCCCGCTATACAGAAGAGCAGCGCAATACATATACTTACCGAAAACCTAGATACTACGACATAAAAGCCAAACAAAATGTCACCCCTGGCTTCAAAGCAAATGATGTATGGCATCCATCATTTGGAGGGTTTGAATTTGGGTTGGACCACCCATGAAAAATAGTTTACATCCTATTCTCAAACCTACTGGATATACACACAAAATTTTAGAAGATTCGCTCTAGCCGTTTTCGTGAAGTTTTTTTTTCAAACAATGTGACACGAGAATTGTATATATTAGATTTAAAATGACTGGTATGAATGAGCATTGATCCAAAGTATCTGTAACATCTACAGTTAGCTATGATAACTTGGTAAATCCACATTCAAATAATAATGTATTTAATATTTATGTCTTGATACTTATTGACAGTCTTCAATTCTTATTTTTTGTGAATGTTTACTACAAAAAGTATATTTATTTGTGTACTAAAGTGATTATTTGTTGCCACGGAATTGCGTGAGACATCGTTCATTATGGGTATTACTTTAAGGGCCTTTTCATTACATAAATGTCACGGGGTGTCTGGACTGGAGTTTCATTTTGGTAACGTTTATTTACACTATAAAATATCCCTATTGTATTATAAAATTTAAATTATGTTTTTATAAACATAACGTGACGCCATATATATTCAGGTGAGCTTAATAGAAGGGGAGCCCAAGCGGAGATTTTTGGACTTTCTCGAGCGCGGCAGAATAACCTAGGGAAGCAATCTTGCACCTGGTTAAATACTCCCACCGAACCTGAGCCCTCTAGGTAGGGTCGAACGTAAGGTCAACATGGGCAGCAAAAATCATTTTTTCAACAAAAGGCCATGACTTTTGGCCGGGTCCAAATCGTCAGTCATTTGAAAAGGAGCTACTGTAGGGCTCACGTAACATCCCTTCTCAATGTCTGACGCGCTCGAAATGTTTTTTCCTATATCTTACCCCTTTGTACGACCACCCACCCCCACACCATGTAAATGTAAACAGGCAGATCAATATTTTTTCCTTTTTTAGAAACATTACGTGAACCCTGTAGTAGTTTTTATTCAAAAGCCTGACGATTTCGATGTGACCAAAAGTCGGCTGCTTGTTGATTTTTTTAGATGGGCTACAAAGCTAGCACAATATACTTTACCTATAATATTACAAAGCTAAAGGGTTTGTTTGTGTGGTTGAACGCGAGAATCTCGGAACTATTACTGGTCCTATAATTCTTTGTGTTGGATAGAACATATATCGAGGAAGGCTAGGCTATCTAACATGCTACGACTAATAGAAGCGGAGCACCAATGAATCAATTTGTGAGCTTCGTTGCGTGTGCTGATTAAACGGTAAAAGAATAATGAATAATAATAATTAACAAAAATGAATGAAGGATTTGTTTGTTCCCCTTTAAAAGTTATATAAATAAATTCGCAACAGCTATATAAGGGTGATTAACTCACATAATCCTTTTCCTCAAATTAATGTGGGTGGAACCGCAGGGCACCTCTAGTTTAAGTATATTCTTAAACTATCCTGGGAGTGCTTCATAATCGTCAACGTGAACAAGAACGGAGTTTTGAGCAAATTGAGTCCTTTCTTACGACAGAAAACTAAATCATTTGGCTGGCATTCTCTTTAATTGTTCGCGTTGAGTTATGTTATGTACTTGTTGTAAATCTCCCTTTGGTTGTGCGGTGCTTCGTGTGAGTAGGCAGCTCCAATGCGGTGTACGTACACCTCCATGATTTACGATTCCTCTGTTCGGGATATTCGTGTATTAGTACGAAGGTAATTATTACGAAAATAAAACAGAAGTGCATTCGGTTATTGGTAGAAATATAACGAACAGTTCCACGTTGTACAATAATATATTTACTGTATCTTAATGCGAGTAAAAGAAAAAACGAGCTCATAATTTGCATTTTCTGTTTTTCTTATCTGCTGTTAACTTTTCAGTCGTCTGCAAAATGAAGGTAGGGATGAACCCTAGGCGGCCGCTCCAATTTCAGCGGTTTATTTGCTCTGCCGTACTTCCCTAAACTACAATATACCGCCCCGATAAAGTTTTCTGTTTCTGTTATATCAGTTACGGCTTAGACTAATATTTGTCACACTAATATCACATTATCTTGTCTATACTCACTTAATTACATAAGACAAAGCTCGAGTCAGTGCCATTTACCGTTCCCTCATTACATATCTAACATTTCGTAACTCACGCTCAATATTGAAGCGAAATGTTTATTCTATATTAATTAATAATTAATTACTCACTCAGCCTCCAATGATTAATGTTTCCCACCCATTTAGGCGGAGTGTTTCTTCGATGAGTTATTCTCTTGCCGCGCCGCCCAATTTTCGTTCGAGGCTTTTGTTGCCGTTTCAAATTCCCTGGTATCTCGTTATCCTTACTAATTCATCATGGTAGACTTTTCCCCACTTTCTTTTGGGGGTTCAAGGCTTTTGCGGGAGATAGCTTGCTTGTAATTAATGGTTGGCATTAGGGCAAAAGCACCGTTGCGACCTTGACGGGATTAGGCCGGATTCGAAATATTTTCTTCTTCTATCTTACCCAAAAGCATTGGTTTTATTGATGATTTTACAGTCAGTCAGTTTTACAGTCCCCATAATGTATTTCATTTTTAAAGTAGTGTGAACGTAAGAAAGAACATAAAACAAAATGCAAACAAAATAAAGTGAAAATACCAATCTCATTAAATTCTACGTTTTCTTTAAAATAGATTTTAGAAGACTTACCACTTTCTTTAAGGAAAAACCGGCCAAGTGCGGACTCACGCACCGAGGGTTCCGTACAAACCTGAAATTCAAAAATATTTTTTATTATAAAATATGATGTAACTAAAAATTTACGGTTTTCGTTTTTCCTTTATCTGTACTATAGGACGTTACTTCGTACCAAAGGACATTGTTAAAATTGGCCTAAGAACCAACACCAATTTGGCATTTATGATAATTCTTAGTATATTTTTTGCGATAATTATCAGTATTTAGATTGTCACGGACACTTCCAGTTAAGTAAACTAAATTAAAAAATTTAAAAATAATCTGAGACAATAAATACCATTTTATGTGTATAATCTATGACAGCGCTGCAAACAAAACACTCTTTCTTCCTAATGCCGGCACTTCACTTGGCTATTCGTATTTGCTATTTGAAAACATGACATCAGTCTGTCCTTTTCATTTCTTATTAAGCATGATAAGGACAAACTGTTGTCAAGTGAAGGGCCGGCATAAAACTCGATAATCTGTGGTTGTAGTGCAGGCAGTTTGCATTCGTAGTAATCTGTGGCATTCGTGCATTCTCGTTTCGCATTACCTTTTGTGTGTGTTTATTTGCGATTGTTTTTCCTTTAATTTAACTATTTCGCTATCTAGTGAATCTGTGCCACTATATCCTGTGTACCAAGTACTACTGAATCTGTGCAACTACATCCTGAGAGGATCATACTGCCAAATTATTCAAGAGCACCTGATACACATTGACGCTGCATATTTACACAATATACAAATACACGTGATATACAAATAAATACAATATACAAAATGATAAAATTATGTGAAAAATAGTCAATAAATAAGAAGCAAAACTACAGTTTATGTTTTATTCATGATTTCTACCTAACCAAGTTTTTCCTAATAGTTATTCTTTAAAATCACACCGAATAAAATTAATTTGTTGTAATATTAATTCACTTCATACTGAGTTCATAGGTACTAAGTTTATAGGTTTACCTAATCTAGGGAAGTAACCTGTAGGTTTTGATTCCCGTGCGTGTTTCGAAAATTTGCGGCATAGAAGGCTGTATCTTTTGATTGCTTTGGCTTGGAAGTTTGATTTTTTCACAACTCCAAGGGACGGTAAACCTGAGTATTAGATATGAATTTCAGTTTGATACCTCCACGCGTTTCTGAGAATAACGTTCTTGACAGGCGGACGGACGGACAACAAAGTGAAAGGAAAATGAATAAGGGTTCCGTTTTCTCCTTTTGAGGTACGGAACCCTAAAGATCACACCACAGTTCAGTAAGTTGACATAACATTTTAAACATGCATGCATTCTAATAATAGTTAGCTAACGGTAAAAACAAACAACTTGTTAAAATCGTTTAGTATAATTACGGCATTAGGGTATTTTCCACTCAAGTAATATTCAGATTTTTGTGATTTGAATCTTCGATAGATTTAGAACTGGTCTAATAAAATGGTTTCTCGTTATTGCTAATGTCAGACTATGATTGTTTTGAAATATGTAGTGAAAAGTAATTTTGAATTGACATTGCAAATATCTATGAAAGTTTAGTAAATACAAATAGTTATAAATTATATTTTATTAATAAGTACACAAATAAGTCTCTATCTAATTACATAATTACTCTATATATAAATACTAGAACGATAAAACTAAAACTAAAAACCTTTAAAAAATAAAATTAATAACTAAAATATATTATTAAAAGAAGTCCCTTTAGGCAAGGATCCGAAGATACTGGCAGCGTTACCCCTTTGAATGGCTAGACTAATTCTTTGTCCGAGGTAGCTGCCAGCTCTTCGATCTCCTGTGATGTCGACTAACCTTTTTGCTATTTCCTTAAATAGCCTTAAAGCGCTAGGACCCTACGGACCAAGGGTCTCGACACCGAATGGGACAAAATCATATTCGGACCCTAGACCCCTGTATTTGCTTGCTTTTGCTTTTTCAGCCGCTTTACAAGCCGCACCAGCTCTGTTGTTGGTTCCATGTAGATGGGAAGGGGCCAGCGTGTCTGAACAGGTTGCATCCCATACCAGCACCCGACCCATCTTCCATGGAATCAAACTCATATCGTCTGGTCTCTTGCCATCGTCTCTAGCAATACCAGTCGGCTCAAGTAGACTTGGCACGTTGACAGTGGCAAGGGACCGGCGTATGATATCATTAAGTGCGGCGTGTCTCGAGAAGCGGCCTGCACTTTTTTGGCATGACAGTCCGTGATGTCCTAGCTTGTCGACATCACTGCCACAGGGACATTTATGAGGAGCGCAGACCGGGACCCCAAGCCGTAGACAGGTTGCGATTCGGAGGGTGTCAGGCTCAAGAAATGTTCCTGTATTTGACGAGGGGTGCGCTCGAAACCAGTAGCCGGCCTCGTGCGCACCCACGGCCAAAAGCCTAGCACTCGCCGAACCTGTACTACAGCTCAAAAGGTTATCATAAGTCAATTTACAGTTTATGTCATCCCAGCTCCTCTGTGAATTTGGAGAAACTGGAAAATTTTGACCTGGGCATGCAATTAAGAAAGCGTTTCTAGCTTCTTCCAAGCCAGCAATCTCAAAGTTTAAAGGGGATGCCCTTAAAATTTTACTTATGAGATTTGCTGAACTATGGACAGAAGATAGGAAGGCTGGTAAAGCGACACTGGAAATTTTGCGAATCTCTAAACCACCATAACGGATGGGTAGGGATGCTTGGGTCCAAGATTGCTCGTTAATCTGCATATTAAGAATCGATTCTAAGTTATTTTTGATTAAGCCGTCTACTTGTGTCAAAAGATCTGGATGATTCCAAATGGAGCAGCAACGGAGGACATACGTAAATTTTGGGACAAAAAGACAGAATTTTAAGATGCAAAGTGCATAATGTGGACTAATTTCAAGGAGACGGTCAGCGGAATTTTGGAATTTATTAATTGAATTATTAATATATTCAGAAATAGATTCATCAAAACTTGGAGAACCTAAAAAGTAAAGGTAATTACTGTTAACTATTTTAATATTTGGAGCCAAAATATTCAATTTTTGTTTTACGTCATTTAAATTTAAGTCACAGTTATTTATAAAAAGTTCGCATTTGCTAAAATTAAGCTCCAAACCGATGGCTTCAAATTTGTTTTTGATTAAAAAAAGGTCCGAAAACACAGTATCCACAATACCTCCTAGGTTTCCGTCGTCCAAGTACCAAAAGTTGAATTTAGAATTTAAATTTTTTATTATCGGATTTATAGCCAAACTAAAAAATTGCAGGCCCAAGGGGATCACCTTGTTGACAACCTACTTCCGAGGACAGTTCATTAGAACGATATAACAATTTTGTTGGGTCAGCGTAACTGAGAAGAAGATAATTGTATATTTCCGGTATATGTTCTTTTATTTCCGTCAGCAGGTCCCTATTTACTGAATTGAATGCATTTTTGACATCAATTTGAGCAACACGTCAGGCTGTCCGTAAGTTAGGAAAGAGCGTAGGGCATGGACGGCTGCCTCACACCCTCCTTTTACACCAAAGCCTAACTGTACGGGTTCAAATTCCGAATTTAATTTTGGTAAAATATGTCGAACAGCAATTTTGGAGGCCAGACGTCGTAGTGTTGATCCAACAACAATTGATCTCACCCCTCCGTCCTTTTTGGTGAGGGCAATGAGGTTCGCGCCGAAAAGAATGGGAACAATTTCTTGATTGACATTACCGGAATACATAAAGTTGATTAATTTAGTGATCGAATTTATAAGTTGCTTGCCTGCATCACCCACAGAAAGCGACGTTAAGTCTTTCAAATGTTGGGGTGAGATTCCATCCAAACCTGCAGCCGAACCTGGTTTAAAAGACAAAATGGCATCCGTAACATCTTTGTTTTGAATTTGAAGGCGTGCTTGCCCTGCTGTTGGTGGATCGAGAAAATATGTGTTTACTGGAGCTGGGGGATGTTTTGTCCCTAAGGCCTGAAGGGTGTCAGGGGTATCTGGTGATAGCACGTCGTTGGAGAACAAAAGGCGAGCGGCACCTTTGAGATCTCCGTCACAGATTTTGTTTTCAATGAGTTTGATGCGATTCCGAGGGGCATCATGTTTGATTAGATGTGCGGGAGAAGGCGAGGAGCTTACAGCACAGTTATTCTTGATCTTTTGTGTTCAGGATAAATTCAGTTCATTTGTTTTTAAGATATGTAGTGTGCTATATGAAAATAAAAATAGGTTCTGCCAGTCTTGAGAACAATTGCATATGTAGCATTTCTGAATTAATTGTGATAAACGTGTAGCAACAGTTATTCGAGCTCCTCGAGGGATTCTTTTAACTATGGGTGTACTATTTTTCAAATGGCTAAGATATGTGTGGAAAGGAGTTTGATCTTTGGTTACATAAGTAGGCCCACTCGGAATAATGGGATGGATGTCTAAAGGTGAACTATTTTGGCTAATACATTTCCTGTGTATTTTTGTAGTGTGTATGTTGAGCACATACAATATATTTACAACCGTCTCCACATATATAAGCTCACACATATATACACACATAACTTACAACTATTACTTTTTTGCATGTTTGTGACAACAAATAAACATATGTCTACAGCCATTTTATACTACACACATATACACAATACAGGAAGACATATAAATCTTATCTTAAAATCCTTTCAAAGATTTTAATGATTTGTGGCACTATGTACATGTACGGGTCGTGTTCGACGTGCCATCACAAGATTGGGTCGCAATACTAGCTACCGCTCGCGTTATCCTCACCGGAAAAATCATCGAAAACAATTCATCGAATTACAATTCTTCGAACACAATTCATCGAAAAAATAATTCGTCGAACAACAATTCTTCGAACGGTAATTCCCCGAAAAACAAAAAAGTAAACCATTCTGATCCAGACAACCCATTTATTGCCCCAGACGGTACTCACACGCAGAGGATCGAGTCCCAGTAGAGGGCTGTCAAAAGATATTTCAGAAAAGATAATTATAACCATCCGCACGATTTTGCAGATTCGATTGTAGAATATTTGTGGCGCAGAAACATAATTAAATATAAAAAAGACGCGTTTTTAGAAACAATTAATGCCATAAAACATGTATACAAAATAAATTAATGTGTAGAATTTCATGCTTTTTATATTTCATATTATTAGTGACAGAACCGAAGTGGGGAGCCCCCCGCAATGAATAAAGTCTAAAGAGTTCATTAGGTTAGGTTAGGTTAGTATGATGACCAAAAACGCGCGAGCCGAGCGAGCGGAGCGAGCGTGCCGCGGCAGCGGCCGGCGAAGCGCCAGAAACGACACTTTTGTACGTGCAACGTTTTTTTTTCATACTTTTTCCCCTTTCCCCACCACGTTTTAGCCTCCCTCCTGCTAAATTTTCATTTTTTTTTTGGAATTACCGTTCGAAGAATTGTTTTTCGACGAATTGTTTTTTCGATGAATTGTGTTCGAAGAATTGTAATTCGATGAATTGTTTTCGATCAATTTTCCGCAAATCCGCGTTTTCGTGCGCGTTGTAGTTAGTTTTAGAGAATCATACTGGAACCTAAAATTTTTCCGGGATAAAATGTATATATATATTGTGAGTTGTCTCCAATATTGTCTAAATCTAGTCCGTTAATATACATTGACATCGCTATTTGCATTTACATTTTTACGCTTTCGATTTTGAATAATAATTTGTTAATTTCTAAATCTATAATCACACAGCCACCATCTGCTGAACAAAATCACAATACAGTGACCTCGCTTTTAAACTTATTGTTCTAAAAACCCATTATTGGAATACAACATTTGCGAAGCAAACTTTATTCATATAGCTAATAAGCCAACTTTTATGCTAGCACTTCACTCTCGCCGCGCCTCGGCTCGTCTCGTCTGCCTTCCGCCTAGAGTCGGTTTTGGGGCGCGAGTCAAAGGGCGCGAGGTTCGAGGGGAGACGAGGAGAGGCGCGGCGTCCACATTCTCGCGTTTATTCAATTGGTATGACACCAGAAATTTTAGTGAGACTAGTAAAAATTTTAACAGAGTTTTGTTTAGATAATAAACGAATAAAAAATAAAAAAACATAGCAATCGTATTTTCACCTGAAAAATTAAATTGTAACTCATTCTTGTTCTGTTACGATGTATAAATGTTATCCACCATCGCTTCTTCGCCATGGCTTTTTTAATTTTATAGGTGTGCTTTATGTTATCAAAAATCATATACGCATAAAGTCGCGGCACTTGCCATTTCGAGCACGTTCATTCTGCTGGCGACACAGAGAGAACTGAACAAGGGCGAGGGTGAAGATGGATACTTTCTTGTGTCACCTCGTGTTGTGTCGCCTCGCGTAAATTCGTGCAAACTCGCCTCGCCTGACTTCTTCAACTTCAGGCGTAAACACATACAAAACTTGTAACTTGTAAGAAAAGTAGTCGCTTAAAGCCATATTTTTATGCTAGGCTCTTTATTAGCATTAAAGCCAAGTTTTTTATTTTATGGGTGAAAAAGAAGCATATGGCCCGCCTGCTGTAAAGCGACTACCATAGCCTATAGACGCTTGGGCTGCCAAAAATATCACCAAATCAAGTTCACTTATAAGCTATATGTCTTTTTCCAAATATAGTTGAATATTTGAGTTACCCATAAATGAGTTCAAATGTCACATTAAAAGGCTATTATACTATTAATGAATACTTGAATGACAAAACTGCATGGCTGTAACTGCAAAATTATTTTGTAGTTGTTTGCAGTGTCGTACAGATAAATTACCTTAACTCTAAGTAACTATTTTGCAGTTTGGTTTGAGTGGTTATGGGTAGTCATGCTCTCTTAAAAATCTCTTCGGCGGTGTCGTGTGAGGCGGGTCGTTGCGTTCCCTAAAATATGGTTGAGCGAAGCGATGCACAGTGGGTGAAAAAAAGAGGTCCCCTTTCATAGGATTTTTGAAAAAATAAAAATGTTTATTATCCGTTTAAGGTATGCGGTTTTAATGGACATATCAGTACATTGGATAATAAAATAGTTTGGGGAATTTCCTTTTAATCTAACACCATAAAGCACGGGCTTTAGAGTTTCAAATGTATGAAAACGGAATTTGTTTTGCTCATAACTTGTCTCGGTCTTCTACGGTCAAGCTGAAACTTATAGGGATTATTACCGGGTCTGTTACGAAGCCATGTGACCTTTGACCTTCACCCCGGACGGCCCCGTTTAAAGCATACGAATTTTTCTAAATGCTTATTAGAGTAATTTTGCTTTACGGGGTTATGTGTCTCAATAAACAGTTTGTTTATGTTTCTTGCCCAGCATTTAGTTATTAATACAGCGCAGATTATTATCTAATAAAACTATACATATATATATAGATAACGACACCATACAACTTAACTTTAAATAAAAGCGTCCTTATTCAAAAGATATGGAATTAATATAAATAGAGAAAAGAAATAGTTTTAAGAAAAAGAAAACAAGAATACAATATTGTAAAGAATTACAATGAAGTCGTTTAAAGCCAACAATTTAATCTTTTGTTTGACAATCGCTTAAAAGTCGCACACCATTAACGAGAGCATCATTACATATAAACAATACAAACTCTATTGTGGCGGGTTTTGGGAAATTCAAAGGGTTACCCACAGTCATTACCTGCAATTGTTAGCCAATAATAATTACTGATTATTTGCTTTTATTGTGGGTAGGAGAATAAATAATACGTTGTTATTATTATTATTCAACAATGACATGATAATAAATACGGAGTACATCTGTATATCATTTCACTTATCATTATTGATTCGTACCGTAACGTTCTCTTTGCTCTAATTTTAAGTTGCTCAGAATGGAAGGGCTTGTGTGTAATCTCGACGTATATATATATATGAGGCAAAAATCTTTTAGTGCCGACATGTTATTTCAAAAAGTACTCGATTCAGTGAGATTTTCATTATCTGAAGAACAAAAGACAACTCTTAAAACGTTTTGTGCTACATATACGAGTAATCTTAAACGCAAATGGAAGTCAGCTAATTACACACAAGGGAATTTTATAAAGAAGTTTGCTGACTGGTTGGACCAAGAAATAAAATGGCCAGAGTTTGTTTCACTAGACATAACTGAAGAACAATCAAATATTATGACGAGTTTTGAAGATCCTTCAACAAGTATTTCAACAGTAACAAGACCTAGTTTATCAACGGAATGCACTGTTCCTCATAGTGTGGCTGTGTCGACATCAACCGCTACATTTAGTCCTCGAAAAGAATTTGCCAATTTGAGTCCACTGCAAAAAAGAAGAAGAACTGAAAACTTCATTGCCGAAAACGATTTTGAGACACTTGCTTATGCCCTGGCCAGGAAAGCGGAAAATGAAAACCAAACGGACTTTGTAGAATTAGTGAAGCATTTGATTAAAAAGCCTGAGTATACGCCAATGCTGCGAGCCTGCCTGAAATCGACGAAACGAACTTGTCATACCGATAAGGCACTCGGTATTTCAACATCACTGAAATTATCGAAATGGCAGTATATTGCATTGAGGCAGACAATGAGAGACATGGGGTGTGATATACTTCCATCGTATGATGCTTTGAAGCAAGAGAAGAAGGAGTGCTACGTTGAAAAAGAAGACATGGTAATAACTGAGACTGAAGTTAAACTTAAGCTTCAGTCTATTTTAGATATTACGCTCAAGAGACTATTAAAAACTCTGGAAACTGATTTAACTGGCAGTAATTCGACTCTTATCAGTAAATGGCGGTTTGACGGTGCATCTGGGCAAAGCAACTACCAACAAAAAATTGACGGCGATGATTCAAGCATCTTCATGTGTTCATTTGTGCTGTTAAAACTGGTGAGAGATGGTACTGATGAAATAATATGGGAAAACCCCAAAGCGTCTTCAACGTTTTACTGTCGACCCATTTATTTTAAGTTTGCTAAAGAGAACGATTTGAATGTTAAAGAAGAAATGATTTCAATTGATACGGAAATTGCTGCTCTACATCCAACTGTTATCGATGGTGCAAATGTAAAACACGTTCTGCATATGACGATGATTGATGGTAAAATAACTTCACATTTATCAGATACATCCACAGCTACATGCGATATATGCAAAGCAAAACCAAAAGAAATGAATGATATCGACAAGGTTACTCAAAGAACCCAGTCTGTAGACATGTTTAAGTTCGGTCTGTCTTCCCTCCATGCACGAATTAGATGCATGAAATGTATCTTACATATTGCTTCCCGTCTCGACTTCAAGAAATGGCAAGCTAAGGGCGAAGATTTGAAGCAACAGTTAAGCCAAAGAAAAAAGGCTATTCAAGAACAATTCCGGACTGAAACGGGGCTACTTGTGGACGTTGTTAAACAAGGGGCTGGTACAAGCAACGATGGAAACACAGCAAGAAGATATTTTGTTAATCCTCAAATTACTGCTCAAATAACGGGTGTTGATGAAGAACTCGTTAGAAGATTTGGAGTGATTCTTCAGGCTATCTCATGTGGAGAGTTTGTGGACGTGGAAAAATTCCGCCAATATTGTGCTGCTACAGCACGCAAATATGTCGAGCTCTATGAATGGTATTTTATGCCCTCAAGCGTGCATAAATTACTCATTCATGGTGCCGATATAATAGAGCACAATAACTTTATACCAATCGGCAAGCTCTCTGAAGAGGCCTCTGAAGCTCGTAACAAAGATTTTAAAAACTTCAGAACCTTCCACTCGCGTAAATCTAGCAGGATTGCAACAAATGAAGATATTATCAATAATTTGTTAATATCGTCTGACCCATACCTATCAAGTTTCAGGCCTAAAATATGTCAACGAAATAAACCTCTCACAAATGAAGCTAAATCATTATTATTAACTTCTTGTGAAGATAAGGAAAATATAGAGTTTGTAGATGTAGGTAATGTATCTGATTATGACTTTGATTAGTATGTGTTCTTTCCCTCAAATCAAATTATATCAAACTTTGTATTTTTATTTTTTTGTATCTTTGTATCATATTAATATAAACAGTTTACGTATTTAAGAACTGTTGTAGCCAAATTGAGTTCTACTAATCTTTTATACTTTAGCTTGTATGTGTGTAGAAATTTATACAGTTGTGGCTTCCTTATTATGCATTATTTAATTTATGATATCAAGCTTAGTTAGTAATTTAAGTTTTGTAAATAAAAATATTGATGTTAATAATTTCGTTTTATTCATAATGTAAATAGTTTATTTTCTCGTTTGGCAGTAACATATCAGAATCTCCCTTACTACATTTACTAATATTAATAACCAGCTAGTTTATCTGGAAAAACACTTTGTTCATTTTAAGCTTAGTCAGTTAAAGATCTAGGTATCCCAAAATAAACATATTTGATCAAACCCTTTCTTAGATAGACATTGTAAGTGTAAGTATGTTTGTTTGACAAAATTAATTATTATAGGCAAACAACGGCAGGTAATGACTGTGGGTAACCCTTTGAATTCCTCAAAACCTGCAACAATAGAGTTTGTATTGTTTATATGTAATGATGCTCTCGTTAATGGCGCGCGCCTTTTAAGCGATTGTCAAACAAAAGATTAAATTGTAGGCTGTAAACGACTTCATTGTAATTCTTTACAATATTGTATTCTTTTTCTTAAAACTATTTCTTTTATCTATTTATATTAATTCCATATCTTTTGAATAAGGACGCTTTTATTTAAAGTTAAGTTGTATGGTGGCGTTATCTACTGTGTATTTATTAGATAATAATCTGTGTTATATTAATAACTAAATGCTGGGCAAGAAACATAAACAAACTGTTTATTGAGACACATAACCCCGTAAAGCAATATTACCCTAATAAGCATTTTGAAAAATTCGTATCTTTTGAACGGGGCCGTCCGGGGTGAAGGTCAAAGGTCACATGGCTTTGTAACAGACCCGGTAATAATCCCTATAAGTTTCAGCTTGACCGTAGAAGACCGAGACAAGTTATGAGCAAAACAAATTCCGTTTTCATACATTAAGCCCGTGCTTTATGGTGTTAGATTAAAAGGAAATTCCCCAAACTATTTTATTATTCAATGTACTGATATGTCCAATAAAACCGCATACCTTAAACGGATAATAAACATTTTTATTTTTTCAAAAATCCTATGAAAGGGGACCTCTTTTTTTCACCCACTGTGCGATGGCTGGTTCATGCGTCATGCTCGTGAACGGGTGCTGCCAGCGGAGATGAGTCTGCCTTACACTACTTTATTATTATTATAATGATAATTAATTATTTAATTTAAAGTTTATTTGTAATTGTATTTATACTGTATGGCACAGCAATCAAAATCTAAATTTAGGTGAACATTTATTATTTCTGAGATAAAGATTTAATGGTGGTGTGGATTCTGGCATGATTCTCTAGACCTGAACTTTGGTTTTGCAGCGGTTTATCCTTGACATTCTCTTTACAGAGTGAAGGGGGGGCACTGATGTTGGGTTTGGTTTTGGGTTTGGAGAGTAGTGGCAGAGTCGACACTATTGTTTAGGTAATCACATGCATGTGTCCTACAGTTGTGTTTATAGTTTTTTATGGTAATGTACAGTGGTACTTATTTTTTTCCCCCTATTTTGCTATCTAGTATCCATATGTGGTTATGAGTAGTCATGCTCTCTTAAAAATCTCTTCGGCGGTGTCGTGTGAGGCGGGTCGTTACGTTCCCTAAAAAATGGTTGAGCGAAGCGATGGCTGGTTCATGCGTCATGCTCGTGAACGGGTGCTGCCAGCGGAGATGAGTCTGCTCTTGCTACTATTAATCGTTGTTTTTAACTTTAATGGTACATTTGTTTTTATGCCTAAACAGTAGGACACGGCATTCCTAAACTTTTTTTATTTTTAAATCTGTTTTTTATATTTTTTATTTTATAGTCATAATTGTTTTATCATTTACATTTGTAATGGAAAGTGACTTCATGAGTTATCTCATATTGAAGTCATTTTTCAAATTGACGACTCTTTATATAATACAGGGAGGAAAAAACAGCCCTTGCTGAGTTTCTTGCCGGTTCTTCTCAGTACAAGGTCTCCCGCCGTAGATTTGCGAACCGATGGCGTAGCTTTTCGACATTCACAAGTGCTTGTAACAGCCTAGACTGAATAAACGATATTGAATTTTGATTTTTTTTAATTTTGAATTTAAGTACAAAAATAGTCCAACAAAATTCATAAGTTGGCTTAACTTATGAATTTTGTACTAGACCAAGTTTACTTTTTGGCAATCTACTCCCAAACATAGTTTTATTTTATTTTATGGTGTGTCATAACTGTGACCCTATTTTACAGTATGGCTGTTGATCTTAACGCGACCTACATTCAATCGTGCCAAAAGTAAACAGCGAACCGAGCTCGTTATACTACCTGTCATATTAATTGTGAGTATATTTTGTGAAATTAACAGTTGAATAGCAACAGCGTCTACACTTCAAGAGCTGTGAAAACGGGTCGGTTGGAATATTGTAGTAATTTTTGAATTGCTTTTTGAATTAAAAAAGAAAACGTTAGTATCGTGTAGCACTCGGTTGGAACGAAGTGAAAAATATTTAAATACATCCAATCCCCAAATCCAGTCAAACTATTAAAGACAACTTTGAACCAAGTCCACAGCCACCGCCGTCAGTGGTCGCCCACCTAGCTGCCTCGCTACGCTAGATTGTGGCAGTTTTTTTTTTGCCTAGACATCATCCGCCATACCACAACCATACCGTACGAAAGGGAGCTTTGTTCCACAAATTTTAATATAAATACTGTACCGGCGTGGCTTTGCGACTTCATCCGTGTTAATTTGTTTTTTTTAATCCCACAAGAACCCAATATTTTTCCGGGATTAAAAGTATCCTATGTCTTAATCCAGGTCACCTATATGTGTACCAAATTCCATCAAAATCCAGTAGTTTTTGTGTGATTAAGTCACAAATACACAAAAGTACAAACTCACACACAAACTTCACATTAATAATATAATAGTAAGAAAGTAGTAATAGTAGGATTGTGCTGAATATTTTGTATTAGCATGTAATATTCCAGTAGCGCTGTTAAATAGTACAAAAAAAAACCGGCCAAGTGCGTGTCGTGCCACGCGCAGTGTAGGGTTCCATAGTTGCTCGTTATCATCACAATATATTTTGTAAAGACTTTATTTTAAGCAATTACTTCGTCTAAGTCACTTTTAATGTTGTCTTCTAAGGATTTTTTATTAAAGAAAGCGCGGGCGGGTGGCACAGACAAGTGTGGACTGGCAGCCTGTTCGGCGCGTAATGAAGATAAATATTCAATAACTTTTGATTATATACACATTAAGTCACAAATATACAAAAATACAAACTCACACACATTATATAATAGTAAGAAAGTAGTAATAGTAGGATTGTAATGAATATTTTGTATGTTCCCAAGTGTTTAATAAAACTTTTTATCTAACATCGATGAAGTAGTAGGTAGATATATAAGTGAATCGTTTATTTTCATTATATTTCGTAGTACCTACGAAAACAAATGTAATTTCAAATAAGTGAAGAGAAATTAAACCGGTCTGAAATAGGGAGCCTTTAGTAAAATAATTTATATATCAAACTACAAAACTGATTCAACTTCTAAATATGGCAAGGTCGAGTTTGTGAACTACCGAAAATAATTGTTAATCCAATTATTATGTTGATGTTTAATTAAGTTTGTTTCGTTTAAAAAGTAAAATATTAGGGGCGCTACGAAAGCTACCTGGTGGAAATTTCTTGGTGGAATTGAGGTGGAGATTGCTTGATTCAAATGTATATAGAAAATTAGTAATATATTGACGATGATTGAAGTGTGGTTGTCTTCTACATACACGACATGATTATGTTAGACATATGTTTTCCGTGTACTAAAAGTTTCCTAAGAAATTCATTTAATATCAAAACCTTGTGCGTTCATATCAGAAGTTTGTACACGATATAAGTAATTCTTGGAATTCGCCGCGCTGCCACCTCCTTCGTTTTTCGATATATTTACCAGGAATTCAATTTCTAGGAAATTGTGAAGCAGCTATTAATGTTGTATGAAAAATAATACTACTTAAAACAGTAATAATACATATTTGTTTCTTAGGTTTTCACACACATCACTCATTAAATAAAGCAGCTGAGCGGCGGTTCGTTCCTCGAATGATGCGCGAGGCTATTGAGATTAAAAAAAATATCCAAATTTCAATAGGGAAGATGGTTGGTATATACCACCAGCTTGGGAACCTATTATACAGGAGATAAAATCTCAACCCCGAGCACACACTGCAAGACCATCAGATACTATTAGTTCTTTTTGTTTTGCATAATTTGACATAAGAAGGAGATAGAAAGTCTCTCTTGAGTTTGTTTCGCCTGTTCTTCTCAGAAAGGTCTCCCAATTTTGAAACCGGTGGTAGTTTACGGTAGTTAGGGTCAAATAAATAAACTCAAAATTACAAAAAAGAATTTTAAATAAAATACTTTGTTGGTAAATTAAATAATAAATTCATACATAGACAATAGAACTTTAAAAATCAAATAATGAAATAACTGAACGCTCAATAAAAGTCTTTCGAAGGTAACTCGACAAATTAAATAAAAGTTTGATTCTGACGACGTAGCTTGTAAAGGCTACGAAACGTCAATAAATAAATAAAGTTTCGTGCATTAACCCGTAAAAACTAGTTTTATTTAGTAATAATACAAATTTACATAAAATAGTGTTGTTAAAACTCAACCGAAAAGTTGGTTGACATTATCAGTAGAAACCAAAGACGCTCTATTATTGCATACAGTCTCAAATATTCCAGTAGCGCTGATAAATAGTACAAAAAAAAAACCGGCCAAGTGCGTGTCGTGCCACGTGCAGTGTAGGGTTCCATAGTTGCTCGTTATCATCACAATATATTTTGGAAAGACTTTGTTTCTTTTTCCTCCCAGGCAGCGGATGCGAAATCCTTATGGATACTCTACAGCCGGCCGCTAGGTTATGTCAGACTCCTACTGACTAAAACACACCCGTAGTTCATGCTAATGGCCAGAAGAGCCTTACAAGCTTCATCTAAAGTGATCATCCCCTGAGAGGGGGATGATGCAGCGCTGTGTCGATGTGTGTGATGACGCACCTGGGAGTCGCGGCGCAAGTAGCTGCGGCTGAGCTGCGGGGGTGCCTCGCCGGTGTGGGGGCAACCTTAATTTTGGTGAGCACTCCGCGGAATATGTCCTTGGCCGCTGGGACCGCGGTTAGGATAACCAGGGCCAATGGGTATTCCTTCCCTGTCCCGTTGTGCATTACGTGCACGGCCTCGGCGGCGAAGCCTTGGGATTGAAGGTCAATTAGGATTACCTCATTTGGGAGTTAAAAGAGAACTCCTCTTAAAATGCTCGCTCCTTGCGCTCTTCAAGGAGAGTGTAGGTGTGGTATGGGAGTTGGTGTGTTGTTAGAAGCTTAGTGAGGCTTCTGAATGAGTCGGACCATTCGCTCTGAGGGCGCCCGCTCGCGGCGAAACCTTAAAAGCAGCTTCGTTGATGGAGAAGCCTTCGGACGAAAGGAAGGCTGTTAGGTTTGGATTAAAACCATAGTTGGTTGTTGGAGTCAAGAAGTGTGTGCGTGCCTAACTGCGGCGTGAAGCGCAGGTCCTAAGCCTATACGATAGCGGTGGACCTCCCTGCCCGCGGCAGAGGGGCGGGTGAAGCTGTAAGAGATGTATGTGTTCCTATGTTTCTATAGGGACAAATGTCACCCTTGGGCAGGCCCAAGTGCAAATGGGATCGGGTCTTCCGGTTTCCGAGTTCAGGAGAGCTCGAGACGTATGGGGTCTACATCGACTAGATTTGTTGACACCGTAAGGTTCGATTTTTTGTTTCCACTAGTCCAATGTGAAATGAATTTAAAAGATCGCACTGCGCGCCGTGAAAACGGCACACAGGGATGTCAAAATTACGCTGAGTATGAAATTTTGCGTACGTGGTTACGTCCGCGGAATCTGATCCAAAGCGACGTGTGCTCTCTCCGAAGTTCCGAGCTGGAATGTCATGAATTTTTCCAGGTTTTTCAAGACAAAAGTTAACTTTTAGAGGGGTGGAGGATCCCTAAATCTAAAAATAGTCTTATTAACCTCTAAGTCATTTTAAAGGACTTATTCAATGATACCCCCACAATGGAGGTAGACGATGAAAAATAAAATCATCTCCAGGTGACATGTAGTTTCGTTACCCTTAAAACAATATTTTTCAAAATTTTATTCTAACATTTTGTCAGCATGATTGATATACATATCTCAACAAAATTACAGCTCTCTCTCTCCCTCAGGGACGGACAGACAGACGGACATGACGAAATTATAAGGGTGCCTTTTGGTGGTGTTGTGTTTCTGTCGGTGAGATTTTCCAGGGCTCCACGGGGTAGGGGATTGGGGCAGGGTAGGCTCGAGTGATATTTTGTGTACAAGCGTCTATAGATGGCTCGCATTTATTTGAGTTTTATTTCGTAGCCATAGGTTTCATGCTTTTCTATTGATATTCTTTTTATTTTAAAAGGGTGGCAAACAAGCATATGGCCCGCCTGATGGTAAGTGTCTACCATAGCCTGTTGGTAGACGCTTGCGATACCAAAATATCGCTCACGCCGTTGCCTACTCTGACCCAATCCTATACCCCGTGGAGCCCTGGAACCTTACTCAGCGACAGAAACACAACACCACCAAAAGGTACTATTATTTTACTGTGATCTTCTGTATGGCGGACGTTACTTTCCCAGACGGGCGCTCCTATTCGAGCGGGAAACCTGCTATGCCCTACTTATTACGCTATATCTTATGGTGACAGTTCTGTTACGGTCTCGCAAGATACAGCCCGCTGACTGGACAGACGGGGAAGGTTTACAGGGGTTGCGTACCCTTTGAGTAGTGAACTCTAAAATGAATTACATTAGTTTATTATAATAACAGCAAATTTATGTGTGAATTTATAAAGTGAGGTCAAATGTAGATTGAAATTAATGAAAATAACGCGAGCAGATCAGGAAGCATAGCAATGTAAACATAAAACAACTGCGAGACGAGTTCATGGGGTTTTTAATAAATAAATCGCATTACAATATTTCGCTTGAGGAGTTTGATGGCGCAGGTGGTTAGCGCGTTCGGCTGCGATCGTTGAAGTTAAGCAACCTTCGCAGTGGTCGGTCATTGGATGGGTGACCAAACATCTTCTATCTCGAGTTCCTCCGTGCTTCGGAAGGCACGTGGAGCCGTTGGTCCCGGCTGCATCTGCAGTCGTTAGCACCCGCCAATCCGCACTGGGCCCGCGTGGGTGGGTCATGGCCCAATCTCCCTATGCCATCCATAAAGAAGGCCTTTGCCCCAGCAGTGGGGACATTAATAGGCTGATGATGATGATGATGATGATTACAATATATTATTTATTCATATGCATATCACAACTTATATAACGTCTTAAAATATACTTTCACGAATACAGTATTATCACAGCGAAAAATAAACTGTGGGTACCTTATATTATCTGTGACTTTCATATTGCTACGGTTCAATAACGTTCGCTTTTTCGCAGAAGCGTGAAAGCTAAACAAATACAGGGGAAAACGAGCGAAACAAGTGAAATTACCAAGAAACGGTTCGGGCGAGTTCCTTCATAATAATGAATTGCACTGTGTTTTGCCTTTTACTCAGGTGCTAAATTAGTTCTTTGAATTGACGCGGATCATTCATTCTTTAAGGGAGAATCATAAAGACATACACGTATTCGAGTCGATGACAGATCTAATTTTAGCATATGACAGATCTAATTTTAGCAAAAAGCAATATTCATTTAGGCAAATGTTGTTTATTTGATGTCTGTTATATGTGAAGTAAAAATACAAATTCCAGTCTAGTACCCTGTGTGAGCAGTTTTTTTTCTTTAGAAGCAATATTAAAAATGTTCAGATATTTATAATAAAACCTACTAAAATGATGCCAAGATTAAACTAACCTATGGCCCAATCAATCGGTAATTATTTATTACTACAATACCAACCCTTAATTATTTATACTAGTTAGATGATAATAATAGGAATTATAAAATGCAGCCGTTTTTTTTTTTTAATTCCAGAATAGATAGGAAAGTGTTTCCTACCTATATTTAAATCCTTATGAATGAACATAAATAAATACGAGCGCTTTATTACACCTGTGTTGTGATTTTCATACGTTTGTTGTTTCCAGTTTAATTCCAATGACGTCGCAGAGCTGTGCTTTTGGCTTATTAAAGCCAAGAAACTAATTCTAGACGTCACTATAGCAGATCATTGCATGCGCATTAAGTATAAGGTTAATAATATCGCGAATATAACCGAAAATATTTGATTGCGTACTTTTTCGGAGGAATCATGTTTGTATATCGGGGGGCACGGCAGTGCCCCCGCCAAGTCGAGCGCGAAGCAAACACTGCCGTACCATCCTTTACTGGAACCATTTCGCCGCATTTTCAGGCCCCTATTTGGGAACCTCTAGATAAAACCAGAACGCTGAAATTTTCTTCATCCAGTCTGTAGGTAATTTAGTTCCGAAGTTAAGCGAAAGCAAAGTTTCGCATTTATGACACTCCTCACTCAGGATCATCAGAATAGAACTAGTACTTCCCATAAACTTAGAGAGCTGATTTTTGGTACAGAGTTAGTGTTTAACGACCACATACAGGGAAAACTATAAAAACTAGGATAATCGAAGATCTGGAGTACCTGGTGACCCTGATTAGAAAACACAAGAGCCCAACCAAACTATTACAAGAGATCGACATACCGCCTTTACAAAAAATATTCAACTTGGTGGGCCGCTTCATTTGATGTCAAAAATCGAAGGTCTGGAGTATCTGATGAAGAACCCTCAGCTGGTCTCAACTGTATCAGAGATATGGTAATGCCCCTTTTACTATTGGTACACAAAAAAAATCGACTGTCATTGCAAAAATCCAGCGTAGTGGTACACATCTTTTAATTAAATCTAGCCTATAGCGTCCCACTGCTGAGCGAATGCCTCCCCTTCTACTTTTAATACGCATATAAATATAATTAAAGGAAAACTCTGGATAACGCTAGACTGGCTTTTATACTTATATGTACTTACGACTTTACAAGAAATCTTATGAACTTTATTCTACTCGAACATTACACAAATAAACAAATTACACTAAAATATTAATTTCGCTCAAAATTTGGTCAAAATGTATTATTATTATACATTGGACTAAGAGTGGCGGTGATACCAAGGTCTAAGTCTAAAAAATACCCTCATGGACATTGGCACCTTCATATTCTCTTGTGGCGCTTTCACGAGTAACCAATCTTCATGGGGTGCACCTCATAAATGTTGACTTCAAGAGTATAAAAGCTCAAGCTTCAGCGATCACCGAATACAACCGGCTTAGGCGTAAATACCGCACCGATCTTTCAGAAATCAATCCGTCTAAAAGAATAAATAAAGAACGCGAATGGGCAATATGAAAAACTGTTGCTAATGTTCAAAAATCAGAACCGGAAAAAAAATAAAAGAAAAACTTGTAATAATTAAAAGACTACTTCTAAAAAGAAAAAAAATATGTGTCAAATAAGAAAATCTAATAAAATAAATCAATATGCCCACGTTTCTACTAAAAGAAGTGAAATCCCACCAAAAACATTCTGTAGAAAACTAGCCAAGTCTCGATGGAGATGCTTGTTTATCTCTAAAAAGTAATGAAATCTAGACAAAGTCGTGCCAAGTCTAAGGTTCCTTACTGCGATTTCTTTATTATTATAGTTAATGTTGTGTGACTTGGCCGCTGAAGGGTACAAAACCAGGTGCTATATTGAGGTTATGAGAATCACTATGTCGTCCGCATAGCCAACTGTGTGGTAGTTGCGTTGATTGAGTTGTCAAATTAGTTCGTCAACCACAATGTTCCACAGGATTGGAGATAGAAGCGTCTTCGTAGTGTTCACAGTCACTTGTATTGCTCAATATTTCACCATGTTGTTGATCCATCCCGCAGTAGTGGGGTCAACACCATGTCTCACAACTTCTTGGCTGATGCTGGTAAAGTTAGTTTTATCAAAGGCGCCTTCAATGTCAATGAAAACTCCTAGCGTTGATTGTTTTGGTGGTAATCCACGTTCTATTTGCCTGAATACGTTGTGTAATGCAGATTCGGTGGATTTCCCCAAACTGTAGGCGTGTTGATTTGCATGAAGTGTGGTACTCGCTTAAGAGCATCATGCCTCAAGTTCCTATCACACATCTTCTCCAGCACCTTAAGGAGTAATGATGTGAGATTTAGGTATCGGTCTGAATGCTTTAGGTTGCTTTTGCTTAGTTTGGGTATGAATATAATTTTACTTTTCTCCTTTGGTAGTAAATGGGCGTTCGAAATTTTAACTAGTTTCGTAGAAATGAATTAGCGAGCTGTCGATACGCGCTAGACGATAGCTTGACTGGCGATAATTTGACACGCATAAGAGAGGTTGTGGGAGACTATGAATTTGTATGCATAGCTGAAGGAGCGTGCTTAATTTAAAGTTTAAACGCTAATGTTAGCGCATTTTAGTACAAAAGCCACCCAACGTATCGCAGGTGTGGGATACGCATAACAAACACAACTCAAAATGACGGTGTTTCGCCTCGAGGTCAAAAATCCGCAGTGCGCGCGAAGACTTAGGGAAGAATTATTTAATAATAATTAATTATTATTGAAATGCTATATTCGTCCGCCTGTCTTTCCCCAGTTAGTATAATTCGGATTGGCTTTTACACATATCAAAAGTCTATCTGCTCGTGGTACTAGTTTCGTTTCACGTGGTTCTGGTAGCGAATTTAAAATAAATTAATCCGAGTGCGAGTTCTGTAATAATTCAATTGGATGTTGTATGTTCTTTCTTCTCGTGAAAAACAATCAGCGTACGTACCGAAACATAATAAAGAATGAACCATTGAATAGCATAAGTTTTATAAAATAGAATTACTTTAGATTATACTTCAGTGGGGTCCACATATTGAAACCTTGTCAACAAGGCTCAGTTCCGCTGCTTTTGCAGTGAGAAAGATAAGACAGCTAACTGACATAGAAACGGCAAGACTAGTATATTTTAGCTATTTTCATAATTTAATGTCATTCGGCATATTATTGTGGGGCTCAGCAGCGGATATTGAAACTGTGTTTGTTCTGCAGAAGAGAGCAGGTGGACCATTTATAACCTTAGACCCCGATCTTCTTTGAAAGATTTATTTAAGGAGCTTAATATAATGACTGTAGCTTCACAGTTCATTTATGAAATCCTTTTATATATTCGTTTAAATTTGGACCAATTTACAAAAAAGACTGATGATTCACATGAGTTCAATACAAGATACAAAAATAAACTTGCCGTTTCAAATTTCAGACTACATAATTACTAATTAATTTATGGGAAAATGCATTAAACTTTTAAATAAATTACCACAAACTATAATAGAAATGCCCATTCATAAATGTAAGCACATATTAAAAGTAACTTAATAAAAAAGTAAAAATTATATAAAAGATGAAAATGTTTGGAATGTTATAACTGCCTAGCTCGCATCAATATTTATAATTGTATACAGTATTGTAAATCCTTGAAAAGAGGCTGACAAAGGTGACTGAGTTTCTAGCGCTGCTTCTCAGCACTAGCCCATTTATTTTCCCCAAGCAGTGTTAGTTATAAAGTAATACTGGACATGTAAAAGCGCTTTTTATAAGCCTATTTGCAAAAATAAATTACTTTTATTACCTTTACCTACAAATACATCGTTAATTCTTAAAGAGGAAGATGTTTTGCCTAAACGTTAAGAGTTCAAAGACTTTGCACCCTGATGAGAATAATTATGGTCGGTCGTCGACACCGCCACCCTCTTGAATTTTCACACTGAAAGTATGTATATATAAATTAGCTGAAAAATATACCTACGATTTTCGGTTTTTTTAATTATTTGATTAGAGGCGTTGAAAAGATAAGAGAAAATAAGAAAGAGTAACATTAAGTTTTGACAATCACTGATCGGATCGTAAACATAAGTATTTAAAGAAAATTTAAAAGCTTCAAATTTATCAGTGAAATGTTTGTAATTGTAGTTAATAGAACGTTAACATTTTTAAGTAAGTAAATAACTTTTTTCTTGTAAATATTTTTATCCATTTCTTGGTTACATCGATAATAATGCATAAATCAGCTGAAGTTTTGTCGTATGAGTTAGCCACTGTATATATCAGTCTAAATCAGTATTTAACAACACAGTTGTTGTACTCGCCATAATAATATATCTACCCTGTTTCAATATCTTTTATATATGTATTTGTTATGTAAATTTAATATCAAATTTAATTAGCACATTTATGTTAATCTTAATTAGATAATGATTGTTAATTAACCTTCAATCAGGCTATTGAGTTTATGGATAACCTATCTCCCCTTTATCACTAAAGTAATTACAAAAACTTTTTTAAACAAATGCCAACAATGGAGAATAATCTGTTTATATGAAATGTGTTAATAATTTGAAATTCAGTCGACCTTTCGCTATGGGGACGTTATATAAACCCCAGGGATCTATTTCGAGCGAAACGTTGGCTCGGACCATTATCAGTGTAAGCTAGATCTCACCTCCAAATACTAATCCCCCTAGGGGCTATGCCAGACTTGTGTCAAATGGTATAGGCTTAATACTTTGAACGACATTGAACGTAAGACTAAATGTAATAGACACCTGCAAAGGACTGTTGAGTATCCATTGTACTTTAGATAAATATTTTGGTTCAATTGCAACGATACAGTTTTCTGTGCACCTAGCACGAATCATTATCGAATTTGAATAGTTTGCGAGTGGGAAATGTCAATGTCAAATTTTGTATGGAAACTTGAACAGCAGCGCCACAAAGTACAAAACGAGAACTTAAAAATCAGTACATATTTGACAATGATATTTAGGACTCTCAAACGTTACGAATTCGATATTAGTTCGTGCTAAGGGGACAGTGTCGTAGTTTTTAGTACAATTCAATCAATCTATCAACTCAGCCTATCGCAGTTCACTGCTAGACATAGATCTCTTCCAATTTGCGCCAGTTTTTTGTTATGGTGATTTAATTACGACTAACTAATTGTGATTTTGTTTTTCGGCTAAAGTTTTTGAATCATAATTTTCCTATTTTAACCCTTTTTAAAGATAATTTATCAGCAATTTTGCATCTTAAACGCAATATGGCATTCAACTTTAATTAGTTCAGCATTGGAGACTCTTCTTTTTGTATCTCCTTAAAAATAATTGTTCATGCTATATTGTGTTATATCGTTTAAATTTAAACGCAAAACATGCCTCTATGGTCATTTAGGAACATTAGGCCCAAAGCGTTGCACAGTGTTTTATGGAACCAAAAAAATTTACATGTTCAGGTTTTTACATAAATAGATTATTTATACCCTAAAAAAGGCATGAGTTCAATTCCCAGAAGTCTAACTCAAATACTTTTTGAGAAAAAAAATCATGAACTTATCGTGACCTTTGACCTATGAAATCTAGAATATTTTTTTATAAAGTGAATATTAACAATATATTTTTTTAATAAATATGTGTCAATCGGGCATAATCAGAGGCGTATAAACGCGTTTCTTTAGCTTAAAAAAATGCATTGGTTTGGGAGCAGAATTTTTTTTTTGTATTTCGTATTTATTGTTTTTTCTCCCTAAAAACGAAAAAGTGGAACCTAGAACTTCGATAGAAATAAACCTACGGATGTGGTCTATCATACATAAATAAGCCACGTGTCACTTTTGCGGCGATTAGAAGATATTCATTTTTAAATTTTTATACTAGGGTTGACACCGAACCTGACCTCGAACGAAAATTTTTAAAATATAAATTTGTGTATTAGTTTTGAACGAGTTTACAATAATGTAGATTTTAGGAACTTACTACAGTACCTTTAACATATTTTTATGGGCTCCAAGCTCTATTTGCAAAAAAGGAACGCTTATGGTGATTCCCAGTCAAGGCGGAAGTCATTATAATGAATATCGATTTTCGTTTTCGGGTCTGAGTATTAACTATTAATTGTTTGTTTTGTGTGTGTGTTTTGGAGACCCAGTTAGACACAAGTTCATGCCTGCTTACCTCTACGTTTTTTTTAGTAACAATAATAGTTACACCTACTAACTGATTTATGCCCAAGATTTGTTTTTATTTTCTGATCGAATGCCTGAATGATTCTGAATGAATTTTGAAATTTTTTTCAAGCAACATAGTTCATTTTTTCGTTACCGTTTAGCGTGTAAGATACAAAGTTAAAATGTGGTCGAACAAACATAAAGTATTCCTACATTATCACATCTACATTAGGTAGGTACCTAGTATATGTAAGTATATTGTATTCGTCCACAAGTGTTGTTAATTTATTCAATTGATTGACGGTATTAATTAACAAACAAAAAATTTAACATTTTCATTTAACTCATAGTTGACCTTTGTGACAATCCTAGATCATGAAAGTTGACCTTTATCTAAAATCTGTCATAACTTCTTAAAACCGCAAAAGTGAAACCTGATTTTTTTATGGGTGATAGAACTTGGCTTACAGAACCTTTCTGTACTAAATCCAGGTTCCACTTTTGCCGATATTTGGAGAAAAAAATTAAAAATCGAAATTTAAAAAAAAATATATTTCTCGGAAACTAGGACACTTATAAATAAAATAAAATTGCAAAATTATGCCTTCAATAATTCCTTATCAAGTGGCAAATATCTCATGTACAGATATGGAACCGTCTTTTGAGGAAATTAAATTGTTAATTTTTTAATGCTCAAATTTCAAAAACTTTGCTACTTCATATCTTTTTTTTTAATGGAAATAGTGATCTGAGAATTGAACTCTTGCCTTTATTAGGGCATAAATAATTGATTTATGCAAAAATCTTAAGGTGTAAATTTTTTTGGTTCCATAAAACACTGCACAAACACTCGAGGAGTAATTAACTTAGTAGAAAGGAAAATAGAAATGGGGGAAAACATACATCTGCCCCGCACTGTACTGCTTTGTTATTACGTACATAATCGTGGGTCCTTTATCGAGTTCTTCTTATTATCTATCTCAGTTACTATACAGATACAGGGCGTCCCACGGCATTGCCACACGGAGGGAGAGTAAATTAAATATTGAATATCGAATATTGTACTGAGAGAAGACATAATTTTATTTGTAATAATAAGTAGAACTGCATTTACAGATTTTTTATTGTCGCCTGTCACAACCGGGAGTCATCACGTATTTTATGATAACCGTCGAAAGGGTAAATCATAAATTGTCGCTGGTTTTTCATGACAATATTACCACTGAGCATAATCACTACGTTTTAGATATGACATGAAAACTTAGATAATGCAGAAAATATGACGGACCCTCACGTAAAGGTGGGCTTTAGTAGCAAGCGTCAGCGACGCCGCGACAGAGCGTCAGATAGAATTTCTAAACAAATGTCATTGTCAGCGTCGGTCAAAGCGGCACTGACAATGTCATTTGCATAGAAATTCTATCAGGCACTCTGTCACGGTGTCATCGTCACTGACGCTTGCTTCGGAAGCCCACTTTTAGCTGTCATTATTAGTTTCTTCATAATTATATAACAAATATACTTCTTTTATTCATCGTTCCACCAACACTTATAATAGGTTATTCCGTGATATTGACCTTTTCCACAATCTTAAAACTCTTTTGAGCAACAACTAAAGACAAAATTAAAATAAATCAATGTTTGTTTTTTTGTACATTGCTTTATATTGCTTTTCTCATTTAGTTTTCTTAATGTACAGAGGAATACGTGCGACCATAGAATAAAAAGGAATAGGCTAGTTGACCCTTTTTGGAAAAAGGTTTTAAATGGTTAATTAATGTTCTATTAGACCGAAAAAAAATGTATTGTATTTTTTTTAAACCTAGAAAGCTACAAATCTTTAATTTTAAAATAGACTTTTCATGGACATACAAAAACGCTGTCGGCCATTTTAGTCTATAGATTATCTATGCTATGACGTGAACTGTGGTAAACAAAAACTCGTAAACACGTAGAAAATTACTTTTAACTGAGTTTTTAATAAAAAAAACATGATTTCTAATAAATACCACGAAAAATAAAGTAATTATCATTACTGTATTGTACGAGAATATAAAAACACATCCTTGAAGACTCCAGGAAAGTTGTGGATTAAAGTGCCGAAAGAAATTAACCTACGCAACTTTATTACACTTATTCATATGTTGTATCAGTTTTATGTTTATTACTATATTGTAATACTAAATGCATTGTACTTACATAGATGCCTTGTCGTTTCTTTCGTCGTTTTTTCGTGTCGTTTAGTGCAACAAATTCACCAACCATCAATGCGTCAATTCTTGGCAGATTTGTGCTTTCTGCTTTCACAAAGCCGGCATCCATAATTAGTTTTGTCAAAAAAAACTAAGTTTACTGTTTTTTTCTTTCCTAAAGTTAAAAGTGTTTTAAGATAAATTTAGTCAGACGAAAGAATCCACCTACAGTAACACGCGAATGACATTATTAGTTGTTTACCACAAGAGACGTCAAAATCATGGCGGATGTGGCGAACAGCGTTTTTAGTGTTTAAAAAATATAGACTAAAAATATTTTTTAAAATTAAATTTCTACAGCAATCTTCTGCTTTTATGAAGTGAAATCGATATATTAAGGTTCCTTAGACTAAATACTTTAAGAAATAAACATTTATTTAATACAATTCGACATGAGTAAACTAGCCTATTGTAAATAACACCTTTCGGCACTATAAGTCTTAATTCATAAGAAGGAAAGAATAACTTCTCTTACTTTAAGAGTTAAGAAGCATGAAGATTTCAATCGTACACATATGCTTTCGTTACATAATTTTACTAGATTAAAGTTTAAAGGTGCTTTATATAGGAAATAAGGTACTAAATAACAAACCCGCTTTAGTGTATAGTGTATCTCAATAGACATTTGGCGATACTGTGTCTGCTTCGAGAATATTCCGAATAATTTTCATTCAATATTTTAAGATTTATTTTCAGAATATGCATAATATTCTATCTGAGAATTCTGTGCACGACGCCTCATTTGATTATGGATATAGCTCGTGTGGGCGCTTATTTTTATTTGTTCGTATATTTACATCCAATGTAAGATCATAGATAAATACCTAGACATCTAAATAAATGTAAGTAAATAAATTAAATGTGTATATTAGTTAATTTCTAGTTCACACATACGTAAAGACGGTGTGACGTCAAATGTTATAATAGGTAGTCAACCTGAGAACCGCCGGAACACATTAAGTACTTTGTCACCAAAGTTCTTCTTTCTCTAAACTTAATAGTTAGTCATTTGGTACCTACTCTTAACCCAAATAAATAAACATTCAGTTAGCGTTAGATAGAATAATGCCTTTCTTGAATAAGGCAGGTGAGATATAGGTACACGAACAGCAGCGTCACGAGAACTAATGTTCTTCCGAAATCAGGCATCGTTACATCCTATTAATGCTTTGTTCCCAAATGGGATATGCGTAGGCAGCAGTCGTTCAAAAGATTATTCAAAAGAATGCCTATGTAGCCAACTAAGTGCTTAACGATCTCAATCTATCAAACAGCTTACTAATCACTTGTGTCGCAAAATCTTCAAATACCGTTTTCAGGATAAGTATTTTAGAGAGTTCCGTAATAACGTTATTGGAAAATTGTCGAGAGTTCAACTTCTGGCACAGGACAGCTATTGTATTCCGCTGTCGGAGGCATAAACTACAACTTGAGAAGTATTTAGACGTGACATGAATATTCGCTAATATTAATTTTGAGATGGTTCAGATAAATAAGGAAGTTCTCTTTTTAATCATTTACTACTACATCTATAAGTAAATTGAGTTTCGCTTCAGTCTCTGATAAAGGTGTATATTTCTTGACGATAAAAAAATCATCATTTATTTCCTATCCTATCGGTAAGGATGCGCCCTCAGATAAAAAAATACTTCCATATTTTCACAAAACCGTGTACCTATTCCCCTCGAATCCCTTGGGCAGTTGGAGACGAAGTATATACCATATTTCAACAAACGTTTTTTTCTGTTTAGGAATATCTGTGTTTTTTATTACCAGCAATATCTGGGTGCTAAACAAGAAATATCTTAGTCAATAATTATAACATAAGGAGACTTATTTGCAGTCTCCCATAATTATATAATAAATTTCGCTTTGAACAGGCTGTTACCTACTTATTTCACACAATAGAGAACATAAATCACATAAACATAAAAACAGAAGTGGGTGGAAGAAAACTCATTGGAATTGTTTATATTCCTGTTCATTTTGTTTTGATGAACGTGCTTCGATTTGCTGCAATATGTGGTGGGAACCAAACTGCAAATGACACTTTATAATCTGGTTAGGTTTGCATATTGTGATCTGTTGTTAAGCTAGGCTTTCTCTTAGCGAGTCATAGCCATTATTTATGTATGATGAATGGGTGAACGTTATTTATGTACCAGTGAAATTCAGGGTTGTGCATAAGGTCTAGGTCAAGCTCTTGATTTATAGAGGTTAGACTATGCATAAATGGAATTGATGTTTTGTGTTCATAACCAGAGATCAGTGCTTGCAAAATTAAAATAAGTCAATATTTGACTTTAACTAGGATTGTTTTCATTGCCTAAATTTATCGGTTAGAAGATTTCAAGAGAACGCATTGGTTATGTCATTAGTGTGGAGAGTTGTATGAGATAATGATACCCATATTGGAACAACAACTCTTATAGTACAAGATCCCAAGTCCATTATGACTGATTAGAATAGATGCGAAAGCACGTCGCTCGATGCGAAGGTACTTAATGACAGCTATCGCGTCTACCGTAAAGAACGTACAGTACATCAGTTTCAGTACAGACCGTCACAGTACATCGTTACGGATTTGTGAGTTTCTGTCACGGATTTGAATTTGGTGAATTTGAAAATATGTGCCTTGTATTAGCCACTACCCCAGTATCTTCAGAAATGTTACAATACTCACTTGAGACCATTTCATTTGGCCTTTCATCTCTCGATACAAATAATATATGTAATAAGTATTAGATGATTTAAATATACATAGGTAACGTTGAGTGGAGTCCTTGTTCGCGTCTCTCACCAACAAATTGTTGGCCAGTCGTAATCTGACTTTTTCGCTACACAGTCTAACATAAATTAATAAGATCCCTAATTAAAATAATAATTTATTTCTTGATCAGGTAATATCATCTTATAATGTATTCAATTAATTCTTTGGCTGTCAGTGACCTCCTAGTATGTCTAGATTCGCAATAACCGCCATTGGAAATCTCTGTAAATCTTTCACCACACCGATTATTGAAGAAAAAATATTAATAATATTTTTTTCTAGCTAGCAAGTTATTTATAGATTAACAAAAATTTATCCGCTTTTATCGGGATTGTGAATTTAAGAGCACGAACGAATTTGATGGCTTGATAGAAATAGTTTTTCTCCATAGTTACTTCAATAGTTGAAAAACACATTTAGAAGTCATCTTGCAACTCAAGTAAGTACCCTATTTGGTACTAAGTCCCATAAAACTTACTGTGAAAAGGAAAAACTCCATGAAATAGTAAAATTAAAACACTAATCCTATATAGGTTCAGTAATTAAGAATTAAGAAATTAAGAAGAGTAATTAATAAATGTTATACAAACAATTTAAAAGAGGTTGAGGAATCTATTAGTTGTGGAAATATTAAAGCTTTCAGGTAAATGTATTTGGATGGATGCAGGTATGATATTGCTGCGCTCGCCAGCTGCTTATTAACACGAGCTGTGTTTTCGATCACTTGCGCATTCCTGAGAGTAGCACTCAAATCGCGAGCTTACATTTCCCGTTAGCCCCAGCTCTAGCATAAGCAAGAACACATAATATAATATGTAGGTACGTAAGATTACCCACAGACTTAGAGCCACATATGGTCTTAATGCCACTGTTTGCAGATCGCAAAATAGCTCCATATACTGCTATTTCAGGCACCAAAACTTGAATATCATAGTTTTTATTAGTCATATTATGTATTCATTTATAAAATTTATAATGAGCAATATCATTTGTGGATGGATGGATATCTTCGGCATGTTTCAATCTAAAATTTTATTACTTTCTAAACATGAAACAGAGTTCTAGTAAGGAAATATAAATGAAAAGCAGACGCCCACCGTGTTCGACCGTCCCGAAACTTCCTGACATGGCAAATGAATGCGGAAATTAAATTGGGAACAGCTACTTTCCTCACGTCGAAGACTGATGACTGATGCAACGTTATGAGAACGTAATAACACGTCCTAAATGTCTGTAGGTATATTTAAGGCATTTTAATTTCTTCGCGTGAAGATGGTATGTTTGCCTAAATATTTGTTATTAACTCTTGGCACGCAACTTCGTCTGTCTAGTCTTACTAGGAGCAAAGTTTTCTATATTCTATATGATTTATAAATCTTTCCGTGCGTGTAAGTAATCTCAAATAGTATATTTTTTTCAGCCGCTTTAGCGTACATGAGTAACATAGAAAGTAACATCGATACTTTTGTTATTAAGTGGAATTCGAGGACTATTATATTAGTCGGGCACTATTTCTAAGTACACCATCGATCATTAACTAAGACGTAGGTAAGGTACACTCTACTCCAGCTACCTGAAAAAACTTTATACATACTACTTATACACTACCAGCAGGGGCCAAACATACTGAGAACAAAAACATCATAGGAATTGACATTGAGATGGATTTAAATTTTCCATGTGGGGGCCCCTGCCAAGATGACAAGACGAGCCAAGCGAAACGCAAGGGCCAAATTTTTTTCTAAGTGCTCCGTCGTTTTTTTGAAACATTTGTGTATGGATTATATCAGATAAACATAATTCTCGGGGTATGTTGTCAATAGCGGATTTATTAGACGGTTCACCCACTGCAGTGCGCTACGTCGCATAGCGCAGATTTTAACGTTGTATGTTTTTTTTTTTTTTTTTTTTGTTTCCTCCCAGGCGGGGGAGAGGGTGAAAAATCCTCATGGATACCCTACAGCCGGCTGTAAGGTTATGTCAGACTCCTACTGACTAAAAAACACCCTTTATTCATGCTTATGGCCAGAAGGGCCTTACAAGCTTCATCTGAAGCGATCACCCCCCGAGAGGGGGATGATGCGGCGCTGCGTTAGTTTAAACTAGTGCATAGTTTAAAATAACGCAAAATGCGCTTAGAGGACAAGTGCACTCAGATGTGCACTTGAAACGGGAGGGGACTGAGAGGAATCGAACCTCTCTGTGTCGGGGGGGCGGGGGGGACTCACCGCGGGTGTTGGATCCTCAGCGGCCAAGAGGGCCGCGAGATCGCGCGTGAGTTTATTGTGTGTGGCTGTGAGTGCGTGTTTAGGCCTGCGGGGCCTGAATCGAGATGGAGTGTGTGGAGCGTATCCCGACGCCGATCTAATGAGTGTGTTAGAGTGCTCTTCTGCAGCTTTGAAGAACCGTTCCGAGCACTCTGTGAGGTGTGTTTGAATTGTGTCGAGTTGAAGGTCCCTGTGGAGGTCCGCGTTGCGGACGTACCACGGGGCCCCTGTGGCTATGCGGCAGAAGCGATTTTGAAGCACTTGAAGTTTGTTCAAAATCGCTTCGTCCGCGTGTGCGAACACTGGTGACGCGTAAGTGAGGACCGGGCGTATGCAAACTTTGTAAAGCGTTCGCTTGTTACGAAGTGACATTTTGCTGTATTTACCGAGCATCGGGTGGAGGCGGCTCATATAAAAGCGCGCGTTCGCGACTACGCGTGTGATGTGTGCACGGAAGGTGAGTTTTTTGTCTAGTGTGATCCCTAGGTATTTGACTGTGCGGTGCCACGGTATTGCTATGCCTTGCATTCGCAGAGACCGCGCACCGTGTTGTATGGTTTTGGTGCGGCGCTTGGGATCGAAGCAAATGGCCGAACTTTTGTCCGGATTTACGTCGATTCTCCAATCGCGGAACCAATTCCCAAGTGTTGTGATTGCCGGTTGGAGCTTGGCTATGATTTGATTGGTACTGGCTCCCCTAGAGTAGAGGGCCGTGTCGTCCGCGAAGAGAGCGAGCTCGACACCCTTGGTCTGAGGGATGTCATTGGTGTACGCTGTGTATAGCAGGGGGGAGAGAGCGGACCCCTGCGGTACACCGGCTCGTAGTGGGCGGGGCGTTGATAGTGAACCTTCGTATCTATAGCGGAAGGTGCGGTTTGATAGAAAAGAGGCTACTAACCTAACTAGGCGGTCAGGTAACTCTAATTGATATAATTTAAAGATTAATCCGTCGTGCCAAACCTTGTCGAAGGCTTTGGCGACGTCGAAGAAGACTGCAATAGTTTTATATTTATTAAGTTGGAAGCCGCTTAGGGCGTGCTCCACTATGCGATGGATCTGTTGGGGGCAGGAGTGTTTGGCTCTGAAGCCGAATTGGTGGTTAATGATAATAGGATCGGATGGTGATAGGAGGTGCTCTCTTAGTCTGGTCAGTATGGTTTTTTCGAAAAGTTTCGCCATTGCCTTGAGGAGGCTAATAGGGCGATGGCTACTGGGGAGGTGCGCGGGTTTTCCGGGTTTGGGGATGCCTATCACTATTGCTTCTTTCCAGGCGGCTGGGAAGTAGCACAGATCAAAACATGCGTTAAAGAGAATTGCAAGCAAGGTTAGCATTTGGATGGGAAAATGCTTGAGCGCCTTGTTAGAGATGCCGTCGGCGCCCGGGGCCTTGCGTTGCTTAAAGTTTCTAATGGTCTGTCTGAGTTCGTCTGTCGTGACGGGGTCTAGGGGGTTGTCAATGAGTGGAAGGGCGGCCCGCCGGCGGACCTCCTCCTCCACTCCGCGAATATGTTGCGGGTTAGTTTCCTGCGTACTAGGCGTGCATTGCGCCGCTATGCTGTCTGCAAAACACTCAGATTTTTCGTCGTCTTCGAAGGCGACGGTGCCGTCGGGGCGAGTGAGCGGGGGGGTGTGAGTGGTGACGTCGCTACGGAGCGCTTTCGCGATTCTATAGTACGCAAGATGGGATGGGGTAATGTCCGCCATGAGTTCCTCCCAACGGGAGTGTCTCAGAGCGGCTAATTGGGACCTAACTTGTCGCTGAAGGCGATTAGCTGTAGCCCTATACTCGGGGGTGGGGTATAATTTGGCTCTCCGGAGAGCGGCGTTTTTGGCTTGGATTAGGTTCCGGATGGCCAGCGGGAGCTTGGGCTTTGGCAGCTCAACCTCCCGCGAGTTCTCCTTCGCCTTCTCGGTCACCAGTAAAGTTAAAGACTCTATAGTTTCGTCAATCTTGTCGGTGCTGTCGAGACTGTCCGGTGAGTTAGGGAACGGGGACTCGGGGGAGTCTAAAGCGGTCTCGAGAGCGGAGCGGTATCCGTCCCAGTTGGTGAATAGCCTCTTAGGGGGCGCGGGGGCGTCTAGTGGGTCTTGGGGACCTAGAACTAGAGACACCGGTCTGTGATCTGACCCCAGGTCGTCGAGTGTTTCGATCGAGCTGAGGCGAAGCGACACGTTTTTAAGGATCGCGAAGTCCAGGACGTCGGGTCGGTTTTGTACATTGTCTGGGTAGTGGGTGGGCGCGTAGGGACATATGACATCATAGCCAAGCTCCTCGGTGATGTGTAGTAATCTGCGGCCAGAGGTGGTGGTGGTCTCGCATGTCCAGTCAGTGTGTTTGGAGTTAAAGTCACCGAACATTATGACTGATGTACCTAGTGAAGTGAGTGTTTCGAAGTCTGCGCGGTGAGGGTGTGTACCTGATCTAATGTAGACTGAGGCGATGATTAAGGACTGGTGTCCTGTCATCGCCAGCCTACAGATGGTGGCTTCCATGTTTGTGAGCGCGGGAGTGGGTATAGGTGTGCAGTGTAGATTGCGTCTATAGTAAATTGCGGTGCCGCCGCGCGCGTTGGCACCGTCGTTCCGGATTAATTTATACTTAGGGATCGACAGCCCCTTCATTTGAGTTGGTTTGAGCCAAGTCTCCTGAAGGAGCAGAAAGTCGGGTTCCCTATCTTGCAAAAATAATTTAATTTCGTTAAGGTTGGAATTTAAGCTGCGCGTATTAAATGACACAAGCGAAGCGCCTTTCGGCTTGGTACGCCCGGGGTTTAGTTGAGTGATTGTTATGTTAGCGTTTTGCGCGGTCATAATTTAAACAACAGTGGTGTTTGTTTGAGTTATCACCGCGTGTTTTGTGTATAGTGTTTTTGTTTGTGTTCGGAGTCTGGTTATTTCCCAGTGTTATAATGATTAAAAAATTAATCGAACGCGGCAACGAGTTCGGGGTGTTCGGCTATAGCTATAGCCTTTTCAAGGGGTGTCTTTGCTAGCCGGAGCTTCGCGGCGAGAGTGTGGATCTCGGCGATATTCACCCTCTTGAGCGAGGAGCGAATAAGCGCCATGTCCTCGGCCAGAGAGACGTCTTGGGCTGGCTTAGCTTGTGTTGTTGGTGTGGTGTGTTGTGGTGGGTGTGGTTTTGGGCGGGCCCTGGCTGGTCCCCAGGCTGTCGGGGGCGCCGGGCTGCGAGGGGCGGCCGCCTTGGGTAGCCCCGGGAAGTTTGTGGTGGTGTTAGGTGGTGGTGGGTGTGTTTTTGTCGCCGTGGTTGGCTTTGTGTGAGTGTGAGTGTTGGGCCTGGGGCGTGGGGCCCGCGGGCAACCCCTGTAATTGGCCGGGTGGCCTTCTTGGCCACAGAGCACGCATGCGGGTGCCCCGGGTGCGTCACGAGTGCGGGTGCACTCCTTGGTGAGGTGGGGTACGAGGCACTTGACGCACCTCGGGGCCGCCGAGCAGTTGGCTGCTGCGTGGCCATATAATTGGCACCTGTGGCATTGCCCAGGGGTGCCTCGCCGGTGTGGGGCCTCGACTTTGATATTGTCGAGGCCACAGACTGTAATGGGACCTTTGAAAATGTCCCTAGCTGCCGGGACCGAGGTCAAAATGACAAGGGCCAACGGGTATTGCTTCCCAGTCCGGCTGTGCAACTTGTGCACTGCCTCGGCTGGGAAGCCTTGATCGGTTAGGTCGTTCAGAATGAGCTCGTTGGAGAGCTCGAAGGGGACTCCTCTGAGTACCGCGCGGACTTTGCGCTCCTCGGGGAGGGCGTATGTGTGGTAAGGGATTGTGTGTGTGGTTAGTAGCCTTGTGAGGCTCCTAAATGTGTCGATTGTGGGTGTGGTGATTTTAATGGCGTGACCAGTGTTCGACGCCTGTGTGTAATGTATATTCTGAGCTTTGCAAAGGTCCGCGACCTTTGCCCATTGCGCCTTATCGCGCAGAAAGACGGGCGGTGGCGGCTTTGCCTTGAAAGGTGCGGCGGTGCAACTAGTGTGTGGTTTTGTGGTGTTGTGTGTCTGTGTTGGGTGGGTTTGGGTGGTCGGTTGGGCGACCGTGAGAGGGGTGAGAGGGCTGAGAGGGACAGAGGGCGCCGTTGGAGACGCGGTGTCTGCGCGGCGCTTGGAGCGCCGCTTCTTCTTGCTCACCACAGTGGTGAACACGGAGTCATCGGACGCCGACACAATGGTTGAGTCGGAGTCACACGTCGAGACCGGGCTCGAGGCGGGGCGCTTGCCCGCGCTCGAGGGCCCGGGGAGGCAGGGGGTGTCGGGGCGGGGGGGTTCGGGGGAGGGGCTGGCGGGAGAGTCGCGCAAGGGGCGCGCTCTCGCGACAAGCTCGCTGATGGCGGCCTCGTCCAGGGTGAGGCCTAGGGCGGAGAAGAAGGACATTACCTGACGAGTAATGTCCATTGTGATGTGTTTAGTGTGTGTAGGTGTGTGTGTAGGTTGTGGTAGTATAGTGTGTGTAGGCGTGCCCTGACTGTGGCGTGAAGCCACAGGTCCTAACACCCTATGCGACACCGATGGACTCCCCTGCCCGCGGCAGGGGGTCGGTTGAAGCTGTAAGAGATGTGTTCCGATATTCCTAGTGAATATGGGAACAACCGTCACCCTTGGGAAGGCCCAAGTGCAAATGGGATCGGGTCTTCCGGTTTCCGAGCTCAGGAGAGCTCGAGACGTACCGGGGCTACGCCGACCAGTTTCGTTAACACCGCTAGGTATCCACTGGTCCAATCTTGAGTCTCACGAATGAGTGCAGGCGCGTCGAGTCGACTCGAAGCAGGCAGCTGTGCGGCGGGGCGCACGGAGCAAGGAGGCGGCGGTGCGACGAGGCGCACGGTCCGCGGTCGGAGCGAGAATGTCGAACGTTGTATGCAAGTATCTCAGTTCATATAGAAATCACAGGACCTTTCATACACTGATCAAGCGTCGCCGCGTGGTGGCGCTTCACGCGCGTTGCCGTCTGTTAGTTAGTTTATGAACGTTTAGTATATGAACAACTAAAGGATTCATTCTTTTCTCCATACTACACTGCCCAATTTTTTAACTCAAGAATTATCATGCATTTATGTGTAGAAAAATACGCCAAATTCATAAAAAATATAAATGGATTTTGTTATCCACCTGTATTACATAAGAATGTCGTTTAAACATTTAAATTAATGGCAACACAGATTATATATTATGGTTAATGTGCATCTCTAATTTAATAACAATTAGTTACATACAGAGAATTTTATTGATAGATGGCTTAATAGAGATATACAATAACTGCAGAATACTCAGCCAATTGCAATCTATCATACAAAATACTAATACATATATACTATATTATTTGTATATGTCATGAATACTTTCGAAGATATATAAACTGATGCAATGAACTACTGAATGGTCGAAATGGAAAAATTCACGGCCGTAAAACATATAAAAAAAAAATTTGATACAACCAATCACAATCAAGAAAATTTATTTAAACCAATAGTATTAGCTGTCATCTGACAGTTACTGAAAAATTGCGTCTAAGTAAAATTTCAGCAATTTTCATTGAATTAATATTGAAATTGCGATGAGTGACTTCGCTTTTTAAGTATAATTTTAAATGTTTTTTGAGATAATTTGTACCAATGTACAAAATTGGGGAAAAATCGAAGGTCTCCTTTCTTGAATATAAGTAGATACTATGAAAATTATCAAATCATATTGTACATATTATAATAAATAAATCCTCTAAAAAACTTGGGTAATTGGAAGAAGCAGTACAGCATTAATTAAGTAATTATTCGTGTCGTGAGGATTGCATGCAGGAGGTCACCTTTTTGTATATTTGTTTGTCTCGTGGCCGTGCGAGGCTCCACATTATTTATTAGTTGTTCTCTTGACACACTCCTATGTCCATAGCAAAGTAATTTACTTGGCAAACTCTAAGATAAATTAGACGCGTAGATGTTTTGGGTAGTCACGTGAGCTATTATAATCAACATCTATCTAAATGATAAACACCAATGTTTTAACTAAATTACTTTTCGACTCCACGGTAATCCACCTGAGTAGTTCAAACAGAACTAAAACGGTTTTACAGTAAAACTGAATGACATATTAATTGGATGGTTTTACCAAGAATTTTAATCATAGAAATGTGTTTATGATATCGATCGATTTACATCGCATAAAGTGCGGAAGATTCTAACATAGATATAAGTCTACCTTTAAAATATTATTACTGCTGATATATTAAGATATGCTATATCATGATCCAATGTCGATAATTCATTTATATCCAAGTTTGTTCTAGAGCCAATATAGAAAAGATTAAAATAACTTATAATATGGTATCTCTGAATAAACATTCATCGTTGGAACTTTTTAATTCTATTCCAATAGGAATGAGGAGATGTGTTTTTCTTCGTCTATCAGGTAGATTATCAAAAAGTATTGGACATATATTTTTCTTTATCGGCATAATCAAAACATTACGGGTATATATTGATTTGAACGTCACGGCTTGGTTCAATTTTTTCTTAGAAGTGACGTCATGAGTTCACACTCCCAAACTATGCTACTTTTGGATATGCTAACTGACTTACTTAATAGAATTTTGTTTACACTACCCCGTCATCATCCCTATCATGCCTACTCTGGTCTACAGCGGCACCGCGGGGCGTAGAGAAATGATATTTTATTTCTTAAGGTCTAACGTAGTAACAGACAGTATAATCATGCGGGGTCCGCGGGAGGCGAGGATTATCTGATCATCATTCTGGCCATAGTCGGCAAGTTATTAAAATGGGTTATTAGAAAAAATTCGTTGGCATACTCAAACAAATAGTGCCCTAAACTGCGCTTAGGGCAACCAATCCCAAGCTTGATCGCTAGGATGCAACCATAGTATAGATAGGGATCGCAGTGCTCTGTAGTATAGATGGACAAAAGTTTTGTTCTGTAATCTGAGTGGAAGAATAATTTATTAAAATTAAAAATACTTACACATCTGTTTTTATTTGTCAACGCAGCCTCTTAAGGGGTCAACTTATATGAAATCAAACGATACCATTTAGGTTGTATTGCAAATTTTGTTGATCTTGTAAGTTGGTAGGTTTAGTCTCTTCCAAACGCAATTAATCACTAAATGGATTTATTTGCATTCCTAGGGGTTTGACATAATTATTTAAGATAAGATAAGATAAGATAATAATACTTTATTGCACAACAGTAACATAAATAACATGAAAAATACAAATACAAGGCAAAACAATTACAGTTGCACAAAGGGCGGTCTTATCGCTAATCAGCGATTTCTTCCAGACAACCCAATGAGCTGGAAAAAGTAGAAAGCACGATAATAATAATGAGGGAGGTTGTGCGGAAAACAAGACAAAAGTTTTGTAAGTAGTCAATTGAAAATAATCAAAATAAACGCAAACTAAACATATAGGCATACACAGACATTCACACATATCGCAATATAATGCAACAGCACTACTACCGTAGCAATATTTTAATGAAAATTATGCTCATCTGACAAGAAATGCTCCTTAACTAGGGATTTGAAGCAGGATAGAGTTTGGACACGCCTAATCTTTTCCGGCAGAGAATTCCATAGTTGGATAGCACGTATGGTAAAGGAGTGGCTATACGCCTTGGAAAAGTTAGGAGGTGTGAAAAGCAGGAGATTGTCAGATGAGCGAAGCGGAAGATTATGAGAAGAAGAAAGAAACTGAAAACGTTCTTTGAGATAGACAGGAGCTTTTGGATTGAACAGTATTGAGAAGAGTAGGGATAATATATGCAGATCACGGCGACGACGAATGGGAAGCCATTTCAATTTCTGCCTGTAATAAGAAACATGGTCGTACTTACGTAGACCGTAAATGAATCTGATGGAAAAATTTTGCAGACGTTCAAGTTTACTTAGAAGATCATAGGTAAGATAGGGATAACAAACATCTGCATAATCGAGAATAGGTAGAAGAAGAGAAGTTGCAAGAGAAATTTTGGTGGCAGTGGGCAAGAAATTGCGTAAACGTCGTAAAGATCCAGCCGCAGCAAAAGTTCGCCTACTGACCTCAGCAACCTGAGGACACCAAGATAGAGTGTTATCAAATATGACTCCCAAATTCCGAACTGTTTCAGAAAATGGGATAACAGTTCCATTTAAAGTAACTGATGGGAGCTGCTTAAAGTCAATCCGAGATATAAAGTAAGGGCTACCAATAGTTATGCACTGCGTTTTTGTTGGATTGATTTTGAGCCCAAATGCATTGCTCCATTCCGTTATAAGTGCTAAGTCTGCATTTAGGTTATTAATTGCATTATTTAAGTTTTCCAGTCGATCCTGTGTGTAAATCTGAAGATCGTCTGCATACAGATGGCAGGTAGAAGTTAACTTGAGGGTAATTGAGTTAATAAAAATAGCGAAAAGCAAAGGAGATAGCACGCCACCTTGAGGAACACCGGCCGTTAGAGTACACCATTGAGAGAAGGATTCACCCACAATTACACGCTGCCGGCGTCCATGTAGATAACTACGAAACCAGTCAATGACCGTAGGAGATATGTTAAGAGAACGCAGTAAACTCAACAGGATTTCAAAGTCAACATTGTTAAAGGCGTTACTAAAATCCAATAAAGTTAAAGTTGTGAGTTTCTGACTCTCCATGCCAAAGCGAATGTCATCGGTAATTTTGACAAGTGCACTAGCTGTGCTATGGCCAGGACGAAAACCAGATTGTAATGGATTTAGCAAGTTATTCATTCGAAGGAATTCATTCAGTTGATTGTGTATTAGACGCTCAAGAACTTTGGAAAGGAAAGGAAGGATGGAAATAGGACGGAAATCGGACATAGTATCAGGATTTGATTTTTTGGGAAGTGGAATAACTTGAGCATCTTTCCAAATTCCTGGAAAACTTCCAGAGGAAATGGATTTGTTGAAGATATTGGTAATAACTGGAGTTAGGATGTCGAGTAAGGGGATAATCATGTTACGGCCAATATTGTCATTACCCACCGCTTTAGAATCAATGGCACGGATGTTCTTCTCAACATCACTATCGGAAAATTGACTAAAAGTAAACGGAGCAAAATCTGGTGTTGGCAGAGAAGAAAGATACCTTATAGTTTTCTCTTTGACATGAGCGTCAAGAGCAGACGATACAGAGAAATGACTATTTAAGCGGTTGATGTCTAAATTTTGAGCTAAATTTTGATTTCGGGGTTTGCCAACTCCCAGAGACCTTAAGAATTTCCAGACTTTAGCGGGATCACCGCTTTCCACGGATTTATGGATGTGGCGGCGTTGTGCGTCTCTGCACACTGTATTGCAGCGATTCCTGATTCGATGATACTTGTCACGGTTACTATCTGTGGGGTTGCACTTGTACTTAGCCTTAGCATTATTTTTTTTCGCCATTAAAGATTTAATGTCATCAGTCAGCCAGGGTGCGGGCAAATGTTTGATCTTAATAGGCCTAATAGGTGCATGAACATCGTAGAGTTTGATCAAAAGGTTGTTAAATAAATTTATTTGTTCATCAACAGTAGCACCATTGTTTACCGCTGACCAATCAACCGCTCCAGCATCATCACGCAGCTTGTCCAGATCCATACCACCAAAATTACGCTGCAGAAGAATTTTGGGCTTAGCCTTAGGGGGACGTATTTTATAGGAAAGATATATGAGGTCGTGGTAAGAGAATGCATCGGCCGTAAATTGACCATGTTTGGCAACATGCTCGGTAGAAGAAACAATAATTAGGTCAAGAAGAGAAGGAGAACAATTAGGAAAATAATGAGTGGCATTAAGGGGGAGAATATTCATGTTACAAGCATTAACGAGTGACTTTAAGGTATTGGATCGTAGATCACCTTTTAAAAGACATGTATTAAAGTCACCCATTATAATAGAATGGCTGTAGGACGGGGTCAAATCTTCTAGTAGTTTCTCGAAAGAAGAAAAGAAATTGACTCTAAGAGAAGGGCTGTAGTAAACTCCCAGTAGAATTTTAGAGTGAGATAGAGTAACTTCAAGGAAAAGGTGTTCTGCAGTATCGGCTGGGGGGGGCTGCATTGATCGACTTATCACAGAAAATGAAATATGATTTCGCAGATAAATAGCCACTCCGCCATGAGATGTATTAGTACGATCATTGCGAATAAGCTGAAATCCAGGGAGAGAGTAAGAAGTAGATGGAAGACAAGGATGAAGAAAAGATTCTGAAACAAGTATAGCATGGATGTTCTTGTCAGAAAAGGTAGCAAGGAAGTCAGGATAGTGAGCTGCAATACTCTGAGCGTTGATATGTACAACATTGAAATTTTTGGAGACGTCTGACATAGCAGACTGGAGATTATCTTTTAAGGAAGGTAAACTGCAGAAACTATCATTACTGCTCAACCCATCAGAGGAGAAAGAGAGAGACAGAAAATCATTGCTATTATCACTACCAGTGCCAGTAGCAGGCATACGACTGTAAAAATATGAAGCAAATATATACCTATAGTCAAATTAATAATATAAATATAAACTTACTAAAATACCTCTGCACTTGTTACCATCACAACCCACCAGCAAGAAAGCAAAAAATAATAATAAGAAACATATTGCACAAAACACATACTTAACAAAATAAAAATAAAAGAAACAAATACAAATTGCACATTAATCAAAATAAATGAAAAAATAACCAAGCGTTAAATGTAAACGTTCTAGTAAATGTTCTATTTACTGTCTTTTCTAGCACTTATTTCTTTATTAATTTATGAAAAATCATAAATAAAAGCTCGAGTCGAAAAGTAAGGGTATTTTAGCAGACGGGTATTGTCTGTTGTCTATGATTGAACATTGTTGCACCCACGGAAATCGATGTCCAAGTCTTCCTTGGATATCTATGGTTGCGCCGAAATGTCTGTTCAGAATTATTTCAATTGACGTTAAAAACCGAACAGTGAATTGAAGTGAACGGTTATGGGCTGAAAAATCATCAAATTTTTCAGTAATCCAACATATGCAAAATTAATTTGTTTGATATACCTACTTAGGTTACTTTTTTCGAAATCTTGGAGCTCGATGGCGCAGGTGGTTAGCGCGTTCGGTTGCGATCGTTGAAGTGAAGCAACTTTCACAGTGGTCGGTCATTGGATGGGTGACCAAAAATTTACTATCTCGAGTTCCTCCGTGCTTCGGAAGTCACGTTAAGCCTTGGTCCCGGCTGCATCTGCAGTCGTTAGCACCCGCCAATCCGCACTGGGCCCGCGTGGTGGGTCATGGCCCAATCTCCCTATTCCATCTATAGAGAAGGCCTGGCCCCAGCATTGGGGGCATCAATAGGTAAATGATGATGATGATGATTTCGGAGTCTTTGGTGTGCAAGTGTTCCTTGCACTTGGCCGGTGTTTATGTATTCAACTGTTTCCGTTTTAGTAATCTCTGATATCTATCTCGTTCATATTCCGTATTTGTACGAATGTTCTCATTACATAAACAAATGACTCGGTGCTTCGGAGCACATTATTGTGCAAGGCAATTTATATCTCATCGAATTTAAACCTTACGTGCGTAATGCTAAGGCTACAACAACCGTAACGACCGTACCTTCGTCGGATTTCATCAGTGTGGCGATATCGATCAGCTGTTTGTTTGTATTGCCACACGGGGTCGGCAACCCGGTCATGTGAGTCGGTAGCACCATTCCCAAAGTGAGCGGCGAACCAAAAATGTATTAGTGAATGAACGGCAACCGATACCCACGGCAATCCTGGAAAATTTCACATCCGGCATACCATTGGAAAACTTATGCTTACGTCATTGCAATATAATCTCTAATACTACTGTGCGAGAATCTCTAGTCGCGCAAACGTGTGGTGCGTGCACTTTTTTTGTGAACGTATGCGAGATTGGTTAAGCGACAAGGTGTGAAAATGGGACAACAACGAGATATCGCTGTACAGCGACGAACAAAAAAATGTTTATCAAATATTTTGTAATATTGTTTCGCATTTATTCCGAATGAATCTTTGCAAGGCGAAGTCATATTATTATGTTTGATTTTGTTTTTTAATTACTTCTTAATAATTTCACCAATAATGAATGCTTTCAATCAACCCTTCTCGACCCAGAATCAGAAATTTTAGAATCATTTTTATGGTTCCGTAGTTCTGACAAGGAACCCCTATAGTTTCGTCATATCCGTCTGTCTGTCCGTACCCAGTTTGGTTTTCCTTAAAAGTTTATGAAAAGCACTATTTTCTAATAATAGTGCTTTTCATGAACTTTTAAGGGAAACCATAAGATCGAGCAGTTACATGCTTAAAAAAATAAAAATAATAACAGTTAAGATAGATTTTTTAGTTTAGTAGTAAAAGTCGTTCAACTTTGGTTAAAGAAAATTTCTTACCCATTGAAAATTCCTTGGTACGAAATATTAATAGTGAAATAGATAAAGTTATTGTAGCGTAAAACCTTGCATTGACAAAGCAAAATCTATCTCTCTGTTTTTTTTTAATTTCCGATACAGAAAATAAAGACTATATTGCTCAATGATGCAATCATGGAACTAATAAGTACTACGTAGTACTTATTAGTTCCATGGGTACAATATAGAGTTTTTATTGATTGATCGTCTCAAAGACTATACTGAATGGTTTTTCTTGAGATCTACACAATCAGCTAGTTGAATTTTCACGAAAGATCTAAGTGTATAAAAGCTCGTTAAAAAATAGTCTTAATCTTAACGAAGCGAGGGTGGGCTGCTAAAATCAATATAATATACAACGAAGAAAAAAAAACAGATAAATAAGCAGTAATAACGCAATATGAGAAAGTTCAATCGTTAGCCAAGTTATGTCGAGTCATTACACAACGTTGTGTTTTCCAATTATTATCAAAAAGGGCAAGGTAACTCTAGGTGTCTGAGTTTATGTCTGTTTGTTTATAAATTTATTAATGACTGTTTAAAACGCTTCAAAAGCTTCCTAGCTTAGTTTCTTCTAAATCTTCGGAATTGGTCAAAATAAAATTAAAATGGCGGTGGTCTGGGGGTGCCGACAGAAGTAAAAACACAAATATAAAAAAACTAGGCTAAATGTACAGAAATAAAAACATATTTTTAATATATGCCTGTCGGGTTCGACATCATGACCTCTTGTACTTTAAGGATTGCATATTCACTATAAAATTAAAATAGACATACTTACGTAAAATATACAGAGGTGTCGTCGGTGTATCACGCGATCACGGTGTCGCGAGTTGGTTGATTTTATCCCATCTCAAAAAATGCCCATCCAACGCGCCTAAAGAATTATTCACTTCAAATATAAATAAATTCTAGCTAGTGAAACATTATTAAAAGATTATCACAGCATGTCAGCATTGTGACCACGGAGCTGGAAAGAGTTCGAAACGTCAAGAATAGTTTTAAAAAAAATCTCCCTTCATAACCGTTGAAAGTGTTCTATAAAATGATTAGTGTGCATGACAGAAAATATGAGTAACAAATAAAAAAAAATTGGTAAACCATTTTCTTTAATGAGTGTACGTATGTACTTAACTTGGTCCTGAAGTGCATTATATTGATTCCGATCGACCTGCCCTTGCAACAATTCCTATGCGGGTAGTTTTACGAGTGATCTTGTGCACACACAAGTATACTAGCCATTTTATTACACCGTGTAAGGTTTCACTTTGTAGCGTTCTAAAAACATAATATTATAAAAGAAAGAGTAAAATCTACAGAAGGTGTTCGTAGATATAATGGGGAAACATTTGCATCTAAAAAATTAAACAAATAAATTTAGGGGCTTTCCTAAATACTGGTGAAAACAAATCTTTATATATACCTATACCTATTTACATTGTTAAATAAACTAAGTGTAAATCATAGAATGTGCCGGTGACAAAGTCTACATACCGTCAGAGTATTTTATTTTCTAGGTTGTTTTTAGTGTAGGCGTTGCTGGGGTGTGGGTGGAAGAGACATTTGATAGATATTTGTCAAATTTTTCTCCCGGTGGGCGGAAAATGCGTAAAGCATTTTCCAAACATTAAAAAAAAAGGTCGCAAAAAACAAATTTCAAAGAATATTTGAGGAGCTCGCTCCCGCACAAGGTCAACCATTCCGACTGCGCTCGTAAAAGTTAAGCAACTTTCGCAATGATCTGTCATAAAGATGGATGACCAGAATTAATTATCTCGAGCTCCTCCGTACTTGGAATGTACGTTAAGCTGTTGGTGCGAGTTGCATCTGCAGTCGTTAGTACCCCCTTGTCCGCACTGTCGTATGGCCTATTCTCCCTACCTATGTCATCCATAGGGAATGCCAGTCATCCAGCAGTAGGGACACTATAGACTGACGATGATTTGATGAATGAAGATTTGGCATAATTTTGTCGTGAGTTGCGTTGATTTTATAATATCGTTAATTTTTCAGGTATATTTCGATGATCTCATTATTATCTGACAAATTTTATAATAAAAAGTAAAAAAAAAAAAAAAAAAAAACAAATTTTATAATGTTTAAAATGTGGTATAAAATGTGGTTCGGATATTTATTACACAATCTTAGCAAAATCGCTAATCGATTTTTGATTGCATTAATTTTATGTTCAGGTGGACTGATAAACTTTTACAAGGTTAACCGATTGTATTGTCTACGAACCATACCGATAAGATTTTCCGGCGATTCTGCCCTGTAAAAACTATTTTATTTTGACAGGTAGATGTTTAGTTTTGATAGAAATCGCTGTTAGCTGAGCGGCGCAGCGTCTACGATGCCGCTGCGGCTTTTAGTTATTACTTAGTTGGATTGTATTCTTTATTTTACTATTCATGTTTATTTTTTGCTTTATATTCATAAGACATTATTTTCTGTTTCTTGTGTTGCTATCAATCGAAATAATAATGTGAAATTATTCACGAACATGACCTCTAGATACAGTATCTACAGAATTGGGTAGAGAATGGCCTCAAAGTCTTTTAAATCATCATGTATTTACTAAAGGGTGCCCATATCTTTGTCTACGCAGAATAAGTACTTATATACGAGGATACATTTTTCATATAAACATTTATAAATCGTTCCTTTCAGGCTTAGTTTCGATATACATAAAAAGTTAACTCACAAGAGGGGCATGGTTGGAGGTCCTTTAATCTGTAGGTACTAAAATTTATCAAATTAGTTTTTAGTTACTAGTTACAATTTTTTAATATTACTATGTATTCTGAGTAAGGATATGAAAAGAAACTAGACATTTAAAAGATTATTTACAAACACAGATTATTGCGATTGTTTTGTTGTTGCTTTTATCTCTTGATTTAACAAAGATTAAATATTGACATTCAATTATTGATTGTACATATTACACTATCACATCGTAGTAAAGTTCTTCTATCTTTGATATCAACTTATTATTGTTATTATGTACTTCCTTATTATGATTTCTTACTAAATTCTTTCCATTTTTTGTTTGTAATGTTTAAAAACAATTTATCAACTCATAGATGTGCGTTGGTTAACGCAATAATTCTTGTACAAACTTCACGTAACTGGCTTACATATTGAGCTGGTTTTGTATAACAATGTTTTAGTACTTATTCTTAGATATTGAGAAGACAAGACATGAGCCTATATTTATGCATCGCAAATAGTATCGCATATGTCTTGTGATTACAGGTAACTTGTTCTACTTATTTATGTTAACACGTGCATCATCATGTCACAGGCATATAAGTTCTATTTGTATGTGGGTAATTTAGGCGCCACAACTGCCGCAAATGTCGGTAATTTGCAGAGCCATTCCGCTATCAGAAGGTGTTTAATCTACAGTCACATGTCTCAGATAACATAACGGCTGTTAGGGAACACTTTTTTGCTATTTAATGCTGGAGATCATGATGTTCAGGTAATTGGAATTTGTGCATTACGATTTTAAACGATGGAACAACATTAGTGTGACACGCTTTTTGTATGAGCGATATAACGTACAATACACTGCAAGCATTTTGCATTTTGGAAATCACCTTCTAAAAATAAAAATAGTTATTCCTTACTCAAGTTTAATGTGAATTTATATCAGAATAGTTCATCGATATTTGAAATTATCAAACATCCATACTAACATTATAAATGCGAAAGTTTGTATGTTTGTCTCAATCACGCAAAAACCACAGCGCAAGATACTTTTTATCCCGGAAAATTTTAAGGTTCCACTGGAATCCCAAAAAACTAAGGTTAACGAGGACGAAGTCGCTGACAGCCGCTAGTAAAATAATAAATGTCAAATGGATACTACTAGAATGAGTAAAAAGTGTTTCTAGTTTCATAAAAATAAAATATTGTCAGGTTCTTTCAAGACTAGAGTAACGCCAATTGAAGACATGAGTGGATGAAGGTGATATGATAAAAATACAAAAACTGGAGAAAATTAGTGATAAAGGATTTTTAGTTGTAGCAATGGAAGTGCAATTATGTCTTTATTCAAGTATATAATGTAGTTGGAAAAAATATTATATTTATGAGTAGTCCCCGGAGTGCGTACCATGAACTACGCTTGCATCCTTAGATCCCTCGGGAGCTATTGATGCAATTTGCCATATTTCACACTTCTTGAGGTTATAAGTGTTGTGGTTTCTTCAGTAATGATGGGTCTTCTGTTTAATTAAATAAAACGAATGTCTTGACTTCACACGCAGTTTATTAGACAGCCATGTTGGTGCAAGAGAGAGAGGGTGAGAGTGAGACAAAACATATTCAACGACAACAGACAACGTTCCCATTCACCTACGTGACATCTCCCTTTTGAAGACATTTTTAACATTGGTCTCGAGAGGGAGCGTGGGTTCGCACCCCACACCTGATGTTGTGGTTTCTTCAGTAATGATGGGACTTGGGTTCGCACCCACACCTGATGTTGTGGTTTCTTCAGTAATGATGGGTCTTCTGTTTAATTAAATAAAACGAATGTCTTGACTTCACACGCAATTTATTAGCCAGCCATGTTGGTGCAAGAGAGAGAGGGTGAGAGTGACACAAAACATATTCAACGACAACAGACAACGTTTCGATTCACCTACGTGACAATAAGTATATGGTAAGAAGCAAACTTGCACGGATAACTCCTGTCCCAGACGGAAGGCCAGCAACGCAAACCTCCTCGCTTGCTCTTCAGTTCTTCAAGACCAGACGTAGTGTCGTTCTCAATGTGAATACACTCGAGTTGACCGTCAACGTGATAACCAAGGTACGAGAGAGTGGCATTAGAAAATCGTATATTTAAACCGATCGCCAAACTGCGTATGAATGTAAAAGTAGTTTAGAATGTAAACGACATTTTAATACTTTTATGTAAATAAGGCATTCAAGGAGTCTCAAGTCCTGACATATCGCCGTAGTTTTGCGGCTCGCCCCGGGCGATGTATTCCGCGAAGATCCCACTTGGAGCTTAAGTTAAGCCCTGTTGTAAAAGTTACGTCTCTGTTATATAGGTGAAATGCTAACTTGTAGGTTTCTTGGTGCCACTTCAGAAAGTTTTCCGCCTACTATCTTCCATTTTATGTTTATCAGACAAACCTTGTTTTATTAAAGCTCGCAAGTTAATAAAATATGTTTTGAAATTATACAGTTACTGATTAAATATTTGTAATTATGACGTAAAAGATGTACTGTAATTCGTCGGCACTAATAAAATTAATTATTTTCTCTAGTCTTCATATAATTAAGTCATTATTTAGATTTTGCTTCAACACTATGTGGATTATTGAAACTATAAATTGGTGTTCGATCAATCTTATTTTGAGTAATGTTATTAAATATGTTTCATAAAATTTGGAAAAAATAAAAAAATGTATAAAATATCGATAATTACTGAAAGATCCCCGTAAAACCATACAAAGTACCCGTGTATGGATATCTTGATATAATACCAAATGGTCCTTTCTGTAATTTCGAGAAGATTCCGAGCTACTAGAAACTATTAAAAGTCTTTTGCAAAACTTTATTAAATTAATGCTTTTAAAACCGCAATAAAAGAAATACCTACAAAAAAAATCTATAGTTTATCAGGATAATTACTAAGAGAAAATGAAATGTCAATACGTCTATTTCAGTATCAGCGAAATTTAAAATTGGTTGCGAGGTATTTGCCCAATATTCTCCAAACAAAGCCATCGAGTGGGCAATTAGGAATGGTAAAACCAAACTGAGTAAAATTTATGTCATGTTTAAATGAAAACTATGATATTCATACGTAAACGTAAGTACAGTGTTGAAGTTATATCCATCGTCTCCCCTTACCAAAACGCAGGCAATATTTTCTTTAAATTACAATGTAACTTTTTAGACTGATCAATTCTATTAAGTAGGCTATTTTCCTACAGTTTATTTTCGGTACGTTTACAAATGTACTACACCAAATACACTACTGCTTATAACTGTCCACTCTCTTTTTATTTACATGATTTTTAAGTTTCTAAGGTAACTCAAAATTTACTGTGTTATATACACAGTAGTATAGTATTAGTATGAAAGCAATATAAGACTTAACTTTTCTCTCCGCGTATTGATTCCAAACAAAAAACAGAGAAAAGGTCAATCAGCTTAAAATTTCCATTTTTTTTCATTCGGGTAAAATTAGAAAATGATCAAGTTTGAAAAGGAGGGAGCTCTTTTATATAACATTTTAATTACTTAAGCCGATCTGGTAATATTTTTAAGCGGGTGTCTCTGATATTAATTTATTAAAGTGCCAACCGGACGTGCCAGGCAGGGGCTTGAATAAATGAGCCTAATTTATTTAAACGACATTATTACTAACGGGCATCTTTTTCAGGGGCTCCGGTCCCTGTAAGACGACTAGATACCGACAGTTATTTATTTTGGACCCTTGTTAAATCTCACTCTTGGCACTCCACTCAGAATTTATTAAGGCATTGAATGTCAATTAGCGTTACCCGATATGAAGGCGTTGAATATAATCTTCAGTGCTTAGGGATTCAGAGTTTAGATAAACGACCGAAAAGGACAAAGTAGATTCCTACTTTGTCCTTTTCCACAAGAAACGGGAGGCCAAAAACTTTAATTGACAAAGCAAATACTATAGTGTTTAACAATACATATTCTATACGAGATGGCTATATAAATACGAAGTTTATAGTTCAATATAAAGAAAGGACAGGCATTCAATAGCTTTGGTAATGTGGTTTTCTGCACTGCAACTTTAAAAATAAACCGCATATCGAATGGGTTTCGCCAAAAGTTGATAATCCTCCGTTCCGATAAAACAGAGTTGACTTCATTTGCTTTGCAATCTTCAATCTTTTTTTATAATCTTTATACATTACAGTCCCCATATATTTCCCTTGATTTAGATAACCAAACATTCTATTAAACTGGTCTTTCTATCTAAATAATATTTATTTGGTCAAGTGATTGGTAAAAATATGCGGCTTAGATCACTGGAGACCGAATAGCTGGCAGCTACCTCGAACAAAGAATTAGTTTCTTGCCTAAAGGGACTCCTTTTAATAATATTTTTTAGTTATTATATTATATTTTTTAAAGGTTTTTAGTTTTAGGTTCATCGTTCCTGTATATATTATTATTGTTTTTTATTTATTTTAGTTCCCAATAGAAACACCTTTTAGATAGAGATCAGAGGCTTGGCTTCCTCCCTGGGAACATGATAAATACTGCAGACAGCGTCAGCATAATTATAAAAAATTGTGTGTGTCAGCTCCGACGCACGACTGGAGTTTACTCTTTAAGTTCGATAGTCTAACCAGACGCAAAAAGAGTTTATTTAACTTAAAAAAACCGGCCAAGTGCGAGTCGGACTCGCGCACCGAGGGTTCCGTACAAACCTGCAAGGTTTACAAAGTTCGTTCGTTACGACAATCGAGTCATAACTATGGTATTTTTATTGCAAAATGAAATTCATAACATTACAATGGGGAAAGATGGAGGAGCATAAATTTAAGACAAAGATCTCTTTATCGTTTAAGTAATCCTTTATTTTATATTAACACATATCATTTATCTATAATATAACTGAAACACTTATACTAGCCTTGCAGCAGACTTGCGAAAGTTCTTTTATTAAAGTTATTTATTTACTAAGTTTTTTAGTCACTATTTAGAAATCTGGTTCAAAAATATTAATTAAGTATTAAATTTGAACCAGACCTCTACGCGTTCATGAGGAAAAAAGTAATAAGTTTATATTTATTAAAAAATATATATTATGTGATGTAACTAAAAATTTATGGTTTTCGTAATTTTTCCTTTATCTATGCTATAAGACGTTGCTTGGTACCAAATTTCAAGATTCTGAGTTCACGGGAAGCACCCTGTAGGTTTTGATTCCCTTGCAAGTGTCGAAAATTTGCGGCATAAACGGCTGTATCTTTTGATTGTGTTGGCTTAGAAGTTTGATTTTTTCACAGCTTCAAGGGACAGTAGACCTGAGTAATTGATATAAATTTCAGCTTCATACCTCCACGCGTTCCTGAGAAAAAGGGTCTTGACAGACGGACGGACGGACGGACAGATGGACAACAAAGTGATCCTATAACGGTTCCGTTTTTCCTTTTGAGGTACGGAACCCTAAAAGATTGATACTGTATGAAAGGGTAAATTAACAAATTAATGAAAATAATATACATATATAAATATATATTTATTCATTTCATATACATTTATTAAAACTAATCGACGAAATATTTTACATTAAACTTTTTACAATAGTCAATTTCAGATGTGCTTTAATATATCATTAGGAATGTTGATAAATTATGTAATTATTATTATCAGACTATTATCATTTTTTTAAATATTAATTAAATCAACATTGTTTGCATTATTAATCAATCCATCAATGGTCGTACCATACCTCGTTGTCCCCATTGCTCTATCAGAAACAATATCTAAATTCAGTTCAGATTTAAAAAAAATATTAATGTCAATCCGTCATTGGCGAGGTCATTCATCGATAGATTTTACTCCTCACATTTTTCTCATACCGGGCGCCTTATATATGCAAATCGATTCTTAAGGAGTAAACTCCAAAAAGTGTTTGTTTCTTAGGAGAAAACCAGGGTTTTCTTGGCAGGTCAGTTGGCACTTCCACTGCAGTGAAAATTTTAAGAGAAAAAAGGTGGAGTTTTCATCAAACGTTAACACAGTGACCTACATTACGAACACAATAAAGTCCCCGTCTAAATCCGTGTCCAGTCCTGAGCCAAAATTTGATCACTGCAAGCTGAAGTATACCTAATTGTGATATATATGTGCAAGTATATTTATGTTGTTAGTTGTAATGAGTTATAAATAAAACAATAATGTTCTGTTACTTTATTTACTCAATAACACTTTAGCTTTAAGATTAAATATGATTACAAAATTAGTCACAACACAATTCTTCACGATTCCATAATGGCGGTGCCATCTTGTTTTTTCTTATTCATCAACCAAGGAAACATGCTCAAACAGCCATTTATAATTTATATCAATTATACTACATTAGTGCTTAAACAAAATGTAATATTAAGGAACCTTATATATATTTTTTGAGTAAATTAAAAGTGAAAATACTTTTTTCTATGCTAATTATCTATAAGCCAGTTTTTGAAACATTAAATACTAATGAAAATCATAGTTTAGTTGAGTGCTTTTTAATATATACAATAAGTAATTAATATTTACTTTCCTGACCTATATTAATCACACATTTGGGATGATTCCGCTAAGTATATGTTCGATGCTTTGAATAGTATACCAAGTTGCGCGACCCACGTCATTGCCAGTGTGAGGTGGCTTATAACCTCTCAGGTCTATACAATTACTTCATTAAGCGCGTTCTGTCGTTTATACCATGGCGGGTGTTCAGAGTAATTATTTTCCCTTTATTTCATTCCAACCTCACTCTTTCTTTCAAAGGATCACGCACCTATTCTGCCCTCGTACTTGCTTACTGTTGCCAAGATTCTTGCGCGAGAAATGAAATTTGGGGGCTCATTTCTGTGTCGTATTATTGCGCAATTGGAATTCTATCATGTGCATGTGTTCCCTTCTTTCTACACTCTCAGAGACATTCGAAAGGAACATGAAGAATCATTTAGACCGGCATCATGAGAATGGGTGGACCGACAGGTAAAACTACACCAACTTCTGCAAAACCTTCGCGTCTGTACACCACCTCTACTTGATATCAGGAGGGGGAATACTAACTAAGTATCGAAGCTGTCTAGTACGTAAGTAACTTACTAACGTAATTAACATCGCCGTACAAAATATATAATATATAATAGGACATCTTATAAACAAAAAACTAAATTTTATTAAAAAGTTTGGTGGAGGTGGGCCTTACTATTCATTCAGAAAGTTGTACAAAATGGTAACTGAGAACGATGTAAAGTATTTTCTGATTTCAACAATTTCAATTATATAGTTTTTTCGTATATAGCTTTAACATTTAACCATATTTTGAAATTTGTATAGCACAAATAGTAGATATTTCATCAATTTATATTTGTATTCACATATAGCGGTATGATATTTAAAAAAAAAACTTATTATACTTAATACTTTTCAGAAATAGTGTACTTATAATAAGTCTGTCAACCTTTTATGTGACCTTGTTTCAGCCTAAGCTCTACACAAACCATTCGGGATTAGAGGGTTATAATGTATTTAATATACCTCTTCATTTTATTTGTCATTGTTGTTGGATTAGAGTTACTGCATAAGTATTCATTCGAGTTGACGTTTTCTATGAATATTTTTGCAAATGTTATGTATTCATACAAGTTTGTTTTTCTTCTATAACAAATAATGACCTTCTATATCGCGCAAGGTATAGAAGGGATTAGAAGGTTATTGATCACTAATAATACAAATGCGTAAGCGGATTATCCTGCTTCAATCGGAGCACCCCCGTTAGCTCACTATAGTAAAAGCGATCTCCTGCCTTCTCATCAAAAGTTTTATTTATGTTCTGAGCACTATTTGTTTCCTTGTTGTTTCATCAGCACATTTTTATGTTAATAGCCTGCGCAGACGACGAACTTTTGTCCGCCGTGAACTTTTGTCACCGTATTAAGGAAAAATTGTCCGCCCAGGACTTGTCAGGGACTCAACGCACACTGTGTGGACATTTGTCCCCCGAAAATTTTGTGAGGCGCACGCTATGGAAGCATTATTCTGTGCTAACGTTGTATTATAATAAACATTGAAGTTTAAGAAAAAGGAAAGACGTTCAAAAGGAGAAAACGTCGTGAGGTACGTTGGATCTATCCTAAGATATGGAGTAATGTTTTAGGGCAGCTATACTCTAAGTGTGTTCCGCGGAACCCTAGGGTTCCGTGATACCTCTGTCGGGGTTCCGCAAGAATTTAGAAATAAAAAAATCAAAACACCTCTCTCTGGTCGCTCCGCGGCTGTGCGGACTCCGCGGCCGCGCGGAGACAAAACGCTATGAATGTTATTTATTTATTTATTTGTATTTGTATAAGCTTGTGTTACATTAGCTGGTACAATATCTCATAAGTTTGGTCTCAACAATTTTATACTTGTACAACGCGTTCGCTCTAAGTTTGCCGGTCTGTGGAATGCGCGTACCCTCCCCCACGTGACAACAAAACTTATAATGTGTCATAGTTTTACCCAAATATCTAACGTACACAATTTTTATTGTTACAATTAAATAAAAAATTTCGAACGTCATACACTCATACCTATCGCCAGCGGCAAACTTAAAACGAGCGGGTAGTATACTTGTAAGCGCTCAGTCTCTTTGATAAAAGCCGCCTCTGAATTAGACGCTATAGTTGTCAACTAGCGACTTTCGTCTCTAACTTCAAAGGATAAAGTCGATATTGTTTACAACGCTATTTTTAAATTTCTGTTTTTATTTTTGCTTTTTGTTTATCAAAGGTGCCGACTCGAGTATTTTCGAGAATATTTGAGATCGAGTCTAGGACTAAGTATAAAAGCGGCGATCGCGCGTTGGCGTCGTCAGTTGATGATTAGCGTTCGGAGCGATAAGTTACTACCTACTTACAAGCTCGCTAGCGAGAAACTGGTGTTCATTGTTTTACTGCCTGCTGTATTCTGTTGTCTCAGTTTTATACATTTCTTCCCTGTAGGTTCTAAATTTAGTCTCTTATACGCAGTAACGATTGTGCATTATTTAAACCCCACTATCCTGACTTGTAACATTATAAATAAAGAAGAATGGAACGTTGGCTTAAAGGTGTTAAACGTGTTCCAACAACATCTTCTAATGACGCTGAATGTTCAAAAGCAATGCGCGCGGAGAATTTAGCAATCACCGATCCAGAAGATGATGCCACGAGTGCCACGACGTCAAGCTCGACGGTTTCAAAGACGAAAAAAAGGAAGTATGATGAATCTTATATCAGTTTCGGATTTGTTGATTCCAACGGCTCACCTCTCTGCATGCTCTGTAGTAAACTGCTTCCTAATAGTTCCATGGCACCTGCCAAATTGCGTCGACATTTAGAAACCGTACACCCCGAGACTAAAGACAAGAATAAAGAATTTTTTGTTCGCAAAAAAGATCAGTTATTAGAAAGTCAAAAAAATATGATGCATGTAACACAAACTACCAACGAAAAGGCCACGGAGGCATCATACTTAGTTAGCTATCGCATTGCACAAGCAGGTGAAGCGCACACTATCGCTGAGAAATTAATAAAACCATGTGTATTAGACATAACAAAATGTATGCTTGATGAAAAATCTGCAAAGCATCTTTCTACTGTTCCGCTATCAAACGATACTGTTTCACGACGAATCCATGATCTGGCAAGCTACGTCAAACAAGAACTAGTTACACGTCTACAAAATACACGATTCGCTTTGCAAATGGACGAGTCGACTGATGTCGCTGGTTTGGCTATCCTGCTGGTTATTGTGAGATATCCATATAAAAGTTCTTTTGAAGAAGACATGCTTATGTGTTCATCGCTGCTTACAAACACTACCGGGGAAGAAATTTTTAATAAAATAAATATATTTTTTGAAGAACATAATCTCAGTTGGAACAATTGCATTGACATTTGTACAGATGGGGCCAAGGCGATGACAGGTAAAACAGCAGGAGCAGTGTCACGAATGAAAAATAAAGCGCCTAATTGTAGTTCCAGTCATTGTATTCTGCATAGACAAGCACTTGCGATGAAGCAAATGCCGTCTAATCTAAAATTAGTTATGGATGAAGCGGTAAAAATAATTAATTTTATCAAATCACGACCACTACAATCCCGATTGTTCTCATTATTGTGTGAAGATTATGGCAGCAAACATAAAACACTGCTGCTCCATACAGAAGTGCGATGGCTGTCTCGGGGAAAAACTTTAACAAGGCTATTTGAACTTAGAGCCGAGTTACAAATGTTTCTTTCAGCAGATACTTCTTTTAATTTGAAGGACCGTTTGTATGATAAAACTTGGTTGTTCCGATTGTCTTTTATGGCGGATATCTTTCAAAAACTTAACGAATTAAATTTATCATTGCAAGGTAAACAGACAACAGTGTTTCAGGCCTATAATAAAATAACTACTTTTAAAAGAAAATTAGATTTTTGGATCATTTGCATTGGTAAGAAAGAAATAGAAAGTTTTACGTTACTCACTGAGTTTGTTAGCGAAAACGACTCAGAAATGTTTGAAGATAATGTGTTTGAAGAATTGGTCCAATATCTCAGTTCGATGCGCGCATCTTTTGAAAAGTATTTTCCCGAAGAACACAATACAAAAATTAAAGTGAACTCCTGGATTCATAATCCTTTTTTACCCAACTTGGAAAAGCCTGAAAACATGTCAAATGAGATATATGAATCTCTTTTAGAAATGTCATCAGACACAAGTATGGAGTCATTGTTCAAAACGACGCCTCTTAATGATTTTTGGTGCAGAATCCAAGATGAATATGCAATGCTTGGCCAAATGGCTCTGGATATTCTTCTCCCGTTCCCAACTACATATTTGTGCGAAACAGGATTCTCTACCTACGCAGCCACGAAAACAAAATATCGCAATAGACTGGACGCCGAAGCTGATATGAGACTCCAACTTTCTTCCATCAAACCTGATATCAAGCAATTGATGAAAAATAAAAAACAGTTTCATACCTCCCACTAGTTAGATTTTTTCTTTTTTAATGTTTTCTATTATTGTCCTTACCAAGTGGTGAAGTAAATAATAATTAGTAACGGATACATTGTACTTTTATTATGCTGATTAATATAGAATACACTTATAAAAATAATTGTTTTATTGTAGGGTTCCATCAAGTATTTTGCTTCCCAAAAGGGTTCCGTCATTTAAAAAGTTTGAGAACCACTGTTTTAGGGTAACGCAACTGACAAAGAAATCGTTTTTAAATGCCAGAAACGTGGTATTAGGTCAATGTTTAATTTATGCATGACCAACTCGTGCAAACCGTATTTTAAAAAGCATAGGATACTCAAACTTCCATGTCTGTACAATCTGGATGCGAATACTGCACTTATGAATCAGAGTGTGTTCTGTAACGCCCTTTGTGTATATGTTACGCTCAAAGATCGAAAACGCTCAGTGAGCGGAAAAATAGCTCACAACGCGTTGTGGTCACTGTAAAACATCCACATGGCGAAATTCGTATTATGGCTCTAATGAAAAAGCGCACGACGCGTTGTGGCAATCACAGAAAGACCAAATATGCGAAATTCGTGTTGTGGCTGACATGCTATTCGATCTCAATGCATTGTGGCAATGAAGAAAAGCCGTGACGCGTTCTGAGCATTCATTGTTTTAACCATATCACGACTTACAGGTTGTAAGTTGATAGAGAACGTGCAGCACCCAGGAATGTTATGTGTGTTGTTATGAGCATGAATCCATCAGGTCTCTACCAGTTAGGAAACAAGGAAGGTACATTCGATAGACTTTATGCACGTAATGAGTTAACACTTTCTGAAACCAACTTTATTAACATTTGTGATGTGCCCTCAACTTCGTCATTAACACTTCGCTCAGCATCTATGTTATCAAGGGTTTATAATGTGCCACTACAAAAGATACTGTATTGATAAAAAGTGCAAGTGTCGCTCCAAGAATATAAAATGCAAATCAAAATGCCACAGAAATAGTTCCTGTAAAAATAAATAGCAATCAAATACTTATTTTTCACAATTACAGTAATTTCTAATATAAGTAATTGAGTTAAGTACATTGTTGTTGTTTATTGGTAATCAATAAACATTTATGTTTGTGTTAAATATTTTTATTACTGGAAAGAATTTTAAATTGTCATAAAAAAATTAAAATCCCTAATTATTTTAAGTGAATTATAAGTAATTTACAAATTGTTAATATTTTCTGTTCAGTAATTTATTACTTAATACGATGATTTTTTTAAATATAAAGTAATCGCAATAAATAACAAATATCGTTTTATTTTAATTTACATAATTATATAACATATTTAATAGTGACAAACACGTTATAATAATAATATAACGTTATAAAAATATTTCCTAAAGACATCTACTAAAACGTTTCCAGCCTAGGCCTAGTAGGATATATATCGGAAAGTAGTGTGCGTCGTAATCAAATAATATTCCATACACGTCATGGCTTTTCTTCATTGCCACAACGTGTTGAGATCGAATAGCATGTCAGCCACGACACGAATTTCGCTATTTGATCTTTCGGTGATTGCCACAACGCGTCGTGCGCGTTTTCATTAGAGCCATAACAAGAATTTCGCCATGTGGATGTTTTACTGTGACCACAACGCGTTGTGAGCTATTTTTCCGCTCACTGAGCGTTTTCGATCTTTGAGCGTAACATATATAATAAAATTCCTGGTTCAATAAGAAGTAATGAGACTGTCCTCAGTTTCAAGCATATGTTAAAGAATTTCTTAGTTGACAAATGCTACTACACAATTAAGGATTATTTATCTGACAAAGAAATTTAACAATGAAATTCTGGGTACCACTTGACATTTTTTATATATAATATTTTGACATAGACTTGATATTGACAAGTTATATGAATAGTTATAATTTTTATTATTTTAAAGCATGTAACTGCTTGATGTTTAAATCTAAAGAAAATATAACTAGAAAAAATTCCACGCGGACCAGGCAGCAGACGGGACTCGAACCCGCACCCTTCGCAATCCGCCGAATGCGGCGAATTATGCTACCGCGGCGATAAGAGATGGCGCTGCCTTGCAGCTTAAGAATGGCTAGAATAATTTCGACGGCGGCTAATAGGGATATTATATATATATATACACTCAGAGGCATAATTAACCGCCCACTTACATTATTCGGTGTAATTTCAAAAAATCATTTTAGAATGTCTTTTTTTCTTAACAATCTAATAAATTGGATAATTTAAAATAAAATAAGTGAAAAAATTCAGTTGACGATGCTTTAATTTTTTTTATTTTGAAAAAGTTTGAAATTTCTGTTTAACAAACAATATTAAAAGAGATGACAAACAAGTTAGAACTTTATGTTTACATTAAAAACCTAACTTTTAATAATGAGTATTGCCTCCTCTGGCTCTTATGACCTCTTCCAGTCGATTTGGAAGACCATCCATAATGTCTTGAATATCTGACTGCGGTATATTCTCCCAATCCTCCATCAAGGCAATCTTCAACTCATTAATGGACGTAGGAGCGGGAATTCGACTTCGTACCCGCCTTTTGAGATTGTCCCAAACGTGTTCGATAGGGTTTAGGTCCGGGCTTCGAGCTGGCCATGGAAGCCGTGGTATACCCACAGCATCAAGGTACTCCGTAACCACTCTAGCGACGTGTGCACGGGCGTTGTCGTGCATTAAAAGAAAATCTTCTCCAATAAATGGGGCAAAAGGTATAACATGAGGTTCTAAGACCTCTTCCACGTACCTCTGAGCATTTACGCTGCCTCTTACAAACAAAACCAGCTCTGTACGAGCCTCATAGGAAATTCCACCCCATACCATTACTGAGCCACATTGGTAGCCCATTGTTTCGACAACAGCACATTGTGCAAACCGCTCACCCGGCCGTCGATACAATCGCTGGCGTCCATCAGGGCCTCTTAAAGCTACTCTCGACTCATCAGAGAAGAAAACATTCTTCCATTGCTCCATTGTTCAATTTCGGTATAGTTGAGCAAATCGAAGTCTAGCTCTCCGGTTCTCTGTGGTCAACGCGGGTGCTCGAGCTGGCCGGAAACCAGTTAAATTACGCTCTGCAAGCCTTCTCCTTATTGTTCTAACACTAACACTTACATTTCGTACCTCAAATAGGCGATTACGAGCCTCCGGAGCCGTAGTGAAGCGATTTCTTAAAACATTGGATACAATGAAGCGGTCATCTCTCTCAGAAGTGCACCTTGTTCGACCTTATCCGGGTCTTCTGGTGTAGGATCCAGTTTCTCGGTATCGTCGGATGGCATCTCGTATCGTGGTTCGAGGAAATCCTAGCATACGGCCTATAGCACGCTGGCTATACCCAGTATCAGAAAGCGCCACCGCTCTAGCTGCATCAACTGCACCCAATAGCATTTTACTGAGTAAGAAGCAAATGACAAACTCTGCCAAAACTTCAGAACAAAGAAATTTGTTTAAAAACTTCATAAGCAACACTTTAAGTACGCGCAAAATAATCTGTTCGAAAATCAATATTCGATTGAACTCTAAAGAAGTGACCCACACTTGAGGGTATCTTTAAAAAAAGGGTAATAATTCTCTCATTATATCATAAACTACCAAAAACAACTACTTTACAAATTGTCATTAACGTAATAAGTGTTTCGTTATTATAAACAAAGTTATGCCACTTAAGTCGGGTGGGCGGTTAATTGTGCCTCTGAGTGTATATATAATATACAGGGCGTCCCACGGGTACCTCACACGGAGGGAAAGTATATTAAATATTGAAGATAGGTTATTTTACTGAAAGGAGACATCGTTTTATTTTTAATAGTAACTTTAACTGCATTCACAGATTTTTTTAAAATCGCCTGCTACAACTGGGAATCTATCTCATGAAATTTCGAAAAAATAAACACAACATATTTTATGATAACCATCGAAAGGGTTAATCATAAGGATTATTTTTTGCTAAATAACATAGCATTTTAAATGAAAGGAATGTCTTATTACGTGATATAAATAATAAAGTGATACACAAACTGTAGTACGTATGCATTTCTTTTTGAACTCACAGTTACAATGCGATTGTCTGAAATTTGTAAAAATAATAATTTAAAAATGGAACACATTTTTCAAGCGTCTGTTCTTTTGTTTTTTGTAAGTTTCATTTTATTTTTTTTCCAATTTTTTGTTAATTTACTTACCATGGGGTATCAAAATATAATGAATTTAATGGACGCTTACTTAATGTACCACAATGACATATTAGCTTTGCGGTGGTACCGCGAATGATACCCTGATAGAGGTACGTACCTTCTCCATATGTGTTTAAAAGGTTAGTGGATACTTTAAGAAATTTTTGACGTTTTGATATGCGCTTATAGAACCACAGCAGCGGATGATAAACGTCAATGATGATGAACTCAACATTTCAACTTACTTTGAGGCGTATCCGATTTTATAATAGTTTGTGTTCAATAATTTTAAATAAAATGTAAAATTAAATTACTTTTCTTTCGTTTAAAATGCTATGTTATTGAGCAAAAATTAATCTTTATGATTAATTAACCCTTGCGATGGTTATCATAAAATATGTTGTATTTTTTTTTAAATTTCACGAGTTTGATTCTCAGTTGTAGCAGGCGATTTTTTAAAAATCTGTGAATGCATTTGTAGTTATTATTAAAAATAAAATGATGTCTTCTTTCAGTAAAATATCCTAACTTCAATATTTAATATACTTTCCCTCCGTGTGAGGTACCCGTGGGACGCCCTGTATATATAATATATATCGGATTGATTAATTATTTGTATTGTCGAGATTATTTATTATGCTTTCACTATATTATTGAATAAAACAAAGTTTCACGATCTTTCTGAAAGATACATCGCTAAATATTTTAAGTGTAAAGCGATGCAAAACATACGAACATATTTGTCACTGAAATCACTTACAGTGATACTATCGAGCGCGCGCCTCAGACTGTAGACCGCCGTGTGCGTTGCCGCCTCTTGTCACATATGTTCTATTTTTTTCGCGGATTCGCGAGTACTTTTATCCTGTCCGGCCCCTCGGTGTCCGCGGTAGTTCAGGGGGCTTTTGTACGCGGTATTTTTAATCCGTCGTGTGCGTCACTAAATGCAGTTGTAAACGATCTATTACGGCGAATTAAATAACAAGATGCAGATTTGGCTATTTATAGTTTTTATTATTTACACTGCTATTTCAATAAATATGCAATGACAAAAGGTTAAGCGAGGGCCATAAAAAAATATAAAAATGTGATGCCGAGTAATCGCTGACTTAGACTTTATAAAAAATTATTCGTACTCAAAAAAAAAAAGAAATAAATAAATAATATGAAAAATGAAATAAAATCGATAAGTTTTGCCGAGAGTTTACAGCTTCTCTATGATAAGAAGTTACTGAATCATAACAACCTTTTTTTTTATGTCAGATAATTTTAGACACATTTGGTCATTTGTTTTTTTTAATATTTATTTTTTTGTCATTTTAAGAAAGTCAAACTTAGATGGAGTAAAAGATTGGTTTATTTATATAAGGAAGTATAATTATTTATTTATTTATATCTTGCTTTTTTTGACAACAATAACAATATTATGTCCTCTTTGAATTTGGCATGATAAGTCACTGCTGTTATCTCTTTTAAAATCGTTTCGGAGAATTATGCTTGCGAGAATAATATAATCTCATCTAAGCCCAAACAAATAAATAAATCAGGCAAGAACAAAATTGGGTCTAAATAGTTTTTATTGTCATGTTTAAAGCATCGTAAAATAGTATGTTATGAGAAACTACTTAGCGCAAAATAAATGTTGACATTCAAAAAACTAAAATAAAATTCTAATTTTTTTAATGCTCTCGGCAAAACTTATCGATTTTATTTCATTTTTCATTTTATTTATTTACTTCATGTTTTTTTGAGTACGATTTTTTTTTAAAAGTTTGTCGTCTAAGTCAGCGATTACTCGGCATCACAGTTTTTATATTTTTTTTATCTCCTTCGCTTAACCTTTTGTTATTGCATATTTATTGAAATAACAGTGTAAATAATAAAAACAATAAATAGCCAAAACTGCATCTTGTTATTTAATTTTGAAACGTTCCTTTTCATCGCGATAGCCGCTTCAGCAACTTCTGGCCATATCAGCAATTTTTCTGTACTTAGCCATTATTAAGGTTAAGCGAGCCTTCTAACAATATATGTGCAGGTTCGGTAAGCTACTAATAATATAAAAATTCAATTGTCAGAACTGCACCTTGTTATTTTAACTCAAAACTAGATTCGAAACGTTGCTTTCCGTCGCGATAGCCACTTCAGCAAACTTCTGACTATATCATCAATTTTTATGTACTTAGCCATTATTAAGACTTCTGACAATTTATATACAGGTTCGATAAGCAATAAATAATATAAAAATGCATTTGTCAGAACTACACCTTGTGGTTTAAATTTAAACAATTTCTTTACAACTTTGTCGACTTCTGACAGTCTGTAAGCCCCGACCTAGACTTCTGACAATAATTTTCCTAGATTCCTACAGTTAAAAACTATAACTCTACCAAATTTCAGAACTGCACCTTATCATTTTTTTCTTATTGAAAATTTACGATTTTGACCGCCCACCCACGCCTTCCGCCCCTGGAGAGAGTTCTGACGGGCCTCGCTCTGTACTTAAAAGCTACCAAGGAGAGGTTATATATATAATTCGTTACTACACCTTATCAGTTCACTTTTTCGTAGCCAGCTCTTAGACCATTAGATTCGTTATAGCTATTAACGGGATTGTTACCCTGCACTTTGTTTTTTATGAGTCTTCGATATTTCGGCACTGTTGCAAGCGCAATGATCACGGAGTAACATAACAATATATCTTTTAGATACGTTTCAGAATTTGGTAGGTGACACTTGAAGAGTAAACCTCCATCGGGTCCGTTAGATTATTATATTAAATATGGCTTTCTTTGCGTTATTCGGTTTCAATAGTATCGGCTTTTAGTAAGGGACTAAATGATTGTCGTTTGTGTGAATTTATTTTATTTATATTGACGCTGAGTCCCGGGTGGTGTAGGCACAGAGAATACTACACACATCTTTGGCTTCATTGACATTTGTTACTCTTTTCATACACGCCCGGATTTTGTGGCAATTGACATCACCTACCTCAAGAAATGTGATCAATAAGATCGTCGACTTCCTCGGCTTCTGCATCCTTCCAGCTGTACTTTCTGACTTAGGTTTTTACTGCCAAGAAGTTTTCCCAAAGCTCCATTCACTCTTATTTCCTGCACTCACTTTTCTCTTTATATTAGCGGGTGTACCATCCATCCCTGCTAAAAGAACATCCAAGATCTCATTCATTTGTTCAAACACTATATCGTCAACCAATTCAACCATAATCCTAACATTTGTTCTGGATTTCTCTCTCTCAAAAACTGTCTTAATCAAATTATCTTTATTTTCTTCGCAGTCAGTTGTAATCCATTCTTCATATACAATCATCTTTTATTACTGTCATCAGTTATGGTAGAGCAGCTGAATTATCTGCAATTAAGCGTCATCAGCGTATAATATTGGGATAAAATTCAGAATTTGCTCATTTTAAAATAACTTCTAACATTATTATCTGCTGAATTTTTAATGGATCTGAATGCTTCTAATAATATTATGTATCACATGCTAACATTTTTGTGAAATTAAAATGTATATTTTTTAATAATATTTACGAAGTTGTAGATTTATTAACATACAAGATTGGCTAGAAGAATTTCGACGCGGCCATCAGGGCCGCGGTAGCATAATTGGTCAGTGCATTCGCCCGGATAGCGAAGGGTGCGGTTTCGAGTCCCGTCTGCTGCCTGGTCCGCATGGATGTTTTTCTAGTTATATTTTCTTAAGATTTAAACATAGCAGTTTCATGCTTAAAAAAAATATAAATACATAGGGTGTTAGTGTTCTACGACAAATAAAAATAAACATATTTACTTAGAATTTTGCAAGCTTAAAATAAACAAAGCATTTATATCCTTCTACTACAGTTTTCTTTAAATCCTTTGTCTTTGCAAGCTATGTTCTGAGAACCTTTTGATATTACTGAAGAATTGTTTGTAAATTTTCTTAAAGAAAACAGAACTCGGCTAGGTTGCGTAATAAATTTTAATGATGACAATCATTGTAATTGTTTGGAGATGTAAGGGCTTTTATAATGTTGGCTGTTTATTGTTACGTAATAGTAATGAAAGTTATCGTCGCACAGAAAACAAAATTACCGCGTAATTAAATAATGTGAGCGTTACACTGAAAAAAGTTCTGAGTTAAGAAAATAAATTGTTACCTTACATAAAAATAGTGTCTACATAACTATAGTTACTAGTAGACAAACTCAGTTTTGTTATAACAAAACAGTTATGTTAAATTAACAAAACAAAAGAATGATCGAAATCATAGTTATTTATGTCATTATTATCTATGATTTCGATCATTCTTATACTTGTTCAGTAACTGGTTGCTTCAGTATAGCATCACTATACTGTAATTTGTAACCGAACCAACTATTTTGTTATCTGCAAAATAATTTTCTGATGAATTATAGTAGTTATATATTATATTATTAACTTACTTGCAAAAGTACTTTTCTGTTTTAAAAATTCGTGCAAAATTATTCCCTAACCATTCCAAAATATAAAAAATGCACAACGTTAATATTCAAGTTTACACTTCTGCCGGCTTTCTTCGGTATATTATTAAAAAACCGCAATTTCTAGAGAATTTACAACTTTACCATTTGATTTCTTTACCATATATATTATGTATACCATATAACAGCTATCAAATGACATTTATCGCATTGGTGTACACAAATTTTACGGGGTAGGTCAAACCTCTATAGAACTTCTGGCGTTGTGTTGTAGCCTTGGGGCTACAAAGGTTCTGCAGGGGCAAATTCATCGGGTTCGCGGCAGTTAACATATCGTTTTTTTTGTCTTAAATTTTCGGCGCGTAATGATCTAATCGTTTCTACTCAAATATCATTGTTAAATTGCGAATTACTAGTATTCATTTCGAGCTCTGCATCATAATCTTGGACACTAAGTGACATCTGACCTGAGGGACGATGCTGATATTGAGAGGAAGCGTAGGGCACTGTCTGTTAGAGCTAACATGATTGCCCGTAGGTTTGCTCGCTGTTCAGTCTGTTCAGAGCGTTTTGTACGCCCCGTACACGAGCAGCTTATGGATCAACTACACCAAAAAGCCCTACGTTTCCAGTTCAATAATGCTTTCAGGCTGCTGCTGGGGCTGCCTCCATACTGCAGTGCTTCGGGTATGCTTGCCGAATACCGAGTGGACGGTTTTTATACAGCCATGCGCAAGCGTGCGCAGGGTGCGGGCGAGGCCGAACACCATCCTGAAATTATTTTCGGAGCGTTTTGACTGTCAGTACACCATGGTTATATGATACATGTACTGACTAACAAAGTTTAGTAATGACTGCAGTTATTATATTTTATTGTTTGATTATTATTATGGTTTATTTTGCATTAAAAATTTATGTACTTAATGTCGATTGTAATTATTTGGAATTATTATGATTATTTTTATATTATATTATTATTATGATTAATGTGTTCTTGGTTAATAATTATGTAATTGAATATTTAATAATAATTATGCCAAGAAGCCTCATCCGCTTTGTAGCGCATTTAAATGTAGTTTTTGATTCGAACAAATTATTTTTTTTCATAGGTATCTACTTACTTTTTTTTATTGAAGTTTAGAATTCTGATGGATTAGACTCATGAACGAATTCGAGCTTCGTATAAATTTAATTAGGAGACCATTTTTACTCGAACGTGTGTTGAAACACAAATAGATTTTGCTTAAATCGAATTGCTGCTTGCGACATCTTAAACGAAAACGTCTTAAAAAGGCAGGGTGGTGTAGGTACTTATTAGAAATGTATGATTCTTTTCGCGTGATCTATTTTGGTGACAAATCGATACGAGACGCGTTTGAAGTTTAAAAATACACTCTTTATGAACTCCAAGTAAAGTTCAGGTATTTATCAGTTGTTTGTGTCATTATTGTTTGAAGGATTACATAAGCAATAACGAGCAAATTTAGATACCCAGTAGGAATTTTATTTCTCTTATGCTGACTTCAGAATTTTGTCTCTGGGATTCTGGGGAGATAATACTTCGCCTGTCTGCTAAATTTCATCCAAATCGGAAGGATTTTCGTCGAGATTGAGTGGCAAACCTATAGTGCATATAGCTGTTGATGGGAACATAAGTTACGTTCATGGTTATTCAGGTACCAATACTTACTAAAAATATAATTAAGAAAGGCTTGTCTTATAAAGCTACCCGGAAGAAGGAGGTAAAAATAATAAAATATTGATCACTCTTCCAAAACTCAAAGAGTCGTTCTAAAATCTCCACGACCACATATTGCTTTCTATGGCGGTATCGATTTTCCACAAATTAAATTTATGCAATATACGCACGGAGGAAGCAAATTTATAGTAATTAGATAACTTAAGTACCTATATTGGGTCGACCCCAAATATAGTTAGAAACTGGGCAGGCTTAAGATTAATGATGATGAATATAGGAACTGAATAAACAATGGATAGATATAACCACATTAATCTACTATTTGTAACCATCCCTCGTAGCCGAGTGGCCACACAATGAGCAAGGATCTACTCTTAGTTACGAAGTAATGATTAAGTAATCTAAGCTTAACTCCCGGTTTCAATTTCTTTTCAGCCTTTATAGTAACAGCTGTCATATTCTATATAAAAAGAACTTAGTATGGCATAAGAGCCATTCACGCAATTTTGAACAATATTTGTTTAAATTTTTGCTTCAAATCCTTTTATATAGATCAACAAACATTATGATTTTTTTTGATGTTCTTTTTATATTGCAAGATAAATCAACAGTCTATCAAACTTGTCAACTTAAGAAAATAATGACAGATAAAAATTACATAATCACTCCTGATTCAATCCAATTCTATGCATTTCTGATTAGAGTTTATTAGAACTTTATGTTATAGTTTATGTTCACACATCACACTATACTACGAAATGATACATCTAACGTAGGCTGACATAACTAACTTTATTGACAGTTTACTTTTTTATAAAACGATTTAAACATGCCGCCACCCAAGGACGGATTAGGCCTTTAAATTATAATTCCTTGGGTTTTAAGCAAATCTTTGTGGTAGGACTTAATACACTGTTACCACACTTGCTTTAAGTAGCTTGAATGAGTTTAAACTTTACACACGACTTGTAAACGGAGATTAATATTCATTGCATATTAATTAATCATTGCGTTAAACAAAGTATATAAAATTATCTTGAATAGATCTTCGAAAACTTAGATAAAAAATTCGAAACAAATTTCTAACTTTGTATGACAAACTTTAAATACTTTATATCGGAAATCAACATAATTTAAAATTACCAAAACGTTTTAGAAACAATGACTTATGTTGACGGCAAATTACCAGTTACTCGATAAGTAGATCTAGGTGTTGCATATTTTATAACAAATTGTATTGCTTTAACATGTAGCTTGACAAAGATCTGACATTTAATTATTCTATCCAGCACGTGGACCTCTATACCTACATTTGAAGCAATAGTCTATGGTCTATTTAAAAAAACCAAAAATAGCCTAACAAAAAACTACGTCTACATCATCATACATACATTCAACATAATATATAATAGATTTGATTAAAAAACACATTCACCGTTCGATAGTTCATTATTATTATTTCAAAATGATGTTTCTTCAATTCTAATACAACAATTAATGGACTGTATAGGTATTTCATTCAATCATTCTTAAAATTGCTTAGATATTCATTAAACAATGGACTGTATAAATTTTTACAGAAGTTACTGCTACTTATACTTGTTGTTCAATTTATAAACGTTGCTCTTTATCCTTTTTCTCTTAGGCACAAACAATTAATATCCTCTTGTAGAATATAACCTATGTAGAATAACTTATTCATGCATATCATTTACATTTATTAGGTAAGCGCGCTCCATCGTAGACCATAATATTGCTTTCCATCAGGCGAATTATGGTCAAGCGCTTACCTCTTACCGAATAAAAAAAAAAAAAACATTCAAACATTGTATTCAGAACTAGCTTTTTTTTCAGTCCTAACATTCTGTCTAAATATTATTACCAAAATGATTACCAACATAGTTTGAGTAAGTTAACCATTTACACCGAACCCTTCCCCCCGCTGCATTAATGCAGCCAAAACTTCTTGCAAAATGTTACGTATACGAATAAGTTCGCTATCCCAAAAACTTAAGTATTTTTATTTTATAAATGTGACACAATTACTTATACTTTTTCAAAGATGTTCTTATACTTGTCTCTCATCTAAATCAATACTAACAAGTGGCTTGGTGGTTCTTCTTTCTTTTTTTAAATTATCCTTTTTCATATCTTGTAACTCTTCATAGTCATCCATAAAACCTCTATATCGCTTGTGTAAATCCTTATTCCTCTGATGCATTTGTTCAGTTTGCAACAAACGTTTGACAGCAAGAGACTTTGATACTCCGAGCGGTGTGCCATTATACTTTGAAATATTACGCCCCGAGTTAGTACAAGAATATGTCCTTTCAGATATCTCTTCACACTCTGTTTTACGTGCAGTCTTATTTCGATTTTTAGGATGTAGTCCTTCAGATTTCCAGAATCGCCGTATTATCTTATCTGTCTCAAGTTGGCTGTGCATTAAAACAACTTCTCTAGTTTCAGTGTGCTTTTCTTCAACTTTTCCTGAAATAAACCAACCAAGAAGCGAATTCTGTGCAATTATTGAGCCATATTTCTTTAATCCATCCTTAATAGTCTGAACATATATTTCAGCCCCCAACAAAAGATCAATACCACTAGGCTTTGAAAACGTAGGATCTGCTAAAGGTAATGTTTTTATACTTGATGACAAATTCAAGCGCATCGCTTGGCGTGGCAATATCGAAGAAAGTGACTTCAATACATGACCTTCTACATTAACTATCGGCGTGTCATTTTATAATGAAAAAATGTCGAATCCTGCAATCTCTTTAGAAATCGACGACAGTTTTATGTCAATTCCTGTCACCTTGCTGAAATTACACTCTCTACGTAAACCAAGTCGCTGAGCGGCTGATGTTGATGCTTGTGAACCTTGGTCAATCAGAGCTCGCAACTGATACTTCTTGCCATCATTACCTATAACTCGAACAATGGTCGTAGCTAGTAAGACCTGTGTATCAGTAATATCAGTTGTGTGGACAGCCAGCTGGGAAGTGTCCTTTTCTTCTTTATCCTCCTCATGCTCTTTCTTAACTTGTATAGCGTGCGCTTGTTGCTTTTTATAGGAACTCAGATGTAAAAGAGAATGATGACGTCGCTTGCATATTTTGCAGGATTTAAACTGCTTACTAAATTTAACACTATGCCCAGGTACAAGACAATTGAAGCATAGTTGTTTCTCTTGGACGACATCTCTACGTTCTTCTGGGCTCAATTTCACAAACTCCTTGCAGTTGTAGATGTAGTGATCTTTCAAAGCAAAACGAACAAATGACTTCGATATCCGCTTTGAACGATCTGATTGACGGTTGACGCGTAACAACTTCTTTGTGTTGTGTAGCACTCAAGGCCTCCAACTATCTGAATCTTATCTTCAAAAAATCTAACATCTGCTTACTAGTTGGAATATCTCTAGTCCCTGCTAACTGTTGTTCCCATAAACGTTGACTATCATTGTCGAACTTTGCTACAATGATATGTGTGATAAGAGGATCCCAGTTTGTTGTTGTTACGCCAACATTATTAAGTGCATTCAATACTTCATTCGTAGTGTCTAATAATGCGCGTAACCCTTTGGCTGAGTCTAACGTAAGCTTTCTTTGATTAAGTAGACGTGTGATGTGCGAATGTACTATAAGTCTCTTGTTATCATACCTTGACTTGAATACTTCTAATGCTTTCTCATAGTTCGCTTCTGTTAATGGAGACTGCTTTAATAAAATCTCTGCTTCGCCCTTCAAATTACTTTTCAGGTAATGATATTTCTCTATGTTAGACAACTGTGTATTATTATGTATCAACGACTTGAATAAATCATAGAAGCCTGTCCACTCATTGTAACTTCCTGAAAAGGCAGGTATTTCAATTGTTGGTAACCTTAGAGCTTTGCCTGGAGCTATGGAGACAGGAACTTCTCCCTTATTTATAAAAGTCGACGAGTTTCGAAGCAATTCTTCTAATTTCTCTTTCATCAAAGTCTTAAACTCGAGAGAGACATCTTCACAACTATAGTACGTATCTTCTTGAAAATATTTTAAACTTTTCTTTTCTTCTTGCGTTGCCTTTGTTGTAATGTCAAGATGGTTATTATTGAATAATAACCATCTTGACATTAACTTTTGAACTTTGTTTCTAATAATTCTAATCTCGTTTCGATATATGATTTAGTAATTCTTGCTTTCGATTTCTTGAAATTAGATAAGGCTTTAGTAATGTGTAATGAGATTTCATTTTGCATAATTACTTCTTGTAAGGACATTTTTCTTTCTTGACACAATAAAATATTACTCTTTGTTCAACTTAGATTTTTCATATATCCATGGTATGAATAATAGAGAAAAGGAGAGTATATTCAAAATAATTTTCCGTTATACTCTTTGAATAATAGAGAAAAGGGAGTTTAATCAAAAAAAAAACTTTTCCAACTGTCAAATAATTATCCTTATTTTACGACGAATATTTTCCCTTTTATTATGTATATTTCTAGAAATCTATATAATATTTACGACTTACAATATCCAAATCTTTGTTTTATCGTTACTTATTCAAATCCGGCGAGTTATGGACCAAATGTTCACACATCACACTATACTACGAAATGAAACATCTAACGTAGGCTGACATAACTAACTTTATTGACAGTTTACTTTTTTATAAAACGATTAAACAGTTTATGATTCCGTAATATTATAATAATGATATAAAAAAACGGTTTAAAATTTTGATTTGATAACTATACCATTGACAGTTGTGCTTAGGGTTACCAACTATTTTTCTATTAAATATATTATTTTCGAAGCTGTTACCGCTAAAGATGATGACAAAAAATGGAAAAAAATATAGAATGTGGTTAAAATATTTACTTTATTTATGAAATTAGTATATTTTTGCTTCTCTATACCTGCCTAGTACCTTAACACTTCAGTTTTTATTTTAAAAAAGCTTTTACTGCCAAAAGTCTGCTAAATAGTTAAGCAAAATATAGTAGGTAGTTTCGCCTACTATATATTTTTTAGAAATATAGAATTTGATCCCTTTATATAGTAGTAGTAGGATACTATATTATATAGTACGGTTGGCAACACTAGTTGTGCTTTACTCAAACGAGTAATAACTATACGGGACCTGGGTGTGTACTATGACTCTGCCCTTTATTTGAGGTCCCACCACGATTACATTTGCTGTAAAGCTAGTCAAATGCTGGCATTTATTCTCCGCCAAACCTTTTAGAAATATGAAGTCATGGATAATGTTGAATAGTTCATTGGTCAGAAGTATCTAGGCGATCTGTGCGTGTACAGCGATTATTCTATATCTATATCTCCAGCAGGAAATAATGTACTTATCCCAAAATGGTCCCTTGTGTAAAATGTGTAATTACTTCAATGATCTAAAGAAAATATAACTAGGAAAAAAAACTTATTTCTAGTTATATTTTCTTCAGATTTAAACATCAAGCAGTAACATGCTTAAAATATAAAAATTAAAACTACTTCAGTGATATTTGTTTAAGTTGTGATTTATTTAATTGTAGTATAACTGTTGAAATAATTGTAGAAAATGTATATTAACGAGTTAATTCACTATTTAAATGACAATAAATAAAACATTCGCCATTTTTTATGGAGATTCAAATAATTATTATAGGCATCAAATAAATAATTAGCGACTGCTGCCACCAGTTCGACGTCCATGTCGGACGAATGACAATTGATAAATGTATAAACGCCGTTCGTGTGGACAGATGCAGAATGATGATCATTGCCTTCCATTACTGAAGAATTGAGAACTTCTTCCTTTTTGAAGTCGGTTTAAAATTGTATATTAAATTTCTTGTCAAACTTAAATTATTTATAACTTTTTAATTAAATTTTATTAACAATGTTGTTTTTTATGTTTATGTTTTTCTTTAACAAGGTTTTATTTAATTGCACCTGACAGTTGTTTGTGTGTATATCGTGTGTCAATGCAATATAATGGAGCTGATTTATTGATGAGGAGATGGAGCATGAAAGTAGCCATAGGAACTCTGTAATTAAACGACACAAACCCGTCTTTTTAGGCGGATCTTTTTGTTGAGTTCATATCAGTATAAAGTATTATACAATATGTATTTTGATTGTGTTTTATTATTTACAGGTAAATCCTGCACAATGAAGAAGTTGTCAAAGTGTCAAATACGTAAGTACGTTTTCTAGGTATTCTACTGGCATAGAAACGACAATCACTTCCTGAATTCTTTGTGTAGGTAAGTTTTTTCATGTATATCAGCAAACAATTTAGTGTTGTAAATTATGATTATGAATGATAAGATACTATCATTATCTGTGATTGATAAATGTAAGCATTGCGCAACACAAATTATGATTATGATAGAGTCGCAATATCGTTAGTAATTTTATTAATAAATTGTTATCAAACAATGAGCAGATGTTTCCCTTGTACTGACGAGATGTTGTTTTGTTTATTGCATTCTAAAAGTTCATTCATGACTAGCGCCCGTCTCATAACTCGTGTGCTGTTGATAAAATAATTGTGCTCTCGTGTCATATTATATTGCTATGAACCACTCTGATACGGCGTGGGTGCTTAGTGCTAGCGTTTCATAAGTCGCATTTAGCTGCTCCAATGTGGTGTATCCAATAACTCTGAGATTAAAATTTGAATTTATAATCTCTTCTAAAGGTTGAGCATCCACGTGTCGGAGTATCATCGGCAAGACTAAGGCGATTTGCAATCGCATGCAATTTACATTCTTTTAGTCTAGTGTGTATCGAGTGCTCTCGAATTTATGGGGAGACGCAAGCAAGACGCAGCGCGCAGTTTCCGTAATCAAAAGTTCCTGCTGTATCTAATGCAACAGGAAAACGTTGTGTGCACTCGGATTGTTGTGTTTTTATGCTGCTGTTTATCAGTTTGGTTGTGCATGTGTGCGGTGTGGTTCGTGCGTGTGTGCTGCGTATTGTGCGTGTGTGGATGTTCCTGTCATCGAGTGAAGTCGAGTCGAGGCGAGGCGCGCGATCGCCGGCGCCCGCCAGTCGTGTTCCGAACGCCGCGAGCTTACCGCGTCCCACTCGCGTTGTACCCTGACTCGCGATCACAACTTTGTGCACTGGAAACTTTTCAAAGCAATTTCGGCCGGATCTGATTGTTGCGCGTCACTGTTGCTCCACGTTTCCAGTGGAATCGTTAAGTCCGCCAGGCTGGAGACTGTACGTGAACTGTCGCGCGTTTCCAACACTGCGTTCGATCTATTTTTGAATATTCTCTAAACGCCTCTCCGAGAAGTTTTCGAAACGCAGTCCGTCAAGTCGGGTTAACGGCCTCGTGTATGCAACGCCTGCATCACATCTCTTGTGTTTTTGTTGACGGATAACATTTTGTGCAGTTGGTTAACTTCGACCGTTCAATCCGAGGAACGTTATCTGTAAGTATGACCCCGGTTGATTTACGATACTCGCTGTTCATTTATCCGTTCACACTCGTGCGTGTGTACCTAAATTATTGGATTTAACATGTCAACTTTTATCAGTGCGTCTTGATTGTCCAATACATAATAGGTAGGTACCTAAATGGTTTGCTTTCGATCCGTGAAACTTGTTAAAAAACACAAACAAACTTTAAAGTCCTCTTGCTTGGATAGTGTTTGTGTTTGTGATTGCGTTGTTTCGTTCGTGTAAGTGCGTATGTGTGGGTGCTATGTACACTCGCGTGTGTACATAAATACAGCCAGATGATCTGTGTTCCTTTGCATACATACCTACATACTCAAACATTTGTAACGCGAACCTTTATGGCCATTGTGCTCTTCTCCGTAGTGAGCTAGCATAGACGACACAACATATTTGTCTATGGTTTATAAAGCGTATCTACAATACAAAACGTTAGTGAACACATCATAATGCAGATGATTGAAGTATGAATACCTATACATCGTTATATTAATACTAAAGTTTGAATGTATTGAATATTGAAACTACCAACTATGTAGGAAGTTCACAGTTTTTTTAGAATAATACACATAAAATTGTATTAAATATTTTAAGTTTTCTAATGATCTAAATCTAATGATGTTAGACGTAAGATTTTAAAAAAGTTTCATAATCGAAATTCGAATTTAGTTCTTAATTCGAAAGAAATACCTACTGTTCTTCATTGCCATTAGAGACGCGCATTAAGAGTCATAAAAATCGAATCGGTAATTTTAGGGCGTAGAAATAAAGTTTTACAAATCTTTCTAATATTATAGTCGAACTATAAATATACTTAGACAGTTCAAATTTTTAAAGAATTCAGTAGATCAAATTTATTTATTTTTATTATTACCATCATTAAGAACTGTTAAATCATACAAATACCATTATAATTATAGTACTTATTCACTACATAGTACTAACTCGGCCTTTGTATTTTACAAAATTCAAAATAACATATACATATATCAATAACATAGCGCATAGGATCGCTGAGCTTAAGACAACATTCATAATTATGTTCGTTTTATTGAATCATTTTAATCAGGTACCTCTTGCAAATTGGTTAAAATTTTAAAAATATAGTACCTTGATGAGACCAGCATTTTATTAGATTTTTTGATAACAAATTGACTTTTCACTTCACTATTGTAATGTGTCAAAACGGCCAATATAGCGTGCCGCGACTATAGTGTATTAGGTACATAATATGTCTCATGAATATGAAGTCTAGCAAGCTTATGACCATTTTTATAAATAATAATAGATTCGAAATTTCTAAATTAAGGTTCATATCATAAGTTCAGAAGAGTTCGTTTTCGAATTCCTAGGAGAATTTTATTAAAACACTTACCTAAATGTCACACAATTGGAAGAATTTAAAGGTTAAATTGGTAAATATATTATTAAAGTAAAATGTCTTTCAAGAACACTCCCTGTCCTTTTTCTGATTCTTTAAAGTAAAACACCATAGTACTCAAATCATTATCTTTATTACAGTTTTAATAAATTGGATAAACATTCACTGACCATTCAATCAATCTACTTAGTATCCCTTCTGGATAACTTTTAGTACGCTGGTTGACAATGATATTAGAAGATTGGTGTCGATTCAGGCATGATTCTCCAAACCGAAAATTAAATTTGACACCAGTGTAGTGTTGTCATTATTTATATAGAATGAAAAGGAGAGACTGATGTTAAATGTAGTTTTAAGTTTAGAGACGTGCCAGTATCGACAGCAATGTACTTCTACCGGAGCTTCATTATCAGCAGTTCAATCTTAAAAATACTTTTTCTTCCGACTGTCTGTTAGAGGACTTTGTGATTCGAAATTGGTAGGTGACAGTTGAATGGTTCTCGGAATATGAATTTATATTTGATTTCTATTGTGAAGAGGCTTAAAAGACCTCATTCATATACATGTAGATTGAAATAAAAGAGTGAGAGAGAGATTAATGCGAAACTTCTTTGCTGCTCCAGTTAAAATCATCTCACTGAATTTCGCTACCCAAAAAGTCACTAAAACTTGTATTATTGTAAAACATAATTACAACGGTCGTACAGTATTTATAATTACTAGTTTGAAATACCATGTTTAAGTCCGTTTAAATACTGTACGACCGTTGTAATTATGTTTTACAACAATACAAGTTTTAATGGCTTTTTATGTATCAGAATTGCTTTATGACCTTAGGTCCTATATAACTTAATAATTACAAGTTTGAAATCCCATGTGGTATGTTGGCAAGTCCTTTTAAGTTGTATAGGACCTAAGGTCATAAAGCGATTCTGCGTACCCGCAAACTAGTGTTTGCGTTTCTGTAACAAGTTTCAAATTCCACTTAGGTTCTTACATATATAGTGAAGGATATTAATTAGTTTTAGTTTATTCTATGTGGTCAACCACGTGAGTACTTTCCATATTCATCTAGTTAGCCCGTTAGAATATTTAAATTGAAGGAGCTTTCAGCCAACGCGACAATTTAATCAGTTTTGTTGTAAGGTAAAATTATTTACAGACCTCGTGCTCAAATGAAGACAAATTACCGATAATGTTGAATAATTCATATTTTCACGACATGATGGATATTTTAATGTACCCCTACAAGAGCACACGCAACATAGGAAAAGTTTTGGACTCCTAATTTGTATTTTATATGCTGTCGTGTTAGTATTGAATATTAAATTACGTAGGTACTATTATATATTTAAAATACATCCTTTGTCATTCAATATTTTGGTATTTTGTAGAATATTTATGGATACAACGGAGAGGAACCGAAATATCAAATAGCTTTATTTAAAATTAAAGGGTACATTTAAATAAACGATTAAATGTTTTTAATTGTAAAGTATCTCGTAAAATTTTAATTTTATTGGTTGTTTATCACCGTTCTTAGTATGATAGTTTTGGCCTTAATCATTAATAGCTGATGTTATGCAGGCCTTTAAAATTTCTCTCACATTTCTTTGCTACAAAAATAAAACTATTTTTGTCTTTGACGTAGACATTTTAAAAATACACATAATAATATCTATAACAAAGCATTTATTAATACGGTTTAAAAAAATGGCAATGGATAAGGATTAATTTTTAGTATGTTTTTTTTTCCTTTTTGTTCAATGTTTTTATCGATTGTAATAAGTAATGTTAAAAAGTTGAATTCGTTAGAACCCTCAATCATGAGTTTTTTCTTAATAGTGTTCTATGATTATTTAATACTTTATGTAGATATCGTAATGAGTCTATGTACATAAGTATAGTTTTATTTTTAATTGAGTTGTATATTTTAAACGGCTTGAACCGACAAAATCATTATATTTATAGGGTCGTATCTAAAAATTGTGGTTGTAATATTTTTGCAGTCTATAATGTCAAATGAATACTTTTTCAAGTATTAAACATTTGAAAGAAGAAATAGCAATTATAGTTATGTTTTTATTTGTTTTTAAGCATTCAACTGCTAGATGTTTAAATCTAAAGAAAAGTTTACTAGAAAAAAAATCCACGCGGACCAGGCAGCGGACGGGACTCGAACCCGCACCCTCCGCAATCCGGGCGAATGCACTGACCATTATGCTACCACGGCCCTATTCGCCGCGTCGAAATTTTCCTAGCCTTAAGCTGCGAAGGGTGCGGGTTCGAGTCCCGTCCGCTGCCTGGTCCGCGTGGATTTTTTTCTAGTAAACTTTTCTTTAGATTCAAAGAATATTTTTTTGCCTGACACGTTCATAGCACGGTCATGGTATGATACTGTGTAGTGGGTAGAGACCTTAATCATTTAGCGCACATAGTTTAGTTATATTATCGTTTTAATGGTACCACCAAACGCCTAAATCGTTTGTGGTTCAGAAAGTTTTAATAGCCTTGGAAAATTGACGCTACTTTTAGCTCTTTGTCTAAAATAGAAGAGGGTACAGCGATACCGAAGGGAAAGAGCTTGCGTCTAGGGATGCTAAGTCTTTTGAAATATCGATATTTATATCGATATTTATATCGAAGTCAGGAAAATATCGATATCCGATATATCGACCATTTTAACTCGTTATTATCGATATACCAATATTTTTTCTTTTTTTTTGCTTTGTATTAAGTTTTCAAAGCAAAAACCTATAATAAAGGGAGCAAAGGTTTCCGAAATATCGATATTTATAATGCAGGCAGGTAAATATCGATATCCGATCCGATATATCAGCCATTCCAACATTTCCAACACGATATTTTCTATATTTTTATAGGGTATCAAATCAAAAGCAATTTCGAATCAAAGATATTTATTTTGTTTAAAATGTTTGCACGCAGCCAAAATCAGAATAGATAATCATATAAAAAACAATTGCTATGTATTAGTAAAACCTACACATCAGGGGCGTGCCCATGGCTTCAGAATAGGGTAAGCCCAAAGCTTCCAAAATCACTATACCTATCTTACTTTCTTGACTTGGCGAGCTTAAAAAGTTTACGATTTGTAAAAGATTCTTAATTTTATTTTGTGTTATATTACAATGATATTAAATTTCAATTAATCAGTAGTTGACAATTATCTAGAAAGAGGGACAAGGATTTTATTGAAGTGCATGAGTTACTATTAGGTATACGATTATACCTATATACGTTGGTGTCGATTCTGGCATGATTATCTAAACTTAAAACTAAATTTAACACCAGTCTCTCCTTTTCATTCTATATAGAAAATGACAAGGATAAACTGTTGTCAAATTTAATTTTAGGTTTAGAGAATCATGCCAGAATCCACACCAGTTTAATATGTTTCTTGGGGTTCAAGATTTTTTTAATACTTACATCTAAAAGCTCTTGCGATTTCAAAGCAATAGTTATTTCGATATCATTCAATTTAGATAGTCATAGCAGGTAAATTAATTGATATTATTGTGTTCAAATTTAGTATGCGAAATATTGATATTTTGAAATTTCCGATATCGATATCAGTGAATTTTAAATATCGATATTTTGGTCTCGATATTATCGATATTCCGATATATCGTTGCCTACTTGCGTCAAAATGATAAAAAACAAAAAAAAGCTTATAAATAAAAGATATAGAGAAAACTTTGAATATTAGTTTGGTGTCAATTGCTTTTGGTCTTGGCAAAGCAGAACTTAGCATGCAATGTTACAGGAAAAATGATTCTCTGATATTAATAATGCTGTGGAAAAATATTAATTTGTAGTTATTATTGGCAACCTCAGGATCATTATTTAGCCCCAAACAATGCTATAAGTTAAGCACTGGAAACTAAATAACGTATCAATATATTATAATCAAATAAATAACGATTACTAAAAAACACCAATTAATGCCTTTACAACGCTTCGAATAAATCTAGCAAAAGCAGTGCTATTTATTCTGTAAGAAAAAACTCACATTTCACCGCGGAATTTGCCCGTGTGATTTGAAATTTATCTGAAATTCATGTTCTAATTTTACCGCGGATTCCGAGGTCAAAAGTTCTAACAGAATAGCATTGCAGAAGCTAATAGCGCTGCCGTCGTTTATAAATATCGCCACATTGAAAAGCTATTGTTTTCAACAAGTACGCAACATTTTAAGCATTGCCTCACCCTCACCCCCTTAGTTGGTGTAGAGCAGCAAATGTGCTGCTCAATTCATCTTTTCGTAACGTAATTTTATCCTAGCTTAACCTTCTTACCTACATAAATAATTTAACATTTGCCAAATGCCTTTGTCCTGAACCTTTGTCCGTTGGTGAATATGCGATTAAGGCCCGGCTTAGATAAACCGATTCGGAGCAATGTACACACTTCATGCAGTGACGAGAGAGCTTGTCTGTTATTCTCATAAGCTGTTCTATCGTAATCTAAACACTCTTCGCCATTGAAATGCGTAGCGCTATGATATGCCGGTTTTTTACTTGGCTATTCGTGTTTGCTATTTGTAAACTTGACATCAGTCTTTCCTTTTCATTTCTTGCCGGCATTATATTAATATATTATCAGCGTATAATCATATTACATCCAAAGTTTGATACAAAACCTGTTATTCGATGAGATAAAATTTATCATAACACATTTATTTATCAATACTACTGTATGCCTTTCACAGTAATTTTAATAATGGCTGGCGATTCACCGGTTGGAACACAATTTGTCATTGTAATTAAATACAATACAATTCAAAATTTAAAGGCATAGATATATTTTTTGGATCAAAACAGAAATTTAAAAATGATTTGAGGTTGACACTTTACCCCCCCGTCCCCTGTCCCCAAATAAATATATAACAAATACCCTTGTTGTTTTTAAATATATATACATATATATACATATTTATTGTTTATTTTATGCATGTTTTTATTCATTTGGTTGATTGCAGATACATGAATGTTTTTTAGACTCGTACCCAATTAGTGATTTTTCTCGGGTAATATCAAGTTTTCATTCCTTTCGCCCGCTTTGTTTCATTACCTAAGATTGAAGACTATTTCATCAATGTTTTTTTTTCTTTATATGTTTTCTTTTTGGTAAATAAGGTTTACTTATGTTATTCAGCTGTGTACATTTTTGCTGGCCTTTGGCTGTTTAATGTACCTTTACAAATAAAATAAAATAAAATTATTTGTAATTAAAGAATACAGTGAGGCAAACCTTTGATGGAATACGGTATGCTTTTTTGGCCGCTTCCTTTATGAAAACTTAATTTGGTTTCGCCGTCTAACCATACACCCGTGTTTCGTTACCCGTAGGGCCTGGCTGAAGCAATCACTCACGGCAAGTTTAAATATACATAGCTGGCATAACACTTTAGACCAGCGTCTTGAAGTTCCTTGTTCTACCTCAATAAAAGTTCCTTCCTATAACTAATCTGACCAACACGGGTCGTGTTACAATATCAGAAAACCGCACAGACTATTTAGATACTACGCGTCCTTTCATAACAATGAAATGACATTAGCTGTCATAATAATTGCCTGAAAGCTGAAGGCTTGGTCGGGGTTGCCCTTCCCACGCTTCGATATTCATTCCTAACGTTCCGTTTTCCAAAATACTTACATACTTGAAATTAAATACTGAGCAAATATTTTAGCAAACAACCAACAGAAATTTCTTTCACAACAAAGAAATGACATTAGCTGTCACAATTATTTCCTGAAAGCTGAAGGCTTGGTCGGGGTTGCCCTACCCGCCCTTCGATATTCATTCCAAAACGTTACGATTTCCAAAATTCTTACATACTTGAAAGTAAATATTGAGCAAATATTTTAGCCAACAACCAACAGAAATTTCTTTCACAACAAAGAAATGACATTAGCTGTCATAATTATTTCCTGAAAGCTGAAGGCTTGGTCCGGATAGCCCTACCCGGGTTTCGATATTCATTCTAAAACGTTCCGATTTCCAAAATTCTTACATACTTGAAATTAAATACTGAGCATATATTTCAGTGTGCTTTCAGAAAAGTGAAATACTCAAGGAAGAACGTATAATCGGTTATTTAACGGTTTCTACCGAGCAGTCTTTCTCGTGTCTCTCTCACTACCTACTGGACATTGGCGAAATTTCTGTGCAAAACGGAGAACGCCACAGAAAGAAAAAAAAAAAAAAAACCAACAGAAACTCCTTTCACAACAAATAAATGACATTAGCTGTCGTAATTCTTTCCTGAAAGCTGAAGGCTTGGTCGGGGCTGCCTTATCCGCGCTTCGATATTCATTCCAAAACGTTCCGTTTTCCAAAATTCTTACATACTTGAAATTAATAACTGAGCAAATATTTTAGCAAACAAAATTTAACCAACAGAAACAAATAACTGTGCGTTTCCCAAATAAAAAATTGTTCGACATACACAAAGAACTGTCAAACGACGCTTCAACTCATAAAAGCAGCATTCATTCATAAGCAGACACCTTGTCTGCTTACAACCTCAACAATAGTGTCATCTAGAAGTGCGTGACACAGAGCTGGCAACACCGTAGCTCAAAATCTGTATTTGATTGGACGTTGTTGCTATTGGTGCACATCACCAAGTGCCTCGCGCCATCTTTTTCGACACATTTCCTGCGAAAATTTTGAGAGACTGTTTGGATTTTCAACAATTACTAATTCAAGATGTTGTTTTACAAAGTTAAATATTTCGTATATATACATGCTAGGAACTGTAAGCAGATTTAACTCTCGAAATATAATAGCTTGCAGGAAGTTATGGGAGGCACATCCTTGCAGCATTTGTGATCTTTTTTTGCGCAAATGTGATACGGATGGTCGACGCGATTTAACACCTCTTTTGCGACGATAATTTTTTCCCCATAGAAAAATTCTCCCAAGTACACTAAGGCTATGTGCAGCACAGAGCGACATCCCTTTCAAACTGTACTCAAGTAAAGATCAACACTTAGTTGTCATTCTGTAATACGAGCCTAAATCACGTGCACGATACAAAAGGTTACACCTTTTGTATGTCACAAGCAAACTAAAATGCATATGCAAAACGACTGATAATTTCAACAGATGTTATGAGTCATGTGTAGAATGCGTAACAAAAAAACATTGAATGTCAAATAGCCCGTACAAATTTGGAATATTTGCATCGTTATGGTCCGAGATGAGAGGTCCAATATATTAATTGGCCTTTTGAAGACTCAATGAAAGACACAATATTTTTATATAATCCAATATTTAAATATCTAAAAAAAATAGCTAAAGTCATGTAAATATTTTGAAATTATAACTAAAAATGGTGGATGTTTTGATTTAGTAAGATTAATTAAGATACAAATAAACGACACGATACATAAATCTCATGCGTTTGATACCGATGTTTCTAGTATCCTCGTATTGAGATTGAATCAAAGAATGGTCGTCTAAAGTTAATTCTACAAATGAATAATAAACTAACAGTTCAGCAAAGGATTTCAGCCCACAAGCCAATTGGGACTGAATAGAGACCCTAAACTAGTCATAAAGTAGTCGTCACAGTTTTCAAGGCAATGTAATGATAATTGACAATAACGCCTGAGCCTGCTTTAATAGTCCGAACGATTATGTTTCATTACTTCAATTCGCACTAAATAATAACGAGTTGGAGTTTTCATAGCTATAAAAGTACGCTCTTTGACTAGCTTCTAAACTGTTTTGAATTTCTGTTTCAATTAATTCCCCTTTCGTTTATTCACTGTAAAAAAATCAATAAATAGAAATCGTGACAATGCATAAGTGACGTAGATATTTAAAAGGGTAAAATTTAAAGAGAAGCATTAAGTTTTATGAATTCCTTTGACACTCTAATCGTTAAATAATTGCAGTTACATGTTTTCCACAAAATTAACAGTTAATCGGATTTTATAGGTATCTGATAAATAAATAACAGTACGACGAACAATGCATACATGAAATGTGCACAGCGGGAGCAAACACTAATTCCTTAGAGTATTTTTTTTTGTTAATTTCCAGAAAACTATATCCTTAGACTTTGCTAAGTCATATTATATGGTTAGATTAGAAATATGATTGAAAATAATATCCTGCCAAACATTCCTGGTAAAATTTAAATTCTATCCGTGGCTAGTTTTTATACTTATATTTGTTTTTCGGCATTTTTATTATTTTTACGAAGATAATACATTAAAATAACACAAACTTAAAAACTATATAGCTTAAACTACTTACCTATTATTTGACCTCTATTGATACAGATTATATCCAGTTTCAAATAACGCCGTTGTGAAAGTTGCCGTTGGCAAAAGAGGATTGCTCTTCAATCCATCAATTACACCGCACAATGTGAGTGTCAATCAACTTGCTATATCGACAGGGGAAAACGTATCGTCCCGGCCCCTAATCCGGATGGCTTGGTAATATTTTCTGCGTGTCCAGAGCTCTGGGGCTTATGCCGCAAAAAAGATAGTGCAGAAGTCAATCTACATACAAAGTGCGCTCGAGGAACGCATGCATCGGGACCGCTCAGGGACACGATGTCTCGGGTCTTTTTTGAACATTTTTGTGCAAAAATGGACGAACAAACAATATTTGTTATAACTGTTCAGTATACGGTTATTTAAATTCAACATTAAACCGTTACTTTTTTATTTGGTAACTAATATTAAAATTAAAATGTTTCAGTTATTATTTCATAATATTTCTATTCTTTCTGTTTCATTCTCTACAATAAATCAAACAACTGGAGTGCCACCATCACGATATTTTTTTGTGCATAAGCCAAAAGTTGACAAATTGATTGATAATCCTAGGGCGACCACCGAGCGTAGGTATGAAAAGTGATGTACATACAAGAGTTCTGAGACTTCTGTACTATCTATTTTGTGCTTATACTATAGCACGTGCCGTCTGTGTGCGTCTGCCTATCCTTAGATGTAATTGTTGACACAGTCTAAGATAACGGTGTCGGATGCTGCGATAGTGGGGTACGGGTTTTTATTGAAAATTCCTATGCTGTCGCTGTCTACGTTTTCTGCTTGACATATTCAATTATATTGAACCTTCACTTTTGTTTTATTAGTCGTGCGCTTTTGACGGAGTGGTTGTGGCTATGACTTGTCGATTCTGTTGCCACCGATGCATCGCCACGTAGCTCGATGATTAGCAGAGCGACTGTAATAATTTATGCTGCAGTGCGTCACCGAATTTATTAGGTCTGTCCATCGACAGACAGAACGCCCGCGAGATCTGTTGTCCTCACCCTTGCACTACCAGCCGTTCCATGGAGTTCTCGTTACGAGTTGTAGAAGGGGAGCCTAAGCGGGGATTTTAGGATTTACTCGAGCGCGGCAGATTAACATAAGGGGAGCAATCTTGCACCTTATAAAGTCCTACCACCATGCCTGAGCTCTTTATGCAGGATCGAACTTCTAAAGGAACAAAAAAAATTCAACAAACAGCCATGAGTTTAGGTCGCGTCCAAATTATCAGTCTTTTAAATAAAAGCTACTGGAGGGTTCACGTCACCAGCAATGATGATACATAACGTCTTTGCCTTCTTTACTTAAAAAAAAAAAGTTTTTATACTACCAAAGATATTCTCTAATTTTGCACTATAAAAAAAAGCAATGTATATGCAGACAAGGATAATACTTCTCAAAAAAATAAACAAGTTTGGTGCAGGCTTCTCGGTTACCTATCATCCTATTTGCATGGACAGACACTCGAATACTTGAATTCGCATAAAACCTCTAATAAACATTAATGTGCTGTAACTAAGAGCAATATTTATTGCAATACAAATAATACACAAGGAAAATAATATTCTCGTTATCGGCCATATGTTATTTTGATATTGCATAATTTTGAACATTTATTGGAATGCCTAAAATGCACAGTGAACAATTGGCATGAGCAAGAGGTTGCAAAGTTTTGATATTTTTTAATATGGATGTTATGTTTATTTAATTAAATGGGAAATTTTACCGCTAGTCGTGTTGTTTATATAATATACATACTATATATATTTATTTAATTTTTGGCTAATGTGCCTTCCTTCTGGGGCCCATCTGCCAGCGTCCCGTACTGAGAGATATCAGCGTCGAATTGTCAGTGGATTTCCGGAAAGACGTGCACATATTATATTAGTTTTGGAAAAGGGAATATGAAGATAGGAGCCGCTTCCTTTTATTATTTTTATTTTACCACACCGTTTAATGAATTATTATTGTTATATTAAAAGGAGTTATGAGGAATTTAGAGTTGTAGTTACAGTATACCTTCACAGTTTAATATTGTTATCATGAATAAATTTCGCCAAGGTAAGAATTATTTGAGAAGCAAAAATTGCAAAAAGTGATCGAATGTTTATTGGAAGCGGTACCTTAATTTTTACCAACTCGCTGTAGAGCTTAAAAGATTTTCGATTTTTGCGCAAGAGAAAAATATGTGGTCTATTGTACCCTCATCGAGCCCACATTCGCACAATGAATTATCTCGAATAAGGAGCTTATATACATACTATATATCATGAACAATTTTAACAACTATTTGCCAATGTTGACACGAGGAGAAAAGTATAGCTATAAAAATAATATTATAATAATAAATAAATTCTAACTACTCGTACCAATTATTAAGGCCCAGACTTTGTGAGGATTGACTTGTGAATAGCTGATATGATAGAATAGTGCTGCTCCAGCAATATTTACTCATCTTACTAGCCTGCGAGTTTTGGTCCCAGTACTGTAGAACCAATGTGAACAAAACGTTTTTACAGAAGTCATAGTTCTATAAAAGAACTACTAAGTAATAACAAAATGCTTTGAAACAAAATCTCCTACTCCGTGGAGCCCTTGAAAGGTTTCTAAACTGTTGTAATTACAACAACATCGAAAGGTCCGTCCATTAACATTCGTAAGAGTATACTTCGTCAGACACGCGCTCCGATTCAAGCGGGAAATCTGCCTTGCCGTACCTCTCTTAAATGCTCTTTTTCGGCTTTTGACGTAGTACCATCACCAACCGACAGTTATATGTTTCATTAGCTGTGCCCCGCGGTGTTACCCTCGGTTTATTAGGGATATTTTTCCGCAGTAAAACATAGCCTACGTGTTAATCCAGGGTGTCAGCTAACTCCTTACTAAATTTTATTTAAATAGCTCTAGCCGTTTAGACGTGAAGAAGTAACAAACATACACACTCACAAACTTTCGTTTTTATAATATTAGTGTGATTATTGATATACATTAATTCACTTTCTTGCTCGAATGCCGCATTTCAAGTAGCTACGACTATGATGTACTTAAGGTTCGGATTTCTCCTACAATCAGCTGACACAAGTAGTGTAAAAAAGCTGGACAGATAACCCGCTGCTCTCGCTCCACTGTGTCGGTACTGCGTATCGGAGGAGGGGGCGGGGCGACACGCGAACTGATAATAATTATTAGTCTGGAGCAATTAAGAGGCGCCAGATATACGCCATGGATGAGATAGCGATAGAGTTAAGAAGGAAAAGAGGTCGCTAAAGTTTAATAGAAAACTTGGATGCTGTTATTTAAATGTGATTATTCAGTCACTTTAGAAACTCAACGGTCTTTATACATGAGTTCTTAGTCTTTGACATTTTGCTATTACAAAAATTAAATGTTTGATCAAAGGGACGACGGAGATAGCGCAGCAGTGACATAGTTTTATAACCATAAAACTGAAGTAGTGATATTTTCGTGAAGTATTCGCTCAGGCTTTTCGTAACTTATAACATTTTTACGGTCCTTCTTTATCGGGTCCGCTTGATACTGTAAAAATAGAAGATAGCATAAGTGAAGTATATACCTACCGATCTAAAGTGAAGGCGCTACCTGACTGAAACATTGAAAAAATTAACCTCAAGAATTCCAGCCGCTTCGAATAGATTCATTAGTCTGAGTGCTCTCGTGAGCGACTACTGTTTCACGAGTAAGCAAACAATTTTCTAGCTGTGGAAAATTTACTAGAATTTTTTAGTATTGTTTTGTCTGTGGCACATGGCCGGATCGCGTGTGCAAAGTTGCATTCACCACGCCGCCAGCGCCAGTCAGCCGTGCCACTCAGTCGGCTGAGTTTTTCCATGTTATTAAATAGAAAACCAAGCCCGCTCACATGTAAACATGGGAAAGTTTACAAACCGCACCGTGAATATGATAAGATAACGCTACTGGCGTTACGTTACGACACTGAACTATTCGCCGGGTGACGAAATATTGGTTCATTCTCATTGTTCAATTGTTTATAGGGCGAGTATTGTTTAGTGAATAGGCTATTGGACGGTATGAAAAATTAATTGGCATATCTATCTAACATGAATATTGGGAACGATTTCTCTATTCTGACAAAAAAGTATCAATAATATTACAAAAAAATATGAAATATTAAAGTATTTTTTAATCTAATTTTACGTGACCGAAAACATTGGCGGAGCCAAAAATGACGTCACTCATAATATATATAATACTGTTTTTTATTCTGCCTACTTATTTTTGTTCTACCAAAACAAAAAAATACTTAATCCGCCCTAAATGGTGGCAACCCTAGTCACCAACAACTTTTAGAATTAGGAAAATAAATCAAGTCTCATTCAAAAACCCAATTAACAAGTTAAAAACCCTTGCTAATAATAACATATTGAATAAAAACAAAACAGTTCAAATGAAATCAAGTTTGTTTTCGCGCGAATTGGAAAACCCGAGCCACGAGCCATATCACAGTGAAATAACGCTATCTTTTAGTAGTCTTTTTGCCAATGAGTGATGTTTCTGGGCTCCATGGTGTAGAGGATAGGGTCAAGATAGGCAACAGTGCGATTGCGTAGCGGCTGCTTACCATCAACATAGTAAATAAATACAAAATATATAATACAGAAGGTAATCTACATACACAGCTTGGTACCAATGCGGGCCCGAGTTCCATTCGCTTGAGACACGCGTCTGTGAATTTCTTGTGTAAAAATGGAGCAACAAAAAATTGTTATTATAACTGTTCAGTGGGATAGTTGTTTAAATTCAACATTAAACGTTTAAACGTTGAATTGTCGTTTTTTATTTTAATTGTAATATAAAAATATCATTATAATTGTAATGTTTTATTTATTATTAGTTTTAATTTCCATTCTTCCTATTTCATTCTCAACAATAAATCAAAACAACTCATTACAAGTGCTACTACCACGATAGGTTTTTGTGCACAAGTCAAAGTTGACAATCCTAGCGTGACCGCCGAGCGTAGATGCGATGTGAAGTATATGCATGCATGAGTTTTCCTTCTGTGCTATCTATTTTGTGATGTAAATCTAAGTATAACAGTAAGGAAGCTACATACAAACGTTCTAAAAGGTGTGGCTTTTAGACACCCACAGACGCACGTCTCAGCAAAGCACCTAAAGAGGGTATTAAACTATCCTGAATAACGGATGTGATATTCAGTGCCCGATTTAGGACAAGAAATTCAGTCGCCGAAGCTTTTGATTACATGTTCACTGATTCAGGGCTCTGAATCAGACGCTAACCAAGGACGAGTGAAAAATGACGGACGTGTCGAGTGAAAGGAAGTGTGAAGAAATGGATCCAATATTATTGAAAAACCAAAAAAAAAAAAATATCGTAGCCCTAACGGTTGACAAATGATAAAGAGAAAAATAACGAGATTGGTGAAACATTATTTTATTATTGCATTAAAAGCTAACAAACGTGAACATTATGAGGGTTTTAGAACCATAGGCCCAAGCACGAGAGTTGACAGCTCCGTAAAGATAGTATCGTCATATTTTGTATGGAAAAAGTTAGTTTGTTCTTTTAGTCCCATTAGAGGCGCTTAGTTTGCATAGAAAAATTGACGATGCGATACGTTACGGAGCTGGCAAAAATTCGTTCTTGGACCTCGGATGACTTCAGAAACCTCCTTTTCTGTAGTCATTTTGTTTTGCGTGTGTACACAATCAATGAAAAATATGCGCTTGCGACGGTAGGCGAGTGCGAGCGGCGAATGAGCGTCCTACCTACTCACCCTTCCGATTTAGTAATATTCGATATGGATTTAGAACATCAGAAACCAATTTTGTCCTAAATTGAATGTCACAGTCACAGCACAAAATACAGCGAATCGAGTTGAAACTCGATCGACAATCAAACACGTCATTGTGCCGCGATAATACTGACTTGTTGGTACCACACGATGACGGCGCGGGGGCTTGTCGCGATAACACGAGGTCAAACGGCCAATGAAACCGCTGCCGCGCTGGCCGTATGTATGTATCGGAATACAATAATGCCCACTGTGACTGGACGCTTTCATGATTTACTTAATTCAATTTCGAAGACGTAATTATTTTGATCTTCTAAAACTCTGTATATGAATAAAGGGTTTGTTTTAGTTTAAAGGCCAATTGACGTACGAAGTCCAGTCATCATGAAATCATTATCATTCTTTAAAATGATAAAGATAAAGCAAACCCACTCTCAGTTTTCTCCAATTAAAATTGGTGCTGATTATAAAACTGCAACAATACATTGTAAATCTTCTATAATATAAAAATGAATCGCTGAATGTGTTGCTAAGCGCAAATCTCGAGAACAGCTGAACCGATATTGATAATTCTTTTTTTAGAATATTCCTTGAAGTACGAGGATGGTTCTGCCGCAGAGATTTTTTTTTAAAAATGCCTGAAAAATCTAAAAACAACATTTCTATACTCCCATACAAACGATTCGTAATAATACTTGAAAGCCAATTTGAACTATAATACCATACCATAAATTTCGAATGTTAGTGGAGAGGTTCCGGGAAGGCTAAACAATTGAGTGACGTGAAGTCAATAGAATATTTGGAAAAGGCAAATATACCATTTTCAGGTTTTTTTTATAATTATATGAAGAGTCATTTTAGTCTACACTACAGCTCTATACCGAAGCGAAGCCAGTGCAGGCTACTAGTGTTATAATAAAAACAAATTGTTCCGAATCATCTTATAAGATACATTGATACAGCTTCCGCTGTCAAGCTTAGCTGTGTACACTAGTGCTCTCGAAATTTTTACCAATCTTCGTCAAAATAGTGTGTATTGTTCTGCAAAATTGTAGTAAAAGTGTAGCCCAAGTTACAATCTTTCAGTAGTGGTGTTATCTCTTAAAGTTAGTAAAGAAAAAGAACAAATATTAAGCAAACAGTTTGTGATATTTGTTCTTATTAAATAATTAATAATCAATCTACCCGCGGCAAGCCGCAGCGGCGAATCTTTGCGTCGTTCGTGCTACATTCAAGCGTTCTAGTCAACTTGCCTGTTCGTAAGTGCTACGTTCAAACGATCAAGTCAACTTGCCCGTCACGCTTTACTAGTTTTGACGACTATTTTTCTCGGATAAATTAAGATAGATTGAGATGGCTTCAGGAAAATTACTGTATTGTGCGGGATGTCACAGCATAGTAGATGGAGCAAAATTTATGACTTGCATAAAATGTAAGCAGATATTTGACATACTATGTGCAAATTACTCTGAAAATATATATGCATCTCTTTCATTAGAATTTAAAAAGTCCTAGGTTTGTGTGGAATGTCGCAGCAAAATTCCGAGAGGTGATAATTCGCATACTCCTGTTCGTCAACAGCACCAAATACAAGACATGAGTATAGCTAGTGACAATCCTGATATTTCAATGAGTAGTCCAGATTATATCACTTTGCGGTCGGGGACGCGTTGCGCTCAATCAGCGAGTAAGGTTGAAAAGAATACTTTGCCAGAAATGGCACAGCAGGCGGTGGTTCGTCAAGTTATAGATGAAATTAGCAAATTGTTTACTGTTCAATTCCTATCTTTCAAAGCCGAATTATTTGATAAAATAAATGGTCTTACAGGAAGAATTGATGGTCTAGAGAGTAAAATAATGGACATTCAAAGAACAAATAAGGTTGATGCTAACACCGGAAAGAGCGAATTAAAACCTATCGAAAGAAAAAAAGATAATGGAAAAACAATAAATATTTCAACGAACGCCCCGATATCCCAGCAGATAAATGTAACTTCTGCAACTTGCGAATTGAATGAACTTCCGACAAATGCAAGCGTGACACCAATGGCAAACAACATGAGCGAAAAGGAAGCTAGTAAGGATGAATGGACTGTAGTGAAGCGTAAACATTCTTCGATGCCAGCAAGTTCGTCTTTGCTTGGAGTGCTTCGTGGTACCGCCGCTCCTGGAACTACTTCGCTGACTGCTGCTGAGAGAAAAAAATACATTCACCGGTATTACGTAAAAGAAGGTACGACCGTCGAACAAGTGAGTACTCATCTTAAATCGATATGTGGTGCCGATGTCGTCTGTACGGTCGAGGCACTTAAGCCACGGGGAAATTATGCATCATTTAAGCTTGCAGTACCGACTAAGCTAGCTGATCTTGTAATGAACCCACAATATTGGGCTGAAGACATATGTGTAAAACCATGGCGGAATAACTTTCGTTCTAGACAAGAAACCAGGCAAAACTTGCAGTAAATTTAAGACACTTCAATGTTATTATCAAAACGTACGTGGCCTACGCTCAAAAACAGTTATATTTAGCAAGAACGTTGTACAAGCTGCATATGATAGTATTGGCTTGACAGAGACATTTTTGACAACTTCTGTGTCTGACGGTGAGCTTTTTCCCACGGGTTATGTGGTAGTTCGCAAAGATAGAAAGGAGATGTTGGATGGGGAGGAGTGTTGCTAGCCGTCCGTGATTGCTATTCTATTCGGACTATCTCAAATGTGGATGGGTTAACACAAGATAAAGAACTATTATTTGCTGTGATTAGGTTAAATAATATTAAGTTGTTATGTTGTGTTGTATACATTCCGCCTAGTTGAAGTGATGAAAATTATCTGAGTACACTAGCTTGTATTGAAAATGTAATATGTTCACATTCTGATCTTGATGTTCTAGTTATGGGTGATTTTAATCTGAATTCATGTTCAAATTATGTTAAACTACAATTTGATTCTTTTCGTGAATTTTGTAAGTTAGAACAATTTAATGATGTTCCAAATGTGTACGGTACTAAATTAGATCTAATACTGAGTGATCTTGCTTCTGATCAGGTGAGAGTATCTGTAAGCCACGAGCCATTGGTACCGATTGATAAATATCATCCTGCACTGGTATTTTTTACAAAACTGCGTCGTTGTACTGGACCGTTAATATCAACTTATAATTGCTCTGCAAAGCAACGGCGAAGTGATTGTCCTAATTGGAATTGGCGCAAAGCGGATTTCCCAGCATTATATGCAGCTTTGGCTAAAATAAACTGGAGTGACTTATCACTGAAAGATAATATTGATAAAATGGTCGAGTGTTTCTATGTGAAATTGTACGAGTGTTGTCATCGCTTTGTTCCATTAAAAAAACATGACCAATGTCAAAGTCGTTATGTATACCCTACTTGGTATAATTCTGAAATAATACGGAATCTTAAGTTTAAATACTATCACTTAAAGAAATACAAGTCAGAGGGAAAGGAATTCAATCGGGAACTTTATAAATTTTATAGATGGCATACTAAAAAGTTAATTGATAACGCGTATCAGCAGCATATAACTGGAGTACAAAAAAATATATATGAATAACCAGCCCAATTCTGGGGATACGTTAAGGACAAGAAAAAAGATAGGCGATCCATGAACGATCTCACTTACCAAGGAGTAGAGGTAACGGGACAGGCTGCTGCCGAGGCTTTTTCTCAATAATTTAGTTCTGTTTTCCGAAGTGATTCACCACGGCTCAATCCGATAGAAGCTGCATGTGCTGCGCATTCTCAGATGGATGCAAGAAACATTGCTATCAACTGCATAATCAAAACCGATATAAAGACTGCAATAAAGAAACTTAAGGCGCAGTCAGCTGGTGGGCCTGATGGTGTGCCAGTGTTTTTGGTGAAGGATTGTGAATCGGTTTTCTGCACTCCGCTACTATACATCTTCAATAAGTGTCTGGATGTTTCAAAATACCCTACTTGTTGGAAGCTATCACGTGTAACGCCAGTGCCAAAAGGTAAAGAGTCCAATGGTGATGTTTCACAATACAGACCGATTGCCGTCCTTTCAGTATTTTCAAAAATATTTGAAACTATTCTGAATAGTCATATTACCAGACAAGTTGAAAGTCAATTGAGTTGTAGTCAGCATGGTTTTCGCAGGGCTCGTTCAACCACGACTAATCTTGTTGAGTTGGTGGATTACATCTCTGCAGAAATGGATGCGGGACGGCAGGTAGATGCTGCTTACTTCGATTTTAAAAAAGCTTTCGACTTAGTAGACAATGATATATTATTAAGAAAATTAGCATTGATAGGTTTCACGCCAGGGCTGCTAAGGTTCTTCGCCGATTACCTAAACAACAGACGCCAGTTTGTAAGAGTGCGTGGTTTTGATTCTGCGGAATACTTTGCAAGGTCCGGAGTCAGTCAAGGAAGCACATTAGGTCCAACATTATTTCAAATAATGATAAATGATTTGCCGTTGTCTATTGGGACTGCTCGATGTCTTCTTTTTGCGGATGACTTGAAGTTGTTTCTGGGCATAAAGGATGTCATGGATGCACAAGCTTTACAAACTGATATAGATGCGGTGTCAAAGTGGAGTTTAGTAAATCACCTGCCCTTTAATAGCGACAAATGTAAAATCATTACGTACTCTCGCAAACGTTCCCCATTAAAAATAGATTATAAGATAGGCGACACCTCTGGCAACAGAGTTAGTGAAATTAAGGACTTGGGATTAATTTTAGACGATAAATTAGACTTTCACTAACACGTAATAGAAACCTGCAAACAAGCAAGTAAGATGTTGGGTTTTATAATCCGGACTGCCTCCGAATTTAATAATACGGCCGTGGCTGAGGTCTTATATGGCGCATATGTCCGTAGTAAACTGGAATACGCTGCTATCATATGGGACCCTCGTGAGACTAAATATGCACTTATGGTGGAGCGCGTACAGCGTAAGTTTGCACGTTGGCTTTACAAACGCCGTTATGGGTATTACCCATATCTATATCCCTCAATTTTCGTCACTGGTATGGTGGATCTTGTGACACTAGCTATTAGGCGTAAAATGCTTATGTTTGTGTACTTCGTCTCCGTATTGCATCATAGGGTAGATAGTAGCTTAGTGTCCAGGGTGAACCTATTAATACCTTCACGTATCCCTTGGGATGGTCAGGCGATCGTCGCCCTGCGCCGCCGACCGCGCCTCTTCCACGTGCCCGACACACGGACCTTACACGCTGCGCATGCACCCACCCCGCGCGTACTTCGCTTGATAGACAGCGTGCTCGCTCAGTGCGACCAAATAGATGTATATGCCGACCATTTCGAACATATTATTAAAGAAGGTTGTAAATGCCTAGTTAGTAAATATTGACATTGGACTAAATTCAATTAATTTTATTGTATTTATTTTTGATTTTATTCGTAATGTATAATTTATATTTTATTTATAATTTTAATTAATGTGACCTGCTGATGTGTTATTTTCAATTAATGTTATTGTATTTATTGTAATGTATAATTTGTATTTTATTTATAAATTGAATTAATGTGACCTGCTGATGCGTTGGAACTAGTTCTGTAAATCAGCATGTTTATTGAATAAATAAATAAATAAATAAATTGAACACTTGAAACGTATTGAACAGTGTTAAGCCGAACAAAAGCGTGGGTTGTTGTAGAATTCTTCATTTTATTTTGTGTTAATCCTTTTTGTTGTTGTTTATACCGGTATAGAAATACTGCTTTTTATATCTTCCATGAGAAATACATATTATGTAAAAAAAAACTAGGTATGTTCTAATATAAATTTACGATTCATAAGATACAGCAAATAAAAAGCTTTGTAAGTCTTTCGTATTAACTCATCAAGACTCCCTACAATTTTGAGTTACTACCTTTTTTTGGAGCACGAAGGAATCGCTTCTTATTCTTCTTGAGTAAATGGAAAGAAGTCTTGACTTGGAAAAAGTCTCATTAGAGAAGCAATAAAGATAACCCATTTACGCTTAGTCGACAAAGCGTAAAAAAGGAACGACTAATGAAATTCCTACTTTTTTTATCCAATGAAACCTCACTTTTATCGTGAGTAATAAGTAATAGATAACGGCTACACTCACAGACGTTAAGCTATTCCGATTTCGGCTGCAGGCTCACTTGCAGCGAGCATATGCAGCCTGCAGCTACTGTTGGTATTGATTCCGTAGTAGGCTTCAACTGCTGCGGCGGCAGCCAGTCGCTTTCTATGAAGAAGGATATGAAGAATGTCGGACGCACTGAGTAAGTAATTTTATAAGAGTCGGCATTTCCATGTCCCGAATTATGTGTGCCTTTTGTACCAACCATAAGTAAAAGAAGACCCAAATGTCAAAATAATGATGTACCTTACCAAATATCGAAAAAAATAGTGGTGTACCTTACTAGATATCGATGAAATAATACTTCGTGGTTATCTTTAGAGCCGTTAGAGAAATTTGGTTTTCTTTAGAGCCGACAACGCATGAGTTGGTGTTGTAAGTGTCCATGGGCGACAGTGACTACTTACCATTTGCAGGTGGACTGCTAACTCGCTTGCCTGCATAAACATAAAAAAAAATTAAAAAATCATTTCATTCAATATTTTTTTTATGAAATTAAATTAAACTGTATTCAAGTTGACTTATTGAAACCTCTTTTGAATTTAGAATAGAAGAGTAGAATTTAGATTAAGTCTCTGAAATCGGGGAAAAACTCATTGCATTTCGGTATTCCAATAAGACAGAGCGCATATCGGTGATAACGCCGAAAAATCGAAAGGTTCGAGACCTCTGTATCGGAACAGGATATCCCAAGAGGATCTTTAAGTTACCTATACCTGCGATGAACAGAGAACGAATCTCCCCGAACCACATTCCCATGTGCGTCTAGCGATCGCGCAACGGGAATTCAGACAATCGTGTCAGATAAAGGTTAAGTTATAAACATTTTCCAGACGAACAGTACAGGAATAGTCATATGGATATGCTTTTAAGAACAAATTTGCCGAATTTGAATTATTAAATAAAATAAATGCGGTGGGTGACAGACGAAAGGATAATAATAGACACTTCAGTGTATTAAAACTTAATACACAAATTCACACCATATCACTTGTCGTATTTTTCGTTTTATATGTTTATACCTCTTCCATAAGAAACAGAAAGAAAAAAGAAAGAAATAAATTTTATTGACCATAAAGAATTGTTAAATATATATAAAAATCATAAAAAAAATATGTTTCCATCACAATACATAGCAAATAAGTTAGGCAAAGTTTCTATAAAATATATACGTATTGACAATCCTTAATCCTTTGTCATTGTATTGGTCTTGCTATAAAGGTGACATATCAAATGGAAATGATTTGTATGAGTGCACGGAAATCCTGTATATTAAGTTGGAGTGCTGGATTCAACCTATTCACCTCGGGCACTAAATTTTCATAGAGGATTACAGAAGACATGGGCCACTATCAACGTTTGGTCAGGGTAAATCCTGTCCATTCGTGACCCGACCGATGCGACGACCATTTTCCAATTTGTTTTTTGCGCGATTCCCTAACGCAATTTATTGTCAAGTTTAAAATGCGCCATAAAACTTGAATTCGATTGGCTTAGCGTGTCGATTGTGCTGGTCAGCCATTGTCGCGTCGGGCATTGAGGATTAAAAAACGGTCCTTATTTTATTTAACCACTTTAAGTCGGCATTTGTAACATTGACACATTTTGTGACGTGAAATTTACATTAACTTAAGGTCGTGTAATGACTTATAACTGAAGGGTTAACATAGCTATGGATAATTAATGAGTCTTTAAAATATCGTGTTTAGTCTAGGTTAGGTTATTTTGATACTATGCATTTAAGATTCACATTTACCTGGTGTTTTTCCTTTCTTACTTAAAACTTTGACATTGACAGAGCACCATCGGTACATCAACTTGAGATGGATAAATATATGTTAGTGCGTAGACAGAAAAGTATATAAAATCCAATAAAAGAACATACGATTCAACATTATACCAGATGAATTGCTCCATCCGCATTAGCAAACATAGTCCGCAGACCAGTTACATTACCATAAAAGATTTCTCGAAATTATCGAGCAATCAAACCGTCCGAAAATCACACTATAAACCCTTTACTAAAGATCGGGCTATTGTTTCTAAATCATAAAAGGGGCCATAACGTGTCTTTAGCCGATAACCGAGCGATTTGCAGTCGTACCAGCGACTCGGAACGACCACACGTGAACGTGGTCCCACATCTCATTAATTCAAGCAACATGCTCTCTAAAGCTGCTTTTCTACCAGAGGTATGCTATGTTACGTTGCTATCCGTTTGTTATGGATGCGTTTCATATCTACCATATTCATTGATCCACATAGCATAACACTGGTGGAAAGGGGTTCCTTTTTTGTTTCCTCCCATGCGGGGGAGCGGGTGTGAAATCCTCATGGATGACCTTACAGCCGGCTGCAAGATTATGTCCAGACTCCTACTGACTAAAACACACTCTACGGAGTGTGTTTTAGTACGGCTGCCACTGGCCGAGAAGGCCTTTATAGCTGCATCGGTACTAAGCTATGTTTTTATATGTATGGATGCGGACCCTAGATGCATCATAGTTTGAGTCTCCCTCGTACAGCTATCTCGCGGGTGGCGCAATATCATATAGCACATCTTATTCGCTCCGCTACATAGCTTAGCATCAGTGGAAACGGTCACGTAGATTTGTAGCTTAGCTTTCACATCCTTTCATCATAGCTGTATAGCACATCTTTGGTGGAAAGGCATCCTAATGCGTTTATGTTACTAAGGATTGTTATTGTTACACGATATGCCGATTTTACGTCGGCGGGAGGGCGACGGGTGGGCCGACGTTTCTAGAGAATTGAGTGATCCGATTTCAGAAATATCGATTGTGATCGTCAATAAAACATTCATGTTTTTTTTTGTCGGATCAACGATTTTAATTTAACGTTATCTCTTCTCGATAACGTTTTAAGTTCATTAATAATCGGTGTTGTGCTCGCCAACCAATGCTTTGTTATTATTATAGCATCTAGAAAAACACAAAAAATATTTTTAATGGAATTTCATTTACATTGTCTATGAATTAGTTATTTTTAATAACGAAGATACATCCTGCGAGCTTTTTACGTCGGACAATTTAATGTTGTAATATTTATCAGATTGAAACAAATTCATGAAGCGTTTTTACTTATCTAGAATTAAAAAAATAACCAGAGAAATGTCGACTGTATTATATTAATTTATCTCTATCAATAGCCTCATAAATTTGTCACTGATAAATTTCCAGTGTTTCATTCGCGCACGATTACGCATTCTATACCATATGAAAACTAAACAAAATGTAAACCAAAATTCATAAAATATTCATCTCAAAAACTTATCAAAGCGCCCTAAAGAAGTTATCACTTCAAAAAAAAGCTTTGCAAACTACTGTAGACATCCGAATAGGGCAACGGGTCTTGTGATCTACAATAACTGTGACTGAGTTTATACATTTAACTAAGTCACGATACAGCTTCTTCAATGCTATTTGGTATAACATAGGGTAATGGCACCAGTGGTCAGCCTCATAACGACTTTTTGAAGTTTGGAAAGCTGGCATTTTTACAGGATTCGTCGGATAATGAAACGTAGTACATGATTGGATTAATTGTTTATTATAGTTTTTAAACAACATAATATTGAAAACAATCTTTCTCTTTATAAAATATATATTTAATTTCAAACAAAAAATGGCACCTTTTGCCAGTGGTCAGCTTCTAAAATCCAATAATCAGCCTCGGTGAACCCAGTATTCAGTCCTTATAACTATTAATAAGCATGAGATCATAATGAGCATTATTTATATCAAAATCATCGATATAATTTAGTTCTCTCTTATTATTTACAGCTAAATATTCAAAACAAAAAAAAAAAACACCTGACCGAAATATTATTACAAGCAAACAGTCACAGTACTTATTTGTGTTCTTATTTTTTGGAACTCAATCATAAAAACAGCAATATTTATTTATACGAAAATCAACGATATCCATATGTATGCATTTTTATATATTATGTCAATATTCCGCTCAGGTTTAATACACATAACACGAAAGAGAAATAGGTCACTAACAAATCTACTAATAGTACCTACTTTGTAAAAACTATTCTTACAATCAAATAATTGCAGTCCTAATTTTCCTATTTTTATATATCTCAACTCTCTTATATATCAACAAACATATATATCTTACACTCATATTTATCTATTCACCCGAACTGCTACGTATGGCTTCCATGGTGGAAGAGAGTTTCTCTGGAAGATATTTTGGGCTGAAAAATATACAAAATTATTTACATAGGTACCTTCTCAATTACTGAAATACAAACTACCTAAATACGTTTTAGAACTATTTCTTGGTAAAACTAAAATGTAGTCTACCGAAGTCCTTAAAAATGCTACCTAAATGGGTATAATCGAAGACACCGTTAACTGTACATTTACAAACGAACATAAACCTTGTCGCAACGTATTAAAGTCTATGGGTGGTTACCCAGTGTCTTTGTTTGCTAGATCGGGGCTGAATACTGGATTTGAAAAATAATTCAAGAACCCAGTGATCAGCCCCGGGGGGCCGACCATTGGATATTTTATAAAAAAGTACCCAATGGTCAGCCCCCACAATATTTACGTAAATCAGCGATATTTGTTAATCAAATTTAATATAATTTAATACATGAAGTAATACATAAAGCCAAATTGCATAAAAGACTATCACATTTCATAATTTAACATGTTTTTTCTTACCTTTAAAGAGAACACCATGCGAAGTAAAAAATATGGCGGACATGACAATACTGCGCTTTTCACCCGCCCCGTCACCTTTATGAACGAGTATATTTCTCGCCCCTGACACCCTGCCGAATCTATCGTGTGACATATTAACCAATGAGGAATCAAAGTTTCTATTTAAGTACACGTGCTTCGTTTATTCTAATTGTTGTGATATTTATGACTAATAAACGACGCAAAGGGCTGACCACTGGTTCCTGGCTGACCACTGATGCCGTTACCCTACGTAGTAGTAGGGATTTAAGGTGTGTAATAATGTGTTGTAGTAGTAACTTGTTTTTGTGTCAGACTACATTTGGTAGCATTTGCGACAAGCAGTCGGTGTAACTGGCATATGTAAATCAAGCTATAATCCTCTCTAATCAAAAGTGGGAAATGGAATAAAGTTTTTGGTATTTTATTTTTTTTATTATTACAGAACATTTTGCACTAAACCATTAATAATATGAAATAGTTGATTTTAAAAGTTAATTAACCGTTTTTGAACTCTTTAAAAGTGATTACAATGTTTATAATCCTGGTCATACGTGTTTATATATATATATATATATATATTATGTATTTGTATTTACTGATATATTCAGCATCAAATAAAACAATAGCTTCACAATACTTTTTAATGCTGCATTCACAATGTGCTAGCACAGGTGTGCGTTAATCACTTTTGATAAGTTGACGAAACGCTTAAATAACTTTTAGAAACAAATATTATTTTATATTAATGGGGATAAACTTCCATACTTGAATGAATACTAATTTCACAAATACGTTATGCTCTATTAGTATTAGAGTATTCACCCTAAGTAAATTGAAATCAAAAGTAATTAGACGTAGGTGATATAAATAGGGTGCAATAAATAGTAAATTGTTCAATGAGAGGAGAAAGTGACCGATTACCTACGAGGTTGTAGTTTGAGGCACGAGGCGCAGCTATGGGAGTTAATAGACCCAAGTTGGGAATAGCACTTTCTTTCGAGGGATACATAGTGCTTTATACTATACATGCGAGGAAATAAAAGACAAATTCTGTAATTGAAAGTTAAGTTGTTACAGTTACTAAACTTTTGCATGGGAGCTTTATATTGGTTTCTCGATTTCACGGGTAGAGGTTCTCAATGACTGCATAGGTAGTTTCTTTTAATTCTGGCGGTGTCAATAAATCTTCATTTTTAGTAATATACGCTGTCTCCAGTAGATAGGAAAACAAATTAAAAACTTAGTTAAATTAAAATAATCAGCGCGCTTTTTTTGTTCTTTTTTCAAAACTAATTCAAACAGTTTAATTTTAAAAGATAGATCGCTAAGTCTGCAAAATCATACTGACCACTTTTCGGAACATAAATAAAAAAAAAAGAAATTAATAAAAAGTTCAGCACTTTAACAATGAATTACCATAGAATTTTCTGCCCGCTCAGAGTGTTCAAAATGGATTTCCATACACTTTCCAAGCCCATTTAATAGTACAACAATAATGAGGTCCTTTCTTCTTCATTTTTAAAACAAGAATAAAGCACTTTCCGAGCAGGTGTAGTATAAAATTGTATTTTCATTTCATTCATCAAAATTCAAAGCAAGCTTTAAACGAATTTTGCATACTTAATTTATTTCATTGGCAAAACAATGGATTTTACGACTTAAGTTAATACATTAATTGAGTCTGTAGTTGAATGCACCCGTTCGACAGGTGGTTCAAAAGTCACATTTAGTGTGTGTGTGTAGGTATTGATTCTGCCTTTGGAATGTTATGTAATTTCTGCATATTGACTATTGGACTGCGGTTTCAAGGTGACATTAAAAACGGCCGCTAGTTAAAAAAATTGTACATAATATCTTAATCAGAATTTTGTTTCTTAAAACAGAATATTTCATAAAACATATACGTATCACGTCATAATAGTGTAACTTCCACAAATAAAAAATTGATTATCCAAACATTTTCATAATGTGACTTAATAAAAACATTGACTTGCATCAAAAAAATATAGTTGAATTGAGTAGGGTACTTTTTATGTTAGCGAATGATTGTCTAGCTCTGTAAAGACTCAATATATCTATTTATTGCTTCATCATTTATTCGTTAGTCAAACACAATGGTCAAACGTGTACGTACTTATATGGTGACCCCACTTCTCGCTCAAAAACAGCATAAACTATGTCCAATCTAAACTACAACATCCATGCAACGGGTATAATGCGGTTTAACGAAGAATAGGACCGACTGGGCGCCATATTGTGACGCCATAGCTGTCAATTTAAAGCAAATAGGTAGAGTGACCAAAAAAAGTTTTTATTTAATAAAACTTACTAAGATTAAGTGACAAAAAAGTGATTTTTTAATAAAATTTATTCACTATGGTTGAGAAAAAAACAACAGATTTTTAATAATATTTATTTATTAAGACTGTGTGAGAAAAACATTAATCAGAATCTAACTCTTTAATTCCGCTCATCTCAGCATTACCGCCAGAGTAGTTACGAATAATCATGCACATGAAATAACTAAGTCACTATTAAATCAAGTTTATGAACGCAACTTAAAGTAACATTTGGTTGACGATTTAGGTTATTAACCATTCATAGCCAAAAGTAAATAAATGAAAAAAAATAAAACCAATGTTAATTATAAATATTTGTTATTTTCTTTTACAAATGTTTGGTTTTTATTTTAGAACTAGCTGAGTGCTAAAAAAGGGTTCCAAGATTTTTTTGCAAACCGTACTTTTCAGGCGTAATTTGACAGATGGAGGTCATTGGCTTTCCTATTCTTATTTGAATCGCACTCTACAACGCTCTCGCAAAACTGTTATTTAAAAACCAATTCCACCTTTAAATGGTTTCAGAAGTTAAATCTCCTTGCAAAATAACGCATCAATTTCAAACTAAGTTGTGTCCTTCCATTTTGATTTACGATCTTCAGCAACGTAAGTTTCTCCGTGGCAGTCCCCTTTGCTAAAACCCTTCAGAACTTGTGCTTTAATTTAATGCGAATATTACGCAACTTCGCAGTACCTAACTATTATTGTAAACTGGCTAAATCAGTTTTATTATAAGGGTTTAATATCGGAAGTAAAATAACTAAGGCCATATGTTTGAGTATTGCATGATTCTTTTAAAGGTAGATGTTTCATGTTTCGCGAACTTCTTCGTGTTGTGTCATACTAAAGGCCATTAAAAACTGTAAAACTGTCACGTTCTGTAAGACTTTCATAAAAACAGCTTCAATGGCATGCTGGCTGCTTCATGCCCAAGGTCCAATTACATTCGGTCTGCATATGCTGGTCAAATACAACGTGCAGTATAGGATCTATATGTATATACATAACACTTTTTCTCCTAGACCGCATAAAGCTCAGTCCTTTCAAAAACGCGCAAAGAATAATACATGAAAATATTGATTACAGAGAAAAGAAAAAAGTATGCTTATCTAATAAAACAACAACTTCTATAAATCTATGGTCATCCTACAAAGTTTTCAAAAATGAAGATAAAAGGATTCAGATAGTTTTCTGTTCTATCGTAAAACATTTATTTGAAACAACATCAACGGCACTAAAATTATGTCTTAGAAGTGTAGTCTTCATTGCCTTATGTCTTAGAAGTGCCGAATTTAAATTGTCATGAAATAACTACAGTTTATTCGTTCAGGCTTACGTCTAATCAAAATACACGTTGAATAAATGTTTTCTTCATTACATAACCATTACGCATGTATGGAAGAATTATGATAAATAAACTTGTTGATCGTTCTTGTTCGCATAGCTATTATTTAAATAAAATTATCTATCTTATTCATTAAAACATACAGACATCAATTTATTTTAAAGCCTTAAAGTAGATACCCTTTTGTATTGTTTTTATATGGGTTTACTACCTGAGTGACGATGCCATAATGGTTTTCCATAATGACAAAGAAAATTGTGATATACGTACATTTCTTTTGAATTTGAAATTGCTTCACATCAATTTACTTATGTAATTGCGAGAACATTCTATGTAATAAAGTACATATTAAATTATGTAATTTTAGACACCACATTTTAGTTTGTATTGCTTTCGTCGCTGCATTAAAAACCAAGTAGACGGGAGAATTAAAATGGGGGTGTTCAGTGTATCGTAGTTATTCCCTGACGAGGTCACGACCCCGCGCGTGACGTCACGCCTCGGATGAATGAACATCCACCCCAGACCCCCCCACGCCCATTGGTCAGTCTCACACGACCGATGAGCTCGAAGCTCCAATATACAGCCACAACATCTGTTGTGGTCGAATCAAGTTTTCTTTACGTTGCGAATCATAATGTGTACCAGCAAATATTGCTAAGAAACGAAACGGAACGTATCGTGTTTCATAAAAGAAGTCTATTTATCATTTTGACATTGTTAGTTCTGTATTTAATTTATGACTCGAACAGCTGCGATTGAATTAATTTGTGCTACATGCCACAGCGTTTCGCATTATCCAATTCATAGTAATGAAAGAGACGTACTCGCGTATTTAACACTCCATTCAAAGTATCCATATCCATAATTATAAAAGGAAATGCTATACCGGTTTGCTTAACATAATCCATCCGTTAGGAAAATTAAAATTTGTTAAATAAAATGCCTATATCCGAAAATTCAAATTTCCTTATAACTTTTTCAAAAAATTTTCATAGGTAATTTTGCATTTACAAATACTTCAATTAGTAGAAGAAAGCTGCTGTCAATTGTTTTGTGTAGGTTCGACACTGTGAGTAATGACAGCCTCAAGGCATCCATATCATTATTGATACAGGTACGTGGCAGAATTATCGTACCAGTCGCCTCTAGAACATTTACAAAGTAATTATTTACTGGAAATTAGCATTGTATATTGTCGATTAAACAAGCAAACGAACATTTTCCACGAGATTATCGTCCTTTATTATCAAAGACTATTTTGCCTCGAATTTTAGTTTTTCCTATTTGTTTTTACCGTCAGTGTTCAATGCTAAGGCATTAGAATTAATTAATACGGTTTGCGGGGTCCGGTTCCATTTCTCGTTACATTTCAGGTCTTGGTATGAGACCTTATTCGGTAATCTTGTTTGGTGAGTCATCGGCCATGTTATCGCCATTCCTTATCCCTTTAGTACTTACGACAACGCGCCAGGTTACCGCAAGCATTAAAGTTCTTCAATTGCGATTAAATGCGAATCTTATATCTAGAACATAAAGCTAAAAGTCGATCAAAGATTTATCTATATGGCTTGAGAGATGATTTCTATGCGACTTGTTGTTAACTGTACGCCATAAATATAGTTAACGCAAAGCAGTTTGAACAGTTAATAGACGTTCAAGCAAAGATGTCCTTGTAAGTAAGTGCTAGTTGTTAAGTTATTTTAAATCATTGACTTAATTATTAGATGTTACTTGATTATTGTCTCAGATCAGCTATACTTAAATTGTATGAATTTGCTATGTATAATGAGTAGATATTTCAAATGGTTCTTGACATAAGTATGCATGCTATAATTAAAAATATGTAGGTAGGTATTGTATATGTATGTATTGAATATGATGTATTTTGTTATATATATTCAGGGGCTACGTAGACGCACACTGACTGCCTTTTCATGCTCTTTCCTTTTGCGGGCCTGCTGTAAGAAATTTCAATATGAAATAAGCAGTACCCTTGTACAAATAACTTGTTCTTGTTTTGTCTATTTGTTTTATTGTGTGTGTACACTAAATTAGGAAATGAAAAATATAATAAATATTGAGTTTTAATTAAAAAAAAATATATGTTCTACTTTATTATTAACATATCGGATATCGGTATTGTATAGGTGTCTTAATATAAAACGAAATAATGTACAAAATAATTATATGTTAGATGAATTTTGTTTATCACAAATTCCTGTAATGAGACAGATATGGGCAAAGTCTGTGGAGTTGTCTAAAGAAAAAGGAAAGGATATTATTAGAAGAAATATAAAAATATGCTTACTCATCCTTATGTTTCAGATTAATGTCATTAAATTTTAAGCGTAGAAAATACGAGGAAACGCTAAAATATACAATTAAAAAAAATCGTTGCAGAATCCTGGAAAATATTTAAAGCGCAATGTTATAACTCCGTGAATATTTCTCGGTTACGTTAGTGAAGACTATTTTTATGTATGTTATTTAACTTTTAGCGTAATTAACACGTTAGCGTTAATTAATTCGTGACTTTCAATGACAGTTGTGGTTCTTTAACTATTCGAGTGGACGACATATATTCGCATTATTGAATCCATATAGATTGGCGCTAATGTTAATTGTTGGTACTGAAATAACTCGCTATTCCGAACTTTAGTGCCATTTTTTATTAGCACCTTGTAACATACATAAATATACACTGTTGGCGCTTACATCGTATTCACAAATGCGATTAAGTAAATTAAATCTCAAACAGTGATCTCTACGGAATTGTAGGGGTTCTCTATATTTTAACCATGGTGGAACAGGGATAATGACTTAACACTTTTTTCTTCGTCTATCAGGTACATTATCAAAAAATATTTTACACGTATTTTTCTTTATTCACATAATCAAAACATTTGAAATGTCACACGACGTCACTTGGCACAATATTTTTACTTAGAAGTGGCGTTATAGCCCCCACTTCCAATCTTTGACGAGTTTTATCTTGGTCATTTCTTGGTTGATTGACAAAAGAAAAAAAATGTGTCTATTATTTTTAGTTAAGTAATCTAACTGGCAGGCCAATAGAATTTCGTTTTCTTTACCCCCTCATCATCTCTATTATTGTAGTTGGCAAGCTGGTTCGAGTTTGACAGGGACTCAAATGATAAAAACCCACACACGAGAAATAACTTGTTTCTTTTTTAAGTAAAACTTCGCTACGCACGTTTACCTTGGGGGGTAAGCTGGCGACAGCGTTACGCGTTTCGAAAAGTGTGTTCGGGCAAGGCGAACGGAAGTTGAGTGGGGGATATAAGCAAGAGAAAGCAGTGCGCGTGCACATTTTCTTTCTGTCTTCCTCTTATATCTAGTTATGCTTGCTATAGTTATGCTAGTTAGCTAGCTTATGAAACATTTATATGTATATACATGTATGTATATATTATAAATACATATATATATATACATACAGATGGAGCTAAAGAAGTTTCACTTCAGTCGTGTGGTCATAAGCACACTCGTTTTTTAAACACTATGTTAAAAGACACTATGTTATTTAAAAAAAACTGAATCCTAGATTATATATTGGCTTCGTTATTTTATGATCAGTGAGGAAAATTTGCCCATCCTAGCGGAGCGAAGTTACGTTATAAGTAACATATGTTTACATATCATTCAGTGTTATCTCGCATAAAATACCTACTGCTCCGATATGTTCCCACATTGGGCGCAGTTTAAGAGAAACAATCAATATCGCAGAAAGGGGAATACACGCTTTGATAAATGACTGGCGTTACCCCCTTCTAGTCTCCTTTATTATAGAAAATGGACCCTGCAGATGTATCTTTCCCACGTTTATAGAAAACCACGTTAGGTCCGTATCTTTAAAGGAAGTAAACGATTTTATACAACTTTATATATACATACATACTTATATTCAAATTCAATTAAAATTAATAAACACTATATAGATTGTTTTATGAACACTTTTGTGGTTTAGCAGGTTTTTTAACGTCATTTTCTAAGGAGGGATTTAGCGGTTTTACGCGAAAATAAAAATTATCATTCCAATAAACATTGCAATAAAATAATTAGGTTACTTTATTGATGATAATTAATAACTTTTTCTACTAAATTAAATAAATTAACTTTTTTTTAAAATTCAAAGTGAATAATGAAACAATAACATTTTTGTAATTCTCTTACTAATATTATGTAAAAGAAATATGATTTTTATAAACTAAATCATTAAATCAAATAAGGTACTGCATAGGAAAATAACATATCTTTAGTCTCAATATTTAGTTATGGTTGAAGAAGAAGATTTGAAGAAAATTTTATAAATAAATATTTTTTACCTCACACCAATTAGCCTACACCCAAAGCAAGCACTATAAGCCTTGTTTTTTGGGATACTAGGGTAACGGATAGAATACATATACTGTACATATATGAGTATATTTTTATAGAAATACATATGAAACCCATGACTGAATGTGTACTTCAGTCATGGGTTCTCGTATTCATCACACAAACATCCGCCCCCACCGGGATTCGAAACCGGGACCTCTCGAGTCGGCGACACCATGAAACCTGGTGTACGAACTTTTTGATTTGACGGTTGAGTCTTAATAATAACGTTATTAGTCATGAGAAGTATTTCAATGTCGAAATATCGGAGCAAAACTGCTAAATTTCAATAGCGATTTTGAATTTATGAATATCGACATTTTCGACACTGACTGCTTTTAATAAAGATAAAAATAAATTCACAACTCTCTCAACACAAGATCTCCACACCGTTCGGTCCTGCGCCAACCGTATCCGTCGATTTCCCACGACTTTCCCTAGATCATCGGTCCGCGTCGAAGAGTCTAGCCTCTCCACTGAGTATCGTCCAGCGTAAGGTCGCCAGTCGAGAACCTTTCCGCCCTAATGGTCATCAGATCTCATCGCCACGTATCCTGCCCATTGCTACTTCAATAGAGCAATCTTTTGAGCAATGCCGGTTACTTTAGATCTCCTACGGATTTTCTTATATCTGAGTCTATTGTTCCGGGCAAAACCGAGTAGTGCTCTGTCGATTTGTCGCTGTGTGACCCTGAGTTGTCTTATGGGATCCGTAGTTAAAGACTATGTTTCGCTTCCGCAGGTCATCATTAATTTAGTCGGTAAGACGCACTGGTCAACGATTTTTGGTTTGAGATTTAGACACAGGTAATTTAAACGTAAAGATCTTACGTTATTTCCCGAACGCTTCCCATTCGAGCCGGCTTCGACAAGAGATTCCTGTTTTGAAGTCGGACTTTAATATCTAATTTTTCTGTTTGTCCCAGGTATACGTAGTGGTTAACAACTTCGAATGTAGTGTTCCCAATTTTAACTGGAGTACTATGTTATTATGGACATTCGACATGATTTTTGTCTTAGCCATCTTCGTCTCGAAACACGCTCTTTGAGACTTCTAAGATCTTCGAGCATTGTGTTCAGATCTTCCAAGGTTTTAGGTATAAGAGCTATATTATCTGTCTTTAAATTTTAAAAGACAAATGATTTCTTTTGCTTCTTTTGACTACTAATAGTGATAATTCAAAGACTTTGGATATCTCGCATTAACGAGTATATTTATTTTATTTTCTTGTATTGAAATTATTTATTTAACTTACGTCCAACGTCAATGAGTATTATTTACATTAATTTTCTGACGTACAATTAGTACAACATTAATTACATATTATGGTAATGTCGTACATTTAAATTCATTCTTATATTAAAATTTTGCATGCTGCGTCAACCTGCAGTATATACCTATAACGATTTTTATATTTAATACAACACAGTTTTTTTAAGCGGGTCGTCCTTGCTAGGTTTTATTGACCTCTCCTGAAAAATTGGAAATTAAAGTGACATCTGTCAGAACTATATTATATTCTATTCACTAAAAAAGCGATGATTTATGCATTCGGCCTGTGAAGTTACTCCTAGCAATAGGTTGAAACATCGTCTTTCCAATACAATTCAAATATTATGATAATATGACGGGTATGTTCCGACTATAAGTCAAGAGGCTACGTGTTTTTGTGTTTTTACACGTGTTTCTCAGATTATTAAAACCAGCTGAGTAATGCAAATAAGACATGTTTTTTTATATTGTGTTTTAACGATGGGAATGTTATATGTTTTTTTTGTGAAATGCAGAAACCTATAAAAGTAATTGCGAGTTTAAGATAAAAATATAAACATTTTTTTTTTAAGTGAATGCTTCTTTAGTACCTTTGTGATTTGAGATTCGACGAAACGGAAGAGAGTATTTGACCCATGGTAGGTAATGTATATATATATATATATATATATATATATGTATATGTAGGTATAGTCCGTAATTTTATCATTTACCATAAGAGCCGAATATCTGAACGGTAAAGGTCTCAACTGATCGGAGGTTTGAGCCTGAACTCGGTTTTTTTTAATTGTTTCAATTGTTTTTTTTTCTTTTATTAAGCTATTATTTATTTTTCGAAACAATTTAAATATAGAGTATTTAAATTTGCCCAGTATTTTACAATACCTGAATAGTTAAGTATTAAACGTTTGGTAGGTGCCTAAGTTGTTTATTAATACAGGCTTGTTTTTTATCAACAATCCTTATTTTTCCAATGTTTGCAATTTTTCACAGTAATTTTTTATAAATAAATATATATCACACTTTAAGATTAAATAATGAGAAAAGAGTGTTTTCCACCAAATTGGGGTCATTTCGGTAGAAACGTCCATGACGTCACCATTTTTTGCGGACCGCGTACTTCCAACTGATGTAAAATTATCTGAAGTTCAGAGAGCATTGCATTTTTATTCACAACGCCATCTACATATTTTGCCTCAACTAAAGAGACCAAAAGCAGCGTTTAGGATGGTTTCTAAAGCGTGCTAATGACAAAAAACAGAACCGCCCACAGAGGACACTCAAATATTGACTGGAAAAACTTGTATGACACTCATGTGTCATGGGACGTTTGGGAGGGTACAACGCTTGAGAAAAGGTATCACAATAACCCAATCAACCCCGAAATCTCGCGGGGTACCCCGGGAGATTTGGTTCGATCTCTGGTCACGTCAACTTCTAAAATTAACTTTTTTTTATTTTCTCGGGTCTAGCTGGTTATTTTATTGTAGTTTTTTCTGATTCGCTTAATACAAAAGCTTTTATTATTATGATGTTGTACAATATTTATTTAATGGATATCGTCTGGCATATACCATCTTATCTTCATACTACTACGATGGCACTCAATACAAAAATCTTCTTCATAGTGTCGATTTACACAATAAAATTTAATATCAACTTGATAACATTAAGATAATTTTTTATTGCTTATCAAACCAACTTGGTGTCTCGAAAATCTTCTTCATAGTTTCGAAGTTTCTTAAATAATAATATGTGATTTTAACTTGATAAGATTAATAGCGTTTTTATTTCATAATGACACCTGAAAGGCCACTGACCTTAGTTGAAATTCTGTGACTGAACGGTAAAATAGTTTTTATAATATATTCTTTAATATCAACCAACCAAATATCCAAAAACGTTTTTTAAAACAACTTTCTAAAAGTTTTATTTTACATTTGAATTTGAATAAAATATTGTCATGCAAATATTGAATGGTTAATAAGTACTTGATCTAAATGGAAGCCCATCTAGAAAAATATCATCATCTTAGGAAAATCAATAAAACTATACATTGAAACTGAGAATACAATTACAAAAAAAAAGCCTTTTCTTAACGCACACGTATCCGATCTTTTCGTTGTACTGTACAGTGTTGTACGTTTTGCTACAAGGTGACTTGATTGCACGTCACAATCACAAGGTTCTCGTTTTCCCCGCGTTCTAGTTTGCTGCTTAAACACGATACTGTACCCTTAGTACGAGTTTGAGCTCACAAAAACTATCATAGTTTGCCTAATTGTAAGCTCGTACTAAGGGTACAGAATCTTCAAATAATAAGCTACCTACCATCAATCGAGTAAAAGCTTCAACAGGAATCGCGTTGATACACCTATTTAAATTATAATACGTAATCTTGATTGACAAAATATGTATCCGACGCCATATGATTCATTATTTATGTTATGATTTTTTATTTTCTTGTTTCACGGGTAATTAAACACTAAACCCGTCCTGACCTGTTATTTTGATGACATGTCTTTTTCAATTAACATAATTGTCTTATTTAACCCTAGCTGCGAAAGTGGTTCACTTTCGTGTTTAAGGTTAAAAAATAAGATTTTCGACGCATTGATACCCAATGACAATGAGCACATGATGATTCCACTTTCTCGGGCGACAGCACAAAAACTGTGTGCGACTTTTTCAAACGAATTACTTTTTTTTTCATCGTACTTGATGCACAGCGTAGATCGTCGAGCAACTATCGAATGTGTCAACGACCCACTTTAGAAGTAACCTTCTACTTTTCCCGTCCTCAATGTTTGTTTAATGACTGACAAACGACAGAGGCCACGAAGTTTGGCATGCTGCAAAGATGCGTTGTTAAAAGGAACATCATCCAACTTACTTTTTTTTTATTTTTTTTTTGTGTTGTTTTTTTTTTTATTTACGGAACGGGTATGAGAACTATATTTTTCTTTTTTTTTCTTTTCAGTTACGTTAACGCGGACTCATGTAGTCTCGGACGGTGATGGCTACGGGTGACTTTCGATTAGTGGTCTCTGTCTCTGTGAATTGTGTCAGTGAGTGATTGGCGTGCTTGTGGTGTCATAGCCAGTGTGTCGCTAGTGTTGGAAGTGGTGCCAGTGATGTGACGGTACATGGAAGTGTCAGGTTGTTCTCGGAATGTTCACGAAGCACGGCAAAGCCGCTGAGCGGTGCCTCCATCCTCACTCGCATAGGGGGCGCAAGAAGAAAAAGGCGGCGCAGCATACGCCCTGGAAGTACTTGATGAATTGCCCACTCGTTAGGAAATGTTTTGGTATAGTACCTTTTTTATTTAACATTTTTTTTAACCTTATTTTTTATTAATCTTTAGGTGTCTGTGAATGTTTTTCGAGTGTTTCGAGTGCCAACTTTGAATCAGTATCAAAATTTCCTCACTACAACCGATTCCATCAATTAAGTTCACAAGAAGAATTAATGATGAAGTGTGTACATACAGCATACAGCTATATACCTTTTTATAGATTGTACGTTTAGAAACTGGTAATAAAATCGTTTAGTATTATAATTTAAACATTTGTATACCTACATACAAGCTTACATAAAATAAGATTAGGTATAATTTCAAAATCGTCATCCTGAAGTTACATCAAAATGGAATAAAGTCAGTTAACTCATCCTCGTTAGTTTACATAAAGAAAAACTTAAAATGTTTTAATAAATAAATTATAATAATAAAATGATTGTATTATGATAATATGAACATCCTAAAACATGATTAGGTAATAAAAAATAGGTAATAATAAGGTAAAAAATAGAAAAAAGAAACTTGAAAACTAAATGAATTCTTCTAATAAAAAGCTGCGAGCATTTTATAAAATAAAAATTTCTTTGACTTGGTCTTCAATGATTTCGTCGAAATCAGATATGAAATTGGAAGAGCCCGTTATTATGAAATGGAATTCCTAAAAATGAAAATATTTGATATTCCAAGTACAATCGATGCCATGTTGGTGGAAGCAGTTTTAATATTGAGATACACATTATTCTGTTTGTAATGAAAACGATAATCTTATTGAATGAGTAAATAAATACACGGTTCGATATTTTACACCTAACTCGTGAAAGACTGATTTTAATTTTATACAGCTGTCTCCATGAGGTCTATTTGATTTATGCGACTAGATAAAACTATACTTTACGTGATAAGTCACACTGAAGTGAACGAGTTTTGCAAGAACTTTGGAACTAAGTATATAAAAACAGGTCACCACAATCGAAATCCAGTCTTTATTTTTACTCGTTACAAATCTCGAGGCCAAAATTTTTTTAATTTCCTCGTTACTATATAAAAGACATTATGAATATTTAGTTGTCATATAAATTATTTCGAAGTTTGCTCCAGACACGAGTTTGTCATTATTGAATGTTAAACTCGTTCATGAGTGTATAATTATAATTGTTGTATTTTTCTTCTTTATTAATTAAAAAGAGAGAGATGGGGAGGGGCGAAGTAAAATTTATATAAGTATAAACTGAAGCAATTATAGTTGTACTCTTTCTTAAAGACAGGATTTCCATTAACTTTGCCCACACACTACTACGGATCATTTACTTCCAGGTAAATAGCTGTTTTTCAAAACGATTTTATTAAAGAAAATATAACTAGAAAACATTTTTTTCTAGATAAATTTTCTTTAGATTGAAACATCAAGCAGTTACATGCTTAAAAATATAAATTATAACGATTTTATTAGCTTGACCTGTTTAAAATGTGTCTATGTAACGGAATCTTTCAACACAATTTTCACCCACTTCAAGTCGTCATCTAATTGATTTGAAAATTTCCACACGTATTATCTAAAGGTGGATGACAATACAAAAATGTACCGAACTATTCCCCTGATTGACCCCCCACCACATAATCCCACTTCCCCCCAAGTGTTTGTTCGGCGATTGGTATAAATATCGACATTTGTTCTCGGCATAGTGTACCTATCGATTACAATTTACGAAAAAACTTTGGATTCCGACATTTTACAAGACTACTGATGATGATGATGGCTGATACGTTTGATTGAAATTTAGTGAATCATCTAATTGAGTGATTCTTAGCCGGTGGTCCATAGAAGCACCCGATTTCTCGGCTTGAGGTCACTTTAGGATCTCGCCGTCCCCATGCCCTGTGACGCTGTTAAAGGTCATCAGCGACCAACAGCATACACACACAAAAAAGCTAAATAACTTAAGGAAGAACGCTGATTGATTCAAACGAAAGCACCACGCGCTGTTTTGCAATGAAATAAATTTTCCTTTTATCACTTTTGGCTGATGAATAAAATATTAATAATAAAATAATATTTTCTGGTTTTTAGAAAGAAAGAAGGAAAATGTTTTATTCAGTTTTGTATTAGTGCAATTTGCTAATAAAGCGTGCTTTTTAGTTTTTTTTTAACTATAATTTATGTTCGGCTGATGCATGTTCTCGACCTTGCGACGTTCGACTCGAGATTTGCAGTGCAATTAATCGCGCGATTTGTTCATCGACCCGTTGGTAGGTCTTCTCTTATAACGATCGTCCCCTTTTGGCTTGAGGTTTTGTTCGTGTGGAATCATGGATGTATCTAAACGTCCGATTAAGGAACATCCAATTTGCTAACGAATTTCGCCTTTGATTGGAATTGAATCGTATTTGCTTTGCGAATTAACAGCAGAGCCATAAATAACGATGAGAGCTAAGTACTATTGTAATCTATACGTAAATTATAAAAATTCAGACTACAATAGTCTAAAACTAAAAAACAGAAATGTAAAACAGTGACATTAATTTATAGACCCTCGTCGATGACGTCACGTCTTGGAACAATTTCTATTTAAAAGTGAGGTCACTTCCAAATTTTGACGCGATTTAAAATTTGTAATTTTTTAGTATATAGACAAAAGAAAATATATTTTTTTATAATCTTACTGACGGACTATATAAAATTTCGTTTACTTTATCCCGTCATCATCCCTATTTTTGACCACAAGTGGTAACGCGCAAACTTCCGCATTCAGTTCCATCCACATGCAATCGACATTATTAATGAAGTTATAATAACTACCTACTGCTTTGATTATCCTCATAGCATTAATCGCAGTATAGTCAAAAAGTAGCTTACTATAAGGTGATATTATGAAGGTATTATGTAAATTTACTTGCCGATGATCCATTCTTGTTCGTTAGTACCTACATCAACAATATTATTATGAGAAAAGGTCGTCTTTTTCTTGTGGTAGTCAAAGTGGATCAAATAGAATAGATATACTCATCAATTTATTATTCACCATTGCGTCAGTATTTTTTGTATATTAATATTTTTGTATTGGTGTAAGTTTCATTATAATATTATATAAATTAACCTTAATGTATACTAAAGGTTAGGGAAATCGTTGAATTTAAATGGCGAGACCCACCACAGCACAAGGTACAATCAAAATCACATTATTAGTTCTTTTTTTTCATCGATAGCGCTCTTTTTCATATAGCAATAAAAGCTATATTCATAGTCGAAGTTATCCAGTGTAAAGCTTAAACTGTACTTAAGTTAGCAAACTTTTGGATTGTTTCAATGTAAATTTTTGTAACAGATGTAATTTATTTTATACACGCTAATACCATTTAAATGCAAATTACATATTTCTTTGATGTAAAGTTAAACAAATAATATAAATACTGGTATTTTCTTGTTTCTTTATTACTTAAAATACTAGGTTAATGAAACTTGTGCCAGTGCCTTTATTTTTTTTAATAGCCAAATATTTTGACTAAGGGTGGTGTTTGTTAAGCCCTAACTAGAGTTAGGCTCTACATGCGATCTGTTAGCTTTTTGACAGTGCCAGTTAAATGGTCTCGTCTTGTCAACGTTTGACATGAAAATGTTTGTAGACATCCTATTATGTATCGTAGCGTGTTAGATAAGCATTTTATTTTTTTTGGAGTATTTTTCGATTAATTATTATATAAATATTTGGCCAGAACCAGTTTTTTTATTGTAGATTTTTATACCTGAAGTTATTTATGTAGATATCTTTAATATGTACTCTGCCTGATATTCGAATTCTGTGTCTCAAAACGAGACAAAAGCAATCGCGTTATAATTGAAAGTGTTACTATTTATTTCGTTTTCGTAAAGATTCCTGCCAACCGTGTCAGCGTTGGAGGGAACTTTACGAGAGAACTGCAGCTGATACTTTGTGATATAAATTTAATTGTTCTTAAAAAAATGTGCTTCTGAAGACACTAATCGCAATTTTTTCGCTGAAAAGTCAATTATAATAATAGTATTATTAGTTTAGATTCATACTTTTGGCCGTTAATTGTTTTATATGCATTTGATATAATCAAGTGGTTAGCGTTGTTAGATTGAATTAATTTATGAAACTGTGTAAAAACCAATTCTTTGAATATTTCAATTTAGGCTGTATAAGAAAAATCTTTTCCTAAAAGATAGTACTTCAATTTATCAACTGGTTGGTCAACGAGTTGAGTGAACTCGCCTGTTGCGTTTGGTAGTGGTGTAGTGACATCGGGTACCTTTTTGCTGTTTCATTTCATTACGTTGCATTAGCCATAACCACAAGTTACTAACGCATCATCAGCAAAAGAATAGTAGTCACGAGCAGTCCGTAACTCTAATAGGGTTGTTACATCGGACTTAAAAATATAAAGTCCATACTATCCGTACTGATATTATAAATGCGAAAGTGTATCTATATGTCTGTCTGTCTGTCTGTCTATCTGTCTATCTGTCTATCTGTCTATCTGCCTATCTGCCTATTACCTCTTCACGCTTATACCGCATTATGCAAAAACTGAACTTTGTATTTGATACCAAGTAAAATACAGATCAAGTGACGGGCACCACATATTGAATCGAATATATCGTTCGTTCAACATCATTCCTTATTGTTTGATAAACAGCCAAAATATTGTAGAAATCTTTTTCACTTTTTATTATTATGGCAGCGTGAAATGGGCAAAAGTCGGGCCATTATCCTTGAAATAGGTAATTATCGTAATAAGAATTTCAAATAAAGTAAGACATTTAATTAAATGTGCTTTTTTTGTAAAGAAAATGAAATGAGAAGAATGTTTTCTTGAGATTTATACATAATCTGATCTTTGGCAATCATATTGCTGATTTTTTTATAGCTAGTTCCGACAAATGATTTAACCCCACCTGATGTTAAGTTACTTACAATACAAACTTATGTCTGGACACGCGTTTCCATATTCATTATCTTAATAGCCGTTGCCCCCGACTCCGTCTGCATTACTACACACATCTGAATTGTCATTAGGGAGGAGCTTGAGGTAATAGATTTTTAGTCACCCATTTTATGACTGGCCATTGCGAAAGGTGCTTGTTTTTCTCTACTGTATTAACCTTACTTCAAGCTTTATTATAGATCGATCGAGATACGACATGCTGAAAGATTTCATTCATACTAATTCTGCTATGTCTATTCTGGAACATTGGAACGTTGCCATTTATATCTCTTTAGTGCTAAATATTGTAGAATGTATTTATTTGCGTAAAGCTTGGTTATATGTACGTATACGAATGGTAAACGTACATTTATGAGAACAAGTTTCTATAGTTATGATCCTTAAATAAGTGTGTATAAAACGTAAATCTTGGCCATAAATCATACAGCCAATGAAGAAAATGAAAAAAGAACAATATTTTTTTATCTTTGTGAACTAAATATACCTAATAATAAATAGGTTCATAGCTAACACTACAAAAAGTAATTACGTCATCATCAAATTCAACGTATTAATACGAAAAATTAAAGCTTCTAATATTTGTACCTGTCTCGGTTATCTTCATTTTCCTTATGGGGAAATATCAGAGAGTAAGCATCAGAGGTGCACCATAAATTGGACTTTAAGGCTTCGATATAAATGCCACTTTCCTAGGCCTTATTAAGAAACATGCTTAATCGCGGATGACAACCCTGATTGTTCTCTAGGTAGGGCATTACCAATACTTACTGAAATCGGCTTTAACGAGATATTAATGTTTTCGCCAGTAAAATTTATTATCCTTGGCGCCGGGAAGGTATCTCGTATTTACTGCCAGTCAGTATATAATTTTCCAGCTCTGTGGTTTTCTTCACGGTTAATTACACACACTTTCGAACTTAGCCGGTTGCAGCAAAACTGAAAAGAAAATAATGATTTTTATCTCGTATTAGTTATTTTATAGCGAGGTTAGTATATTTTTGTGTGTGTGAACTTTGGAAATAATTTATGAAAATGAAAAAAAAATACCTTTGGTGTAGATACTGAAGTTGTGGGTCGTATAATTATATAAAACAACATTTCTCGGCCTGAATTATTTTGTAACAAGTAGATTGGCATGATAATTATTTAGTTTTTGCATAAGGCTGATAATTTGGGTTGTTCTTTCTACGAAAAGTAAACTTCATTATTTAACGAATTAGTTACCAAACGAATATCTTGGTTACTAGTACTGGTAACCTTATCTTTTATACAGATAGATTATTAGAAATCAATAAATTAAACAGTAGTGCTCAATTTTATGAGCTCATGATGATTGAAATTCCTATAATCAAAATACTACTCCGGTTATATAAACTAAATCGTTTTTACGCTACGAACTAATAATACTGGATTAGCGCCAATTCCCGTCATTTCAGTTTGTGTGTAGTGTTTTAGTGGGCTCTAAAAGTAGATATCGATGTGCCACATCCATGATAAGCCATTAAACGTACAGATCGTTTAATATGGGATATTGTGTTTCTACACGTCTCTTGCAGGGCTGAAGAATTTATTGGTGTTAGCTAACAAGCAGAATACACAATTTCCTTCAAAGTTCCAATTTATCACCAAAACTATTATTTAGTTCTAGACTAAGCATAGGCTTGTTGTTCTATTGGTAACAGAATGGTTTATTTATCATAAGTAAACATCGATAGTTAGTGCGAAACCAGGACTTATAATAAACCATTACTTCTCCTTCGGCGCTACACTCTTGGCAGGGTGGTCGTGGTCGTCACATCAGGGTTGGTGGAGCGGTTCACAATACGCCGCCATTCCTTCTGCACTACGGCCATCCTCGTGCACTCGTGAAGTGGACCGTACAGTGCCGCTTTTATTTGATAGGTCCAGCGCATTGGTGATCTGTCGCTCGCCCTTACGCCCTCGATTTGCCCTGCACCACCAGTCGTTCCACTAACGCATCTTCTCGGCGGGTGATGTGGTCAAAGAAAGTGAGAATACGACCTTGTACGATGGAAGAAAGACGTTGTTTGATAGTCTTTCCTGGAGGATGGATTTATTGATTGGAATTGTGTCCACTGTATGCCAAGCATTTTCCTTCATCACAACATTTCTAGAGCGTCTATTATCTTTAGCTCACTCTCGCTAGGTCCACGTCTCAGCACCATAGAGGAATATGGGAAACACTAATGCCCTGACGAGTCGTGTTTTCGTGGCTTTTGTGATGTTCCTTACACCACTACTAGGGTAACACATAAACATTGAATGGTATTCATAATCGAGTAAGTTGCCAACCTGCATACTAAAAATTTCACAGGAATCTTTTCTCATTCGAGATATTGTCACTCAGTAACTCGTCCGTCCCTGTGCCAAATCTCGATATCTGTGAAACTTTCACGCAATAAATTGTTTCAGTTTTTCGGCCTCTTGCTTTAATATTGTACCATACTTATATTCTAACCATACTTATAATATTTAATAAGTATGGTAGTATAAACTTCATGAATGTGTATGCTCATAGGGTCGTATTTCTATTATTTATCATTGGGCTTATGACGGAATTATTTGACCTCCTTAGAATAAGTTTGCACTAGTTAGTAGTTAGGCAGTCTTTTGTTCATATCCCTCAAGACTTTTGTAATTCGATGAACAGAGACAATAACTTTGTAACTATATAGTAGGCCTACTATTGTTCATTTCATAATAAGAGAGTGAATGAGGGTCGTTCGTCATTTAGTCAGTTTATGTTAGATCCTATATATTACCGCCATTGTTGTAAAAGTTGCTTATAACATAGTCATATAATGAACGGCACGGCAATTAAAAGAAATTAAAGATTATTAATTCAGCATATTTACATTGCCGTATCGAATTCACAAAGTTAATGACTCACTTGTAATTCGATCCTCTTGTTTTATAAAGACCGCCGTGACCTGTTTGTAACTTGCTTCGTTTTCTTTGTCCACAAGGAAACTGGCTTCCACTACACACATAACCTAATCACTAATATAACAAGATGTGATTTCTCTATAGGCCCTTATTTTCAGTCAGTTTTGGTACTTTTACTACATCTTTTGTCGAACAGTTGTAATAATGTTTTTTTTTCTTGACAAAAACTTCACAATGAATGTGTCTTATATGCAAACGCTTTCTTCTAGTATTTTCTAGTGATAAACTAAAGAGCCATGGCATACATCGGCTATGGTCAAAAATGGTAAAACAGCGTCTTTTAGGCATTACAAGTCGTTTCAATTAACCAATTAAAGTCTTTGGAATGATATTGCATACCTACGACATTGAATATGATCGTGTTTAAAAATATTCGAATGCAAAAAATCTAATTCACTACCTTTAACTTCATATTTCGAGGAACAGTATCAAAAGACTTTATTAGGTATTCCAACTCTGTTAGTTAGAGTTCTGACAAAACTTCTTAAATTTTTATCCATCTCAGTATTGCAGCAGCGGCAGAACTCACTTCATTTTTACAGTTACGCGGCGTTCAGTGAAAATTTACCTCTTCCCTAACAACGTCATTTGAACGAGCTCTGCTCTGCACGAGATTTTAAAGTTCCACTTGCACTCAGTAATTGCGCACTTTCATTATCACCAGGCAAAGTTGAAAAGCCTTTGAGCCTTTGAATTCTCGTTGAAAAACTGCACAGCTCCAGTAGTCGATCTAAAATCTAAGTACATGCGCAATAATGATATGTGTTCAATAAAAAACTCCAACTGTTTGCCTTAGCTGCATCCTCTATGAATTCAGAGCCTCTTATCGTAGAACGACCCATTTATGTATACCAATATTTCACTCAACTATTTTGTCGAATTAGGACTAAAAAAAAACAGACTTTAAATTCTTAATGGATTAACAAAAAAATGCATAAATTTATCAAGCAAGATAAGGAAAAGATCTCTTAAAAAGACGGAAGAACATTCAAAGATTTCCGGTAAAAGAACATTAATGCGGATAAAACAGTACTTAGGAGTAAGATTAGTGGAAAACGGTTACCATACCGGGTACCATGATATTAATTTAAATTATTTCATTCTCATGATTGAGGTTTTTAGTTTTAACTGGTTCGTGAGGCTTAACTCACACTGGCGCACAGTCGAAGCGTCGCGTCGCGTCATGTATTCTGCCTTGAGAATACCTTCACCTTAACAGTGGGTAAATACAGATGAATTTGCTACAGACGAAAAACATGAAACTTGGTATTAAGAAGTCGCGTGCCGGCGAGCGTAGTCGCGCGTCGGCGCGTCGTACGTACTAACGTCATATTAGTGGGAATACCTTAATTGTGGGAAAATAGAGATGAATTTGCTACAGGCGAAACGCGTCGCGTCGCGACACTTCGACTCTGGGCCTGTTGTGTGAGTGTGAGTTGAGCCTGATAAATTTTGGTGTGAAACTTCAATTTAAGTCTGATATTATTCGATGAATGTAGTGTTAGTTAAGTTGAGATTAGCAAATTTGCTGCAAGTGGGCCTTAGATATAAGTATATCGACCATTACTCCGGAACAAAAATAAATGCCCGTTTGAAACAAAAGAAAGAGCCATGCCGTTGCACCATCTGATTATAGTAAAATGTTAACAATAAATGTCTCAGTCAAATACTAACAGCATTAGAAGTTAAACTTTTTAAATTATTCGAAAACTGTCAATGAGCGTGCAATAAAAAATACATTGCAGAAAGAAAAATTGTTTTGAAAGTATTATAGATATATTGATAGTAAAAATTAATGAAATGTATGGATTACCCCAAAATAAATATTACAGAAGTTTTACTTGCATGTACAGTGTTTACACGTAAGTAGTGTTCATATTACAATACACATAAACTCTGTATCCATAGACAAGGCACATACAGGGTTACAGATGATAAGACTTACGAGTTACAGATCTACGAGTTTAGAAAAACTTTCATTTTAATTTGATAAAATGCGTTAACATTTTGAATAGAAAAAGTTATATCCCAAACAAAGAAGATTCATAAACAAAACAAGTGAGACTAGTGCAAAATATTTTAGTTCTTATTACATTCGGGCCGCGTGTACCTGTGCCTGGGGCGGCCACGATTTTCCCCGGATGAATACATTAACCTTCTCAGTATTCAGTTCGTGGTGCGTCAGATTGCGATGCCTTGTCGCCTGATGGACCATTGCAATTTTGCAGTTCTTTAAGGAATTATTACCCCTCAAACTTTTTCATGAAGCTTCAGTATTTAGGAAATATCAACGGCTAAAGTTTTGGGAGAAAACGTATGTATCCCAAAGGAAATATTTTTATACATAGACACTACTACTTCTTTGAACTTTTCTCATTCTACATTATTAACAGAAAAAAATAATGTGAAAGATTTATATATTTTTTTAATCTTGTTTATATAAAAAAAATAATATACAGCTATACAAACTATTTTCTTCTATTGATACTTACCTAAATGAATGTGGAACGAGTCAAAACGAATGTGTTCAAACAGCGATGTAATATTTTGAATCAATATGGCCAATGAAACTTCTTCTTAGCTCAGGAATGGTATTCAGATAAAAACGGTACGCTTTAAATCTTTTAAAGTCATCTCAATACTTGTTGGAAAAATCTCCTTTATTGAATCCTGCAAAGAACATATTTTATAACGAATTTCCAATGTAAAGCAGAAGTTTGAACAGTGCAATCATCTCATGCATTGGAAAATCTGAACCTCGACTCTGTTTGAATAATGCATGATATCAAAAACGAACGGTGTTACTTCTTTCTTACCATGAGATAGTCCCAGCTTCGAGAAACGGACAAGTTTTGCTCCCACTAATTTTGAGGCAAATATCAGTTTCCAGATATTAAATTTAAGAAGGAATTTAATCATTTTAACTTTGGAGAACTGTCGCCGTTGTACTAGTACTAAAGCTGATGTAGCTTGCTTTCTTATTTAAAATGCTATACATTACCCCGAGGTTCTCTATTTTTACAAAACTTTATTTAAACTATGCGAATTATGTTTTATTAATTATAATTAAAATTAACTTGTTTATATGTTGAGTTTACTCATATCTACTCTTATTATAATCGTGTTTTATGAATTTTCCATAAAAGTCATTAAATTGTATTTTTAATAATGATTCGTTTAATAATTGGAAAATCGATGTGTAACATTTTAATAATTTAACTATTGATTCACCAATGAATATGAGAAAGAAAATGACTGAATTAATTTGCAAATGACAACTGAATTAAAGAAATAAATACAAATAGCCACTATTTGTATTTATTTCTAATTATGGATATGCCATGTGAATATTCTTAAATCATGATTATTATTGTTCATAGTTCTTCCTTTTGGTTACTATAACGACTTGAATAGACATGATTCCTTTAATAAACGTAATAGAACAGACGATGCAGCATACACCATCATCATCATCACCAGCCTATTAATGACCCTACTACTGGGGAACAGGCCTATCATTTGGGTAGAGAATGGGAGATACTTGATGCAGATTCTGTTAATTGATTTTAAATTAAAATATTGAAACAGAAAGTTCGACTCTGCTAATATCCACGAAGATTGATATATATATGTATATAGTATTTTGATGTGGTCTTTATTGAAGATTATAAATAACTTTCAACAAATGACTACACAGATGGATATTTGGGCCACATCAAGACGTATGTACGTGGGCCGTCTTTAACTGCTATTGCAGACTGAATGTAGATTGTAATTAATGACTTTTGTGCTGTGTACTACTGTCATTACTACCTACACACTGACGTCTGTATGTCTGGCTTTCATTAAACCATTGAACAGGTCGACGGGCTAACCTTGTTAGTGCTTTTTTACGGTTACGCTTAGCAAAAAGTTTGCAGTACGCATTCAAAATATTTAATTTGTGTTTTGTCTGGACAGGACTCTTGTTATTCTTATTTTCTCAAAAGAAAAAACAGAGAAGTGTTTTTGTATTAAATAGGTTCTGTATGGTATAATTCTGTGATCCATACACGTATAATTATACTGTTTCGGTGGGAATATAGACACTGCGGATCGCTTTTATTGCTTTGAGATAAAACACGATCAAAGTCAAATTGTAATCAGGCATGTGATCTTAACTATTCTACTATTTTTTCAAAGTTTAGAATAGATATGTTGCCGCCTTATTAGGTATTCGGAAACTAGTACTATAATCATGCATTCGGAAATAAAAAATATAAAGACAGAGACATTCTCATAATCCGGCCCTTAATTTAATATGCAAAAACACCATCATGGTAAAGAGTGAAGGGTTAGGGCCGAAATAAAAGAAGATTTGTAATTTAAGCAGAGATATATAAAGTTTATTTTATCGACACGGCTTACACGGTTAACAATCCAAACAATGAGAGAGAGATGGTACCTGTCACGTGCAAATTGACATAAGGTTGACATTTAGGTAGACTTAACTAGGGGTGGGCGTTTTTAGAATAACGATGCCAGGTTTGGATGCGCGCATCCGACGCGATTGGCTGGATGCCGTTATTGGATGCCGATGCTATCTAGTTTTTGTCAACGTTACTGTAGCAACAGTGCCACAAACTTATCTGTGCCGGTGAAGATGTCGCTAGCGGTGAACAAATATGTCATAAAAATGTCACAATGTTATGGATAAAGTGTAGTTCCAATTTTTGCCACCGACACTAAAAAGTTTGTGATACTACGATACTGACATTCACTTGGCATCGATGCGATGCCGGCATCGGTGCGCGGATCCGATGCGATTGATCTGATACCGATGCGCATCGATTTCACAAATATCTAAAAACGCCCATCTCTAGACTTAACTAAGTTGCGTTTACGGAGTCTGTTATACATACATCAGAGTCCGCGTTCACAAAAACATTTGTAAAGATAGTCGTAGCTGAAGCTCGATTCTGTAAACGACGAAATGAAAATTCTCTTTGCGTGTTACTCATGATTCTAATTTTACTATCTTAATGTTTTTCAGCTGAAACCTTGATATTAAAAGTCTCGTAAAAATGCTAAAGTCAACCAACCATTAGTCACAATCAGGAATAAAATGTATAATGTATTTTTTTTAATCCTGTCTTGCATTGAAGTAGCGGCCTGAGCTAATCTTTTTATTCTTAAATCCCGCAGAAGGCAAAGAGGTTGAGACCTTCATTCCCGTAGGGTATGGTGGCAGTATTGGGGCAGGGAGATAGGTAGTAATTTAATTTGTCTAACAGCTGTCGCGGTCAATCGATAAATGTTCTGCTCTCATGCGGGGGAAATTAAACTTGGCTTATCTTATCCATTCCATCTGAATTCCTGTTTGACTGAGAGAATTGGAATATGTCTTGGAGGTGAATTGAATTCTATCTAGTATGTATTTTTTCTTTCATCTTGCTAGTAACCATTTGGTTTTACCAAACCGGTGATTTTATTTTGATCATTAGCGCAAAATACAGAAACTTATTTTAATTTTTATTTTTATTTTAATACTAGATCCCTTATCGAGTACTAGTTTTCGATTTTTTATGTTCTTTTGTCTATATGCTATGCTGTAAGAAGAAACGCACTTTACAGATTTGAAATAAGAACACCAATTTCAATCAAGGAAAAGTAAGTGTATCCTTACTGAATAGCACTGCAGGTTTTCTTCGACAGTGCTTTCGCTTTCCATGAAACGGATACTTAGCTACCTATTTCGAGTTCACAGAGTTGATGTTCAATATTTATCTACAGCCCTTCAAACAGTTTAATTAAAAACAAACGTGAAACTGTATATAATTCTTACTTAGTTTAGTTTATTTACTTGGATATACATATATATAGCAGATCTGTCCTACTACCATGCGATCCGATATCCACGGACAAATAAGGGAACCATCTGATAAACTTTCGACGATTTCTCTTTGGACTGGCCGGGCGGCCGGCGTCACATTGAACTGGATGTTTACATTCGATGCGCTTAAGCGATTGATTGTATCGTGTACACGAATGTGAAGTCCGGTTCAGTGACTGATGTATTCGGGACTCGACGAGGGTGGGTCGTACAAGAGCGGCGGGAGGGGGGGGAACCATTTAAAATGATTTACTACTTCTATTTCCATTCATGAGCAACGTTTGATTCGGTACGTACGCCCGGCGTGATCAATCAATGACTTACCGCTACGGTGCTAATCCGAGCGTGGCTGCAGATGCACGTGCTGATTGCATTTGCAGCTTGCAGCCGCTACCGGAATATTTTCATGCAAATGCATATAAACAAGTTGTGCATCCGCAGTCGGGCTACTTGCAGCCGCTGCAAGTACAACCTGCATCTGTTATGATCCCATCACAGCCTTAACAAATCGAACCACGTAACACCACCCTTGAATATTTTGTTATGGGACCTTGATAACTGAAAATGAAAGAATAGTTTTATAATATAAGTGCTAATGTAGTCAATATCTTTAACACCATTCGTTTAGAAAGTTAGTAGTATTATATGAAATTAGGTACTCCATTACCGACTGAGGCCCAATTGCACCAAGATTTTAGTAATTTAAAACCAATCATGTTCGAACTCTTTCCATCCATATTAAATTTAAACAATTGTCGAAGATGGAATGACATGTTAGGCAGGATTAAATTAAGTAATTTTTTGATTTTAGAATTTATGTATTTTTATTTTAAGCATTTAACTGCTACATTTAATGCTTGAAATAAATGCTTAAATGCCTGGACGGAACGAAAAAAAAAACTTTCATTTTGGTTGCGAAAGTGGCTCGTGAAATAGCTTATTCATTCGATCATTTTTGTAAAATTTAAATTGATACAAGTGCGGACCTCGAAGTATTGTAATATGCGGTTTGATTATTATTGTGACGCGTTATCATTTATGTATCATGTTTGTTTGTATTGCGAGCGGCTGTCGTTTGTTTTTCGCCTGTCACGTGTCCGCGTAGCGAAGCGCGTCAGTTCAACCCGTCCGTCTCGCGTTGCCAGCTGACACGGAAAAATGTCAGCGATTCCCTGTGTAAATCTTATATCAGAATAAAAAACAAATAGACGTTATTATATTGTATTACACTGACTACTCGTGGGTATTCTACAAAAACTTGAAAACTTATGTAAAGCAATAGGTTATTGTTTTACATTCGTACGCGTATGTAAGCAAAATACCTATAGGGTTCAAATGTGACGTGAGTAAGGAAAAACGCACTTTCCTTGTTTCATTAATGTTCGTTCGTTATACTACTTGTACCTATTTAACTTAAAATAACTAAAGATCCCCGGGATGGAATTTGACGCGCTTTGACACAGATGATCATGACTATAATACCTTTCAAACAAATGTAGTTTAAGCCGTGGCAGACGTGGGTGCAGCGTCCATGAATTTTTGCCCATTGTCCTTTACTAAAACAACTGATGTATGTCAGGTACAAAGACATGAAACTATACCTACCTATGGCAAGCACAATAGGAACTCCTCGACAAGTAGTAGGATTTACAAACAGAATCTTGTTAGAATCTTGGCAACCGTGAAGGGCTTCACGTTTTAAGTATGTCGGCTTTGTTATGTGGAGGATTACTGCACACTATTCTGCAAATGTGTCGGAAGAGTGATACACCGTTTAACTGTCGCTAAGCTGCGAGCCATAACGCTTAACTTAAGAGTTGGCGTAGTTCGTTGCTTCGCGCTTTTGGAAATAAAATCCTTGTAAGCGACATCTTTATGTGAATATATACATAGAGAGATAAATAATAGTGGAAATTACCTAGGCAATTGTATAAAATGAATGTTATATTTTCTATGTGTAAATTAATGCTGTTATGCCCTTATAATAAATGATTATATGATAGGGTTTTGTCGGGAAGTAAACTTAACGTATTTTATTTTGTAGGAAATAGAAAATATTCTTGGCAATTCTAGCTAACTTCTAATTGTGTGCAAACCAAATAAACGACAAAGTTCACGCATACATTTGTTCTGTTCTGAGTGATTGTAATAGTAGTTATTTTTCAGGTCAGTCTAAGACCTTATTTTCGTAAAAGAAATAATTTGTGTACCTTTTAGCTTATATGTCAATAAATAAAATGATAGAAAGTCTGTCATATAAATATGCTCGGAAATTAAACACTAAATTAGACTTTTCTCTTGTTTTTTTCAAGAAAAGCGGTAATAAATATGACTATACGTTTTTTCTGGGAAATCATACTACATTAATGATATTATTTTTATTAGAGTTTTGGCGCAAATTTATTAGAAAAAATATTCTTTCAAAGATAATGACAACTTCAACGCATTGGTGCGGCCACTTAACGACCTTTCTTTCAGAAAAGACTTAGAACTTGAAGGAATTTTACCACTAAAATAAAAATTTAACTATCCCGACTGAATAATGAGCGCGGCACTGTTTAATACTCGCTTAACTATGTCGAGCATTCAGTTAAAGACCACCACCACATCAATGCGCTCTGGTGCTTTTAAGAAAATTAAAATCTGCATAAGCCTTGCCTAGAACAACTGAAACGGTTGAATGCGAGCCAGATTTTACCGAGCTCCAGCTTTGAGTGAAGTGGATGGTAAACTACGCCTTGTGTGCGGGCTCGTAAATTATAATTTTCATCCGAATCGTTTCATTTTTCACTTGTTTTGTCTTCATTTTTCACTTGCTTTGTTTTCATTTTCAAGAAATTTTAAGGACAGGTAATCTGGTGAACTAATTATAATAAAAAAAGAGCGTACTCCTTCCTTAAAGACCGGCATCGCATTTGTGATACTCCTGGTGTTGCAAGTGTCCATGGGCGACGGTGATCACTTACCATCAGGTGAGCCGTCTGCTCGTATGCCCCCTATAACATAAAAAAAAATCCTTATTTTCCTATTTCTTAGTAGATAAATGCCCTATATAATCATCATTATCAGCCTATTAATTTCCCCACTGTTGGGGCACAGGCCTTCCCTATGGATAGAATAGTACTATTGGGCTAATTACTGCAGGTTCAGCCGGAACCAATGGCTTAACGTGCCTTTCGAAGCACGGATTAGCTCGAGATAGTAAATTGTTGGTCACTCATCAAATGACCGACCACTGCAAAAGTTGCTTTACTTCAATGATCGCAGCCGAACGCGCTTACTACTTGCGCCAGGGTAATCCTCCCAATATAATACTGTCTGACAATATTTTGCAAGTAATCCCAATATGACTTCGTTGAGTTCACTCGTTTATGGTAATGAGACTTGTTACTATGTACAGAAAGGCTGATGAAATGTAGCCTGTCTTGAGTTAGGTCGCGTTGTTTGATACATAGTTAAATGTGACTTTAGTTAAAATACTATAGAAAAATAATCATTTGTTGAAATTTTACACATTCTACAACGTATTTGATTATTTTGACGTTGACTAACAGTCAACTGGTCTTAGTCATTCGGCTGCACAGTAGGCAATTTTATTCCAAAATAGGCTTTAGTTTTGACTTTCGTCGTAGAATACAAAAATCTCAAGGGAATGCTAAATGAAGCGAAAATTTCCAGAAAATCTAGCTTTTAAAAGAGATTTCCACAGAAACCGAAATTTAACGCAACATTTTTTTCCTTTCTTGACAAAATTCTCAATTTAGTTAATATACTGTGTACCAAATATCATTCGGAGTATACAATCTTTCACGTTTATAATTTTAGTGGAACGATAATTCCAACCAAATAGCGTAATATAAACCGGAAAAGATTGGTTCTTGTAAAAAGTCCATAATTAAACTATTTAATTCACCACACCATAGAATAGTCGGGTTTTATTTTTTTATTAATATGTGTTATAAGAAAAGAATTTATAAGTAAAACCTACTTATATTCGCTTAAACAAAATACAAGTTCGTTGCCGGAAGCATAATTATGTTTATATTATTGTACCGTACGTCGTTCAGTACAGTCAACGGAAAGTTACTAAATATTCATCAATGTATCTTTAGTTGATAACGTCCATAATCCTGACAGATAATGTTATCTCATCAATGGGCGTGTTTGTTAATCGAATGACTGCTGTCGTATATTCTAATGTTGTTATAAAGTCAGTATAATGAGCTCTTTTAAAGAATTAAATGCCCAACACACGTTTCATGGAGCATACCTACTCGTGTAATGTATTGGACAATCAACTGTTATTTACATCGGCGTTTAGTTATAAAATATGCGTTGACTATTACGTAACGCGTCCAACGTTCAGCCTCCGAGATTTGAGTAAAGTATTATTTTTCTCAATTTTATTTATCCTCGTTGGAATGGGATAAAGATAAAAATATATATGTGGATTTTCGTGTGGCTGCAGCTCTATTATTTTTGGTCACAACCAAATATCAATCTAAGATATTATTTATTTTATTGTATAACAATTTATCTCTGCAGAGATTTTCTGCAGGAACAAACTCACTTTTCACCTCGGAATCGGCGGTGTGGTTTAAAATTAGAACGATAATTTCAAATAAATTTCAAAGCACATTGTCGAATTCCGCGATGAAAAGTGAGTTTGTTCTTATAGAATAGCGCCGCGGTCTCTCCACAGATGTCAGAGTCGCAAATCTCGTTCTCGTCGTTAGGTATATTTAAAATTTTACATTCGCACCTAGTTTTACATATTTATTACTAAACACTCCAATTCAAATTCTATTTAAGCTGGTGTCTTGAACAGCGAGTATCGTTAAAGTGATCTGTGAAAAGATGTATTGCACCAAAGACTACGACAACAGTGAAGTGCTAATGATGTGACGATATGTAGACTTTGCGGTGTAGCAGCACTAGCGGCGCTCATGGATGTAAGAGCGAGGTAGCGCCCGCATGGGGCAATCGGCGAGTATGTGTCGTCTCCACGGATCATGTCTCCACCACAAGAAAAGTATGTATTATATACCTACAATGACTTTTTTTTATGTGACGCAGGCAAAACCTTTGTTTACAGACGACGGCGCCTTTAAGAGGCACACTGTCGAACGGATCTCACACCTGGCTCCCGCAAGCCTTACGAGCCCCCACAGTGGCTGCCCAATGAGGATCCCGTAACTGTTACGGGCGCTTTACGGCATAATATCTGCTAAAAACCCTGCGAATACACTCTAAGCTGCTTAGTGCGAAGCCGCGGGGTCCCCGTTTTGGGATTCTTCCGCGTTTCCGCACCCAGCAGCCATCCGGCCTAGCCATTACCTAATCTAAAGAAAAAAAAAATTAAACAAACGGAAATTTGCGAGATTTTCTGAAATGATTATTTAAAATGATTGATAGAATAAGGTCGTATAAGTTTATGTTTATTTTAAGCATTAAACTGCTAGATTTATAATTTCAAAGAAAATACCATACATACCCACTCGTATATATAATTCAAGAAAAAAAAAACCTACGGGTCGAACTCCGGGAGTGCCGGCAGAAGTGAAAACTTGAATATTAACCTTGTACATTTTTAATATTTTGGAATGGTTAGGGAATAATTTTGCACGAATTGCTTTAATTATAAGTAACACTTTATATACACGAATTTTACGAATACACAGCAGTGTGGCCACTACACAGACGGTCGAGCCATCAGCTGTTACCAATCATAGATGTGCGTGGCACGCTGTAACATGAACAAACGCGAATTTCACATTCGCGCAAACGCCCTGCGCCGCCTTAACGAAGCAGCAGGCGCAGGCGTACATTTTCGCCGCGCCGTAGAAAGAGAGGGGGATGATTCCTCTCCTACGCCGCGCCGGCGCGGCTGTCTACTCTCCATCCGTCTTACGAAATTTCGACGCGACTTCCTGACGCGAGTTTAACATTTTTTATCCATTACAAAAAAGTATAAAACGCTGCTAAAGAAGTTTTAGTCTGATTTTTGATCAGGCACGTGTCCTGACGCGAGTTTAACATTTTTTAACCATTACAAAAAAAGTGTCCTTCAGGCTCTGGCAGGAATCCATCAGGCAGACAGGACACTCTGAGAGGACACAGTAGCCACAAACCAACATGTTACCGCGACATTGGATATGACACCCGCCTCGAATTTCTTCTCGTATTTCTTTAGTTGTAAGGCTGCGCCACAGTATATTAAACTAACGTTAGAAAGCTATATACATACAAACGTTCGAAATGAAGTGACACTCACCTACAGACGCATGTCTCAACACGGCCCCAAAGCGGGAATCGTAGTGCTGTCCATACTCTTAAGTAGGAACGGCGTGAGACTTATTGGTCTGCCTGAAGGACTGCGGCTGCCACTTTTACCACAGTCCATTTCTCTGGTATAGGAGATACTCAAGCATAACTTGTTTTGAAGATTTTAAACAGAATGGGGCGTCTGTAGCTTTTTCTTTATTTATATAATGGGGCGCAATCGGTTTTCTGCAACTTGTATTAATATTCATACATAAATAATAATATTCTTTCTTTTTGTATGTTAGCTGCAAACATTATATTTGCCTTATGATTTGTGTCGACCATCAAGCAAATTGCCTTGTTCGTGTTTGTTGTAACACAATGGCCTATCATTAGTCACGTACGAAAACGTTATATTCGGAACGTAGTAAAAACATCGTCATCACCAGCCGTTAATGTCCCCACTGCTGGCTGGGCCACAGGTTTTCGCTATGGATGAAATAGAGAGATTGGCCCATGGTGGGTGCTAACGACTGATGCTACTGAGGAGCCCGATGGCGCTGGTAGTTGGCGTGTTAAGCCTGCGATCGTAGAAGTCAAGTCACTGGATGGAAGATCAAAAACTTATTATCTCAAGCTATTCCGCGCTTGGAAGAGCTTGAGGAGCTCGATGGCGCAAGTGGTTAGCGCATTCAGCTGTGATCGTTGAAGTTAAGCAACTTTCGCAGTCGTCGGTCATTGGATGGGTGACCAAAAATTTACTATCTTGAGCTCCTCCGTGCTTCGGAAGGCACGTTAAGCCGTTGGTCCCGGCTGCGTCTGCAGTCGTTAGCGCCCACCAATTCGCACTGGGCCCGCGTGGTGGGTCATGGCCCAATCTCCCTATTCCATCCATAGGGAAGGCCTGTGCCCCCCCCCCCCCCCAGCAGTGGGGACATTAAAAGGCTGATGATGATGATGATGATGATTCTGCGCTTTTGAAGGCACGTTATCCAAACCCAACCCAATCCCCTACCCGGCGGAGCCGTGGAACTGGACTACTCACCAGCAGAAACACAACACCACACCACCAAAAGGTAGTATTATTTTATAGTGGTTTTCTGTAAAGTGGTAGTTGCTTACTCGGACAGGCGCTTAGAAATAGAATAGATTAGAATTAAATTTATTAGCCTTAAACATAGTCATATTAACATAAATAAAACAAAACAAAATAGGCCAACTAGGTCCCTGCCTCAGTTAAATACTACAGCAACACCAGGGCTGCTGCAGCGCTGATGATTCTGACAGCATTCTTCTCCGCTTCAATTCGAACGGAAAATCCGCTGTGGCATATCTCTCCTAACTTTCAGTGCGGCCCGTGTGTTTTTTGTTAGGCAGGACTTTTTTCCCATTTGCGAACAGCCAAGATTAGGTTTAGATGGATTAACCCAATCTATGAGCCCACAAATTATTCTTTCAACTATTTATTGATATCGATTCAAATCTTGCTTGAAATCATAACGCTTCTTAAATATAAATAATGCAAATGCTACTTTGTAATTTACTTATTAGATGCTTAAAATATCTCTAACACTGTGTACAACGCCCTCGATTATAAATGCGTGTTGATGCTTTGAACTTGAAACTGCCAAAGTGACGGCTCAATTACATTACGGCTAGCCATGTTGAAGAACATGAAACATATATAATGCGGCGGACTTACATTTAGCCGCTATCGTCGTTCCACCATAGTACAAAGCGTTTCCACTTTCATTCTTCTGTTTCTCAAGCTTTCATTATCTACTTTATTAGATGTGCCGATCGTATGTTTTTATTGTTCGTTATACCTTTTGCAAACAGAAAATTTGGAAAATCTTTCTATGCCGCCGCCTGACAGTACATTAAGTATTTCTTTATTTTATTTTGCACCGGGATCTCTTTTTACGACCAACCTGTTGGGAAATGAATGGTATAGATTAGGGACTCATGATGCCTACCGCATTATTAACCCTTTTCTGAAATCATTATTTATTACATACCCAGTAAATATGAAAACGTCCTCTTTTGAGGTCTTATCTGAGGCTCATTAAATACATGTTACTGCGACCGGGAAAACAGAGACCCATTATACCTACCATTAAATCTGGATTGAATTGGATTTATATAATACGTAAGTATTTGTTAAAAACATTACCATAAAATAGTTTTAGGTTTTGTAAAAAAGTTCTTCAGTTTAATTCCCGTTCCGGAACTGATTAGGTAAACTACCAAATTATTTATACTACTCTTGTATTGTCATGCTGCTCCCTGGTCAAGCATAAAATAGAGATGTGTGATCAGATTTTTATGAAAAATATAAATAAAACATGATATATTTTTTTACAAACAACATTTAATTAAGATGATTAATTGTAACGGACAATATATAAATTAGCGTACTTATATTAAGTTTTTTTTGTCTCACAACTCAGTTCTACTTCTTCTACCGTCAAAAGTTGTGAGATCCATGTTACGCCAAGTCGGTTAATTTATTCAGACTCTACTTAAGGAACATTTTGTCTTGAGTTATTACGAAATTAGCTCACCTAACAACATCATATACTGACCATATCAATAGTCAAGAAATTAATAAGTAGGAACATACCCTTTATAGTTATGATTTTATTTATTTTTTAAGCATTTAACTGCTAGATGTTAAAATCTAAAGAAAAGTTTACTAGAAAAAAAAAACCACGCGGACCAGGCAGCGGACGGGACTCGAACCCGCATTCTTCGCTATCCGGGCGAATGCACTGACCATTATGCTACCACGGCCCTATTAGCCGCGTCGAAATTTTCCTAGCCTTAAGCTGCAAGGCAGCGCCATCTCTTCGCATTGTAGGTAACCCACAATGTCAAATGAATACTTTTTCAAGTATTAAACATTTGGAAGAAGAAATAGCAATTATAGTTATGATTTTATTTATTTTTTAAGCATTTAACTGCTAGATGTTAAAATCTAAAGAAAAGTTTACTAGAAAAAAAAATCCACGCGGACCAGGCAGCGGACGGGACTCGAACCCGCATCCTTCGCTATCCGGGCGAATGCACTGACCATTATGCTACCACGGCCCTATTAGCCGCTATACCCTTTATATTTAATGTTAAATATATAATGACAACCAATGATGTCGTAAATACATATCCAACCTAAAGTGGAAGTTATTTCAAATTGTAAAATTGTTTCGGTAATCTTATGAAACAAAAGCAATATTGGAAACAAACAGCTTTTCTCTGTATTTTATTAATTTAAAACTAACGTGGTAAAATATTAACACCATGAACAAATTTCATAAAATAATTGGTTTTCCTTCTGTATGGAAAAACACCCAATTGGAAAATGACGGAACGCGAGTACGCGCTTTTCAAAAAATTTCATTAAACCGTACTCAAAGAAATATACGTAATAAATACGTGTGAAAAGGACGAAAATACTACTAAAGTTTTATAATAAGAAGTTTTATACTATTCGTAAATGGTTGCAATATTGCACGTATATACTAAGTATATACTAAGGTTTTACCAATTGAATGTTAATAAACAGGTACATAGAAAAATAGTTTTAAATAAATAACGAAACGAAATATACCAAGAAATTTAATGAACTATTAAAATATTAATATTATCAAAAAAAAAGGTTACAGTATATCATCGCAAATGTGACCTTGGCATAAGCTACGCATGATTTGTCTCAAATTACATAGTGTGTGATACAGATACGCCGTTACCATTTGATATATTGCCTTGATTACTTTTGTTATGTCAGGTATTTTATTTTGGTGTCATCACATCAAACTGTCCTATGGGTGTTGAAGTTTGTTATTCGGCGGGAATCTCGGGATAACACGGAGATGGACTGACTGGAGATTTAGTGAACTTTCATGACAACAATAAAAGTATTAATTCTATTTTTGACATTATGTGATTAAGTTTTGTTGTTAAAATTTCCGCTCGAATTGCAACGCTCATCTTCAGAAGTAACCTCCACCTTACAGAAGATCACAGTATTTATTTATTTATTGCACAAAACAGAGTTACAGCAAGCAAAATGGTAAAAGACACTAAGAAAAACAATTGATAAAAAAATACTGAACTCCGCTAGCATGTGCAAACAGCATGCTTATACAAGCACACAGTAACCATACATTAAAAATTCAAAATTTTAATAATTACATTGACATAAAATTCATTAATGACAATTTACATGAGATTAAAGCCCGTATTATAGAAAGATTCTCAGTGATTGATCTAGTCTTGAGCATAGTTAGAAAGGGATGTCGCTATATATAGCACATAGCGACATCCCTTTCTAACTGTACTCAAGTAAAGATCAACACTTAGGCGCTTTGCAGACGACGGGGCGGGCCGGTCAATTTCGCCGCGAACGATAGCACAAAGTGAATCCTATATTACAAACGCACACAGAGGGCAAAAAGACCGCGCCGCAGGTGCCCGGCGGGCACTGGCGGGGCGGCATGTCCACGGCTGCCCGCCGTGGATCATACAAACCAGTTTATATGCAGTAACGCAGACGGCGGCGCGGGGCGGCTAGCTCAGTCGCGCCACGCGCTTTTTAGTGATGGACTATTCACTAGAACGAACGTCCTGAACTGACCGCCTCTGCCCGTCGTGTGCTTTGTGTACGCGGCGCGGGCAGCCGCAGACATCGACGGGCAGACGCGGTTTTTATTGCTTCGCGGACAAAATGCCCGCCCCGCTCGTCTGCAAAGCGCCTTAGTTGTTATTCTGTAATACGTGCCAATGACATGCACAATTCATTAATCAAATTAGAAATAGAAAATTAAATTAATTATAAATAAAGACATTATTAAATTAAAATAAAAAAAAACGTGAATTTCATAAATACTGTTAAACAATGGTAATCATGATCATATCAATTGTATTAATTAATTAATATATTTTTTCATATAGAGTAACACTACTTTTTGGTGATGTTGTTGGGTCAGAGTAGGCAACGGTGCGAGTGTTATATTTGGTATCGCAAACGAGGTATATGGTGACCACTTACCATCATGTGCATATATACGCTTTAAGCTTGTTTGCCATCCTTTTAACACCACGACAACCATAATCATAATCATTTATTTCGTAATAAATTACACGTCAATAATAAACAGAACAGAAAATACATAAAGTACTAAGTAATCATCAGATTTCAAATTATATAAAAGTACATTACGGAGTTAAAATACAATATTTATACTTAGAAAAAATTTAACATGTCAAATACAAATATGTCAAATAGAAATAATAAAACAAAACAAAAAAATTAATTAATACATTAATAATCATTCAATATTATAAAAAAAAAATTAATCAGTCCAATTAATGTAAGGATCTATCATTTAAAAATTCATCGACGCTGTAAAAAGTTCTGTCTATGAGCCATAATTTTAATTTATGTTTAAAATTATTAAGTGACTTTGCGTCAATGACCAACTTAGGTAACAAGTTATATACCGTCGGACCCATGACATGAGTTAGCTTGCTCGATTTGACCAAAGTTCTCTGCTCACTGGTCAGCTTGTTCGCACCTCGAGTATAGTGTGAATGCTTGTCACTGTTTTTACTATATGATTGTAAATTTGTTCGCACAAATATAACGCAACGGCTGACTAAAGTCGAGGTCCGAGTCTCAGTCTCGCCTGGAATACCTCTAGAGGCACTCGCCAATTCTCGGCTTGAGGTCCCCTTAGGATTTCGCCGTCCCCAAACCCGGTGACGCTGTAAAGGTCATTTGCCACCAACAGCATACACTAAAAAAAAAATTGCTACCCATTTAACTTATAAAACATGTCGCTTTTATACATGTTATCCCTTCTTAAAAATAAATAGATATGCGTAACACATGGCCTGATAAATAGCGAGTGTGTTTTGGTTATGATTATGAGTACGAGTTGTTAAGTTTATCAGAGTTTATTCTCTGTCTTTAGTTATTTATCTGGCTAATGCAATATAGGTATCTACACTGTGTATCTTGTGAACCCGTTACTTTATATTCTATCTAATAAGTGAAATACTAAAATGTCGATAGGTGGAAAAGGGGCTATCTAAAATTTGATGCCGTTATTCTGTCTGCAATCTGTAGGGTGTACAATTGCTGTAAATTATTGATTGGCTTGGCACAAATGTACAGGCGTCATATACTGACATAAGCAAAATATATTTAAATTTTTAAGCAATGAATATCTCACCCAATCTCGTACCCCAGGCAGCCCTGGAACCTTACACACCGACAGAAATACAACACCAATAAGTAGTGTTATTTTACTGTGGTATTAGGATTCTGGAACGACACCGGGGCCGAGTGGATTTTTTAGATTTTTTTTATTTTGACTTGTGAATCAAGCAGTGCTTACAATGAAAATATAATTGAAATAAACTTTTTTAAATTGGTTGGTATCGCGAACAAAGGGATTAAGCCGACAATTTTTTATTCTATTTTTCATACTTCTTAATTATAACAAACCCTAATTCTTGTTTCAATTTCAACTGGCACCAAATATTATGTTTCTTCTAATTGAGACCTTGGCCCAGTTCTCTTTATGTTTCTTCAATCTCGAAGTCAGTCAATTGAAAGGGACTTTCGTTGATTAAAATTAATCTGTAGATTTGAAGTTTATTGGAAGAACGAAGTGGCCAGGCGGCTGTTTATTAATTACGTTCATGCGGCCGGCGCACTCGGAGAGTTAATGAAATTTAATACTTCATTATGTCACGTTTTATCTCATACTTTTGAAACAACAAATTGTTAACTTAAATCAAATCAAAAGCTAGTTGATGTCTCTTAATGTGGCCGTAGGTTATTTTAATGAAGTATGTCATCTATAATTTTTATGTTGGAGTTTATTATTTATAAAGAATGAGAAATTTCTCGGGTAAGTACTTATCGTAATCAGGAATCAGAGAAAAAGAAAAAAGGTTATTTTATTAAATTAAATTACTTACAGTGTTCTTAACGCTCTAGTGCATAGATCCCTTGAGTTACCTGTTTGCTATTATCACCAAAACATCAAATCCAGAAATATTTAATCCTTAACTGATTGTGAATCTTTTATTAAGTAAAATATAGTTCGAAGTCAGTTGGAAAATACTTAGATTCAACCTGTGTGTACCTACTGTGGCACATTGTTTGAATTCCTATTTGATACGTTTGGTCCGATAGCAAACGATCTAGAGTTCGATGTCAACCAAACGGATTTCACAGTGGTTCATTAATTAAAGGGAACTGGATGACAATTTCTGAATGAACTAGGAGCGAAAGATAAATGTACAACCAACGCGTACAAAGAAATTTGGTGACTCATTTTTCTGTTTTCTGTCGGAATATGAGTAAAACTACTTATTAAGTTATATCAAATAAATAAAGCTAGTTTTAACGGGTTCATGCACGAAGATTTCAGGTCTGCATCGTCAGAATAATGATTTTTTATTTACTTTGTCGAGCTACCTTCGAAAGACTTTTATTGAGCTTTTGGATATTTCATTGAAAGATTTTAAAAATTTTATTGTGTATGTATGAATTTATTAGTTAATAAAGTACTTTATTTAAAATTCTTTTCTGTATTTTTGAGTTTATTTATTTGACCCTAACTACCACAAACTACCATCGGTTCCAAAATTGGGAGACCTTTCTGAGAAGAACCGGCGAAACAAAGTCAGAGAGGCTTTCTATCTCCTTCTTATGTTAGATCATGCAAACAAAAAGAACTAATAGTATCTGTTGATCTTGCAGTGTGTGTTCGGGGTTGGGATTTTATCTCTTGTATAATGGGTTCACAAGCTGGTGAAAAGGCTGCGAAACGTCAATAAATAAAGTTGGTGCATTAACCCGTTAAAACTAGTTTTATTTAATGAGTGATGTGCGTGAAACCCTAAGAAACAAATATATCAAATAAGCCAAATAATCTTCCTTAAGTTCTCATTAATTTAAAACAAATTATAAGTTTCTTTAAAACGAGACCGCCTCTCGATGCGAGCGTCTGCTATCACGCGTATAATATCACTGTAACTAAGTGGGTGATGTTTGCATTTTGTGATTAAAATATCCGGACTTTTATCGAAATGTCCGAATTTTTGTCAGGACTTTTCTAATTTTTAAATAGTAACCCTATCTGCAATTATCTCAAGTTGGTAGTGATTGGAAACCGCTGTTTTCTTCTGTACATATAAAAACGCCACTGTTACTGACTGACTGATCTACTTACAGCTCAAACCACTGAACGGATTGCGCTGAAATTTGGCACACATATAGCTATTATTATAGGCGTGCGCTGAGAAAAGATTTTCCAAAACTCAGCCCTTAGAGGGATAAAACGGAGGTTCGAGTGAGGCTTATCCTTTAACTAAATAATGAAATTTATATTAGTTGCTCTAATAAATTTATAGATCAAGAAATAATACGTTTATGCATTCATGAACATTGTCACAACTAATAATCCTAACTTGACCAGAGACAGCTGCGAGCTACAAAGCAATTTAAACTTAAGAAACAAATTGCTGCCACCGCGGCCCGGCTTAAACAATCTTGCGGGTATAAATTAACTCTATGAAGTAACTTTACTGTGTTGGCTTTAAGCATTAGCTTAATGTAATGTAATCGCGTGTGTAATCGAGTAATCTGAAAAGCTTCACTGTTATTCTGATAGGAGCAATGTCGCTATAGTTTGTCTCGTTAAGTTATTAAAGATATTAATGAAGTTTTGGTAGTATATAAAATAGATGTTAAGTACTTTTAAAAATATTGAAACATACTGTTTAATTTCTTATTTGTACATATTGTCTGTTATTTATCTACATTGGTGGGAGAGGCTTTGATTAAAACTATTGGAAGCTTCTTAGTATTTTAACTAACTGAAACTAATTAACATAACTGCACTAACACCTCGCTGGCCTGCATGTTGCTTCTTCAAGCCTCTTTTAAAGGATCCCAGGTTGTAAGAAGGATGGAACACGTGAGCAGGCAGAGGCAGCAGGTTGATTTTAAGTGACACATTATTCAATTTTAATAGATAGTATAGGTATTCTTGTTTTGTACATTATAATGATCTGAGTCATATTAGTTATCAAAATAAATCTACTTAGAAAATTTCTTACAATAGGAAATCAGGGTTTTTCAAATTAAGGGCGGGCTGTAGGTGCCTGAGTACTTTGAGTGTGTAGCTCTGATTCTAGGATTCGTATTTCTATGATGAAATCTCTTTACCTTGTAGAGGTACAGACATTAAAAAACTTATTTATCGTTGAACTCAAGGTCGACCGCCAAAAGGTTTTACGGATTACGAGATCTTCAGGCGTTATCATGACGTCACATCTCGAAGAAAAAGTGGGGCATTCATTTCTCATTCTATTTCGGGCGAGGAAAAACGATAGGAAGAGTTTGGAACTAATCAAATTTATCTTAAGAGTTGTTATAAAAGTTTGACAACAATATTCTTCTTTTTTTGTATTACACGCGCCGTAATCTTCGTGTTTCGGACATGCGATGAAATAAATAAATAAATATTATAAATAAATAAATATTTCCAACACTCACACCAATTAGCCTAGCCCCAAAGTAAGCACTATAAGGCTTGTGTTATGGGATACTAGGGTAACGGATAGAATACATATACTTTACATATATAAGTATATTTATATAGAAATACATATTTAAACATCCATGACTGGAGTACAAATGCTCGTGTGATGAACATACAAACATCTGCCCCCACCGGGATTCGAACCCGGGACCTCTCGAGTCGGCGACGCCATGAAACCCAGCGTACAAACCACTCGGCCATGGAGGTCGTCAAATGAAATGTTCGGAACTCGGCTCCAATTCGGTTAAGACAAACATTAAAGATGTGACCCAAGTAGTGGGATAATATAATGTACATACTGTGTCATTATACCTAATTAGAATAATTTTAAGCGGCTCACATAATATTAAAGCGTAATTGTTTAATGTAACATTATGTAAAATAATGCTTTTCATGGTCCTTGGTAATAAATCTTGATGACAGTAGGTACTTACTTAAATTATTGATTTGTCTTTATAAACGAAAAATGTATCATTATTTTTGTTTATGAGTTGCTAAGCGGTTTATCGATACCTACCCGATTGTTACCGCTTCTCAGAAGCCATCTTTTAACGGACTGCATGCCTTAACGAAAAAAGATTCACATTTCTAAGAAGTTTCGATTCGATGCCGAAGTATCAAAGAATTAATACAACACTTTAATAACTTCTTAAAATCATATTTTTAATTGTTTCTTCTACTCCGCATACTTTTGAAAATAATTGTGGTAGAAACCGAAAGCCGTTCTGTAAGTTAAAAAAAAAAGAAATATTTTTAACACTCACACCAAATAGGCTAATTAGCTCCAAAGTAAGTAAGCAATGGATAGATTGTGTTATGGGATGCTAGGGTAATGGATGGAAATACACATAATGTATACATATTTTTGTAATAATATATTAAACAGAGGAGCTCGATGGCGCAAGTGGTTAGCGCGTTCGGCTGCGATCGTTGAAATTTAGCAACTTTCGCAGTGGTCGGTCATTGGATGGGTGACCAAAACTTACTATCTCGAGCTCCTCCGTGCTTCAGAAGGCACGTTAAGCCGTTGGTTCCGGTTGCATCTGCAGTCGTTAGCTCCCACCATTCCGCACTAGGCCCGCGTGGTGGGTCATGTCCCAATCTCCCTATTCCATCCATAGGGAAAGCCTGTGCCCCATCAGTGGGGACATTAATAGGCTGATGATGATGATATTAAACATCCATAACCCCACTGCGATTCGAACTCCGAACTCCGAGTAGTCGACACCTTGAAACTCGATGTAGGTACTTATACCACTCCACCATGCAGGTCGTAAAAATTAAATCCTTTCCATCGAAATAATCTAGACAAAGACTTTGAATAGTATTAATTTAATCCATTCTGTATTTAAAAAACCGGTTTTGTACTTGGAGCGCATGTTTTCGCCCCTGTAAATTTTTATGGGAAACTTATTTTCCTCTATCGAACGTTTTATGTGGTGTTCAAAGCAGGTATTTATGGTGCCATGTATTTTAGCGTAGAGAGTTATCGTGACAGGATATTCCTGGTACTTAATTCAATTTATGATAAGTTATAGTGAACAGAAACATAAAATAAAATTATTAAAAAATATAATCAAACCTCTTCAATTCAAATTAAGTTTTGGCGTTTTATTTCTGAAATTGTATCATTTTGGCGTAAATCAGAAAATTGCGCGCTCGGTCCGATATAAAAGGATGGACCTAGTAAGTAATCTCTTTTAGAACGTTTTTTCTTTTTCTCAAACTTTCTGTTAAATACAACGCAACGTAATCTCTCAATATTTGCTTCCATTACTTGCGATTCTATAGATTTCCTTTCAACAAATGTCCGCACACCGTGTGCGTTGAGTCCGTGAAAAGTCTTCGCTGAACATTTAAAACTATGAATAAATAAATATTATAAATATTTTCAACACTTACACCAATTAGCCTAGCCCCAAAGTAAGCACTATAAGGCTTGAGTTATGGGATACTAGGGTAACGGATAGAATACATATATACTGTACATATATAAGTATATTTATATAGAAATACATATTAAACATCCATGACTGGAGTACAAATGCTTGTGTTCATCACACAAACATTCACATTCACACAAACAGGATTCGAACCCGGGACCTTTCGAATCGGGCTCACCATGAAACCCGGCGTACAAACCACTCGGCCACGGAGGAGTCAAACTGAAGTTACATTTATATTAAAGATTGTGTGCTTCATCAATGAAGAATGAAGCATTTGGTAACTTACTATAGGTACATTTGTTAGTATTTCTAGCACTAAAGCCGATGTAGCCGTATACTCCACACGTCTGGAATCTGACGTCAATTGGTGGGCGAACAGTTACCGGGATTCTAGCTACACGTCATCGTATAAAACTCATCAGCAGCAATTTATGTCAAGTCCATTATGGTCTAACGTTTAAGTGAAACTTCTAGGTTGCTGTGACTATTCTCAAGAATACGTACAGCTTCTTCGTGCAAATACGTCATCTTGCGTAGGACTTGAGATCCAGACCGGGATATGATCTTTGTTGTTAAGATTACAAGATTTTATTATTCATGAACCGTTAAGATTCGCACAGCTAAAAATGGGAAACATTTTATCCTTCTTTGATTATAAAAAATCTGCAATAATATATATTCTTTACAAAAAAAAAATACGACGGGTAACACTCCGAATACTTGAATATTAACGTTGTGCATTTTTGATATTTTGGAATGGTTAGGGAATAATTTTGCACGAATTGCTTAATTTATAAGTACAAAGTACTATCATGTGTAAGTATGTAGTAGAATACAATATATATTTATTGCGCTATCGTACACAAATATGACAATTCATATAACATTAAAAAAGTTTATCACTCAGAAAAATCAACTTACATGAATCACGTTTAAGCGCACTTAGCGACATCTATTGTTAAAAAAATCAACTTACATGAATCACATTTAAGCGCACCTAGCGACATCTATTGTAAAAAAAGCATTTTTTTCGCAATAAAGCTGCCACCTGGACGTCCTAGATAGAGACTTATTATATAATATACGATAAAGTAAAATATTACTATGTTTCGTCCAATATATTGAAAGTCAACAACCTTTCCAATTTTATTGTTTTTAGATCATGACGCGATCAGCCCACGTGTTCTTACGCGAGTTTAACAGTTTTTACCCATACAAAAAAAGTGTACAACGCCACTAAAAAAGTTTTCACTTCAAAAATGTGGTATTACTTCCCCAAGCTCGGTACATCAGATGTAGCCAAACTTGTATGTGACATGCTGCGATCAATCCCTTGAGTTAATTAATGTAACAAGTTAAGAGTATAATGCATGACTGACGTTCCCTGTATAAAAACGGTAATTGATAATATAACGCTTGACTAATCAGTAATTTTATAAAAAATGTTAGAAATTCTATTATTTTTCATTGTAAAAAATACTTTTGCGTCAACAGAGAAATATTTTCCGCACCGTATTTAACTTAATACAGAAAAAAAACGACTTTTAATGCCTTCTATAAAACGGAGTGTTACAATTACAGATTGTTAGTAGAGCCATCATAATTGATGAGTCCGTTCGCCGTTTTGAAGTACGAGTATGTATGTAATCTACTGTCACTACGAACCTTAGATCTTCAAGGACGTGTATACTGTGTTTGATTGCCTCTTCTTTTTATATGGCTTTTGTATACCTTGCCTGGTTCAAGTTTTATCAATGTGTTATCGTCTCATCTCATTATGGCTCAATTACACTCGGTCTTTAGCCCGTATCGGGTGCACGAAAGACATTACTCAAAGTCGGGCACCCGAAGTAATATTTACATTGGAATACGGACTGGAAGACGTTGTCGGCTAATCAAAACGAAAACTACCCGAATACGGGCGTATTCGACTCCGTCTATTTATTCCGAATTCTAATAGCACTCGTGTTCGGGCTAACGACCAAATGTAATATGCGCCATTACACTTAATGTTATTCCAAATTCAATTTGTGTTTTGTCAGCAATACTAATTTCCTTATCGTGAAGAAAAGAGTTTTCGAATCTATGTCCATTATAGTACATAATGATGTCCCGTTGTACCGAATGCACCATTGACTTGCACGATTAACAGTGTGGTTGGTATTTGTAGCCAGATTTCTTAACAGAAAACTATTCATTTTAAACAATTGGGTCCTGATTGTATGCATAGAATAGGGAAACAAATGCAACCAGAATGTAAAAAGTAAAAGTACTCACAGTAACGACATCGACTGTAAATCGCAGTCGATAACGTTTATTACGTCATTACACTCTGGTGTAAAAATGAAGAAGAAGCACTAAAGGTCATAGTTTTCCAAATACTCTGGTCATGTTGCTTTTGCGCACGCCTCTACATATCTTTTCGTTTAAACAAAATTGACTAATATAAACATCATATTTACTAAACGAATTGGCAAATAAATTAAAGTAGGCATTTACGCGCAGATTAAGAGCTTACGTTATTATGAATGGGGAGTCGACGCTAAAAACAGATTCACGCTCCAACAGCGGGTAGAATTAGATTTTAAAATAGTCTACGGTGTAAGCGTTATCGTGAACATCATTCATTTAACAAAACAATCTTGAAAGGCGGCACAATACTTTTCGACTTTCTTCCGAAATTTTTATCTCCGAGCATGTCCAAATGCAATCTTTTATGCTTTAATGGAAAACAAATTTCTTTTTCTACACCTTTTACACGACGATCCTGTTATAGGATTTCAAAGGTTGTTACGGATGAAAGGAGCTGAATGTAACCCTTTACCCTGTTATTTAAATAACTAAAAGCCTTCGCTATTCTCCCTCCTACTCGTTTTGAACAAAAAGTCTTGTTTAATGGAATCGGATCACGTAACTTAAAAAATTACATGATTCAAAGACAAATGAAAAGGAGATTTTGGTTATTAATAGGTAGGCATCATATTTTTAGATTTCTGAATTAGTTTTTAATATTTATTGGCAATTTGAATGAAGTCTCAAATTCATAAACTAATGATAAGTTGTGAGAAAGTTCTTTTGAGAGATATGTTTTGAAATACACGAAGTTTTGATACGATTCTAAAAGAAGAAAAGAAAGAACCTTTTTACTTTAAAATCAGAGAATTTTGCAATAGCTGGTATCGAACGAATTTCTGGAACTTTAAAAATCTATAAGTGGAAATATTCCTTTTGCATGCTATATCTTATGGCTTAATGGTAAATAAAAAAAAATGAATTTGAACAAATCTATTTGATGAGGAAAAGCTTTATTCACTTACTTAAAAATAAATCATAAATGAGGAAAAGCTTAATGCTTCAGAAATTCTAATCTATTATAACATTTCTTTTTATCGTCAGCGAAAAATTACTAAAATTTATTTTTGTGGATCATATATTGTTACGGTTTTGTTACAACCCTGAAAGGGTACCCTATCAACAATATACTGACGAATTGAGAACCTCATACTTTTTGAAGGCGCCGAAAGTTATTTTTATGTACAAAAACATAAACAGCACAGAATGAACTCTGAGGTGTTATATCAAGGTGTAATACATAGTAGCAATATTTTTAGTCGCATTTTTCCGTAAACGCTAGTCGCGTACGTTATTAAGACGAAAGAGAGGGATGTTTGCTAAAAATATATCCAGCCACTTTACCACCGACAACATCTTAAAATAACTTTGTAGAAATTTCTCCAAAGTGTTTTAAAAGAAAATTTGTCGTCGAACTGAGACCGTTGTTGTTGCTAAGGTCTCTCGTTGTATTAAAGTTATGAAAAGTACAGTCAACAGCACTTCAAATGCTGTGCTGAAAATCTTAATCTATCGATGTGAAGTTTGATCTTATTATGTGATATTTAGTTGTAAAATGTAGAATGTTAAGAATAAAGTTACAATATATTATGTTTACCATTTCTAGATAATCCGAACTTCTGTTTAGCAATGAACCCCTTGCATAAATTCTGCGATAACATGAAATTATTTTTAATAAATTTGGTAGTATATAAGCTTATGCCCTGATGGAAAGCATAACAACTAGGAAATATTTGAATTATTTATCAATAACAGACCGAAAATTTATAACTAAAAATACAAATGACGATAATAAACCAATCTTTTAAGTAATTAATTCGTGTATCACTCTTAATACTATTAAAAATTTATAACTGATTAAACTAATGTGTTGTTTTTCCGTTCAAGGCCTAACAAATAAATTCATGTAATTCAGCTGATGTTATGTTGATGTCTAGACGCGATCACTTTCACCTTGTCAGCCTGCAAGCACTTTAAGTACACATTAACGTGTTTTAGGGTGCGTCCAAATCTGGCGAATGCGCAATTCGCGAGCGCGCGTGTGCAACGCGCGCTGAACGCGTTCCATTAAAGCAATTGTTTTGGTGCGCCTCTTTAGCGCATCATGCAAGTCTTGTACAGCAACCCCGTGCGGCGCGCGTCCAGTTCGCGCGCTTAATGTTCCGTTATCTTTCTTACTGTGAGTCTCAGTTGTCAATTTGATTTCGAAAATGACGGACTATAACACGACTGCTGTTAATAGGATTGCTGCAAGTTCAGCTATTTTATTACTGATAAAATGTAAAATAAGACAAGAGGAAGTCGCACAGGTCGCACGCGCACGGCTCATGCTTTTGCTCGTGCATTTCGCATAGCTTGCGCGCATACGGCCCGCGTAATTCAGTGCAGTAGCAGTTTACGAACATAAAATGCATGCGCGCAGATCGAGGGCTGCTTTGCAAGCTGCGCCTTTGCCATATTTGAAGACACCCTTAGGGTATTTTTAGGCACTAGCGTCTTTTTATTTTTCTTCCAGATTAAAATATACACAAAATCCACATCATATAACATCAATATTAGTTTCATAAATTAGGTAACTTTAATGATTACCAATAACGGGTTTTTGTTTTAGTACCTACTGTGTGAAAATTCTCTAGTCTGCTGGTAGTACATAACTACAATATAATGCAATGTAAAAGTATGTACTTATGCTAGTATACGTAACATCTTGCAAATCGTAACATCTACAGGATCTACTGTGTTCGTAATAAGATCTATTTTTCAACTAAAGGCGAGTACGAGACTTGCAGTTTATAGCAACAAAGGTCAGACATCCACGCGAGGTCATTTCACTCTGTATTTTCTGCAAACCGAATTAGAATGCAGGATAAGAAACGCTTAAGCCACGTTCGTTCACTGCACCGCCTAACTGCACACTGGAATTAAAACTTAAAGTACTAACTGCTTATTAGTTATTCTTTGGGATTAGATGGAAATAAATCTGTAAGCACCAATAAAGTTTACGATTAATTGTTTGATAATATTTCATTATGGGATTACGTTAAAATGTTTGAATATTGCGACTTTGTGCGCGTGGACTTAGTGATTCAGGTAGCAAATTTTTACCAAACCTCCTTTTTTATCAATCTGGTCATCAATCTGTTGACTTTTATTTTTTCCTGTTTAAAGTGGTTAATGTTTGATGAATTTTATGTATTTGTCTTAATAAGAATCAAATAAGAAACAAAATACATATCACATTGTACAAAGTATTATTAAAGTAAATATTCACAGTTTAAAACTTTCCTATTATAAATATTCTTCTCTTATCACAGTGTGTCAAAACATATAATAAAAACAAATCAATATAAAAAAACAGTGCACAGGAATATAGTTTCTTGTTCAATAATTCTAATTTCCTTCCAAATTTACTGTCTGCGCTGGTAGTGCTTGTGAAGAGTAGGAGTTAGGTGTCTGACTGGAGCAAATTGTTCACCATCAAGTTTACTTCCACAATAAATCAAGTAAAGAGAGGTATACTGTGCTATTCTTTTTGAATTGTGAAGTTACTCATAACTTAGTGAGTTTTGTGAATGTGATTTGTATTGGAAAACTAAAATGCTATGCAATACTCACTTTCATTTATCGACTTCGATTATCTAGCTTATTTAAAAATTCTGAAAACATACACTCCTCGGGTTTATGATGCAGCAGATCACACTTTTATCCTTCTTCGTGATTAATCTTGAATTTTACAAGTTTGCTTTAATGGTTTTTGTTCTTGATGTCAGTAGGTAGTCGCTATAAATTTTTCGTGTTGCGATAGTTCAAATGTTTAATATCCAATCCTTGAGAAAGCAACACCACTTAATATTTACTTCCTAAAGTACACTGTGAATTTACTTTTTATTAAAAATAATAAGAAAACTCTCGACAATTTTAATTTAAGAAATAGCTGCTGCAATTTGATAAGTGAACCGAGTGCTTTCCGAATCACGTCTCCTCGAATTTATATGCGCGTTAAATGTTTTCAGAAGAACTGGAACTGGATTACATGGAACTACCCAGCGGTTGTCACTCTCTACTCCATTAATGTCAGTAGTATTCTATTAACTCAACTAATAAGAATTTTGATACAAATTTTCATCGTCTTTTTTACCCTCTAAGGCGTAGATTTTTGAAAAACCCCGATACACGTTATTCTTTATTTCTGGTCTTTAGTAAAAATGCTACGTTTCAAGTCTATTAACTAAACTTTTTCTATTTTAACCCTTCGGGGTCGAATTATGAAAAAAAAAATTATTAGTGCAACCCTAGACCGCATAAGGAACCTACGTGACAAATTTGAAGTCTCTACACCTAGCGGTTTGGGCTGTGCGTTGATATGTCAGTCAGTCAGTTTCTTCTGTTTTATGTTTAAAATGTATTTAGTTAAGACTACTTTTAGATTGTACAAATATAGCTTACGAGGCAAGTGCTTTTTATGTAGGTACGTACGTAGATAGATCATATTGAAGTTAAATAAAACAAGTTTCAACGGGTAAGATGAACTGATTTTATTTATTTATTGACGTTTCGCAGCCTTTTCAGGTCTGCGTCTTCTGAATAATGATTTTTTATTTACTTTGTCCAGCTACCTTCGAAACACTTTTATTGAGCGTTCGGATATTTTATTGGAGGATTTTTAAAACTTTATTGTGTATTTATGAATTTATTAGCTAATTTAATTAATAAAGTATTATATTTAAAATTCTTTTTTGTAATTTTGAGTTTATTTATTTGACCCTAAGTACCGTAAACTACATGTTGAAGTTGCTCAATGATTTCATAACACTAATGAAATTCGTGTGAAATATCGGCCTTCTAACATAGAATTTACTAAGATCTACGACCTCCCCATATATTGCTGTTGCGAATACGGTACCAATGCAAGTATTCTTTGTATTTATGCTAATAAGTTGAATTTTTATTTATAGATAGTTCAACATAAACTGATAAACATAAGCTCTGTGTTAGATAAGTTTCGTCTTGTTTGCATAACGTCTCCAGAGATTTTGTTTGATTTACATAACTCGACGAATCTCGATTTACGTGACAACTGTTTAAATATTTACTACGAATTTCAGGGGGAACTTGTGACGTCTAACGGCGTAATTTGATGCCCTGAAGAGATCTCCAGATCAGAGATCCACTGGAATGTTTCTGACGGGATGAGCTGAGAAATGGTGAAATGTGAATTCGGGTTTGACGAAGATGATTCATCTCGAAACGACGTAATTGTGTCACTGCACACCAAACGTTGACTTTGAAACTTAATTTGAGGAGATCATTTAATCGAGTTATAATGTGGTGGAATGTTATCATTGTGTTTTTTTAAGTATAGTCGCTTTAACTATGTATCAAACAACGCAATCTGACCTTAGTAACTGGTTGATTTCAATTAATTATCAAATTCACTTTAATATAGACACTGTTTTGCGAAGTTTTAAACACTGGAAACATTTACTATCATCGTCTGATTTTGCAGGATATAGCAACATTTAATATATGTGGTAAATTTATTTTCTAATAACCTTACACGGAAAAAAAAGGAAAAAACACGGAAAAAAAAGTTAGATATCATCCCTATTCTACGAGAATAGGGATGATATCTAACTTTTTTTTCTTTGTCTATCAGGGATATTATCAAGTATTTGACATGTATTTTTCCTTTTCCACGTATACTAAACATTACAGAGATATATTGATTTGAAATGTCGCATGACGTCAAGTCTAGGAAAAATTTTTACTTAGACGTGACGTCACGAGCTCCCTCTCCCATACTTTGAAGTGCTTCATCTTTGTTATTTTATGGTTAATTGACAAAAGGAAACGAAGTGTTCATTATTTTTTAATAATCTAACTGACGTTCTTAATAGAATTTCGTTTCCGGTAACCCGCCATGAAACCCTATCAAATTACCTTTTACTTTTGTACATAATAGAAAATAAATATATCAAGTTAGTAAATATCATTTCCTATCTTGTTTCTACAGACACATTTAGGTCACACACCACATGTTCTTATCATATTTTCGTTTTAAATAATAATATACTAACTTGTTACAAAGGGTCTATTTGGGAATTAATTTAAGCGTCAGAATCTCCTTCTGTGAATACGCAATGAACTGCATTTGTCATGAATAAATCAAATCCATTAAGAATATGTATTTAGTATTCAACTGTTGTCTGTTGTTTTGCGTTGAGGTGACAAAGACATTTCATCCATTGCTCGGAATGACAATTGAAAATTCAAATACTAAAATTCCGAAAATTAATATTGGCGAATATTTAAATGATCCGCAAAAAAAATATGTAAATGAGCCCTTAAAAATACGATATTGACAATTTTTTTATGATCATTTAAATATGTGCCTTAAATTACACATGAACGGATTCAGATAAATAGAAAGTTTAAAAAGTTTGAGAACATGGAATGGAACAAACGTTGTTATAAGGATTTTAGTGCAAATTATTAACCTCTGCAGATAGATATCTATATGTCGTAAACTAAGCTCGATTTGCTAAAACAATAAGGCATTCACCCCTCAAACAAACCACAATAGCTAAACACAAAGACACCACATTCGCAGCTGTTTAGACGAAACACTCAGTTAGGGAGACTTAAAGACCGCGTTAGGCGGGCAAGTTTAACAACTGAAATACCTCTTTCCATCTTCGTCTTAAGGGCTAATTACGTATGCAACCGAGGTTTTGGATATCGCAGCGAAGCTACCGAACTCTTGCCTCGGGGCCGCTCTGGGACATCCATCTAGGACTTGACTACCTACTGTAAACATGGAACGCAACTTAGTTAACATGATCAGAGGAATTAAGCGTTTGTTTACTCTATAAACTATGTGGAAACTGCTGTGTGATTGTTTGCTCGCTCTGAATACGTGCTGCACACTTTAATCGTGCCATCGGGAATTCGGGAATATACACAATTAGTGTTTATTATTATTGATTAGAGATATTGGTAGATAAGAAATAACAAACAAGAGCGTAGATTTTTATTTTTTATCAAGCGTTTGTAATTTTCGCCTCAGTTCACATTTACACGATCAATACCTCTTTTGCAGGCCGCTGCAGTAATGTACTAATTCTTTGTCTCGTTGCCAAATCACAAGCATAATTCAATGTCTCTTAAGATTTGAGAACCTATGCTTTTTTCTTTTTTTTTTTTGCCACATTTCTTTTAAAGAAATATCTAGTATGTCAGAGTAGGCCAGCCAATAATCTGGAGTGAATGCCAAACTAATATGTTTGACGCATGCTTGTCGGAGATGGCAAACTAATAAACTTTATTAAATAATGCATATTTTTTTTCGCGACTGACAAAATATATTTTTATTCAAACTTCATCCTGATAATAAGGAACACAATAAAAAAAACGAATTTGGTCATTCGGAAGTTTTATGCGTATATGCTTTTCATACGTAGTTACGTATTTATATGTTTTATTAAAATGCTGTGTTCATATTACAACAATGAACAGTTACGAAGATCGCATATCGAGTCGAGTAATTGTTTTCATTCCACTTTTATTAACATCCAAACTGACAATATACATGCAAATATAATGCAGATTGCACACATCGAAAGTAGCATGAAATGAAATGTAATTTACATAAATTTTGATGTGTTGTATAAACGCCGGGTTTCAAGGTGTCGCCTTACTATAGAGGTCCCGGGTTCGAGTCCCGGTGGAGGCAGATGTTTGTGTGTCGAATACGAGCATTTGTACTCCAGTCATGGATGTTTAGTATGTATTTCTGTATAAATATACTTATATATGTATTGTATCCGTTACCCTAGTATCCCATAACATAAGCCTACAGTTCTTACTTTTTGAATAGGCTAACTGTTGCAAGTGTTTCAAAAATGTTAGTTACTTAATAAAATTCCGCAGCAAAGCAAGAGTGGTATTGATTGTGCCTTGGCTGTACCAACCGCGACACCACTATCACAGTAATGCGATTACACATTTTCTTTATCTAATACCACTTTTGTGTCCTTGATTTTCAATTAGAACGCCCACATTAACATGTGTTATCATAAATGTCCGATAACACCAAAGATAACGATATCAATTCGGTTCGAACCAACCACCTGTTTTGTTATCATTTCTAACACGTAGGGGATTTTAAAAGCTTTACTAATAGCTAAAGATAACATAAAGTGACTAGGACTTAAATTTGAGTGCGATGTTTTTATCAATATTCATACAAAATCTAATGAGTTTCTAGAATGCCACAATTAGTGTACATAAGGGGGCTTGGCTCCAAGGACAGTTAAATTTCAAAGCGACTTCGGAGTGATTACAAAGGCGGTTATTGTATAGCAATATCATACAAAAGCACACGAACACTTCCCATTAGTAATCACGTCTAGTAAAAAATCAGCGGTCTTCACACAGCTCATAGTTTTTTAAGTTTGTATTTTAGAATTTATTTCATAAGTTATTAAATAATTTGTTCAAGGTTCCTTATATAAGTATTTGCATAATTATATTACACACATCAAAAGTGTCTAGGGATCAAGCATTTTTATGCGGATTTCTTGAGATTGAGATGTGGCTTTGTAATAAATTTATGATTTTATAAATTTATATGGATCCTTTTTGGTGCATTTCATAATTTGAATCAGGAACTGTGAATCAAATTCGAGTAAAAGATGAAAATCAGCTGTCAATATTTTCCCTATAAAAACATACAACGCATTGAAGACATTATTAGTGCTACTGTTTCCCTACTACTGATTAAAACCAACGTTATTATGGAGCGGCGACGTCATTTAAGCAGGGAAGAAATGCTCAGAGCCGTGGGAATGATAGAAGCTGGTTCCCGGCAACGTACTGTGGCTTTAGCTCTGAATACAAGTCAGAGTGTTATCAGTCGACTTTGGACACGATACCGAAGCACTGGTACCGTGGCTGAGCGCCATGGAGGACGGTATCGCTGCACCACACGGAGACAAGACCGATACATTCAAATCTTAACTCGAAGAGCTCCAACAATAACCGCCATGATGTTAGCCGTGAGGCTTCATCACTCTTCAGGGAACTTAATTAGCGACCAAACAGTCAGAAACCGCTTGCATGAAGTGAACCTTCATTCCCGAAGACCGCTACGGGTACCACCTATAGCAATGCACAATCGTAGGATTCGATATCAATGGGCTCTTGAACACAGAAATTGGGCAGAAGAACAATGGCGTTTCGTGTGCTTTTCTGATGAGTCTCGTTTTGGTATGAGACCGGATACAAGACGTATACGACACTGGAGAACCCCTGGACGCCAACAGCGATTAAAATCCTGCCAGGAAGTCCATCCTTATAGTGGTGGAACCATCATGGTATGGGCGGGTATTTGGATCGGCGGAAGAACTGAGTTGATTTGGATCAGAGGCAACCTCAACGCTCAAATTTATGCTGAGACGATTGTATCAGACGTCATCGTTCCTCTACAAGTGCAAATCGGTCCCTTATTTCAGTTAATGCATGATAATGCACGACCGCACACCGCAAGAGTTGTAAGACAGACTCTCGCCGCAGCTAACATCAATGTCCTGCCCTGGCCTGCTCAGTCGCCAGACTTGAACCCGATTGAGCATGCATGGGATATGCTACAGAGAAGAGCTCTGCCGAATATGGAGGGTATCCAGTCGCAAGAAGACTTTTTTTTGTTGTTGCAACGAACATGGGCGGCCATTCCACAGCGTGATTTGGATGAACTCATTTTGAGTATGCCAAACCGATGTTCTTGTGTTGTTAGTGTTCGCGGTAGAAATACGGATTATTAATTGTTTAAGTTACCCAATAAAATTTTAGAGAAAACTGTTATTTCAGTCTTTTTTTCGAACTTTTGTGTTAGTGGTTCAAATGTCAAAAATCCCTTTATTAGGAAAATGGCAAATTTCTTTATTAATGCAAAGGTGACTTGGTTTATCGTTACTGTGACAAACGAAAACACTTTATTTGATGAATCCTTAAAGAAAATTTTAATTAATATCAATCAGGAGAAAAGTTATTGCAAAAATATATGTTGATCCCTAGACACTTTTGATGTGTGTATTTTATTGAATTAAAGTCCTTATCTATTGTATTCTTGTTAATCTTTTGTATATGTTTTTCATATTCTTATGTAAGTATTTATTAATTAGCTAGCTATCAATTACCCGAACGACGATATTTTTTCTTTGGATGATGTATCATCTCATGTCCAACAAATGAAACATCTATGTAACATCACATTTAGAAGACATTGATCTATCAATTTCACCAAATAATGACTTCGTTAAAATATAAATGCAAAATTTGGCATCATTGTTGAATCTTGGTAAAACGATAAGACTATACTACGATTAATAAATTTATAAATATGTTACTATCTACACGAAGACCTTCGCTTAACATCGTACCAATAGCAAAGAAAAAATTTCTCCAATTCGAGACCACTTGACAACGTCGCCCGAGGCATGTTGTCAATTTCAATTAAACGAAAGTAAACGTTCCTAGCGATGGTTAATTAGAAACACGCAACATAATATGGAGATCTTGCGATAACAACATGCCTCGAACAATTATTTTATCTTTGAATGGTGTCGTTCGCAACATACTACCTATATTTGTTTGTTTCATTGTCAATTAAGTTACGAAATAAGGTTTATGTTCGGTTTAAATGGCTTCATGAAACGCGGCGTTAATCGACTTCTATTTTTGTTATATGTTGTCATTGTGAAACAAGGTTTATGAAACTGAAGAATTTAGTTAAGGGTTTAATATAGACAGATAGGCCACGTCCAGACGACTTGACGATCCCATAAAGCGCCTTGTGGTATAAGGTAAACTGGAAGCTAGCAGATTACTAGACCGCGCAAGGAAGTCTCATCGAGTTATTTGTAAGAACGACCAGCGAAATTAAAATACAGGTGTGATATAACCGCCAATATCACCGATTGTACCAAGAATCACACCAGGAATGGGATCAGAAGCCATGGCCAGCTACACCATCCTTTACCGACATCGATGTGCATTATCGTCAACCACCCGAATGAGTGAAACAATATACTCTATATCGCGCAAAGGTATGTTCTTTAACTTGTTTAATGTGGTAGAGAATATGATAAAATAGACAAATGTATCTAGTAGTAATAGGCTAGTTGACTGATGTCAAATTGCACAATAAAAATGTTTATCAATTATAATTTTTGGTATGAGGAACCTAAATACATCGATTTCACTTCATAAAATTAGAATTTGGCTGTAGCTATTTAATCTGAAAATTTGTTTTTTAGTCTTTGTTTTTTTAACACTAACAACGCTGTCCAACATTATTGTGACGTCACGAAGTTTGTAAACCACTAAACATCATTGTCGTGTTATTGTGGTTTCTTTCGTTGGACTAAAATATATCTAAAAACTCTAATATCTTGTAGAAAAGTTTCCGTTTATTGGTTTTGTTGACTAAATTAATGCTGGATGCCGGATTTGTGAAAGCAGAAATGACAAAATTCTTTCGACTTAGTAGGTACATTCATAACCTTAAAATTTGTATATGTTAACTTTAAATATTATTCAATGAGTACTTACATCGAAGGGATCTTTGCTAAAAGAAATGACTTTTAGACGATAAACTAACAGGATTTAGCAAGTTTTAAACGTGTGTTCATGTGTAGGTATGTGTATTTCTCTAGGTAATTTAAAACACAACTTTTTTGTAGTCTTTAACGATGTATTTCTACATTCTCGTATAATACAATCATGATAGATACTATATTTATCATGAAATTGATTATAAATCATGGTTTTATAATATAAATTCAGATAGGTTATATCCTACGTGCTTGCCAGTGTTTGTTTACAAATTTTTGACGTCATAGCATAGATTAATCTATAGACTAAAATGGCCGACAGCGTTTTTGTATATCCATGAAAAATCTATGTTAAAATTAAAGTTTTCTAGCTGTAGACGTAAAAAAATTAATTGTATTTATTTTCGGTCTAATAGAACAATTATATTATTAACCATTTAAATCATATTTCCAAAGTATCAACTAGCCTATCCAATTCAAATAAGTTATTGTAAATGAACCAACATGGTTCATATCATTAACCGTTAACGTGAATCAAATCGTAACTCCTACACTCTTCACCAAATCTCAAGTAAGTCATTGTTTGGGTCTAATGGTTTATACGCACATATACGGTATACGGACGGTTTGATTTTTACTCGCTTTAGAGCGATACCGTATGTAAGTACGGACCATAAGATATTGTCTACAATCAATTTCGACAAACAAATAATCACCTTAAGTTGTTTATCACACTATAGTTTACTCATTTTATCTGCGCAAGGAAGTTCATTGGAGTATTCATACTGCCCTGTGTATGGGAATTAGGGTGGAAAATCATTTTTGTATCTACCTAAGAAAGGAAAGAGGTTGTTTCAGAGTGCGAAATTGACGGGACGTGAGTGTTACAAGCAGTCCTTAGGCAGTCGACTGCAGCAATTTTTCTTCTTGAACGGGCGATAACGGGTTCCTTCGGATATGGTGGGATTTATTCTATTTTAGGGGGAAAATAGCACAATTTAGCGGCAAAGGATTTGCAAAAATAAAACAAAAACGAACTAAAAAGTTGTTTAATCAGAGAGGTCATTGCAGTTGAAGGATCCGCCGACTGCACTGACTTTTTTAACTTGTTTTAGGCATTCAATATAATAGTCCTTTTAATGGTTTATATCAGGAAAAAAATGTTTATTACTTTATGAATCGAAAAAACTTCATAATGTGTAATTTATGATTCCAATATTATGGATTCAAAGTTAAGCATCTTTTGTTAGGTAGTAGTAATAATTGCCACTGGATAATGTTGTCATTACAATTCAGCTAGCTCTGATACCAATTATAGCGGACGTAGAAGGCCTTACCAAGGCGTTAGTAAACAAGCAACAGGTGATCGACAATAGCACACAGTGCATACATTAAACAGTAGATTGCATGGATACGTAAACTAACTTTAATTTTACAAAGTAACAAAATTAATACTACTGTTTATGTATGCCATGGATTGACTATTATTATTTATAATTGTGAACAGAACATTAAAGTTGAAGTAACCTTTATTTTGGGTTATTTTCTGTTAGAATATATAATTAAATTATATTTAATTTTAATGCAATTTCTTGTTTTTTTTCAGTATGTATTTAATCATAATATCAAAAGAATAAACTTACAAAAAGCTTTGTTTATCCAACTTTTACACTTCATACTTCTTATTTATTTATCTAAATAAAATTGATACAATTTTGATGATCTGCTATCCCAAAAGTGTCTTGCTGTTATTATAACTTTATCTTCAGGAATAAGACATCTGTTTGTATTTTATATTATAAGGTCTGGTATTGTATTGTCTATGATAAGTGTGTTCGACCACCTAGGCACGTACAAAATTCGCTACTCACGTTTTGTAGACTTTAATGCGACCAAATGAAAAGACGTTCAGCTATTTTTGGTTCTACATTGGCAATACTCCCTTTATTCTAGTAACGTTAATAAAATACAAATGTGATATTGTAGTAATATAGGTACTTGTGTGTTATTTTACTGTTTGCAAAGTCTACTGTTGATTGTGTAATATACTTACTGAGATATCTATTTTAACTTTTTAAACTAAACACAGTAACAATCTCGCGTGATTATATGATTATCATTTTTTTAAATTATTCCACTTTTATAATTTCTGTTGCTTTTTATTTTAGTTCTATTATTATTATTAGTTTGTATTATGTTTTAACCATGTATACATAGCTTGTGATAAGTACTATCGAACAAATTGATTTCTTTTCCACTTGATAATTCGCTTAAAAATGTCAAAACAGACAAGTGTCCTTATACGAGAATACGTTGTTGCACTCACAGGTCCTTCAAACAACAAGGAAACTATATAAATGTGGACCAAAGATCTTTGAAATTTGCCCTTTGTTTTCAATGCAGTAGATCATCTTCCAGATAAATTTAGAATTGTATTTTTACATACTCGTATAAGAGACATCGGGACTCGCCGATCGCCCTAGTTCAGGTACCTTACTCTCTAAAAGCGCATTTACACTTGGTCGTTAGGTCGTATTCGGGTGCCCGAAAGACATTACTCGAATTCGGGTACCTAATTCAATATTTACATTGTTTTTACTCGAACACGGACTGGAAGACGGCGTCGGGTAATCAAAATGAAAACGGTCTGAATACCGGCGGACTCCGTTTATTTACACTAAGTCGTTTGTCCGAATTTCATAGGCAATCGTATTCGGGCTAACAACCAAGTGTAATTGCGCCATTACCTTTATTACACCACCCTTAGCCAGGGTAAAATTTAAAATTCCTTAAAATTGGGTAGTCTAATAGGCCTTTAACAGCTATATAACTTCCTTGACCACCTCATGTTTCATCTCCAATGTCAATCTAATATATTTTTTACTGCCGTAATGTAACCGTCAGTGTCACTACGACACTGACGTTTCTACTTAACATTAAAAACATTTCAACGCTCCACAAAATACTAAGTAATTGTTTATTTATTCTCACTTTTTATTCGATACAAATGTATGTTCAAAAATACTTTTTATGCGGCTGTTGCAGTTGGTGGTTTAACAAAGTTAAACCAACTACAAATTACAAAGTTCCAAGTAAGCATAAGTGTAATATTTATTGAATAAAGTACATGATAAGTGGTTACTATGCGTATACTTGGTTTAAAGGTACTTACATAGTTTTGGTCTTACGAATATGTCAAGTTTATTGTCTTGTTAATGCTTTTACAGTCACCTCCATTACGCTACATTTCGAATAGTTCACTGCGGCATCTTTACTTTTCAACGATCCGCGCGTGACTGAACCAGGAAGTGCTTGAGTGGTGTTCAACCACTTCTTGATTGGGACCCATTTTGAGCGCACGTGGTGTATCTAGGGTGTTTAATATCGATGATAGTTCATCGTCTATTACTTTTGGAACCCACTAGATGGGAAGTCAGCAGCTGACGCAATATATATTTTTCTCTCATTCTGTTCAGCATTGTTGTTCTTAATGTACAGTTTTTAATAATCAAAGTACCTAGTACAAATTTGACTCGGTCCAGTTTTCTGACAGGAGTATTGTAATTCTTGTATTGTGTCGGTATTATCTACACGAATTGCTATTTGGCAGAGATTTAGGTTGGCTATAGTTATTAATGTGGAACAGTAGTCGGATTTCTGGGACCGAAATTCAATAAGAATCTTTTCTCCGACTCACTTGCCGAAGTTAATTACTGAACTGCGTAGCTCAGCTGCAGAAAACTTCGCTAAGTGTCTTGTGCATTCGACATGAAATATCTGTTTTAAACTGCTCATAACATCGTATTCATGTTAAGTTTACAATTTCATATTTTTTTGAAATAGCAAATTAAGCACACCTTAAATAAAATACAATTTCAGCTTACTTACTGTCTTGCCAAGGTACCTCGTAGCCGATGCTCATTTGGGTGAGTTGTTGCTAAAGCGAAAGTACTCCGGTTCAGTTTAAAAATTACCAATGCTGAGATATTAGTTTCTGACTTAGCCTTGCTTGGGTGCTATAGTACTATATTTTTACAAGCCATGTCCAAAATACGGTAGACTGTATAATAAATGACAATCAAAAAAGAATGCACGATCAAAATATGAACATTCTATTTTCTTAGTTTCTACGACGTAATTGTTCGTTTCTCCAAAAGGTCGTTTGTCTACCGCGGTCGTCAGCGGAACGTCAACGAGAACGAGAATCGAGATTATTTCTGTATTAGATCAAGATGACGTGACGGGCTTGCGGTAGACAAGCGGCTACGGTACACGTATGTGTCGCCACTTCGGCGCCGTCATCACGTTCTCGTTGACGTTTCGGGACGGGGGCGGCGGACAAGCGGCTAAGGGGGCAAGATTCGAACGTTTTTCTTACTTTAAGGGTTTCGTTCCTTAAAAGGAAAAAACGGAACCCTAATAGGATCACTTTGTTGCCCGCCTGTCCGTCTGTCAAGACCGTTTATCTCAGGAACGCGTGGAGGTATCAAACTTAAATTCATATCTAATACTCATGTCTACTGTCCCTTGAAGCTGGGAAAAAATCAAACTTCCAAGCCAAAGCAATCAAAAGATACAGCAGTTTATGCCGCAAATTTTCGAAACTCGCATGGGAATCAAAACCTACAGGGTACTTCCCGTGAACTCAGAATCTTGAAATGTGGTACGAAGTAACGTCTTTATAGTACAGATAAGGGAAAAATTGCAAAAACCGCAAATTTTTAGTTACATCATATACGTTTTTTTTGTAAATTTTAAAGTTACTACCTCTTTTCTTATGAACGCGTAGAGGTATTAAATTGAGTTTGTACGGAACCTTCGATGCGGGGTCCGACTCGCACTTGGCCGGTTTTTTTTTCGGCTCTAAAGTCGTGACTGTTTGGGATCCACCTTTTATATGTGTACTAAACTTGCATCTCGTTTGTTCCAGGCCTACAGTTGCGGAGTATAGAGGAGCCGGCGGGCGGCGCGGGCGCCGGTATGCCCGCGCCCGCCTGCTACGACGCAGAATGCGCGCGCACCGAGGCTTGGCTAGACGAGAACCAAGAGTTCGTGCACGACTACTTTCTAAGGTACCTTTATTATACTTTTGAGGCAGCAACAAAAGTCTTCTTTTGTTATAACAAAACTGTTACTGTAATAAACTGGCAGGCAGTATTTAATTTATAAGTAAAAGAAAAATGTATATTGCCGCGTTCCTATGTCTGTCACTATGTCAACTGCAATAAATAATCTAACAAAAACAAGAACTACTGGCCTACGTTGTCACCGACTTACTGTGGCCACTATTCCAATGCGAGCAAAGAAGGAACATCGACGAAATCGGCCCTAGCATGCCCAAAAGAATGTCCTTCACTATTATTTTTCTATTATTTTTTTAATTTATTAGCAATTAATCATAGTAAACGGACAATCTGTTTAAAAAAATAAAAGTTCTGTTACTAGGTACTACAGTCCGTTCATCCTAACTTCTCCTATTTGGTAAACAATGTAAGCACTCCTTTTTATTGAAAATACAGCATTAAAAATCAACCGATAACTGAATTCAATAGGTTTCAGTCTATAATAACGATTTACTTTAATAGTTTATTGGCTTCGTTATTATTTTATTTTAAATTGGTGAATTTGCTAAAAAGTTGTGCCAAGATTGTTTAGCATAATAAATGCAATATAGGCGACCATACACATTTATCAACTTATGAATAGAACTAGGTACCTTAGTTAATCCTTAGTTAATAATACTTGTTTTTTTTTTTTTTTTTTCTTTAATGCTTCATGTTGGTACATACATGGGTTCTTAAATTTAAAATAAAGATTCACAACATGAGCCCTGCAAGGGCACTGCAAATTTTCTTAATTTCTAACAAACAATAGTACTGCGTAAAACGTACTACTACACTTAATAGTAATACAAGTGATAATTATGTTTATATATTATTTCATTATTTGTCCTAATTAAATAGACATAACATAAAATAAATTAAATAAAACTTGTCACTAGTATTGATATTATATTTATAAAAACATTATTTCTGAAATAATGTAAAGATAGTTTATACTCCCATCCCATTTAATTTTACCAATAGTAAAACATAGAAACAGGTAAATGGAAAGACTTTGAACATTTCATTTGAAAAGAAATCTATTATTACAACAGGTAGGTATCATAGGTGCCAACTACTAACACTCATAAATCAGTATGAATATAAGCATTTATTATTTTTAGTATTAATTGCATTTTATGTTCATCATCATCATCATCAGCCTATTAATGTCCCCACTGCTGGGGCACAGGCCTTCCCTATGGATGGAATAGGGAGATTTGGGCCATGACCCACCACGCGGGCCCAGTGCGGATTGGTGGGTGCTAACGACTGCAGATGCAGCCGGGACCAACGGCTTAACGTGCCTTCCGAAGCACGGAGGAGCTCGAGATAGTGATTTTTGGTCACCCATCCAATGACCGACCACTGCGAAAGTTGCTTAAGTTCAACGATCGTAGCCGAAAGCGCTAACCACTTGCGCCATCGAGCTCCTTTTATGTTCATTTAATGCATATTATTTAAGTGCTTACATAGAGGTAAACACTTAATCTATTCAGAATATATAAAGTGTACATCTTTTACGATTAAGTATAATAATTATAACCTCCAAATCTAATACATTCTGTAGTAGCACAGAATATATACACTACGCGAAGTAGGCCACGGTTCCTCAAGTTGTCCGTATCTCAACAAATGCCTAATTAGAGTTTATGAATGATTCCGAACAGAACTAGCATTTTCTCATTACTGTGCGTTCTAGGGCATTCAATGTATGGGGAACGAGCAATGTCCTTTGGTGACACTTCTTTGTTACGCGATCCGTAAATGGAATGCTTTGCCGTCTCGTGTCTCCTACAACCCGGCATTATCTAAAAGAGGCGTGAAGAAGCAACTTGCAGGCTGGAAAACTGAGGATGGCTGGTCTAGGAGGTAAAACTGCTGTACCAGCTATCTTCGCGTCTGGACTCCACCATCACTTAACAACAGGTCGGGACCATGGAGGAGTCATTTGTCGGACCTAGCTATAAAAAAGGACTTTATTCGTAGAGCCACAGCTACCTTTTGTAGTTTGAGTTTTTTTTAAATAAAATGTATAAGGTATGTGGACCAACCGACAAAAAAATCAACTCGCGCTTAGCAGGTTTAGCGTAGTTTCTATGTATCAAGCCATAACCATCTAACTAAACATTGAGGTCGCATTCTGCTGCATTTACTTACTCAGCGGCGTTTGTCTAATTTACAAAGCTGTCGTTAATTACAAAGTCAATTAGGTATCGGTAGTAGTTGTACGCCGACTACTTAGTTAGCGGCTTCGACGTCGCACTGTTCGCTGCATTAGTTCTCCATTGAATGCAAACTAAGTTTAGATTGCATCACGAAATCCATGTAACGGGTTTAATCAGCATTTGCGTTACCAAATTCGCAAGCTATGAAACGTTATCTGCTTTTGCTGTTATACGTATCGTGTTGGGCTCTTTCTGTTCAAAATAAAAAGGGGTACGAGGATATTTTTAATAAGATATCTTTAAGTTCTTAATACTGTAAATTCAGAGAAACTTCTACTTAGTAAGGAAAATCGTTTCATACGGAACCTGAACTGAGTATTTTTTTTCTAGAGATTTAAACAACTATCACTTAAACGCTTAAAATAAAAATATAATAATTTAGCAAGGAAAGTTTTTAAATTATAAAGTGTTTTAAGTGTAAATTATATAACGGGATAACCTTATTATAATTATAATGAAATGCATATAATCGTCTCAATTCTTATCTAAAATATTTGCCAACCACGCCGTTATCTGTAGGTAATATTTGACTACAGAAATAACATTTATAATCGCGCTTGGTTTAAAATTCCACTGCGACTTCTAAGTGTTCATAATGCTGTCCAGATCGAATGGAGTAATAATTTATATGGCCATTACTCGTATAAGACGTGATAATGGTCGGAAACTGGTGGTTGCCGGCGCCGGCGGTACATAGAAGGCTTTATTATGCATCCCAGCCAGTCTCAAAGTCGCAGTCCGGCGTTGCCATTGTGTCTTGTGTCATTGGTCTGTGAACATCGGTGAGGGTTTCGGTTGAGTGGTCAAAATAAGGCTAGGAATCTGCCAACGCCACATGTTTTTCTTTTTTCTGTGTATCTCAAAGGAAACCGTTACTGATTAATCTATTAACGCACAGCTCAAATGACTGAACGGATTGCGCTGAAATTTGGCGCACATATAACTGTTAAAATGTGCGCTGAGAAAGAATTTTCGAAAACTCTTCCCCTAAAGGGGTAAAGCGAGGTTTCAAAATTTGTGTGGGAAAGCACCCACTAGTTAAGTTAGAGCATCTTTTGACTGATTTTAAAAAAGTCTTGTTCCAAGGACCAAATCATCTCACTTTTACTAGTCCCTTGATTTTCTTACCCAAAAGATATGAGGAAAAATTTACATTTAATTGATACTCGCATTGGCATCGTAGTAAAGAAGATGGTGTAGTTGGCCAACGGGCGAAAACGATGACGAATTTAGATATCCTTTCGCTACAAAGCGATGTTACTTTGTCTAAGCCCCCAGAGCCGCCACCGGACATAGCAACTACGGTTACCAGTGACCAGGGTGTCAATTCAATTCTGCTTTTTTAAAATACCAAAGAAACGTGTGTCAATGTAGTACAGTCAATGTGTCGAAAAAAATATCGTTAATAAAAAAATAGTAAAAAAAAACGTACATTGAAATATGCACTGCAAATGTGTTCTTGAACTGCTCAAAACCGCTCTATTGGATTTTTCATACTGTAGTGTTTGTTTTTAAACAGAGCGTGACACTGACACACGTAGGACAGCTGTTTTGTCTATGATAGCGAACCGCTTACGTCAGCGTAGCTGTCAAACTTCATTGATTGGGTTGGTAGCCTTGAGGGAAGAGTCGATTTTTCTATTCGACTAAAATATTCGCCTTGAGACTTATAAAAAAAAAAAAAAAAAAGTAATCAGGCAGTGAATCTCTGTGGGGGCGCGTGGATGAATGGATGGAGTTTGACAGTTGTTGAATTTTGAATAGTTTTTCCCAGATCGATTTGAGTCCTCCTTATCGGGTGCTGTTTTTAATCGATTTTGAGGTTTACTCGAAATTGAATTTCCTCGCTGATTTGGGTAGGTATTCCCTTTTCCTCAGCTTACGGCGAGCGTAGGTATATAGTTTTGAGTTTATTCTTCGGTTCGTCTCGAATGCGGCGGCTGTCTGTTTGACTGTGGCCTTTGCCTTCAGTTGAAGTGGGAAACAAATCATAGACACATGTTTGGGAGTGGACGACCCGTCTATCATCTATGAGCAATTGTCAAAACAACATTTAAAATTTCACAATCTGTTTGTGGTACAGTTAACTTTTCATCTTTTCTTCTGCCCAAAGTATAATAAAAGGCATATTATAGTCGTCGGAGTCGTGAAATAGATCCGAAAAGTTTATATCCTGAAGGATATTGGCGGAAAAAGCGCGGAGTCGCTAACCGAACTGAGTTTCACAGGTATATTGGAGTAACCCTTTTTCCTACTTATTTTGCAAGTTTGGGCTGTGAAAAATAACCTTTCTGTTGATATTCTGTATCGTAGGTGGACGAACACGAACCTTCGCAAGGCGTTGCAATAATAAGGCGGTAACTTGTGATAGGAAACAAAATACTTACGGATAGTTTCATATTTCGAACGGTAAGCTATCATCTGACCTCATATTTATTCTCCTAGCACTAATTGAACTGCATCATGCACAATATAGTGATTCTTGTCATCAAATATACCTAATCATTCTTGTCAAGTTAGTGAACATGGAATTGATTTCCTTCAACCCGGTGGGACGGGCCCCAGTCATGTAGTGATTCAAATTTTAAAGTGTAAACATTGACCGTGAATATCCCTCACTCCCTCACCCACTACAGATGTGGTAATCTATGTGTTTTCCCCATATCTGATCATTTTTTTCAATGTGAACTTCAGGCTTGTACGTTCCCCTCAAGAAATACTGGAGGACTAACAAGGAGACTTTTTTCTGTACACGGACCAGAAGGGACGCGGGAGTTTATTTGCCAGCCGCTCTCCGGTTTTATGTAACCCGGCCGTAACAGCAGACAGATTATACACAGCTAAACCTATCATAATCAAGGTATTTCTCTACTAACCCCGGGTGAGCGTGGAGAAGAACCACCAGGCGAGGTTGGACCCCGACTTACCCATTTCCATATATATACATATATCTATATAACTGGTTATCTCACTGAGAACTAGAATTAACTAAGTTTGTTACCAATATCGATCAAACGAGCCGTAGAACCTCTGAAATCCACTAAATAGCTTATTCAGTCTAGTCTATGTGGTATTTGTGGATAAAATATATTAGATATAGTTGAGAATTCATGTAAGTACATGGTAAAGTGTTATGAATGTCTGATAATCATATAATTATAACCTTTCATGACAACTTGTTGGTTTATATACACATTAACTTTGAACTACTGTATTCAGCTTAGATATTTATAATTAGTGAAACATAGTTATTATATAAATAATAAACATAGTTAGGCTTGTTGATTTATATAAGCAATAACTTAAAACTACTGAATTCCTATGCTTTGGTATCTAAAGTGGATAAAATATACTTATAACATTATCTTAATTTTTTGGTTTTCTTTTATTGTTCCCCCGGTGCTCTGAGTGAGCTAGAAGAGGGCCGTGGAGGAGAATTTAACATCACAATACCTGCGCAATTTATAACTTGAAAACGGTAAGTAATACAAAAAAAATGTTTATACAAAAGTTGTTGGTAATTATGTACGAAACAACTTAGCCATTTAAAGTTTTCCATTAAAATGATATTTTCAGGGTGAAAAACTGAAAAAACACTTTTTTAAGACTTTAGCGCCACCTACAATGCGCATTTTTTGTTGTACGAGATTGCAACAATGACATAAATTGTAGTACTCAACGCCCTCTACAATTATGGTCGAAAAAAAAGTTTTTAAAATGCATACAAAACAAGAAAAATGCGATTCAAAAAATTTTTGACGGTTTTTTTGAGTTTTTCAAAAAACGCCTACGAGTTGAACATGCCCATCGCCAAGGTAGCTTACTGACGTCATTTGGGAACAGAAAAAACAAGACTTACCCTTTAGGTTTTTTTCTCACCACTCAACCTACAGATTGACTGTACTAATGGTGTTTCAGTAGTTTTGATTTTTGACACAGCTATCGTTACTAAAACACAAAATCACAAATGTTTTTACCCACTCATTATTAGCGTTCCGGACCTCAAAACTAAAAAAACGGAAACGTTATTAGATCACTTTGTTGTCCGTCGTTCCATCTCATCCCTTACCCCGTGGAGCTCTGCCAACGCCAAACAACGCCACCAAAAGTAGTGTAGTAGTGTGTTATTTTACTGAGAACTGAACTGAGATACTGTTCGGATGAATCGTAAAAACTTATGATAAACACCGATATACCCCCTAGTCTGTGTAGCCCTTCATTTTGTTTTTAGCCAGAAAATAAAAAAAAACTGGCCGATTTTCCTCTTATTACTCGAGTTCTACTGTACATTCAGGCTACATTCATGTCTTAAATCAATCCTGAATAGTTTCTCTACAAACTTATCTATATATTAGATGTGTAAAATAAAAACCGTTACTAAATATGATAAAATGCAAAATATGATCATTTTCTCAACTCGTAGCAGAAATCATCTTGCACAGAGGGGATACGATTATCGAATCTGTATTAGTGCACCCCTCATTTTTAGCTCCATTTTAGATTTTTAAGTCTGTTTTTTATTTTTTGTTTTGACAAATAAAATAAACACATGTATATATACTTTATATAGACTTCATCGTATCCGCCGTGAGTTTTGCATTAATTTTGAAAAAAAAAGTAAAAGTAAAGTAAAATAGATGGCGCTGAACATTTTGTGCCTCGAAAAATGTTTTGATTTGTTTGTTTTAAATCATAAGTATGCATACTCCGGAATCGTCCCCATCTCAGCGGACCCGTAGAGGCTGACATTAGCCAAGACGCGGCTGTGGGGTATGTATGCATGAGGATTTCACATCTGCTCTCCCGCCTAGGAGGAAACAAAAAATAGTCGTCCATACTTCATTAGTAATTAAAAAAAAACATTTAAATATACATGTGGAATGTACATTAAACTCTTGCTTCTAAAACTTTGTAAGTGATTTTGTCATTTATCTATTACGAATCATCTCTATACTAAGTGAACAAAGTACCTTTTAATGCTACTTCCACACCTGCGCGACCAAGCTTTGTATTAAATGTGTTTAAATTAGCTTCCGAAATTTAAATTTAGTTCTATATCTATAGCGATGAATTTTCGAGCAGTGTGTCTATATAGACGCTACAAGACAATAGCTTGGCTCGAGGCTTTGACACGCATAAAATATGTTTTGGGAGACGTTAAATTTGTATGTGCAGCTGAAGGAGCGTACTTACGATAAAACAAAATTCAAAAGATCCTTTCTTTTTTCCATGCTACAGGAAAATTACATTTTTATTATATATATCAAAATCTTATCTAAAGTTAAATGCATAAGAATCTACGTACTTTACCAACGATTACCATCACAAGTGCAATTTGTACGCATTGATTATGCGAATACTAAATTAGTTTAATCCCAAACCTGTCAGTTTAGCCAGAGCATATTCATTGACATCTTAAAGGACAATGGGCAAAATTGTATGGACGTTGCACCCACGTCCGCCACGGCTTAAACTACATTTGTTTGAAAGGTATTATAGTCATGATCATCTGTACCAAAGCGCATCAAATTCCATCCCAGGGATCTTTACTTATTTTAAGTTAAATAGGTACAAGTTCATAGGTAAACGTAACTATAACGAACATAATATATATTAATGATACAAGGACCATTATACAGGACATTATTTATTATTTGACGACCTCCGTGGTCGAGTGGTTTGTAATGGATTTCATGGTGTCGCCGACTCGGGAGGTCCCGGATTCAAATCCTGGTGGGGCCAGATGTTTGTGTGATGAGTACGAGCATTTGTACTCCAGTCATGGATGTTTAATATGTATTTCTATATCAATATACTTATATATGTAAGGTATATGTATTCTATCCTTTACCCTATCATCCCATAACACAAGCCTCACAGTGCTTACTTTGGGGCAAGGCTAATCAGTGAGTGTAAAAAAAAGGAATTAATTATGAAACATTCATCCTCATCATCGACCCATGCTCGTCCACTGCTGGACATAGGTCTCCCCTAATGCACGCCACTGCTCCCGATTTTCTGCTACTCTCATCCAGCTCACGCCAGCCAGCCTACGAATGTCATCATCCCATCTTGTCTCAGGGCGGCCCACACTACGTTTATGAAACATTGCATTTCAAATATTTTTAATAATCTTCATCCACAGTGTCTAAGAAGAGAGTAATAATGTTTTAATGCATTTATTCCATTCTCGTCTTCATTTATCAATATATAGGAGTAATAGAGCTTAGACCTCGTATGCCTCCAATCTATTTTTGCTCACAAAAGCCACAGATTTTTGTGGCTAGCACGCATTTTTCATTCAAGTAAAAGAAGGAGCATTTAAATAGGTCCGTAGATTTTTTTATTAGCTCATACAATTATGATGACGTACGTGATGATAATCGTGTTCAAACTCTCTGGGAACCTCCCTCAATCGTTCCTTGGAAGATACCGTACTTAACTCTATTTGTAGCGCTTTTAGTATCAATAAAACTGGAAGGTTCAAATGCGTGAAGAGAATTTGAATTGTCACTGTCATGTCTGGTGAGAATACAAGTATCTTGCAGTTTGCCTGAATAAAAAACTGATTTACAGACTGACAATAGCGCACAGCTCAAACCGCTTGGTCTAGGGACTTCAAATTTGGCACATATGTTCCTTATGATGTCAAGGGGTGCACTAAAAAGGATTTTTCATAATCATAATCAAAATCATTTATTCAATTTAGGCTGTTATAAGCACTCATGAATGTCTAGAAGCTACGCCATCGGTTCGTAAATCTACGGCGGCCGACCTTGTACTGAGAAGAACCGGCAAGAAACTCAGCAAGGGCTGTTTTTTTCTCCCTGTTTTATTATTTACAGAGTCGTCAAGTTGAAAAATGATTTCAGAGATGATTTATGAAGTCACCTTTCATTACATAATGATAAATATACATTAATTGTTTACCTGCATTTTGATTGCTGTGTCATACAGTATAAATACAATTACTGTTATAATTTTTATTTTTTTAAAGCATGTAACTGCTTGATGTTTAAATTTAAAGAAAATATAACTAGAAAAAATTCCACGCGGACCAGGCAGCAGACGCAACTCGAACCTGAACCTTTCAGTCAGGTCAGTGCATTCGCCCGGATTGCAAGGGGTGCGGGTTCGAGTCCCGTCTGCTGCCTGGTCCGCCTGGAATTTTTTCTAGTTATATTTTCTTTAGATTTAAACAATTAGTGTTTTTATATTAAGTGTAACTAAACATTAACTTCCATATCAAGGAAGTTAGGGCAGACTCATCTCCGCTGGCAGCACCCGTTCACGAGCATGACTCATGAACCAGCCATCTCGCTCAACCTCACCAAGCTCCATTTTAGGGAACATAAAGACCCGCCTCACACGACACCGCCGAAGAGACTATTAAGAGAGCATGACTACCCATAACTACCCATACTAACTACAACATATTTACTTAAATTAGTCATTTATCTGTAGGACACCGTAAACAATTACAAAAACAAAGCAATCGAGAAATCACGACCACGCCATTTTGTCATTCAAATATTCCTGCAAATACAATATTCCTGTGAAGAAGCAACATGCATGTCGGCAGGGTAAGGATGGATGGTGTGGCAGGTAGAACTGCTGTATCAGCTATTTTTGCGTCTTGACTTCACCTTCACATAACATCAGGTGGGGTGGAGTCATTTGTCGGACCTAAATATAAAAAAATCGTAAACAGTCTTCCTTAAGTTATCAACTATATGAAAGCTGTATACTTTCAAAAATTATTTTAGTATTGTCAACACATGATTCATGATATACCTATATCATATAGAAATACCCGTTGGAATGGTTGGAACAGTTCATGCCAAGCATTTTTGTCTGTAATATAATCAGACACTTTATAATAAGCTTTCGTAGCAAGTGATTTTTTATGGTCGATTTAAATTTAGTCAGGCTTAACTCTTGAATATTGCTTGGGACTTCTTGTAAAAGCGAACACAAAGACCACTAAACGAATTATTGATTTTGTGGAGCCTAGTAGCAGGTAAAGTTAAATTATTCTTTTTACTTCTAGTATTAAGTGTATGTATTTCACTATTTTTAGTAAATTAATTAATATTTTTTTTACAAACACTAAGTGTACTATATGTAATGTATGTGTAACTTATCTCTTAGGGAACCCCTAACTTTAAGATTATAAATTGATCGAATAGCCCTCTTCTGCAGCACAAATATAGTTTGAATGTCGGCGGCATCTCCCCACAGTAAAATACCGTAAGACTTTACTTACACTATGAAAATAACCAAAGTAGACTAATCTGGCAGTTTCTATATCCGTTAACTGCCGTATTTATATTACACCATATGCTGCAGAACTAAGTCTCTTCGATAATCTATCAATATGTGGGCCCCACTGCAGCTTAGAATCTAGTGTGATTTCTAAGAACACTATGGTGGTGCTGCGGTTTTCAAAATTAATCCCGAAGGGTTTAAAATGTATGAAAAATATTATTCCTTGAGTCTACGAACTTTTTTTTTCCTTCTTTCTGTGGCGTTCTCCGTTTTACACAGAAATTTCGCCAATGTCCAGTAGGTAGTGAGAGAGACACGAGAAAGACTGCTCGGTAGAAACAGATTAAGGTGATATAAATAACCGATTATACGTTCTTCCTTGAGTATTTCACTTTTCTGGAAGCACATCACAACAAACATACACAAAGACGTCACAGGTTAAACAATATTAATTTATATGACATGGGTAGAGCCGACAATTATTTCCAAATAAAAATAGAAAGGTTAATAAAAATTAGAGTTTAATATTGTATTTTTTTATTAATTTAACACAAAAAGCCAGGTTTATCGGTCAATGTTAGAATTGTATTAATGTTAACGGGACGTACAGTTTTGGGTGGAAGTAGAGAATATAGAGATGGGTGTTTTTGACAGTTGAAAAAAATGTGGTCTACAGTGCCTTGCTCGAGTCCGCACTCACAAATGGAGCTGTCTAGTATTCGTAATTTGGAAAGAAAGACTGGCGAGGTAACGTGGCCGAGACGAAGACGGCTAATAGTTGTAATGACCCGCCTGGGAAAGTCGCGGAATTTAGTAAACCAAGGTTTTCTGGGTATTATGCCATAATGGCGGCCTATAATTTTGGAGTTACGACTCCATCTTTTACTCCATTCGGATTGAAGGTCGGTTTTAGCTAATTGGAGAACGTCTGCAGAGTAATTTTGAAGACGCGAAGGGTTACCCGATAGCGTAGCGTCTTTCGCCCAATTTCGTTGTCTCTAATATCACTATGACCAGGAATCCATGCTAGCGCAATATCAATATTTTGTGAATGACATTCTAACAGTGTTTTTTTTATGTCTAAGATGATAGGGGATACAGTTTTGGACTTGAACAGATTGCTCAAGAGAGCTTCCAGGCAGCTTTTGGAGTCTGTGAATATAATGGATTTGTTAATCCTGTGGGAGAGTATAAAAGTAATGGCTTCCGAAATAGCTACCGATTCTCCAGAGAAAGTTGAAGCCTCTTTTGGACATTTAAAACTTAATACAACATTAATATTTGGGGATACATACTGCTGCTCCTACATTGCCATCAGGACAGATCCTAGAGGCGTCTGTGAATATATATACCCAGTTTGACCACTCTACATTGGTGATATTTAATTGGTAAAATTCCTTTTGTGCTGTTGGACTGTTTTTGGCTATACCAAGGTTAAGATAAATATTTGGGACCAGGATAAGGGCATCATAACTAGTTTGAAAAAGAGGGTGAGTATTAAATTTAACTATAGGATAAGAGAGGGATGTAAATTTTCTGTAGCTAATGTAGGTAGGTAGAGTCTTATTAGACCAGTATGAGGATTCATCACATTCGAAAGCTCTTGAAGTTGTAAACAGATTTTGAACGCGCATTTAGATAAACTCAATAGTAGTAGTAATCTTGAGAACTGAAATAAAGATCGTGTATCAGGGTTCTTTGAAATTCTACACTAAACTCTAGCTCTACTCAGGCCTTGATTAAATCAGAAAAGGCTGGATTGAGACAAAGTATAATTTTTATTCGGAAATAATGTTAGGTTCCTGAGGGATTCTCAAAAAAGTTAAGTTAACGTGGGCAAAGTTCTTTATATAATAATGTTCCTAAATGTTTGTCAGGTCCTCAACCCTTGGTTTGAGGCGATCTCGACTTTTAAGACTGCCAAATTGCTCCGAATTCCAGCAGTGTTTTGGACTCTAGCAAACCCCCTATCTGAGGAGCCTGGTGCAAACATTTTGTGGAGTAATTAATTACAAGAAAATGGTCAGGTTACGATTACGATGGGTCGATATGGAGAATTAGGTCCCTTAAAAATAATAAATAAAAAGACAAGGTTATTTGATATTTGTCGTTTTGTGCAGCGTTTTTACATGTTCCTGTTTGTCGACAGAAAGGCGACGCGGCAGGTGGTGGACGCATGGCTGGTGTCGCACGCAACTCCACCCAGCGCCGAGCTAGCGTCGCCATCGCGTGCAGGCTCCGGCTCCGGAGCAACCACACCTGTCAGGTAACCACGTAGCACTAGCTTCCCGTTTAGCATTCCTCGAACACGACACGAGATCCTCTGGAACAACTGACTGCAATACGAGATCTTCTGAAACAACTGACTGCTTATTCTCAGAGGACTGTTGTCGGTTGCAGCTTATTGCTGAAGATATGTTGAGCTTTCTATTTGGAACTCTTGTCAAGAATACAATACGATATTCTATAAAACAAACTGCTTAATCTAAGAAAACCCTTGCCGGCTGCAGCAATGCTTAGCTACTTAATGGGAAGCTGTATGGAGTTTTCTGATTAGAATCCCTGCTAAGACCACGAGATTTTCTGAAATAATTGACTACTTAATCTTAGGGTATTGTTACAGCAATAGAAAGCCATATTGAGTTTACTGTTTCGATTTTTTTCTAACGATGCAACATGAGATTCTCTGAAACTCTAGGTGATTTATCGTATCATTCGTTGACATCATTCAGTTTGTTACCTTATATATCATTGGCGCTGTAGGGTGTGTTTTAGAGTTCACATATATCAGATAAAAGTAAAAAATCTTAATAAACTTGCACTCAATCGTGTCAAGGTTCACTAAAGCATTTCGTGAACTATCAAATTCTTTGCACATATTGCATTTGTTTAGTAAAACTCAAATCTAATCTAAATAGGTCGGTACTACGTGAGGGTATGTATTGTATTTAGCTTATATTTACTGTCAACGTTAAACCGAGTTTTAAAGAGAATCGAAGACGACAACAGACGGGAAGACATGTCACTCGTTGGGTGTATTTCAGGCAAATCCCCAGATTTATTTTGAAAACGAGCTCGCTTGTCAGGTATTATCAACATCAAGCCTTGAAAGCCGACAACATCCATCATTTTATATTTATAACAGTGGTTGTTAACCTTTTAGTAAAGACAGGACCTTAGATTTTGAATTTCCTATGCCCTAAATAAATCTTAAGTATAAATATTGTTATTCCGAAAATATTAGAAATTGTCATGAAATAACTGATATTGATGGCTTGTCATCATAGTCGTCCATTTGACCACAAACGATCGAAAAAGTTTCTATATTTTATATAAAACGCCTTGTCACTGTCCTTGGTTAGAGAATTGACAAAAAAAGGATAGAAATCGAAGCTTAACCAGTTTTCGATTCTTTGTGAATAAAACGACAGCTGATTCTTGCGTAGATGTCTGAGAATCCAGGTTCGAAAACGTGGTATTGGAATGGAATCGATGATGCTCAACCCTATATTAAAGTAGTATTTTTTTTTGGAAATTTGACCTCGAATATCTTCCTTGTTGAACTTATGATTTGAATTATGATTCACACATTAATATAACAATTTAAACAATTCTCTAGGCATACTAATACTTGTACCGTTAATACATACAACAAGAAATGGCATAAGTTATGGTACGAGTCACTGAATACCTAATGAGTGGCAATAATGTTGTAACGTCTTGTGTATAATTAAATTTGCGAAGACTAATCTAAGTAAAATTGACATATAACGAGCTTATTAACTTTTGAACTCTGTCAAACAACTATCTAGTATGGCTATTGGTATGTGAAGTCTTGCAAGTTAATATATTCAAGCAAATTAATTAGCGGTGAAACGGCACAAGTTTCACATCAGATTATTGTGCTTTAGAACAGAGAGTAGACCAGAAATAGTTTATTACCTACATATAATTTGCGTATTCCTGAATTTAATTTTAGATAATAATTGTAAACTAGAATATCAAATTTTCTAAAGCTGCTTACAGCTACAGTATACTTAGTCTTGCCGTTAATATGGTTACAAGGAAAATTATTCTTTTTCTATTGCATAAGTCATTCATTATTGTATTGTGTGTTATTTTATATATTAATAAACGGTAAAAGATATTGATATAATAACATTAAAAATATATGAAGCTCATTTAAAACGATCTCTAGTAGCTTTAATACAGTCCGTGCAGTCGCGCGCGAGCTCTGCGGGTGCAAATCGCGTTGTTTAGTTTTTACGTTTTACCTACAATTTCACATTCTACGCGAATTGCGGTCCCGTAGCCGCGGCGGTTGCGGAAGAAAATCGCGCCGTGAGTTCTTAGCCTTAATAGGAATTTACTCAAGCGTCATATTCCTATCGAGTTGCAAAGGTTGGATGCTAAAAAAATAGTGGGGGATTTTACGTGTATCTAATAGCTCCTATTCAAAAGTGACCTTGATGTACTTACTCGAGTGCATCAGATCATTATACAGACGCTTCATCTTGATCGTATTGACCTGACCCATAATATATGTGGAGGAATTTTCTTAATCTGACGGTTTGAATAAAAAGTTACTACTACTTTCAAAAGGCATGAAAAGGCGATCCATCAAAACTGTTACTTTTTATTGTAATCACCTTATTGTGATTATGTAACTTTGTGATTAATAGAATAATGAGACATCGATGTTTTGCCGTAGTAAATTCTGCTGTAGCTAGTAAATAGTTTTATTACGGAGCAGAGTATTCGTTATAATTTGTATCATTTTATCAAGTTCGTTTCTTTTCACGAAAGTGATAATTCAACTCAGCATGTTAAATAAATAGTTATTCTGTTTACGTCGTTGTGTGCCGAGTAAATAAATTTCGGCATACATTATTCAAATATTCGGCTTATCCCGCGGAAACCAGCCGGCACATCCTTCCTCCATCAATCTTCTGACATCAACACTACTTCAGGTGGGTTGGTACGTCACAAGAGAATAGATTACGTTGTTACTAACCTGACTCTCCGAGTTTAGGTAAAAAAAATATATAAAACCTTTTTCCTTCACACTAAAGAACAGTTAGAGTTACAAAGATAATTTTTATCTGAATAATAATGACATGTGTGAAATCCCAAATAAGCGAATAGGTATATTTTCCTTTCGTCTTGGTATTTTTTTAGTGTTTCCTTAGTTCTAAGATATCTAAATTTAAGAGAGTAAAATTTTTACTAATAGCAGTACATTTATTGCAAAATTTTGGCTTTACAGTTTACTTCCAAAGCAAAATGACATTGATTAATTCCGTATAACCCCAAACTTAGCTTTCCTTTTACACAAGGCCTTTTTTACGAATTAAAAACAAGTATATATAATAGAAAATAACCATAATTTTGGAGCAAATATATGTGCTCATCGAGATAACATTAAACTATGTTAAAGAAAACATTAGGCTGTCCAGAAAATAATGGCAACCCATTGACCCTTCTTGATGCCTGTCCCACACGTTTTCAACAGAGTTATCTAATAAGAAGTTGAACAAAAGGTATACCTAGAGTTACAACGTGACGTGCAAACGATAGAGGCTGAATTTGGTCAGTGTAAAAATCGACACGATAAGTAAAACTTAGGGCGCCTCTCCTTCGTTATCTAAAAACTTGCCGGGCCGTCTACCCAAAAAGTTTTCTCACGGGTCCTATTTCTCGATGAGGATAAAATTTGTTTTCTATATATAGTAACACGTTTAGGTGTAGCTCGCAGCTTCTCTGCGTATCTACACTTCGGAATTGTAATCCCTGAGGAAACTAAGAAGTCTCACGTATTAGTCCAAGTCACAGAGTTCAGGCGCGTAACTCTGTGCTGTCTGTGCTAGCACAGTACATCCTTAAGCGCAGGGCATTTGGTGTAAGGTATGCGATACGTTTTATATGTATATACACATATGTTTTAAAAGATTTACCTTAAGAACGACGAGTCACAAGATAGACACACATATGTGGTTATTACATGTGGTTGCATTTTAAAATTGGTTTCAACAATATATACATTTCACCTGATGTTAAGTGGAGTTGGTATAAGGGTTCCGTAGTTGTTTGCACCCACCTGGATTACACTAAAGCAGTCCAGTGGAAACATTAAAAGATTTTTAAATATAATAATACTTTGTAGTAACTTTTAACGACTGTCCTCTATGCTGTTGACAGGAAGATCTCAGCTCACGAGTTCGAGCGGGGCGGACTCCTGAAGCCGTTGGTGACGACGGTGGATGGTACACCCACCTTCCTCGGCGACCAGCCACCTCACGCGACGCCGTCACGGCCACAGCGGCGGTCCAGGCACGAGCTGCGACAGTTAGACGAAAAGGAGCTTATATTTGAATTAGTAAGTATTTTTTTGATGTGTAACATCTTTCCTCTCGCTTTCCTGCAATTGAGGGAGTGATTTCGTGAAATGGGACGGAAGTGTGTAACAGGAAGTCGCGAAAGTGTGCGCTATTTGATTTGATTTTAAAACAATGTTCAAATGGCTTATTCCTTTTGTAGTAGATTTATTTCTTTTTTTATTAATATAAGGTGAGTTTTCAAATGTTACACATCATACGCGACTACTGTAAGGCTCGCTTCTAGTTAACACGGACTAAGCTTGTGTGAGCTGGAGGCTTCTCTTGAGCGAGGCTCTGAAAGGAGAAGTCAGAACCTTGTCTCGTTCAACCCTAGCGAGACACAAGTTTGCGCATTCAATGCAAAGGACTCATTTAAGAGGCATGGAGAAGTTTTTCAAAAGGGTTGGCAACGCGCGTTTCCCAGCACCACGGTGCCCGCAACCATCGGGCGGCCAACATCACTTAGTTATTTATTTATTTGATCACCAACAAAGTTACACTTCGACATTTCTTATTTACACATTTATAGTACGATATTTTATTAGTGAAACTTTAATTATAGGCGATTACGAAATGCAATTTACACTTAACTAGCAATTATATCTTATAAAACTTTGATAATTACATTAATCATCTGCTCTGTATTAAACAGAGCAATTATGAATAAAATAAAATTTTTAAATTGTCAATAATTGAACAACAAAAATTAAATAAATTTATGAAAAATAAATCAATGAAAATAAATTAATGAAAAAACTATGTGGGCACAACCAAACATAAAGATTTTATTCTCTTCAGTGTATCCGCGAAGATGTCCATATCGGTCGACTTTGACAATGAATTGTACTGAGAGAGCATTCTATTTATAGGAGAAAATAGGCCTAGGTTCGTTCTGGAGCTTCTCGTCGCAAACAAATTATATCTCGACCCTCTTGGCAGTTTTAAGGGGATATTAAAACTTCCGCCCACAACAAGTTCCTTATTATGACTGATTCTAATATGATTATAAATTTTAATTAAAATCTTTTGTCAATAATTATTTTAGTGATTTCAAGTATATGTTTCTATTACATGGTTATTTATTTATTCATATATTATGAACTTATTCTGTAGGTTATTACGTAATCTGCACATGCTCTTTTTATTTTCGGGCTAAATAATTGTTGTGACTTAGCTAGAATTTATTCTTGACTAGCGGCCGCCCGCGACTTCGTACGCGTGGCGTTAGTAGAAGCGTACTTCTTCTTAATAACTCGAACGAACGAACGTTGGCGAACTCACTTCCATACAAATTTTTATTGACAATTTTTTTGCGTCTATAAATGAATTAATTGTTGAATTATAGATTTAGATTCCCGATTTAATTCGTCTATTTTTTTATTATAGGAAGTCTGGATTTATAGATATTCTACTTTGAAGTTTTGGAGGTTGTGTCATACGAAGTAATACAAAAACGAATTACAAAAGTATCTTCAAGAGTATTTTTAGATCAAAATATAAAATACGTGGAACAGAATCATAGACGTAGTAGTCCCGTCCCGTAGATTAGTGACGTAAAAAATGATTTTTATAATGTATGATCAGCTGGCGTAGGTACTGACCGACCGAGTCAAAATACTTAACAGACATGGGTTATTGAGTTCGAATACAATTTCTGTGCTGTAAGAAGTACTTAACAATTTGAAAATGCCCACAGCAATAATACAGCATAAAAAGCATTTATAATAGTGAATTAATGGGACATTTAAAAATGAAACACGTTTTTTTTTATATTTTTTATCCCACATCTTCGTTGATCACAATATTATAGTTAGTAGATACAATGAAATAAAATCCACAGTATGGATTAGAATCTTGTTCAAAATCCACAGCAAGAAGTCGTCCAAAATAGCGGATTCGGAATTCTTAAGCAAGCACTACTTAACAGTGGCAGGGGAAAATCTCGAAAGTCCAAAAGCAGTGTGCAAGTCACAAAAAAAACAAATCTCAGTAAAAACCACCAATGCGCCGATATAAATCTTTGCAATACGCGCATGCACAAGCAACGATAATGATAACAACAACAATTCAATGACAAGCATGACAGTGACAGTTATAGTTTTTTGCGTTAGAGTTGTCTACTATTTTTCTGTTGTGGAGATTATTTATTATGGTTTCAGTATAATATTGAAAACTAATGTTTCACGATATTTTTGATAGATAATTAAATATAGTTTAAGCGTAAAGCGATGCAAAACATACGAACAACATGGTTGAAGATGATTTAATCACTAAAATCACATAAAATAAATGGCTCAAAAGTAAAAAAATTAAAAAAAAAGGAGAAAGAAAAGAAAAAGGTTATTGTGTTTCCCTTTTTTTAGTTTTTAATTCCAGACTTAGACCACCCTCCTGAATTATTTCATAAATCTTTTGAGATTATTTATTAACATTTCTGATAATGACACCTACAGATGCTAAAAATTATTAATTCAACAAATATTTCGCCATTGTCCTTTGAAGTAAATCCACGTTTTCAGTTTATCCCGGACACACAACATAGGACATAGGACAAACGGATAAAAATTCTAAAAACTTTTTTTGGCTTCGGTTCCGATTGTAGATCACACCCCAAATATTCTTTTAAAAAATATTTAATGTATAGTTTTGACTTTCCTACCATTTTATTATATGTATGAGGCCACTATGGTTATATATGGCCTAACTCATTTTTTAACCACAGTGGTCTGTCTTACTTAGGCCAGTATGGCACCTCAAATTTAGATCACAGACTAAAAACCGTAACAGTTATTATACTGCCGTCTAGTGAATATTCGTTGTATCACTTTTAGACCACTCTGGTTCTATCAAAATGATCAATTTGAACTGGAAAACATCATAAACTCAATATTGTAAAAAAATTAGTTAAGCCACTATGGTTCTCATGGCTTCAATTGTTAATAGTTTCCGATTACTACTTATTACCATCAGGTGGGTCGCAATGTCGCATGCTTGTTTGCCACCGGTAAGTGGTACAAAAATATATTTTATGGAAGTACCTTCTTTATTTTATTTTATATTTAAAGTACATTGTAATAGTGACCGTGGAGTGAACGTTCCTGAAGACAGGTTACTTTACAAAGTTTATTTTAAAGCAACCTTGTTATAAGACAGTTGAGTTCACGACCAGATTTATAGTGGCTTCTGTAATAAAGTGTTAAGATTGTAGAGAAGCACATTAAATTAATGTTGAGGTAATGTCGTTTTAATAATAATGTTGCATCTTATAAAGAAAAATAAATATAGCAGCAGCGTGAAGTTTACTCATTAAAATATATATAAATGTTTTGAGGGTGCATCGCTAGTAAAAATATAACTTATGACGCCAATATTGTCCAAGGGAATGTTAAGAAAGTTAAATTTTTCTCTGAGCTCCAGCTCGTCGAAAAGTATGTATGCGCATCACTTCCTAACAACTGACCCAAATTGGATATATTTTTTTAATTGTGTTCATTATTATGAGGGCAAGCTTTGTAGAAAAAAACAAAAGACAAAAAAATATTAAGGCGGTACGATGTTCGCTGGGTAAGTTAGTATTATAAACAATCATAGAGCAACACAGCCGTCACGGCTAGGAGGAGAGTAGCCATAATTACATAATACTGCTGAAGTCACTCTGCCGCTTTTTGCGGGGGGAGGAATATGCACACAAATGCAGTCCAAAATACTTTCGCAGAAACGGAAATGTAATTACGACACTTGCGCTGTCATTTTTTATGTCACACATAAAACAAGTCCTATTGATTGAAATCTGTGTTTAAAAGTGGTTAAATAGAAATAATATGTTAATAATTCTACTTAAATGTGAAAATTAACACCATCTGTTTGTAAGTTTAATATTCCAGATATGTTTTACAGTAAAAGTACATAACATTTTAGCATTTTTGATCTCTAACATACACTCGCGCGACTTGACTCCGTCTAGGGCTCAGCTTTCCATTAGCTGTGGTTGAGTAGCGAGCTGAATTTTTTATCACGCAAGGTATTAATTAAAAGAAACACGTACACGAAATCTTTTTTGGCGGAAACGAATAGAAGTCGAGAAAAAAAATATTGAAAGTAATATTTTTGTAGGTGAAAAGTCAACTTTGACAGCTATTTTGATCAGTGCTGCCATTTTTTCACGCAAAAATAACATATTTCTCGTTATCTGTGGTAAAAATATGTTTATTATGTGGGTACTATTGTCAAAATGACAGATATACCGCAATTTTGTGTTTGTTTTGGGATCTGTCAGGCAGTCTATGTGTTAGTCGTAGTTGAGAGCGTTTTCGTACTCCTGTTGATATTTACATCGTCCGACTACCATGGCGTCCTACTTAGCGGTGATACTTCACACTAGGTTAGGTTAGGTTAGTGTTGTGACCAGCAAGAAATAAAAGTTCGTTAATAGAGACCTTTTTCTACCTAGGAAGTACAGTTTTACCATTAAAACCGTTCTCATTTTTTATAATTAACATACCTGGAAAAAACGTAGCTGCGTGGGGGGTGGGTTGGAGGGAGTTTATCCCTCCCCCTGAGGGGTCCTCCCTAACACTTATCCCCTTGAAATGCCCCCCCCCCTCCCAAACTATCCCGAAATTCAACCAAAGCTAATGGAATTAAGTACCCAATCTAGTGAAATATCAGACGCGCAACTAGTTTTTGAGCTAGCCTAATTGTGGGGAAAAATCGACACAGGGGAATGCTGTGAATACCTATACTCCCCTCCTGCGCGTTCGGCCGCGTTGCTCTATGTATACATCCAACACTCGAAACAGATCGGCGTGTGTTACTATTGAATCTGAAATAAAGCATGGCTGGCATTTCATTTGTGTTTCATATTACGGACGGCAGCAGCAAGAGAAACTGGCTTCAAAATTCAACTTTATACTCACTACATACAAAAAAAACATGCTTTTATAACAGACTTATTAAGATTCAGAAATCTTTGGCGATTTCATTTGAGATTGTAGATCTAAATAGGAATAAATTTAAATAATAATAATACTCGATAAAAAGGCATAAAAGGCTTTTTTAGATTTTCAGAACCCTAACAAACACTATTCACAACTGCTAAAGTCGAACTCATTTTATTTTTTTTAGTTAGGTGCTGCGGAAACGTAGATATTTTTTTACCGAACATGTAATCAAACCTTTAAAATCGGTTGAATCGGAAAATTTTGCTTTTTATGGGAATTTCCTTATGATTGTTTTTGTAAAGAGGGGATAGCCACTGACGTAGAAACTTTATTACTAAAAATACAGACAAACGGATGGAGCATCGTGTCACAAACATCCTGATAACCCCAATAACTTGCATTAACATCCTGCGCATGAGTCATACCATTCATGATTCTGCACTTCAATGTTTGTAAGACTATACTATCCCGAGTGTTATAAATTCAAGGTTTTCGTGCATTGACACTTAAAGTTTATGACGTTTGTGAATCTTGGATTTTTTTTGATTACAAATTGGGGATTTTGAATATCGCTTTGGCTAACTTAGAGACATGAAAACCATTTTTTCTTATGTCTGGGATATGTCCTCTGAATCCTGCAGCCAGGGGGTGCAAGACGAAGGCATTTACGGACTTCTTCCTGCCCATTTCATCCAGTTCTAGAGCTCGAGGAATTACTAGGGCCCTACCCAGTAAAAACTAGACAATACTCCTGCGCCAATCACCCCACACGCATTCTAAAGACCGAGGTAACCCTAAAGCGTGTCGGGAGCGACACATGACACGTGAAAACCAAAGTGTGACTAATATTATTTAACAAGTATGCTTTAAATTCATTCAGATTATCTATGTTTTGTGGATTAGTATGTTAGTGAGTTACTCTGGTATAATAAACCGGATACCCATTGTCTTGCGGTATTTAGGAACTTGAAACAATGAATCCTCATTGTTTTGGAGGGAAATTGTTGTCAATTACAAATATCGTTTTACAAAATTCGGTACCGAAGTATATTATATCTGTATGATGATTTAATTTTTACTTAACACAGTATTAAGGAATACAAAGTAATAACTTTAGTCGTGCACTTCAATTTTAACCTAAAATCATCAGTAGTTTATCTTGATAAATTTCTTAGATGTGAAAAATGTATAAATATACCACACATGGCAGCCACACACGTTCAAGTATACTTGCGCAAGTTAGATATGTCACTAGCACGCACAATTGTTGCAGACAAATTCAGAAAATTGTCGTAACTTGATTTATTTGGCTAATAGCAGGCAGTGAAACAAATCGTGTCCGTTTCGCGTTAGTAATATTATAAAAATGTTATGTGTATAATTATGTGTAAAGAAAGTGTAAAAACTATGGTTCTAAGATAAGTAAGAATGGAGGAGTTTCATACCACACGTAAATACACATATAAAAGAACGTCATATTTATATTTTGGTATGGTTGTAATTCTTATTTAGTGAAATTAATAAACAAATCTCGAACTATAAAATTTACGTTATATATGGATGGATAGAGGATAGAATGGCAATTAAAGTGCGATAAGGACGAAAGTATGAGTCATAGATTAATCAACCAGAAGCAAAATTTTTTGCACTATACATTGTATTGTGCCTACTACGCTATGCCATAGCGTTCGTTAGGCGCCTGATTGCGCAACGGAAGTGTTATCGTTTTCTTGTTATTTAGTGAGCGTCTTTCTTTTTAATATTTTAGCGTAGGTCTAATGCGTCTCGGAGACGATCAAGTCGGCTTGACAAATGCAGAATCTGTAGCGATCACTTCAAAACTACTAACAAATATGATTCCAAGTAAGGACAAATACTACAAAAAAATAATAATGTTATATATCAATAAATGTGATTTACATTCATTACATGTACTATTTCCTACCTTTGTATTATGTTCTTACTTTTAAATCAAGTGTCCACTCTACTAATAAAGGTAAATCTATGCACAAGTAAACAAATTAAATTTTGAAGTTTAATGGGAATTCGTAACAGATTTTAAACGCAATTACTATGAACGTAACATATAAGTAAAATATCATTGAGTCATAAGCTGACCTATCTCAAAGTCCATTCGGTTTATACGCTGAATTGATAATATTAGTTCATGCATTCAAATTTGGCACCAATCATTATAGAAGCGTGAGCAATCGTTAGAGGTTTATTTGGGAATGAAAAGACGTAATATTATGTTTGATTCATAAAGGTGACTTTATATTTAGAGCACCAAATGCACAGCTAAAGTAAAATGGCCGCTATCAAAACGAATCTTAAATGTTTATTGACCCTGGAGCTGGAGACTCGGCCAATAACCGCTCGTTATTCAGAAAACTTACCGTCGCGTCGGACGGAGTCGATCCAGTATTAACTCGTTTATCTTAAATGTCTTAAGGAAGTCTTATAAGACAATCGTTTTAAAATTTAATGTTTGTCTATTAATACGACGTATGAAGACGCTCAGGAATTCGAATTAGTTTAAATAAATAAATATCTCTAACACTCACACCAATTAGCCTACCTCCAAAGTAAGCACTGTAAGGCTTGTGTTATGGGACACTAGGCTAACGGATAAAATACACATACTGTACATATATAAATATAATTATACAGAAATACATATCAAACATCCATGACTGAAGTACAAATGCTCGCATTCATCACACAAACATGTGCTCCCACCGGGATTCAAACCCGGGACCTCTCCAGTCGGCGACACCATGAAACCCGGCGTACAAACCACCCGGCCACGGAGATCGTCTAAAAGTCGTCTAAAGTTTAAAACCTAATGAAATAAATAATAAGCACTCGTCTAGGGAAGTAACCAGTACCTCAAACAAGAACTTTGTCAGATCTGTAATCGTATCGCCATCCTCAATTTTCTATGGAAGGAGCCAGTTTGTTCTTACGTCCGGTAGAGGCGCTGCTTAGTTTCTATAGAAACTCTGACGAAGAGTTATGATTACGGATCTGTCAAAGTTCGTGCTTGGGATACTGTACTGTATTGCAAGTGTCATTAGAATATAGCGGACGCTTACCATCAGGCTTTAAAATTTCATGTAATCTTCATTAACAATTTTATGTTATTAAATGTTTTTTACTTTTATGTGAAAAAATATGGAAAATCCTGATTTCTAATTTATCCTAAACAAAAATTCACAGTAATCTCGAGTCTTTAATCCCTATTTTCCCTCGGATGTTGAGTATATTCTCATTGTTATAAATTCCTGTAAACAAAAGGCTTCTCAATTCCCTAGATCAGGCTGAATATAGTATGAAATAACCACAGCTATCGCGCAAGGATTTTTTTTTCTTCATGCACCAATGCACAATGGCGTACTTAATCAATACTAATATAATATACATGCTTCCAAAATAAATATAAAATAATGACGACAAACCACTCAACGAAACGCCTGTTCTAATAAATAGCTTCGCAGTTTGGTTTTAAAGGTATATTTTACTGGAGGACATTCTGATATCTAGCGGGAAATCATTCCACAAAAGTACGAAGAAGGAAGAGTGAATAATATCGGAACAGTGTGATGGAACGATAAGTAAACGATTAGAACATAGATAAATGATTGGTCTCGCTTCACTCGACTAGATACCGCCGGCGTACTTGTCAAATGCGCAAACAAATACTGCACCAAAATCGGCGTACCCGAGCTTTCACCGAGCTAGTCACATTGACAGTTATGCATCAGGGTGTACGTCCCGAATATATTATTAATATTTGGCCACAATCGAAAGGGAAATACCAGTTTGCACAGTGAAATAATATTGTAATAAATAAAAAGGACACTGGGATCACATACCATCAATAAATATCGTAAAATTTCGAAATTTTACATAAACCATTAATGTCATCAGGTGTTGCCACGTATACATGAATCATGTCCCCATAGTTGAGATTTCTATATTGAGAATTTATTGTTAGTATATTTCATTATTGAATAAATGTCATTTAAACTTACCAATAAATTTGTTATTAAACTTAACCTAGTTTTATACACTTCTGGACACATCTATTGGCCCACCTTGTATTTTCAGTTTCGTTTGGTCCTAGCTAAAATTTTATATTAGGTCGAGCAAAAAGTTTTTATGCAGTTTTGAACCTGGCACATTCACAATTTCATTCAATAGTCTTTTTTTGAATTTCGAACACAGAATTTAAAGAAACAAAAGACAATTTGGAGCCTGTTTGTTGATATCAAACAATCGAATACTAAGAAAACTTGGTTTTATTGGTTTACTTGGATTTAATTCTTGAAAAAGTGATTGATATCTTTGGTTTTGCAACAAACATTACTTATTCTTAACATTAAGGTGAGGTTCTATCAATAATCTATGGATACTTCACCTGAAGTCGCCGCCCAAGCTGTGGCACTTATTCAGGCCGGACACAGCCAAAGAAATGTAAGTGCTCAACTTAAGTCGATCTGCGGTCCGAAATGTTTATCGGAGGTACCTAGAGACTGTCGGCTTTGTTCGTCGCTAAGGAAGGCCACAATCTCGGGTCACAACTGAAAGGCAGGATCGATTCATCGTGACGACCAGCTTGAGAAATCGTCACCTTACCTCCATGGAGATACAAAAACAAATTCGCGACTTCCACGGAGTATCTGTGAGCGCTCGAACTGTTCGGAAAAGGTTAAAAGAACGCGATATGGTACCACACAAGTCAGCAAATGGGCCCAAACTAACGCGAGCCCACCGAACAGCGCGCCTTCATTTCGCACGCAGTCATTTAAATTGGACACAGCAAGATTGGAGCCGTGTACTCTTTTCTGATGAGTCTAAAATTGTGTTACATGGCAATGATGGAAGGAAGAAGGTCTACCGACGTAAGGGAGAGCGTTTCGCACAATGCTGCTTTGAAGAGAGGGTTGCTTATGGCGATGGCTCATGGACTGTCTGGGGCGGTATATCCGCGAGCGGCAAAACTCAACTTGAGGTTGTTACAGGACCACGGCTGCCAACATTAAATGCTGAAAGGTACATTCGTGAGTGCTTAGAACCTCACATGATACCATACGCGGACTATGTGGGCCCAAATTTCCTTTTTATGCATGATAATGCAAGAGCCCATGCGGCCGGCATCGTCAGGGAATATCTTCGGGATGTGAACATCACAGTTATGGACTGGCCAGCCAGACGCCCAGACATGAACCCCATTGAGCACATGTGGGACGAGCTAAAAAGATGTGTTAGGGCTCGTCAGCCAGTTGCCCAGACGATGCAGGAGTTGAAAACTGCCATAGAAGAGGAATGGGAGATGATCCCTCAAAATTTCATACAGCGGTTGATAAACTCTATGCCTAATCGTATGAGAGCTGTGGTAGATGCCCATGGAGGCAACACGCGTTATTAAATTAAACCTTTATTTGATAAAACATGTTTTTTATTCAAAAATCCATTGCCTTTAACAAGGCGCATATCCGACTTGTTAGGCGTAGCTCCATGTCGTATGGTATTCTGAATTCAAATTTAAAACAATATGATCGAAAAAGATGGTAAAATGTATCAGGTTTAAAACTGCATCAACAGTTTTTGTTCAATCTAGCAATCATATTTCGGTAGGGGCCATCGAAACCTAAACTCTAAGGTGGGCCAATAGATGTGTCCAGAAGTGTATTATTCGATTTTTATCTTTGTAATCTACCTTATAGTCTCTGATATTTTTTAACAGACGTATGTAAACATGCCCGCGATTATTAATATTTTTTTTAACACACTTGCTGCTCATTACACAGTTTTTAGTTTCATAATCCAGCATATTACCATACTTGTACTGTAAAAAGCTTACCGTATAAGTGCTGTTATATATATTTTAAATTGCAGCAATATATTTACGAATATTAAATTATTTTAAGATGTCAAATAAATATTTCATTGTTTACGTAACTAACATATTTAGAAATATTCATTTATACTTATAGTTTTTAACGGACTTCAAAAAATGATGTTCTCAGTTCGACCTGTATATATGTTCGGTCAATGCGTATTTATCAGGGAAGGATTTTGGTATATAATATACTAGCAGTGTCCCACGGTTTCACCCGCGTAGATCGATTGATGATGATGATGATGTATATACTCCATGTTAAAAATACCAAAATTTAAATTGATATATAAACATATAGTAACTTGTCGGCTTTTCTAAAGAGACTTTTTTAAGGATATTATTGGTCGAAAGTCAAAAGTCACAAATCGATTTTGAAAGTTTTTTAAAGAAGCTCCGGGTAGTCAGATCTCGTCTAGAAAGATCAGTTGAACTGTATAAAAGTTACTAATAAAAGAAGTTTGTTTTTTCCTCGCAATTGTGTTGCAAAACGCCGCATATAACTGGTGTGCATTGATCATTCATTACACATTCAGCTTCTTAGCGCGCTCGCCTAGAGCTCGCGCTTACAACAATGCTTCACTAACTTAGCACACTAGTATCATAATGTACTAGTAAATATAAGATGTAGAAAAAAGTATTAAAATTGAAGCCTATTCATACTATCATTTTTATTTTTCAGATGAAGAAACCTACGCCTAATCGTATAAGTAGTACCTAAAAATAATCATATTCGCATTTGATTAAGTGCATCTTCTTTAAATATTTTAAGAGCTACATTTGTTACCTGTAACATATTAATTATAACCACCTACATTTAAATCGAATAGAACACAGCAAACAATATTTTCCCTATTACTTGGGTAGCAGTTGAGCAGCTGGCTGCACGATTCTTGACAAAGAGCAAATTGACACACACACTACAATAATGAGTTGCCGCATTTTCGGAGCTGTTGTTTTTTGACAGCGCGGTATCTAGTCCAGTGAAGCGAGACCAATCATTTATCTATGGATTAGAAGAATATCGAGGATTTTTAGTATGAGAGGTAAATAAGTACTCAAATTGAGAAGTGAGATAAGGGGGAGCATTTAGATAATCCAGCAAAGAGAGCAGGAATTCAATTACATTTGTCGCTCCACGTGGTTAAGCCACTAGCCAGACCGCAACGCCACCGCTCGTACCATTACTCAGTTAGAGACTATTTCAAAATTCGTACGTACCAAAGATTTGTGCGTTCATGTTTTCTATTAAGTTTTATCATCATCAAACAATCTGAAATTTAAAACAGTCACTGGTGATTAGAGTTCATGTGTAGAACAAACAAATTAATGACACATTTTTGGATATCATAATAAAAAAAAGACCCGTATATTGAACTTTATGAACAGGTCTAGAATTGTGCAGAAAATAATATAATTTTAATATTTATTTATTTTATTTGGGAAGTTTAATGACAAATAACAAATATTAAAACTATGATCAGTCACATGCTAATCCACTTATAACAATGAATATTCAAATTATTATCCTTAATCGAACTCTAGTATATAAGATTTCTGATCATTTAAATTTTATCGTCAAATACAATTTGCAACCTAGCCTAACCTTTAGGTTAGCAATTGTAATTTTTACTGTTATTTTTTTGAGTAACCTTTAAATATTTCCCGTTCTTAATTATAAATTAGGGGTTGAACCGGGTCAAAGGGGTTATCAATCAGTATCATCAATCCTGTCCCTCTGCCGGTGTCTATTCCATTTGTTTTATTGCTAATACTCACGACTGTCAATGATATTGATGTAGGTATTATATTTGACAGAAAATTAATTAATGTTGTTTATCAATGAAACATAACTGTTTTCCTTGAATTAATTACCACTTTCAACCTACTTTCAACTCGTTACCGTCGCAATAATAATTGTTATCTACAAATCTATCAATATTTTTTTTATGCTCTTTTTATATTATTGTTTTGGTTCAATGCAGCCAAATATTTAATTAATGATTAAATAGCTTGCATGAGTTGGATTTAATAGCTTGTTGACTAAAATTTTCATTGTGTAAATATACATAATTGAAGTAAATAATATTTATCGACAATGGCCTTCGCCTTTCCACTGTCGTTATGGACTCGCCTTCTTATGCATATTTTTTTCAACCTCTATCGTCTGAGCATTATATAACGTTAACTAAGTTAACGCGGTCTAAAATCATGCTATCATCACTTTTGTTTCCATAAGGCAGACAGAGGCAGCATAAGGTTTCAAAGTTTTATAATAACGAGGATTTTTTGTAATCCGGCTTGTCTAATATGTAGTTAATGGCCTGTGTAATTTTTTGCTTGTAACACTGTTTTTTCTTGCACACATGAATAGGTAACAATACATTTTGTCGTATTCGTAATACAACCGAGAACCGTGGTATGGCAACGGGTGGATGGACGTCACATTCACAGGCCAAGCGTGTGTGGTATGGTATGATTCATTATGCCAATTCATTGAGCGGTTTGTAAACACGCGGGAGTAACCTTGTCACTGATACAGTAGCTACAACTGCGAGCTCGATTTTGTTTTGTTTTCGAAATGTGGTTTCGTAATTGCCTGTAATTGCGATGCGCATTTATTTCCATGCTTTTCGTATTAGAACGAGTATTTTCAATATTACTATAATAAACTACTGCGGTTTGCATAGAATTCTGTATTTATTACGCATATTTTGCATCGTTATTTTCATTAGGAACAGTTGCGTTCCCTTAATTGATATCAATAGCGATAGCGATTAATTGATAGGTGGGTCAAATCACCAAGGTGACGAATTTGGAAATGCGAAATTTTGTAAAATCAGCTCGCAATAAATTCACATTTTTATTATTTATCCAGGTTTCCAAAGAGGCTGTGAGTATTATAACATCATTCAGGGAACATATTTCAAAATGAAATTTTTGTTAAAACATAAATTTGAGAAATCTTAGCTTGAAAATACGGTACTAAAATAAATATTAAATAAAACATATTCAAATCTACTGTCTACATTGTCTTATATTCTATTATTTTCATAAAATGTAACATTTATGAAGTACATCCAAAAAATTCCTAGACTAAAGTTCTGTTAATTTATCGAGGATCAGGTTTGAACGCTACTTGTTTTTTATAGACAATTGTATGTTATGGTATGTAATTTTATTAATGAATAAATCTGTTATAATTTGTCATAAATTAAATAATAATACTTTTGTTACGTTCCCGAATGACGAAACGTTTACTGAAAGATCGCGACGTTCACGAAACTAGAAAAGTGTTTCCAAAAATGACACAGGTTACTAATATTAGTATGAATAGAACATTTTCTGTTGCCTGTATTTTCTAGTTTTCTTTCCACAGAGCTCGTTGCCTGCGTTTCTCCCTTTCTGTCATATCATTTATAGTTTCTCGAAATGACCGTTCCCTAAACGATTTTTAAACGCTTTGTATTATTTTAAATGATCTTCCGCCATTTTGAACGCTAATATACAACAGTGACGGAAAAGGAACAGCATTATTTTAACGAGATTAAGACTAATTATGTTCATTTATCCTTATTTTAATGATTTTGAGGTGTTCCCATTACGATGTTCTATTGATGTACGGTATCAAAATCCGTCACTGAAATAGTCTTACCAAGAAGATTAATTAAAAACCGTCATAAAACAGCCGAACGCTGTGTACACTCAAAAAATTTAATCATGCGACTGCACAGTAGCGCCTTGCATCATTTAATTGGACACTGCTTTTTGACAGTATAGAGTGTGTTTACGAAGTGACATATAAGCTACCGGACAAAGTTATTCGTAAGATACATTTGAAGTTACTTAAATTTTCTTTAAATTAATTGTGCATAATACCTTAACACAAGTGTAGCAAACATGATAGAAAAAAATATTGCTAAATGAGTATTACATTGTTTTTATAAACATTTCAAATACGGAAATACGTATTGGGACGCATTCCTAAAATGAAATTTTAGAAAACTAATCAAGGGTTAAGATAAAATTAACTAAATCTGATATTTAAAAGTAATTGTAAAACAACAATTTCAAGGAAAATCAGAAAAAAATGGTTTCGGAGCCAAATTTCCAACTTTGGTGATATTGACCCAGGTATACCATAAAAGAAAATAGAAAATATATTCCTCACTTTTGGACATCTACGTTTTAAAACTAACAGTCCCAATATCCTGTCGCTATAATTGTCTGTGTTTATGATCGCAAGTCCTTTAGATCTTTATAATTTTTTAAAAGCAAGACCTGTTTACTGATCATGATCTTTAATTAATTCCTTAATAATATATTTTTGCTACATATAAAATTTATATACCTGCTCATGGATTATTTATTTTCCCTGTTTCATCTAAAATTTCGTATTGGTGTACAAATATTTTCATAGGTTTCCGGGCGGCCGACTAACTTCCCTCCCTTTTGAAAGGGTCTAGCAAAAAAATTTCACTCGTCGGTCGCTAGGCCAAATATTTGCCAACTGTATGAACACTGAAAAAGGTTTAATAAGTAACGTGCTGAATCAGAATTTATTTTACTATTTGTATAAGAAAATTTAAAATGTTCAATAATTTTCTGTCCAAATATAAATGGTTATTAAAAGTGTATCATTTAATGAAGTCTAATATCCAACATAATTTGAAAATAATATTCCTGCAAACCCAACGAGTTGAAAGGCGTAGCAGAGTCTCGTTAATTTGGCCTTTTGAGAAATCAAACATCAAAAGCTACGTTCACAGGTATGGACCGCTGGTAATTATACCTTCGTGTCACAAGCATGAGTTTCTGAAACAACATTTAAAACTTCCTAAAGTAGACATCATCTGTTTGCAAATAAATTCAAATTGTGTTCATCATTTTGAAATAGATTTATTTTGTCTCTGTACTTTCTGGATAATGAGCCAAGAGTGTTCCACTGCTTGACAAAGACTTTAAATTTTTTCGAGCAGATAATAAATATGTTTGACTACGGCTATACCCAAATTTTATCTCGAAGTCGATTCTTGATCGTAAAATCGATTGGTCCGAGTCCTGACCCTTGTGAAATCCCTAATGATGGCAATACATTTCTCTGGGGCGGCCCGTCCAATTCTTAAATAATATTTTAACATAACCTTAATGTGAGCTTAAGGCTTGCCTGATTACTGGAGCGTCACGTTCGACCCAAATCGTCGATAATTAATCATTTCGTGTGGGTATCGGATGGGGACGGGGATAAATTGCTGTGGCAAATTAAACAAATACCCGCGCGACAGTGATGTGGGATCTTTTAGATGAGATGGTGTTTGAAAATTGTAAAAGGGATTCATTAAAGTTGGTGTTTCGTTAGATCTAAGCTTTTAAATTCAGGGTGCAGATTGTTCAATAACTAAATTCGACGCAGACTATTGAACGGAATCGCTGTTTGTGCATCATTGTATTGTACAAATCTTCTAAGTGCGTATATTTTTTTAATTCTTACTGATTTAATTAAGTGTGTACCTATCAAATTATCTAAACAAAATGCATTAAGAACATCATTAATAAATAAATTCGGTAGTTAAATACAATGAAACTATGTTTTCGCTATTGTTTAAACTAATATAATTAGATGGAATATGAGTAAAACTACTTATTAAGTTATATCAAATAAGTCAAATAATCTTTATTAGGTTCTCATTAATTTAGAACAATATATAAATCATCTTTAAAAATCAACAACGAGACCCCCGTCGCGATGCGAGCGTCTGCTACCACGCGCATAATATCGCTTTAACTAAGTGGGTGATGTTTGCATTTTTTGATTAAAATATCCGAACTTTTATCAAAATGTTGACTTATATGGCTTTTTGTCAGGACTTGTCAAATTTTTAAATAGTAACCCTACCTACAATGTGAAGAGTTGGCGCTGCATTGCAGCTTAAGAATGGCTAGAAGAATTTCGACGCGGCCATCAGGGCCGCGGTAGCATAATTGGTCAGTGCATTCGCCCGGATAGCGAAGGGTGCGGGTTCAAGTCCCGTCTGCTGCCTGGTCCGCGTGGATCTTTTTCTAGTTATATTTTCTTTAGATTTAAACATCAAGCAGTTAAATTCATAAAAAATAAATATAATAACTAATTATAGTTTTGAAAAAAAAATAAAAAAAAATATACCTTTGATGCTAAAACTAGAAACAAATTAAGTGATATTATAACTAACTGTTGTTTATTTGTTAAAATATCTCATGGCTTGCACCTGTAATGACCCAGGTCCCTTAAAGTCATATTTGTATCAAGTAACTGAAACTTTACAATTGCTAAGATTACTCAACTCGTTATAGATATTGTTAGCAGCACAAATAAGATATACTCGTACATTAGACTAAAAACAAAACGTTATTTGTTTATAAAATATCTGTTCCTAGAGAGAAAATTCTGAGACTTTAATTAGAAATGAGAAGTTTTTTGTTCTGTTTGAGAGTTTGTTGGTATGCATAGAAATAAATTGAATTAAGATCTTAAAAGATTTCGGGGAATGTTGTTTGATAGAATTTGATTAATGCGATATCTCAGCTTGAAATTTAAGATAAATTCTAATTTAATTTTATTGTTTACTTGGACCATCTTTTGATGATGTGGATGAGAAAGGCTTAAGAAAGTTTCTGGTACTGGAATAGCGGGAGCTTTATTTATAAATTATTGGTGTATAACCTGTTTGAGATGATTGGTGTGTGCGAAATTATAATAACAATTTTCACGATAAATTCCAATTTATTTTTATTGACATCGTTTTTTATGTTGTTTTACACTAAAATATAACCAAGGAGATTTCTCAAATATTTTATTTAAATTTTAAATGGGGATTCTAATAGAAAAAAAAACACAAATTAACGCTTTAACAAAGGAAAATTTATTGTTGTTAGTCATTGATTTTGAAAAGTAATAATTTCCGCACATCACTTGAGAAAACTACTATACAAGCCTTAGCCACAACTAGACATTGATGGAGTTACGTATGTATGCCTCGGCTTGACCACGGCCCATATTCATTGTCCGTCAATACCTTTTTTGCTGGCAGCTGCAGTAATTTACTATAACAGCCGGGACATATTATAGGGTACCTATTTTTTTGAGCTCAACTTAATTTTGCTCGAGAAGAATTTCCAGCCAAGTATGTTAACGACAAGATATTCGTCCGTACAATGGTTGAAAAGGCAATCACCTCCCTAATTACCTTTCGGGTCGCCTAATCGTCTTACTTCCTTGACATTTCTGTAGCCAATTACATGAAGCGGTAGGATCACTTAATCAAATGAATATTTGACATTAAATGCGAACAAGGTAGGCTTCTCAGCTTTTTGTCAATATTGTTAAAATTATTAACTCATAATTTAGTCAATGAAGACTGTCGTAAAATTCGGAACGAACCACGTATTATTATTGTCGGTAATTTAAAAAGTCTGGTTAAACAAGTAAATGCCTCATCATGGCATGTAACCTACCGCCGTAACCTGAATGATCTCACCTTCAGCAGTAAAATGACAACAAAATAGTATCACTCTTCTTTACGTTTTTATATGGTTTTAAGATGTCTTCTTCCCCAGGGAGGTGCACCAATTTGACAAGAATCGTCGCTGTGTCCTCACCACTTTTGATTAAAAATAATCCAGTCGCAACATTTTAGGATAATTGAGGAAATCGGATAACTCAATAGATTACATTGTTTCAGGTGAAAGACATATGCAACGAGTTGGAAGTTAGAGTACTATGCCACAAGATACTACAGAACGTGTCGATACTTCTAGACGCAGATAGAGGATCCCTTTTCCTCGTGCAAGGTGAAAGGGCCGCCTCACCTCATCCTCAAAATGGCAGGTAAGTTTTATTGTAGACAAAAAATCGCTTTTCATTGTTTAATACCAGCTTCGGCGAGCGATTTGGATTTTCATTTAAGTTTTGTGCTGTGATCCATTGTGATAGAAAAAACGAGAAACTACGTCAATTAATTCCAAAGTGTTACAGATGAACCCTCACCAGGGTCTCACGCATCACAAATTGCTATCGTTAGATCTAAAATTCATACTTTTAATGAGTTTTGAGAATACCGCAGAAAAGTAGCAACAGCGGGGATCCACCGCAACCAGTATTTTTTTTTTACAAGTGGTCTATGAGAAAAGGTTTGCGTTGTTTCATGTTAAGAGTTTTGAGTGTCGAATTTTTTTGATTCTTTATCATAATAGTGCAGTCATTGAAGCATTATTGCTCCGAATTTTTTTACTGTGAACCGAATTGCATACAATTTTGGAATTAGGTTTATCTTACCCTTAACTTCAAAAGTGAAAATGATTTGAACTCCGCAACCATCCTGAGGGTGGTTGCCACCCCGTCTCGGGGGTGAATTTTATTTTTTTCAAAATAACATCGGATATCGATAGAAGGCCTAATTTTAAGCAAAAAATCATCTATAAAGTTTTTCAAAAAATCCAATACTTTTCAAGTTATTGGCAATTGAAAATTCGCAATTTTTTCATGTTTTTCATCGGTTTTTGCAAATATCTCCAAAAATATACGTTTTTTCGAAAATTTTATAAAGAACAAAATTGTAGCAGGTAAAACAATGAACAATTTGGTTTTTTATAAAGTATTCTGAATGCAAAATTAAGCTAGATATTAAAGATCAAAGCCGTTTTTTATTTTGTCTGAAATTTAATCGATGTGGTCAATGCCATCTAGCGGCGAGCAGATGAATTTTATGCATTCTAATACAAAAGGGTTTGGTAGTGCTTGAAATAAGCTTTAAAATGAGCACTATTAAAAGTCTTTTGCACGTAAAATAAGTGAGCTGTATTGCAAATAAGGGGAGCATCTAATGTTTTTTCTTTTAAATCAATGGGTTCCATTAGTGCCATTTCCACCATAATTAAAATTAATCGTATTCCGCCTAAAATTAACTTTATTATAAAGAGTTTGATAGATAGTATCAGTTTGGCTGCTTCAGGATACATATTTTTCAAAAAAGTCACGATTTAAAACAAAAACAAAATTTCAAATTTTTAAAAAACCCACTTTTTTTTCATAATATCTCAAAAATGACGACAGATACGTATAAAAGTGTATGGATTAAAAATTTATTAATTGTCTTACAAACAATTTTGTTTTTTTGTTTTTTCTGTCAAACAAAAATTGACGGAGATATGATTGTTTAAAGAGCGCGTGGCACCGCAATCACAGCCTCTCTTAAGCCCTTTAACCCTTCACCGTTTTAGAAAAAGGTTTTTTACTATATATTGCAATGAAGGATGTTGTAGCTCTCTTAATTACCTTTACAATGGTTTTTTATAAATTGTGATAGCATGAAAATTGAAGGAGTTATGGTCCAAAAACTTATCATATTTTTTTCTACTTAGTAACTGAAAATTTCGGAGTGTGAATATTTGGAGCAATGTGAAAGTACGCAGTATAATAGAGACCCACAACTATTGTAATGTGTATATATACATAATATGGCTCATATATTTTGGAAACGTAGGCATGAATACATACCAACGTTCTTATATGTATATATTATAACACATTTGAGTGAAGGGGCCAACGAAAAAGCATTTTAAATTTAACAATTTTTTATGAAGGGGTAGTTTTCAAGGGTTAAAAGGGGGTTAAAAATTTGATAATTATTATAGAGAATATAATATATTTATTACTTATATTTACATCTGTTTATGTCGTACAAAGTATTTTTTTGTGATTTTTTCAATTTAGGGGTTGTTTGCAAGGGTTGTAAGATTTTCAAGGGGTTGAAAATGATTTTAATATGAGGTAATTATGTTAGAAAATACTTTACAATTTCACCACTTACTATTAGACATGTTTTTTAGCGATAAAATGGATCAATGTCAATTTTTCCATTAAGTGGTTGTTTATACCCCTTAAAAATAATAGGCGGAGTTCAGATCATTTTCACTTTTGAAGTTAAGGGTAAGATGAGCCTAATTCCAAAATTTCCTGCAAATCGGTTCACAGTAAAAAAATTCGGAGGTAAGACTGTATTCTTCGCTTCAATGACTGCACTATAATTACAATTGGTCTGAACATGCTCTAGTTAGTTATAACATTGCTCTTTTACTTCATCGAAATCAATCAAATTGCTGTATGGATGCTAGTCAGTTTTTGCGCTTATGTGGTTTGTCCTTATTAAAAAAGTTTCATTGTGAACTCTCTCCTTTTGTTTCACGTTCACTTTGTACAAGTAAAAGGATATTCCCATTTACTACATAAAAAAATGCCCCAGGCAATGGACAAAGATTAACATTATAGAAAAAAATTAACATCATGTCAACAAAACCCAAAACATTCAATAAATGCAAGTGTAGAATAGAGAAGAATAAAATTTTGTAGTACACAGTTTAAATTGTTGCTCTCGAGTAAGGAAACGCGGAGTAACACTATTAACTTAAGCATATACACAAAACTGCAAAATAACATGAAAACATGAATAGGAATAGGTTTTGAATAGGTATATTGTAATATCCCTTACGATATGCACTTAGAGTAACGATTGAAAATGATTAAATCTCTGATTGAAAAATCGAATTAATCAATTGACTCTCACCAAAGTTTATCGATAATTTGGCGTGGCGCCTTGATTGCGCTCGTCAAGAAACTATTCTTGGACGAACAAAATGGAAAACCGGCGCATTGAGACGTCGAAATGAGTATCTGCATTCAATTGCAATTCCGTGCCATAATCAGGATTTATTGCGGAGATACCTGTTTGCATTTTATGATTCACGTAAGGTCTGGTTCACCTCGGTTTATAACCTCGAAGAAAGAATCTCTTCAAATTAAATACAGGAGTTTTTTATTTGAGTTTGTACTTTTCTGGTTCTGACTTTATGTTAAGTTAATACGCGTTTGTTACTACTTTGGCTAATACTGTTTTTAATAATTCACTTGAATTGACAATTTCATTTGAATCACGACCGAAAATAACAATTTGCAATGCGAAATAGTTATATCCTTTGTAGGGTTGAAAGAATAGATTCAACTGATTGTCCCGGAAACCAATGCTGTTTCGAAATTTGAAATAGCATTATAAAATAAAAATGTATAGTTTAAAACCGAATCAAAAGTGATTTAAAACGAGTAGCCTTCGCGTAATTTAAAACGTTCATTACATTGCAGACTATTTAATGAATAAAATTAGTTAAATTGTTTTTGCCTAATTCACTTACACGTGATCCAATACCAAAGTTAGCGGCTGATACTAACAGTTTCAATTAGGTTTTGTGACCGGATGTTTTCTCCCAGGATATTGGTTAACAGTCGCTAGCTGTTGGAGATAGTTTGTTTAAAATACCAGGACGTACTTTAAGTGTTATGGACCGACTTCATTCGCTTAAACCTTTTCAACGCTCAGGACTACTGAGTTATTTCCTTAAATGTCATATTTTAAAATGTTTGATTTCTTATAATATCTTCATTCTTAAAAATGTTTGATTTCTAGAAAGTATCTTTCCTATAATGTCAGTTTCCTAAAATGTGATTTTCCCAAAATGTGTGCTTTCTTATAATTTCTGCATTCCTACAATGTCTACCTGCTTAAAATGTCTGCAAGGAAAACGTTGATTCTCCTGAATGAGTTCCACGAATATCGTAGGAGAATAAAATTTATTGTTCAATAATGTTTGTATGCAATCTGACCCAAAGATTAATATACCAAGGATCTCCAAGTCCCAATAAGATCGTCCCGTGGGTGGTGGTACTACTGAGAATGACTTCACGGGTGAATCTGATTAAGTGATTTCCTATGAAATTGCGGATTTTCATGAAATAATTTAACGCCCTTTTTTATTTTTGTTATGCAACAACTTCCTCAAAGGCATTTTGAACTGCCTCGCGGTTATTTAATTTATTCCACGCTAAGAAGTTATCCAAAGCCTGGAAAAAGTATAAGTCTGTAGAGGTAAGGTCTGGTGAGTACGGTAGATGACGGAGAACTTCCAACCCCAGATCTTGTAATTTGGAGACCGTCTGCTGTGCAGTATGATCGTTGTCGTGCCGGAGCAGCGGAGCCGAACTCTTAACCAAAGCTTGTTAGAGATGTGCGAGCTTCTCCATCATTGTGTTCAGTTTTTCACAATACACATCTGCAGTAATGCTCATCCCGTTTGGTAAGAAGCTGTGATGAATGACACCGGCGCTAGACCACAAAATAGTGACCATCACTTTTTAAGGGGTAACTTTTCGTTGGCGCGGGGTGGCTTTGTTTCAGTGCTGAACCAGGATCTAACCAACTTGCTGAGCGCTTGCGATTGTCGAACAGAATCCATTTTTCGTCGCAAGTAACGATGCGACTCAATATGCCTTCGTTTGTGTGCCTGTTCAGCAGTGCAAAGCTTGACTCGACGCATACTTCGCGCTGGCAATCATTCAGTGAAGCACCCAATTGTCAAGCTTTTATTACCTTGCCAATTTGACGCAAATGGACCAATATCATATGGTGGTGCGATCGGTTATAGTGTTCGCTCCGTATAGTTCGTTGATGTTGCGTGCCGTTTCTGCCGCTTTGCTACCACGAAATGGATATATTTTTTAAAAGAATTCTATATCTTAAATATACAAGTAATTTGAACTTAGATATGAAGCAGTTGTTTTGTGATTATCGTATAAATTAAATGGTAGATCATCATAATCGATGGACGTCCACTGCTGGACAAAGGCCTTCTCTAGGGATTTCCAAATACAACGGTTGTTCGCTTTCCGCATCCAGTGGGTCCCCCCCATGGTCTGAGGAGTCTACCGGCACTGCGCTTCCTGGTGCTAGGTCGCCATTGAAGCACCTTGGGATCCCAACATCTGTCGGTTCGCCGGGGTGCCCCGCCCATTGTCACTTCAGCTTAGCGATCCGGCGAGCTATGTTGGTCACTCTAGTTCTTATACGGATGTCCTCATTCTTGATTCGATTACGAAGAGAAACATCAAGCATTGCTCTCGTCATCGCTCGCTGTGCGACTCTGAGCCTTCTTATGAGGCCCATTAATTGCTATGTCCAGTCCGCGGCTATTTTAGCCCAGACGTAGGTAATAAGGCTACAAGGAGAAATTTATTACGAAAATGTATTTATTGAGTAAGTAAGCGTTTGATGACGGTCGTTGATGAATTTTAATTAATTTAGAACTGACTTTTATGATTAATTTATTGCCGCCTAAATTAATAATCACTTTGATCTATTATTACGTATTTGTGAAATGTTAATATCAAAAAAAATTTACAAAATCTTTTTCTGTTAAAGAAAATGTGTTTTAAAAATGATATACTTACACTTTCTTTTATTTATTTATTTATTTATTTATTCAGAAAACCAACAGCGTAACAAAAAATTTTTTTTTTACATACTTTCTAATACTAAGGCTAATAATAGGTTTTCTATGAAATTTACAATTGTACTAAGACGTGGGAAGACATGATCTATTGCTTATTAGCTAATACTAGTTTTATTGTGTATGATGGAGAACCAAGTACATAGTCCCTCATCACCAACTGCTCCCGGCGACCCGAGTCTTTGTTAATAGAATGAATGTAGTATATTTTTTGCCGTAATAGCATACCGAACGTATTAACTGAAATACTGCAAAACTCGCTGTTTAAATGTGTGTTTCGATATCCCGAAAAGTTCAAGTTCGTTAAATTTAGTATTATATGTACGTGCTATACGAATGAGGACATTGTTACTAGCATATCTAGTGGAATATTTAGGTGTACACAGCAAGGGAGTATGGCGTGTGCGTCGCTTAGGAGTACAAAATCCGATACCCGCTACTGAATTCGCGCAGTCCAATTGCCCATTTAAGGTGTCGAACTGTAGGCACATGTCAAGCAATACCCGCCTCTCCTCTAAGCTCAAGAGGCCATGATGTTGACATCCACTATGATATGAATCAGGGGAAATACGTTGTCGATAGTTAAGATGTTTAATAAATTTTTTTTGGATTCTCTCTAGACGATCTTTGTGTATACTATATTGGGGTGACCAAATTTGACTAGCGTATTCTAATGTACTGCGAACATATGCACAGTAAATTGATTTAATGGCGGCCATGTCACTAAAGGGTTTGCACGAACGCAGGACGAAGCCCAAGCTCTTGTAGGCCTTGTTAACAACGTGGTCTATATGAGGTGTTAAAGTCATCCTACTATCAAAAATAACTCCCAAATCTCTAATCTCCGTCACTCTTGCAATTGGGTTTTTATTGAGTGTATATTTGTAATGAATAGGCTTGCTTTTTCGTGTATATGAGATACACTGACACTTGCCTATATTGACAGTGATTTTGTTTTCCATGTAATACTTGCTAAGATTGTCTAGATCGGATTGTAGGGATTCGCAATCGCGAATATTTTTGATGCGAAGAAAATTTTTTTTGTCGTCTGCATATAACAAGTGTTCGGCATATTTTAAATGAACCCCAATGTCGTACAAGTAAGCGCTATAAAATAAAGGCCCTAGATGCGACCCCTGAGGCACGCCTGTTGGTATATCAATGAAGTTTGATCTATATCCACCCAAAACAACTGCCTGAGAGCGGTTTTCTAAATATGACTGTATCCAACGTAACAAGTCCCCGTGGATCCCCAGACTATAAAGCTTGTGAAGCAAGATGACGTGATCAACGCGATCGAAAGCCTTTTCGAAGTCCGTGTAGATCACGTCTACCTGTCCGCCGCTGTCCATATCCATCAAAGTGTAATTCACAAAGGTAGATAAATTGGTAATAGTGGAGCGACGACGAAGAAAACCATGCTGACGGTCTGATAATCCTTTGTAGATAACAGGGTAAATCGCTGCGTACACAATTTTCTCGAAGACTTTACTTATTGTATTAAGTATGGAAATTCCTCTGTAGTTTTCCACCTTTGTTTTGGAGCCTTTTTTGTGTAACGGAATAATGTGAGATTTTTTCCAAATAGTGGGAAAAGTGCCCTCAAATAGCGATCGATTAAAAATAACTGTTAGTGGAGATGCCAATGTTTTAGAGCAGTTTTTCCAAAATATTGGAGGAATGTTATCATTGCCAGCGCCCTTGGAGCAGTCCAAGTTGAATAAAGCTTTAGATACTGTTTCGACAGGAATATTTAATTTAGAAGCATGATCGATGCTCGTAGATGTTTGTTGAAACGACGGGGTGGCAGTGTTAGGTTCTCCGAAAACACTTTTAAAATAATCACTAAACGCTTCGCATATCAAAAAACCATCTGTGAGTGTAGTTGACCCTGCAATAACAGACCGAGGATAATTAGAACCTCCACGAAGTGACTTTATATATGACCAAAACATTTTGGGACAAGTTTTAACAGAGCGCTCAACGTTGTTGATGTAGCTTTGAAAGCAGGCTTCACGTACTCGGCACTGTCTTTTACGTAACAAAGAAAATTCATCATAGTCCAATAGGTTTCCGTACTTTTTCCACCTAGCGTGAGCCTTGGATTTCTCTTTTATAATATTAATTAGAGACTTACTGTACCAGGTGGGATACGAGCGATTTGAACCATGTTGCTTGCTAAAGGGGACATATTTATTGATGGCATCGTAGACAATTTTGTAGAAGGTATCTGTTGCTTCATTGACTGAACGGGATGACAAAATAGAATTCCAATCTTCTTCAGTAAAGTGCTTATTTAAGCTGACATAGTCTCCCTTTCTGTAGTTACGTTTTAAGCTGTTTAATTCCTTCAATGGCTTAACTGACACGTCTAATATTTCAATCAAAAGAGGGGGATGGGAACGATCTTCCTTAACAAAAGGTATATGTTTTTCAACTGCTAAAGGTAAATTAGAAAATGCCAAATCTAGTACGTTCCCCGCATAGTTTGTAAAATTATTGTATTGACAAAAGCCTAATAGGGATAGGTTATTTATTAAGTGAACGCCTGCCTTTTGCACCGCGATACATCCACGTTGTGCGAAGATGGGTTTGTTCGCACTCCATTCAATTTGTGGAAGATTGAAGTCACCGAGTATCAAATGATTATCGCATAGATTGCAATTAAAACCTTCGTTTAATGAGTCCACAATTAAGTTTATATCCTGTGTAATACGATTAGGATCCGGTGGTATATATATAGCGCTTATGTGAAGTGCTGCCGACGAGTTAATCGCGTGCGAAGGTATCGAAACTGTAAGCATCTCGACTGGTGGGAGCGGTTCGCGCTCGCTAGACCGTCGCGCTCCCAGGTTACTTTTAACTAAAATCAGTACGCCGCCACCTGTAGATTTACAACTCAAGTCAAGGTCACGGTCCCTACGGAAGACATCGTACTCCCCGTCACAGAATTCACCGTCAAAGAAACCATCTTGTAACCATGACTCGGTAATTACGATTATGTCAAAATTATGAAGCCTTAAACTCTGTTTAAATTGCAAACACTTGTTCTTAACCCGCGAACATTCTGATAAAAAACTGTTAGTTTTGAAGCCATTTTGTCGCACGAAGCTCAGCTACCAGATAACCAACAAAGTTTAAAAGCTTAAAATATTTTAACATATGATATAAAATACCGTCATGAGTATTAATCGGACTATAAATATGTTTGCTATTCGACCGAGGTGCTATATAATAAAACCGACATATAAATATAAAACAAGTATTGGTTAAAAAAGTATATATAAAATTATTCGAACTGGTTGCAATTCGTTTTTGCTTCACAGTTTTTTCATAATAATTTTGGGGGTAATTAACAAAAGCGACAAACGTACGACACCTCGAATGGCTCGTCGGGCTGCAATAAGTTACTAGTAATCTTAACAAAAGCCATCCACTGCACAGCGTATACGTAAAAAGAATGTGCGAGTGATTTGATTCGTTACTGTTATATGGTGCTGTATCGCATAAATTGAGTAATAATATCTTTGAAAGAATTTTATAAATTACGGCAGATTGTTTTTTATTTATTGTTAGTAAATTAAATTTTAAGAAAATAACTAAAACTGATTTAGGAATGAATAAAATCGGCAGCAGTGATTGTGTATATAGACGCGAAATATAAAATGAAAATAGTTTTTCTTTAATATAATTATCATCATATTCGTGATATAATAAAAATAGTACGATTGTATAGAACGAGTTTGGCGTGTAAGGCAAAAATATACTCACATGTTTCGATTGAGTGTTCAGTATTGAGCATAGAATGTTGTTTACTCGGGTCGCCACAGAGTATAACGGTTGCACAGAGGTGACAAGATTTAAACACGACAGTGACATGGAAAAGCATATAGAAATAAAAATAAAACTGTAACTTAAAACATAACATCTGAACCATACTACACAAATTTTTTGAAGTCTTCTTCCGAGGCAATAAAAACCGCCGGGCATGTGTCGTCTTTCCGTATATAAATTTTTCCATATTTCGACCACACGTACTGATACTCTTTTGATTTAGCAAGTTCTTTACACTTCTGCAATAGCATTTTGTTAGAAACCGTTAAGTGTTCATTTATGTATATAGGTTTGGGGGCACCAGGTAAACTTAAATCTTCCGTTGATAAGCGGTTTTTGCGGGCTCGTGAGATAAAATTGTCGCGGAGTAGGCGTGATCTTAACTTGGCAATGATAACTCTAGGCCGTCCTTGAATCTTGACTTTTGGCGTTACTCTGTTTATTTGTATGATATCAGCTGCGGACATTTCTAAATCAATCTTGTTAGCTATCAGTGCCATAATAACCGCTAAGTCTTCATCTTTTACTTCGGGCACTCCCACTATCTCTAAGTTCATCAATCTGTCTCTCTGCTCATTAATGTTCAATTCAAGCTTCAATTGGCGGTTCTGTCTCTTCAATTCTTCCAGTTCACTGCTAAACTTTTCAATCTTTTTAGTGTTATCCGAGAGGAACTCAACTTTTTTAATGATATCATCTTGTTGGTCACTGGTGAACTGAACGGAATCTTGCATATCACTTATTTCACTCTCTAAGCCTGCAAATTTGGTATTAAGTAATTGCACAGAGTTTTTAATGTCAGAATATTCCGATCGTATACTCTGCATTTCAGTCTTCAGTTCTTGTGAAGTTTGACTTAAGTTTCCAATGTTCTCCTTTAGCATGTTGAGGCTTTCATGTAACAGAGAGTTAACCCTGCTAATTTCTGACTTCCAGTTATTCAGTGATGCCATCATTCTATCGGAAAATTTATTAAAAGCTTCGGTGTAATCTTCACTGTGCTTTCGCTTTTTCATAGTTAAACTAGGTTCTGCTTCCATTTTCTTTAATTGAGACAGATCCGGTATTGAACTTGATGTTTGCTTCGGTGATCGTAACATGTCTGTGCAGATGTAGGTCTATGGATTCAGTCAACACCGATAAGGAATAACTACACAATTTATGCAGTCGGTGTTGAGCCAATATATGCTCTTAGTTCTTAAATAAAGGAACTAATTTCGAATAATTATTAAGTTGGAAAAATAAATATTAACTCAGAACACGTCTGCTCACGACCGATGTAAACGACGAAATTTTGAAAATGAAAAATTTTGAAATTTTGAAAATATTGAAATTTTGAAAATATTTTTCTTTCAAACAGAATAAGATTCTGTTAATTAATTTTATTTTTTATACTCTGATGACATGCAGCAGGGGCGTAGCTACCGCCGTATCTGCCGTATCAATTAATTATACGGGGTCCCCAAGTGTGTAAGCAAAAATAATACATACGGAGTAACTCCTGATTTCTTCAAACGAAGAAATATTAAACGCTGCCGGAAAACTGTCGGTTAAATACAGTAAAGGCATATCAGTTAATATTTATGACCCATTAAAGGCTCTAAAAACATGCTTAAAATCTGTAATTAAAAAAAACATTACCTTAAGGAACTCATTGAAGCTGATAAAATTCAATAGTCTTGCATCCAGTTCCCCGGAGGTAATAACAGCATGCTTTTTATGCTTGACCCTTCCAGTTACCGAATTGCGATAGGACATGAACTATTGTCAGACCTGTCACTATTGTCCATAGAGGCAGACACTTTAGAAAAACTAAAGTCATCAGCTAGAAATTATTTAATAAAATAATTTGCCGAATAAAAGCCAAGGAGTGTAGTATATTTAATTAAAATTGTTTGTTAGTTTTTTTTTGAAAAGTGACAGATTGATAATTATGATGAATGAATATTTTTTTTTAATTTTATGCATACATTTCTTTTTCTTTTGTGAGAAATCTTTACCCTTCCTAAGGGCCACCAAAAATTTTTTTAAACGCGGCCCCTCCATTGCTCACTACATCACTGCAGTGCAGTATTTTATTTCCTACTCTTTTGACTTATTACCTTCAGACTAAGTTATTCGATGTAGGTGGGTGTGTATTAAGTAGTCGTAACAGTTTTAGGTAATACGTGAGGTAAGTAGCATCCATATAATTGTGTTACCTTTAAGGTAATATAATTAAAATTGTGATATAGTGTAAATACATATATACTTCATTGCTTACTTACTATACACAGCATGTTGCGGGAAACAAGCGTATATTACTCACTGTTTAGTAAACGGTATTGATGTTATTAATTCAAACAGGCAACTGCTACGTTCAAGTGATACATATGTAAACCAGTGCTACCAGATCCAATATTTGAAATTCGGGAAGTATATCAAAGAAATTTCGGAGACTTATGGTAAGAATATGGCATAAATTGGGATATTATTTTTTTCCCTAACGATAAACAGTGATGTTTCTACAAATCTAATAATTAATATATAATTATATTATAATTTACCATCAGGTGAGCCGTCTGCTCGTATGCCCCCTATAACATAAAAAAAAACTACGTATTTGTTGTTCACTTAATTATAAGAATAAATTAACGTATCTAATATTAATCTTTATAACCAAGCAATGCGATTTCAATTCTGTATTCATTCTATATGTTATGTTGTCTTCCGAACTATGCATTCTTATCCGGAGTTTCGGACATATTCTAAGGGCCACTTGCGGCAAAGTTACAAAATTTCAATTTAACTACAACTTTTAGTCCATAGAAAAACGTCAAAACGTCAATGACATTTTTATATGGGATATATCTAGTTTTAGTTGAATCGAGATTTTGCAAATTTGCAACAAGTGGTCTTGGGGAATAGTTCTCCTCTTTTAATTTACTCTGCTGAATAGTCAAACTGTCCTATTATTTATGTTATAAATGTGAAAGTTTGTATGTTTATTACTCAATCACGCAAAAACTACTAAAAGGATTTGGATGAAATTTGGTACGCATATAGTTTATGACCTGGATTGAGACATAGGATGCTTCTTATCCCGAAAAAATGTGAGGTTCCTGTGGGATACTCAAAAACTAACTATGACGCAAATGCGATAAAATCGCAGGGTCATCGCTTTATATCGCATCGCTTTATATTGCATAAATTTGTAAAAAAATAGTAAAAGGGGCTTAGAATGAGAAGTAGTCCTTAAAAAGATAGAAATATATTATCATTTCTATAATGTTTTGGACGTTTGTCTGACGCTTGACTTGTATTATCGAAATGGTATTAAACAAAAACGGGACCTCATAACAATATTTACTAAAAGTGGGATATCTTCCGAAAAATATGAGACATGGCAACACTGGTTGTCAATAGAAACTATATTATGAGATCCAATCAATAACAGTTTCACTGCCGCAACCGAAATTTATAGCCAACAATCAGTACATTAATTACGACCTATTAGCGACAATAACCTAATTTATATTGCAAATTAGTTTCGAGACGCTTTATTAAACGCTATATTACAAGTTATATATCTATGATCTGTGAAAGCATGATGATACAGGCAATTTCGCTGCTCTGTTGTTTTCTTTCAAGAGAGATATTGCATTATAAACTTTTGTTCTAATTTTAACTCCCCGTGGAATGTAGTTGTAAAAATGTTAGAACAGATATTTTTTAGTTTTTACTTGCAATAGCCTAGTTGTATATATTGGAGGAAAATGAGAAATACAAACTTGCTTGTATAACTTGTATTCCAAGACTTCTCGTTTTTCACGTTACTTAGGAAACGTGTGTCAGACACAACGTTAAGTTGAGTTAACACCTCTAACACGGCCCCTTAAACTTAACTATCGTAAAGATATATCTACCTATTCGACAAATTACGTTGTAAACCCTTTACAAAATAGTTGTGTTTTTCTGCAGACAAGGGTTTTGTTAAGATGTCCGCTATCATTTCGGACGTTGGCAAGAAATTTACTTTAAACCGGTTGCCTACCGCTTCCCGAACGAAGTGATGGCGTCTATCTATATGCTTGGATCTACCGTGTAACATGCTATTTTCAGTTAGTTTGAGAGCAGACTGGTTGTCATTGAAAATCTTAATATCAACATTGGTATTAATACATTCTTTATAAAAAGTTTTGATAAATAGTGCCTCTTTACAAGAATCCGAAAGCGACATGTACTCCGCTTCGGTGCTCGATAACGCGACTGTTTGCTGTTTCCTACTTTCCCAACAAGTCAGTGAATTACCAATTTTGAAAACATAGCCCGTATAGGAACGTCTGTCAATTTCGTTAGAAGCCCAGTCAGCATCAGCAAAACCTGTCACAGATAAGCCACTTTTCTCATAAGTAATACAGTAATCTATCGTACCTTTTAGATAACGCAACACGCGTTTAGCAGCTCTCCAGTGTTCATCGGAAAAACAGTTGTTGAACTGACTTAATACACTGACAGCATGATATATCTGGGCGCGAACAGACAGCTATATACATAAGACAACCAATTAACTCGCGATACTCCAAACTGTCATCCTTCTATTCAGCCTTTAATAATTTTTGACACAGCATAGGAGTCGCAATAGGTTTGCAGTCTTGCATTTTGTATTTTTCTCAAATCTTTTGTATATAAGAACTTTGATCTAATACAATCTTACCATTTTGCTTTTTGATTCTTAATCCTAGAACTTTGTTTACTGGACCAAGATCTTTCATCACAAACTCCTTCATCAAGAGTTGCTTAATTTCAGCCTTTTGTTGTTTACAATTGCTTAAAACGATCAAATCATCAACTTATAGTGCGATGATTATTAGTTTATCACCTTTTCTCAACACGTAAACACATGGCTCAGAAGATAATCTAATGGAATTTAATTTAATTACGAGTACCCGATTTAATTTCTCATTCCAGGCTTTAGGTGCTTGTTTTAGACCATACACAGCCTTAAGTAGTCGATACACTTTGTTCTTTCCCTTGACTTTTTCAAAGCCTTCCGGTATTTCCATGAATACGGTTTCATTTAAATCTCCATTTAGAAAAGCCGTTTTAACATCCATGTGGTCTATCTCCATATCATACTCAGCAGCTAAGGCTAACAACATTCTTATAGTTTCATATCTCACTACAGGCGAAAAAGTTTCAAAGTAGTCTACTCCGTACTTTTGTGTAAAACGTTTGGCTACAAGACGCGCTTTATATTGTAAAAGCTCACCATTTAACCCTCTCTTTTTCTTAAAGATCCATTTAGTTTTTACTGGTTTTGCACCTTTGGGTAGATCAGTTAATGTAAAGCACTGGTTATCTAGAAATGACTGGTACTCATCTTTCATAGCAGCTCGCCACTGCTCTGCTTCAGGCCCATTTAAGGCATCTTTCACAGTCTTAGGTTCTTCAGTGCCAATGGCTTCACCAACCAAGAATGAACACATGAATGAGTTCTCAGCTTCTTCGTGTCCAGTTCTCGAATCATCTGAATCAAATGAATTATCTGGAACATAAGTAACATCTGAAGAATGATCTACGTGCGAGCTACTAGTTGATGATAATGATGATACATTGTCATCAATGTTTTCATTAGTGTTATCAATAGGATCTGGAATTTGTTCAGATTCTATCCTACTTTCGTTATTTTCATAAGGACGTGAAGACTTCGCTTCTAAGTTGACTACAATTTCTTGTTTAGAAATGTAAAGGTCTTTAAGAAATTTGTTTTCAATGAATTTAACATTCCTCGCAATTGTTAACTTAAAGTTTACAGTATCTAGAAGCCCTTTAGTAGTCTCACAGTATCCTACAAAAATATACGGCTTAGATTTGCGATCCAGTTTGTTACGACTGTTTTGTACAGCATATACCAAACAACCAAACACTCGTAAGTTAATAAGATTTACCTTACATCCAGTGTAAACTTCTTCTGGAGTTGATCCTCTAACTGCCTTGGTGGGTGAGCGATTTTTTATATATACCGCAGTGTTTGCAGCTTCAGCCCAGAAGCGATGGTCCAAGCCAGCTTCGATTAGCATACAGCGTACCGCCTCCACAATGGTTCGGTTTGCGCGTTCTGCAACTGCATTCTGCTGTGGGCAGTGGGGAACTGTAGTATGATGTTTAATTCCACACTCGCTTAAATAATTTTTAAATCGCTCGTTAATATATTCGCCACCTTTGTCGCTTCGTAGAACTTTAATCTTTTTATCAGTTTCATTCTCAACAAGGGTTTTAAAACTTAAAAAACACTCAAAAACTTTATCTTTCGATGTAATAAAATAGCAAAAAGTCTTCCTCCAAAAATCGTCAATAAATGTTAGGAAATATCTCGCACCGCCTAATGATTTCACAAGTATAGGCCCCCACACATCGGTGTGTTTAGACCTAAAACTTCCTTTGCTCGTGAAAAAGATTTCTTAGGAAAAGGTAATTTGGTAACCTTACCTTCGATACAGGCGATACATTGCTCATATGTGGACATATCATAGTCGATTCCAGCTGCCATACCATTCCTGAGTAAGTTCATGCTGCGACTATTCAAATGTTCTAATCGACGATGCCACAAACCCTGGGATAGAACTTCCACATGGGTTTCTGAAGAAGTGTTTACTGGCATAGCGGTATGTTCGCGTTTCACAGACTTAATGGATGCATGACCGGTTTCTAATTTATATAATCCGCAAGCATTCTTTTTTGCAACAGGGACCACCGTATTATCATCATAAATTTTACAAAACTTAGATAAAAATTTTACTTCAAAACCTTTTTGTGTCAAAACACTAACTGACATGAGATTACATGACAACTTCGGTATTTATTCTACATTACAAAGAGTTTTTACTTCATTTTGTAAAAAAAGTTTTACATTACCTCGACCTGCTGTATAAAGGTTATCACCATTTGTTACACTAATCGGCATCGGTTTTTCGTAGATAAAATTACTTAAAATGTCTCTATTATTGGTCATGTGACACGTTGCACCACTGTCGATGTACCACTCATCACGATCAAGCTTGGACATTAATGCAGATAACAAAGTTGTCTTTACGGTTCTCTGCATCTTCTCCTCGCTGTTCTGAGAAGAGCACGATGGTTTATGCTTCGATGCTTTCTTTTTGCAAGCCTTTGAGTAGTGTCCAAACTTTTTGCAATTAAAGCACTTCGGTCGTTTTGTAGTTGTCGTCAAGGCATTATCTACTTTGGACTCACCGTCTCTTCTTTGTATCACTTGCATAAGTTTAGATTTTACAAAATCACTTGAAAGAGTTAGGTTGTTGTTTTCCAAAGTCATTATTAGTGGGTCGAAATCTTTTGGGAGACCACTTAACATGATAATTGCAAAAAATTCGTCTTCTAGAGGAGCATTTATATCGTATGTGCTGTATTTAAATTTTTTGTGAGATACGCCTCCATGTTATCAAATTGGTGTAAACTTAGGCCAAACAATAGTCTAAGTAGGCCTAGCCTTCTACACAGTCCCTTGTCTTCGAAGGACTTTTGAAGATTTTCCCAGGCCTCAAATGCAGTCTGACTGTGTCTAACAACCGAAATAACTGAAGGTTGTACACTCAGACAAATTCGTGCCAGCGCCTTGTCCTGTTTCTTCTTGTCTTCACACTCCGGCTTACCATCTTTGCCGATAGTTATGCATTCAATTAGATCTTCCTGTATGAGTACCATTCTCATTTGGAACTTCCATGTTGTGTAGTTGTCCACCCCGGAAAGTTTTTCAATGATATATTGATTACTCATTTTTAAGACAGATTATATTGAATAAAGAAACAAACCGAAAATAAAATACTTTAAATCCTAAAAGTTACTTTAAGCTCTCTAGTTGAGCCGACCCTCTCAGGTTCGAGTGGTCTAGAGGCTCCAGACGGAGAGGAGACTGGCATCTCCCCATGGGAGAGTCTCCTCTCCTCATCCGCCTGGAATACCTCTAGAGGCACTCAACAATTCTGGGCTTCAGGTCCCCTTGCGATCTCGCCGTCCCCAAACCCGGTGACGCTGTAAAGGTCATCTGCGACCAACATACACACTAAAAAACACACGTAATTTAGCAACCAGCGCTCAGAAATAACAAGGAAGAAAAAGGAAGCGGTTCTCTCTTTAACAACAAGGCTCCCCAGCAGTGATCCCCTCTTTAATTAAATTTCGTCTCTCCATTCTATGGTTGTCTGGAAAAAATGGCTACATAGCCGTAAGACCTCCAATAGTACACCTTTTTAATTGTTTTCCTAACTTTGTAATGTGGTGTGTTCAAAAAAGAATTATCTATCTATCTAATCCATCACCAGCACCGCATTTCTTCAGCAAAGGATTCTTGTGGTTTTATTTTGATACAGTCCACGAACATTGACACTCCCGCCTCTCCCCCAAACAAGTGTGGGTCGGTAACTTCTCGCTACTGCGACAGCCAGGCGTGCCGCATAGTTTGTGTTTCACTTATTAAAGTTCCAGGGCTCCACAGGGTAAGAATTTGCTGGATTTAGGCCATTAAGGTAAGCATAGAGGGTGCGACAATTTCTCCTGCGACATTAACATCCTTGCAACTGGTCTTCCTTTATGTCAACATAAGATGATGCGACAATAGGGATGATGATTGGGTAAAGTAAACGAAATTCTATTTAGTCCGCCAGTTAGAAGACGTGGTGTCATGCGCCATTTCAAATCAATATATCTTTGTGACATTTTGATTATGTTAAAAAAGAAGAAAATAAGTGTCCAATACTTTTTGATAATGTACTTGTAGATGAAGAAAAAAAGTTAGTCATCATTCCTATTTGGTGCGCCCTGTAAGAAGAAGTATGTACCTGAATAAAGTGCCTTATTACTTGTAATTTCATCGAATGATAATTCTAAAAAAGTACCCACAATCCTAACAAAACAGCCTAGTACTCCACGGAATACAATAAAATAATTATTATATCAATATTTAATTAATCTTCCTGCCAGGATCCATTCGTCTTTATGACACGTCATTATGACGTGAGCAAACAAAACCAATTTGTTTCTTTTGTTCTCTCCGATAGAATATTATTTTCTCGGTATAACAATAGTTGGTCCAATATATTTTTTCAGCAGGGAATCCTTATTGTGTTTATTGAACCAAAATCACTTGTACAGACGGCTGACTCTTTTTAATATTTGATAAGGCAAATTCACAAAATCACCTGAATAAAATGATTTGATAATATGCTGAAATTATATTGTTTTCTTTTTATAGACACTCTTCGAAGGATTTTAAAACGTGTAAATGTACAATTTATTTTAAAACGCTTGGAAGCTTCCAGTAATCAGGTAATCTAGATTCTTATAGCGCGATTACACTTGGTCGTTAGCCCGAATACGAGTGCCAAAGGAATTCGGGTAAACGGCTAAGTGTAAATGAACGGAGTCGAGTACGCCCGTATTCAGGTAGATTTCCTTTTGTTTATCCGATACCGTCTTCCAGCCCGCATGCCAGTGTAAATATTGCTTGGGGTGCCCGAATTCAAGTACATAATGTCTTTCATGCACCCGAATACGGGCTACCGATGAAATATAATTGCGGCATTATGATTATGAACTATTCATACATCTCGTAAAGTATATACAGGATTAATTTTAAAATACCAGCAATCTCTTATGGGGTGATTCTACCCATCAACAGGAACAACTTTTATTATGGGACCAACGCTGAAATCGTAAAAAAAAACTGCTGTTTCATACAAAAGTGCATCAGCTAATCGACCGAAATGTATGAAACAGCTGATTTTCTTTTCGTGATTTCAAAGTTGGTCCCATAATAAAAGTTGTTCCTGTTGATGGGTAGAATTAGGGCTGCCATCCGTCCGGGTTTCCCCGGATTTGTCCTAGTTTACGGGGCGTCCGGGGAGCGTCCGGGCGGGGTTTCATATGTAGTCCGGGTTTAAAAATTTAGGGCAACGCATGAGTGGCCCTTGGTGCTGCAAGTATCCATGGGCAGCAGTGACCACTTATTATGAGGTAGACCGCTAGCTCTTTTGCCTAGATCAACATAAAAAAAGTTGATTTGTGACATTTTTAACTGTTTTTTTATTGGTCTGTCCGGATTCTGGGCTTCAAAATCCGGGGTTATCACGCGTCTTATCCTGGTTGCCACATTTTAGAGATGGCAGCCCTAGGTAGAATCAACGCCTAAGAGGTTGTTGGTGTTTTAAAAGTAACCCTGTATACTATTTATACATATAGAGGGTGTTTCTTTTAGGGTTTCAAGCCAGTGCGGATCTATAGCGGAATACGATTTAACCCCTATGTATGTTCTACGATTTTTCGTAGTTTTCGAGTTAGATTTTTTACGATTCAACGATGAGACAACTTGGATAAAATATAAATATATATAAATTGTTTGTAGTTTTATAAGTAAAATAAACACCTTCCTAACTATAACCTACTATAACTTAAAAATAACGAAAAAAAATCTAACTCGAAAACTACGAAAAGTAGTAGAACATAAATGGGGGTTAATTTGATAGGTATGGTAATCCGCTATCAGCTCGCACTGGCTTGACACCCTAGAAGAAGCATCCTGTATAACATAAATCTAAATCCCGTTTAAAACATCACTGTTTTTTCAAGTCATTTGTTAAAAAATAGAACATAGCGTTTATAAACTAGATATGCATGTGAGCCAAAAAAACAATTATTGCCCTGGCAAAAGATTACTCGCCTAATGCTATGGTACTATGTGGCTTTTCAATATATATATCACTTTCACCGTTGCCAATCCTGAAATCATCCCCTATGACGTGGAACCTTAATCTTCGTAAGCAATACAACACCACCAAAAGGCAGTGACACTCCTTACTTCCTCAGCCTCAGACGGGCGAACCAAGAAGACCACAGTAAAATATAACAAATAAATAAATATTTCCAACACTCACACCAATTAGCCATTATTATGGGATGCTAGGGTAACGGATAGAATCACATACTGTACATATAAAGTATATTTATATAGAAATACATATTAAACATCCATGACTGGAGTGCAAATGCTCGTATTCATCACACAAACATCTTCCCCCACCGGGATTCGAACACGGGACCTCTCGAGTCGGCGACACCAACCCGGCGTACAAACTACTCGGCCACGGAGGTCGTCAAAAAATAACACCACCTTGATATTGTGTTTCTGTCTGTGAGTGAGGTTATTTATAGGGCTCCGCGGAGTAGGTGGTTGGGAGAGGGTAGGCAACGGCGCGAGCGATATTTTTGGTATCGCAAACGTCAATAGGCTATGGTGGCCTCGTACCATCAGGCGGGCCATAGGCTTGATGGCCACCCCATTAACATTAAAAAAATCAACACGAACAGCAAGTTCTACCTTTCTTGAGATAAGACTACGCCTTAAGCTTCCAATATCATTACAAAAATATTTTTCTTTCTTTTGATTTAATCAATTTCGAATTGCAGGATCCATATTTAAAATTGATTACATAACGTTTAAAAAATATGGTTTTAATTAAGTTACTTGGTTATTTTTTTTCTAATTTCCACATTCTTGTGATATATCACCAAATTTTGCATATACACACTTAAACAAAGTCAACTCATCAGTATCTAAGTATTTCGTATATCACTCAGAATTACAAAGTTGCACTCTGTAGCTCTCTTCTTTTAACTTTCCGACTAGCTTTGACATGTATGAATATTGCATGTAAAGTGAACGTAAAATGTGCGCATTTCAACTTTAATGTTTACACTTATCTGAGAGAGAAATTTGGCTGCGACGATTTCTTGCCAAGTAATCTAATAGAGTGCATAACTACATACAAAAAATCCGGCCAAGTGCGAGTTGGACTTGTTCACGTAATCACATTCGCGTTATCACGTTTTTTGTATGGAAGCCCCACCCAAATATTTACTTTGTTCTGATTTTGTTATTAAAGCGGCTATAGAAATTATACTTCTCCTTGTCCAAGACGGGTTTTACGTGTAGTAACGCTGATTGTAGCAGCGACTTTCACATTATTCAAAGCTAGAATTAAAAAAGAAAAGTTATATTTTGTCTATGGCAATACTACTCTGGAATGTCATTACGTTTTTTGTGCGTAGCGACGTCACATTAATTATAAACAAATAAAAAGTTTTAGTGATAATTTACAATATTTATAGTGTTTTGTGTATTAAAACCTATTTGTGATAATCAAGCATACAACAAAGTGAAGAAATATACCAACTCTGGGTAACAAAACAATAACAAACACACAAAACACCGGCGTAAGGTAAACTGTTAATAAATAGTTTTCTAACTTTATCGGGATTATTTAAGGTAAGTAAACACATTCTATTTATAATAATAAGAGAACTAAATAATAGGAGTTTAATATTACTCCACATTATTAATTAATGAGCATTTTATGACATCTTGATTTAAGGTTAGTTACAATTTGTCATGTATTTCCGGTCTCCTCGAGTATGCAGATACCAATACATATCCGTTTCCGAGTAAACTTTTATTTTTAAGTTTTTCTATGCCATCCTTTTTTATATTTTACATTTCGGATATCCGGTTTTGTCGAGTTTTCTCATAACTCGAATATTCGCTCATTCGACCGTTAACGTTAATCAAATTTGAGTGCGTCAAAATGGGGAAACGAAAAAATGCTCAAGACCTGAAGAAAATTAAAGAAAAAATAAGAAAACTGGAGAAAAAACTACAACAGAATGAAGATATATCCTGTTCAAGCAGCATTGCCTCAGAAGTACCAGAAGAAATAGAGGTAGAAGCAATGGAAGTTGAAAATCAGATAACCATATCTGAGCCAGCAGCTTCAACAAACGCAGGTTGGTGTGCATCCAAGTTATTTAAATAATGTGCAGATTGAAAGTGCAAGAATGGTTTTAAAATACCACTAATTAATAACCAAGTGCTATCATATGTACGGATAGACAGACAAATACCTATACTGGTTTCACCAAGAGCCTCACTATTTTAACTAAGTGGTAGGAAAAAGCATATACCTTTTTTATTTCCTTGGGTTCCTGTTTTCTGACCAAGTGCTATCACAGAGCGGATAGACTGGTCCATTTTTCACCAAAATTTTTGCGCTATCACAAAAGCGGATAGACACCCTGGGTTAACTAGTTTTTAGTATAGAGCTATCACAGAGCGGATAGACAATACTTTCTTGACAATTTCTTTTCCCTATTGTATCACAAATTATCAAGCGGCGGATAGACAAAGATAATTGAAATTTAAATTATTAGAAATTAATTATATTCAATGTTTTAACTTACAGAAGAAGAACTCCCTGAAGAGTTTCTTATAGCCCTGGGCAATGAAGGCTTACAAAATTTAGAAACAACAAATCCCATTAGGCCAGAGCTGTCGGAACGCTGGGCCAAATAATGAGAGAGGGATTGGGGAAGGAGGCAAGAGACCAAATTTTAAAAAAATATCCGACCCCATCCAATTTCAAAGAAGCAACTGCGCCTATAATGAATCCAGAGATACTGGCCTCAGTTTCTGAAACAACAATAAATAGAGACAAACGCATAGTTTATCGCCAAAACATAACTGGCAAATTGATGTCCTGCCTTGGTAAATCATTAACAAATCTTTTACAAGGAAATGTAAACAGTAAGCAACTAATTGAAGAAATAAATGATGCTGCTAAGTTGGCTGCTGATATTTTTCACCAGGATTCTGTCTCTAGAAAGTTTTTTTTCTCTAACAGGAACAACAAAAATTGTCAGAGATGCCATAAAAACCGCAAAGACAGATGAATTTTTATTTGGGAAAGATTGCATGGAAGGTATAAAAGCTGCCCAGGGACTTCAAAAAACGAGTACACAAATAAAACATTCCCAGCAACCTAAAAACTTTATAACAACTAGTTATCAGGGAAACTGGCGAAGCCCACTGCATCATCAATCACAACGACAAAGGACTCGCAGTGGGCCCAACCGACAGTCGTACAAGCCACCAGCTCCCGGCAGTCATCAACCTCGACGGAACCAGAAGCGGCCAGCAGCACCCCCGCCACCACCAGCCCGAGGCAGACCCCAGTATCGGCGTTAGATCACCAGGTACTTGCAGGCAGATTGAAATATTTCTATAGTCACTGGTTACAAATAACTAATGACCCAGTTGTGTTAAACTGGGTAAAGGGTTATGAAATTCCTTTCACTGATACTATACCCTGTTTTAACTGTTTGCCTCAATCATGGTCAAGTGACCAAATGGAAATTATAGATTTAGAAATCAAAAAATTAATACATTTAGGAGCTATTTCAGAGTGTACTTATAGATCAGACCAATGCACCTCACCAATTTTTCTTGTTACAAAACCTAATGGAACTTATAGATTCATATTAAATTTAAAACGACTCAATAATTTTGTCCATACTGAACACTTTAAACTTGAAGATATTAGAACACCTTGCAAACTTATATCACAAAATTGTTACATGGCTACTTTAGATCTCAAAGAATCCTATTTTTCCATTCCCATTACAAATGATTACAAAAAAAATTTGAGATTTTCTTTTAATAAAAAGCTATATGAGTTCAATGTTTTACCATATGGATTAAGTACAGCACCTTTTGTATTCACAAAACTATTTAAACCTGTTATTACTTACTTAAGAAATAAGAATGTTGTTGTATCATATTATTTAGATGATAGTATAATTTTTAATGCTTCTACAACAGGGTGTAAGGATGATGTACAATTGACTTGTAATTTATTACAAAATCTAGGATTTGTAATTAATTATGAAAAAAGTGTCATGGTTCCAAATAATAACTGTAAATATCTAGGATTCATATTAAACTCCACAAATCTTACAGTATCAGTTCCCAAGGAGAAACAAATTTTATTGATTGATAAGATTAACAAGTTTAAAAACAAATCATCTTGTAGGATAAGGGAACTTTCGCAACTTATAGGATACTTAAACTCGATGTGTGTAGCTATACCTTATGGTTGGGTCTATACAAAGATATTGGAAAGAGAAAAGTACTTAGCTTTATTAAAGTCAAATGGAAATTATGATTCAACAATGATATTATCAAAACATTTATGTGGTGAATTTCAATGGTGGATAAAAAATATAAAAAACTGCAGAAAAATTAAACATCAACAATATAAGTTAGAAATTCATACTGATGCATCAAAAACAGGTTGGGGGGCAGTTTGTGGTTTACATAAGACTTCAGGGTCCTGGTCAGTTAAAGAGAGAAATCATCATATAAATCTCTTAGAACTTAAAGCTGCTTACATAGGACTTCAATGTTTTGCTAAGAAAATTTCAGATTGTGAAATACTATTGAGAGTAGATAATACTACTGCCGTTGCCTATATAAATAAAATGGGAGGTATTCAATACCCCCACCTTAACAGTGTAGCTCGTAAGATTTGGCAATGGTGTGAAAAGAGAGGTATTCCAATTTTCTGTTCATATATTAATACTAAAGATAATTATGAAGCCGATAAAGAATCAAGAAAATTAAATATTGAATGGGAGTTATGTCACAAAGCTTATAAAAAAATTATAAATACATATGGTGTACCCGAAATAGATTTATTTGCATCTAGAATGAATAATAAATGTAGAAAATTTATGTCATGGAAAAAAGACCCTGATGCCTACGCAGTTGATGCCTTTACTGTGTGTTGGAAGAATATATTCTTTTATGCCTTCCCCCCTTTTGCTCTAGTTTTAAAATGTTTACATAAAATAAAAATGGATAAAGCAATGGGTATATTAGTTTTTCCATATTGGCCATCACAACCATGGTTCCCTTTGTTGTCTTCGCTTTTAATAACTGAACCAATTATATTTAAGCCACATAAAAAGTTACTTCTTTCTCCTTTCAGGAATACCCATCCTCTCCACAAACAACTTACCCTGGGGGCAGGACTATTATCAGCAAAGCATACATAAAAAGAAATATTCCAAAATCTGCAGTTGACATAATGTTAAATTCTCTAGCGAACAACACTATTAAACAATATGACAGTTGTTTAAAAGTATGGTGGAATTTTTGTGTCCGCTGTAATATCAACCCCTATCAAGCATGTATTTCATCTGTACTGAAATTCCTTAGTGAGTATTTCAGAGGTGGAGCCTCATATGGTACTCTTAATTCAGCAAGATCAGCTTTATCTCTTATATTAGGTCCTGAAATAGGATCAGACCATAGAGTTAAACGTTTTATGAAAGGGACTTTTCGGTTAAAACCACCAACCCCAAAGTACAATGTGACATGGGATCCGGCTATAGTTCTGAACTACTTGAAAAACTTTTATCCCAATGAAAATCTACCTTTAGAATATATAACTAAAAAATGTCTTACAATTCTAGCCTTGACCACTGCTCACCGAGTTCAGACTTTTTCCATTATTAAAGTAAAAAACATTAGATTTATCAACAATGGTGTCCACATTTATATCCCAGATATAATTAAAACCTCTAAGAGAGGTAGCCTCCAACCTCTGCTCCATCTTAAGACTTATGATATAAGACCAGAAATCTGCCCTGTCACTACCTTAAAAGACTATTTATCTATGACAAAGCCCTTCAGAAATGAAAATAATAATAATCTGTTTATTTCCTTTAAAAAGCAATACCATAATGTGTCCCCGCAAACTATAAGTCGTTGGATAAAATTAACTATAGAAGAAGCGGGCATAGATACAACTATCTTCTCAGCTCACAGTACAAGACATGCATCAACATCTGCTGCGAGTCGTTCGGGCATGAGTATAGATCTTATACGATCAGCTGCGGGATGGTCAAAGAACTCTGTTGTATTTGCAAAACATTATAATCGACCTATAGTTGAGACACCATCAAACTATAGTAATTTAATTTGTAATACAACCAACGATAACTTGTTATAATTATTAGTTTATACAAATAAACTATGCTTTTTTATTTTCTCTTTTCTTCATAGATTACTTTATATTTTACATAGTTAGCTTTGTCATAGTTGATTATTGTACACGGTATAATAACATTACATTTATTTTATTATTTAATTTTAACAAATAGTGTTTCCTTAAGTTACCTAATGTTCATGTTCTATATAAGTCCAAAATTTGTTAAATAAAACATACGTGATTATGTTATTTCATTTATTTAACTCATCCATGTGTACTAATTATTCACAACCCTGACTTCAAACATCTACACGTAAAACCCGTCTTGGACAAGGAGAAGTATAATTATGTGATTAAACGAACTTACCTAAGTGAAGTTGTATCATAATTATACTAGGCTCCTTGTCCAAGACGGGACTTCCCCCCATCCCTTAGAGACACGCTGGTCTCACCCTCGACATCAGGGTTGTTCATACAACAAAACTTCAAACATAATGACATTCCAGAGTAGTATTGCCATAGACAAAATATAACTTTTCTTTTTTAATTCTAGCTTTGAATAATGTGAAAGTCGCTGCTACAATCAGCGTTACTACACGTAAAACCCGTCTTGGACAAGGAGCCTAGTATAATTATGATAGAACTTCACTTAGGTAAGTTCGTTTAATCACATAATAATATACCATGCGTGAAAATTTCAACTGAAGAGAGACAGCCTAGTGTTAGACAGACAGACAGACCAACAGTCTTAGTAATAGGATCCCGTTTTTACCCTTTGGGGAAAGAACCCTGAATAGTGTTTATGAAACGAGTAGATTGTTTGCAAAATCATTTTGCATTGTTTAGCTTCAAGTCTGGTAGTTGAAATGTCATTGTTAATTTGATTATTTATTTATCATGAAAAAAAGCGCATAACTCTCACGACTTATTATATTAGCGATATCTGCGATATTGTTCAGTATCTAATTATCTCATTAGAGGACATTGTTCAGCGTCCATACATAGTTAGCCTAAGAACCAACAATCATGAAATATTATTTTCTATGTTCAAAATCGTAAATAAATGACTGTAAAAACAAAGATTATTCACGGACACTTCTGAGAACTTAAATTATTAGGAAAACTAAAATTTTTTTGAGGTTATGTTTAATATTCAATGAAACATAGTTCAACCTATGTATTTAGTATGAACTCAGTATGTAGTGAATTAATATTACAACTAATTCATTTTATTCGGTGCGATTTTAAAGAATAACTATCAGGAAAATCATGAATAAAATAAAAACTGTAGTTTTGCTTCTTATTTAATGACTATTTTTCACATAATTGTATCATATTGTTTATTGTATTTATTTGTATATCATATCAGGTGTTCTTGAATAATTTGGCAGTATGATCCTCTCAGGATGTTATGGCACAGGTTCAATAGCACTTGGTAATAAGGGCTCTGCTCTTTGGTAACATCGATGGCATATTAGATAGCCGAAATAGTTAAATTAAAGGAAAAACAATCGCAAATAAACACACACAACAGGTAATCCGAAACGAGAATGCACTTTTCGTTATATTAAACTACTCTTTGGAATGCACGAATGCCACAGATTACTACGAATGCAAATTGCCTGCACCACAACCACAGAGTATCGAGTTTTATGCCGGCCCTTCAATTGACAACAGTTTGTCCTTGTCATTGTCCTTGTAATAAGGAATGAAAAGGACAAACTGATGTCATATTTTTAAATAGCAAATACGAATAGCCAAGTGAAGTGCCGGCATTAGGAAGAAAGAGTGTTTTGTTTGCAGCGCTGTCATAGACTATACACATAAAATGGTATTTTTTTTATACTTTTTAATTTAGCTTTCTTAAGTGGAAGTGTCCGTCACAATCTAAATACTGATAATTATCGCAAAAAATATACTAAGAATTATCATAAATGCCAAATTGGTGTTGGTTCTTAGGCCAATTTTAACATTGTCCTTTATATTATATGCTGTAAACAATGTTTTAACCTGCTGTTCAGTTATTACTGATTTAAAACCGTTTACATAGATATTAAAATGGAAACTTCTAAGCCACAGATTCATATAAATGCAGGAAATCGCCAAGACGCTTAAACAATTCTACTTTATGAGGAAACATCTGAATAGACTGCAGCCTTTTTTAAAAAACTATTTTGAAGGACAAAATTTGTCTTGTCTGTTCAATACTTATCAGTATCTAAGAAAGATATTCTAGCACACTTAAGCTCTGTTATTTGATACATGTTAAATTTGACTATTAGTCATTTTCACATCAAATACACTGTAAAATGATTTGTAAAATTTTGACAAATGGTTATTTTTACTATAGTATTTTAACTATGCATCAGACTATGCGGGCTTATTTTGATGTCTTCTCTTGGCACAATTTCATCCATTCATTAGTCTCTCGGAGATAAATTATTCTGCATTCTTTGAACTAAAGAAATTTGTTGCTTAACAAATTCCTTGCAAACATCTAAGGGATTCGAAAAATAACCAATAATATTATGTATTTACACAATCAAATAAACATACGTTAATATTTCATTTGCTATATCTACATCTGTAGTTGACTCTTGAAGCTTTGACAGAGCATTAAAAATTGTGACATCTGACAAAACTTCCATGGTGGCCGACAGATATTGTTGATGCCTAAAGTTATCGGTTTGGCATCGCAATAGAGATCCTCGTCTTTAATAAATCCGAAACGCAACTAATAGGTAGGTGGGTTCTGCGATGGTATGTAGGTACACTTCAAGTTGCCTTCGCTTCATTATGTCGTTTGGTATTGTCGTACATCCTTATCTTACTTATATATTAAATATTTTAAAGCCCTAGAGTTAAATAGTACACGTCACATCACGACGTAGTTCACAATACATCGATTTTAGGAATACAGCATCTGACCAAGATTGTCGGATGCCTATTAGGCGGGGAGCCGGTAACACTGAAAGTGTAACCGGTAACACGTCATGCGGAATCAAAAAAAAAAAATTATATAAATAGAAGATAACTATAAGAATAATTTTTATTTATTTTTTGATTCCCCTATAACGGGACTTTCAGTGTTTTTTGGATTTACTCGAGCGCGACAGATTAACATAAGGGGGGCAACCTTACTCTCACCATACCTGAGCTTTCTATGCAGGGGCAAACTTCTAGAGCAACGAAAAACGGTCACCGTCATCTGTAGCTCGAAATCGTCAGTTTTTAAATAGGCGCTACTATAGGGTTCACGTAACATCCCCTCTCAATGTCTAACGCGCTCCTCCTGTCTTTCCTCCCTATTTTCAAGTCAAGTCATATTATCAAAAGTTACATTCCAATCATAAACATGTGAAATTTTTGCTCTCGTGCAACAATAGCTGCTCTCATGGGAACCAATAATATGCCTGCGAATCTTAAAATTGCTGTACTTATAAAGTTGATTATACGGTAACACTGAAAGTCCCGTCATGCGGAATCAAAAAAAAAATTAAGTAAATAGAACATAAGTATATGATTTTTTTTTTGATTTCGTTATAACGGCAATTTCAGTGTAACCGGCTCCCGGACTATATGCACACGACAACGACTCTTCATTTGATTTTGGTTAGACAATAACAAAATAATGAGATAAAATATTTACCTATCATCCTTGAGATCTGTTTGACATAAAAGTCAAAGCCACTAAAAATCTTAAATTCCTTTATAACCAAATTCCTGGGAAATCTGCTTGGACATCTAAGTCGCATATTCTAAAAATCTAAAACACCTTTAAAACCGAACTCCTGGGAGATCTGTTGAACATATAGTCTCAGACTCTAATATTCTATAACTACTCCTATTACAATTTTTTTAAAGGTCTTTCAGACAACTAGGTCACAGCAAAAACTATAACCTACTCCTACTACTAACTCTTGGGAGATCTGTTAGACAACTATATCGCAGACTCTAGAAAAATCCCACTCCAGTACTGCTTTACTAAAAAGTCGCAAATACTATAAGTTAAGTCCCCAAAACAAGATTAGTTTAAAATAGGACTAACTCATTTAAGTCTCTAGCAGCAATACAATTAATTCGCAACCACATATTTCGTTTCGAAACTGTGTCGAGTAATCGAGTTCACGATTTTTCAGTTTTATTTTCAGCATGAAACTTCTGTACATATTCACGCAATAAAACCAAATGAAAAATAAATATTAAATACGATTACGCTCTAAGGAGCTATCGAGTGCACTAAATCGTGTATTGAGGACACATTAATGTCCTGTGACGGCCGTATTTCTCGTAGACCGACTGCCTTGGGAATATTTATTAAAGTTAACTGCTCGGCTGTACGGAAACTGCACGTTTATGCAGTGCGATTCTGTTTCAAAATGCACCTTATGAATTCGCGATACGTATCTGTAATCTTTAATAGGCCAAGCAAATTCAATTTTTTTTCGAGGAATTAATTTACATCATTTCATTTGGTCCTAAATGCATGAAATCCGAGTTTGCTCTATTCCTGAAATTCCTGCTGGAATATTCCAGCAGCTACATAACCGCGGAATTTTGGCTCCATTTTCTGTTTTTTACGTGCAGCTCAAAAAACGGTACATTCGAGGGATAATGATATTCTATTCAGTATGAAAGAGGATTAATTTTAATGAGTATCTAAAACTTTAAATTTGGTTTAGTGGGATAGCCAATATCAAATGTAGGAACCGACAAATCTTCTCATTTAGCTGCAAACTTATGCCTCCTACGTATAATATCGTTAGTGTATTTAATCAACGTTATAAGTACAGCAATTTTAGGATTCGCAGGCATATTATTGGTTCCCATGAGAGCAGCTATTGTTGCACGAGAGCAAAAATACCTACATGTTTATGATTGGAATGTAAATTTTGATAACATTACTTGACTTGAATATAGGGAGGAAAGACAGGAAGAGCGCCTATTCAAAAACTGACGATTTGGAGCTACAGATAGCTTTGGCCGTTTTTTGTTGCTCTAGAAGTTTGCCCCTGCATAGAAAGCTCAGGTATGGTGTGAGTAAGATTGCCCCCCTTATGTTAATCTGTCGCGCTCGAGTAAATCCAAAAATCCCTGCTTGGGCTCCCCTACCATTAATAGTTAGTGCAAACAAGACAGAAATTTTACTCAGTTTGTAATTAAACAATGTGGATCAAGATAATATTGCAAGTTATTTTACCGGCAAAATACCTAATTTATATTCCAGCCACGGGTTTTATAATTAAAAATTCAATGTGATTATGAAAGAGGGAATTAAATTATTCCAGTGATTTTCAATTGAAGGATGGACATACAAAATAAGAACGGCTTCTTTAAGTCGGAAAAGTCCAATGGGTGTTTAATTAATATAAAAATATCAATAGAATGAATCTACTGATCAAATAAATTTAACTAATTATTATAATTTAATTTGATTGCCTTTAATGGAAGACCATAGGTACTGTAATATATAGAGAATGAGTCATACACGTGCCGACTGAAATAAAATTAATAAGTAGGTAAAGATATACTTTACTCATTACCGCTGCGCTGTAAATGTTTTTTTTTCATCAAACATCGCATAATACATATTATATTTGCTTTTGCTGTACAACTGTTTGAGACTGTTATATCGGAATGAAAAATAAAAAACTGAATTTTCCAGCTTTATTATTAATGATGTTTACTTGCTCAACAATTTTTACAAAAAAAACATGCAGTCATTTTAATTTTAGTGTCGATATAGGTACTCCTGTGTTAAAAAAGTGGCTAACTAAAATTTGTTACACTTCTCGTGCTAGGTTTGTGGAAATATGATATTTGGTTATTTTAATAAATATGATGATATGTAACTAGATATTGCTAAGGTTTGAACCACAGTCAGTTCCATATTCAAATTCAGGGGGCCCGAAACCTCCGGAGTCTAAAAATATAGTTTGACCAGATGCGTAATTATACCGTTTTGTTCGCCAGCTCCTCATATACATATTATAGGAAAGCTTACGAGCAGACGGCTCACCTGATGGTAAGTGATCACCATCGCCCATAGATATGTGCAACACCAGGAGTATAGCAAATGCGATGCCGACCTTTAAGGAAAGAGTACGCTCATTTCATTGGAGGTTTTCAGGTCGTATTGGAGCGGACACATGCTGGCGATATATTCCACAGTTTTGTCGTACGCAACGGTTGGTTCTACTTTTAGCTTCATGTTTGGAAGCAATCGACACCAACAGTTTCTGAAAGTATATCACCTACTTTGACAAATAAATAAATATTTCTAACTCTCACACCCATTAAGAAAGTAAGTACTAAAAAGTAAAGTAGTAAGCCTAGCCCCAAAGTAAGTACTATAAGGCTTGTGTTATGGGATGCTAGTGTAACGGATAGAATACATATACTGAACATATATAAGTATATTTATATAGCAATACATATTGAACATCTACTACTGGAGTACAAATGCTTGTATTCATCACACAAATATCTGCCCCCATCGGGATTCGAAGCCAGGACCTCTCGAGTCGGCGTCACCATTAAACCTGGCGTACTCGGCCACAGAGGTCTTCAAATATGATAGACCTCTACTGTTAAAATTGCGTGAGAAAGTCAGCAGATGGAGTATTCAATGGTTTTCTTTATTTTCCATTCTAGCATGGGAGGACTTAGAAGATTTTCGTTTAATCGAGTGTCTTCTTTAAACTATTGGTCTTAGTTCAAGCGCAAACAGAACGTGCTTTGAATATCGAATATCGACTGGCATGCCGTTGGCTATTGTTGTTGTGGGACCTTTAATTCTGATTTATGCGAGATGCCAATGAGAATAATTGCATTAAACACCTTCTTATAGCAGTACGGCTTAGCAAGTCGTGTAAGAATCGTCGTCGTGTTTAATTTATTGATATTTTGATACTTATGTGCAACTTGTTCAACTCAAAATCGTTAATCGATTACCAAATACTGAAATTATATATAAAAAAAGATAATATTGTAATAAATTTCAAAGTCGATACAGTTATGTGGCTTTATATTTTGAAGTGAAACTTCTTTGCGCCCGCTTGACTTAGGGGCTAGTAAGCTAGCCAATGCGTTACACGTTACGAAAAGTGTGTTCGGGCGAGGCGAACGGGAGTTGAGTGAAGGATATAATATATATATATATATATATATATATACTTCAGTCGTGTGGTTATAAGCACACTCGTTTTTCTGGTTTAGTTCTCATTTATGTTTTAGGGTAACAATTCCCTATCCTGTCATCCTGAGGGACTGAAGATGTGTAAATTCTCGCCTCGTGATATCTATGAAACGTTACGCGACAAAAAGCTACGCACAATTTTCTTTGTTCCCGAGAACTTTGTTGTATTTAAGACAATATAATATTGTACAAGTGTATTCGTGAGATTCTTTTTTTATGATTTTTCTATAAAGAGCAGGGTACTTTTTTTCATAAAGATTTTCTATAAAGAAGAGCACTGTGCCATTCATTATATTTGGTATTTGCGCTATTTTTTTGTTTTCTAGATACAATAAGGATCCCTTTATAGAAATATATTATATAGTTGACAATAACAGCTCTTGATGACTATCTTGCTGAATGTTTTCAGTCTTTTTGTATGTGCTTAACTTGTTACTAAACAATTGATTTTTGTGAGTTGTCCGAACTTCTTTTCTATTTAGGTACGTATTCGATGTTGTAAATTTGCTTTATAATGCCCTAGTAGACAGCCAAGAGTTTGGTTAATTTTTCATACCGTGAATCAAGACTTAGCCTACTTTTTCCAGAGTTCTTAAATCAAAATTAAAAGCCAATTGTGTTTAAACCTCGGTCTCTCTCTCTCTCTCTCTTTCTCTCTATTTGACTTTAAAAAATTGACAGTTAACGAAGGGAGGAATGATGGTGTTTTGATTGCCTTAATTTCATTTAAGAAAGTTGACGCAGGTGGTCCTTGGTTAGTCCTAGGTCCTAGTAGATTATAATAAGTAATTAATATTAATACAGCGGTTTGCACATCAGTATTCTTTGGCCAACAGACAGTTGTCATAACAGACTTCGTGGTCACACAAGACGACCGTTCCAATATACGGACCACTCTTTTGGCCCTACGAAAGCTAATAACTTATTTTATTGGGCACAACCACTGAAATCTGTTTTTATTACTTTGGCGTTAATCCAGCGCACATAACATATTCTCGGTATGTACATTTTGTAATTTATCTTCGAGACAAGCAGACTGCGAGTCTTTCTTTGTTTTCGTTGTGCACTGGATTTAAAAAAAAATTCCCAAACAATCTCATAAATTGTCGACTTAAAAATTACAAGTGATTCGATTCATTTCATTGGTTCCCTAGATAATACAAAATCTAAATAAAGTACTTAAATGTGAAAACATTTCACTTTGCCACAAATTGCTAAACAGGTTCAATATGCTATTACATAAAATTTAATTAAGCTCTTGCGACGACTGGCGACGACAAAAGTACGATATTAAATTCATCGTTTTTATTGTGGTAAATATCTGCGATACCGTAAAAAATAATGGACGCCATTGGCAATGGAAAATGTGCATTGAAAATTTCAACGCGACTCTAATACAAAATACTCGAAGCGGAAAGATATGAAAAGACACTTTAAAAACCATAGAGCTAAAGTGGAGATTACATTTATTGTTAAAAATATTTATAGAAATATTATCGTCAACCCCGTTAGCTCATTGCTGTACTCATTGCTGAGATACAGGCCTTCTCTATGGATGGAATAGCGCAGAACGGCCTAGTGCGGATCGGGAGAGCTACTGACAAAAAAAAGAATAAGGACTGCATAATGTGAAGCCGGGATCAACGGCTCAAAGTGCTTTTCAAAGAAAGGATATAAAAATCTAAAAAGCAAAATTTTTGGTCACCCTTAAAAACGTCCATTGCGATGTTTGCCTAACTTCCACGATCACAAGCCATTGTCCTAACGATCTCTTGTAGATAATGCATATTACGAATTTCTGACAGCTGAGTGGTCAGTAAAAATAGCTATTTGTGTAACCCATAGAGGATTCCTGCTAGCGATAAATATTAATGCGGAGCAGTTGGAGCATTTCCTGATTCGGGGAATCGGGGATGCTTAAAGGCAGTGTACCCTCTAGGGGGCTTGAGCTTTGATTTATATTCATAGTTCTATTTATAGTAAGGTTTCAATATTTACAACAGCCTATGGAAACTTTGGATGACCGATCCTAACCTGCCGTGTGAAGTAGATGAAAAATGGATGACACCATAGCGAAATCCTATGTCCATAGATGACACTCAAGAACAAGAACTGTTTTAGTGTCTGTCCACAATCTCCACGTCACGACGTCTGTCGTCAATGTGAAACGGTGCAGTAAAGCCGGGTGAGTACCCGGCTCACGCATGTTACGGTTACAGCTCGCTAATACTCATTAGTAGAATACAGTACGAGGTTCTAGTGTGTATGCTTGTAGTTCAGTTGTAAACGTCGTCGGCTCGCTGCAAACCGCACGCGGACCGCTCGCAGCAGGTTAGAGAACGACGTACACACTATGCTTTTTGGTTAGAGTGCATGCAACGGTTACGGTTACAGCTCGCTAATGAGTACCCGGCTTAACGCGGCACGGTGCGTTGACATAAGAGTGCAAATTTACGTTCAGGTTCGCACGTTATGTCAACGCACCGTGTATCGTTACAGGCACCGTTTCACGTTGATGATGTCGTGACGTGGACATGTGGACAGGACAGGCCCTTAGTTTTGTACTGAGCTAACAGCTGTTTAGTGACCTGTAATTGTTTTTTCTTAGTCAAAGTAGAATAATATTCTCAAATATACTTACATTGCTGAGCTATTGAGTTCCACCGCATTAATATCCATTCGTCTACATCATTCAAAAATAAGTTTTTGTACTACACCTGGAGGCTATTCGCCTAACGGAAATGCTTTGGAATACACTAACGCTTTCGATTTAATTTTGTTATTTCTAACCGCCGAAGGTTTTCAAATACCTCACGCTCATTTTCTTTAATATTGTTATTACCAATGCAAAAGAAAAAAAAGAGCGCGAGGTATTTGAAAACCTCAGGCGCAAGTGCTTTATTGTTGTTTTAAAAATGAAGCAAAAATAGCCTCATTACTGTTTTGCTACTAAGCGGGCTGGAAAAGAGTATGGAAATACATTTTTACCGCGCTGAGCGGACAGAAAAGTCTATGGAAATTCATTGTTAACGTTTTTGTTTTCATTTCTTTTTTTATTTATTATCCGAAAAGTGGCCAGTATGATTTTGTAAAAATTGCAATCATTTTGTAAACATTATACTGTTTTCTTTCTGAATTAATTTTGAAAATATAACAAAAAGTAAAAAGCGCGCTGATTATTTTAATTTGTTTTCCTATCTATTCGGGGCGGCGTATATAACTGATGATGAAGATTTATTGCCACCAGAATCTGCGTATTGAATCGAATGCCAGAATTAAAAAAAACTACCGAAGAAGTCATTGTGAACCTTTGCCGGCGAAAGTAAGTAACCAATATAAAGCTCCCAAGCAATAGCTAAGTACTTGTTACAACTTTAATATAAATTTCAATTAAAGAATTTGTCTTTTATTTCCTCGCAGGTATAGTATAAAGCACTTTGTATCTCTCGAAAGACAGTGCTATTCCCAACTTGGGTTACAAATTCCCTTAGCTGTGCCTCAAACTACACCATCGTCGGTAATCGGTCACTTTCTCCTCTTGGTGAACAATGTCCTATTTATAAGGTTATTAAAAGGCATACTTAAGTCCGGTGAAAATCCAATATTGCCGACAGTTTCACCACATAGTTTGATCGACTCCTTTTAAAAGGCTTTTTTTTTTGGATTTATATTTTTCTATGATTTTGTGGTTTTGTCATTCCTTGCTTGATCACGTATTTCGTGATTTCGTAAATTTCACGATCGATTGATTGATTGATCACGTAAAACCTTGAATTGAAGCACAAAATAAAGAAAAAAAAATAACAAAACCAGAATAAAATATCTGCGGAACTCTACATTGCGTATGGTACGAAACGCACTTGGCTGGTTTTTGTTTCACAAAGTTCGTTTTAGATAAATTTTGAAGCCGAAATCCTACTCTAAGGGTGGGGAAAAAGGGGTGATTGTTCACTCAGATTTTGATGCCGAGTTATATATAATTACATAAATTTAAGTCACAGAAAAAAAACTTTTTACCTAAAAAAATCAAACCACCCGTAATAACTGAAAAGCAGTAAATAATAAACCCTTTTTGTCTTTAGTCAAAATAAGCGGTGCCATACCAACCCTAGTAGTAAATGGGAACTTAGATCTATCAGACATGCATGGCAACCGACTCCAAATATAAATTCGCTTAAAAATAACAAGGTTTTATTATTTACTGCTTTTCAGTTTTTTGGCGGTTTAATTCTTTTGCTAAAAAGTTTTTATTTTCAAGACATGAAATATAAAACGACTTATTTCCAATCGAGAAGCTTGCTGTTATAAAAAATTTTATATTTTTTATCCTCACATTTATTCCTCATGACTAGCATATTTAGAGTTTTTTTTACAAATATATTATTTTACTCGCGTCTATGATTCAGTCAGATTTGTTTTTCTTTGCTCAATTTAAAGCAATAATTCTTTTTTCAAATCATAATAATTTACTTCTGTAGATAAATAGTATTTCTAAAGCTTTTCTTGTGAAATTTACTTAATATTTTTTTAGTTATTATATAAACAAATAGTCTGCTTAAGTCTATTCCGTAGCCTGATTTTCTTCCGAACAATCAATTGTTATTACAAAATGTAACGGCATCGGGATCCTATTCAAACTCAAAAGGAAGAAATAAAAGATTTGAGCTGTGTAAACTTCAAACAATTCGTGTGAACTTTCTCACTTTTGATGTTATTGAGAAAATCCATAATATTTATGAATGCGAAAGTGTGTCTTTACCTCATCACGCTAAATCCGCTGAACCGATTGAGCTGTTATTTAGTATAGATATAGTTTAAGTCCCGGGAAAGGACGTAGGATAATTGTTGTATTAGAAATAACTCTTAAAGAGTGAAAGTTTGTATAGGAAACAACATTATTCACGCAAAGCCTCAGTAGTGCCCGAGACTGTGCCTGCTTAAAAAAATACTGTTAAATTTTTTTATAACTCATATATAAACACATGTATATTACTATATATATTATAACTTTACACCGGTTTCTGAAGGCAAGATAATAATGCTGAATTTCGTAATACTGCTTCTCCAGCTGGGGCTAAAAACTTAATGGTCTGTAGTAAGTCCGTTATTGAAATTCTGACTTTTGCAAGGCAATTGTACCTACAGGCCGTAAGCCTTATTCGTGTCTCCCATTTCGAAGACATTTCGATTTATAAAAATAGCTTGTTAAGTGCAGGAGTTTTCCTTTTACATGATAAAAGCATTGTCGAACAAAATATTTACTGATATATGTATGTATAACAGTGTAACATTGATTTATGTATATTTTAAGCATATGTGTTTTGTATGATTTTTTGATTGAGTCCCTTATTTATTTATATTCATTTACTTTTTATTGTTATACAACAAATGGCGGATTTTTTGCCACAATGCATTCTCTACCAGTCAATCATCGGGCTAAGCAGAGATATTACACGGTATAGTAAATAAACGTTCAGTATTAATATATATGTATAAACACAGTAAAAGCTATTATTTATCTCAACACATTTCTGAAAACAAATCCGATATTACTACGTATTGCAGATACACAATCTTACAAAACGAACCCCACTCATGAATACGGATGCGTACTCTGCGCTTGTTTGCTTACACAAAATCCTATTGTTATTATTTATGGGAGTCTCGACCTTTCGGTGGCATGTTAAATGTAATACAATCGGAGGAACATTACGACATTACACAGAACAATATTGGACTACGACAAGGCCAAGGACATGGGGCCAATCTCCTAAAGGGATTACTATGGCTATCGCTATCGCTTACGATTTCATTTTTTATTTTTGACCGCGGAAGGTTTCCAAATGCCTCGCACTGTTTTTTTTTCTTTTGCATTGGTAATAGCAAAATTAAAGAAAATGAGAAAGAAGCCTTAGGCGATCAAAAATAACAAAATGAAATCGTAATCGATAGCGATAGCCATAGCAATGCCTTCAGGCACTTGGCCCCCTGGACGTGAGAAGCAACAGGATCAATATGGGATCAAGGCCAGTGGTTTTTATGGCTAAACACAAAATAATGTACGTTATTGTGATTTATTTCTTTCGACAGATGCAAACGGGGAAATTATTTTGCCAGCAATACGCTTGGATAGACTAGTCTGTCAACTAAATTTAGAATATTTCTCAACAACAATTTTAACTAACATGTTAAAGCTCACACAGCCAAATAAAATTAAAAGTTTAAAGTTCTTTTTATTTCATAACGAACGGCCGCTCGCGACTTCGTCCGCGTTAAGTTTGGTTTTTTGAGAATCCTACAGGAACCTTGAAATTTACCGGGTTAAAAAGTATTCTATGTCTCAATCCAGGCCATTAACTATACGTGTACCAAATTCGATTCTAATCCATTCGGTAGTTTTTGCGTGATTGAGTAACAAACATAGAAACTTTCACATATATAATAATTAGCAGCATATTCAGAACCGATAATTTCGATTTTAGTGACTTTTCATCACTGATACTGGATAATTGTTTTCAATTTGTAAAATGTCTCATTTCAAATTCTCTAATCATAAATAAAAGACGCGACAAATTATATCAACTTTGAGGACCTAGTCATCCTAAGTTTTGTTCGCCCAAACCCATAATCAAACATTAATAATTTAATGCATCCTTGAGTTATTCCTCATCTTATTGCACCTATAGTTATCTAAAAGAAAGTGTCAATCAAAGTAACAAATTCATTGTCATCTCTGAGTCAGAACGTAATTAAATTCATGTGTAGCTACGTACTTTTTCAAGGGAGATTTTCTATTTTGGTACTTGAAAACCCCCTACGATAAATAATATGATATACAAGAGCGTATGCTCAGAGGATCTGGACTGTTTTCTTTTTCATTTAAGTTTTTTTTAAAAAGCCCCCGCATCTCGTACCGTGTGTATTTATGTGTACATACATAATGTATGTATGTTCCTTTTTCAATCTTTCGCTTGCATCGAAATATTCGTGCTGTAGCGTCTGTGTCACCGCGGTTGAGGTCACGGACAGAGGGAATGGCAAAATCGGGCGAATCATAACGAAATGAAAGGGTCCCCAGGGCGCGGGAAGTTTCGATTGAGCCGCGGAGTACCCACTGAATAGCTGCTTACGTCATCCGAACGGTCGGGTGAGTGTAGCGATAATTATACTAATGAATTAGTTTAACATTACTTTATATGGGTTTCAGGATAAAAATGCAGTTTTATGACGCGGTTATTTCTTTGGGTGTTGAAAGGATTATTTTTATTGTATTTCTTTTAAGCATTTAACTGTCAGATGTTGAATTCTAAAGAAAATTGTATTACTAGAAAATATTCCATGCGGTCTAGGCAGCAGCCGGGTCTTAGATCGCTTGGAATTGTTTCTAGTAAACAATTTACTCCAGGAATATTTTTACTCTAGTGCCTTGTAAATTACTCATTCATGACATGCCTTATATTCAGCATTGATCAAATATTATCTACTTCTACAAATATTATGAGATAATATGGCGTGTAAATAGCCATCCACTGGAATGCGGGTTTATATATATGTATGCGGCGGGCGAATTATTACGTACGAGCTGGTTGAACACAAAGAAACATCAACTATGCAGCAAGTGGAAATTGAATAGGCGCAATGCCACTAACGACTCACCCGGATGTCTCTCTGCCTCCTTATCGGGCTTGCAAGCGTGGCCACAGCCGAAGCAGCTCTTTCTTTCTTCCTCTGGGTGCGGTTGAAATCTTCTACGCAATTTCCGAGATAATTACGCGCTGCGTGTCAATATGATATATGCGTACGACCGATCTGCACCGAATCCAAAACAGCAGAGAGCGGCCGTTGGAAATGACGAGCCCACGACCGTTATTAAGTTTGAGTACCCGCGCATAACAATATTCGCAGTACCCATATTTCTGCCATTTGGACAGGTTCGCAGATCGAACACTAGGTGGCGCCAGCGAGCATATTGCAAATCCGAAAGCCAAATGCGAACATTGTTGAGGTAAAAAAAACTCACACATAATAAAACGCACAACCAATCATCTCACTGGTTCATCGTAGATCCTGCACTCTGCACTCAATGAAATTGAAGGAAAATGACGGAGCTTCTTATAACTTTTTGGAATAACTCCTGATACACTAGGACTACTCAAGTATACTAACCTTACAATTACTAACATTATAGTAGGCAGATGAATTACCCAGACTTTTCAACTTTTCTACTTGCCTCTGGTATAATTCAGAGAGAGCCAAAAAAAATTTTTACTCTCTATTTTTGCTTTGTTTCTACAAATTTTACTCAATTGCGTATCGAAAGTATTGTCTACAATCGGTCTTAAGGAATGTTGACAAATATGTTAGTAAAATCTTTACGTCACACTTAATATACCTGGTTGGTATAAAAACAAATATTTGTTTGATCTGATTTCTCGACCATTTTAATTGATTAAGACATTTCAGTCCTTCCGAGTTCGTCTAGTCGCCCTATTTCCATGTTAGCGCTGAAATGAAGTTAGAACATGTGTAGTCGTCACTTAAGCCTCTCGCCTGAGGGATTTTATTGAGTTTCAGAGAGCTCTTAAAGGCAGGGAGTCTTGTGGACTCCGAGAGAGCTTTGTGTTTTGCACACACACGATTTGCTTTAATTTCTTAACTTACAATAACACCGCTTCTTCGTAGGTACTTCGCGAGTTGTCTTTTAATAATAATCTAATCATTACTTACTTGTCCTTGAAGAAAAGCGGTTGCTGGGTTGACTTTGAAATTTTTGGAATACTTAATCATAATAATTTATTCATTTTATGTACCTACCTATGAATTATTATTTTGGGAAAAGTATGCTAATGAATGTCTTATTATGCATTCGTAAGCTGTTGCGTAAGTTCGGCGCCTTTTTGTTTCAATTTATTATGATTGTTATGTAAAGAACTTCAAAAAATACTTTTTATTTCAAATGACGTCGTAATATATTGAAATATGTATTCTAGCTGAACAAAGAACCGGAATTCTTGGAATTCTGGTGGGAATTCCTTCTTTGTTCTTTATTTTCATATATAAGTAATAAAGATGATAAATTCACAAAAACAATGTTATTTATGCTATCAAATATTTTTGTCATCATCATATCATCAGTCATCTCGCCTCGAATGTCTTTCATGTTAAATATAAATGATTACGCCTCATAGTGTTGCAACGGACCTTTGCCTTCGTTTCAGCGGTTATTTTATATAGCAGTCATCTCAAAAGGGGACCGCACATTGAATAACATAGTGGATGACCCGAATATGTCTACTTACAAGGGTATGTGTGTTCTGCGAATTTGAATAATAATAAAACCGCGGGTGCCGTACGTGATGGAAATGGAATCCGTTGCTGTTCTTCGAATTCTTGAATTTCTTATTTCTGTATGCTTAAGCGTATAACCCTGACAAATGAGTACATATTCATTCTCAAAACGTATCATATTTAAAAGCTTTTGTGAATAATCTTGCATTTAAAGGCATAAAAAATATCTATAAACGAATATTCATACCTGTTAATTGGCAAAGGCCCATATACATAGAGCCCCGATGACAAGCGAGTTTACAAGCTACAAACCAGAGAGTTCGCTAGCAGCTTGGAAACGCTGTCAGCGACTTTTTTATAATCTGCTATTCGGTGACACAGGGCGAGTTTACAAGCTGCTAGTGAACTCACTGGCTTGTAGCTTGTAAACTCACCCGTGAGGAGGACATCGTGGATTAACGCAAGAAAAAAAAACAAATTTCAAATTTATGTGACCTTACCTTCCTTAAATTCTAAATTGTGTTTTTTTTTGTGAATGTTCTAAATGAATATTTGAGAATGAATGAATAATTTTTTTTAAATTGTGATATCCGAACTTTATTCTGCGACACTTTCATTTGAGGAAACATTAAATCTTCTTTCTTCTACGAATTTAGGATCGCAATTAACTTCTGACTCGAAAAAATATTAAACATACGTCCCGGCGATTCAAGTTTCAATTGATTTGCAGAACACGCCACATGCAAGGAAAAACATCGCAAATTTTTATTTTAGTAACTTTACAGAAGAGCGGAACAGAAACAACGTAAGTTCTATGTTAATACAATCAAAAGGTAAGACCACCTTTAAATGCAAAATTTTATGAAGCGGGGAGAGTCTCTGGCATGACACTCAGTCCTTAACATCGCCAAGGCTTTTGACAGGGTCTGGCACAAAAGCTTTCTCTCCAAGCTTCCTGCATATGTTTTGCCTGCTCAGTTGTGCGCCTGGGTAGCTGACTTCCTGCATGAGCGTAGAATTCGCATCCTTACGGACGGATGTAGTTTGCAGTTCATGTCAGTGAATGTCGGTGTTCCTCAGGACTCCGTTCTATTCCCCACACTCTTCCTACTGCATATGAATGATTTGATTCCTCTTGGGAATATTCATTGCCATGCAGACGATAGTACAGTGCAAGCGAGATACTTTGGACACGCAGCGGCTGGACAGGTACGGCAGAAACCAAGGAGAAACTCAGGATTTGGACCACATTTCCAAATGGGGTAACAGGAACTTGGTTGAGTTTAATGCCAAGAAAATCCAGGTTTGTGCTTGTTGTACCCGCAAGTGCGGTCCCGCATGAAATATTGCTCGCACCTCTGGGATGGCTCCGCTAAGTCCTTACTCGCTGCCCGCATCATTGGCGATGAACAGGTAACTAACAAACTATCTTCGCGTTTGGACTATATCTCCACTTAACATCAGGTCGGGTAGAGTCATTTGCCTACCTGACTATAAAAAAAATGAATCGGAATGGCAAAAAATGCTATGTCAGAACCGGATCAAATTTGCAAGAACAGAAACATATCGACAACCACAAAGCTTTACGTAGTCTGAACTTTGGTGTTTTCTACGGTGCTGAGACGTGAACACTGAGATAGTATCGGCCTTTCTATATCAGCCTGATAGAGACCACGTTTGCCTTTGAGGTGTGGTGCTGGAGAAGGATTCTGAATATTCCATGGACTGATCATCGAACTAATGTCTCGATTTTGAATCAACTTAAAATCAAGACAGGTTTCTCCGCCATCTGTTTTCGGAGGGTCCTGGAACTGGACTGAACAAAATGTTTGGCAATAGGATGGCAACAACTTTAATAAATTGATGGTCACTGGGAAAATTGAGGGAAAGTGACTAGGAAGAAGAACCGCCACAAATTTTCCTCATCGACTTTCGGCGACAGACAGAAACAGCTGGCGACGCATCACTAGAAAAAAACTGTTCCGAACAGATGATCACGATCCACAGGAATGAAGAAACCTACTCAATGATTTGGAAGAAGATAAGTTTCAAAATAACCATTCGAATTGTCTTGAAAAATATGTTTGTGGAGCTTCATGTTCCACCGTAAGTCTTCGATCTACGCTGAGATTTCACAACCGAAGTGTATTCTAAGAAATTATACTAGAAATGGTAAATTAATTTATTAATGGTAATTAATTCGATTTTGATTAATTGTTGTTTTTTGTTAAAGTTAAAATTAAAAGTTAAAGTAAATAAGTTAATTTAAATTTAAAGTTATTTTAAGGAATTTAAATACAGAGAAAGAGTATTTTTGGTAAGTAATTCGCGAGAACTAAGATACAATGTTTTTGCTTGCGAGGTCTGTAAACAAACGCAAATAAAATGTTTGTTAATAGATACAATAATGGTCACTCTGACTGAAATACTTTTCACGCTTTGTTTATACATTTCTAATAGCTTTTAACAATTTCCCAAACAATCTCATTGAATTTCGGACAGTACATCGTCAGCTAGTTAAAAATAAAAATATTCGTTTTGTGAGAGCCGCTTGCTCTGAACTACTTAAATATAATTGAATTTGGTGAGCCCGACAGCTTTGCCAAGCTTTTTAGGATAAGGCGTTTTAAACTATTTTTATTTTAAGCATTACACCGCTAGAGTTTTCCATTAGAAATTTGAATAGGATTTTTATTTCAGATTTGTATTTCTACCCAACTGATGAACTGACCCAGTAGTGGGGTATTGTTTTTAGAGTGTATGTATACCTATTCTATTATGACCTCCGGCAATCTATATGGCTTACTCACTTACCTCCTTCATATTTCTTTATAGTTTTATTGGTGATACCAACCCAAATACATAGTATTAAGCCAAGTTACAGTTAACAACTACATCAGTTAAATCTAAAGCATACCTCAAGAGTTTCTTATGCCATAACAATGTTTGTCGATATATTTGCGCAACACAAATTGTAGCGTCATCCCACGGGACTAAAACACCACTAACTAAAGTTGAGGATCGATGTGATCACAACTTCGTGATGTCTCAATGTTCATTCTGGAGCTAGTGGGTGCTTTGTCTTGTGGATTGTTTCATTAAACGGATTCCTAACAGTTAGAGATAAAGTTTAAAGTTGGCTGTCACAAGGACTAGTAGGTAGGCGGTGACACGCCCTTGAGTCGCAATAATTACGCAACTGCTCTTGAACCTGGTGATTTTAACTGTAGTACATTCTGAGATGAATGAGTTCTCATATTGAAATTTGTTTGTTGAGCTGAGCTGTGGTTTTATTAAATTATGATCCTTGTGAACAAATTAACTAATGCTTATTTTTAGTAATGTCTTAATCTTAAAATTACTGATGAATATAGATAATACATTTAGTTGGTTCTTGCCCTTATTTCTACTAGCCTACGTCTGCGAAAATAATTATTTTCTTTTATAAAAACTTCCAACTTTTATTTTACAACCTTAAAATAAAATAGTCGTGACATTAAGTAGTCTAAGTCCTTCTTCAAGATCCCCTATATCTGCATAGAAAAAATCTTCATGGTCTGTTTTGCGGTTTTGCCGTAAAAGAGTAAATAACAGGTATACAGATTGAGTGACATTTTCATATATAATTTAATCTATAAAGCGACGAGTGGACTTCAAGTGTCGTGTAAAAAGTAAATCTACGCACTTTTTGTCTTATCATTTAACTTTTAAAATACCTATCCGCACTGACCCCGGTGCAGAATGGGCCCAGTGCGGACTCACCCGGTCCATCCCTAACCAAACAAAACTTTAAACCAAGGCCACAACTACCTCCGTCAGTGGTCACCCACTTCGCTGCCCTTTTAGCTACCCGCTCAGCTGATTAGCTATCTGCTTAGCTAGGTTGTGACGGCAAATTTTAGCCTAGCCTCCATCTGCCATAACATCCGAAAAGGAACTTCCTTCCAAAAATAAAGCTGCTTGAGCGAAGTATCGTTTTCGATAGCTCCTTAAAACTCTTATCAGCAGAGTTAATAGGGCGTTTAGGTACTAAACAAGACTTGAGCTGCCAACGCGCGACACGATCTTGCCGATGTTTCACAACGGCGGCGTCGTTAAGTTGTTGAACCGTTATTCCATTATACAGGAAAGGGCTGAGCTGTAAACAAATTATTATATAACATATCCTAACCTATTTAGCCAGGCACACGCCACTAGAAGCCGAGTGGCTCGTTTTATTAAACGAATTCTTCCTACTTGCCTGTCGATTGGAAAATTCCCCGAGCGGCCAGCGAATTCGATTATGCCTGTCCTGCGCCTGTCTCGTTTGCTTGTTGCCTTGTAATGAAATGTGGCTGTTGTTGTAATTGGTTTTTCCTTAGATCTAGAGATTACGCCACTTAAGGTCTCTGAGAATTGTCTCTAAAATGAGCATGATTCTTCCATCGCCACAAATGTTTGTCATTTGTTGAAATTTGAATGGAACAAACTTATCGACCGATGATAGGATTTATATAAGACTTATTCGTTTACATATTAATACTTAAAAGTTCGGAATTTCAAGAAATCGCATTAATGATAAGTCTAATGCATCCGCTTCTAGCCTGATTTCCTTATTTCTATTGTTCTCAGATGCTTGGTGTCAAAACTATTCGACGTCTGCTCCAAATCTACTCCAGAGCAAATGGAACACTTAGAAGAGATCAGGATACCCTGGGGCAGTGGAATCGTCGGTTACGTGGCTGAAAGTGGAGAACCGGTTAACATCCCCGACGCCTATAAAGTGAGAAATACTATAGAATATACCAGCTATCCCTTATGTTAAGGATTTTAATCATTAGATTCCCAAAACTGAGCAATAAAACGTCGAACAAACTATAAACTTAACGTTTCTCAGTGAATGGTGAAGCTGCTTCTAGCGATCCCAGACATTTTTTTTCCTTTGGTATGAAATGTATGTGCGATCTGGCTGCCGGTCGGCAACAAAGTTGAAGATGTCGTTAAAATACTTTTACGAGAATGAATCCTTATGCGGGATAACTTTTTTAAATTCTGTGGGTCAAAAGTAGTTGCTATTCATCTGAGTGATATTACCTGATATAGCAGCGAATTTCTTTCTTTGAAGTGATTATATTTAAGTTATATTTTTAGGTTTTAAATATTTAAGTGCTAGATGTTTAAATTTAAAGAAAATTTTAATAGAAAAATATAATCCACGCGGACCCGGCAGCAGTCGGGACTCGAACCCGCACCCTCCGTAACTACAACTACTATTTCTTCTTCCAAATGTTAACGACTTCGGTATTCGTTTGACATTGTGGGTTACCTATAATGCAAAGAGATGACTAAAAATAAAAATAAGCCTAAAAATACTAGAAAGAGTTCGACACGGCCATTAGGGTAGCGGTGGCATAATGGTCAGTGCATCTGCCCGGATAGCGGAGGGTACGTGATCGAGTCCCGTCTGCTGCCTGGTCCGCATGGATTTCTTTCTAGTTAAATTCTCTTTCAGTGCATACATTTTATAAATAAAAATTGTTTCTTCAATGGTGAAACTAACATTTGTCTTGCACGAATCGTAGTGAGTTCCGCCAGTTATTGTTATGCTGGCTCTTCACTTGACTAGTTGTGTTTGACATTTGTAAACTTGACATCAGTCTATCCTTTTCATTATATTTAAAAGCATGATAAAGACAGATTGTTGTCAAGTTAACAAATACCAAACATGAATAGTCAAGTGAAGTGCCGGAATCATACAGACACAAAATAACAAATACGTGTACCTACGTAATAATAACAGTTTAGAAAGGTAATAAATCTTTTGTTTTCTGTATCAAGGATGTTGTTAAAAATCAATACAGTTAAAACGCTGGGCACCGAAGAATACGTCACTTAGCAGCTTAGTTAGATGATCAGCATCCTGACCTTGACTGTAGACTGATAAATCGAACGTCAAGGTTTAGGAGGAACATTATTAATGATTTGTGCACTCCCAAGTTTTAGACAAGCAAAGACGCAAAGTTTCCTATCTTGTGATTACTTACCGAAAGTGAATGGGATGTTTCAATTCTTAATGCGACAATAGGCAATCAAAGACCTGACAGGACAAAAAGTGATTTGAAGTCAAAATTTACTCAGAATATCAGTGAAAATGAAAGTGAATTTTATTGATGAATGTAATTTGAGAATATTGTTATCCTGAGTAATAGAATCAGAGCTAGTTTGATTCACTTATTATTTAAATACATTTCGTGACCAAATTTATAAATTGGCATTTATTCTATTTTTATTTCTTTTCAATATATTGTCCATGATGATCGATGCACTTTTGCATATTTTGGAACCAATTTTTCAGAATTTTTTAAAGAAGATTCTTTGTAAATTCTATCCATTGACCGTCGAAACAAATTAAGTAAACGTTGTTGTGATACAAATTTTCGATATACTTCTGCTCAAGATAGCAGCACACAGAGACCCCATTTCTTTTGAAAACTGAGTGTTATTTGGAATAAACATGAAACGTACAAGAACTGGTTAGTTTCAAAATCCGGCATATTCGCTTTCTTGAAATTCTTAAAATACTTCCGTAATGAAAATCCACATTTAGTACGGTTTCAAACACCGCAGTTCAAAAGAGTGATCTCATTCTTGTACGTTTGAATTCCTAGATTTTACCATGAAAGTGTTCCATAATTTCATAGTGAATTCAAATGAGATGCTGACAATTGTCGTGGAGCGGGAAAATGAAGTCTGATTCAAAATGATTTTCACATCTCGGTCGCATTGTACTTACGGACTTCCGATTAGACTCTGCTGACAGGAAATTGTACTGTGGTTGATTCGTCGAGTTATCAATTATCGCCTCGATCTTATGATTATAAAATTCAATGCTCGGTTATGCCTAATGGTTCTTGTGAATGGCTTCTTTCATAATGTGCTAATTTCTTGAGTACTTTTGTTCATAGTAAATTTTTTTAGGAAAATAAATAATATCGTTACTATATCAAGTTATTAATTTATCTAGTGAAGATAACTGAGATAGAAAAATCGTTCATTCATTTATTTTAAGGAAATTATGCACAAACGAAATGCATTTTATAGCCGGCCATCTTAATGGCAAACACGTACTGTGGAGTTGTAACACGATCAACCGTAACGCCAAATTCCTTTACAACTTCTTTGACTCGTATGGTGCTTGATATCAAAGTGCCTCTCACTCCCACCCACTTCCCTTCCTAAGCAGGTCACATTGCTAATCCATGGGACGGCCATGTCCAAGGGATTAGCATACTAAAGAACGTAGCCCTCAGGCTGCGTTCGACAAAAGCGGTCCATGAACCACCATCCAGTTGTTTTACAATTGAACCCTACTTCTGACCTCCCATCTTCGACGACAGTGATGGACTGGAGAAAGATTGAGAAACTACTCGAATCTTCCGGCAACTTGCCGCTTAACTCCATCCCCGACATCATATACTCTCCTCACAAAATCCTCTCCGAGATTGGAGCCATTTCAAACCATCTCACAACACAACCGCATTAACTCGTAGGAACTTTTAACTAAATAGTGACAACATGACATGACGTCACCGATGGAAACGAAGTGAAAAACTACCATGCTTGAATGTGATGCTAGACAAAAACTACCATGGTTCAACTTGGGCAAAAACTACTTTGTTAAAAATTCGGTAGACAAAACCTACCATAGTAAATTTAAGACTACGAAGTTACACAAAATAAAATGACTTTAAACTTACCGGAGTTGCGAACCTAGCCCTTTTTGGAGCAGAAGAAGCTATCTTTGCACCAACCACTATTAATTGTTGTAGGCGATGTTCTGGCAACCGCTCTCATTGTTTCTATACGCTAGCCAAGTATTAATGACTATTTAAACGCATGTAGTACTTCCGACACACTGAAAACACTTAAGAGACAAGATATGTTATACAAAGGATCACGCGTTCATAAGTGCATCCATATTTATGCGTATAAATAAATATTTTACCTACTGCGAAACTGGCTATTTATTTTTTCAGTTTATTCTGTCCGACGTCTCGAGCTGCGAAAAGAGAAAGCAAAAAATGAAATGAGTATACGTTTTTTTACGACATGCCATTAAACAATGACAGAGCCAGACTGAACCCCTCGCGGCTACTATGAGATCCGTATGCGATGTCTTAACGCCGTGGGCGTTTTTCCACATTAACTTTTTCACAGTACAGGTATGTAATATTTTATTCCAAATGAGACATCATAATATATCCCCTAACGCTGAGATTACGCGACAATCGCACCTACAGGGGTTTTAAACGACGATCGTTTTTTTTAAAGCGACTGTAGCTAAGATTCTGCATAATGAAAGTCTGCCACCGAGTGTGCATAATAAATCTTCACGAACCTCTTCCACGTCAAAAAGCAAAGCCCTTTGTTCTTTGAAACAAATTTCCAATGCATGGAACAACGTTTCTGTAAATTTATTACAGCCAAACAAAGTCAACTGCTATTACAGATATTAATATTAAAAATAAAATATAAGCTAGTGCCGTTTTTTATTCCCATCGCGTATTGTCGCGTGATCTTTACTCCATCTTGCCTTGCCTTTATGATATGACTCCACTTATCGTAAATTTTTGGACGTGCCTGTCTTGTGAAGCTCACTCAAGTTTGCATATGAGCAACTTTTTATGCTTCATTCGAGCGAAAGGAATGTCTCGATTTGGAGGCCCCTTTGTTGTTTATGACAACCAATTCCCGATGATGTTCTGGCGTATAATGTGATGTAATGAACTTGTTCCCCTTATCTGAAACAAAATGGCATGCGTAGGCACTTTCAATATAAACAAACTCTTTTTACTTATACATAGAGTTTGTTTTTGTGCTGCTTTATTCTCAATCAAAATTATTTACAAAAACAAATCATGTAAAAAAATGCGTTGATGTCGAAAAAAAAGCTATTGAGGAAAAGCTTAATTCACGAAAGAAAGATATGAGATTAATTGACAGTACCATTACGGACTGTAGTACCATCATAATCATAGAGCAGTAAAATGATCCTGGTAGAATTTGGTAGCAGTCATAGCTACTTCTAATTTGAACTTAAAGATCTATCGCAAAATACCTACCATTGTTAGGGAGGACCGTTATGAAACGTGGTTCCAGAAAAATCTAACTTCCAGTGTTAATTCGGGTCCTGGCTTTGGGTGTTTATGTATAAAATTTCTGATAGCCATAACAAACGCTCTTTAGAACTTCTGGAGTAAACATTAGTCAACTGTTTAGACAATATTTATTTTTTTTACATCAGGAAAAACAAGAAAATATAAAATACGAATATATGGTTTTAAATAATAAAATTGCATGGTTTTGGCGTAAATTTTGTCACGGTAGTATTAATTCGTTATCAAATAATTGGTATCAGAGAATTTAAGTAAACCAACTCTATTTTAGTGAATAATCATATTCCTGTCAAATAACAGTATCCAGTTCAATTGCATACCAGGACTTTTTAAAATGGCCTGTTCCATGGCTTTGCCAAATGCGGTACACTCCAGTTCCTGGTTGTAAAATATATTCCTAAGCAAACGCGCTGACGCAAACAAAGCTACTGTTGTTTGTAAAAGTAATACGTACAGTTTTAATATAATTCAGTATATTGTTCAACATGGTTTTAGTGTTTATTTTGACTCTAACAAGTCGCGAGGACTATTTATTACGATTACAGATTCACGACGAATTTAGAACTTCCTTAGTCAGTAAAGTTAGGCGAGATGGCTCAGTGGTGAGCATATTATGTCTGCAATCGTGGAGGTTTAGCAACTTTCGCAACGGCTCAATGAAATGTACATTTCAATTTAAGAATTTGTCTTTTTTTCCTCGTAGGTAGGTAGGTACCTTAACAACAAATGTCTTTGAAGATATAGTATAAAGGACTATGTATCCCTCGAAAGAAAGTGCTATTCCCAATTCCCTAAATAATCGGTCACTTTCTCCCCTCGGTGAACACTGGTGTACTATTTCCCGCGGTCTTCGGAAAGCATGTAAAGCCGTAATTTTTGCTCCGACTCCATATTCAGTCGCTAGCATCCACCAAACCGCACTGTACCTGTGTGGCGGCTCTTTCCCCTACTTCATACATAGGGAAGGTCTGCGCTGCAGCAGTAGAGTAGAGATATTAATATACCGATGATGATGAATGAAAATATAAAAGCTAAAGTACTCAGATAACAACAAAGGAACGCTTTTGTTTTACTTAATTAGTCGATTCGTTAGATATATTGTTCAGGCCCTATATCATCTGGCGGATTATATTTTTATTTTTCACATTTTATAGGATTGATAAAACACATTAGGTACTTACATACTCTGTGGCCGCAAGACTGAAAGGATCCGAGAATAATGTAAAATAAATCGCGCTTTTTATCGTTCAAAAAGCAAATACATTTTATTTTATTCATCAAAATAACAGCATTTTTAAGTTTTAATAAAAGTAACGGGCTTGCCAACAAAACTATTAACATAAAACTATACGGATTCGGTTAACTTGTTAAAGAGAATGATATTGTACAATATTGACTAGATCAGTGGTTCTCAAACTTTTTAAATGACGGAACCCTTTTGGGAAGCAAAATACTTGATGGAACCCTACAATAAAACAATTATTTTTATAAGTGTATTCTATATTAATCAGCATAATAAAAGTACAATGTATCCGTTACTAATTATTATTTACTTCACCACTTGGTAAGGACAATAATAGAAAACATTAAAAAAGAAAAAATCTAACTAGTGGGAGGTATGAAACTGTTTTTTATTTTTCATCAATTGCTTGATATCAGGTTTGATGGAAGAAAGTTGGAGTCTCATATCAGCTTCGGCGTCCAGTCTATTGCGATATTTTGTTTTCGTGGCTGCGTAGGTAGAGAATCCTGTTTCGCACAAATATGTAGTTGGGAACGGGAGAAGAATATCCAGAGCCATTTGGCCAAGCATTGCATATTCATCTTGGATTCTGCACCAAAAATCATTAAGAGGCGTCGTTTTGAACAATGACTCCATACTTGTGTCTGATGACATTTCTAAAAGAGATTCATATATCTCATTTGACATGTTTTCAGGCTTTTCCAAGTTGGGTAAAAAAGGATTATGAATCCAGGAGTTCACTTTAATTTTTGTATTGTGTTCTTCGGGAAAATACTTTTCAAAAGATGCGCGCATCGAACTGAGATATTGGACCAATTCTTCAAACACATTATCTTCAAACATTTCTGAGTCGTTTTCGCTAACAAACTCAGTGAGTAACGTAAAACTTTCTATTTCTTTCTTACCAATGCAAATGATCCAAAAATCTAATTTTCTTTTAAAAGTAGTTATTTTATTATAGGCCTGAAACACTGTTGTCTGTTTACCTTGCAATGATAAATTTAATTCGTTAAGTTTTTGAAAGATATCCGCCATAAAAGACAATCGGAACAACCAAGTTTTATCATACAAACGGTCCTTCAAATTAAAAGAAGTATCTGCTGAAAGAAACATTTGTAACTCGGCTCTAAGTTCAAATAGCCTTGTTAAAGTTTTTCCCCGAGACAGCCATCGCACTTCTGTATGGAGCAGCAGTGTTTTATGTTTGCTGCCATAATCTTCACACAATAATGAGAACAATCGGGATTGTAGTGGTCGTGATTTGATAAAATTAATTATTTTTACCGCTTCATCCATAACTAATTTTAGATTAGACGGCATTTGCTTCATCGCAAGTGCTTGTCTATGCAGAATACAATGACTGGAACTACAATTAGGCGCTTTATTTTTCATTCGTGACACTGCTCCTGCTGTTTTACCTGTCATCGCCTTGGCCCCATCTGTACAAATGTCAATGCAATTGTTCCAACTGAGATTATGTTCTTCAAAAAATATATTTATTTTATTAAAAATTTCTTCCCCGGTAGTGTTTGTAAGCAGCGATGAACACATAAGCATGTCTTCTTCAAAAGAACTTTTATATGGATATCTCACAATAACCAGCAGGATAGCCAAACCAGCGACATCAGTCGACTCGTCCATTTGCAAAGCGAATCGTGTATTTTGTAGACGTGTAACTAGTTCTTGTTTGACGTAGCTTGCCAGATTATGGATTCGTCGTGAAACAGTATCGTTTGATAGCGGAACAGTAGAAAGATGCTTTGCAGATTTTTCATCAAGCATACATTTTGTTATGTCTAATACACATGGTTTTATTAATTTCTCAGCGATAGTGTGCGCTTCACCTGCTTGTGCAATGCGATAGCTAACTAAGTATGATGCCTCCGTGGCCTTTTCGTTGGTAGTTTGTGTTACATGCATCATATTTTTTTGACTTTCTAATAACTGATCTTTTTTGCGAACAAAAAATTCTTTATTCTTGTCTTTAGTCTCGGGGTGTACGGTTTCTAAATGTCGACGCAATTTGGCAGGTGCCATGGAACTATTAGGAAGCAGTTTACTACAGAGCATGCAGAGAGGTGAGCCGTTGGAATCAACAAATCCGAAACTGATATAAGATTCATCATACTTCCTTTTTTTCGTCTTTGAAACCGTCGAGCTTGACGTCGTGGCACTCGTGGCATCATCTTCTGGATCGGTGATTGCTAAATTCTCCGCGCGCATTGCTTTTGAACATTCAGCGTCATTAGAAGATGTTGTTGGAACACGTTTAACACCTTTAAGCCAACGTTCCATTCTTCTTTATTTATAATGTTACAAGTCAGGATAGTGGGGTTTAAATAATGCACAATCGTTACTGCGTATAAGAGACTAAATTTAGAACCTACAGGGAAGAAATGTATAAAACTGAGACAACAGAATACAGCAGGCAGTAAAACAATGAACACCAGTTTCTCGCTAGCGAGCTTGTAAGTAGGTAGTAACTTATCGCTCCGAACGCTAATCATCAACTGACGACGCCAACGCGCGATCGCCGCTTTTATACTTAGTCCTAGACTCGATCTCAAATATTCTCGAAAATACTCGAGTCGGCACCTTTGATAAACAAAAAGCAAAAATAAAAACAGAAATTTAAAAATAGCGTTGTAAACAATATCGACTTTATCCTTTGAAGTTAGAGACGAAAGTCGCTAGTTGACAACTATAGCGTCTAATTCAGAGGCGGCTTTTATCAAAGAGACTGAGCGCTTACAAGTATACTACCCGCTCGTTTTAAGTTTGCCGCTGGCGATAGGTATGAGTGTATGACGTTCGAAATTTTTTATTTAATTGTAACAATAAAAATTGTGTACGTTAGATATTTGGGTAAAACTATGACACATTATAAGTTTTGTTGTCACGTGGGGGAGGGTACGCGCATTCCACAGACCGGCAAACTTAGAGCGAACGCGTTGTACAAGTATAAAATTGTTGAGACCAAACTTATGAGATATTGTACCAGCTAATGTAACACAAGCTTATACAAATACAAATAAATAAATAAATAACATTCATAGCGTTTTGTCTCCGCGCGGCCGCGGAGTCCGCACAGCCGCGGAGCGACCAGAGAGAGGTGTTTTGATTTTTTTATTTCTAAATTCTTGCGGAACCCCGACAGAGGTATCACGGAACCCTAGGGTTCCGCGGAACACACTTAGAGTATAGCTGGACTAGATAGATGGGAATTTAGGAAATTAGGAACTGCATTTAACTACGCGGGTGGCTAGCACTATAATAATACCTTTACTAACTATGTATGAGACCCATATATCATACACGGTACATTACCCGCTTTGATACAAAAAGCTGGCAATAAAAACCGTGTTGGCTGGCAACATATAATAACCCAGAAACTTATAAATGCTGGTTCGATAAATTATCTTCACTGATTTACGTCTTTTTGTAGCAGTAAAACCGAAGTGTATGTTAGTCCGTTTTTATTAATGTTAAGTATTTATTTATGTGAGTTTCTCAGTGATCTGTGTAAAAATTGCTTTAGTTGTTAACATTTGCTTCTAAACTTTTAATGGTAATGCAAACAAATTCTTACGTATGATTTAATAGAGTAAGATCCCAAGCCCGTCAGACCTTATTTATTTTCTGATGGACAAAATGCAAAATATGTACAATCCAGTAGTATTAGTGTGTACAGTGAACGTATACATCTCGCTAACTTGTATTATGCTATGGGCCAATTAGTGTATGGGTAAATTCAGTCTTGGTCTTGCAGTCTTGGTCTTTTTCTTGCATTTTTGCAAGACTAAGACCAAGAACAAGACCGCGTATTTTTAGCAAGACCAAGACCAAGACTGACCGTGCAAGATTTGAGCAAGAACAAGACTAATCCGGCAAGACTCTTGCGTCTTGCAGCTAGGACTTAGCGCTATTTCACGGAGTAGTTAGGTATTAGGTTCGGTGTATAGGTACGCTTAGAAATTCTATGAGACGCAAAAAACTGTATCAAAGAATATGAAAAACTGGACCTATGCGCATTACGACCAATACCATAAACATACATAGCGATAAAAAAATATCCATTAAAATCAAACAGAGTGCTTGCATAGTTTTGTCCATCGGCACTTTGATAATGCGGCATCAAAGGTTTTGTACTGACTTCTCAAAAAAATTTGCCGCTTTTCGGAAGTACATGGTGATGATACACGCGCCGGCGGCTTCTATTGAAATCACATACAACAATCGTTGCCGCCGCGCCGAAATCACAACATTTGACACTATTTGATTGCCGCTACAGGGCCTAGGTCTAGTCATGCAAAATTCTAATTTCGTGTCGTGCCGTCCCGTCACGCTAATACTATTTAATATATGAGCGAGCGAGACGGTTCGACACGAACTTCGATTTTCGAATTTTAGAGTACAGGTGTTCCAAAGAATAAATAATAGTCCAGTCAATATAGACATTCCAGTTTGCATTAATTCCCAACAAGCTGAATTTTTGTGCAGGCCTTGAATACGTCATTACAATTGATATAGATAGATCTGATGATGATATCATCATCATCATCAGATCTATCTATACTTTTCTATCGATTCCATTTTTTTGGAGCTCCATAAATAGCAAGGAGAACACGAATTCCATTGGTGAAGATAACATCTGCTGACGAGTTAATATTTGTAAATACTTTTGCATTATAAAAAAAAATAAAAAAAAAACTGTTCTAATATTTTTTGTTCAAATGGTAAACCCGATGATGTATACTGGCCACGTATGCGTGCATATTCGTATTTTCTATGTTTAAAATAGCCATAATTCGAGAACAGTGCACCGTAGAAGAAAAAATGTTGAGATCTTTTTTGTAGACAATTATACGATCTACAAACTTTGTTTGAACTATTTTTCGGTAGCTTCATTGTTTCAGAGATATACGCAAAAAACGCAAATTTGTGACCTTTGACCTCGAATAAAAAACAACGCACAAGCGGGATCGATGGGGACTTTTGATATATCAATTGTAATGACGTATTCAAGGCCTGCACAAAAATCCAGCTTGTTGGGAATTAATGCAAACTGGAATCAAAATTTAATCTATTTTGACTGGGTTATAAGTTTCATAGTGCTTAGAATGGAAACGAATACATTAGACTGATCACGCAAGTAGTATTATGATTAGATAATGGTAAGGATAGGTAGTTGATCTCATAATAATTTATTCTAGTAAGTATATATTATAATATTGATTAAATGGGTTTAAATTAATTACTTAGGTACTATTATTGTACATTTAGTCAAAGTATTTCTTTTTCTTAGGTTTTTACAAGAAAAAATAGCAAAAAAGTGGTCAAATATCACCCGTTTGATAAATAATGTAGCCACTTTTAAATATACTTGAAACATGTAAAAAAATCGTAATACTCTTTTATTAAATTTCATATAAGTTGAGGGTTCAATCTCTTTCTAGACAGACATTGTTCTTTAAATTACAGTCAAGTTATTGTAATTAATTTGTTTTTTACATGTTTTAGCACATGTAAGCTTATAAAGCGTAAATGTTTATTAAGAAACAGTTACTCCCATGGAAAACGGCATATAGCTCAGTTGATATCCATGTGGCAGTTGATTTTAAGAATTTCTTATCAAATCTTCAGACATTTATTAATTGATTGGTCTTTACTATGGCTATGTTAATTCAAGCTCACAATGTTCCAATTCTAATACGTTTTTCTAAGATCTAAAGTAAACTTTAATAAATAGCAATAGTCTAATAGGTAATTGCAAGACTTGCAAGACTTTTGCTGCAAGACCAAGACCAAGACCAGGTGTATTGGCGCAAGACCAAGACTGGCTAAGTCTCGTCTTGTTCTTGCATTTGAGCAACACTAGGGCCAATTCTCGGGAATCGGGTGGTACTAGTACTTAAAAAATTAATTTGCTTTATTTAGTCTCAAAGAATAATAATAAAAAATACGTTCCCATTAGATTCACAGTCAATTTCTGACAGGTTAAAAATATTTCTAGGCTGATTTATTATAATATAATCTAATTTAATTAACTTTTTTATTTTAAAACTTAATAGCGTCTGGTTTTTTGGACGAATTGACAAAATTATTTCAACAATTTAAAATGGCAGTTTATAAATAACATTCTGAAGAAAGAAAAACATCATAAATCTGCTACTGCGGTTACACTTACTTGAGATAACAATGATAGTTACTGCTACGAAACATATTTTTGATTTTCATATTATATATGTGCAAAAGACAAACGCGCTGAATCTAAATGGAACCGGTGCCAATACATTAACGTAATTAATTTCGATTATTGTCATCGACTGAAGGAGAAATGCATTTTATATTTATGTTTTTTTTTTATTATTCATTTATTAAACCCCAAAACGCTGATAAAGATAAGAATTATTAACTTTTGTAAATACTTCATGAAGTAAAATGTTTTCCTGATAGATATTTAAGCAGCCAACGCCTCCCTTAAATCTTTTTTCCAAGTATAAATCAATTAGAACCTGACTAAAAGAATTCTATATACCTTTATACAGCTTTTAGATTAAGAAGACTTATTTTTAATTACTTAGGCTGTCTAATAGAATTACACCAATGATTTAACCTCAATAAATTATCACGATGTCTTTCATTGTCAAGGCTGAAGTGTATGATTGTATGTATTTTTGTATGATGTATCATAAAAAAAATATATACAATCATACATTTCAGCCTTCTACCACTAAAAAAATATCTTTATATATATTATAATTAAGGGTACACCACCTTAACATTTAGGGGGGGATGAAAAATAAATGTTGTGCGATTCTCAGACCTACTGAATATGCATATAAAATTTCACGAAAATCGGTCGAGCCGTTTCAGAGTAATTCAGTTACGCACACCGTGACACGAGCATTTTATATATTAGATTATGAAACTAAAACTTAATTAACAGACGTAAAAGAAAAAAATATAGTTAAGCAGCTTTAAACTAGTTTTAAAACTGTTGTAATACAGTTGTAGTTCTGACCTATCTTAAGAAAGAGACTGTATAATTAGGTCCTAATCCGCGATTATAAAAGCTATATAAACGCTTAGTCCATACTTTAAACTGCCTCCAAAGACAAATGACAAGAACTATTCATGAACTCTTGTACAGCTAGTTTTTTAGTTAGTTTGTGAGTGCTGCGTGATTCTCAAAAAAATATAGTTAACGAGAACGAAGTCGCGGGCAGCCGTTAGTGAATAAAATATTAAATCACAGACCGCCGAGTATGAAGACTCGTAATTCAAATTGTATATACAAAAAATACTTAAAAACTACATGATTACAAAAATTTACATTCCAAATAACCTTAACCTACTTAATTACTTAAATATATATAAATTACAAAATAAAAAATATGTCACCCCCAGCGCCGCCGTCAGGAATGGTGCCCAATAGGCTGGCAGCATTGCCACGTTGGATGGCAATGCTGATCTGTTGACCTAGATAGCTGTCAGCCTTTTGATCACCAGTCGCTTCAGTGAGCCTCTTTGACAGTTCCTTAAAAAAGGAAAGAGCGCTTGGTCCTCATGAGCCCATAGTCTCAACACCAAACGGCACAAATACGTAGTTCTCATTGAGAGCTGAATATTTGCGCTGCTTGGAGCACTCGGCTGAGGCCGCCGCCGCTCCTGCAGCTAGGGAGGTACTACCTGTATGGCACGGAGCTAGCGTATCCACTTGACTTATAGACTTGTAATTGTTTTGACATCACAATCTTTCTAATATATAAAATTCTCGTGTCAGGGTGTGAGTAATTGAACTACTCCGAAATGGCTCGACCGATTTTCGTCAATTTTATATGCATATTCAGTAGATCTGAGAATCGGACAACATCTATTTTTCATTCCCCTTAATGTTAAGGGTGATCGACACAACTTTTTTTTTGGACAAAATTTTTGTTTTTATCTCTTATCTATTAGACAAGTCCGTCCGTCTGTGGTGTTGTTTCAGCGGCCAAACCGTAAGAGATAGATAAAGAGAATATTTAAGTTATAAGTTAAGAATAGTCTGATAAGACTACAAACCGGATTTGAGTAACGTAGCACTTCCGGTTTTAAAGAAATCACGAATGTCAAACGAAACCGCACAAAATCTCCGAAGTTCTCAATTAATTAAATACATTTTTTTTTAAATCAGGTATTGGTGAACATTTGGTTTGCTAGTTTTTTTATAATACATTATACAACAACCCTAAATTTTTACCCTTCTACCACCAACCCCTAATTTTTAATGGCGTTACGAAATTCGCTGGGACAGCTAGTATACTTATATTATGACATTTACGATAAAGATATTGTGCCTAAATATACAAGAATGTTTTCTTTTGGACGAGACTAAACATTATGCCGCTTTTGTTGTCACGTATTAAGGACTCAAACGTTAACAAGATGCGACGAATGAAATGAGGACTAAGGACTGTGTATCCATAAATAATCGCCTTACATGTTATACTTATGAATGAAGGTTTCAAATGGATATTTGAATACGGAAAGCATGACCTACATTTTATTCTGTTTGGCGGGCGTTCGTTAGTGAAACGTGGGTTTCTACGTCGACTCAACACCAATCGTTTTTCATCGAGTCTGGCTTTGAAGATCGACAAAACATGTGGTAAACACACTGCTGCGAAATCACAGTCCTCAGATATTTATTTAGAAATTTTGTTATGTTTTAAACGAAGCAAATTTCGTTTCCATTTACTTTTTCGAGGAATCTGCCGCTTGAATTATAAGAGCGAATATTGTAAAGGTTTTCAGAATATGCTGGCTTTCATAAAAAAAGGTTATTCTCACCAACCCATTACTTTATTTATGAAGGTATCTTTAAAGCGTAAGTTGAAAACATTCGTACCGAATTATCTGGAGAGGAAAACAACGTGAATTTTCGACTTAAATATTTTCATTTAACCTCAACGCAGGAATTTCACCCTGTAATCCGCAAAACACCCCAGCTCAGAGCACACGACCTGCTTAATCACCCTGCGGTAACGTTTTTGTTCGCAGAAGTCATGTTCTACCTTAAAATTTTGTTATGGCCCAAAAAATCTCAATAACTTCCTTCTATTCGTTAGGTACTGGGTTGAATTTTAAAATTCGATTGTACCGAAAAACGCTGTTCTACTGCTAGATGATTTGATGATGGTGAATTCCAGCATAATTTGCATACAATTCACAAACACAAAGCCTATTATAATTTTTTTTCGTCATTTGAAGTTGTAAATATACTGTGAAAATACTTTAGCCCATCTGGTCGTATATATTTAAGAATAGCCCGCAAGTGTTCGAGCTTTTGATATTTTTTGCACGTGCTACTAACAAGTCATCAAGTCTTCAAAATCTGCACTAGCTTCTTAGTTGCGCAATTGCGCCCTTGTGTTGTAGATGTGCCTACCAAGTATTAGTTGTTTCTTTCTGGGTTGTCTCACTTTGTACTGTAAATTGATCCTTTGGGAAATAGAAACCATTTACATTCATTTCAGAACGACAAAACAACAAGCGATTTTTTGGAGCATCTACCGAAATGTTGACTAGATTTTTGGACACAGGTACTGTAAATGCACATTTACAAAACAGCGGTTAGCTGCTCGTGTGCTATCGTCGGCGTGGTGTGGCCGAGATTCGTCAGTGCAAGTGAACATAAATTATTCGTGGCCACTCCGCCCGCCAGGATAAATGGTGTGCTTAAAAATGCTATCCCTCTTTAGTCACCTCATGAATCCGCTGATGTCAGCTAGATTTATTACATGTGCGGCCATTCAGCTGATTCAGATTGCTTGCGTTAAGTCAGCAAATGTAATTTAATTTGGTCCGCTCTTTTTGTCTTCTTCAGATCCTTTTGTGATGATATCAAATTATTTAATAATTCACACTCAGATTTACCATATAAATCAACTTGTCATATTCTTTTGTTGTTTTGATTCAACAATATCTAACGTGTTTCATTGCTGGCGAAACAGCAATTTTAAACTTTATGTATAATCACTTTTGATATGTAAGTATTGTAATCCTTTAAAATGTATGTAATGAATAGATATTGTATTATTTATTATGAACATTTGTAAATAAAATTTACTATGAAAATAGCTTCTATAAAACATAAATATTATTCTGGTATTTATATCAGTTTCAATGTGAATGCTTTTTGCTTCATATGTATCATTGGAAATTTCGTTTTTGATTGATTTATATATCTAAAGAAAATATTGTTCTAGTATAATTTCCCGTTGTTTCTTGTTTTTGTTTAAAATTTTCTTTTCCTGATTCCCTTCACGTAGCTGAAAGTCGAGGTCAGATTTGACTATCAATTTTCATAGCTAATCTATCGCGTTCTGGAGAGATAGCTGTCACGACATATTCTGGCTTGGCTCCAGATCTCTGACCTTGCCAAGATTGGTAGTTCATGTGTGCTCACGTATTCTCGGTTTATGAAAACCATTTGCATATAAACGTCCGAAGGATCATTCTACTCTGCACTGACGGCAGTGCATAGAGAAACTTATGTTTAACAAACAAGAACACTGTTTTGATTCTTATGCTTATAATCTCTAGGAGCAAATTCTTGTCTCTTTGAGCGTTGTTTGAAATAAAGTATAGATAAATTCCGACAGAATAAATAACGATGAATTAACATTCTGTTATAAGATATTCAACATTTGTGTACGTGTCAAACATTGCAGTTTTCATGTTTACGTGTTATTTTTTAATCGTTTGCCAATATGTATGTACAAATACTGGCAACAGACCATTAGTTTTATCCAAATATATATTTTATTAAAATTTTCACATTAAAGAAAGCTAAGTTCTGCATGGAGAAAATTCCAACACTTTACACATCTCACTAAAAAGAAACAAATTAGATATTTATTTTCAAATATACATACATGTCTTATTTTAACGTGAAAAGAATTTGATATGGCTAATTATTTTTTTGTTACTAACAAAATTCAAAAGTATGCGTTATCGATCGGTGTGCATTGGCTTCATATCAAACCATTCTGAATATTTTTTTATTATAGAACTGGCTAAATAATTAGAATTTGTGACTTCTATTTAAAGGGTACTCGCCAAGATAACAGAGAACGCTTTTAGTGTTTTATTTGAAAATATTTAACGTGGAAAAATGTTAAATCCTGTTCATCGAATTCTATATTAAATTAAATAATGTTATAGAAAAGACAAAGGGAAATTATGAGTGTGGAACGAAAACTCAATAAATAAGTTTCAATGAAAATTAACTGTAACTTACCGTTTGTGCATTAAACAAGTATTAATAAACTTCAAACTTCTTAATAGCTTCATTACTTTTGTGAATACTTGGCCTTTGTGCTTTGTACGGCCATTTAAAACATTGTTATGTAAAATAGAAGCAACCTCCTTATATTTATTCATTAGTCCCACCAAATGTTAGGGAAGTAAGAAGTAGTAGTCCTTATGCCCACACTTTTTACTTTTGGATTCAATGAATATTTACGCTAACGTTTTGTGTTCTGCACTGAATGATTAATGTTCTTGATAAGTATTTGTATCATTGTAAAATATGTAGCGAAATTTACCAGAAATTTCTCTCTACTTTATTAGGAAAAAAGTGAAACAAAATACAAACCTATAAATAAATTCCAATACAATTAGTGCCTATCTTTATTTATAACAATGAGAAGTTTCCACTATTTCTGTGAAAATAATAGTTAAAACATTTGCTTGTGCAATAGCACAATAACAAATCAAGTAAAATACACGTAGTTTCTATTACTTGTGACTATTTCGTGGTGGTTTTAGCGGAAACTTTGGGTACCGTTAAGTGGCATCATTTCAGTAAGACTACGAAGTTTCTAAGATCAACATTCAGCGATCGTAAACGAAACTTGATCCGATTGGGTGGGTGCACATCTCATTTCGAAAGCTGTAATTGTGATGCTTTGGCATCAAACATACAACTTTTCTGTTGGAATTTTAGTTTCCGCAAGGACACATAAAGTAAACACTCATTGCGGTCAACTTTGTTAAACTTAACTCTGTTTAACGAATTCAACGTTGAACTTGAAGGACATTTTATATGTGGGTCAAGTGGGGACAGTGTAACAAGGGGCACAGTGTAATATCTCTGCTCTTTTCTTATTTGTATTGACGTATATTAATAGTTTCATACGCCGCCATCTTTAAGCAGCTGTTATCAGACTTCAAATGGCCGGGTATAATATAAATAAATAAATATTTCCAACACACACCAATTAGCGTAGCAAAGTAAGCACTGTAAGGCTTGTGTTATGGGATACTAGGGTAACAGATAGAATACATATACTGTACGTATATAAGTATATTTATATAGAAATACATATGAAACGTACATGCCTGGAGTACAAATGCTCATATTCATCACAAAAACATCTGCCCCCACCGGGATTCGAACCCGGGACCTCTCGAGTCAGCGACACCATGAAACCCGGCGTACAAACCACTCGGCCGTTCGTCATCAGTAATACTTCTTGTGTTACCTGTGACCCTTGTTTCACTGTCCCCCACTTCACCCTACACAATATTTGGTCTTTTTTTTTATAGATAATTTCAATTGATGCCTTGATAGAGATATTTTAACTAGTGGCCTTGATATTATGAAAGTATCGATACGTGTTCGCTGAACATGAAAAAGCTTGAGATATGTTTTATATTTGGTGGAAGGACTTTTGAGTTAACTTAAGGTAAAAGCCTTAAGAATAAAGTAATTTAGTAAGCCTAAAGAGTAGGTATAGGAGGTAGAGTATAAAAAAAATTGTCTGTAAAGTCGGTTTACGTACCATAATTTTACGTGAAAACGTGTCGTTTGCTGATTTTCTCGGGGCAGTTTTGTAGGGCTTTTTGTTCCGGTTTGTTAATACGCACTTAACCGTCGCGGTCAGTTTGTCTGTCCATCTGGCAGCGGTCGGTGTCTCATCAACTTTACTATATAAGAGGATAGTTGAAATTTTTACAAAATATGTATTTAAATCTAAAGAAAATATAACTAGAAAAAAATTCCACGCGGACCAGGCAGCAGACGGGACTCGAACCCGCACCCTTCGCAATCCGGGCGAATGCACTGACCAATTATGCTACCGCGGCCCTCACGGACCGCGTCGAAATTCTCTCTAGCTATTCTTAAGCTGCAAGGCAGCGCCATCTCTTCGCATTATAGGTAAACCCACAATGTCAAATGAATACTTTTACAAGTATTAAACATTTGAAAGAAGAATAGCAATTATAGTTATAATTTTTATTATTTTTAAAGCATGTAACTGCTTGATGTTTAAATCTAAAGAAAATATAACTAGAAAAAATTCCACGCGGACCAGGCAGCAGACGGGACTCGAACCCGCACCCTTCGCAATCCGGGCGAATGCACTGACCAATTATGCTACCGCGGCCCTCACGGACCGCGTCGAAATTCTCTCTAGCTATTCTTAAGCTGCAAGGCAGCGCCATCTCTTCGCATTATAGGTAAACCCACAATGTCAAATGTTTAATACTTGTAAAAGTATTCATTTGACATTGTGGGTTTACCTATAATGCGAAGAGATGGCGCTGCCTTGCAGCTTAAGAATAGCTAGAGAGAATTTCGACGCGGTCCGTGAGGGCCGCGGTAGCATAATTGGTCAGTGCATTCGCCCGGATTGCGAAGGGTGCGGGTTCGAGTCCCGTCTGCTGCCTGGTCCGCGTGGAATTTTTTCTAGTTATATTTTCTTTAGATTTAAACATCAAGCAGTTACATGCTTTAAAAATAATAAAAATTATAACTATAATTGCTATTCTTCTTTCAAATGTTTAATACTTGTAAAAGTATTCATTTGACATTGTGGGTTTACCTATAATGCGAAGAGATGGCGCTGCCTTGCAGCTTAAGAATAGCTAGAGAGAATTTCGACGCGGTCCGTGAGGGCCGCGGTAGCATAATTGGTCAGTGCATTCGCCCGGATTGCGAAGGGTGCGGGTTCGAGTCCCGTCTGCTGCCTGGTCCGCGTGGAATTTTTTCTAGTTATATTTTCTTTAGATTTAAACATCAAGCAGTTACATGCTTTAAAAATAATAAAAATTATAACTATAATTGCTATTCTTCTTTCAAATGTTTAATACTTGTAAAAGTATTCATTTGACATTGTGGGTTTACCTATAATGCGAAGAGATGGCGCTGCCTTGCAGCTTAAGAATAGCTAGAGAGAATTTCGACGCGGTCCGTGAGGGCCGCGGTAGCATAATTGGTCAGTGCATTCGCCCGGATTGCGAAGGGTGCGGGTTCGAGTCCCGTCTGCTGCCTGGTCCGCGTGGAATTTTTTCTAGTTATATTTTCTTTAGATTTAAACATCAAGCAGTTACATGCTTTAAAAATAATAAAAATTATAACTATAATTGCTATTCTTCTTTCAAATGTTTAATACTTGTAAAAGTATTCATTTGACATTGTGGGTTTACCTATAATGCGAAGAGATGGCGCTGCCTTGCAGCTTAAGAATAGCTAGAGAGAATTTCGACGCGGTCCGTGAGGGCCGCGGTAGCATAATTGGTCAGTGCATTCGCCCGGATTGCGAAGGGTGCGGGTTCGAGTCCCGTCTGCTGCCTGGTCCGCGTGGAATTTTTTCTAGTTATATTTTCTTTAGATTTAAACATCAAGCAGTTACATGCTTTAAAAATAATAAAAATTATAACTATAATTGCTATTCTTCTTTCAAATGTTTAATACTTGTAAAAGTATTCATTTGACATTGTGGGTTTACCTATAATGCGAAGAGATGGCGCTGCCTTGCAGCTTAAGAATAGCTAGAGAGAATTTCGACGCGGTCCGTGAGGGCCGCGGTAGCATAATTGGTCAGTGCATTCGCCCGGATTGCGAAGGGTGCGGGTTCGAGTCCCGTCTGCTGCCTGGTCCGCGTGGAATTTTTTCTAGTTATATTTTCTTTAGATTTAAACATCAAGCAGTTACATGCTTTAAAAATAATAAAAATTATAAATATGTATTTGGTATTATTTTACCGACACAAATAAAAACAATAAAAATGACTGCGTTCGCCATTTTTGATCGACACCTAGTCTTAAATCTTGTACATAATACAGAGAACCCTACTTGTGTGTTTCCATCTCGCATGGCTTTTCCACATAAAATTAACCTTGATTCACTTATGTGATCTGTTCGTTTATGTCATTTTTCGTTACTGAAAACATGGGAACTAGTATAAAAATGTTGATATTCGTAGTGTTCATGAATGAAACGCGTTCAAAGCGTCCATCTAGCATCAGTGAATGGTGGATCTCCAATCTAACGAGTTGTCAGTAGAACATAATAAACGGTACTCCTTCAGTATCGGTCTTGGCTTACGGCCATGTGTTCGATTGTGTGTTTCTATGTTCACATGCCGGGGCTAGAGAGACTTTCGACCTGTGACTTGTGTATAAGCTCCGATGTTATGACGCGTTCTTTAACTTGTTTCCTTTGTCCACGATGTATCGGCGCCACGTTTATATGATTTATATATTGCCGGCTCTATTGGAAATTTTTAAAGTTTTGCCTTGATATAAAGTACCTCCTATTGCACATTGGTTTCGAGATTGAGAAATGCTTGTGCAGATATTTTGTGGTTGCGAAGCTAATCCGAGTTTTGAGTAAAACGTGCAATCGAGTGGGAAGTACTTCTACCCACCTACAAACTAGTGATTTAACGTCACAGCGATTGCGGCTGTCTTATTTAGTTGCACAAAGAGTATAACATGTGTGCAACTTGCAAAATATTTCGCTATCTTTAGAAGCTGTTTTCTCAGAATATATAAATAATGATATAAGAGAGAGAGTAATTATCATAATGTCAATGAAATTCACAAAGAGAATGTACTATTTTTAAATTATAACTGTGAACTGTGACTACAAAACAAAAATCATTTTCTAAATAATCTTCCCTTTAATAAAACTTTTAATCCTGAAATAATGTTCTTTAAGTATGGGACATATTTTTTGTTCTTTTTTCTCTCAATATAGATTTTTAAGAAACTGGGTAAACTGGCTAGTTTCATATTTTTGTTTTAAGAGCAAATATTTGTTTTTTTTAGTATGTATGCTGTTGGTCGCAGATGACCTTTACAGTGTTATTGTGCTGAGTTCGAATTAAAGAATCTGACAACAAAAGGCTGGAGTGCTGCCATTGTACCAACCTGTGGACAAGCCGTAGCATGATATTAGTAGAATCTATTGCAAATGTTATGATTATTAAATATACCGTAACATGAAGCGGTAAGCGTAAACAAAGTCACGCAATACCAATAACGAGAATTCAAAGCGAGTGAAACGTGCTGTTAAAGGAGCAATTGGTACATACGAGAGGTCTACAGAGGCGAGGACAGCTGCGGTCTGCGGTCAAGCCCGCGCGACTCTTATTACAGCCTTACTCAGCCCAGTTCCCATTATGCGACTTCATTTAGTAGTTTAGTTGCTGAAAACATCATAATAGCTCAATTAGAGGCGGCGGATCAGTTGGTGCGGCGCTGCGGAAAAACGTTTCCACAAAATTAGTCTCTGTCCGTTGACTTGGGATTTAATGTGGTCTGAACTTTGTGAAGTCTGATATCAATTAGCTTAATTTAATTTATGTAAAACACGCTTTTTAGGGTATCGTTAATCATAAGAAAAAACGTAACCCTTGTAAATCACTTTATTGTCCGTATGTTCGTCCGTCCGTCTGTCGGGATCCTTGATCTTGGAAACGCGTAGAGGTATCGTGTTGAAATTTAAACCATATACTCGGGTCTACGGTCCCTTAAAGCTGTGTAAAAATCAAACTTCTAAGTTAACGTAAAAACGAGATACGGCCGTTCATGTTGCGTACCTCCAAATGTGTACGGAACCCTCGGCTGGCGAGTCCGACTCGCACTAGTACAGTTTTTTTCAATAAAGTCTCCTTAACAATATTACGTCTGAATAAATTTTGATCTATGGAAGAGCATTACAAGTTCGGACAGCTTGTAATTGAGTTATGTAGGAGGCGAGAATGGTTAAGTTGGAACTGTTTCAATCGCTCCCAATAGGATTTCCCATTATGAAGAACGTATAATTGGATTTTGTGTTGACATTGTGATTGTGACTACATTGTGTTTTCTTAATGTCGTTACCATTCATTAAATATTGGGGAGTTTCTTGCCTACGTTCATCTCCGTAGCTAAAAGAAGCCCCTAATACGTTGTAGTGATATAACTAGTTCAACAAAAGAGCGCGCACGACGTGCGGGCGTTGCACTGCGCGCCGTGACGGCTGCTTGAGGAGATGCGGTGATTGTGAAGCTGCAGTGATGACCAAGATTGAAGCGAATATTTTGCACAAAAAAAAATTCTTTTCTGAGCTTTATAACCAAAGAATTCATTTCAGACAATATCATTTTTTCCGGGTCGGTGTTTCGTCATTTGAATAAACGAATTAACTTCTGTGTTGTGTCCTTATTCTGTGCCGGCCCGAGGTCCCGCGGTCCCCACAGATGCGCTTTTCTTCGACGTGGCGAAAGCAATGGCTTAATTTATAAGCTATATAAAACTCGGGGTGCCGGACAGACTCGTGTTCATCATACGGGACTTTTTGTCGAATCGCTCGTTTCGCTATCGCTTCGAAGTAACGCTCTGCTCTCGCCTATCCTCTACTCGGTCTTTACGAACGACATGGCCCAAGACTCCTAAAGTCGATCTCGCGCTTTGCGCCGACGACACCGCCCTCTACACCCCTGATGGACGTCACGGAACAGACTGTAATAGACTTCAATCAGCCGCTATCAATCTTGGCGATGGGTTCCGTAGATGGCGTATCAAGGTTATTCTTCCGTCCTTCAATCGTAAGTTCTTCCGATTCCGTCGGCCTAGGCACGTCTTAGAGTACCCCGACGACGAAATCACCCTCGCCAACGCGCCTCCGACTCCTCCCACACAGGCCACAAACACCAACACGCACTAGCTTAGCATTAGGCAGACACCGCACCCATAGGATAAGAGTGCGAAGGCCCGGTCAACACACGATACGCTATATCAGGTACCGGTACCTAAACCGCCCCCCACGACAACGGCTAACTAGAGCCGAGGTCAGAGTCTCAGAGACGCTTTCTAGTTGAGCCGACGCCCTCAGGTTCGAGTGGTCTAGAGGCTCCAGACGAAGTGGCACTCGTCAATTCTCGGCTTGAGGGGAACCTCTTAGGATCTCGCCGTCCCGAAACCCGGTGACGCTTTAAAGGTCATCTGCGACCAACAGCATACACACTCAAAAAAAAAGCTCGCCCAATTCGCCGGGCGACACCTACGATGCGGCCGTGTGGAGGCCTCGAAGATGCACGGCGCGCCATGACGGCTGCTTGAGCAGATGCGGTGATCGTGAAGTTGCAGTGATGGCCAAGAGTGAAGCGAATATTACGCACAAAAGCTCTTCTCAGAGTTATATAACCCAAGAATTTATTTTGGACAAAATCATTATTTCCGGGACGGTGTTTCGTCATTTGAATAAACGAATTTATCTTCTGTGTTGTGTCCTTATTCTGTGCTGCTACGGTAATAACCAAGAATCTATATTTAATTCATATTAATGTTGTATGGAGTAGGTTTAATAAATGTTTACGAGTAATACGATCTTGAGTTGCTTTCCACGTCAATAAAATTTACATTATCAGGTGTAATCGTCATTCTGCCACCTGTTTGCCAATAAGATTATTGTGAAAACATGATGCGTATAAAAACCTGTTGTTGAGACTTACGCTAAACACACTGTTGTTTATTGTCACAGGATGAGCGGTTTAACCACGACATTGACCAACAAACGGGTTACAAAACGAGGTCGCTCCTATGCATGCCAATTAAGGACATCAACGGAGAGGTCATCGGCGTCGCTCAGGTAATTATCATCTTATTCCGCATGTTAATCTGTGACTATACAAATATTATGATTTTTAATTAGGTTTGGTTGGAAGACATGCGTATGGCCCGCCCGATGGCGAGCGACTGACATAGCTTATATTATACGATGACAGTACACACGCGTGTTGTCTAGCCCTGGCCTAACGACATTCCCAACTCCGTGTAGCCTACCTTACTGACTGACAAAAACCCAAGACTACCCAATGTTTATAACTTTAGGATATATCCTATTTCAATGTAATTTTCTGTAAGGTGAGGTTACTATCTAGAAATGTGCTTAGCTTCGCTTCTATGTTGAATTATCTACCTTAGTAGTCTCTTAGTAAGCACCTACAAAAATAATTTGGTAGGTTATATGTCGGTTAATCAAATCATGATTGAAATACTATACCGCCCAATATTAATAAGCCACCATAGCCAATTTATAGATCTACACAGAGAACTAGAATGCAGGAAAATAACAATAAGGTGGAGGATACTTCCCCAAATGGGCATTCCGCTACAGATTAAATTATAGCTACTATGCAAGTTATACTACTTTGGGCGGTCAATGTGTTATGTTGTGACCTTTCTCATTTAAAAGTTGCTACTTTGTTTGCACTTTTGAGCAATCGCTTGAGCTCAAGATTGATATGTAGTGAGAGAAAATTCTATGAGATTCTGCAAATGATATTCGTAAATGATGCAAGTGTTTACCAACACATACTTGTTCATAACAATCAAATAATTTTATTTAACGTGGCTTTCACATTATGGTGGTTTGACGCTATTCTCACATAAAACAATAAATCCGCCTACTGTAAAAAGATTTTCCACCACTTTGATCTAAAACGAAAAGAAGCACATGTCAGCCTCTTGTCGTCCCAAGCGAATCGTAAAAGTCGACGGCTGGAAACGGTTTTATGTTGCCCTTTATTCACTATTTGGGGTAGGTACTTATCCCAAATGAAACAATGAAACGGTGAAGGTACAATGTTTCATTTATGCTCAATACTGTATCTTCATTGAAGTATTTATTAATGAACTAGCGGCCGCCCGCGACTTCGCGCGCGTTAATTTTAGTTTTTTGAGACTCTCTCAGGAACCTAACAGTTTTTCGGTATAAAAAGTATCATATGTTTAAATCCAAGTCATAAACTATGTGCGTACCAAATTTCACCCAAATCCATTTAGTAGTTTTTACGTGATTGAGTAGCAAACATACAAACTTTCGCACTTATAACATTAGTAGGAAATGGGATTGGCGCTATAACCTTCTTCTTCCTACCATCTTTACCTTCCACCCTAAGCACTGCACATTTTAAATATGGGGGACTTTAGCAAAATAATGGGTACATTTTCAGGGGAACGGCAGTACTCCTTTTCTGAAAAACTTTTGAATGAAAATTTACTGTCGAAAGGAAATCATCGACAGCGTATTGGGAAAATAATTATGTTGGCTAAATACATTTGTATCCAGTTATGTTAGAACTAGATGGTCTGGCAAATCTTCAACTACACGCGTACACAGTGTAAGACATACATATCTATCCCATACTTGAATCTTGCCGATACTTGAGTATTGCCGCAATTGACATGGTTGGCTTAGAGCTCTCCTAAATTGCAGATGAGACGATTTACGCGTTTTTCCGACGATATCGCGATTTTGGGTTCATTGATCATTTTAAATCCTGGACTTTTCTTTCTCAGCCTCTTATGATCTCGAAATAAGTACGTTAATCGTACTTCTGGAAAAGCTCTTATATATATATTAGCTTAGGACATCGTATCTTGTTTTCGAAAATACGTTCAAAAAATTCAGATTCACTGCGTGACGAGAGGAAAAGCTGGAAGGGATATTCTCCAGTTTACTAAAATAAAAATGAAAATCTGGGAGTTAGTAGCCACCGATGCTATGTGTTCGTTATCAATCCAATTACAGGACCAAATGATACAAATTTATATTAAAGATTGCATAAGATTATTCGATACTAGAATAATTTCGGAACTAATGTTGTTGTTACTCTTCAACATTAAACGCAACTTTGATCGATGTCCTAAGGGTTTTTGTGAAAAAAATTATGTTTGAAATAATCTGAAAGTCACGAGGACCCTTATCACGTCAAGTTGTGAATATTCTGACGTGTTATTGAAATTACTTTTATGAAATGTTGTAACACGATTTAAGATATTAATAATATATTTTCATAGTGCTCTTATTGAAAAATACCCACATATAAGTTGCGTTAAAATGACGTAGGTACTTGTAAATGTAGTGCACTGTGATGATATCGGATTTAATATCTGTAGATATCTAGTATTTTTGGTGAAATGTGTTGCTGATTATAAAATACTAGTGGCCTGCCCTCGCTTGGCTTCGGTGTAGTGCTGTAGTGTAGACTACAGTTTTTGTTCTCAGGCTTGTATCATACACAATGACTTTCTTTATATAATTATATAAACCTACCGTTAAAAATTATTTCATCATCATCATCATCAGCCTATTAATGTCCCCACTGCTGGGGCACAGGCTTTTCCTATGGATGGAATAGGGAGATTGGGACATGACCCACCACGCGGGCCCAGTGCGGATTGGTGGGTGCTAACGACTGCAGATGCAGCCGGGACCAACGGCTTAACGTGCCTTCCGAAGCACGGAGGAGCTCGAGATAGTAATTTTTAGTCACCCATCCAATGACCGACCACTGCGAAAGTTGCTTAACTTCAACGATAGCAGCCGAACGCGCTAACCACTTGCGCCATCGAGCTCCTCTGCGCCATCGAGCTCCTCTGCGCCGTCGAGCTCCTCCAAAAATTTATTTAACTGATAGATTTTTTTTGTTGCGTAGTTAAAGATACTTTTATCCCGGAAACATTTTAGTTGGGATTCTCAAAAAACTAACTACTTATAACGCGTCTGAAGCCGCGGGCGGAAGCTAGTTTGACATAAAGTAAATAAAAGGAATCGGTGTTCACCTACAGTCTGATTTCCCGACAGAATTGACAACAATTTATTATTTTTGTCACTGTCATTCGTACTGTTCTGGATGAAAAGAAATGAGAACAAGGATCGAATAGAAAAAACTTTGTGAATAAAAAGGACAGAAAGGAATTCAACCTTACTCGAACCATCTGCCTGGGGCAATAAGTCTTTTGAGAATATGAATTGATACGTCAGCCGTGAATAAATCATGAGACGTGATTGATTTTTTATTTGATTACCCGATAGCTTTTGTTGGTGAATGAAAATAGAAACTAATATTTTATGATTAAGTTAAAGTAGGTAGTTTACAACAAAAAGTTTCGTTGAACAGTAAATATATTTTCCTAAACTGTTTCTTTAGATAACTCTGAACTTAGTGATATATAGCGGTAAACGGTAATAGATGTCTGTAATATTTCATTTAGCAATGGAATGTATATTCTGTCCTAGTATTGCGATCATGTGTATTTTGAATAAATAAAAATAATCTGGGCATTATCTGTTCGTTAGTTGGGAGAACTTTCAATAATAAATAATGTCATTGTCCGGACAAATCATATTATTTGTAGATTTTGAATCAATATTCATTATTATAATGCCTCCTGCTTGCATGCTTTCATCCCTAAAAGAGTTCATCAAATTTTATTATTCCGTTGTAAGGCAATGGCACCAATTACTGACAAGAACCAATGGTCGACATTCCCTTCCGTGATCAATGAAAAAGTAGGAAACCCATCAATAAACATGGTAATACCCGAGCGGTGTTATCACATTCAGCGACCGGCCACTCAGGGCGCGTGTATATGACACAGAATGTCACAGCGTGGCGGGCGCGCGGTGACAGTACTGGATCATCACGTGGCACGGCGGCCGCGCGGTCACCGCGCTGTAATAACTGTTCAGTCATAAAAGATTTATGTTTTATTAAATACTAGGACTTAACGTTGAAATTCTTTGTGAGTAACTAACTGCGCAGCGATCGCGCGGTATTAATGAACACTTCATTGAGCGATATGCCTGCCATGATATGCTCTAACCAAGCGTTTACTTGTACCTCTTTATAGGCTATTATATTATATTTGTTCTAAGGTTTTCACGCACATCACTCATTAAATAAAACAAGTTTCAACGCAATACCTGCAAAGGATGAGAAACGTCAATAAATAAATAAATTCAGTGCATCTAACCCGTTGAAACTTGTTTTATTTAGGCTATTTTATTGTTTTATCCAAAGTACCCACATATATCACACAGAATACTCACACAATGATAACTGTAACCACACCAGCTCCAAATTCCAGGTGATAAACAAGCAGAACGACGGACCGTTCACCGCCAACGACGAGAAGGTGTTCGCCTCCTATCTCCAGTTCTGCGGGATCGGTCTGCGGAACGCCCAGCTGTACGAACGCTCCCAGTTGGAGGTGAAGAGGAACCAGGTGTGTTGGATTATTACGAGTTTGAATTTTATTACAAAATATTGTGTTTAGATTAAATATTATTTCAGTTATCCGCAACCAATATTTTGTCTATTTTTTTATTGCCTTTGAAGGCAGACGATCACGGACATCAGCAATGTCAGTAACCCTACCATGACGCTGCTGTGTTTCGTGTAACACTCTTTTGAAACTTCTCTTGAAGAAGAGCATTTATAGTATTTCTACCATATTCGACCTTTTTGGGCACCACTAATAAAAAAAATGTTTACGGTTTGTATTTTATGTTCGAATTCAATTCAATATGGCTGACGCCTAACAAACAGCTCAGATTCGATTTTCTCAAAAAGTATATAATAAAACGTCGCAGGTGTTGCTGGACCTGGCGAGGATGGTGTTCGAGGAGCAGAGTACAATAGAACACATGGTGCTCAGGATACTCACGCACACTCAGAGCCTCATCTGCTGTCAGCGAGTACAGGTGAGGTTTGGTATTCCTTTTTGTGTCTTCAAAATCTAAATTTAAAATAAATTTGGATTTGTTTCGGTGAGATAGGGTGATACACGGATGCAACATCTATCACAGTGCAAACGGGAAGATTGAAATTAGCCAAAGTACTAAAAGGATGCAATCGCGCTCGTAGAAATTTATGCGATTTTTTTAAATAAAGCTAAAAGTAACGACATTCTCCTATTGTATGCGGTACGAAGTTCGCCGGGTCAGCTAGTATTTATACACTATTGTTAGACACAATTTAAATTAAAACAAACACAAGGAAAATCTAAAACAAATAATCATCATTACTCTACTTATGACTCATAATATTATTATGAAACTATAATAGTCCAGTCAATGAAGGCAAAAATCAGCTACAACCTCCGATTTCGTTGAACCTCCATCGATTTTCATGAAAATTGGTGAGTGTAGTATTGGGGGATACCTTAAAAAACAAAAGTGACATAGTGCCAACTTGCGCTTTTGCCCTGGTGGGAGATGCCACCCCTTCCTGCGGGTGGAAATTATTTCAATAAAAACAACTCCAGAAATCGATAGAAAGACAAATTCTAAGCGAAGTTATTTTTTATATAAGGTTTGTGGAATAACTAAATACTTTCTCGAGTTATTAAAGATCAAAGATTGATATTTTTCGTGATAAAAATACATGTTTTAAAGCGGTTTTTTCAGAAATAACTGAAAAACTATGATGTTTTACAAAAAAAATATAATTATCAAAATTAAAGCTAATAAATAAACAAACAAACCCCTACTTTGAAAAACCTTCTGATATTAATTCAAAGTGAGCTTTAGGTAATTGTATGTATATTTTTTCGGCGAGGACTTAAATCTAAGTATTCAAACCAAAATAACGGGAAACCGATGCATTTTATGACATATACTTCCTAAACACTTTTTAAAGTCCTCGGAAATACCTTTCTAATGAGTACTGTAAAATGTTAATAGCATCTAAATTGATGAAGTTATGATAAAAATAAGATGACACTTTCGATTTTTTTTTGGAAATAACAAAAAATAAAACCTTTACCATTTCCAGGCCAATTCAAATTTATGGTTATCCCTAAAAGACTTTCTTTCTTTTAGCATAAGTGATAACCTCAAAAAATTTGCCCTGTTTGGAGCGCTTATTTAAAAAAAAAGTATGATTTCATAAAATCGAAATTTTTCATAATTCCGTAAATTTCATTTTCTTTTGAAAATAACTTCAAAAATATTGGATATTCGTAAAAAATGATTTCTTTTTTTAACAAACATTTTGGTTTTTATTTTATTTTTATAGGATGAAAACTAACCGAGATAGAGACGTTGAAAGCCTAACTTTTACTGCGAGAAACATGTAACTGGGACCCTTTAACCCTTTACCTTTTAAAAACTAAGCGTTCTAAACCAGGCAAAATTTTTGAGGTCATCACTTATGCTAAAAAAAAGGAAGTCCTTTAGGGATAACCATATTGTTGATTTTTTGTGGAAATGGTGAAAGTATTATTTTTGGTTTTTCAGTGTCAGCTGGTTGTCAGCTTATTTTCATTATAACTTGCTCAATTTTGATGCTATTAACTTTTTACAATGCTCATTAGAAAGGTATTTTCGAGGACTTAAAAAATGGTTCAGGAAGTATTTGTCATAAAATGCATCGGATTCCCCTTATTTAGGTTTGAATACTTAGATTTTAGTACTCGCCGAAAAAAACATATATATAAAATTACCTATAGCTCACTTTGACTTAATATTAGAAGGTTTTTTAAAGTAGAGGTTTGTTTGTTTTTTTATGAGCTTCAATTTTGATAATAATACATTTTTTGTAAAAACTCATAGTTTTTGAGTTATTTATGAAAAACCGCTTTAAAATATGTATTTTTATCACGAAAAATCACAATGTTTGGTCTTTAATAACTCAGAAAGTATTGATTTAATTCACAAACCTTATATAACAAATTTTGCTTAGAATTTGTTTCTCTATCGATTTTAGGAGTTATTTTTATTAAAATAATTTTCACCCCCGGGAAGGGCTGGCATCTACCCCCAAGGCAAAAGCGCAAGTTGGCACTATGTCACTTTTGTTTCTTAAGGTATCCCCCTACCTACTCACCAATTTTCATTCAAATCGATGGAGATTCAACGAAATCGGAGGTGAAAACCTTTATTGACTGAACTATAATCAAAAGACGTATTAATACAAAATTGTCTTCGTGTAAGTAGATTTATCTCATTTGCAGTAATGAAGTAACAACAATTCTCTTTTAAACGATAAAGTTCGACTAATCGATTCCGTGTTTAATCGACCACGTTTGTTCAACAAAAAGCTTCTTCAGTCGTTCGTGTTAATTGAATATCCTTTTCAAATGTTAGCGCGTTATGTACGAATTGAAATTAATCCCATTACAGTGGATCGGCTTTGAATAAACATCAGAGGTGCTAAATCTACATAATAATGATATGAAAGGATTTCTAGTTGACTTAAATAATCTCGAACAATGATAAAGAGGATTAATTTAAACAATGCCTATGTGAATAAATTATACTTTGGATAAAACATTCTTCGTATTTTCAGTTTGGTTTATTTGAAAGTTTAAAATTTAATTTAATCGGCTTATTTAATTTTATTATTAGTCTTCGCCCTTCTCAAGTATATTTTTTTTTGCAAAGGTATTACTGAGAGAAGTATTAAGGACGGTGGACGGAAGGACGCTGGACAGTGTCGGGTCAGAGCCGAACGTCGGCCGTAGCACAGTCAACTAATATACATTATAATCATCAGCCTATTAATGTCCCCACTGGGCACAGGCATTCCTTATGGATGGAATGGGGAGTTTGGGCCATGACCCACCACGCAGGCCCATTGGTGGGTGCTAACGATTACAATTGCAGCCGGGCTTAACGTGCCTTTGGGAGCACGGAAAATCTCTAGATACCTTTTGCTAGCCACCTAGATATTATTTCTTTGTATTATTTTTTAAGTTGCTTAACTCCAACAATTGCAGCCGAACGCGCTAACCACCTGTGTCATCGATTATACTTTATAAGGATACTCTCACGCTGTATCAAGAGGCAACCGAATGACGGTCGAGCAACGGACAACGCTCTGAAACTACTCGGTCTCGGCTCGGCTCGGCTATGATGCCCACGGCTCTGATGCTTGTACTATTATGGCAAACTAGCAAACCAGTGAACCAAATGTTCACCAAAACCTGATTTAAAAAAAAATGTATTTAATTAATTGAGAACTTCGGAGATTTTGTGTGGTTTCGTTTGAAATTCTTGATTTCTCGAAAACCGGAAGTGCTACGTTACTCAAATCCGGTTTGTAGTCTTATCAGACTATTCTTAACTTATAACTTAAACATTCTCTTTATCTATCTCTTACGGTTTGGCCGCTGAAACAGCACCACAGACAGACGGACGGACGGACTTGTCTAATAGATAAGAGATTCTGTGGCCTCGGCCCGTTGCATGAATGCAGCGCCGCCGCCGAGGTGCGCCGGAGCTGTTGTAGTGATACTAGTGATGCTGTACTATTTTTACACACACATATATCACATTTTCTTGGCGTTTTTTCTCAGTACTAGGTCTGTCGCCGTAGATGTGCGAAGCGATGCCGTAGCTTTCGACTTCCACATGTGCTTGTAAAAGCCTAAACTAAATACCTAAATTAATTTTGATCCCTTTTTTAATTTTTGGTTGGTACTCGGCCTTGATGAGTGTTTTTCATAAAGCCCATTTTTTTTCTAGCATTCATTCTATTGTTATAAATGTACAGAACACAACACAAATAAACTTTAAAGTCATCTGCAAACAATATCCGAGCTATAAAGCACTTCACAGTACTGTATTTGAAACTATGTATACCAAAAGCAAGACCAAAATTAATGTATCAAAGGTGCAGCTAGCCAAAGTATAGTAAGGCGTTCTTTGAAGTCAGATGTCGTAAATTTATTTTACCATTACAAAATACCAAAACATTTTACATTAATTAATAACAGATTTAGCATTTAATAAATAATCTTCTCCCTCAAGATTTTGGTGTTTTGTATTCATAGGAGAACCTACATAAGATCACATAATATCTTTTGCGAAGCATTTCAAGCTTATTGCTAATTAAAATTCACAGTGGTATTACTGTTGATAAATTAATTACGATGTCAAAGGAGTTCCTATTGAAGCTATTGTTCGTACACGACGATACTTTAATAAGTATATGCATGGACAAATTAATTGCTTTCTGGGAAATGTCTAATAACGCAGCATGTGTTAACTACCTGTACTATATTGTGTTTGATAACGTGACTTGTTAATTTCTACGAGGCTTGAGCGTTTAGTTAATAACATTTAAATAGATGTACCCTAAATAAAATTAGTTTTATTTAATGAGTTATGTGCGGGAAAACCTACGAAACAAATAGATGTACCCTGTTTTAGATATATCTGTTAAATACGTAGTGTGCTAACATAGAATTTATTATGTTTTTACTAGCTGGCTAACTTCGTACCGCTTATTGTCGTGGACAGCAAAGGAAAAGGCGGATGGGATGGGAAAACAGGTTTATTTTGGAATCTATAAAAAGGAGTGCAAATAAAAATAGCTGAATACTTGACATTAATAGACTAAGTGTGTATGTGACGGAGGTCTGTCCGTGACACTTATAATAATATGAAATTTACCCGTTCGGTAACACAGTGTTTACCATAGTTAGCAATTGTATGTAGAAATCTAATATTTACGGCCAGCTAAAAAATCACTACAAATGTGTTAAGAGGCAAGGTCTTATTTCATTGGCATTAGTTGATCTTGGAATAAATTGTCACTGTTTGGCGGAAATCTTTAAGACAGTAAAGCCATTTCGCCCCCGAAACACCTTAATCTATCTATCTACAAATATGTTTCGCCTGTTAAGGTAAATATCTAACAATATGGCCGTTATTCCAGACTAAGTAAATGCTACCCTTATGTCAGTTTTCACATGCACAGTGGCAAAATTCAATGATATTAAGAATGTCTTCAAAGTTCTACCGATCGGTCTTAGAATAATGAACCGCGAAGTAATTAATTAATCTGGCCCACTGTAACGGCGAAAATATATGCCATTACATTTTGCTCATGTTCTTAATAATGCAGACTACCACTGTGCATGCGTTGGTGGGAGAATGGTCAATCGACCACCATTAGCTGCATCTGCTTCGGTGTTAACTGCATCACAAAAATACTCTTTTTAACGCAGTTTTCTCACCTAAAAAAAAGATACTATAAATTTATATCATAAAAGGAAAATTCACATCCGTATTCCCATGAGGAAGTGGACGGAGCTTTTTCCAGGAGCTCTATTTTTGAATCACTCGTCTTGCGTCGAACGCTCGATTTCTACTAAATTTCATTCGACATAATAATTCCGTATTTTTGAATCGCTCGAGTGCAACGAATGGGTGAGACCGCTCGCTGCATGGCGAATGGGGGAGGCGAATGATAGAATAATTGTATTTTTTTTGTGCTATTAGACGACGATAATCTATCACTGTCATGCTTTATATGAAACGACAAAGAGTAGTAGTAATTACCGGTTTTTATTATTTCTGCGTGAAATGAGTAAAATTTCGTATTTCGTATCAAACAGGTAACACTGGTGACGAGTGATTCAAATATATACGGAAAATCAGTATTATGCGACTTGAAAGTCGAAGGTGACTTATGTCGCATTCGACGATACTATGTCAGAGGAGTGATTCAAAAATAGAGCTCCAGGTCTTTGTCCCAATATTCTCTAACACAGTCAATCCCTAGTCGACCCTTACGACTTACTGGAAAGTTAAGAGTGGTTTTATATTTTGGAAACCAAAACCAAATACAGTTATTAAGATTTATCTCATGTTTAATTAAAAAAAGTGATAATCATATTTACCATATTCCTCCTGTCACCTCGAAAAAACAAGCATAATTTCTGTCTCTTTAGATATGTGTAGGGTATTTTCCCATATTTTTTATTAGATTTCTTTACTTAAATATCCTTATGGGTGATTTGAAGTGAATGCCAATCAAATGAGCTTAGCCTACTCGAATGGGTGTCGTGACGTTAGCTGTCAATTACGGAAGATGGCGGAGTACAAATAATGTAGGTATTTAAAAATATTATTACCTTTAATTTTTCTTCGTAGATTTTTTTTCTTTTATACTATCCTTGTCCTGACAATAACGAACACTATATTAAAAAAACAATTTGGTTCAGTCGCTTGAAAGTGATGCTAATTCATACCTTTTGATGATTCATTTTTATATATACCTTACCTATATATAGATTTAGCTTAGGAAACAGTTATTGCAAAATATTTTTTAATCAAATATATATGCTTAATCAAGATTGTCAATATTTTTAAGGTTCAAATACAGACCTAGATTGAAGAAGACGCCTCATGTGCTTTAAATATATGGAAACCGAGCGTGACAGATTTTAAGTACCTACTCACGAGAACGAATAAGTGAAAAAAAAGCATGGGGCCCGGTCACCTATTTCAATTACATATATCGTTTTTACAGCTTAATATGACGTAGTTAGATATTTTTTAAACATAATGATTGACATCCGGTATCGAGAACGGTGACGCGGAGATATGAAACGGCGTAAAAGGCCCATCTAATACAGATGGGATACTTTTGCCACGCCGAGTGTTTGACTTGAGAGTTTTCGTTCTATGTCTGTGGGTTCAAAAGTTACTTAGCTCATGCATGTACCACTTGCAAAACTGGAGATCACCAAAGAGTGCAAAAGCGAGAATTCACTCTCAGCCTTAACTACGCCATTTCATTTGTCAATCTTAGTTTGAAAAACAAGGCAAGTTACCAGCCAATCGTGGAGAATAGTTTTGGAAAACCACCGCACCGCCCGGCACACTGCTAAAGTCTTTCTGTATCCCTTAGTGCAAAAAACTTATTTCGGTTTCTGAATCTTTCTCATCTTTTTAACTTCATTGCGATAGAAATAGAACAAGACATCACGTCACTTTAAATGAATTTAAATTAATTTGAAATGCTGTAAGGTAAGTTGAGCTTCCCCGATTGGCGGCGACAGGCCGCCAGTGCTCACTTAAACACACGCACTACATGAAACTTTGCCTCTGTGCCTTATTTACTCATGTGGTAATACTACAGACATAGATCGTGTCCAAAGGGTGACCAATGGACTTCCTTTGATGCTAATTATGACTTCCTTAGCTGAGTGGTTTGTACGCCGGGTTTTAAGGTGTCGCCTACTCGAGAGGTCCAGGGTTCGAATCCCGGTGGGGGCAGATGTTTGTGTGATGAATACGAGCATCTGTACTCCGGTCATGGATGTTTAATATGTATTTCTATATAAATATACTTATATACGTATTCTATACGTTAATCTAGTAATCCATAACACAAGCCTACAGTGCTTACTATGGGGCTAGGCTAAATGGTGTGTGTTGGAAATATTTATTTATGTATTAAATTCTATCGCGTCACCATTTTCAATACATGACGTCAATCGGTATGTTTAAAAAATATGTTACTAATCGTATTAAGCTGTAAAAACGATTTAATTTAAATAGCTGACTGGGGCGTATTCTATGCTTTTTTGGTATACAGGGTATTGTTTACCATTGATTTGTTCTCGTAATTACTTTAAATCTGACACGCTCGGTTTCTATACAATTGCAATGCGGCATCTACTTTAATCTAGGTCTTTGAGTAATATCGTACTTGTTGATTTATACTGACGCCGAGTCGCCCGTCTGTCGCCAGTAATCTCTATTTAATCGACACCATCGAGCCATACGTAGAAAGATAGACTAACAGACGGTAATTTATTGTTATAACCGAACATTAATTTCACATTACTTGTCGTGTAATTGGAATGCATTGAAATTATTTTTAAGATATGATACACATATCGTTTTTTATAAGAACTAGATAAATGACTCTACCACAACACAACTGCTCTTAAGTGTGAGTTTTTTTATGTTAAAATGGCAAGAAGTTGCAGTTCCAGTGCAACTTGTTTACTTAATGAAAGAGAGTTTTGATGTGAAACATCTAATGCGGCAATGTTTGAGCAGCTTTTGAGTGGCGACGCTCAGTAGCATAGGTATAGCAATAAGCTTGAGCAGTGGACATAAGTTCAAATACGTTCCCGCTGCGGCCTGATATGCACATTATATCATGCCGCAGCGGGTTGGGTTGCAGCCAGCGTTGCCCGATTTTTAAATCAAAATTCAATGTCCCGCGCGGGACAGGCTCGATCCCGCTTTTCGGGAATAACTCGACCGTGCGTGCAGCGTACTGAGAAAGCGCGGGAGGCGCAGCGGGTGGCACAGACTAGTGTATGGGATCCTTTAAAAGAGGCGTGAAGAAGCAACATGCAGGCCGGCAAGGTGAAGATGGCTGGTCTGGCAGGTAGAACTGCTGTACCAGCTATCTTGACGTCAGGACTTCACTATCACTTAACATCAGGTGGGGTGGAGTCACTTGTCGGACTTATCCATAAAAAAGTGTGGACTGGCCTCTTGCCTGTCGCGTAATGAAGATAAATATTGAAAAAACTTTTGAATATATACTTTTTTTTACTATGTCCTGCTTTCAATGAAACAATCCCGCTTTTTTCACTCAAAATGTTCCTAAATCCCGACTTGGCAAGAAAAAAATCTGGCAACGCTGGTTGCAGCGCAAGAAGCCGCTTAGCGCTCGTATGTATTTTATATGATTTTGGTTGCAAATAAAATTTAACAAATTTGCTGCAGGTGGACCCTAGAGTATGGGAAAGGATATTACTACTTACTGTCTAATGCAGTTTTTTTATTGAATGTATTAAGTATATCAAAATCAGGCATATTAGGCACAAAAATGGTATTTTATCTGTTAAATACTTACTCTATGGTATTGAGCTGATTGGAGTGACACTCGTCAAGTGCTGCTTCGTAACTCATAATTATACTACTTTCCCGATCGTCTAGTAGATGCAAATATGATGTTAATCATCCGTCCGTATACAGAATTCTTGGGAATCCTGTTCTTGTTTTGTATATAAAGGTAGCAAGCATTTCGATGAAAAAGTAGACTCCAATGAAGTCCAATAGTTGTTTTTTTTTAATTTCAATTACTAATACGAGTTAAAATCCAGAAATTCCATCAGTTTCCTAATTCGCAAACACCGACCTTATACAATAGTCTTAAAAGACAATTCGCAAAAGCATTTGTAATGAAATTAGCTCCAGACGACCATTTACAATAATAAAAAGAACATTAAACAAAATGATCGGTGTTAAAATTGGCTCTTTCGTGACCATCACAGTGGGAGGGGAGATAACGAAAATGTTTATAAGTATATCCCCTTGGCACTTATATTACGGCTGCCATTTCTTAGCACGAGCTAGGATGTTGGAGCGATGCCAGAATATCCCTTAAAAACGTTATAAATTGCTACTCTATAATCATTATGAAACAAAGCAATAAGTATCCATTTTAAAATTGATAACAATTTATATTATGTTTCAATTAAAGATGGCTTTTTACTCTCAGTGAAATTATTTTGTATTAAAGCGGATAAAAGTATTTAGTAATTAAATTTCTTTCCAATAAGTACTAACTTTTTTTGCACAAACTAACGCGGTCATTAGATTAGTTAGCTGGAGTATTACTTACTTACTATGATGGCGCAGCGACCCAAGGTGAGTCTTGACTACCGATAATAAGAAACACCATCTCGGTCTATTGTGCTTCATCTCTTTCAATTCTCCACCTGGAGCTCGCGGAAATCCAGCATGACTTGGTCCAGCCCGCGGTATCCGTCCCACAGGCCGGCGGCCAATCGGCTGTCCCAGGAATGCACATTTAACCGCCCGATCATTCCCCATCTTTTCCACATGACCGAGCCAGTACAATTTATGCACTTTCATTATGCCAATCAGGGCGGAATAGCTCGGCCACTAGATCTCCAATTCCACTCTGTTTCTTCCTTCTCCATACTCCCTAAGCTGTGAGAATTGGACCCAGAATCACTCTCAGCAACTTTCTTTCTGTTATCAAGAGCTTTATTCATCTTTTAGAGAGTGGAACATTACAGTACATTTAAATAAAACTTTCGGAAAAAGCTCTTGTCTAGAAAAGCTTCTTCAGAAAGATTGGCGTGGCGCCATAGCTAGAATGCATTGTACTAGCGCCTAGCCCACAGACATAGATCGAAATAGATATCACCAGTGTCCATATACTGGCGATAGTCCATACTTTGTGTGCCAAAAGGCAGACCGATGATCATCCTTTTACAGTAATTTATTTCTTCGTGTCGCTAGTTAGTAGTCGCTAGTAAGTCTTTGTTTAAAAATATCTTAGTATGTCATATTAAGCTGTAAAAACGATACAATAGAATTAGGTGACCGGGGCCCATGCTTTTTAACCATTTATTTATTCTCGCGAGTACTCAAAATATGACACGCTCATTTTCCATACAATTTGAAGTACATGAGGCGTCTACTTCAATCTAGGTCTGTGGCCTAGCCATATTTCAAATGCCTCTACATTCAGGGCAGCGGGCGCCAAAGAGCACGATCATTAGAATTCCTATCTCAGTGTTTATTTACTGAAGTCTGAGAACCATTATGCATATATAAATTAATTGTTTTTTTCTTTGAATCTTTATTAATTGCGTTTGTTGCATTCGAATGATTAACAGACATTAAGGGCGCGTAATTTTCATCGATTACTTTAATATTTTTAAAATAAATGATAATAAAAACAGAATGATAATTAATTGAAAGATGTGAATCTAAAATATGTATACGTCATGATCGGTATTTAAGCTCACTGTGACATATTATCCAAAGAAATATACATTGAAAGCGTGATAACAACTGCCTCTAGATAGCTCTAGGGCCTTGAACAAGGTGCAGCGTTTTTTCACGTTCAAACAACTGTGCTTGTTGAGCGGTGATATTGCTGGCACGCCTAAAAAGGCACTGCTAAGTACTTACTCGATGCTTTGGATAGTTTGCAGCGGCGCGCGACCCCCATCTTTGACGATGTTGAGGTGATTAACAACCTCGAGTTTCTACAATTATGCTATGATGACAAGGCATTAAACGTGTTATATTGTTTATACCAAGGTGAGTGTTATGAGAACCTTCTCTCACCTTCCCTACCGACTTACTGTGATGTGTGATATCTTGCCGTCTAGACTCTTACCCCTTTAAAGATAAACGAAGTTTAAGCTTGGATTAGTTAATCCATGTTTTGTCTCTATCCATTGAATTAAAAATGGCATTTAAGTGATATGAACAAAACATGGTGTAACTAGTCTAGGCTTATTCCTCTTTCATTAGTACGGGTTTAGTCTAGGCTTATTCTTTATTAGTACGGTGTTAAGGATAGGGTCATTTGCTCTGACCTACATAAAGCCGGGTCTCCAGCGCGTGTTTTGCCCTACACAATCAACAAAAAACATATCAATATTCAACAAAATCGTCTACACAAAACTTTGTTTCACTACACAAAACTTTGTTTCCCTACACATAAATTTGTTTCACTACTACACATATTTTTTAGCATCAATACTGTTTTTGCTTTCCGAGCCCGATGGAAAATAAGTACACAAATCCCCCCACGCGGCTCGAGGGGCAGGGTATTGTTTCATCGGACATTTTTTTGACAACTCACTATCGGGGGCTCCGTTCCAAACCTGCGCTGCATGTACAACTTTTTATTCTGACGTTTCAATTTTGACATAAAATGTACGAATTTTTTGTCGTTTGACATTTGTTGCACCTGAATCGTCGATCGATCGGTTTTGATTCTTAGCCCTATGTATTTTGTATATCACAGCCACGTTAACATAGACTGCGTGTGCAGTGAAACATGTTTCATGAAATAAAGTTCTCTGTGTAAGTGTTTTTGTTAAATGTTTTAAAAAAAATTGCTGAAGACTCGGCTTTATAAAGACACACAAAAGAGCTGAACGCGCTTAGGATAAAATCGGGAGACATCTCAGGTAATCTAAACTTGGATTGAGACATAAAATACTTTAAAATATTAACCCAGAAAATATTAGGTATAATTTTATTATAAAAAGTAGAGTGCGCAAGTAATAATTAAATAAAAGACAAGGTATGCTTTATAAGTACTTACATTTTCATGCGTGAAACTTATACATGGGGAAAAGTATATCATAATTATCTTATTCTTTCCAATTTCAATGAGTATTCATTCGTGTATTCATCGGTATCAAAGTAACGAATTTTCATTGGTTATTTTACCCTCGTTACAGCTCGCTATTTTGCTACCCACACCACAGGGGAATCAGGATTTTGATATCAGCTTTGTGCTATAAATTAAGTAATATTGGAAGCCGCATGCGAAATTTATTGCGTGGCATAAAAAAAATAACCAAAATGGATAAAGCCCGCATTTTATGTCGTTTTAACGATTTTCAAATAGAACTTTGGCTGAGTGCGGTCTTTAGGTTAAGGATTTTACGATCGTGTTGATCGAGTGTTATTCGCCGGAGATCTGTAACAATGTTGTGAATGTAAGTACAATTTGCAATTGTGGCATAGGAGTGGAAAAATAACAAAGTATGAACCAGCTGCCAGCTTTTATGTTTATATGCGTTACTAGCCCGTGAAGGAAAACGTTTTAATTTAAATAACGTAGCATAGTTGGGAACCTATTAATATTAAAAAACTAATTTTAAATCTAGAGCTTTTTCTTAAATCACTTCCTTGAAAGACAGGCTAGTTCACCAGCGGTAAAGGACGGGATGATAAAGTATTATACATTTTATATTCTGTGCACCTCTGATGTAAATCTGTGTTTTTAAAACTTGAACAAATAGTCCATTTATACATACACTGAAAAATGTTTTGAGTTACTTATAACAAAAAAAAATGTAGCCTATTACATAAAAATAGTGACTACATAACTATAGCAACTATTAGACATATTCGGTTTTGTTAAAATGGTTTTCTTGTTATAACAAACAATTAAGTAAAATTTACAAAACTGTTTTGTTAATTCTCTTAGTTTTTCAGTAATTGGTTACAAAATGATTGCTTCCGTATAGCTTCACTATACTGTTTTTTTTTACTGTTGTTATTTATAATCGAACTATTTTGTTATCTGCAACATAATTTTCTGATGAATTATAGCTGTATATTATTATCTTACTTGCAAAAGTACTTTTCTGCTTTAAAATCTTGTACTACTTTCTAACATAAGAACAGGGGGTTAACAGGGGATTGGTGTAATCATAATACCCTGGTTCCCAATTTATTTTCAAATACAAAGGACATCGACGAAATCGGCCCCAGCATGCACAAAAGAATATCCTCACTATATTTTTTTTAATTTATTAGCAATTAATCATAGTAAACGGACAATCTGTTTAAAAAAATAAAAAATAAAAGTTCTGTTACTAGATACTACAGTCTGTTTGTCTTGTCCTATTTGGTAAACAATCTTGGCACTCCTTTATATTGAAAATACAGCATTAAAAATCAACTGTTAACTGGATTCAATAGGTTTCAGTCTATAATAAAGATTTATTTTAACAGTTTATTGGCTTCGTTTTTTTTTGAATGGGTGATTTTGTTAAAAAAAATTGTGCCAAGCTTTTGTGACAAAATTTTTGTTGTAGTTTGTTTTTTTATTTTTTTATTGATGCATTACAGAAGTTTCTATATCTAGAATATGTGAGTTTAATTGTTTCATCATTAGGGGATGTTTTGTGCTTTTTGAACAGATTATCACGGTTCCTTATGCAGCGTAACAGACTTGGAGTTATCCAGGGTTTTATAGTTCTTTTTTTGTTAGGGATTGTAATGGTTGAAGTGTCTTCTGAAATTATTTTTTGCAAGTATGAAATAAATAAATCGGTTGCAACATTAGCATCACTACATTGAAATTATGTAAAGATAGTTTATACTGCCATCCCATATAATATCGGTTTATTTTTATGAAAATCATAATGATAACCAGGTACATACCTAATTACCGATAATAAAATATAGAAACAGGTAAATGGAAAGCCTTTGAACATTTCATTTGAAAAGAAATCTATTATTACAACAGGTAGGTTTAGGTATCATAGGTGCCAACTGCCAACACTCATAAATCAATATGAATATAAGCTTTTATTATTAATTGCATTTTATGTTCATTTATGCATATTATTTAAGTAATTACATAGAGATAAACACTAAATCTATTCAGAATGTATAAAGTGTACATCTTTTATGATTAAGTATAATATTTATAACCTCAAAATCTAATAGATTCTGTAGAAGGCCACGGTTCCTCAAGTTGTCCGTATCTCAACAAATGCCTAATAAGTTAAGAGCTTATGAATGATTACGAGCACAACTAGCATTTTCTCATTGCTGTGCATTCTGGGGCATTCAATGTATGGGGAACGAGCAATGTCCTTTATAAACTAACCTCATATATATGCACAAAATAATCTCTATCTATAGCGCGATTCAGCGCTAAAGAAAAATAAATAAATAGTTGTAGTTAGGCCAAATCTATGTAAATAATCACCTCAAGTGTTTTTGATTCAGATTATCGAAATTGAATTTGACAGCCTACAACAAAATGTTTTAATAGTTTTAACTAAACTCGATTAACTGTAATGATAATTTAAAATGCAGCAGAACAGTTGCTCTATGAGTGATTGAAATGTATTTATTAGTAAACAAAGTTTGGCTATTCATCTGTTAACTCAAGTGGTTTTGTAAATTACTTTTTAAGTATAGATCTTATTCACTAGTAAACTGACATCAAATCAAGATCCCTAGCATGAGCACTGAGCTATGATACTTTTTCACGATTTCATCACAATGAGAGGTGACGAAAACTTGGTTTATATCACAGGTCATTGGGGGTCAGACCTTATTGCTTTATTAAATTCATGAATATGAAAACATGCAACTTCATTCTTTACCATTATTCATTATTATCCACCGAAACAGACTGTGCTATTAATTATATCCAAATAAATTGTCTCCCTCAATGCCTGTCACGGGATAATCAGACAGCGATCCGAAGTATCATATGTCTTGATCAATCGTCTCCATCTTTCAAACGAGGTTCGAAATATTCTTCGACGGGAGGAAAATTACAACCATTTGTCTTGTAAAATCGACACTCTCTTTATCTAGTACACTTTTATGATTTAGGTATCCATAATTTTATACTTCAATTATTATATTTTTAGACAGCAAAGCATGGCAGGATGAAAAGCCAGCATTTAATAAAGACTAGGGTCGTGGGTCTGAAGTTATAACCCGTTGCTATGTATGTAGTACCTGCATTGTTTTTGCAGCTTCAATTTGTATTTGCATAATAACGACTTATTTACCAAACCTCGGTTCGGTTGGGTTGAAAGCCAAATTTATATTAATAGTGTGGTATCATTATAAATTTGATCGGTTTTGCGTTATGCAAGCGATGCGAAATGAAAACATCTGACAGTGCGAAATACTACCTACTACCGATGTCATATCGATGTGATATTGGAAGTGTTTTGAATAACAGAACATTTCAATTGAATTGTAGTGCCTATCTAAGTAATCATATAAATTAGAAACATTTACATGGTCTTCCTTCTAGCACAAGTCCTTAGAAGAGATTCTAATCAATTACTAGAGTACGTTTAAAGATGACCAAGTTCCGTTTACATTAAATCAATTCAAAAATGCTGAAGATAGATCCTTAATTGTCGCCGAAATTACCAAAGGTGTCGAGGTAATCTTGATCTCTTTATATTGAAGATACCAATTTAGGCCAATCATTTATTTGTATTCCAACGACCCTAAAAGTGATATACTTAGCTTACTAGATATCTGTCATAACATAAGACGGAGCAGCTCTTCCAGTAACACTTTTGGCACACGGCCAAGTAAACTCAATTATTGAGAGACTATGCGTATATAGAAAAACGGCTGGAGTCCTTAACGGGCGGTGAGTTTGTTTTCGCCTCGTGCGTCGTGATTTCACTATATAACTAAATGAAATGGCCTTCGATTGTCAGTCGGTTAGCGGCCTCGCAATTTCTACAAGTAAGTTTCTTTGCTAAAGATCATCGCTCATTAGAGTCACCTGGCACCATTACCAATGCCGCTTGGTTCGTGCAGGTAGTATTCTTTATGTGGTTTCCTTTACAATGATTCCGGATCGCGTCGCTTGCAAGCTGACGACGCATGTCTTGCGTTTGCGCACGGTCCAGGAGTAACTGTAACATTTCCTCCTTCTGCGATCCCTTTAATTACATATTTGAAAAATAGATTAGCTATTTTAGCACATTAAAGGGATTTCGGAAGCAGTTAAAGTTGGGCAATTAGCCGCCATGTGGACAAATCTTTGCCAACGCGATGTTCACTCGTTGAAGAAGTAAGTCCACTCGGTGAGTCCATGGTTCACAATTGAACCATGGACCACCTGTCAACAACCGAGAGTCGAGGCAGTGTTGTCCGACTGCCAAATGGCTCTAATGAGCGCTGACCTTAGGGGTTACTTACCTCGTAAATCGATCCCAAGGCGTCTAAATTTAGAGGGTTTTCAGTTCATTTATTCCAGGCTTAAAGTATTTGATTACGTAACTTAATATTCAAATGGGATTCACTAACAAGAAAATCTGGATTTAAAATGAAAAGCGAAAAATTATTTAGCGTAAATTTTGCGACATACGTAGATATTGTATCGTACTTAGTTGCTGACGTCGTATAATTATGCCACAGCAGACCAATGGATTTTATGTAAAACATTTACTGTTCCAGAGGGTTGCTTAAAATTTTTGGTGTGACAATATTTACCTCGTTAATTGTTTCTCTGGGGATACGATTTACAATAAAATTTGCATCCAAATCGCCACGGAAAATTAGGTGAAATCGGCCGGTGGGGGTCAATGTAAGCCTGACTATTATGTATTCTGTGGCCTGTCCCAAAACACCAATTCGTTTCATACAAAATGATTATCTTTGTTTGTACAGCTACCTTTATTGGAAATGGGACGATTGGAGAGCTTTTTCCAAGTGTCAACGAAGATTTATTATAGTTGGTTCAATATTTATGACTGGCCTAGTAACACTTAAAGTTGTTTGTACATTTGCTGTATGAGAAAATATAGAGCTTTGCTTTATGTTTTTGAAGAATATTTTCTGTTAATTAATTTGTTGTTTCAGTACTCCAATGGTATCAGATTAACAATGGACCATGATTTCGCTGTCTATCCGCTCATCAGTGGATTGTATGTTATGAACAGTAATAGCTTTAAAATAATGTTTTTTTTTAATTTATATATATATTACATTTAAATTTAAAATTTCCTATAATGTATTCCTTAACTTAAATAATAAAATGAATAGAATCTATTCAATAGATAATAAAATAAAGCGCAAAGCTATACTTAGCAACGGTTATATTAATAACGATGCGTAATAGAAAGAAAGAAAATATTTATATTAGAACCTGTATTATTTAAATATGTATTTTATCAATAGGTTCCTACTGCTTTTATTAAAGATATGTAGTTTATAGATACTACAAAAGAAGAAAAACATTTTGTTAGAAATAGACCATTGGACAGCGGTTCCGACGTTGATATTACACACATAGATGACTCAAATCTGACAAAAGAAAAGGGATCGAATGTCATTACCAGTCCGCTACGAAAGCGGTAATATTTTTGTGGCGATCTTTATGTTGGTAATGATCTGACAATCGATGAGCGATATGTGCTGATAGATATTTCATAGTAGGTAGTGTACAAAAAAGTGGCTAGAAGTGAATTTGGGACTTATTTTTACATAGAGCAAAATGAATGGTACAATTTATTGGTCTTTCTTATACGTCCAAATTGAATGAAAATATTGAAGCGAACACTGCTTGTTATGGAAAAGAAGCACTGAACTCGCTTGATCGTTATGATCAGATGTTTTGACACTAAAATTTTTATTATGGTAACTCAGAGTTTCGTACCAATTTTTACTTTTTTTCTTTCTTTTTATCACCATAGTTCACTTTTATGTAACTGCTAAATATTTAAATGTAAAGACAGTTTGACTAGAAGTAATTCCACGCGGACCAGGCAGCAGACTGGACACGAAGCCGCACCCTTCGCTATCTGGGCGAACGCACTGACCATAATGCTACCGCGGCCCTGATGGCCGTGTCGAATTTTCTCTAGCCTTTCTTAAGCTGCAAGGCAGTACCATCTCTTCTGTATATTATTTTATTTAAACAGTACCTGTTCTGCATCACCTTAAAATATAATTTTGCAATCCTTGCGTCTATAATTTTTCATCAGCATCAGCAGTCTATAAATGTCCCCTGGGACCCAGACCTTCTCTAAGGTTGAAATACGGATTAATGGGTTCTACGACTGCAGCTGCAGGCGACACCGTCAATGCCATAATGTGCCTTACGAAGCACGGAGGAGCTTGCTATATTTCACATGTACTTAGTTATCTCAATTTATATTAAGTAGTAATTCCTTTAATATAATGGCGGCGCTTGTAGCATTGGTAATAATATTTCACATTCTTTAATGGGATTATTCCACTTAAATCTAAGAAAAGATTTCGGCACCACACTAAAGATTGAGCACAGGACTTACTACGTACAGATGGACAACTTTCACTTCTTAAAAGGTGGCAGATATTGAATACAGATGAAAGACACTGAAATATAGTGATTATTATTACAATGACAATGATTCTTAAAGATGAATCAGCCATCCAAGTACAGAGCACTGGAAAACATCTGTTCATGGCTGGCTCCACCGAAAGCAGATAACATAGGAGAGAGAGAAAAATCTTTGATGGGAAAACTTTAGCAGATTTTCCTTACTAAATATCACATCATTCTTTGCGGTAATAAAATGTTGGAAATGTTTCTATTGTACAGGTGCTTCTGGTTCACGAAGCTTCAAAAGGTAGCTTTTCCCGGGTTTTCGACCTGGAGGCAGGGGACGAGGCGGAGCCGGGCACACCTAGAACGTCACCCTACGAGAGTCGGTTCCCTATCAACATCGGTATTACGGGATATGTAGCCACAACAGGCGAGGTAAATACTTATTTTTATCTAGATTACTTTATTGTACCAGCTGTCCCAATTATCATCTTCATTCAGCGATAGTACTAATAATAATACTCCTTACACCCACCCATTAGCCTATCCCCAAAGTAAGCACTTTAAGGCTTGTATTACGGGATACTAAAGTAACGGATAGAATACATATACTGATATAATTATATATGTAAATATATATATTTCGTTTCCGACGAGTTCCTTATTTCCGATTCTATCCCGCAGGTAAATACTGATCGACCATTTCTATCTCCATTGTATACTATGCGACATTGAATCCTCTTATAGACTGCATATTGACCGAACATATTCCGTTTCCGTAGGTCATCAGTGCTAACATGACACGATCTTTGTTACCTGAACGTTGCATATTCGGAATAACTTCGAGAACCGGATTAATAACTCAAGCAGTAGAATATTGCTAGACATGTCTTACATTGGCCATACTTGTAGTTAGTTTAATAATAAATTATGTCATTGCTGGATTATTCTATGTAAATCGTGCTATCGTTGAATTTATAGGAGGAACATGAGCTCTCTGTTTCTTGCCTTTCCTTCCGTCTCTCTAAAGAGGCGTTTGGGTTGGTCGGAAAATTTAGAATGGATTTATTGACAGATTAATCATATGTAGTTGCGTGTAGCTTAAAACTTAATTACCAATTTATATGTTTAGTCCAAAAGCTCGTCGGTGCAGACGTAGTTTCTTTGTCTATCTTTATACCTCTAGTAGAGAGATAATATGTAAGTATAGATAGTAACCCTCCTTTAGCTTGAGGTTTTTCAAAAGAGTATTTGTAACCGAGGACGATTAAATTTTATTTATAGCGCGTAAATTCTTTCGATGGTTGGTGTAACTGCTAACAGAAGCTATTTTAGTAATATCAGTACGTACTTGGGTAAATATAATGTCAGCAACGATTCTGGAATTATTTCGCTTTATTTCTGTTCGCAGACAGTAAACATTGCCGACGCTTATTTGGATCCACGGTTCGATCCCTCGGTGGACGAAGGCACGGGATTCAAACACAACACTATACTCTGCATGGCCATCAAGAATTCGGAGGGAAGGATCATTGGAGTTATTCAGGTGATTATCACTACATAGTATAAAGCAAAGTCGCTTCCCGCTGTCTGTCTGTCCCTATAGTATGCTTAGATCTTTAAAACGACGCAACGAATTTTTATGCGGTTTTTTAATAGATAGAGTGATTCAAGAGGAAGGTTTATGTGTATAAATTAATTTATGAAAAACTAAAACACCTCAAAAGCTCCAAGATATACGAAATGTAAAACAAAATTCCAGACAAAAGGAACCTTTTAAGTTTTGATGATTCAGACTGCATACATACCTATAACGATGAGTAAAAAACGGTACTACTGAAACGTCGCACTGTGGAATATTTCGGTGTGTTTCGGATTAAAAATCTGTAACTCCGTCAATTTGAAAGATAGACTTATAAAATTTTGCTATAATATAAAGTGATACATAAGGATTCATATAAGTAATGTTTGATGAATTGGAATTATGCGTATTTTTTTAATTAAAAAAGAAAAGTCACAGAATGGTTTAAAATAGTATTATTAGTATTAATTATTATTTATTGACATATTTTTTAGAAACATATTGTACGTCTATTTCTTAATGCTAATTACTCTATTAAGATAACTAACATGTTATATTGATAATATAACATTAAAAATGGTAAAATATTTTTAACACTATGCTAACATACAGAAACAAATCAAAATTATCGCAATATATATTTCTTTTTTTTTGCTCAGCAAGATTGACATCTTACACCCGGTGAGCTTCAGGATCTGAAATAAGTTCATTAACCTTGAGAAGGTGTAAAGTATCTTCATCGAGCTCCTTTACATTTTTTGCATATGGTTTTCTTATGCTAAAGTAGTGTATTAAACACATCTTCGTTTGTAGCTATTCGAGAGCATTTCCGAGCATGGTGTAAGCGAAATTTTTTATAGTCCTTATTGCGAGATTCTTGAGCATCTTCTGAAAGTTGCCCAATTGGTAATACCGCGAAATGGTTTATGATACTCTCTCCGTGAATTAAAATTTTGTGGACAGATGATGGCATGTAATACCAACTATATTTACTCACGTATATTCTTGCAGTTTCCAGAGCATAATTACCGAATTTCTTACTATCTACCACTATACCAGATGACAAAGCCTGCAAAATTATATATAACCGTTTAATTAAATCAATGTCAATCCCTGTGATATCAACAGAACAGGCAGCATTGTAAAAAAATCTCCTAGCAGTATTGCCATCATTACTATTTCCCGTCCCCTGTCGTGGTTTATCGATATTTAGACCCAACTCTTCACGAAATCGCTTTTGTACTTCAGCCTTTTTTTCTTGTTTGAGTCTTTTTTTTTCTTTGCTTGTAGCAGACCACGTTTGGAAAGATAGATTATATGATATGTGTAATATCATTTCCATGCAACGAATCCAGGCATGTAATGAGGATAATCCGTATTGATAAGCATTTTCATTTACAGGCCTAGCTATTACTTGCGTTAAATCATTCATTTGTCTAGGAGTTGCTCCGCATATTGTACATGTGGAACTAGAAGGCGTATCTGTTAAAACTTGTGCCACTTTTCCGTCTATCATCGTCAAAAAAAGTTCATGCTTGACTTGGACTCCCACGCCTTCTATATTAATTATTGATGGAAGCAAAGTTTGTATTTGACTATAGATATAGGCCGACAGAAACGAACAGATGAAGGCACTGGATTTTGCCATGATTCCACGTCAGTTAATCTGATAGGCACAAAAGAAGTAATAAATAAATTTGGATCGGAAATAAGTTCAGACTCCTCTGGTAGTGCTTGCTTGTACTGGCTTTGTCCAGATGACCCATCACAACCCCATTTGCTATACAATAGTAAATGTTTTTGTCCATTCTTGTAAACCTTATCTATTGATAAAATTCGAGCTGCAGTGTGATCCAATAGATCTTGAACTCTCAATATTTTTGCATAAGTATTTGTGATTTCGATTGTTGATGATGGTGGATAGCACCTCTGTTTCATTTCCTGTATTTTATAGTATGGTGGAAAAAAAGAACAGTTTCTTTCATCTGTAACGTTTTTGAGATACAGATATTGTGCCTTTGTTAGTTCCAAGTCGATGAAGACACTTAATGCTTCTTCATCTGTAAGCCCTTTAATTATTTTTGCATCATCTAATTGACTTATAACGAAAACCTTTTTCTCTGCATCAGCCAACCTTAATTTTTCAACAACTTTTGCTTCAATTCCTTCTCCTATAAAACGCAATCCTTGAAGATATGCACTTAGAATGTGCTCCAAACCATATTCATTTAGCAAAATGGTGTTTTTTCTTTTTTTGCTTGATTCTGAAGAGTCTCCATATGACACACACGGTCTTCCTCGTTTACCAGAAGAAGTAGACGGTGTAGTCTGTTGACACGTTTTCTGATGTTGGTATAGTTAACGAATATTCAGAATCCAACCAATTGGTGTTCTTTCTTAAAAAGGTATTTTTATTGCGTCCTGTTTCACTCTAGCGTTTATTAAACGAAGGGATGACATCCCTTTGCATATGGTCAATAATAAAACATATATTGACATCCGAAATTTGTTTTCCCTCCAAATATGTTGAAAGTGCCGCAGTCGTTTTTCCGCCTTCTATATAAGACACTATTAACTCACGTTTAGTACAGTTAAAAGTAGACATGTTGAATAATGAAATAACCGTACCTACTAGCGTACGTAGACGTAAAGACCACTGAAACGGTAATGGAGACATATTTTTTCACTGCCCTTTTTATATTGTTTCAGAATGTGGGAATTATTTCAGATATCTATTTTCTCACGGAAAATGACATCGAAATGATAAAACCTACATAACAATATCAAATAATTAATTCTTAACATGTACCACAAACTATTGATGATAAAAGTAAACTACGAAACCGCATTTGATAGCGATTTCCGTTCCCAGACTAGTATTCGATTTTTTCACATATCTCCGAAAACCGCTAAAAGCTGCAGCTAATTTTTTTATATGTTTTAGATGAGTAACTAAACTATAATTTAACATTAAATTCAAAGCATCGGTAAACAACTCTAAATGTTAAAAGATTCGACGAAGTTGAGGAAAAAAAAATATTTCTCCATTTTTTCTTTAAATTGGTTTTTAAATTTATATTCATATTAAAAATAATCAATTGTATTTATTTCTAACCTCTGATAAATGTGCTTTTCAAAAATATATAATACCTTATACCTTTCATTTCAAGTTTTAAAACTATTTCACGTTGAAAAACGTAAATGAAGAACTTAATATTTCCCAGCTGCCTAAACGTTTAACTTTGCTACATGAAAAAAAATACTTTTACGAAATAAAATATGAATTACGCTGCAGAATATTAAACTTCGACTTTTGAACTATTAAATTATATTCATATATTACCCAATTTCAATCAGTAATAAAAATCAATTTTGATATGCGTTTGTTCTACCATATTCCACCGTGCGTCGCGCCGTTGAGACATGATTCACTTTAGATTAATAAAATTGAGGTCCTTTCTTATTATTCTGTGATATGATCTATTTCAATGTACAATATGATTTTCTCGATAAACCTCATTTCTCGGTGAATTTACACTGCCTATTTTATTCTTATGACGCATAGCATCCAAATCGTGAGAAATGGCGATTCGACGTTTGAATTATACAGGTCATTTGTAATCTCTCCGAGCGGGTTCAGTGTTAGCCCAAGATTTATCGATATCCCTCCACAAAATATCGGTGGATAGACCTTTACAACTTATTTTTAAACCACTTTCTTATGGTAGATTGTGTTAAATTATTGAGAATCGTCTTCTGTATTTAAAAAAAAAAATATTAAATAAACAAATATTTTTTACACTATTTTTTTTTGTATTTCTACATGACTACTTTTGTTCATCTTCACACTGGCTCACCTAAAGTGGTACAGCAAAAATATGCTTGAATCGGACTAAGCACAATTTTCTCCTAAATTATATTTTTAATATTATTAGTTAAGTAGACATAAGTGAGCATGCCGCATGTTTGCATGATTAAATATAAAAGGCCGCACTCAATGTTGTAAGGTAGGCGGAAAACTGTCAAGAATTAATAAGTGGCGAACCCGCTATGCTCTACCTCTATGTAGCGTAGCATAGACTTAAAACATGTAATTAAGGAAGGCAGATAAATCACCAACAACATATATAACAATTAAACAAAGCCATTTAAATAGTACCACACAGCTCAATACAATTTATTGTTATTCCTCACCGGGAAATTGTCGAAGCCTCCATAGTGAAATGTAAAATAAAAAATATTTCTTCATACAATTTTCAGTCAATGTACCGGTCATGCGTTATTCACGCGGAATATAAATGTCCACCGCGACCACGTGTACGCGAATGTCCACAATAGAGCTGTATGTATAAAAAATAGCGCAATGCGGTTGTATGCGACAGCCAACATATTTAATATCGTTGGCGACAGTACTTACAATTGGGTAGTGGCTTACAGCATAAGACTCTTTTCCCACCGCCGTCGATGAACGAGAAACGATTAGAGCTACAAATTATCAACGAGTTGGCGAGCAGCGGGAAGCGAGTGTGTAGTACCCATAGTTTTATCGCTGGGCTATAAGCGAGTGTGCGAGTACTTGACCTACTCGCTCGCGGACCACAGTCCTGAACAAAATTTAACGCTTAGGTACGCGTTTTGACGACTACGCGAACATCTCTGAGCGTGTATTGTCTTTGATAGTTCTTGTCGCTCAGCAACAAACCAGTGGAGCGAGTTCTTGCGCGCAGTGTAGACATTCAGGGATCAAGCGTTAATAATAGTGCGTCTTTTGAGCGAGAAAATAGTCGATAGTTAGTAGCCTCCTCGCCGGCGATGGGACAACTGCCTAAATCAAATTATGCCGAACTTATAAGTTCGTTTACAATATAAAAAAAAATACACAAAGGAGATTGACATTGCAATCGGTTTTCAATAAAAACACGAACTTATATAACTGGTTTTCATTAATGTGATAAATTCACAGAGACCGCAATAATAATTTGATTGAGCAGTAAAAGATTCTCAGTCTTTTCTTTTACCCAAACATACAGTAAAAATGCAACAAATAAAAACGACTCGCCGAAAAAGTGACTCATAAAAAATAATGCTCTGAGTTTTAGTATTGCGCAAAGGATTTTTTTTATTCGGTCTCTAGCGTGTGCTGTGCAGGTTGAAAATACTGTTGGGAACAGCAATCTGCTCTGTTTTCAGCACCGAATAAAGTGAAACATTAAAAATTTTAGCAGTTTGGATTTGTTGCGACCTAATTTTGTTTTAACTAATTCGCGAAGTTTTGGGTACGGACGGTGCGCACTGCGACAGTCATTCATACAGCACATTCAGTATAAAATGCAGTTATTTCAATAGAAATAATCGAACTTTCAATATTGAAGTTTAACTGTTATTTTTTTTTATCCGTGGCGCAAAAAATTATTCCATTCCACCTCATGTTAAATTTAAGTAGAGTCCAGTAGCGTAGATGGACCTTTCCCGGCCTGAACCCAATCTCTTACCACGCGCAGCCCTGTAACTCTACTCGGCAACAGAAACACAACGCCACCAAAAGGTAGTGCTTTTGTCTGTGGTCTTCTTGTAAGGTCGAGGTTGTTTCCCTAGATGGACGCTTCAATTCTAGCTGAAAATCTCCCTACCTCTTTTAGGTAACATTGGTATCCTGAAAAGGAATAAAGAATATAATCGAATAAAGGGCTGATTTCTCGAACACTGAATAAAATTTATCCGTGTCTGATATCGTATTATATGGACAAAATAAAGAGTTGACTTGTGTTTATTGGTGTAATGTGACGGATGACATCTCATCTCGGATGACTCTATTTGATTGAGTATTAATTTATTGAAAATTTAACTTTTATCCGAGTTTAAAAAAATCTACCTTAAGAGTCATAGCATTCGAAGCTTAATAGAAAAATCATTCAAACTTATCTATATATAATTAAGATCGGGATACAAAAGAATTTATAGGATTTTTGGTAGCAAAAAAGAAAAAAGAAAGATTTTGAATTCCTTGTGCCGCCTCCACCTTGACGTTGAATTATTTTTTTTCTGTAAATGGTAAAGAAAATATTAAATTTCCGAATAAGTTATTTCACAAAGAGACGATCGTTTTACTATAGGTATCTGCAAGAATGAAGTTGAATTTGCTTTTTTAATACCTATTTAGTTTCCTGGACATTACTCAGTCATTATAAAGCATTCCTTTTACACAATTAATTAACAATATCCTCTCCTCCGCTCCGCTCTTTGCGCTGCTTGCGTAAAAAAAGTCAGGTATAAAGAAAAGATAGCGCATAGCAGATTTTTCGCCCGAAATGAAAGTAGAATACATAGAGGCACCTTCCTCATCGTATTTTTCTTATCCTGCCGACATCCCTTTCCAAAGCCTAAAAATAGAGTACCTCCAATATTTGTACATCGCGACGAAACGAAAAGCATACGAGACTAATGTTATCTATAAATAAATATAACATATGTAATGAGGACAGATCTGAATGGAATAACGTTGGATATAAGTAGGAAAAATTTAGTGACAGGAGAGTGACAAAAGAGATTTATAGAACAAATGTGTCTGGAAGTGTGGCCAGATAATATCCACCGAAAAATTGGGGACATTTATATGAATCGTGGAAAATGTTTGGATGTAGGTATAAAAGGTATTTATGAATAAAGCTATTCTTGGCGCTATTCGTAGGACGCAATAAAAAAAAACTAACTTGTTACTTACGTTACAAATATTTAAAAAATAATAACGGCAATAAAATATTATAAGAGGAGTAGGGTATACCGAAAGATATTAAAAGAGGTTAACCGGACTTTGCACTCGAATTGGAACGCCCGTTTAGAGAAGTAACTTTCATCTTACAAAAAACACAGTGTAAGAGTGCTATTGGTGTTGTTATGATTCCGTCGGCACGGTGATTAAAGTTCCAGGAGGCCTACTCTAATTCAACGAAAAACGAAATTTCGATTGAAAATTCGCACTTTTCTTACTTACATACTGTTTGTTGTTCGTTTGTAATTATAATAATATTCGTCGTCTGTTTCTGGTTCGTTTGTAATTATAATAATATTCGTCGTCGGAATACAGATTGAGGTGTAGATTTTCTAAGCCTAAGCCTTAAAGAAAGCTTCAATTTGATAGTTTATCGTTCAGATTAAGTATAACCTTAAATTGACGAAATTAAATTTTGTTTGAACTTCGTTATCGAAAGTTTGTTTCGGATAAAGAGAGTAGATCCCTAGGTCTTCTCAAACTAAAGTATAGGGTCAGGGTACAGAGGTGGCTTATCCTATGGTGCACGATGTGCGTGCATTGCACACGGGCGCACCCCTGAAATATTTATGGGTGCAGCGGTCTCAGGGGGTGCCGAGCGTCACTCGCCACCATTACATTTTGACCGCGCGCTTATACCGGATTCACACGAGGCAATTTAAGAGCCCTTTCACATTTTTTGCAAAATTTTTGAGCGCCTTATTTACCCCTTAGAAAAGATTTTGACCATTTCCAATATAAGTTAACAATAGAATTATTCTTCATATTGAAAGTTAATGTAGAATATTTGCAAATACTATTTTACTTTTTTGTACTGATCGTTCTACTGCAGCTAGTTTACAGAAAACCCGATCATATGCACAACTTCAAACGCCTGAATCTCTCAATAATGTTCAATAAATTAGATCAAATTAATTACTACGAGATCAGAAATATGCTTTTCTTGTAATATAATGTATTAGAATTTTGACTTTCTATCACATTAATTATCAAAAAAAAAATCTAACATTATCCAAAAAATAATGCAGGTTTACTTCGTATTTTGATATTGAATTAAATATAATTACTGCCAAAAATTTTCATAAAACTAATCTATCATCATTGAACTACTGAAATATGTACCTATGTATATTTTTATAATTAATTCATTAATACTTATTTTATAAGACTCTAAACATCACCCGTAAAACGCAATATATACTGCAAATCAAACATAGTGCAAATCTACCTACGCGCCGATTACGGCAGCGGGGCAATTTTGTAAAAGGGCTCTTAAATGAGCAACTTTTATACTTCAATTGGCTTTCTTCAATGTGATTGAAAGTGTGTTCAGACATTTGAAATCGCATGCGGTTTAGCAATTTATCAACTAAAAGCACCTCGTCTGAACCCGGTATTACAAGAGGGCGCAAGTTCAATGATTGCACACATTGCATGCGAGCGTTGCAAGGGCTAGAGACGCCTTTGCAAGTAGGCAACGCCTGACTGATGCTTTCGTCTATACGTCTATACTAATATTATAAAAAGAGAGACTTGATCGTTTGTTTGTATTGAATAGGTTCCGAAACTACAGGACCGATTCGAAAAATTCTTTCACATTAAATAATCCTTCATTATCCTTGAAGAACATAAAGATATTGGGTTCTGTATGAAAACTTCAATAATGTAACCCGACGTGTGTAAATATATAAAAATACAAAAAAAACCTTACCTCGCGTACGTTGCGGAAGTAATTGACAATTGAGCAAAGTGCTGTACTAAAGTTTATCAATATCTACAAAAAAATCCGCGATACCATAATATGTGTAACTATCACAGTTATGTCAGACCTAGAGGTCTCCTGCGGTTACGCCCGCGTTAATTTGAAGAAAAAGGTTATAGTGAGTAAAACTTAAAATATGAATATGCTGTCGCGGACTGTTGTACAGAACTTTAAAGGGGAACAATTCCATTATACCTGATATTTTTGTAACTTTAACCGTTTACCCAGCGGGCGCAACGAAATCTCACAAATGGAATATTTTTACCCGATTTTGCAACATTTTTCATCCATGATCCGCTGCTTCTGGCCATAGCGTAATGTTATATAGCCTTCCTCGATAAATGCACTATCCAATACAAAAAAAAAACGGAACAGCAGAGCTATGGTGCATTCGGTACAACGGGTCCTTAACTACGCAACAAAATTTTAATTTTTAGCCAAGGTTTATAATTATATGTATAAAGTCATTGTGTATAAAACAAGCCTGAGAACAATAACTATAGTCTACTCTACAGTTCTACACCGAAGCAAAGCGAGGGCGGACCACTAGTATCTAATAAATATCATCCAAAGGTATGGCTGCCGCTTACTCGAGATGGGCCATATGTCTGCCCTTCATACTAGAGAACAGTAGTTAACGACGGTCTTCTGATAGACGAGTGGAAGATACATCCCCTAACGGAAACGCTTACATTCAAGCGACGCATGATCGATGATTTTAAATGAAAAACATCTGTATGAATGTGTAAAACCCCATTATTAATAACGAGACTCTTCAAAGTTTTTTTGAGGTTTAATGACACTTTAGAAAGGTTTCATTAATTAATAACATTCCGATGCCAACATAATAAAGTCGGTTATTGTACCACGTAATGCTCAGAGGAATCGTCGCGAGCAAACTTCTGTCGGTTGTGTTCTTAATTTCGTTATAACAATATACTTGGTTAGGGCTGATATTGTTGAAAAGTAATTATTTTTCCACTAATTTATTTTTTTAGATACAAGTGGGAGCGGCTCTACTTCACCGAGAAGCCTAAATAACGTTTACAAAATAATAAAAAGTTTACGACGAACTCAAAAAGGTTATTAATTCTGTCCTTGTCCCACTTACAAAGGCATAAATAAAAGAATAAACCGGCCAAGTGCGAGACGAACTCGCGCACGAAAGGTTCCATACCATTATCTATACAACATTACACACTATATTATAATATCGAGCAAATAACGCCAAATTTAATCACAAGTCTGTTGTATCGGTCTTGCGCCGCTCCCATTCATCGGCTTTCCGCAATTTTCAGTAAAATCGTCGATCCACCTCGTATCGTCGATCGTGGGAAGGCTTACCCTACCCACTTAGCGTCGACCTGCGCGCGATCGATATGATTATTGTATATTTTTTTTACAAAAAATGTCCGTAGAAAAAAAATATCCTATAGCCTAACGTGCTATACGAGCCAACTCGAACTGATGGCAACCCTCATAGCCCAAGAACTTTGGCACGTCTTAGCAACGCGGTGCGGGACGCATTATCAGCCTACCACCGCGCCGACCGGCAGGAGTTCCCCCTCACAAATTGCTTGACTTTGTTTAACTTCGCTTATCCTACTTTGGGACAAATAACGCTGTTATTAAATCAGATTTCTTAAATATTGCCGGCCAGGGTACACGGTGTAATAGTGAAAGTGTGGGAACTTAAACGTTACATAAAATATTTTTGCAAGAAATTTATGAAATATCAACTCTTTTACACATACTAAATCCAGCCAACCAGAGTGGCTGGATTTTAGTATGTCTAAAAGAGACACTTAAAAAAATAAAATAATATGAAATGCAAGAACTAACTAATATTTTCGCACTGGCAGGAATCTGAGCATCCCGCGTCATTCTCATTTTTTTATAATAGTTCCAAGTTCTGAAAAGGCTAGTAAGCATTTAATTTGAAAATCCGATTAAATGCGATGTTAGACTGAAACATGAAGGGTTGCCGTATTCCTTAGCTGTAACTTTTTAAAAAACAAACAAAAACTCACTTGTAATTTCATTTGAAGTCCCAGAACGTATTTTGAACAGTAAAGGAGATTGGTCAAATTGGCCTAAATGCACAAAAAACATTGACATACACGGTAATTCTTCGCGTAATTTATAATTTAATTTACAGGCATTAGATTTCAACGGACACCTTTGTATAATATATTTAGTTTAAAAAGGATTTTTAATTTTACCGGTTTGGAAAACATACGAATCATTTTTAATGGCTATGGGTGTAGTAACATTCAGCCAAAAACCGATCGAAGTTGTTTATATATCATAAAAACGAATCTATTTTGTAAAGTTCGATAAAATAAATCTTTTTTTTATTGCACTGTGGTATTAATATCCACAACTATATTATCATTTCCACTAGATGCAAATGTGCTCAGACAATTATTATAGATGGTAGGCGACATCATAAAGTCTATTGCCATACATTTTTCGCCAAACACCTCCATAAACACATTATAATCTGTATATATGTTAGACTTTAAGGTATCTATCTATGGGCCTACGTTCCCTGACTATAAATTAATAAATAAATAAAATTATAAGGTGTGATACACTAAAAATCTAAAATATGGTTATCTTAAAAACATAACAAAAATAATGAAGATACTGAATGATGGCTATAGGACCTAAATCTCTTAGCTTTCTTTGGTTAACGAGTGTTTAAAAATTCTCTCTAATCTGTGGCTCATTCATAATCATCACACAGTTTCTTTCACAGATTACCTTATTATAACCGGAAATGACACCTGATTTTAAAAGTTACTCTTATTCATTAACTTTAAAAACAGGCAACTATCTGTTAATCTACATGCTCTATATACCTGAATCTAATCCATAAATTCGGTACTTGGATTGATTTCCCTAGTTTACTATATAACTTGTTTGTTTTTTTTATTTTAATATGTTCAGTGTTTATGGTTTATAGAAGTTCTCAGGGGTGTCCGTCAATAATATTTGTTTCTACAGTAATTTATATATAATTTCGAATCTAGGAAACAATTTTTCATGATTATTGGTCTTTAGGCCAAACATGTATGGAAGCTGAGCAATCTCCTTTGTCGATATTAACAGCCAAGAGAAACGCCAGGATTTTAATGATTAAGTATTCATATTAGTTATTTAGACACAAAATGGCACCAAATGTTTATGGCTTTTCTAACATCATTGTTATTTAATTTCAGTTGGTGAACAAATTCGATGAGCTGCTGTTCACAAAGAATGATGAAAATTTCGTGGAGGCGTTTGCTATCTTCTGCGGGATGGGTATTCACAACACACACATGTACGAGAAAGCCATAACGGCAATGGCGAAGCAAAGCGTCACATTAGATGTAAGTTTTACAACCACCATTATCTGATAATTCTAAGTTACGTTAAAAATAGTATATAGGAATTAGTAGCAGACAACTTTTTATGACCTTTTTTAGACTTTTTTGTATGTATAATTGCTACTGCGCAGGCTTCCTTGTCTATGGCCGTTGCTCAAGAAGTTGGCCGGAATCGATAAGTACTACTTATGTGTTCGATTTTTGAACTTGTAATGAGCAAAGTGAGAGAACATTTTAAAGGAAACTTGGGTCTTGCAAATAACGTAATGCATTTCGTGTTATCTGCAGAATTTGGAAATCGGAACAGTAAATGGATAGGAACTGAAATTTGACTTGACTGAATGTAACTATGCTTCGCCATATACACACAACTAAAAAAGAACTTCATGTTTGAAATTATTATCACCTGCCTTACCTACCGACCATATCTTTTACAAATACTTAACAAAGAAACCACAGAATGATCAGATTTGCGGTACAAACAGCGTTGCCAGATGTCCCGATTTTAGCGGGACGTCCCGATTTTTAAATCAAAACTTAATGTCCCGCGCGGGACAGGCTTAATCCCGCTTTTCGGGAATAACTTGACCGTGCGTGCAACGTACTGAGAAAGCGCGGGAGGTGGCACAGACAAGTGTGGACTGGCCGCCTGCCCGGCGCGTAATGAAGGTGGATATTCAATAACTTTTGTTGTTTACTATGTCCCGCTTTCGAAGAAAGAATTCCGCTTTTTTCACTCAAAAAGTTCCTAAGTCCCGACTTGGCAAATAAAAAACTGGCAACGCGGGGTACAAACGGAAAAACCGACGTGAGATTTGTTTTAGTGATAATGGCTATTGACGTACAAAAAATAACGTCAATGAATAATGTTTATCCATTAATTAATATGTTGATTATATCTTTACAGGTTTTAAGTTATCATGCTTCTGCATCGATAGACGACGCCCAAAGACTAAGGGTGAGTATAACTTTGAATAATTTCGGTCACATAAAAAATGGTGTCGATTTATGAAACCATCAACCAAGTGAAACTTTTGAAGTCATTATTAATCCGAGCTGCCCACGTAGCACGCGTACTATTTTCCACTAAATCACCGATGCTTGTTGATAAGGCCTGATTTTTTAATAACAATCACACTATAACATTATGTAGGCCCGTTTGTGAGTGAGTGAGTGTGTGTTTGTTACTTCTTCACGTCGAAACGGCTGGAGCGATTTTAATAAAATTTAGTATAGAGTTTGCTGACACCCTGGATTAATACATAGGCTACGTTTTACTCTCTCTACTCTCTAATAAACCGCGGGGCACAGCTAGTTACTTATAAATGTAATGCGACATGCTAAAGAAGAACAAAAAACATGTGGCGATGAAATAAAACTTTCATTTTAATTTGTATTACAAATTATATGGCTCGACATCATAGTAGGTAGGTATACATACATTTCCCGAAACCATAATTCAGATGGTAAATTACACGCGCCTCTTAAAACGTAGCTTTTCTTTATTAAAAAAGTTATCTCTCAAAATATAATGCCCTTACTTCAATTTAAGTATCTATCCAAATACTCAGATTATACTTGTTAGCTTTTACAAGTGCCTACGTTACGTACTTACTCTCGCTTCTTCGGACAGGTCCATATAAAACATTTTATTATCCTCATGAAATTCTAAAGTTTATGAAGATTATAAGGCTAACCGTCTGTCCAAAATTCATGTCATCTTTTTTCCCGTTTATCACCGAAATTTATTATGAGTTTTGTTTTGCGCTCTTGTACTGTTCTGAAATCTTATTATCACAATAAAATTTCAGTGCTGGACAAACGAAGTAATATTATTCAATTAGATATTTGCACCCAAGATGACCCGGTTCACAGGATGGCCTACTTTCAAAATTTTATGTTGTTCTTAGTACGAATGACTTAGAATTTCGTCCCCGTCGTTCGGAAAGATTCATAGACAAAGCAGCAAGTTCATATCAAAAAAAGCTAGAAGCCCTTATTGCAGTTGGTAGTAACGCCAGTGGCTTACGATTTATATCCTCAGCTATTGACACTTTTTAGTAATTCTTCAGAAAAATAATTTGTATTTGTGTTTCTTTTTAATAAAGAAGCTAAGCGTTGTTTGTATTATTTATAATTTTCTTAAAAATGCCAATAGTTGGCCTAACAAAGCGCACCTAACTCACTTCACAATGAATGGCTCTATACTGTTGACAGTTAGGTACCACCAAATAATAAGTCATCGATTGAATATAGCCCAATCTTACTTTTCCCTCCACTAGTAAGGCCCCAGCAGTGGGGAAATTAATAGGCTGATACTAATATCATATTTAAAATTACCCTATTTTGTACTTTAAATGAAACGCCTAAAAGTTCTACCAATTGGCTTCTAATCTAGAAACATCGATAGAGAATCGAATACCCTACAGAACTGTATATAAAACTCAATTTCGACCAAAGAGGCGTGTCATTTGTTTTCCTTTCCACCGTCGATATTACATCTGCCATTAACTTAAAGCTATGTCAACTTGAAGGTCATTAACCGCCCTTCTTGCATAAATGAAATAGAATTTAATTACGTTTCGTCTGTTAATCCCACAGACGCTAAGGATACCATCGTCGGCGCACTTCAGCTTACACGAGTTGGATTTCGATGACATAGAAATGTCTGACGACGAGACTCTCACCGCCTGCTTACGAATGTTCCTTGACCTGGACTTTGTGGAACGATTCCACATAGACTACAGCGTGCTGTGCCGATGGCTGCTCAGCGTAAAGAAGAACTATAGGAACGTCACGTACCACAACTGGAGGCACGCTTTCAACGTGGCGCAAATGATGTTCGCGATATTAACGGTGAGTTAAGAAGTTTTTTGAAAGACTTTGCTGATGATGTTCCTCTACCTGGACTTTGTGGAGCGATTCCATATCGACTATGCTGTGCTGGGCCAATGGCTGCTCAGCGTAAAAAAGAATTAAAGGAAGGACACGTACCACAACTGGAGGCATGTTTTCAACGTGGCGCAGATGATGTTCGCGATATTAACGGTGAGTTGAGAGGTGTTTTCAACAACTTTCCAGAGGATGTTCCTCTACCTGGACTTTGTGGAGAGATTCCACATAGACGAATCGTACTGTGCCGATGGTTGCTCAGCGTGAATAAAAATTATAGAAACGTCATGTATCACAACTGGAGGCACGCTTTTAACGCGGCGCAGATAATGTTCGCGAAACTGACGGTGAGTTGAGGTGTTTTTTGAAAAACATGTGTCGTTTAGTGTATACATTAGGTTCAGCTTATTGTTAAATTATACATTTAAACCTTATCATATTTCATATATAATTATTTACGGGCATAAATAAGTATAAGTTTGATTAAAGTTAATATTGACACTTTTGTGAGATGGCAGTAAAAATAAGTGCCTTCATGAGCATTACCTGTTTTAATTGATGTCTTAGTGTGCACCCGTCAGTGTTCATTAACATAAAAATTATGCGTTTTATCGCTCTTTCTACATCTTATTGGGTTACTGACATTTTTTTTATAAATATATTTAAATTTTGTCTTAAAACTACTAATTAATCTCTTTTTACAATCACTGCTATAACATTCAAGCCGTTTGCAATATTTTGATATCTGTAAAAGTTTGTTATCTTTCTCCTACAGTCGGTAATTTATTAGAGAATGTGTCATGCTGTTCATAAAATCTCTTCGATGATAACGTCTTGCCAAAACTTCTTCTAAGAAAATCATTATCCTTTTTTCATTCACAATTTAAAGGCATAAAAGTCTTTTGCAAAATTGCAGGAAACCCAGTGGTGGAAGATATTCGGCGAGCTGGAGTGCCTGGCATTGATCATCGGCTGCCTGTGCCACGATCTCGATCACCGGGGGACCAACAACTCTTTCCAGATCAAGTTAGTATTGCCATTGTTTTTTAAATACCAGAGTGAAATTACCCTACTTTTTGCGGTGTTGTTTTTAAGACTGCGAGTCCTGAAAAGCTTCATGTCTCCACCGGGTAGTTGATGGGGTCAGGCCCCGTGCCATCAGGCGGGTCATATTCTTGTTTGCTACTTTAGATAGTATATTTAAAACAAACTTATTTGATGAATACTTACATAATTACAATCCGGGATCTTTTATAAGACTAGAATAGACACCTCGCATGCTGGCAAGGCGAGGATGGCTGTTGTGAGGTAACACTGTTGTACTAATGTGTTTCTATCTCGCGGGGCACTCGAGCTAGACTTAAAATAGTAGTGGTAATGCTTTTCTTGTTTAATGTACCTCATGAATTATTATAACAAGGTTTAACGTACCTCAACTGTTTTGATAGAAAAAACGACAACTTTGTATTTTGAATATTACGAGCAGAAAAAGCACACTATTATTCTGGATTACCAATGTAGCTGACAAATATTCACAACTTACCAACTTTTTCTTGGCTTTACTAATTTTTTAGCGCGATAAGTACTTAGTCAAAGTCAAATTGAATACATCGTGGTTACTATACAGTATTATGCCTTTCCCACACCTGCGCAACGAAACTTTGATCATTCAAAATACGAAGGGCCCTGCTGGATAGACAAAACTTTCTTTTTGAATTTCTTCTGTTCTATTAAAAACCCGTTAGAGTTAATTCGTGAATCGAGAGGCACATTGGGGCAAGCTACGGTCAGTGTTATTTTTAAGTACTTCGAGCATAATACAGCCGAGGGCTCCGCTGGATGGATGAGACTATTTATCCTAATTTCTATCAAAAAGATTGGGGTACATTGAATCTTGATAATAAATTCATGAGGTACACTGAACAAGCAAAGCATTCCCACTACTATTTTAAATCTAGCTCGAGTGGCCCTGCTAGATAAAACATAGATTGTACTAGATATCTTCGCGTCTGGACTCCACCGTCACTTAAATTCATTTGAGTTGGAGTCATTTATCGGACCTATCGATAAAAAAAATACTAACACCCTACTGGTATTCCATCCCAGGACCATTGCAGCAATAAGCTGGAGCACTGCCGTTACACCAACCGGCTGTCAATTGTATTTCTTTTATTAAATTATTAAGGGCTCCGTATCTCAAAAGAAAAAAAAACACTAGTACATAACTCTTTTACAGCTGTATAACTCATCATATTAGCATCCAAAAAGAGAGACTGCTGTCAATTTAACAAGTAGCAAAAACAGCAATGTGAAATTTAGCCAGAATATGTGATAAGTTATATTAAATCTGATTTCCTTGTTAACTCCAGGGCGTCATCACCGCTCGCGCAGCTTTACTCCACTTCGACGATGGAACACCACCACTTCGACCAGTGCCTGATGATCCTCAATTCGCCCGGCAACCAGATCTTAGCAAACCTCTCTTCAGACGACTACGAGAGAGTGGTCAAAGTGTTGGAAGATGCAATACTCTCCACAGATCTGGCTGTTTATTTCAGGTACTGTACACTCTTTTCTTTATTTACATAAGAATCCAGGATTAGAACCTTTTTTCAGACGAATACGAGAGAGTGGTCAAGGTCTTGGAAAACTCAATACTCTCCATAGATCTGGCTGTTTATTGTAAGTAATTTTATTCTTTATTTACCTAAGAACTACCACAACTTCGATTAGTGCCGGATGATCTCAACTCGCCCGGCAACTAGATCCTGGCGAACCTTTCTTCAGAAGACTACGAGAGAGTGGTCAGGGTTATAGACGACGTAATACTCTCCACAGATTTGGCTGTTTATTTCAGGTCTTTTACATTAATTTCTTTAAGTATTTAACTAAGAACTGTACATCACTTCGACCAGTGCCTGATGATTCTCAAATCACTCGGCAACCAGATAATGGAGAACCGTACCCCTAGCAAGAACCAATATCGAATTCGAATAGTTTTCGAGTCCGAAATGTCATTGTCAAATTTTGTATGGAAACTTGAACAGCAGCGCCACAACGGATGTAACGAGAACTAAATCAGTACATTGGACAATGACATTTTGCATTCGCAAACTATTCGAATTCGATGTTGGTTCGTGCTAAGGGTATCGTTCTTCTGACGACTACGAGAAACTGGTCAAGGTACTGTTACTCTTCACAGATCTGACTGTTTGTTTCAGGCACATGCTTTAGACTTTATTCTTAATTTACCTAAGGACTGTATTGCACCACTCGACCTAAATAGAATGAACATTCCTTAGCAAGCTGTAAGATAAATCCCAACTTGAACTACTCTCCTCTCGATCACCTTGTCTCTTCCACGCTTTCCTACAGAACAGCAATCTCATGCAAGCATCGCTCAGTAGATTTATTTAAGTCTTTTATTTTATATCAAAAGCGTCAAATTAAACTCCTGATCGTTTTTTGTTTCAGCAAACGGAAACCCTTCATAGAATTGGTGAGCAGAGAACGCGCCGTTTCTACCGCATGGGGCGAATGCGAGGAACGACGCGCCTTACTGCGCGCCATGCTGATGACGGCGTGCGACCTCGCCGCCATCACCAAGCCGTGGCCCGTCGAGCGCCGCGTAGCCGCGCTCGTCGCCGGCGAGTTCTTCAGGCAGGGCGACCTCGAGCGCCAGAACCTGAACCTGACTCCTATAGTAAGTGCCACACAGAAAGAGAGAGCATGCTGATAACGGCGTGCGACCTCGCCGCCGTCACCAAACAGTGGCCCATCGAGAGCCGCGTAGCTGCGCTCGTCGCCGGCAAGTTCTTCAGGCAGGGCAACCTAGAACGCCTATAGTTAGTAAATAAGAGCGTGCGCTGTCTTAACCGGGAACATGAGCGGACGCCCGCTCCGCGTGCAGTTTCGTGCCAAATTTCATAGGGCAGCGCTACGTGAGGTGGGTCACCCGTAGCAGTGTTGCGCTCTACTCTTCTTCGGGTAATACTTATGAGACCCCTTTATCGAGAAACCTGCAGAACACAGAAAGAGGTGAGAAGGGCCTTGTGGACGGGGCAGGCGCGCCACAGTTATGTGTGAGCAAATGCTCATAACTTGGTTAAATAAATAAATGTTTATTGACTTGGATCAAGTTACAATATTTTTATTCAGATCTGACAAAATTAGTGACAATAGGCACTAAGAAGTTCGAATATTGTAAAAGGTGACTACTGTTGACCGTAGTAGTATAACCTGTATTACAGGAAACTCCCCTCTATGTACGGTCGCTGTCAGAAAATTTTTACCACCTTAAGGATCATAATTGCATGCACACGTTTATGTCACAAGTTCTAAATGTCTTTTTCATAATAATTTGATTGACCATAGATTATCTTTTTTGTAATGATATGACAATCAATCGCTCTAGGCGATGGACTGACTACTATCAAGGTTTGATGTTTTAAATACTTCGTCTCACACTAGGATTTCCTTCTGTATCGTAGGTGTAATTCAAACATCTTACATGCACATACGCCCAGACCAGGACAAATTTCTGTAGGTCATACAAAATATCTGTGCCGTACGGGAATTGAACCCGCGACCCGTTGCGCAGTAGGCGACCACCTCTGCACTAGCCGTGACGTCAAACAAATATAGAAAACCATTGAAAAACGAATATTTTAGTTTTTTAACTAAGAATATGAATAGAAACTTCAAAGGTTTCGCAGAAATGCCGTCCCAGCCAACCGCACTGTCTGAACGAAGAGAAGTTATTTCTTTTGATTTCTTCTTTATCAACCTTAGGAATAGTCAGATAATACCTAGTCAGTTCATAAGTTCTGTCACATGTTTAATATAAAATAATTGAAACAAGTCTATTCATTATGTAACCATTTATATACCAAAATGAACTTAACAAAACATAGATTCTTATGACAATAAAGTTTATTCAAAATGACCTCCGTGATTTTGAATACAGGCCTTCAATCTGCGCGGCCAGTCGTCTATTGCAGCACGAACGAGGTCCATGTCAATATCGGTGGCTGCCTTAATCAAGGATGTCTTGAGTGACTCCAAATTGAGATGAGGCTTTGAGCACGCCTTTTCCTCCAAGTGCTGCCATATCTTGTAATCTAACGGACTCAAATCTGGACTGGAGAAGGGCCAGTCTTCGTGCCGGAGAAGTCGATTTCACGCGCCGTCAGCCAGCCTTGTGTGCTCTTCGCTCTATGAGCTGGCACCAAATCTTGTTGGAATACCCAGTGCCTGTTATTGAACATGGTATGAGAAACAGGTTCCACAAGGTTCGTCAGGACTGTATTTTGATACACAACTGCATTCGTTTTTACACCTTTCACACAAAAATGTACCTCTGTTAAGCCCCAATAAGAAACTCCCAACCATACCATGAGCGAGGATGGAAAATTACCTCGTTGCTCGCTTCTTCACTACTGTGTGCGTACACCTTATCATTTTGTTTGTTGTAGCTCTCTTCTACGGTAAAAAAAATTTCATCCGAAAAAAGAATTTCTCGATATTTTTTTCCCGCGTACCGCTTCAACAAAGCGCGGCATCTCTTCAGTCTCTGGTCCATTAGACGAGCATTCACACGATGTTCTGTTTTTCTTCGATATACCCGAAGCCCTAAGTCTTCATTTAACATCCTTTTCACCTTGGTTCTGCTTAACCCCATCTGAAGGGCCAACGGTTTCTGCTTACGTTTGGGATTTCTTTGAATTCGCGCCTTCACAGCTGTTATCACTCCTGGAGTCCTAACAGACCGAGGGCGACCACTTCTTGACCTGTCATCTACACTAGAGTCTTCATTGTATCGTTTGATGGTACGATAAACGAATCTTTTGGTAATATAATTTTTTTTCAGTATTTCAAAAATTTGAATTGGCGCGTTACCGCAACGATTCAACGCAATAACTGCAACAAAGTTTTCTTAAAGAAACCGTAAAAAAGTATACATTTTTATTTTCATGAACAAGTCGAAATTTGAATTCAATAAACTTTTTTGTGGCCAACATTCTAAAAGAAAAGTTTTTACTGTGTGACAATATGACCTGACTGTGTATAAAGGAGAACGGGGAGAATTCGCAGTGGTGGTGTTATTAATGTTAGGGTTTACAAGGGTTCTAATGTTCGCAAGTTGACTACCAATTTCGGAAAAATATTTATTAACTTTATTGATTGATTTACTGATATTTAAAAGTTCAATGTGGATTTTTACGTTTTGTGTTTGTGGTCTTTTTAATAAGTTGCCATGTCTTTTTAGGGTTATTATTTCCTTTTGAATTCGGATTTCTCTTTTTTAATTTTTAGGCTCTTCAATATGTTATTGGATTATTGCGGTAAGGCTTGTATGTTTTGTTGAGAATAAGATTATTAGGTTCAGCTTTTACTTTTTTTTTGTAAATATTTTCTATTATGTATACACCTTAACAAGCCGTGGCTTAATTATTCGCTTTCTTGAAGGAATTGGAGAAGATACAGAATTTGTGATCAATCTAGATAAATCTATTGAGGCCTAGCAAAACCTCTTGATGGTCGGTTACTGATGACTCGATAACTAGGCTAGTTGCTGGGTTAGAAGTTTTAAGTAATACATTGTCTATACAGTTGTACTTTCTAGTGGGAATTGTATGCGCTAGCAAAAGTCCATGGGGAAACGGTTACAATGAGATTAATCCTCAGAATGTCGATCAGTGTTATCCGCTTTAATATCAATGTTGATGCCGCTATAACAACAACATTATGGAAAGTTCCAAGTTAATACAGGTTGTCCTTTAAGTCACTCAGAAAAGAATCAGTGTTCCTGAACAAGGGAGGCCTATACAAAGCAATTTTTGCGATGTCTTTTCCCATTGTATATATTGAACAATTAGCTCCCTCAAAGATCGGTTCATAGACTGTGTTATGAACTAACTTGTCATTGACGAATATAACAAGTCCCGCATTTTAACTCTTGTTTTTCGATGTCGAAAATGTATTATAACCGTCAAAAGGAAACAGCATTCAATCAACATCAAAAAATCACAGGTATACTCGAGTTACTCCAGGAACACCACAAATTCGTCATAATTCTTATTAATACTCCGGATATTAAGGTGCATCATAGTAAGCTTTGGACAACCAGCATTCACTCAAAATCAAAAAGACAGGAAAACTTGAGTTACCTAAAACTGGTCCCTATAATGAGTATTCTGTTATGGCCAAATAACTTTTTGGCACTGCTACCTGAAGAAATAAATCTTGACACAGACATTGTCTTTACCAATTTTATCTGAAACGAGGTCTACTTTGCAATCTGATAAAATGAGAACTGTTTTGTTTCAACGCTGAGGACGAGGCAAGGCAAACTAAGTAACTTCTCCTTATACTGGAATTCTCAAAATATAGGAAGATGTTTCCTTCCATTCGTTATATTTTAGGACAAATGTTAATTTGAATATTTGTTTTCTTACAGGATATAATGAACAGAGACAAAGAAGATGAACTCCCTGCTATGCAAGTCAAATTCATAGATACGATATGCCTTCCAATTTATGAGGTAAGGGATACAAAGTTCCATTCAGATTTCTAACTCAATGCTTCTAAATCTTTGTAATATTTATATTACAAAGATTTCGTAAGTTAATAGATTTAAATTAAAAGAAAATAATATATAGAAAAACGCCGATAGGAATGTTTTGAGTAGGCACAGTTGTTGGCGCATTTGATTTGTGGAAGTGAAGCAATTATCGCAATGATACCCTTAAGATGGATCAACAAAATATTACTCCGTATTTCGGAAGGCAATCGGTCTCAGCTGTACCTGCACACAATTATCTGCCCTAGTAAAATTTTCCCTATTCCATTCATAGGGAAGGTTTTTGCCTCAGCATTGGGGACACTAATAGTCTACTGATCACATTTTTAACATTTTATATTGTCGTTGCAGGCATTCGCAGTATTGTCATCAGCATTACAACCAATGCTAGATAGAGTGAAGAGCAATCGTGCGCATTGGATCGATTTGGCCGACAACGACAAGAGCACCAACGAGAAAATCGAATACGGCCTAGACAAAAACCATATACAAGAGAGGACAGACAAGTCCAGTATAAGTTCTCAAAACGTCGACGACACAGAGAACACATATGAGGGAGATAGCAGTGGTGCCGTCAGCCTCTCTTCAGAAACTAACTCCAAATACGACAATCTTGAGAATCCAGTCGTAGGACTTCTCTCTAACAACGTTCTCACGTTGCCTCGAGACCCCAAGTTCTGTCAGATGAACGACTTAAACTAAACGCTCCTTAGTGCATGCGAACTATTGTGATATAGTGAAAAGGACAAAAAACGTCCCAAACCTTATTTCGAAGACCAATAGAAGCCGAATTATTTTGGTTTTATAGCTAGTATCTTAACAGTATCTTCGTCACTGTTCTACTACGCAAGTGAAACTTTTATAAAAGCATTTTAGTAATGAATTTATTTCTTAGTTGTATAAGGATGCCGTTACGTACCTACGTGTTAGTTAGTAACGAGGAATCTTTTGTTATTTTAGTTTCCGAGACTGTACTCTGCCCGCCATATTGTTTCATAATTTTTGTTCCTATTGGTCCGTTTGAAATCGAGGTCGGTTACGGTGTATGAACGGTTTACGTGCGTTGCAAAACTGAGAGCTGTGTGATATTCGTGTAGTAATTTTATGATTTAGTCGAATTTCAAATTCACCTTACGCAAGGCGTGTATTCGGTAAGTTGTTTGGATTCTCGCACTATTTTTGTACACATTATTTTAGCTTTACATTATATAAGTAGGTACCCTACTTGTAAGTTTATATAGTTTGTATTAGATGTTTTGATTTACCTCATTGTGTCTATTCCTACGTATCACATGAAGTAATTCGTGTTTGTTAGTTTTCTTGTATCATTTACGATACGATGTATGTTTTAATTTGTAATTGATGAATAATTTTCGAAAATTATATCTTTATATTAGAAAAAGTGCAAGGCCTAACTGTCGTGTCTAACTTAGTTTTATTGAAATAAATGACCAAAATACCAAAAATTTTGAATAGTTATTTGTGCTAAATTGTTAATTTTGTCTTATCATTATGACGGAAATATAATTATACATTCAAGCTTCGAGTATTATGATGTATGATAAACGAAATGAATTGACATTAATTACTTTAATAAAAAATATATTGAGTAGTGTGTTAATGAATGTCAGTGGAGCACCATAATATAATATTGAATATTATGGCATTGCATATCGAGAAATTAATAATAAGCGTACATACTTACTCGTAGTATGTATTTATGATTAGTAGCTTTTGAAGAGTATAGGCACACATCTAAAAACTATAAAAGGAAAATCGAAAAAGTATTTGATTTGAACTTCGTTTTGGTTCTTATCTATACGTATAGGTTTTGCCAACATTTATCAAGGTAAACAATTATAAACGTGTGGTCCTATACTCTTATCAATTTAAATCGCACAATATTGTGTAAATAAAAAAATAAATTATTAAAAAAAAAATTGTAATTATTTGGTAAGTACTTATTATGAATTCGGGTTCAGAGACATTGACTATGATGATTATGGATTTTTATTAATTTTAGTCTCATAAGGAACTTCCGCCTCGCAGTTATTACTTTACAACTGACAGTTATGGCAAATTAGATCCATTCCAATTAGATTCTATAAACAGTAAACGTGTTTGTGACGTCCGTTTGTTTACATTAAAAAAATAAATCGTGTCAATTAATCACTACAAACACATTTAATCATTGAATTGATCATTCGAATAAACATAATACGCTTTTAGAAATAGCTTTATTTGTCATACTTCCAACTAATCTGTTATGAAATGTCTTCTTCATTTTGTATCTCTTTATTAACCTCACTGTATCTTGTATTAATTTTTTAAATATTACATGTTGCAGTTTAGTAAAGTTTGATACTAATATTAAAAAGTTGACAATTATCTAAATGACTATAATGCTTATAAAATATTTAAACATGGCAATTTGAGTAATCTCCGTACAATTATTTGTATCTTTATTATGAATATTTCTACTTTTTAATCGTTTCTCGAGATAATTTCATTGTAGGTATGTACGTCAGATTACCCAAACAGTTATTTAATAATTTCAAAGAATCTATACAAGAATCAATTTTTCAATTAAAAGAAAGTTTTGACCAATTCTACGTAAAAGTATACAAGATGTAATAATATTTTCTAATTGGAATAATTCTCTCTATAAACTTTAGATATTTACTTGAAAATTTTACTTGAAATCTCAAATTAATTGTGGTAATAAAATATGTACAACCTTAATCATAAGATCGCTGTAAGTATTATTAGAAATTAATTAGAGAAATAATTATTGTAATTCACTAAATGATGTGTGAATAGATATGGAGGTTGTTTTGTTCCAAACAAAAAAATATTTATTTATGATTAAAGAAATTTTGAAATAAAATTATATGTTTTATTTAAATTGTACCGAAGAATAATCATTAATTAACCAAAAGAAAAATGTACAAACAAAAAATAAGTAGTGTCTAAGCTAAAATAATTGAAATGAACTGAGAGGGTCTGAAAAATGCGCAGTTTCGTTTAACTGGCAAAAAGGAATTTAAAAAAATTTAGCATCGGCCAATTAGGTTATAGAAGCGTATCTTTTTTTGTTTTTTAAGGGACTTTCTGACTAAGGGATCTTTCAATTTATGCGTTTCTTGACGGCCTGCTGCGGTGCCGAACGGCATATTTAAAAAAACCTATTTTTTTTTGTCAAGTAAGGTCTTCATATTATTTTCATGGTCACTCTCAGTCATATCTTCAGTAGAAAGCTCGATATTAAATCAATAGTGAACTACATGTAGTTACCAACTGTTAGACTCTTACGGCCAGTTCCAATAATTAATCAACCTCCCTCAGCAACTTCCAGTAAAAGGTAAAGGTTTTTGCTTTTGATATTAGTTCTGAATAAAACTTCTAACTATATCTAACCACTTTATGATTTCATGTACTTTAACTAATTTTATTTATCAAATCTGACTAGTTACATTTTCATAATATTATCTACTTATTTTACTTTCATAATGAAATAGAAGTCCTTGAATCAACACATTGAATTGATACTTATATTTATTGTAGGACCAAACGACTTACCAGAGGTATCAAACGACTAATCAAGTAAAATTCAAAAATGCTTTTTCTGATTATTTTACGTATGCAATCACAGTTGTTAATCAGTACCTACTTACCTAGATGGACAAAATTGTGTCCGACACCTGGTGGGGGACATACCTTACTAAAACGGAAAACTTTCCAACGTCTGCCTGAGGGCGAAACAGCCGTCGCATGATGTTGGGCGGTCGCACGAATCGACTGCAGAAAAGCCGTCGCTTGAAGTCGGTTTCGACTGCTCATAACGACACAAAATAACAGTAGGTACAGTCGCCATCAGATATATCTGAGCATACAAGATGACCAAATACATCTGAACAGTTAAAATGTCAATAAGTTCTATACACTACAAGTGACCATAAATATCTGATCATTCATTACTTCAATAATATCTGAGCAGATGCCTGTCAATAATATCTGAACATACAACTTTTCAAAAATATCTGAACAATTTTAATAGGACCTCTTAATTATTTATTTATAATGAGATGACGCTGGCAGTTAAACACTTTCCAGTTTTTATTCTTATCACCTCTGTCATGTGTCATGCACAAATAAATTCAAGCAGCTTGCTTACGTATTAGTTCATACCATAAATTAACTATAATTAATATGAGTTCGTACCGTATTGATGCGGAAATGAAACATAAAATAATACAACTAAAAAATGATGGTTTATCCGTAAAAGATATCGCCGATGAGCTAGGGATAGCCGTAAGTATCACGGAGAAAAATGCTAAAAATCAATTGCCCACAAAACATGAAACTTTATTCACAAAGTATAAAATTGTATTTATTTCAGAGAAATACTGTATATTTATGGCTAGAAAGATGGCAGCAAGGAGAAACATTAAATAATCATGTTTCATTTGGTCGCCCGCGTATTACTACAAATAACCAAGACATAGCTATTATAGATAAAGCCAAAAATGACAGATTTATAAACACTACACAATTTTCAAGCACATTCGAAATATCCACTAGCACCATTAGAAGACGATTAAAAGAAGGAGGTTTAAAAAATAGAGTACCGGCAAGAAAACCAACTCTCACGCCAAGGCACAAAATGCAGCGGTTACAATTTGCAGCTAATTATTTAAATTTTAATTTTCAAAACGTTATTTTCATGGACGAACAGATTTCTGCTCATCAGATAATGGACGATTAAGTTTGTGGCGACCCGAAAACACACGTTACTTAGAACAAAATGTGCTGCCTAATCGCCGGAGTGGACGTATTTCAATTGGATTTTGGGGAGGGATGTGCAAAGATGGTCCTGGTGAGCTTGTGGAAATAAGTGGACGAATGAATGCAATGAATTATAAGGAACTTCTGGAAGATACTTTTCTTCCTACAGCTCAAGTTTTTTATCCAGAACAACAAATTACATTCCTTCAAGACAACAGCTCAGTACATAATGCTCGTACAGTACTGACATGGATTAATGAACAGAGAGAACTAACTTTAATCAAACTACCACCAAAAAGTCCAGACCTCAATCCCATCGAAAACCTTTGGGGTAAATTGGTGCAAGAGTGGGATGGGAATCAATGTCGAACAACAGAAGCCTTAAGGCGACATGCAAATGATGTTTGGGAATCGTTCAGAGGTCGAGGTTTTTGTGAGAAGGTAGTTGGTTCCATGAGGAAACGTTTACAAGACGTATTAAATGCAGAAGGAGGTTACACAAAATACTAATGTTTCATGAGAAGTATATAATTGGTCAGCCTTTAAATAATTTGGTCGGCACAAAAAGATTTTGTAAGCAATTTAAAAAATCAGGCAGCAATCCTTGTTCGGCAAATAATTATATAATGGTCAAAAATTTAATATGAGAGTATACAAGATGGCTCATTTAAATGGGTCAGTATGGGAAAGTCTGAACTATAATATATACGAAGATCTGTTCTTAGGAACTTTGTCATCGATTTTAATAAAAATTAAAACTGCATTCATACATTTAAGAAAAACCCTGTGGTCAGCTCGGGAATCAAACCCGGTCGTTTTGAAAAAAAAACTAACACTATTTCCTATTTCTATTTATTAGTAAGATAAGTTACCTATACGTGTTAAATTTTGTATTAAAAAAACGGTGGTCACTTAGAACCTCTACTGAAATAATTTAAATTATGTGACAAAAATGCGTTTTACTCATTTTAGACATCACTTTTAATAGAAACATTTACTGCTTCAGACCTACATAATCGATATTTAAATAGAAATAGTGTAAGTTTTTTTTTCAAAACGACCGGGTTTGATTCCCGTGCTGATCACAGGGTTTTTCTTAAATGTATGAATGCAGTTTTTATTTTTATTAAAATCTTGTTCCTAAGAACAGATCTTCATATATATTATAGTTTCAGACTTTCCCATCCTGACCCATTTCAATAAGCCAACCTGTATAATGAGAGTGGAGGGTTACCCGGGGAGAGGAAGACCGAAGAAAAGATGGATAGATTGTGTGAATGAGCACATGGCCAGTAAGGGAGTGAGTGTTGATATTGCGAGTGATAGAGGAGAATGGAAGCAAGCGGAAGACATGTTTCGCCAACCACAAATAGAATGGTCAAAAATGAAATCATAAAAAGGCAGCTTACAATAACATGGATCTGCAAGATTTCATAATCCATGTCTGTACTGTAGATTGGTTAGCAGGAGAAAATATGTCTATAAGCAGTATATTTGAATAGTATGCATATTTAAAAACCAGTCAAGTGCGACTCGGACTCGCTCCGTATCATTATCTAAATAAATATTTTTATATTGAATTAAATGTAAATTGCGGTTGTGTTTTTTTTAAATTCGTCATATTATTTGTAAATAATATGACGTATTTAAAAAAACAAATTACTTGACCTCGTTCAAATCAACTTTTGCTAGAAGTTTGCATGGTAATGTACAGACACGAGCTTTAATCTGGGCCCCACCTTTGAATATCGTGTAGCAATCTGCTGCAAGCTATATAAAGCTAATATTTTAATGCAAAGTCAATGTCATAATGTTTACCATTGACAACTTAACGTTTCTAGGGGCAACCATGCAATTACGTCATCTGAAGCGACAGCAAAAGATCATTTTCGATGTTATGTTATGTTCCGTTTCCGAATTATACTTTGTAAAAATGTCACATTAAACTGTTTTCTTCACTGACACTGACACGAAATAGTATTTTGTAAAAAGGTTATCATTTCAAGGGTCGATTCGTTATGACATTATGCCATCAAAACACTATCAAAGTAAAATATCGACCTTATTGCATTATGAATTCTAACAACATTTAGTGGAAATGGGTCCCATATTAAATTTATAGACCTATCAATTTTATAGACCTATCCATACCCCACACGTAAAGATTTGATTAAAAAAAATTCTAAGTCCATACGTTTTTTTTTCTATTTTTGTATGAATATCGTTTTTTTTTTTGCCATTTGGCTACGGAACCCTAAAAATGGTGAGCAAAATAACTAATTGGTCTGCGTTTTTGTTGAAAAGTCGACAATATACGTTACGGCCGCCTACGTCTGTTAGAAATTCCCGTCTAAACGGGCATTGATAATATTGGGAAATTATTAAGCTAATAATAATACGTTAATTTCAAGAACCTTACTAATTGCCTGATAACTTTTTGATTTGATCTCATGTATAATTATAAGAATAAAACATTTTGTTACTATTTAATTTTAAACTCATTGTATCAGAAGTTGCTTTTTTTTATTTCGATCTCGATTATAATTTTATTATAATAATAAATACTTAAGCATAAGTTTCTACTGAGGTAGGTACCAAGTTAATTCGTTTACATTTTTTGATTATTTAACTCAATAAAAAATTATAAGAATTAAAATTTTTTTTTATTAATTTTCACTTTTATAAATAATACATACCCAAACCAAACAAACACATCCACTCAGACAGTAAATAAATTTTTTGTAAGGATGGCGCCCAGTTTGAGCATGACAAGTACAGAATTCCATTTTCCACTGCAATGGAAATAGTGGAACAAATGTTTCCTCCAAATTATTACTTATTTCTATTGCGGTTAAAAAACGCAGTTGTCTTATTTTTAAATAAATTTCTAAGAAGATATTGAGAATTTAATCTATAGAATAAAATAAAAACATAACTTCTCGTTAATTATAAAAAAATGGATGCGTGTAACTTATGTACGCGCGTGAGAAGTTATACTTCTTTAGCATCATTAAAAATATTTTTTAATTGCATGCAAATAATTAATAATTACAATAAAATAATAAAAGGACTGGAAAAGGATAGTTAACACAGTCAATTAAGTTCAGTTTTAATTTGAAAAATTAAATAAATATTCAAAATATTCAATTAAAATCACTACTGAATTTAAGTTATTAGTCCATATGTAATTAGCACTTGTAAGTAACTAAAACACGTTGTGTCTATATAGAAACATGTGGATAAATATTATAAATATGAAAACAGTGATCAGAGGCGACGAGCATGCCAACATTGTTTTTGACAACGCGATCATCTTATGGAGCTCCGCGGATCGTTCAAAGTACCTTTCGAACAGATGTCTAATAATGGTGGATTATTAACCACTTAGTGGTTAATAATCCACCATTATTAGACACTAATATTCATAACGCGCCCGCGGCCAACTTCATGGTGTTACTATTGTGTTACAGTGATGCGCGCGCATCTCGAAATTTCACTCACATGATTTTTTCATAACGCGCCCGCGGCCAACTTCATGCTGTTACTTTTGGGTTACAGTGATGCGCGCGCATATAAAAATTTCACTCTCATCATTTTTTCATAACGTGCCTAAAGAAGTATAACTTCAAAAATAAATAGAGAAAAAATTAGGCATCTTCCATTTCTACTACTCGTGGTGACCTACACGAATGATTTTCTGATAGATTTTTATTCCCTTCTCATCGTATATTCTTATTCCTTATATTTAGCCTTTGTTTTTAGTTCATCCTTTCAATCACGCAGTAACAAAATATGTAAGCTCAGTGCATGATCTGCGTAGATACATAATCATTGACGTGTTCAGATATTTTTGAAAAGTTGTATGTTGCGATATTATTGACAGGCATCTGCTCAGATATTATTGAAGTAATGAATGTTCGGATATTTATGGTCACTTGTAGCGTATAGAACTTAATGAAATTTTAACTGTTCAGATGTATTTGGTTACCTTGTATGCTCAGATATATCTGATGGCGACTGTACCACGATGGAGTTCGAAGAGGAAGCACAGTTGCGGCTTTTGCTTCGACGTCGTCCGTCATCTACAACGGCTAAAGACGTCGACGTCAACGAATGTATGTAATGGGTTTACCCGATCATAGAATTTCACTTACTTTATCCGAAGTTAAGTATTTACGAAGGAAAAGTGATTCAATTATTTAAGAATGTGTAAAAGTACAATTGGGTATTTATCTCCCCAGTTAGAGAATGCTAAACGACGTCAAGACACATTGATGAGACAAAGTAAACACTGGACGCCAGTCGTAGACGTCGGGCGGCCGCTACGTGTGAGTTGCAGGCGATCGCCGCCGACGGTTCTTGTAGATGATACCGCCGACACGCTGCATCTGTTGTTGGCAGACGTTGCCTGGTGTTTGACGCTGCGTTTCTATACAAATTCGTGGCTATAGATTGCGGCTATAAACAGCCATCACGAATATGTTGGAAAGTTGTCCGTCTGAGTTAGGTCTTATACGAGCCTTGTGATTTTCAGTCTCTTTGCTAAAATATGAAAAATGTTTTACTTTTGTTGACGTTAGAAGTTGTGCATCATTATTTTAATGTCAAGTTGACATTATTATATCGCTATTTTGGGTTACAAACACGTTTCTAATGAAAATAATTATTTCCATCCTTCACAAAAATATCCATAGTTTTGCAATTTTAAATTGCTTATCAGTATAATGCCTTTGTTAGACATAACCAACCCTGCTGTTATAATATTCCTCAAGGAGAATTATGAGAAAGAAAACCGTTTACGATTGAACTGGACCAACAAACACCGCGAAGCCATTCAACACGCAGCTACTCTAAATAGAGAACCTACTGGTTACTTTGAAACTGACGTAATAGCCCACAATATGAAGGAGGGCATGACTACTATAACAAGAGACCATGTAGTGGCAGGTTACAATAGAAGAAAAGTGCCGTTACGTGACGGAAAGTTCATAACAGGTGGAGACAATTTGCGTCAGGGTCATTCTATCGCTGATGTTAAGCTCGGCGACCCAAAAGAAGATCCAAGACTTGCACGTCCTTCAAAAGATTTGAGTTTAGATCCTCCCATGAGACCAGTAAAGCCAGAGTTAAAAGAGGTGATATATAAATCGAAACCCGAGTACGGGAGGGACGAGTATTTAAAAAAGCGTTCGAAGATGTGGCCGGAAAACAGGTTTTATTTCGCAGAATGCAGTAACTGGGAATACGGTTGGAGAATGGGTGATAGTGAGTTATGTCAGAAACCTTTGTACGGAAGATGTTGGCATCTTACCAGAACTCTGAGGAGTCGTGTGGGACCTCAACCTGATCCGCTACATTACAAGTCTTCTGATTTACCGGGCTCTTCTAAATGTGTAGCAATATAATTAAAAATTTGGATGGAAATTTAATGATTTAGTATTTCTTTTAGATATCAGGCAATGTTTAGGTAGGTACTTTGTAAGATTATTTTCTTTTCCAAGTTTTATTAAGTTTTTTTTTAGTTTTTAATACTTTTTTAATGTTAAATAAAAACATTGTTAAATATTTTGTTGTATTCTTTTTACTTCTATGAAATATATGAGAAATGAGGAGCTTGATGGCACTTTCGGTCTATGGCAGTGGAAGTTAAACAACTTTGGCAAACAAAAAAATTAACACCCCCTCCTCCGAACGCTGATATGATTTATTTATTTATTACCTTGCCGGTTTGAGTACGCAATCCCACAAAATTTCATCTGAGCCCACAACTGGAAAAGTTTAAGTACCTACTTATTCATAAAAAAAAATTAAAGCATTAGCATAAGTTACTACAGTAAGGTAGAATTCTTTTGATGGGCACAGGGCAGTATTTAGAGTTGTGGAAATTTTAGACCGGGTCGATTAGCACCCTCCCCCCTGACCATCAATATTTTTTTTTATTCCATGGGACACAACCTTCCCTGTTAATTCCGGCCCTGGATGGGCACACCTTTGTGTAAAACATCATAAAAAAAGGAGCTGCCTTACCTTCAGCTATCCCGACCGGACTTTTATATCTTTCTGAAGGAGACTTACGATCTCCCTGATCTCGCGCCTTCTGCGCTTTCTGCCCCGGGTCCGGGGTCTTCAGCGCAAACCCGACCGCAGGTGTCTTTTGCACAAACCGCCCCATGTCCCGCGCTTTTAGTGTATAAATCCGCCGTTCGTTTGATCTAACGGTCTCTCCGTCAGAGTGAGGAAATTGCAAATTTTTTAGAAGATCACGCGGTTTTTGAAACCCTCCATTCGTGGCCTGCTCATTGCCAATTATATTACATTTATTAGCCCGGAACGATAGAGACGGCCGCGGCAGTGGCACTCTCATGTACTACCAGCGGTCCGTCCACGGTTCCCTGCTCTCTGACTGATATAGAAGTCTCCGTCTATCGCCTAGGTATGACCGGGCATCGATCAACCACGATTGCGTCAGCTTACCTGTCCCCTAACAAAAACCTCACCCAACCAGACCTAGAGGCCCTGTTTGCTATGGACGACGCCGTCATTATTGCCGGCGACCTCAATAACAAACACGTGCAGTGGAGTTGTAATAAACACAACCAACCGTAACTAGGTTTCCAACTTCTCTGACACTATGGTGTTTGACATCATAGTGCCCCTCACAGCCACCCACTTCCCTTCCCAAGCAGATTGCATTGCTAATCCCCTAGACATGGCCTTACTAAAGAACGTAGCTCTTAGGATGCGTTTGATAGAAACGGTCCATGAACTCTCATCCGACCACCGCAGAGATGTCTTACAATTGGGCCCTCCCTTTGAATTCCTATCCTCAAGGACAGTGACGAATTGGAGAAGGATCGAGAAACTATTCGAACTCTCCACCAGCTCGCCACTCAACTCCATCCCCGACCACATAACCTCCCCTCACGACACCCTCTGTGATCGGAGCCATCTCACTTCCGCAATAAGCTAGGCGTCCCGACAGGTTCCAGCGATGCCAGATCATCGCTGCAACTAAGTAACTTCTTTGCTAAGGGCAAAGAACGCTGCCACGGGCGACAACCGCTCCCGATTGCGTACCTTGCAGCGTGCTGTTAAGGCACGAATGAAGTAAATGCGGGAGTCTAAGTGGGACGAGGTAATTGAATAAATCTGGCCACCACACTAAGGTTATTGGAAGCTGGCGAGATCCTTCAAGTACAGAGGTCGAATCCTCTATGCCTACCCTGACCAAACCTGACCGATCGATCGCGTTTAATGACGAAGAAAAGGCTAAATGCCTGACCGACAGCCTTGTGACGCAGTGCTCGTCTTAACACTCTCCTTGTCCCTCTCCAACACATCCAGTTAGTCGATTCGGAAGTCGAAAAGTCCTCCTCCGTGCCGCCCATCGCCACCCTTGAACTGGTCACTGTAGATGAGGTGCACTCGTTAGTCCGTGAACTGCACCCGCGTGGCGCCCTCGGATAGATGGAATCTCTAGTAAGGTCTCTAAGATCTTACCCGCCCAACTCTTTTGCCTTATCAGCCAGAGTGGAAAGAGGCCGTCGTTATCGGGATCTGGAAACCCATCCCGGACGACCCAACCCGGAGCCAACCCGGTAAGGGCGGCACCTTACTCACTAACTACCGCTCTATAAGTCTCCTCAAAACACTGGGGAAACTTTACGAACGCGCACTCATTAGCCGCCTTAATAGTCTATTCAACAAATGCCTTTTGGTCAACTTTTTTCAGCAGTCTCCGAAAATTATGCTCGAGATTTTTTCTATTCGGAGTGGCATCTAGATGATTTTTGAAAAAAATTGAAGTTCCGTAAACAAAAATTGCAAAAGTTATTAAAAGTTAAAGTCAAAAATTTCCGCTTGAACATGAACATTGCAAGTGTGATTATTGTTAAACTATAAATTTGAGATTTTTTTTCCTCTCTTGGAGCAATTCTTGAAAGGCTTTATAATAGATCCCATCCAAAAATAAAAAAAAAAACAGTTTTTTATTAACAATTATCGTTGTTGCAAAATTAAAAAGTTAAATTAATCATCGATATTTTTTTAAATATTATTGATGATCCGTTTTTATGTTATTAGAAGCTGCATATATTTTTTTTGACGTGACAACGTCTTAAATTAGGTTGCGGCTGGGAGTCACTTATGAAAAAGTGTAACGCTCGGTAACGTTACGATGAGTCTCTCGTGTTAAGTTTAAGTTTACATGTACAATGTTTTAGTAAACAAAATATATTTCTATAGTTAAAATTTGTGCAATTCTTATTTTCATTCAATTCCTTGTTCCTATTGTGCAATTTAATTATATTCATATCAATAAATATTCTACCGAGAAAAAGACGTTGTCACGTAAAATCTTCGCCCGTAAAACCGACTTTACAGGCAACCATTTTTTTTAATATATATCTGTTACTGTTTAAAAAAATGTTATAAACAAATGCGTTGTTTATTAGATAATTAAATTTTTTTATGGAATTTCAATCTTTCATACAAATAATGATTTTTAAAAGAAAAATTGCTGCTTAAAAAATTTTTTTTATTGCTTAAAAACGCATTTGTTAATTAAAAATTATTTTTTCCCACTGTTAATTAATATTAAGGAACATTTTTTTTAAATCATTATATGTTTTTCTTTACGATATAAAAAAAATCTTTTATTTAATTTTTCATTGTTTATATAAACAAATTGTTATAAACAAATAAATTTTTATTTGTTTATAACAATTTGTTTAAGTTAAGTTATAACAGTTTGTACAAGAGAAAATCTTTATAGATTTTCTTTATAGAGACACGCATATTATGATGTATGTATACAAGTATTAGTGCTCTATTAAATGTGAGTAAACTAATTAATATTGTACTGTACACCATATCTGTAGGAGAGCACTGATATCCGGTATCAGACTGATACTATCAGTCAATTAATGTCTTGAATGCTGGGGCACAGACCTTCCCTGTCATGTTATGGGGAGATTGGGCCATGATGTAGCAAGTAGGCCCAATGTGGATTGGTGGGAGCTAGCTAGGTACAGTGCAGCCGGGACCAATAGCTTAACATTTGTCTTCTGACGCATGGATGAATTCAAGAAGATAAAATTTTCATGCTCTCCATAGCAATACATGTTACAAAGGTGTGTGTGTGTGTGTGTGTGCGGTAGGTCTGTGTAAACACAGTAATTTCCTGTACCTATCTCGAAATGGTAGGTAAGTATCTGGAAAAATAATTTGAGTTAGATATTTCTTTGGCCCGATGATAACTATTCCATTGTGTTTTTATTTCTTTTACAATGTAAGTTAACTACACGTTAATACCGTTGCCAAAGAATTCGCGAAATAGTCCAATGAGATAAGATCTCCAATAAGTCCTATTGTGTAGGTAAGTCCGTCTTTGAAAGTCCAGTGGGCACCATGTCTTCTTGAGGTCGAATAGGTCCTATTTTGTAGGTAATGTCCAGTGGTACCGTGGTACTAGACTGATGGCGCAGGTGGATAGCGCTTACGACCTGCGATTTAGGGTTGCCAGATGGCCTGGAATCGTCTGGATTCTCCCGATATTTCATGTGATATCCAGACTCCCGACAAGTAACGAAATCTCCCGACAAACGAACATGAGGATATACTTATTAACTTACCTATATCACTTTGAAAATTGTATTGGGCTCATAAACTGTCCTTGTCCAGCGAGGGGGGGAGGAGGAGGGAGTGTAAATCTCCCGGCGATAATCCCTAAATCCTGACATTTTGAATATTATCCAGATATAATCAATACCTATAAGATTATTTATACAAAGATTATATTACAATGCATTAAAATAACACAAACTTAAAAACTATATAGCTTAACCTACTAACCTACATAAATAAATAATTTACAAAATAAAAAATATATCACCCCCAGCGCCGCCATCAGGAATGGTGCCCAATAGGCTGGCAGCATTGCCGCGTTGGATGGCTAGGCTGATCCGTTGACCAAGATAGCTGCCAGCCTTTTGATCACGAGTCACTTCGGTGAGCCTCTTTGACAATTCCTTAAAAGGGAACGAGCGCTTGGTCCCCATGGGCCCATAGTCTCAACACCAAACGGCACAAATATGTAGCTGAATATTTGCGTCGCTTGGAGCACTCGGCAGAGGCCGCCGCCGCACTTGCAGCTAGGGAGGTACCTGTACTATCCAGATATTATAACTTCTCAATCTGGCAACCATAACTGCGATCGTGGAAGTTACGCAACATTCGTATTGGTCGGTCATTGGATGGGCGACCAAAACATTTATTATCTAGGGCTCCATCGTGCTTCGGAAGGTACGTTTTGTTAGGCCGTCCTGGCTGCATTTACAGTCGATAGCAGCCACCAATCCGCAGAGGGCCCTTGTGGTGGGACATGGCCCAATCTCTCTATTTCATTAATAGGGAACGCCCTAGAAGTGGGGGCATCAATACGCTGGTGATTCCGTGATGATGATTCTCTCGATTAATGGCATACTTTATTTATTTATTTGTTGGAAGATTAATAGACAAACATCTTCCATAACTATACAAACTGAATTAAACAATGCTCTAAATAAGTCTGCACTAACAGGCTATTAAATTAGTTACATATTATTTAAATAACAATAAAATATTACAATTGATCTTTGGAGTTTACTACAGTAGATTTAAATTATATGGTAGCGGACAACTAATTATTCATGCGCAAAAGAATTGGTTGGTAATAATTTTAATCTAAGGTAATAAAATGCTGGAACAAAACAAGTCAATATCTTGGGGTAGTTTATTAAATGAATTAGATGCACGTTAGACAAAACGGTCGAAGAAACCCCTCGATTACCTTACAGGCACCGCGGAACGTTGTGCGTCACATAACGTGACTCGTGACATGACGTCACACTATTCGTGCGTGCAGTCGGTGTTCATCGAATTATAAGACGTTACCTGAATAAATATTTAAAGGAGGCTCCCAAACAAGAAGCCTGATTCTTTTTAGTCTATATTAATAACGAAAAAAGGTAGACACTTGAAATATTCACCTATTGTTTAGGTATACAAATACTCATTTTAAAAAATATTTTTTTGCCGCTAATGGTACGGAACCCTTCGTGCGGGAATTCGACTCGTACTAGTCGTCTATTTCTCTAACTTACCACAAACTTTTAAATAGACACGACAAAGTTCATGATTTATTAATTAGGTATCGATTTTTTTTTCAAAGCCTAGAAGCTGAAAATATTCGTGGCAAATTCACCATCAATGTCAGACAAATTAAAGGATTTGTCTGTTATCTGTGTTTACTCACGCCCTATATTACACTTAACCGATTTCAATGAACTTACTTAACAACATAAATGGGAAAGTGCGTCTTACTGTCTATTATATCTTCACGCTTAAATCGCTAAACCGATTTAGATAAAAGTGTTGGACTTGGTGTAAAGATAAAGGGGATTGTGAAGAAGATCATGGCCTTCTTTTGTCTTAAAACGGCTGAATTTGTTTCATGAGCTATCATCCTAGCTAGGCTTTGTTCAGTACCAGTAACTGTCGAATAATAATAGTTCCCTTCTTACAAATACGTCTAAATAATTTGTGTTTTATCCACGTACGAGTTTCTTCATGAAACATGAAATCAACATGATTTGGTGATAAAATGATGTCTGTCCATTCCATGACCCATCTACGGAATAAACAAATGAACATGCCACGTGGGAACACCGCAATGTATAGTGAAACAATTTATTTCATTATTCTACCCTCGTATGTCCTCGTGTTCCCGCCAACAATTTCATCAATAACACTGCGCATGTTTTTTTGACTAACACTTGTCTCGTTCGGATATAGGGCGCGAGGCAGAGAGCAACAATAACCTCAAATCCAATGCACATGCGCAAATAAACTTTATGAGTAAAGCAACCCCACGTTTTGATCAGTTTGAAGAGTGCAAATCGAATTCAATGCAGTGGTTATAAAAACGAGAATTTATGAAATTCATTAGATATCTAAAATGTTTAGTCAAAATTGTTAGTAGGTGCCGTAGCTGTAGGTACCTACCTACAAAGGTACATATTACTTTCTTTTGTTATTATTATAAAAAAGTGAGTATTTATAAGCGAAGTGACTATTTAAATAATTATTAAAATATAATGGTGAGGTGATATTTAATTAAAGCAACTACTTAAAAACTACAAGGCTTCAAGTAAGTATTATGTAGAAGTGCTAGAATTTCTACCTACGTGCTACGTTTTAATGTTTTAAAATTCTAGGCAATTAATTATGTCCGTATTTAGCGACATTAATTAAAATTTAAGATAGATAAAAATTGCTACTGTCGGCTATCTGTGAGACACCAAGTTATTTAATGTGCATTGAATTAAATTAACTGTGTTCTCTGATCTGTTAAAAAAACTTTCTTAGATGATTCATCTATTTAAAAAATACCTAAATGTTAGATAAAAAAGTGCGTATTCGTAGTTTATTGCATAGTTATAAAAATCTCACCATAGTATTAAAATTTTCTCATACCAAAATAAGCTTTATTTATTACCATAAAAACCTTGACATACTTTATGAAAACTTTATTTTCTGTACAGTTATAGTTATTTTATTGATACCCATCTATCTACTTACAATTTTACACACAACAATGAACTTAAAAATTTAATATATTGTTTTAAACTTTCATGGTTACTAACATTATAGTAATATAAGTTATTTACGGGATTGTTACCGTGTACCTTGTTTTTAGCGCTCGAACTCAACAACAACAAGGTACATGGTAACAATCCCGTAAATAACTTATATTACTATATTGAAAATTTAAATCGGTAGTGTCGGCGAGATGGATTTAAATAGCGGGATGATTTTATTTAGTCCCCCTCTTATAAATTACAACGAAATAGTTGAGCATTTATGTGAGTGAGTAGTAACCACTCGTATATGATTTAAATGGTAAGATTAGATTATACTTTTGCCATTTTAACGTAACCCGTAACTATACTGTAAAAAAATAACAATAGCACATTATCGAAATATTAAGATTAAGATCATAAAAAATATCGTAAGTTCCTACTAACTATTTAGCAAGTTACGCATGTATTTTTATATTGCTATTTTTTTCGTTTATGTTATACGAACCTTACGAACACAAGAAAAAATATCGAAAGCGTGACTGGAACTCGCACTCGAAGTTCTGTATGTACACATCTACCAAGTTGAATATTAACTACCAATTATATTTTTAGGGTTTCGTTCTACTAAAGAAAAAATGGAACGCTTATGTGATCACTTTGTTGTCAAAAATTCTATACCCTTTATCTTGGGAACGCGTAGAGGTATTGTGTTAAAATTTAAACCATATGCTAAAACAACTCAGAACTTAATACCTTTAAGATAACGTAAAACAAAGATATGGCCGTAGTCCGACTAGCATTTGTCCGGTTTTTTATTATTTTCCCTTGTGTCTACCAAGGGCGGATCCAGCTTTGGCGCCAGGGGGGGTCATATAGCCAGCTTTGGCTCCAGGGGGGGTCATATAGTCGTGGTATATTAAATATTGAAAGTACTTAAATAAAATCCCCCTGGATTTGGTCCATCTGTACCCCCCCCCCCCCCCCTGGATCCGCCCTTGGTGTCTACTGGCAATATAAATACATATAACGTGCAAAATCCTAATTGTCTATCTAATACAGTTCATAAGATAGCTATCACTCGCGCCGTTGCATACCCTGTCTGGTTCCATCCTTCCCTGTGGATCCCTGGACCATTATATGAGGAACTGACGAACAAAACGGTATAATTACGCATCTGGTAAAACTAATTTCTTTTTACAGTCCGGAGGTTTTGGGCCCGTTGAATTAAAATTTCAACTCATTTTCAATCAAAACCGCCTAAAACAGTGTTAAAATTACTTTATATTAATAAAAACCACGCCAAAAGCTCACTGTAGGTATGTCATACAGTTTTTTACACTCCTGTAAAATTTTGTTTGATGTAATTATACTGTTTTGTTCGCCAGCTCCTTAAAATAAATGTGAGTGTTGCTCTATGATGTGAGGAGAGAGATGTTTATGATGAAAAATATGAAAAAGATCCCTGTATAGGAAAGGGAAGTATGGATTCAGGACATGAAAGTAGGAAAGCCTATGATAGTGTGATGACGAATGAAAAATGTTACATAAACAAGCAAATTATTGCCAAAACATTGTTAACACCCGAAGATCACTCTTTAATTTGCATATCCGTCTGTGGGAGAGGACAGAAATTACTTATTTATAAATAAAACACAAACTGAGAACCTCATGTTGTCCACGTGTATGTGCTGTAAAAATAATACCTACCAACTGAAAATTGGTTAATTTTTATGTCAGATATATATACCTATATTTTACGATTTTAACATTGTGGAGTGTGTATTAAAAGTGTATTTTAAGCCTTGTCGTATCAATATTCGTAACTAGCGGCCGCCCGCGACTTCGTACGCGTGGAGTTAGTTAGAAATAAAGGTTCACTGCTCGTTCCCCGTAGGTGATAGCGTGATAATATGTATCCAATATGTTGACCCGACTTTTTAATAATATTCGTGTCAAATTTGAAGTAAATCCATGCAGTACTTTTTGAGTTTATCCCGGACATACATACAGACAAAAATTCTAAATACTTCGGTATCAATTGTAGATTACACGCCAAGTATTCTTTTAAAAAAATATTAAATGTACAGTTTTGACTTCCTTATTATATGTATAGATAATATACCCACACTTTCTAGGTGGTTATTATCTTTTCACGATTAGCTCTCTTCAATTATTTTCATGAATGTGAGAAGGAGACACCTTTATAGAACCTATAAAAAGAACTTGAAGTACCTCTTGTAACTTATATTCTTAGCAGCTCATGATTTAATCTGAGTAAGTAGCAGTTGTTATTCGGTATGTTTTTTTTTTAAATAACCATGTTAGTTCCTTTCATGTTTACATCGAAATATTATCTAGAATTATCTAAAATTCAAAATAAATATCCCTTCCTAAACACTAGACACCTATTTAACAGTACAACGCGTAACAATTATGTGATTACAAGTATATTACCGCAAAAGTTGATAAAACACTACTAAAAATGACCATTGCCACTTGGTACACATTAATAGAGTACTATTAAAAACTTTTTCCTTATAAATCTGCTAGGATATAGTCTACACCCATACGCAATACTTATTGACAGTTACATTACATTGACGTGATGTACATAAAAAAAAATTGCATACATGCGTCAAATATTTATTATCTTATTTGACGCATGTTTGCAAGAAAAACTAATTAAAAATAAACATTTTGTTTGTATTTTTACACAGGAATTAAACCCAAGAAAATCCACAAAAATTCAATGGAAATATTTTCTAAAGTTTACGTAGTTTCTTTCAGTTGATGTTTTTGTGAACCAGACGGCCATGAAAAGCATAGTTTTATGTAAGTTAAATATATATTTATATTTTTTTACTCAACGTCTACTTATGTATGTGGGCTCAGCTCTAGTGGAGTTTTCCCTTTGATCCGTTTTCTTAACCATTTATGAAATAATAATTTTTATTCACTTTTTCCAAACTGGTTATGAAATATGTTTTTTTTCCATTTTCATAATTGGTTTAAGGTAAGCAACTAAGAAAATGACAATAAAAATGAACGACCATTTCGTAAACAAGAACCCATTTAACCACACGGTTTAACCAGTTATAAAAATGTAAAAAAAATCCTATTTCATAACCAGTAAGAAGGAAGCAAAACAAATCTTTCGTGGATCAGATCAGATCAGGTCAGAGTGTCGTCGAGTAAAACGCTTCAGGGTACTACAGGAAGTCTAAAATCACAAAAAAAAACACAAAAAATCTATACATATTTATATGCCTTTTTGTTGCGGTTTTCGGATTAAGTTCATTAATAGCAATAATTTAGGTTATGAAAACTTGTAAATCAGTACTTTCATGCTTAAATAAACTACTTTGAGTATCTATAACGGGAGAAGCTATTAGAGGCATTTCCTCTCTGTCAAATGGTACAAGAACATTGATCTAGTACGTTTATAAAAACTCGGTTCACGCGCGACCGCTATCCCACAAAGTTGGAAAATGATGTTGATTTCTCATGCAAAAACCGATCTGCCACTTCAATCCTGCTGATACATGGTATTTTCTATTATATACAAGTATTTTAATTACTAAAAAGTTAGTATTCTGATATAAAAAGAAAAGAAAAGGCGCGGAATGACGAATGAATGACAAAAATAATAGGTAGAAATTCATAGTGATGTGACCAAAAGTGAATGAAATGAATGAATGGTACTTTTGTTGCTGGAAAAATATACATGGATAGATTTTATAAAAAAACAAACATTCAATCATTCACGATTGGTTATGTCTGTAACATAACCAAACAAAAGCTTTCTTTCGACGTTAAAAATGATAATATTAATATAAAAAGTGCATACTTTATACTGATGCAGGTAAATAGTCACATAAAAATTATAAACAATATATAGGTGTCGGTTCTGACATGCATGATTCTCCAAAGTTAATTTAACATCATTCTCCTTTTCATACTGTTTAAAGAATGAATAGGATACACTGTTGTCAAGAATTTAAGGTTTCGATAATTATGCCAGAATCGACACCATAATGAACTTACTACTTTTTAATTTGTTTGTTTGTCTATTGGTTTATTTGTTAATGGGCAATACATTCAGCTAAACAGCGTACAGGTAGAAGAAAGTATATCAAATTAAGTAATTAGTTATATGGTCAGCTGCCTATATCGAGCGGCTTTTATAACCACGGTAATTGGTATAGTTGAATTCCATTTTTTTATTAATAGCGTTAAAATGTCAAAATAAGAGATAAACACCATCACACGAGGCCCTAGATTTTATTTAGTTGCACCGTCTCGTCGTCCATTATAGTGTCGCAAAAAAAAATTACGATACGACATACTCGCGAACGTTTGTTCATAGGTTGTATAGTTATAATAGGTGTTCCAATATACGTATAATTTGTATATATGTATTTATATGTTCTTATAAAAACCTTTTCATGTTAATACCCCGCTCGAAAGGTCATAACAATTTTTTATCAAGATGTTTTATTTTGGCGCTTAATATCAGCCATATTTGACTCATGTAACAACTATAAAAAAAAGTTGTGGTATCAAAGTGTAGGGTTTTAAGAGAAAGATTTAGTTTTTTTTTAATTTGAATATACCCAGTCTTACACATTCACGATAAATCAAATGATACCTCGCATGTCAATTCGTTCATGCTGTAGGGCTAGCCATAAAACGGACATACATAAATAAATACATAAATACTTATATACGGTGGCGGTCAGAAAATGTTTACCAGTTTTGAAATTAGATTCTATCACACTTTTTTCACTAAAGTCTAAAATGCCATATCAAGTAACTTATTACCTTTCAAAAGTTATTATGCAAAATGACGCATCGAGAATAACAAAAAAGAATTAGATATTACTTTTTGACATTGAAACTCATTTCTTTATTTGTTGAAATGACATTTACAAAAAAAATATGATTGTATGGACAAGAGCAAAATTTTACGAAAAAAATTTCATAACGATATAAAATGGCAAGTTTGACCTTAGAGCAAAGGGCTGAAATAATATTTTTCTTCGAAGATGGACATAGTATTAGTGCTATATCACGAGTGCTCAATAAATGTCGCGATTCACTGTGAGGTTTTGGATCCGGCATCACGGCGAAGAAGGGCAATTAACAGATCATAGAAATTATTCAGGACGACGACCAATACTAACCGCCGCGCAAATAACAGAAATGATTCGTCGTTACGAAGAGAACGGTTTTACACCAACTAGTTATTTTGCTGCTTTATATGATGCGAGTGCTCGGACGATCCGACAAGCTTTGCACAGTGCTGGACTACACTACAGACACCATGCTATTAAAGTGGAGTTGAAACCTCACCACAAAACAGCCCGGCTTAATTTTGCGCGACAACAACTCGATTTTGATTGGTCGAATACTATATTTACCGATGAGAAAACTTTTCAATCAAGCCAAATCGGAAGATTAACTTTATGGCGCTATGGTCGGACTCGGTATGATGAAGCTCACATCGTTCCTCAAAACGAGTCAGGTTACATAACAGTAAACTTATGGAGAGGATGAGCCTCGATGGTTTTGGATAACTGGCGTCGTTAGAGAATAGGGCTACTGCCATTAATGATGTGTCGCTTTTGGCAAAAGTGATGCTGCCTACTGTGCGCGTAATGTATCCTGCAACAGAATTCCCGCCCATTACTTATGTTCAAGATAATGCACGGATACACACGGCCCGTGCTACTATGGCGTGGTTCAACCTGCACCGGGACATTCGTCTCATTCAATGGCCCGCCCGGTCTGCTGATTTAAACCCGATTGAAAAATTATGGGGGCTTATGGTTCAATGCTGGACTGTCAAAATCAAAGGACGCCTCATGATCTTAGATCACACTGTGCTCGAGTATGGGATGATTTTTTTTCAATACATATACTTAGTTATGGAATAATATTAGAGGGGTCGATCTATGCGCGCGTCTTGTTGCATCTATGCGAGATAGATTACGTGCCGACATAGCTGCAGAGGAAAGTTAAACTAGATATTAAAAATAAAGTTTTTGAAGTTTCTATTTAATTATTTTTTCATATTCTTAGTTATTGGTTTTTTCAATGGTTTTCTATATTTGTTTAACATCACGGCTAGTGCAGAGGTCGTCGCGTACTGCGCAACGGGTCGCGGGTTCGATTCCCGTACGACACAGATATTTTGTTTGGCCTACAGATAATTTGTCCTGGTCTGGGCGTATGTGCAATGTGCATGTGCGATTATATGTTTGTAATTACACAAACGATACAGAAGAAAATCCTAGTGTGAGACGAAGTGTTTAAAAAATTATATATACAGGGCGTCCCAGAGCTACCTCACACGGAGGGAAAGTGTATTAAATAATGAAGATAGGATATTTTACTGAAAGAAGACATCATTTTATTTTTAATAATAACTAGAACTGCATTCACAGATTTTTTTAAAATCACCTGATACAACTGAGTATCAAAATCGTAAATATAATAATAAACACAACATATTTTATGATAACCATAGGAAGGTTTAATCATAAGGATTATTTCTTGCTAAATAACATAGCATTTTAAATGAAAGGAATGTCTTATTACGTGATAAAAATAATAAAGTGATATGCAGACTGTAGTACGTTTGAATTTCTTTTTGAACTCACAGTTACAATGCGATTGGCTGAAATTTATTAAAAATAATAATTCAAAAATGGAACACAAATTTTCAAGCGTCTGTTCTTTTTTTTGTGAGTTTCATTTTCGTTTATTTGCAATTTACTTACCATAGCGTATCAAAATAAAATGGATTAAATGTGAGGTTACTTTATGAACCCCAAAGACATATTAGCTTTGCGGTGGTACCGTGACAGATACCCTGAATGAGATGTACCTTCTCGATATGTATTTAAAAGGTAAGTAGTGGACACTTAGAAATTTAGGACGTTTTGATATGCGCTACAGAACCACAGCAGCGGATGATAAACGGCAACGATGATGAACTCAACATTTTAACTTACTTTGAGGCATATCCGATTTTGTATTAGTTTGTGTTAAATAAAATGTTAAATTAAATTACTTTTCTTTCATTTAAAATGCACATAGCATTTAGCAAAAAATAATCCTTATAATAAACTTTTTCTATGGTTATCTTAAAAATTGACATGTTTTTTTTCGCAATTTCACGTGTTTAATTCCCAGTTGTAGCAGGCGATTTTGGTTTCTTATTATTATTAAATATTAAACGATGTGTTCTTTCAGTAAAATATCGTTTCTTCAATATTTAATATACTTTCCCTCCGTGTGAGGTAGCCGTGGGACGTCCTGTATATGAAACCTTGATAGTAGTCAGACCATCTCTTAGAGCGATTGATTATAATATCATTAGAAAAAAAAATAATTAGTAGTCAATCAAATTATTATGAAATAGACATTTAGAACTTGTGACTTAAATGTGTCCATGCAGTTGTGATCCTTAAGGTGGTAATCATTTTCTGACCGCGACCGTACAAACATACACTCGCAAAACGTTACCCTACGCAGTCGAGTAAAAATAAGATTTCGCCTTCTTGGATCTCAAAATTATTGTCGTATTTATAATCAGCAAAAACAAAAAGTAACATACACATATTATTATTGATTTTATCAAAAAAAGGTGATTTACGAATCACCTTAAAATAAGAAATAAAGATGTATTGATACCTAATCAATACATCTTTTTTCTTATTTTAATTGACTATGTTATTGTTTAATGTTTTTGCTGGAGACTAATGTTATTGCATAAAATGATTTCCTCATACATAAAAAAATACAATTTTGTTAAGTGTTGATACAAATATATCGTGTTTGATATATGATTTATATTGTGGGACAGAGGAGGTCATCTTTTCATTTTTCCCAAATAAAATCAATACATCATCATCATCAGCCTATTAATGTCCATACTGCTAGGGCACAGGCCTTCCCTATTGATGGAATAGGAAGATTGGTTTATGACCCAACACGCGGGCCCAATACGGATCGGTGGGTGCTAACGATTGCAGATGCACCCGAAACCAACGGCTTGACAAGCCTTCCGAATCACAGAGGAGTTCGATATAATAAGCTTTTGGTCACCCATCCAATGAAGGACCATTGCGAAAGTAGCTTAAGCTTCCACCACCAACGCAAGTCAAACACGCTCACCACCTGCGCTATTGAGCTCCATACGTAAGTGCTCAATACATATTTCTGAAATATTTAGTTTTTTTACTATTTTGGATCAGGCTTGTGCTAGCGTAGCACTCGTTGAAAGAATCATTGCCGAAATCTTTAATCACTGAGTATTTTGTAATTTATACTTAAATCATCGAAGCAAACAATATCAGGAAAACAAACAACCTCAATTCACTGAAGTCTATGAATTCGCTAAATAAACAATGAATAGATAAGCTTGAAAATAAGCTTGGGTCAGTTACGCAATGTTTTTTGACTACACACGTTTAATACCTTTGACCCCTCGTAATGATAGCAAATGCAGTATTTTGTCAAAAAACACAGGGTATTCGACAAAAGGAAGTAAACACAGTTAGCAAAATTTTTTGCATTATAAGAAAAACTTTGATTTTATAAATAAGAATTTTGTGTGTGATAGAATTCATATTATGTACTAAAAATATAAATAAACTTTCTGATGGATATTTATAAATGAAACTATCAAGAATCGTTCATTCTTTTAATGTCCCATCCCTAACTTGTGGTGTGTGCATACGCATAATTGCATAGTTACATAAAAATTGTTAGCGTGTGTGCGTTTTTTTGTCTGTGTGACGTGATTTTTGAAGTGTGCGTTCATAGCAACAACACGCTTCTGTTTGTGTGAGTATTGCATATTTTCGTTAGTGTGCTACGTGTGACCCTCGTCCCCTACCAGAATTGATAGAAACTTTTGTATGAAATGAAGTGCAGGGCTACTCCCGTTTAATATATACTTAAAGATAAACTATTCCCCACTCTGAATGGAGAACAAGACGAAACATTTAGTTTATAAACAAAAGTCAACAGGTGTGGACGTGTGTTGCAGAGGAGCTCGAAGAGCAAAGGGGTTCGGCCTCGGTCTCTGGCACGTTGTCCAGGACCTTGGAGGCCATGCACCCCTTTCTCACCACGTGGGCGGAGCGGCGCCACGGGTCGCTCTCCTACCACTTGGTGCAGATTCTTAGCGGTCATGGCTCCTTTGGCCGCTACTTGCACCGCATTGGTAGGGAGCCGACCCCCGAGTGCCACCATTGTAACGCGGCTGAAGATACGGCACAGCACACTTTGGAGGTGTGCCCAGGCTTTTCCCAGCGGCGGCAAGAGCTGGCCGCCATTATAGGCAGTGATCTCTCCCTCCAAAACGTGGTCTGCGTCATGTTGGAGGGGGAGGAAACGTGGGACGCGGTGAACTCCTTCTGTGTCGACGTCATGACGCAGAAGGAGGACGCGGAGAGGGCCCGGGAAGAACACCCAGAGGCCGCTCCTTGCCGCCGACGAAGGATGGGGCGGAGAAGGCGGATGTACGCCCGCCTACTTCCTCCTGACGGTAACCAGCGGGGTCCAGGCCCGGGAAGCCCAGGCCCTGCATTGCACCGGTTGCCGCCAGTCGCTGATCCCCTGGATGCCCCGGGGGATCACCGGCCCTCCCATTTTGGGGGGGTGAGTGGGGCTCGCCATAGGCGAGCAGACGCCGACGAGGTCGTGGATGTGTTCTCGCGAGTTCCCATGACCTTGTCCGGCAGCGACGCGTCCCTTCCCGACGTGTCCTCTTCGTCAGAAGACGATGAGGATGCGGCGGTGATGGACGTGCTCGCGCCAAGGCGTTTGTGAGGGGCATCGGTGGGTTTTAGTCGGTAGGCCGCGGAACGGCACCTTCTGGAGGGCATTCTGTCTGCCCCCAGAAGCCGCGGAGAGTCCGACATAACCCCGTGCATCCCAAAGCACGGGGTATGCGTAATGCATTTCCCACCGTTAAAAAAAAAAAAAAAAAAAAAAAAAAAAAAAGGTTTATGCGGGTATTCATTAGTATCTAAAACAATGTTTGACCATCTTTGTTATAAACTGCTTCTAAACAAATTGTTCCTAATGAATACGAGCTTTATAAAAATAAAGACATACAACTGCTGTTAAACATGACCTACGATAAAATAAGTACTTCGGTATTCATACAGATTGATGACAAATGATGTAGTAAGCCACGATAGTAATTATTTTATAATGTTACCTATTTATAAGTATATAAAATTTTAAGATTTTGTGCTTTAGCAACTACTAGGTAATTCAAACTTGTATATAAATTAATGTGGCCAAGTTTAGGATAAATAAGAAGAATGTTTTAATGTGACTAGATATGCAAACGTTCTTCACAACTGACTTTTTTGAAAAAAAAAACGCCTTATACCTAGGTAACAAAATATCTGTCGTGTGTGTGTCGTGAACTTAGATAATAATTTTATTCATTGTAGTATAAAATGTTAGAATAGTAAGGCAATGATGTTTTTATACCTAATTAGTTTATCGTGAGCACAGATCGTAGCGACCTTCTAAAAACACAAATTCATATATTATGGTGGGCTAATAGATGCTTGATGTATTACGTGTAGGTACAATGTAAACACGAACTAAATGCTCTTATCATAAACGCCTGTTTCGCAATACATTGCGGACGTATACAGCGCGATGTAAAAATAAACGATTGTTACTTTAGCTCGCGGTTAACTCCGACACTAGTAGTTATTTACCTGTTTTAAAGTTTTTTGTAAATTGTTTTTTTAAGGTACCAATCTGTACATACCTGAGGCTGGTGAGGCGCAAAAATGATAAAATGTAAGTATTCATACAGAACCTATATTACTTTATATCAGTTTCGAAGCAAGTATCTATTAATCAACATGTTTTTATAATGATAAATCAAAAATATTAAACTACTTATATATTAATGAGAACCAGAAGACATATTTTTCTTTTTATCTTATATTATTCACACTAATTTATGGGTTTATTTCTGTCCACTTCAAAACAATGTTTTGAAAATTGGATTAAAACTAGAAAACCCGAATAGACTTAACCCGGCCTTAACATAATTTTCTTCACAATTTAGCACAGATTTGTGGGTGTTAATGACTTCTATTTTTATTTTAAGACTACAGTCGGGACTTGGTACTGAATACATTGCTCACTATACGTGTACGGAATGAAGATACTTAAAATTTTTGTTTGTAAGCAATTTAAAAGATTTATTAACTAGATGAAATCTGATAGTAACGTGTTTGATATGGCTAACTATTTATAATCATTGTAATCACGCTTAAAAATTCCAGAATTTGTATTTTTTTTCTCTTTCGAAATATTCTTCCTTGGTTTTATTGATTTAGAAAAGAAAACATTTGATGCCCTTTTTTCACGATTAGCTCGGACATATTTATTTACCCTTGAACAGCCTTTTCTGGTGATGAAAATCCAGTGGCCAGTTCTGGAAACTTAGTGTTACCCATAATATATGTAATGTCCTCAACATCAACTATTTACCTGAACACCAATGATTAGTATACTGATTATCATATTTATTTTACTAATTCATTAATGAAATTCCAATTTTTCTCAGACAGCGAGTTTATATCATGAAACAAAATTCTGAAAAAAAATGGCAAATTAAAGCTAAATGTCGATTATACAACAAAACGAGTCGATAAAAGCGATCTCAACTCTGAACACTAAGGCCCGTATTACAGAATGACAACTAAGTGTTGATCTTTACTTGAGTACAGTTAGAAAGGGATATCGCTATGTGCTATATATCGCAACATCCCTTTCTAACTATGCTCAAGACTAGATCAATCACTGAGAATCTTTCTATAATACGGGACTATATGCCTACGCAAAGATTTCTGTAAATACGTAGCTTTATTTACTTTCTAGATTAGACACCCGCAATACACTGATTGGTTGATAAGTCGTGAATTGATCAAAGATATTTCGTGACTTTAGCTTATGTCTACTTATAGCTGTTCTCCTCGTCTGAACCTCCATTTAGTTAAGTACCAATACCACGGAAAAGGAAATGCAACAACTTAGATTTTTTTCCAAATGTACCTTTATTAACTTGAAAGGTTTTGTTGCGATGTTTACTGATTAATTTTTTAGATTGTTTTGCAGTCGATCTTTTAATCTTTTTTTCTTTAGAAAGAATGAGCAGCATACTTTTTTACTCTTTTATTTCTTTGGTTCTTTGTTTTCTTATGAAACATCTCTTGAACAAAATTTACTACTAAGTAAGCGTAATAAGCGACTTTGGTATCGCAAGAGTTTCAAGGATATGGTGGTCGCTTACCATCCGGTGGGCCAATTGTACAACTACAACTATAGTTAAGTTAGTTTTATGTAAATTCTTCTTTTAGCTTTATCTTGTAACGGTGACGGAAGAGCGGTGCCTCCTGCTTCAGGTATCGCTATACTTAAAAGGAGTGCAGCAACAATGTTATTAAATAATAATAGGTTAAGTTAAAGAGAATAAACTTTTTTTTTCTTTTTTTTAATATGTTTGTTTGCCACCATTTTGACATAAAAAAATTTGGAAAAAGTGGTTTGAGACACTCGTAGATCTCCGTAGCATCAAAAAAATAGCATAGATTTGTAAGTAGGAGGTGTTTTATTTAAGAATTATTAAAATGACTGAGTGTTCGCTAGAATACAGAGTATGGAAGAGAGGGCGATTACCTCTCTCCAACTAAAGCCGAGTCAATTTCAGCTGTCGACAAAATGTTTGTGATGCATTGCTAAAAAAAGCATCAATATGTAGTGTATCTAACATCTAACCTATATCAGAATGATAGAAACTGAAATATTAAATAATAATGAAATATGAAATATTAATGAATACTTTTATAATAAATACGAACAAAAAAAAGGATTTCCAGTTTATGAAATAATAACGTTTAAAGACGATGGAATGTTAACCGCTCATATCACGTTTGTTTCCGCTAGTAAATTAAGTTTAAAATCTCACTTAGAGATTTTAAAACTTATATTGGTTATATATCAGTGACGCGTTGTCTTGTTCTATTGCTATACTAATAAAAATAGAGCATTAAGGTTTAATCCAGTCACTTTAGGGGGAAAAAGGGGTCAATCTCGGAACTTGAAATAATAAGCTGGAAACTCGTGTATGAGCTTCATTTTGGCGTTCTAAATGTTGTCTCAAAAGTCTATACTATCTCGTGTCTGCGTCGTAAGTTATTCGAGGTCAAGGGTCACGAAAATCGGTATTTGGCAACTATCTCCGTTTCCATAGTTCCAATGCCTTCAACACCTATTATGAAAATTAAAGATAAAAAAAATTGCCGCAACTTTTGTCTTAACCTTTTTTATATACGCTCAACCCTTTTCGAGATAGAGGGCGGAGAGCACCCAGTGCTCAGGCATAGATACTGTAATACAAAGTCAACCGTGAATCTCGGCAAATCATTAAAATATTATCAACAATAAATAATTTGTATTATTTATTAGTTAATATATTGTATTGAATGATGTTTATTACACATATATGTTTATTACATACATTGACTGGACTATTTAAATAGATGTGGCATCGTCTATTTACTTAATTATAATACAACATTGCACTTTTTATAGCAGAAACAGGAGCGCTTATCAATCATATTTTAAGTCCTCAGTTGCCATGGTATTTGTAATAGAATGCTTATTACAAGGTTTTTCCTGAACCATTTCGGTTTAGGATCTTATGAGGATCCAAAGTGTGTATTGAATTTATGTTTCCTTCTAGTTCCAACTCCAATCGCCATTTGGACAGAAAGTTTTAAGGGTCCTAAAACCTAGAAAATCAAATGTATACTTTTACGGCAATAAGTATTTTTTAATATTTTATTTGTTCTATCAATGGATTTGTTGTATCATTGGTTTCCATACTCGAATGGTGTAAAGATAAATAAAAACCGTTTTACTCAATACCCGTTGAGAAATATTAAGAGGACAGTTAAAGTTTTCACAGATTATGTAATTCTGTGCATTTTTGTTGATATTTGCTGAACTTATCCTTCTAAAAGACAAAATTAAATGATTTTTGACTATGATATCGCTGGGGGGTTCGCTAGAGGGCGTTATCAAGTAAACATTATCTGCGTACAAATATTTTATTTAATAATTGTTAAACCTAAAATAATATATCTAAAGTGGTATTATAATCATTTTTAAAGTGCAAAAATTAAGTGACAGTGTTGGTGACAATAATATTTTAGTACAAACATAAATTTTGAATAATATCTATAGGAAAATATTTTGACAATCACTCTCCTCAATTGTTTTTTTTTTTGAAGTACTGGTGGATTGGACAAGTGTGGTGTCAAATAGTCGGCCATCCCGGGTCCCGTTTTGCTTCAATCTGGAATTTGTCTGGGCTTCGGGAATTTTATTTTGACGTGGAGGGTGAACAAAAATAAAAATAAACCGACTTAACCTGCCTTAGCGATAGGAAAGCTTTTACTATTACTAAGAATAGTGCCATCTGGCGGCGGAGAGGCGAAACAATATAACCAGCTTAAACAATTTATGTTGATAAGCATACTTTAAAGCACGCTGCGAAGTTCGAACCGTAAGACATGAATAAGTGTGCCGGGTGCGGAAAGTTCCTGCCGACGACGACGGTAGGTGTCGCTACTTGTAACTCATGTCCTTTGAAATACCACAAAGCTTGCTTGGCCATGTCGGAAAAAAGCTCAGATATCAAAGGACTGGGCTTGCCCAACCTGCAAGCTGGGTGCACGGAAGGGCGATAATAGCCAAACGCCAGTTAAAGGGATTTGTGAGACCCCGGCTGCCAAATCCACATCCCCTAGTACCATAAAGGAAGCAGAAGCTACGACGACCGGCAGCAAATCAGGAGTGGTAGCAGCCGCGCGCCCTTCATCAGATGGTGCCGAAATGCTCGAGTTCCGCAGGATGTTTGTCGAGTGTATGGCTGAGATGAGGGAGTTCCGGGGTGAGCTGACGTTGCTGCGAGAGACCTTCACCGCCACGACCGAACGGCTGGACGTCATGGATCAGCGATTGGACGGGATGGAGAAGAAGCTGCAGGAGTTTGAGAATCGAGAACCTAAGGGCGGGAGCGAGCGGGTAATAGAGCTGGAGCGCACCGTGGCGGCGTTGAGAATCGAACTCAACGAGAGAGACCAGGATGCTCTGCTGGCCGATATTGACATCGGTCAGGTTCCTGAGGAGACCGGTGAGAATGTCATGCACACGGTGCTGACACTGGCCACCCGCCTGGGTGTGACGCTGGAGGAGCGCGACGTGGTGTTCGCGGAGCGCGTGGGCGCGCCCCCCGAGGAGGGTAAGCGCGCGCGCCGCATCGTGGTGCGCCTGGCGCGCCGCCACACGCGCGACGACATACTGCGCGCCGCGCGCATCCGCCGGGACTTCAAATCGTCGGAAGGAAGTCGTATCTTCGTCAACGAGCGATTGACTCGTCAGAACCGCTTCTTCTTCAATAAAGTCCGCACGGAATGCCGCAACCTTAACTGGCGCTACTGCTGGACAAAGCAGGGCCGGATCTACGCTCGCCAGGGGCAGGGCAGGCCCGCTTTCCGGCTGTGCACAGAAGAGGACTTGGTGCGTGTGTTTGGCTCGCAGTCATCGTGACTCGAACTAACCTATAATTATTGTCTAATTTTAATGTTGCTCAGACCAGCCTCTTTTTATCTAAGTGTCAAAATGTCATCCATAGTAAAAAAAACATATCCATGCTCACTTCTTATGGTTGTATTGAATGTTCAATCTATCTTGTTTGTTATTATCTTACGAATTACGAAAAATTATCAAGTAAAATGTTACTATTTTTTGCTAGGACTTTGCCATCATTTTATTTCAAATTTCAGTGCAATAATACAATATATATCAGATATTATTTATTTACATAAGCATAACAACATTTTATCTAATATTATCTATAATATACTACATATGAAAGTACTACTATTAATATACACATCTATTCTTCACTATATTTACAAATTTTACAATTATTCATGTTACTTAAACTACTTTTACTTAGGTAAAATTATCCAAAGTAAAATTGATATATTCCCCTACAATTTTCAATGTATGTTTATGATTATTGCAGGTATAGTAATCAGTGATTTAAAGAATGATTACGAATAAGAATCTTAAAGTTGGAATTTTTAATGCTGGGTCTCTCACTACGGGGCATGAGGAGTTTATAGTGGCAATGGAGGAGTTGGACCCTGATATCATGGCAATTAATGAGACTTGGGTAAGAAAGGGTGAGGAAGACAAAGCACCTAAGCTTTCTAGCCATCGTTTGCGACATATCCCTCGTCCAGAACACATACGAGGTGGTCGTGGTGGTGGAGTTGGATTTTATGTGCGTAAGGGCATAAATGCACGTACCTGCCTTCATCCTGTTGCAACAATGGTGGAACAAATGTGGATGAATGTTCGCATTCAAAACCAGAACATCTTAATAGGGACTGCATACCGTCCGCCATGGTTGGATGTTGAAGTATTTTTTGATGCTATTACAGACTCCATCGCTTCCTTTACCAAACGTGATGGGCTGATACTACTGGGAGACTTTAATATTGATTTACTCGCTAATGGCAGCAGGTCGCGGACATTGGTTCAATTTGTGGAAACCATGAACTTACGGCAGGTGGTGTCCGAACCTACACACTTCACTGACCACAGCAATACATTGATTGATGTGGTATGCACTGACATTCGGACTTTAAAAATCATTGTTAAACACTGCCCTGATCTTGGACACCATGCCATGGTGTCAGCCGAGCTTAAGATAAAAAAAGAAAGATCACAGCCACGTTGCGTGCAGTACCGACCTTTAAGAGACATACTTCGGGACCGTTGGGAAGGTGATCTAGAAACCATTGACTGGAGTTGTTTTGAAAATGCAAATGATGTCAACACCTTGGTGGAAAACTTTACACTCTGCTTGACGGCTTGTTCGATCTGCATGCTCCAATCAAGAGACAAAGGTTCAGGCATCCTCCTCATCCATGGATCACAGATACTGTCAAGTCTATGATGCACATCAGAGATAAATGTCTACTAACTTATAAGGCTAATAAGACCAATGCACACAGGGACAGTTATCTGAACATGAAGCGCCTGGTAGTTCAGGCTATTGACCAGGAAAAGAAATGCTACTTTAACAAACACATTAACATTCACCTTAAGAACCCAAAACAGCTATGGCACAATTTAAAGGGAACTGTGTTGTCCAATGATAAAGGGACAGCTGAACTTCCCTCATCTTTTGACAACGCAGACACAATCAATAGGCACTTTCTCAATACACCTGGTCAGGATGTGGTGTCAGTGTCTCAGTTGACATACTTTGAATACCATAGGCATTCTGCAGCTACATTGTCACTAAGACCTGTTGATGAGGACTCAATAATGAAAATTATCAAGGGGCTTCGGTCCAATGCACAAGGCCATGATGGTATCTCATTGGATATGCTATTATTGACTCTTCCTCATACATTGGGTGCAATTACTACCATCATCAACAGGTCAATAATTGAAAGCACATTTCCTTACACCTGGAAAACTGCAGTGGTGAAGCCGCTACCTAAGGTCAATCAACCAACAAGTCTCCAAGACCTGCGACCAATTTGCCTCTTGCCTTGTCTATCTAAGGTGTTGGAAAAGGTAGTCTGTAACCAACTTACGCAGCACCTCGAAGACAATGACATTATTCCTTCCTACCAGTCTGGCTTCCGTAAAGGTCATGGTGCGGCAACTGCACTGGCCGATGTGGTTGACAATATTCTCTCTGATCAGGACCAGGGATGTGTCACTATCCTCGTACTTCTGGATTTTTCACGGGCGTTTGAAACTATAAATACCGCCCTGCTGTTGTCAAAACTATCATTTTATGGAGCAGATGCAGCAACTGTAAAATGGTTTAATAGTTATTTGACACATAGACAACAATATGTGGAGCTTGTCAATGCATCCGGAAACAGATCTTGCTCGTCACCACTTCCTGTCAAGCGTGGAGTACCGCAGGGCTCTATATTGGGCCCCACCCTGTATATACTCTATAGCGCTGACCTAACTCACATCATAACAAATTGCAAATTCCATATGTATGCAGATGACTTACAGCTATACGTCTCCTGTCCTCCTGAGAATATTGATATTGCAGTGGGCAAGATAAATGAAGACCTAGCCAAACTGGCTAATTGGTGCGAGTCTAATTGCCTTGTCCTAAACCCCAAAAAGTCTAAATTCATGGTACTGGGTACCAAATGGAAAAACCAAAAATTACAAAATGTGTCAATAAACATAATTGTCAATAATGAAGTTATAAATAGAGTGGACGAAAGTAGGAATTTGGGGCTGATTATGGATTGCCAACTTAATTTCGAGAGCCATATAATAGTCCAAGAGCCCACTGCGAAATATCTACCCGAATCGGACTTACGGACAAATCGTGTACGATTCGATGGGCAATGTGGTCGTGATAGGGTTGCCGGACATGATAAACCCTGTATCTTGACCGAAGGGTCGAAAAAAGGGCCACTTCCGGTCAATTTTTCGGGAGCCTGCTACCCGGATAAAACTTACAATCAAAATTAGTGCCAATCGATAGGGGATGTTGAGCACTTTAAGGAAAAATCGGGTTGCCACCCCCCACCCTGTCAGGGGTTGCGGCAGCCACCCTTAAGTGTGACCCATTTTCCTATTGCTCTACCGGATCGAACTTACGATTTTTTTTTTTCCAAATCGAAGCTTGAACTTAAAAAAAAAAAAAAAAATAGGGTTGCCACTTCTGACCTTGACCAGAACAGCCGTCAGCCAGCCCCGAGTTACCCAATTTCGAGGTTCCAATTTCGATTGCAATTTAACTACCCGCATCGAACTTACGATTTCTTTTTTTTTTAAATCGAAGCTTGAATTTCCCCGAACACAAAAAAACGAGGTTGCCAACTTTGGCCTTGACTGAAAATTTTTCTGCCAGTGAATTATGGCGTCAATATTAATTTATTTTATTTTGGAGCAGATCGAAACGAATCATGAAAAAACATTAGAAAATCAGATTTTTTTTTTTATTTCATTAAGGAATGAACAATCTTTGGGCAGGTTGGTAGAGGCGTGGATTGAAAAACATGGGTTTGTATGACATGAACAAACAGTTTTATTCATTCATAATTTTACAATTCCAATTACGATAAATATAAAATCATTACAATTAAAACTTAACGGCAAACTCATTCGGAATCGGAGTCGGAACTATGAACCGCAAAATCCTCATTATCATTGCTTCGAGTCGGTTCTATGATTATAATGTCTTCTACTCTCAACGGGGTTGGATCTCCTTGATACCACAGAGGGACAAGTTTATCATGGAGAATCCATCCACATTCTTGAGGGTTGAATTTAATGCAAACTTCATTCGTCGCATTTAGCCACATTGCATTAATGAAGCTTGACCTGAGGATTTTTTGTTTCAAAGTTTTCCAACACGGAGGAATCAGATTTGACTCAAAACCTTTAACTCTTGTCAGAAAGTGGTCGCTATTCATATTTTTCATGTACAATTTTTGAAAAATTTGCAATCTCGCCGAGTCGACATATTGACTTTGCGTGGTGGTTGTAAAATAGATCGTTTTAAAATAGACGTTTTCGACAACGTTGTGAGAACGCCGGTAACGTTTCGTTGTGTTATTTAGAAAACGCGTAACGACACATATCTACTTCTATTTCAATAACCCGGCAATTTTTTTTTTTGCTAGACCGAAAACAGATAGATCCCTTCTACCTGGGAATTTTGAAAAGACCCCATAATACATGAGGACGTAGCAGCTGCTGTCGTTACACTGTTGCCACGATCTCAACGCTTCGATCTGCTCCAAAATAAAATAAATTAATATTGACGCCATAATTCACTGGCAGAAAAAATTTCAGTCAAGGCCAAAGTTGGCAACCTCGTTTTTTTGTGTTCGGGGAAATTCAAGCTTCGATTTAAAAAAAAAAGAAATCGTAAGTTCGATGCGGGTAGTTAAATTGCGATCGAAATTGGAACCTCGAAATTGGGTAACTCGGGGCTGGCTGACGGCTGTTCTGGTCAAGGTCAGAAGTGGCAACCCTATTTTTTCGTGTTGGGGAAAGTTCAAGCTTCGATTTGGAAAAAAAAAAATCGTAAGTTCGATCCAGGTAGTGCAATAGGAAAATGGGTCACACTTAAGGGTGGCTGCCGCAACCCCTGACAGGGTGGGGGGTGGCAACCCGATTTTTCCTTAAAGTGCTCAACATCCCCTATCGATTGGCACTAATTTTGATTGTAAGTTTTATCCGGGTAGCAGGCTCCCGAAAAATTGACCGGAAGTGGCCCTTTTTTCGACCCTTCGGTCAAGATACAGGGTTTATCATGTCCGGCAACCCTATCACGACCACATTGCCCATCGAATCGTACACGATTTGTCCGTAAGTCCGATTCGGGTAGATATTTCGCAGTGGGCTCTCCGACTATAACTGAATGTGTGCGTAGCTGCTTCTATCGACTCAGGCTATTATACAAAATAAGACCATATTTACATGAACAACTTCGAATCAATCTTTGCGAATCGCTGATACTATCCAAGCTTAATTTCTGTGACACAGTATACGGCCCCTGTATTCTGGCAAGAACGGCGAAATTAGTTCAGCGTGTACAAAACGCCTGCGCACGCTTTTGCTTCTTTATACCCCCGCGAACCCACGTGACTCCATTTCTTAATAACACTAATACACTGAAAATGGAGGCACGCAGAAAGTTTCATCTGTCCAATCTGCTATTTGGTATAATCAAATCGGGTAAGCCCATTTACCTATACAATAAACTTACGTGGGCCCAAGATCACAGTGCCTATATCATGAGAGCTTGTAGGCCGATTTTTAAGATACCCGTGCATCGCACAAGATCGTTTCGTGGATCCTTCAAGTTCGCTGCCACACGGTGCTGGAATGATCTCCCTCCGCCGCTGCGTGACCTGAAAACAATTGGCACTTTTAAAAAACATCTAAAAAAATATCTCTTAACTACTAACTCAATAATAATTAACAAGATCAAGTAAACTCACTATCGGAACTTTCACGGCGTGCATGCAAGGCTTGGGAGATGGGTGTCCGGCACGTTGTGGCTTGCTGTTAAGTTTGGTCCGTTTTGTTGGATTCCTTGGGGGTAATGAGATGCTTTTATTGCGCTCCAACGTGGCAATAGGTACGTGGCATCCATCCATTCCATTAGATCGTACAAAGGTACAAAGTACAAAATGCACCACAGATTGGAGGGATTTCATAATGACAGCGTTGTCTGTGAGCGGGGGTGCGTTCGGAACGTTGGAGTGCGTTCGGTTGCTGGGCTGCGTTCTTAGTTTACGTGCCGGTCTTAAAAATCGGCTCCTTCGTCAAAACTAGTTTATATAAGTAAATGTATTTTTATCTATGAATATTATGTTCTTTTTTTTTTGTTCTTATTTAATTTTTTATTATTATGTATTCTTGTGTCAAAATATGTGAATCGTTACTATAGCGCCTAATACGTCCTCAAACAGGCCCTGCCAGAATACCAGCGCTGATACAGTGAGAGAATATTTTCTCATTGTATCAGCATAAGCTGAGGCAGGGTCCTGATTGGCCATTTTAAACCTAATGTTTAATTTTTGTTCTTAGGTTAAGTTTCTTTTTTATATATTTTTTTTCCTCTGTTTCATAAACCATGGCCAATAAAGATTATTCATTTCATTTCAAAGATTTTTCATTCATTTCATTTCATTTCATTTCATTTCATATCGTAAGTAGTGGAAATCCCCGAACGCACACTTCTAATGAGTTATATTTTTCTGTATTTCATTTACTAAAATTATCTTGTCATTTATTTTTGTCATTTGTCGGTATCGCTGGCGCTGCAGCCAAGATATTCAAACTCTAAATGTATTTATTGATTTTTTATTGTTGAGGAAAGTGTAGAAATAGACTCATTAATACGTAACACGTAGCTCTTGAACGAGTCACGACTGTATCACTAACAAAAAAATTCTATCCATTCTAATATTACAAGTGCAAAAGTGAGTTTGTGTGTCGATAACCTTTTCACGTTTCAACTTCTGAAGCGATTTAGATGAAATTGGGTATAATATACTATGAGTGCCGTAACCAGCATACTGGCACGATACTATTTAGCAAAGCACATGGGCCTTAGATATTCATTACAAGTGGTACCGTGATCAAGATACTAGCACGATACCCATACAAGACAAGTTCAGACCCTAAATATCCATATCAGATAGTTAAGTTTTTATTCCGGAAATCACACTTAAAGGGGCTCAAAACGGGGTAGAAGTTTGCATGGAAAACCATTTTTTCCATGCAGACTAAGTCGTGGACACCCACTTTAGTAAACCATATTTTATAGCAGCAAAAAAAGCACCAGGCGTTCAATCTTACCGCAAAATACTTGTTTTATTATAATAAGTCAGTTTGGTTAGGTGCGATCATCCCTTCGTAGTTTTAAACGAAACTTAGCGTTCTTTTAACGAAAACTATGAGCTATATTAACTATGGCTCATTACAGGTCGTTGACTCTTTTCATGAACCATGATCTTTAACTAAACCAAATGCGCGGTAAATACGTAAGGGTGGTACCTAAATGCCATCGAACTCTTTATATTGACTGTCGAGTTGGTATAATAGGAAGTAGGCACTAGGCACCCTATTTATTGGCCTTTGACCGTTCGTTCCAATTATTGTCGTTTTCAAAATTTTGGGGTGAACCTTTGTCCTTGAAATCTTTGTTCGTAAGTGTTTAAATATCAAATATATCATGGATCAATACTTACTTCAGGGTGGTTCCACCTATTTGATTGATTGTATTAACTTGACTATATTTTTCAATGGAACCGTTACTCTAGTGAAATATTTCATACATATTGGGTGCACAAAATAGAAGTACATATCTATATTTTTGTCTTTTTATTATCATCATCATCAGCCTATTATTATTCCTAATGCTGGGTTACAGGCCTTCCCTATAGATAGAATAGGGATCCACCACGCGGGGCCAATGCGGATTCGTTGGTGCTAACGACTGCAGATGCAGTCGGGACCAGCGGCTTAAAGTCCTCTCCCAAGCAAGGAGGAGCAAGAGATAATAAGTTTCTGGTCACCCATCGAATGACCGACCATTGCGAAAGTTGCATATGTTTTACAATCGCAGGCTGTATACGCTGACCACCTGCACCACCGAGCTTCAATACACTTGACACTTTTTGGTTTGTCATAACAAAGAATAATATGAAAGTATTGCAAACGAGTATTTTTATAAATTTTTGCAATATTCTTTACTATCTAGTCGTGGAGGCCTATGTCCAGTCTATGATGAAAGATAGTCGTATCCGTATTTTTCCCTCGTATGTTTCCATTGGATTCTGATGCGTTCGTGCAGAAAAATTTATTTATTTATTCTTTATTGCATGCCACAAATAGTACAAAAACAATAATATCATAGGTTGCACAAATATATGACACCCTGCAAGGGCGTTGCCTTTTTACTTAAATTATTATTATCATTTAAATAAACTATTAAATATTGTTATTCATGTATCTTTGTTTTATGTCATGTGCCGCAGTCGGATTGCGTCTTCAATCAAACACAGATTGCAATGAGAATCTACTACATACTTCCGCTCGAAAATGCCAAGTGATGTTACGCAATAAGATAACATGGTTTCACTAACAACGCTGCAAAATTGCCACATGATAACAGGAGCTTGGATATTCCATTTAAATAATATGATTGATACCTTCCTAAAATGTCAACAAAAAAACGGGCATGTGCTGTTCACATGCGATAGAAGTGAAATCTACAAAAATGTAAACACGTAAAAGTCCTTCATGACCAGTATGGGTATCCTGTAAGATGCAATTTCACTTATGTATTCGGATTATGATCTCATTTATTCGGATTTCTGACAAATGTCAAATATCTAATACTAGCTGCTTCTACAGATATAGCGACATTTTGCCTTGTAATGGCGTAATGCATATCAAACTAATGTCTAAAATGGCAGCTACCGAAATCAGAAGTGAGATTTTATGTTACAGAATCGCCCGCCCTACAGGTACGTCTTAAAAACAACACCTGAGTTAAAATTCATCTCTCTACGTCCAATGACTAAGGCTGGGCGTTGATAAGTCAGTCAATCAGTCTCAATCAGCGTCAAATTTTGTACGGTAGGAGTCAGTTTGTTCTAAGCCCGGAAGAGGCGCTGCTTAGTTTTCATAGAAACTTTGACGATGCGATACGATTACGGAGCTGCCAAAGTTCGTGCTTGAGCTCTGGCTTTCTCTCATCGGATTTATATAGATTTTTACCAACCAATATGGCTGATCCATCTGTTACTATTTTGTTTTTATTTCTTGTGTTTTATTTTTTACGATTATTTACTCATTAAAATCACTGTACCAAGATTTTCAAACTTTTGGAAGGTATGGATTGTTTAAAATGAAACCCGGGCAAGTGCGAGTCGGACTCGCGCACGAAGGATTTCGTACTGTTATTTATACAACATTAGACACTATATTTTAACGAGGAAAAAGTAAATATATTTTTTTATTTAATTATTTATTTTTAAAGTCAATATACAACAATATAATTAAACCTAACAGGTACTGCTAAAAAATCAAGCCATAAATAAATTTGTTTTCTTTATTTATTTATAATAAAAGACACACAACAGTTTTCTATCGGGATGAAGATTCGATTGCCACGGCTTTATTTGTAACAAGCAATTTTAAATTTTATTAATTTTGTTATCTCAGGTTTTTTTCGAAATATTTATTTATAAATAAAAACTGTAAAAAAATGCAAACATTGGAATGGTAACGATTGTTGATTAAAACCAGAGCCGAATTAATAAACAATTTAGGCATCTACCAGACGGTACTTACCTATTCAGGTATTGTAAAATACTGGGCAAAATTATATATTCTGTACTTAAATTATTTCCAAAAATAAATAATAGCTTATTTAATAAAAGAAAAAAAACATGCGAACTCAGGTTTCGAATCACCGACCATTTTCCTAGAACTCAAGAGACCAATTGCGTTCGGCCATCTATCTCTTATTCTAAACTAATACTCAACTTCGGTTTCATCGAATCTTTAGTCACAACGATACTAAAGAAGTGCACAAAAGTATGTACTTCAAAAACTAAAATGTACCTAGGAAAAACAATGAATCAAATAATTTTATTGTGAATGTAAATTAAAAATAAGCAAAGTTTCTAATTCATTGATTGATTCATTGATTGATTCATTGGTTGAGTATTAAAAAAACTTTTGTACTAACCTAATATACAACCTAGTCAGGTCATAAATTCTGTTACATGCTTAATATAAAATAATTGAAACAAGTTTATTCATTATGTAACCATTTATATACCAAAGTGAACTGAACAAAACATATTTTCTTATGACAATAAAGTTTATTCAAAATGACCTCCGTGATTTTGAATACAGGCCTTCAATCTGCGCGGCCAGTCATCTATCGCAGCACGAACGAGGTCCATGTTAATATCGGCGGCTGCCTTAATCAAGGATGTCTTGAGTGACTCCAAATTGGGATGAGGCTTTGAGCACGCCTTTTCCTCCAAGTGTTGCCATATCTTGTAATCTAACGGACTCAAATCTGAACTGGAGGAGGGCTAGTCTTCGTGCCGGATGAAGTCGATTTCACGCGCCGCCAGCCAGTCTTGTGTGCTCTTCGCTCTTTGAGCTGGCGCCGAAAATCAAATGGTTGGAATACCCAGTGCCTGTTATTGAACATGGTATGAGAAAGAGGTTTTACAAGGTTAGCCAGTACTGTATTTTGATACACAACTACATTCCTTTTTACACCTTTCTCATAAAAATGTACCTCTGTTAAGCCCCAATAAGAAACTCCCAACCATACCATGAGCGAGGATGGAAAATGACCTTGTTGGACACGCGGAATACGGTTGCTTGCTCGCTTCTTCACTACTGTGTGCGTACTCTCTCTACGGTAAAAATTTTTTCATCCGAAAAAAGATTTTCCCGATATTTTTTTCCCGCGTACCGCTTCAACAAAGCGCGGCATCTCTTCAGTCTCAGGTCCATTAGACGAGCATTCAAACGGTGTCCTGTTTTTCTTCATTATGCCCGAAGCCCTAAGTCTTCATTTAACAACCTTTTCACCGTGGTTCTGCTTAACCTCATCTGAAGGGCCAACAGTTTCTGCTTACGTTTGGGATTTCTTTAAATTCGCGCCTTACAGCTTTTATCACTGCTGGCTGGAGTCCTAACAGACCGCGGGCGACCACTTCTTGACCTGTCATATACACTAGAGTTTTCATTGTATCGTTTGATGGTACGATAAACGAAACTTTCGGTAATATTCAAAATTTTGACTATGCGTCCACTCCATATTTAAAAATGAGTAAAATTTCAAAAATTTATACCTTTTTATTTTCATGAATAATTCGAAATTCGAATTCAATAAAGTTTTTTGTGGCCAGCATACTAAAAGTAAAGTTTTTACTGTGTGACAATACTCATGACCTGACTGTGTATAAAAACTCAATATTGGTCAGGTCAATGACCTATATATACTATATTATATAAGTCAAAAGGACTTCGCATAGTCGCGCGAAACGTGTTCTAGCAAAATCGCACAAAAAGTGGAATTTCACCTCAGTCGTGTGTTGATGGCAAGCTGTCCAGAGGTTCAAGTGTGTCATTAAAAAAAATCTAAATAATATATCCTAGCGACCCTTAAAGATAATAATGTTACCTACCAGCAGCGGTAAGATAATTTTATGTATTAAAAGGTGTTACCTTTGTGTGAAAAAGTGAATAAAATATAATGTAACCATTTCATTTTCAATAATTATCTTAAACAAATGACAAATATTTCTATTCTTTTCGCCTTTGAATATTAAAGAGGAAAAAGACTCGACTAGAACATAGTCAAAATAAAAAACAATAGAGGAGTTTCATTTAAAAAAAGCATTTGATTTCTTTATCTGATATTTATTTTTTGACAAAATTTTATTGGAATATTATTTAATGTTTTTTAATTAAATTAATAGTTTAATATTAACTTGTAATAACATCGCATTTGGAATTCCGTTCAACATTTACGTGAAATTGGTGGTTAATATTTAAAAGGAGTGGTTCCATAAACTAGCTACTGTATTCGTTGTAAATTAAAGAAACAGAAAAACCTTAAAAGACATTACAGTAAGCTTTATATTGGCAACTTCTTGCTCAAAAAAATGGTAATACCTTCATAACATTAATTAAGACCACTTGCACAAAATTTGCTAAATCTCGGTTTATCTAAAACTAGATTTAAGTCAATACATTAAGTAGTTACATTTAAGTACATACATTCCGCTAACGATATCATGAGATAAGCAGCTCACGTTACTGATTTTAGAGAGCCCATATAATTCGCTTCATCTTCATTGTACAATTATAAATATAAATTAATCATTTCATAATAACTTCTCCCTATATTTGCTACCTCCCTACAGTAATTAATAGTCATTTTTCAGTAATTAGTGCTTTTTATTTGTTAACAAATAACGGTCATTTCCCAACTAGCCATTTTGATTTTTATTCTTGCTCACATTTAAAATCTTAGTGGTGAAACCGAAATTATTATAAAATTTCGGCTTAAGTTATTTTACAGGATTTCAATTAAAAGTAATTCGAAATTACATTTTTAAGTTTAATTTACCATACCAATGATAAAAAGTAGATAAAATAGTTTTTAATGCGTTAATCGTGTTTCAATGATTTTAGCCTATCCGCCTTCGAAGGCCAATTAAAACAAAAAAAGACTGATTAAGTACTATTTTTTTATGATTTTTGGTAGTTTAGAAGCTTGCGGAGTTTTTAAACTTAGCCAGAAGCTATGGAAACTCCTTTTTGTTTTTTTAAATTGCAGTTGAATGTTTGAGTAAATCATACTAAAAATTAAAGTTCCAATTTTCAAGCCTTTTTGGAGTAACTTTAAGTTATTTCAGAAAGCTGAGTTATTTTTTTATTAAAACAACATTCAAGACAATAATGTCACAAAACAAAAAAAAAAACTGCAAAATACCTATAACGAAAAAATATATGAATTTTTTAAACCTCGCTGGCAGAAATCATTAAAAATACACAAAAAAAAATATATAACTCGAAAACTAAGAAAAATCGCGGAACATACACAGGGTATTTAAGGATACCCCCAGGTGCGAGGAATCTAAAAAAAAGTTGACGTCACTAATTGGAGCATTCTTTAAAATACCAAAAATTAATCACCGTTTTAAATTATTTCAGATTTTAGTATAATATAATTAACTGTACAAAAACTCTCTCAAAAAATATAATTAATAAAAAGACCATTGCTACTCCGCAGATAATTTTGTTCCGGTTGCCATCTCTGCCCAATACAATTAGTACTTAAAGTAATCGTATTTTCTCCGCTTAGCCCGATGGTTGACTGGTAGAAAATGTTATACGTAAAAATATTTGTACAAGATTTTTCTTATTACAAACATGTTTTTTAAATGTTAATTGTGCTGAAAAGAACTGCAGCATTAAGAAGCATGTTGCTATGTTTGTTGCATTTGAATGTAGCGAAAACAACAAAGAGCTACTCCTGCGACGCTAAAACTAATCGCAGTAATCACCATTAATGCATTTGAATGGAGCCAAAATAACAAAGAGATACCAAAACAATGCAGTATTCACCATAACTGTATTTGTGTGTAATGAAAATAGCAAATTGATTGCTAACTACAAACGCAGTATTGAGCACATGCTAGGTGCTTTTGCAGTAATAAACCAAGTACTGCATTTAGTCTTAGTGATACTGCAATGCCTGCAAGGTTTATAAATGTTGATTTTAGTTGTTATTAGTTGATGAAAATGTAGTACTATTTTATCCAAATAAGGCCATAAAGCAAAGACACAAGTACTTCAACAAAGCTCGATTTTGTTACTCTTTTAGGTTCAATGGCATAAACGTTATTTACTACAGTTTGTAAATCACTTTATTATTTTAATCACGTAATTCACATTCGTTTCATTTAAAACGCTATGTTATTTAGCAAAAAATAATCCTTATGATTAACCCTTTCGATGGTTATCATAAAATATGCCGAGTTATTTTTTTCGAAATTTTACGAGTTTGATTCCCAGTAGTAGCAGGTGATTTTTAAAAAAATCTGTGAATGCAGTTCTAGTTATTATTAAAAATAAAATGATGTCTTCTTTCAGTAAAATGTCCTATTTTCAATATTTAATATACTTTCCCTCCGTGTAAGGTAGTCGTGGGACGCCCTGTATATAAAAAAGGTCATTGGGTCGGGTATTTGAAATCGTTTGCTAAAGTTAAATACTCTTTTTAAAATTTCCAGCTAGACATAGATATTCTTGCAGGGGTAGCGAAACATAAAATTTACGCCAGAAATAGAAAAAATCAATTGAACAGAATAGTTGTCAAGAAATTTTTCATAAGTACTGTGTCAATTTCATTAAACTATAGAATATTCTAACATAGCATACATACGCCTACAGTAGTGCACCTGCCCGGAGAGCGGTAGGCACTGGTTCAAATACTGTCTGCGTGAGTCAAGAGGGAGCGAGTGGGACTTCTTCTAGTAAAATTTTCGTAGCAACATTAGTTGCCATAACAAGGAGGTATACTTAAAATAAACATATAATTAGAACAATCATACATACTTATTTAAAAAGGGTAATAACGGAAACCCATTATACCTATACCAAGTATCCACTATTTGTCCGTCCGTCAGTGTGTATCCGTCTATCAGCTGACCGTAATCGTGGTACACCTTAGAGCGGTATATGCTCTAAGTGGTACACCGTTGAAATTTTCGGTCATACAGTGTGGTTTCTCTTCTCAGAAATGTAATCTTATTAACTTAATTGTGTTCAAGGTAAAATGGAACGTAACGTATGCGAGTCCAACTCGCACTTAGCTGGATTTCATTGTTATAATTGAGGCGCTGGCGAACAAAACGTTATAATTACGCATCTGGTCAATTTACTTTTTTTTACAGTCTGGAGGTTTTGGGCCCGTTGAATTTGAATCTCAAATAATTTTCAATCAAAACAGCCTTAAACAGTGTTAAAATTTCTAAATTTATAAATTAAAAACCATGCCAAAAGCTCAGTGTAGGTATGTCATTCAGTTTTATACAGCTACTGTAAAATTTAATGTTATGTAATTATACCGTTTTGTTCGCCAGCTCCTCAATTTATTACTTAACTTTAAAAAAATGCGGAAGAGGGAGGGGTTTTAGCATTGCTTTGCATTAATAGCACATGAGTAAGGAGAGCACAGAGGCAAAGCTTTATGTAGTGCGCGTGTGTGAGTGAGCACTAGGTCACCAATAGAAACCACAAAATAGACAGTACAGAAGGTAATCTTACATACGCACTTTACTTTTCATGGCTTGGCGGTCAAGCTAGGATGCTCAACTTAGGCTTGTGTACAAAAATCGTGGTAGTGGCACTAGTACCTACGTATCTAGTAGTTTGAATTTTTATTGAGAATGAAACAGGAAGAATGGAAATATAAATCAAAAATAACTAAAGGATTCAATTTTAAATTATTGTTTTTTTTTTTTTTAATCTTTATTGTACAATAATAATTAGGGGTTTTGTCCGTAGATATGTCACCCCAAATTATTGTTTTATTAGGTACAAACGTAAAAACGACAATTCACCGTTTAATGTTGAATTCAAACAATTTTCTCCATATTTGCACAAAAAAGTTCACAGACGCGTGTCTCAAGCGAGGGGAACTCGCTCGCAGTGGTCCCAACCCAAGCTGTCTGAGATATCGTGTTCGAGAGCTGTGTCTATGTTTGCGTTGCTCGAGCGCACTTTGTATGTCGATCACCTTCTGTACCATATATTTTGTGTAGAAACTTTTCTTTGCGTACGCGATAGGCTGCCAGTGCTCACTCACGCAACGCAATTGTGTGAAGCTTGGTTTATCTAAGCTTCACACAATTGAGCAGAGATAGTATCTCTGGCACAGTAGTGCCTCCTCTACTCAGTGCCAATAGTATTATAGTTGTCCAACTATTGAAAATGGAGGCCGATGGCCGATGCGGGGTCACCACAGCTGCACTTATCTGCACGATTTACTTCTCATAATTATAATCTATACTGAACCTTATTAAGCGATATTATAAAGAACAAATTTCTGTAATTGGAGGTTATTAAAAGTAGTGTTGTTACTCTTATTATCATTACTGATGTGTGTACTCCAAAGTGTTTTTGATGACTTAAATTAGTAGTTCTGGTATTTTATTAAGTAGACATACTAGAATTAAGACAACGAATGAGAGATTTTTAAGACTAGTGTCATTAACACTGCGAAGGACTGTAATAAAACTGTATTCATTTATTGCCTTATGAAGGGTAACTATCTATAAATTTAGAAGTCAATATATTACTCTCTGAAGTGACCAAGTTTTTCTTCTTTAAGACGCTTATATTAGATTCCCAAGAGCAGATTCAACAGATTTTCCTTCTGATATCAACAATGATGTTACTCACATTGCCTGTATCCTCCCACTTGATCATTCACCAATTTCAGTGTATCGCTCGTTGACACGACAATCCAAATAACAGTAAATTAACAATTAAGTGATTGCCACTCCGAGAATAGTTTAGTTCCACAAAAAGACTACTACCGAAGACACGAGATGTGGTCGTTGACCCAGGCCTACCTCAAAAGAGATATGTTTCGATAGCTAACTGTACACGTATTTTTTATTGCCATCAAATCTGGGTTATGCATTTGATTCGTGATGGGTACCTACATGCGTTTTTTTCGCTACTCATCCATTGTAAGGCGTGTGATGACGAACGACATTGTAATTCGCGCCTATTGAAATATAATAATATATGTTTGTTACCTACTCTGTAACTATACAAACACAATACGGTAAATTTAATATATTCATTTTTATTTTTATTGTTTAAAATGTTTCAGTAATTTCTAATTTTGTTGGAGATTAGGATCTATCTTTTTGATGGCATAAGCTATATTAGGCTTTATTAGAGATAATTTATCCAACTGCAGGCTTTTGAAAACTTGCATTCTTGTCTCCATTCAAACTTACTGAATTGGTCGAAGATTTATATGTAGATTGAATTTTGAAACCCTTTTTCTTTATCCTATCCTGATCCATAGTTATTTATTAATGCTGTATAACGTCGTTTTTTGTATTCGTTGTATCTACTAAAGTACCAGCTGTTAAATTATGAAGTAAATTAATGTTTTTTCTTTCAATCCATTTCTAACACAATTCCTAATTTGTGAGGTCACTTTGCCTCCATCCTTCCATGTTCTCATTTTTTTTCCTTTCTTGTACCTATTACCTACCTACCTACCTATTATTTCTTCCTGTATCATAATTTATTTTGTCTATCTATATCAAAACAACAAATACCACTTCTAGGGATGATTATTAAATGCTTCTATGAAGACCATCATTTATCATTTTGCCAACATTAATGCATCCTTTGTTAACATCGACTTATCGCTATTTAGAAAATATTACTACCTACTCAAATTCGTTAACCGAGTGTCGATTTTTACCCGACTTTAAATAAAAAAGGATGAGGTGCTACATCCGTCGATTTCTTTTAGTGTGTAAGACTATATTATAATCTCTTGTGAGAATATAAAATATCTAAAACCGTAGTTTTTTCTATAGGAAGTAATTTTATTTTTATTACTACCTTATTATTGATTGCAAAAAATATCCTTGAGAAATTTACCAAAACAACTGTATATAATTGTAGTCTTATTAATATTACTAAATAGTTTTTGTGTTGACTATTCATCGCTTTATTTTAATTACACCTACAATTCTGATCAGGAAAGCAATTCTAAGATATTATATTTTAAAATCAATCATTTAATAAAACCTTTTACAACTAGTGCGATTTTTAGGTACCTAGGTATTGTATGAATTACTTTCTTATGTAATTTTTTAAACTCATAAGTTTCTGTTTTAGCATTTGTATGCATACAAAACGTGAATACTTCACCACTTGACAGCATGCTAGGCAACATGCTCATAAAATAAATCAAGGTTTAAAAAAACGATGTGATAAAAATCTACCACATAAGCGATTACTAGTATTACAATTGCCAATCATAAATTCGCGAACAATGGCTAAGCCAATAATATTTTTTGTGTGTATTACCGAAAATGTAGGTCAGAAGCGCCGCGTAACTGCTCATGAGCATGACACAATACACGGCAAGTTCAACACACATGCGCAGTCAATGAATGCTGAGGTAGAACTGAAATTAGGCATATTTGTTTCATCTATAAAACACTTATTGAACGGGTATAAGGTATGTTTTATTTTTGTTTTATATTCTTCTCGATGTTTCTGATCCATCCACTGCAATCACAGTGATCGCAAGATTGCCCACTACTGACCTTGTAAACCATCCGAATCATCAAGAATATATTCTTCTTCTTCTTATAGTACCTCCCTATTTACTGAAGACCCTTCTTTTCCATTTGACTTTTCTAGGAAGTGATAGTGCTGTGGGTTCCCATTGAATTTGGCATTTTTAGGTCATTGGGTCACAAAGCATATACGACTACAGATTATTGATCAATCAATCAATTTATTTGTTCAAATATGAGTACATAATTTGATGTTACATATACAATTTGGTCTGTGAAACAAATTAGGTACCGTTTATCTACAAAATCCAAAATTGACACATATCAATAATTGTACTTAAAATATATTAAAATTGTGATAAAATCAAACATTTAATAAATTGTCAAATTAAATAGAAATTGTTCATATTTCACTTTAAAAATAATAATAATTAAAATATTAACTATAAAACATTAAAATAAAATGAATTCAAATAGAGCTTAAAAATATATTTAATAATATTATTAACAACAGATTATTTTTGTTTTAAGGAGCTTGAAGATCCAGGTGGTTTGCGCATCCGACCTGCGATCGTGGAAGTTGAATATCTTACGCAATGGTCGGTCATTACATAGTTAACTGAAAACTCATTATCTTGAGATCTTCTGCGCTTAAAGAGGCACATTAGGCCATTGTTACCGACTGTATCAGTCGTTAGCAATAGCATATCACCCACTAATGCGCACTTGGCCCACATGGTGGGCCACATCTCCCTATGCCATTGATATGGATGGACTGTACCCTTGCAGTGGGGACATTATGTAATAAAAGGTTGACGACTCTGTGAATAATAATACAGGGAGAAAAAAACAGCATTTGCCAAGTTTCTTGCCGATTCTTCTTGGTTTCTCGCCGTAGATTTACAAATCGATGGCGTAGCTTCCAGACATTCATGAGTGGTTGTAATGCCTAAACTTAATAAATGATTTTGATTGATTGACTTATTGATCAATAGCCTGATTATGATGATTTTTGTTTTATCCGATACGCTTTCCTTGTTATATACTTCTCTCATCTGCAATTGCGTACTCTGTGACAAAGAGTAGGCGCGTGGCTCCATCTGCCTCGGTACCGTTACTCGACACAGTAACCGCGTGCTGGAGATTAATGTAACCAGTCTTCGCTTGCGCATAGAGGGCAGCTGTAGAGCCGGTCTCCTACTGAGGAGGATTTATTCAACAACACACGGCTGCTGAAGAATCATGTTACTTGGTGTTATGCTGCAGATACGTTGTGCAGAACATAAACAAAAATGTATTTATTACATATATTAGAATAATTATGTAACCCCCTCTTTAAAGAGGATGGCGGCCAAACATTAATCATCAACATTTGTTATGAGTTCATGCTTAATGGATCCAGAGTTCAGATGGTACTTAGTACATTTGTTCCCGGAAATCTGAATAGTGACACAGATACATTACCTACCAATATAATTTTATTATATTATCCGGGTAATATGCTACGCAAATATCGTATCAACGTTACAAATTCAGAGGCAAAGTCGGCTTAATTGTTGTTGTAGTTAAATGGTTACATAAATATTTCTCTAACTAAAATGGCTTATAAAATTCTTTGCCCATTTTTTTCGTACAGGCGAAAGAGCTGGCGAAATACAAAAGGAGATGGCCGGGGACCCATAGTCTGCACCGATAAGACTATTGCTCTTAAATTGAGAGAGAGACATTTTTTTATATTTATTTATCAAGTCAGCCTAAAATTGCTAGCGGAATTAACCTATAAAGTATCCCTCGAGAGTGTGGAAATAAACGTTTTTCTTCAACAGAGACGGCCTTATATTTTTTGTACTATAACTTAGAAATTAGATTTTTCCACAGCTTCAAGGTACCGTCGATTTGAGTATAGGGTTTATATTTCAACTTGATACCTCCACGCGTTCCCAAGATAAAGGGTCTTGACAGACAGAGAGACGGACGTACTGACGGACAACAAAGTGATCTTATAAGGGTTCCGTTCTTTTTCTTTTGAAGTACCGAACCCTAAAAAAATCTGTAAAATACTATGGTTAATATATTATTTATTAATAAACCTTAAGTTGAAACTAAAATAAATTGTGAATGTGACTGACGTCACGTAGGCATATCCCATTTAAATCGTCAGTGCTTTGGCGATGAAAGTCACGCAAGCATTTCACTAAGGCAACACGTATTGCCTCTTAAGTAATATTTCCGTGGAACTGTTGATTAGCACACTGCAATATAAGATGGTTGTGCATATGAGAATAACATTTCAAGCAATAGACATTGCAGAATTTTATTTCAGAAGATTCAGATTGTGTGATAGCTTGGAAACAAATTGAAATTTTCTATTTTTTTTTTAACTTTAACCGAATGGAAACTATGCCTATTTTTCTTAACCGTAGTTGGCTAAGAAAAATAAGTGGAATGTGTATCTCTATTCCTACTGCACGTATTTTTCTTGTGCCAAATATAAAAAAAACGGCCAAGTGCAAGTCAGACTCGCAGATGAAGAGTTGCGTACCATTATCTATACAACATTTCTACCTCTGACGAACTGTTATCTATATCTAATGTCCCGCAATCGGCTGTTGAATCGGTAAATGCATTTTTTTTCTAACGTGGGCAAAGATTTGGCTACTAACATAATTGAAGACTCTTTGAATACGATACTCTTCAATTCTTCTAGAGAACCCGATGTTTCTGTTTTGGACTCCATGGTATTGCTGGACACTGACTATAAGGAAATTGAGAAAATCATCTTGGGTCTTAGGCAGAATTGTGCAACTGGCTGTGATGGTATTCCAATATCCCTGATTAGGGAATCCAGCATATCTTGATTCCCGTGCTCATACATGTGTGCAATTTATGTTTTTCTTCGATCACTTTTCATACAGTGTTCAAGAAAGCATTGGTTCACCCCATTTATAAGGGTGAAGACAAATGTAGTGTCAATAATTACAGACCAATAGCGGTCTTACCTACTTTGTCTAAAATTCTAGAAAAAATCCTAAATACTAAACTAATAAATTATTTAGACGCCAATAATCTAATTGCTTCTAATCAATTTGGTTTTAGGGCTGGGAAATCAACGGAGGATGCAGTTTTGGAATTAACCAGTACTGTCTTTAAAAATCTTAATTGTAAACTAAACTCATTGTGCATATTACTTGATCTCACTAAAGCATTCGACACTGTATCTGTTTACATTCTTCTTTCAAAATTACAACGTATTGGTATAAGGGGTACTGTGCTTAAAAATATTTGAGAGCTACCTTTGTGATCATACTCAATGCGTTACTATTGGCAATTTTACTAGTCGATATGAATTAATTACATATGGCGTACCACAGGGAAGTGTCCTGAGCCCAACTCTGTTCTTGATATACATAAATGATTTGTGTCAATTGAAACTGCCAAACAGCAAAATAGTCACATATGCTGACGACACGGCAATCATTGTACATGGACAGAGTTGGGAGGCGGTTCGTTCAAATGCAGAATCCTCGTTGCGTTCCACCATGCTATGGTTGTCCCGTAACCTGCTCACATTAAACTTAACATTAACTAAATTTGTCACTTTAGCTCCTAAACTATCATCACAGCCAGAGTCCTCGTTTGCAATAACTGCTCATAAATGCAACATGCCTCCTTGTTTCTGTGCCTCAATATCACGTGCTCATAGTATTAAATATTTAGGTGTTACAGTCGATAGTATTATGTCATGGAGTGAACATATCAAATGTATCACGACGCGTATCAGGCAACTAATATTTGTTTTCAGTAAGTTGAGAGTTGGCGCTGACCTAGCTACTCTAAGGACTGCTTATTTTGCTCTTGTTCAGTCTCTTATTTCATACTGCTTTACAATTTGGGGTGCTGCCGGAAAAACTAACATGCTACAGCTTGAAAGAGCCCAAAGGGTAGTGTTGAAAGTTAAGGCCTCAAAGCCAATAAGGTATCCAACCAATGAAATACTTCGATTTTGGGAAGTTCTCTCTCTCTCTCTCTCTCGTGCGTAAAATGTTTATTTTAAATGGTGTTCTTCGCTAACACAAATCCCTTAATTACGAACCTAATATTTTTTTAAATAAAAGAAGAAAGGACAAAGTATGTTCTCTGGTGGGTTGTAGACTTGTACTGGCTAAACAGCATTATGATTTTGTAGCTCCCCTGCTGTACAATAAAATAAACAAAAAATTGAACATTTATCTTCTCGGCTTGTATAAATGTAAAGAGCTCATTCGTGAGTGGCTACTTAGTCTTGATTATAATGAGGTAGAAAACTTAATAAAGTAAGTAATAGAGCTTTACATAAGGAATACACACTCATCACACTCACGTACACACTTACAAATACACACACACACACATACACACACAGACAGACAGATACACACACACACACATGCATGAATTTCTGTTAATATAGTTTAGTATTTGTTTAAGTTAATCGAATTTGATTGTACACTCAAAGATCGAAAACGCTCAGAGACCGGAAAAATAGCTCACAACGCGTTGTGGTCACAGTAAAACATCCACATCGCGAAATTCGTGTTATGGCTATAATGAAAACGCGCACGACGCGTTGTGGCAATAACAGAAAGACCAAATAGCGAAATTCGTGTCGTGGCTGACATGCTATTCGATCTCAACGCGTTGTGGCAATGAAGAAAAGCCATGACGCGTATGGAATATTATTTAATTTCGACGCACACTACTTTCCGATATGGATCTTACTAGGCCTAGGCTGGAAACGTTTTGGTAGATGTCTTTAGGAAATATTTTATAAAATCACTGCATAGCGTGTTTGTCATTATTAAATATGTTATATAATTATATTAATTAAAATAAAACGATATTTGTTATTTATTGAGATTACTTTATATTTAAAAAAATCAACGTATTAAGTAATAAATTACTGAACACAAAATATTAATCAATTGTAAATTACTTATAATTCACTTAAAATAATTAGGGATTTTTTTTTTATGACAATTTAAAATTCTTTCAAGTAATAAAAATATTTAACACAAACATAAATGTTTATTGATCACCAATAAACAACAACAATGTACTCAAATCAATTATAATATTAGAAATTACTATAATTGTGAAAAATAAGTATTTGATTGCTATTTATTTTTACAGGAACTATTACTGTGGTATTTTGAGTTGCATTTTATATTATTGGAGCGACACTTGCACTTTTTATCAATACATTATCTTTTGCAGTGGCACATTATAAACCCTTCCTTACTTCCAGATGATAACATAGATGCTGAGCGAAGTGTTAATGACGAAGTTGAGGGCACATCACAAAAGTTAATAAAGTTGGTTTCAGAAAGTGTAAACTCATTACGTGCATAAAGTCTATCGAATGTACCTTCCTTGTTTCCTAACTGGTAGAGACCTGATGAATTAATGATCATAACAACACACATAACGCTAGGTGGGCGCTAACATCTGCGACACAGTCTTCGACTACTGCGGATGTTAACGCAAACTGTGATTATGTACAAATGTTTTGTGTTTCAATAAAGATTTATTATATTAGACACTATATACAGACGTGCTTTGCTCTATAATATAATATATATTACTAGCTGTCCCAGCGAACTTCGTACCGCCATAAAAAAATAGGGGTTGGTGGTAGAAGGGAGAAAATTTAGGGTTGTATCTATTTTTGTATGATGTATCAAAAAAAAAAATAAAAAAAAATATTGTACAAAAAAATAATTAAAGGTGGTTAACCCTTAACATTTAGGGGGATGAAAAATAGATGTTGTCCGATTCTCAGACCTACTGAATATGCATATAAAATTTCACGAAAATCGGTCGAGCCGTTTCGGAGGAGTTTAACCACAAACACCGTGACACGAGAATTTTATATGTTAGACTAGCTGACCCAGCGAACTTCGTACCGCCATAAAAAAATAGGGGTTGGTGGTAGAAAGTTGAAAATTTAAGGATGTATGTATTTTTGTATGATGTATCATAAAAAAATTTAATAAAGAATTCTTTTACCTAAAATTGATAAAAAAAATTGGGGTGGATTACCCTTAACATTTAAGGGGATGAAAAATAGATGTTGTCCGATTCTCAGACCTACCCAATATGCACACCAAATTTCATGAAAATCGGGAAAGCCGTTTCGGAGGAGTTTAACCACAAACACCGCGACACGAGAATTTTATATATTAGATAGAGCAAAGCACGTCTGTTGTATGGGAGCCCGTCTTAAATATATTTTGTTTTATTTTTATTATTATAAACTTCTTATAGGTTTTCTGCTATCTAGAAGCACAGTGATACATTCCATATATTTTTCTGACTTTTAGACGCAGTAGTTTCGGAGATATGGTCATTGTTCATCTAGTTACTCAAATATTTTTTAAACTATTTATTTTACATTTGTAGAAAATACGTTTGGAACCTACCATTGAGCCCATTCATTTTATATATATCACTACTACTATTGCCAAAAAAAATACCAAAAAAGACCAGTGTCATCATTGAAACCCACATACATATTAGCAATTAGAAAGCAATTCCTGTAGGGTCATCAGCAAGACCACGAAACCTCACTTACCTTATAACTTTTACTTACGTCATTGCATCGTTAAGTAAATGCAGCACAATATAGATATTGCCAATTAAGGGAACGGTTAAACTTTGACTTTGCTTAAAGACAATTTTAATAGTTGGAGAATTTTTATGAGAGCTCACTTATTATGTTTACGAAATGAAAATGTATCCATTTAATAATGGTAACGATCACGACGTCTCTAGTTCCTTTAATAATAAATTAGGCATTTTGTTACGATATCTGTACTGTAATATACTCGTATAATGTGAAACAAATTTTTATTTCAATTTCGTTTAAAATGTGGGCCTTCTACTTTACAAATATATTTATTATTTAAATAAATTGTTGTAAACGAAACTTTTTAGGTGATACTGTGTAATGATTAAATATTTTTGTACGAGTTACTGCAGAGAAACGAGAAGGGATCTTTTTTTATATTACATCATTATAAAAAAGGTCGAGCAAATGAGTCTCTCTACTCGAAGTTAAGTATCAAGACTCTCACACAGACTAAAGTGGCCTAAAGTGGCGAGTGGCGTGGTGGATAGCCTGTCCGTCCATTGGGTGTTTCCATATTTACGAATTTTTGTTCGACGGTTCTTCGCTATCCGTATAGCGTTAACCACTCAAAGAATTAATACTGTTTTTCCTGTGATAAGGTAAATATTTAAATGCTCCCCAAAAATATAATAAATGATCACATAGAATACAACTGTACCCTAAGTACGAGTTTTATAATTACGAATACTATGATAGTTTTCGTGAGCTCACACTACTCGTATTAAGGGTAATGATTTTATTGTTTTCGTTTCAATACAAATAAACAGTGTTTTAATTCTATCATTAAATCATTTTTGTCTTCTTAAATTTTAAGTATATTTGGTTACTCTTCACCAAAATGGCCATAGAAACATAATTTACAATTACGAAAACTTTGATAGTTTTCGTGAGCCCAAACTCATACTAAGGGTACTGGTAACCTTAAAGTTTGGTTAGGTTACCAATTGTATTTTTATGAGAATATTTTTTTTTGTTTGATATTCATATAACATATTCCCTTTCATAATGAGCTTAATTACAATGCTAGGTCAGATATCCATCGTTCCTGGTCTTCCAAGTTTTCTTGATTTTTAAGTTTGAAGCTTGAGAACAACCAAAACTCCATGACTTTTGATTGCGTCCAAATCAGTATTTTGAATAGGAGCTACTGGAGGATTCACGAAACATTCCTTTTCAATGATATGCTCGAATATTTTTTGAAGTTATACTTCTTTAGGCGCGTTATGAAAAAATTATGAGAGTGAAATTTTAAGATGCGCGCGCATCACTGTAACACAAAATTTTAACATAATGAAGTTGGTCAACCAACCAACTTCATGCGTTACTTTTGTGTTTACCGCACATTAAGAAAATCTACCAACAAAATAGAAATAGAATCTCTATTTTGTCGGTGCTAACGACTGCATTGTGAAGGCCTATCAAAAGTATTTATTAATCTGGAACAACGGAACCAAAGCGCGATTCAGGAGACTACAGCGCCATCTCTTGACCATTGGTGTAGTAGAACCAAAAACCACATCTTTATTTTTTGTAATAAAGTAACAAAAAGTATTTATTAATCTGGAACAACGGAACCAAAGCGCGATTCAGGAGACTACAGCGCCATCTCTTGACTATTGGTGTAGTAGAACCAAAAACCACATCTTTATTTTTTGTAATAAAGTAACAGTTATTGGTATTCATATTTATAATATTTATCCACATGTTTCTAGTTTGTATATTCGGAATACGTGTTTGAGTTTCATACAAGTGCAAATCACATATGTTCTGAAAAATTATATTCAGTAGCGATTTTAATTGAATATTTTGATTATTTATTTATTTTTTCAAATTAAAACTGAACTTTATTGACTTCGTCCTTTTCCAGACTTTTTATTAATTTATTGTAATTAATTATTTGCATGCAATTAAAAACTAATTTTAAACGATGCCAAAGAAGGATAACTTCTCACGCGCCTACATAAGTACACGCACCCATTTTTTTTTTCCTATATTCTACCCCTTCGTACAGCAACCGTATTACCTTGTAAACCGGCTGATCAATATTTTTTCCATCCTCAGAACCGTTACGTGTACCCTCCAGTAGATTCTATTCAAAAGACTGACGATTAGGACGCGAGCAAAGTCATGACCGTTTGTTGTTTTTTTTGCTGCCCTAGACGTTCGGTTCTACATAGAGGGTTCAGGTATGGTGGGAGCACTTCACTAGGTGCAAGATTGCCCCCTCTTATGTTAGTCTGCTTTTGAGGAATTTCCCTTCTCGCTCGAAGTCCAAAAACTCCTGCTTGGGCTCTCTTAATATAACGTGAGTGTTGTCATACTTATTCTTATAAATTTTATCATAGTTTGTTCAAAAGAATGCTCGCTATTCACCTCTTCGCAAACTTTAGGCAGACAAATTTCTCAATAGCGGCCGTTTACTAGTAACTGTTCTACCCCGTTTTAGCGAAATTGCTGCTACTAGTCGAAAAGTTTAAAATAAAAACAGCCAAAAAAGGATTGTTCTTCATAACTTCTATATGCCTGAATATATTTTCATGTTTTCGGTAACGTTCTAACGAATCCTTATAAATAAGGATAGGGAGAGATAGGACGCCATTTCAAAAATTATCTTTAAAAGTGTTTAAAACATAATATTTTCGGCTAAGGCTTTCGGTAAGGCTTTCTGATTTTCACGTGGGATATGACATATCAATCCTTTTCTTCTTTTATTAAAGAGAGATCTTAAACATTCACCCCCTCGGGGAAACAGTGCAACTCTGTCTTATCAAAATATGAAATCGTTTACGTAGCTTGTTGCACTTTGGCCTGTTCCTTTCACAAAAGGTGATTTACCTCCACAATTCGCATTTATCATGTCTCGCTCGACCGTAAAGGTGGAGTCGTGATTGCAGCAGCTGGAAGCATTTCAATGTTGTCATAAATTAAACGAGATGACGTACCGGACAGATTGGCATGCGGATGTTAAATGTGTTGATTAAGTAAACCTAGAGAGAACACTCGTTATTTTATTTGTGCACTTTTTTCAGCAGAATCTGAACATGGTATTTAAGTAAATATGAAACAAGTTTACCGAATCTTAAATTTTATTTCAAAAGGGCCAATTACATATGGGACGTTCTTCTTTTTTATGGCCAATCTGACAGGCAAATTTTTATATTTGTTAAAAAAGTAAACATGTGATTTCTTTAGTAAAATGTATTTTAAATTATTGCCTCGTTGTTGTAGATTTCAAACATATATAATGCATCGAAGTATTACTTGTAATTTTTGTTTAACTTCTAATTTTGTAGGAATGGTAACAAAAAATCAACACTTCAGTCACGAAAATGTTTATTTTTTTTATTTTTCATGCAAAATCAGATCTTTAGTTTCTTATTTCTTTCTTATCAAGAATAGAAACATTTCTTTTAAGCTAGCTCCATGGGACGGAATTCTTAATAAAAACTTTAAAAAAATGATATCCAATGCCACTCTGTCACAGTTTTGCTTTTTAAGACAAAAAACTTTTTAATATTATGAAAGTCTTTCAATAAAACAACTTGAAAATCTGGTGAACAACTTTATTGTTTAGCATGTAATACTAGAAAACGCTATTTTTGTAAATAGTACCAATAAACTGGAGCATACATTACTTTGAACTTAAATTATAAGGGGGACAAAATTGTGTCAGAGTGGTAAATAATCATTACCCGCCGAGCAATGTTAACCTTAAAACAGTTTTAAACTTTAGAAAACAATAAATAGTATATTTTCTGTTTTCTTTTTCGTCGTGTTCATTTTCCTTTCTACTATGGGTTGTATTGTGTACTTTATCTTCATTTTTTTTCTGTCGCTGAAGTCTTTTCTTGTATTTCTGTACTTTTCTTAGTAATCCTTGTATTTGGTCTTGAAGTTGAATATTTTTTCTATAAAGTTCCTTCCTCTTGCACTGGCAGTAGACGAGGCTGGAGTAAGTGAACGAGATCTCGGACTTAATGGTCTGGGACTTGAAAGAGGTGGTGTAGAAGCCGGAGTGTTCATCAAAACGTTCTGCAAAGCTTTCTGTCGTTCTCTTCTCTTCCTATTTCTAATTTGGTGTCATATCTTTAACTAATTTTTTACGAGCATGATATCATTCTTAATCTTTACGTTTCACTTCTGCAACGATTTCAGGGTTAAGTTTCCTTTTTTCACGACACCGTCGCTGTTTTTCAGCCGCCGATAATGGCATTTTTGAATTTATCTGATGGTAACACCTTAAATTAACAAAATAATCGACCATATAATAAACAACATAAGAAAACTAAAAATCATCTATTATGAAAATGAACTAAGGCTCTAAGCTCCATACAAAAAACGACTACTCCGTCACAAGCTTACCACTTCGTCACATTTTTGTGACAGAGGTGCCTCGTGACAGAGGTGTAAAATAGTAGTGTTCGAGATTCTCAGCATTGGTCTAATTATAATTAATTCATAAAAGTTTGCATATATGAAATAGATATCAGGAATCAATAAAAAAATGCATCGAACATGTATTAAGAGTAAACACTTCTGAGAGCTGGGCAGAACTCCTAACATTTTCCTTTAGAATTTTACATATTAACCAAAATAGCACCTGTACTTCTCTAACACAAAAAATAAAGGAGAACTGCCGCCTAAATCCTTCCGTTTATTCACTTGTCATTCCTCCCTCTCCGCCTCCAAATTCTAATAAATCTGTTAAGCTAATAGAGTCTAAAATAAGCGATGGCGATCTCCGAGGAGCCGCCAATCTCTTGTTTAGTAATGATGTTGTCGCCGTCAACTGCCAGGAGACTCTTAGTGCTCTTGAAGATAAGCACCCACCTCCAGCACAAAATCTTGTCCTACCTTCGCCACCCGATTCAACTCAAAATGCTCCTTTAACAAGCAAAGAAGCTGACATCTCGGCTGCAATATTCTCCTTCAAAAGTGGCTCTGCCAGTGGCCTAGATGGGCTTTCACCTCAACATTTGAAAGACCTTATTTCCGTCTCAGTCGGTGACGCTGGCAGAGCTTTATTACATAATATCACTCTTTTGGTTAATTTAATGCTATCCGGCGAAGTTCCAGAAGATATTGTTGAGATCTTTTACGGAGCCAACTTAATTGCTTTAAAGAAAAAAGACGGTGGTATTCGCCCTATAGCTGTTGGCTCCACCTTTCGCCGTATAGCATCCAAAATTTGTTGTAACCATATTTTACCGACTGTTTCAGCTGAATTCCAACCAGTTCAGCTTGGTTTTGGCGTCAAGGGTGGTTGTGAAGCAGCTGTTCACGCTCTTCGCGCCTATTTATCGCTTGACGCAGCGGAGGTAGTGCTGAAGGTGGATGTTAAGAATGCTTTCAACTCCGTGGATAGAGGTGCCTTGCTTTCAGCAATTCAACAAAAAACTCCTTCTATTTATAATTATCTTTGGCAATGCTACAGCAAATCAACTAAACTCCTTTTCAAAAATAACCTGTTGCATTCATCTGTCGGCTGTCAGCAAGGCGATCCTCTCGGGCCCGCTATTTTCAGTTTGGCTATACAACCTATTATTGAATCGCTAAATTCAAAATTTAATGTATGGTACCTTGATGACGGAACTATTTCTGGCGATATTTCAACCGTTCTCTCAGATTTTCAACTCATTATTGATAAATTCAAAAGTATTGGCCTTGACTTAAATTATTCAAAATGCGAGCTATTTATTCCAGAATCAAAATTCTCACCTGAACATTTACAACACATTATTAAGAAATTTTCGACTTTAGCCCCTAACATAAAAATTCTTGATACTAATTCACTCCGTCTCCTCGGTTCCCCGATTTTTGATGATGCCATTCCTATTTTTATTAATGAACAAATTTCAAAATTCCAGCAGTCCTCCGAAAAAATGTTAAATATTAATCCCCACATGGCTTTATACTTGATTCGTTTTTGCGCTTTCGCCCCAAAATTCATATATTTTTTACGTAGCACTCACTTTTGGCTTTTTCCAGGTCAATTGTCAATTATTGACAATTCACTCAGAGAGACACTCTCCAAAATTCTAAATTGCTCATTTACTGATAATGCTTGGAAGCAGGCCTCTCTCCCGGTTCGTTTCGGAGGTCTAGGTACCCGCCATATTTCCCATATTGCCCTTCCCGCTTTTCTGTCTTCTGCATACGGTACAGCCGAACTCTTTAATAAAATATTATGCCCTTCTCTGGGCGTAGTGGAGCTGACTTACCTTGCAGAGGCCAGAAGCGCATGGTCTAGGGTATGCCCGGGAGTGGATCCACCATCCTCTTTATCGTCTCAGAGGCAGTGGGACGAGCCGCTCTGTTTGCGTATTCAGAGTGATCTTTTAGCATCCTCTGAAGGCGCCACTGAGCGTGCTCGCCTTCTAGCCGTATTTCAGGCAGAGTCTGGTTACTGGCTGCAAGCTTTACCTTCAGCCAATATCGGGACTTTGCTCGACAAGAGCACTCTGTCTCTTGCGATATCGCTTAGACTTGGTGTCAAGACTAATCATCCCCATCGCTGCCGTTGTGGTTCTCGCGTCGGTGAGCTGGGACACCATGGTCTCTCATGCCAAATGAGCGCTGGCCGAGTCTCCCGCCACGCCTGCATCAATGACGTCATCCGCAGAGCTCTTGTCGCTGTCAACGTACCAGCGGTCCTTGAGCCTAATGGCATCTTCCGCGACGATGGCAAGAGACCTGATGGGATGACGCTCATACCTTGGAAGCAGGGTCGTTCTCTTGTATGGGATGCAACCTGCGTGGATACGCTTGCTCCGTGCCATACAGGTAGTACCTCCCTAGCTGCAGGCGCAGCGGCGGCCTCTGCCGAGTGCTCCAAGCGGCGCAAATATTCAGCTCTTATTGAGAACTACATATTTGTGCCGTTTGGTGTTGAGACTATGGGCCCATGGGGTCCAAGCGCTCGTTCCCTTTTTAAGGAATTGTCAAAGAGGCTCACCGAAGTGACTGGTGATCAAAAGGCTGGCAGCTATCTTGGTCAACGGATCAGCCTTGCCATCCAACGCGGCAATGCTGCCAGCCTTTTGGGCACCATTTCTGATGGCGGCGCTGGGGGTGATATGTTTTTTATTTTGTAAATTATTTATTTATGTAGTAGGTAAGTAGGTTAAGCTATGTAGTTTTTAAGTTTGTGTTATTTTAATGTATTATCTTCGTATAAATAAATAAATTTACTATCATAAAAAAATATTAACACACAGGAATTAAAATAATATTCAGAAGTAGTAACTTACGTGACAGAGTGGTCGCTAAATAAACACACGCACCTCCTTTTACTGTTTGCGAGCGACTGACTGGTATCACCGGGGGGTAGGGACACATAGCGTGGGAGTGGAGTAGAGGGGGACTATGCTCTTGTCTAGTGACCAAGGTCAAAATTGCTAACGCACATTATTTTGTACCATAAAACGAGTGACAGAAGACAGCAATAAAAATGATATACGTCGGGAGACAGCGAATCAAATATTTTTTTATTTAATAATAGAAACATTAAATATTATTTCTTCTTATTAATTAAATAACAAAGGTTAAGTAGTTCAAGTAAATAAATATATATTATAGTAGTAAATGTTTTTGGATAGAAACTTTCAATGTGATTTTTTTGTACGAGAACAGTTTGTTTACATTAGTAGTCACAGAGGGACACACTTTATTTGTATGTAAAACACCTCCGTAACGTTTTTCGTATACTATGTCACAACATTTTTGTAAAAAATATTAATAATCAAAATCTAGTTTTGAGGATAGTATAATTGTTGCATTGTCAAGTGTATTTTTGTAAAAGAAAAACAACATTTTTGTATTTTGGAGCAATAACATTTGTTTTTTTGCGGAGAAGACAAGTCATTGGCCTTAAAAAAAAAGAACGTCCCATATATTTTTCATAGTAAGTAGTCACCATAATCTAAGGAGTTTGCGACCTGGTAGATATTGCAATTCAAGCGAAAACCACGCAGTGCTCTTGAAAGAAATAATTGATATTGAAAGAAATTATGGAAAATCATACCTATAAACCAAACTTTACTGTCAGTCAATAGGTCTTTCGACTGTTTTTTTATGATGATAATCTTCTAATCTAGTCATAATGTGCCCGCGCTTGCTGTACGAACGAACTTTGTACTTTAGAGTTTAGGAATTATACAAAATACTTTTATTAATAATCTTGACATCGTTTGCAACTTGAAAATTGTAATATGCAACAGTTGTACTTTCAATACATGTAGCTACTTGACAAAAACTTACGGCAATAAAACGTTTATCTAACTTATCAAAATGACGATAGGCCGACATTAATTTATTAATTTCGCTGGTTTATAAACATGTGGTAATTACACAAATAAATTTCAGTTCAACAGTAATATAATTATGGACCTTGATCGCCAACGAGTGAGTTGAACAAATAAAACATTTTTATTAATCGATAATGATAATAAAATGTCTCTTGCAATGTTGTAAAATAAATCACGATCAAATAATTAACAAGTAATTAGCGTAAATATAAAAAGTTGTGGAGTAATGTTAAATTGCTCTATTGGATACATATTAGTGGTTAATTTATTTATTTAATCCACGCTAATATTGTAAATGTGAAGTAATTGTGTGTGTACGTCTGTTGCGTTATTACTTCTTAGCATGTCTGAAGCGAGTTTGATTTAGGTACCTACATATTTTGGTATCTAGATAATTGGGCTTTAGAAGGATAAATGATTCTACTTTTTATCGCAATATTTATGGTGAAACGGGGAAAGTTCCATGAATATTTGTATGAGGAACGAGTTGCTCCATATGAATCGATCCGATTAGATTTATATGGTCAAAAAATAAATTTCGTCCAACAGAATACAAGTCATTAGCGTAATAATAGATACCAAAATATCGATATATTATAAACCCGCCTGCTCAAAAATTAAGTTTTGATAAAAACTAAAAAATAAAACTTCTGTAGTCCAGAATTCTGTTAAGTAAGGAACAAAGCTACTTTTACAGACGGGACCTATTATTGACAAAAAATCATTCAATTTAGAATATCTAATGGAATCGAAAAACATAACTCTCCGCAGTCGGGTAATTTTTTGTTATCTCAATACAAATCATGTCTCCCCTCGCAGAACACGGGCAAAATAAGTGACTATGCTAAAAGTGGGCCAAGTTTGCTGCTTGCGTACGGCGGCGGAGCTTTAAGCTCGACCGGTTGGGGTTCAACGACCCCGCAACCTACTGCTGGCGCGCGCGCACATTTCGCGAGCGCGAACCTAGCAACATTAAGTGTAATGTAATGTTGTTAGGTTCGCGCTAATGTAACTAAACCTACTCTATTCAACTTCCTCGGAGACAAAACGTTAACACATAACCCAATGATTCTAAAAATTTTTTATCTATTAGGTACATATAATAAAATGGTAGAAAAGTCAACTCTGTACATTGAATATTTTTTTAAAAGAATACTTGGGGTGTGTCCTACAATCAATAACGAAGCCAAAAATATAGTTTTTAGATTTTTTGTTTGTTTGTCTGTATGTATGTCGGGAATAAACTCAAAGAGTACTGCAAGGATTTACTTCAAATTTGGCACGTATATTATTAAGAAGTCGGGTCAACATATAGGCTACATATTATCACGCTATTACCTACGAGGAATGAGCAGTGAACCTTTATTTCTAAGTAATTCCACGCGTACAAAGTCGCGGGCGGCGGCTAGTCAAAAATAAAGATGGCCAGTGTAATTATTACTCTTCAATTTAGTAGTACTATAATGCGTTCAAAGTTTGGAAGTAGCTGGAGTTAGCTGAGAGACATTAAAAGACCTTAGGGTTTTTAATGGCACTTTTTGCAATTATGATTTTATAGGCGTATAAAATTCGACCGATCGAAAATCCTTTTTATGGTTCGTTTACATTTTGTCGAAAGTTGAATATAATTTAGCGAGTTATTGTATTTCGTTTTAGGCATTAATCTGTTCCATTAATAAATCTAAAGCAAATTTTACTCGAAAAATTTTCACTCGTTAAAGTGTCATGTCAGGTAAGATTCGAACCTGTGTCTTCTGCTGTCCGGGCCAAAGCACTAACCAACCGGTATGCTACCAAGACCTTTAATGGTGGTGCCGAATTTCTATTAGTGCCTGTTTCTTAGGCTGCGAGGCAGCGCAATTTCTTCACCTTAAAAGTAAACCACAATGCCAATGAAATACTTTTAGAAGTATTATAAATAAAACGTTTGAATGAACAAAACACTAGTCTAACTCTTTATTGATCTAGGATGATAACTGCACATAAACATCCAATAAGTGTGAAGATATCAAATTACCTACGACCTGGGAAGGTAATATAATATGATGTTCCTACCTCACCTTGCCTTAATAAATGCATTTTATATTTTCAGATCTACGATAGCGATACGTTTTTAATAACATATATTACATTTTATAACCTCAGCTGTTTTGTTCGAGAAAAGACCATACTTTTATGTGTTTTTTTTGTAAGACGTATAGTATGTTTTTAAAAGACCATTTCTTATCGACTAAAACCATCTCTCTATTATTTGCATTTTACGACTATATTTATATAACTGTCATGAAACGTTACCGGTCTTTAGTCACTTTCTATAGGAATTTGACTTTTCTATACTGACTCCTTTTAGGGGATTCTGTTTTTTTAATGCCTTCGAAGGCAGAGGCGCGGATGGGCCACCTGATGCTGAGTGGTTACCGTCGCTCGGACGATTTAAGCCATAAACCATAGGCCATGTTATAACATGGTCCTCTTAATAAGTAAAATACTTAACAAATAAACTTTTTCGTTATTTCCATTTACTTCAAAAGGTTTAATTGTGTGATTTAGTTTCTTGTATTATTATGGCGATATTATTAATAAATTAAAATGAGCACTACTTTCTTATATCAGAAAAAATAATAAAACTATTTATTTTCCTGCTTCAAATTATTGGGTTTTTCGTTTTGCGTGTGTAAGCACAGTACGGCTGCGGCGTTGCTTTCAAATTAGTGTAGCGGTATTTTGGTCGCACAGGATAATTACGAGCAAGGGACTAATTAAGCATATTTAATGATTTGGTCACATTTTGTTTGGTAAGATGACAAAGTTTGTTTTTATGACACCATTAAAATATAAATAAAAATTAGCTCAAATAAAGGAATTTATTTGTAAATCAGTTGAAGCACAACTGGTGCCACACTCATTTAGCCTTGGCTGGATGAGAGTGGCAGAAAATCGGGAGCAGTGGCGTGTATTAGGAGAGACCTATGTCCAACAGTGGACAAGCATGGGTTGATGATGATGATGATGAATAAATGGTGCTGGGTAGTGACAGTATTGTTTACATCTTTATCTTAATGTATTTAGTTGATTTGATATAGAAGAAGTTCTTACTATTTTGGGACTAAATAATGTGTTGTAAATTATGCCTAAATTATTGCAAGCGTTAAAATTCGTAGGTAACTTTATTTCCGTTATTCCGTGATTTATCAACGCTGCTATTTCATGACATGAGCAAGAGTAAAATTATATTAAAGAACGATTGGTTATTCTGTAAATAACACTTCCGGGTCCGAATATTCCTATTTCAGAGAGTAATTAAATGCATTATATTATAAATGTAGCCTTATATTATTTAATTATATTTGTAAAAAATCGAAGTTACACAATTTTTAGTAAAATTGCATGTTACAGACTCGGCATGCTGAAGTGCCGAACTCAGCAACAAACCTACTTCCTACTAATATTATAATGTGAAAGTTTGTATGTTTGTTACTCAATCACAAAAACTTCTGAACAAATTTGAATGAAATTTGGTACGCATATAGTTTATGATTTGGACTGAGACATGCTACACCGACGAAGTCGCGCGTGGCCGCTAGTGATAATATATACTTTCGACACATTCATCGTATTTCGTATAAGTTTCAACGGTATGTAGCATAAATATATGTTTATAGTTGAATAATAATTTTAGGAAACGAAGAGATTTTTAATACCAAAATCGGCTTAAAAACTGCGTAGGTAATAACTTTTTGCTGAATGTAACATTTATTATTAGCTAGGGTCAAAACTTAAAATGCTAGTTGGGCCGATTGATGTGTCCGGAAGTATATTTGGTAATTTGTCTGATATCTTTAACTCTGTTTGTGGCTTTGTAACCAAAGAGGCTAAACTACTACTACAAGCTACTGGTCCTTCGGCTGAAATAATTTACGCGTGATATTTTTTTTTACATAATTCTTGACTTTTCGGATCTTTTTCAGATTCCGTGTTCACAAGACCAAAGAGTTTAAGGGTCGGGATTTCTTATATTTGGGTTCACGTATAAAAATTAAGTAGGCAGCTAACCGGCATAGGTGTATTCTAACGTTTTCCTTTCGCCTTTACTTTTATTTAAAACGGGAGGAATATTAAATTTTAATATTAATACAAAGTACTATAGTTCTGTTGTGTCACTAATAGTAAGTAAGAAATATTTTTATTATCCATCTTAACATACCTCTTTCCAAGAATCCCATCTTTTTTTTGCACGAGGCGCAACAAATTTACCAACTTCACCAAATGTGTAACTGGAAGAAGTCGAGAATATAGATGATGCGGCAGAAGGTTTTCCGCTCCAGCCATCCTCACATTGCCGGCCTGAACCCAGTCACAAATTGTCGTGCTGCACTGAAAATGCATTAAAAGCGTATAATGACTATATGTGATAAGCAACTCAACTTCATTACTAAGCCTCCGCTGTAGGCCAATTCGTCAATCGGTAGACTGTATATTTCATTAATAGGCTGCACAAACAAGAGACTTCTGTCTCGAATCACGCAGAAAATATCCGCTGTGGACTTGTCACGAACTCAACGCACACGATGTGCGAACATTTGTCACCCAAAGTTTTGAAAAGCGCGCTCTATGGAAGTAAATATTGTCAGATTACGTTGTGTTGTAATTTTATTAGCAATTCAAGAAAAAGAGAAGACGTTTTAAAATTCGCTGTGTGCGTTGCTGCTGTTTGTCACAAGAGTTCAATTTTTTCGGGGACTCCCGTGTACTTTTGTTCCGATTTCTCGGTGTCCTCGGTTGTTCGGGGGACTTTTTGTACGCGCAAAAACAGGCCGCGGCCAAAAGTCCCTTGTCTGCGCAGGCTGTAACTGTAGCAAAAAGGTGCTTGAAATTTTTACAAAATATAAAAGTAAGGAAAAAAATAGGCTCTTTAATTACATAAAACATTGTTGCTAATTGACTGTGTTGCAAATGTTATTAATTTTGTACGGTGGTATGGAATCTTTTGAATGGCCGGGTTCTTTATTATTAACTGTCGGACAATATTAATGGTAGCGTTTTTAATAAAGAGCGGCATTTTCCTGGTGAAATTGCCGTTCTATTGAATATACATACGGACTCTGTTAACATTCATTAAAATTTTGAAAAAAGATGACCTGTTCTTAACTTTAGGAAATATAGGTACAAAAAATTAAAATAATACAGTAAGAGTAAGTACAGTGAGCCCTACGAAATTCTCAAACGGATCTTTGAACAAGGAATGGAACTGCATTACAATAATGAGGTGTAAATCAGACATGATTTCTTTTACAGTTTCAACGAAAACACTCGAAGCAGAAGTAGGTTAAAAATATTGACACGGCGATGCACTATTTGCTTCTATGAATAAATATTCAGTTTTAAAATATACGAAGACCTATGCAATGCACGATGGCGCAAGTGGTAAGTGCGTTTGGCTGCGATCGTTGAAGTGAAGCAACTTTAGCAGTCGGTCATTGGATTGGTGACAAAAATTTACTATCTCGAGCTCCTCCGTGCTTCGGAAGGCACGTTAAGCCGTTGGTCCCGGCTGCAACTGCAGTCGTTAGCACCCACCAATTCACACTGGGCCCGCGTGGTGGGTCATGGCTCAGTCTCCCTATTCCTATTAGGCTGATGATGATGCCATGCCCACGGTTTTTGTATAAGTAGATACTACTTTCTAGAGTATAGCTTGTGAAACTTGTTAATTTCGTACGTAATTTCACACTTTATTCTTTACGATTAGCGCGCACTGCGGATTTTGGACGCCGCGACGAAACCTTTGTTAAAAATTCTGCATCTGATCACAGATTATCGGCAGCATGGACACCACAAGTTCGTTGTAATAAAAACTATTTGTACTGTGGCGCGCGCATTTTGGCAAAGCACCGTAATTTTAATTCAGTCTGCTGAGAGTGTTCGATCACAAAATCCAAATTCTCCATTGCGTTTCCTGGTAAACAGACGTGTTAAACTGACCATGAAGTTCGCCAAAAGATTCAATGCTCATTTTGTGGTATTTAAAGTTTTTTTCTCCAAATACTCAATACCCCCTCGGCTGTGTAAGTGGATGATTTCTGCCAGAGGTTGAGAAAATTATTTTCATTTTTCCTATTTTGCGTTATATAATATTAGGCATACTTTCAATTTACACATCTAATATATTCTTCACTTTGTAGAGAAATTACTCAGGATTGATTTAAGACAGAAATGAAGCCTGGATGTACAGAATAATTCGAATAATAAGAGGAAAATCAGTCGGAAAAGTTTTTGACTTTCCGGCCGTGAAAAAGTAAGTAGATGGCTACACAGCTGAGGGGATAAAGTTAGTAAAATTGATGTTTTATTATTATATAACGCACCATAGGATGCACCCAAGATCTGTTTTTCTTTCTATTTTTATTATTGAGTAACATTAGTCTCTACGACATTTGCGCACCGTAGACGCGAAATATTTGCCGCTGCGGTGTCTTCACCGCCGCTTATGGTTTGATTTTGAGCGTTAAATACGCAAAATCTTAAAAAAACATGTGTTTATTATTTTCATATGAGATTTTCTAACAAAGGGACATGAACAGTCGGATTCAGGATAACACAATATTATTTTTAATTGTCTTTCTACATTTATTAGGCCATTCAGTAATATCAGTATCATTTGATATCTTAAAATCGAATATTCAACCCCAAGTAGCAAGACTACTTAAAGTATAACTTAATAAAGTATACGCATACTTTCAAATAGCCGTCCTGCTCCTCCCAGTAATCGGGATAATAAATAACTCAGTATAATTTTCCAACGAACATGATCATTTGCACTCATATAACGCTTGTCAGAAGTGGTAATCTAATCATATAAATTCGTATTACACGTCTGTTCACCTCGAACATGACGCGCCTACTAGAAATGGCGACTGCTTTCGCATTCAACGCCGCACGCGCATAGATGCAAGCGCAAGTTCAAGGCTGGTCATACCTCGCTTCCCATTGCATGTGCATGTATTAATTCTGCTCACAAACGCAACCACCGCCATTGTCTATCACTTCGGAACAGGGGTCGGGGACCTCATAAAGAATTGATGACACTATTGTAAGGAGTCTTCTCTCGTTCTTTTTAGGGTCCCCATGTGACATGCGAAGCTTTCTTTTGATTTCCACTTATTCTATTCTTTGTTTGACTTGAGCTTGACTTGAGGCTTACACAGAGGTTTTTTTTGAGTGTGTATGCTGTTGGTCGCAGATGACCTTTACAGCGTTACCGGGTTTAGGGACGGCGAGATCCTAAGAGGATCTCAAGCCCGCAGTTTATATGGTGAAAGTACTTCACTGTTAATCTGCTGCTCCCCTACTATAATTTACCCCAAACTGTGGCAATATTTTAAAGCACATTACCTTGGCATTCCATTCGAAATAATGAAATGAATCTTAAAAGCAGAGAAGACCAACATGTCTTCTGAGCAAGTATTTTCTTCAAATCAGGAAAATATAAAATATTTTTTTATATCATTGATTTCTGCCGAGATTGATTATGTAATTAATGCGTTGTAGAAATGTAAAACTGCAGAAAACTTCTTCAGCGAGTACCAACTTGTGAACGTTTTAATAGCTTCTATAGAACCTCGGTTATGCTTGAGATAATTGCAAACGTAGATTATAGGTAAATGATTTCTCTTCTCATCATTTATGTTTTCGATTGCGACTTTATTTTCAGTAAATTATTTTTGTTTGAATTATTAATGTTTGAAACATGTAAATAATATCTGTATTACATAAATTAGACATAATTAGTAAAAAAAAAACGACGGGTTGCACTCGTGACCTAATCAGGACGTCAGGGCTGTTGCGATCAGGCCACGTGCCCTGACGCGAGTTTAACAGTTTTAACCCATTACAAAAAAGTGTTAGTTTTCACTTCAAAAATCCTATAGTGAAATTATTCCTAAATTCTTATGAAAACTAGGTTTTGGAATCACAAAAAACTTGTTTTAAAAATACTAAAGACGCTGTAACTATGCAACAAACTTCGCTGCAAGACCTATGCAAGTCAACAAGGTCGGCCGGGTTAGCTGTGTCGCTCGAGTTGCGTCAAGTGCCACAAATTTGCACAGTGCATTTGCTGATTTGCTCTTAGCGATACCGAGCAAATATTGTCTTCTACAAATCATGTTAGTTATTTCAACCAATAGCGGCACTGATGTCTCAATAGATATTTGTACGAGACCTATAGACAGACATGCCCGAGTTCAAAACGTTAGAAAAGCTCGCTTTTCAACCATAACAATGTTATTATTTTCGCTGTTGAAATTGAGGAATATTAGGTATTTCTTATGTCGTCTCCGTTGTGTGATTTGATAGAAATTCAACAAGCACCGGTATATTCCTCTCCCGACGGATATGGATAAGTGTGACAAATAACACAATTAAATAAGCTATAGATACATTGTTTGCTTTACACTTTATCTGCCTTATTACAACACATAGACTAAAGTTAAGCTCGGTCTAAAATTTATGCCGTCACCTTTGATTGCTAAAAAGAAGACATTTGGTATTTGCTTTAGACTTTATCTGCAATATTACAAAACATACACTAAAGTTAAGCCCGGTCTAAAATTTATGCCGTCACCTTTGATTGCTAAAAAGAAGACATTTGGTGTTTGCTTTAGACTTTATCTGCCTTATTACAAAACGTAGACTAAAGTTAAGCCCGGTCTTAAATTTTAGCCGTCACCTTTGATTGCTAAAAAGAAGACAGAGAGAGTAATGAGTTTAAACCAAGACTAAACTTAGCCCACGTTTTGAAATAAGGCGGTAAATAATTTAGAAAGACGGTGTTTTCTCACAGCCTGTCTGGAGTTTCTTAATAATTGTTCTTACTCCAAATTTTTTCTGCTAAAGTGCTAAACAACTAAGCAAGCTCAGTTCGCGGCCCTTCAAGTCGTAAATGGTTATTAGTTTGATGCATTGACACGCAGAGTGCACGCTTATGCCAATACAATATGTAAAGATATTTCGTAAGATTACGCATTCGTGTTACATTGTATTACAAACAGTCATCAATCATGTCTCGGACTGGAATATAAATGGATTGTCAATGGCATGAAAGAGAGAGGTATAACTATTTAGTTTTTTTATTGAACCGGTTTTTATACTTTTGTTTTGGCTAGTGGCTAGTCAAATATAAATTAAACTTAAATTCATTTAAACTTGTAATATCTTATATGCTATGCTTCTATAGGAGGGTGTATAGTATATGTGTATAAGCATATACTATACACACTCCTCACGCAAAACAGGCGCCATAAGTACGTCGAGTTGCGGAAACGCATCATCACTTTTTTATATTTTTTAGCAGTTAAATACTGCTAGATGTTAAAAAGAACTATAATTGCTATTTCTTATTTCTGATGTTTAATACTTGTAAAGGTATTCATTTGACGTTGTGGGTTACCTACAATGCGAAGACATGACGGTGCATGTCAGCTTAAGAAAGACTAGAGAACTTTCGACACGGCCATCAGGGCCGCAGTTGTATAATGGTCTGTGCATTCGCCCGATAGCGAAAGGTCCGGGTCCGATATATTGATTTGAAATGTCATATGAAGTCACGTCTCAGTTCAATTTTTACTTAGAAGTGGCATCAGGAGCCCGTTCACTCCCAAACTTCAACGCGCTTAATCTTTGTAATTTTTTAAAAGAAAAAAGAATATGTCTATTATTTTTTGATAATCTAACTGACGGACTTAATAGCATTTCGTTTACTAAAGCCTGTCATCACCCTTGTAGGACCAAAAACTTTTTCGTCTTCCATAATATAAAGTTCAAGCATAATAATCCTTATGAAGGGATAAAATTCGACAATCATCAAATTGTAGCGATTGTTTATGACTATGACATGATTTATAAAAAGTTACCACGAGCGAATGCCTTATATGACTAAAGCTTTCGCCTTTATTAAGCTCGTTGATCTCCAAAGCGTTTACATCTTGGAAGCATTGATAAAATCATTAAAAATGTCATTAAGATGTCTTTGAAATTGTCCCGTAAGTTTCAGCTGAGCTTTTATTGGTAGATATATAATTTCATGCACGAACTGATACAATGTAGCGCTAAACTGTGTATATGAGGTCTGTTTTATGCAGGCTAAGAAAACTCATAACAATTTTGATTTCTTTTTATTTTGTAATAGATCGCATACTTATTTATTAATTTTAAAGCTTAAGTTGCTTTAGTCATCGTAAAGGTAAGTAATTTATTATAATATCTTCTTTCTGTGTTCGCTGTTTTTACTTACCGTTTTGGTATTAAAAATTTGCACCCAAGCTATAAATCCACTTGTATGTTTCAACTGGTAATTTATCTTCAAATTGACAAATCATATTTCTTCAAGTTTACCAAGTGCTATAGTTTTGCTGCTGTAGGGAAGCATAAGGATTATAACTTTTTTGTTTCACAATTACATAATTCTAAAGAGATAAAAAAAACGATTTCTATAACCAATAAAAACTTGAGAGTATAGTTGAGAGTAGTAATTTCATAGTTTAATACGGGAAGCCAATTAATGATACGCAATGAGCGGGTAAAGTTCCTCTTTTCGCTAAAAACTTCCATTAAGCTATTGTAGGTACGCTTACCGTTGCTGGTGCGACTTGGCTCAAAAGAGAGAGGTGGCTCGGCTATTGGGCTCCGGGGGAGGCAGCTCGGCTCCATGGAGGCCCAGGCGCATTGTCGCAGCGCACAGCCGCCGCAACGGCCGCGCGTACCTCTATCGAACCGTTGCAAAGTGACGAACGCGCACGCGGTAACGTAAACAATACGAGTCTCCTATTAGAGGGTGCGGATTAGCGAAACAAGTGACTATCGTGATTTTTTTCCACTGGACAATAATTCGACGAGTGTATCGCACACCCTCGTAGGTTGTTTTATGCCCTGTCAAGGGTTCGTGAAATCCGCAGTGCTCGCTTGTGTAGGTTTCGGCTATTGCTCGTTTATCGTTTCGCTATTTGATGGAGTTTTGTAATGTTGCTGTTTTTTCTTTAAATTAACTACAGAAAAATTTGAAATGTTGAATTATTCACTGCTTTAATGTGTATTTAAGGCGGCATTTTACGGTAAAGTAAAAAACGTAACTTTATTATGAACCACTCAGTTTACGCAAAGTTGTTTGACGGTCTTATCATATTAGCTTGTTAAAGACCAACACAATTGGATAAACGAAAAAAATCCTTCGGATCGAGTTTAGTTTGCTCTTGATTCTGATTTCTGATTGCGATTGAACGCTTTGTGTATATCAACTGAGTTAACTGTACCTACACAGGAGCGAACCAACAATACAAGCAAACATTGATAACGTAATCAATAACATACGATAGAAATGGCACTTTTACAGTTGCCGGGTGAACTAATAGGGCTGAATAAATTTAAACGTTCTAGAAAGCTTTTTAAAATAAATAAAAAGTATTAATACTTATATAAACTTTTCATAATTATGTTGCTTGATAAATTTAATGGAATTGAGGAAGTTATTAATTATTCCCAATAAAGTCATGAAAATAAACTACAGTCAGGTACAACTTATTAATTACAGCGTAGATTAAACAACTTCCTTACAGTTTCGTATTATTTTTGTTATGCTTAATATTTCTATCAGCTTGAGTAAGTTTGAAAAAAACTGTAACAGTTTAATTATCATTATTTTTATCCAAAACTTGACAAAAGTAACTTTTTGTTAAGTTATGCGAGCCAAGACATTTTGTTGATATTAAAAGAAATTTATGCTATCATAACCCTAACTCAGTATACTAAAAATTCTTAGGTACTTTTGTAGGTTTCGGTAGGCACTTATAATTAGGTATACCCGTGTTCTCAGAACGAGGTTGTCACGTCTTAGCTCTATGGTAGAAATTTGATAGCCTTTGTGCGTTTCTAGGTCGCAGCTTCGGAGTTCTCGCTCTATTCCAATAGTGATTCTTTGTTCTATTCAAAGTATGAATTGATAAAGACCTCCTCACAACCACAATTCGTAAGTACCAAAGCGTTTAGATTTAGAATCTGAAGAGTTCTCGAAAATCTTTCAAGCTCGACCATGTGGTCCTCCGTGCTTTTGTAATTTGATTTCTTTTCATCTGTTTGTATTTTTCTTTATTTCTTCTCGAATTACAGTTTAAAATAAAAAGCCATACATTTATCGACTTTTAAAAAAGCTTCTGAATTTTAAACTATGCCTTTTAAAACCGCTCACGTCAAATTGTTATATAACGATGGGCTTGCAATTGCAATCAATCAGTCACTATTATACTATACTTATCATTTTAAAAAAAATAACTTTATTTCATACTGGCATAGTGTTGATACTAATGCGTATGAATGTTGTATGGGTATATATAATATATATATATATTAATTGCCACATGTTTGTAATTAATCCCCACATGGAGAAACATTCGAGGACGTCTCGACTAATTTTTGAGTACTTGATTTTTGTTATAATTTTGAGAAAAATAAAATTTTGCATAGTCAACCGGGAACCACCAGAAAGTTTTGATGTTGGTAATTTTGTTTTACAGTCAAATAAGAACATCGGGCGAGCCACTATTGTTATGCCTCAAGTTGTCACGATTATAGCTAAACTATGCATGTAATAGTAGATTAAATAGTGCACATAGAATAGCATCGATATATCTTGGCTTACGCAGCGTAGTGAATAATAATATGCGAAAACCAATATTAATCATTAATGATTCAGATCATGTGCTAACAGCGGAATTGGTTATACAGAATTAGAATTCAGTGCATAGGATTTCTGAAAACATATTACATAGTAATATTATTAATTCTTCTTAAGCTTATCTGCTTAACACTTAAACACTGTGTACTTTTGCCGAGAGTGAAATTTCTTCAGCACGCTGGCTTAATAAGCTTCAAGTTGTCGCCTGTGCCGCAATAATCATCTTCGGCCGCGACTAGACTTTTAGAAAACTTATGACCTTTAAATGACAACAATCTTTTCTATATTTATTTGAATATATAATCACATTCCAGAACACCTTTAACACAAGGAAACAAAAAAAGATCTAAAAATTGAAGTAACCTTTATGGCCTGATCAGTCGAAGAACCATAGTGTGACTCTCCATTAACTTAAAAAAAAACATAAGTTTTCAATAACATAGTGTAGGTATTAACTATGGTTATATTCTCATAACTTTCTTAGTAATTTCAGTTATATATTATCCTGTATACAAATCCATTATTTAGCTCTCACTTCGTGTGCAATATTACTTGTTGCCAAGTTCTTCATGCAGATTTAGCCATAACGGATTACGCAGTAGATGCATTCTGCTTCCTAGTTATTAGTGTATTCATTGCACTTTTGCCAAATCGTCAGCATTAAAATTGCTTGTTACTACTTTGTTGTTTATATTGTTCGTTAAGAAGGTCATGTTTGTGTGTCAACAGATGTGAACATGAGCTGTAATCTGACTAGTAACAATGTTATTATATTCTGCCATCAAATAAATATAATATTTGACCTTTCCTATGTGAAACGTAAGACCTATTTAATATGGTCCAGCCACAGAACCAGAATATGTTCTGTGGGTCCAGATTAGCAATGTTGCTTTAAACTTTAATATTAAGAATCTTTTAGAATATTAATCTTACTTAACAACGGCACATTTTTCATTAATTGAACCTTCGTAATTCCTCGGCCGTGAACAAATGCCCGGTTGTCATCTGCAGTGGGGTAATGTTTTAAAAAAATAGTTTAAGAAACCACACAGAGCGTTAGTTAAAAGTGGCATTGTGGCCATTCTGTGAAGCTATAATTCCGCTAGTCCTACAATGTTGTTCACACAATACCAACCACAATAAACTGAACGTTCTACGAAACTCTGAGACATCCTGCGCGTCTTTGATATTTTCATTTGAAAGGATAAAGTCTGCACGATAAACATTATTATTATTGTCTTTAGCTGATATGTAAGTAAGTTGTCCCGACGTCCGCAAGCTTGCAGGGTTGTCTTAATATTATATCCCTTCTATTCCATCATAATCTAATATCTTCTAACTAGTAAGAAATCATACCCGTTAAAGCTTAAAAGAAACTTTGTTGTATTTTTTTAATAACTGAAACTAATTTTATGCTTCCCTCTAGTTTTACTAATAACACAAAACATTTTTAAACCCTTTTAAAAGTGACAGGTGATGCATTTTCACATGCTTCATAGTATTGAATTGAATTTATGTGCTTATGAGTCACAATGCCGTGGGTTTCTCATTTCGTATGCGCAAAGGCAACACCTAGGAAGTGCATCGTGTTTGTACAGCGCATATATGCGCGGGTAAAGCCGTGCGCGAAATTAATAAGAGCTTGTTTATTTTATTGGCCTTTGGCGTCAGTAAATTGAAACTGCTGGTACTTAAAATTGGCAGCATAATATTATTTATAATAATATATTCGCTACATACGGTGCGTTCATTTCGGTTCGTAGGCGAGAAATTGTTGTAAAAGTAATTGGTTTCAACTTACCTTATAAATAGTTTTGCTCGTTTTCTTTTCTTTTTATTATTATTAAATAATATAAACATTCAGGCAGTATTTGCAAAAGGTTAACGTTTATTGATTATCCATTTTAATATTGTCAGGGTATTTTCATATTTTTCCAGCATTTTGAGTTGAATGCTAACTTAACATTACAGTGTAGGTGAGTGCAGCTAATAAATTTTGAATAGATGAAACTGTTCAACTTAATTATACGATCTTACTATAAAGTAAAATTTTGATACGCTTATCAATAAATTATGAATACATTTTTTTTTGTTAATTGACCAAAAAATTACATCGACATGAGCGTCATAATTTGGGAGTGGGGGCTCGTGACGTCAGCTCTAAGTAAAAATTGCACCGAGATATTGTACATTAATTTTCTAATATTGATTAGTTATACATATACATTGGTATCTCTGTAACGTTTTGATTATGTAAACTAAAAAAATACGCGTCCAATAATTTTTGATAATCTACGTGATAGAAGAAGAAGCAAAAGTTATCCATCATCCCTTACGTTCCGATTAAAAATTATAATCTGAAACAATGCTATTATACATCGGTAATTAAAGTACAAATTTTGTATTCGACTGTACTCTAGCTCGGGTCGCGAATAGAATGGCAATTGTTAAATTTACATAAAAAATCTATGGAGAGAAACATATAACATGATAGGTGGTAATAACATTTAATTAGGTATTCTTCAGGAGCGGACGTTGTTTGTTTTCGTTCAAGAAAATTAAGTATAAACTACTAGTAGAATAAATATAATAAAAATGGAACTCGCTATGATCACTTACATTTTAATGTTGTCAAAAAGAAGTATGCGAACTCACAGTTAATGCAAAATACTCAGTATTGAGAAAGACAGCTTCAAAAAGAACCGCGTCCTGTTGTAGTAAAAATATACCGTTAATGGAAAGTGATTCTCATATCACTTTCCGTTAACGGTATATTTTTACTACAACGACGTACCTATGAAGTAATTAAAACGGTCCGATCCGGTCGCATAGCGCTTTTTTAACTGTATTCGCGTTTTGAGAAAAAAAGTTTGGACGTTGCGAATTGGCGACCTTATCAAATCAAAACACTGTGCGCTCGAGTTCATTGACCTGTGGATTGTTGCCGGATCTACATTGGGCTAACGATTGAATAGCATCGCTAACCTACGGCACTGCAGACTGGAGTGCGAGTGGTTTTGAGCTCTGTTTTTGCTACGTTTACAATTGTTTTCATTTGAGGTTTTCACGATACAGTCACGTGTTTCGCGCCACGCAATTGCAAAATGCAAATAAGCTGCATTACCTACCGCGTTTTCCAAAATTTCGGTACATTCCGATGTTTGTTTCAGCTTAACGTTATTTTCACCGTTATAATACTATCTATAACGTTGACTCGGCAACGGGTTATCCGAAATGGCAGACGGCAAAAACGGCGTTTTCTTAAACTTTTTACTTAACAATTTTGTATTCACTTACGTTCCGCTATTTACATTTACTATCATTAATTATTAATGAGATAAATAATTGAAGCAAATATATTAAACTTTTAAGCTCTCATTCGCTCTAGCGAACCTAAATTTCTAAATTTAGGTACCTCAACTGGATACACTATTAAAATTATTGTCTTTTTTGCATTGTAGATAGTTAATTTTGACTGCCGAAAATTAATAACTGCTCTATGCTGCTTACATTTCCTTTCTATTACATCAAATTGCTTTGCATGTCTGTTAACATCTGACTGGATTCATTGGATTTATATGACGCAGTTCACTCTCTATCACATGTGACGTGACATATCAGCACATGGGTAAAGAAACGTAATACATATAATATATTTGCAACTATTTCATAGTCATCTTAATTAAAAACTAATTGATTTTTATTATTCAGAAATGAGTCTAAAAATTAATAACTGTTCCAACTTTCTTACATTCATTTCTAAGTTCTACCTATTTTGATGTAAATATTTGATATTAAAATAAATGACAAGCGAAGACGTCGAGTCATTTTTCTAGAGTGTTAAAAAGTACTAGTATATTTAATAATCGATATTATAAGAATCGAGAAGGAAGAAGCTTCCATGAGACTAAGCGCAGCCGGTAATTCAACAGAGCGGCCGTATCACATCACAGTGTGATGACATCCGAATAGTCAGCGGAACGGGTCCCGTTGACATCCGCGCAATTTTATTGTTTCGTGAACCAGATCGAAATGTCAGAAGTGCCGTTAGGTGTGAACGGTAGGTGGCGGAAGCGGCAGCACGGTATACCCGCTTGGTACCTTAGCGTTAGGTAGATACTGTTAGGGTTAACACTGGCAAGTTTATTATCACTTGATGTTGACCAGCATGCAGCCCGCCTTGTGGGGATTGGTTAGGGTGTATTAGATTCTTAGCTTACACTCTGCACATAATAATGTGCATTTTGCATTTGAAGGTATTTATGACACACAGAGCCACTGCTGTAACAAAGCGGGACGATTTTCTGCTACAGGATCGCGATGGAATCTACTCAATCTTAAAGGTCTTTAAAAAAAACTGATAGGATTATATAGGGTAGGTTTATAACTAAGCAATTGAATTAAATAAAAAATCGAGTTTTGATCTGATCACAATATCCATTGTGGGCAGATTAGACCTCGATTCGCCTTGTTTCATAACCAATTATGACAGTTTAGTATAGACCTTGTTTTGAAAAAAAAATAGCTAAATTATCTTCAAATTGATTGATCTACTTTCTACTGTTGATAACCCTTGTAAGTTTGTTTTTAAAGAAGTGTGGAAGTACTTAGCATGTCCCTGTTTAATGTTCGTACGTTAACGCTAAATTAAACACAAACAAATGTGTCCTTATTATTAAACTTTTATTGACATATTTAATAGATAGAAAGGATTTAATCCATAAGAACGATATCCAATTATGCTGTGTAGGATGATCGTTTATACCTACGGAAAATGTTCAGTAGATGCTCCTTTTTCTGTTGTCTGCAGAAATTAATTGAAAAAATACAAAAGTGCCTTTTCTATATTAAAAATATAAGCTTTGCATATAAAAGTGAACTTTAATAACTTACCGAAATACTTCTTTTGTCGTGTTTAAGTTTTTTTTGCTGCGTTCTGTGCCTATGCTGTGTGTGCCTTTCTTTATCATCTCTTTTCAAAAGATTACCAATTGAAAAAATAATTTAGCCATGAACGAAAAGTTATATTAAAAAGTAATGATTTCTAGAAGATTATCTTCAATATTCTGCCTGATTTTTAGAGTGTTCTCTAAAAGCACTTTTATTACATACATAAGTAATATGTTTTGTGTGAAAATATAAAATATATATTATATGTAAAATATAATAAGGAACCAACATTCATTGCAACCCACACTCCAACCCAGCAATCATGCGTGGTCAGCCGCCAGTGACGTCATTCAAACACGGGGTCTTACTCAGATTGTAACCACCTCCGCTGTAGATTTGCAAAGTGAGATGGCGTAGGTTTCATGAGTGCTTGTAACGTTTTTGAATTTGACAAAAAATGTCAAAAACAGATTTCATGGCTTCACTGTGGAATAGCAACTCAATGCAATTGCTGATGTTAATCTCTTTTACTTTGTCACATTTTATTATAAATACAGTTGCAGAATGTGCGCGTTATAATAACATAAATAGCCTAGTGAACCACATTACAGTTAATGTGGTAACGTCTTAACTATCATCGTTTATAGTTACGACAGTGTTAACTCTGAATCCGTTCACTGCTGCTGATTAATAATAGAGGACGTTTAGGAAGTACAAATGTATTTGTTCTACATTGCAGATTTTTCGCAATTTCTCTAAAAATAGAGTAACGCAAATACCTACCTACTGATCAGAAAGAACAAAGAGGTATTTGGGATAAACAAAAAAAACGGAAATGTGCTCTTCACATGCTATAGAAGTGAAACCTACAAAAATCTGAACACCTGTATAAAAAATTCACTGTCAAGGTCAAAATTAAATATTTTGTACTTAAATTACTTCGAAATATAAATAATAGCTTAATAAAAGAAAAAAAAACAAATGTGCGTTATGTTCAAATACCATATTAAACTAATCACTTTAAATAAAATATTAATATACTATTTAATTTATTGTATTTTTCGCAAACAAGTTTAGCTTTATTACTTAGACACCAAGTTTCATAAATGTACTTGCGATCGCACGCTCCATCTAAGAAATTTTAAAATTATTTTCAAGGTTAGATTATTTAAAGCACGCATGCTTATATGCCAGTCTTGCTACAAAAAAAATGGAAAAAAACGAGTATCAATATATAATTATTGAAGTTATACTTCTTTAGGCGCGTTATGAAAAAATGATGAGAGTGAAATTTTAAGATGCGCGCGCATCACTGTAACACAAAATTTTAACAACATGAAGTTGGTCGCTTTAGCGTAGACCTTTTTTTGCATTTTGTGCAAAAACTATGGGAGATACGCGAAAATATGTTGATACCTTTTTTGTAGGAAATAAAATTTTCTACAACTTTGTATTTGGAACTTTTTCTATTTTCCCAAGCCAGTCGCGAGATATTGACGAATAACCCGTTTTTGCACCATTTCGCAATGTTTTTGCACTCTTTGCCGTCAATGCAGCACCCTGCAATTTTAGTATAATAATCTACGAACCCTTACGGAAATTTTCGCGTTTGTTGCAGGTGATCAACTCAAAATGGCAAAGTTAAGCTTTAATTGATTTGACTATAAACAATGTTCCGTATGTTGCAAAACGCTGCAAATTTAATAGATGTTACAAATAGGTAAGAACAACCTAATTGCAAATTTGCAGCGTGTTACTAATTTTTTTACCCTTGTTATTAACAAATTTCATTGTTTTTTTTAATAATAAACAATGTTCCGTATATTGCAAAACGTTGCAAATTTAATACACGTTACAAAACGGTAAAAACAACATTATTCTAAATTTGCAGCGTATTACTAATTTTTTTGGCAATTTTTTGAACAAAAAACACTTTTCACCCCTTTTTAACCCTATCCGTACACCCCAGAACGCTGCAAAATTACCCGGTAAGTTATTTTACCTTCTTTCGAAAACCCTCAAAATTTCAGCAAGTTACTTATTATTTCCGGGCTTTAATGACTGGCCTATATCGCTGCTTGTGGTCTCTTTAGTTAAGCATTATATGTTAGATGGTGTTGTGAATAAAAATGCAGTGCTCCCTGAACTTTAGATTTTTTTACATCAGTTTGAAGTACGCGCTCCGCGAAAAATTGTGACGTGGTGAACGTTTCAACCGAAATGACCCCAATTTCGAAGCAAACGCTCTTTTCTCATTATATAATCTTAAAGTGTGATATACATGTTCCTCAATTTGCCCGTGTCAGTGATGTGAAAAGATCATAGTTTTATTTGCGTTACAATTAAAAACCTACAAAAATGTAAACACGTAAAAGTGTTTTAGCCTCCCGCGGCTTTATTTGTTACCAGCTATTTTTATTTTATTTATTCAGATATGTTTTTCTTATTTTAGTTTTATTTCGAAATTCGAATTATTATTATTATATTTATTAATAAAAAATACTGTAAAAAAATGCAAACATTGGAAAAGTTAGGATTGTTGATATAAACCAAGCCTGTATTAATAAACAACTTAGGCACAAACGTTTAATACCTAACTATTTAGATATTGTAATATACTGGGCAATTTTAAATATTCCATACTTAAATATTAGCTTAATAAAAGAAAAGAAAAAAATAATAATAACCGTGCTCAGGATTGAACCACCATTCATTTGGTGTTGACCCTAAGCCGTTACCGTTCGGCTATTTATATCTTACAGTAAATGATAAAATTACGAATACCTTCATACCATCTTGTGTCAATTACTCTACTTCCGTTTCATCGAATTTCAAGTCACAACGATACTGAAGAAGTTTTCACTTCAACAGCATTTATCATGTAATAGTCAACCAACATCTATGTATGGGTAGGTACAGCATGAAAAACGCAACGAAATCCTGGTAGCTTAGTATGGAGATTCTTTTGTCCCTTGTTTGTAGGTACTCGATCAGCAAAATCTCTAAAATATAATGTGAATATATTTTCTACGTTATTGTAGTTTTTTATTACAATCACCCTTAAGTGAAACAAGCGCATAACTATTACACATACATTTTTTCATTTGTGTGCAAACCAAAACTCTAAATTAAAATTACTGTTTCCACAACATTTGTCAAATACATTACAATTAATGCCACCGTATAAAATATGACGAGTTTCGCAACAATCCCAAAGTCCCAAACGGCAATATTCAATAATAAGCGTTCCAGTTTAACTCTGCTTGTTTCGTAAAATATTGCTATTGTGCGTATTTGATTCAACTCAGCAATTAACAAACAAGTCGTTGGGTTCCTTTTGTAGGTAGGTAGTTAGGTAGTTTGACATCTATGTGAATATGTTTGAACAGCTACAGACTGGTCACTAACTGTAATTTGATCTCTACGAATAAGAAACTAAGGCTAGATAGAGCAATAAATTGTATTCAGTGTTTGATTTATTGGGTCGACTTGCTTCTCGCACTCGTGTTAGGGATTAGGACTGCAGATTCTATAGATAGTCGTCAATGTGAGCTATCTTTGAGACGAACAAATTGTGTCATGAGTGATGTGAAGTCTAAGATGAGAATAAGGATTTATTACTGACATACAACCTTTTGTCTACCGAATGTGTAAATGCACTTACATCTGTACATATAAAAGGCAACCGTTAGTGACTGACTGATCTATTAAAACATAGCTCAAACCAATGAAAGGATTGCTCTGAAATTTGGCACACGTATATTATGATATAGAAGCGAGATAATGCGCTAAAGAAGGATTTTTCAAAACTCACTCACTAAAGGGGTGATTGATTTTGATTTATATATTTATTTATACGATCTTATCGGACCATTGGGGTAAAACGGGGGTTCAAAACATAACGGAGACGATGTAGCGAATGGTCGCTAGTCATGGTTTAAAGGCATAACAATGTAAATAAATGGTAAATGGTGCATAATTATGCATTTGCGTACTACAGCATCTTCATTATAATAATTTGTAAATAAGTAACGAACTTGCATGTTTTAGTCACAGCTCAGCAAGCTACGTGATTATTTAGCCAAATTGTTATGGCTTTAAATTGGTTGTTTTTAATTAAAACAAACTGACAATAATAAAAGCATTGGATGGTCGACGTAGCAATTACAAAAGTATATAGCGCGTACAGTGCACCAATAATCTGCGCAGACGCAGTAAATATTTACTGTCCATAATAACAACTCCTTAGAGTTTAAAAACTTTTAAAGCTGTTTTAACTATAAAGCTCCATAACGATTAAGGGATGATGTAATTGGTGGTCTGAGTGGAGCTGCTCATTACTAAGATAGTTTTTCAACTAAGACTAATAAATCGAGGTAATAAAGAAATTCATCGTGAATTCTAAGAATTATTAGAAATACGAGGAAAAAAAATTATAACATAATTTACAAATGCCGATGAAGTTCGATCTAATTTATGTCTACCACGAACGGAGAACTTACTCCGGGCTAGTTTTAATGGGTTTAAATATCAAGTGCAATCTCGGGATATATCATGGACCGCTACTCTATTAAATTGAACCATCAACCATTAATGTCAGTGCATAGACTTACTGTAAGTCCTTACAAATTTACAGAGCGACGTTTAATTAATGGAACACTATAATTCATCCACTTTTATTAACTGGTTGTTAAAGTATTATCCGTGGCTTGACGTCTTTCCTAAAAATTTTTGTTTGTTTTTGTAGTTTACCATTATTATAAATGGGTATCCCTCTAAACGCCAGATAGTTATTGGAATATACCTTTAGACATTTTTTTTAATTTTCAAGTCAAGCCCTTCCTTTATATGTCAGAAATAAAATGAAATTTTATTGTAACCGTAAATTAGAAGTTGAAATTTTATATCTCGATCTAGTCAGTTCAATTTTCTATGGTAAAATTTTACTTTAGTAAAATCTAGCAATTTAATGCCAATGCTAAATAAAAGTATATGATTTTTTGCAAGGTAAATTCAAAACTTATAAATTAAGCACTTGAACCATGCTTTGGGTTGAGTAAGGAATTTTAGTTTAGGATGAGTAAGGATATGGGATGACGTTATAGGATGAATACGGAACAATCCAATAATAAATTCATTGAAACGTCAAATAAGTCAGGTTAGTTTTTGCGGGACGTATTTTTTTGTCCGCAAATAGAGTTTCATACTTAACTATCACTGCAGACTAGGGCAATGTTCAAGAGAATCGTTGCAAACGATACTTGACGCCTTGTTTTGCTCTGTCGGAGCAGAAAATCCTAGAATGATTCACTTGAATGGTAACACAAATGATAATGTTTTTCGCAGACAAATCGTGAGCATACCTTTTACGATATTTTCCAGATTAAGTATAAACTTTTTTAGACTTAGTGACTAGACGAAAATATATTTTATATGTTAATACAAAATATTACTATGCTGCTTGTCGTAATTATTGTAAACTAAAGTTAACCGTAGTCCAGGTGGTTGATAACTTGTAAAAATGAATGGACTAGTATATCAGACTTTTTTTATGTGACAAAACAATTTAGGATTCATAATCAGTTCGTTGAACACAAATAGATAACGTGTCCGATGGAATCAAACGCAAGATTACATTTCAGTTATCGACCCATAATGTTAATGAACCTCACAAGGCCAAAGCCTTCTCAAGATAAGTCTATAAAACCTTTTAGTTTTATGGATTTCAATTCATTCCGCAACAAAATAATTCGATATCGAATATCTTAACGACAATCGAGCACTGTCTGTATTTATATTTTGTAATAATGCGATAAGTATTAAAAGTATTTAACCATTCAGCTATGATCCAGGCGCCAATGAAAATGCTATTGCGAGTTATGATGTATTAAGGACCTAGTGTAAAAATAGCAAGATGGGAAGCGGAAAGTTTGGTTTTATGGCCAAGAAGGACAAAGTGTTCGTTAGTGATTTGAAGACTGAGTTTAGTATTAAGGAAAAATGTCGCAAGATACAGAAAAAACTAAAGAAGACTGAAAAACAGAAGACTGATGTTGATAAGCCAGAAAAGCCGATATGGTGGAACCAATGCAGTGGTTGTAAGTAACAATGTTTTTATAGTAACTTCCGGACCCCTTATCAATAATTTTCAACTTATTGTTTATGAATATTTCTAGTTTTAAATATTCTATATTAAATACGTCCTGATACACTACACGTAATACACATTGATGATTTAACATAAAGTTCTAATAAAAGAATTTATAAATCTTATACTGCTTCCTATCACAATTAAAATTTTAAAATTCATGCAATTGTTTTTGTAGTTAAATAATATGAACTTATATCCCATTATCTTATTATTTTTCTAGTGATTGTTTGCAATATTGCCAAATGCAAGCTAATTAAGATTACTTTAAAAAAGGAAACCCTTCAAGGGCCACTAGTCGGGCCACGCCCTTTGAATTCACAATAAGAGAAATTGCAGCACCAAGGTCCTAAATTTTGAAACCAACTAGAACCTTCGACAATGGCGATAGGGAATCGAGGCCAGCTACGTGACCTTAGTCGGCGCCTTCAAATTATATGTGAGCCCTTCTAATGTTCTAAACGCTGATTTCGACATAGACTTTCGTAACATGACTGCATTATAAAAAATCGCATTCAAATTGTCACAACCATTGATCAGTGGTTTTGACCATTCAATGAGAGTAACAATAAAACCGTAATACTTTGTTTAAAAATGTGTAAATGAAACCCTTAAGTGGACGTAGAAGATAAAAATAGGGGATACTGATCTTATGCATCGTGTCATTAAATACGTCTCGCATACAGCTGTCATGTTGAACTATTTAAAAATTAGCTTGCCTAGAATTTCTCCTAGCTTACTATAAATGTATGTAAGTAATGTCACATACCTATATAGGTACACATAAATATCTCTGCAGAAGTGTGTCAGTGGAAAGCGCGAGAGATTCCCGAGAAATCTACGCGCTAATGCGGCCGCAACTCGTGCGCGCCCCCCTGTTTCCACTTTCTAAACTGGTGAGACCGACACGGATTTTATAGTTCAGGAACTGCTGGCTGCTGCATGAAAGTCACCGCTCCGGCGACGTTTCCTTGTATGTTGACTTACCTTTCACGACTCCACTGAATCACATCACATACCATTTATGAAATATTTATAGTCCATACTAATGTTATAAAGAGGAAATATTTGCAAACGCAACAAATACTGAATCTATTTTTTTTTCACTGTTTATTTATTATCTCCAAGTTACAAAGTCTATATTTTATTGCGTTAAAATGAAGGTCACCCGTGCAAAGCTGTAGCGGATCACTGGTACCTAGTAATCTAAAATGTGAACTACATTACCTTTGGAGGTTCCTGAATAGATAGATCTTCTTGATTTAGCTTTGCACCCATGCAAACCGTGAGCTCAATAAATAACATAATTAGAATTAATTTTTGGGTCCAATCCATTCATTAGGAATAAGAATCTGGTTATTACTCTTATAAGTATAATTTGATTTTTATTAAGAGCAATAAAACTTTGAATGTAGACAGAGAATATGAGTCGATCGATTAAATAATATTACATCTATTAAGTAATCTTACTCAAGTTCCAAGAGCCGTTTGTCTCCAAATATGTTGCATTGCAAGTTGCAAACAATGTAATGAATTAACTTATTTTAGCCTTACGATTAATTTCATTTATACCCATGATGAAATATGATTTTCCTTCGTCTCTTCTCAGTAGGTACGGAAGACACTGCACGAGTAGGTAACTACTTCTAAAGTTGCGTCAATTTTCATTAATCTTGTTGAAAATATTTTGATTGACAGTCAAAGTAGTTACATGCTGGTACCATTATCCTTTTCTTACAAATATAATGGACACTGCCATTACCACATCACCTTTTATAGTAGTGACAATTTATTAATCATGCTATTGTAGCGGTCAGTGAATTCTGAATTCAACATTGTAAATTAATGTTTCGACATATCGCTTAATGGTTTATACAATTTGCGATAAGTAAGTTGTTAACTATTCTGAGATGTGCATCGTTTCAAGCGCACTGTGGTGTAGGTCACTATTAAATCTCCGGAAAATTTTGCTTGTTATGTAGGTACTAAAGTTATTTTTGGGAGTACGTACTATTTATAGCCAAAAGATGAGCCCATTTGTTTTTATTTATTTTGTTGAAATGGAAATGGCATAAAATGCAACGATCTCTCAAAACGTTTGATCGGAAGGGTGACCTAAAATGTTGTCGATGCCAATTCTCTGTTACCTTATAGGTAATTAATTTATGGCAACTCAGTACCAAAAACATCAAAATATCAACGTACTAACTATTCTGCGTAGATAAAGTCTATCGACAGCCAGTACTGTAGACAGCGGTGATTAAAACTTAATCAATAATAGTAGTGGTAAGTAGTGGTTAAGGGTTATTTTTTGTATTACGACCAATTTATATTTTTCTTCTCTTTGTCCATAGTGAGTGAAATAGACCAGTACCTATGGATGGTCGGCGGGTCCGCCGGCGCTTTGGCGCTGACGGGGGTAGCTGCTGCGTCAGCGTTCTACCTGAGCACCAGGCCGAAGCCAGAGAAGCCGCTCGTCACGTTACACGAACAGAGCCTTCTAGAACCGGTGAGTAAAGTTGTCAACGCATATCTATCTTGTACAACAACAACCTTCTTTCCAAACAACAACAAACTATGATCCTAGCAAATAAACTATTATTATTATTAACTTTTTAGAGAGAGAGAGATATCATTTTAAGATAGGTAGTTCCTGGACAATTTCCCTCTCAAATAAGTTATTGTGCTAGGGAAGTAACCTCCACCTTACAGAAATATCACAAACCGTGTAGCACTGCAACCTTCTTCTCGAAATTAAAAAAAAAAGATCATTTTAAAACAGGTTAGGCAGGTAGGATTTCCCACTCGAATTGAAGCTTCTAGGGAAGTAATCTCCACCTTACAAGGGAATTCACTGAAAAAACACTAACTATAGGTGGTATTGGGTTTCTGTTGGTGATTAAGGATCCAATGCTCCACTATATAGGGGAAGGGGTCAAAGTACGCAACAGCGTGAGCGATATTTTTAAAAGCGTCTATAGGCTATAGCAGCTGCTTACAATCAAGCGGTTCATATGCTTAATTGACCTAACGACAAAGCTTTTTCAAGAGTTAGGACGATTTATTCGCTCCAATTTAACCACCCATCTCGGAAATAATCGTGTGCATAATGCTCATTCTACATATTGGTCATCCTCCCCACCATCGTACCGGCCAAAACCATATTCACAATCGTATATAAGAGCATATGTAAGGTACCTATTGGAGTGTTGGTCAGCACATTGGTTATAGATAAGTGTCGGTATTTCAATAGATCATCAAAGTGCGTGTGGAGCCACGCGCAATGTAGAGTTTTGTAGTTGATCTGTTTATTGCCTGTTTTATATAGGATGTTTCTATAAGATCTGGAGACATTTGAATTGAAATAAAAAAGAGTTGTTTTTTTTAAGTTTCTAGTAACACACGATAACATAGTTGATCGAGCCGGAAAGCTAACCAACGGGATCTGCAACATTTATGGGATTAAAACCGTCGACCACTACATTTACTTGGGCTCCGAAATCAACAATGACGGCAGCTGTATGTATCCCCGAGATAAAAAGAAGAATTGGGATGGCCAAAGATGCTATGTCCCGACTAAACAACATTTGGAAGAAAAGGGGAATTGGTGTCAAAACCAAGATTAGACTGATACGAGCTCTGGTTTCCCTATCTTCTTGTATGGGGTCGAAACGTGGACTATCTTAGCCCGAGAAAGAATTGATGCATTCGAGATGTGATGTTGGAGACGAATGCTGAGAATACCTTGGACGGCAAAACGCACCAATGCGTCGACCCTGACCCAGCTTTGCATAAAAACTCGTTTGTTCACCTTATGCCGGCAACGTATTCTTTCGTACTTCGGCCATACAGTGCGCAGAGGCAATGAAAATTTGGAAAAGCTGTTTTTATTATGTTTGGGAAAACCGAAGGCAAAAAGATCGCGCTGTCCTTCTCCAACAAATTGCACCGACCAGATTAAAGATTCGCCCTCATCAAAATTTTGTGCTTTAGTAAGAGAGGCGCTGGACCGAAACCGGTGGAAAAAGATCATCCTCTCCAGATGCAACCCTGACGCTGACCATGATCCTCAGACAATAAGGGACCGACCCCAGAGAGAGAGAGAGTAACGCACGAAACGTTTGATGAATTGAACTACTGTTTTGTTGTCAAAACCAATTAATTTAAAACTTTTTAATGATTTCAACGCGTTGCTCAACTTAATAGCGCTGATTTATTAAATATCATATCGGCTCTTAACTTTTAATAATTTATGTATCAAAAAGTTGCGCTAATAGACGATCTAATATATCCACCATCGGCTGTCAAAGATACCCTGTTCCCATTGAAAAACCCTGTACAACGTGTATGTAATTAAGAGACTAAAAGATACTAAAAAAAAACAGTTAAATGATGAAAAAGATCATAATAAATTGAGTTAAATGGCGCTACCTTGCCTTCTAAGTTACCACTGCCACAGTTTAACAAAACTGCACTTGCATGTATGCTATGCATACGCAAGGTTGCGGTTTTCTGAGCACATCCGTATTTAAACTGCGGTGTACGTAGAACCCGGCACATTTTATGTAAATTGTATGCACTATTAACGAGTATAGTTACCATACATTCTCATTCAATTGTCCTATTGGGTATCCGTGACCATGGATGGACGAATTGCAGTCGAGTTGTCTTTCTGTGATGTTAACAATTTAAAGTTTTACATGTTCATAAAAGTTCGATTTGATGGTATTTCGGTAGTGGTTAGAAGTCTGCGATGGTGGAATAAAGCAACTTTTGCTATAGTATGGGTGTGCAAAAATGTGTTGTCTCGAGCTCCTCCGCACTATGGAAGCCACGTCAAACTATTGGGACCGTCTGAATATGCAATCGTTTGAAGCCATCAATTTGCTCTGGGAACACGTGGTGAGCCATCATGGCCCATTCTACATATTCCATCCGTAGAGAAAATTCGTGAGCCCCAGCAGTGGAGCATTAATAGTATGATGATGATGACAAGTTCAAAAATCATTTATTATGTCTAGGCTTTACAACCAATTGTGAAGATCGAGCAGCTACACCCTCGATTCGTAAATCAGCGGCGAGAGACCTTCTGAGAATAACCGTCAAGAAACTCAGCAAGGGCTGTTTTTTTCTTTATGTATTAGTCTCTCATTCGTCCCATCGGATATCCGTTATTATGGACGAACGCATTAGTTTGCTTGGCCAATTGATGAAGCCCGACCATCTGTGATGTTTACTATTAAAACTTTAATTAAGTTGTTCGACATGATTCTGGCATAGTTATGGTTCCTACTGGTATAGGAATACGACTACCATGGTAGTTAAAAGAATACGCAAGTTGTAAAGCTTGCTTTTACGGTTCATTTTATGGCATTCATTTAACTCTTAAAGCTCAATAGAGTTTAGTAAATATTCACGTTTTCATAGTGCAATGACCTAATTGAATAAGCAGCGGTAGCAAAATACGGTTCTTTGTCTTATTTTTACTATCTAAAGTAGACTTAAATTGATGTTGATAAAATAAATAGCCTAACATTGTGAGAACATTATATCCTTAACAATGTTTATGTAATATTAATGCCTTAAGCCTTAACCTAACAACGACATAAGTAATTATCATCTACATAATAATGAAGAAATAAAAATAAATCAATTTCATAGACACGAGTTCACGTCTAATAGCATTTTCAATATAAACCTATTACGTGGGAGCATTGACTGATAAAATAATCATATCGGCATTAAAATAAAACATAAAATGATAATATTATAAGTCGTTATAATCAAAAACTAGTGTTAATATGGATAAGGGATTAAAGAAAGTAAGCGGAATTTTAAATAAGAAACAATTTGTTGAAAACCCAAGCTAAGTTATATCATGGTGGGTTATCATGGTAGTCACTCAATGGAATTGATAAACTACAATAAATAAGATCCTAAGAATTAAAAATCTACTAGAATAATGCCGAATATATAAAAATATGGTAAAACAACACTGGTTCCGCGTTATATTCCATCAGAAAATGTATTGATATTTCGAAATTTATTCCTGATATCCAGCAGACAGCCAAGACCAGATTGAGCCCAATTAACTATTTATGTTGATTAGTCTATCCGTTTTACTTACTGGCTTACCAGTTCCGCTATATACATAGATTGGCAGTGTTACCATTATAGACCTGGGGGCCATTCGCCTAACGGAAATGCTTTGGAAAACGCTAACGCTTTCGATTTTATTTTGTTATTTCTGACCGACGAAACCGGAATGAACCGGCCGAAGGTTTTCAAATACCTCACGCTCATTTTTTTAATATTGTTATTACCAATGCAAAAGAAAAAAAATAGCGCGAGGCATTTGAAAACCTCTGTCGGCTAGAAATAACAAAATAAAATCGTAAGCGCTAGCGTTTTCCAAAGCATTTCCGTTAGGCGAATTACCCCCTGATGACTTGTCTGTGATGAATTCTGCTTTTCTTATATTAGATTTGCTGGCAAGTTCAACTACAGAATTGGCTCCCCAAGCTGGACTGATAGAGAAAATAGTAACGGCTCGTGCATGGCTGATGCTCTTATCGTTGATTATCGTTCTAAATAACAATTAAGATTGTACCTATCCCTAAGGTACCATTGATAAATTTAGCTATGAGAGTTATATTAAAGCAAATATTCTATTATAAGTTTTATTTTGCCTTTGTTACTCTGTCATCCAAAAGAAAAAGGACGAAATATTATATGATAATATTGAAATTACATGGTTTAATCCTAACAAGATCGAGTAGTACAATAATGAGTAATTTGTATAAGCATGTTTTTGTTTATTTAATAGCCAATATATTTTTGAAACCTAAGTGTGACACTAGTAGAGTAAAGGTCTGCTCCAAGGTCTAACACTTTTAAAGTATATTTATCCCTGAATTTATTGACACTAATTATAATTAGTGCTAATGTCAATAACTATTCACGATGTTACGTGATAGAATTTTTTTATTGTTTTCGATGATTCTTAGTTCTATTATGTAATAATTTAGTCCTAATGTGATATAAAATGTAGGACTTAATCTACTGCTACTACGTACGCCATAGGAAATAGAAATGAATGTGATTTGTGATAAATTGTGGATCTTCCTTAAATCGCTGTATCAAAGTTCAAGTTGCCCTAATTCATGCTGCCTCTACAGTAGAGTAGTTGGCAAAGCGCATCTTCGAGCGATATTTTTAACTCATTGTACCACGGGCAGCCCAGGGCGATACTCTACTGTCAGAAAAACGAACTTACCAGCGAAAGTGATGAGATACTGATTCTTGCCAAGCATCCCGAGCCAACAATCGGGAGGACACAGGCCTGAGGCCTAAAAAGTGACAAGTGACAATAGTGAAAACTCTCATAAGCAAACTCAATTAAAAAACTACGATGGTTGCGCAATGTGTAATATAGATAACTTCTAAACAATCTGTGGAATTTGTGGTGTGATAGAAGTTAGTTCTCTTATCAAGAATGGCGTGCTGTGACTGCTGTATTGGGGTCCCCCCGATTCGACCTCCGATAAGTTTGCACGATCAGTCAGAACCTCTCAAAGTAAGTAGTTTATCAACGATTGTGTCAGAGATACCCTCAATAAGTTGTATCATCAAGGTCAGATAAAGCGCACTATTATGATAATTTTATTCTTTGATATATTTACGTAACCGAAGACTTACGGATTACCTACAAGGTCTTTGTGGATGTTTTCACTGGTTACAATGCATTACCAGTTTTATTGTTAGGATCCGAATAATGGTCATTAGAACAATGTTTCGCTGTACTCGAGCCCAATACTTGGCAAAGATCCGTAACATTTAGATTCGGTGGGCTACTATCAAAGATGAGAACTGATTAGAAATAGAAACAACTTCTAGACCGTTCTGTTCGAAAAATTTTAAGTAAAATGATTGAAAGAAGTTCTTCTATCTATCAAAATATTTTTTAGTTACATACAGAATTTCTAACAGTTACCAAGGACGTAATAAGAGAACCATTTCATGATGGTATTCTAGTATCATTATCCCGTAAGGGGTTTTCAGAACACTAAAGTCGATACACAATGAGTAAAACAAGTATTAAATAATATCTTATAGCTGACATCATAAGCGAGCAACAAATCTTACCAGGAAACAAAAAAAAATCTAAATCGTTGCTAGGAAAATAATAATCTGATTTTTGTAATATCCGTAGTAGTCCTGGTTCGATCTCGACGAGACTAGATACTTTCATTTAGTATTTACAACTTTCACCATTCCTAAATTGGTATTATAATTACATCTCTATGAAATTATTAAGTAATTACCTAGTCTGCACAGTTTTGTTCTTATGCATTATATCAAGCGTTTATGTAATAGGTACCATACCATAAGGTAAAAGTTCCCCTATTACGTCCATGGTAACTTAGATTCTGTTTCATTAACAATGTTTAAGAGATAGAAGAACATCTTTCAATCATTTTACTTATTATTTTTATAATAGAACAAACAAAGGAATTCATACTTTTATTATGAACTATTATAATCGATTAATGAGCTCATATTAATTTATAATTATTATTACTCTGATATGTAGTAAACATTGTACGATTGTATGGAAGTCTTAGTGCCCTACTCTCACACTTGGCCTATTTTTTTTATAAATAGCGACGTTCTCCATTCATATAAAATTCTATTTGTATGTTAAAACTGTTTTTATGCTATAAATCAGGATTAAATGACATTGAAAACATTCGTAGCCTATTAGAATAGGTGTGACAAAACAATATATTTTTAGCGAACATTTAGATAATGAAGAAAATAAAATTGAGAAGACAACACAATTAATGCTTTGCCTCAGATCGTTGCGAAATCTCAGATACATTTTGTAGATAGTGGACATGGAGAATACAGAAAAACATACCCGTATTTGTTGTGTATATTTTTTATGCTGCTAAGTATTAATGATTGTTTAGGTTATTGTCACTACTTTTATTCCATGTCATCATCATGTATCAGTGAAAGTGATGATGAAAATTACATTAGTTAAGTACCAGCACGTTAATTGAGAGCTCGATGGTGCAGGTGGATAGCGCGTTCGGCCTGCGATCGTGGAAGTTAAGCAACTTATCGTGGAAGTTAAAGTCGGTCATTGGATGAATGACTAACTAAAACCTTATCATCTCGAACTACTCCGTGTAGTTAAAGATAATAGGGATTTACGTGTTTTCTAAGGCACGTTAAGCCGTTAGTCCCGGCTGCATTTGACCAATCCGTACTTAGTGCAGTCATTGAAGCGAAAAATACGGTCTTACCTCCGAATTGTGAACCGATTTGCATGAAATTTTGGAATTAGGCTCATCTTACTAACTTAACTTCAAAAGTGAAAATGATCTGAACTCCGCCTATTATTTTTAAGGGTGTAAACAACCCCTTATTGGAAAAATTGACATAGAGCCATTTTATTGCTAGAAAACATGTCTAATAGTAAATGGTGAAATTGTAAAGTATTTTCTAAAATAATTACCTCATATTAAAATCATTTTCAACTCCTTGAAAATCTTACAACCCTTGCCATTTGTTATTTTTGAGATATTATGAAAAAAAGTGGGTTTTTTACAAATTTTAAAATTTTGTTTTTTTTAATCGTGACTTTTTTGAAAAATATGTGTCCTGAAGCAGGCAAACTGATTATGACTATCAAACTCTTCATAATAAAGTTAATTCTAGGCGGAATACGATTAATTTTAATTTTGGTGGAAATGGCACTTATGAAACCCATTGATTTAAAAGAAAAAACATTAGATGCTCCTCTTATTTGGAATACAGCTCACTTATTTTACGTGCAAAAGACTTTTAATAGTGCATGAGCACTATAAAATGATTAAAATTAAAATGATTTAAAGCTTATTTCAAGCACTACAAAATCCTTTTGTATTAGAATGCATGAAATGCATCTGCTCGCCGCTAGATGGCATTGACCACATCGATTAAATTTCAGACAAAATAAAAAAACGGGTTTGATCTTTAATATCTAGCTTAATATTGCACTTAGAATACTTTATAAAAAAAATGAAAAACGTGAAAATTATGCGAATTCTCAATTGCCAATAACTTGAAAATTATTGGATTTTTTGGAAAACTTTATAGATGATTTTTTGCTTTAAATTAGGCCTTCTGTCGATATCAGAGGTTATTTTGAAAAAAAAAAATTTTCACCCCCAGGGTGGTTGCGGAGTTCAAATCATTTTCACTTTTGAAGTTAAGGGTAAGATGAACCTAATTCCAAAATTGTATGCAATTTGGTTCACAGTTAAAAAAATTCGGAGCAATAATGCTTCAATGACTGCACTAACTGGGCCCACGTGGTGGGTTATACTCAGGATTAAAAGGGTGATTTTAAAACACATTGACTTTTTCTGAATTAGATGAAAATATATGTAGTATTTTCAACACAATGAAATAATGTTGTTTATTCTGTACATGATGGAAATATGTGCTATTATTTATTCTGTGACCTGGAGTAAAAGTAAACATTATAATTAGGTCATGTCAATTGCACAAAAGAAAATCTTTTAGTCATATGCAAATCGAACTCGTACCTATTTGAATATTCAGAGCTATCACAAAAATTATTGACCTTACCTACATATTCACTACTGTCATTGTAAAGTAACTAGAATGTATTTCCTCTTTTGAGGTATATATTTCCAACATTTCAAGAGATAATCTGAAAGTACTTCAGTTATAAAGGTAAATCTTAGAAAAAACTAATTAAACTGTATTCTTAGTTATTTACGAGGAACTGCCTCCATGAACTTTGTTTTTTATATGAGTCTCCTCCGATATATATCTAGTCTGGCCATAAATACTGTTACATAACCTTTATTTTTTTCAACTTTTTAATTATTTCGAATTTGTAACACGTATATTATTTTAAAAACTGCTTTCGCTTGTGTCCCATTTCAAATACGCTTTCGTGTTCATTATCAAATTAAAATATGGAATGGGGTGTTAAAGAAAATGGATTACAGTTATCGCTTTGCACAAAGTGGGTATGGAGCAATGTGACCGACTGTCATATTCCAGACACTTCAAAAGCTTGGTATCAGCCGAGCCGTATCATATATCGTAATATCAACAGATACAACAATACTTCGTCTGTCGAAGACCAGAAAAGATCAGGGCGGCCGCGTGCTGTTATAACTACAAAGACTGTAAATGCTGTTCAAGCCAGAATTCATCGAAAACCCATTAGGAAGTAAAAAATCTTACCGAGGGAAATGAGGATTCCCGCTAGGACTCTGTCGCGTATTATAAAACAAGACCTGAAGCTCGGCGCTTATCGTCGATATACAGGGCATGCACTAAAATAATCTTTACAATTATAGACAGTGGATCGATCAAAACGCCTTCTGTCGCGATACGCAGGTGAAAAGTACAGAAATATCCTCTTTACCCATGAAAAACTATTCTCGATTGAAGAACACTAAAATAAGCAAAATGATAAAGTGTACGCTCACAGTTCTAAAAAAGCTGCTCTAGTAGTCGGAAATATACATCGTGGTCATCATCCTGCGTCAGTGATGGTTTGATGAGGCGTGTCTTATCAAGGAGTCACAAAAGTAATTTTTGACAAAGGAGTGAAAACTTCAGCCAAAGTGTATCAAGATACAGTCTTGGATCATGTTTTGAAACCACCTCTCAGCAATACACTTTTTAAAAATATACCGTGGACTATCCAGCAGGATTCTGCACCTGGTCACAAGGCACGAACTACCTAAGCCTGGATTGAAACCTACGTTCCGAACTTTATATAAGAGCTTGATGACTGGCCCTCATCTAGCTCAGACCTCAACCCTTTAGACTTCAAATCATTGTCAGTTTTAGAAGACATGGTCTGCTCTTAACGACACGGCGACATTGAGTCTCTTAAAATATCTTTGGAGCAAGCAGTGGCGAAATTTCCCTTGGAAACAGTGGGTAAATCCATAGATTCATGGCCAAACAGATTAAAAGCCTGTATAAAAGCTAAAGGTGGCCATTTCAAATATAATATTTTTTTATTTTTTGCTGAGGCTTTAATTAATATGTAGGTATAAATTTTAATAAAATTACATTACTACATTTAAAAAAATGCATTTTCATTTGTAACATAACTTATAGCTGGACTCTGTTATATATTGTATAACTAGAATGTCAGTGACCTTGAAAGTTTAAAACAATATAAACTGTGTTCTGTGTTTCCTCAAGTATTATCAAGTAAATTTCTAGCATGGAAATAATCATTTTCTCTTGTTTAATGAAGAATGTATGTTAACTGATTAAAAAAAATCATTTTAAATGAAGACAAGAAAATGTCATTTTAAACGTCTTAATAAATAAGTAAGCATCGCCTGGAAGTCCTAAAGAATTTAACAGTATACTGGTCCTTTATTCTAAAGACGCCCTATTGAATGTTCAAAATCATAACAAAAATAATAAAGATAAGATGTTTTGATATTTGCGAAACTTTTTTCAGTAGATAAACAAACATGCCAACATCTGTTAACAATATTGTTTATAAATACAATTCCATCAAATTGAACGTCTCAATTTATTTCTGGAAACATTGGATTGTTCTATTGATATGTAAAACTCATATTTAAGATGTGCTTGCATAATTTTTTCACCTTAATGAACAAAGATAATAACTAAATCCTAACATACCTGTATTATCTGATTTGATCAAACATACTGGATTGAGTTCATTCGCTAGATAGCTACACAAACAATACCTCTATGGTCAATTAGTTTGAAATGCAAAAAATAAGAGAGAAAGCAATATAAGACTCGAAATACGATGACCCATGAGGTCTGACGCTGCTACTTCTAACTATCGTTGAATGGCTATAAGGTGTTAGGATCCCGTGACAACTCTTGATCATCTGCCAATATCGTAATCGCTAATAACTCGTGCTGATTGATGTATGTCAATGTCTCTGGGAATATATATTTAAATACACGGAGTAATATACTGTATCATTATGTAAATTCAAGCCGTGTTATTATTGATTTCTTACGAGAATTGTAATAATACGCCTCTGTATTATATATTTAATGAAATCAGTTTAAAATATTTTTTCCCTCTTTTGTATTCCTGAGGTAGTAAATTAAAAATATTCAATAAGTTAAAACATATGTGTAATATACGTAAAGTAATTAGTGTTGATGAGAACCGTATGTTTCTCGTAAAGCGGAAAATGCGGAAATCACAGCTGGCCGACCGAGGAGTGGCTACAATGTCAACTATTTCTGAGACACTTTATTTTTGCCCGCCAAGAAATACTGCATCATTAATATCGCCCTTTAATGCGTTTCCCTGCTTTAATATTTTATAAATCACTTTTATACAAAAGTTATTAAAAACACATACTTTATTATCACATGGTATAACAAAATGCTTATATAGAGTTGGAAAAGGTACACTCAGACAGCCAATCAATAAATATTGTAATCGTTACTGGAGAAAGTAGTAAAAGGTTTTTCTGAATGAAATAAAGAAATTTCTACGTTCGAGTAGAAAATAGAATCATTACCCTTGTTTCTTATATTTTAAGCGGTGTGGGTACGCTTGTGTACACAAATAGTGTGACAACGTCACTATGTCACACAGTTTCGATATAAATACACTGAATTGCCACATTTTTCACTCTGCGCCCGTCGTGTGATCAATTTCCTTTCGACCTTGCTCACAAAATTCAAGATCAAGTTCCATGATGAATGAGAGTCAGATTTTCTATTCAATGACAGCCACGAAATAAGAAAAAAACTTATCTTTAATTACATGATTTCTGAGAGTTTGATGTATGTTGTGAATGTGAATACATATATCTTGTATTATGTTAAAAGATCAAGACAAAACTATCTGAGATCCCCTATCTCACATAGTTTTGTCAAGCAAGACATGATAATATTTAGCTATTTAATCTTCTTCGTAATTTTATTAACCTATATTCAATGCAGGTAAAACATGCGCAAATGTGTACTCTATAGTAATTAACTTCCAATGTGATCTTTAAGATTGTATTCATACGAAGCTTACGATACAGATGATTGATGAGGGCTATAAAAGTTAATAAAATACAAGGTAGGTAGTTTGTAAGATCTTTGTATCAAGTTTTGTGAGATAAAGATATTAATAAAATTGCAATGATTGAGTATCATTATTTATAATATCTTCGAAACCTATGAGTAGTCATTACTGGGTTTACAGGGTTTTATGATTATAAAATAATAATATCTGTCGTTTGCGTTAATTTATAACTTACATGCTTTCGTCTTTCTCACTGGTGACTTTGACCCGTTCAATGTCCCATTTATTATTGTGTGAAGTATAATAATATACCGTAATGTTGGAGAGTACTCTAAGTCAAGATTTTAAACTACTGGGCCAAATATGTCATTAGGTTAACGCTCACATTTGCATAGACTCTTAGAGGTATTATGTTATGTACCAAAGTAATAGTGACAGTGACCTTTTCAAATATATACCTACGTACAGAAAAGGCTTAGATACTCTGAATTCATGATAGCATTTGCAGTAAAGTCGTTAATACTAATAACATGAGTAATGTTAATAAGATTACTACCGATTAGGCTGCGGTATGTTACAAGGATTCAGTGCAATGACCTTAATAAATGTTCAGTACTTAGTAACGATACAGTGTTTTTTTTTTGTTTTCTGTTATGACAATGATCTTATTTATTTTGATTTCAGGGTCCAGAAATGGTACGCGTATCCAAATTCTACAAAGAAGCAAAGAACGGGCGTTACCTGCGTTTCCTTCATGAAGATACCCGCACCCTTTATGAAACCTTTCGCCGAGGAGTGAAAGAATCCAGTAAGCAAGTTATCTTACTTTATAGCCTTAACAGAGTTGCTGCTGTATTATTACTGTATTCGTCTCCGGGCAAACCTCGTCTATTATGCTGCTACTACACCTTTGTTGGCATCTCATTGCCCGCAGTCGTGGCTGTATTATTCACATACAATTATAAAGCAGGGAGTGCTCCAAGGCGCAATTCTAAGGCCTACGTCATTTCCCTCCGTTTCCGCTCGTTGTCGATAATAATACCCGTCATTATAAAATATTGTTAACGTCACTTACATCAACTTTACGAGGTACAGTTAAAAGTAATTTGTGCCACTGGAGTAGTCGCGACAGTTGGTCATGTTTTTCTACTTGTTTTTAACATGCTGATGAAAATAAAGTAGTCAGAAAATTATACAACACAGTATCCTGTGGAATATTCCACCGTCCAGCTAAACTTGCTTTTGCCGCTGTATCTATTTACGAGATTACATTGGCGATAATAAGACACGACTATTAAATGAATTTAATTTGTCTTTTCAGATAATGGAAATTGTTTGGGTTGGCGAGAGGGACCAAATAAGCCATATATTTGGCAAACATATAATGAGACTTTACTCAGAGCGAAAAACTTTGGTTCCGGTCTTATATGCCAAGGGTTAACACCTGGTCAAAACACATTTGTGGGTAAGTATAGTAGTGGGTATGGTAAATTTGTTAGAGATTAGTCTTCATTAGATAATACTATTGCAAGAAAATAATTTATAAAAATAGTTTATGTTGTCATTTGTATCATAATATTTGAAAGTTATTCTGGATTGCTAGTATACATATAAAATCCTTTCTATTTTCCAGGTATATATTCACAAAATTGTCCCGAATGGGTCATGACTGAGCAGGCCGCCTACTGCTATTCTATGGTCATAGTACCTTTGTACGATACATTAGGAGCTAACGCATGTGCCTTCATTGTTAATCAAAGTACGTATTTATTGTTATCAAGCATGTTATTTGGATTTTAATATATGTAAAGATTATTTTCTATAACTTTATCGAATTTGAAGCCATTTGATGAAATTTTAATCTTTTCATTAAATGGATAGTCCGATGATGAAAGATCTGCATTGCATTTAAGCAAAATAATTATTGTCACTAGATCATATATATTATTTATGATATTTAGCAGGTTCAATTGCAAGATTTCCCCCGTAAAGTTCTTTTTATGGCTTCTTATTAATGACGCAATGTTTAAAAGTAGGTATAAAAAAGTAATATATAAAAGTATTTACGAAAATAGTATAATATATAAAGCTGGCGATATTATGTTGGGCCTTATAAAACTGATTGATAGTAATTTTTGTAGTCTTACGAAAGACAGATAACTGACAGACAATGAATGATAAATGGATAAGCTTAATTGTCAGTTTCGGCAAATGCATATTTTTTATTAAATTAAATGATTTTCTTGTAGCTGAAATGGCAGTGGTTATATGTGAAGACGACAAAAAAGCCAACCTTCTATTAGATCAGTCCCCTCGCTGCTTAAGGAAGCTGATAACGATCAAAGAAGTATCTCCTTCAACACATCAAAGAGCAAGGAGTCGTGGCGTAGAGATTATCAAGTTCAGTGACGTTGAAATACAAGGCGCACAAAAAGACTATCCTTGTGTTGTAAGTATGATTCTTTTGATTGTCACTAGAAAGCAGGAATCATTACTGGATTCTAATATTGAAATCGAAACATCGTGAATAAGAGGTTTCTTTTAATGATATATGAAGAAGCTCCTATTGAACTTTCCTTAAACTTCATTCGGCTTTCGCTATCTAGTTTTTGCACACAAGGAAAAGTACCTACCCGAAGGGCAAACAGTTCTGCGAAACGCTCAGTCGGTTTGCATCTAAAGGGCAAAAATAAAACATGATGACGACAACTTGAAAGACGCGACGCTCAACAGAGGATGTTTTAAACAGCATGCCTCAGGGGAAATAATGGTTATCAGTCTGGAGATGAATTTAACTACACTTAGGGCTAATTTTTCAATCTCCAGATAAAACTTATACATCTGATGTTATAATTTACTGATACCTACTTTGAAATTGTTTTTGTTATTCGTCTTATTTTAAGTACAGCGGATTTTGACTAAGTATTGATTCACCTAGAATAAAGCATGTTATATTTTTATATTTTTAAAGCATTTAACTGCTAGATGTTTAAATCTAAAGAACATTGTACTAGAAAAATTCTATATGGACCACGCAGCAGAGGGGACATTCTGGGTTACCTACAATGCGAAGAGATGGCGCTGCCTTGCAGCCTTAGAAACACTATAGAAAATTCGACACGTACAATTAGGGCCGCGGTAGCATAATGGTCAGTGTATTCGCCCGGATAGCGGAAGGTGCGGGTTCGAGTCCCGTCTGCTGCCTGGTCCGCGAGGATTTTTTTTCTAGTACAATTTTCTTCATATAGCATTTTATTCAAGAATTAAATAAACTGATAAATTAGTGACTTACATAATAGTAAAGTCATAAAGAATACCGTGACTGTATTAGTGTAGAAACGGCTCTAAATATAACATCACTAGTGTTTTTATCGTCATTTATTTCAAGCTAAGATACAGCTACTGCAATTTTTTTAATAATGTAATATTAAAATGTTACAGGCGCCCAAACCAGACAGTCTATGCACAATATGCTACACGTCAGGCACAACTGGCATGCCTAAAGGCGTTATGTTAACACACGAGAACGTAGTGGCGTCGATGTGCAGCGTGATAATGCAGTTGGGCGAGCATCGACCGGCTAAAACTGACGTCATGATATCCTTCCTGCCATTAGCTCATATGCTGGAGCGGTGCTGTGAGGTGTGTGTTTCTGTTCTTTCCTTTTTTATCTTTAATATTCTTAAACTGGCTTCCGAACTTATAAAAATATAGTATTTGATATTACGGCACGATAACACTTGGTCATTAGCACGAATAAGAGTGCAAATGGAATTCGGGTAAACACACGAGAATGTAGTGGTGTCGATGTGCAGCGTGATAATGCAGTTGGGCGAGCATCGACCGGCTAAAACTGACGTCATGATATCCTTCCTACCATTAGCTCATATGCTGGAGCGGTGCTGTGAGGTGTGTGCAGTGTTGCCAGGTCTCCAGATTTTACAGGAGATCTCCTGTTTTTCTGAAATTTCTCCTGTTCTACTGTTTTTCTACATGAATCTCCTGTTTTTTAGAAAACGATTTTCTTTTTTAAATTGCATGTTGAGGGCGGCAGAAGAAACAGAAACACATTCGTTACTGATCTTTATCTTGATTTCTTGATTTGATTTACCATTTCTAGGGGGGGGGGGGGGGGTGCAAACCGGAAAAAGTACATCTACTGTTTTACTTGTAGCTGTTTCCATACATCTACTGTGTTTACCTGTAACGCCTCCCGATTTTTAAAAATCGGACCTGGCAACTGGGTGTGTGTTTCTGTTCTTTCCTTTTTTATCCTTAACTAGCGGCCGCCCGCGACTTCGTACTCGTGGAGTTAGTTATTTGCATATACTTTTTGACCCCTGTTCACTGTTCGTTCTCCGTAGGTGATAGCCTGATAACATGTAGCCTATATGTTGACCCGACTTCTTAATAATATTCGTGTTAGTGAATCCATGCAGTACTTTTGGAGTTTATCCCGGACATACATACAGACAAAAATTCTAAAAACTATATTTTTGGCTTCGGTATCGATTGTAAACCACACCCCAAGTATTCTTTTAAAAAAATATTTAATGTACAGATTTGACTTTCCTACCATTTTATGATATGTATAGATATTCTTTAACTGGCTTCCGAACTTATAAAAATATAATATTTTATATAATGGCGCAATAACACTTGTTCGTTGGCCCCAATAATGTCTAAGTCAACTTAGTATAATGAACGGTAATATTCGGGTACTTTTCGTTTTGGTCACCCGACGCCGTCTTCCAGCCCGTATTCCAGTGTAAATATTGCTTCAGGTGCCCGAATTTGAGTAATGTTTTTCGTGCACCCGAATACGGACTAACGACCAAGTGTAATTGAGCCATTAGATAAAAAGTATCTAATCATCTTTTCCAATCAAAAATATATCAATTTATTATCGTAAAATTCTCTTTCTTGAAATATTCCTAGAAGAATAAAATTTCCTTTTTTTAATTTCAAAGTAACTCGCAAGTATCAATATTGTTAAACCCCAGAAATTCTAATAAATTAATTGGTATAGTATGTACTTAAACAGTTTTTAAAAAATGGGACTATCTAATGTATAGTTCTGAAGATGCACACTGTTAAAGAAAAAATACAGTTCCTGGTAAAGATTAATATAGTCAGGCGCTACGGGTCGCACGATGCTTGCGGCTTTGTCACAGCAGGCGGGGGCTGCTCTACCTTCGCGCCTCTAGGCTCTTAAAGACACTCTAGGGGTAGGGTAGACCTCTACCACGGCGTGTCGGGGTTGACCAAGTCGGTTCTGAATTAAAGATTGTTGTAAAGCCACATTTGCCTTTTGTTCTAAGTGTTGAGCCCATACTATTTTTTATTTACCAAGATCTCAAACAAACACAAAATGGCGAGACATCTGTAATTTTGACAATAGTACCAACGTTTTTTATGTATTCATACTGCCCGGCCCAAGTGATAAATTCAAGCTATCTCAAACACTTACTTTATTACATGGACCACAGGCCGTCGGGCATTATTAATAATGGCCGGTCAAAGTGATAAATTAATCACTTTGGCCATCGCTCTTGGGTATTCTTAATCATGGCCGGTCCTTATTAATAATGCACGACGTGAGTGTGGGAAATATTTGTTATTTATATATTTATTTACTTGCAGAACGCTCTCTATATGATGGGAGGTGCCGTCGGTTTCTATAGTGGTGACATTCGCCGTTTAGCCGATGATCTGAGTGCACTCAAACCGACAATGATGCCTGCCGTGCCCAGACTATTGAATAGGCTATACGATAAAGCGCAATCCGAAATATCAAACTCGAAAATAAAGAAGCTGCTGTTCAACATGGCTTTGTCGGCGAAAGAATCGGAATTGAAAAGGTGAGTTCTATATGAAACAGAACACAAAAAATTCATTATTCTTGAATTTATTTCAACATACTTTAAAAAAAATACTGGAAAATCCAACTCATCATAAACAAGAGAAGTAGGGCATAGCTTTCAAGAGAGTTAGGGCGTAGCAGGGAGGATGGGCCATCAGGGAGGGTCAGGGGGGTCAGGGTGATTAGGGGCGGTCATGAGTGTCAAGGGGGGTCAGGGAGGTCACGGGGGTCAGGGCGGGCCGAACAAACCCCTCGACCTCACTTCATACACACCGCGGAACGTTGAACTAACTCGTGATATAACGTGACATGACGTCACACTTTTTCGTGTTTGCAGCCGGTGTTCATCGATTAATAAGACGTTATCACCTCCAAAAACACATGTGACACTGAACCATTGCTACTTAGTCTTAGTTATTCCTTTTTCGATAATAACTCGCTCATTTAGAATTATTGTTACTCAACAGGGGCATTGTTCGCGGAGACTCGATATGGGACAAGCTGGTGTTCCGCAAGGTGCGTGAGGGGATGGGTGGCCGCCTGCGCATCATGGTGGTGGGCTCTGCGCCGCTGGCCGGCAACGTGCTCACCTTCGCGAGATGTGCACTCGGATGTCTGGTGAGAACACCGTGCCTCTTTTTCTTGTGGTTGTATTTAGAGTAGGAACTTGATATGGGATAAACTGGTGCTTGGAAAGGTGCACGAAGGCGGCTTCGCATCATAGTACATATTATAACGCTACTGGTCAAAAACGGGATGACTTTTTAAAAATGCACGCACGGATGTCTGTTGAAAACAGTGTAGAACTACTGTTTTTGGTTAATACTAGTGAACAACGGGACAAGCTAGTATTCAGTAAGGTGGGCGAAGGAATACTTAGGTGGCTTCCATTATATGAATTGGGGTAACTTTCGAGAGATGTGCCCTCGGTTATCTGATGAGAACACTGTAGATACACTGTTTGTGATTAATACTAGTGAACTAGAATTCGATAAGGAACAAGCTGGTGTGATTTTTTTGAATTGTGTGCAGGAACTCAATACGGAACAGGTTAGTAGTAACAAGATCTGTAAAGGGATAGGTAGTCAGTAGCTTGCCATTATGGTCAGTGGATTTCCAACCCCCTTGGCTGAAAATATGTTCACTTTTGTAAGATGCGCGCTCGGGTTTCTGCTAAGATCTATTGCTTGTGGTTGAAGTACTGGAGAACGGGAACTCGATTCCAGACAAGCTCATATTCCACAAGCTGTACGAAGGAATAGGTGCATGGCTCCAAATCATGGCGGATGTGTGGGCGGGGTGCCAACAAATCATGGTAGTTGGTGTAGCTTTCATGAGTGGCATGAAGGAAACGTTTTCACTTTCACCAGTTGCGCGCTGGTTGTCTGGTGAAACTGTAGATCTATTGTTTATGGTTGATATACTTGTGCACGGGCATGCTAAACAAGACAAGCTGGTGTTGCAAAAGGTGTGTGAAGAGGTAGATGATTGACTCCGCATCATAGTACTTTGTGGACTCCACGGCGCATGTTCTAAACAGGATTGAGATTTTTGATTTAAGAATGAATGTTGGTGCAAGTGTCCTTGGTCGTTTATTAATATCTCCACTGAATTCAAATGAAGAGATTCTCAAAATATCTCTTACATAATTTTCTCAGCTATTGTGAACGGATAAATTATTATGTCCATTTAATAACAACAATGTAATGTACTCGATCCACTCCAAGTAATGCCACATGTGGCATCGTTGATGTGGCTATGGCAGTGATATTTATAACGATGTTTATTTGTATGTTCATGATGCCCTTTGATGCTTTGCCAAATCAGCAGGGCTATATGGCGCATAGTTATGTATTTATTAATGAGTAAAGGAGGAGGTAACGGAATGGAGGCGCTCTCTGGCTTACGACTGATAGATGTGCATTTTATTGAATAGCTAGGCATTGATATATCATTGGCGTTTTAAAGGTATAAATGCTACTTTAATTATATTATAGCAGAATAATTAAAAGCAGTCAATTCATTCCGGAATTCGATGAATTCACAACGATTAAGTTAAATACAAGCGCTTATACTAAAAATAGTGTGCTGAACAGAATAAGTAAGGTGAAACTTGGAAGACTTTTGTTATTTTCAAAGAAGAAGGCCGCAACAATTTTACTTTATTTCGCTTAATATCCTGATTATTCTTTTTTTACAGCGAAAGGCGGACATCATTAAAAATTTATGTTTATAATTTAAATTTAAATTTCTCCAAATAGATCTTCTTAAGTACTATAAAGGTCTCCTTGTCAGTCAGGTTCAGTGTCACCCATATGTTTCTTGATATTATTGTCTCAGATATAAGTGGTAATTTAAGAATATTTTTTTGTTATATGTACAAGCAATTTAGCAATTCACCTTGACTCCTGACAGATTTATATGATGTTCAAAATTTTGTTTTTGCTACCACTAGACCGACTTTACATATAATAAACCATTGTTAGGAGTGGTGTTTGTTCTATTTTAATGTGTTTTAAAAACTCGAGTAGATTCGACCAAGGTCTTGAGTGGTTTAAAATTTACTATTGTATTATGTAGCTAGTGATCTAATAGTACCATATATCAATGCAAATACAGCATTACAAAATATTAGTTTATAACATTCTGATCAAAATATGCACATAATATTCTAGCAAAATATTTGAAATGATTATATAACTACGGGAATCAATATTATCAATTCATAGGTTTGTTTATTTACGAAGAGGTTTATCTTCGATACTCAATAACATTCACGGAAGCTCTTAACAAACATCCATATCCCGGATAATTCCAATAATATCTAATGGCAACGCGAAGGCCATTCGATCGACAGTTATTTAGATGATTTCCTGGATTATGGACTACGATTATTCATACACCTTTAGAAATCATGATGGTTGTAAAATTTAATATTTGTTTTCTAGCTTAAGCTAGACGTTTGATTTTCTAGATTGGAAACAGACTATTGGAATATTACACTGTATTGAATATTAAATACTATATGACTTTTTAATTTGGAAAATGTATTTTCGAATTTGCAATTTACATAATAAAAAAGGACAGACACTAAAACCTTATAAGTGTCAGATATTCATTATTTTTAGGGTTCCGTACCTCAAAAGGAAAAACGGAACCCTTATAGGATCACTTTGTTGTCCGTCTGTCCGTCCGTCCGTCCGTCTGTCAAGACCCTTTTTCTCAGGAACGCGTGGAGGTATGAAGCTGAAATTTATATCAATTACTCAGGTCTACTGTCCCTTGAAGCTGTGAAAAAATCAAACTTCTAAGCCAACGCAATCAAAAGATACAGCCGTTTATGCCGCAAATTTTCGACACTTGCAAGGGAATCAAAACCTACAGGGTGCTTCCCGTGAACTCAGAATCTTGAAATTTGGTACCAAGCAACGTCTTATAGCATAGATAAAGGAAAAATTACGAAAACCATAAATTTTTAGTTACATCACATAATATATTTTTTTTTAATAATTTTAACCTTACTACCCATTTCCTCATAAACGCGTAGAGGTATTAAATTGAAATTCATACCAAATACTCAGGTCTATAATACCTTTAAGCTGTAACAAAATCAAACTTCTATGTCAACGCAATCAAAAGAAACAGCAATTTAAGCTGCATATTTTGAAACTCGCAAGTACTCGCAAGGGAATATAGATTTTAGAATGAATCCCCAAAATGGAATTTCCACATATTTTTCATCCATAAACATGTTTCCGTTAATAAACAGTAGCACTACACGAAGTTGTACAACTATTGATAACGTTTTTTCGAACTTCAATGTTCAATGTGGTACTATTCATAACTTTTTCAGTCACCATTTACAGGTCTGGTTCAAATTTAATACTTAATTAATATTTTTGAACCAGATTTCTAAATAGTGACTAAAAAACTTAGTAAATAAATAACTTCAATAAAAGAACTTTCGCAAGTCTGCTGCAAGGCTAGTATAAGTGTTTCAGTTATATTATAGATAAATGATATGTGTTAATATAAAATAAAGGATTACTTAAACGATAAAGAGATCTTTGTCTTAAATTTATGCTCCTCCATCTTTCCCCATTGTAATGTTATGAATTTCATTTTGCAATAAAAATACCATAGTTATGACTCGATTGTCGTAATGAACGAACTTTGTAAACCTTGCAGGTTTGTACGGAACCCTCGGTGCGCGAGTCCGACTCGCACTTGGCCGGTTTTTTAATAATTTTGACCAATAAATCGGACATTAATGAAACATAGAAAGATCCAAAAACAGCTGATGTAGCAAAAATAATAAGTGCTTGACGTTGTTAATCCTATATCCCTAACCACAACTATATAATAATAATCACAACTAAATAAATATAACTATATATAATAATACTAATAAACATGCAATCTCTGCCTTTTTATTCGCGAAAATCAACTGATAAGAAAGCTCTAGTTGTCTTATTGTGCTCTAGCACAATTACTATTTGTGATCGTCTTGAAGCGCCCGTCTGCAGAAGTATTATTCACTGCCGTATAAAAAACATAAGTCAAAAAATACTTTTCTTCAGCATTGTATTTTGAATAAAGGTAAACCCACCTTCAATGCAAAAGGTGCGATACAAAGCTATCAACTATGAAATTTATTACAAAAAAGCCGAAGGTGCCTGTAAATGAAGAGTGCAATTTGGAACCGTTAGAACTTTTCAAAGAAAATTATATCAGAAAATAAGGAGGTAAAATACAAAGTAATCAACCAGCCACTAAAGGAATGGATTAATAAACCAATCATGGCAGGTATTGGTCAAACGAACCATGTCATGGAATAAGTTGAAGCAGGATCCAGAGAATAGTTAACCGAAAGCAGAATATAATCATGAATAAGAAAAATCTGCAAAACTTATCAAGAGCTCAAAGACATTAGTCTTTTTACATTCCACACAATTTTTAAATTCCAAAATAATAATTATGTTATTTTGGAATTTAAAAATTGTGCTAATGAGCCTAAAGAGATGTGTAAGCTAATCAACACCCTTTTTAATAACAAACCACTTATAACTTGCGCTCCCCCAAAATTTTAATAAGTTACGGTATAGTCATTGAGGATCTAGTAGAGGTTTGTGAGTTCAAATTTTTTATCGCAGACAAAGGTATAAAACTGACTGATAAAATACTACCCAATTATCATAATAACGATACCTACACATTCCAAAAACGAAATAGGGATAATGTGCAAAATAAACTGACAGAATTGCAACAATGTAACATAGATGAAGTTTCCAGGATAATTGACGGTCTTGACCCTAACACTAGTACAGAAATGGATCCCATTAGCATAAAAGCCCTTAAATGCGTTAAAAATCCAAAACTACATAATCTTACTGATTATCTCGACAAGTAACTGGCGGAAGGAGTATTTTCTGATAGTTTAAAGATACCTTAGATGAATCCAATCTTTAAATCTGGTACCAGGTCAGATCCTGGAAACTACCGCTCGGTGTCGGTGTTGCTATTGCTTTCGAAAATATTGTATTGTTATTATTTACACAAGACTTAATGACCACTTAACTGAAATATTTAATGACCACTTAACTGAAATATTTTTTTGTCCAACCAACAAAACGGTTTTCGACCAAAATCAAACACCATTATTGCTATTATTGACTTAATCACTAAAATCAGAACCAATATAGATCAAAAACAACTGAGCGGCGTCAAAAATCAAAAAACACTCCTGGTGATTTTTTGATTTTTGACACGGTAAACCATTCGTTGCTATTAAAAAAAACTAGAAATAATTAGCATAACCGACATGGCGCTCCAAATGTTCAAATCCTACCTTAATAATAGAAGGCAGGTTGTAAGAATTGGAAATTTTGAAAGCAGCACCCAAGCTACAAATTGCGGGGCGCCAAAGTTTTTGATTCTTTACCCACTGTTGTTCCTTATATATATAAACAATATTTGACAGATATTTTGTTTTAGTTTAGTTTTAGTTGGTAGTTTTGAATATCTGTTTTGTTTATTTCCAGATCGTGGAAGGCTACGGACAGACGGAATGCACTGCGCCAGTGACTCTGACCGTTCAGGGCGACCATGTCCCTGAACATGTCGGGCCTCCCGTCGCTTGTTGTAAAGTGAAAGTGAGTACTTTTGAAAATTCATACTTTTATCATTAACGTTGTTTGCAAGGCAGTCTTAATGTGGCTAATGGGGCCATTATAAGTGTATTATAGTACCATTATTGACTACGTCCGCAAGACTTTACAAAACCCCACAGGAGTTTTACGTATCCTTGGCCTCAATCCAAGTAATAAACTAAAGCTATTAGTAGGGTATCCTAATGTTCGCAACTTTGTCTGCTTTCAAAATTCCGTACTCTAGTCTAGTTCCCCACCCCGCAGAACCTTGGAATGTATGTTAATACCGATAGAATCACAACACCACCAAAGGGGTCATTGTATGTATGGGAGGTGGAGGTTCTCCTCGGATGGGCATTTCAATTCTGAGGGAATCCACTTAGCCCCACATTTTCTCCCTCTTAGATACTCTACTGCTTATTATCCAGAGCACAGCGTGCAAATTTTAAATTAATAAAGTTTACAATTGTTAACGTTTTCAGTTAGTGGATGTGCCCGAGATGGAGTACTACGCGGCGCAGGGGCAAGGCGAAGTATGCGTGCAGGGAGCCAACGTGTTTAAGGGCTATTTCAAGGAGCCGGACAAGACGCACGAGGTCATCGACCAGGACGGCTGGCACCATACCGGCGACGTGGGCAAGTGGCTGCCGGTGAGTGTTAAAATTCTCAGTGAGAGGTGTGTTGCAGGGAGCCAACGTGTTTAAGGGCTTCTTCAAGGAGCCGGACAAGACGCGTGAGGTCATTGACCAGGACAGCTGGCACCACACCAGCGACGTGCGTAAGTGGCTGCCAGTGAATGTGTTACAGTTCCATGGAATATGAAGATCGGGCCATCACCATAATCCACTATACAGCCAGGGACAGTGCGGATGGGTAGGTGCTAACGACTGCAGATGCAGCCAGGACATACCCATAGGATATGCCACGCAGTCACAGAGGTTGTCAAAACCTTCGCGTACTGCCCAAAACACGAAAGAGTTCAAGATAATATCAGTTAGTGTGAAATAAGTTTATAAATACCCTATGTGTGTTCCGCGATATTCCTTAGTTTTCGAGATATAATTTTTTTTGTGTATTTTTAATGATTTCTGCCAGCGAGGTTTCATATCTTTTTTCGTAGTAGGTATTTTGCAGTATTTTTTTTGTGACATAATAATGTCTTGCATGTTGTTTTAATAAAAAAAATAACTCAGCTTTCTGAAATTACTTCAACTCACATTGTAATGATTTTGATTTTGTATTTTTAAATTGAAGTTGAATGTTTGAGTAAATCCTACTAAAAATTAAAGTTCCAACTTTCAAGGCTTTTTGAGTAACTTTAAGTAATTTCAGAAAGCTGAGTTATTTTTTTTTATTAAAACAACATTGAAGGCAATAGGAATGATGACTATTTTTTTTCTTCGTTTATCAGGTAGATTATTAAAAAGTATTGGACACGTATTTTTTATTTTTTCACATAATATAAACATTGCAGAGATATATTGATTTGAAAATTCGCATGACGTCACGTTTTACAATTAAACAAGTACAATTTTCTGACGTCATGAGCCCCTACTCCCAAACATTGACGCGCTATAACTTTTAAGAACAAATACGTGTCCATTATTTTTTGATTATCTAACTGACGGATTTAATCGAATTTCGTTTACTGTACCCCGTCATCACCCCTATTATGTCACAAAAAAAGACTGCAAATTACCTACTACGAAAAAAGATATGAATTTTTGAAACCTAGCTTGCAGAAATTATTAAAAATGCACAAAAAATTATAACTCGAAAACTAAGAAAAATCGCGGAACATACATAGGGTATTTTCAGATACCCCCAGGTGCGAGAAATCTAAAAACAATTTGTTGACGTCACTAATTGGACCAACCTGTATAAAAACCGAAATCATAAAAAAGAAAGTTGTGCTTTGATCCTAACTTCAGTATTTTAATTTTCATGTGTCCATATTTATATGAATGGATGGGTATAAAAAAAATATTTGTTGTAGAACTTGTCGCAGTGCTTTTGTATTTTAACTAAAAGCTGTTGTTGATTTAACGAATACCACTCGTAATCCTAAGTCTGCGGCGATTTGGCGGTTGTAAAGCTCTTATATTTATTATGTTATTTTCCCCGTGCCTATTCTTATTCGACCACAGATGACCATGGTGAGCTATCTAGTGTTATTTATAAGTTCCAACGGAAAGTTAATATAGGTAATGCGCCTACAAGGTTACCTCAATATAAAACCTGGCAGACATCATAATGTTTTGTTAACAATGACGGAATACTACGAATATAATACGAAAGTTAATTTTATTCTTTAAATTAAAAAAAAATGTTGTTTCAGAACGGCACACTCAAGATCATCGACAGGAGAAAACACATCTTCAAACTATCACAAGGCGAATACATAGTTCCTGAAAAAATTGAAAATATCTACATTAGAAGTCAGTACGTTGAACAAGTCTTCGTGCACGGAGAATCGCTGAAGGTTATTATGAGCTTAAGTACATTGAGTTTTCGTAATAATGATAGTATAGTAGCCACGTTATGTGTCGCTCGCTGCTATTAGCCGACTAAATCAAATAACGATAATTGTCTGAATTTGTTTGCAACAACTTGTGCGCCTTGTGACATATATACCTGTATCATAGATGTAATATCATTGATATTGATGAATAAACAAGTCTATTTAAGCTTGAGGTATTATATATTTTGGGCGACTTAATAAAAAACGAAGTGTGTTTATCAAAAAGAAATGAGTTTTTCTTAGTTTTTAAACTGTAGTGCAAATGCTATAACAATTTTAATAGATACTTCTCAAGTATATAAAGAATAGGTAGCGCCTCGCGGGCCTGTATCAGTTTTTGCACCGAAAACAAGATTGAACCGAGTTATTCGACCGAGTACTCGGCTTAAAAATCATTAAAACTCGGTACTCTGTTATTCGGTTAAACCTGTACCCGGCCCATCTATAATTTATATGCTATATGAATTATTATCTTATTAATGGAAAAATTCACACAATAAATACAAAAGGTGAAAAGAGAAGGAAAGGGGTTTTGTATATTCCGTGAGAAGAGACAGCTTTAACAGGCTTAACAATTCCTTGTAGGTCTTTCTCCAACAAGACTTATAGATAGAATGTGTAGTTTTTTTTTATATTTTCACAAATTCTCGTCACTAGATTAGCTAGACTTAAAACAAGCATTATTACAAACCTCTCAAATTGGATAAATTCACTAAAGTTAAATAAAATTCAATCCAAACTAACCCAATTCAACTAAAGAAAATCTAAAGAAGAAATCAGACATCACGTCTGCTGTATGGACCGCGTCGAATTTTTCTAGTAAAATATTCTTTACATTTAAACATTTAGCAGGTAAATGTTTACAAAACATAAGTTAAGTAACCCAATATATTTTCCTCCACAGTCATGCGTAGTAGCAATCGTGGTGCCCGACGTAGACGTGGTGAAGTGCTGGGCTCTAGAGAACGGCATTAAAGGCACATTCTCTTCACTATGCGAGGACGAACGCGTCAAGAAAGTTATAATGGACGACATGCTGCAGTGGGGCAAGACTGCCGGCTTGAAGACTTTCGAACAGGTAAACCTAGTTTATTTCATTGTTTAGTTCTTCTTTTATTCCGATCTCCCAAAAGGTTAGTATATTATTGACAGAACGCCTCGTGAGTCTTAATATTGCTAAAGTGTAAGAGTTGGGCAAGACTGCTGGCTTGAAGACCTTTGAACAGGTACACAGAGCCATTGTTGATATACCTACGTGTATATACGCGTCAAGAAGGTTAGTCGTCCATAACGACACGCTGCATAGGGCCAAGACTGCTGGCTTGAACAACTTCGAACAGGTAAGCGAAATCTTTGTAATAGGTTTTTATCAAGAACTCCTGAGAATGTCAGTATAAAGGAATTGAGAAATGCAAGGCTTCCTTGTAATTTATACTGATAGGATATATAATTCAGCCGTTGCACCACTAGAGTTGTTCGAGTTTGGAACAGTTTCAAGAGTTAGTTTTTAGAGTTCTGGAGAGAAACTCTAGAGCTTACGGATTTATATTTTCTTTGTCATTATGAAGAAAATGTCAAAAAATCGCCTTATAAACATGCTGGCTTGAAGACATTGTTTGATATAGCTGCCTTTTTTAGAGAACTCTCAATACTTTAAATGTTTTTATTTCTTTCCGTGTTTTAAATTATTATTGAGGAGCTCGATGTCGCAAGGGGTTAGTGCGTTCGGCTGCGATCTTTGAAGTTAAGCAACTTCCGCAGTGGTCGGTCATTGGATGGGTGACCAAAAATTTACTATCTCGGTCGGTCCCGGCTGCATCTGCAGTCGTTAGCACCTGCCAATCCGCACTGGGGCTGCGTTGTGGGTCATGGGCCAATCTTCCTACTCCATCCATAGGGAAGACCTATGCCCCAGCAGTGAAGACATTAATAGGCTGACGATGATGATAACTGAACAACTTTGTTTCGATTTCAGGTCAAAGACGTTTACCTACACCCCGATCCGTTCTCAGTGCAAAACGGACTACTCACTCCCACCTTGAAGGCGAAACGGCCAGAAATCAGGAGTTACTTCAAACCGCAAATAGAGGACATGTACAAACATCAAGTATAACATCAAGTTTAACGCCCTGAGATAAAGTCGTAGCATTTCCATATTGATCGAAATGTATGCTCCAAACTTTCGTCCATCAACATATGGAAGTTACAGTCGCCTAAGAGCATATATTGAAATTAATATTGGCAAGTAGTTTTTCTACTAAACACGTAGCAGACTATTAAACAGAGAAAGTTGTGAATGTCAATGCTGTTTTGTTTAAATTGAACAGACAGTATTTTATGAATTCGAAATTTTAGTACGGCACGACTTTCGTTCGTTTTGCGACACTGCCTTCTATAATTTCGTTATTAATTTTTATGGACAAATTGTTGTCATTACATTTAGTGACATAATAATTAACATTGAATATAAACAACAAGTTCCTCTAAGTAAAATTTATCAATTTTCGCCTAAAAATTAACTAAATACTCAAAATCGTAGTATCAGAATAATTTTATTGTGTGACTGATGCACTGATTAATTAGTGATTTTTGACATATTTCTTGTAAAATGAGATTCGTTTGATCCAAAATGGATTACGGTGTTAGCCGAACTTATCACCAAAAAGGTCTTGGATTGAAATTCTGTTAAGGCATGTGTTTGTGTGAACTGTACACAAATGCTTGTTCCGAAGTCATGGTTGTCTATCTATGAATTTATTATACTCATTACTTAGAATAACATCCAAAAATGATATCATTTTATCATATAGTACCAACAATAAAAGAAATTAGTTTTAAAATTGTTATGCTCTTACCATTTAACCTAACATATTTTAAAAATAAAACAATATGAATTTTGTTTCAATGCATTAAATGTAATTGATGTATTGTTATTTTTTTCTCAAATAAGTCATTTCAGCCCGTTAAAATTGGTTTGAAATTGGTTATTGTACAGTTGGTTTGCGGCAACATTGTAATTGTGATTGGGGCGAGGTGCGACCGTTTTCCAAGGCAAATGTGGTCATCTGCCAGTAATAATAAAAATACTATCAGGTGGTAATAATTACGCACAACTTGCTAACTCCATAAACACAATAGACAATTATCCAAGGAAAATCTTACCGAGTAATGATTTAACAATTAGAATTAAATAAAATTTAACGAAAAAAAAATTAGGAATATACGCATTGCTTACCAAGCATAAAGTAAAAACACTATAGAAAATTTTTGTAGATTTTTTAAACTAATAATCTTTGCATTGTATAAAGGCTACATACAATGCTTCATATTGGAATGGAATTTTCGAAATTGCAATAAGACAGACACATTGCCACTTGCTCAGTCAATTAAATAATGCATTTGAAACTGATAACTTAAAGTAGGTTTTACTACTTCATAGAAATATTAATAAATTTTTTAGCAATTTTGTATACCTAGCCTCCGGGTATACAGACGTGACCATGTATTTTGATTAAAAATATCTAAAATATTCCTAGCTGTTTATGATTCAAAACTACAAACAAAGAGAACACACACACTGAAAATCATGAATGGTCAATGGTCAATACATATTAAAATATATTCAAAGTTTAAGGATTAGACCGTTATTTTGTAAAGTATCCGAGGATAGTAGTTCAATAAAATTATATTATAGCCATAATTTTATATAAATTCGACATTTTTTTACTTTATTTAATATGAAGTATATTTATATCACTTATCCAACCTTATTGCCTAATTTAAAACATAATCAAACATTAGTATTTAATACAAAATTAAATAACTAACAGCAATATTAAATTTAAATACCTATTGAATCAAAATGTGAAATGAATGTAATTTGTTTCGTTAATAACAAATTATGTGTTTATACTAAACTCTACATTTATATATTGGTCATTGGGTCTCTTATTAATTATAATCTTTTTATCATTTGAAAACATTTAATATTATTTTTTTATTCACACAGGACAAGGCGATGTAATTTTTTAATCAAATAATTTGTGAAGTTTTATTATGCAAATTTTTTATATTGTTGAAAAGATTGTGATTAATAAGGTAACAACCTTTATAAGTGTATCGAGTGTGCCGATTACTATAGTATAATTTATATACTTGAGTGATTTGGGTGCAAATACTAATAGTATTTACCTAGATATAAGTAGGAGAAAATATATTCTTATGCCGTGCCTTCTACCTTTAGTGTTTTGTAATTCGAATGGTAGATTACGCAACGTGTGACATTTTTAATTTGTAAGGCGCAAGTATCAAACTGTTTTTGTTTAAGTAGAATTCTATTTATTTACTTTTTACAGTTTTTTTTTTCAAACTTTGTGTGAGTAATTGTGTTGATCTATGGCAGAAGTTACTGGACGAATGTCTTGGCCTGAGATTGGCAGGAGCATTTTGTATCGACATGAAACCCTCAGTTTGAAAAATGAGGACGAATCTCTTTTTAAATTGTTAAGAATGCAAAAATGGCAAATGATACAATTAATAAGAAAAAAACCTAGGTTAAACTATATCGCACCCGTGTATAGATTTTTTTTTGTATTCTGTAATGCAATAAGAAATAGGTCCATAATGCTTTGAGCGAAAGTTGAGGTTTCGAATTGTTCAAACCAAAATTTTGTTGTTATTGGTGCAAGTTGTACGATAATTTATTTTTAAATAAAATTTGCAGAAAAATATGTCTTTCTTTTTTTTGGTTTGGTTGTTTTTCTTATACCTTGTGTATTATAGGGAAATAATAATAGGAGTTTGAATATTGCAATACTACCCTAATCATAGACTAAATATTAATTCAGACAGACGACAGCAGGCCGAAAGTGAAGCGAAACGAATTTATTTTGTAATTTATTTGGGTATGAAATCCTTTATATTCCCGCAGGAGGCGAATCGATACAGTACTTACCTATACACACCAAGCAGCAAGTGAGGATTCATTATGACAGTTGTTAATAAAAAAAATGATTTTAGCAACATAATGTCTAAGCTTTTTAACCATCTTCAATAAGGAGGAGGTTATCAATTTGTCAGTATACTTTTATTTTTATTGATATGCGTGGACTGATTTTGACGATTCTTTTATTGTTGGAATCAGTTTTTGGAGATTTGGTCCCTGGAGAAAACTAAGGAACTCCTTAATTACAAACAGTACTCAATGAATGTTTAGTTATTTTAAGAGCTATGAAGACAAATGCAGGCCAGGTACATACTAGAAGTATATTAAGTTAGTTGATTTTATTTCGGCTTATAAAAAGATGAAAAATAAAATATTTTTAACAAAACAAAAGACTTCATTAAAAAAAAACCCATTAAAAGTAAGAAATAATACAATTCTTTCCTCTAAAATAAATTTAAAGTGTCGGTTTTTATTTTTTTATTAGAAAGTTTTTGTGTCATATTGTGTTTAATAATAAACCATTTATAATTAAACTAAAAATTACGACTATATGAAACATATCCAATACTATCGAACCGCCACGATTAAGGGCCCATGGTCCCACCGGTTTCTCCTACCGGTAGGACCACAGTATTCCACTATGTTTCCGTAGTCCTACCGCGCTAGGGCAATTAATATGGTATCGATAAATGTCTGAACTATGTCAATTATTTAAATTAGTTGTAAGTAATGAAATGATATTGTCATAATACAATTATTAGTTTATTAAGTAAATAATACATTAATTAGTAAATTTTATATGTTCGCTTCTGCCTGCATGTCCATACAATTATTAATTTTTTTTTTCATAGTAACAATACCTATCGTACCCGCACTTTTATTTCTTTAAATGAAAATTAACTTTTTCTAGTTCATTTTGCTCGAGTTCAAGAAAAATCTTAGAAAAATACACTGTTGACAGTGTCAAATAGAAATAATATTTCCTTGTACAGAACAAATAATAAGTGACTGATAAAAATTCTGGAGTTTAAAAGTAATTTGTCGGTGTTCATTATTTTTTGTCGATACCATATTAATCGCCCTAGCGCAATAGAACCACAGGTACATAGTGTTATATCGTGGTCCTACCAGTAGGGCAAAGCGGGCAAACGACTAGTGCAAACTAGTGAAATTTATTTTAACGCAATTTCTAGGGAAATTTATGAAGCATAATAAGTTAGTTTTGCTTTCATTGCGTGTTCGCTAGCTGTACTTATAATAATCGAATGACGTCTCAGTAAGCTTCACCCTAGGGATGCCAATGTGTTTGGAATCCTGTCTGCGCAGGCATCTTTTGCCTTTGTACGGCTTGTGTACAATAATTAATCTGGCGCCCTCTAGTAAGCGCGTGGTCAAAATGTAATGGGCGCGAGTGAAGGCAGAAATATACTTCTGTGTCGTGTTATGTTCTGGTGCATCAGAGAGCTATCGGTTTCATACATTTAGTATGGTTCGAACTATACTTGTGTGTTACGATCGGTCGCGATGTGACAGAGTTCTCACTCTAACCCTACTAAATTTATGAAACCGATAGTTCTCTGATGCGTCACAACACAACATACACTTATTATGCTATGACGCTCGGGCCCCCTGAGACCGCTGTGCCCGTGTACAACGCTCACTCTGCACCATAGGTAAAGCCGCCTCAACCTGTTTGCTTTGGAGTCTCACCCAGGCAACTTCGCCTTTCTAGGTTCCTCCCTGGAGTTCACCTGCACTACACAAACAAAAAAAAAAGAAAGTTTTTTCAAAATACTAGAAACAGTTATTTTTAAAGGACTACACAAAATGTATATTAAATATTTGCTATTGCCATGGCCTATGGAAAAAACTAACTGGAAAGTCAAAAAAGTTTTTTTTGTACGCGCAGTAATGCGGAATATTTTTACTTTTTGATATGGCAGTGGAGTTTTTTAATTTATAAAATTGGTTATTTTTAAAAAAGGCGGAGGTTTTAATTCGTCCACAATGACCTTAAAATAAAGAAATGTTCAGTACTGACTTGATTTAGTAAAAGGATTCGAGTATTTGACTTATCGACATTATTTTTGTTATTTTAATTAAAATACAGTTAAACGATGGCGCAGGCGCCACGAATTCGGATCAATAAACTGTTCATAATAAATAATTACAGGTATACAAAATATTATGCCAAACCATTATGTTTTTACAACAGCAACCATACAGTTATACGAACTTTATGGCTACCACAAAAATAACTTTCCTAACGAATGAATATTTTTTTAAAACACACCTGCTGAACTAGTATTCGTACCTATATACTTACCTACTCTCTGTTGTTGCTCTCAAAAAAACATTTCCTGTTATGATCTGTTGGCCGCTGAAATATAGGTATTTAAAAAAATCACATTCTTCAAGGAAATCCTGACTACCTACTCTGTTTTTCATCTCGATTCGCTGATGGATTTCCATTGTGTTCGCTCGATTGATAGATACCACCTCGGATCACTGATTTAGCTGCCGTTAATAACAAAAATGTAAACAATCTAGCAAAAGTAAAAGTTATATTCACTATAACATAATGTATGGGCCTATGAAAGACAGTTAATATTTTTTTTGCTCCTTAATGGATTTTGTTTCTTTCTTCATACTTTCAATCGATCGAATTTAAGGAACTAACGAAGAAAATTATCAAAAAACGCGTTGCTCCATAATATTTTCGTTGTGATTAATTGCAAGTTGAGTTTTTTTGATTGAATTTCTTAATATAATAAGTAGGTGTATAAAAACATTTAGGGTTATATTATATGAGTTTTATATACCTCTATTCCTAACAAAAAGACTATTTTACAGTTACGCATGTAAACTCAGCGAAAAACTTATGGAGCTATGCGATTTTCTACAAAAACAGGGCACATATTTTTGAACGTTTTCTTAGTTATTACCTTAAATTCTATATAAATTTAATATACCTATAAAATATTTTTAAATACCTTTCTATCGGAGTTCAAACAAAAATACTCAATTCGCGATTACGCATTTATATAGAGGATAATATTTTTATAGAACGTAATAAGGCTACTGTTACAGACCTAACTTTATAAAAATTACTTAGTACCTAATATTTGACAGCACCCTACTTGAAAAGTGGAGGTTAGGCTAACATTTGATTAAGATAAAATACCGCAGTTTTCGTCTACGTTATGCGGCTAGTCGTACGGCGAAAATAGACTTACTGTAAATCCCATTAAATTAATTTATTTTAACCAATATTCACCATTCGCATCTGCCACCATAAAATCACGGATTCAACCATGAAATGGTTAAAAATCTCGTTTGAGCACAACAACAGTAAAATCGTTTCGAGCCATTTAAATTCTTATATAAGTAGTTTATTTTTAGACTAGTTGCTTTGGAGCGCTCCTACGCACCTTTTAGCTCATCATCTCAATAACACTGGTTTGATGGTTACTTTATAACATAAATAGATACAAACTGTAGGTAATATATTTGTCTTTATTTTATCTTGAAAAGAAATCAGTTTAGCACGAACGCTAAATAAATTGTCAAAGGACACGAAGACCAAATTGACAGCTTAATTAGTGATAAAGACTGGTCTGTAACCGGCATAGAGCAACGCGACAGTTGCTTTATGTTAATCGGTTACGAAAATAATGTTAAAGTAAAGGATAAAGTAAAAAAAAAAATTACGCGGAGACCGTAGCCTATAGACACAAACTTGCGATAGGTACCAAAAATATCACTCGCATTGCCTACCCTGACTAGGGTTACTATTTAAAATTTTAAAAAGTCCTGACAAAAAGCCGGACATTTTAGTCACAAAATGCAAACATCACCCACTTAGTTACAGTGATATTAAACGCGTGGTAGCAGCGTGGTTGGTTTTTAAAGATGATTTATATTTTGTTTCAAATTAATGAGAACTTAATAAAGATTATTTGATATAACTTAATAAGTAGTTTTACTCATATTCCATCTTATTAAAAAAATCCGGATGAATTACAAAGCCGGACAAAATCCGGACAAAAGGCCCGATGGTAACCCTAACCCTGACCGAATGCCCTACCCGTGGAGCCATTAATAGTGAAGTTTCACAGGGCTGGACTGTATTGTACTAGTTACATTTAATGTAAATTTGTTTGCCAAAGTTTCATCTCTGCCCTATTTTTTCATATTGAGCCAATAAACTTCATTCACCCCGGTGTAATGAAAAGAGGCGTGAAAAAGAAAACTCCTCCAGTAAGTGTGGGAAATTTAGAACCTAGGAAACCTTAAGGCCATGAAATGAAATGAAAATTTACTTCAAAGCCAACTTGAATAAGGGTTAGGGGATTGGCCTTTTTACTGGCCATAGCATTAATCAATGTGCTTATTCAATGTGCGCGAGAACAGAATGATGTTAGAATAACCTTTTCTCAAGAATGAAACTACGTGTGGTCTTAGAGAGGATACATACCACGCTTAGGTGGAGTATGTGCGGGTAGAAGTCGAATGCAACATTTAAATTTAGAAGTCAAAGGGAACCTTAGGGATGTGGGATTAAGCAATATTATTTTATCGACGACTCCAAAAGCAGTGGTTAAGCTGTACAATTTAAATATATTTTTCTTAGGAAAAGTAATAGTTTATAGTCAATGATTATGATTATCTTATTTTGTGACTTTACATTTAACATTTGCTGTGCGCTAAAAAACTGTATTGTAGCCCGCATAAAGGGCAGTGAAGGAAATTTAATATGTTGATATTATCGCAGAAAGTTCATAGTCAGTTGTCTTTTGGCATACACATATTTGAGTTTTCCTCGTTTTATATATCTATTTTGAGCATAACCTTTATTTGTGATAGTGGGTTAGGTTAGGTTAGTGCTGTGACCTGAATTTAGATAATATCAGGTAACTGGTCTACTTTCGTAAATTCAGGGTCACAAAACTAATAAATAAAACATTAGGCGAGTAATAAAAATGAAAAGGTTAGTTTATCAATATAAACTAACATTTTCTCAAAAAGGCATTGTCTTCATCATCAGTTCCACTTCACTAGATGGTGCAAATAGCGGAGTTACTAAAAAAAATGTTACCATAGAGATCTATGGTAACATCTGCCTATAAATAATTGAAAAGTTCCCAAGATTTCTTCACGATACTATCATCAGATCCTGACATGGTGACCATGGGACTACCTGGTAAATATCCTCTTTGAAAAAAACTAAATTTTCCGTGTCGGTCTGGACCGACGCCTGGGCGTCTCTGAATAATCAGGGTACATAGGTAAATAATAAAAGAAATGATAACGTCCGCCTTTTTTTGAAGTCGGTTATATAGTACTCAATACTGTAGTAGACATTAATAATTATTGTTAACTCGATAAAATTAATATGATGGTATTCACGTGGTTAAAAATTTGCTCATGAAATCAGGCTTTTGGCACTCGTATGTGTTTACAGTCGCAAGCTCGGCGGCTTGAGAATATTTATCTATTTATGACGTTCTTGGAAGAATGTTAAGATGAGCTCGGCAATTAATTGATTGAAACAGATAAAGTATAATTTATTTTCTAAACATGGTAATAGTAATTAATTATGTTATTTTAATAAACAAGCAAAAAACTTGCAAATCCTCCTCAATTCTTATTATTATAGAAGAAGAAAGAATTCGAATTTTTTATCAGAAAAAAATATTAGTTTTGTTAGATTTATACGTAATAAAAAAAATCTTAAACTTAATTAACGTTATTTAGTTTTACTTATATGCTAATGACAGTTTCAATGTAAAAGGTATTACTATTCGCTACTAGATGTCGCTACATGCCACTTCCATGGAGTAGTAATGTAGACTAAAAAAATATCAGACAGAACATTAAAGGCACTTCTATTAGACATATATCTATATTATTTATATTTATCCAATTTATATTATTTCTTTTAATTATTTTTTAAGTATTATTACTTTATATTGAAACAGAGTGCATAAAATTAAACCAGCAGGTATATAAGTTCAACTCAATGAAGTTATTGAATAACTTAAAAGTCACCATCGGATTCATTCATATTCACGAAGCGCCGCGTTTATATTTAAACCTTAATACCGCTTATCGGCGCATCATGTCGGGCATAGTTACCAGTACCTACGCCATCGGTTTTGCTTATGCTTAGTTAGTTGCCACACGGGCGTCATAGACGCACCTCGTATTTACTGTCTGACACGTGCTGCCCTCTATCGAACGTTGCGGCTGCTACAAGTGACCTTGGCGCATCGGGCTGCGCCGTTCATTGGCCGCTCGCAGCCAAGACGAGTCGTGCTCCTTCATTACACTCCCTAAACTATGCCATTCGGTAATAAAACCAAGTGACAGGAACGCTCCCGTGCGTCCCTTACCCGCCTACACTCGAGCAGGTGGCGATGACAGCGCGTCAACTGTCAAAATGACGTGACGTTTACGAACGGAGACTTTAACCTCAATGTTAGTGAAATATTAATACCATTTTAGTGCAAACACGGACTTTGAGAGAATGTTGGAAACTAATCGAGATGGAACAGGTGAGTGCGAAGTTAATGCATTTATTACCGCTGCTTATTTTAAGGTTATGTAACTTAATGTTTTGATAAAAGTGGCGCCGGTTCTCGCATTGGAGGGAGACATGGACGTTTGATAGTCATTTACATTACAGCAAACAAAGACGTGATCTCTGTGCTGATTCTATAAATAGAATACAGTGTAATGGCTGTTAATCAGTAGTTTACTGGTTGTTTGAGCCGTACCTAAGTATAAACAACATTTTGTTATTTAAGTTTATTTGTTTTTCGTAATAGGCATGATTTTGTTCGCTGGATATTTTACCGTTACAAACACTAACTTCACTGTTTCATTGGATTTTAATTTATTAATTTGATTCGGTATACGTACAGCAACACATATCATACATTACAAAATTATTAATAACATAAATACATTTATTAAATACTTGCCACTTACGAGTGTAGACAGCATTCAATATAAAATTGTCAGTTTTTTAGTTAAAAATTCAAAACCAATTAAATAATGAAAGAAGAGTAAGATTAATAATTGATAAAAAAAAAAATGAATTAATATTAGATTAGTAAATGACATTCAGCAGCTTATGTCTGAAGTGGTTTTGACTATCGTTAAATATGTCAATGTCTCCCAATTTCCATGTCATTATTAGTAGAACAAATCCTAGAGAGAGGGTGATGCAAACCCAGATTAGTTTAACATCGAAGCAGACTGAAAGTTTTGGTCATTGATCGCCGGGGGTAATTGTAGGGAACCGATAATTGGACCATATCAAGTATGTTTGCACATATAATTCTGTTATTCTAATTGCATATATCTATCTATACCAAACTTAAACATTTAAATATATATAATATTCTAATAACATGTAAGTTTAAAGAAAATAATTGTTCAATCAACTTGCCTTGATTAGGTAGGTACCTATCTATTAGTCTTACCTAGAATGAGTCAAGTAACTTACCATTGTTTTGTTTTTTTGAGACATTAAAATTACAGAAAAACACGAAAGTGTAATTTAAACTTGTATGTAGGTAATTATCAAAATAATATGTAGCTAGCTAGGTATTTACTAAAAGATGAAGTAGGTATACAAATAAATTTATTAATTAAAATACCTACCACTTGCATTAATAATATTGATTAATTCAAAATAATTTTGTAATCATCCTGATGCACGAAATGGCGCATTTGCTCTAACATTTATTAGCATACACATTAATTTTATTTATAGAGTTGTCGTTTTACGATTAGTGAATTAGATATCGCAGAATTGTCAGATAACTATAAAATCTTTCAAGGTTACTTTTACAAGTTTTAAACTATTTGGTTCAACAATAAATATCTATAGATAGATCATCAATTTATAAAAATTAATCAATATTGCTTTTAATTATATGCATTGACTGAAGATAAAGATTGCCGATTTTTATTTCTATTCCATTCAACTGGGTAAGATCAATATTAATTTGCTTATCTTGACGTCAGAAACTATTTCAGGCAAAATATGTATGTAGCTTTTGTACTCGTATAAAATATCAATGGTTCACATTGATATCTATAGGGTTACTAGGTTGTTGTTGTATTATTTATTAATGATAAAAACGTCTTAAAAATATCTCTCATATGATAACAATCATGCGTTAGGATGTTGTTCTCAATAATTTATCATTTAAGCTAGAATAGCATCTACTAATACAGTGTACGTATCTATACTTTAAATCGTATCTTTATTCTTTACACAGGAGGGTCATTTCATACCATTTTTAATAGTATTCATTCTAAAAGTACGGCGGGCTTCCTAATATTCCCTATGAACGTCCTCATTTGGTATTGAATGTTGTGAAATTCCGAAAATATAATCTGTTGTTCTTCAAAAGTGGTTTGATGAGAAACTATCATATTACCTGATGTGCGTATCTCCCATATGCGAGATTATACTTCATTCTGAATACTGTTGTTTCGTCAAATCTCATTGTTCCTTATTACAAAATACCTTTTAGAAGCTAACTCATCTCCGCCGAGGCAAAACTAAAAAGAAATCAAACATCAAAGACTTTTTACCACATTGTTTCATGTTTCCATAAAGTTATCCCTCTAAATAAGCTATCACGAATAATTAATGACGCTGTTGTTTATACCCTTACTAGTTAATGCTAGTCCTGTTTTTTTATCATATCAAACTAATCAATAATATAATTTATAACGTCACAAACATTCCTACCCAAAATTCTGCCTTTTTGAATCTAGTATTTTTTGAATCTCTTAGCATTTAAAATTATACTGAAATTAAAACTGTCAAGGTGGATAAATATTTTATTTAGCTGATTGATATGAACCATGAAGATAAAACAATTCCGGAACACAACAAGGTTGGTTAAAGTGCTATTCCGATATCGGCCTCAGGTACAAATACATATAAACTAGTTGTGCATCCGCAGCCCGGTTACTTGCAGCCGCTGCAAGTGCTGCCTGCAGCCAAGATCGGAATAACACCTTTATATCTGTGGCTCTTGTACTGAATGTCCATCAGAAAATCTTTAGTTATGGATCGTCTATTTGGATTTCTCAACGATTCACAAGTAACATTCCGTGAGCAAGTAATTAGTATTTCGAAGAGGAGAAGACCAATTTTTTTTTCATCAGAATTGTACTTTTAACCGTTGAATGAATTATACAAGTATGCAAAACACGAAGAATTACACAAGCGAAACACGCGAGTGTGAGTACAGTACATGTCAATCGTTCTAGGTATTGTCGTTTTGAGAATAGCAAACGGATATTATGGTAATATTTCTTTTTTCAATGTCACATTTATGACACGTGCAAATATTCTTTAAACTACTTTCGCCTATGATAGTAAAATTACAGAGGAATTAATTACCTGGAAGTTCTAGCATGGTAATTATGTTTAGTATTGAATCACTAAGTTTATTGATTTGAAAAACAAAACACGAGACACACTACTAACTTGAGATAACGAACGACCCGACCGACCTCATTGTCTAGTTTGGCATTTATTGTTTACAACCTTTGATTAAATGTAATGTAATACCTTTCAATGTAAAATCTCTTAAAATACAAATTGGTACGTATATATCATGCATGGATATAAAATTAGAAAATTACGACCTGGATTCATCTAAATCTATTTTATATGCTTGGCTTCGTTTAATTTTATTTATTTCTCATCATGTGTTAGGTGCATAAAGATGACACAGAGATGATGGCCTTCTGTATATATGCCCTGTCAAGGTTCGCTCAGGAGTACATGATATTTTAGTCTAAATTGCAAAATGTGTATTCCCGGTGGATCGTGTGGTAAATTGGTCCCTAATAATATAAAAAATACAATCTATTATTACTTGTTCCATAAAATACAGAATGAAGTATGTAAGTAATAATTCCGAGATAACTCGTCAACAACTTAATATAAGGTTGGTATGTATTTTTTTTTTCAAAAACAATAAAAAGCTTTTTGAGATTGAGTAATACACATCGGTAAAGGAAAACCATTTGGCTTAGCATTTTAAACATAATCAGAAATATAACAAATTTAGTTATACAAACCCAACATATTATGTATGCTAATGGTTTTTTTATATAAAAATAAGGCATTTACAAGGCTACGTTGTCTTCACTGCTATTTATAATATACATACATATATGTTGTATCACTGTTTACACACTACACCTTTAATACTCAACGTTGACTTTGAAATGAAGCTTTCCTTTGTTTCTGATGTCATAAGTACTAACTAACTTATATTTATACTTGTAGGGCTAAATAATCTTCGAGGTAAACTTACTTCAGTAGCATGTTTTCGTAATAAAATCCTTCCTTAATCCTTATTTGGAAATGTTTTTATAAGTTTCGTTGGAACTTGAAATAAATTTAGATTTTTCTTATATCTTGTCCCTTGTAACACGCCGGTTATGTTGCATAACACGAGTTTTACATTATTTAAATTAAGTTAAACGTGATTAATACCAATCACGTTTAAATTTCCCAATACGATATAATCGCAAAATGGTGGCGCGGCTTTTGTATTCCAGAGTCGACTGTACATGCCCAAATGATAATGTTCCTTACATAATCAAACAAATTCGGGCACGTCCACCTTTTTGAATTTGCAAGCATATAGGTACGCGGTTTAATTTGAATTTGTTACGGGATTAGTATTCAATCGTCGCAGTTTGTAATCTTTCGTGTTATGTGGAGATTGTTGTTAAGCGACGGCTTTGGAAAAACCTTATTCAATATGAATGAGTGTAGCTGTGAGACTAGTTTGTGTGGCAAGAAACGAGGCTTGCTATAACCTTTCTAAGCTTAGCAGGTCGTTCGCAGAATTTATATCCGAAACTTTACAAAGCGGCATTTTAAAGGAAATACGTAGCTGAAGCAGTAATTAGTTTTTTTTAAACAGTTAAAATACAAGTCATATCTGTTTTGTATTCTGTTATACCTTCAAGAAATCTTCCGTTAAGAGATTTCGCAATGCAAAATTAATGTGTGAAATAAAACTACCAAATGCTTTTTGAATAAGAAAGTTTTCTGTTTGCTGAAAGAGATTATAACAATCTTATTGCAACACTCAAGTATTTTAAAAAGCTATTTATTGAATTACCTTAGCCCAACGAGTTTTAAGTAAATTTTATTCGATACGAGAACAATTTGGAGAATATTTTGGAAAAATAAAAGTTTCTATGTCGTGTTTCGAATAGGACAAATTCATGTTTATTATCATGCTTATTCGCAAGATGATCATTAATGTCTTAGTCGAACGGTAATCTAAATCAAGTAAGTCCTATAAATGTACGATTTCAAACGCCAGAATGATTTTAACACTAACATCCTGCTTAACTACATTCTATGGTTACATTAATAGCAGCAGTAATCGTTCTTGAAAAGTTTATTATCTGAAATTATTACAGTAGGTATGTTTAATGTGAAGAGAGCATACAAGTACATTTTTATTTCAATTAAATACATTAGGAAAATATGTCTATATAACTACGTCAAAACTTCATTTGTTTTCACTGAGTCACTATCTAATGTTTCAAAGCTAAAGAGGTTTAACAGGTCGTTATTAAGGATAAATAAATATTGACAAGTGCAATCAGATGAAAGTCGAAATAGATTTTCTCAGTTAAGAAAACAAACAACATGTTTGCTGATTGCCCGATAAGTTTATTATTCTCCTCAATAGAAGCATTCCGTGCCTTTTTACTTCTCATAGTGCCCAGGTCAAGGAGTTAGGTTAACTTGCAATTTATTTGTCATCATTAAACCGCACATCATGGTGGCAACATGCCATGTCAATAAATCGATAAAACATTTAGTTTATCTAGGTGTTCATTTAAGCTTTAAAATTGGCTATCGACATACCTCGTAAAAATAATATTTAGAAGATTCTCATGAAGCTATATTTGGATGGTCCAATTCATGAAATTACTAAGTCCAATTTTTACAGTTATGAGTTAGCAACATTACCTAATTTGTTTCTTCATTCTCTTTCAAAAGGTATATTTGAGGTTCTTCACATTTTTTAAATTACGAAAAAAAAATTAATTCATAAAAACCCTAAGGCCAAATTAATCACCAAGTCTACGTACTTTTTTGAAAGAAATCGCTTAGTTACTTGATTTATGACTCGATTAAATCGTTATGAAAAATCATTAAAATGAAAGCTATGAACTGGGTTGCCATTAGGACTTAAATGGCAACCCAGATCGTAGCTTTCATTTTAATGTTCTTTCATGACGATTTTATCGATATTAATGATACAAAAGGTTGTATGAATTAAAACTAACTTGCCTGGATGTTCAAAAGCCTTAAAGACACATTTAGAAGAATAGGTAAGCCTGAGTTTTCAATGTCATTGAAAGGTCGGAATATGAAGCCGTTTTCTAATATAAAGGCGGTTTACAATTTATGAAATGACTGATAACCTATGCTGATGACCTTTTTGTTGAACCCTTGACTGTAAAAGTCATTAAACTGCATGATACTAGGCCGATGCAGTCGCTTAGCATCTAGCACCATATATTGGAGCGAAGCGTGATAATATCATTTTTAATCTATCTACAATATTTACCAAATAATATTATTGTTTATATATTGATTTAAAGTATAGTACTAATTAAAAAATAATGTTCAGAATGTAGGAAAATTCCGAAAAAAAAACAAAAACGCGCGCGCTTTTTCTTACAATGGGAAACCGTGTAGACGCCGTGTTTTTCGTTAGTATTTTTTTTTTGTAAATTTCAAATTGAAAAAATATATATATTAAATCCATCATAATCTGCGCCTTGAAGGTTGATTCGATTTAATAATAAGAAAATCTGTTGAGAACTGTATGAGTTAAGGCCAGATTTTGTCATTGAAGCCGATCCATTAGAGTTTCGCTCGCACTGCTCCAATCAAGCGGTTGTTAAAATCTGTTTCTGAGTCGGAAAACTATTTTCATTAAGTTATATTTCTCAATGATTCTAGCAACCCCATAACCGTGAAACCTAATTCTACAGATTAAGTGGAATTACAAAAATACATATAGGTATTTCATAGGAAGTTTGTACTGGGTACCGCAAAAATATATAGCTAAGTCTATATATATATAGTCTACTATATTATCTACTTAAAAATAACTTAGTCCAAGGATTTTAAATAAGTCCAAAGTTTTTGATATTTCCTTTCCTATTAGGTAGATTGCTTTTGTTAATTATTTTTAAACAGAACTACGTATTTCACTCTTAAAAATATTTTTTAATCATTTTTCCATCATCGCATCTTATTATAACATTCAATTAACATCATAAAATGTCATTATCCCAAAAGTAACATTTAGGAAAATCCCTGTCACCTCAGACTTACGTGACTTAAGGAAAGATGAAAAAAACTACCTTTGACGTAAGTTAGCATATTTTTTTGTGACTGTGGTCAGTCTCTATAATAAATATGATCATGTAATTTCAAAACAGGATTTTTTAGAAATTGTAGATTACCGACCATCTTTGATTGTATCTAATAATAATATTTACACGATGAATGTAAACTCAGATTACGATAACGATGCTGATCTAAAAATACCATCGGCCAAAAAGCAGTTGCAAATAATTATCGGCCCAGTTCTTGATAACACGTTCTCCAAGTTGAAAATAAAAATAATCATTTAAAAGTTTTTCATGCTATTGCGTTGCATCTTTGTCAATCTGCATAAGATAATGATATTATGCAATGTATGAATCGCGCAAATAGAATAAATACTAGTAAGTCTAATTGACGATACTCTACAATGACGACCAATTCATACTAATATTATAATAGCAATATTAACACTGTCTGCCCGTTATGATTTCACAACTAAGCTGTAGGATTGAGTTTATTAAATTTTGGTATGAAGAATAAGAAATCGGAGAAGAAGGATATCATGTGAAATAGGGGGATTAAGGTTTGTATAGGATTATTCTACGCAGATGAAGTCGCGGGCACTGCTAGTTTTAAATGTGGCATGGAATTGTAGCTAAAATGATTTTTTTTATAGATGTGCGAAGTTTTTTGTCTTTAACCAACTTATTTCTGATCTTAGACTCATTTCTCTGAGCGATATGGTATGGGGTATGACGTAGGTATATAAATAAAGACTCAAAAATATTTACGAGCACGTTATTAGAAATACTATACAAAAATAGTATACTTTAATACAGTATGATACTCGACCATTTTTATTAAATTTGTAGTTGATTATAGCAATCGATCATTCAAAATAAGCTTTTGATCATAACGATTCGTTCATATTTATCTGGTTTTTTCAAGTAGCTGTACAAACTCTTGAGAGATCTAGTTCTAAATAATAAGATAAATGGTAAAGACAACTGATTAAAAGACTAGCTTTGTTTTATTATAAGTAGTCTTTACCATTTACGCTGTATTGCGTTTTTCCTGATCTCACGGTAAATTGTGTGAAATGAATTTTCTTGCCAGTTGCTACACAAAAAAAATATACTAGACGGCATCATTATTTGCTCTATGAAAATGTGAGATTTTTAATGTAGGAAAAAGATTTATGGCCTTCTTCGACGACCAGTGAATTTTGTATGTTTTTATTCTCATAAAAAAATACAAAATTCACTTACCACGAGAGCATAAAATATTTTAAATAACAATTTGGTTTAATACGGAGATACATTGAAGTCGCGGGTAGAACTAAAAACACTGTGTCATTGCTCATTGATTACGTTCGGGCATAGATGGCTCGGTTAATAAATAAAAAAAAATTGATCACAGTTATAGCTCCGCGTCGTACTAGAAGTGGCTTGAGTTGCTTGTGTTACGAGTTTAGTTTGTAAATAATTTATATTTATTACATTGGTAGTTCAACGCCGCTCATCATATTTTATTTGATGCATGTAATTTTTTTTTTCTTTTAGTTTGGCAACAAACAGTCATATATTTTACAAAAGTAACTTATAAACTTTTTTTATAAAATAGATCTAACAGTGCCTAAACACAATATTAAAACAGTTCTGAAGTTAGGACATGGTCAGCTAATGAAAATCCAAAATTAAACCATTACAGTACACTATTGTATGACGAAATATTTATATCATATGCATATACATATATATGATTCTGTGTACACACACACATATATACATATGCACTTTATTTTTATTTCAAGCCTCTCCTGAAAGTTTTACAGTAAGTTTCCTTATAAATGTAGCAAGAGACAACGAACGAACGTAAATTATTGAAGTATGATCTATGATTCTGTATCTGTTATATATAAAGTTAATATATTGCGTAAATATAAAACACAAAATTACAAATGCTTAATATGCGTAACCACAAGCAAAAACTAGATAAAAATGTGTGTTATTTTATGTTTTGGTACCAAAAAGGAAAGGAAAGAGAATAAGGAATCGGAATGAGGCGATAATGTGTGTATGGACCGTGTCTTATGCCTACCCATCAGAGCTACGTTTTATTGTACCAACGTTATCCGAATATTGATAAATCGAATAACTCAAAGAAACCCTCAATGTGCGAAGTCCGACATGCACTTGGTCAGTTTTTACGCATACGTATTAAATTATAAATGTATCTTATAATAAAACTGTTATTCTTACTCATCCCTACTTGTTGATCAGTGGGACTGGGAAATGATAATCTTTAATATACTAGTCGTATCATATTCCGAAGTATGGTATTACGCGGATGTCATAGGTACCATAACAATCATGTAGTCGCTACTTGGTATTAGCATGGTATTCGCATAATGTCAGCATCGTGAGATTGCCTCGCCCAAAGTTGAGTAGTGACCTATTTGGCTTTGTTTTGTTTTTAACTATCTACTTGTTTTGTATGTATATGCTCATTATGTTTGTTCATTCTTGGATGTGCAAATGCAACTCAAGAGTTAACATAAAGCCGAGACTGATCACGAAGTCCTTGATTGCATAAGTGATTTGCATTTACACTGTCTTGCAATTAGAGTCGGATGTAGAACCGAATCTTGACATGTCGTATTGAGAGTAACAATGACACACCTGCTGAAACCTCGCCTTTAGATGCTATCAAGGAGAAGGAGGTTCTCTTAACATTTGATAATAAGCAATCAAACGTAGAGCCTTGGAAGACCGCAAAAGTATTTATAGGTGAAACTGTTGTCGGGATCTAGATTGGCAGACACTTGTGCGGCTGGTCTTGTAAGAACTTTAATTATTATGATAATCCTTATGAATATTTTCATAAGGATCCAGTACTGATAAATATCAGCTACAGCATCGATGTATATCTACTATAATATGACATATTTAGTACAAACCTTTTTTGAAGCGATGTATAACGGGAAATCTTGATTAGTAAAAAATTAGCTTTTTTCATTTATTATCTTGAAACGTGTGTAAAATAGTTCCCTATGGATCCTTTTTAACCCAAATAAGATTATATTAAAGTCTTTCCGATTTTTTTGTAAGCGTTGCGTTGTGTTAAGCCAATATTGCTCAGTACATTTCAAAATATGTAAGATGTCTTGTTTCTTGGTTTCAAAACTCATAATAGTCATTACATATTTGTAAGCTTTGTATAAGTCTTAATGTTATCAACTACATTTATATTATCCTGTATTTGGTTCATCCGGTTACAAGTGGTGGCAATAAATGTTTTTTGTTTGACAATTATGACTTTATTTTATTGCGTTAATAAAATATACTAAATAACAAGTAAGATTTATTTCTATATGATTTCATCCGGACGTGTTTAATTTTCCTTTATGTAGGTGTAGGTACTAAAATAGAAACCTCAAATTACTTTAAAAAAACAAGATGTTTCAGATTTATTTTTATGAGTTAAAACTGCGAGAAAAGTACAAATTATCATACATCGAAACTTATTTTTGGAATGCAATTAACGCTGAAAATAATAATAGTAGCTTTAATGATCGTCATTAAAAAACTGAGATACAATACATAATTACAAGATATAAAGTATGTAGGTACCTATTGAACACTAAAAGAATCACATTCGTTTTGCCAAAGTTAAATGATAAGAAACTATATTTACTGAAGGTCCCGTAGTTGCTAAAATTTTTGAAACGATAAGTAATATTTATTTTGATCTTACAGAGAATCGCAAAAAATTGGGCAATACATAGAGAATTCTATGATTTCTAAGCTCACAAAGATGCCGTTGACACGAACCATTCATCGAACTTTGAAAGCAAACCTTGTGCGTACTTATACGTACAATTAGGGCAGAAGAACTGCACCTTTCCACACTTATTCCATCACACAAGAGCGGTTTAACGACCTTGCTTTATTGTGATCATTAATAGTTCTATTTTGGTACAACAGAAGGTATAAATATAGTCACATTATGACCAGTTCACATCAGTTATCTGTGTGGCCATCCCTGGTGAGTCTATTTTTAGACTCGTTTAGTCATTCGTAGCCGTTTACATGTAGATTGCATGGAGCGAGAGGATCACTTTGAACTGTAGTGCAATTCTGTAAAACCCATAAATTCATCTCACTGTGTGAAACGGATCCGCTTTTGAATCTCTTTATGTTTCGCTTCATGGAATTTTCGCATTCTGTAACCAATTGTACAAGCAAGTGAAGCGAGATGTCATTTATATCCTAAGTGATTTGTAGTGTTACCATTTTAAAAGTTTTTGGTAAATCGAGATTTATCGACTTAGTTATTATGCGTGAAAAAAAGCACGTAAATTTATTCTTTCGATATATTTGTAGATATGAGGCTCAAGTTTAAAGTTTTAATGAATGTAAACTTAAAATAGTCTTATTTTTAAAGTTTGGTAACATGGACGAATGAGGGCTTACTCTATGCGCATCTCTGTAATCGAGTGAAAATCGACACTAGCGCTACTAAGTGAGAGTGGCGGTTTAGTAAACTATCACAGGTGAGACCGTAACATACCTAAATGTCTTTGACGTTTCAATGGCATTCTGTAACGAATTTCAGCGCTTGTTTACACCTCACATTAAAAACCGCACTCGAAAGTAACTGTCAAAATAAAAGTTACTCATTAGCTGCGGTAATAGAAGTGATTGTACGAAGTGAGTATTTTTGTAGACTATTATCATCATAAAACAAGAGTAATTATTAAATTATTTATAATTACGTTGCTTTTGTTTATTTAAGTAATAATTCTTTAAAATTATGTCTATCTAGTATTTTAGATGACTCACTCTATTACTTGCTTTTTACTATAGAAAGCCCATGTATGATGTAGATTTGGCCAGAAGCCGCCTACAAGCCCAATTTCTGTGTAACCTTGAGTAATTTCATGTGAAGATGAATACGTGACTAAATAAAGATTTTTTTCAACAATTGGAAAATGATTTAAAGTATTCATTTAGAAGAAACCAAGTGTAATGGAAAAGGATTATCCAATAGAATGAAGGTAAAGTACCTAATTGCATAACAAAAATAAAACCCAACCAAGAAACTTTTTATAACAATTATATAAGAATAAAAAGTTTTTTTTTTTGTTTCAGATACTGTGTACACTTTCATTTGTGCAAATGGGAGTTACTAAGGATAATAGGGCAAAAAATTACACACATTTATCCCAACCATCAATATCAAGACTTGTAAATGAAATTGCCACCTTTTTAAGATTTTATGTCATCCAGACATAGCAAAATGCATCACAATGCCAAGTGATATAGAATTGGTAAGTAAACTTTGATTCACTACAATTAAACAAATACATGGGCAAATAGGTGTACAAAAGATATAATAAAGTAGACCCCCGGTATAAATATTACATATAATTCAAGTAGAACAGTGTTTCTTAGTTTTTGCAATCCTTTACTTTAATTATTTTAGAATATTTTATGTGGGTAATAAAATTTCTATTTGTAGTTTATTTAAATTATCTAATACTTAAGTAGTAAAAGCTAACTGCTATTCAGGACCACTTTTTATTTAATTAATTTTTAACGCCTTTACATTACATATGGCGGTCTTAATGCCAGCATAGCATTCTCTACCAGTCAACCGGAAGGAACGAGAGTCAATAAACGACATTTAACTTTGCTTTAGACCAATTTACCTTTAAAAAAACTACTAGGTATATTTTTTTGGAGTTATTTTAATAAACTTTACTTTTGTTACAGATTTTTGGAGAAATTTAAAATGCCTGCAGCTGTTGGTAGTATAGACTGTACCTTTATCACCATAATAAGACCAAAAGAACCTTTAGTAAAAAGCATAAGGCAACGGTATTGTGTAAACATTAAATGTAGTTAATGTTAATTGAATAAATATATTTTGATTTAAAAAATAGTCACTCATATTTTTAACCCTTCACCACAGTAAACTACAAAAGTAATGATTTTATTGAACTATTTCATCATCAGCCTATTCCTGCCCCCACTGTTGAGGCAGATGGAATAGGGAGACTGGCCGTGACCCACCTAGTAGTAGGACCTAGTGCGGACTGATCAGTGCTAAGGACTGCAGATGCAGCTGGGACCAATAGATTCATGTGTCATCTGAAACACGGAGAAGATCGAGATAATAAGTTTTTGGTCACCCATACAGTTACCAAAAGTTGCCTAACTTTCATGATTGCAGGACGAATACTCTAAGCACCTACGTCTCCGGGCTCCTCTTTATTTAGATTGAACGTTTTAAATGTTCTACATAAAAACTAACTATTTAAGAATTAGTTTCTGTGTAGTTCCTATATTTAATATACATACCTACTTAATTCTGAATGATATATAATATAGACCGTCGAGTTGCGTAAACCCCCATTGCAATGAAAATGAAGATAAATTAATAAAAGGGTGATTATTTATAGTAAAACTCATTAAAATAAATATGTAACATTTTTATTCATAAATTATGACAGATGCCTTTGAAACTGTACATTACATTGTTACATTTTTGTCAGAGATGCTCGTCAGCCTATTTGCCAATTTTTATGTTTTTTTTTGTATATAAATAAAGAGAAAATTGAATATTAATCGATGCTTTTCTGAACAAGGATCTGAGTGGTGTTATATAAAGCAATAGTAGTGGATCACTAAATAGCTCAGTGATTATTACTTCCATCTGTCAAAAGCAGTTGGCGAATAGGCCTACTGTGGTCTGTCTGGTGTGGTCTGCAGGTTGTAGTAGCTGGCGCAGTGACCACTTCTCATGAATATAATGTAAGCAGTCTAGCGCCGCAACAATAGGCCGTGTGTCATTAGACAAATTTTAACAGAGATCTTTGTTGAGATGGAGGCGAAGCCTGCAAAGGACTTGTTGTGCGTGTTGCTGAAATAAAAAAAAATATATAAGTTGTTGAATAACAACAATAAATGTCACAATTATGATTGGGCCTGGGTCAGAATAAACTTATTAATGATACCTACTCTTTTTTTCTTTTAACACAAACTTTATGATTTTTATAAAAGTAAAGTATTGAGATAAGAAAATATCAATAGGTATTATTACATTCTAGTAATACGTACTTGGAGCACTATATTCGGAAATATTCACAACTACAAAATAACAATATGTACGAATCAAATTTTCTCTTATTCTCTTTTTACAATGACACTTATAAATAAATCCGAAAATATATAAAAAGAACATAAATAAAAAAAAAATTAAAAGAACTTATTTTCTAATGTGCCAGTGCCTGCGAGCGAAATGTCCATAGACACTGGCTGTATTGCGACATGGACCAACGTTTGTGCGGTGGAAATAAAATAATCAAATTTTATGCCAGTCAATTTAATGGTGGCTTTTCAAACAAGTGGTTAACATAGTCTTACAAAAATAAAAACTACTGTAATTTACATATACTTACAACATTTCGAAGAAATTAGTGCCCTTTTCCTTCTTGTAAGATTAATGGGCGGTCTTGAGATCTATAATGTTTTCTACTCTACATGGTAAAATTATTTTAAAAAAGTATTTTAGATAATACACGAACAATTTTTAACCTAGAATAAAGCCCGTCACAGACGCAGCTATAATATATATTTCTATGACGTCACCAAAATATGTCGACAGATATATTTCGGTATATTACAGTACAGTACGACCGCAGACCGATTGAGGGCAAAATATATATTATAGTATAGCTCCCGTCTGTGGTAGTTTGCTATAATATAATACATATTAATATATATTATAGCTACGTCTGTGACGGGCTTAAACCAAGAATAAAAACACAGACCACAGATTACAAGATTTTATACAGTAGAGATTATCACATAACGCAAAGGCAATGCGCCGTTCGGCCAAGTTATCAAACTTTAAAAATAAGACAATTTTAAGTTTAAATTCAGTAAAACTTTAGACCTAGGCGTCGTATCTACAAATTTATCTAGAGAATCAATTTAAGTGCATAGAGAAACACGGCCGAAGCGGCCAGGAGGGAAGTAGGCATTCACAGCTTTTCCCTCTGCCGATTTTCCCCCGCAACAGGCCCAGCTCACGAACAAAACTAGTTGCGCTCGGATATTTCTCTAAACTGAATCAAGTCACGTGAGTGTATGTTAGGAGATCAAAAATGCCAAAATGTTCTGTAATTTTTTTTAAACATGTATGGAACATAAAACTAATAATAGGATGGTGTTATATTTCACATATAAGTAGAATTATTAACATAGTGGTGTCGATTCTGGCATGATTCTCTAAACCTAAACTTCAATTTGACAACATTGTATCCTTGTCATTCTCTATAGAGAATGAAGAGGAGAGACTGATGTTAAAATTAGTTTTAAGTTTAGTGAATCATGCCAGAATCGACACTATTATTTCTATTTAACCACTTTTAAAAGCACAATATAAATATTATTTTGTTAAAATTCAATCGTCGGACTTGTTTCACAGAACAAAAAACCTGTCGTCAGTACATGTTTTGGATCCGTCGAATCGACTTCATTGATACCTGGCGAAAAAACGAGGGTGTATTGTCTATTTTTTATGCGTGTGTCGTAAGTACAGTTTAATTTTTTTGCGAATGTATATTAAACTGCCTTTGTGTGCATACTCCTCCCTCGCAAAAAGTAGCAGAATGATTTTAATAGTATTATGGATTATGTCCCTACTTCTTTCCGTGTTGCTCTATGAACTAAGTCGATGTATCACGATCATAGACACATGCTATACCTATGATCTCGACTTACCGAAATTTCTTAAAATGGTAACACTACAACTCACTTGCGATAAGAATGTCATCTCGCTTCACATGGTGGAAATATTTTTTACAGAATGCGAAAATTCCGTAAATCGATCCGTTCTGTGATGTGAATGCATATCCGCCGCATTCAGTGAGAGCCATAGATACAAAACTATGTCATAGATGAATGATCGGTCTCACTTCAAGCGATATCTATGATTATAACTATGTCTATGATTGCAGCAATTGCTGATTCTGTTTTTCATAAATTGGATTACTTTAATTATTCATTGGTGTCGATGCTGGCATGATTCTCTAAACTTAAGCTAAATTTATCATCAGAGTATCCTTTTCATTTTGTATAGATAATGACAAGGATACACTATTGTCAAATTAAGATTTAGGTTTAAAGAATCATCCAAGAATCGATTCTAGTATCTATCTATTAAACTTTTAACAGAATGGCACTCCGCGCACTTGGGGCATCGTTCGAAACCTACGGCTATGAGTGGAACTTTTTACCAACGTTTAATGGTGACATAAAATCAACGATATTAAATACCCTAGATACAACATCACGAACAAAATCGTGGCTGAAACCTGTCCAAAAGGTAAATTGGACGATACGTGGAGCTCCGTAAGATGATCGCGTAGTCAAAAACAATGTAAGGCATTATTTAAACATTCAAAGTTACATTTAATGCAAAGGTCTTAATTAAAACGCATGCGTCAATGAGTTATGACAGTTCAAAATGCAAGCTCGTAAAATTTACCACTTATTGCTATACGCGTAAGAATAAATACCTTATTTCTTTGACTCTACGCACTAAAGATGCGCTATTAGCAACATAGCAGGTACGGACCGCGAGGAAAAGAGACAACTATATTACCGATCATGCATTTGAATATCACGTTTTTTTCTATTAAATCAATTTATAGTAAGTATTAGAACATAATTATTTGCTTCAAATGCGTTAAATTTACAAACATTTATTAGATACCTGTAAAAAAAGGACACTTTACGTACTATAAGTATTTATTATGCATTTTTTCACGGAGCTTTGCGGCATCTTGATTTTCAACGTAGTGCTTGAGTCGTGTTCAAGTACTTCTTGATTGGGACACATTTTGAGCGCACGTGTTGCATCTAGGGTATTTAATATCGTTGCATGTCAATTTTGACATTTGTTGCACCTGCTCTAGGTGCAACAAATGTCAGTAGTTTGGAACGCACCCCGGTAAACAAATGCAAATACCCACTTAGGTTTTTGCGTGATTTTATCAAAAGCGGTAACTATTTTTCCATGAAGAAATCTCATCTAATATTCCCAAAAGTTCAATGTGGAAATTACATTTGTATTGCGGTCATTGTTTAGTTTGTTTTTGGCTCATTTGAAAAACTGTAGAAGAGAGGCGAGATGAAGTAAGTTAAATAAAATATGGTTTTGATTACTGAAGTTTTAATTTATATTAAAATCATTTCTGTTTTTTGCAGTGCAACTTAATGTTTTGATCGAGTTCCTGGCAGCTAATAGAGATTTAGCTAAAGATTTCTCTAAGAACCTCAGTGCCAAATAAAGCTATCATGGCTAGCTCCAACAAATGAGGCATCGACATGCAAAACATTGAGATCGGCATGAACAATCTGTAACAAAATATTTACAAAATTTAATTCCAGTCTTTTAATTTATCTTTACATAAATTTATATATTTATATGTTCATGAAACATGACAAGTTTTAAGAAAGTAACAAATAGATGAAAATCAGTTAAAGGTGTACTTACTACTTGAACATTTCTTGCATGCTTACCTTTACGACAATAATACACTTCTTCATTTTCTTTGGGTCGTATCATGGTGACAAAGATACCATCTATGCAAACAACAACTCCAGGTATTTGAAATTTCTCAAAAAAACTGTAACAAAGGTAAAGAATAGCTCATTTAATATTTGCTTTACTAAAGTAACTGCCAATAAAAGTATTTTTTTATGATTTCATTACCTAAAATACTTTAAGACACGGGCTCATAGATTTTTTAGAATTCTGATATTGTTCCAGGATTGTAAAAGTTATAAGAAACACTGGTCTACTTGATTTATAATATAATATTTAACTTATTGGTTATTCTAGTTAATCAGAGTTTACTTACTGTTCCTTTAACACTTGGTGTTGAGATGCATTTCGCAGAAATGTTATATATTTTTACGATGTCTGGATGACTTAAAATTGAGGCAATTTTATTTATACTTCTTGACATTAATATTAAGCACAAGGCAATAGAGTGAGATCTGAAAAAATAGGTGGACATGAGTTTTTGAATTATTAAATAAACAATGAGACCTACATTAAAAATACTTTAAAAGATCTTCTATAAACAAAAATCGTAATTTATTAGCAAAGTTTGTATGATTGATTGCCATAGCTACACACTAAGTCACTTTGACATAACAATTCGAGTGCGGATCCGAAAGTGAGTGTAAAATTCGTTACAGAATGCCATTAAACTTCAAATCCTTGAGCATATTGTCAAGCTATATCCTGCGTTAGTTCATTTCACCGCCACTCTCGCCTAGTAGCGCTAGCGTTGATTTTCACTTGACTACAGAATGCCAATGATAAAATCCGAAACGGATCCGCGCTCGAAAGTGAAATGTGACTTTACAGAATGCCACTCCTGGTCTTTAGGAAGAGTTTATGATTCCTATTTAACAGCAATAAAAATTGTTGTTGCATAAATTGTACCAAACGATATTGAGTCTAGCTAGGAAATGGTAGTTTATTTGAGTTTACAGTGCACAATTAGATGTAAGTGATGATCTTTAAAGAATCAAAACAAGTCGATTCAGCTTTGTTTTTTATTTCAACGCTGTAAAGTTGTAGAATTTATATAACGAAATCGTAAATGTATTTAGGTAATGTGAAAATTTATACAATATAGTTTAATATCCTTCAAAATGTTCAGATTCTTAGGGAAGGTTTCAATGACTGAAATGGTTGTAAGTTATTATGAAAAACGTTTACAGTTACTTTAATTATTTAACTATTTAGTTGTTTGGAAAATTCCAAAATGTGGGTAATGTATTACGAAAAATTACAATTAATGTCCTCTGCTTTGCGTGGAAAGCCCATTTTTAGTGTCAAACGTTTTATTCAAATTAATATTTCCCGAATGTATTGTAAAAACATAATCCACGTTACCATTTTTATATTATTTGAGGATAGCACAATAACAATAGAAGCAATTTTATTTTATTTTCTACGTCTCGGTTTCTAGACAATCAGTGAATACCATAATGCATTGTTATCTCGCAAGTTTGTGTAAATACACGATAGCGTGCTATTCAGAAATAGTCAGCGGTAGTCATCCCTAACTGTTGGACTTTGTCCAACACTGATCTTGCCACAATTATTCAAATTGGAACCCAATGACCCAAATATGTTGGATTCGCTCAAAAGCGTTTGTATGTGTAAGATGATCATCTATTTCGTGATGAAGCCACACCAACACAAATTTCCAACTTTTGTTATCGAGCTATTAATAACTGATAAAATTAAATTATGTTTTCTAACATCTTATGAAGTAATCTTTCAGCACAAGCCTACTGTAATGAAAGATTATTTCATGCTTCCTATGCTGAAGCTATTTTTCAACTAGTTAGCTTTGTGCGATATGAAACAGCAATTGCCAAACGAAAAATAACGCATTCATATTGTTTAATAATTATTTTGTTTTTATGTTGTTCTGCGAAAACAATTTAGACGTAGTAGTTAAAAGACCTGAAGACCTTGCAGCGTCATCAATCGCAGGAAAATAAAGTAGGTTGGTCAGGTACATTAATTTACTAATAAATTTATAGTCGTTCCTTAGGAACTACGTCATGATCAGCGTAATTTTACAAAATTTTAAGGATTACATATATGAAAGGCATTATGAGTGACCATAAAATCGCCACTAGCTTCATAAATCATGCAAATGTATCATTAATGTAAGAATATTGTAAATAAACACCCATAATATGTGTCATTATTTCCATAAGTTCAATGGGCCCATCTACGGGTATTATAAAGTGTGAAATATGTCAGCGCGTAGGTACACAAACTTTATGCGGGCATGCAATATTACGCTTATGTGTATTTGAGTAATTTATGATTGGCCTCTTTTCGTTTATTTTATGTGTGAGATTACTGAAGTACTGTTTTTATTTACAATTGCTTGGTTTAGTCGCATATAAGTAGGTATTACGTTACATTCATGTATGTAGCTGATACTATTGTACAAGGAAGTAATTGTTCGGTACTTACACATTGACATCATTAATTAATATCATTATTTAACACATTAGGTACTATTGACTTATGATAAAAAATATGTTTATATATCCTCCTGAGACCCCCGGTATCACCAGTGATACCTTTACTTTAATTTTTTTTAACGCCGTCTTTCGAGAAACTCAAGTAGATCGAAGTTTAACAGTGACTTTAGGGTTTTGTTTATTGTCTCCAACACCGGTCATTCGCTAGGTGTTATAATTAAAATTATTTGCGGTCAGTGCAAGATTGAAAATTGTGCATGAACCGACATGGCGAAATCACGTAAAGGTAAATATTAGTTTTCGTTCAAATCTTTGTGTTTTTTTGTTTAAATATTATAAAATATATTGTAAATTTACCATTAGTGAAAATATTTTGTAAAAAAGTGTGATTGTTTTGTATAAATTTTGAGTTTTACTGCAAGTATCATAGGTGATACCTTGGGCAATCAGTACTATTTTTAGAATATTTTTAAGATGTAATGTCTGATCGAGAAATAAAGCAGATGATCAATTTCTACGAGTCAGATATAGAAAAGGAAGACAGTGATAAAGAAATAGACCTTGAAGAATGCCGAGAGGTATCCAACCAGGAAATTTCACTCGCAAATGAAGAGGAATGGAATGATTCGGAAGACGAACCTCTTTCATTTTACGCACACTTCCCCAATCCTTTAGGAACCTGATTTTATGATGGAAACACACGAGAAACTTTAGATTTTATTCCATACGAGGAATTGGACATATTATTCGACCCTAAAATCATTGTCAAGAGTTCTCTAGATTACTTTTCTCATTATATGAATAACCGTTTGTTTGAAATTATGGCTAATTGTACAAATATTTGTAGTGTATCAAGAAGGGGCAAATCTCTGAATACAACGCCTGAGGAACGTAGACAGTTCTTCGGATGTTCAATAGCCATGATTGTGCTTGGTTTGCCATGAATAAGAATGTATTGGGCCTAAGAAATAAAATTCTACTACATAGCTAACACAATTACTTGTAATCGATAGTTTCAACTAAGATCGAATTTAAAGCTTGTAAATGATCAATTACTTTTACAACATACCAGACAAAACGACAATTTTGGAAAAAACGTCCTATTGTATTTGTAATAGAAAAGGGTTGGCGTGAAAATAAAAGAGATACTTTAGTTTCCATTGATGAGCAAATAATCCCCTTCACTGGTAAATGTAAACAAAAACAGAACCCAGAAGGCATAAAAGTGTTTCTAATGGCAAATTCCAATGGTATACTTGATCTTGGAGGACGTATTGCGCTCAAACTTGTGGATAATTTGCCTCCAGGTTCTACATTTTTTATAGATCGTTACCTAACATCTATTTCACTTCTTGGCAATCTATTGGAAAGAAATATAAAGGCAACAGGAACATTAATGAAAAATCGAGTACCTGAATATCAACAGCCCAATACAAAGCAAAAAATAAGCGAGTATTGTTCAAATCTGATGCTATGTCACAAAAAGCTAGAAGAGGCAATTTCGATTGTGTAAGGGATGACAGTAGGATAGCTGTAGTAAAGTGGTTAGACAATAAACCAATTTTTGGTATATTAACTGATGCAGCTCATTTCAAATCTCTCTGTCGTTTTTCAATGTGAATTCAAATTAAAAATAATAAGAGGAACAATTTTGTTTTAAGCTGATGCAGACCCAAGGTATCAATCGTGATACCATCCCTTACGTTAATTGGGGAGGGGGTGGATTTTTTTTCCTTGTATTTTAATAACAACTAGCGACACCTTGCTTTAAAAAGTAGCAATTGTAAAATGTGGGTTGAATACTTTAGTCTTGGGTCTCAGGAGGATATGTATATGAACCTATCTTTATAGGGTACAAAATTACCACTGCAATTATATTTTGGTATTTTTTTTTATTTTAATACGAGAAGAGAATCTATTTTGAAATTTAGGCAGGTGCGTTGTCTATTAAATGACGATTTCAATGTTGTAAACTTTGGATCTGAGGTTGTAAAAAACTACTATTATAAAACCACCTCTGTATTTTTTTCTTATTTCGTAAAATTAACAATTACCTTCGTTACTTACTCACAAATCAGAAAAACTATCCAATATGATAAAATTTAAAAAGAATAATAGTCGCCGATAACAGCAACGGTATTTCAAACGCTGTGGCCAAAGAAAAATGGTTCATTTCAACACTATCAACAGAAAACAGTCAAAAGTGATTCGTCGAGATTATGTGTTATCATGTCGGAATGCTCAAAACCGGTTTAGATCATCGGTCCCTGCTTCCCCAGCCGTAATGTAACGTTCCACAGCTGCTAGCTAATGTTTTATTTCAAAATTGCCAATAAAATTTGCCCCTATTTCTTTAACCTTAAAAACTTGATTGTTGACTTTTTGTGAAGTTTTTAAAAACCATTTAAGCCAACCTTAGGCTTCCGTGAAGCCTGAGACTTGGAATACTCAAAGAAACGGAATGTTGAAAAATATTTGAATCTTCTGACGAGTAATTGCAAGATTCCACGAAAAAATTATAAGTATATCTTCTCTTATATTAAAATAATAAGTGTAACTATAAATAAACTATAAGTACTAGATTTTTTTAGAAAAAGATTAAAAAGGTAAATAAGAATTTCACGAGCGCCATCTGTCCTCGTACTTAGCAGTAAATAACTTGAGAAAATAGTTATGCTACTCGACGACAGATGGCACTACTATTATATCTCGGTACAAATAATCTTATCATTTCTTGTGCTGTCTAAGGCTGGGCCTTTATATATTATTTGAAATTTTATTTTTATAATAATATTTTTTGGTGAGTTTACTAAAATTTTAACCCAGTCTGACTTTATCCATAATATGAATTCATAATATTAATTTGTATTGTATTTGTATTGTATTTTATTAATACTATCCACACTCAATCTGACAAATTCATAATCTGAAATTAATCAGTATGTGATGTGTTGGGAGAGCATTATATAAATAACTAGGGAAATGAGAATTTTGTTATCCAGATAGGATAGAGCATATCACTTATGCAATTTTTGGTATGATTTTGTATATGTACGAGTATTGGCTTATTCTTATAAATTTTATATGATAACTCTACTCTTTTAAAAAAGATTGTAAACTGTAACATTTAGTTCGGTCAAATCAGACAGAAAAATAAGAATGAAGGTGCACAAACTCCCATGAAGCTGAAAGTGAGTACAATAAAATTGTTTAAAACATAATTAAAAAAGCATATCAATATTCCCCATCGTTCCGGTACATTGAAAATAAAATACTCGAGGTCAAAGGTAAAAAAGTGAAAAAATGTAGATCAAAAAAATATTTTTAAAAAAGGTACTAATATTTTTTTCCTAAGAGCCACCGTTCCTAAGATAAAATGATTCAAAGTTGTAAGCGTACTCACTTTCAGCTTGATGGGAATTTATGCACCTTTGAATGTCTTAATTGACCGGACTACACTATAAACTTAATAAACACAAAGTATTCCTACTATCGAGTTATCGTGGTACTTTCGAGGTTTTCCACCAGATGGCGCTCTATTTCTCGGTTATGATTGGGTAAACTTACAAGCAACGAAATCATTATCTTTAAAAATCAAAAATAAAGGTTTTGCAACACATACAAATATTGTTACATTTCCTTAATCTTTTGAAGTTAAACTGTCTCCAACAGTTGAGGTGCTCTACCGATCTCAGCTACAAATAGTGCCCGGCTGCGGATAGTAATGAAAAAAATACGCTTTCATATAGCTATGTAACGGTATATAATGATATCCCTAGGAATATAACTATAATACGGTTTTATCTATCATACTGCGATATATAAAATTAAATATATTTTATTGGAACAAAGACAGTGAATACAATAAATGTGCATGATAATAATTACTTCAGTTATAAAAACTGTGTCGCAACTATTAACGCCCACCTCTGGGAGTACATTGAAGTTCCTTAGCATGCAAAAAACAAACAATATAGATTATTTAAGTAAATTTAAATTAGAGAATGATTTAAATTATTATATGCGTATTTTATGCGTGTGTGCATGGGTGTATGTATGTGTGAGTGTGGTTGTGTGTGATTGTGGGTGTGCAGATTAATGGAATAAGCCTGAGGTTATCTACTCAGAAAGTCTTCTATCTGCTTATAAGTAATAGTAAAAAGCCAATGAGGATCTGTAACGATTTAAGTTGAGAATGCAGATTTATAGAACTAAGGATATCATGATCACAGTGGTTTAATTTTTGTTCTATGGCAAATATTGACGAAGTTATGGCCAAACGAATTTTCGGCTTACCGCGTGGTGACTGTGAAGTCACAGAGCTCTAGCGCTCGGGCGCGAGCGTGCGTAGAGACGCTACTAAAGTTCGACCGGAGTGAACCAAACATCGGTTAATATTTTTTAGTACGTCTCTTTGAGCTCTTTTCAATCGAAGAAAGAAACTCTTACCAGCATTGCCCCAAGCGGTAATGCAGTATGTTAAATAAGATCGAGTGTACTAAGACAAATTAAGTCGTTAGCACCTACTAAGGCAAAATACCTTTATAGAAATTCCGCTGATTTTAGTACATATACTAAAAAAAATCCCTAACCGACGACGGAATCGACTTGATTGTTCCAAGACAAAGTGCTATCTATTAACAGGCCAAGGTATTTTATGTTGTGTTCTAGTAATATAAGAATAGCCACAGACATAGCCCATTGTCCTGTTACATCTGTGTGCAATCAATTCAAAGGAAGAATCCAGCTGGGATGCAATTCTGGGAGCAAAATTAATATTTTTAGTTTTCTGGGTAATACCCAGAAAACGGGTAAGCAAATTTGAACTAAGCCACTTCGGAACTATGTTCAGAGCAGAGGTAAAATAGTAGTATTGTCAGCATATGTGATAATTTTGGAGTTGTTTAACGACATCATACATAGATCGTTAATGTACAACAAAAACAGGGTAGGCCCGAGGACACTACCCTGTTGAACGCTGTAAGTGAGTGACACCTCTTTACTAATAAAGTTGTCAATCTTGACAACTTGAGAACGTTCGCTTAGGTAGCTGATGAAAATATCAAGTGCCAGACCAGTGATTTATTTTTCCGCTTTTACCTGGCAGCTAAGGAGAGTTGGTTTGCTCATTGATTAGTCATTTGTACATGATCAGCAAACCACTTTGCTAGTAGATGACACTGTATTTTATTTATGATAAGAATATTTAATTTTCTCTAATTTCACGAAACGACACGGTGATTCAATACTTGTTATCTTAATTATTAACAACCATTTAGTGACTAGTAGTTTGTTCTTCACATAAACGTCACATAAACCTTCAATGAAAAAATAATTCCATGATTAATTAATTTTATATACCGACGTTTTGTGACGTGACGTTGATGTTTGCCGGCGAATTAAGACGTGGATAAGCTTGGGCACCAGTACCTGCTTCAATTCTATCGTTTTACAGTTATTTATCTATTCTAATAGTATAAAGAGGAAAGATTCGATTGTTTGTTTGTATTGAATAGGCGCCGAAACTACTAGACCGATTTAAATAAAACTTTCGCATTGAGAATCCTACGTTATCCCTGATGAAAATAGGCTATAGAGTATTTTCAAAAAAGTTAGGGTTCCGCATGAGAACTTTGATAATGTAACCCAACGTGTGAAAAAAATACCAAAAAGTAACGTTTTGTCGCGTACGCTGTGGAAGTCATTAGACAATAGAGCAAAGTGGTGTACTAAAGTTTTATAAAGGACATAAATATCTATAAAAAGTCTGTATGACCATATGTCTAACTATTACAGTGTTTCACCCGCTTTAACTTGAGGTAAAAGGTTATAGTGAGTTAAACTTAAAAGATGAACATATGTTGTTGCAGACTTTTTTATAGAACTTTTAAAGGGAAACAGTTCCGTCATACATGATTTTAGTGTAACTTTAACCGTTTACACAGCACATGCAACGGAAGCTCACAAATGGAACATTATTCATCGATGCTCTGCTCCTCTGGCCGTACCGTGATATATACCCTATAGCAGTATAGTCTACAAGGAAGCGAAGCAAGGGCGAGCCACTATTCCACAATAAGACAATTAAAAAGATTGGTATCTTGATTGAGAACAGTGATAAAAAGAAATAAAAAATTTGAAACAGAAGACGTGAATTATTGGAAGCGAAACAAATACATTAGGGGAGCCAAGCGGGGAATTTTTCATTTAATCGAGCGCAGCAGAATAACATAAGGGGGCAACCTTGCATCTTGTGAATTACTTCTACCATATCTGAGCTCTCTATGTAGGGCCGAACTACAATAGGCTAGACTAACAAAAAAAACATCAAACGGCCATGTCCTTTGTTCGCATCCAAATCGTCAGTCTTTTGAATAGAAACTACTGGAGGGTTCACGTAACCTTTTTTGATGACGGAACAAATGATGATCTGCCGGTTTGCATCGTGTGGGGGTGGCCGTACGAAGTGGGTGGCAGTTCCAGTAGCTCCTATTCAAAAGGCTGACCTTTTTGACGTCACCAAGAGACATAGACGTTTGTTGATTTATTGCTGCATTACCCCTCGTTTACACCAAGGTATAGGGTATAATACATGTATTCAACAAATTTTATACACGTTATTAATTTTTTCTTCACACTTATACATAATTTAGTATACAATATTTGCATCAAACAAAATATGTGAAGTAATAAAGTGATTTATACTTGTCAAGATACTAGTTGTTTATGCAGTGTAAACTAAAAAAATATTTAAACAACCACAACAAGTTTTCTACAAGTTTTGGATAAAACTAGTTTATGACTTATTTCTAGGCGTAAACGAGGCGTTACATGGAGGGCTCAGGTAAGGTGGGAGTACTTCACAATGTGCCAGTTTGCCCCCCTTAAGTTATTCTGCCGCACTCGAGTAAATCAAAACAATCCCTGCTTGGCTCCCCTATGAATTACGGTACATTTGCGGTATCTATTTGATCTTTATAGTAAAACCGTGCAAAAAACTGATCTGCAACTATTAAAGTCATCGTAAACAAACAGACAAGCAGACCGACACGACCGAGTACTCTGTTTTATAATACTTTGTATGTGGGTTATGATTTTGCTGAATGTGATATATAGTTTTTTACTTTTTTGTCATTTCATTGCAACCGTGACATTTGTTGTTATTAATTTATTTACCATAGTAGGTTTACTTTAACCGGAAACGGTTACGCTTCGTCGAACGTCTGTAGGACAATGTTTTTATGTAAACTCTTGAATGAACTTTGTAGCCTTATTGAGTTTTTGTCTAAAATAAACTCTCAGGAAATAGACTACTTACACTCAATACTAAGGTTAAGTGTTTTTTTTTCATATTCGCGTAGGTCAGTGTTTCTCACCGCGGCGAAAAGCCGCGGGGAACGCCCTGATATAGAGAGCCTGGTCAGAGTTAGACGCCAGGCAGAGGAAAATATGGGGTAACTCAGGGGAGAAATGATGCGAGCTTCGATGTTTGACATCCAGATATTAAACGACCCGTCTTGTGTTGGATCGCTGGAGGAAGAGGGAGCATGGGTCGCTTACATTTCCTCTGGTGCAGGTGTCGTCTGGGCATTCTGGGTTGCTTCGGACAATACTTGCATCGGATACAGAGAAAGGCGACCCCGTCGTACCACGAGTGCGGTGCTGCTATAGATACAGCACGGCACACCCTTGAGGAGTGTCTGGCGTGGTCCCAGCAGCGCCGTACTCTGGTAGCGACAGTGGGTAGGGATCTTTTTCTGCCCGCCATAGTAAATGCTATGTTGGGCAGCGACAGATCCTGGCTTGCTGTGGTCTCTTTCTGAGAGGATGTCATCTCTCTTTCCAGCGTAGGAAGGTGAGGGCAAGAAGACGGGGGAACCTCCTTCGTCTTCAGGCTCTTCCCGGCAGAGGCCTGCGGAGTTTGGACTTGGGAGGTTCAGATCCTGCCTTGCACAGGTTGCTGAAGGCTGGGGATGCCCATGATGCTCCGGGGCATCGCCAACACTCCCCTCTTCCAGGGGAAGACGGATGTGTCCGTTCGACTCGGACGCTCACTGGTCGCGCGAGGTTTCGGAAGACTCCGGAAGGGTTCCCGTGACCTCATCTAGTGCGGTATGCGTCACGCATAAAAAAAGGCCAGAGTTTATAACACTTTCAGAATCTAAAAAAGTCCACGGACCCAAGTGAAAATTTATTTAAGATTTAAACTACATAAAAAATAATAACACTTTTTTTACCTAATTCAGCATTGTGGGTTAATTGCCAGTTTTGCAGAAAATCTCTGCAAGACAGTTTCTTAAGAGTAATGTATTACGTTTTTAAAAAATACTATGCCAGGTTTTTTATTATACGTAATAATTTAATTAAGATAAAGAAATAAAAAACATTGTTATCATTAAAGAGTTTACCCAATTTAACATTTATAGCGTGGCTGTGTCAATGATATTCCATTTACAAAACTACTGCTAAGTATTCCATAATACATACAGAATTTTAAACACTCTCAACTTACTATCTTTTAGAAGTGTCGTTCAGTATGATAATGGGCACGTTATATTTTTAGAATGGTTGCGATATGTCATAAGCTGTTTAATCTATACTAAAAGAAAACTACTGTATTGTAAACATCCACATGAGATATTCATACAATAAAGCAATCTTAAGGCGCTAGCCCACTACGGCGTCACCGAGAGAGCGCACACTAAGCACCGGCATGTATTCAGTATTATAGAATATAAAATAGTAATATAGAACGTATAGCCGCGTGGGTTAGGTGGTTTCACGATGTAGGTAGGTCTACGTTTTCTCTACTGCAGTGCATAGACACGAATATTAAACCATTTTCTTTTATTCGGTTAGTTGGTTGCTTTAATTTGGGACCACTATACCTGATATAATTTAGGACTCGAATTCGAATTTAATGTCAGTTTGGAAAATTCACCTGCTTGCATAAGGGTATATTTTTTATATAATATAGTTACAAACAACACCATGGTATAAAGTCATTACATTCAATTGAAATTTTTATTCAAAGGACATTGGGCAAAAATGTATGGACGCTGCACCCACGTCCACCATGGCTTTAACTACATTTGTTTAAGAGGTATTATAGTCATGATCATCTGTGCCAAAGTGCATCAAATTTCATCCCGGGGGGTCTTTAGTTATTTAAAGTTAAGTACATCTCAAGGTACAAGGGTGTCCTTTTTTATGTTACATTATTGTGATTACTAATATATAATATAAAATGAAGGTACTATTAAATTCATTTATTTAGCTACTTATGCCTTTGTGTCATATCTTTTGATTACCAGGCTATTTTTTACGGTGTCATAATAAAAAAGGCAAATTTTTCATAGATCTTTCGATTTATATCATTTACATTCTCGGCGGAGCTGGGTGTTTTTTGCCCCTTTTCCTTTAAAGCTACCACGGAGTTGGCTCCCTGTAAGCTACGCACATTTCCATGTACCGCCTGCATAGCGTTGATTAGAGCTGCGTCAGCCACGCATATAGCAATGAAATGATGTTAATTCGTACGTTTTCGTGAATTCCATTGCAGACAGGGAACTTCACTATCACATACATTTTCTTCTAAAACTGTGTGCAGCAGTGGGATTGCGGCTTTAGGCTGCTTATGAATGATGTTTATTTCATAGTACAACGACTTTTAACTTCTGCGTAGAACAACTGTATTTCTTTACAAGTTCAATACCCTATTTCAACCATGGATGGATTCTTTATGGTGATACGGAGAGCTTTACAGAGGCCATGGAGAGCTTTTCATGGACATATTATATTTGGTGAATAAAATAAAAAAAAATCAAATCGTTATAAGTAGATAAGTATGTATGACTGTTACACACAAATTAAAACGACTCGGTTTTTAACTGCTCTGAGAGTATTTTTATAAAATTAAAGTAAATTGGAAGGTACTTAGACTGTGATCCGAAGCGGCAACTAAGGCAAGTTCTTCAAATATCTAACACGGCTCAGTTTTTCTATTAAAAAAAAAAGATTTTATCGAATAATTTACTAGAACTTGGTTGGTTGGAAGAATTACAGAAAGAGGCTTGAGATTGCCTTGATTGCCTACGCAAAAGACAAAGATATCCTTTAACTAAGACCGTTACGTCTGTCCCTCTGTCAGCCGGTTGGATCTTGGAATTTGTTTATCTTTATTGCCGCTTTACGAACAAATAATAAAATTAATTAATTAGATGTATAAGCATGTTAAACCACAAAATCGATATAAGTAAAACCTTACCTCGAACCTTTTCTGTACCCGTAGCACGAACCAATATCGAATTCGTATCGTTTGCGACTCCGAAATGTCATTGTCAAATGTGTACTGATTTTTAGTTCTCGTTACGTACTTTGTGCCGCTGCTGTTCAAGTTTACATACAAAATTTGACATTGACATTTCGGTTTGCCAACTATTCGAATTCGATAATGGTTCGTGCTAGGGGTACAGTTCGAGTTCTACCAACGCTTTTTATTTTTTTTCATAGCAGTAAGAATATATCCATCTAGTAACTCAACTGCAGGTTTTAACATAATCTCAGTTTTTTTTTTCATTTTAATTTCAATGTTATAGCTACCATCTACTTTGTCAGTTTACTCGTGATTTTGGCTCAAACGGTACTCCTTATCCTATCCAAGATTAGATAAATAAATTAAGCAACCGCACAATCCACTTCACAAAATTGTTTGTACACATTTCTACCGTACAATGGGTTTACGATAAGACTTCATGAGTTACAAGCTATATTCTCTACTAAAATAATAACGCAGGACTCTCAAGTGTGATGTTGCATAAACAATGATTCTTGTGACTTGCACCATATCTCGAGTGGTAATAACTAGTATATCTGTCTGGTTGCGCCTGCGACGCCGGCTCACTCAATATAAATTTATTGTCGTTCGTTCGTTACGTGCAGCACTCGTCTCTTCAATCGCGTGATAAGGCATCTCGAAAGAGGTCCATTGCTTCATCATTCAAAGGAGTATCAATATCGATAGTCCCAAAAAAACAAACACCAACATTTAGATAACACTTACTTAGCTATTCCGACTTGTTGATTCCGTGAAAAATTCAGTGTGTGAAGTGTGTTTTTGTTCGAGTTGTGGTTGCGACGGTGGGGTGGTGGTAGTGTTTGTGATTTTTACCCTTGTTCGCAAGTCCTGTGAGTATATTTTTTATTGAACGTTTAGGAGGATTTACCGATCGCGGCTAGTGTATTGTATGAACTCCACGTTGTCCTGCCAATCGAGCACACAATTTGGACTCAATTTGTTTGTTAGTTACGACATTATTGTGCGCTTTGCGGTTTGACTAGAATTCATTTGTGTTCTTCGTTGTCAAACGAAAGTTTTTCCTTTCATGAATAACAATGTAACAAAAATACAATTAAATTAGGTCAACAAATAATTTTATTCTATGTAGTTAAAAATAAACTTAGAATAAAAAAAAATCGTAAGTATTAAGTCTTGTGCGATAGTATTTACGGAATCCCTCGTATGTATTTTTTTATTTTTTCTGATTTTTTGCTATTCTTATGCAGAATTACTATACTTATTGTGGTAAAACCCGATAGTAACATGAAATGGTAGTTCATATTAAAGAGTAAGTGATCAAGATCACCGTTGGTTCCAGTTACATCCTACATTCATTAGGTTAGGACTTTAGGACCATCTTAGGACTCAGAATTTTTTACTAGACTCGCATAGTGGATCATATCTCGGTCTGATAACGATAAAATATTAATAAGTAGGCATAGGTAAAATAAGTGGCATAAATAAATACTTAAAAAATAACGTGCAGTTTTTGTAATTAATATTATATCAGTGGTCCACGGACTACTGGGGTGGTCCCTGGAAACACTCGAATAATATATACAATATTTGATTTCCTTTTTCGAAAACCTCTGAGTAATGATTGAAAGGTAATTATAGTATAAGCATCACCAGATAAGTAGTAAAGGAAAAAATATAAATAGCCTCAAGGTTATTTTAATTTATGTCATGTTAAAACAATAGGACGTTTCTTCGCTATAATCATAATATATATAATAAATTTAATATGTAAGTATTCACTTTTTTGTTCCAGTATCTGTAATTTTATGGTAAAAAGTTCACCTACCTTTTTTTGTAACTGTAAAAAGGTTTCCCCTGTCCTTCTAATCCTTAAAGGGTGTGTGTGTGTTTTTATTGAGAGATAAGAAAAAAATACTTTTTTTCGAATTTATTTAAAAATACTAGACAACGAGACCACCCTGATGTAACTTGCTTAATGGTTGATTAATGTCATTTTGATAGCTGTAAAGATTATGTTGGTCTGCCTCTATACCCATTAAAAAAACCATTAGATGGCTTTATATCGCGAGAACATTCAAAGGCAACCCATCGATCACTCAAGAAGATCTTGGAGCGAAGTGACACAGGATTCCAAAGATATTTAGGTATGGCTATTTCGTATATATATTTGATGAGTTGAAACATCTATTGAGGTGGGTTTTTTATGTGTGAAACAGGTGGCAAACAAGCATATGACTCATCTGAGGGTCAGCCACCATAGCCTAAAGACCCTTACGATACCAAAACTATCACTCACACCATTGCTTACCAAAACCAAAACCCCTACCCCGTGAAGCCCTGGAACTTTACTCACCAACAGAAACATAGCACTGCCAAAGGTAATGTTGTTTTACTGAAATCTGTAAGGTAGAGGTTACTCTCTTGCGGTGTGAGATCGGCTGTCGAGTGCCGACACTCGCAATGGCAAAAGCTCACAACATTGAGCAGCAGGGAACTTAAACTTATGCATAGTAATTTGGTCAAGATTTGCAAAAGCTCCATAAAAGTGTAATGGTCACTCCAAGACTGCAGCAAGTAAAGATTTCAGTTTGATCCCAAGACTCCAAAACTATGTTGAGTTTTATATATTTCAAATATGTCTTATTGTAAGTACTTTCTTTAGTCTTTAGTTTAATCAACCTCTTAATATTAATGTTTGTGTCATTCATTTCACTTAAAGTTTTGAAGATAATAATGCCCAATAATTTGCGGGGCACCACAGACGTTAAAAAAAGGTGCTTACGTGATAGAGATGTGAAGATAATACATTATTATCTGTTGCCTGGAATGTTTTCAGGTCATTGACCAAATCTTAATCAAGATAAGACACAAATTAAATAAGATAATAGGATTTTGTTTTAATTTTGAATATACGTAATTAAATCAAAGGTAATTATTTAAAAATTGCAATCATGTCTTGTGTACAATATTACCTACCTATATATTCAATACTTCCGACTGTATTTAGACTACATTGTTCCAATCACAAAATACGGACCAAAGCCCACTTTTTAATCAAACAAAATTATATTTGCTTTCATAATGAATAACCATATACTTATACAGTTTTTAAATTGAAAATCAAAGTAGGTGCGTAAGTTTTCTGGAAATTTTAATTGACGCCTTAATGATTTTAATGTAGAAAGTCCTACAAAACATTTATTGTTGCAAGCATCCTTAAGTTGCCGTGCAAAAGTCTACAATCTATAAACTGATAGATAGAGAAACACCCTATAGATAGGTTTTTTCAGTAATTTTCGCCTTAGTTACAACACCCGCCGCCGCCAAATTCGGCCTCTTTACGATGTTGTGCAAGCAAATACTGTAAACTTTATAGTAGGATTAAGGTAATGTTTACTAACCTTATATAGTGTTGTTCTTAGCTCTGCATATTCTACCGATCCTCAAAAAATACAATGGCTTTTATCTAATTTTGATCATTACAATTGCACATAAGTAACTACATTTTTTTACGATTTTTGTAAAATTTTGCATCAAGTTCGATAGCATAACTTTTAAAATGTATCGATAATTTATTGAGTTAGTTTCACAACACTAGAGACACTCTGCACATATAAATATAGTAAATATATGTTTATGTGTAAAAACTTTGGGTTGTCTACCACCCGTAGCGTCGGTTACAGGTTCTTTTTCTACCAGGTTTGCGTAAAAGTTAATTCGTTACAATTGTTTAACTAATTTGTAATCGTAAACACACTCATAAATCATATTTGGCTTGTGACTTGCGATTGGGCACACTTACCAACAAAATAAAAACAACTAAAACTGTCTTGGCTTCATACAGAAGTAAAATAGACACTAAGTACACGAAGAAGATTGAATTAACTAAATAAAACAATTCAGAAATAATTTTGTTTTGCTTAATAGATATTTTCCATGATACGAGGTTCATAAAAAAAGTCACTGTAATGTAATCTATATTATTGGTCCATGTTTATAGCTTTATCTATGTAGAATGCGGCATTTTCTATAATTTGTCTCAGGACCTGTTTTGCATGCCGTGGAACCCCGGCGAGGCCGGGAAGCTGCTGGGTGCGGAGTCGTGGTAGAATCCCTAACGGGGATCCCGCGGCTTCGCATTAAGCAGTGTAGAAGGTATTCGCAGGACTTTTTTAGCGGATTTTATGCCGTAAAGCGCCCGTAAGAGTTGCAGGGTCCTCGGTGGGCAGCCACTGGGGGGTCCGTAAGACTTGCGGGAGCCAGGTGTGAGGTCCGTTCGGCGGTGTGCCTTTTAAAGGCGCCGTCGTGTGTAAAAAGATTTTTTACCTGCGTTATAAAAAAAAAGCTTTTACAGCTACATTTAATTAAACACTATTGAGATGTTCGAACAATTATGAATTAAAGAATAGCCAATACTTTTCTCTATGGAATAATTAGAGATCGAAATGCAAAGATTTTATTTCTCTATATGTTAGTAACAACATTATGTTTATAACTCAACCTATGTACAGAAACTCAACATTATGTATATGTTTACACACACTTGGATACTATAATATAGTACCGATTGTGTACACAATATATCAGTATCACGCGGTTTCAATTACAACTGGCTCGCTAAACAGGCTTCCGTTCGTTTGAGACTATACGTCATTCTTTAGTTCTTTCATACGAAAGTATTTTGACTCATGATCGATCATGCCGGCCGATGCATGATGAGACGAAAAATGAAGATCCCTACGTGGGCTGTCTGCAGATTATGAAAAAAAGAGATCGTCTTCAAAATAATTGCATCTGTAAACATTGGTCCGACCTTAAAGTAGTTAAAACACACACTGGGTAAAACACGATGTAATGTAGAAAACTTATTTCCTATTTGTTACCATTTAGGAATTTCCAAAGTCCTGACAAAAATCCGACCATTTCGAAAAAGTCCGGACCTTTTAGTCACAACATGGTACCATTACTCACATAGTTACAATGGTATGGTATTTAAATCAATATGTACTTTTATTATTCATATTCAATGTAATTTAAAAAATCTGGACAATTTATTAAACAGCAGAATAAAACGAGGTATTTAAAAAAACGAATATCGCAATGCAATTCTATAATACAATTTCAACATTGGATAATGTCGTCATCGTTACTTACTAATAAATAATAATCTTATATATAAAATTCTCGTGTCACAATGTTAGTTACCATACTCCTCCGAAACGGCCTGACCGTGGGTCTGAGAATCGGCTACTATCTATTTTTCATATTCTTAAGTGATAATGGTTGTCCACCTGTAACGTAGTGTTCTGAAACCTACAATGCGCCTTCGCGCCAAAATTCAAACTATTGGGTATTGTAACGAAGTGTTCTCATATGGGTTAGGAGGAATGTTATCCCAGGAAATTGATAGAACACTACGTTATACATCCCTAAAATTTTTTTGACAATTTTTTTTTATAATGTGGTATTAAAAAATACATACAACCCTAAATTTTCTCTTCTACCACCTGCCCCTATTTTTATGGGGCGGTACGAAGTTCGCTGGGTCAGCTAGTAATATTATAAAGCTATAGAGTTTGATTGTTTCTTTGTTTGGTTTAACACGCTAATCTCAGGAACTACTGGTTCAATTTAAATAATTGTTTTTGTGTTATGGGCTAAAGGCTATATAACATAACGTTACGACTACTAGGAGCGGCACACCAATGAAAAATATTGCAAATGCCGGGAAATATATTCCATTTGTGAGCTTCCTTTGCATGCGCTACGTAAACGGTAAAAGTTACAAAAAAATCATGTATGACGAAATTGTTCACCTGTAAAGGTTTTATAGAAAAGTCCGCGACAGCATATGTTTATCTTTTAAGGGTGATCCACTATAATCGATTTTCTAAAATTAATGAAACTGAAACCGCAGGGCACCTCTAGTATTAAAAATAAATAAGTTAAATCACCCAGCAATTTAATGCTTATTTGTAACCTGCTCGAAATTAATGTATTTTGAGCGGTGTATCTCTTAGTTTTAGGGTTCCGTATCTAAAGAGTAACAACGGATCCCTATTACAAAGATTGCACTGTCCGCCTGTCTGTCTGACACCAGGCTTTTTCTAATGAACCGCGATAGCCAGTTGAAATTTTCACAGATGATGTATTTCTGTTGCCGCTTTAGCAACAAATTCATAGTAAAATAAATGTTTATATGACGATCTCCGTGGCCGAGTGATTTATACGTCGGGTTTCATGGTGTCGCCGACGCGAGAGGTCCCGTGTTCCGGTGGGGGCAGATGTTTGTGTGATGAACACGAGCATTTGTGGAGTAAAAATGTTGGATGCATGAGGAAACAAGTCATGGATGTTTAATATGTGTTTCTATATAAATATGCTTATATATGTACGGTATATGTATTCTATCCGTTACCCTAGTATCCCATAACACAAATCTTACAATGCTTACCTTGGGGCTAGGCTAATTGGTGTGAGTGTTGGAAATATTTATATTTAAGGGGGGTTCAATGCAACAGGCGTGATAGCCATTTTTGTCGCTTTTTGTTTGATATAATAAAGTGTCTAATGTTGCATAGATAATGGTACGGATTTCTCCATGTGTGGTTCTTGCTCGTACTTGCCCGCTTTTTTCATGTTCTGAACTGCTGCGCCCGTCAAAGAGCCACGCCCCCAGAATGGTGCTGTTGGGACACGAAACCTCATTCATTGGGGGCTGTCAGTTATTCAACAGAAACGCAACCTTTTCGTCAGCGACCATGCTATTTCTGGGCTAAAGGGTACTTACATATTAACACATTATTTAAAAAAAAATATGGTAGTGTAATAATGATGTTGCTTGCTTGCAAGATCTGCATACTTAATCATGCAGATCTCGGAGTCTTATTATGCTTATAAGTCTTAAACTTTTAAAACCTTTTAAAATTCTGGGAACTATTGTCCACATTTGCCTAGGGTAGGAAAAGTTTAGTTAATTACTATTTAAATTTAAAGAAAATTTTACTAGAAAGGGACTGGACGGGAAGGCAGATGGTATCCCGTCTGATGCCTGGATCGAGTAGAATTTCTTTAGACTTATATACCTAGCAGTTAAATGGTTAAAAATAAATAAATAAATTTATTTTATTTAGAACTCAAAGTCAAAATTGTTTTATTCAAATCTGTATGCATAGTACAACTCTTTAGAATCGTCGAAATCCTTTAACTATTGTCCTACTACTTAGTTCTGGCTTACTGAGATTGTTTTATAAATTGATCCTTGCATTTGTAAATAGGATTTTATATATATTTTATTTTAAAAGTCATATTCCTTTTACAGTGTCTGCCTATTGTGACATCAGATAATATCAATAGCTGTGCTGTGCATAAATAGTTTCGTGATCGCGCGGTTACATATAAAATTAAATCGATAAATAACTCGGATAACAATGTATCACACCACATTTATCATAGTTATTTAGAACAAACGTCAATAGCTCACAATAGAGTAGCAGCAAATTGCATGAAATGTGCGTGTCCATGTATGCTGTCCGTGGGCAATTTATTTACGAACTGCCAAAGCAGCTATCAAATGATTTATCTATTGTGTTTTCCACCGCTTGTAACCGATTTGAATATATTTAATTCTTGTAGGTGAGTGTGAAACTGGTTTCGCGATGTAGTTCTGCCTCTCCTAAGAAATTTAAAGATTCCAAATACAAAATTAAATAGGCTCATATGCAATCTTATTATTTGTTTACCAAAATTTTGTAAATATTCTGTATGGCGTTGCATCTCATAATAATATTAGCTGACCCATCGAACTCCGTACCGCCATAAAAATAGGGGCAGGTAGAAGAGAAAATTTTGGGTTGTATGTATTTTTTAATACCACATTATAAAAAAATAATTACTGCCCAAAAAAAGTTTAAGGGGTGTGTAACGTAGTGTTCTATCCATTTCCTGGGATAACTTGACTCCTAACCCATATGAGAACACTACGTTACAATACCCAATAGTTTGAATTTTGGCGCGAAGGCGCATTGTAAGTTTCAGAACACTACGTTACAGGTGGACAACCATTATCACTTAAGGGTATGAAAAATAGATAGTAGCCGATTCACAGACCCACGGAATATGCAAATAAAATTTCATAAAAATCGGTCAGGCCGTTTCATAGGAGTATGGTAACTAACATTGTGAGACGAGAATTATATAAGAAGAAGCATACACTGATATCATTGTATTCAAAATATGTCATTTTCGGAACCATCTAAATCGACAGTCTGTTCATTTTACGAGTCACTGTTAAGACCGTTTCGAATCAAAGTGAAAGAATCTCTTGTGTTTCTTTTCATATGAATAATCCTATCTCGACCTAAATTCCGAACAAACGTTGCATAGTAAACCTGTTCAATTACTTAATAACGCGCAACTACGGAAGCCCCTTATTTGTAGCAAACTATACGCAAGGCGTACCTATGCCTCACGGAACCGTTTTAAAATTATAATAAACAACGACTGGCTTTATAAAAACAAAAAAGAATCTAGGCCTTAACTACATTTACACACACACACGCATATATACACACACACACGCATATATATATATATAAATATATGCTATGTTATTTAGCAAAACTTAATACTTATGATTAACCCTTTCGATGGTTATCATAAAATATGTCGTTTTTTTCGAAATTTCACGAGTTTGATTCCCAGTTGTAGCAGGCGATTTAAAAAAAATCTGTGAATGCAGTTCTAGTTATTATTAAAAATAAAATGATGTCTTCTTTCAGTAAAATATCCTTTCTTCAATATTTAATATACTTTCCCTCCGTGTGAGGTAGCCGTGGGACGCCCTGTATATATAATTAATAAAATATATACGAATCGTCGAAAAGTATGTAGGCGCATCACTTCTGAACGACTGAACCAAATTGGATACTTAATTTTTTTGTTGTGTTATTACTATCAGGGCATGGCTTGTCAAGTATAAAATTTGTTTTTCAAAAAGTCATGGACAAAATTAATGTAAGAAATATTTATAAAATAAATAATTATTCTGCCATCTTCCGCAATTGACAACTCACGTTGCGACCCGCATAAGTAAAAGCTGAGCTTATTTGTTTGGCATTCACTCCAAATCAGTGATATACTAGATTTATAAAGAAATGTAACAATAAATAATTGCTTGATTAATCAATTTGTAGCGCCATGAAATGAATTTTCAGCTGGCAGTAAATATGCGAGTTACATTGCTGTACGACAAATCTACAGAAGATTCCTTCAAATAATTGCTGTGTTCTCGTCGAACGAAGAGCTTTCATTTCTTCAAAATTATTGTAAGCAGTACGAAGTACGCCGCCGGTCAGCTGGTAAAAAATAAATGTCTGTATGAGAAAACAAAAGAATGCTTTGATGAAAACAAAACCGCGCAGTCGTTACGCGGTTTGTTTAATAACTCGAGCAATGAGAACAATTATTCTTAATAATTCTTTATAAACGCGATTTCTTCGGGAGCTCCCGCCGGCTGCTGCTATCCAGACGCTTGTTAGCGTAAATCACGTAATTGATGGAGTGACAACCCTCGGATGGTAGAATTGGATTTAATTGATGAATATCTAAAAATAGACGGGGTTCAGCGGGAATAGGGCTACAAGAATTAAAACAACATGTATGTGAGTCAACATAGCGTTAGCAATTGAAATGTGATTGACAAAGTTTTAGTTTATTGGTCAGATTAAATTTTTAACAAGCACATACTATGAAATTCAAATAGCTACAGTTCATAATTGGTTCGTAAATCTGCGACAGAAGACCTTGTACTGAAATGACTAAAGATATATTTTCTCAGTACATATATTCTTAAGCTTTTTAGCTTAATTAAATTTGAGTTGTCGTTGTTGCTTTCCTAGGTCTATAAGTATGACGCGGAAGAATCCCTAAACGGGGATCCCGCGGCTTCGTGCTAAGCAGCTAAGAGGGTATTCGCAGGACTTTTTAGCGGATATTATGCCGTAAAGCGCCCGTAAGAGTTGCGGGGTCCTCGGTGGGCAGCCACTGGGGGGTTCGTAAGGCTTGCGGGAGCCAAGTATGATGTCCGTTTGGCGGTGTGCCTCTTAAAGGAGCCGTCATCTGTAAACAACATTTTTTACCTGCGTTAAAAAAAAGGGTCTTCTATAGATATAAGGAAAAAGGGCCATATTCGGATATGGCCCTTTTTTCCATGTGGACTAGTGCGAATGGCATAACGTGCCTTACATTACAAATTTTGGGTCACCCATCCTATGTACAGCCATTGCGAAAGTAGCTTAACTTTCACGATCGCGGACTGAACATAATAATCACTACGACACGAGCCCCATTACCATTAAATATCACATTTAAATGATCGCTATAAAGGTGTCATTGAAGGGTGGCAAATTTATTGTGTCGTTCTTAATTTCATACAATTATATTGCCATAATTTCTTTGTGGGTGGTCTTTAAGTCTTTAAACAAAGTGGTAAAATAAAGCTTAACTTGACCTTGACCTTGATATATAAAGACAAAGGACGACTCTAATTGGAATGTTTTTGGAATATAGAGTTTATGTGTTCCATTGCATTTGGATCATTCAAAATCAAAATAGATAAGAAGTAAAATATTCTGTTACTTTAAGGTTTCAGATAGGTATGTTTATCTCACATATGTTCCGATAACATATAAAAATCTCATATGATACACATTTTTATTCCGTTGACAGGTATGCGATGACGCGTATCGAATCCTGTTATCAACAACAAGCCGTGCGTGCAACGAAAGACAAAAATATTGTGTTTATAATTTTGCCGCTACTATTCCCGATCAACAACACATACGTATTTTTCATGCAGAGTTTTATATTCTCATTTTAATTAGCCACGACGATTATTTTACCAGCTTAATTTATACTTAGATGTTTTATGCAAACCAACAATTCATTGACCAAAATTTGAGAAAAAGCCTGATTTCGTTGAGTGTCATTAATAAATATGTTACTACGTTTAAATGTTTAATTAACGACCATTTTTCAAAGGCTACAATATAGTACGTTTCTTTTCCGTATCTTTCTTCTTTAATTAGTGATAAACGATACGAGTACCTCAATAAAATAACACCTCCCAATTAGTAATCAGCATTCATTTAAACCCACCTTTTTTTCACTTGTAATTCCAGTTTCTCGCAGCGCATCACGCGTACATACCTACATAATTTAACTGCTCAACAGAATGCTTAAAAATAATGTTTTTAATGATCAAGTGATCAAAATTATTAGTCAGCCTTTCAGAGTACGAACAATGTGAGAAAAAAAAGACGTGTTGCACTCCGGGAGTGCCGGCAGAAGTGAAAACTTGAATATTAATGTTGTGCATTTTTGATATTTTGGAATGGTTAGGGAATAATTTTGCACGAAATGCTTTAATTATCAGTATAAAAGTACTATCATGTATGTGGTAGAATACAATGTTTATTTATTGCGCTATCGTACACAAACAACAATTTATATTACATTAAAAAAGTTTATCTCTTAGAAAAATCTACTTACATGAATCACGTTTAAGAGCACTTAGCGACATCTATTGTAAAGAAATCGACTTACATGAATCACATTTATTTATTTTTAAACTTTATTGACCAAAATATTTAACATTGGGGCAAAAAGCGGACTTGCTAAAAGCATTCTCTCCCAGTCAACCTTTGGGAAAAATGAAAAACACGAACGGCGGTATAAAGCTAAATACGAATATATATACAAATTAATATAGATACATATATAAATACATACTATAAAAAGATTATAATACATACAAACAAAACACACTAATATTTAAATATATACAGTATACATATATATATATATATATATACACATATATACACAAGATGATGATCAATAAAATGACACTTCATCTTAAGTTTTGCAACAGATGAGCGTGAACATTCCTTTTAAATATAAGTTTACTAGGAGATCTTCTGATGGAGTTGGGAAGGTCATTCCACAGTCGTATGGCTTGAAGACATATGAGATATAGCCTGAATGAGAAAGAGGAATAAATTTAAGCGCACAAAAAATGCATTTTCTTCGGAATAAAGCTGCCACGTGGACGTCCTAGAAAGAGACTTATTATTATAATATGGTAAAATAAAATATTACTATGTTTCGTCCAATATATTGAAAGTCAACAACCTTTCCAATTTTATTGTGTGTCATGATGCGATCAGCCCACGTGTTTTACATTTTTTACCCATACAAGAAAAGTGTACAACGCCGCTTAAGAAGTTTTCACTTCAATAAATGATTAAATCTAAAGAAAATTTAACTAGAACAAAATCTACGCAGTCCAGGTATCAGACGGGACTCGGACCGCATCCTTCGCTAGATATCAGTGCAGTGTATCAACCGCATTTTTTCTAGTAAAATTTTCTGTAAAATTTAAACATCTAGGAGATAAATGCTTAAAATAAATATGATAACATTAAATGATGTAAACATAGATACTGAAGAAGTCATTGGTTCAAAATTGGCAATTAAATTTTTGACACACATTGAGTTTAATAGTCTTAGATCAAAGTATTAGAAACAACTCGTTAACTAGGCTGAAAATATTTTATCGATCTAGTTAAAACTACGCAATTTTGCAAGTCTTTTTAATAAAAAAGTAAGTCCGAGCAGAGTAAACAAATGAAATGACACAAAAACTAAGAAACAGCACACAGCCCGATATGAAATATTTTTCATCTCGCTAGCAATGTTGTTTCAAATTGTAGTTCAGTTAGTGTTTGCTTTTGAAATATATTAGTACTTACTATTAAAACTTATACCGCGGTAGTGCACCTTATCACTTAACGAACCTTTTTCTATTAATTTCTTTCTGCACTTTCATTTGTCACTGCGCCCATTAACTGTGACATATAAAAAGCAGTTACGGCACAAAACGACACTTGGTACATAAATAAACGTAATAATTATAATTTGTGGTGACATTTCGAAAATAATGAAAGTTTTATGTGACTTTGATAAATTGATAATAATCTTGTTCATCCAACAATTTCATCATTAATAAGTAGGCTGTAAAATGTTGAAACTAAATCTTTAATTAGGTTGATTTGATGTCCTATTTTTGTGTTGTATGATTTCCTAACTTTTTAAAGTAGATTTGTATCAATAAACTGCGAATTATCTTTACAGATTGCAATACTTTGTACTATATACAATCCTTTATATACTTATTAATTCTTTCTCATACACCCGTCTCTTTAATTCAACTCATTTAGGCATAGAAATAATCATCAGACTTTTTTCATTTTCCTTAATTCCAACGGCCAACATAATTGAAGCTTCTTACAACAAATCTGCAGAAAAGTCGTGCAATTATTATCCATGAATAATATTTGTGGCTTATATTGAATTAAGTATTATTACGGCAATTAATCATAACTTAACACCTGTTAACTTGAAGTCCATACACTGCCCACTTTTAACCTTTGCCGATGAAATATTGTGCAGCCAAGTAACCAACTGTAATTGTGAATAAGTAAATGATATAAGTCTACACATAAAAAAATACAAAAAATAAAACTCGGCAACTGGTCTTTAAATTTTCAATATCTGCAACAGTTAAAACTACTCAGCCAAACTTACAACTGCCATTAAATATTATTAAAACAGAGTTTTCTACAAATCAATATGTACTCTCTTCAAAGAGTGAGGTGTTTGGGAATAATGTCGCCCTAAATTATTATAAATATTATACTTTTTCAAGTTACAGACTGTGATAGATTTAACTATTAAACTTCTTATCAAATAAAAAAAAAACTTTTTTTAATATTTTTCTTGCTTCCTCACAGTTTTTTTTTATTGTTTTTTAATGGGCGACTTATATAATACGTTTATTATCATTTTATTCAGGACGTCTCACGGCCATGCCACACGTAGGGAAAGTTGATTCATGAACATTTTACGTGTTTCCACCAACTAACATTATCAACATATAACCATATATATAACCTACCCGCTTACTAATAAAAGGTTTCCTAATTAGAATTATGTGAAAAAAATAAAGCTATACTTATACAAACTGTATGAGGTACTTGTATACATTTCTTTGTGAGGTCACAATTACAATGCGTCAGGCTTTTTTGTCGGGTTAAGTACAAGATTTAGTTTACAGGAATCGCTATGACAGTGTGAAGGAGTTACAAATTGAACTTTGACGTATTATTTCAAACATTCTCAACGCACAGTTAAGTTAATCGACAGGCAGATATATTATTAAAAGAGTGAGAATTTGTATATTACAGAATGGATAATTTTTTTAACATTTGATAACTTTAATTTAAAAAAATCTTGCACCGTTTCATTTTTGCAGTTTGTGTGCAATTACATTATGTACATACAATGTTAAATTTCACGTTTTGTCTTTCATTTAAAATGCTATGTTATTTAGGAAAAAGATAATCCATAAAATTAACAATTTCGACGGTGATCATAAAATACATGTTTTTTTTTGTTTCACATTTCACGAGTTTGATTCGCGGTTGGGGCAGGCGATTTAAATAAAATATGAAAGCAGTTCTGCTTATTATTAAAAATAAAATGTAAAATTCCTTTCCTCTTTCAGTTAAATATCGTATATTCAATATTTAATATACTTTCCTTCCGTGTGGCATGGCCATGGGACGCCGTGTATATGTAATGCTAGCGGCCGCCCTTCCTTCGTCCGCGTTAACTTCAGTTTTTTGTGAAGCCCTCAGAAACCTTATATTTTTTCGGGACAAAAACAATCCTGTGTCTCTTTCCAGGTTTTAAGCTGTGTGTGAAGTGTAAAATTTCATCCATATTCTCTCAGCCGTTTTCGCGTAATTGAGTACCTAAGAACAAAGATACAAACTTTCACATTGATAATAATAGTAGGAAGTAGGATAGTTCTTCTACTTACTTGCTTAGCATTTTACATCTTCGTGTCGTTTTATTTTCGTGCCAAGAGTAGAAATCGATGTCTGATTTCATTTGTTTTATTTCTATACAAAAAAATATTAAAGACGATTAAAATCATGGATTAGGCAATAACCTAATTACTGAGTTATTATCGCATCATATAATAATACAAGGGTATATTGTGGATTTATTATTGACATGTCGGATCTTTGGCGCCGTTTGTGTATTGTATCGACGCAGGGAGCTCTTGTAATGTATCCACGACTTCTTAAATCTTGATATCCTTCAATGACCATGAGTGACACGACATTTCGCCCTGTGGCATTGTGTGCATATGAGCACCCTTTATTCTGCCTCCATCAATGCTTTATGCACACCCACCGAAGCAACGCGCAATGCGGAACGAAACCCAAGCAAAGTAGGGTAAGGTCGAATTATATTACCATATCAATACAAATTAGTGGTATGTTTCAGTATTTTGTACAAATTCAGGACATAATTAGTAGATATATCGTTAAACGTGACTGCAAAATGGTCATGGGGTCTTTCAGTCAACAATAACTTTGCTATTGGTCCGTACGGTATTACTCGAGTTTTATTCGAAAGCAAGTAAAAATCAACTTGTTGAACCACAAAATTCACAACTCGTAGACTCGTTCGTAGGACACGACGCGTCCACTTTTATTCACTTAAGAGTAAAACTCGATAGGTTTACTCTTCTTCTTTTCTGTAATACTATCATCTATTATTATCGAGTAATACCGTATGTGAGTACGAACCATTAGACTATCATAATTAATATCAAAAGCAAATTTTAAAATTAATTCAAAACATCACAATAACTTAATTAATTGAACCCCTCATTTACACCAAGATACAAGTCATATTCCACTTTTACACAAAACTTGTAGAATACTTCTAGTGACTGTTTAAAACATTATTTCGTTTACACTGCATAGACAACAAATATCTTACATACAAGTATAAATAATTTTATTTGCTTCACTTTATGTACCCAACAAGTTTGAATCAAGTATCAAGTAAGTGCAAACAAAAAATTAAGACACTGGGTAAGAAATAGCGTAGGTAGGTTCTTTTGCAGTAAGAAGACACAAAAGTGTGTTTGTACATACCTTATCTCTGAACGGATAAACTTGTTGATGTTTACTTTCCTTCGATACCGTGAAAATAAGGAACATTAGTATTGGCTCATTGCCTTTTGTTTGTTGTCTTTGACTTTATTATCTGTAGTTGAACCGGAACTACTCAATACAGTTGTGTTTTGTTTAGTCTTAGGTATATTATAAAATGGGACAAAATCTAAATTAATCTACATATTTTCTGAAAAAAATATACAAGAAAATAGTAGACCTATGTTCATTGTTAAGTCTTCTGCATTCGATTTGCAGATAATTCTGATTCGTTCTAGTAAAAATTTTGTAATAAATCCAAAATTAAGTACTTTTTATAAATGGATTTTGTTCTAAAATAAGCGTCACCTGATGTGGGACTCAAGTTTATCACCCTTTCATTATCATGTGGTTGTATTCATTCAATACTGATAGAATTGTAAATAACGTTTTCTTATTGATTCATCATTTGGCCATAAATACAACTTACCTTCCAAGATAATATTTTCAGAGAGAACATTCATGAATCTTCCTGAGATGTTAGTTAAGTGTAGTTATTTATAAAGGCCAGGTGTAGACCGTCAGTCTGAGTGAACGGAAAATTTGTCTCGTGACGTGAAATTATCATAAACACCTATTAGCATTGAAGCTAATAGTGGTGTGTCTTTTACAAACCCATAATCAAAGAGTCCTATTAGAATAGTTATTTTTGAGTTTGCTTCCATTACCACGTCTTTATGAGTTCCCTACGTTTAAGGAACTGTTAAATGCACTGTGATCACATCACAGAGTACCTGAGTTAGTACTGAAAATAACCGCTCAAATATAACTATTTAAGGAAGATTAAAAAGTTTAGTTTCCATTATGCAATTAACAAAAAAATTGATAATAGAAATATGTTAACCTAGTTGGTAGCGTATTTTGTCAAGGCGTGGCTAGTGAAATCTGCAGTCGGAAGATGTCAGATAAGAATCATAAGGTTTAAATTTTTTCTTGAAACAATGGAATGATATCATTGTCATTTCCGTTATCGATTGACAGCGTTATTTCTGAACTGTTATTCATAAATTATTCATGTTTTTTTAAAGCTGCTTAGCTAAACCGAATAACGAAATTTGCACTCTACTTGAAGACTAGCCTTTTGATAATAAGAAACGCTTGCGATACAACAGTATCAAATGCCCGTTGCCTGCCGTATGAATACCTGAAGTACTACTTATTGCAGGAATACTCCGCCTAACATCGATATTTGGCAGCATTCTTCTGTAAACCGGAGGTTACCTTCCTTAAGCGGCGCAGAGAGTGAAAAAGGGGATTGAAGATGAGCTAATATAATAGGCGGATGGAGTGAATGAAAACTTCGTAGTGCCCTCATTCACATAAATAAAAAGTAAAACTCTAGTAAAAAAGAAAGAGATACAGTAAAAATTGACAATGAGTCGAAAATTTCGTTGTTGCAATGAGAAACTATTTAATTTCGAAAACACTATTTGATTAAATTTAAATATATGTACTTATAAATTGCCTATGTAAATTAAAGTCTACTTATTAATTCAATGTTTAGAAACGTGTCCGATAAATCTATTTAAACGTAGTTGATTAAGAAAACTCCATTACCGTTTGACTTTTATTAAGTGCATTGCATACATTATGCGCTTATATTAATTGTAAATTGCATAATTCACCCTATCATACACCGACATTACTGCACAATAACCAAAAAGGTCTTCATATTTTTTTTACTATATATATATTTTTTTGTACCAATTATTTGTTTAAGTATACGTTACTGGAGGTTATAAATTTTATATATGTAAGTATTCAATGTTCGCCCGGAGCTATAAATGCATAAAAATTATATTAACTTATGTCTAGAGTTCGTTTTGCATTTATGATAAATATAAGTATGTATTGTCTTTATGATTCTCTTATATCTCAATCCTAATTTTCTTAGCAACACTGTCTTGAACTTGTTCTTTATCGTATCAATCATATATTTTTCGTTTGACTATCGAAAGATATGTACTGATTAGATAGAAGCGGTCATGTGCTTTACCATCAGGTAACCAACCTTATTATGTAAATTTAAGTAAGGGGTATACTCGAAAACCATGAAAGGCAATTATTTCTTGTAAAAAAATGTAACAGATAATTCCTGTGGGTACTCTACATAAGCACCAAAATTGTGCATATGAATCCATTTTGAGATTTTGGAATTCATAACTAATAATTTATAAGGCAAACATTTATTAAATAATGGATTTAATTTTCAAAAGTTACATTTCAATGGCTACTGTCGATTGTCATTTATTGATTATAGGATTTTGCACGTTTCAAACACACAAAATACCCTTACTAAAACAACATAGATTTATTTATGAAGAAATTATTTACCGTTGTTTGCAAGCTTTGAGAAATTATTATAAATCCATAAAAAGACGAAACAAAAGACGTCTAGCTCGTAGCTACAAAGTAATGAATAACGAAAACAAAACTTTTGGTTTGACATTAACGACTTTTCTAAACTTTGTCATTGAAAATCTAGAAATCTTTATAATTTTAGAGCATGCGCTGAATGACCTTGATAAATGATAATGTATCATTTGAAATTATTCAAATGAGCTCTATTCCACTTTAAAAATATAATTTTATTTCATGTACACCACGTAGGTATATGGAACATTATTATAGTGTAAAAAGCATTGGCCAATAAACAAACTAATGCTCGTTGAATTGTTATTAAATCATGTAGTAATTAATGCTGCATTGATGTCATTTGTATTCAAAACACTCTATACATAACCTGTTTATTATTAATGTCACGCAGTCAAAGTCACAGGTAACAGCTAATAATTGCAATGTATGAATAAACCTAGTTAATCTGTATACAACAATTACAGACTGTCTGATCTATCAACGTACAGCTCAAACCACTGAACGGATTGAGCTGTAATTTGGCGCACATAATAGCTATTAGAATGTAGGCGTGCGCTAAGAAAGGATTTTCTAAAAATTACCTCTTAAAAGGGTAAAAGCTGGGATTCAAAGTTTGTATGGAGCACCAAGATCCGACTATTTGTCAAAGATTTAAATCGTTATGCCAGCCATACACACTACGAGAAATCGTTACGATCAGACTGTACAGTTCGAACGGAACAGTTTATCGTACGTGGCGTACGTATAGAAAACTGTGCAGTTTTACAACATACACGCTACGATTTATCGGTACCGTTCGAACTGTACAGTCTGATCGTAACAATTTCTCGTAGTGTGTATGGCCGGTATAAGATATGCCCTTTCCTTAGTTTGACCGCTCTGAAAGCTGACAGCACTCGAATAGGCTCAGTAGTGTATCATCATGGCTTGTCTAATCAGTGTTCATCTGAACAGTGTCAGTTTGACGTTGGTGAATAAAATACCGCAGGCATTTTAGCGAGAAAAGTGTATTAAAATGCCGTTATGTGCCTTCCAAAAGTCCACTAACAATTCGAGAAATACAAATAAAGCTAATGGTGTAAGATTTCACTCGTAAGTTTGTAGATTTCATTATTTATTAAACTTATTTTCTTTCGTTGTCATAAATATTGAAAACTGATTGGACAGCGCATGACAAAGAAAGAAATTTTGGAAAATATTGCTAGACAAAAAGAGACAATACTATTCTCTCGATACCACGCTGTGTTTTGACGCTTGTCCGCCCATGAAGTTGCATAATAAATTGTTCTAAATTCGAAAGAACTAAGTACTGTTCTTCATTCTCATTTTAGTGTCGAGCACTTAGTCCTAAAATTTATCGATTCGGTAATCTTAGGGCATAGCATTAAAATTTTACAAAACTGTATTATATTATTACATTTAGTTAATTTAATATATTATCCATAATTTTATTTACGGCTTCCGGTAAAAAATACCCGTTTTAAACATTTAATTATAATTATTTTTTCTTTATATCTAATTAGCTGACCGTGCAAACTTCGTACCGCCGAAAAGTCAATTAATGTGGTTAAATTATTTTATATTTACTACAATTTAAATTACTGATTTTGCAGCCGCAATAAAACAAATAAAAAAAGTTAAATAGTTTATAAGGATATAACTTACAATAACTTTTACTTGAATAGTATATCAGCGAAATTTCAAACGGGGTGTATTGTTTGTTATATTATATGATTGATGCAGTATAGTGTTGAAGTTATATCCATCGTTTCCTTATCAAAATATCGGCTAATATTGCAACTACTCTTATGATTACAATATTTTCTTTAAATTACAATATCACTCTCTAAAGCGATCATTTTCTATCTATATTGTAGTAACAGATTTGCAGAAGGTACAAATAAGCTTTGTGCTTTTGTGACGTGAGCTGTCAATTGTAGAAGAAGGCGGAATACCAAACTTAATTAATATAATGAAAATCAATTTTCCGCATTACTTTTTTCTGTGATTTTTCCTATAATTAAATAGTTACTTTGCTATTCGGGGCGGAGAGGATTCCAAAAAATCATAATTCTCATAAAAATCAGTTCAGCCATTCTTGAGTTATAAGTGTTCTAACTAACACGACTTTGTTTTATATTTAGATTTATCCGAGTAAACTATTGAACTTTTTTGTGTTTGTTTTATTTCGCTTGTAAAGCCCTAAATTTCAAGATAGCCACATTTATCGACTGTTATAAAGGTGGTGCGCAGTTCGCCGGGTCAGCTAGTGATAATATAATTGCAATGTACTTATTCACCACATAAATAAGCATTATTTTGTATTTTTTAAATGCGAAATGTATAATAAATAAATCAAAAAGATCGCTGAGCTTATGTAGAAATTTATATTTTTCTTTTGATTCAATCCTTTTGATCAGCTACTGTTTGCAATGTTGGTTAAAATACCAAAAAATATATACTTATCTAGATGAGACTCGCATTTAATAGCATTACTTTTTTTTGAGATAAAAAAAAACACTTTCACTTCACTAATGTAATGTGTCAAAACGGCCATCATCATAACGTCATTGCAAAATATGACCACAGTTTTTCAGTGTCAGGGCATATCTAACGATTGAAATCTTTGCTATTTGTAGCAAATATCGAAATCTTATTGGTAAAGCTATCATCTTCTCGTGTGTCTAGTAAAGTTTCAGAAATCAGAAATCAATATATCTTTATTGAAATTGGATGTATAGTACAACTCTTTCGAATCGTCAATTTTTTTCCCTACTACTCGTTAATGGACATATTTTTTAGCAGCGGAAAATAACGAGTGAAAAAAACTCCACAACATTAAAGAATAATGTAACAACATTTACAAATCATTATGTGTCATTATGTTGTGTTCGGTTGACATATTCTTCAATGAAATGCCATAGTGAAATTTTGTTTTGTGATTTTATGAGTAAACGTTCTCTAATTTATTATCTTTAAAAAATATTCACGCTAGAAAATGAATGTTAACGCTAGATAAATTCATATATTCAATTCACTTTGATACGGATAAAGTCTCAATAGCAGTAGTGCTAATCAACTCTCAGCACGTAATTATTTTATCCTTTATCTATGTTCTTATCTAATGCCACTTAGATAGTAAGGTGTATTTTTATATACTTATCACATACAAATTCTGATAATTCGCACAGTTAAAATTTTCGGCTGTTTTCCTTCTTTGATATTTAGAAAAGAATGTCGGCATTTTTGTTATGTCCGTGTTATCAAATCAGAATTATATGTTAGAGTAAGATGTGTTTATAATAATTAGTGGTGCCGTGTACAAGTTTAACCCTGTTTCCCGGCTAGAGTTTCTAACTGCACGTAATTTGCAGGGTGTCGACGCGGCACGCGGGGCTGACACCGCAGCACCGGAGTAGCGGCGCGCGCGCATCTACACTGTATCGCCTGTCCGCGCCTGCGCCGCACGACTCGCCGCACGCGACCCACGCACTTCCTGCACTTCCCTTCAAACTGTGCAAGTGTTGATACAATCCAGTGGACACTAAAACGTGAACGTTAAACGAGTGAAACCCAGTTCCCCAGTGGTTCTGTGCAGTGCTCCTCAACCGAGTGAATGCGCGTGTGCTTCGACACCCTCTGCTTTGGATCGTCACAGCATGCAGCTGGTGACGATGAGCCGAGGGCCATAGTGAATTCTGGTGGAGGTACACTTACCGTGGCGCCCACTGTCAACGGTGATAGACGCGCGTTAAACGAAACTTATAGAGAAGCTGAATTGAATGGTATAATGGGGACTCCTAGCGCAATGAATACTGAGTCGGAGAATTGTGTTGCTAATGCGACGTTAAGTAACGATATGCAGCCGCTCATCGAGAGGATTAGAGAGCTGGAAGCGTTGTTGAAGCAACGCGACCAGGAAATGTTGGAACTGCGCTCGCAGCTTGATAAACTGCAGAGCGTGTTCCCTTACCAGCAGTATGCGACCCGATCGAGGGGCCCCCGCAAGCAGAGGGCCCAGGGTATCTCTGCGGAGCCACAAACGAGCTCCTCACTGCAGGATCTGGCACACCAGACATTCCCGACGTACGACAAGAGCGAAACGTAAGTATTCCTACTTTCATTCTAGGTAATAATTAACCTCTATAAGTACTCAATCTAGTATAATTATTATTTTATGACCCCTAAATAAAAATGTTTGTTTATTAAATTACATGTGGTATAAAAAGTAAACCTTCACCATGTTATGTCATTCGAGGATCTCCATGTTTTCATTGAACCAGTAGCTGTATTTACAGGTAGTGATAAATCGGTTTACGCAATAAGTTAGTAAGAAAGCACTTCATTATAGTGACTTATGGGCTTGTCGTTAAATTTCCTTGTTATCCTCATTTAAGCTTCGTTTTTCTTATACTTATAGACTCGCTGAATTGATACTTTCTCTTTAAATGAACCTACAGGTTAAATGTTCTGCAGGCACTTTTATGGCATTAACGGAAATGTTTATATAGAATTTTCCAAAGACTTCGAATTAATTGATAAACTAATAAATGACAATCAACAGCATTTCTGAAATTAACTCGCACCTGTTTCGTGCCAAGAGTGATGTGCGTGTTACGCATGGCACATTGGTCATTCAAATCATATGTTTGAATATAAATATTCAACATCTTTGAATTCATTATAAAACACACAATGGTTCTCATTTCAGAAAACTCTTTTTCTTAGTATTTAGGGCCTCTGCCTTTATCTTATCCAGTAGAACATTAAAATATTTTACTCAGTACCTACTAGTGATTATACACACGTACCTATATAATTATATGGTTGTTACGAAATTATGATCATGTGTATTTAACATCGACAACTTTATGTTAATGTAATAATAACAGATAACTGTCTTAAACTTTCGCACACTTACTCATTAAATGAAACACTTTTGCTTATTACAATAATTTGTACGTTTATTTAAGACGTGTAGGATCAACGTTTCACGACGTTGCAGACGAGAATTATGCAAAATCCACAATTTGGAAAGATTTTAAGGACGTTAAAATACTTATTTAGATTTATCATTAGTAATTCTAATGGGATTGGAATTGATTGACAAAGAATCATGAATAATTCTTAAAATTTATAATTCAATTAGAAGGGGAGCGCTAACTCATTTCGAAATATTCTTTGAAAAATAAATCACAGATGTTATGAACATAGAAAACAACAACTACATCACCTTTGCATCCACCATCCACATATATATTTTTACGTTCAATACGAGTAAATAGGTGAATAAAATTAGAATGGAATCTCAGTTGATGTCAAATGAATTTAAAGATTTGGCGAGTAAATTATTCGTCAATACTTAACAAACATTCTTGTGAATACATATAAGTAAATCTGTCTTATGTAACTATAAGCACAAATGAGTCTTGAATGTTTATATTATAATAAGCCATTAACAGATATTTACCTATTTTTAATGATTCTGAATGAATGAGAAGGTAATTAAATGCGTTTATTTAGCTGTAAATTTAAAGCCTAATGTACCGTAATGAAACAATTTTATGGTCAACCATTATTACGGCATCGTAAGAAGAATCTTGACCATTGTTTACGTCATTCGTCCGTATGATAGCTTAGGTAAGTATATACCCCCACAATCGTGCTATCTTAGCTCAAATGATTCACCATTGTCCTCATTATTTCACTAATTCCCAATTCCAGTATTCCTTAATCATTACACGACCGCCAAAAGTAATATTTTCAGAGTTCATGTTTGTATATATGCGCTTCTTTGTTACACCGTATTTTCGAAACCAAAGAGAGTTATTATTTAAGCATAACTTATCTACTGATAGCTCTAAAATTAATACGACAGTTTTTAAATTTCAAAAATAAGCATTCACTTTGTGAGCATAACATCGATAAACTGGTCTTTTTTTATGCACATAACAGTTTTTTTCTAATGGGATATTATTAGATTTCGACCAAAAGATGAATTACGGTAGGTATTCAACTTAACTAAGAGTTCATTAAGTAAGACTTGATTGAAAAGGTTATTGCTATTATCAAGATAATCCAGTGGATAGGAAAATATACAACAATTTGTTGCTCAATTGAAATGGTATTGTTTACATTGTAAATACCAATGAGATCATTTATTTGTTACTATACATTCGACAAACAACAAATTACAAGACATTCATCAGTCTGTGGATAAATAGTAAGTAGGTATTGCAACTGTATTAGATTCAATGATCCTTTGGAAATTATCACTAAATGAATCATGGTATTACTTATTGGTCATCGTGATACATATTTCATTAATCTTATCATCAATTGTGTATAAATCAGTACAGTTATAAAAATAAGCGAATAATGTTATTCTGTATTACGTTAATTATAAATTTACGACAATGCATTATCGTCTTTAAAAAGATAATTATCAGCAGTGAGTTTATAGTTGTCATGGACGAAAGCATGCTAATAAATGCTTCTTAGCAATATTACCTTAAAAATATATAGTTCAATTAGTTCATTGACTTTACAATTCATACAAGATCGCAAATTTCATCATCATCATCTCATGCAAATCTCATATTGAACGATAGTAAAATTGTAAGCAAGTTCACGAATTGTATATTGTAAAGAATACGCTGATTGAGTCCAAAGATTCGTCAATGGCTTCCTGATTGGATGCTTCCTGTCTCAACAGGTGAATCAGCAACATTTAAAACTTAGGTTAATCCCAAGATTTGTAACATCACTTCGTTAAATAAAATCTCCGATCATTAAAAAATACCAATATAGCAGTTTATAGAGCTAACTAGTTCACTGACAGGGAATGAATTAGTGCAGAGCGCTCTTTGATATGAGCCAGTAGAAGTAAGATTGCCAACGTTATATACAATAAACAACACAATGAAGGTAAAATTGGAAGCGCGCATTATACATTTTGGCCATCATTGATGTAACTTTGATGCTTGACAATATTTCTTGATGTACGGCTAGGGGATAATATTTTGTTATTGATGTAGTACTACCGTACACAGGTACATGCAATAACTCATTATATCCCTTAGAAGGCTGACAAATGGTGAAAGATGCGACAGAACGACACAGCAAATACTTTGGTGAAATCAGACCCATAACCACTAACAACTCTACTTTTGACTTTGGTAGGGCTCAGAATATTGTCCAGAAACGATAGGGATTTGTTGTTGCCACCTACAGCTTCCGAAGTTGCTCTGCTTTTAATAATCCTTGTATCATCCGTACGAGAGAGTTTTTTCTTTAATGCGATGCATGAAACGGACTTTGATCACTTGTGTAAGGCGCCACATGATAAGTAGTTGTTCTGTAAATTATTTATTACTTTTAAGATGAATATTACTAATATTCAGCTTAAAAGTAATAAATAACTTACAGAATAATAAATGTCTTTGTACGTACTCATGTTTTTGTTAATGAATGAAAACATCAATTATTAGTAACTGTAATAAAAAAGAAACGATTGAACGATAAACAATATTTCAAACAAAATAACTGTTGAATAAAATCATTGTATTATTAAGTTGATATTGTTTACGATAAAGATGCTCACACTGACGGCACTGAAGTCTTTCGGTCTCGTACATTACATATTCAAACACTTTTAAAAACTATTTTACTACAATTGTAATTTTAATAAAGAATTATTAGGGTTTAAATGCTACAAAACTGGTATGACAGATTTTTTATTAAAAACCTAATCAGCTGAGAATGTATTGCCAAATTAACGCTTACAATATAAGTACATAGATATAACTAAACATATATCAAGAGCAAGACTGACGAACTGGTAAAAGCTTATAACTAACTGGATCACGTTGTTATATTACAAAATACGTCATTGAATTAATCCAATTTCAGACTCGCGTCATTGGATTACACACTAAGGACTTCGACGTATTTAGACTCGGAATTTGTTTCATTAAAGTTTATCCCCATATTAGTATTCGAATCGTCACAGCTATTTAGCCATGATTACCTTAAAACGTATTGTAGCGGCTAAATGACTACCTGAATCCAAAGTTCCCGATTAGTATGCGCAATGGCAACATGCGGGAAGGATACTTTTATTTAGTAATAAACTGTCCTTGTTTTATTGCCTTAGTAAATGTAGTGGAAGTGTTATAAACGCTTTAATTTAATTGCAATAATTATTAGCACTACTCTTTAGTAGAATCCTTGTCATGTTTACCTTGTTTGTTGCCATATTATTATTTGAATGACTAAATGTAAGAGTATCATTATAATAAAGGAAGTTTTTGCTGTTTTATCTTATGGTTTCTTTATGATTGTTTTCTTCCATTAGATAAATTGTATAGTTAATTGTTTGAAATCATCTGATTCTGAAGAATACTTTCTTGAATATTCCTAAGTCGACTTGTCTTGCTGATTTTGCATTAGTTTAACGTACTCATTAAATCTACACAGATTTTGTATCTTCAACGGTCGGGGGATTTCAATCAATAATAAGAAATAACACTGTTTAGTCAAATATTAAAAATATTAGGTGTAGAAAACTATGATAATGAATCCACTTATGTGTATAAAAATAGTTCCATTTTATTTAGAGCGATTTTAATCGTGCAATTATAAGAAAATGTGCTGCTGAGTTGTCTCCCGTGCTCAAGCGCTTGTACCAAAGTTCGTATTCTTTGGGGCGTGTGCCGGAGACTTGGAGAGATGCCAACGTGCAACCGGTGCCCGAAAAAGGGGATCGCTCAGACCCGGCCAACTACCGGCCAATAGCAATCACCTCAGTATTATGTAAAGTCCTAGAAAAGGTCCTTAACAAACCATCTGACCCGCTACCTAGAGGATCACTCTCTGATTGATGATCGTCAGTATGGTTTTAGACCGAAACGATCGACGGGTGATCATAGTCGCTCTACAAAGATCCGGCTAGGTGGGTACCTACTACCGCAGTGCGAGAGAGGTATTTTCCCGTAAAATAGTAATCCTATGAAATTATTGGGTAAGTATTTGAAGACTTACCAACTAACGTCTCGGGTGACGTCCGCAGGCCATTGCTGCACAATAGTAGTAAAGAGTGCCCCTATTTACTATTACTGTGCAAAATGTTTTAAAAGTAAATTCCAACCCGTGCGAAGCCGGGACAGGCCGCTTGTTATTATTAAAAGTAGGTTTTATTTTGTTATTGATCAACAAATACAAGTAAATGAATTGGCTGCTTTAAACCAATAAGCGCAGACCTATGACTGGGCACAACTAATAGCATTTATAAGCGCTTAGTCAAACGTATTTTTATTGTAATCGAGCCTTGCTTTCTTGTATTTAAAAAAACAGTTAAAACATAATCACTTAATTAAAAATGCATAGTATTTGACAATTACACTCAAAAATCAAGCCTGAGCTTATGACAAAAATTCCATACATTTTCTATTTAACGATTGCGATAGCTTTTGTTCAAAGGTATCTTCTCTAGAGGATCAGGGACGTTAAGTGACTAAAAACAACAAAAAAAAACAATGACGCCGATTTCGTTGACGTATACAGGTGGAATAATAAACAAAATTAATGGCAACACTAATACACAACATAAGTCTGTTCATTCTAACTTGTCCTATTTGGTATACAATCTTGGAACAACTTTTTATAAAATCACCAATTTAAAAATAAAATAATAACAAAGTCAATAATCTATTACAATAAATCGTTATTATAGACTGGAACCTATTGAATCTAATTATCAGTTGATTTTTAATGCTGTATTTTCAATAAAAAGGAGTGCCAAGATTGTTTATCGAATATAAGAAGTTAGGATGAATGTCAATGCCGTGTTTTATATTTATTTTATTTTACTCGGCTTTTATTTGTATCAGTTACAAGTTTTAAAAACTGTTTATATTTAATTAATAATATTAGTAAACTTTGATCCCAATATGATTTGGCCGATGCGATGTCCTTTGGTGACTCATTTCTTTGTCGCACTATCCGTAAATGAATGCTCTGCCTGCTTGCGTATTCCCTCCTTCTTACAACCTGGAATCCTTTAAAAGAGGCGTGAAGAAGCAACATGCTGGCTGGCAAGGTGAGGATGGCTGGTGTGGCAGGTAGAACTCCTGTACCAGCTGTCTTCACGTCTGGACTTCACCATCACTTAACATCAGGTGGAGGCATTTGTCGGACCTATTTATTAAAAAATAAAAAAATAAAAAATCGTCTCAGAGACATCAAAGCACAATTAATTTAATTTAATGATTATTTTCTGATTACGTAGTGTCACTTGGTATATAATCTATGTATGTGGTTTTGATTTACCTTCTCACATGAATTATGAGTAAAGTTTTTTTCCGTTGTACTGGTTAATTAAGACATGATTTCATTTTCTTTTTGTATATTTTAAATTAATGGACACAGTTTTTAGAGAAATCTCTTTCTATTCTCTGTGGATGACCAAAAATAAAAACTGATTCTTACTAAAATAACTTGTGTAGTTGACAGTTTTATGCAATAGAAAATGCTTATTGATTGAATAGGTAGGTAATAACTTTAAAAACGAAATAATCTAGGTATATGAAGAAGATACATAATGGGTAATACATGCCTACAGCAGTATCTTTAAAATAATTTTACGTTACATATAATCGAGTCAATTTTACTGCCCGACGACGTGTGAAAAATGCCTAAAGGCATCATTATTTGCTGTATTGCAATAATAAATGAACTCGTTTGTAAATATTATTTAATTTAATGGGTAGATTAGTTCGTTGAGAAGCTTGATATCGCAGTAGCGCGTTGCTACCAACCAATAGTCAATTCAAACTAGCACATAGCGAATTTCAAAAACAGAAACATAGGTAAAAAATTCACCCTTTTATCCGCAACGTTATGCACAGTATACCTTCTGAGCGGATAGTTATTCGCACTACTATTCGAATTTGGCGACTTCTTTACCAAAACTATGTGCTCGGTCGCCACCTCAATGCTAAAAAATAGGTCTTCTTTTATCTAGGAAATCTAAACTTGTACGAAAGTACTAGTGAACAGCTAAAATACGCTATGACGGTTCAAGGCTGTAAGATAACCTTTGATTATCCCTATCTTAACATCTCACCAACTCCAAACGTGTTAACAGGTTAAACAATGTCATCGCAGTAATTACGGTGGTTTTATTTTTGCCTTTGTTGTAGTTTTCCTGTAAGCACTTTTTTCTCATTTTTTAGAGTAGGTAGGTACTACTGTTTACGCTCTGCTGAACATTTGTCAAACTGGAACAGTACCATAACAGTACACAGAGGTTAACGTTTAATTTTATTGTTTTCATCTGTTGTTGTATTCCTATAAACGCTCAAGACAAGAGGTCATTTTTACGCAGAAGTTAAGTGTATTTTTTATGTATTCACTGCTTATGTGAATTTCAAAGAAGCCATTGAAATATAAGTAGTTATTACAAGCAAATAAGATAAATATAACGAATAGATTATTGCTTATATTTGGCAAGATAATTTAAATCAGAAAAAATCAACGAGTTCTTAAATTTTATAAAAAAAAGTAATTGCTAAAGAAGAAACATAAAACGGGAAGCTGAAAACCGAAATATTTTTTCTTACAAATAAAATCATTTAATAAATCATTTAGTAATGAAGTAAATAGGCAGTATTTGACTTTGGTGCTTTGGTGCTCCAGCTTTAACCATGTGGTTGAGCAAATACATTATTTGCTTTTGGTGGTATTGTGTTTTTACTGATTAGTAGGGTTCCAGAGCTCTTGTAAGGTAGGGGATTGATTGAGTTCAAGCCCGCATATTGCGGATGACTAGACGCCACACGTTCTGCTAATCTATCATTATCATCATTATCTAACTTCGAGACTGGACTCCATCTTACTCTTAACATCAGGTGGGGTGGGTTAATTTGCTGCGCCTCGAATAAAAAAATCGTTAATAATAAGGAACAGCAACTGGCAGCAGAAAAGTCAAGCTCTACGTTTTTCTTACGAAAGCCTTAACGTGACGTAATAAACTTTTGCTTTTAATCATTCTGAGTGGTAACACTTAAATGTTATCGTCAACGATAACTATGGCAGGTATTATAATATATCTATCGTGGCTATTACCATATCGAATATGTCACGTGCATATTAAAGCGATACAAGTTGTCAAGCCACTTAAGATCTTTCTAGTTCCTAATGTATTTAATTACAATCGAGTGACATACTGTGATCCCGTAGACTGATATTACCTAATGAATTATGTAGTTACTAATGACGAATGAAATGTTTGAGATAGTGATACAGATTTTGCCTATAAAATCTTTCCAAATGTTTATCTCTGATTGTGTATTATCAAAATGATTGTTATGCAAAAGGAGTAATAGTTTTTGGGTATCATCGTAAAGATGATAATGTGATCATTTATATCATGATTGGATTCTATTACAGTGACCAGTGATACTGATTCTCCTCCACCCTGTCTACTTTTCCTACTTATATTTTAATGAACATTTGTAAGTTTGTTACTCAATCACGCAAAAACTACTGAACGGATTTGGATGAAATTTGGTAGGTACGCATATAGTTTATGACCTGGATTGAGATATAGGATACTCTTTATCCAGGAAAAATGCAAGATTCCTGTGGGATTCACAAAAAACTAAAGTTAACGCTGACGAACTCGCGGGTGGCTGCTAGTGTTTAATAAATTACTTATATGAAAACTTTTTATTTTATTAGTATTGAATAATTGCGAAACATCGGTCGGTTAGTAATTTTGGGTCCTTTAACAGACCAACCAGATGAGCAATGTGGATGGTTGGGAATTTTTATTTCTTACCGACCACCTAGGTGGACAGCTCAGTTGGTCGGTAGGAACGCGGAGATCTAATACGCATATGGATTCATACGTTTTACCATCGATAGGTGTACACTTATATAATATGCAAGAAAATTCTACTGATTATGTCACAAGAGCAACAAGTTACGTGTAATAATAACTTTTCAAATTTTCACTAAGCACTTGGTACACGGGTGCTAACTATCCGGTGTTTCTTGAATATACCGTGAAAGTTCGTGAAAATACGTAAATCAAACAACTACAACGATGAGATAACGTGACAAGCCTACGTTCAAAGCCAGAATGGTAATGTGAAAGCATTTCTCTGTTAATAAACACCATGAATAAATTATTGAACATATTTTAGAATGCACCCGCTTATTTTATAACGCACTTCATGAAAATAATGTTCGTTGTGATTGTAAATGGTGCAAGTAAAATTTTACTTTCACATTGTAAGTTTTTTCACATGGAGCGGAACTTAAAAGTTTAGCTCTGTAAGTCTCCTGTATCCAAAAAATGATGTAACAATATCGATCGGCAATCAGTCACTTTTTTTCGTTTCTTTCTGTGCAATATTAATTCAATTGATAATACACAGAAAAATATTTCGTCTTTTGGCTAATTCCATACTATCGTCCTGCTATATTCTGTAAGATGATTTAAAAATAAAGCTCGTTAATCTTGTTTCTTATACAAACTTTGAATCAGTGAAATATTGCTGTTTATACATACATATCCAAAGTACCTTTAGATATAACAGTTAACTGCTTCTATTTTTTAAGAAACTGGTGAAAAAAATGCCGTAGAACATTATTTTTCTGACTTTGAATTTATAAAGCGTATGCACTTTTAACTTTAACCCTTAGAAACCATAGAATAAAATCAGGCAATATAAGCTTAAAGAAAAAACGTTAAGTAATGGATTTTCGATTTGATTATACAATGTTTGTTTTACCCAAATTTAAAAAAATATCATTTCATATTTTGAGTCACGTCTTCCAGTAGAACACAAAGAGAGTCGACTCGCAAATGTATGTCAAGTGATGTTGATTTTATTATTCAAGTGCCTGCCAATGTGTGTGCTAAGGACATCGGGGCTGTAACTTTTAATGAAATTGTAAGGATATCTGCTGCGGCTGCATAACACTGTTTATGGCGGATGTTTTATTGTCACTAATTGAAGCTTATGTGGGTCATCGAATGCTATCCTTAAATTAATCTTAACGTTTATATTGTAAGTTTCAACTTTAGCTTCATTATTTATAGTATAGGCGCACTTGCACTACAATTCTTAAAACAAATGTAAAAGCTAAATAATTGGGGTTTTAAACCTTATTCTAGTTCTATTTAACTTTAAACTGTTAACAAATATGAAATGATGTGTTAAACAGGACATAACCTCCAATCAAACATTTATTACATTTTTTCATATTCAATTTATGGTCAAGAATCGTTGCTGGCATGTTATTGTTATATTGATAAAAGTCTGTTCTTTACTATTTAATAAGTGATTCACTTTATTTAACTGTAAAACATCGCTTACCATCTATATAATTAAGCGTTTCATATAATGCAATCAAAATATAGGGTAATCTGAGTTTCTTGTCGGTTCTTCTCAATACAAGGACACCCACCGCAGGTTTGCTAATTCGAATCGATGACGTAGATCTTTGACTCTCATTAAAGCTTGTAACAGCGTTAACTGAATAAAGGATAAGGAATGTTTGCATTTCATTATTATAACTAACCCTACCCTCGCTGTCCTTTATCGTAAGTCCGTCTTTAAAATCAACATTTCAGTATTTCGATAAGTAAACAATTTTGCTTTATACTTACTTGCTATATGGCCTCAAAGTATATCCTGATCTGAGACAATAGAGCACGCCATTCCTTCTTTTTAATTCTAACTCTGACCAGTCGACCACATTCAGTTCTGGAAGGCATTTGTAAACTAGATGTGCCCAGAGCGGTACCTAGGTCTGCCAACGGGACGAAACCAGTGGACAATTCCAAATATTTTCTTTGCTGCATGTTGTTCTGTGTCAGATTTTCATTGAAAAAGCAAGTTTTGCTGTGTGGTAGCGGCTGGAATCATATTCTTAACTCCAATTGCACACATTATTCATTTAATTTCCTATTCACGAAGAAAATTTTAAGGGATGACTTTTGTTTTACTTTTATTTCGCTAAAATAGCCTTTCCAAATATTGAAATATCATTTACTTTTGAATTTCCTCTTTTAAAATATAACGTCTAGGCTTTGAGTCCAACCTCAGACTAAGATCGATTTGATAATGTTTTTATTAATTGGACGCAGGAATTTGCAGAGCTGCTGAGCAGCGTATGGCATTTTAAATCCAGATATCACATCTTCACATTTGTTAATCTGTTACAGTGTAACCAAGGTACATAAATTCGCTAAATCAACCATGCGGGAAATTCTGGTTTTTATCACTTTGATCAACTTTTCTGGTAAGTATTTCAAATTTTGATATCGGGAAAAAAAACAGTTCTATATACGCTAACGTAGGAAAAGCCAATGATTATACCTTTCAATTTTCCTAGTAATCTTATTTGTGCAAATCCTGTGTCATGAGCTTGTTACTTATTACAAATTCAATTTAAATAACGCTATAAAATAATTAGATCATTATCACTTTCACTATCACATGTCTGGCTGGACAGAACAAGGTCAGGACAAGCTATTAAGTTTTTGTACAATACACCTGGTAGACTCAGCAGTTCAGCCATCTATATATATAAAACTCAAAGGTGACTGACTGACATGCGTTGATCACTAGCACAGCTCAAACCACTGGACGGATCGGACTCAAATTTGGCATGCAGGTAGATGTTAAGACGTAGGCATCCGCTAAGAAAGGATTTTGATCAATTCTACCCCCAAGGGAATTAAAATACCGAAGCGAAGCGAGGGCGGGCCACTAGTAAGAAATTAAGGTGACAACTTTGTCCGCGTAAAAAAAAAAGAAAAGGAAATTCCAGTCACAAAGGTTTTGATGTATTAGATAAATTCACTAGGTTAGGATCTAAATATGGTACACATAGAGACGTATTCTAGCGGTGTGCTAATAAATCAATAACTGGTATAATTGGAACTGATAGATTATAACGACATAATTAAATTATTGTGTTTTTTTAAGACCAGCATAGGTATTCTGTAAGATGCAATATCACTTACGATCTCATTTATTCGGATTTCTGACAAATGTTAATTATCTAATACTGGCTGCTTATTCAGAGATAGCGACATTTTGCCATGTAATGGCGTAATGCATATCAAACTAATGTCTAAAATGGCAGCTGCCGGAATTGGAAGTGAGATTTTATTTTACAGAATCGCCCTACAAGTATTATTTATAAGCTTACCGCCTTTGATGTTGACATCTGAAGCTATTTATATGGTGACATTAAGACACATTGACTCTTAACTGGGTGATAGATAATACTCGTATTTCATTATGAATAAATTGCTCAAAAATTTCTATTGCTTTACTAAGGAAAATATGCTTCTATATCCAGTTCAAGATAATGTTAATCGATCAATTTATGTTAAACACGATCCCCCTTATTAATAAGCTTGGTTTAGTTATTCCATGTTTTGTCTCTGTTCATTGAATGACAAATTGCATATGAGTGACATGAACAAAACACGGCGTAACTAGTCTAAGCGTATTCCTTGTTTATTAATAAGGGGGAATGTGTTTTCTTTATCATCTATGTTGCAATATAAAGTTAGATCGATGACACTGACAACTTGTTATTTTCTCTTTCAAATTGATAACTTACTTTCATTGGTACTCTAAACAACTAAAAGTGAAAATTCTAAGTTAATGTTATTCATCAATATAATCTGTACTTGTATTAAAAAGATAAGATATAGTAACTTCCTCTTTAGCTGTACGCAGTCACTTAATAACTATGTCAGTAAGACAAAGGATGTAAGATGATGCACTATTATTTATGTTTATAGTTGATCGTATCTCCTCACCTGTCAAGACGCTATGATCAGGTGTTTAGATATACAGTATAGTCTTGTTATAATGAGATTAGTTTCTTGTAGAAATTTAGTCAATCTAAATCTTTATCATATTTACTTCCAGGTAACATAGTTCAACGCAATAGCCATATCCTTTAATGCATTGAATGGGTCAATTAACTAGCATTACTCTATTTTTTTGCGTAAGCGTAAACGCGTGCATTGAATTGGAAATTTATATATCGTGTCGTGTAAGTAATTATAATCTGTCTTCAGTGCCAAGCAACTCGTAATAGTAATTTTACTCAGAGGAAGTTGGTGTTGAGCTGCTACTAGCTTATCAACTTAGAATGAGGAAACCGATGCCGCTAATTACAATTGTGGAACATAAACTGTTAATAGAGTTGTAGGAGTACAGTATAGTCAATGTATAACATATTTATAGCATTGGTTTGTGCAATGCATCGCCATTGGCATTGTTCTTTATATATATAGCTTTATTTCTGTTTATGTCTTTATAATTGGCCTAGTACCTATTGAATCTTACCTTCACGATAGGACCTATACGACCTCATATCAAAGACACCCACTGGAACTTCATAATTGGACCTTATGTTATGGGATACTACGCTAACGGATAGAATACATATACATAGTATAGTCATATAGATACACAGATAGATATATATAAAAACTTCCATGACTTAGGTACAGATGCTTGTATTAATCTCTAGGAACTCTAAGTAGGCGACACCCTGAAATCCGGCGAACTCGGCCACGGAGGTCGTCTTAGACCATTACAGGGTTTTCCGTAATCAGAAATTAGTTAAAAGTTCTATTTTAACGCATACCTACTAGTGTTGTGATGATATTTAATGGGATTTGGTAGGTAAGAAACAGTGAAAACGTAGCTAAAAGTACCTGTTTGTATTTCAATTGCTATTTATCCCAGTATTCCCAGACCGTATGAACATGATTGATGATCACGTATGTGAGATCTCACAACGGCCACCGGAACCATTTGACGAATTGGACTGGCCCCTTCCGTTACTATATTTAAGTAGGCTCAACCTTGATAGCCATAATTCTATCATAATTTGCATATTATAGAATTTAATATTCATGCTATATAGCTTATTTCGGCTTCTTCATCATTTAATAAACGTAGTTATAAAAATATGCACAATGTTGTTTTCGAGACAAATAACTTATATGGAGTTAAATGCTTTGATATCATACATGACAAAGTATTTTTATGTAAAATGGTGAAAGACAATAATTTGATCCGCCTAATGGTGAGTAGTTATCAGGTAATTAGGTACATAATCGTTTGCGATCCAGTATCTGCCCCAGTAATCCGGATCTGTAAAAGTCGTGCTTGGGGTCCAGAATATCCATTTACGCGTAGCCAACCTGGACTCCATCCCCTACCTCTACTCCGCGGAGCCCTGGAATCTTACCAAGAGAGCAACATAGTACTACCAAAAGCTGCCTTTTTTATTATTATTTCGATTTCGTCTTCTGTAGTAAGGCGGGGGGTGTTAGTTCCACAGCGGGTGCTCTACTTTGCGCAGTGACTCCGTTATGCCTCTTCCTCGTCTAGCATTAGGTACTAGCAGGTTTCCGTGAGTTCATCTGCGTGGAGAAATTGGTTTTCCATACAATCTTACATATCCTTTATCTTTTGGTCCTTTCATCTAAATCTGTTTAGTGGTTTAAGCGCGAAGAGATACTCAACAGACCGACAGAAGACAGACAGACACATTTTTGCTTGAATAATATTAGTATGAATACCAAATGTCACAATATTAGTAAGCACGTACTGCCATTAATTATTTTAACAATCCTAGGATTCAAATTACATAATAATAAAATGTTTTGCCGGCTAAGCGCATATTGTCTTTTTCTTTGGCTCCAATAAAGTATGATAGATAAATAAGAAAAAGAAAATATAACCCATCATGAATATACGATTAATATTATTTATGAGAAAAAATGTTTATTCATAACGTTTCAGTCTGCGTTATACCTATCAAGGCTCTCTTACTAATTGCATTCTGTTAGTCGTTGATTAATGCTGACTTTGACACAATATCTTATAATCCCTCAAACATTGGCATCGTCTTTTTAGAAAATTACCTTAATAATTGTTGAGCCAAATGAAAAGTTAACCTTTTTAAACTGGCTATTTGACAAGACTGTGAATGGATTTCAGTGGACGATATTCCGGGCATCATACCTAGTTCATGTTTGAGCTATTTATTAAAAAAAAACATCGTTTATAACATACTGAACGTGGACAGAACACACCGTATAGTTTATTTGTTATTCATATAGATTTTTAAAATAATTACTTAAGTTTTATTTCAATAATCTTGTAATGTAAACACTCAATAAACCTTTATTTATTCTTCAGCAGCTGAAATATAAATCATTCAATATCAGACAAAAGCTACAACTTTATAAGAGTGAAAAATACCACCCATCATAATTTATTTACTATGTTTATTTTATATATCGCCAGCCGATTCAAGACTTTAACGTCGAACAAATAACCGACACTAAAATTATAAATCGATCATACCATTTTAATCGAAAACGACGTAAAAATTGCCAAGTACTAAATAAGCGCGCCTCCGGACAATTATTCCGCGAGCATAAATAAAATTACCGGTAATTACCCAAAAAAGGGAGAGCGCAGAAAAATGAAATGAAAGACCGAGAGTTACACGAAAAATTCCAAGTGGTATATTGAATTCCGTAATTATGTGAGACACCCAACAACTGGATCGGTTATTACCACTGATTATCCTGGAAAAAAACACAGGGCGCTTTGAAAGGTTACACCCATTGACGGAATATTTGATAATAAGTTACCTACCGCAATTATTCTGGGTATCTTAATGTCATTCGTGATTCGTCACGGTGGTGATATGACGTTTATACGATTGAATGTACATGGACCTTTCAAAGAAACGCTATGTAAATACTTAATTACAGCATATTTTGACAGATTTACTTGGAACATTATTAAAATCAAATTCATTGCAACTCGTATGTGCTATACGAGTTGCAATGAATTTGATTTTTTTTCACTAGTACTTTGTTTTAATTAAAACTTACTTATTTTTCAATTAGCTGGTTTCAAATAAAAATTGAAGCAAGTGAAATTTTCGAAATAGGATTTAGTATTTTTGATGGCCTATTTTTGTTTTAATATTTTCCATAAATCTTTTGTTTGTGGAATCGCCTTAGTATTAATTATCTTACTTCATACTTAGCCACATATTTTAAGTTAGGTGTAGAGTTTTTGAAGTAAGACTTTGTAGAGTTAGGGCGTGTAGAGTTAGAAGCTTAGCTCTACATGACATCTGATAACTTTTTGACAGTATGAGTCATATGGCGAGACCTTGGCAACATTTTACAAGAAAATGTTTTTGGTGGGAAGTTGCAATAAGAAAAACAGGTCTCTGCTAATTTGCTACATTGTAAAGAGGGCTTACAACGGCCCTGAGGGAAGGACCGTTGCGATGCGTGGGAATTGAATCCTTTTCATTTAAACTTGAATTCTACTAACTCTCACATTTGCACATGATAATCACGAGAGCTCGCTGTTCGGCACGAGAAATACATATTGCTCTTGCATTTATTATGCTTGAATGATCAAAACAATCTGCGATACCAATTTAATAGAGTCGTGAAGAAACAACTTACAGGCTAGCAAGGTGAGGATGGTTGCTGCAAAAATACAACTATCTTCGCGTCTGCACCACTTAACATCAGGACGTAGTTATTAGACGGACCTTTTTATAAAAAAAACCCGATTGCAATTACGTACTTTTTTATTTTGGTTTTGGACTTGTCATTTTCTCAAGCATATTCATACCTTTTCTGTTCTTTGAAAGTAGGCGAAGAGTAATTAGAAATTTAGTCCTGAAAAAATCTAACATCAAAAATATTATTAAACAGTAGTTAGGTAAGTTACAAGGGTGCGGAGACGCGATAAAGTCCCTCAACGGGGATCTCGCGGTTCTACACTTAACAGCGTAGAGTGTTTTTAGCGCTGCGGATAGTATGCCGCAAGCGCTCGTTAGCAGCACGGACTGCTTAACGGCTATTCCGTTTCGCACCCGTGAGACTTGCGAGAGGCTAGGTGTGAGGTCCGTTCGTTAGTGTGCCCCCTAGTGTCGCCGCACACGGGCCACAAACCACAACCACAAAACGCCGCCACCGGCATATTTCTTGTAGTTTTCATAAATTTTATATGGATTTGCCACACACGGTACGCCGGTGGCCGCCACACGCTACAAATCGTCGTTGCTCGCTTCTTGTGGCCCGCACCGGCTACTTAATGCGCCGATACAAAACGCCGCTACACGTCACTCGCGCGATTCCCCTCCCCCTCTCTCCCTCACCTTAGTTGGCCGCTGTCGCGCGTTTCAGCAACTTTAGTAGCCGCTTCTAGCTTCTCGTGGCGGCGTTTGTGGCTGTGGCGTGTGGCCCGTGTGCGACGACACTTAAGGGCGCCAACGTCTATAAATAGAGGTTTTGCATGCGTAATAAAAAAAAAGGTAGTTACAAATTCTATGATGTTGTGATCGTTAATCGTAAACTTGTTTTTAAAAGATCCTAATTATTTTTACATTAACATTAAGTATTAGTATGATCAAGTCTGATAAAGTTCTCGTGGTTATTCATTGATAATGATCAATGGTTGAAATCTGTCTTTTATGTCGACCAACTGTCCATATCAAGATTTTTTTTCCTTTCAAATGTTGTACATGGTATGCCTTTGACTATAAATGCTAAGAATGACATGGCTAGAAATGTGAATTAAAAACTGTTCTAGATTTAACTACTTTAATGATTTATTGAACTCAAATAAAAACTTTATTGAACATCGATCAATCTAGCTATTCTAGTTGATGCCATAGCAAGTGATAGGTACATTCTACGAAAAGTCAGTAGTGATTGTAAATTCTGTTTCTATGTCCATTTTGGTGAAAAGTTACCAAGTATACTTAAAATTTAAGAAGACGCAAGTGATTCAATGATAGAATTTAAACACTGTTTATTTGTATTGAAACGAAAACAATAAAATCAGTACTCTTAGTACGAGTGCGAGCTCACGGAAACTATCATAGTTTTCGTAATTGTAAAACTGGTACTAAGGATACTGGATACTGGCAACAGCCTCTAAATAGAAACTCGCGTAAGGGCACCTTTTTTAAAAATAACAAAATGTTACCGAAAGTACAAACATCAAATCCGAAATCACTGTTTCTATTTTAACTTATATATTATTTATAAGATTAGTAAACGTTTTCCAATCAATGCTTGCTGAGTACATCATCATCATCATCAGCCTATTAATGTCCCCACTGCTCCCTATGGATGAAATAGGGAGATTGGGCCATTATCCACCCCGCGGGCCTAGTGCGGATTGGTGGGTACTAACGACTGTAGATGCAGCCGGGACCAACGGCTTAACGTGTCTTCCGAAGCACGAGATGGTAATTTTTTTTGGTCACCCATCAAATGATCGACCACTGCGAAAGTTGCTTAACTTCAACGATCGCAGCCGAACGCGGTAACCACTTGCGCCATCGAGTTCCTCATATATATATATATATAGCTGAGTACATACTGTCTGCCATTCCTATCGTAAACAAGTACTTTAGTCTTTACAAATGGATACAGTCGTACAATACTGATCGTGCAGATAGTCAGCTCACGAGTGACCAGGCCAGTCAATCGAGTAGGCTGCCAAGACAGTCAATTTGCTTGTCAAGTCGACCTAACTTGACTTGGGCGTCGAAAACTCTGTCCGAATATTTTGTGTCCGAGTCGTCACTTACTCAATAGAATCGTATACGCGATCATCGCTCGCGAATTTTATTTGTACGAACCTGGGATCAAACATAATTAATGTAGAATATTTTTTACGTGCGTATTATACGCATCGTGAAAAAAATAAAATAAAAAACACCACAGCAGTACTTAAAAAAGCACTTACAAGTTCTAAAACAAGGTAAAAAACAGTCTACAGATATAAACCGCCGAATATATTTGTTGTTGCTCCTTTGGTCTTTGGTGATCAGCTCAGCCTCCAAGTATGATATGAGGGAAATAAATACAGAAATATGTGTATGCCTAGTGTGTGTTGAATATTGCGCTTTTATCTAGTTGTAGAAAAACTCTATTACGCCACACTAAAAATAAATGCGAATAGGTACAAATTAACGGTATGCAACCAACAAAATGTGCACTGAATTTATAAGATCACCACAAAGTTTAACTAGGAGTGATTTCAATCAAAGACATCAAAATAAAATAGTTTTATTAAAACTCTTTGTTTCCAACCTTTTCTCTCTTTCTTCCTGTTTTAAAAAGGAAATATGGATAAGTTTATTGTTTGTTTGCAACTAAGTACATTAGCTATTGCAATTTGCAAGGTAAGTAGGTAGATAAAATTATTATTTAGTTAGAATAACATATGAATCATTATATAAATGAGAGGTCGAGAGATCGAAACCAACAAGCAGCTTATTGAATTAACTCAGAATGAGTGAACTGTGTGAATGACGAACGGCGTAGATAGTAATGAAGAAATATCATTCATCGTAAAATGTTAGGTATATATGTACGTTGTTGTGTACAAACTTTGTGAGATGGGTCGTTAGTTAATACAAAAGAAATATTATGTCTGTAGGTACTTTCAAATTGAATATATAATAAGTGTATAAGCACTTTGTTAGTAGTGAAATGGAAGAACAAAATTTAACTAGATTTTCCCGGAAAAAAATCAGGTTCCAGTGGGATTCCCAAAATAACTAAACTTTTTGTGCTATATTTATTTTATCAAGTTATATCATTTTTCACTGACCTACAAAACATAGCTTTTTGTGTATATTTACACTTTGTTAAAAGTAGACGTGCATCGATAATCATGAACAAAAAAACTTAAAATGGGTTCACTAAGCCACACTTAAGTATATCGTTTAGCACAATGTTATTTTCTATACGAACTATAAATATATACCAAAGTAGCAAATTTTTCAGAGATTCAGAATAACTCATCATCACAACATTAATTTCGTTCTACGTCATGTAACATCCCTTTTGGAACGAAAAAAGGAACAGAAATGTCAAAAACTAAATCTTATTTTTTTAAATCAGTTTCCAAAAGTTATTGTAGTCTGGAAACATTATGACATACTGCAGATTAAAATTGAAAAGTATTCCAGAAAACGGACCACCTACTGCAAAATTGTTTTTACTAACATTCAACTGTTTAGATTGTTTTTCAAAACAGTCCGTTCTTTAAATTTTATATCTATTTTTATTTTGACGTTTTTAGTGCCAACTATAAAAATTCTCATAGTCGAAAATTTTAAATGTTTGTTTTGGTCGTAGGATGCCTTATTTTTGGAATTTTTGTTATTTTTCGGCATTTACTCAGTTAGGTACCCTTCATAATGTTAAGGACATTAATAATTTGATTCATACAAAAATTGTTTAAAAAAGAATGATTTGTTGTGTAATTTTCGTATGTAACAAACTGCAGTAAAATATAATACATATTTCCTTCTCTATCGGAATTAAACGTGAAACTACCTACAATAATATGGGAACTTTCTCTTAAAATCTCGATTTATTACATTAACAAAATTTTAAATATTTATTGATAGATACATTTCGAATTTAGATAACCAGTAGTAGTCACACATAAGTAATAGTTCATAATTTGGGGCAGCAGCATTGTACGAACAATCGGTCAATTCGTTTAAAGCACAATAAAATACAAATTATTATTAAGGTTCTCTTTTTTATCCGCAGAAGCAATTATATCTCGTTGTGGTCATAATACAATATCACTTTATCGTTTGAGATACTTCCAAACATTGTGAGTGATAAATTGCCATAATGTCATGTGAGTGGACGATCTATTTTTAGTGCAGCCAACAAGATGCATACCTACCTACATACAAATCTGAATTTATCAACATTTAACTGGTAACGAGTCTACGACCACGCAATCAATTTGATCTATTCTAAACACTTTTATAACAAATAGACACACAACATGTAGCTTAATTTATTATTGCTATTGAACGAAATTGTTTTTTTGTGAGTTATTTTAATAGCGGATTTACTTTATATGCAGCTGGATTAATTTATATTAAACTAAAGTAGCGCAGCACCATCTAGCGGTGAGTAGCAGCGATACCAATAAAGCATCGTACAAGCCCGCGCTATTTCTTACTTTTACATCTATTACTCACAGATGGCGCTGAGTACAATAGTGCATAATATAGTATAATTTGTTTAGTCAGTAGCTTAATTAATTTAAAAACTATTTTCTACTGCTTATGACACATATTGATGTGATTTCATGAACATCTAGTATAATATTAAGTTATTTAAGATAGTTTAACCCTGCCGACCGACATGGCTGTGAATGAGTAGGGCTTTTAGACGCAAGTACAGCAAAGCAAGGTTTTTAAGTTTTTCCAAGATCTTAATCAAAAACTTTTAAGTAGAGTAGTTTAGCAAGTCGGTTCAATAAAATATACATACACTTCAATAATTTATTTATTAATATAATTATAATACTTACTGGTAGAAGTTATTTGAAAGTTTCGTAATTTCGTTACACTTGTACGTTCTGTGCGTAAACACGATCAGTAAGATCCGATATCAAAGTGTTTTTGAAATTATTTCCAAACAATTTTTAAGAATAACTTATGTTCGGATTCTTATGAACTAACTGAAGTAATTTTGAATTATTTTTACCTACCTATAAAGTGGGTTATTTTTAAGATACTGGGTCAAAAAATAGGTACGCTCACTTTCGCACATCAAATGAATTATTTAAATACTCATGTAACCTTTATCTAATAAATGGTATAATTTGAATTGCTACTTTTTGCACTTTTGCCATAAAAGCTCATTGTTGCAGGGAGTTACAAAATGTAACAAAACAGATCATGTAGTCAGACCCGTCATTCCCAGTAGGCTCTTTGGGCAAGTGCCCAGGGCCCCCTCAGATCAAATACAAAGTCCCTAGTTTCTATTAAATCACCAAACGGGGGTCATAGGAGGCCCCATTATCCGAATATGCTCAGGGCCTCCAATAGGTCAAACACGGCACTGCATGCCGTAGTTTTTCCATAAAACTTATTTCATTTTAAAATTATTTCATGGAAGCATTCTAGAACTATTGAAAAGTTAATTAGCAGCATTATCAAGATCATAATTATTGATGAACCTTCGTAAATAAGTAAGTAGTAAATAGGAATAAACAAAAGGACGATTTTTATTATTTTTTGCCACTGACAGAATTAATCTAAAATCTGTTCATACACTACAACAATCTAGTTTAATTTAAAAGTATCATTATTTGTCAAAAGAACTACAACGGGCATAAAAACTTGTAACAATTATCTATTACGAACCAAATGCCGTGTGAAATTTATAAACCTTTTGAGTAAAAAGGGGGAAAGTAAAAAATCTGTAGAATTGTTATGTCATGTAAGTTTTATTTAATTTTTTAACTATTAAAAACAATAATGGCCGCGCTTCAGAGACGTCAATAATACGTCTTCATTGGAATTTAAGTTTGAATAAACTTGTTGCTATATACCTAAGTAAGGGCGGGGCCGCGATACTGCGTCGCGGTTTCGCAAAGTAGTAATCTATGACGTCGTACAACGCATCGCGGAATCATACGTGGCGCTGCCAGCCTTTTCGATGTCTTTTTCTGCGTTGCGTCATCGTATCGTATTGCAATGCGAGGTAGTGTTTGCGATGCGAAATCGCAACTTATTACGTTAAGGTAGTCTAATGTTTCTAGAAGGGAAACCTGGGAAACGCAGCTTTTAAATTAGTAATATTTTCTTTAGATTTAAACATCGAGCAGTTACATGCATAAAAAATAAAAATTATAACGTTTTAGAAGTATATTTCATGAGAAATTATCACAATGATTCTAGCTATACACCCGTTTTCCATCTGGAGACTTTTAATCGAGACAAAAGGTACTCAGATTCTATTATTTAAATCTCTATGTTTGTTTTGAATATTACTGCCAGCCGTAGTCGCTTAACAAGCAAAGAGGCTGTAACGCTGAGGGCGTTACAGTAGACTTATGTCCGTCGCGGCCGATGGAGCCGCGCGCGATCGACCGCGTGCGACTGACGACGCGCGTAGCTGATGCGGTTAATCAGTGTTGAAAGTGTATTTGCAGTCGACGTCTGTCGTAGGCAGGAGGCCGCACGCGTGCGTCGCAGACTTCGGAAACGGCGCCATACATTTTCATTGACTGTCCATTGTCGCATCAGCCACGTGCATCAGTCGCAAACGAAGGAACGCGCGTGGCTGCGATCAGCCGCAATGCACGAGAGTCTGCCTGTGTCGTCGAGTAATTCCGAAAAGCGGGATGGCGACGGAGATTTTCCCGCGTGGGACATTTAATTTTTTAAGCGCTAAAAATTACTAGGTTCTGGAGCCATACGATTTTCTTCCGGATTCTACTTGCACTTAAAGTTAGCTTAACCAAAAAATAAATAAAAACAGCTATAAAATCGAGGTGATTGAAGGCGCTGTGGTTAACGCGCTCGGTCTGCGACAATGTTGCCAAATAAACTAAAGGAAATAACTCGTGTTCTCCTCAAATGTAATCCCCCCAAAAATGTGAAACTCGCGTCAGGACACGTGATCTGATCGAAAATTCGTAAGACGGATGGAGAGTAGACAGCCGGCGCGGCGTAGGAGAGGAAGTATCCCCCTCGCCGCGCCGTAGAAAGTACGGCGCGGCGAAAATGTTTGCTTGCGCCTGCTGTTTCATTTAGGGGGCGCAGGGCGCTTGCGCGAATGTTCGTGTGTGTTTATGTGACAGCGTGCCACGCGCATCCATGAATGGTGACAGCTGATGGCTCTGTCTGACCGTCTGTGTAATGGCCACACTGCTGTGTATTCGTAAAATTCGTGTATATAAAGTGTTACTGATAATTAAAGCGTACTTGCAAATTATTCCCTAACCATTCCAAAATATCAAAAATGCACAACGTTAATATTCAAATTTTCACTTCTGCCGGCACTCCCGGAGTGCAACCCGTCGTTTTTTTTTTATTATGTATAAAACAATCGGGACGTAGAGCGTAAAAGATGTGGCTTTTCGTGACAATATAATCGCACGCAGGTTTAGTAGGTGTAGCAAGCAGGTAAAATTGTTTGTATTTATTTAATTGCACATTGTCTTTGTTAAATGTGTACTGTGTCAGCTTCTACACCAGTCGATTTTGGGCAAAGTACAACCGGAGGTCATATAGTAACGTCATAGTTGATATATTTCGTGTTCTGGTGGGGCTACCGTGATTTTACAGTACTTCAAAAATGATTTTATTTATTTATTTATACTTCATTGCCATGCATATGCAAACGGCGGACTTAATGCCATAGGCATTCTCTACCAGGCAACCTGAACGACTGTTGGAGACAAATGGTATAGCGATAGGGCAAAATGCTTTATAATAAAACATTTAGAAAATAACAGCGATTAAAATATATTAACATTTTTATACTAAATTTGATGCACCTACATAAACTACACAAATAAAATACATAAATAAATATATACATACATAAAATACAATAAATATAATATATAAATAGATACAAACTATAAATAATAACAAAAAAAAGAAGAAATTGCGTAGTCAGGTCAGGAAGTGTTCACGCACTAGTTTTTTGAACTCCATCTTATTGTTAGAGCTACGAATGTTGAGTGGTAGAGCATTCCACATGGCAGTAACAGTGAAAGATTTGGATCCAAAGCCAGAGTGATGAGTGGGGATTTGGAAGTAAGATTTCTGCACGAGAAATTGAAATCTAGATTTCAGGTACTCTGGAGCACGTGGATCGTATAAAAGTTTGAAAAGCATGCAAAGTAATCTGAGGTTTCTTCGGTCACTAATAGACAACCAGTTAAGTTGTTTTCTAAAAGAAGAGATGTGGTCGTATACGTAACCCAAAGACGAAGCGAATACAGCTGTTGAGCAAACGATCCAATTTGATAAGAAGGATTTGATTGATGTCAGAATAGCAGATGTCAGCGTAGTCGAGGATGGGAATAATAAGAGCCTGAACGAGAGCGACTTTGTTCGCGGAGGACAGAGTTTCTTACTTCTATGCTGTTGTAAGAGCACTCATAGCTCTTTTTAGGCGGGACTCCGTTGCTTTGGTAAGGGCATACTAACAGTTTGCACGTCTATCTTATCAGTCCAATTTATAGATATTGAGCTATCTGTGTGTGCACACAGATGGAAATCACAAATAGACGGTGGATGTCATGATATTGTAATTGAGTTTTTAATAATTTTAATTGTATCGTATTTTAAAGCTATATGCAATATAATTTCTATTATTCTCCCGATAAAACATCTTATAAAATTCAACATTTTTGTCTCAACCCATAATGTTACGATTACGAATAATCTTTGAAATAACTTATTTGCTTTGCAGATCATTAAAACTTTTTCGGGTATACCATTAGGTATATCTCTCTGCCTACCCCACCTGAGATTCGACGTGAAGATAAAGATAGATATACCACTAAGAGATATTGAATTGAAGGGTCTATCTCCATAGAAGGACCCTTTAATTCAATATCTCCTAATAACTTAACGTGACGGAAATAGCAAGATATTCTAGAAATATATCGAGGAGCTGGCGAACAAAACGGTATAATTACATAAAATTATATTTTACAGGAGCTGTATGTAGCTGTAAAAATGAATGACATACCTCCAGTGAGCTTTTGGCATGGTTTTTAATTTATAAATTTTGTAATTTTATCTCTGTTTTAGGCGGTTTTGATTGAAAATGATTTTAGATTCAAATTCAACGGGCCCGAAACCTCCGGCGTGTAAAAAAAAGTAGTTTGACCAGATGCGTAATTACATATATCGTTTTGTTCACCAGCTCCTCAATACGAACATCCATTACTTAGGTAAAATGCTCGTATTCATCATACAAACAGTCAGAAATCAGAAATTTTATTGCACAGTTGCCCTAGCGAGATACGAACCCAGGACCTCTTAGTACGCGACGCCTTAAAAAACTTTGTACAAAACACACCATTAAGATGTCCGTTAAGCTAGCATGGCAAAGTGAGCAGAATCGCTTAAAAAAAGTGCATCAATTAGTGCTAGTTTAGTGCCAAAACCTGAAATTTAATGCTATCATAGTTTCGTGAAAAATTAGAACACTGCCATTTTTTAATTAAGCTAGCAGAGTATTCTCTGAAACGTCTATATTAACGCGGTATAGAACTAAAGCAATGCATAGGGAATTTAGTGCTTAATGAATGAGTAAAAAATTTCGAAAAAAAATATTTTATTTTTTATCAATCAAAACTGCTAGTTTTACAATCTGAGCAAGTCACTAGCAAGCAAGTCGCAAGGTTGAATACATCACTCTGGATCGAAGATCTATGATAATCAACGGTTAATAATTTAGTGCTCAATGAGTGCTGGCAGTATCTGATAAAAAAAAAAAACTTTTTTGTATCAATCGAAACTGCTAGTATAACATCCTGAGCAAGTCACCGGGTTGAATACATCACTCTGGATCGAAGATCTATGATCATCAACGGGTAATAATTTAGTGCTCAATGAGTGCTGGCAGTATGTGATAAAAAAATCGAAAAAAAACAACTTATTTTATTTTTTAGCAATCTAAACTACTAGTATGGCAGTCTGAGCAAGTGACCGGGTTGAATACATTACTTTGGATCGAAGATCTGTGATAATCAACGGTTAATAATTTAGTGCTCAATGAGTGCTGCCAGTATGTGATAAAAAATTTGGAAATTTTTAATTTTTTATATTCAAAACTGCTAGTATGACAGTCTGAGCAAGTGAACGGGTTGAATACATCACTCTGGATCGAAGATCTATGATAATCAACGGTTAATAATTTAGTGCTCAATGAGTGCTGCCAGTACGTAATAAAAAAAAATGTTTTTTTTTTATTTTTTACCAATCTAAACTGCTAGTATGACTTGGTGTCGATTCTAGCATGATTCTCTAAACCTAAACTTAAATTTGACAGCAGTATATCCTTGTCATTCTCTATACAGAATGAAAAGGAGAGACTGATGTTAAATTTAGTTTTAAGTTTAGAGGAACACGCGAGAATTGGGTCCAGTCTGAGCAAGTGACCGGGTTGAATACATCACTCTGGATCGAAGATCTATGATAATCAACGGTTAATAATTTAGTGCTCAATGAGTGCTGCCAGTGTGTGATAAAAAAATTAGAAAAAAAGATTTTTTTACATGCCAGTCTGAGCAAGTGACCGGGTTGAAAACTTAGTGCTCAATGTGTGCTGGCATTATGTGATAAATTTGGAAGTAAGAAACAAACAGTTTTGATTCGAACCTATTTAAATGTCTTATAAATAAACACACACGAACATACGCGCAAGTGCCCTGGGCTTGAAAAAATATTAAAATTCCTAATTTTTTATCACATACTGGCAGCACTCACTAAGTACTAAATTATTAACCGTTGATAATTCATAGATCTTCGATCCAGAGTGATGTATTCAACCCGGTCACTTGCTCAGACTGTCATACTAGCAGGTTTGATAAATAAAAAATAAAAATTTCCAAATTTTTTATCACTTACTGCCAGCACTCATTGAACACTAAATTATTACCCGTTGATGATCATAGATCGTCGATCCAGAGTGATGTATTCAACCCGGTGACTTGCTCAGACTGTCATACTAGCAGTTTTGATAAATAAAAAAAAATCGATTTTTTTATCAGATACTGCCAGCACTCATTGAGCACTAAATTATTAACCGTTGATTATCATAGATCTTCGATCCAGAGTGAAGTATTCAACCCGGTCACTTGCTTAGACTGGCATACTAGTAGTTTTGATTGATAAAAAATAAAAAAAAAACAATTTCCTAATTTTTTATCACATACTGGCAGCACTCATTGAGCACTAAATTATTAACCGTTGATTATCATAGATCTTCGATCCAGAGTGATGTATTCAACCCGATCACTAGCTCAGACAGCCCTACTAGCAGTTTCGTTGCTAAAATTTTTTTTTATCGTTCGATTTTTTTATCAGATACTGCCAGCACTTATTGAGCACTAAATTACTACCCGTTGATGATCATAGATCTTCGATCCAGAGTGATGTATTCAACCTGGTGACTTGCTCAGACTGTCAAACTAGCACTTTTGATTGATAAAAAATATTTTTTTTTTCGAATTTTTTTATCAGGTACTGCCAGCACTCATTAAGCACTAAATTCCCTATGCATTGCTTTAGTTCTATACCGCGTTAATATAGGCGTTTCAGGAAATACACTGCTAGCTTAATTAAAAGCCGACAGTGTTCTAATAGTTTCGCGAAAAATTATGAAAGCATTAAATTTCAGGTTTTGGCACTAAATTAGCACTAAACTAGCACTAATTGATGCACTTTTTTAAGCGATTCTGCTCACTTTGCCATGCTAGCTTAACGGACATACCATTAAGGCCGCTGTAGCATGGTTTATGTGCCTGTAGCATCTAGCAGTTAGGAGAGAGGAAGCACCTTTATTTTAATATCTCCTGTACACCCTGGTGTAATTTTTCGTCTTTTTTATATATATTTTTTTCAAGTAATAAGCTAACATTAAATTAAATTAAATTTTACGAACATTAGTTTGATAAACATGTTTATCAAAAAATTATGTTTCCGTATTACTTGTAAAATATTAATATAAAGTGCGCCAGGGGAATCAACTGAATGCACAGTGTCTAAAGATTCACAATAAAAATAAAATAAAAAGTTCAAGGACCAAATAAAAGACGTGATATTTTGGGCGCTTTCTCCTCGACCTTAATGTAGAATGGATGATGGTACAGACGCTTCAAGTTTGGGTCCGAAATTCAAAATGAAATCGATTAATTATAACTGGAATGGATATGGAATATGAGCGTCCATTATACCCTAGTTCATTAGAAGTCGAAAAGATTAGTTCTAATAAAATATATATTATTATAAAAGATTAAATATATATATATATTTATAATATATTAAATATTTAACAATTAAAAAGCCAACAATACTCGAGAAGAAAACAGTGAAAAAACAATAATTAATGGAATGTAAAGTTCTTCTTCGAGAACTCACGAATATCAATCAAAATCTAAAAATAAACTTAAAAAACTACGTCTTACAAACCGGTTTCATAAATTTTCTTGAGTACAATGTTTTATAAACTTGAACTTTAACAATATTTTTGACAGGAAGGAAATAGGTTGTCATATTTACAAGGATAAGCAATATTCTAAATGTTGTTATTCAACCTCAATTGACTACATGATAAACCACAGAATGTGACATACCCAAGCACCTAGTTTGGGTCTGATTTAGAAATAATTCCTTTGACTAATGCGGAATGCATTTCTTAAAAAAACCAATATTTATTGGCAGTCATTGAAAATGACTCGAAGTATTACAAAAATCACAATGTTATTAAAAAACAAATGAAAACCATCCTGCGACTGAAACATTGAACTGTCTGATTGCCAGAAACAGGTGGTCAAGCTTCATGTCAATGAATTCATCAAGTGCAATCAAGTTAATAAAAACATACGTCGAGGATTGGTTTCGCTCGAGTCCGAATAGCTCCATGAGTTGCGCTGATCAGATGGGCTAGTCAACGCGCGACGTCCACACCCGTGTGACGCTTTAGAAACGTGATCGCGAATTCGAAAAAAAAACATCTGCCAGTGTAAAAAAAAAACAAAAACCGATCGAAAAATCTGAGCTTGTGTGTTTGTCAAACTTTTTGCGAGTTCTTTCTGATTCGAAATGTGAATTTTATTTTCTTAAATAATTTATAATTTTGCAATTTCATTAGCTCGATTGTTCTCAAGTGATCAAGCGGGATGGTTCAGTGATTGATTTTTTTATTTTGTAGCATTCCTCATATTGTGTTTAGTATGCAATGAGACTGGTTCACCCTTCAGTTTTCATCTGAATTAATTATATTAAAAAATATAAACTGATTGGTTTAACTAACCAAATCTTATGTATGTAGTTCTGTTATTCTTATAATTATTATCGCAAGACATGATTATTTTTCAATCATTAAACTTTAAAGAAATGCCTAAATGTTAAGGTATATGTGATACTAGTAAAACACTGTTCGCAGGTTTTTACTCTCACAATTTACATAATAAAAAAAGTTCATTTCACAAAACATCTTTTATCTTTAGAAATATTTATGGATCGAGTCTGTTTATTACTGTTTTGACGGGCAATATGTGTTATGTTATGGTGTGAGTAGTAAACTATCTGCGTACATAGACAATACAGTAGGTCCAGCGTTAACGCATCACTAACTTCCGATAGTAAACGAGACCAACCTTCGTTTGGTTTCCGGAAAGCTTTTTTCTTTAGTCACAATGTAGAACAGATTTAATGCCTATTTTAGTCTCAATAAGAATTACAATCAATACCTAAAATTGTGAGGCAATTCGACGAAATTTTAAAGTAATAGTTATCGTTGCAATGATTTACCTATCAATGGTATAAATCGTTTGAATGTGAGAAAACCGTATGTTGAAACAATTTGTTTATATAGTTAGTAGAAACTAAATCAATATAGATAAAATTACTTAGGTGCAGCAGCTGTATCAGACGCAATTTTTAATAAATAAATTTAGGTAAATAAATATTGTCACCATTTAAATATCATTCTTGAATCTCATTCAAGGCTCCCTTTTTTATGTTATAAGGGTGTCAAACAAGCATATCGCTTGATAGTAAGCGGCACCATGGCCTGTAGACGCTTGTGATACCAAATATTGCCTACCCTGACACAGTCGCCTATCCTGTGGAGCCCAGGAACCTTACTCACCGACAGAAACACAACACCACCAAAAGGTAGTGTCATTTCACTGTGATGTTCTGTAAGGTGGAAGTTAGTTTCCCAGGCGGGCGCTCCAATTCGAGCGGGAAATCCACTAAGCCCTACAGAGACTTAAGAGATCCCTGTCTTTTATTGCTGAATAGGCAAAAGTGCAATGATAGCATAATCTTTACTGGGTTTCCCCTTTAGTCCTTAATTTGTTTAAAACAAGTGCGCGAGTAGTATAAAACAACTTTAAAAAAGACTTATTTGCATCAGCAACTGAAATATAAGTTGTTCTGTCTAAAATGATTTCTGAATTTTATAAATAAAGTATCATTGCATAATTAACACTCTTTGATTAAATTACTGTTCACAATGCAGTTTCTATAGCAAATAATGAAATGATTTCTATAGCAGAAACTGTATCAATTGATGATGTGAAACCCATCAGAGTTGATATTATTTCCGGTTGATTTACATGGAATGAGGTGAGGATGGTATAATGACTGTCCCCAGTCGAGTTCTGTATAAGAACACAATGCGATTGGATGATATTATTTCTATTTATAGGTTTGTAATTTATAGTGAACTAGGAAAAGTATTGTAAATCTATAACTTTGTCATGTTGAAATACTAGACTACAATGCATTGTCTTCTAACATACTATTAAAGCGTTTAAAAAAATTCATTGAACCGCCACTATGTAGCGTAATTAAAAATGTAAATGTTGTCTAGATTTTTGTATTCAATATTTATCTACGTCTCTCATTTTTTTGTCTCAAATTCTTTTGTTATATCAAATTAAGTAAATATTTAGCTAAGGGTAATAAAACTTTGAGTCAAATTAAAATAACGTAACCGCAAAAATTATACAGATTACGTTAACTGATCAAGCCGCGTTTATTTAATAGCTTTCAAAGATTTCATCTCAGTGATTTGTGGACCGACATCTACTAACTCACTCGTAGTCACTCACACAACACGCAGCGCTCTTATAAATAGCTTTCTTTTAATGTCTTTTGCTATTTTTTCGTTAGTGGCATTCACCTGTAAATTCGACTCATTTACAATCGCGACATCAACAGATATGTGTCAAGGTTCGTTGGGCAGAGAAATAGACTGGTGGTGATATTCGATGTCACTTATTTTTTCGGTCCATAATTGTCGATCCTTTGTTCCTTTTCATTAAAATTCCTTATTGGGAACTTTCATTTTTTTACATTATGCAAAACCTTCAAGTCATAGTAAGACATAGTGACCTAAAAAGAAAAAAATACACCCAAATGACTTTAAGTTTAATCGCAGTAGGTTCGCTTACTAAAAAGTAGACGAATTTAATCAATTTTCCTCTGTGACATAAACGAATTTGGGAAATCAATCCAAGTAAAATAAAATTTACGACCAAACATATCATTATCAATGTTTATTTTCAAGACTCTCAAATACTTTTCTCGAATACGAGCCAGAGATGCTAACGTCAGTTAATAGTAATATTTACTTTACTTCAATAAATCTAGGAAGTTTCTTGCGTTTTCTGTTTTCTTTGGAACACTCCTTCGAAATATAATATGACTAACGATGCATGAACGTATTTACTATTTTTGGCTTCATCTTACCATCCACGTGTTTCACTTTTAGTTGACTTCTGGATTGTACAAATTATACTCAAAATGCTTAATGGACATATTGGCAACGCCAAAGTATTGAAACTAAAACAGCTTGATATTTTGAAATCGTAGTAATAGGAAAAGTTTTTGGAAAATAGTATTTGTTATATTTTATAATAAAAGCATCCGCGATATCATATACATTGTGCTTAGTGCTTACTATGGATATAGTATGTCTCCTTATAGAAAACATACTATGTAAAATTACATCACCCGTTTTATCAGATTCTTAATTGAATGTACCATTTTTTGATATTACAGTACTAAAGACTAATTATGTCACAAGAAAAATAATCTGGGTAAATCTAACTCATTTTTGGAATCCTCATGAGGAACTACAGTAAATATCTAATAATGTTGCCGCTAATGGTTTTGGCCGTGCCGCTCCTGTCATGATAATGTCAGCATCATAAATAGATCTGTCAAGTTTCCCTGAAGAGGCTTAAATGTGTGACGTCAGAGTGGCGATAATGCAAGATAATCTGGACATCAGATTATACCAAAAATTTTGCATATCAAAATCTCTTTGCCATAACACTTGTCAAAAATTTATCATATACCCACCTATTATGTCTTTGCTGTTGGCGATAAGCTTACTAAAACATTAGTTAATATTTCGTATTATAAAATCTATCAGTTTCTATTCTTCTATCTTAATATCATATCAGTCTAACAAGATTATAATTTAACTCTGGAATTTGCTTAGCTAGGGTAGATAAGCTGAGCAACAATATTAACATGCTTAAATCTTGATAACCAAGGGTCTCGATGTGATGAAAAGTAGTACAAGTATTATTGTTTAAATAGGGTCTTAGTAATACCGATTTCCTATATGAGATAGGTACTATGTTACCGATAAACAAACCTTGTCAAATGCTTAAAGATTAAAAATGATGTACTATTTTTATCTTTAGCTTATCAGCAAAATTTATTTTTGTCGCATTAATAACTTTATTGTTATGATATCGGTATGTAATAAAATTCAAAATATTCGTTCGGCTTTTAATATCAAATTAGAAGT